>JAECWT010000001.1:0-2517500 GCA_018150885.1 Drosophila tristis
GTGATGCCGTGGTGGCTGGTGGGTGGTAGGAGCAGAAAAATTTACGAAAATCGTACAAAAATATGAAAAAAATAGGAAAATCATAAAAAATTTGGAAAAAATCGGAAAATCATAGAAAATATTGACAAAGTTAGTAAAATAGTAAAAAATATGGAAAAATTTAGCAGGTGATGCCGTGTGTGGAAGGTGGGTATCAGGAGTAGCGCAGGGGCTGCCGATAGGGCGCTGTGGCGGTGCCGCGGCAGACACAGCTACTATGGCTGTAGGGAGGATAGCGCAGCAGCAGGTGCTGCCAAAAAGGCGCATGGGTGGCAGGAGACACGGCAGGTGATGCCGTGGGGTGGAGGTGGGTGGCTGGTGGGTGGTAGGAGCAGAAAAATGTACGAAAATCGTACAAAAATATGAAAAAAATAGGAAAATCATAAAAAATTTGGAAAAAATCGGAAAATCATAGAAAATATTGACAAAGTTAGTAAAATAGTAAAAAATATGGAAAAATTTAGCAGGTGATGCCGTGTGTGGGAGGTGGGTGGCAGGAGCAGCGCAGGGGCTGCCAATAGGGCGCTGTGGCGGTGCCGCGGCAGACACAGCTACTATGGCTGTAGGGAGGATAGCGCAGCAGCAGGTGCTGCCAAAAAGGCGCATGGGTGGCGGGAGACACGGCAGGTGATGCCGTGGGGTGGAGGTGGGTGGCTGGTGGGTGGTAGGAGCAGAAAAATTTACGAAAATCGTACAAAAATATGAAAAAAATAGGAAAATCATAAAAAATTTGGAAAAAATCGGAAAATCATAGAAAATATTGACAAAGTTAGTAAAATAGTAAAAAAATATGGAAAAATTTAGCAGGTGATGCCGTGTGTGGAAGGTGGGTATCAGGAGTAGCGCAGGGGCTGCCGATAGGGCGCTGTGGCGGTGCTGCGGCAGACACAGCTACTATGGCTGTAGGGAGGATAGCGCAGCAGCAGGTGCTGCCAAAAAGGCGCATGGGTGGCGGGAGACACGGCAGGTGATGCCGTGGGGTGGAGGTGGGTGGCTGGTGGGTGGTAGGAGCAGAAAAATTTACGAAAATCGTACAAAAATATGAAAAAAATAGGAAAATCATAAAAAATTTGGAAAAAATCGGAAAATCATAGAAAATATTGACAAAGTTAGTAAAATAGTAAAATATGAAAAATATGGAAAAATTTAGCAGGTGATGCCGTGTGTGGGAAGGTGGGGTATGGCAGGAGTAGCGCAGGGGCTGCCGATAGGGCGCTGTGGCGGTGCCGCGGCAGGCGACACAGCTACTATGGCTGTAGGGAGGATATGGATCGCAGCAGCAGGTGCTGCCAAAAAGGCGCATGGGTGGTGCGGGAGACACGGCAGGTGATGCCGTGGGGTGGAGGTGGGTGGCTGGTGGGTGGTAGGAGCAGAAAAATTTACGAAAATCGTACAAAAATATGAAAAAAAATAGGAAAATCATAAAAAATTTGGAAAAAATCGGAAAATCATAGAAAATATTGACAAAGTTAGTAAAATAATAAAAAATATGGAAAAATTTAGCAGGTGATGCCGTGTGTGGGAAGGTGGGTGGCAGGAGCAGCGCAGGGGCTGCCGATAGGGCGCTGTGGCGGTGCCGCGGCAGACACAGCTACTATGGCTGTAGGGAGGATAGCGCAGCAGCAGGTGCTGCCAAAAAGGCGCATGGGTGGCGGGAGACACGGCAGGTGATGCCGTGGGGTGGAGGTGGGTGGCTGGTGGGTGGTAGGAGCAGAAAAATTTACGAAAATCGTACAAAAATATGAAAAAATAGGAAAATCATAAAAAATTTGGAAAAAATCGGAAAATCATAGAAAATATTGACAAAGTTAGTAAAATAAAAAAAAATATGGAAAAATTTAGCAGGTGATGCCGTGTGTGGAAGGTGGGTATCAGGAGTAGCGCAGGGGCTGCCGATAGGGCGCTGTGGCGGTGCCGCGGCAGACACAGCTACTATGGCTGTAGGGAGGATAGCGCAGCAGCAGGTGCTGCCAAAAAGGCGCATGGGTGGCGGGAGACACGGCAGGTGATGCCGTGGGGTGGAGGTGGGTGGCTGGTGGGTGGTAGGAGCAGAAAAATTTACGAAAATCGTACAAAAATATGAAAAAATAGGAAAATCATAAAAAATTTGGAAAAAATCGGAAAATCATAGAAAATATTGACAAAGTTAGTAAAATAGTAAAAAATATGGAAAAATTTAGCAGGTGATGCCGTGTGTGGAAGGTGGGTATCAGGAGTAGCGCAGGGGCTGCCGATAGGGCGCTGTGGCGGTGCCGCGGCAGACACAGCTACTATGGCTGTAGGGAGGATAGCGCAGCAGCAGGTGCTGCCAAAAAGGCGCATGGGTGGCGGGAGACACGGCAGGTGATGCCGTGGGGTGGAGGTGGGTGGCTGGTGGGTGGTAGGAGCAGAAAAATGTACGAAAATCGTACAAAAATATGGAAAAAATAGGAAAATCATAAAAAATTTGGAAAAAATCGGAAAATCATAGAAAATATTGACAAAGTTAGTAAAATAGTAAAAAATATGGAAAAATTTAGCAGGTGATGCCGTGTGTGGGAGGTGGGTATCAGGAGTAGCGCAGGGGCTGCCGATAGGGCGCTGTGGCGGTGCCGCGGCAGACACAGCTACTATGGCTGTAGGGAGGATAGCGCAGCAGCAGGTGCTGCCAAAAAGGCGCATGGGTGGCGGGAGACACGGCAGGTGATGCCGTGGGGTGGAGGTGGGTGGCTGGTGGGTGGTAGGAGCAGAAAAATGTACGAAAATCGTACAAAAATATGGAAAAATAGGAAAATCATAAAGAATATGAAAAAATCGGAAAATCCTAGAAAATATTGACAAAGTTAGTAAAATAGTAAAAAATATGGAAAAATTTAGCAGGTGATGCCGTGTGTGGAAGGTGGGTATCAGGAGTAGCGCAGGGGCTGCCGATAGGGCGCTGTGGCGGTGCCGCGGCAGACACAGCTACTATGGCTGTAGGGAGGATAGCGCAGCAGCAGGTGCTGCCAAAAAGGCGCATGGGTGGCGGGAGACACGGCAGGTGATGCCGTGGGGTGGAGGTGGGTGGCTGGTGGGTGGTAGGAGCAGAAAAATTTACGAAAATCGTACAAAAATATGAAAAAAATAGGAAAATCATAAAAAATTTGGAAAAAATCGGAAAATCATAGAAAATATTGACAAAGTTAGTAAAATAGTAAAAAAATATGGAAAAATTTAGCAGGTGATGCCGTGTGTGGGAGGTGGGTGGCAGGAGCAGCGCAGGGGCTGCCGATAGGGCGCTGTGGCGGTGCCGCGGCAGACACAGCTACTATGGCTGTAGGGAGGATAGCGCAGCAGCAGGTGCTGCAAAAAGGCGCATGGGTGGCGGGAGACACGGCAGGTGATGCCGTGGGGTGGAGGTGGGTGGCTGGTGGGTGGTAGGAGCAGAAAAATTTACGAAAATCGTACAAAAATATGAAAAAAATAGGAAAATCATAAAAAATTTGGAAAAAATCGGAAAATCATAGAAAATATTGACAAAGTTAGTAAAATAGTAAAAAAATATGGAAAAATTTAGCAGGTGATGCCGTGTGTGGAAGGTGGGTATCAGGAGTAGCGCAGGGGCTGCCGATAGGGCGCTGTGGCGGTGCCGCGGCAGACACAGCTACTATGGCTGTAGGGAGGATAGCGCAGCAGCAGGTGCTGCCAAAAAGGCGCATGGGTGGCGGGAGACACGGCAGGTGATGCCGTGGGGTGGAGGTGGGTGGCTGGTGGGTGGTAGGAGCAGAAAAATTTACGAAAATCGTACAAAAATATGAAAAAAATAGGAAAATCATAAAAAATTTGGAAAAAATCGGAAAATCATAGAAAATATTGACAAAGTTAGTAAAATAGTAAAAAATATGGAAAAATTTAGCAGGTGATGCCGTGTGTGGGAGGTGGGTGGCAGGAGCAGCGCAGGGGCTGCAATAGGGCGCTGTGGCGGTGCCGCGGCGGACACAGCTACTATGGCTGTAGGGAGGAGATAGCGCAGCAGCAGGTGCTGCCAAAAAAGGCGCATGGGTGGCGGGAGACACGGCAGGTGATGCCGTGGGGTGGAGGTGGGTGGCTGGTGGGTGGTAGGAGCAGAAAAATTTACGAAAATCGTACAAAAATATGAAAAAATAGGAAAATCATAAAAAATTTGGAAAAAATCGGAAAATCATAGAAAATATTGACAAAGTTAGTAAAATAGTAAAAAATATGGAAAAATTTAGCAGGTGATGCCGTGTGTGGAAGGTGGGTGGCAGGAGCAGCGCAGGGGCTGCCGATAGGGCGCTGTGGCGGTGCCGCGGCAGACACAGCTACTATGGCTGTAGGGAGGATAGCGCAGCAGCAGGTGCTGCCAAAAAGGCGCATGGGTGGCGGGAGACACGGCAGGTGATGCCGTGGGGTGGAGGTGGGTGGCTGGTGGGTGGTAGGAGCAGAAAAATTTACGAAAATCGTACAAAAATATGAAAAAATAGGAAAATCATAAAAAATTTGGAAAAAATCGGAAAATCATAGAAAATATTGACAAAGTTAGTAAAATAGTAAAAAATATGGAAAAATTTAGCAGGTGATGCCGTGTGTGGAAGGTGGGTATCAGGAGTAGCGCAGGGGCTGCCGATAGGGCGCTGTGGCGGTGCCGCGGCAGACACAGCTACTATGGCTGTAGGGAGGATAGCGCAGCAGCAGGTGCTGCCAAAAAGGCGCATGGGTGGCGGGAGACACGGCAGGTGATGCCGTGGGGTGGAGGTGGGTGGCTGGTGGGTGGTAGGAGCAGAAAAATGTACGAAAATCGTACAAAAATATGAAAAAATAGGAAAATCATAAAAAATTTGGAAAAAATCGGAAAATCATAGAAAATATTGACAAAGTTAGTAAAATAGTAAAAAATATGGAAAAATTTAGCAGGTGATGCCGTGTGTGGGAGGTGGGTATCAGGAGCAGCGCAGGGGCTGCCGATAGGGCGCTGTGGCGGTGCCGCGGCAGACACAGCTACTATGGCTGTAGGGAGGATAGCGCAGCAGCAGGTGCTGCCAAAAAGGCGCATGGGTGGCGGGAGACACGGCAGGTGATGCCGTGGGGTGGAGGTGGGTGGCTGGTGGGTGGTAGGAGCAGAAAAATTTACGAAAATCGTACAAAAATATGAAAAAATAGGAAAATCATAAAAAATTTGGAAAAAATCGGAAAATCATAGAAAATATTGACAAAGTTAGTAAAATAGTAAAAAAATATGGAAAAATTTAGCAGGTGATGCCGTGTGTGGGAGGTGGGTGGCAGGAGCAGCGCAGGGGCTGCCGATAGGGCGCTGTGGCGGTGCCGCGGCAGACACAGCTACTATGGCTGTAGGGAGGATAGCGCAGCAGCAGGTGCTGCCTGCCAAAAGGCGCATGGGTGGCGGGAGACACGGCAGGTGATGCCGTGGGGTGGAGGTGGGTGGCTGGTGGGTGGTAGGAGCAGAAAAATTTACGAAAATCGTACAAAAATATGAAAAAATAGGAAAATCATAAAAAATTTGGAAAAATCGGAAAATCATAGAAAATATTGAAAAGTTAGTAAATTTAAAAATATGGAAAATTTAGCAGGTGATGCCGTGTGGGTGGTGGATGTGGTAAAAAATTTGGAAAAAATCGGAAAATCATAGAAAATATTGACAAAGTTAGTAAAATAGTAAAAAATATGGAAAAATTTAGCAGGTGATGCCGTGTGTGGAAGGTGGGTATCAGGGGCTGCCGATAGGGGCGCTATGGCTGTAGGGAGGTGGCAGACAGGGCTGCTATGGGTGGCGATAGTTTGGTGCCAAAAAAGGCTAGGAGACACGGCAGGTGATGCCGTGGGGTGGAGGTGGGTGGCTAGTGGGTGGCAATTGTAATGAAAAATATGAATGTTATGGGTGGTAGGAGAAATGTGACGAAAATCGTACAAAAATATGGAAAAAATAGGAAAATCATAAAAAATTTGGAAAAAATCGGAAAATCATAGAAAATATTGACAAAGTTAGTAAAATAGTAAAAAATATGGAAAAATTTAGCAGGTGATGCCGTGTGTGGGAAGGTGGGTGGCAGGAGCAGCGCAGGGCCGCTGCAATAGGGCGCTGTGGCGGTCCGCCGCAGACACAGCTACTATGGCTGTAGGGGGGATAGGCAGCAGCAGGTAAAGGCGCATGGGTGGCGGGAGACACGGCAGGTGATGCCGTGGGGTGGAGGTGGGTGGCTGGTGGGTGGTAGGAGCAGAAAAATTTACGAAAATCGTACAAAAATATGAAAAAATAGGAAAATCATAAAAAATTTGGAAAAAATCGGAAAATCATAGAAAATATTGACAAAGTTAGTAAAATAGTAAAAAATATGGAAAAATTTAGCAGGTGATGCCGTGTGTGGAAGGTGGGTATCAGGAGTAGCGCAGGGGCTGCCGATAGGGCGCTGTGGCGGTGCCGCGGCAGACACAGCTACTATGGCTGTAGGGAGGATAGCGCAGCAGCAGGTGCTGCCAAAAAGGCGCATGGGTGGCGGGAGGCACGGCAGGTGATGCCGTGGGGTGGATGTGGGTGGCTGGTGGGTGGTAGAAGCAGAAAAATGTACGAAAATCGTACAAAAATATGGAAAAATAGGAAAATCATAAAGAATATGAAAAAATCGGAAAATCCTAGAAAATATTGACAAAGTTAGTAAAATAGTAAAAAATATGGAAAAATTTAGCAGGTGATGCCGTGTGTGGAAGGTGGGTGGCAGGAGCAGCGCAGGGGCTGCCGATAGGGCGCTGTGGCGGTGCCGCGGCAGACACAGCTACTATGGCTGTAGGGAGGATAGCGCAGCAGCAGGTGCTGCCAAAAAGGCGCATGGGTGGCGGGAGACACGGCAGGTGATGCCGTGGGGTGGAGGTGGGTGGCTGGTGGGTGGTAGGAGCAGAAAAATTTACGAAAATCGTACAAAAATATGAAAAAAATAGGAAAATCATAAAAAATTTGGAAAAAATCGGAAAATCATAGAAACTATTGAAAAATTTAGCAGGTGATGCCGTGTGTGGGAGGTGGGTGGCAGGAGCAGCGCAGGGGCTGCCAATAGGGCGCTGTGGCGGTGCCGCGGCAGACACAGCTACTATGGCTGTAGGGAGGATAGCGCAGCAGCAGGTGCTGCCAAAAAGGCGCATGGGTGGCGGGAGACACGGCAGGTGATGCCGTGGGGTGGAGGTGGGTGGCTGGTGGGTGGTAGGAGCAGAAAAATTTACGAAAATCGTACAAAAATATGAAAAAAATAGGAAAATCATAAAAAATTTGGAAAAAATCGGAAAATCATAGAAACTATTGAAAAATTTAGCAGGTGATGCCGTGTGTGGAAGGTGGGTATCAGGAGTAGCGCAGGGGCTGCCGATAGGGCGCTGTGGCGGTGCCGCGGCAGACACAGCTACTATGGCTGTAGGGAGGATAGCGCAGCAGCAGGTGCTGCCAAAAAGGCGCATGGGTGGCGGGAGACACGGCAGGTGATGCCGTGGGGTGGAGGTGGGTGGCTGGTGGGTGGTAGGAGCAGAAAAATGTACGAAAATCGTACAAAAATATGGAAAAAATAGGAAAATCATAAAAAATATGGAAAAAATCGGAAAATCATAGAAACTATTGAAAAATTTAGCAGGTGATGCCGTGTGTGGGAGGTGGGTGGCAGGAGCAGCGCAGGGGCTGCCAATAGGGCGCTGTGGCGGTGCCGCGGCAGACACAGCTACTATGGCTGTAGGGAGGATAGCGCAGCAGCAGGTGCTGCCAAAAAGGCGCATGGGTGGCGGGAGACACGGCAGGTGATGCCGTGGGGTGGAGGTGGGTGGCTGGTGGGTGGTAGGAGCAGAAAAATTTACGAAAATCGTACAAAAATATGAAAAAAATAGGAAAATCATAAAAAATTTGGAAAAAATCGGAAAATCATAGAAAATATTGACAAAGTTAGTAAAATAGTAAAAAATATGGAAAAATTTAGCAGGTGATGCCGTGTGTGGAAGGTGGGTATCAGGAGTAGCGCAGGGGCTGCCGATAGGGCGCTGTGGCGGTGCCGCGGCAGACACAGCTACTATGGCTGTAGGGAGGATAGCGCAGCAGCAGGTGCTGCCAAAAAGGCGCATGGGTGGCGGGAGACACGGCAGGTGATGCCGTGGGGTGGAGGTGGGTGGCTGGTGGGTGGTAGGAGCAGAAAAATTTACGAAAATCGTACAAAAATATGAAAAAAATAGGAAAATCATAAAAAATTTGGAAAAAATCGGAAAATCATAGAAAATATTGACAAAGTTAGTAAAATAGTAAAAAATATGGAAAAATTTAGCAGGTGATGCCGTGTGTGGGAGGTGGGTGGCAGGAGCAGCGCAGGCGCAGGGGCTGCCAATAGGGCGCTGTGGCGGTGCCGCGGCAGACACAGCTACTATGGCTGTAGGGAGGATAGCGCAGCAGCAGGTGCTGCCAAAAAGGCGCATGGGTGGCGGGAGACACGGCAGGTGATGCCGTGGGGTGGAGGTGGGTGGCTGGTGGGTGGTAGGAGCAGAAAAATTTACGAAAATCGTACAAAAATATGAAAAAATAGGAAAATCATAAAAAATTTGGAAAAAATCGGAAAATCATAGAAAATATTGACAAAGTTAGTAAAATAGTAAAAAATATGGAAAAATTTAGCAGGTGATGCCGTGTGTGGAAGGTGGGTATCAGGAGCAGCGCAGGGGCTGCCGATAGGGCGCTGTGGCGGTGCCGCGGCAGACACAGCTACTATGGCTGTAGGGAGGATAGCGCAGCAGCAGGTGCTGCCAAAAAAGGCGCATGGGTGGCGGGAGACACGGCAGGTGATGCCGTGGGGTGGAGGTGGGTGGCTGGTGGGTGGTAGGAGCAGAAAAATTTACGAAAATCGTACAAAAATATGAAAAAATAGGAAAATCATAAAAAATTTGGAAAAAATCGGAAAATCATAGAAAATATTGACAAAGTTAGTAAAATAGTAAAAAATATGGAAAAATTTAGCAGGTGATGCCGTGTGTGGGAGGTGGGTGGCAGGGGCAGCGCAGGGGCTGCCGATAGGGCGCTGTGGCGGTGCCGCGGCAGACACAGCTACTATGGCTGTAGGGAGGATAGCGCAGCAGCAGGTGCTGCCAAAAAGGCGCATGGGTGGCGGGAGACACGGCAGGTGATGCCGTGGGGTGGAGGTGGGTGGCTGGTGGGTGGTAGGAGCAGAAAAATTTACGAAAATCGTACAAAAATATGGAAAAAATAGGAAAATCATAAAAAATTTGGAAAAAATCGGAAAATCATAGAAAATATTGACAAAGTTAGTAAAATAGTAAAAAATATGGAAAAATTTAGCAGGTGATGCCGTGTGTGGGAGGTGGGTGGCAGGAGCAGCGCAGGGGCTGCCGATAGGGCGCTGTGGCGGTGCCGCGGCAGACACAGCTACTATGGCTGTAGGGAGAATAGCGCAGAGCAGGCTGCCAAAAAGGCGCATGGGTGGCGGGAGACACGGCAGGTGATGCCGTGGGGTGGAGGTGGGTGGGCTGGTGGCTGTGGTAGGTGCAGAAAGTGGCTACTAAAATCGTGCAAAAATATGAAAAAATAGGAAAATCATATAAAAATTTGAAAAAATCGGAAAATCATAGAAAATATTGACAAAGTTAGTAAAAAGTAAATGGAAATAGCAGGTGGAGGTGTGTGGTGGATCGTATGCCAACAAAAAAATTTAGGAAAATCAAAAATATGAAAAAATAGGAAATAAAAATTTGGAAAAAATCGGAAAATCATAGAAAATATTGACAAAGTTAGTAAAATAGTAAAAAATATGGAAAAATTTAGCAGGTGATGCCGTGTGTGGAAGGTGGGTATCAGGAGTAGCGCAGGGGCTGCCGATAGGGCGCTGTGGCGGTGCCGCGGCAGACACAGCTACTATGGCTGTAGGGAGGATAGCGCAGCAGCAGGTGCTGCCAAAAAGGCGCATGGGTGGCGGGAGACACGGCAGGTGATGCCGTGGGGTGGAGGTGGGTGGCTGGTGGGTGGTAGGAGCAGAAAAATTTACGAAAATCGTACAAAAATATGAAAAAATAGGAAAATCATAAAAAATTTGGAAAAAATCGGAAAATCATAGAAAATATTGACAAAGTTAGTAAAATAGTAAAAAATATGGAAAAATTTAGCAGGTGATGCCGTGTGTGGAAGGTGGGTATCAGGAGTAGCGCAGGGGCTGCCGATAGGGCGCTGTGGCGGTGCCGCGGCAGACACAGCTACTATGGCTGTAGGGAGGATAGCGCAGCAGCAGGTGCTGCCAAAAAGGCGCATGGGTGGCGGGAGACACGGCAGGTGATGCCGTGGGGTGGAGGTGGGTGGCTGGTGGGTGGTAGGAGCAGAAAAATGTACGAAAATCGTACAAAAATATGGAAAAAATAGGAAAATCATAAAAAATATGGAAAAAATCGGAAAATCATAGAAAATATTGACAAAGTTAGTAAAATAGTAAAAAATATGGAAAAATTTAGCAGGTGATGCCGTGTGTGGGAGGTGGGTGGCAGGAGCAGCGCAGGGGCTGCCAATAGGGCGCTGTGGCGGTGCCGCGGCAGACACAGCTACTATGGCTGTAGGGAGGATAGCGCAGCAGCAGGTGCTGCCAAAAAGGCGCATGGGTGGCGGGAGACACGGCAGGTGATGCCGTGGGGTGGAGGTGGGTGGCTGGTGGGTGGTAGGAGCAGAAAAATTTACGAAAATCGTACAAAAATATGAAAAAATAGGAAAATCATAAAAAATTTGGAAAAAATCGGAAAATCATAGAAAATATTGACAAAGTTAGTAAAATAGTAAAAAAATATGGAAAAATTTAGCAGGTGATGCCGTGTGTGGGAGGTGGGTGGCAGGAGCAGCGCAGGGGCTGCCAATAGGGCGCTGTGGCGGTGCCGCGGCAGACACAGCTACTATGGCTGTAGGGAGGATAGCGCAGCAGCAGGTGCTGCCAAAAAGGCGCATGGGTGGCGGGAGACACGGCAGGTGATGCCGTGGGGTGGAGGTGGGTGGCTGGTGGGTGGTAGGAGCAGAAAAATTTACGAAAATCGTACAAAAATATGAAAAAATAGGAAAATCATAAAAAATTTGGAAAAAATCGGAAAATCATAGAAAATATTGACAAAGTTAGTAAAATAGTAAAAAATATGGAAAAATTTAGCAGGTGATGCCGTGTGTGGAAGGTGGGTATCAGGAGCAGCGCAGGGGCTGCCGATAGGGCGCTGTGGCGGTGCCGCGGCAGACACAGCTACTATGGCTGTAGGGAGGATAGCGCAGCAGCAGGTGCTGCCAAAAAGGCGCATGGGTGGCGGGAGACACGGCAGGTGATGCCGTGGGGTGGAGGTGGGTGGCTGGTGGGTGGTAGGAGCAGAAAAATTTACGAAAATCGTACAAAAATATGAAAAAATAGGAAAATCATAAAAAATTTGGAAAAAATCGGAAAATCATAGAAAATATTGACAAAGTTAGTAAAATAGTAAAAAATATGGAAAAATTTAGCAGGTGATGCCGTGTGTGGAAGGTGGGTGTCAGGAGTAGCGCAGGGGCTGCCGATAGGGCGCTGTGGCGGTGCCGCGGCAGACACAGCTACTATGGCTGTAAGGGAGGATAGCGCAGCAGCAGGTGCTGCCAAAAAGGCGCATGGGTGGCGGGAGACACGGCAGGTGATGCCGTGGGGTGGAGGTGGGTGGCTGGTGGGTGGTAGGAGCAGAAAAATTTACGAAAATCGTACAAAAATATGGAAAAAATAGGAAAATCATAAAAAATTTGGAAAAAATCGGAAAATCATAGAAAATATTGACAAAGTTAGTAAAATAGTAAAAAATATGGAAAAATTTAGCAGGTGATGCCGTGTGTGGAAGGTGGGTATCAGGAGTAGCGCAGGGGCTGCCGATAGGGCGCTGTGGCGGTGCCGCGGCAGACACAGCTACTATGGCTGTAGGGAGGATAGCGCAGCAGCAGGTGCTGCCAAAAAGGCGCATGGGTGGCGGGAGACACGGCAGGTGATGCCGTGGGGTGGAGGTGGGTGGCTGGTGGGTGGTAGGAGCAGAAAAATTTACGAAAATCGTACAAAAATATGGAAAAAATAGGAAAATCATAAAAAATTTGGAAAAAATCGGAAAATCATAGAAAATATTGACAAAGTTAGTAAAATAGTAAAAAAATATGGAAAAATTTAGCAGGTGATGCCGTGTGTGGGAGGTGGGTGGCAGGAGCAGCGCAGGGGCTGCCGATAGGGCGCTGTGGCGGTGCCTAACGGGCGCTGTGGCGGTGCCGCGGCAGCACACAGCTACTATGGCTGTTAGGGAGGGATTGTGCAGGTAGAAGCAGAAAAATGTACGAAAATCGTACAAAAATATGGAAAAATAGGAAAATCATAAAGAATATGAAAAAATCGGAAAATCCTAGAAAATATTGACAAAGTTAGTAAAATAGTAAAAAATATGATGCAGGTGATGCCGTGTGTGGGAGGTGGGTGGCAGGAGCAGCGCAGGGGCTGCCGATAGGGCGCTGTGGCGGTGCCGCGGCAGACACAGCTACTATGGCTGTAGGGAGGATAGTGCAGCAGCAGGTGCTGCCAAAAAGGCACATGGGTGGCGGGAGACACGGCAGGTGATGCCGTGGGGTGGAGGTGGGTGGCTGGTGGGTGGTAGGAGCAGAAAAATTTACGAAAATCGTACAAAAATATGAAAAAAATAGGAAAATCATAAAGAATATGAAAAAATCGGAAAATCCTAGAAAATATTGACAAAGTTAGTAAAATAGTAAAAAATATGGAAAAATTTAGCAGGTGATGCCGTGTGTGGGAGGTGGGTGGCAGGAGCAGCGCAGGGGCTGCCGATAGGGCGCTGTGGCGGTGCCGCGGCAGACACAGCTACTATGGCTGTAGGGAGGATAGTGCAGCAGCAGGTGCTGCCAAAAAGGGGCATGGGTGGCGGGAGACACGGCAGGTGATGCCGTGGGGTGGAGGTGGGTGGCTGGTGGGTGGTAGGAGCAGAAAAATTTACGAAAATCGTACAAAAATATGAAAAAATAGGAAAATCATAAAAAATTTGGAAAAAATCGGAAAATCATAGAAAATATTGACAAAGTTAGTAAAATAGTAAAAAATATGGAAAAATTTAGCAGGTGATGCCGTGTGTGGAAGGTGGGTATCAGGAGTAGCGCAGGGGCTGCCGATAGGGCGCTGTGGCGGTGCCGCGGCAGACACAGCTACTATGGCTGTAGGGAGGATAGCGCAGCAGCAGGTGCTGCCAAAAAGGCGCATGGGTGGCGGGAGACACGGCAGGTGATGCCGTGGGGTGGAGGTGGGTGGCTGGTGGGTGGTAGGAGCAGAAAAATTTACGAAAATCGTACAAAAATATGGAAAAAATAGGAAAATCATAAAAAATTTGGAAAAAATCGGAAAATCATAGAAAATATTGACAAAGTTAGTAAAATAGTAAAAAATATGGAAAAATTTAGCAGGTGATGCCGTGTGTGGAAGGTGGGTGGCAGGAGCAGCGCAGGGGCTGCCGATAGGGCGCTGTGGCGGTGCCGCGGCAGACACAGCTACTATGGCTGTAGGGAGGATAGTGCAGCAGCAGGTGCTGCCAAAAAGGCGCATGGGTGGCGGGGAGACACGGCAGGTGATGCCGTGGGGTGGAGGTGGGTGGCTGGTGGGTGGTAGGAGCAGAAAAATTTACGAAAATCGTACAAAAATATGAAAAAATAGGAAAATCATAAAAAATTTGGAAAAAATCGGAAAATCATAGAAAATATTGACAAAGTTAGTAAAATAGTAAAAAATATGGAAAAATTTAGCAGGTGATGCCGTGTGTGGAAGGTGGGTATCAGGAGTAGCGCAGGGGCTGCCGATAGGGCGCTGTGGCGGTGCCGCGGCAGACACAGCTACTATGGCTGTAGGGAGGATAGTGCAGCAGCAGGTGCTGCCAAAAAGGCGCATGGGTGGCGGGAGACACGGCAGGTGATGCCGTGGGGTGGAGGTGGGTGGCTGGTGGGTGGTAGGAGCAGAAAAATTTACGAAAATCGTACAAAAATATGAAAAAAATAGGAAAATCATAAAAAATTTGGAAAAAATCGGAAAATCATAGAAAATATTGACAAAGTTAGTAAAATAGTAAAAAAATATGGAAAATATTTAGGTGATGGAAGTTTGGTCAGGAGACGCAGGGGCTCGATAGGGCTTGGCGGCTGTGCCGCGGCAGAGGCAGCTACTATGGCTGTAGGGAGGACAGTGCAGCAGCAGGTGCTGCCAAAAAGGGACATGGGTGGCGGGAGACACGGCAGGTGATGCCGTGGGGGGGGGGGGGGTAGAGCAGAAAAATTAGGAAAATGTAGGAAAAAATATGAAAAAAAATAGGCGAAAATTGGAAAATCATAGGCAAAGGCAGTGGCTGTGCCGCGGCAGAGGCAGCTACTATGGCTGTAGGGAGGACAGTGCAGCAGTACCTGCTGCCAAAAAGGGACATGGGAGGTGGGAGACACGGCAGGTGATGCCGTGTGTGGTGGTGGGTGGCAGGAGCAGCGCAGGGGCTGCCGATAGAATATGGGCGGTGTCAGCAGCGCAGCGGCTGCCGCGGCAGGAGGCAGGCATAGGGCTGCAGCAGTACCTGCCAAAAAAGGCGCATGGGAGGCAGGAGACACGGCAGGTGATTGCGGGTGGAGGTGGGTGGCTGGTGGGTGGTAGGAGCAGAAAATTGTACGAAAATCGTACAAAAATATAAAAAGGAAAAAATCATAAAAATTTTAGGAAAAAATCGGAAAATCATAGAAAATGATGAACCATGTTGGTAAAATGGTAAAAAATATGGAAAATTGCAGGTGATGCCGTGGATGGAGGTGGGTGGCAGGAGCAGCGCAGGGGCTGCCGATAGGGCGCTGTGGCGGTGCCGCGGCAGACACAGCTACTATGGCTGTAGGGAGGATTGTGCAGCAGTACCTGCTGCCAAAAAGGGACATGGGAGGTGGGAGACACGGCAGGTGATGCCGTGGGGTGGAGGTGGGTGGCTGGTGGGTGGTAGGAGCAGAAAAATTTACGAAAATCGTACAAAAATAGGAAAATCATAAAATCATATTGACAAAGTTAGTAAAATAGTAAAAAATATGGAAAAATTTAGCAGGTGATGCCGTGTGTGGAAGGTGGGTATCAGGAGTAGCGCAGGGGCTGCCGATAGGGCGCTGTGGCGGTGCCGCGGCAGACACAGCTACTATGGCTGTAGGGAGGATAGCGCAGCAGCAGGTGCTGCCAAAAAGGCGCATGGGTGGCGGGAGACACGGCAGGTGATGCCGTGGGGTGGAGGTGGGTGGCTGGTGGGTGGTAGGAGCAGAAAAATTTACGAAAATCGTACAAAAATATGAAAAAAATAGGAAAATCATAAAAAATTTGGAAAAAATCGGAAAATCATAGAAAATATTGACAAAGTTAGTAAAATAGTAAAAAATATGGAAAAATTTAGCAGGTGATGCCGTGTGTGGAAGGTGGGTATCAGGAGTAGCGCAGGGGCTGCCGATAGGGCGCTGTGGCGGTGCCGCGGCAGACACAGCTACTATGGCTGTAGGGAGGATAGCGCAGCAGCAGGTGCTGCCAAAAAGGCGCATGGGTGGCGGGAGACACGGCAGGTGATGCCGTGGGGTGGAGGTGGGTGGCTGGTGGGTGGTAGGAGCAGAAAAATTTACGAAAATCGTACAAAAATATGGAAAAAATAGGAAAATCATAAAAAAAAATGGAAAAAATCGGAAAATCATAGAAAATATTGACAAAGTTAGTAAAATAGTAAAAAATATGGAAAAATTTAGCAGGTGATGCCGTGTGTGGAAGGTGGGTGGCAGGAGCAGCGCAGGGGCTGCCGATAGGGCGCTGTGGCGGTGCCGCGGCAGACACAGCTACTATGGCTGTAGGGAGGATAGCGCAGCAGCAGGTGCTGCCAAAAAGGCGCATGGGTGGCGGGAGACACGGCAGGTGATGCCGTGGGGTGGAGGTGGGTGGCTGGTGGGTGGTAGGAGCAGAAAAATTTACGAAAATCGTACAAAAATATGGAAAAAATAGGAAAATCATAAAAAAAAATGGAAAAAATCGGAAAATCATAGAAAATATTGACAAAGTTAGTAAAATAGTAAAAAATATGGAAAAATTTAGCAGGTGATGCCGTGTGTGGGAGGTGGGTGGCAGGAGCAGCGCAGGGGCTGCCGATAGGGCGCTGTGGCGGTGCCGCGGCAGACACAGCTACTATGGCTGTAGGGAGGATAGCGCAGCAGCAGGTGCTGCCAAAAAGGCGCATGGGTGGCGGGAGACACGGCAGGTGATGCCGTTGGGGTGGAGGTGGGTGGCTGGTGGGTGGTAGGAGCAGAAAAATTTACGAAAATCGTACAAAAATATGAAAAAAATAGGAAAATCATAAAAAATTTGGAAAAAATCGGAAAATCATAGAAAATATTGACAAAGTTAGTAAAATAGTAAAAAATATGGAAAAATTTAGCAGGTGATGCCGTGTGTGGAAGGTGGGTATCAGGAGTAGCGCAGGGGCTGCCGATAGGGCCTTTCGATAGGGCGCTGTGGCGGTGCCGCGGCAGACACAGCTACTATGGCTGTAGGGAGGATAGCGCAGCAGCAGGTGCTGCCAAAAAGGCGCATGGGTGGCGGGAGACACGGCAGGTGATGCCGTGGGGTGGAGGTGGGTGGCTGGTGGGTGGTAGGAGCAGAAAAATTTACGAAAATCGTACAAAAATAGGAAAAAATAGGAAAATCATAAAAAATTTGGAAAAAATCGGAAAATCATAGAAAATATTGACAAAGTTAGTAAAATAGTAAAAAAATATGGAAAAATTTAGCAGGTGATGCCGTGTGTGGGAGGTGGGTGGCAGGAGCAGCGCAGGGGCTGCCGATAGGGCGCTGTGGCGGTGCCGCGGCAGACACAGCTACTATGGCTGTAGGGAGGATAGCGCAGCAGCAGGTGCTGCCAAAAAGGGGCCATGGGTGGGGGAGACACGGCAGGTGATGCCGTGGGGTGGAGGTGGGTGGCTGGTGGGTGGTAGGAGCAGAAAAATTTACGAAAATCGTACAAAAATAGGAAAATCATAAAATCATATTGACAAAGTTAGTAAAATAGTAAAAAATATGGAAAAATTTAGCAGGTGATGCCGTGTGTGGAAGGTGGGTATCAGGAGTAGCGCAGGGGCCCCCAAAAGGGGGCTGGGGGGGGGCCCCGCAAAAAAAAAAAAAAAAGTTGAAAAAAAAAAAAAAAAAAAAAAAAAGAAAAAAAAAAAAAATATGTGGGAGGCACGGCAGGTGATGCCGTGGGGTGGATGTGGGTGGCTGGTGGGTGGTAGAAGCAGAAAAATGTACGAAAATCGTACAAAAATATGGAAAAATAGGAAAATCATAAAGAATATGAAAAAATCGGAAAATCCTAGAAAATATTGACAAAGTTAGTAAAAAAAAAAAAAATGGAAAAATTTGGCAGGTGATAGCCGTGGGTGGCTGGTGGCAGGAGCAGTGGCAGGGCAGCTAGGGTGCTGCGGCACAAAGTATATAGGGAGGATAGGCGCAGCAGCATGCAAAAAGGCGCATGGGACACGGCAGGTGATGCCGTGGGGTGGATGTGGGTGGCTGGTGGGTGGTAGAAGCAGAAAAATTTACGAAAATCGTACAAAAATATGAAAAAAATAGGAAAATCATAAAAAATTTGGAAAAAATCGGAAAATCATAGAAAATATTGACAAAGTTAGTAAAATAGTAAAAAATATGGAAAAATTTAGCAGGTGATGCCGTGTGGAAGGTGTGGGTATCAGGAGTAGCGCAGGGGCTGCCGATAGGGCGCTGTGGCGGTGTGCCGCGGCAGACACAGCTACTATGGGTGGAGGGAGGAAGCAGCAGCAGGTGCTGCCAAAAAAGGCGCATGGGTGGCGGGAGACACGGCAGGTGATGCCGTGGGGTGGATGGTGGGTGGTGGTGGGTGGGTGGTAGGAGCAGAAAAATTTACGAAAATCGTACAAAAATATGAAAAAATAGGAAAATCATAAAAAATTTGGAAAAAATCGGAAAATCATAGAAAATATTGACAAAGTTAGTAAAATAGTAAAAAATATGGAAAAATTTAGCAGGTGATGCCTGTGTGTGGAGGGGTGGGTAGCAGGCAGGGGCTGCAGGGGCTGCCGATAGGGCGCTGTGGCGGTGCCGCGGCAGACACAGCTACTATGGCTGTAGGGAGGATAGCGCAGCAGCAGGTGCTGCCAAAAAGGCGCATGGGTGGCGGGAGACACGGCAGGTGATGCCGTGGGGTGGAGGTGGGTGGCTGGTGGGTGGTAGGAGCAGAAAAATTTACGAAAATCGTACAAAAATATGAAAAAAATAGGAAAATCATAAAAAATTTGGAAAAAATCGGAAAATCATAGAAAATATTGACAAAGTTAGTAAAATAGTAAAAAATATGGAAAAATTTAGCAGGTGATGCCGTGTGTGGAAGGTGGGTATCAGGAGTAGCGCAGGGGCTGCCGATAGGGCGCTGTGGCGGTGCCGCGGCAGACACAGCTACTATGGCTGTAGGGAGGATACCGCAGCAGCAGGTGCTGCCAAAAAGGCACATGGGTGGCGGGAGACACGGCAGGTGATGCCGTGGGGTGGAGGTGGGTGGCTGGTGGGTGGTAGGAGCAGAAAAATTTACGAAAATCGTACAAAAATATGGAAAAATAGGAAAATCATAAAAAATTTGGAAAAATCGGAAAATCATAGAAAATATTGAAAAGTTAGTAAAATAAAAAATATGGAAAATTAGCAGGTGAAAAATGTTGGAAAAAATCGGAAATCATGGCAGGTGAAATGATGGTAGGAGCAGAAAAATTTACGAAAATCGTACAAAAATATGAAAAAATAGGAAAATCATAAAAAATTTGGAAAAAATCGGAAAATCATAGAAAATATTGACAAAGTTAGTAAAATAGTAAAAAATATGGAAAAATTTAGCAGGTGATGCCGTGTGTGGAAGGTGGGTATCAGGAGTAGCGCAGGGGCTGCCGATAGGGCGCTGTGGCGGTGCCGCGTCAGACACAGCTACTATGGCTGTAGGGAGGATACCGCAGCAGCAGGTGCTGCCAAAAAGGCACATGGGTGGCGGGAGGCACGGCAGGTGATGCCGTGGGGTGGATGTGGGTGGCTGGTGGGTGGTAGAAGCAGAAAAATGTACGAAAATCGTACAAAAATATGGAAAAATAGGAAAATCATAAAAAATTTGGAAAAAATCGGAAAATCATAGAAAATATTGACAAAGTTAGTAAAATAGTAAAAAATATGGAAAAATTTAGCAGGTGATGCCGTGTGTGGAAGGTGGGTATCAGGAGTAGC
This sequence comes from Drosophila tristis, assembly GCA_018150885.1. Classification (NCBI taxonomy): domain Eukaryota; kingdom Metazoa; phylum Arthropoda; class Insecta; order Diptera; family Drosophilidae; genus Drosophila; species Drosophila tristis. Next base: position 19,362 of record JAECWT010000001.1, read on the forward strand.
GCAGGGGCTGCCGATAGGGCGCTGTGGCGGTGCCGCGGCAGACACAGCTACTATGGCTGTAGGGAGGATAGCGCAGCAGCAGGTGCTGCCAAAAAGGCGCATGGGTGGCGGGAGACACGGCAGGTGATGCCGTGGGGTGGAGGTGGGTGGCTGGTGGGTGGTAGGAGCAGAAAAATTTACGAAAATCGTACAAAAATATGAAAAAAATAGGAAAATCATAAAAAATTTGGAAAAAATCGGAAAATCATAGAAAATATTGACAAAGTTAGTAAAATAGTAAAAAATATGGAAAAATTTAGCAGGTGATGCCGTGTGTGGGAGGTGGGTGGCAGGAGTAGCGCAGGGGCTGCAGGCATGGGGGCTGCCGATAGGCAATGGTGCCGTGGCAGGTACACGGCAGGTGCTGTAGGTGGCTGTGGTGGCAGGGCGTAAAAATTAGGCAGCAAAAATTTGAAAAAATGGCTGGATATGGAAGTAGAAAATGTGGCAGGTGATGCATGGCGTGAAAATCGTACAAAAATATGAAAAAATAGGAAAATCATAAAAAATTTGGAAAAATGGTGGTGTGGTGGTGGGTGGCAGGAGATAGCTGAAAATCGTACAAAAATATGGAAAAAATAGGAAAATCATAAAAAATATGGAAAAAATCGGAAAATCATAGAAAATATTACAAGCTATAAATATAGAAAAGGTGATGCCGTGTGTGCGTGGTGGAAGGTGGGAGCAGGAGCAGCGCAGGGGCTGCCGATAGGGCGCTGTGGCGGTGCCGCGGCAGACACAGCTACTATGGCTGTAGGGAGGATAGCGCAGCAGCAGGTGCTGCCAAAAAGGCGCATGGGTGGCGGGAGACACGGCAGGTGATGCCGTGGGGTGGAGGTGGGTGGCTGGTGGGTGGTAGGAGCAGAAAAATTTACGAAAATCGTACAAAAATATGAAAAAATAGGAAAATCATAAAAAATTTGGAAAAAATCGGAAAATCATAGAAAATATTGACAAAGTTAGTAAAATAGTAAAAAATATGGAAAAATTTAGCAGGTGATGCCGTGTGTGGAAGGTGGGTGTCAGGAGTAGCGCAGGGGCTGCCGATAGGGCGCTGTGGCGGTGCCGCGGCAGACACAGCTACTATGGCTGTAGGGAGGATAGCGCAGCAGCAGGTGCTGCCAAAAAGGCGCATGGGTGGCGGGAGACACGGCAGGTGATGCCGTGGGGTGGAGGTGGGTGGCTGGTGGGTGGTAGGAGCAGAAAAATTTACGAAAATCGTACAAAAATATGAAAAAAATAGGAAAATCATAAAAAATTTGGAAAAAATCGGAAAATCATAGAAAATATTGACAAAGTTAGTAAAATAGTAAAAAATATGGAAAAATTTAGCAGGTGATGCCGTGTGTGGAAGGTGGGTATCAGGAGTAGCGCAGGGGCTGCCGATAGGGCGCTGTGGCGGTGCCGCGGCAGACACAGCTACTATGGCTGTAGGGAGGATAGCGCAGCAGCAGGTGCTGCCAAAAAGGCGCATGGGTGGCGGGAGACACGGCAGGTGATGCCGTGGGGTGGAGGTGGGTGGCTGGTGGGTGGTAGGAGCAGAAAAATGTACGAAAATCGTACAAAAATATGGAAAAAATAGGAAAATCATAAAAAATTTGGAAAAAATCGGAAAATCATAGAAAATATTGACAAAGTTAGTAAAATAGTAAAAAATATGGAAAAATTTAGGAAGAAGTGATGCAGGTGATGCCGTGTGCAGCTGCTCTGCTTTGTTTATGTGAACAGGGGCAGGTGATAGAAGTCGAACCCTCGATAGCCTTTGGCTGCCAGCCAAATGTAGACGACATGGTAGGCTCCTGGTATAAAGCAAATGAGTCCAGCGACAAAGAACACAACACCCTGCGATGTGTTCTGCGGATCGGCAATGGCAAAGGTGCCCATCACAAAGAGCCCTGTGCCCACAATCAGCAACGTGAAGGCGGCCAGCACTGTGCGCCAGTTCTCGCGCACCTTCGGATGCCGCCAGCAGTATGTGTTGGTCTCCTCCGTGGGCAGATTTCCATATTCCTGGATCAGCGAATCGCTGTCCCTGGAGGTTGTGTCTTCTGCGTATTTGTTATAGCCCCTGGAGAGGATAGAGAGGGCAATAGCATTACAATAAAAAAATTATTTCAAGCGATTTTAAAAGCTCTTATCAATTGAATTGAGGGGTTATCGCGGGTTTGGACTGCCGCCAAAAGCAAGACGCAATCAATTATTGCATATAATACTCGATTATATTGGCAACGAAGACCGACAAGTGCAGACGAGGCTGGCTTGGCTGTTGAGCTGTTAACTGGTTCCAGCTGACCGCAGGCGAAGGCCATACCCCTCCTCACCCTCGCGGGACAGCGCTTCAATCTCGTCAAGAAATGAGAAACCTTTATGACGAAATTTATGCGCAATGATTTTTTTTACAATTGAATGCCAAATTAGGCTGGACGTCTGCATTTATAATCTCAATAATTACATACATATGGTTGTTGTTGTTGATGTTGCTGTTGCGACACGCCATGCATTGGTAATGGGAGAGCAAAAGAAATGAATGGAAGGAAGACAAGAAGCACGCACGCGCCTGCGGCATCAAAGTTTAGGTAAATTATTCAAGTGTTTAGGTGCTTCCGGCGGGAATAAGGAAGTACGACTTGAAGAAGGTAGAGAGACTACAATGTAGGGTGCATCTGGCAGTGCCAACAGCTGCTTGTCTGCTTCTTTGTGATTCACAAAGAGAACGAACTCCAAAATGGTGCCAATAACAGCCCACGCATGCAAACACAACCACACCACAGAGATCAGATCACACATCAGAATGAGACCAGCGAACAAGACCAGACCCGTTTTTGGCATCACATCGCATGGCACGGCATGGCCACTGCCCCACTCACTTTGGATCCTGTATGCGTATGGATACATCTTCGGTGGAGCGACCTTGTTTTCCGCTCCGCATGGGTGTGGATATCACTGTGGAGCCATAGACGCGTATCGCCTCGTCTGTTTCCTCCTCGAAAGCGTCGTGTATGGAGAAGCCCCTCGCCGCCCCGTTATTGTACATATTTCTACGGCTGCCTGCTGCTATTGTTGTGTATTATTAACGATTTACGTTGTAAGTGCCAACGATGGCGCACTGTGGCCGTTTAGGAAGAGAAAAGCGGCACTTTTAATGCTACTTTGAATTCATTTTTCCGCACACCGTATTCGGGCTATGTTCGACGGTTTTTCTGTAGCCCGTAACCGCACCGAAAGTGATTTTTCTTTATATTTTGTATTTCTTTATATTTTTTATTTTTAATACGACCAGTGTGACCGCGGATTTATTGATAAATTAAACCCGTCTGACCCTCGGTAATATACCTTCTCATTTTCAAAATATACCGTAAATATGACGATGAAACATAACGAACTTAACCTATTTACCCCCCTCTATTTATACAGTTGAACACTTTTAATTAATTCGCAGGAAACAATACTGTTTGGTAAATTTTCCTTGTATATCCTCTCTACTTACAAAAGAAATAGGCGCGATATCTTTCGCCTGAACTGAGTTAAAACTGTTCAAATTTCATAGTATTCGTGTGTGTAATAAAATACCCACTGGTCGACAATGGGTTAATCTTTCTCTGTCCAAGACTGGAAATCATATTCCTCGATTTTGATATTCGGTTCAATATTACTAGCTGGCAAGCATTCGCAGCAATGAACGGATATTTTTATCACATAGATAAACAATTTCGTACAAAGTTGGCTAATTTTAAGAACTCCTTCTTTTGGATTCTTTTTAAAATAAGGTTTCCACAAAAAAGGTCTATAAAATTTAATGGTTCAAAGAGAGCGGAAAAGATAGCCAAAACTGATTCGAAGAGAGCACTACTACGCGCCAAAGCAGAATTGTTTGAAAGGAGCGAGTGAAATCCAGTGGAATACATTTATTTATTTTTTTATTTTTAATGCAAGAGACAAACTAGGGATGTTAATATATTGATATATCAAAGAAATCTATAGTTATATATATCGATGTGTGTAGCTCAAGCGAGTGTACTGTATTGTATGCGCCGTCGGTTGATAGTTACGTGAATTAATCCTTCGACCAGGGATGACATGCCGTTTTTTCCGACATATTTGAAAAAAGGTCAAACGGTCAGGAATTCGCGAGTTGCAGCTCAATTGTCGGCTCCTCCTTTTGATTGCCGCTTAATTGCAGCAGGAGATGGATTGGCAGCATTGGCTGTGGCAGTGGAATTGACGGCGGTAGCGATGCTACCACTGGAGGCAGCGGTGAATGCGGCCAGAGCATCGCGATTCAATGGCTTAATGCAGCTCTGCTTGATGTTGATGATCGTCCCCGTTGCAGGGATTGTCCGCGCGGCCATCAGGCCAAATGGCCTGCTGCCGATGCCGCTGACACTGCCACTGATGCTGCCGATGGGCGTTAGCGAGGAGAGCGGCAAAATGGGACCGGTAATGGAGGTGGCGGATGTGCTGCTGGTTGATTGGATGGCGGGATTGGACGAGGAGGAAGAGCTCGTCGTCGTCGCCTTGCCCGCCACCGCTATGCTGGGATCGTTGTAGCGCGTCCGCTTGTTCTGCAGCTTGGTGACCCAGCATTCGGTGGCCCGTCGCCGGGCATTGGCACAGATATTGTCCGTCGAGGACTCTCTGGATGCCGAGTGGGGAAACAGCCCTGCCTCCGACTTGTCCCTCGGGAAGGGTATGTGGCGGCGCTCATCCTGTGTCTGACTCGACATCTGGCGATACGATTCGATCTGTTTTAGCCGCTGCACATTGCACACCGCTGCATTCACCAGATCCCCAGCCGCATTGCCAGGAATCGTCTTTGCATGGGCAGCGGTGGCATTTACCAAGATATCGCTGCGCGACTGCGTCTTTGATTGCGTGAGGATCTGCTCTTCCAGTGACCGGGTCTCGCTGTAGTCGGTAATTGTGCTGCTGGTGGTGGGGCCAGTGATTCCAGCATTTTTGTTCTGCTTGGCCCTTAAATGCTGCAGCTCCTCGGGCGAACGCTGCTTGCGGAACTCATGGACCAGTGGATAGATATGCTGTATGGCGGATTCCACATCATTCACGCTGGCGGCTATAATTCGGATAGAGCTGAATCTAGAGAGAGCCAGAGAGACTGAGGCCTGGAGACTCACCTGTCACCGTTATGCTTCCCGTGGAGAAGATCTTCAGCGTGGCCTTTGGCATCCGCATCTTGTACGTGACACCCGGATGCAATTCCGGCTCGTAGCTGGCATTCTGCCGATGTTTAGTCGAGAAATTGACAATCTTAATGGCCCAGGGCATGCTGCAGGTGCCCAGAACATTCACGACGCGAAAATTCTGAAAGCGTGTGGGAAAACCGAGTTTCCCCAAGCAACGGGCATACCTTCTGGCCGCCACTTTGGCCTTCAGAATGAGAGTGGAATTGGATTAGGGATTTGCATTTGATTGGGATTGCTGGTTGCACCTACCATTATCTCAGAGGTGGCGCCTGTGCAGGTGATCCTGCCGGATGACCAAATGGAGGCCGTCGTATAGGGACGTCGCAGCTTCATGGTCACCATTCCGTTCTCCCTGCGATACTCCACATTGCAGCCACGCAGCGCAATGTCCCTTAGCTTGAGGTGGCATCGCACACTGAACGTGCACACCACATTGTTGATTACAATGTCCAGCTCTGGGTCGTCCGTCTCTGCGATCTGTTCCTGTAGCTGCTGTTGGTTACTGATCAGCGCCAATGGCGCATCTGGGACAGGAGCAGTCTCTGCTGACTGGGTGTCTGCCTCTGCTGGCTGGGTGTCCTTTTTGGTAATCGCTTCCGGTTTGCTAACAGCAAAGGTGCCGTTATCCAGCAGCATGTCCTGTTGCGCCGTTTTAATGCGCATGCCATTCTGTACGACAGCCACTCTGCCGTTCGCATGGAGATCCCCATTGGCCGTTGGCTTGCGCTGCTGCTGCTGCTGGTGAACCAGGGTGGTGGCGGCGGAGAGCCCGCCTTTGCTAAACTGCGAAAAGTACCGCACGCCACCGCCAGTGGCCGACGCAGGCGCCGGCTTGAGGATTGGCTTCAGACTGGCCATCGGTAGGTTAACCATTTCGTTTTGCATCAGCGACGAATGGGAGGATGCTGTGGGGAATGTCGTCGACTTCTCGTGCGGATAGAGATGCTGGGCGCCTGTGTGCAGCCTCTGGTGTTGAATGAATCTCTCCCTCTGCTGCTCTAGCTCTCTGGTCACCTGCGCCTGCTGGCGATTCACTTCCTCCTTCTCCTTATTTAGACGTCTGAGCTCGCTGAGGGTACGCTGCTCCTGCTCTCTCTCCCGTTGCGCTTTCTCCTCGACTCTTTTCCGCTTCTTCTGCAATTCTGATTTTGTAGCCCTCTCCGCCTCTTCGCGGAGCCGCTTCGCCTCCGATTCCTTCTGCACCAAAATTTGGTGCTCAAAGTCCGACCTCAGTGCCGCCAATCGTTTCGCGGCCTTGGCCTCCTCCTCCTCCTCCTGCTTTATTTGCTTGAGTTTCTCGTCACGGAGCAGCGCCTGCTCTTGTGCTCGCAAATTCTCCTCCTGCCGTAGGGCTCGCTCCGCGTCACTCTGCTCCGCCGCCTTCGTGCGTAGATCGAGCAGCCGCAATATCTCTGCTCCTTGCCTTTCAGACGTCTTCTTTGCCCAACGTTCTAGGAGCTCTGGTATCGTTAGACGTTCTAGCGATTCAGCCGACTCAGACGCCTCCTCGCCACCGTCCTCGTCGCCGCCGGGAACCCTCTTACTGTAGGTTTTTTCGCCGGTCATCGGGTCCGAGCATTCGTGTAGGACCTACCTACCTAGTTTTTCGTGATCGTCGCTAAATTGTGATGTTTCTTTCACGAATTTCTTAAAAGTGGGCTGGCTCTGACATGATGTCTAGAAAAATGGCATTTTACACTAATATTTACATGAATCAGTGTGACTGTCAGAAATACAACGCAATGTACCAAAAAATGTATAAATATACCATATTTCGACGTCGAAATATACCGAAAATGGTCCGCCTGCTAATGCGTATATTTGATCTGCGGTCACACATCTACTTTATTTTCATTTTGTCGATGAAATTAAATTTATTTTCGAAAATTGTGAAATAGTGGTGAGCCACTGTTAAATAGGAGGTCCGCCAAGATGTCGCGCCACAGGATTGTACGGACGATGGACTACAACGACGAATACGATGGTTACGATGATGTCTACGGACACTCTGTTGATGATGACCAAAGTATTTCGCCCACAGATGCCCATCAGTGGCTCTACGACCGGGAGCGCGGCAGGCAGAGCATCTCCGCGTTCATCAGCAAGAACAAGGACATCAAGGAGGAGGGGGAGCACGACGACGAAGCCGAGGACGAGGCCTACGAGAAGGCCAGACGCGACTCGGAGAGCTTCCAGATGCCCGAGCTGGACGAGATGGATCAGGCCAAGCTGAGCTCATGCGTGGACGAGGTGCGGAGTGTGGTGGGCGACGCCGTGTCCGAGCGCCGCATTGTGGAGACCTCCATGAAGTTTGACTACGACATACAGAAGATACTGGACGAGATACTGAACGAGGAGACCAAGAAGTCGGCAAAGCCTGCGCTGCGACCGAAGGTGCCGGTCCCCATTGCAGCGACGACTGTGAAGTCCGCCAGCAGGCCCACGCCCCCGGCAAAGATCAGCCTGAAGGAGCCCCGGCGTGGCTTTGAAATAGCTTCTCCCAAGCTGCCGTCCTCCCCTGTGGTCTCCGGCAGGAACACACCCGTGGAAGTGGCGGAAAACGATTTGTCACGCACTTCCGCCAGCCTCTTCAAGGTCTCCAAGGACCAGGCCCAACGCAACGCCCAGCAGCTGTACGAGAAGGAGCGATCCGACCAGAAGAGCCACATCCACATGATCGTCATCGGCCATGTGGATGCGGGAAAGAGCACGCTGATGGGCCACCTGCTCTACGACACGGGCAACGTGTCGCAGCGCGTGATGCACAAGCACGAGCAGGAGTCCAAGAAGCTGGGCAAGCAGAGCTTCATGTACGCCTGGGTTCTGGACGAGACCGGCGAGGAACGGGCCCGAGGAATCACCATGGACGTGGGCCAGTCGCGCATCGAGACAAAGACAAAGATTGTGACGCTGTTGGATGCGCCTGGCCACAAGGATTTCATACCCAATATGATCTCCGGTGCCACACAGGCGGATGTGGCTCTCCTGGTGGTGGATGCCACGCGGGGCGAATTCGAATCCGGCTTCGAGTTGGGCGGACAGACGCGGGAGCATGCCATCCTGGTGCGTTCGCTGGGCGTCAACCAGCTGGGCGTGGTCATCAACAAGTTGGACACTGTCGGCTGGTCCCAGGAGCGATTCACGGAGATTGTTACCAAGCTGAAGTCCTTCCTAAAGCTGGCGGGCTTCAAGGAGTCGGACGTCAGCTTCACGCCCTGCTCTGGCCTGACTGGCGAGAATCTCACCAAGACGGCGCAGGAGGCCGCACTCACCAGCTGGTACAGTGGTCGCCCCCTGCTGGACGTGATCGAGAACTTCAAGATACCAGACCGCGCCATCGACAGGCCGCTGCGGATGTCTGTCTCGGATATCTACAAGGGCACTGGATCGGGATTCTGCATTTCCGGGAGAGTTGAGACTGGTGTGATGTGCGTGAATGACAAGGTGCTGGTCGGCGCCAGCCGGGAGCAGGCGCAGGTCAAGGTCCTGACCATGGACGAGTTCTCCCAGACGAGCGTCTTTGCGGGCGATCAGATTTCGGTGACGCTGGCCGGCGTGGATATCAACAACATAACCGTCGGCTGCATCATCAGCGACCCGCAGACACCCATTCCCGTGACGACACGCTTCCAGGCCCGCATCATCGTCTTCAGCGTCAAGGTGCCCATCACCATGGGGTATCCGGTGCTGCTCCACCACCAGTCGCTCATCGAGCCGGCTGTGGTCTCCAAACTGACTGCATCCATACACAAGAGCACCGGCGAGGTTGTAAAGAAGAAGCCGCGTTGCCTGGGCAACAACTCGTGCGCCCTGGTCGAGCTGGAGACGAGTCGCCCCATTTGCATAGAGCGGTACGCCGACTTCAAGGAACTGGGCCGCATCATGTTGCGGGTGGCTGGAGTGACGATTGCCGCTGGAATGGTCACGAAAATACGCTAAAGGGGCTGCTGAATTTTATAAATTTTAGTTACACATTAATTTTTGTTTGTTTTTCTAAATATAGTTTGAAAACACGTTGGAAAAGACGGTATATTTCCGAGGGTCACACAGTATGTTTTTTCGGCAAATACGCGGTCACACTGCATACCACTAGCATTTTACAACACTATTTTCGGTGCGGGTTACGGGCGAGAAAATTGTAATTTTGCCTAGAATTAAAACGTTATCAATACAACAAAGCACAAGCATTCGCTGCCATTGACGATTTCTTGGGTTTATCCAGAAACCTGCAACCATATCTGCCCCCGAGTCGCAGTTAACACAACAGAAAAGGTAAAACTCCGAATAGAGTTGCCTCTAGCATGCGGGTGCATTGTGAAGTTTTATATCGGCACTAGGTGTTATACACACTTTAGATAAACATTGCTGACCCGAATAAATACAGTCGGCGTGGTTTTCATTTAAAAAGTGCGCAAATTCCGAAACAATTCCAGCCACAAGTTCTGACGAGGGCAGCGCGCTGCTTGACAACTCTAAAAATGAATCATAAAAGACCAAGATAGAGCGAGAACACGACCAACAAAAAAAGAGTGCAGCCAGCACCAGCATACAAACCAAAAACCAACCCAAAACCAAACCAAAAACGAAACGCAACAAACGAATTTACAGTGCAATCGAGCTATATTTAAAATACAACAAATTGCTTTCTTTACTCCCCACAGTGCGCTCTCGGTAACAGCAACAACAGTGACAACGGCAGGCGGTGGCAGCGGCAGTGGAAAAGCAGAAGCGCCAGCGGAAATTTCTTTTTATCGCTGAAAGCAACAATTGACGGAACGCACGCACCTCCACGAGAACCTGAGCGGAAAGAGCGAGGGAGAGGCACAAACACTCACACACAGACACACACTCGTACACGGCACAAAGGTTATCATCAATAACAGAACCAACAACAAAATTACTTTAAATATATATTTATATACATATAACGTTCAAAAAACAAACAAAAAAACGTTCTACAAGAACAATCACAAAACTGCAACCGAAAAGCAATCGCCGAACAACGCCTAAACTAGTGATTTTTTGTGAGAGAGACAGAGAGACCAAGACGACCAAGACCGAGAACGAGAGAGTGAAAAGTGACTAAGAGAGGAGTGAGAGAGAGAGCCGCCCCGCGTTTTAAAATTAAACATTTTGCAACTTCAATAACTCCAAGAGGAATTTGTAACTGGAAACCCACCTGAGCCCGAGTATTACCTACCGCCTACCTGCTTTTTGGGTCTTACACAAACTACAGCTACAGTGAGAAATGCGTGAATACAAAATTGTGGTTCTGGGCAGCGGCGGCGTGGGCAAGTCCGCCCTCACAGTGCAGTTTGTGCAGTGCATTTTTGTGGAGAAGTATGACCCCACCATCGAAGACAGCTACCGCAAGCAGGTGGAGGTGGACGGGCAGCAGTGCATGCTGGAGATCCTCGACACGGCCGGCACGGAGCAGTTCACAGCCATGCGGGATCTGTATATGAAGAACGGCCAGGGATTCGTGCTGGTGTACTCGATAACGGCGCAATCGACGTTCAATGATCTGCAGGACCTGCGCGAGCAGATACTGAGGGTAAAGGATACGGACGATGTGCCCATGGTGCTGGTGGGCAACAAGTGCGATCTCGAGGAGGAGCGGGTCGTCGGCAAGGAGCTGGGCAAGAGCCTGGCCAACCAGTTCAATTGCGCCTTCATGGAGACCTCAGCCAAAGCCAAAGTGAATGTGAATGATATTTTCTACGATTTGGTTAGGCAGATCAATAAGAAGTCACCCGAAAAGAAACAAAAGAAACCGAAAAAGTCCCTATGTGTTCTGCTATAAGACTTCCAACAAAACAAAAAAGAGTTAGAGAAACAAAACAAAAGAGAGAGGATAGTGCAGAGAAGGGAAGAAGAGTAGGAGGGGGAGGAGAACAAGTATAAGAGTAAAATTAAAAACATTTTCAATTTTTTTCCGTTCTTGTTTCGTTTTTGATCCGAATGCAATATGCAATTATACAATACAACACAATATTAAGATTGTCAAACAAACAAACAAAACAAAAAAGAAAAGAAATTGAAATAACCAATCTACTATATATACAATACAAGAGCAAGAGCAAAAGCAAAAGCAAAAGCAAAAAAAACGTACATATGCTGACAATGTTTTATAACTGTTTAAAGTTTTTGTAATTATTACTATTTACTACTATTATGATTGTACTATTTTTCGCTGATTAACCATTAATCAATATGGGGAATTATTTAATATACTTATACACACACATATATATATTATACATATTTGTCGTTCGTTTTTGAGCCGTTTTTTAAATTATGCAACAAATGAAACATTCGTAAACTAAAACATTCGTATTTATTGATTCTTTTCGATTATACTCTATACACAATACGTCTTATATACAACAAAACAAAAACAAACAAAAAAAAACCAACAAAGAAACAACAAGTAATATCTATAAATAGAGCCGTATACCTAATGTCATGTCGTTGCTCTTCTACCAATTGCAAAAACAAAGAAGTAACAAAACAAAAGGAAAACCAATTCAACTCAAAATCAAATAAGCTAAATATTAACTTGTACTAGCCTGATAGATGATTGATGATGATAATGATAATATGATGAATCCACATAAAAGCAAATAAAATTGAGAAACAACAAGTAAACATGTATAAGAACATATTTTATAAAAATATTGTCTGCAAATGATGTCAAAATGTTGCAAACAACCAGAAGAGTAAATGAGATGATCCATTTAGTAACTAGTTTAAAACAAATTTACAAGTAATTGTTTAATACGATCGATCAATCCAAAATTGAAAACAACACCTCCATACACACAAACACACCCACACACACACATGCATGCCACATCCCAACATATATACAACAAACACACACACATACACTCCGGCACGCTCTCAGAGAGCCAATACCAAGGCGTAAAGACGGAAGTGGGACGCACATACATTGACCAGGCAATGGCGCAGTGTTGCATGTTCCGATAGCCACTTCCGCATCCTTTTGCGGATCAGAAGAGAGATCATCCGGCAGGAACCTAGAAAAAAGGAATGAAGCCACAAATTCTAGTATATTTATGCATAAGAAATGGTCGTGTCAATCCCAAAATGAAAAGAAACCTAAAAACGAAGTAAATTTATAAATATTTCATAATAAACATTGCATAAAAATAAACATAAACTTCGCGTAGTAACCAATATGCCCTTAAATCAAAGTCTAAACACAGCCAACAACCAACATTGAAACTAATTAAAAACCTAAGCCCAAGCGTATATATTATATACATATATGATAAAAGATACAAATCATTTTTGAATATAATAAAGAAAAAAAAAACCCAACCGTTACAATAACATAATGTAATAATGAGCGTGTGAAATGAATGTAATTGAAAAACCATTTTTTCGAACTTGTTCCCTTGCTCGCCCGTCCGCTCAGGATCTGCGATACTTCAGAACAGAAGTGTTGTCAGTCCTGAAGTCGAGGGTGGAGTAACTCAACAGGTTCGAGCATCTTTTAATTATTAATAAATGTATTATGTTTATAAAAAATTAAAAAGGAAATGCAAAAACAAAATAAAAATTAAATAAATTCAAGTATAAATGGGCACAAGTCATTTGGGGTGTTGCAGGAAAACCACTTTCAATTGAAATTTTGAAATATCTGTATTTGATACTTGGAATAGTAATACAAGGTAGTTATTCAAATATTTATACATACAATTACAATCAAATAGCCGGCTGCCTTTTATTAGTATCATAATGTTTTGCTACTTTATAGCACGCATATTCATTGAAAGATTCTCCATAGGTTTGGAGCTACTTGAAGTTTTGTCATCCATTGGGGGGGTAGGCTCGTAAAACTGCATTTGATATGGTGTTTGCACACGAATGCAATGCAGAGTTTTTAAAGACTCGACTTGTCGGGATACGTACATATGTATAGTATAATAGCCATGCATAGAGTGGAAGCCAGTTAAGCGTCAGGACCACATTGATTTTAAAAAGGGAGAAATAGTTTTGGTTTACATGAATATTTAGCTTCGATTACTGTACAATAAGTTGGTTTTTGGGTTTCTTTATAATGACTAGTATTTTTGGGCTAAGCAAAGTGCTCTACAGAGATTTCTATTCTTGGTGTGATGCTCAATCAATTAACGCATTCAATAATCAGTCCAACTTTGTGTGCTGGAAACTCTCAGGGCTCTAAAGGAACCCCCGGTTCTTGTCTTCTTTACAAATTAACAATAAAACTTAATTTTGCTAATTTGGCAACAAATAAAATGTATACAAATCATATTATAAATGGGAGATATTGCACTGGGATGTTAACGAGGGGTAAAAATTGCACTTTTGGTTATAGTGTGTGGGGTGGGGTTTTTAAAAACTAGAATAATACAATTACTTCGCATCTGGTTTTTGAGATTGGGAGGAGATTTCGTTCTTGCTTAGAGATTACTTTAAAGGAGATTACTAGCGCACATGATCGCCACGGTATGGCCATTGAGATAAGGTAACAAAATGCTGGACCCCGTACGCGCCTCACTTGCGTAGCTGCAACTGGCCCTGCTGCTGCTGTTGCTGGGATTGCGCTTGGCTCGACTGCTGCTGTTGTTGCTGCTGCTGCTGATGATGGTGATGGTCCTCATCGTCGCTGGGCTCCTCGCGCAACGGCAACGAATCGATTTGCTTGGCGGTGGTTACCTTTTTATTGCGCTGCCAGGTGAAAACGCGTGCCATTTGTAGGAATTTCTTGCGCGACATCTTGCCCATGTTCTTGAGACGCTCCTGAAACGGGGCATCATCCTCGCCCTTGGTCTTGCCCGTCTGCTCCTTCTCGAGGGCGTTCATGAAGTCTTGATTCCAGCGCAATTGATTCATAAACTCCTCGTTCTGCAGCATCAGGGCAAACTGCTCGTCTGGCAGCTCAAAGTCCTGCTGGCCAGCAGCAGGTGCAATGCGTAGAAAGCCTGGCGGAAGTACACCCAGAATGGGTGGGTTCCAGCGACGAGCTGTACAGCTGCTCTGACTCCTCTTTGTGGGCGTGTTGTTCTGGCTATTGATCCTATTGGAGGTGCCCAGAGGCCGCATCTTGGGCGAGGCACCCGTATTGTGATGATTCGGCGAAGCGCTGGCGGTGGCGGTTAGTAAACGCGCCAGCACTGGCTGCGGCGGCGGCTGCACCGCTGTCCCCAATGCCATCCGTGGTGTCAACGAGCTGGACATTGCGCCGTAGGTCTTTGTCCGAATCGTTGAGATTGATGAGACTCTGTTGTGGGGAGACATTAGCATCCAGTTCATTGCGCAGTTTTTCGTTCTGTCACATGCGGTTAGGTTAGTATAGTATAGTAGCTGCTGTTAGTATACACAAGCAAACACACACACGGACCCCTACCTGATTATCTATGGACATGGCCAATAGGGCATCTATTGTCTGATCCACGGCGCCCAGGTTGGCCCGCAGTATAGCCTCAATCACCTCGCGATCGATGTCGGGAAACATCTTCTTGAAATCGGCCATGGCCTGGGAAAATTCCAGTTGCAGCGTCGACATTTCGAAAAATAAAAATATTTTTCGCCCGCTTCTACCCACCCCTCTCACTATAACTGTCTATGCTTCCCTTTGAAAATGAAACGTTATAATTCCTAGTTCCCAATACGATATTTTCAGTTGCGGATTGTATTGGAATTATTTATAAAAATCCAATTGGAGCTCACTTTTTGACGAATAAATGAGACGCTTTGAACTTTTGATTGCGCCGCATGGATAAGGTATGAGGTGTGAGGTTTGACGTCACAAAATTCAGAGCTTTCAAGAAAATACCCACCTCACCACATAACTCACCGTGGGGCATTTTGTACTTTCGCGCACCCATGGTATATTTAGTCCGTCAGGGCTAGGGTGAGGTCCTTAAAAAAGTTTGGCCGTCTTAATACTGGGGCCATACCTTGCCATGACCCAGTCGAAAGAGAGCACTCAAAACGCTCACCGCTCTATGAGCTAGAGGTGTCAAACCATCGAGGGCACTATCGATAGTATCGATATTTTACTGCTAGCTTCTACTATCGATGGTAAGAAGAAGAAAAAAAGCTCGTCAAAAATGAAGAAGAAGAAAAAACTCGTCAAAAAGGAAGAAGAAGAAAAACCTCTGCCGAAAATTTGTATTGCTCATTGACAATAGCTGACTGATATGAAACGAAAATTATAATTGCTCAATGACAGAAACTGCATGATATGACATTGTTGCGAAGTCGAGAGGCGCCGGCATTTGCACAATATGTAATTTTAAAAAAATCTGTCCAAAATACACACAAGCCATAACAAACTTAACCCACTTAACCCACACTTTAAACACGTGAACAACATAAGTTAAACCCCGGAAATTAGTACGGTTTTTCCTACTTTACTGAAAAATTAAGATGACCAGACCAGGATATCTTTCACATCAACTGATATGTTTTAGCAAGAGGCACCATAAAACAAGAGCTCCAAGAGAATTTAACGTTACTTCTGATCAAATATACAGCTGATGGAAAATACATTCATGTCCAGTTTATGCTGAATCACGTTCATTCGTGTTCAACCAAGCGTATTCATGTCCAGGGCGGCTTTAGCTGCCATTTCCAATTTCCACACCAATAGCTTGCAGGTATCGATTTCAAAATCGATACAATTAATCGATACGATTCAAATTAGTAGCTGGAAATCAGATTTTGAACGACATTTTAAATTAGGTTTGTACTACTAAAAGCATTTTAAGCTATTAAAAAAATGGATTTTAATTCCATATTTTTGTGCATGGTGCGCACTGGTGATGACTGGATCAATTAATCACAATTAAATGCATTTTATGTGGGTTTCTGTACATTATATGATGGCATGGTGGAAACCTTACACTCACGTGATTGTCTCAACTGCTGATAATTTTCAGGCACGTGCTTGCTTCGGTTCCGGCATGAAGAGTCAATTTCGTCTGTTGCGCTTTAATAAATGTCAATTAGCACTGATATGATTGTCGTTTTGATACTCTATCAGCGATACTATGCTGCAAAAAAAAAGACGGACCCTTATCTATGTACGAGTATATCTGTCGGACAAGTGATGATTCTGATTATTCCACCCCCATCGAGTCCGGGTGATGTAACCATAAAAATTAATTTAATCACATTGTCTACAAATTAAGCGTGGGCGAGAGAGATTAGCCAACTTTCTATATACATGCTATGTATGTATTTACGGATCAGACAAAAGGTCAGGCGTGTCAATATACTAGATTTAATTGGAATAATCAACATTTTTTTGGCAGCATTTCTAGACAAAATTAATTACTGTCTGCGGGAATTTTGTACAAGATGAGACGCATATAACATTAAAATTAGGAAATGATACGGGTAAATTCCTTATATTTAAAGTAAACTTTTTGACTGCGAAAACATGTACTTAAAACATGCAAAATTGGCTTTGTCCTGCCACCCACCATTAAATATAACTTTGAGTTTCTGTGTGACTAAATCTCTAGTAGATATTGCATCACATTATTCGGCCGAACGATCTCACAGAGCAGAGGGGTCTGAGGTCTGACTTATAACATAAAAGATAAGATCAGCTTGGTTATCTCTGCGATGGACAAGTGTAAATTTCAACGCTATTTTTAGATGTATTTTCGTAACTGCGAGTTTATTTTAGTTCGTCTTGTTGGATCAACACTTTTGTTGTATATCATTTAAAAATACCCATGACAGATACCCTACCTGATGAGGGAGCCCCAAAGACCTATATCATGTGATTCTTGTGGTGAAATTTCATGAGTTTGCAATATCCGCTAAACATTTCAGCATCCGCTCTCAGCTCTTAAAAAAAACTGCGAACCGACATTGACCCAATTAACTTTGAAAATGTTTCTAGCAAAATCATTGCGAGTTTAATGACCTATAATGGAAAGTGATGGGGGCATTGATCTTCTGGGAATTCAAAAAATTTACGCGTACTAACGTACAGTTTATAGATTGTGTAAAAAAACCTTGACTCCAGATCCTTGGCAAACTGTCACCTGAATCGTGTCAATGAGCTAAGCGAGGGAGTAAACCTAAGCCCCAGAGAACAGTGCGTGATAATTCACTGTCACAAATGAGATTTAATCTTTTGATATACAGTGCCTTAAAAACTAATATACCGAACACTCTATGCTGTAGCGCAGTCTGACTTTTCGGTTGTTTAAATTTATATGGCTTGATCATAAATCTTGTCTTTATCGGCCGATTTGTCAAAAGCGTGGCACGGTACACAATCGGTACAGGCCGAGTCTGACTACAACCGACTTAATTCACTTTCCGTTGAGTCCCGAGCCGAGAGAACCGCACGAACAGTAGTACTACGAGATCGAACCGAACCGATCCGATCCGACCCAATCTGAAGTGTTTAGTTTCCGAACACACCGTAAAGAAGAACGTCGCGAACGCCAATTGATTGTTCTCATATTTTGGCGAGCAAAATTATAATTATAATAGCTCTTCAAGTGCTCCCATTCACCCATTCACAACCCTCCCACAAAACGCCCACAAGAACATTGGAACCTACCTACGCCTCCTCCCAATACCCCGCCCCCCAATACAGTTTTGTAACATCCGAAGTGTCGTCGGGTTTCGGTCGTCTGTTTGGTGTCGTTGTGGTCGTGTTACCGCGTTGTTAGCCAGGTCTACGAGTATTTTTACCTGTTGCTTTACCCTTTTTTGTGCGTCTGTCTTCAAGCGCCTATATAAACAAGTGCTCTCAACGGATTTGCGTTTATTCTGCATTGTCACACCTAACGCTCAAGATTCCCCCAGCGGAGCAAGAAAAAAGAACACTTTGAATCTGAATTATTTCATGAATGTTTTGTGGGCATTTCATAAATATTCATAGACTACAAAAGTTTCACATTATTTAGTAAAAAAGTACATTTACAGTAAAAAAGTACAGTTACAGTGAAAAGTGCTAAAAAGAATAAAAAGAAACTCAAAAATTAAAGAATTTTTACAATTCTTTAAAAGAACTTAAATTACTTGAAAGAAAGTTGCATTTTTAAGAGGTGAGTTTTGGTAATATTATCCAAATGTACATCATACATACATATGTATGTATGTATGTATGTATCCACATATAAATATAATGATTGGGGGGAGTATTTTTTGTATTCAAATGTATTTATAGAATTCCATAGTCCAATCCTGGCCTTCTTTTGCATGTTTTTAAGTTAATTTTCCATAATTTGAATCCTCAAATATGCAAAAACGATCCATTAGGTTCCATTAGACTGGCGCCGAGAAAATGTACTTTTCGCCTATTGATAAGGGGAACAGAACATTCATATATTTATTTATATTTTTTACGACATTCAAATTATCAGCAAACATTTCAACAATGTCATTTCATTGCGGGATTTTCGATTAAAATTATTTCAATTAAAATTCTTTTATGCCCCAACAAAATTATTGTAGTCGGCTTATCAGCGCAGGAACGGAGGAAAAGATGTTCAATGGAAAGTCTCGTGAATCAAATATCATTTATAAAATGCGTAGTTTTTATTTGATTTGCCGTTAGTTGGTGCTGGTGGGGGGATTCCAACTTAGATTCAGATCCAGATAGCTTTTGTTTACAGAGCTCGAAGCAGAAGCAGAAGCAAAGGAAAAAAGAGGGCGTGTCAATCGTAGATGTGAACTTATTGTCGTTGATAAGAAAGTACTGAAAGCTCTGCGCTCTCTGTGTGTTGGTGTTGGTTGTGGTCCGATATTTTATGACGTGTCTGATGACGCACTTTATTGTGGGGCAAATGAAAGAACGAAGACCATTTATACGATTTTATTATTGTATATTCCCCGTTTGATGATACGAAATGGGTCACAGCAGCAAAGACCCCCCACGAATTCTGTTGATGATTTGTTTTTTTACATAGTTTAATCTTTAGCTTGAACATAAAACAAATCAAAATAATAATGAAATTCCATCTCGACGTATAGTAAGCCTCGTGGAAATTTCTCTTATTCTCTCAATAGCTGAATAAAACTAGTTTCTGCCTGTTCTTCGCTTTTATAGGTAACATCATAATTTGGCCATAACTTGTCATCATCTTATCGCTTATCGATCATTGTTCGGTTTCAGCTTTTTAATAACCATCCATCGAAATCGAACCCTCACGAACCAGGGGCAGCTGTCAAATAAATTCGGCACTCCATCCCCATGCCCATCCCCATTTCACCTTCTTCCCTGCATAGTTTTTATGGTAGCCTGTTTAACGATTGGGCGTGGCACTTGCACCGCTCGAGAGTTCAATGAAACTTGTACGCGCCTGGCCTTGACTCTAATAATAAATGGAATAGAGATGAATCTTGGCTGGGGATCGCCATAAATTAGCCACGACACACAGTGCATTATCAGCTCGACACCACTCGAACGCCGAACGCAAAACATCGAAAACACAAACAGTTTAGTGTTCTTGTGCCATTAAAATGCGTTTGCTGCGATTACGCTGCCGCTGCCGCAGCCCCATCAATCATCAATCATCCTGGTGGCAATCGCTGAGCGTGTAAGTCACGAAACGGATGACATTGCTCGGCAAAAGATTATCGCCGTGCACTTGAGATTCGCTTCAGGAGGAGGACGTTTCAGGGAGACGGACCATGAAAAGGAGAAGCGGTCAGATCTAGCTCAGCTCAGTTGGCAACAACAAAAATTAAATATGAAAAGTATTTTTGGAATTTTTGATAAGTTGAATTCGTTGATGGAATATATTTTCAGTTGCGGGGCGACATCAAAATGAATAATAAGTAGAAGTTCTAGAACGAAAGAAAGTGATAGGGGAAGAACGGTTCTACGTCACAATTATGATAGATTAAAGAGTTGAATTTCATTTCTCTCTAGGTTTAGTTTCGCTTATTTATAACCAATATAACTCACATAGTTTCCCCCTCATTTATCTGCAACCGCTTCACTGCATCTTTATTAAGTAGTTTCATTTATTTTAAAAACTTCATCAATCCCAATTGAACCTTCGCCGTTTCTCACTGCTGCTAACAACCCCTAAGCACTAAACACCATAAATGACTTGTAATTTTTAACACTCAAAAGGCAACCCACCCACAACATTAACCCACTCACCGCTCACCTTTAACATTCTGGCTGGCTGCTTGTGGCGTCAGAGCTCGAGCTTCAGCTTAATTAGGCATTAATATTTCATAAATGTCAATTAAGGGATGTCTCACAGACAGAGACAGAGACACACAGAGAGATAGAGAGAGAGTCCGCATATCAAATGATGATATTGCAATGTGACCTGATTTCAAGAGCAGGCATCAAAGAAACCTTTTCCATTTATAGACCCAAAACGGAATGGGGTAAAGCCAAAACTTTCAACTGAAGCTTATCCTAGACTTCATTGAGAAAGGGAACAAACTGCAACGTGACTGCCAGTTTTGAAGTGAAGCCAACACCTTGAGTGGGCAGCAGCCGAAACCCCTCGAAACATTTGCGCATATTTTGAAAACTTTGTGTTGTTTGTAATGGGAAACCCTTTGCGTAAGCACTGAATGGGCGAGAGGGTTGGCCAGAGGGAGGTGCTTAATTGTTCTGGCCAAATTGTTGTTTGCACTTTCAACACCAATATTCACACATTTTGTGGCCTTTCAATTCCGCAGTACATGATGTCCACAACGTGCGGTTGCTCACTCGTCCAGTGGGGCATTGTCATTGTGCTGCTGTCAGTCGCTACCGGGCCAGGATATGCCATGCCACGTACTGGGCTGCCAACGCAGTTGTTGTTCAGCGAACTGCTTGGAGCGGGTGGTAATGAGGACAACACCTATTATGGCGAGCAATTGGTGAGTGATAGATGCGCGTTTATTGAGGCAGCTACATGGGGACTAAGCCACCTGTTTGCACCCCCTTTGACTTTTAGAAGTACCAGCAGCAGCAACAGCAGGAGCAGAAACAGCAGCGACTGCCTTCGTTTGCCCGGAAGTGGCCTTCGCTGAGGGATCTCTTGCTGACCACTGACTATGAGGACCTTGGTGTGCCACAGGATAGCAATGAGCGCGAGCTGGTCACCAGCTCCCGTCTCCTGGCCCGTCTGCACAAGCTCAGCGAGAATGGAGGCGGCGAGGAGCTGCGCTACAACCTGGTCAACGATCTAACTGACATGCCCACCAAGAAGGTAGTACACAGTCCCTCTCTCAAAGAGCACAACACTAAAAAGAATGTGCAATGTAAGTAAACGATCCACAATCTCACTTATATGTATATATATGTATATACCTACAAACAGTATCTTCAATGTGGCATGATTGACTAATTTTTTGATTCGAAACCTTTTTATTTTCATGATTATTATTTGGTCCCAAAAAATTAGTTCGTAAACAATGTAAGTGTTGCATGAAGCAATTCCCAAATCTATTTCATTCGACTAACTTTGTGTACATTTGTGATTTCCATAGACATGTCGCCGTGCCACTTTAAGATCTGCAACATGGGCCGCAAACGCAATGCCGCCTCCTATGTACCCTACTGAAGCGATCTGAAGAACAGAACTCCCAGAAAAAACTTAAAAGTAAACCCCATCTCTCCCCCTAAACTAACAACGAGAAAAACAAACCAAAAGCAGCCAAAGTAAAATAAAAGCAGAAAAATTATCACAATTTGCATTGTCACAGTTTTGTGGAACGCGTTCAAATGATGCCAAGTATTGTCTATTGATTTAGTTTGAGAATTAGTAATTAGTATTTTAAACAAATGTCTCGACACACTCACACACACACACACACACTACACCACACTAAAAAAAACTCCCCTTATCTCTCCCGTCTTGTCTCTCTTTCCTCCATCCTCCATATGCACACATACAAAGTATTTCCATATTAGTTATATGAATATTATCTATGATTCTTGTTGTATTCGAAATACATATTAAGCAAAACCTATATATTACAAAATATTTATTAAAAACTACAAAAAAAAAACAAAACAAAATAAAAAAAAATATGGCCAAGTTTCCTGAATAAATAAATGTTAATTATGGTATTCAAGGACCCGAAAAGGGTCGCCCAAAATGTTATCCGAATCGTTTTCGTTTCTTTTATTCAAATCAAAATCTAATTGCGCCCCCAAAAGCAGGCCACGTTTTCGGAGAGACTGAAACTTAAGTGCCAAAAATTGAAGCCTGCTTTTAGGCTGCACGAGGAATGCAGTTTGGAATTGTTGATTGTGCAGCTTGATGACACACTTTTAAAGGATAAAGATACTACTTTAAGATACTTAATTTGATGACAGAGTTTCCAACTCTTCATCTATATGAATATATTTTATATACGTTTTTAGCCAGTAGTTATTATTTTTGTAGGTATTTCCTATTGTTGTTTGTTCTTCTTTGTCCCTCTGGTTATTTTGCACATTCAGACTCTTTTGTAGCTTTGTTCACCTGTCCTAGAAGTCCTTTTGCTGCTTTCAGATGCTTTTCTTTTCAAATGCATTTATTTTGCCATACAGTAATGTATCTTACGGATGGGTTTGCCCTTCAGGCGACTGCTTTACATTTAAATTATCAGGTGGGCCACCGAGAACCATTAAAACTGCTCTAGAGTGTGTATTAAATGGATTTAATTGTTTTTTAGTAGTCCGCCTCACTGATGTTTTAATTACATATTAGATATTGATTGAGTTGCTCATTGCATTAATTACATAGGCAGGCGTGAGAACCAATGATCGATACTTCCAAGAATATTCTTCAAAGTATCTGGTTCGGAGTTTCAGATCATATCACGCAGTCATCTCTGGCTGTAGCCCATAATCCGAATAATGCATAGACCGACCCCCAGGTTGCGGTTGCAAAGGCCAAGTGCCACTGCAATTTGCACGTTTCCAATGGCGTTTGCGGAACCATCAGAACTCTGGCTACAGGATATGAAATATTGAAATCGATCGCGTTTATGGTTAGCAACTTAATGTCATGGCGTCGGCGCCGTTAGCCATTAAAAACGGAACGAACTGAAAAGCTAAACCAGAAAGCAAACAGTCAGCACATTCGACTGGTGGTAGTAAACGCCCAAACGCGTTCACAGACTGTGAGAAAAATGTTAAACAGCTGGGCAGATCGAATCTGAATCCAAATTCGAATAGTAGTAGTAGCAGTAGTGGTAGTACTGACTGACGTGGCTGGCTGACCGCCAGAGACCTTCGACTGTGCCACACATTTATGCTCTTTAACAGTTTACACGAAGTGCATTTCGATCCGTTTGCAATTACCGACTCTCGTGTGATTCATGCTCAGCTATAACTTGTACACTTATCTGTTGTGTCTGTTTTATTTGAATGCAAATTCTATTGTAATTAAACGTGCTTTGCCTGATTCGTCGACAAATTGCTTGGCTGCTGTCGGAGATGTTGATGTGCGAGAATTATGAGCCAAACATGTCAATATACGAGTACTTGGAGAGAGATCGTAGCTGGGGGGTGAGAGATAAGCTTCCCACGTAGCTCAGTGGCAGTTGGATGTTAATTGGGCCACACACAAGCGTAAATGGAAGCTTGTGATGCGTTCAACTAATTGGATAGGAATGCTTATAAGATTCCAATTATTTCTTAATCCAAGTTCATCAATCAAAGCGCTCCCTGCCTCATTTAAAATTTATATTTAGTTATAGAAACAATTTTCAAATCATTTCAATAGGTTTTCCAGACACACAATCAGTTTTTGGTACCCAGTGCCACCGACTCGAACTTGAGGCTGAAAATTATACTTAAACTGCGCCCGCGGGGAGTCAGTCGCTCACCATCCTCACACCTCACGGATAATTAAGCATCAAAGTGCTTAGCTTAGCATTACTTTTGGGTTTCGGCGGAGTCAAGGTCACATACTAATTGATCAGCGGACCAAAGCAGAGCCACGTAAGCTGACGAAAGTAAAAGTAAACCAAATACGAGCTCGAGTATGAGTACGGGTACGAGGGAATTATACCTATAGAGTTGATCATTTAATTAACTTAATTCAGTTGTTTAAGTCGCTTGTTAATTGGACTTTCAAATCTGAAATGGCGCCGTCTTAAGCCCTGGCAAAAATGTTCATAAACTTTTCAACTCTGGTGCTCTGCGGCTGCTCTGTTCAGAATAAAATTGGAATCGTAACACAAATTGCCTGGGCTGTGCCTGATGGGTGGGGATCGTGGCATTTCTCACACACTCCGCGTGGCCTGACTCAATCCCTCGTGTGAGAAAATTTTCGACTGCAACTGCAAGTGCCACTGCAACTGCCACAGCCCAGCCACAGAGCCGCAAGACAATCGCAATTGTTTCGGGCTGCCTGTCTGCACTGCACCAGATATGCGCGGGTTTTATTATTATTTGTATGGTTCTGAAACGGCATTGACAAGGCCACACTTGGAGTCGGAGTCGGTGCTGCAGTTGGAGTTGGAGTATGATGAAGTGCCACAGCACTGAAATGAAATGTCGGCGCTTCATGTGAATGCATTAGGCAAAGTGTTTTTGCTGCATTGCCTCCAAAATGTGTAATTTTCGTAGCCGGATTCCTAAATGTGATCAAGCCATAAAGAATTTCTTGTTGGAGCACCAAAATGGGAAGTTTCAACCAGATCTTGGCTAAGATCGAATTAACGACGCACTTGACATTTGCCAAGACCAGTCCCAGTCCCAGCCTCAGCCTGGCGACGTGCGCCAAGCATTTGTCCGACTCATTGAATTGCTTGCAATCATTTTCATTCATTCATTTGCTCATTCATTCATGGCACAAAACGTGCGTAAACGCACAACTCGTTTCGGTTGGCCAATGAGGAAAAATAATATTGTCCAGCTGGCCAAACAGCTCTGCTGAAAACCCATAACAAAAATGGCAGTTAAGATTAGCGAAGCAAGTTTCCTGAGCAAACGTGGAAATCTCCGCTCCACTGGTGCTCCACTGGCTATACGATGAACTTGACACATTTTTGCGGTGCTTCAGACAGTGCAAACATTGTGCAAACGAACTAATTGCAAGACGGGACTATTGCACAACCCTTACTTGATGGCTAATTACAGCAACGATTGCCACAATTGTCCGGCCATTAGAGAGGGCGAGACGAGACCCATCCCCCAAATGGGGGCACATTCAAATGGCGTAGCTCCATTAATCATACCGCCTGTCCATGTCTGCCTGGGAGTTGCAATGCTTCTCACACACTCGCCAGAAAAAAAAACACACACCACAAAATGAATTGCCTTTTAATATCAAAGATTATAAGCCAAGAACTGTCGATCAATTTGGTCAAGATATTTGTACCTCGTGTATTTATTTATGACTTGCGTCTGCACGAAATTGAAATGAATGTTTTGAGGTGTGTTGTTCGGTTTTTGTTTTTCATATAATTAATGATCCATTAGGTGTGGAGAAAAAAACAATTTAAATTGGGGTTATTTCTTGTGAGAACTAATCACCTTCCGCATTTGTGTCTAATGAATGTCTTTCGAGATGAGACATACATATGTTTTGCCTTAATTATAGCTGGTATTTGTGGAATATATGTGCATAAATATGTAACAGGCGGAAGGAAGAGTTTTTCATTCTATTTTTGCACGCAAATATCACTGCAAATCAATGTTAATCAATCCATATATGTATATGTTACAGTTCTATTCTCTAAGGGTAAAACCGTAATTGTAAGGTTATCCATATCGTTTCTACTTATTTAAGTTATGAATTTCAGTGGCTCCCAGCTTCATCAAAGTGAATGGCCATCAATTAGCCAAAGGCTCACACAAAATGTCAACTCAATTTCGCCCGGCAACCCATCGTCAAACGCAAGAGATTTAATTATCATCTGCGCCTGTCTGCAATTGGAGTAGAGATTCGAGCGTGTAGTCAGCCAGCCAATGTCTTGTTACCGGCATCAAAATGATGGCTAATTGTTATTTTTGCATATGCATTCAGGCGGCTGCTTGCATGCTGTTTGATCACACAGAGAGCGAGAAACTAAAAGAGAGAGAGAGAGAGAGAGTGAGAGACCTTACATAATAATCTAGTTAACAAATTGTGTCATGTGGAGCTGCTAGCAACCGAGTAACCGAGTAACCGACTCAACTGTCTCGATCTCCCCGGCGCCTGCATCCAACCGAAATCCGACAGAGCAGCTGCAGCCGCCTGGTCTATCCAGCCACCACTTTCGAAAGTATTTTGGCCCCCCTCAAGAGAGGGGGGAGAGAACAGAAATAGAGGACTTGCATAACCCAGACAGGGGACAAACGGTACTATCGCGAGGGTGTTGGCCTACGACTGCATATAAAAAAGTCATTAAAATATTTAAAAATAAATAGTCCCCATCAAGCAAAGCAATCTGCTGTGCATAGTAAAAACTCACGAATTTGCTCCTTGGGGGCGGCCCACAAATGGTCAGCCATCCAGCCATTTCCTAGCCTAAATATGATAGATCTTCAAAGGGAGCGGGGAGGCACAAAGCTCCACTTTAGGGAGCGACAATCATGGTTTAGGCTTTGGGGTGTGTCCAGTCAAAATGTAAATCTTGGAAAATGGGGGGAAAAGCTGACGCTGTCTCTGTCTCTGTCCGCTGGCAATTGTGGGTTAATGGGTGAATGTGCTGTTTGAACTACATTACAATGGATAATCAGTTAGTGGTTCGGGCCGGCCTGTTCGCTGGCTCTAACCCGTTGGATTGGTAGTTTTGCCAAGTGGAAAAATATTTGTAGTGGAAAACCAAACAAAAGACTTGAGCAGCATTGAAGGAAATTATAGGAAATTTGTGCATTAAAGATGCAATTTCATCACTCCCCCAGCTATGATTGAGCTCAAGCACCCATTGTTCTTTGTGGAGTTTCTCTAGAATCTTCAGTTAAATCAACACTTTTAAGTTCATAAACCAGGCACACGCCTTCCGCCTGCCACGAACGGACCACCTCTGGCATGTACTCCTGTCGGGGATAAGCCTCATGTGAACCGCTGGACTTGCATACATGTCTGGAAATTGAATTTACTGGATGTTGGCGATAGAAACAAGGCGTCGACACCCACGCAGCTAGAGGCAGTGGCAGAGCCAGAGCCAGAGAGTTCCCCAGAGAGTCAAAAGGTACTACGATATAACCGACTTCAATCTTTGATTACAGGGCAGCCACACGTCAGTTGTGCAAGAAGCGATTGCCAACAATTGTGCTGCGGTTAACCAAAGGGAGGAGAGTGAGGAGTGAGACGTTGCACAGAGACAGATCATAAGAAGCGGCATCTGAGACATCTCTGTTGCGGTTTTGCCACTCAAAAATGGTTGCAACAACACAAAGTCCAATCGGTTTATATCTCTCTACGTAGAGGCAGGATCATAAGTTGGTACCTAGAATAATGCTAAGCCGGATATGTACATGGCAATGAGAACAATGCGATAAACATTATGGACATGCCTTTCTGAACAATGAACAGAGATCTCCGACATTATCGAGAGCCAATAAATCAGCAAACTGAGCCGCAAATTTCAACAGCAACAGCAACTGCATGGACTG
This sequence comes from Drosophila tristis, assembly GCA_018150885.1. Classification (NCBI taxonomy): domain Eukaryota; kingdom Metazoa; phylum Arthropoda; class Insecta; order Diptera; family Drosophilidae; genus Drosophila; species Drosophila tristis. The sequence continues at coordinate 47,121 of JAECWT010000001.1, forward strand.
CGACTACGTCTACGTTTACGAGTACGACTGTGAGTACGAGTATGACAATGGGCAAACAATTACAAAACCATATAAAAAGCGAATTCGATACGAGAAATCTAAAGCGGAAATTTTGTAAAGCTGCCACGCCCCCTCTTCGGCCCAGAGCCCCAGTCTTTATGCTGCAGTCGGGTGCTGCACTGCACGGGCTCCATGGGATCGTGGTGGTGAATGCATTGCGAAAATGTTGGCGCAAAAAAAAACCCACCGAATGCAAGCCAAATTCGACCTAAGAGGCCTGTTCCAGCTCCAGCTTCAGCTTCAGCTCCGCTCTGGTCATGGCAAATTGCCTTGGAGTGTCTCCATTCTAAGCCTGGCCAAAGCCCGAAGGTCGTCGTTCGTCGGTCTTCGGTATCCAGTCCAAGCCTCTGGTTTGGGTCGAACAATGGAGGTGATCTATGTAAATTTCGAGCGACATAATTGCATGGATTAAGCTGTTGTCTGTTTGCTGACTGTTTGGGATCTCTGCCACCCCTACCCCCAAAACAAATATATATAATTGGACAGCTGATAAGGCACACGCCCACTGAAAGAGCTGTCAGGGAACCCAAATCCCGCATTAAAATCTACAATTTTTCGAAAATTGTTTCCACTGGTATTACAATTTGTAAAGGAAAAGCTTGGAGCCCGGCCACAACAATACAAAAAATTCAATCAAATTGAAATCAATTTTTTGGGTTTTAACCCATAAACAATTCGACCTTGCGGTTGTCTTACGTGTTTTTGTGGGTGCACTTTAGCAACCGAAAACCGAAAAAGTGGCTCAAAGTGGTGCAGCGGGAAGTTTGAAAGATTTTCTTTAAAGATTTCATGGAACACTATTCCCTCGAAAACTGTATGACAAGCATATTCCATGATTTCATTAATCAATTAAGCTTTTCTTACCTTTTGTTCAGTGATTGCATTTCGATTTCCAATGAATAACAATCCGCGCTCTGGTCAAGGTCAGACAATTGTTCGATTACTGCAGTTAATACAATTTTTATTTAGTTTTTACTCCCCCTTTTTTTTCATTGTGGTTGCGACAGCCACAGCAATTTGTGTGGCATTTGCAAAGATCGGTAGGTAGCCGCTGGTCAAAAACTCATGAGTGAGTAAATGTTAATTGCCATGAGTCGAACGCAGGTTGTGTTTCAATACCTTAATTACAATTGGAATTTTGCATAATTAATTTAAATTATAACCCAGGCCATACTCAAAGTCTGCTGATATTTGCTGTTGACTTGTGAACCGACTAACAACTGGGGGAATGTTGCGCAAAAGATCTGACAGAACAAAAATTCAAATCAAACGAATGACTTAGGCAACGAACTTGTTTCGCATATTGCTGCCGCATGTTGCACACACAACTAGGAAAGCTGCAAACATTTGCCACTCAATCAGCGGCCAGCAGACTGAGCAACAAGGCAACGCACACAAATTGCTTTAATTACAACAAATTTGCTTGAATATATATCAACTTGAGGCATTTCTCAGCAAAAAAACACTCCGAGAAATTGCTTAAAACACTCCGCAGAAAACACTGTGACTTATTAATATGCAAATAAACAAAGGAAATATTTAGCTAAATTTGTTCAAGTTCTGCTGTATTTATTAAACGATTTCTTTCAGTGTTGGCTAAGCAAATGCTCTTTGACTTTTTACCTGACACCTCCAAATCATGACGACTGCAGCTAGAAAAATATACCTAGATCTGCTCTATTCCACTCTACACTACAGCACTGCACTCCACTCAGCCTCAAGTGACCAGCCCCAGAGATCTCATGACGAGCCAAGATTGAGCCAAGATTGCGACTGCTTCGGGCCACTTGGGCGTTGCATTTCTGCGAATACGGCTGTTGCTCGGATTGGATCGGATCGGATCTGGTCTGGTCTGGTCTGGGTGGTCTGCCGGCTTCTGGAACTTCTCGCCTGACTCATAGAGTCATATGTGGAACGGATCTACGTGGAGTACTGCAATCTTTGAATGGCATAGCATGGGGTGCATAATTAAATCAAAAAGGAAACGAACCGTATGACCAAAGAGGTTTCGCATTCAAAATTTTACTATTGTCATTGTTGGGTCAAGACTGGTCTGGTTTGAGCACTGCACTAAGAGTGCGCTTAGTGATTGTCTGTAGAATTTGCACACATTTAAGTAACGGGTTTGTTCAAATCTAGGAAATGCAACTTCTTATCAAGGAAGTGAATAAGGTAATAAAATAAAACCTGTTTCACTTAGAGTAAGAAGTAGGAACTTTTCAAGAGAGTTTTAGAGCAATCTGTCTGGGATCAATGAAGGATCTAACGCTGCCTAAATATGGCTCAATCATCCATCAAAAGCAATCAATTATTGCATCCAATCAGACTCTAATCCAATTCGATTCATTAGCTATGGTGGTGACTCATTTTCGAGTTTCTCTTGTACCTTTATTTACCCTGTGCTCCGCTCCTGTGTCGATTACAACTGTTAGTGATCCGTTACACGTCGTTAGCTGCTGGTCGTCGCTTTGTCGTGATAACCTTGAGATGATTGCTTCAATTTTAGTTTTAGTACAGCCCAGATTAGGACAGACATCCAAACAGACACGTAGATAGAGACTGAAAAGACAGTCAAAGTTGAGCTTAATAATTCGAGACGATTTATTAAATGAGACAAAGCAGGGCAAGTACATCGCATACGACTAGAGACCAGAAAATATGCCATAAAACAAAAAACAAAGCGAGGCAGAGCTCGAAAATATGACAAAACAAAGTGCTTTTTGGCCTGGTAATGAGTCAGGGTTGCATTGGAGGAGTTTTGTCCATAATGATGTGGCGCCATGCTGCGCCCCACTTCTACAACGTCTTCAACAGAGGCCCCCCACTCCACTCTCTGGTTTAATAAGCAAAACGGCCTACATGGCAATTAAAAAATATACAACAAAAATACTCTTAGCATTAGCAACATTAAGTGGAAGCTCTGATCGACGACGCCCAGCATTCAGGCGGAGGGAACAAAAAATCCATAGAACATAGACAAAATATTGCATGGGAGAGCCGCGGCGAACAAATTGCAACATGCTGCAATCTGATGGCGGGGCAGGGGCTGCGGCTGGGGCAACACCTCCGCCCACCAAAAATGCAATTTTTAGTTGCCATAGAAGCCATTGTTTTGTTTTATACTCGTACATAAATATATTTAGTTTGTGGCTAATTTTATTCGTGCTCGAGGATTTTTCTATGCGAGGGAGCAGTCAGATGGGAGATTCGAGAGGCCATTTCAATTAATCGTGATGGGCGATGGAAACGAATACTCATAGATAGTTAGGCTAATTTGGTTATAGACTGATCATGATTTTATAATTAATATGATTTGTTAATGCATAATAAATGGGGATTGTTATTGTTTCTCCTGCACTTACTCAGCCTCCAATAAATGTATTTTTGGTCTGTTATATTTCAGTTAATTTGGTATACTTTCCTTACCTATTTAATTAGGGTTTATGGGCTGTCTTATGTTTCCCATAGTACGTACTCCCTTTTGTCAACACAATTCCCAACTATTGTTCCCCTTCCAGACTGTGTCGATCAACAGTTATCTCACAAATCAGACAGCTTCCAGTCAAAGCAGAGAGCAACAAACCGCAGCAGCAGAGGTAGTAATAATCCAAGGTGTGCTAATGTGGGGGAGCTGAATATAGCCACTGCTCTCTGTGTCGCTCTCTTTTTGCGTCTCTGTTTTGTGTGGCTGCTCTCATTGCTAGAGCGCTCTCTTGAAAGTACCTCACCTTTATTCAGCACACCTTGGCAGCAGTGCTCTACATCTAACTGAACTTCACTCTCGTTTTTCATGCAGCACAAAATTACTGCGAGACAGCGTTGACGTTGACGTTGGCTTCGACTTTGCAGTTGCTGGAGAGAGGAGCGGAGAAGAGAGCCACTTCTTGGGCTTCTCTTCTGCGCAGCCGCAGCCGTTGCTTCGCTTCGCTTCGTTGTTTTTGCTATTGCTGACCGATTCGCTCGCTTTGGCTTCAACTTTGGCTCTCTTCGGTTTGTTGCTTGCTGTAGTTCGTGGGGCCGCTCGGGCGTTGTCTTGCATATAAAAGCGGGCTCCTTCTGGTTCTAGTTATCAGTTGAATCCAGCTCAACCCATCGCATACACTCGCGGCTCTAACAAACCGAACTCCAAAAACTCCAAAACCATTCAAATGGCTTTCTTCAAAGTGAGTGAAAAAGGATCAATCGAGTGACGACACACTACTACCATACATCCTTTCGCTGTTCTCGTGTTCATGTGCTCAAACCTAACCTCCCCTACCCTTATTGTGCTCTTTCTCCTGTGTACAGTCCCTGATCTGCCTGGCTGTCCTCAGCGTGGCCTCCGCCGGTGTCCTGCACGGCGGTGCTGGTCTCTACGCCTCTGCCCCAGGCATTTATGCTGGCCACGGACATCCTGATGAGGGAATCGACTATCATGTAAGTATGGGACCATTGACATTCCGACAGCGTCTGGTCTGGCCTGGCCTGTGGGCCAGGGTCGTGGGCCTTTGCTTTTGACATTTGGAGATTTTCCCACGACTGTCCATTAGCATAGCCCGCGGCGGCGACGTCGGTGTTGCAAGTGTTGATGGTGGCGTGTGGCATGCACATTAAATTAACACCTGGATCTTGTACCATCCACAGGCGTACCCCAAGTACCACTACAACTACGGCGTAGCCGACTCCCACACCGGCGATGTCAAGTCCCAGCATGAGGTGCGCGACGGTGATGTTGTGAAGGGATCCTACTCCCTGGTGGAGCCCGATGGTTCGGTGCGCACCGTGGAGTACACTGCCGATGACCACAACGGCTTCAACGCAGTGGTGCACAAGACTGCCCCCACCATCCATCATTCCGCACCCGCTGTGATCGCCCATGCCGCTCCAGTGCTGGCCCATTCCGCCCCACTGCTGTCCCATGGCCCGTCCATTGCTCACCATCTGTCTGCCGCTCCCGCTGTGCCCTATGGCGGCTCTCTGGCGCATCAAGCCGCCGTGCCCGCCTACGGCTATGCCACCCACAACGCCCACGCGCATGTGGCCCACTACTAAGGAGGATGGAGCGAGGATGCCCAGCCACCCACTTGCCACCATGCCGCCACACCACCACACCACCACCACCCACACCACACCACTCTTCTGTAATTTATTAAGCACGTTGACGACCTCACAAAAAACCGAATGGAAAACGGATGATCGATCCACTGATGAAGCCTGATCCAATACTCAGAACAGAATCCAGTCATGTCCATCATTACCATGTGTATATAAGAGCGAGGGAGAGGGTGCAATCTGCCCATCTCTCTCTGTCTCGCACTCTATCACCACCTCTATGCATCTGTCTGTCTCCCTCACAACACACCATTGCCGTCTCTGTCTCAGCTTTCGCGCAATTCTCTTTTTGTTTGTAATATTTTAAACTTCTCTTTTTGTTGTACAAAAAAGCGAGTGAAGAACGATGAAAGCCCCAGCAGCGCAGCCCATCATGCCACGCCCACACGACACCAACCTGAAAAAAAATATGAAGAAAAAATGAACAAAAACCAATAAAAAAATGAACAATCTATACATATATTGTATTATAAAAAAAACAAAACATTTGTGTCTAATTTAAGTTAAAAACTGAATACAGAATGTAGTGAATGACAAAACCCAACACAGCCCATGTTTTCCTTCCACGGTTCTGAGTGGATCATGAATACAGTCATGCATGCATTCACTTTCCATTGGCAATCGATTCTATTTACTATTTCTAATTATGATTGCCATTATTTATGAAAGTTATGGAAATTGATGGGTACTGAGCGACTGTCCGTTGATTGACAATTATCGAGTTGGATAATTTGTGGGCGGTTGGTGGAAAAGGTGAAGGTAAGCACCGCCAATTGATTAGCATTAAATTAATAAATAACAAGGTATTATTATCTGTAAATTGAAGAACATTGTCTGCTAATGTCTCTGTCAAATTGAGACACGTGCATATTGATCGGTCTATGGATTTGGAGTCGCCTTGACACACATTTTGGAAATATTATTGCTCTTCTGGTTGTGGCACTAAGAGCTAGTTTATCATAGACTCTTAGGCACATACGTATGGAATTTTGAAATGATTTATTATTGAAAATACTAAAGGATCGACGAAAACTGGTCGAAAACTCGTAGTGTTCAGGTTGTTCAGTTCATTGCCATTCATTTCGAGAGATACATGATATAAGAGATATCAAATGACACTTCTGAATGTCTCGACATAGCTAGAATATTCGCAAGGATACGCCATCTCAAGTATAAAGTTTTCCAGCTGTGTAAAGCGGAATCCATAGGCAGCTTTTGGGCTCCATTTATTATACGGCTGAAGCTTAGCTTTAAAGCGTTTCTGCAGCAGCGTTAGACAAGCGTTTGATATGCCCGTATACTTTTAGGCCATTTTCTTAGATGCCTTTGAAGTAATCTACTTTTTAGCTAATAAATATTTAAAGAAGTATCATTTGAGTTCTACCAAAAAAAAGTTGAACAGCGCACATTTAATATAGGGAACTTGTGTACGAATAACTATTGGTTTTATTCCGAATGAGCCACAAGCCTTAGTATAAATCTTGAAAAAATGCCAATGTATTCTCACCCCTAACAGCATTCCCGATATTCCATTTAAAGAAAATTAGATATTGGTATAATTCCCAACTCCATTTCAGATATCACCACGACTATGGCAAGAAGCTGCCATCTGGCAATGTCAATGGTAGTCACTCCCCAAACCCTATCATTTTACACACTTTTCTCCCCTTGCAAGTAAACCACAAAAAGATGCCTCTGCTTTTTCTGCCAGTAAACAAGCTGCCACCCAATGCGGTCACAACTTCGGGGGCGTCTCTCTCTTTCCTCTACGAAAGACAATAAAGCATAACTTTGAAACATTTAAGTCAGAAGAGATGCTTCCGCATGCAACAAATCTAGTCATTTCCGTCACTTTTAACGTGCGAACCGCCAGCAACAAAGCGAAATATTGATCTCTTAATGGGCACAACGTGGACCTGGCTAAACAAATGTCTAACAATCCGAATAGAGACACCCATGAAAACTGTGCAAATGCGTTGGGCTGGGGAAGAAGCGTTTATCCGAGATCTGGGATCAGCGAAGCGTTTAAATGTACGCAAAACCGAAAAAAAACAAAAGGGTAAATATCTCATACGTGGAGTCCATTAATTAGCTGACGTCTAAATGCGACCGAAGAACCGAATCCGACAGTTGCCGCCTTTGGGGCGCGGATTCCAGCACCAAACCAGCAGCAGTTAAGGTCAGGCTGCTGGGAAATGCCGGAAGGAAGTTTCCGCTGGCTAACTAGATCCAACTCGAGTATGGAGAGTACTTCTACTTCCCGCGCCTACCTCCCACCCTCCGGAGATCAACACACATTTTGGTGTGCCAAAACTCCAATGTAACTCCGCTCAATGCCGAATGGAATGGAAACTTAGATCGGACTCAGAGTACGTGTATCTATGTACATGCAGTGCTCCAATAACCTTTAGTTGGCCAGCAACTTCTTCATCGATGAATGACAGTTACTAAAGTTTTAGTTTTCAATTTTAGCTGTTTCTTTTTTTAAGAGACTACAACTAGTTGACATTCAAGATGACTGCCTCAATAAACTGTCGCCAACACGTGCTCTCTATATGGTATCGATTGCAGTCTCTGTCTGAGTACGAGTACGAGTATCTCTCTGTGTGTTAGTCACTCTGTTGTGGCAGCATTAAGATGCAACCTCAAAGATATGCATCGATCGATGGCGATACAATTTATAGATAATAAAATAGCTACTGGTCTGGCTTGCTCAGGGTAGTAGAGGATGGGATGCTTGTACTCTTGCTTGTCATGCCCAGAGATTTGTTTTGTGGCACAGTGTGAAACGATTGCTGATCAATTTGTTAGATTCATGTAAATATTGGTAGTGAAATCTGCATATGGAGAATATTTCTAAAGGATTTGGCAGCAAAAATAAATGGAATTACGGATACGCAGTGTTCTCCCATTCACAGCAAATTTCTTGCCAACATCTCCCAGTAATAAAAACCCTCTTAAAACCACTGTAAAAACGTTAAATGTCGTCTGGCTGTCTGCGTAATTGAAAAATTCCATTAATTAATGAATAATGTTGTTCAAGTAGCGATCGGACATAGTCAAATAGAAGTTAAGTAGAGGCGCGCATAAATAATGGGAAATTCATGGCATTATGTCGCTGGAGAGAAGAGAGCCAGAGCTGTGCATAATCACGGCCCACCACCGACTGTCAGAGTCAATTATATAACAATGTTAACTGGATTATTTGAGCCGTTAATTTGAGGCATGGCAAACAGTCTGCAACAAATTGGCTGAAAAGGTGCGAAGAATTCGCTTGAAATTTATAGCAGAGCCCAGGCCCAGAGATGGAGCCCGCAGCCCCATTCATTTGCATTTTATTACAGCGAACGCATTTGCCACGGGTCATACTGTAACACAGGGCTCCCTGGCTAACAATGGTCACTCAATTGGAGATGCGGCAGTGCGCTGGGGCACTCAACCATGGCCAACTAAGGGCGACAACAATGACAGGCAGCAGCAGAAGCAGCAAGCAGCAAGCAAAGAAAAAGAGTAGCATACCGTCCGCCCACACTCGACCGCTTGACTTGCAACATTCGCACCTTGGCCGGATAGTCATTCCAGAGTCATTTCATTCCCCATGTTCATGTTGCAAGCCAGTCCCTTGTCGAACGTTGTCCAGTGCCCCGTCCGCTCGCTCTCCATTGTCAAATTAGTCGGTGTGCAAACAAGCTGGAATTAGGTGACCGAAAGTAAACCAAGTCAAAGTCACAATTCCGAAGCGGAGAGGGGAGCCATTTTAGCCATGATCCAAGCTGCTTAAAGCCAAATGTGCGGCCTCATGGCAAAAATTGCACTGCCGATTCCCTTGAGTGCCGCACTTGGCTGCAGAATGGGTTTTGGTTTGGTTGCTCATTGCCAATGAGGTGCTATTCAATCTGAAAGCGGGGTCTCCAGAGAGAAGAGACATTATTCATTGTGGAAGAAAGGCTGATGAAATCTGCTTCAAAGGATTTCAATCTATAGAAAACATTCTGCATAGACATATTTATTCAAGTAATTTTTTGATTCAAATCAAGTCCCTCAAACTAGAGCCCATTAAACCCCTTCTAAAATGGCCTTCACCCAGACCTATCCAGCATCATTAACATCCCCTCTACATATTTATAAATATTTAGCAAAGTTTTTCCTCGACTTAAATATATTTAAGTTAATTCCCAAAAAGCGAAACAATGTAAGCCCAGCCACGCACATGTGTCATGATGTCTACTTACAGGCCAACAAAAAGAACTAGAAAAAAAACAAAACACACCGACTGCATATGGAAAACCTTCGGAAAATGCCGACAATCGTTGGTTAGTTGAATTTTCCCAAGTCTAGGTAGCAAAATACTTTGGCGGCATGCAAATTGACTTAATCTAGTATTTAGTTTTACAAAAACCGCAGTCGAAGCCAAAAAAAATTGGAGACAATTGTTTCCATGCCACTCTGAAGGTTGTTTCAGGCCTTTTTTTTCGTGCTTCCATAGGAGGTTTTTCTGCCTTTTCTTCTTGTTTTTTTTTTTTTTTTGTTGGTGCTGGTCAGGTCAGTTTCAGATTATGGCTGAAGCTCTCCCTCCACGCGTTTAATTAGAGTCTTTAGCACCGCCCCTCGCAGCGGTTAATTATGTGAAAATCCACAAGAAATGTTGACCCGAACATTACATTAAAGTAGCTTACATTACGAGTGCTATTAGAGCCGCAAAAACTTGCACAAATCATTGCCGACTCTTTTGCGGTTCGACAATATTTAAAATTAGTTTGGTTGTCTAACAGACAGACCGCAATTGGCACGTTCTCGTTGCGGTTCAAGGATGTGCCTCAACGTAAAGATTATTGATTGAAAATTTGTCTCAGTTTTTGTTTGGAAATTTGGATGTCAGCAATTTGAATGCTAAAGCAGCAGTCATGACCCAAGCAATATATTTAAATTATTCCACATCATACGAGTGTCTTCTTTTGTATCTCTAGAAACCCCTTTCCCAATCCCATCCAGTAGATGCCTAATGCTAATCAAAAGGTCAGTTCTATAACCAGCTAAGGAATACGATTCATTTAATTTGCCGATTGTCATAAATCGTTGGTTCTTAAGCGACTTTTGCTTTCATTTGAGGCCTGGGCCAGAATGGCAGCCACGTCTAGAGTCTCGAGTCTCGAGTCTGGCATAATGCGCTTGACCTTCGGCTGAATGCTGAGAGCCGGAGACCCCATAGAGACCCCACTGGTGTCCAGTGGCAGCAGTTTTTACTGTAGTTGGCTGCCATTGAAGTAGATCACTGAGAATTTCGCATGTGCCAAATAACTAGGGCCCTCGTATTGTGCTACGCGAACTGCAATTGCCAGTTGCAACTTGACCCGATTCGTATTTGATTTAGTTTGAGATTCGATTCTTGGAGACTTAACGATTAATTTTCGGTTTAGGTTTCGGTTTCAGTTTCAGTTTCGACTTTTGTTTATTGTTACTTGGCTGAGAATTAAGTTGTTAAGTCAATTGGTTTTGCTTTTGGGCCCAACAATCATTTCTTGCAGAAATCAAGGAAATTCATGATTAACTCCAATGATTAATCTCGCATAATTCTGAATGGAAGTGACTGTCTTGGAGACGTCATGGGATTGGTAGCTGATTTTGAGAAATGTGTCGCCAATTGGCAGACAACAAATAACAACGACACCCCATTCAGTCTGTGGGCCGCCGTGCCACCCCATTCAGTGGAGCAACATCCCATGGCTGCCACTCCATGCTGCAACATCCAGCTTCATTCACATGGCACCAGCACAGCAGAGCGGGAGCAGAGTGAAGCAGAGCTGGAAAAAGAGTGTGGACGAGTGGGGCAGACTGTTGCGGAAAGGCAGCAGCGCTGTGGCAGAGCTGGAGCACCGCCGTGGGGGCAGCCGGCATTCGCCACAGTTGACTGACTGAGAAATCAAAAGTCTTGGCATTGTGGTGCCTCTGCCGGCTGCTCTGCCGCGCTGACTGCTCTGTCGACTGCTCTGCCGGTGGCTTTCGCACATTTTCGCGCTTATTTAATGGAAACTGGCTTTCAGAACCGCCACAGTATTCCGGGCAACTTCGCAGCGTTTGTATCTAGTGCCGTTGAAATACTCCAAGTAAATCTTCAAAAAAAAACCTCAAATCCCCGCATCTGCATCCGTGCTCCGTGTTTTCTAACGAACTTTGTTTCTGTGTTTTATTTTTAGCAAATATTTTCCACATTTCAAATCAAATTTGAAACAGAAAATAAATAACCCAATTTAAACCAATAAAATGGCAAATATCTTGTGCTTTGTGATCCTTTCGTTGGCTCTGTTCGCCAGTGTGGCTGTGGCACGACCAGGATATGCTCTGGATTACTATGTGAGTTATTATTGGAATAAAATAAGGACTATAAAGTGTGAAAAGATAGACAACAAAATAGATGATCAATGTGAAAGAATGTGGGAATACAATTAAGGATCTTCCTGGTCTGGCAAAAGTGAAACAACACTTAGGAAAGACTCATTTAAGTCATTGGATGTTGATTCATATAAAAGGATTTTTCACTGGTGTAATCTGTGTAGCAAGGATCCTTTTTCCTGCCTTTTCCATTTAAAATTATTTTCTCTAAACTAACTCTTACATTTCTATATAATTTCGTATCTTTCTCTGCATCAGGATCATCCCAAATATGCCTTCAACTATGGCGTGGCCGATCACACCACAGGAGATGTGAAATCCCAGCATGAGACCCGCGATGGAGATGTTGTCAAGGGTAATACTGCTGCAACAGCTCCATTAAAAACGGTTTATTAATGATTATTTCGATTTGAAAAACTCTCCTCCTCCAGGCCAGTACTCTTTGGTTGAACCCGATGGTTCCATTCGCACTGTGGACTACACGGCGGACTCCATTCATGGTTTCAATGCGGTGGTGACCAAGTCCGGACCCACTGTCCATGCCCAGGCCTTGGTGGCCAAGCCAATTGTGGCCCACAAGCCCATACTCAGCCACTATGAGCCGCAGCCGCACTACGTGAATCATGTGGCACCTGTGGCCGCTGCACCACTCGTGGTGGCTGCCTCCCCGGCGCCCTATGGTGAGTTTTCGCTGAAAGAGGCAGGTTTTACGGTTCTTAGTTTGAGGGATTAGCAGCACTTTCCTAGTTGGCCCTCACCTCAATTTCACCTTGGTGGCACTTCTTCTTCGCACCCAAAACCCACTCCCAAAAATAGTAGCTGATGTTCGTATTGGGGTTCCAGTTCCACCCACCCAATTCCACCTGATCTCTGCTTGCTCTTCTAGGCATGAACACCTATCGCATGCTAAAGCTGTTCAGGCGTCATGCCAACTATCTGAACAATCAATATCGCAAATTGCGCCCAGACGAAGACGCTGATGCTGTTGCTGATGCTGTTGATGGTGATGATCTTGGAGTTGATTACTATTCAGCAGCCTACTGAGTCTGCCTCTGAGTCTCTGAGTGTTTGTCGCTGCCTTCTTTTGTACTGAATATCTTACCATAATTCCATTGTAATCATCGTTTTCTAGCTCGAGCCTGGGTGGCAGCTGCATTGCTTGCAAATTCATTTAATAAATTTCATTTAGACGCATCATATATCATACAAATATTCGTGCCCAGTCGTGCGGCTAAGCTGAATCACCTGCTAATAGCCGGTACGGGGCGGAACACTGGCCGACAAATGTGTAACATAACATGGTTGACTAATCCACAACACGCCCACCAAACGGTTACCTCACTTTTGCCTACGATCTGAGCCTAAGATCTCTGGGCTTTGTTTTTGTGTGCAGGTTGCACTTTCGGTTCGTATTTCCCACAGAGATTATGTCAGTGCATCATCTTTCCAACAGAAAAAAATACAACACAGCACACACAGCAGCCACAACACATTTTTCATGGAAAATTGTTGGCTCTTCTTCAAAAAATTTCCATACTGCCTCCCCCAGCCACAGCCCCAGCAACACTCCCCACGCCCCATAAAGACTTCAACATAATTTTCTCAATGTCGCAATGCTTTGTTGTTGGCCCGCTTGGGAAATGAATACATTGGTGAATGCATGTGAAAACTCATAATTGTTGGTTGTGGGTGCTGCGGTGCAATTTTAATTGAGAATTATCAGCGAAACGCACAGCAAAAGAAATCAACGCCCAAAACAAAAGACTTGGGCAGCGAACTAATCACAGGCTCGTTTTTGCATACAAAACGTGGAAGAAAAGACCAATAGAAAAGCAAAGGTAAAAAGAAAAAGATACCCTTCCATGCCCTCCAAAATATATTATTCCTTTTGAAGATATTACCATCAGAGTCTGTGCAACATTTCAGCCATCTATTCACCTTTAGAAGTTCGCTACATGGCAAACAGCTAATCAAAGTCATAAATACCCTCTTTAAGGGTACAAGAAACCAATATCTAATAGCTGAACAGCACCTGTGACCAATTGACTTAACAAAATTCGTGCACAAAAACTTATTGGCAACGCGAAAAAAAAGTAAGCAGCCAAAAGAAATTGCCAAGAAAATTGTTTGTTCAGCATTGACAATTGTATTTTGTTGGCTTTGTTTGCTTTGTGGAGCTACTTACCAGCAATAGCAGCGAAAATGGTCGGCAACAGCTGTTACCACACTTTGTTTTTTTTGTCGGTCATTATTGCAACAAGAGGCACAGCAATCGAAATAAATATAAGCCAGCCCCCAAACGCCACTGCCCGTGCTAATGTCTGAATCTATTCAATCTTCAAGTGTCCAAGCATTACGCCCCAGCGCCCCAGGCTGCTCCCATCCACTACGACTATGACGATGGCTACTACAACCAGGGACAGCAGTACGAGTACATTCCCCAGTACGACTCCGGCAACTACGGACACTATGCGAGTCCCTATGCGGGCCACTACTAAATCCACACACTCTCTGCGAAATTAATTCTTAGTTTTGTTAAGCAAATTTAGTTCTTACTCTTTCCCCCCAAAACAATTAGCGATGGTTGTTTCACTCAGTGTAGCTTGCATTAAGAGCTTTGAGATCTACGATGGGATCTGCACCACACCACCAACGAAGAGGACAACGACGAGGTTAATCTTACTTAAGTTATGTGAAAATTTCTGTAAAATAAAGTTTCGGCAAAGATCTTTTTATAAGTGGAAATTTTAATCTTTGGTTTTTTAACTTTGAATGACGAGGGATTTCATGCTTTAATTTTATATAAAATTTAAAAAAATCAACTTTAAATAAACCATGAAAGAGGCCAAGACATACACATTAGAAGCAGATCGATTCGAGGCAGAACCATTGCCTCCGTCCAATCGCTTCTTGCCTGTGCTGAACCTCCTGAAATAATAGAGGTAAAGCTCATCGGACAGCTCATCTTCAAAACAATCGAGGGTGGCTTTATATTGGATATTTTGTCTCCTATCTGAGTTTAATATATTTTATGTCTGTCTAGCTGGATAGACAAGAGCTAACCAAATTCAAACTTGTATAATATGTACTTTGCTACGCCTCTGCCATTTGTAGCAAGCAGACGTCTTAATTCGATTCAACTACCGCTTTGAGAGCCCTCCATGTTGGCGTCACAATTTACACTTTCGCATTAATGAAGCCAGTTTGCACTACCCAATTGGCCAGACCTAAATCGACGTGTCTCATGGCCAATTGAACGCGCTGAAAGCTCTATTTCATTTGCGGATAGCCATACTCTGAGTGTATTAAAAGTTTGCTGTTTCCTTTCGGGCTTTCCCACCAAAGATTTATGTTGACAAAAACTTTTCACGGTCTGCAAAATTTGCATCTGCTTACATAAGCTTCTGTTTGCTTTATTTCTGTTTTTCTTTCGCCCGCTTTCTTTTTGGCTATTCGTTTGGATGGCCCATTTGTGTGGCTTAATTGGCTCTCAAGACATTTCTTCCGGTGGCTTTGGCCTGACCCGCGAGTTGGTCAAAAGTGGTAACAGCTGCTAGCCGAACAGAAGCTTTGAACCAAATGAAAAGCTTGGCTCAAAGGCAGGCAGGGTTTCTGACTACACTAAAGTTGTGGAGCAATACAATTTTCATGGACTACTTTTAGGCGTGTGAAGGCCGTGGAAAATAAAGCAAACTTTTCAACTAAAATGTTGAATAAAAATAAACTTAAAGCATAAAACTACTGATAAGTTGATTTGTACGATTCCCTGTCATACTTAGTGATGCCAGCGCTTCAACGTATACTTAATGTTTCAGCGGAATATCACTCATACGTCAGTGGTGTCGCCGCAGCCGATGCAGCGAGTTATGGCCAATCCATTCCATAATCTTGATTGCTGCTAATCTGCGCACACGAAAACCACATAGCATTAACTGAACTAAACGTTTGGTTTACCAAACAAATTGAATTTCGATTTGATCTTAATAACTGTTAATGGCTCTGGTCAAGCTGTAATTGCAACCAGTTGTACGGCCAGAGACATTGCACAACGGATGTTGGTGTCGTTGGTTACAAACTGGATGCGTCTTCTTAGTGTCATGTTTGTGGCCCAAGGTTAGAGCCAGACCAAGAACTGGTACCCGGCCGCAAACACTTCTCGGAGCCCGAGATGCTTTGCATAAAACTAAGATTAGCTCGTTCAATAAGCGTACGAGTACGAGTACAAGCATATGCGATCTGAGTTGAATGAGTTATGAGATGCATTTGCAACAGAAAGTATTGAAATAGATTGCTCCAGTGTGTGATTGCATCAGGCGGGTGACCAGATCCAGAAACCAGATGGAGTCCAGCCAGAGTCCAGAGCCAGAAACCAGACCGTGTCCAGAGATCAGCCACAAGCCAGACAGAGTCCAGCCAGTGTCCAGCCAGAGCTTGAGCTAGAGCCAGAGCCAAAGCCACAGCCAGAAATAGACTTGCATAATCCCCCACACTCATTTGGGCGCATTAAGATTGAATTAAAATCGTTGAGATTTTTCGGGTCCCAATGAAAGTGACAATTAAAAAAAAACTTCAACTAAAATTGTAACTGTAACTATAAAAACAAAATAGAAATAGTTTATTTTTGTTGTTTTTTGGTTGTTGCCACTGCCAGATGTTGACGGCTCGTCGTCGTCGCTTGCATTTCCTCGCGCGCCCAGCCAGAGGAGAGGTTTAGGCCTCAAGCCAGAGCCAGAGACAGAGGCAGAGGCAGAGTATGAACCCGAGCCCGGCCTGGCACTGCCCGGCCAGAGACGTCAAACCTCAATTATAGTTAACGCCGGCAGCGGCAGCAGCCTGCAGCAGCCTGCTCGACTCCTATATATAAACATATGGGCATATAGTGTATATGGCTGGATATACTATAAGTATATATGGCAGCGGCACAGGTTGCCCAAGTGGACAATTTAATGTGGCTGTCATGTTAAATGCCAGCCAATAATTTAAGCCTCATTTTCGGGTAACTAAGAAATGTTTCAGTTGGGTGGTGCACCAAAGTAAAGTAAAAATTGCAGACAAATTTCACAATTAAAAACAAAACAAAATTCTGTACAGGAAAAGTTTGATCACAAATAATTTAGACACCATTTTTCAATGGTAAGAAATGGAAAAACAAATTTAAATTTCAGCTGACACAATTTCTGCGATAATTCTCTGGCAGCAATCAAACGATTAAAAATTTCCTTTAAATTTTTATTTATTATAGACAAAAATCTCTATAACAATAACAGGCTTCAATCTCATTTTATTAATAGCCAATTTAAGATAATTTGCCATGATTACTTCCGACTAGAGGCGAAAACAAACCAACTTATTAATTGTGCCTCCAACCACGTGCCCCAAACCCACTCAAAGACGATTCGCATTTGAAACAATTTTGCTGCAACCGCAAATAAATCTTATTTTTTGTTGTTGTTCAACTCTCAAACTCTCTTGAACTCCATTTTGCGGTTTTCTTTGCATATTATGCTCTGTAGAGTTAATAATTTTATTTTCTTGTGTTTTTTTTTCTTCTAACAAAATGAAGCCATAATCGTTTACTAAGCTGCGATCTTTGGAGAACCGGCTGAGCCGGAAAGCTCTTTGCCATCTCAGGGCATTATTGATGATTATTATAGCTTCTATTGTGGATTGTGGCTGCCATTGTTGCTGCCTAGATGGTTACCAAATTTAGCATTCATATATTGCAAAACACCTCTTCGATTCTTTCAGATGCTGGACAGCTTTCAACATGCAAAATCCACAAAATCCACTAAATCCGCACACGACGACCCTTTCAAAGTGATTGTCGTCGCGGGGCATCGCATCCCGAGGCACGTTTTTGTGTTTGGTGTTTGTTTGTAAATATATTGCAAAATGAGTTGTAAACATGTACGAGATGGTTGTCATTGACTCATGAAATAACGTACTAGAACGCTGTGGCAGGTGGGTAGACGTGCTGGTACTTATTAGTGGGGAATCAAAAGGGGCACCTGAGAATTTGGTTCAGACCCAGAGCTTCCTTCAATCTCTAGTCTTATATACCCAAAAAGTACCCTCTGGTTACATTCACAGCCGCCTGGTCGCTTCGTCAGCTCCATATGATGCGTCACTTTTACTATCAGCATTGAATCTTCGCTTTGCTCGCAAACAAAAAAATCAACAAAACAACAAAAAAACTTCCAAAAAAAAAAGGAGAAGAAAAACCAAAAAATAATACTACAGAATAAAGGCGAACATCGTTTGCCGATTTTACAGCTGACGAGCGAAAGACAGAAATCGCAGATGGGGGGTGCTACGGGTTATGGTTATTATTGCAATGGATTTTCGAATTTTGCAAGGCTTTATGTGGTGCCTGCCTGCCTGCCTCTAGTGGCTGCTGCTTCTGCTGCCACAGAGGTGGAGGCAGAGGCAGGGGCAGGGGCAGTGGCAGTGGCAGAGTGCAGTTTTGTTGCCTGTTTTTGTGCCTTTTTGGCTGGATTGTGTGATGTTTGAAACTAATTTGCGGTTACAAGCGCGGTCGGGGCTCGTTATTTTTGTGTGTGTGTGTGTGTGTGTGTGTGTGTGTGTGTGTGTGCTCGGAGTACCCGGAGTAGTCCGGAGTGCACCAAAGTGCGGCATCATGCCCTTTTGTTGTTTGCCTGGGTGCTTATTGAATCCGATTCGGGCCATGAGGCACTATGGACTTGCAATTATTGTTCGCTGCCAGAGCAGAGCAAAAAGTTAATTAAATCACTTCGGGGCGAGGAAGAATTGCACCAGAGAATGATCTAATTTTGCAAAAAACAAATACGATTACTCATAGATATCTATAGTAGATGCAGATACACTGTGCATAGAGTTATGTTTTTTTTATGTGAGGGGTATGTAATTATGTCTTGCCACGATTTTCGTGCTGTCAGAGAATTCTCTTCACCACAAAGTTGACAATCTAAAATCCCAAGACAGATCTCATCTGCCTCCGCAGAAGTGGAGATGGGGGATGGGGACTGGGTGAGCGTTGATAAACTCAGACAGAGTGCACTCCAAACACTTCAGAGCCCGCGTGGCACCTAAGCAAAGTGGTTCAGTTTTCAAGTGTTTGCCATTGATATTGCTGCCTACACACACAGTCTGCTGCCGCACTGCCGCACTGCTGCAACGTGCAATCCGTACTGCGGCAAAAGTAAGTGGCACCCTGTTGAAGGAAGTACCAGTACTCTTTAATCTTTTCGGACTTTCATTTCTCAACAAATACTCAAAAACATAATGATGAAAAATCTTATTAAAACAAACCCAGAAATCTGTAACAATTACTCATTGAATTTCAATTTGCATAAAGCAAGGTTCAAAAATAACATAAATTGCCAGACATCGTCTGGGGTTACTCAATCAGTTTTAGTTTCAGTTTCAGTTTTAGTTTCAGTTGCAACTTGCAGTTGCAAGTGGCTGTAGCTGTGGCAGTTCCCCTTCGATTGGCCCAGGCAACGACTTTCATATGCAAAACAAATTCTCCATGATTTTCCATGAACTTCACTTTGCATGCCCGCCAGATTTTCCATTTCGATCGGAGGTTATTTTATTTTTCTGTCTATTTTTCATTTTATTTTAGTTTTCGGCAAGTTGTGGCCTTTTTCCGCAATTGTCGCGAACAATTGTCATTGTCATTGCTGTTGCTGATGCTGATGCTGGGGGCTGCTATTTTTTTTTCCATTATTTTTAGCTGCTTTTTTTTCGGCATTCGGCCTGACTTGAGATTTATATTTACCCGCTGCCCATTTGGAGCACATTATGTAAATTTTCTTTACATTTAAAACGGGTTCGCAGCTTTTGAAAATTTGTCGGTTGTTGCTGCCTGCTGTTGTTGCCTCCTGTAGCTGCCTCTCTGTTGCTGCCTCCATTCCCATTCCCGTGCCCGTTTGCGATTCGTATCGCATTCGAGTGCTTTTTCGGAGCTGTCCTAGCCATGCATTTTAATTGGTAAGTGCAGCGACACGACCAGGCCAGGAAAGGCCTTAAAAGGCCTTCAGCCGCGACAGTCCCTGACGGCTTCTCTGACTTGGCAAAGAAAGGTCCACAAGCCGAACGGTGAAGTGAAGTGGTCACGAGAGCGGCCTTGAACGGCATCTTCTTCGTTGTACCCATGACATTATGTAAGCGACTCGACAGAGGCAGCACAGCTATTTAGAAGGGGAAGTGGAGTGGTGCGGTGTGGGGCGGTGCTGCTGGTCTTGAAGTGAAGTTTAAATGCGGAAGGAATAACAGAATAATCCCTTACTCATATATGGATCGTAAACGGTTAGAGTGCGGGGAGCAGGCCACAAAGGAGTAAGCGAGATATAGCAGGATTTATTACAGATACAGCATAAATATTTATTGCTTAAAACCAATTCGTGCTTCAAGCCGTTTCAAGCCACAACCGTTATTGGTTATAGCCGCTTAAAGTCTGGACCATTTCCAATCATATTCATCTGCAGATGCAACCGATTGGGACAGCCATTATTCATTATGTATTATGGTGTATTTTGTAGAGTTGAAAATTCCAAATGTTTCACTTTCTTTATATAGATTCCATCCTTGTAGCAGTGTCAGGAAAAGTTCTGCAACCTGTTTCTATCTGTTCTATCCATATAGAAAGCTGAGGAAATCTTCTTTGATCTGTTACTCTGATCTCGAGTCTCTCCATTATTAAGAAACCCTTACTCTACAATTAATTAGAGCTTAACTTATTTCCATTTTAATTGTTTTAGTTTCTGTCTGACTCTCTCTCTCTCTGTCTCTGATTTTCTTCCGACAATTCTCTCTCTGCGCTCACAGTTTCCACATTTCTTTTCCCTCACCTCCGCGCCCTCCAACCAGCAGCGCAATTAACTAAACTTTGTCGTAACTTCCCCCCATTTACAACCTAACGGTAGCTTAGCATTGGCGACGACATTGGCAACGATGGGGCAGGCGGCAGGCAGCCTCCAGCGACAGCAACAAAAAACCATAATGATTTATATAAAGATAGCAGCAAATACTTGTAGCACCGCGACTAAGGTTATATCGTTGGGCCCCCACTTGAGCACGATGCTCGGCGACAGTCGCAGTCGCAGTCAGGCCCCCTTTGCCATTCCGATTATTCCGATTGACGGAAGGGGAGGGATCCAAGCATTCAAGCATCCAAGCATCGCATCAAATCGTATCTCGAATGCAGGCATCGAACGTTGAGCAGCCGCATGTGAGACAAGCACCCGCATAGCTGAGACTTGCGAATGGTCACCGAACGTTCCAGTGGGTAGAGGGAGAGGGTAGAGGGTGGTTGGACGGGGGACTCACTCGGAGGGGAAGTGCCACTCGGTGGCAGTGGTGTTCATTATATAAACAAAGCAAGGAAAACAAGAAATCTGGCAACAAATCAATAGAAAAAAGTGCTTTTATTTGATGGGGAACAACGAGAGAGCGAGATAAAACTGCGCCAACTCGGTTTCCGACCAGCAGCAAGCAGACACTAACTGACTAACTGACTGACTGACCGAATGAGATCGGAGATCGTAGATCGGAGACCGACCTGCTGCTGCTGCTGCTGCTGCTGCTGGTCCAGACTCTGGACTACTCTTACGACTCGTAGTGCCACTCCGTACTCCGATTCCGACTCGGAGTCGATCCAGTTATGAATAAACATTTGCCGCATGTTTGTCTGGCTTAATGGAGGCGCGTGCGTCTACGTTTTGGATTCGTAAGAGAAATGAAAATCGTTTGTTGTCTGCCACACACATTTATTTCTCTTGCCATTTGATTTCATTCCGTTTCATTTTCGTTTTCATTTCATAGCAATTAGCAAGTCAAAAGGAAACAAGTTGTCCTGTCCAACTCCCCAGTTCCAGGTCGAGTTTTTTTTGTTTTTTTTGCCCACTTTTGGCCCATTGCATTTTGGCATTTAACCAGCGCCGCGTCGTCGGAGATGGGCCAAAAACGTGCCCTGACCCACCATAGATTATCCGTTCGATTCCTGTGAATTATGAATTATGGGACTCGAACTCTGCAATTAACGAAAGTTTTGGGTTTTTGCTTGACTGCATTTTCCAGCTGTAGCCCAAAGGGATTGCAGGCAGATTTATCTGGACAGCATTGCACAATCCGACAAGGGGGCGTATGCGTAATGCAGCCTATGCAGCCTATGGCCAATCGAAAGTTGTACCTCAAAAGTTGCTACCTAATTAGACAATTTCTCTATTACTGAAGAGAATTCGATGGGGACCCAGCTGCAAGTCTCTGGGTTTGCCTTTCACAAACATCTGTCCGCCTTTTTGCGGACAATTACAGCTGTAACTAATCAAAAGGGCATTGATTTTTATGAACTGTTGAGCATCCCAAATGGAAGACCTGAACGTGGACGATGGCGACGGCGATGGCAATGGCGTCACCTGCTGTTCAAATCTTTGCATTTGCAGTGAAACGTGCTGCAAAAAGTGGCGAGGAAAGAAACAAAAATAAAAACAAAAAACAACGTTAACCATCATGATGCAAGAGAGAAAGAAAGTTTGCAACTCGTGCCTCATAAACGGCAATCTCCGGACAGAGCCAAACCCAGGAAAATCTCAGCACCAAAAAAACAAAAAAAAATCAGAAAAAAAGGGACCCAGGCGCCTGGGTCAGGCCAATCCATTGGAGGCCCCCCCGAGTCACGTTAGGGCATGTTAGCCAACCGCCAGAGATCGGCGTCCGAGATGGAGTTTTGGCCATCCATCCATAATGTGCATATTGCCGTTGAGTTTTTTGCGCTGTTTTCGCGGTTTTGTCTGTTTTTTCGGTATATTTTTGTTTTTGTTTTTGTTTTTATCGAGTGCTCGCTTTTTGACACTAAATTGCCTTGACTAAATCCATGTCCATGGCGGCGATGGCTTTTACCTCTAACGAAGTGTGAAAGATGCCTGGTCTTTGATTCGATTTGATTGCCCAACTGTGGCATGCACTCCACACCACAACACAACACAACACACCACACCACACTCTGCTGCAAGGTTCGTTTTTGCTGCAGCTCCTGGTGCTGCTGCTGTTGCTGCTGCTTGCACCGTGAAGATGTAGTTAACAACGTGACTATGTAATCAGCATCAGCCACTTGCCACTTGCCACTGCACCAGCGCTAGGAAGTTGCTCCGCTTCGAGCTTTCAATCGCTGCTGATGCTGCTGGGGCTGCTGCTGCAACTGCAACTGCAACTCTGTTGTAAAGTGCAAATGATTTTCACCCCGACCACACCTTCTGGTCAGCCTTTGGACAGCCCCCTCTGACACGGCTGTCGTTTCGTTACGTTTCTAATCAAATTAATTTCGGCAGCAACTCATGACCACGTGTCCGGTCAGGATGGCATTTGGCTACCTCTTACTCAGTCTCTGTCTGCGTCTCTGGCTGCTCCAACAGATTGCGCATACGCAGCGTGTGATGGCCGCCTACATTGAAACTTATAACGATTATGGCCACAACCATGATGAGCAACGGGTGAGTCTGGGAACCATATAAATCTATCAATTCGTGACCCTTCATTGCCTCTGCGACTCCCAAACAGCTCCACTACTCCCATCAATATCACATTTCCGATCCGAAGAGTCAGGTGCACATCCTGCATCGGGAACAGCGTCAGGGTGATCATGTCCTTGGCACATACAGCCACCTGGAGCCTGGGGGACACATACGCAGCGTTCATTACGAAGTGCGTGGACCCCATCAGGGCTTCAAGGCAGTCATTCAGCAACGAACGGCCCACAGTCGAGTGCATCAGTCCCTGGAGTTTCGGCGCAAGCAACCGCCTCGGGCTCTGGCCCTGGCGGAGCCTGTGGCATTTGTGGTTTAAACCGGACCCCAACCAACAAAAAGCGGTCTCTGGTCCAGAGTATTTGTCTCATTTCACGCATCCAACAGTAAATTACAAAATGTTTAATTGTCTTTCAATGAATTCGCTGAAATGTTAAGTGAATTTCGAACTTGAAATTTAAATTGATTTCGGGCGGTGTACATGAAATTTGAATGCAAAATTGTACGAATTATAAAATGTACGAGCACATACATAATTTTAGATAGTAAATTAATCGACGTGAATGAATCATTTGGCAGTGAATTGAGGTTTTATTTGAAGCGTGATAAGTGGGAGACCATGGCAGAACTTACTTAAAATTTACATGCAACATTTTCCGATTCCTAATTTAACTTCACAAACACTTTAAACTTGAAGCAAATTACCTTTAATTTAACATTTGGTTAGTGTGTTCTTTAAGCCAAGAAATTGCTGCTCAGCTGCTGATGTTGGCTCACTTTTCGAGCCATGCATTTCGAGCTTAATTATAATTAATGAACACCGTCCGGGGCTATTGTTGAGTTGTGTCTGTGGCAGGCGGCCTGAGCCATTAAACGTAAGCAAACATGCTCATAAAACCCGTTGACAATCCAAGCCACTGTTAACGGCACCCCACCGAAAAAAAAACTGTAGGAATATATTTCATATATTTAAGGTGCAGTTAAAAAACGAATTATTGTATTTTTGTTGGTTCAATATTTCGTGCTAATTATATTGTTTCCATGGCTGGTACTAGTGCTGGTGCTGCTGCTGCCGCTGCTGCTGCTGTTGCCTTTGACGTCTGGTGGTCAGGGTCCGGGTCTGCGATCACAGGCCGCTCTATGATCAGCGGTAAATGATGGCCCAGTGGCTGCCGTTCAACGACACTGCTAATTGCACTCTGGCTAATTGCCAGGGGTTGTCTTTCGGCTTGCTTTTTGCCTTTGCCGAGTTTCGTGTGCGCCCGTAGGCTATGAAAAGTCGCTCAAGAAAGTGCCAATCAGTGCGGCCGGGGCTCCGTTATTCCATTTGACAGCTCACCTTGTCCCGTTTGACCTTTTTGTTGTGACCCCTGGAGGCAATTAAAAGACACTTTAGGCGCCATCTCACTCGCGCTCTCTTGGCGGTTTCCACACACACAGGCTCCCTCCCGCCTCTAGTTCGTTGCCTAAGTCTTTTGTGTTTCGCCGAAAGCTTGTACCCGGGGTAATAGTTGATTATATTTAGGGCCATGTTGTATTGTTGTAAGTTTATGCGACAGAGTTTACGAGTGCATCGAGTGTGTATACAACTGATTTTAATGAACAGACGATTCGTTGCTCTTTCTGTTTGCTCTGAGACTCAAAAGGGGTAATTTCACTAGTTTTATGTGTTCTAGCCTTCCCCTCATGGCTCTATGGGAACTAAAGGTTACGAAACAATTCTCTTTCCACACTATTCATTATTTGAGGGTTTCTTGAATATTGCGAGTATTTACCCCATTGGCAGTTGGTTTATAGTCGAAAGTTCGACTCTAGCATCGCATCAATTAGGTTTTATTACGGGGTGTTTTCTTTATTAATAGTTATTTACAACATTTTGTGGGCAAGTCTTAAGCTTAACTTTTGTTTCGTGTGTATTTTTTTTTTTTATTTATTTTATTTGTATTTTGTTGTTGGCCCGCCCCGCTGCTCAACTGGTCTGTAACGAGTTTTGCAGCTCCTGCTCCTGCTTCTTGGCCAGCTTCTCCTTCTGCTTCTCCATCTCGAGATGCAGCTGGTGGAGCCGCTTCTGCTTGGTGAGCTTCTTCAGGTGGGCGCTCTTCTCGTGTGCCACCTTGTAATTGGCAATTGTTGTGGGCTGTATTGCCGATGCCGATGCCGATGATGTCGAGCTGGTGTCTGCGTCTGATGTGGCAGATGTTGGGCTGGGACTGGGACTGGAGCTGGGTGCTGGCGTTGTGGTACTTGTTGTAGTAGTTGTAGTAGATGTAGTGGATGTTGTTGAGGAACTGGAAGGCAGAGCCTGCTGCTGCTGCTGCTGCTGTTGCTGTTGCTGGGCCTGTGCTGCCTCTTCTTCGAGCTGCTTCTCGAGCTGCGCCTGCCACTCCAAGGCCTTCTCCTCCACAGGCAGCTGCTGCAACTGCAACGAGATGATGTATGCGATTATGACATGGACATGGACATGATTGCAGATGATTGTGAAAGGGAGAGTGAGCGGGATGTGTACGAGTGGCAGAAAAGCATTTACAAAAGCAATTTTTTCTCGTGGGGTTTGTGTTTCTGTTTTTTGTGAGGCTCGGCTTTAATCTCTTGTACAATTTCTATATAGATCTAAATGCATATCAGGTAGGTGTACGTATTTATCAGTAGGTGTATATGTGTATCAGTAGCGCAGATACCGCTTGCGACTCTCGTATTGCCTTACATAGTTCCAGGGATACGCATGCTTGGCCGCCTTCTCGTAGGCCTTGTACTTCTTGGTCTTCGCATTGTACTTGCCCTGCTGCTTGTCGGGCAGCACAATGGCCGTGTACTTGATGCCCACACCGGGTACATACTGTGCCGCCAGTCCGGGCACCGATGTGACTCCTGCACCGTACACCGTGCTGGCCAGCTGTCCATAGTTGATGGAGTTGCCCCTGGGCGGCTGATTGTTGTAGTTGGGTGGGGCATAGGGTCCGGCGGGTATGGCCCAGGTACGAGGACGGGATGGCGGTGGCAAGACGTACCTGCAAGAGTGAAAGGCAAACAGATCAAAAGGTGAGACTCCCATTCTCCTGCTGAACTCTCTCTACCCCTTTACACTTACACATAGGGATTGGGATTGGGTGTGTCATTGCTTTGATCCTCCCAGACGGGCGCCGGCTCGCGGTACGGCTTCTGCGGCGGCTGTGGCGTGGTTCGTGGCGGCGGCGGCGCTATCGGTCCCGTGTTCGTGCCCCAGTCCACTCGTATGGCCTGCGTCTGTAGGCCGAGGCTGGCGACTGTGACTAGCAGCAGGCATGGAGTGAGCTGCAAAAACAAGTAACGCATTTAGCGGGCTACAAAGGAGAATCTTCATCGTGCTTTGCATTATCGTGTTTGACAAATTGTTACATGGCTGTGAACAAACGGCCTTCAACGGTGGCCCCCGACCGCCCCCAATTCATCTCAATTTGCGTGTTTCGCTTTCGCATAAAACTCGCTTCACCTTATCAAAAACAAATCGAAAACCACATCGATATTAATTAAAAAAGCTTTATATAGTCGCATGGCAAATTGTGAGACACAACACTCCACTCTGGACTTGAACTCGATTCGAGTTGCATCTCGTATGTAATAGTGGCAATTACATCAAGTAATTCCCTGCACTGTATAGACCCCCCCTCCCCGCCTATCACCAACTCCAAAACAATGTCAAGTGTTGAATTCGCTGCAGCTGTTTGTGTGTAAATCGAGAGCCTCAATTGTTTCTTGATTTGTTGTTTGAAGTTAAATGTTGAAAAAGTGCTGAAATGTTCCAAGGAATTGTTACTCCATTGCCTTGCACTTTGGCACTTTGGCCGCCTATGAATTATAATTATTTATACATATACATATACATATTTATGGGCCACTGTTTGTTGGGTTAATTGAATCTTTTGTTGAATCATTTGCTCGCATAATAGATTTATTACTGATTAATTACGATCAATTCAATTCGATTCCATTTTAATGCGATTCGTTATTGTTTGACACTTTTTATGCTCGGCTCTGCTCTGCTCGGCTCTGTTCTGCTCTTTCTGCGACTCTCAAATCGATTACAATGGACACAACACAACGCAACCCGCTGCAGAATGCGACATTATTTATTATTCTGCACTGCCTTGTAGTTATTTTTATTGCCGTCTGGGTGTTTGCTTAACTAATGACCCATTAGGAAGTGTCTATGGGGCGATAGCCGTGCCGTGCCGTGCCGCGCCGCGCCGCGCCAACAAAACGCACCCGAAACGTGGGGCAGCGCGGGACAGCAGCGGGTGTGGAGCGGGCGAAACCTTTACTCCAAAGATTGGTCAATCGTTGTGTCATAGCTGGCATTTACTGTACTGCCCGCTAAGGAGGACAGGCATCTGGCAACAAATTTGTCAGCACAAGTAAATGCCAAAAATGGTATCAATATCAGAGATTTATAGATTCCTCCATTGACTAGCTGCAAAACATTTGAGGATTGTTTTGGGCTTGGGGGAAGCCATGGGAGTGGTTTTTCGCGCTATGATATAGATTGAAAGCTGGATAAATATGTACATTGAAATATGAGTGGTTTTCTATATGATTGACTTGTAAGTAGTAGGATTCACATATGGTGCGTGGTATGGGCACTTTTCTAGTCAAGTTCTTAAACAGAAAGATTGTTAGAATGGCAGAGAAATGAAAATACACATCGAAAGGTTATGTAGATGTCAACCGAAGTTTGCTTAAAGATTTCTTGGGGAAGAAACTCTGATGAGAACTCTGATGAATAGCTATGGATAAATACTTGTGCAGATACAAGTATTCCCATAAAGGTATTGCCATTTAGAAGTTGGCAAGTGGCTAACATTCTTGCCAAATGATTTACGACATTGACATTGTAGGTTGGGTCTTTCAACGATACGTAGAATCAAGTAGATTAACTATTTCCTTATTAAGGAATTTACTAGAAAGAACTTGGGCATGGTTGGGTCTTGGCTAAATGTATCTATAAAGATTTATGGATTACTCAATTGTTGGCCGGGAAAGTAGCCTACTGGCCATATGCATAATCTGCAGCTCTCTTTTCATCATGCAAATTCGTAATCCATTGCCATCTCCACCTCCCCTCTACATTTGTATGCCTGCCGACACCGACATGCAAGCCCACCGCCGATTTTGTTTATTTTTGTTACACAAGATTCCATGCAAACCATTTGCTAGCCTTGTTTTGGCTGCCACTTTTTTATGATGTCTTATGAGAGACTTAAAAAACTCACTTCACCAATCGGTTAAGTAGAGTAACCCCTCCAAACAAAAAATAAACAAAAATAAATAAAAGCAGCCAGAAAATAATTGTCATGTGCTGTGTGCATCGATCGTCGATCGTCAAATTGTGGCCTTGATTTCAGCATGCTTTTATGATTGCACACAGCAATGACACACAGACAGACAGACGGACAGAGCCGAACGGGGCCCGAACAAGTACGGGTATTGCTGCAACCCGCATTGGCTATATGCCAATACTCGTACTGTACTTATGCCGTGTGCATAACAAAATAAATACTTGTCAATGCAAAATCGTCAATCAATTAGCCAAATCGAGCCCCAGACCGTCCGTCGACAGGCTTACCTTACAGCCGACTCTGCCTGTGTTGGCGCTGTGTCGGAGCATCATAATTGCTGGCATTAGTCGTGGCACGATCCAGCCATAGCCAGCATTAAGGTTAGGCTCTGGCGCATGACGTCAAAATTCGATTCATGTGCCACCAAATCTGCCCGATCATAGTTGTCAAAAGAAATATGTTTTCGAAGCACCAGCTATTCAGTGTGATCTCAATGGAGAAGGAGATGGAGTGTGGAGTGTGGAGTGTGGGGCTTTGGCATAAGCCTTTTAATGGCTCCAGTTTGACAAGAGCTGTTATTAAGTAGCATGAGATGCCATAAACTCGAATTTGTGTAACAATGGTCGCCCTGCTGGTGCTTGGTCGTTGTTCGTGTCACTTCCGACAGACATAAATGGGCGCGAGACCCTGAACTTGAGAGAACCAGCTCGCCAGCTGTGTCGCCGCCCCTAGGAAACCGCCAAAAGCAGCCCAAGCGTGTTGGCAGTTTTCTTCTGGCTGGTATCTTTATGGCGTAATGAATCCATGAATTGCGCCGTTTGCAAAAGTGTTTTCTTGCAGTTGAACGAACTGCCGGAATGGCAGACTCTCCTCTTGTGGGCTGCCTTAATTGGATGGTGCGGCACTCCTTCCGCTCTGCTCTGTGCTGTTCTGCTCTGCTCCGTCTCGATCTTGATCTCGTTCTTGGTCTGAGGCGTTTACCGAAATTCTGCTCACTAATTAAAAACAATCAATAAAAGGCCCGCGCAAGTAACCGTAATCGTAATCGTAATCGTCGCTCGTACCACACTCGATCCATTACAGACCACGGCATTACACCGCATTATCATTAACTTTGATTAACGCAGTTTAGTACGAAAATAATCATTTATTATCAAATGACTGGCCCGGCCGGCAACAGCAACGGACTGCAGTTTTTGGTTATGCCTTGGCTATACGTTTTTTTTTTGTTTTGGTTGCTTTGTTTTCCGATCTAAGCTCAAATTAAGTGCTTAGTCAAAAAACAATATTTTTGCGAAATTTTGTGCAGCCCAAAATGTATTTTTTTGGGTCAAGCTTAGATTTAATTTAATATGGAAAGAAAAGCAGCCTCCTTAGCCAGCTGTTTGGTGTCTGTCTGTCTGTCTGCCCTGTCTGTCTGTCTGTGGTGTGGCTAACCACTGGCTAAGCAGCTGTGGCTGTGCCCCTTGGACAAATCGCTTGAGATCTCCCGTGCAGCCTCCTTGCGGTGCGGCTCTGTCGCCTACTAAATCTCTTTTATTGCACAACATTATCAGAGATACTCGTACTTGTGGCAGTCCCAGTCCCAGTTCCAGTCCCAGTCGACGGAATCGGTCAAAAACAAAAGCCAGACAAATTTTAACGCTTGCATTTGGCGTGTTCAAATTGTAATTCGATAATAAGTATGCCATAATCATTTTTTAAACGCCTTAATTGAAATAATTTATATTGGCTTATGGGGCTTATGGGGGTAGCCCCAATCGACCTACTCCCCTATCCTCCATCCTCCCCACACCCATCGATGGATACTGCCTGTGGGTCGTGCGGGCCGTAAAACTGCAATTTAATTATGAATACGGCTTATCGTATTTCTTGTACATATTGGGGAATATTCGGGTTAGATCGTTACGAGCCTTCATTTGTGAATTGCATTTTTCGCAATGCGGGTAAAAGTTGAAACTGAACAATCGCCTGGGACTCTGATATGATAAATGGTTATTCCCCAAAAATTAACACTCGTTCACTCTTGTGTGGGGGCGATGAAAGTAAGTCAATGATTCGTCTATTGAGGAATTGGGGTTAACGGGGTTCATAGCCACAGAAACCAAAGAGCAGCAGTGACAGCGATCTGATTAATGGAAGAAAAGTAGACTTAAGTAAAGGGCAAAGCCGCTCATTCATCAATCAAAATGCTTTCAACACACAATGCGAGTATGGGGGAGAATGTGTGGAGAATGGACAAGCAGTGCATGTTGATTTGAGAGTAGGAAATCTTGCATGGATTAATCAAGCTGTAATCGGCTTATTTTATTATTTGTTGCAACGATCTTCATTATATAAAAGCGTTTATAATGCAATTGAAACAGTTAAAAGCATTCGAGGGGGATTAAAGGTATCAATGCATCAGATCTTCTTGAGATGACATTTAGAAAAGATTACCAAAAGGTATATCAAATATTAATTGGTAGACTATCAAAAGAAGAGGATCAAATGTGCATAATCAAAAGAAGATGTTCCAAAGTAGTTTATCCGAAACAAATGATAATTAGGAGATAGCATGAAATGCTTTCTGTTTACTGATCTATTAATATAAGTGGATTTTCCAGTGGATTACACCCACCAGTGTAGCATCCGTTTGATCAGCTTGTTATTGCGTTTAAACAAGAACCACCTGAAAGCAGATTAAAAGCATGGTCTGGTAATTACATAGCACCGCTTCGTACTCGTACATATATCAAACAAAGTCAGAGCTACACTTGATGGTGGGTGTGTGCTCTGCCGAACGCGTCAGCGGGCAAATATCATCCATAAATCTGGCTTTCCACTTACGCGAGTCCGTGTATCTCTTGTCCGAACTTAATCGTAAATTTTACATCTTAATGGGTTCTGGTGCAGAACGTGAGAAGACATCCGGCAGATCACTGAACTGGCTCCAACTACTCGCATAGTGCGGTGCGGGTCTATGCCTGACTGACCGGCACGTCGGTCTGCCAGTCTGTCGCCATCCACGGCTGACCTTCGTTCGAATCGAGAATCATAAATAAAGGGTTTAAGAATAGCAGCAGCGACAGCAGCAACTTGGAGAATGACTTCATCTGCCTGAAGTCGAACAGCCGAAGCGTGTCACGTAATTAGCTGCTTTATTACAACGCTGACTGGGCCATCTGGCCGCTGGCCGCTGGCTCATTTGCATATAAAGTGCTTGCCTAGCCTCCGATTCAGATTCAGATTCACTCTCGGCTTTAGATATAGATTCAGCTTCAGTTTTTCCAGTCATACATACTCGTACATACTCGCATATCCATCTTCATCTTCACCAGGCGGTGCGGCGGAGAAGTTCAAGGCTTGGCAAATTGTCGCTCACTCAATGCAACAACCGCAGCAAACCATCCATCAATTAACTCGCAGCGGCCTTGATAAATCAGAGAACAAAACAACCAGACAACATGGCACATTGCCAGTAGTAGCGCACGCCCGCCCCCGCCCTGCCCACCTGCCTGCCTACCTGCCTGCCTCCCTTCGGTGCCACCCTCGGAGCGCATTAAAAAGCTGGCGTTAAATTTGAACATGGCTCTTTGACGCCAGACCATTATTTTGTGGCTCAATCCGATCCCCACCTCTCCCCGCCCCATGCCAGATGTAGTTTCGTTTTACTTTTTGGCTGCGCTCATTTGTCACAGCGCAAACTTGTTTAAATTGTTGATGTTGTCGCCAGCTTCAAGCATTTGTTTGCCAATATTTTGCGAGCACTACTTTTCTTTTTTTGCATTTCAAGCAGAAGTTTGCAGGGCAGACGTGTCTCTTGGCTCTCTCTCTTTGCCTGTCCTATCCTGTAGCTACCGGAAGAGTTTTCATACAAAATATAGACCTGCAAGTGTATACAAAAGTTGAGCCACAAAAGTTAGCCTTCCTTTTGGTTCTCTTGTCTATCATTAGACTAGCTTTTCATTGCATTTGTTTGGCACTTTACCATACCAAAAATAATATTCAATTCCAGCTTCCTCATCAGTCAGAAGCCATGCAGTTCAACCAGGCCTAACCTTGTGCGGGGAGAACGTACAGAGCACACAAGCAAGCCCCTTTGATCTCTGCGTGGATCAGCGAATTGGTGGCTGGTGGCTCAGTGGATTGGTGGCTTGTTGGTGTTTGTCGGTGGATCGTTGGAAGATGTGTCTTGAATTATGATAGTTGATTGGCAGCGATTTGTCTTGGCTTCGGTGAAGGTGGCTTCGTGTTTCATATTTGTTCACATTTTAGAATGTCTAGCATCATCCAACAACACTTGGCTATTGCATAGTTAAGTCAAGTGTTTGGCAACCGAATGGATATTAAAATGTTGAAACCCGTTGAGGGTGCTTCATAAATATTTTTTGACAGTAAATGGGCCATTGAGATAGCATAATACCCCTTAACTTTCCCTATCTCTCCGAATAGAGATTTCTATGCTCCAATCTATGGTTGTATCTATTTAATTTGCATACTTTCCAAGCCCTAACAAATAGACATAAGTATGATTATGCACTTTGATTAATTGCCACAATGTTCCCATGCTATTTGCTGCGGAGTTCAGCCCAAGTCAAGTCCACATCCCAAAACAAAAGAATATTCAACAATGTCGATAAAATCGATGGCCAACAAACAAACAAAACCAAATAAAAATAAAAATAAAAAAATGATTTGCGAGTCAAATAACCAAAATTTATAAGCAAACCAGACGTGGGAGTCAATCAGCCAAATAAATTGGCGCAAAAAATACGAGACGATATAAAAAGGTACACACAAAAATTCCAGAAGGTAATAATATATAAGTAGACATCATGTTGATTTCAATTACGTTGGCAAAATGCTGGCCTGCCCTGCCTGCCTGCCAAATTAATGCGCATTTTGAACCTGCTCAATGGGGTTAATGAAATTTTGCGATGAATCTACGAAGCAAATTTCTTGTTTCTCGTAGATCCCTCACCTCGCCCTCAATGGCAATGACTCTGTGGGTGGATGATTCTACTTACAAGAGCCAGTCATTGTTCAGATGAGTTCGTTCCCAGCCAAAATTGACGGAGCAGAAAACTTGACCTTTTTCGCGGCTAAAGCTGATTTCACTCTTACGGACAGAACATGCAAGGGGCGTAGGTAGCCCGGCTTTTAATTAACGCGAAAAGTTGACAACTTAAATATGTGCCTCCTTACAGAAGCGCTCACAGAAGCTGTGGCAGCAGCATCACGAAGGTTAACCGCTTCTCTCTGAAGTGTCCTCAATGAACTTAGCTTCGAGTGGAAATATTTTAATGAAACTATGCTTACAAAAGCTTATGGACTTAACGCCTTTATAATTAAGTTTCGAGGCAAACCCTCTGCCTGCTGTGAATGTTCTCTGGAATTTGGCCAAAAGTGAACTCCACTTTTATCCCATTGAAATCTTGGAAAGCAAATTTCATCAATCTTTTTTGGCAGTTTAAGGAATTTTTGGTTAATTGTCAATTATTCTAGGCTAGATTCCAATCTTCATAAATAAGTCTTAGGGTATGCCCCAGGGTAAACAAATGTTTTCTGTCAGTGTTACCCATTTCTGGTTTATGCTGGCCACTCGGCTGCCTGCTGGCTGGCTGCCTGGCTGCCTGGGTGCCGTGTTGCCTGTTGATTGACTCCATCTCGATAGCAGAGGCTCATTGAATTTCTGGCATTTTGGGCGGCACAGTTTCGCAAAAAAAGAAAGAAAAGTAGTGGAAAAAGACCGAGACTGAGTAAAAAAACAAAACAAAAACCTTCGAGACGTAATAACTTGCATTTTGAGTAGGGCACTCGAATGCGTCTCGCCGCGGTGGGTCGTTTGGTTCGCTTGGTGGCCCCGACTAACCTGGGCGCTAATCATAAATCTGCAAACGCAACTGCAAGTCAAGACGCCTAATCAGCGGTTACAGACCCCAAAAGTTAATGCCTGTCAGGCAGTTAAGTGTTTTGAACTTTTCGACTGGAATGTTGTGAAAATGGGGGAGAAAAAATAAATAAATCGTTACAAATCGAATCGAATCGAAACGAATCGAATCAATCGAGTGCAAAACAATGGACTCCATCGCTGGGCCCAAGACAATGGATCGATTGGATTTGTGTTCAGGAGGTCAATGTGCTACCGTTAGAGTTGAACAAAATTATAGTTTTGAACCGCAGCAAAAGCCTCATATTGATTGTTTCCCAAACAAACCAAAATCGCCTGTTAAATTGTATAATTAGGGGCTTTGTTGGCATTTCTGCATAAAATAAACATTAGCCAGGGCATGTAATGCTGTTAACCATTATGTACGGCTCCAAATATTTGTCAATCCAATAAGATAAATTTGAATTACAATCAAAGTGATAACCGTAAGTGCATGACAAATCACTTGGCTGGGCTTGGCCTTTGAGAAGTGTTGAAAGCGATATTATTGATATTTTTTTTTTAATATGTAGTTGAAGATCATGCAACACCAATTTGGAATTTGAATCTGTGGATGCGTTTGAGGAAGTCGTTTAAAATTAACAATAAAATACGAAATGAGTAAGTGGCATATTAATAAATATACTTATGCTGGTCTGCGGTGCGGTGCGGTTCGGGGTCTTTCTGTATATCACAAAATATATACATATGTATGTATAATCGAATACGTTAATTACTTAAATGATGTTGCACAAAGTATTTGTGCCTTTGCCTTTTGCCTGGCGTTTATTTTGACAATTAATGACGCTGATTTCACCAAGACCATACGGACGAGTTTGAGTGTGTGTGTGGTGTGTGTTCGAATTTCGTTTCCGGTGAGCCATCAGACTCCACACAAGCCACAAAAGTCATTAACTAAACAAACTTGCCACAAAATAATATACTATAAGCACACAATGATGCGTACAGAATAAATACTCATAAGAATTGACGACAAGCCACCACACACCACACCAAACACCACACAGCAAGCTGCATTTGTGGGTCATTGCCTTGTCGATTGCTGACTTACAACAAAAGAAAGACAGACATACGTTTCTTTGTGGCGTGTCCTTGGGCTAACAGAAATGATGGGAATCCACTTGGGCATTGGGCATTTAATATTTATATTAGAGGGGTGACGGGGGACTGTGTGTTGTTTAATAACATAATTAAGAGTAGAAATGTTCTCACAGCTACGAGTATGAATGAAAAGTAAATTCTCTTTTAAGAGTTCTTTCCGCCATTGACGGAATACCCTGAGTACTGTTATTAGTCATATTTAATAACATATTTAAGTCAGCGTGAGTGAAGATATGTTCGCACATTTTATAAATTCTTAAGAATTATTCTGTAATTGTAACTCGGCGTGAGAACTTCCCCAAAATTATTGAAAGTTCTTTTCAAGAAAAGAAATCATTATATGTATTCGAGAAAATGTTCTCACACATGTCCAAAATATTTTATTATAAAGTAAATTCCAAACCATAAGTACCCTAACGTCTCTTCCCCCTCCCCACCATACGAGTATACGAGGATGAGGCAAGGTCCAATGACACGAATGCCTGCGGCTGCGCCTGCGCCAGAGCCCTGATACCTAATTAATGCAGTTCCCTGGCGTGTGTGACAATTTCTGTTGTTCAGTGTGCACATTGATTTAATTACTTACTCCAAAAAATTATGTGTGAGAAACAAAATATTCGAAATGTGCATAAATAAATTGTATTTGCTTTGATTGAGCCAGAGCACAAAAGAAACAATCAGCAGTTGATTGCGGGACATACACGTGTTTGATATCAATTACTAAACGGCAATATATTTAAAAAATAATTGAAAATTACTTACCATTTTGTGATTTGATGTGTTCAAAGGAAACTCGAAGCTTCTAAGTCGATCAGCTGCAAAAATATTATATTTGAAATGTGTTTAGAAGTGATTTTCGGATTTGACAAGCAAACACTTTGAGGGTCGGTCGCAATGCGAGTATGCACAGAAAGTTGTTTGGGATATTCACAGAGATTTGGCATTAGTTTTTCTAGCAGCCAGCAGCCACAAGCAGCAACCGATCGACTGACTGACTGGTCAGTCAGCCTCAATCAAACATCATTCCCCACTCCACTACAAACAGACAGACGCGACGCGTCAGATGCCTGGTAATTGTAGACGACTCTGGCATATCGAATGACATGTGGGACAATATCAAATCAGATTTAAGGTAAATATCAAATGGAACGGGCCGAGGCCCGCTGCCGCCGCCTTCCATTATGCAATCCCATTACTTAGTTGGACCCTAGTGAATGGTTATTTTTTGTTTGGATTTTTGGCGCTGATTGTGTTGGCGATGGCGATGACGATGTCAGTTTGGCGTCTCAATTGCCAAGTGCCAGTCGGTCCGTCCAATGGCAGCGCATTAGGGTATCGAGAGCGAGATCGCGACCGAAATTCGCTCCACAAATGGACAGCGGCAGCCTGATAACAGAAAACGGACACTACTTTTGGGCGGTGTCCATTGATGGCGGGGGTGACTGACTACCTGACTGAATGACGGACCGACGACGACCTAGTCGCTGGCAAAAGACACGATCTGTCGCGCATGCGTAAACTTTGGAGCCAATTTAAATGTCCATTTTCTTGAAAATTTAAGGTACGAGTAATTTTCAATTGCCTTTGGGGTCTTGCGGTCCCACCACACCACCGCAGTGTCGCAAATATGTAGCCAAATGCGAGCCACATGCCACGCATTTTAAGTGATTCGGCTAACTCTTTCGTTTTGGCATCGTAAATATCCCTGAGACTGAGTCTTTTTGAAGAAGGCGTGCTAGTATGTGGTTTACGAGTCAGAGCCAGAGCCAGACCCAGACCCAGACGCTGATGCAGACGCAGATCAGGCCCAGACCCAGACGCAGACGCAGGCCACGCCAACGACAACGACAACGCGAGCCCATGTCACGGCTAACACTCGGAACGTGACTATATAGAAGCATGATGTGTGAACGCCTCAGAGTTATCAGTACTGGAGGAACGTAGCCGAAACTCTTGGGCTGGAGGTCACGCACTAATCGCAGCCTAGAATCTGTCGAAACCCGTTTTCGAGGTGTACTCGTAACCTTAAGTGGGGCTCTTTGGCTCTTGTGCATAAATTTGATTTAAATGTTCATATATTGTAGATAAACTAGCTGAGGATGCGGTACGGCACGGTATTCAATTTATTACGTCGTCTGTCCATAACAAAACAAAACCAAAACTCTCAGCATCACTTTATGAGGTCCAACTCTTGACAAAAACGCGAAACCAATTTGTGCAAATTAACAAGGTTTTTATAATCACACTTTGCTCTCTCTCTCTCGCTATCGCTTGGTTTTTTATACATATACATATTCATAGTCATGGGTGGGCAACACCCAACTTCAAGTACCCACAATTATCTAAGAAAATGTTTCCGGCACATTAAAAAGGAGAAAAAACTATAAGGCATACGTAGATGAAACCAAATAAACTATAAGTATAAGTACATTTAATACGAGTATACATATGTACACTCCTATTATATGGTTAGCATGCATTATGGCCTTTTATTTCACTCATTTCAATGTTGTTGCATTTAACAAGGCAATGAGCATTAACAGATTTTATATTTTGTATTTTCAGTCGAGTTTTCCCTTCTCTTCCTTTTTATTTTGTTGGCCAGGTGAAAGATTCATGGGCGAATAGTTTAATTTATGGCGTTTCTAGTAAGCTGATTTTTCCTTCAGATTCGCTTTTTGGTTATTTTATTTGACAAATGTTTTGTTGCAGTGCGTGCCACAAAATGGCTGGAAAAACGCCTTCAATTTTTATTTATCTTTTGTGGAATTGATTTATTTATTTGCATAAATTTAACACGCCTGTGACGGCAGCCCCAGACCCACTCGGAGGCGTAGTCCAAGTCAGAGTCGAAGTTTTGGATTGGGAGGAGAGCCTGCAGGCTATAAATTGTCTGCATTGCTGCACGCAAGTTTGTTGCCTAAGTCTTTTGTTTGTTGTTTCGTACTCCTTTTATATTGGTTTTTCGAGTGTCGTATATGGTTTTTTTTTAGCACTTCACGAGAACCTCACAATGCGAATGGTTAACACGGGTTTTGTTTGTTTCGAGGCTTTGCATCATCCATTGACACGGCGGCACATACTTTGCTGGTTACAGATGGATGGACGAGTAGTATCTCCTGCTATGGGTAGGGTAAGCTGCTGCTGCTGTTGCTGTTGCAAGTTGCGAGTATCGTTGAACCGGAGTTAGCGCTAAGGCGTGACAAAACAGTTGGAAGACCCGGGCCGCACTGAAAGCAGCGAATGTGGTAGCATCAGCACAAAGTCTCCGTCTCCCGGTTTTTCATTTTCGTCGGGCGCCTCCATCTGGTCATCAGCTGGTTTCGCGAACGAACCCCAAGACCGAACAACAGCACGAACCCCCAGCCCGAAACCCCAGCCCGAGCCCCATGGCCGAACTCCACAGCTCGACCCCAAGTGGAGCGCTGTTTTGTTCGCTTTTTGTTTCGCTTGCAAAAATGTTGCCGGAGAGCTTGTTTTCCGCCAGCAACATTGTTGCTAGGGCCGCTTCCGGCTGCTGCTGCTGCTGCTGCGGCGCACAACATTCTGCTAGTCTGCAGCTAAATGTTGAACAAATAATTTAATTGATTTTTGTTTTGATATTTAAACCATATAAATGCTGTTAGATGAGTAACGACTATAAATTAATACTCACAAATATGAAATGTAATTGAAAATTAATGATAATTTTAAAGATATTTATGAAGCGACACAGCAGGATTCCCCCGTTCAAATGTTCATAACAAAAGTTAAATTAATAATTATAAAAACCATATATATATAATATAAGTGTGGTTCAATGTGAAAAGTATATAAATAAATACTCAAATATTTATTTTAATAAATAAGAAATGATGATTTTAAAGATATTTATGACGTATGACCAGAAATGGGGAACGAAACCCCCACGAACTCTGTTGAGCTTTGGGATTTCCCCTTTTAAATATTTTCGTTCTTACAGACATTTTGTATTTAAAGTAAGACCACCCTCTCGTAAAAAGAGTGGAAAAACCTCTTAGCTCTTTTCAGTGCCATCTTTGGGCATGATATAGGGGTGGGTGGGCATCCCTGACCTCTTTTAACAAATCATTCAGTGATAACGCTCACACAGAGACACTCTCAGGCTCGTACTCACACTTGTACCTGTACTCCAACCGCACTTGACTCACATTACAGAGAGCGATTACGTGAGCGACATTGAAATCGGATATAGTCAGGTCTTTACGCATGAGCTGAAGGCTGACATATTTTAATTTCTTTCATTAAACATTTCAAAGCAGCCTACCCCCACACACACACACACACACACACACACACACACTCCCGCGTGAACATGGCGTGGAGTGGCGTGGCGTGGAGTGGTTGTCCCCATCAATTTGATTGGATGTCAACCGATTCCACTGATTTTATTGCTTGGCCAAGTTAATGAGCTCCAACTTGCAGTATGTACGACATGCAGTCCACTCATTATCGACTGCCTAATGTTAATGCAAAATATTTGTGTATTTTGCATATGTTTAATTTTATTTTATGAGTTCAGAGCAATTTTTAATGCAAATACAGACAGAGAGCTTTGGCTTTGGCTTTGGCTTTGAGCTTGGGCTTGGGGCGAGGATTTGTTTCCTCATTAAGATACAACAAAAATTAATTTAAGTGATTCTTTTGGTCAGGCGCGATAGTTCAGGTCAATTAAATTGTAAACGTAATTAAAATGGCATATCAATCAACTGGACCATTGATTAGCATACACAAGTTTTTGCCATTATGTGTGTGTATGTATGTATGTCGTATCTTTAATTCTCGAATAGTAAATCAACAGAAATGTCTGTTAAGATCACTTGGGTTTGACAAGTTGCCTTTGGTCTGGTCTGGTCTGGGTCTGTGCTGTGCTGTTTAGAGGTCCATGCCATGGAGTGGTGGGACTTGGGTTGGCGGGGGGGCTCCGGCTCCTAACTCTGGCACAACTCACAGATCATTGCTGGGCAAAACAGGTCTTACAAAAGATTATTATCGCTTTTATGGTGTTTTTATCGTTTTTACAGCATTTTTGTATGTCTTTATGATTGATCTGGTGAAGTTTTCAGTCTCTTTTTGTTTTTGGGCTAAACTCTGACTTGCTGCTGGTCTTTACTTTTTTGGGTGAGAGTGTGGGAGAATTTTTGGCAAAGCCAGCGGACGCCGCCTAATCGGATTTGATAATTTTGATAAATTGGTATTGAAAGTGAGCGGTTAATATACATATGGTAATTTTACGGGTAGTACCTCGCATGGCTCTGGCTTAGAGCGAGTGATTGGATTGGATTGGATTGGATTGAAACTGGGTTGGGAGATCTAGTCGTATCTTTATTGGAATCAAACTCCACCCAGTTCTGAAGATTGTTTCTCATTTTTTTCTGGTTTCAGTTCAATACTGAATGTACTCGGCAACCCTGTACCCTATATACGATTACCGTTACGGTGATAGAGTTGCGGCGGCAATGAATTAAACATGAACGTTCGCTACCAAGATTCGCATTGTTTTCCCCCACCTGTCATAATTCATACGAATATGCAATGAAAGGCAGCGTCACCTACCACCTACCACACTGTTGGGGTTGTTGTTGTCGTGGTCGCCTTTGACGGCCTACGAATATGCAAATTCCAAACACTGAAATATTGATATTGAACGGCTGACTGACTGCAACAGAGTATGCCAGAGACCAGAGAACAGTCAGGTCAGAACAACCCAAGCGAACAGCCGCAAAAAGTCACAGCTAATAACCAAGCTAACCCAGCAATGAGACTTCGGTTCGCATTTATCTTTATGAGGAATGGGGTTGGTTATTGGAAACGCAGCAGATAACAGACAAGGGAGTACTGCGGAGTGGAGCACGTTTACGAGTCATTTGCAATATCTCCAAAGCTGATACGCTCGTTTAAATTAGTTGTTTATGTAACACATACATTTCATTTCAATTCAGTTGTGTTATTATTATTATTAAAACGAGATTTCCAACTGCATTTGCACACAATTAAGTGCAACAATTTATGATAAATTGCAATTTAATCAGAAGATAAAATATAATCGACGGCACAAGACAAAAGCCCCCGCATTGAAAGCCACAGAGTCACAGCCAGAGTCACAGCCACTGCCAAAGCCAAAGCCAAACCCAACGTAATTTCTTTTAATTAACAATATGTTAATCGATTGGTGGGCTCCCTTGTCAGATACAGCTACAGGTTCCAGCAGGCAGACAGACAAAATTTCAGGTTCAGATTTCACAGTCGCAGAATCAATTTCAGGTTCAACAAACAGTGGAACTAATTTGCAGAAAGCAAAAGAAGGAATTATTATCGGGATTTTGCCAATGAAACTTGGTATTGATCCCCCCTCGAATGCCGTCAACCGGCTGTCGAGTGTTTGTCGCTGCATTAAGCGTATCGGATATGATTGAACGTATAATTAATGGTCGAGGGATTAGCGACAAGTACAAGCCACACATATTGGATGGATGCTGTACAGCCGCTGGCAACAAATTAATCAACACATGCGATACGATACGAATACGAGTACGAGTACGAGGCGGGGTGTGTGTGGGTGTCTAGACCATATGGAGATGGAGAGACAAGAGACTCGTAGAGATGTGGAGTGGTAGCACAAAGCAAATTGAGCTGGTTCTGAAAGGAGTTTGGCCCCAGAGCACAAAACATAAGTCAATCCATCAAGGCCACCATTCATTCGCAGCGAGGGGGTGGCGCGGCACAACTTATCAGATTCGATATCCTTACCAGCGCATGATGTAAGCCTTCCATCCGTCTGTCTCGTATTGAGTTGAATAAATCCGAAAACAACAATCAAATGAAATCAATTTAATTTAATAATTTCATAACCTGTTCAGCATTAAGGTTCATTTCATTGCGGCTACCACCACATACCATATGCAAAACATCAGGCAAATGAACTTCCCACCTCATGCTAAAAATAATCAGCTGCATATTTCGACTATAATTAGAGCTTCGTTCAAAAAAAAAAAAAAAAAACACATTTTTAATATTCATATAAGCATAACAATGACAAATTAAAGTAAAATGCATTCCCCGAAACAGGAAAAACAGATACATACATACAATATACACAGTTAACGACGATTGAAACCAGGAAAGACAAAAATTAGACGAAAAAAAACAATAGATGTTCCATATTTATGAACTACGACAATGGCAATTGGTGGAGACGTTCGATACCAGTCGCCGCTAGTCCTGCTGCGCCGTGGTCTCCTCCAGATTGCAGAAGACATTCCGCATTTTGTCCAGATCGGGGGGCGCCGTATCCGGATTGCGTATCCACATGATATAGGCCTGCTTGTCGGTGCGTGTCAGGGGCTTGAAGTTGCGCGGATTCTGTGCCTCCTCGTCCTGCAGCTTGGAGTTGTAGCGTGCGTAGAGAAAGATGCGGTAGCGCCAATTGTCGAAGGTCTGTTTCCACTCGGTCACATGCTTGATTGCGCCCTGGGGCACCGCATTCAACAGATTGGCCAGCTTCATCCAGTAGGGATCCAGCACGGGATCGTTGCGCCGATGATCGTTGATGAATTGATGTTGCTGCAGAAAGTGCACGTAGAGTTCTTTCTGTCGCTTAGACATGCGTTCCTTGCGTTCTGTGGAATACAAATCATTAGCGACACATGGATATAGAGAATCGCTGCGACTCCACTTACGTCGAATGTTATTGGTGGTAGTCTGGCCATGGGCCATGCTGAAGACCTGCTGTTGGGCTGGCAAAGCGTGCCCTCCCGCGGCGGCCTGCTGCTGCTGTTGCTGTTCCTCTTGCTGCTGCTGCTGCAGGAGAGCCAAATGCTGTTGCTGCTGCTGCAAGTGCTGGTGTTGCTGCTGCTGCTGGATCATGTACTCGTGCTGGATGCGCTCCTGAAGCAGCTGCTGCTGCTCTTCCTCGTGCTGCTGCTGCTGCTGGTGTTGCAACTGATGATGATGGGAGGTTGGTGGCGGTGGCAACGGCAAGGCCGATGGCAAAGGCAATGGCGGTGGTGGCAGCTGCTGTGAATGCGGCGAATCCGGCAGCTCGTCCTGTGTATCATAGTCCATCTTCGGGCTGCAGGCCTCATAGGCGGGCATACCCAGATCCGCCGAGGCCGCTCCACTGCTGCTTGTCTTGTCGACGCGGTATTTCATGCTCTCCTCGTGCTCCTCGTCCTCGCAGGGCGGCATGGCCAAAATGGGAGTGGTTGTTGTTTCCAATACGCTGCTGGGCTGGCATAGGTTCGTGGGCTCCTCTGGTGTGGGCGAGTCGTTCAGTATTTTCTGTTCCGCGCAACGGCACTGGCGATTCAAGACGTAGCTATCCAAAGCCACATCGTACACTGCAAGAGGAAAGCATAACATTAAAACAGTTGCACAGCGCACAGTGATTCTAAGAACTAGACAATGAAGATGTCAAGCGATGTGCCTTGGCGTTTGTTTTGTAGTTTTAGCTTAAACATATTGTATTTTGCGCTTAGCATTAGTTAAAGTACAC
Organism: Drosophila tristis; assembly: GCA_018150885.1. Taxonomy (NCBI): domain Eukaryota; kingdom Metazoa; phylum Arthropoda; class Insecta; order Diptera; family Drosophilidae; genus Drosophila; species Drosophila tristis. The sequence continues at coordinate 91,026 of JAECWT010000001.1, forward strand.
ATTAACAGTTTTGTATATTGCACATTGTGGATCCCAAATCAATAATCGTAGCTGTTGGTGGCCGTTGTGGTCTCGTCCAGAGGCACAAATAGATCCATTTTCTCATAGTCCTGCGGTGCTATGTGCTTGTGACTTGTCCACATGGCATAGGCCTTCTGATCGGTGGCAGTGAGCGGCTTAAAGTTCTTCGGATCACTCGTCTCCGACATGCTCAGCTTGGAGTTGTAGCGTGTGTACATGAAAATGCGATAGCGCCAGGCATCGAAGGTCTGCTTCCAGTCCTCCACATTCTTTACAGCGCCCTGCGGCACACTGTTCAACATGTGCGCCAATTTCGCCCACAGCGGTTCGGTGAGGCCATCATGCCGACGATGGTTCGACAGCATGCAGGGATTGTCCTCGAAGAATTTCACATACAGCTCTTTTTGATCCTTGGACATGCGTTCGCCACGTTCTTTAAAAGAAAATATATAGTTTGATTAGGCATTGATCAAGGAACAAGGGCAGATGTTGCTCTCACTTCTAAACCGACTCATCAGCCCCGGCGTGTAGGGCGACTGCTGTGAGGGATTCGGCGCATTCATTGGCGGCAAACTGTGCGTATAGTTCGGAAAGATTTGCTGGGCCGGCAACGCGTGCTGCAGTGCGGCTGCCTGCTGTTGCTGATGCTGTTGCTGCTGCTGCTGGTGATGATGCTCTTGCCGCGCCAGAAACCGGGACGCCCTTGCTATCCGGTCCACCTCCGACTCGGACTCCGCTTTGGGTATGATGTCCATGGGATCGATGGACTGCGTCAGCGATTCGGGCGTTCGCTCCGCATAGGTTTGTGTGAGACGCAGCTTCTGGGAGCTATCCGCATGATCTGAGCTGGAGGTGTTGGCCTGCTGCTCCAGTGGCGAATCCACTGGCTCATGGCACACGCCCAATGCTGGCGAATTTGGCTGCGAGGTGGGCACATAGTCGTGCGTGTGATGGGAGGCACTCTCACTCGAACGCTGCGGCAGTGGCACATGGTGCTGCAGAGGATGATGCTGCTGCTGCTGCTGTTGCTGCTGCTGCTGCTTCAGGACAGCCATCGAGCACGAGGGCTCATAGGACAGCATCTCCTTGGCATGACCATCGTCGAGGGCTGCAAAGGGAAGCATTTTACAATTTGGGTTTTATTACAAATGGCAAATTTCGATAGACTTACAAGCAAAAGCACGTTTACGGCTGCCGCGTCTATATATACACAACAGATCTGATCTATACATAGATATATATGGTTTTGGGGTTTCTTGACTCCGAGTCGCTTAAACGCTAATTGAAACGCGGCTTAGCTCTATACGCTACACATGTGAGTATTTACCTTGACTGATTTCTATAACGAAATTGGTAAGGTCGTGCCTTTGGGCCAGATAGTGCAGCAACAGCTCGTCGGGTATGTTAAAGCCAATTTTCTTGTTGCGAAACTCGAAATTGTATATCCCGAAGGCGGCACGCACTGGAAAATGCAACAAATATTATTTGTATAACCATTTCGGGGTGACTGGGGCTCTTCCTCTGCCGCCAGCAGTCGCCGCCACTCTGCTATACACACAGACTCGGAGGGCAATGCAATTAAGTTTTACGACCTGACCTGTCCGTGGCCGCCCGCCCCATCCAGGGCGCAGCCATCCAGCTATCGAAATATGCTTACCAACGTTCTTCAGGTCCCATATGTTAAGATTTCGATTCTCCTCGGGCACGCCAATCATGAGCAGCTTCTTTGTGTCGCGAAACTGAAACGGAATTATAATGCCCGACCGCAGCACCATTTTCAATGCGCCACACACGATTTTCACAGTTTTTCATAAATTTTCCACGTTCTTTTTGTGGTTATCTTCCGTAATTGTTTTGGTCTCTCTGTCCCTTCCTTCGTTTGCATGTTTTACTCGTTCGTAAACAGCGTGATTAGGGATGGGAAAGAAACGTCAAACTGTCGTGAAGAGTGTTGCAAAATGTCAACTGTCAGTACTGTGCCGCGTTGGCATTTTACAGCACTTTTTTGCAGCCCACAACACGTTCATTTGTCATCTCTAATTATAGATATTAATAACAAAAACAAACGAAAATGCTCGAAAATTGCCAGAGATACCATATGGTACTGGGTCTGGGCGCCCTCACAGTCGTGACCATACTGGTGCTCATCATAGAATCCCGCTACGCAGCCGAAGGTCCTCGCAGGAGAGAACAGCAGTTCCTGATTGAAAACAATTCGACTTGCTGGCGCCACGAACCGTATACAGTTGTCCAAGAGTGCCATCCTTGCTCGGAGTTCGACATTGTGAGCCGGAGTCTGGGCGTCTGCATACACACCCACTACAAGGAGTTGCTACGCTGCAAGAGCGGCGAAATTGTGACCAAGAGCTGCGACCGTGTAGCCCTCATCGAGCAACATAACTTCATCAAGTTCGAGTCCGCCTGCTTTGTGCTGGGCGCGCTCAGTTACCTCATCGGCTATGCCAGGGATCGAGTGCTGTCCCGCAGAACCTACCTAAAGATTGAACGACAGCTGAACCGGGTGCAGTAGCGCGGAGTAGTTGCTGCCGCCGCCGCCGCCAATTGAACGATTGATTGATGATACTCAGCGGATGTGGGGGAGGTACATACATTATTTAATTTTTAGTATTAAGTACATTATACACTTGAAATACCTTGTTAAAATTCATTTCGCTAATACTAGAGGGAAAATATTGCAAGTTGTGGAATGCTTGTTTGTGGCAGGGGTAGGACGATGTCGCCACCACAGTCGCCGCATTTCGTGGGCGGTGGGGCGGCGCATCTGGTCAACACAATTTGGTGCTAATAATATGTATAACATTTTGATTCGTTAATAACAATATTCGGATACCTGCACGACATCTATTTGGATTGTTAAAACACCCAAATATGGGAATTTCTTTGATCGATTGCAGTATAATACCCGCCCGGTAACACTTGGGCGCCCACTTCAATTGCGCCAGTCGGGTATTAGGTCGGGCTCCACGCCCTTGGCAGCCGTTGGCATCGCTGGTGGTGCCACTGTGGGCAAGGCTGGCGGTGGCGGCGACATTTGCGCCTCCAGTGTCTCCTCGCTGGTGGTGCTCGCATTGCTGCACGCCTTTAGCGAATTGTCCGTCATGGGCAGTGGTTTGGCTACGCCGATGCGCACCACTCCCTTGGAAGCACCCTTCAGGGCCTGCACGGCCTGGTCCAGTGAGGCGTTCTCGAGGTTAATGGAATTGACAAACAGCAAGCGATCGCCTGGAATCAGACGTCCGTCCAGCTGGGCCACGCCTCCCGGCACCAGGGAACGGATGACAATCAGTGTGTCATTGGGGTCCAGCGGATCCTGGTAGTCCAGTATAGAGAAACCGAGGCCGCGGTCTCCCTTGACAAGTTCGATGATTTGCGGATTTGATGACCACATGGCCAGTCCGGTCAGTGGCTCCAAGGAGCGCGATTTCAGCTTGGTGAACGAGTTGGCAGCAGCGGCCACCGAATCGGCGTCGGCCACAGAGCCAGCGGTGGCCAAGCTGCCATCGGACTTGGCCTTCACCAAGCGATCCGTGGCAGGCAGAAGATTCTCAAAGTTATTGCTCAGCTTCTTCAGGGTGTCGTCGGAGAAGGGCAGCAGGGAGGTGTTCTTGTTCCGGCCGCACACCATGCGCACATCCAGCGGCAATTCCTTCAATATGGCCACCACCTCCAAATGATTCATGCCCAGCAGACGCTCGCCATTGACCTCCAGCAGCTCGTCGCCGGAACGGAGCACCGCATTAACGCCCACAGGACCGTCGGGCAGAATGGAGCGTATGTAGTGGTGGGGTCGCACCTCTCGTCCACCCTCCACATCGACGGTTCCCTCCAGCGAGATGCCCAGACCGCCGACGGCAAACTTTTTGATTTGTGCCACGATAACCTCCACATCGGAGCCGACAATCTTCTGCCACTTGCGAATGATCTCCGTTTCCGCTTCGTCGGTGAGCTCCGGATCCGTATAATACTTGTGACGTGTGATGACGGCACCATTCTTGGCATGCACCGGCACCTGCAGCAGAATGAAAAGCGTTTCTAAATGATACTTCAGCGTATTGTATTATAGAGATGACTCACCTCGAGTTTGTCGGCTAAGGGCACAACATCCGTGGGTATAATCTTCGTGGAGCCATCCAGAGAATCCCTGACAGCCACCAGCTGCTTTCCCGCACCGAACGTACTCAGCGTGGTCGTGGTCATTGCGGTCGTCGATGGCGGAGTGGTCATGAAAGCCTCCGGCGCTGGCAGGGCTTCATCTTCCAGCTCTCTGGTGAGGCTGCGGGAGGGTGTTGTGGTGGCCGATGTAGAGGATGTGGTGGTGCCCACGGGTGTGGGCAGTGGCGCCCGAGAGGGTGTGCCTGGGGCACTGGATGGCAGTTTGTCGTTGGCAGCGATGGCCTGTTGCAGTTGCTCGTACTTGGGACCACGCAGATAGCGTTCCAGTCGTAGGTTAACCACTTGACCAGACTTCTTGAGCAGTTCGACCGCCTGGTGATTGGAGTAGCCCTGCAGGGACTGCCCGTCCACCTCGATGATGCGATCGTTGACTCGGATACGTCCACTCAGATCGGCCGCTGATCCCGGCGAGACGCTCTTCACAAAGATGCCCGACAGTTCCTCCTTCTCGCACACGTAGCCGGCTATGGTGATGCCCAAGCCGTTGGCGTCCTTTTTCAGCTCCACCTGCAGCTTTTCCGTTTCGGGCAGGGCCAGCAGCTCCTCCAGATCGATGGTGGGATCGATCAGCATTGACGTCTCTCCGCGGTACACAAAGCGATCGTCTTCCGTCGTGGTCTGCGGCGTGGAGGCTGTGGAGCTCTCACCAAAGATCTCCGGATATCCGGTGGAGATAAGGTAGCGCTCCAGCTCGGCAGGATCGACGAGAACACGCGTCGGAACGACCGCACAGCCCGGCTCTAAGGCATACTGAGGTGTTGGCACATTTTGCTCGATGGGACGGGCCACAACGAGACGGACATGAGTCCCCGACTGACGCAGCACGGCAGCCACCTGCTCCGAGACCATCTCGTGCAGGTTCACGTCTCCAATTTGCAGGATATGATCTCCAGAGCGAAGGCGTCCGTCCCTATCCGCCACGCCGCCAGGCAGTATTGTCTTGACAATCACACCCGAACTCCTCGCTCCAATAATGCCGAATCCCAGGCCCGTGCCATCGTTGACCAACTCGATGGCCTGGATCTGGGCATAGTCCGTGGCGTACAGATCCGCTCCTGCGGCCGTCTTGGAGTTCTGGCTCTGGGGACGTTGCTCCTCGCCCGTGGACTTGTCCGGACTGCCGGGCGCCGAGTGGGAGTTTGGGGATCTGGTGGTGGCCGATATGGATTGTTGGTCGTCAAAGTCGTACATCACCTCGCCGCCGTTTAGGCTCAGGACAAGATTGCCAGCCACATCGATATCGAAATCATTGGGCAGCATGGACGGATGCTGGCCCAGCTGGGCATTCAGCTCGGAGAGAGAGTCCTGCACGTGGACAATGGTGCGGAAGACGGGGTCCTGCAGGATGCCCAGAATGGTGTTCAGGCTCTCCGCCGTCTGCATTTGCAGCTTGGGGTCATCGCTCTCGTCGATGCCCTTTTTGACGGCCTCGATTTGCTGCAAAGCGCTGGAAATGTCTGCACTCAGATGCATGGTCGTTGGTGTTCCACTTTTGGGCGCGGCCTGCTGCAGCCACTGGAGCGTATTCTACTTCCGTTTTGTTTCAATTCGTTGGTGGAGGGGGGCGTGTGCTGTTGGCACACTTTGTCCGTAGTATGTACAAAAATTGGCAATCGAATCGTAAGTGGAGCAGCTCCCGAACCTCACGCGGTGCGTCACTGTTCGCTTCTCAATGTGTGCCTCCACGTTCTCTAATAGATTTCACTCTGCTCAAATGGGCCTTGTTATGTGCTGCTTTTGCAATTGATTTTTAATTATCCCACAAAATGCATGTCTAGATGGAATGTTGTCTGCCGTTCGCCAGCACCTGAACTAGTCGCTCTTGCACGGATCTGGTTGGGGCATACGAACTGGTTCACTGATGAACTTATTTTTTGGTAGGTTTGCACTTGTATTTTTAAGTACTACTATACGTGTATACGCTGTAGTATATATATGCGTATATTCAAAATTTAAAAATATCCATTTTCAATATGAAAATTGTAGAATGTGAAGCTTGTGCTAACTAATTTCGTGCCACTGTAGTTCAATGAACTGATTGGAATGAACTGATTACTTTCCTGCAGCCCTGGCGCTCAGCTGTTTGCCATTTGTTATGAACTTTGAAATTTAAAAAATTAAGTTTACTTGCAAGAAGCAGGAGGAGGAAGAGCAGATCACCCAATCACACGTGATCTCAAAATATGAAAGATTATTAAATTTGCAACATTTGTTGCTTGTGGGGCCTTTGAACTCAAACAGATATAATTTATTTGAAAATTACTTGAAATTTCTTTGGCTTTACAGGGCACAAATCTCCCTACAGCATGTTCCTCTCTTCCTCCTCCTGCAGTTCCACTTCCATCTTGTGGAACTCACGGAAGAACTCGCGCGTCATGCACTTCATTGTGGGCGTCAAATACGTGGGGAAAATATCTGCAATTAAATAAAACAAAGCAATTACTTTTTGGCGGGAATTCGAAGACAGGCAGCTTCACGCACAATTAAACTCAACTATGAGGTCGCCGAATTGGTCAACTTTCTTGTTAGCCTCCTTGATCGCAGTCACTGCATCCAGATTGCGGCACTTGGGCAGACCCTCCAATGGAATCACCTTGCTGTAGCCCGGTTGGACCACATCCGTGATGACGATCTTCAGCTGGCGCTTGTCCAGCGTGGAGATGAAGAAAATGAAGCCAGTCAGTGCCTGGCTTATGTCAATGTCATAGCGATAGACAAGATCGTGAAGGTTGCGACGCTCAAAGTCCGGATGCGGCTTGTCGGCGACTATAAAGATAATGTCGCCCGGAATGGAGGCGGGATAACGATCCCCCTCCTCCTTGAAGCAGAAGCGGGTGCCAGCCGTAGTGCCTGGGGCAATGGTCAGCTTCAGCGTGTGCTTGCGCTTCTCCAGCCGCGACTCCTTGGCGTCGACAATCTCCTGGCGCCACACATGCATCAGCTTAACACAGCCCGAGCGCACCTCCTCCAGGGACAGCTCAATAATCTTCTCCGTATCGGCATCTTTGCTGCGCACCCCAATGCCCAGATTCTTGGTGGCATACAGACTGGGCGGATTGGTTATGGCATCGATGACATTGGCATACGGTGAGTAGCTGGCAAAGACGCCTTCGTAGACCTTCATGTGTTCGCCGTGATATTGATACGGCGGAAAGTAGCCATTGGGCAGCATCACGCCCTGAAAGAGACCCGCCTCGCCGTAGCGGTCGTAAATGGCGCGGTACAGATCGTTACCCAGCACATCGAAGGCCATGTTGACGTAGGCCCATTGCTTGGTCTCTGCCATGGGCGCCAGATGCGTCAGTCGACCCTCCTGGGCGAGGGGCACAAAGTCCTGCGCATCCTTCTTGTCCCTGTGCGGACAGAGACGTATGGCGAGGCGACGATAGGCCAGTGTGATCTGCTCCTTGGTGGCACTCCTCGGCATATCGAGCACCGCATAGTAGTCCAGCTCCGGACGATTCATTTTGCAATAGATTTTTGGTTTATTTGTGGGATTTAATTACGTTACGAATGTGACAGAGGAGAGGCAGCCGACAGACAGGCGACGGGTGACTGGTCAGGCAATGCGTACTGAGAATTTAGCTGACTTTATTCAAATTATATACAAAAACTCAACTTGGAAAGGCTTTGGATGAATGAATTTGGGTATTATATGCATGCGTGCGTGTGTGTGTGTGTGCGCGGGGGTGGTGGGACAGGACGTTAAGATTAGACTTATAGTGAAGATGGAACAGGCAACACGATTTGCCGCAGGCAATCAGTCAACATCGTCGGTGCTGACGCCAGTGTAAATGGGCTCCTCCTTGGCACTTTCCGACTTGGCATCGTCGGTCTTTTCCATGCTGGCACCGCCAGCAGTTCCAGCACCAGTAGCAGCAGCATCAGTGTCTTCCTCATCGTCGGCGCCTTGTGGCATGTCTGCAGCGTTTGGTACCCACAGGCCCGAGTCGACGCAACGCTTCATATGATGCTTGGCCACATCCACGGGCATTGCGGCAATGGTCTTTTGCAGCAGCTCCACGTCCCGCGACTCGAAACAGGCTTTCAGCTCCTGCAAGGCGAATTATTTCGTTTGGTTTAAAAAAATGTATGTGAGAAACGCTGATTTCAAACTTACGTCGGGCAGGGATTCAAAGACATCGGCTGGGTCCAAGCCACCGGGGCCCATGCGTTCTTGGCGGTCCTCCTCCTCTGCTTGCGCCATGGCCTCCGCCACCTTTTCCTGTGCTCGCTTTTGGATTCGTTCCTTGAAACCCTTGATCTCGCTCTCAAACTGTTGTCGGTACTCGGGCAGACAGGACTGGATCTTTGAGAAGAACGAGCTGACACAGGCGCGTGGATCGACATCCAGCTGCTTGGCCAGCTCGAGGATGTACTGCATGCAGATGCACTGATGGGCCACGTGAGCCATCAGTTCGTGCTTCTCTTCCATCTCCAGGTTGATTGACCAAATGACCAGATAGTTGGCCGTCTCATCGCACACCAACTGCAGATGCTCTTGGAGGAATCGCTTGGAGTCGTCGTATTTGCGCAGCATGCCGTATTGTTTGCACAGCTTCTCGTTCTCCTTGACAAACTGCTTCATGCGCTGCTCCCGCTCCTCCTCCGAAAGGTTCTCATCTGGCTTGCGACCGGCCTTCTTATTGATGACGGTCTTCTCGAAGCCCGGCTTGCTGATTGTGTCCACATTCCAGGGCGTTTTCTTCTCCTTCTTCAACACCTCGTTCTCCACGCGATCCAGTTCCTTGCCCTCGTTCTCGATCTTCTCCAGCTCTTTCTGCACAGGATTGCTGACGAATTACTGGCTGAATTCATGGCTTGGGGCAGTAACTTACCTTGAGGGCGGCTTCATCGCCATCTTTTTTACTGATGCGCTCCTTGACATCCAGGAGGCGAGCCTGGATGCTTTGTCTTTTCTTCTTCATCTCCTCCTTCTCCTTGTCCATTTCCTCCATGCGCTCCACACGCGCCTGGTGCCGCCAGCGGAACAGGGAGGGCGTATCAATGTTCGGGTGCGTGTCGTCCTCATCATCAGAAATCTGCAAAGTGCACGCGGGCCAGACGCCGGCTCGTAAACACGCTTCCGTACACTGTTATCGCTCGCACTCACCTCAATGTTCTTCCATTTACTGTAGTCAACCATTTTGATAGCTTTGTTCACGTTAATTTTTCGGTAGAATGCTTTTTTGCTTTTATTTTTTTGTGGAATTTCTGGAAAAGTCGTATCGATTGTGTGGCCTATCGCTATCGCTATCGTGAGTGCTGTCAAGTGTTTCGAGGGCAAGTGTTGGAAAGCGTCTGGTGGTGGATGCGCGCCATTGACACAAATTCGAAATTGGGACATTAGGCTAAGGTTAATTCATTCAAAAGACAAACAATGCAAATCAACAGGAAACTAAAACTCTAGCCGCAATGCAAATAGGGCGTGGTCAATACGGGGCGTGCCGAATGCATGCCTAATGCCAATGTCTGGTTCTAAAAGGCCATGGACAAGAAAATTCCTCACAGTTTCTCTAAAATGGCCAACTATTACAGACGTAAAAAGGATGCGGTATTCCACAATGCCAAGCCCATCAACAGTGGCAATGCCCAGGCCTATCTGTACGGTGTGCGCAAGTACTCCATTGGCCTGGCCGAGCGTTTGGACGCTGACTACCAGCCGCCACCCAATGAAAGGAAAAAGAGCTCGGACAGCACGGCCTCCAATAATCCAGAATTTACGCCAGTGAGTTGAATCATTCGAATTTGGTGGCTTGTTTAGTGTGATTATCCTTTTTTTTTGTAGAGCGTTTTCTATAGGAATATTGCGCCTGTAAATTGGTTTCTGCGCATCATTGGTGTCCTACCCATTGTCCGACGGGGTCCGGCCCGTGCCAAGTTCGAAATGAGTTCGGCCTCGTTTGTCTACTCGGTGGTTTTCTTCATGCTGTTGGCGGTGAGTCCTTGGACTGTTGCAAGAATCAATTCACAATGGTTTTCTCTGCCCCCAGTGCTATGTGGGTTATGTGGCCAACAATCGCATTCACATTGTGCGCTCCCTGAGCGGCCCCTTCGAGGAGGCGGTGATTGCGTATCTGTTTCTGGTCAACATATTGCCAATTATGATTATACCGATACTGTGGTACGAGGCGAGGAAGATTGCTAAGCTGTTCAACGACTGGGATGACTTCGAGGTGCTGTACTATCAGATCTCCGGGCACAGCCTGCCGCTGCGTCTGCGCCAAAAGGCGCTCTACATTGCCATCGTGTTGCCCATTCTGTCGGTGCTGTCGGTTGTGATTACCCACATTACCATGTCGGATCTGAACATCAATCAGGTGGTGCCGTACTGCATTCTGGACAACCTGACGGCCATGCTGGGCGCTTGGTGGTTCCTGATTTGCGAGGCCATGAGCATCACGGCTCACCTGCTGGCGGAGCGTTTCCAGAAGGCGCTCAAGCACATTGGTCCCGCCGCCATGGTGGCCGACTACCGCGTCCTCTGGCTACGGCTGAGCAAACTCACCCGGGACACGGGCAATGCCATGTGCTATACGTTTGTCTTTATGAGCCTGTATCTGTTCTTCATCATCACCCTGTCGATTTACGGCCTGATGTCACAGCTCTCGGAGGGATTCGGCATCAAGGATATTGGACTCACCATCACGGCTCTCTGGAACATTGGTCTGCTCTTCTACATTTGCGATGAGGCGCACTACGCCTCGGTTAACGTGCGCACCAATTTCCAGAAGAAACTGCTCATGGTGGAACTCAATTGGATGAACTCGGATGCCCAGACGGAGATCAATATGTTTCTGCGTGCCACCGAAATGAATCCCTCGACCATCAACTGCGGCGGCTTCTTCGATGTGAACCGGAGCTTGTTCAAGGGTCTGCTCACCACAATGGTCACGTATTTGGTGGTGCTGCTGCAGTTCCAAATAAGTATACCCACGGACAAGGGCGACTCGGATAGCGGCACAAATGTCACAGTTGTGGACCTGCTAATGGACAGTCTGAGCAATGATATGACTCTAGTGAGCGCCACAGCGAGCACAACCCCAAAGCCAACGGCTAGCACTAAACAGGGTCGTGGGCATAGGGGATAAGCTGTGTGCATACGAAACCCTGCGCACCATGGCCAAATAGTAGAATTATTTACCACGTTTTTGGTTGAGGGTTTCCTCTGTTTTTTGCTAACTTTATTTAAGTGTTGAAGTTTATTTAACGACATTCACAAACTACACGGATTATATTTAGATTTAGATTTAGATTTATAGGCCCGGCTAAGCACTACTACCACAAAAATAGTTTATGAATTTGCCAACAAAAGATATGGCTGATTCGAGTTGATCGATTGGGATGCACACAGGGAGGTATGCTATGTATGTTAATAGGCCTCTCGATCCGTTCCTTGGCTATCTAAAATAGTACTCTGCTGTTTCCATATCACACAAATTTTGGAAAAAAAAAAAAAAAGAAAACAAAAAAAAATAAGAGAAAGAAAAACCAGAATTTGTAATACAATTTCCAAGACACCGTTTTGATAGGGAAGTTTAAGAACTTGTTTAACGCTCATTTAGTTTTGGACTCCTGGCTATGGGGAGTTACGATCTATTTCTGTCCATCTGGGGATTCGGTGAGTATATGCTTGTAGCCATTGCTGCCCAAGTACATGTGCTCGCGACGGAAATGATAGGGAATCTGCCAAAGAAGAAAAGAATTTAAATAATTACCAGCTATATTATGTAGATATGGCCACTTACGGCTCCTGGTGCTGGACAGGGTATGGCCACAGTGGCAATCTCCCTCAGCTTGTTTATGGTGCGCAAACTCTGATAGAAGCTGTGCATCGAATACCACTTGATGCAGTCCATGCTGAGCAGAGAATAGCAGATGATAACTAGGCGATATCCAAAGGATTAGAGTCAGTGGAAATTCATGATATGTGGCATAGGGAATAACAACTCACAGAAGGGCACATTGCCGCAAAACAACATTGTCAGCTTGGTGTCGCGCAGCATAAAGATTAACACAGCGCAGCCCAAAATGCACAGGAACTCGGTCACCAGCCAGGGTATGATCAGACCCGGTCGACTCTTGTAGACCCCAAAGAACAGGCAGATGGCGCACAGAGCATAGGCCGAAGAGACACCAACCATAATGTACAGGAACTTCTCCATGGCATCCGACAGCTCTGCCGCCGAGCGGAGTCTCAGATCGTTGTGAAACGGTGCCATAGTGTAGAAGCCATTATCCTTCTGATCCAATATATCCAATTCGAGCAGACGATGGATCTGCTCCGCATGTGCCAGGCAGAGCAGCATAAAGAACAAAATACAATGGGAAACCAGCTGGGGACGAGAGAGACAAAGAGAAGCATTAGAAAAAGCTTGAGTAGCGATCTTTTTGCGCATTGAAATTCCCAACTGGTTTTGGCTGTGCTGCCATGGACTTGCCACACATTGAGCTTGTTGCCTCAAAAAGGGTATCCGAGTCAGGTTTGCTAGCACCAATTAGCAAGCCGAGTCGCACTGCGCCTTGGGACCATCTTGCAACCTTCGGGTAGCGGGTGGCGAGTTTCCAATCTGCTCGCCCCTTCGATGGATCATCCCTATGTGCCCAGTGGGGTATGGCTTTGCATATCCGAGGCTCAATTTTTGAATGTGGGGCTTGACAGCTGCACCTTGTAATGGTCCATTTAGCACCTGGACCTGTGCGCTGCGCCCCACCTGATTAATGCATTGATTATATAAAGGATATCCCCTATCCTATCCTATCCCCTAGTTTCCTGTCTCCGTCTCGTTGCACTCACCAATTGAAATATGCTCGTCAGCATGGCCGTTGTCCTTAGATTCTTGGGTGTTAGCGGCGCCATCAGGCGATCCCAGAGGCGACGGCAGCAGCAGCTCAATTTTCCCGTGGCAAGCAGCATTTTTCGTGAATTTTCTTTAATGTTTTTGCTGGCCAATCAATTTATGGATTTTTTCCTTTTGCACACAAAATGCGTCGCGAACTGTTCCGCGGATGTTTCGTTTCGTCATGCAATTGAGGTTTTGGTTTGTTGTCTCGCTTGTCGCTTGTCGCGGCAGGGAAGGTTAAATTGGGGCATCCAGCACACCACCCACGCAACCGAAAAAGCTTTTCCCCCAGTGCTGTGCTGTGCTGTTCTGTGCTATGCTTGTGGGTCAAATTGCACTAGAAAAAACACGACGCGACGGACGAGCCAAGGTCTGGCTGGGCTTTCATCATTTTGTTTGACTTACACTATTCTCTAAGGGCGGCGGGGGGTGCTTTGTTTTGGGGCACTTTTGCACGGAGTTTGAGCTTTTGTGCGCGCGACTCTCTGCCCTTGTGGCAGCCGCCATAAATAAGGGTGCCACAAGCTTCGGCTTTGGCGTTTGATTGCATTTTTCGGGGTTGATTTTTATCGCGCGAGATTTGAAGAGCTTTTTGCCGTTGGCCAAAGCTGCCGCCAGAGTTGCCACATCGCGGCACTAAGAAAGCAATTAAACTTGGCGCTCCACCTACCTCCCCTCCCCGAACCAACCACAACACCACACTGCACTGCACTGCCCGTTGCTATGATAAATTTTTGCATTTTAAAAGTCAATTTACACTGAACTATAAAAATGTAACATAAATTTTGCCAAAGCAGCTCATAAAACTCCCGTCATGGAGCTCTGTGGGCAAGGCAGTCATCGTCGTCGTCGTCTTCGTCGGCAAGCGAAGGGAATCAAAGTCGTGTCGTGTTGCCACTGGGCAACCCATACTCATCCTCATCCTCATTCTCTGCAGCAGCAGTGGCTGCCTGTTCAACGATGGCGCTCCCGCTGCACGGCCAGCTACTTGTGGGCCCTTAATTGATTGTTTTTCTACGAGCTTCGAGCGGAGGCTGCCCTGCCAAATGGAAACCGAAGCCGATGCCAATGCTGGCGAGGATGTGGACTCCAACTATAGGGTTAAGATCAGAGAGTGCTCACAATGTTGGCCTGGCTGGCTGGCTGGCTGGCTGGCTGGTTGGATGATGAAGACCTCAGGGGCAAAATATTCCACGTTGTTCTTTGCGGGCTTGTTATCATTGGGCGTGTTTTATTAACTTTTAAGCTGCCATGCACGCGAGGGGCCATAAAAGTGCAACTGGCGGTGGCGCAACAGCTACAGCAGCAGCAACAACAACAACTAAAAAATCCAAAAGTCAATTAAAAATTTTTTACATTTGTTTGCACACAAAGAACTTCAGTCCAGAACTTGGAGGAGTCTCAGAACCAAACCGAGCCGAGCCGAACCTGGCGCGATAATCATAACTGCAAAAAAGTAAGAAAACTACGCGCAGGCGTCGCCCGGCGATAATTTATGGCCCCAGTGGATCCAGCTGGATGCAGGGGCAGGGGTAGGGGCAGACCAGGTTGCAGGTGAGTTGAGTGTATTGAAATATCATCTTGCAACCATTTGCCGTTCAATTTGCGTTCGCAACGCTCTTTTGATTGGTTTTTCCAACCCCATGCCCTGCCGACTCTGACTCCGACTCGGACTCCGACTACAAATTGATTGCCTTAAAGTAACTTGTAAAATGCATCTAAGAGTTGGATGGGCAACTTACCCTCTGGAGGGGTTCTTCCTCTTCCTCTGGTGGTGGCTTCTCTTTCAGCAAAAAACAGAAGCAACATTACAAATGTGTGGCGTTATTGCCACGGGGGAGGAGCGCGCAAACTGCAGCAAGCATTCAACATGGAACGGAACGTCGACTGCTTTTGATTAAAAAAAAAGAAACCCAAGGAGTGGGAGATCAACTGAGATTCGAGAGGTGGATCTGTAGACTGGTGCCGGACAGGGGGCACAGGGGGGGACTGGGTAGCGCTAACCCAAAAGCAATCGCCGTTTGTTAACAAGCATTTCAGCGCATGACAATTGGCATGCACACCTCCGGGCCATTAATATGCAACCGATGCTGACACATTTGGAGCTGCAGCCTCTTGTCATTGCCAGAGTCCAGACCCCAGAGACGGAGACAGAGACAGGGACAGAGAGGAGAGGGGTTACACGAAGGTAGATTTAATCACAGAAAATCTTATGAACATAAATAACATTTCCGCGACTTATTTGCACAATTTGTTTGCCTGTTTTGACAGTCAGGCTTGCAGGCTATCCAAAAGATTGTTGGGGTGGGTCGTGGAGTGGGAGAGAGTGCACGTAGACATGTGTAAGCTGTGCAGCAATTACATGGAAAGCAATAAAGGGGAATTGCATTTTAGTTTTTATATCTAACAGATCACGAATTAAATCTCCCCACACACAATGCTTCCTCCGTTACTCCAGCCCATCCTATCATTTACATAATTTTGGCTAAACATTTCACGCCTCTCAATGCATGCCCATTGAAGCCCCAAGCCCCCAGCCCCCAGCCGCACCATGGCGAAGCGTTGTCACGTTTTCGGATACGGATTCGCATGTTTACCCAAAATATCAATTGTCGCACATATTTGCATAGGCCAAACACAACGTGGAGCGGAGGATTGGGGGGAACCAACTGGCGTATTGTCATCTGCATGCCGTCCCGACTCGTATAAATTTGCAGCCCCAATCCATCGCATCGATGACTTTTGTCGCGCATTTTTGCGGCACGGCAACTCTTGACATGTCAGTTTTTGGTGATGATGATGAAGATGTTAGCATTTGCGATTACCCCACCAAAAACTGCACAGCACCCCTCGTTGGTGCACACACTCAAGTCTCCAGGGGGGTGTTCAATTGTGTCAATTTAACGCCTTTTATGCCACACCAACTCTAACCTCCGGCGCCGCTCCCCTGCCAAAGGCTCAGTGGTTCATTGAGTTGGTCCTGCCGCACGTTGGGCATATTAATTATTGCAGGGGATGCCAAAAGGATTCAAATAGATCGGCAGCATCAGAGCTGTTGGCTGTTGGCTGCTGGTTGCTGGTTGCTGGCTGCTGTGGCAGTAGTTGCACACACACACACACACACACACAAGTGTTAATTACGCCCCGAATGCAATGTGGGCGTGGGCAGATGGCTGTGTCGCATCCATTCCATCCGATCGAATGGATTCATTGGTGTATTTGCAAAATGCATGCTCGCTTTACGCTTATCAAACATGATTATTACTAGTCGGCCCTGCCCGCCCGTCTCCGCCTGTCTAAATATTGGAAAGTGACAATATGCCAGCGATGCTTAAATGGTTTACAGATGCTGATGAATGGCGGAGGATGTTGCTCGTATGAAGGATACTCGTACTTGTGTGGGTGTCTACGCTTACAGCAAACATTAGCTGGAACATGGATTAAGGCAGGCTGCTTGATGTCAGATATGGGCGGGGTTTTTGGTTCTGACAAATTGATATTTAATTTAGATTACACTCTGGGAAATAATATGTCTCTGGAATATAGTTGGACACCATTTAGCATGCATATGCCAGCAGGGTCTACAATTCTTTTGCCCCATTGATATTTATTTTTAGCTAATAGGTGTGCAATATTTAACTGCCCTCTGGCTATATCTAATCAGTGTTGTCCTAAAGGTACAAATATATCCCAGAAATTCCACAGCTTTGGCTTAAAGGCAGTCGCCTCGCTGCTGCATGGACTCGGACTAGTCTGTGTGCCTGTCAGGAGCTGTCAGGAGCTGCGCTGGTCTGGCAAATATCCTTGATATCATTTAGTCAACTGGAAAAAATTCAATCAGCATACTTGGCAAATATTCAACAACGTTGTGGATGTTGGATGTCGACAGGCAGGCAGGCAGGCAGGCTGGCAGGCAGGCGATTGTTTGACTGAATGAGCATAGTGGGTGGTTAGGGCCTCGTACTGGTACCCTGCCTGTGGGATGCCTTGTGGGCTGGGGTGTGGGTGCTGGTGGTGTAGTAGTCCTAGGGCTGCTGGGGACCGTGTTCGCTGCATAAATCAACAGCAAATAAATGCTGATACGCTGAAAGTTCGTCTTGGGATGCTTTTGGCTGAAACAAAAAATCATGCGAAGCGGAAACGAAAAAAGTACAAAAGGAACATAGCACAGAAAGCAAAGCAGAACACAGAAAGAAAAGCGAGTGGAAGAGAGGAAAAATTCGCATTCGATAATTGAATTTTGCCGTGGAGGAGAATAGGAATAGAAAAAAGAAAAAAAATATCTAAAAGAGAAAGAGAGAGGGAGGAGCAGCAGTGGGTAGGTTGAATCCCCCAAGCAGGCAGCGTGTCCAGCGATGCATGCGTCGCACGTAGCCCCGAGGAGGCAGCCAGTCGAATGGGTAGCTTCAGATGGCGGAGGAACTGAGCAGCTACAGCTGAACCAGAGAGATGGAGCTGCTGCCATATTATGTGCACAATAAATAGACGTGATCAGCATGAGCAAGGTGAGGGAGCATCGCTGTCGTTCTCGTCTCCATCGTCGTTGTCCTTGCGCTTGGC
The DNA here is from genome assembly GCA_018150885.1 of Drosophila tristis. NCBI lineage: Eukaryota > Metazoa > Arthropoda > Insecta > Diptera > Drosophilidae > Drosophila > Drosophila tristis. Next base: position 108,644 of record JAECWT010000001.1, read on the forward strand.
TGAGCGGCCACATCGCTGGCTGCATGCTGAGAAGTAGCTGCGATTTGAGGGGGGGAGGGAGTTAAGCAGAGTGTAGCAGAGCCACATGCCTCGAGTGGCAGGAGCAGGAGAAGGCAGCGAAGGAAGCACTTGAGAGGATGTTGACTGAGTTTTTCTTCAGCTTCTTTTTTTTTTGCCGACTGTTTCCGGCTTTTGTTGCACGAAAAGTGCTCGACAGAATCTTTTGTCCGTCCGTTCATCCGTCTTTGTGTCTGCTTGTGGGTGTTCACTCAGGGGGTGGTATGGGCTAAGTATAGCCTACCCCCCACCCACGCCCCGTTAGCTCCTCTTGCAACCGCCCCTCGAGATGCTGAAACTTCCGAAAAACAAGGCGCCGCTAAACTTTTTTTATGCTAACTTACTTTGTAGTTTCTTCTTATTTGCAACTTTGATTTTTGTTTATTTTTGCTTTCAACCCTCACATAGCAAAAACAAAAAAAAAAAAAAACGAAGCTCCAAGCGGGGGTGGAACAAGCACACACACACAACCCCTAAGAAGGACGACACGGGGAGCGAGAGCGAAGGAGACACAGAGAAAATGGCGGCAAGCGCTGCCTTCAACTTTGAAACATTTCTTGACATGGAAAATTTCCTTGGACTTTGTTTTCCCTCCTCCTGCTGCCTTTTCGAGGCTTTAAAATGCGCCATTTTCTTGTTTGCAGACCCCAAGGCCTACCCTGCAGCCCCTCCGTTTTCGGTATCCCCTGCCAACCGGAAGTTTTATGAATTTTCTACAAAGCATCAAAGTTTTTTCTGCCATCCTGTGGATGTCCTTTGGGTTTCCCCTCTTCGTTTTCTTTGCCATTTCGAATAATGTCTCTGCCGCTGCTGGTGCTGGGGAATCACTGCAGTGTGAATAATGACAAAAAGCCGAGCCAAGGAAGTGGAGGAAATTGTTTTTGGTGCTGGCGCTGGTGCTGCTGCGTCAGGATATATTCATAAAAAATCATCAAGAAATTCTGGAGCTGAGAAATGTTTGTGTGTCTCTCTTCGCTGTCATGCGGGCTGGAATCAAACGAATTTCAAACATTTCACTTAAAGACAATTAAAACCTAACTAAAAATGGGACAATGGCATTATGTCACCCTTTCTTTTAGGGGGTTTTCGATGAAACTAGGAATAACATCAACTAATGAAGTTATTAGGCGCGTCAATGAAGGTCAACGAATTGACATTTAATGAAGAGAAGGGCCCGGCCCGCACTCTGCAGAAATGATCTTTTAATTGCTAAGGAGAGCACCTAACTGCAATTAGCTTGAAATTTCGAATTCTTGTACACATATTGCAGAGCGGTGGGTAATGATGTTGCCCCGGAAAATTGACAGCGCATGAAGCGTGGAAAGTAATGTGTGGAAACTAATTAGAGAGTGTCATTTGTTGAAAGGGTTGAAGAAGGTCATTGAAACAGGGAAATTTCCTGGGAATGTGCACAATTTGCTTATAAAATGATGTAAAATGTGAGCAACAATGATTTGCACAGTCTCATTATCACAATATTTGGAAATATGTTTACCTCGAGCTTGTGCCAGTGTAGACGCCAATTCTGAGTTATTGAGTTAACGCAACTATCGATCGGTAACTCTGGCAGTGTAAATAGGCATTAAATGGATCGAGACAATTTATGATCATCTCTAAGCTATCGATATTATTCGCTCTCAAATCGTGATGGTTTTTCAAAATTTGTTTGTAATTTCAGGCTCAAATTAATGCAGAAACTACTCAGTCTCTGTGTTAAAGATATTAACGAAATTTTTCAGCTCACTGGTACCAATAATTGGTATCAGAACCGGGATAAATGTATTTACAGACAACAAATCATATGCATTAATAGGTAAAAAGATGTCAATCTAGGATAAAATCATTATTAATGTTTCAATGGAGCTTGGAACAAAAAATTTAACATCAATTAGAGGAAATACGGTATACAAAAGTCCATACGCATAGAATAAACTTGGTTGATCAGCAACAATGACGTCACATTTAGTCAACATTTACGTGTTATGCTTTGGCCGTGTTTGTTTGAATCTTACTATGTAATCAATCCAATGAAAAAGAATTCTGAAAACTAGCCAAGCCTGATCAAAATTGATTGAGGAATTGGATACAATTATTTGTTTAGGTCTGAGAGGGCCAACTAGCTAGTAATATTAAACGGAATATCAAAATCGAGGAATATCAACGTCTTGTCGTGTCCGTCAGTATATTTATGGTATACATATATTGATAATGGCATGGTATATTTAGGTATATTTCTGTGGGTCAGGCGGTATATTTTATTGATAGTATTATTTCTAGCAATGCAAAATTGAGCGTGCGGCGCGCTTTTTTGTTCGACTTCGTTTCGGTGTTCTATCGTGCTTCGTGTTATTTCTAAAAAATGCAAAATTATCTGGAAATGGAGGGAGAGAAAGAGGTAATAGAGTACGATACTCTTTGGGAGTTCTTGAAGAAAATCAAAATGGAATCTGTGTTTGAGGACTTGAAAGGTAAGCGATGAGACACACAAAACCATTATTGCACACAATGTACATAGTAACATATGCACATGCCCCTAAACATAATTATACACTCGAACATGATTGAACATGATCAATCCGCAAGCAAATGCTGAACGCAACGGCGCAAAAAAAAAGACGCCAAAAACGCCGGTTTTACAGCTTAATACACACACGCAGACATACATACATATGTAGATGCACGTTTTTTGCTTGCGGATCTATTTTTTTTATTACTGTGCTTTTGCACGCCTTAAAGACGCGTTGGTTATGCAATGTTCTTACATACATATGTATGTATCTATGTACATATGTATGCATGTAAAATTATTCTAGGCTGTCGCAAAACATTTTATAACGGTCCGCGCTTTTACTTTTACATATGTACACATGCATGCATTTGTGTATATGTACATGCGCCTCCTGTTTATATCAGTTGGTTAGAAGAGTTCGAATGCATGTGGTGAGGCGATTATTAATTGATATGTATATATTTACTTCTTCGCTCTACGTTTTCTTCATTTTACGTCTTGTCTTGAACTTCAAAATAGTAGTTAGAGTTTCTTCCCATTATTCCATCTATCGACGACTCTCTTTTAGCGTTAATTAGACTGCAAATTAGTTAAAAATAAACTTAAATTTTACCCCTTTTACCCGCAAATATATCCAATTTCCAGCTGCAGAAGTCACATACGATCGCTTGAAGTTTTTGAACAGTGAGGATGTCAAAGACGCCATACGTTTGGTAGGCCCTCGTGCCGAATTTCGTGAAAGAATTTTGATGATGAAACGGACAGAGGTAAATAAATGTAGGTACACAGATACAGAGACCTACAAACATACATATACTAACAAAACATTTGAGACTTATGTACATACAAACTACATACCATTACGTTTTTCCTCTCATTTGATTACAGTTTGGAAACATAAAGGGATACACGGACTTTAGAGTACAGCACAAAGTAATTTGATTAGAAAAAATCACAATTTTTGTTACTAATTCTTTTTATTGCTTAGAATTTGGAACAACTTATAAATAGATCTCCTGAGGGACTGACTGTGCTTCAGTCTTTCAAAACTAAAAACTCACTAACTCAAGCACAGAGAGATTTGATGGTCAAACTTCTCATAGGTGAAGTCGATACCAACCGTAATGCTATAAAAATGCAAACATTATGCACTTTACTTGACGAAATAGTAGCTGTATTTCCATCTGAAGAATCCAGGAAGGTAATTTCCAAGCTCGTGCAATTTGAGCATTATTTTATTTGCTTACAAAATTTGCGTTTATTTTTTTTTTAGATTTTCGGAGCTTTGGAACTGCATCCTCTATTTTTTGGTCCAGAAGGCATTCCAAAGCATTTGTATAACGATATTTACTAATTAAGTTTTCACATCAGTACAAAATACATTCAAAAATATCCAATGTCGATAATGATTTAAGAATATCTGTTCGGAATTTGTTACTTTAAGGACAATCAAATGAAATATGTTTTATGTGAGGGGATTTGTAGTCCTGTATTTTTTTCATCTCGCTCGAACGAAAAGAAATATTATTTAAAGTATGATTTGATGGTTATTAAAATAATTTGGCATTCTAACCTCTTGAACTTTTAGTTTATTTAAAGTTAAGGCATTTCCCTTGCTATTTAGATAGTTTTTTAATTTGTTGGGTTTGGTTTCCCATGAGAATCAGCATAAATTATGCACGCCCACTTGCGAATGCAGTTCGTGCGTGTGTCTCCCTCCCGCTGTCTCACCTCATCACTCTCTGTGCTGTTGCACGTGCCTCGCCTCTTGGCGGCATGGGCCGTGTACACAGCACAGGTGCGAGGCGACGCGACGCACAATTAAGCGGCAAGTGGCAAGGCGCGGAGGATGCTCAAGGACTGCCTGGGCTGCTTATTGAATTTTCATATTTTATGCCTGGGTCTGGGAGTCGCTCAACTATGTAAAGTGAATTTCATAAACGAATTAGGCATCTCGCTGGCTAGAAACTTTGGCCAAACAAACAAATCAACGGCAGCAGCAAAAAATACAAAATAAAGTGCCACGCCACGCCCTCGCCCGGGAGTGGCGCCTCAGCAGGGAGTCAGTCCGGATTCTCTTCTGTGGGCGGGTCGGGACATAATCGAATTTATTTGTCTGAGGCTGAGGGTTTTCTTTTGGACCAAAGTTTTTCGCAAAGCTTGCAGCGGTTTCCAGCAGCTACTCCCCGGGTTTTCGAGTTCATCCTCCCCATGGCCCTTCCCTGTCGTCGTATCCATGGGCCCTAACCACATTTGCACACGCTCGTCCTCACACGAGATTTGATTTTATTTGGTAGCTGAAATTTTGTGTTGCGGATCCGGATCGGGCTGCTCTTCCAACTGCTGCTGTGTAAAATTAGCAGCATAAGATTGGATTATCTTTATGTGTTGTACAACTTGCTCGAGTCGAGTATCTGCTCTCAACTCTCATCGTATCCGCATCCCCGAACCGTAGTTCGACCCTTTTTTTCCAGTGGCACAGACATCGCCGCCCTGTGATTATATATGTGGAAGCACGTGCCACGATTAGGCGAACGGCGTTGCGTTGAAGCGTGAGAGGATGGCGGCAGGACAGAGGCAAGGCGGCAGGAGGCGGAGAGTCAGAGGCGACACTTTTGTTGAATTGCTAATTTGCTTAAAGTCAGCCTTTCTCTCGGTTGAGTGGAGGCCAGCGGTAGCGGTAGCGGTTCCCCTCTCTGAATTGGATTAGGTCGAGAGTGGCATCAGTTTTCGGGCATTGTCATTCCCGATGTGAGCTGATAACGGAAATAATGGTTGTATTATGGGGTTAGTCACACGATTTAATGCGATTCAATGGGTGTTTCATTGGAACTGTTTACACGGGCTTCAAAACGGAATGAACTTAAAGATGTCTTCATATATCTGATATCAGTTATTTTGTTCCCTGCCCGTAATTCATCTCACAGCTTGGAAAAGACTTTCCCAGCTGCTTTGGCAACCACACGAAACCCCTGTCTAATTGGAACCCCATTGGCTTACTGGCTCTATAATATAGCCATCTCCATCCGCTCCTCGGACTGCGGCTATAAAGTCAATTAATCGACTAAAGTGCGGGATAATAATTCAGAGCTCAGAGAAACCGCGACAACCGCCAAAAAGCGGCGAGCACCTCGAGACGTCTCTATATAAATGGGCGCCCCGGACTGGGCAAGGGAATACATACATACATCTCTATGCTGGATGGTGGAGGGGGGGATGGGTATGGGGGGCTCAATGTTTGTGGTGTGTTGTGGTAGGGTGCCTGGTGCCTCGCGCCTTTTTGCTGTTTGTTTTTGATGTTGATGAATGTCGGTTGCCACAACTTTCTGCTCTTTCTGGCTGTTGTTTTAGTTGGGTATACAAACTTCGGGGCAGGGTACCTTTTTATTTTCTGACCGTTTTCCGTTGTTCTCGTTTAATGTTTTCATTTTGTGGATTTGTCGGTTGTTATGTTGCGTTGCGTGCTGCTTGATGCATGTTCCCTCACATTTCATGGACCTGAAGAGTGTGCTGGAGAGAGAGAGGGAGAGGGAGGGAGAGAGATCCACTTAACATCGTGATTGATATGTTGCAATAATTCTTATCAAACAATGACCAAACGGCAATGAAAAATCGACCGCAGCGCCTTTCCCATAGATGGATATCACAAGCCACCTCCGCCCCACTCCGAAAAACACACAAAAAAAGCCAAAGGAACCAAACAACAACAACAAAAACAACAAAAAGCTCAATGAGAAAACATTCCAAAATTTCGTGTGTGCACAATTCTCACTTTTGTAAACAGTATTAAGAAATATTAATTTTCATTTATCATTTTGATTGAGCGATCAAATCACAAGAGACGAAGACGAGTCTCGATTCCCTCGCTGTCACTTCTCTCTCTCTCTCTCTCTCTCTCTCAATCTACGTTTGTTTTCTCGTGTGATTTCTTTATTATGATAGCAGAGATTCTCTTTTAATGATCTTTCGTCGTCTTGATTTATGATCTCCAAAGACAAGACCCAAAGTCCAAGTGGCAGACCAAGTCGAGAGCCCATCCTAACCTCAGCTTTTGGCCGCAAGGTGTCGAAACTGCAACCGTTGGGGGGCAGGGGCCATCGCCATCCCGTGGCCTGGGAAAGAGGGAGTACACACGACCGCTTGTGGGCGTGGATTGGCCTGAAAATGTATGTTAAATCATTTCCCAGGCTTTCGGAGTAGACGTAGAGTAGTCTTGGGAGGTAAGAAGTCTGTTCAAAAAACCAAAAGGTGATTGAATTCGATTGAATTTTAAGCTTTAAAAGGCTACGGCAAATTAATTAATATGAGCTATGAGTAGGACAGATTGAAGGAGGCCCAAAATTCGTAAGATTCCTAACTTTTACGCATCAATATGGAATTATTTGGAACCATTTTGAAGTGTGCAAATATCCCTCAAGCTAGGCATTTTGATGACCTCTGAAGCACTGCTCCCGCCCTGCTTGCACCCACCTCCTACACCCCCTTCCGTGGCACACGAGTGCCGTGCCGTCAACTCTCTCTCGACTCTCGACTTTTGTTCTTTTCTTTCCTGTTCAGCCCAAGACTTAACTTAATTATACCCTGTAAATGGGCGTTCAAGTTGTGCAATCCCTTTTGGCCTTTTGAGAACCAGAGGGTTGAGTGGTGGGGGGGTGGGTTCGTCTGATTTCCTGCCGCCAGCGAGTGAAAAGAACCTTTTGTAAGCCGCTTAGATCCCGAGGGGTTCCCGTTCGGCGAGAGAGGTCCCTGGGACCAGTTTTATCGGCTAACAAATGCTGCAAGCGTGCAAATTAAAATTCGGTTTTTGTGGTTGCCACACTTGCATAACACCCCGAACTCCACACAAACCCAAACACACACACACACACACACAGATACGGAGTGTGGTGCCACCACCAGCGTCACCAACGTGGCAAACAACCCACACTCCAGAGAGAGTACCACACTTAACCACATAGAGACATGTGCTCTATAATTTATTTTGACATGTTTGCCAACACATTTCAATTGATTTTATTGTTGTGTTGCCCGGTAGAGTCGACTACGACTATATAAAAACGAAATAAAAATAAACTGGAATCAGCTGAAATGTATCACAATTATTGAAATATGAGAAGCTTGCTCCAGAACGCCCTACACACAGACAGATATGTGTGTACAAATGTGTGCATGTAGTTATCCCCGTGCTGGACTCCCTCATCTGCCAAAAAAAAAAACCACAAAGCAGACAGAGCCGGCCAGCTCCTCCCTAGGCAACTCCCTCGCTGGCAAATAGTTTTGCGGATTTGAAAATTAACAAATTGAATTAAATGCGCGACTGGGCAGCAGAATAGAACCCAACCAGAAACCAACAACAACCCTGGCAACCAGTACCCTTACCCTCTCCTCTGGCACCCTGGCACTCTGGTACTTGTTTCTGCCCATAGAATACCCCTCTGTCGCTCCCTCCAGCCAGTAGTTTAGTTTTATTTCTGGTTGCATTTTACGCCTGTTTGCATTCTCTGGTTGGGTTTTTGAGTCTGTCATAAATGTAACAAACAATTTTGCATATTTTTGTTGTCTGCGCGATAATCATCGCGATGATAATCGCTACATACGAGTATGTGTCATCATGTGGCAAATTGCGGCAATTGTTGTTAATGATTAGGCCATGCAAAAAAATTATACAGATCAATGGCCTTTGATTGCGGTTACAGTTTGCTGCTGGGGTTCGCTCTTTGGCAGGTGGTCTCTAGGGAGGCAGGCAAGCCTCTCTCGCTCTCTCTCTCTATGGGGATGTAACATCTAAAGGGTAGCGTCTAGCAACGTATTTAAAGCAAAAGAGGATTAACTTTTCTTGTGAGATTTTTGTGTAAAAATTCAAAATATTTGATATTTTTGCATATTTTAAAGCAAACAATTTGCATGTAAATACTCATACACATATTGTATGTAAGGGGGAGAAGTTCTTGTGTGTTTGCTATGGCATATGTCTGTGCGAGTGCCAGTGAAAATATTCGACAATATTTTCCAACAGCCAAAGCAAACATCAAAAGGATTGAAGCAAACGAATGCCAAATGCTCTGAATGAAATTAGTTAGGAGGGATTACGGAATGATTCTGAATGGATTTGATTTGGGAATAGATAACTGAACTGATTGGAGGAATGGAAGTGAAACGGATTATTATATATCTCATAATTGTTTCAATTGAAAGGTTCCACAACAGTTCAGCAAGGAAGTTACGAAGGAAACCAATAAGACTTGCTCGTATATAGCGTATAAATTGGTTTTTATCTTCCTTCAGTTTGCCAACTGCTTCGAGATACCCTTTCCTCTGTCTCTGTCTACCATTCCTCTAGACCTCTTTGGCTGGCAGTAAATATGCATTTTGTTGAATTTTCCATTTCCCATTTCCATTTGGACAACCATTTTGCTCATTTTTATGTTGTTTATTTTTGGCAGCTTTTTAAAAAAACATCAGAACTTTTCATTTACATATTCGCTTTGTAAAGAGACACAGAGCGACACACAGAGAGAGAGAGAGAGAGAGAGAGAGAAAGATGGAGGGAAGTGGAGAAAAGCCAGAGACAGGGAGAGCTCTCTGGCCTGTGTCCCTGTGTATCCTTCGGAACGTTTGCCACATTTCGCTTGGTGCCGAAAATTTGCATAATATGCAAATGATGCCAGCCACCAGGAGTGGCGCCACAGAGCCCCAGCTCCCATCTACTGGGGATGGGAGTCCTTGGTGGCGGGCAGGAGGGTATGAGGAAGGATGAGCTACCTCGGTTACCGCTGTGGCTTTTTGTGGTCCTTTGCGATATCATATTTATTAAAAGGATTATTGGTGCTTCACTGGCATATCCTGTTAGCGCTGCTCAACCATCAACCCACCAGCAGGGAGCCAGCCAGCCACCTCCGCCCAGCGGCATCCACCACCCACACCACTCCCCTGTCGCATTTATGCAAATGAACAACGGCTGCCTTTTGTTTCAGGTACTACCACCCCCAGCCCCACTTCCACCCCATCCCACATCCATTGGAAAATATGTTGAGCCACAGAAATGTTCTTCTTTTCGTTGCTTTCTTTTTCCAGGGCGGCGCAGCGCCATATTTGATTTAAAAGTTGACGCCAAATTGTTCAAAGTAAAAAATTACTAAAATACAATTAAAATACCACGAAACGGGGAGCAGTTCCCTTTACAGCTTCGGAGGAATTTTGTACTTCTTCGACGGGGATGGGGGTGCTCCTCTGTTCACACCTGGCACTTAGCGCCTGCCGCCCGAAGACGGCGCCATCTTTGGACTTGGCGCTTTGTTACGATTTTCAGTCTATTTACTTGGATTTTCTCACCTCCGAACTCGGTTTAGTTCTAATGAAGTTGAACATCTTTTTATATGCGTTTTATGGGGCACACACAGAGCCTGGGATAGCGCCCCTTCAATTGGTGAGATTTCGATGGGAATGGTAAGGATTTGTGATGTTAAGGATGGCTATGGGAATCAGTTTATGGGGGTTTCCCGATAAGTTGGGTTTTGTTTTTGGGTAGTGTGATAATTGATTTGTCTTTTCATCTTTTCATATGGGAGCGAAACTATTGAAGAATACGAAAGAAACTTAAAGCAACTGTGCATCAAACTGCGAATTTATCAAAGAATTATGAAGCAAAGGGGGCTCTAAATTGTTGTAATACCTGCCAACATAATTATGTTTCCTTTAAAGGTATTCATCTCCCACTTTTACTGTAATTTCTTGAATTTAACCCTCAATCTTTAAGCAGGAATTCCGTCACTGCGCTCCAGAGAGCCCGAACCAGACCAGACCCATTTTAAAGTCTTCCATTTTCCCCCTTTTAGTATGTCAATTCAAGAGTCCCGGACACATGACATATTGTAGCAAGTGGAAATTGCTCAATGCCTGGCGGCCCCAAACCACTCCATTAAATGCCGCCCAATCCACATATTCAGAGGCTGCCTCTTGCCACATGACGTGACACCCACATGTGGCACTAACACCGCCAATTTGACGCCGACTGTGTGTGTTCTCTCCGCATGCCTGTATGCCTGTGTGTGCTGTGTTCCTCCCCCCTCTTGTACGGCTCCTCTCTGTGGCAACACTTGTCAGTCATTTTACGAAAATGTTAAAGTATCAAAATCATTCGAATGGCGTTGAGAATGTTTGACAGTTCATAAATGCTCTCGACGCTTGACTTGCATAAATATTTTGCTCGGCCTCTCGAATGCCACAGAGAGGTGGAAAGCGTAGGGGCGTGGGGGGCGGGGGCAGGTGTGTGTGTGCTGTTGGAGCACTTGAAAAAGTTTCCATCCAAAATGCGAAAAGTCAAACAAACGTCCGCGCCGAGGCAGTCTTTTTACAGTTCCAGTATTTCGGATATCTCTCGCATCAGTCGCCTGGTCCGTCGTCCATGGCATAGCGTAGCATTTTCCTCTTTCATGGTTGCCATTTTGTTTTGAAACCCATAAAAAAAAACCGAAGAAGAAACAGCAGCAAAAACAACAGTAAAGTTTCCCCCGTTTTCTCTTTGCTTTTGTTTCGCTTTTCAACGCTCTTCACTTGTTGTTTCTGTTGGGGGCTTTTTGCTTCGTTTTATTTTCGTTTTCTCTCAGCTTCGGCGCATGCGCACACCGACAGTCACTCAAAAAAGTCACTCAACAGCAAGCTAGGGGCGTGGCTTGGCCTCTACTCCGCTCGTACGTGTGCTCGTGTTCGTGTGCCACTCTCCCCTGTGTGTGTGTGTGTGTGTGTGAGTCTTTCGTAGTGTGTTTCTGTGTAATTCCGCTTTTCAGCTGCCAAAAAACAGCTGTTAAAAGACAGAGTGAGACGGACGGAGAGAGAGAGAGAGCGTTGAGTTATGTCTAAAATGTTGGTTCCTCTGATGTTATGGGCCTTTTTCTTTATTCTATGGCCAGCGCCAGAGCAGAACTCTCTGTTCGTGGAATTTTGACTGCCAGGAGGCGTCGTTGTCGTTGTCGCACGTTCCAAGGCGATCCGATGTGCCCCTAGCGCCGGCAAAACAATTCAAGAGGCTGGAAATGGCAAAGGTTTTTGTGGTTTTGAAATAAGTGAAAACCTTAGGGGTTCCCAAAATTACATGCATGTGTAATTTGTATAAGGAATGGATATCTTCCTTGACGTTTTATACAGCTTTAAGCTGAGTTTCCAAACACTTTTAATATACCACAGGTGTTTGCACTACGGGAAAAACATATTTAAAAGGCTTGAAATATTATTTTACTTTAAGAAAATATGTTATTTTGCGTTTCACTTAGTAGAAGAGTTAAGAAAAATGTACACAGTTGTGGGGGTGGCCTAAACGTGGGATTACTACACTTTTTAATTGGTTTTAATTTAATTTTTCCTTCACATTCATAAAAAAGTTCTAATGTTCCTTGGACTTTTCTTTAGCTAACTATACCATATAAAAATTAGCATTTGATAATTTTATTTATCCCACCAACCTTACGGTTATGACATGTAAGATTATTAGTTGTTGTTGTTGTTCTTTGGAGCAATCATTTTGCGGTTTGATTTGATTTAAATCAGAGATTATGCCTTATTTGTAACAGTTGCATCTGTAAAGCTTTTTATTCCAGTCTTTAGATAGTTTTGAGCTCTTTGCTCCTGTAAAAATATTAAATGGAAGTTGTCAATGACTTCAATTAGATATTTCTTAGATTTCGAGTACATTTTGCTCTGCAAAACTTCAAGATTTATATTTCTTACCGAGCATCCGCTGTGACTACAATCCGCACTCCACAACCAATCCACCAGAGAATACCTGCCATAATTCCTCTTCAAAGCTTAATCCTCCACCTGTGCCCATTCGCATCTCTGCTGAAATTCACTTCAAACTGAAGCCGCGCGTTCCCGTTACACCTTCAAGTGGGTGCGATGGATGGTTACGGGGGGGCAGGTGCTTTTGTGGCAGGCGCCTAACAATTCACTTCCGCGTCTACAACCATTTCCGCTGCACTATTCAACAAAACAAAAGGAGAGCCCAGCAACAGAAACAAGCAAAGAAAAGAGAAGAGAAGAAAGCGAGCAAAACGCAAATAAATAATATCAAAAGCTGCGAAAGAGTCAAAAGTACACACCGAAAACAACAACAAAAACAACAGAAAACAACACGGCGACAGGAAAAAGGTGAAAAATTCATGTTGGAGCTTACGCGGCTGCCACATGCAAAAGTTCGAGCACTGCCCCACGTCGCTGCCCTGCGCCCCGTGCGCCGTGCCCGTGCCCCCGCAATATTGATGGCTTCTGCACACGAAACGGGAGGAGAAAACAACAAAAGTATGACGCGATTAGAATCTGTAATTAGTTTTCGTGTATCTGCAATTGTTGTTGCTGTTTGTTGGCTGTTTGGTTTGAATGCTGCTTCTTCTCTCTGCCACTGTGATGTGTGGCAGCGGGGGGTGTTTGGATGGGTGGCAGGGTTGGTGGGAATTGCACTTGTTTGGCGGCAAAACTTAAAAAGGCGTTAAAATGTGTGCCCCAACGCTTCTGACACGCGATGTTTGCCTCAGCCGCAGCAACAGCAGCAGCACCTTGGGGGCGGACTGCTGTGCCTTCAGCTTGATGAATGGCTTAGAAGATGCAACAAGAGGCACAGAAAGCAGCAAGCAGCAGCCTGGCTGCTGGATTCTTGAAAGCCAATTGCCGCTGTTTGCAACTGGCGCTGAATGCAGCAGACAAATTGAAAAGTCAACAGGCGGAACACGCAAAATAGTGCAGGCAGAGGGTATGCGGGAAGTCCAGAGGAGTGAAAGGCAGTAACTAAGTAGCATAGGGTATTCGGAATAAAAAGTTATCGTAGGAAATGACACTAGAATGCCACTAGCCGTGGGGAGATATATTTCCCCAGGTTCTGCCATGCCAAAGCACAGCTCTCACGGCTCCCTCCACTGTCCACTCTTATTGCAGGCTTTTGGCTTGGTCACTCGTTTAAATTATATCGATTTCGTATCATAATCAAATGTTTGCTGCTTGTCGTTTGGCGGCATCATCATCAGGCGGCAATAACAAGTACAAAAACAAGGGCAGCAGCAGCAGCAACAGCAACAACAACAGCAATAACAACAACAATAATCAACGCACGACAACAGCAACAACAACAGCAACAACCAACAAACAACATGCAACAGCAACAACAATGGCAAACAGTAGTGGCAACAAACAGGCTCATTTGCATATTTACCAAAGACACACTCGCCCACAAACACATACGTTCATATATATGTATATTGTATATATTATACATACATATGTATATATATATAGGGACCCCATTCTGCATCTGTGTGTGTGGGCATGCCAAAATATACGATATCGTATGCTCATAATAAGTATCTGATAAGTAATGATATACAAACACAGATACAAAAGCTATAGATACTCACACAAGCAGCCTGAAAGCATCCACGAGAGTGTCTGTGCGTGTGTGTGTCGGAGATAAATGCATTCACAAAATGGCTGCATGCCACAGAGCCCACACACGCACACACAGCCAAACACTGGGGACGACCGTTATGCAAAGTGCAATGGCTGCAGTTGTTGCAACAACATGCATGGATGTTGCTATTGCTGCTGCTGCTGCGTTGCACTTTGCATTGGCTGCTGCTTCAGACCAGCTCTCGTTTGGCTTTGTGGCGCATTTTTGGTGTAACACAAAGTGCAACACACACACGAGAGAGAGAGAGAGAGAGAGGTAGAGCAAACCAAAGTCAATGGCAACAGGAAGTGCAACCAGCCACAGCCACAGCAATCCCCAACAGCCAGCCACAAGCCACCGAAACGAGAGCCAACAATTTAATTCCATTAAAAGTGCAGCAAAAAAAACAAATAAAAAAATATACATGTTGTGTAGGATCTTGTAGATTAAGAACCGATTGGAAAAGGCGCCCCATAGGGAGCTGTCTGCCAAAAGCCATTCGTATATGTATGACCTTGAATTGTCTTTCCAATGAAACTAATGTCCACGATACAATACCAATACAGGACGTAAGCCCAAATAAACTTTAAACTTCTAGCATTCAGAGATGCTTATTCCCATTTTACAGTGATGATCTCTTTCCCCCTCTACCTCTCCGACGCACAAGCAGTCAACCAGTCAGCCCTTCGGGGTTCAAAAATAACATTTTAGTAGCGCTGCGTTATCAAAATTCATAAACGATTAAACATTTAAAAGCCCATAAGAGACATTGAAGATTTTCATAAAAAATCGATTTAACTTTGTTGCGCCGTGCCGCCCCACGCTTCCCATTGTCTTCGGCGGGCCAGAGCGGAGGTGCCCCGATCGGCCAGGGACTGGCATTAATATTTAACAAATCTACAAATCTATGGGTAGTGTGTGTGCGTATATGGTAGGTTTTTTTCGATTTAAACAATAAAACACACAAAAGAGATTTTTCAACGCATAAGCCACAGAAATAGACACGGACAGACAGACAGAAAGACAGAGAATTAATATGGGGATGACGCTGTGGTCGAAGAGCGGACAAAATTAAAAGCGCAAGCCCAAACAGAGGCAATTAATCAAAATTTCTGGGGTCCACTCTGATAACTCTATTATGCACGGTCGATTCCCGGGTGGGAGGGGGACGGAGACATTTTAGTAGCGACTAGATATGGATTTACAAGCATTTAACATTTTCTTTCTCCGCTCGGTTTGTCCAGATCCCAATGCGATTAGATGGCCCCTTTCTTCGGCTGGGCTGCTGTTGTTCTCCCATTTATCTAGATGTGGCAACTTGTCAACAGGTTGCCACAGACGTTACCCGATACTGGGGGAAGACTTTCCCAAGCCAAACCAAAACGAAAAAGAAATGGAAATCGCTAGGGCTACAATTTATCTGAGCAGCGGGATCGGGCATAAATTAACTTGTTACGCGGCACCAAGGGAAAGGAGGGCGAGAGATTTCTCTATTGCCAGGAGGTAGATCCAACACAAATGTATCTTTGGGATTGTATCTTACCACAGGAACAGAGCGGAACAGAGGGGGGGAGCATTGGGAGTCCCAAAAGCCATTGTAATTACCGGATTAAGGACACGTGTCGGCAGCTTCCTTTTGACTCAATGCCCTCCGTGTGCACTTGGCTGTTTCATCTTTTGTTTACTCGACTCCGACTCCGACTCCTCGCTACCATATCGTACGACACGCTCTCCCCTCCCTCCCCTGACAGTTGTAAGCCGCGTGCGAGTCTCACTTGATTTAATCATAACTATATGCGATCTATCTAAGGCGAGGACAATTTGTATGCCCAACGCATTAAAAATCAATCAAACGAAATTAACAAGTTAACAATGAGCCAAAGACACAGTAATGTGGGAAGCACCCCGGGCCATATATGTAACTACGAGCATGGCCAGGATCTGGCAGAGACCTGGAGACTGGACTCAATCATTGTGCAATTATGCAACAATGCCGCACTGGCCCCTGCCCCGGGCCGTCCATCCCTGTGACACAGAAAAAGTCAACGAGCATCGGATGGAGGGGACTGTAACCATAGCTCGAGGGCTCTCGACTCATTTGCTTTGATTCTTTTTAGCAATTTGCGTGGGATTCAGGCACTAGTATGCCCCCGAGGATTCGATTCGATTTCTCCAACCACCCCCCCCAGGAACCATAATTCACGCTTATTTCTGGTGGGGGGAGGAGGGGAAGAGGAGTTCCAATAACATTATGTATTGCTCTAGTTTTATGACGCACTCCAAAAGGGTGTTTCGAATACAGTTAAAACCGTTCTTAAAAATAGATGAAAACCTGAAAACCAATAAACCTTAGAATTTGTACTGGTATGAGGGAGATCTGCCTGAAATGACTTTATTCTTTGGAATTTTATTTTTTAATTAAACCCTCCCCATCCACCGCTCTGTGCGCCATCAGTTGGAATAGTTTTTTAATTGATTTTCTATAAACAAGAATCTAGTTTGGAATTATTCCCTAAATATCTATCCATCTTTTTGTTGTTATTTTTGGTTTATTTGTGTGTTTGGATCCATTAAAATAAGAGCTTCCCTTCCCCCGAATTTGATGGCTATTTAATGTGTTGCAGCCAAGGGTTATGTATGTTATGTATGCGGAACCGCTAGACCACAACCACGACCACGATCTATGATCTAAGCTTGGGCACCATCAGAAATTTATGCGAGAAAAAACATAAATAAAAAATCACTTTTTGGAGTGTCATAAAAACTGGAACAAAGTGTCAAGCGGGTTCTGTATGTGGCGTGTAGCACGTTCCATGGTTAAATTGTGATTAATGTGAAGAGGTTTTTAAAAAGAATAACAAGGGTGGGGAGAAAGAAAAGCTCCATTTGTGCAACTGGAAACCCAAGAACTAACATTTAAAGATACCCCCTAACTATATTGCTTTCCTCACATTATCCATTACAACCCACGGAACGAACCCCCCATTTAGTTTCCTGTCTAATAAGCCACACCACTCTTTTGGGTTCTGCTTAACAATCGGACATACATATTTATGGGGCTGGCTTCTGCAACCCACCCACAGTTGGGCTACCTCAAATCAAATCTATGGCCGTGGCAACAATGTGGCGGCGCCTCGGCCATTTGCCAATTTTATGGCCCATCCCGACACACAATTTTCCAGTCGAGTGCGGAAATGCGCGCATCATTCGACGGCTGACGACTTGGAACTTGAACTGTGGATGGGACTCCGGCACTGTGGACGGAAGACTGGAGTCCAGTCTAAGCTCAGATTCCGAGCTGCAACTGGAGTCCAGTGCACCTTTCCAATGCCATAAAATGTTGAAAAGAAGGGGTAGGGTATCTTTTGGGTTCTCCGTCTGCGTTGCGGTTTGGGGGCTATCAGCGCGATGGCATCATTGTAATAGACTCTTCACAGTGCGCTTTTTTATGATGCTTACAAGCATTTCAACAAGTTTTACAGCTTTTCCACTAAAAAGCCAGCCCCCGAAATGTTGTCGGCCCACAAATCTTCATGGCGCTCCTCTCGCTCCGCATTCAAAATGAAAATTCAAGAAGAGAACCGAGACGCAGACCCTCTTCTACTCTGTCCGTCCCTGAAAAGCAAAAGAAATCAATTCGAAATGAGCCATTAAATGCTGCTAAACACGCGGGCATTTTCCACCGTTTCCACCGTTTCCACAGTTTCCACCGGTGGCTACGGTCGCTCTCCGGGTGGATGGGTTGGCCCCTGGGTTCTGCCTCCCGACGACTACTCTCCGGTCCAGCCATAAATTTCCAACAAAAGAATGTAACCCAAGG
This sequence comes from Drosophila tristis, assembly GCA_018150885.1. NCBI lineage: Eukaryota > Metazoa > Arthropoda > Insecta > Diptera > Drosophilidae > Drosophila > Drosophila tristis. The sequence goes on from JAECWT010000001.1 coordinate 126,461, forward strand.
CCTGAGAGTCGTCGGTTCGGCAGGTTTTTCGGTTTTTTTTTTTTGGTTTTTCGGTGTTTTGGTCTCGGTTTCCCGTTCGATAGCAGCAGTCCCGATTTCTTCTGAATAAATTAAAATTAAAATAAAAAATCTGTTGTATGTTTTTGCTGCTCCAAACGTGGGAAATGTGTTCATCCATCTCCATCTCCTTTTCATTTTCTCTATTTCTATCATTCGCTCTGTGTGTGCACAACATAATTTTTGTTATTTTAATTTGATGATCTCTTTAAAGTGCAATAGGGCCAAAAAGCTTGACCAATGTAACGCCAATGATGTCACAATGTCTGCATAACCAAAAGAAACGAAAAAAAACGAAAAGATAAGCAACAGCAGTCGGCTGTCTACCCTCATCGTACCTGTTCTGTCGTGTACTTTGTCAGCTAAGCATGACCAACTGATCTAATTAGGATATTATGTCACTTACGGGAACAGAGGATACCCTCATGCAGACTCGCATCCGGGGGATATGCGAAAAAGGGTGAGCGCAAAAGGGAAGCCAACAAGATGGGGAGAAATTAAAGACCCAAAAGAGACAGCCATGTGTCTGCTTTAGGGCAAAGGATCTTCACGATCTTTCTTTCCCCTTTTTAATTTGAGTATTTTTATTTGAGAACTTTCCTTCATTAAAATATAGATACATAATATGCAATTCTCAGCCTCAAATGCATTGCCCATATCCTACCTTATTCAGCCGAATTCCTTATAAAATAGTGTGACGGATGCCATCATAAGGAATTATATCAAGAACTCAGTTATAGCTTGGCTGCTAACTTCTGCTGGATCTCCAGCTCTCTCTCCTGCCTTATCGCTGGGGCTCCACTTGTAAGTTGTCACCGGCCAACAGCCACTAGCTCAATGTAAGCACCCGGCTAAGCTTCCACTTCCACTTGCCCACACCAAAAGCAAAACCAAACGCAGAGCCCCCACACCAGCCTCAGAAGCTGTCAATCCAGACCTGTAAAACTCAACCACAACCCTCTCCGCAGTTCCTTCAAATTCCAGCTAAATATGCGCGCCAGTCCGATAAGATTTTTCCGCCTTACACGACGATCCGCCCGAAGCCAGGGGACCAGCAGTAGTCAGCGATTCAGGCAGCTCGGCAGTCAGGCAGCTCCCAATCTCAATCGCCAGGCTATTTCCATTTCCATTTCGATTCTCATCTGGTGCTCACATTTGACATTTCGAAGCGAGCATATTTCTCTCAAGTCTATGCCGCATGGGCCGCCAAATTGGTATTAAATTACTCACTTTGGTGATAATCGAAATGGACACGACACGATTACAGCAACAACAGAGGGAGCCCCAAAGGGGAACGGGGCCGGAGAATGCATGCCATGGGATCCCACTGTGAACCAGTTCTTTGGTCTGGCCGGAGATCGTAAAGAAAGTAAAAATATTGAGACGCAGACAAGTTGAAAATGCCACCACATCACATTTTGAGCGTTTTCAAAACGATCAATTTTGTAGATAAGACAAGGTAGGGTCCATGTCCGTCCCCACAGTCCATCTGTGTTCCATCTGCAGCAGCAGAAGCAGCAGCAGCAGCGGCACCAGCAGCAGTGCTTTTGGAATGGATCCCCAGGTATGCGATCGGAGGCAGCTCTGACCGAACAACTATATTAAAACGGGGTAAACTGAGTGAGAGAGGAGGGTTCGAGGTGTTGCCTGTTCTGTCCTGTCCTGTCCTGTCCTCTCCCAGTGGAAGTCCGTTCTGGCAGGGTCCAGTGCAATCTCAACATGTGTCAAATTGGGCAACTAACTGACTAATCTCACGGACAAACAGAGGAGCAGGCGGCAGGCAGTCGAACAAGTGTTATTATTTCTCTAAATGCTCGGGATCAAAACAATTCAACTGTCAAATGAAAGTACCCAAAAACGAATCGAATCCTCCCTCCCCCACCCTCATCGCATTCGTAGAATGGGCAAACGGAAATCCTATTTGCATTTCAAACCTTGCAATCCAGGGACTATTAAAAACAAATATTTGTGGGCACTACAATAAAAGAACAAAATAAAGGGCAGGGGATGCCGTTCAATGAGAGGGTTAAGACTGTGGGATACTCATTTGTTGTTTAGGGGAAGGTTTCAGATGGGATTTCCTAAGTGTAGCGTGGACGATATAGAAGGGAGAAGGAATGCCAACTTGTAGTAACAAATCTCTGTGGTATCTGAATATATACGTTTCCATTCCTTGCTTACCGCAGAAGACAGAGTAATAAGTGCAGAGAATAGTGAAAAATATAATACAATAAAATACAATTAAGGCAAAGAGTTCTACAATTTGTTGCTTATACTCTTAAAGATCTGCATCTTTAATTAAAGCATATATGCCACTTCCATAGACCTACAGTGAAACCCAATATACCCTCACAATATATCCACTGCTGGATAGCGCAAAAAAAGGATCAAGGCGCGAACACAAAGTGAACATATGTATTAGACGGTGGACACCCCTTTTGGCTGCCTAATCCTCCGGCTCTGCAGCACACTCTCCCTCTCCCTCCCTTCCCCCGCCAATAGTCCTGTAGCTCCTGACTCTGCCCGCACAGTGGACATCGGAGTGGAATCCGAGCTCGAGCTGCAACTCGAACTATCCCTGGCAGCGTTTCCGCCTTGACAATTTGTACAATTGTCGCTCAATTTATGTAGTATGAAAACGGAGGTTGAACGGAGGCTGATCGAGGGGGTGGGTGAGTGCTGACAGGGGGCATGTGGCATGAGGCATGAGGCATGAGCAAACGAACAACTTCCGATTACAACTTCATTTGTAAATGTTTCCTTCGAACAATTTTTATCCACACACACACACACAGACAGGCACACAATGCCCTTTGGCACACGTGCCCCCGCCACCGCCACCAACGCATAGGCCAGGCTGCCACCGAATGGGTTTTTGTTTGTAGTCGTCCTTGTCGAGGAGGGTAGGAGGGAGGAGGGTGTGCGAGGGCGAGTGCGAGTGCGAGTGCGAGTCCCACCAACCCACATCTGTCAACTTCAATGAAGTGTCGAATGGGAAGTTCATCATCATTCAGAAATAGTTGCCGTTCTGATTCCTCAGAACTCGCTCAACATTTTACTTTTACTTTTCCCTTTTTGTTATTTTTTGTTTCTGTTATTTGTTTCTGTTACTGTTTTTATTGCCGGCTGCTGTGCGGGGATTTGGTGCACACCACCACCCACACTCAGTGCGGCAATGTAGGTGTGGGAATTACGTAAATTAAGCCTCTGGTGTATTTGGATCCCCCAGATTTGGCCACGCTTTAACTCCCCCTCTCGCTCTGTTGCTCTGCTGCTCTGTTCCTCTGGCTGTTTCTCTCTTTGAAGGCTGCTAATCACTTTAACATACATTTGCATTGCATTTACACGCATTTTGACCCTCATTAATGACTTGGCAGCGCCGCCGTATAGCCCTAGGGGTAAGGTCCCTTTTTTTTCCAATGGTTTGCGTTGATGCGTAAGGTTACGGGAGTCAAACGTTGCAGTGGTTGGGGGTGGCTGTGGGGTGTAATAACTTTATTATCTGCGATATTGTTTAACAAGTTTTTATCTATTTTTCTTGGGAAACACTTGGGGTGTGGAGTGGAGTGGAAGGGCAAGGGTAGAATGGATGGATGGGGTACGAATATATCAAAGATTATTTCGGTTTCCGTGAATGTTAATGTAGGTCTACGAAAAAATAAGCTTCCCTTGCACATTCCTCAAGTATTATCTTTTCTTTGCACCCCATAAAACCCTTTACCATCCCACAATCTTCTCACTTCCTTGCAGGTTTTATGCCTCAACTTTTGGTGACAAGTTTCCCGGCAACTTGAGAAATTTCGCGCGTTCTACGCGTTCAAACAATGAACTGAACTGGTTGAAGGGATTGGATGCTTCTACCGCTCTCGACTCTGACAACAGTTTAGGATTTCGCTGGCAGCTGCCGCATGCCGCAGCCTCATCCCGCATACCTCTCTATATCCTGTCCGTGGCTCATTTCTATTCTTTGGGTATTTTCTTGGGCTGTTTTCGTTACAATTTTAGATTTTAGATGCGGGCTCCTGCTGCTGCTCCTGCTGCTGATGCTACTGAGTTTCATCTTTGAGTTTGTGTTTTTTTTGCGCCGGAAAAACTTTTGTTTACTTGGCAAATAGAGAGGACTTGCAACCACCCACTCGTGCACCCACTTTCAGCCATAGACAAAGTTGCCACATGCCAAAAACTAAGCGACTGTTTAGTTGTTTTCCCCCCTACAGCCTCTCCCCTCTCCCCACTCTCCTCTCTCTTTCTGTGTGTTTCTGCAAAGTTGTGTAAAGTTTTTGTTGCAACAAAGTTTTTGTTATGCTTCCTCCTCGTTGCCATCATCATCATCGGCGTCGTCGCCGTCGTCGCCGTCGCTGGATCTGTTGTACTTGTTGTACTTTCTAGCAATTTTTTCACAGTTGAATTCACAGAAATTTGTCACGTTTGTTATTTTTGCGAGACGAGAGTTTCGGGTTGTATTTACCCAACTGATTTTGATAACATTCGTGCCACATAGGAAATCCATTTCGAGCAACTCTTTGCCCCCTGTGCGACGGGCGACGGGCGACGGGCAACGCGGAAAGGGCAACGGGCCACGCCCCGTGTGGAGCCGATGCGCCCATAAATCGCAGACACGAGCATTTTGTCCTTTATAAAGTCTAATCCGCATTTATTTTATGCTCGGCTACAAATCGTCGCTTTAATAGTGTCACCATGAGTTATTGGAGCAGATCCTCCATATCTCTGCTCCTGTCCCCCGCCCTCTCTCTCCATACGCCACTCTCTCTTATTGTGCTCTCTTCCCTACTCTTCTCTTCTCCTCCCTGTGGGATCTGCCCCAACAAATAACAAAAATAAATGCATGCATTAGTTAATGTCCAGTCGTTGTCGTTGTCCCTGTCCCCAGTGCCAGTGCCAGTGCCTGCCCCTCACACACACACACAAACATACACACACGGGGGCAACAACGGCAACCGTTTGAGACGCGGATCGCAGCAGGATGCAGTTTATAAGCGAACCGAATCGAGCATCCAGTTGCTCTTGCCCCACTTGCCCCACCTGATGCCTCTTGTCGTTGTCGTCTTCGAAGGCGGCGGCGTCGCTTAAGCCAATTCAAAACGGTGGCCACTGATCTCCTACTCTGCTCTCTGGTCTCCAGCTACAGCTCCAACTCCAATTCCGATTGTGATTCTCCATCTACATGTGGAGCTTCCAACGGTGGACGTTGCTCGCGTATTACATTTCGCGCTCGATAAATCTCCGCTGCCTGCCCGCCCGACACATATTTCATATCAACGCAGATACTCCCCAGAATAGTGGTACAAAATATGATTTGAAATTGCCACCAAATTTAATGGAACGAAGACGAATTTTCAATAAGCAAAATTTAAATAGTTTGGTATTGGATTCGCGGTATATTTGATAGCAGAAGAAGGGAACTGTTTGTAAACTATTTTCCATTAAAGATTTATTGAGTTTACAACAGTAAAAATATATCTCTCAGAAATTAATTCCTACCACCTACTCAATAATTCCCTCTTTTAAATCCTATATTATTTGCCCCACACATATTTCTTAATATTCTTCTTCTAATCTTCTTAATATTTCTTTTTTAAGTTTTGAAGTTTCCAAAAGATCTTTTTTCTCTGAACCTTTGAATGTTTTCCCCCAAGAAAGTGTTTCAGAAATTCTCAAAATAATTATAGAAACAAAATTCTAGGTACTTACACTCATCCCAAGGTACAATTTCATGCTTTTGGTGCCTGTAAGTTTCTTATTTCGAAAAGGGTTTCCCATCTTCACCATATCTCATGCCACTGTGCGTAGAAACGTCGCGCGGTTGCGCATCATAAAGCAAATTTCATTTTGAATTATTTTCTTATATTTTCTTTACTTATTGCAGCAATTCTCTCGCTCTGCGTCTTTTTTTTCCCCCCATTTTGGCCAGCTTGTTGTTGAGACGTATTGTGCTCCACGCCACAGAGTGGTGGAGTGGAGCGCGGCTCTCTGTGCGGCAGAAAGGTGTTAATGATGATCATCATTATAGTCATCATCATCTTCAGCAAAAGAATCAGCAGCATACGAGACTCTTTATGTGTTGTGTGCATGTGTGTGTGTTTGTGTGTGTGTGTGTGTGTCAGCTGCCCCATTGATGGGGCCAGAAACGTTCAGAACGTTCTTAAGTAAAATTTAGGAGCTTTTCGGTATCTGCTGTCTCCGTTGTCTCCCGTCTCTCCTCTGGGGGGGAACTGTGCGCACTTTAAGTTGATTTGCTGTGGCGATCATAATTCACTCGGTGGCTCGAAAGGATAGCCCGGATAGAGCCCCCCTTGGACGCGATAACTTAGGGATTTCAATATGTACGGGTATGTCGGCATCTCAGCAGAGTTGAAAATTGTCATAATTTATGAAATTAAACCATGAAAATATTTACTCATCAGTAGCTCAAAGGTACAGAGTGCCAGAGCTCCAAAGGAGTAGCACGAGTCCCTGTCTCTCACTCTCTCTCTCTCGCTCTGTTTGGTTGCTTGCTCATTAATTCGGAAAGTGAGGCAAAACCTCGAAGACAAAACCAATGTTGTTGCGGTGGATATGTTGCAACCACCCGAAAGTGGCTAATAAAGCAAATCTTGTTGACAATACTCGATGGTAAGGGACTGAATGCAGCAGCAGCAGCAGCAGCAGAAGAACTCTGTCTGCTTTTGGCTGAGCTCTACATGGAAATTTCGCCAATTAACACCTTTTAGCATGTTGGCCAAAAGACGACAACGGCAGTGGTCGATGCAGCAGCAGCAGCAGGAGGCGACAACAACAGCAACCTCATCGACTGCGTTAATTAAAATTATACTAAAAGCGGCAACAGCCAGCAGCTGCTGTTGCTCTTGCAGAACAGAGAGAGGAAGCAACAGCAGCAGCAGCAACAGCACAGCCATAAGAATGAGAAATGTGGCAACAGACAACACACGAGGCGGCACACACACAAACAATCGCCTGTCGCTCAGCTATTAATATATATAAAATGGCAAATATACGATTAGCCAACTTTTGCTTGCGTACCCCGGCAACATGTTGCTGCCCGACTGGAGCGCATAGTAAATATTGACAAACAGCAGCAGCAGCAACATATCCACCGATACGATACGTAGAGGCGATCCGATCCGATCCCATCCGATCCACAGCAGACTGGTGCCGGAGCCAGAGCCAGAGCAACATGAATATCGCACCTTGTAAACTCATTTGCGCGTACGTGTTGAAACAAATGTTTGCGGGGGGTATGAGTAAGTAAAATAAAAAAAATTGCCATCCAACAAGCCAAAACAACAGCAACATCAGCGGCAGCAATTGGCGATTGCAGCGTGACACGAGTAAGCACATCATGAAAGCCCAAGAAGAAAGTGATTTTATTAGGGTTTTATTAGAGACAAGATTCAGGGTCACGCTGCCATCTGAATCAATCCATAACCACACCAACATTTAGGGCAGTGATAGCTGCAATTATTCCCGATTGAAGCGTACTCCAAAGGAAGCCTTTGCGTCTACTAGTTAAAGCCTTTGGGGTTCTTCAAGTCTGGTCACGCCCCCATCTTTAGTGGCACAAAACAACAGCAAACAGCCAAAACAGTGCCCGTCCCGCCGGCAACAAATGTTGCATTGGCAATTGCCATAAGTCAGACAGCGGCAGGCAGGCAGGCAGCAGCAGCAGCAGCAGCAGCGCCCCAGAAGAAACTGCAACTGCAACTGCAGCGCGGTAGCAACATGGCCACGCCACAGGAGTGAATTTCATTGCATGCAGTTTATGTGCGGCCTAATGGGGATGTTGTTGTTGCTGCTGTTGGTGCTGTTACTGTTGCTGTTGCTGTTGCCCCTCCTGGTGATGGTGATGGGAAGCCACCAGCAACACGTCCATCTTCATCATGGACAACGGGTGAGCTGTGCTCTCCTGGCTTCTGGCTTCTGTCTCCTGGCTGGCTTCCTCCTCGTTTTGCCCTGCTGTGCACTTGGCGTTTGTCTGGTGTTTTTTTTTTCGGCACCATGACACCAGCAGAGCAGCCCACAGTCTCCCCTGCTGCCCACTGTCCACCGATCCCCTCCACCTTTATGCAAATGCTGCTGCTGCTGCGTCTGCGTCTGCTGCTGCTGCTGCGTGTCAATGCAAACTTTGCTGACTTGCATGCGAATGTTGCCTGCACAAACATTGAGGTGTACTGCCAAAGTTGTCGTCATACTCGTAGTCGGAGGAGTCGCCGTTTTCGTCCCCATGTCCATGTTGTTTCTGTTGGTCTTGTCTTGTGCTGTTTGTGTTGCAGCAGCAGCAGAAGCAGCAGCAGCAGCGGTTGTGGCTGCCACCGCCTGGCTTGTTGGCCTGTGCGACCACAGCTGGGTGTCCTGGCCGCCGCCGCGCGTACTGTTAAGCAAACTCTGAGGCAGTGGCAAAAGCAAAGGCAAAGGGCAAGGGATTCTCATTCTCGCATCGGCAAATGGAAATTGGACTTGGCCAATGGCCCAGAGGATTGAACAGTAGTCCGAGTGCGTATCAGTGCTGCAACAAAGTTGAATAAATAAAGCTGTTATAGGATAGGGGAAAGCAACTCCTATAATTTCTTTGAATTTCCATAGCATGGAAAGCTCTCTTAAGTAGATCTATATTATCTTATGGAAACATTTGCCAAAGCAAATCGTAATCTTCCCTTTAGCTTTAGCTTTTTACTGGTTAGTCTCCTTTGGCTCTTTTTTTGGCTATAAATTAACCAAAAACTCTCAGCACTGATGTGCGTAAGTTGTCGATGGCTCGAATACCTCTGTCCCAGCCCCCAGCTCGCTCCCCCCATTTGGTGTTACATTTTTACGTGCTCCAACGCCCAATGATGGCACACAGAGCACTGCTGACTGCTGCTGCTGCTGCTGACTGCTGCTGCTGTTGATGAAGAGAGTGAGGAAGCTGGACAGTTGACCACCGGCCAACGCCTACGCAGGCAGGCAGGCAGGCAGGCAGTCGGAATCGGAATCTGCGGGGCACTGCAGCATGATAAATGTCCGATCCCCTGCCTAGGTGTAGCACGGCTCTCGGTCGCTGTGTACGTGCCTGACAGCCGTGAGACAGGGGCCTGCCCGAAGAGGGGCCTTCCGCACACCCAAGAATTTGACTCAGCCTGTGCATATCTTGGGGTTACGTTACCTTATGGAGTGCCCCTCGAGTGAGACGCCTCTGACTGGCTGAAATAGAACGTGTGCCAGCGCGAGTCATGTGGTGAGGATTTTGGCAGCGAGCTTTTTGCGCCCCCTCCAAAATCAATTAAAATGCCAAGCGGCATGAGTCACATGGCACGCACACACACGCACACAGAGAGACATAGCAGACCCGGAGACCCATCAGATGAGCGCTGAGGTTGGTCCTCAGAAAGTGTTGAAAGCCCTGCCTGGCAGAAGGCTGGGCCATCTTTTGTTTGGGACCTCCTCAAAGGCTGATCTGACGATGACGACCGTGACGACGATGCTGATGATGCCCGGCGATGATGGGCCAATAGCCAGAAATTACAAAGCTTATTGCATTGTTGGTGGGTCGTGGCAAGGGGGGGATGTCCCCCCACATGCGGCATGAAACGAGCGTTGAGTTGTGTTGTCAGTTGCATGTGGTACGAGTATAAAAATTTGCATACCCAATCATCGAGAGGCAATCCTCACACTTGACCCCGTTTCTTGACTCCTTCCTGCCCCCTGACTCTGGCACGTTCTGTAATCGATCATCGATGCTTAAAGTGGCCGCCGCCGCAGCCGCCGCTGTTCATCAAAGATATACATATGTATATCGAAGATCCAAGCTCCAAGATCGAAGACCAACAAAGCGCATACCACAAATATCAATTAATTTCAGCGGGCCATGCCATGGCAGGGCAGGGCAGGGCAGGGCAGGGTAGGCAGCGCGTGAAACGCGGACGTGAAAAGGCCAACAAAATCGTAATAAGTCAATGCCTCTGATGGACACTGAGACTGAGATCGAAGTTCTGGAACTTGAGACCTTTTTCACTGCCTATTGATAAACACAAATAATTTTGTAGCAGGATGGGGACTCTGTCTCCGTCTTCGTCTCTTGTCTGTGTCTCTCTCTCTCTCTGTCTCACACTCTGCGAGTCACAATCATCATCAATCGGTTAAGAAAATATTTAACAAGTGTTTGAATGATTTTGAAAAATGATGTGCAGCATGTGCAGGAACAGCAACAGCAACAGACCAACAGACCAAGAACCCAGCCAACAGCTTCAGCCTCAGCCTCAAGACCAAAGTCGTCTACAAATTATTGCACGCGATCGCTCATTTCCAGCAGAAATAACACAAACACGGCAGCAGCAGCAGCAGCAGCAGCAGCAGCAAGCAGAACCAAAACCAACCACTCGGCGGACCGGACGAGGCAACAGGAGAGGGCCCGCAAAGAGGCCCGCGGAGCAGGCAGGCCAGCCCAGGCCAGGCCTGGCAGGCAGGCCAAAAACTCGAGTTGCCAGTTTCCAATCTTGAATGCGATGTAGATATAGCAAATAAGATATGGCTGGGGCATGTCATGAGGCTCGCGACTGTGAAAACATCTCAATGGCAAAAGTATCACATCATTCATAATTTCATTGCCGTAGAGAAGAGCATGGGATTGTACTCTCGTATCATGGGGATCGCGATCGAGGGGCAGGGCAACAGAGAGTGATATACATCAGGGGGGTGGGGTGGTTCACGGGGCACCACTGGGAATTGAGTTGTTGTACCTTGCCACGAAAATCTCTCGCTTCAAGTGTTGAATGTTTGCTCAAAAAACAACAAAAACAACAGCAACCAGGCAACAGATCTCAAGATCTCAGATGTCTCTCTCTCACTCTCTTTCTTTCTCTCTCTATCGGTCTCTCGGGAGATCTTTTGGGGGCGCGGTGAAATTTGACAAATGAAGCGAGAAGCCGGAGACCGAACAACAACAAAAAAAAACGTATACGATATGTATAATACTCGTCGCACTGATAGCAACCCGTGTTTTCAAGTCTGTAGCCCGGAGTGATCATTATTAATGATGACGATTTGTTGATATTTTTGTAACGTGCTGTGGAAAGCCCTTCTGCCTCGTCTGCAATGCGATCGCACAATTATAAACCAACAACAGAAATTACAAACAAGTGCAGTGCCCCAGCAGACCAGAGACCCTGTTGCTGCCCTGTCCTCTCCTCTCATAATGTCCAAGTCATTCGAAACCGCCTTCTCACAACAGCCCTTTACGTATGATACCACCGTCAATCGATCCCTCTGCGATCCCAATAAGCATGATCATCATGATGATCTTCCAACACACAAATTGCTTTATCCGAACAGCTGCTGCTGTTGCTGCTGCTGTGGCTGCTGCAGGCAGGAAATCTTTGCATAATCTAGGCTTATAATTCAATTAATACTCGCACTCGTCCCTCTCTGTGCACTTAACGCCCAAACTTGAAGTGCAACACTAGAATCCAACCACATGACTGGCAACATGAGTGTCCGATCCTCCCAACTGCAGCAGATGGGGTGATGGGAGATGAGATTGAGGGCCAAGATCGTCGTCACACTGTCTGCTGCAGATGCTTTAGTTGATCCATCGATGAATGGGCAGAGGTGTAGGTACAGGTACAGATACAGGTACAGGTTGATGATGAAGCTGCACCGGAAATTGATTTCGAGTGTTGCCCAAAGAGATCGTTCGTAGCATTAGCATTAGCAAATGATATTGTCGAAGTGAGTGATAGAAATTGAGGCCTAGCAAACGAATTATAAAGGGAAAGTGATCCCCAGTTTATGTACTAAACGTTCTCTTTGATGTAATCTTTGATGTTTGAGCTTCAAAAAATCCCAATTTCATTTAAAGAAAAATGCATTCTAATTTCTTTTATAAAATGTTTTGTTGTTTTCCATTCATTCTTTTTAATTGATTTCGGTTCATCATTAATTGTATTTCATTATAATTTGTGTTAACTAAATGTTAGTTTTTTGTTTAGTTTTTTCTTTTCTTTCTTTTTTTTGTCATTTCGTATCCATTGTGGCTATCATTATTATTTACAAGTGCCTGTGCTGGGCAGCTACAGCTACAAATATAGTATATATATTTATAGCGATTTTTATACATTTAAAAAACAAGAAAATAAACAATAACAACGTTTCTCATGGTAGGTATACGATAAGATAATGATATAGGATAGGCATATACATATATATATATATAAATATATTACAGGAGCCTTGGCAAGCAGTTTATCAATCTTCAAATCTTATAAAACAAAAATGATAGATCCATTTATGTACGATGGTTGGGGCAGGGAGGGGGGCGAAACACTTAGCGACTATCGAATATTAAACTAAATTAAATTTAAATTTCATTTAAATTAAATTAACTAAGCTGCAGCTTCTTACGCTACAATGCAGGAATGTTTGTTTGTTTGTTTGTTTGTTTTGTCTTTCTGTTTGTGGGGTTTCATCATGAGATTTCTGGTACGATGCTTGATGGAGGATGCTCAAAGCCTAACTGGTAAGGGGAATGCTATGGTATCATGTATTTTGTTTTTGCTGGGTTCTTTTCATTTCATATGCAAGCGTTCACATAAAATTTTGACTAGGAAAGGACGTTTAGCGTTTTCATTCATTTTGTTTTTGTTTTGTTTTGTTTTGTTTTGATGGTGTGCTTTGAGAGTGTATCTGTGTATATCTATCCCTTGGATACACGAAGAGGCGTGCCCCGCTAGCGATGGGCTCGTGCTGGCGAGGACTGCTCTAGTCACACCTCACTGGGCATGCAATGCACATTCGAGTCCTGCGACATCTCATCCATGGAGGATTCTGTAGAAAGAAATCGTTCAATTAGGAATTAGGCTGCTTAACTGAGAGTTTCCCTGGGTTAGATCGTTGCAGATCGTTCAGGAACTACTGCCTTACCATGCGTCGGGTATAGACCCGCTTTGGAGCCGTTCATATGCATTGGATTCTGTGCGTTATTCTGAAATGAATACGTTAACTGCAGGTTAATATGACGCGCAAATGAGCTTCCTTCCGGTTCGCGTACTGCAATCAAAAATCGTTTGTTGAAAGGAGAAAAAAAAACAGAAAAAATTGTGAATACTGGGTGTTAGCATCGTATAATCATTTCTTCTTGGAGGATACTTCAAGTGGCTGTCTATCTGCCGCTCTCTCTCTAGGTGTGTGCTACTTGTACGGGATACTGGATAGTGGTTTCTAGTGGGTACTACTTTGGTTTCTTGGGGTTGGGGTGGGGTGTGGGCTAGGGGGAGAGCATGCTGCACTAATCCACTACTTACTTTTATTCTTACCAGCATGTATGTGTTTTTTCTGACGCGCACGCGAATTCTGGAACCACACTTGCGTCACACGCTTGCTCAGACCGGTCACCGATGCAATGCGCTCCAAATCCTGGCCATCCGGATTACTGTCAATCTGAAAGTTGGCCTGCAGCACTTGCAATTGCTCCTCGGTGAAGGTGGTGCGTACACGTTTCGTTTTACTCTTGTGATAACCATCACCATCACAGCCCTCTACAAAGAGTCAAGAGAACAGAGAAAAGGAACAGAGAATTCGAATGAGAACCAGAATCATAAATGGATATTCCGTAGGGCAGAGCAGACGAGACGACTTATGGGGTCCACTACTGGACTTGGGGTCTAAAAGCATTTTGACATCCAACCAAATTGAAAATGTCAAAAAGTGTTTATAGTTTATAGTACTTTACAGACGCACCATCTTGGTGGTCTCTCCGTGCAGAGTGTAGCGTAGAAGGGGGAGGGAAACGACATTCTCAAGCCGATCACGTCGTCTCAGAGGCAGAGGCAGAGCCAGAGCCAGACCTGACCTGAGATGAAGAGTTAGGTTTGTGTTTTACGATTGTGACACGATTTCATCAGGGGAAGAAGGTCGGTTCAGGTCTGGTCTTGGGTCTTGGCTACTGGCTACTGGCGACCGACTGGCGCTAAGTTCTTCCTCTGTTTCTCTGTTTTCACTGTACTTAAAAACAGTGAAGCGTTCCAAATTGGCAACCGATTCCGGCCACTGAAGCGTGCATCATGTTTTCAACTTGTTGTTGCTGTTGTTGCTGTTTTTGCGCTGATGTTTTATGCTCTTTAGGGATTCTGTTCTGTTCTGTTTTATGTTTTGTGATTTCAATTCGCTTACCGTCACTTGAGGTGGTGCCACCCTCGACCGTTTCCAGATAATGAGCCTTGCAGAGCACCCGGTCATCCATGAGGGCAAACTGTTCCCCGGTGGACAGTTGGCGTCCACACTGATCGCAGGCAAAGCAGGCCAGATGAAAGACCAAATCCCTGGCACGTCTCACCCAGTCCGAGGCGGAGATGCCGCGACAGCATTTCGAACATTTGGCGCCAAAACTTCTGTAATTAAAACGAAAGAGAGAGCGGATATTGTAATCAGTTTTGTTATAGGTTTTACATAGCGTAAGGGTACGGGTACGGGTACGAGTACGAGTATTCCTTGGAATATATTGAAGATTGATTTTCCAAGCGGAAGTAGTGGGGTCTGCTCGCTGTCTCTCACTTGGCAGCGTTTTTCCAAATGAGTTGGCAACTTTTGGTAGCTTATTGTTAGCCTTTAAGCTTATTTTTACAACAGCCCCCAACAATGTATGGCCTGGTAGCGGGGGGTGTTGTGTGTGTGGATGGTGGATGTGTATGGAGCATGACTCGGACGTGAGTTTGTGGACCTGGACCTGGCTTTGAGTAGGAGATGGAGCCCTGTTGTATGATGTCTCCATCGGGCAATGCACACTTAAAATTCTTAACTTGAAAAATAAATATTTTTACAGCATCTCACGGCGCGTCTGTTTGTTTATTTTCATTTGGTTCGACGTCGACACCGTTTTCCTACGACTCTCTTTCTCTGCCATGGCATCCCCCCCCACCGACTACCATACCATCATCTATCTCTGGCTGTATCTTTCTGTGTATAAATGTATCTGTAAGATACTTTTGCTTGCAAGCTGCAATGGTGTTGGAAAAGTTTTCATTTTGGCTGCGGCTGCTGCATCTTTTTGTCGCTGTTGACTTTATGGATTAAGTCGCAAGCGTTGTCGAATTGTTACAATTATCTCTGAAACGCTGCAACTCTGCAAGATGTGTGGGAAAACTATTTGGAAAACACTTGTGCACACACACACAATACGAGATGGAAAATCAATTGGAATTTCCCAAAAACAAAATACCAAAATACGCGCGTACCACAGGGAAAGTTCATTGAGGAACATGCGAGTATGTGGGATCAGATCTGTAAAAGTACTGTGGTGAATGGTGGAACTCACTTGCTGTAGTCGGCCTTGCAGTAGACCTGCCTTTCCCGGATGAAGCACGACTGCTGGCGGTCCAAGGGGCACATGCACATGCAGCATCTGAGGCAATGGGCGTGCCACGAGCAGCCGCCAACCTCGAGAAAGAATCGATCCGAGATTGGTTCGCCACACGCTGCGCAGGAACGCAGCTCAGTCTGTAAAAAAAGAAAGAAACAAACAAAAATAGTGGATTATTAGTTAGAACTTTTAGCTATTTGTAGCTTTAGTATAATGCATATCGATCTTCATCTGTTCTATGCAAATTGTGTTTGGCTTTTTGATCTGGCACCGCACCACACAGAGAACCGGATCAGATCGAATGGGTTCGAATGGGATCGATTTGGTTGCCGCGTAGTACGATCTCTGTATCCGAAAACCGTAGCGCCTCCGTCGGACTGTTTCTTCTTTTGTTGTGCCTTCAAATGAAATCGTTCAATAAATCTGCCAAATGTCCCGGCGGCTTCTGTTTTATTTCTCGGCTGCAGCATTTAACTTATGTATATTTAAAAAACAAAACAAAAATCTCAATAGCCCCAGAAGACCAGCGCCAATAGCAGCATCGCATCGGAAATCTTATCACAGACGAGTTTCTTTCGCCTTTTTTTTGTGTGTTTTTTT
Organism: Drosophila tristis; assembly: GCA_018150885.1. Taxonomy (NCBI): domain Eukaryota; kingdom Metazoa; phylum Arthropoda; class Insecta; order Diptera; family Drosophilidae; genus Drosophila; species Drosophila tristis. The sequence continues at coordinate 142,464 of JAECWT010000001.1, forward strand.
TGTGATGTTTTTTTTTGCTCTTTTTCCAAAATTGAACCATAAATTTAAAAATGTTATGCTAATTGTTTGTTGCCCCGCATTGTTGCTGGCGCGACGGCAACTGCTTCAGGTCTACCAGGTCTACCCCCAAAATGTGAAATTTATAGACCCATCTGGCCGAACGATCGATCGATCTAATGAATATTCAAACTCTCGCCTGCATGTTACGCCGTTTTAAATGAGTGTTCCAAACAAATTTTATTACATTTCATAAAGTACCAAACGACACCGAGCCGAAACCGAAACCAAAACCGAAACTCAACCAAAAAAAAAAAACATGGAGATATTTTTTAAGTGATTTTTTAGTGTGCTGCGATGGCAAGTGTCGATTTCAACAATTATTTTAACAGCTGTAAAAAATCTGCATCAAATTGCAGTCTCTTATTTATGGAGAGCTTCAATTAGGAGAGTATTATCCACAAAATGTATAATTCAGTTGGGGAATATTAAATATAGTCGTTATGGGTATGCAAAATTATTATTTCAAATATGTACTGGGGTTCAATTTCAAGGTTTAGTATAGAGGATTATGATGGGAATGAGTTTCAGTGGCTCTCTAGCTTCGAATGATTTAAACAATATAGAACAAAAATAACTAAAAAGTCGTTATCAATTGTAGAAATGAAGATTCATGGCCTACACGACTTTTCCATATCTGAAGAGTTCTCATACTCCTATGTACATATTGCTCTCCGAAATTTCCCAACAATTCATCTATCAATCACTTTACTTAATTCTTTTCCCATTAGTCTGTCCACCAAGTGAACTGCCATTGCGAGAACATTTCAACTTGAATGATAATTCCCTCTCATTATCCCTCACTTGATGGCACAGAAAACATTTCAATTACTTGATCTGGTTATTGGTTGATTTTGATGAGTAATTTCGGAGTGCATTTTCGTCTGTTCTGTATAAAATTCAATGCAATACTTGAAGCATTTAATTAATGGCCAGCATTTTGCATGCATGTATGTACTCGTATTTTTCAGTAATTAATAAAAAAGCGCCAGAGTGAGAGAGAGAGAGAAAGAAAAGCCAAATAAACCGCGACGGGAACGGCCACAAATTGTTTTTCCATTAATCACAACAAAATGGTTTTATTTTGAAAACACCCTAGAAGAGGGTAGTACGATTTGGATGAGCAGTTTGCTGCGATGCACGAAAGGATAAGAAGGTAATAAAGTCTCATTTGATTATGGGGGTATATATCTTTTAGTTTAGGAGTTGTTCATTTTCTGAATTATTATTATGAGAAGCCTTTGCCACTGCCACTCTTTTCCCCCTAGAATACAAGGGTATCCTCTGCTTGGACTCCTTTGGCTAGCTTTCCTTTACTTGCTTGCTGCTTTTTATGATATACTTACTCGGTAAATTGCTGTTGGCAAAACAATTGTCGTTTAGCTTTGAACGGAAGCCGATGTTAACCTGGCTGACGAATGTGTCTCTCTCTTTTTTTGCCGGCAACCACAAACGGAAAAGTGCCATTGACAGGGAATAAATACCGAGTATAAATTTAAACAAATAAATACATATTTAAACAGAAACTTGCGGCCGTGACTAGGCCCAAAGGCAAAGCGGGCGCAGCAGATCAAAGGGCTGGCCGGAAAGCTGCGACTAAAGCAATTAATAAAACAATAAACCAACCAAAAGAAACAAAAAACACACAGCCGAAAGGTGAAAACCCAGAAGCCAGAGCCAGAGCCATATCGGTACTCGTCGTAATAGATATCTATGAGAATAATTTATGACAGTCCACGCCACACACAAAAACTATCAGATACAAATGTATCTGCGGCAGGGCCCTCTGGCTGTGGGCTGGAAGGGAGGTTGGGTTGGCTTGGGTTGGGGTTGAGGTTGAAATTCCATTGAAATCTGACAGAAGAAATGTGCAATATGGACGCCATCATCGGTGGCGCAACATGTGTGTATCTGTGAGAGATACATGGTACATGTGTGCGTGTGTGGCAGCTATAACTACATCCTAACATGGCCGATGGGCTGTTCATTGCTTTGGTGTGCGCACGCCTGCCCCCCGGCCCATGGTCCACGGTACCCGGTCCCGGTTCCCGGTCCCTTGCCACCGCCACAACCGCTGCCATTTAACTTTTCAACTGTGCGCTGTGCTGCGTGTGACACGTTTAATGGCAGCAGTAGGCTGCCACTTTGCCTCACTCCCCTAGGGCTGTCCCCCTACCCTGCAACTACTCCCTATTCCCTACTCCCATCCCCTACTCTCCTCTGAGCCCTCAACGAGCCTGCGCGTTGACTGAATATGCCCCTGCCACTGCCACTGCCCCTGTCCTAGTCCCTGCCACAGCCTGTCACTTTGGTTTAACTTTTCACATTGCGCGCCCGAAAAACACAACCAGGAGCCGCCGCAGCCTTGCCACGCGGGGTAAGGGGCTGCATTCGAGGGGTGTTTTTAGCAATTTGTTTTCCCAACGCCCGTTATAACACACACGCACACGCACACACGCACACACATATGCAGATGCAGAGGCTGTGCGGCAAGGCCAGACATTGACTTGACTGGGGGACCAAAAAATATACTAGCTCCGTCTTCTGGTGGTTCGGTTGTCCTCGGTTGTTGCCATTGTTGTAGATACATGTGCAATTGTTGTTGTCATGTCTATGCCCACTTTTGAAAATATGTCAGATGTCAGACAGCGGCAGAGGGACGGGGACACACCACACATATCCCCGTTCGTACTCGTGGAGATTCAGGCACCGCATGTCATACAGGAGGAGCGAGGCAGGCGACACCCATTTGAAGTGGCATTTTTGGCGAGCATGTCATTTGACTGTAATTTACTCGTGAGTGTCGTGTTCTGGGTTGTGGTTGACTCACGTGAGTGTTTTTGGGTGTGAGATGCATAAATCTATCTGGCCATGAATATTAAATGGGTTTCTTGGCTGCAAGAAGCTTCGAGTTTGTGGCAAGTTAGGCCAAAGTGTGACACAGCTTGAGGGGCAGACAATTGTTTAAAGAGATATCTGGAGTGGCTCCCTTTTTAAGCAGTCATTGTATTAATGCCTACATAAATTCTCTGCTAATACCCAATAATCTACACATAATACTCAGCTGAATATTAAGTTGAGCGTCGGATCCCAGCGTGTCCTGCGAAGTATCAAAGATTTCCCGCACCGATAGTGAGTGATGAATTTGCGAAGATCTCTGCGGGTGTCGTAAAGTAGCCAGCCAGTTATCGGTGGCATGGAAGCTAGTTCTGGCGCTGTACCTTTATCATTCCTCTCTTTTTTTATGATTATTATTTGCTATGAATACTCGTACTCGTACTCGCACTCGCACTAGCACTCACACTCAGCACTCCCTTGGCTGGCCCTCATAAAAATTCCACAATTTAAAACTTGCACCTTGCAACTTTTGGCTCGAAATGTCGTAAATAACACTGTCGGGCGGCAGGCAGGGCAGCCATATAAAGGTGGAAAAACAAAAGGCAAAGATAGAACTATAAAAAAAAAGACAGACGACAGACTTCAGCCGACAGACGATGGGAAGAGCGGCGGGACGCTCAAGAGTATGCAATAAAATTTACAATCTGCTCCCCCCTCTCTGGGGGATACAGAAATCGAAGTATGTGTGTGTGTGTGTGATAGAGTCAGGCAGTGAACCTGATCCAAAGGGAGATGATCTCGGCAGTAACTGCAACCGGTAGCCGAAAGGGGAACGAAAACTAAATCATCTTCAGAAAATAGAGCGCTCTCTCTCTCTTCGTCTCGAGAGGAGACACGCCTAGAAGATCGATTACCCGAAAAACGCACGACAATCTTCACGTCATTGCGCAAATTGAGCGATCATCGTCTTCACACTCTGAATCGATCGATGGATCTATGAATCGCTCGATCGCTCGATCGATTGATGGCTGGATGGAGGGATGACAAAAGCCCTTGACAGACTATGCCACACACTCAATTTGGTTGCTGTGGTTGTGACTTGTCATCTCTTCGCCTTGGCTATCCACCGTGAGAATGTTGCGCTCACAAAATAAAAATAAAAAAACTAACGATTCAAGAAAGAAAGAAAAAACCCAAACAAAGCCGCTTGATAGCAACAACATTGACAATGGGTGGGGGGTATATCTTTCAGCTGATATCGTAGCAGTTATGACAACAACTTGAGCACTTGTCACTTGAACAGATTTTGGCGAATGTTTTCCTAAGGCCTTTCAATCTTACGATCGCTCGATCGTTCATATTTAAGCTGCTTTTCAATACAAAAATACAAGCAACACCAACAGCAAATTGCAGCGAAGGCTATACCCAAAAAACCGTAATAAAAAGAGCCCCACAAATAAAACTATACATATATACTCGAACTACCACCAATATTTGTATTGTGTAAACTCTTTTTAGTTGATTTATATGCCATGAAAATTTTCAACGGGCGTCTGTGTCAAATAAATATAAATAATTTTTTTTTCTGGTTTTTTGTGTCTCGTTTCCTTTTTGTTTCGTTGACTTTCGAAAAAGGCGTATCGCTTTTTAATTAGAGCTACTTTTTTTTGTGTTATCAGGCTGGCTGCCTAGGCGTGGGCTTTATTGTATTTAATATACATCGAATTATGCTAAAATATTACTACCAAAAAAGATAATGGCATTTTACACGTCGGCGTTTGTTTGGCGTTAAGTTCAGATCATCGTATCGCATCTGATTGTTATTTAATGACCCCACGAACTGCTCTTTATGAATGGAGCACGCCCACGATCGACAGAAAAAAAATAAGAGAATCATCTGTGGAATATCCATAATACGCGCACGCTCCATAAATTGGATAAATGTTTACAAATATTTCATCGGGAAACGGTTAATGGTAATGTCGCTGACGGGACTGGATGGGCTCTTTCTCCCTCTGTCTGCCTTCCCTATGAATATATATGTATTTGTGTGTCTGTAGTCTATAGCTTGGGCTGTTGTCGCGCCCATTGATCCAATCAAATTGATGGGCGGCTATAACAGAGCAGGGGAACCGACACACAGCCGCAGTTGCAGTTCCAGTCACAACCACAGCAATGAAAAGGGCAGACTTTTCTATAGGAATACAGTGAGCATTGACTAAAGTTTACGGGGAGTTTGTAGGCTACTAAAATGGTTTGCTTATCAAAGGTGCTGACCACATTCTATGACAATATTAATGGGTTCTTATGGGTACTGTCCAAGATCTACTTATAATTTTGCCAGAAGAGAATGTGCGCGTAAATTAAAGTATATATTTTTCCCCTGCTCAAATCATTTTCTCGCCTTTTGGTTGCTCTTAACACATCCCCACTGTATGCTGTATCCAACTGATGCACATATCCACTGCACAAAACGTGTTACGACTGTATATATGTGTTGTTTGCTGTGTGTGTGTGTGTGCATCTCTCCGGCAAACTTAATTACCGCTTTATGTCAATGGTCCAGCGTGTTTTTGCTAAATTTATCAGCGTTATTAAATTTTATCACTGGCGACAAAATGTGCATATGCCATTCAATTTTCACAACATATTCGCACATCGCACGCACACCCAGGCCTTATAGTGTGCGAGAGAGAGAGTAGAATGTTGGTCGGGCGGGGGGGCCTTTCAGCCTAGCCAAATATTATGATGGCAGACAGCTCGTCGCACAGATAGGTAAAGCATAGAGTGAGAGAGAGAGAGAGAGAGAGTGATGGAGAGCGATGTGGGGGCACAGGGCGGCAGTCTTGTTGTTGGTGTTGTTTCGGGGCCTAACATTGGCGTAACATCGTAAAATATTTTACGGCCAAATGGATTCGAGGCAGAGTTGCCAACGTTTTTATGGCGGCGGACCCAAATAACGAAATGTTCTGCGATCTGCAGCTGTCTCAAGCGCTAAGTGGCCCATTGACAATTGCCAAAAAAGTAACTAAAATACAAATGTTATTCTTCAAGAAATAATATACAAGCGATCATTAAAATGCCAAACCCCAAAGAGACACAACAAAATATTGTGGAAAAAAAAAAAAAACAAATTAAAAGTTTATACATAAATAAAAAAGACAAAGACTCATCTCAGCTCTGGAGTTTAAGAAGTGTATGCCAGGTGAGTGGACAGGGTATCATCCAGTATCTCAGTGTCCCAGAGTATCCAAGAGTATCCCCCCAGTGTTGACAAGTTATTGCCCAAAGAGCGGCGACGACTTAAAATGTCGCACTTTATTACACTACAAAACACAAAACTCAACTCAACTCAGAGTCAGAGTCAGCCACAGCCACAGCCTGAGACTCATCGAGATGATCTTCGTTCTGGGTTCTGTTCGGTTGGGATATCAGTTGTGGGGACTGGTTGGGGTTTTACAGCCCCAAGATGCTGTTCATTCTTGCTGTTGTTGTTGTTGTTGCTGTTGCTGTTGGCAAACATCGGGCTTTGTGTCCGTCCGCTTCCAGCCGCGTTTTTTTTTATTTTTATTATAACTGTTGACTGCTGCTCGCATACGAAATAAATTTCATTTTAATACTTTCTTCGTTTTAGTTTTCGTATATTTTATTTAATGGTGGGTATCCAGAGTTTGATCCGAAAGTGATTTGCATAACGGACAAAGAGACGGACACTGTTCTCACGTTATTCCCACCGAAAGATTATCCACTCAAGAACTCGTATACTCGCAGAGAGTCCCCCCAGTCCGCAGTCCCCCCGCTCGTATGTCTGTAGTATAGAGATCGACGGTTGATAGATCGCTCGACTTATGCAGCTAATACCGTTTTTTGGGGCTTCTATAGCTGCCGCTGGAAATGGAATTGGTGATGGAGAGGGAGTTAGAGTTAGAGTTCGAGTTGAAGTTGAAGCTCCTGGACTGCCACTTCCACTGGCCATAAACATAGACAGGTGGCAATGTTCATTTGCATAGACAACGTTTCGATATTAAATTTCAAAGCGAACGACCAGCGTCAACGACATTCCGACAACATTAAAAATACAAAAAAAATATAAAAAAACAACAAAAAGCGCGTTGGAAGGTGGAAGGAAAAAAAAACCAACCAAACTCTACTGGTGGCACTCTGAAAATGGCTATACGATTAGCTTCTGGTCGCCCCCCGGTCTATAACGATTTTCTAGAGACACCAAAAATGATTTCCTGAACTTGTTTCGTGTTTTAATCATTTGCGGCTTTCGGCAGCTGCCCAAAAACCTAAACCCCGAACCCAAATCGAACTTGTAAATTATATACATGTCCCGGGAGCGATACGACCTTTTGTTTTTCGGGGATTTCTTTTTAATGGGAGCATGTCGGGGAGACACTTTTTGAATGCAAGAAGTCTTTGAATACTGATACTGATTCATCTATGGTTTGAATGCTTTGAACTTCCTAACAAAACTCCAACTTGGGAAATTTTCCTTCAAGATATGGATCTACAATCGATTTGAATATATGTATTCATGGAAATATAATCGCCTGTAACAATGTCGCATCATATTATGCTTGATATCTCCTCGCATATACATTTATTGGCTCTTAATTAAAGATAATCTCTATCGAATTTGTTGTGAATGCATAAAGAATGGCAAGTTATTGCGTTACTTTGTATGATTGAGCGCCCTGTGGCTCTGCAATTTGTTAAGCAATAAATTCCACTTATTGCATAAATATATGCATAAATATACTTCATAAATAGACTTGGCAACCCTTTTGGCCATTTAAAATATAGCAAACATTTCAATTGCCATTTTTTTATTAATAAATTCGCCAACTTTTGTATTCTATTTGTATTTTTTATTTATTTTATTTCTATTTATTGCTTGCATAAATTGTATGGGAATATAATCAAACGACAGTTGTGCAAATAATTTCTAGCTAGAGAGAAAATCCCCCCACTCAGAGGGTGTCTCTGTGGCTCTCTCTCTCTCTCTCTGGCTCTCTTGAGTGCTAATAAATCGCTTATAAATCGCCCGCAAGTATCTCAAACGTTTTCGACACGCGTTTTTCTTGTTTTGTATCTCTCTTTTTTGCATCTTTTTTTTTGTTTTTTGTTTGCTTCGCATTTTTAAGGCATTCATCATAAAGTCGTCTCGACGGGGTCTGTTGAGGGTCGGAATCGGAGTCGGAGTCCGAGTGAATCCGAAACCGAAAATCCGTAATGCCTTTGTCTTTTCGTCAACATGTCACAGCCACTAAACATCAATAAGTTGGCTTTTTATTGATTTCGTTTTTCATTTGTGAAGTTTGTCTCTATTTTACAGCTCATCTTTGTGCAGAGTTTTTAGGGGGATTTTGTGTGTTGATTTCTTACCAATAAAAATTGGGCATTGGCCACAATTAATTAGCTAAATCTGCATTTTGCATAAATTACCAAATAATATTTTCATATTTCCCTCCTCAGCCCAATCCCAATGCAAATTTAATTTTTTATCTCTCCTTTTTTTTCCGATGTTTTTTGTGGGGCAATAAATCAAGTCTGAAGCGGTTTTTTTTTGTGGGCCACCGCCAAAGTTCTAACTGATAATTTATTTGGTCTATGGGACAGAGGTTACTTTGAATGATTTTAGCGGTGCTTTTCAAACGTTATCGAAACTAGTTTGGAGTCAGTCTTCGAGGTAGTCTCCTCTTCCCTTCAGAGCTACTACTCATTCCGGCTACTGTTCCACAGATCACCATCGATAAGAGCTGCTCTTTTGGCCAATTTGCAATTGTCAAACAATTAAATAACAATAATTTCGGACACACACGGATGGAGCGAGCAGGCAGCAGAGCAGCATTGAACATTTATTTTGCCAAACGATGGATGCTTTTGGGTAATTTTTTTGTGGGGGCCAACAATCGATTGGTTTGTCGTTACGGATTGTTAGGCAAGCCCAGCAACTAGGACCGGAAGGAGCATCAGGAGTGGGACTAGGACCAGCACTAGGAGAATGGATAGAGCTCCTTTGGGGGTTGTTGATGGACTGAGGCCTGCATGGCGCACAGCCCTAAACAATTTAGGGGCGGGTTTTTTGTGTAGATTGTGTCTTTCTGTTTTTCTCTTTTTTTTTGGGTTCCAGCAGGAGACAGGAGTTAGAATGATTTGTGGCATTTTACAATTTTATTTGCTTCGTCTGCCCCTGCCCCATGGCCATGCATCATTTGTAAGCCAACTAAGCGTCCTTTAAGGACTATTTTGTGGATGCACTCAAACGAACAATGGAAGACACTCGCTCGACTCGACTCGACTCCCCGACTCGATTCGACTCTCCTCAAGACAATTTCTTTTGTGCGGTTTTGTGCCCTTCTGCCTTCCTGCCTTCCTGCCCTCTTCTGCCATCGCCAGCCCTGCTGCCTGCTGCATTTGATGTTCATTCGAAGGGGATTTTTCACATTTACCTGCTAAAAGTGCTGCTGAGATTTTGACACGTTTCTCCCTAGAGACTGCCACAGAGATCGGGGAAAATTGCAGTTCGCATGCGCAACCCAAACCCAAAACCAAGAACAGGACCAAAAACTGACCAAAAAAAATCTGTGTTTATCTGTGTGCAGGCCCTCTTGAGAGATCTATTGTCTCTATACGATGTTCGTGGGGACATAAACAAAGGTGTGATATTTGTTTCTCTTTTGTCCCTGATCGGGGCAATTGGCTCAAGTCAAGATGCATTTTTGGCTTGTCCATTGTTGCCGCCTGGAGAGGGCCAAGGCGTAGACTTCTTGTCAGCATTGTCACGCCATACAGACGTCGACGCCGCCCTGACAATTAGACAGATTCCGATATTGGACACTGGGCAATGGGCACTGGTCACTAGATGCATAAGGGCATTGTCAAGCCAATTATGATCAGTGTATGGTGAAAAATGTGTCGCTAGCTGACCGCTGCAGCGGTCCAGCAGCTGTTTTTTCATCCTTCAAGATGCAACTGGCACGCGCTTGGACTAGGCATTCTTGTGTGGGATTTAGCAGACAATACGAGGAGTTGGGCGTGTAATCTACCAAAAGGTGGTTTGTTCAGCATTCAAAGGTAATCAGTAGTTTGCAGATATGGCAATCGGATAGATGTTGGGAATTAGCTTAGATTTATCATGATTATCATGTGTAGATTGTGCTGTTTGATATTCTCTATGATTTTGGCATTTGTTTAATTAGTCAAGTGAAGGAGAAATGATTTTAAATGATTACTAGCTAGGTTACTTTTCAGAAGAAAGAACTTTGCTTGGGAGAGTTTAAAATTTATCAAAGATTTCTATAGATTTTGCTAGTCAGATCTAGCAGTCATAACAGAACCCTTCAGTGATTATAACATGGCTAAATTTAGTCTAGCAAGAGCTCTGCTTAACTTTTAAAACTGTCTGGTAGAAGGATTGAACTTATATCTTGCAATTTAATACAATAATCCATAAATTTCGGTTTTACGTTTAGGCCCTTTCAACTCATATATTCTTGCTATTCCATATTAACTAAAGACAAACCAAAATGTATATAAATAAAAATCTTACAAAACTATCACTAATCCCTAAGCTAAAACCCAACTCAAATCTCCAACTTTTGCCACAAATTAAAGAAAAAAAAACAGCCGCCACAGATCATTCCATGAGGATCCCCCCATATGAGAGGAAGGCGTCAACAAGTTTTTACACAAAACTTTTGTAATATTTATGGTGGTTTCTTTCTTTTTCTATTTATTTTCCTTTTTTTCACTTCTTTCAATTTTCTTGTGAATTATTAATGAAAAATCATTTATTGAAATATGTATGGGTATGGTTATGTGTTGTTGTTGTTGTTTTTTATAGTGGCTTTGCAGGCATTCGACATTTAAACGCTTAAATATTTATGCCTTTTTTATATCTCTTTCTCCCGACCCGATACGTACTACCTAAGAGCAGGCAGAAGAAAGACCCCATCATATACATTGTTGAATATTCATAAGCAAGCGCCTAGTGGCGTCATTTTCGGATTTGTATTTGGGATTGAGATGGGGATTGGGGATGGGAATGGTTATGGTTATGGGGATTGCGATTGGGATTGAGCAGCCGAAAGAGCCGAGAACAACTGGGGCGGGGTCAAGATCGATGATGTCAAGAAAAGGTCTTGGGCCAGCGGCATACAACTGTTGACATTTGATTTTCTGGGGTCTCTAAGCCCTTCGATTTTTGTGGTTGTAAGCGGCTTCGACTTATGTAGCGATCTCCCGCTGTTCTCACACTGACAGTTATCTCGGCTATTCTTCGATCCGAGATGGAAGAGCTTGCCCCGAGAATCTATAACACTTTCGGGCCAGTGGGTGCCAGAGCAATAAGCGTCAGCACCTTGTCCAATTTGCTATGGTAATGAAAATTACATTCGTCGAACAAAGCCATGGCAAATCGATCATCGCCGAGCATAAATCATGATCAATTCTCTGCAGACTCATGGCAAAATACACTCGTATTTCGGTTCGTATAGTGAGTACACGCAAAAACCGAAACAAAATATATAAAAATCCTGTGGGTGGTTCACACACACAAAAAAAAAAACTCGCAGCACTCACAGCGGGTGCAAAAATCGATTAAACGTTTTAGCCCCAAAAAAGAACCGGATAAAAATGAAATCTTTTTTGTTGAATGAACATTGGAATTGAGCAACATCATCCAGGCGACACGATCAATGCAACATCGAGAGAAAATGTTTAGCTAATGTTCAACTGAATATCAACTTTTTGTGTGCCCTGGGGTTGGGGGTTTGGTTTGGCATCCACTGCAGATCGCAGCTCACAGCTCACAACTCAGATGAGCTTCATTTCACAGCCGAAAAACTTTTTGATTCACTCAAAAGTGTGGGCTGGTGCTGTGCTGTGCTGTGTATGATGTGAGACGATCGTCATTCCTGCGATATGCACCCCCAACTGTGCGATCTGTGTGCTTTTCATATTCACCGCGATCCGATGTGGTTTTTGGTCTCTGTTTTGTAAACTCATCGTTTTCCAGCGGTTATTAGTGCGATCAGATCGCTTTGCCTTTGAAATTGAATTGGATCTCGATCGGAATCTGTATCTGTATCTAAATTTCGAGTCTAAGATCTTTGTCTTAACGCTCCCCCACACACACACGCTGCCATATCTAATGGTTGGCCTGACTGACGCCGCCTGTTGCGTTTTCTGGCCCAAATGCTCTCAGCGGGCTAACAAACTAAACAACCAAAATCATTTTATGGGTCACTGAGAGTTGTCTTGTCTTACATGTGCACCAATTAAAATGGAAAGCCAAATCATAAGCTCCCTGGCTGTGCGGGTGGAATATGATATATATATTCCTCATATATACAGATATTCAGAATTGGAAATTTGCATTTACACATCCTTGAAAGAGCTTTAAATCACGATAAATAGGGGTTTGACTCTCAATGTAATATATAGTGAGAGATTGGCACAAGTTATCTATCCCCTAATTAAGGTGTCAAGCCGTGTTTAACCTTGTGTAAGCCACAACTAAACGATTTTTGTTCACATTTAAATGACAAGTAATATAATATATAGTTTCCAAGTATTTTTCAAAGTTTTACTTCTGCTTTAAATATCAGAACTCTCAGGCATAATCAGTAATAAAACAAATTATTATGGATTACAATTGTCGCAATTTCTTTTTTACATCTTCTTTTAATTCATAAATTATGATTTACTTCAGTTATAATTCAGACATTTTTCCTATAGGCATATCAATTCTGTAATCCCCTGCAAAACTATCTGCCAGAACTCACCTTCATTTTAATTGCCTCCACAATTTTGGCGGTTTTTAATCCAAGTCTTTTGCACAAAATTCTTTAGCCAGCTTTAGTCAGGACTGGACCTTAGAGTGTGGCGTGTAGATCTTAGCGAGTAGTAGATCTAAGGACGACTTGATCAGTGTTTGTCAAGCGTCCAACAGTTGTCACTGGCCTCATAAGATGCTGCTTATATAATATTCTGCTGCTATAAATAAACACCGACCGATATGATGTATCCGATGGATCAATTTACGAGCGTTTGCAACATTTTCATTGATTAGCACATTCGATAACAGTTCACTCTGCCGTCGGCTATATGGATGTTGGTGGTAGATGTTGCCGCTTTTCGTACAGAGAGCGCTCGGGCAGGCGGAGGCGGAGGCGGTGCACCTTATCAAGAGCGACGCGTACGCGTGTCGCGATAACACGTTAGGGCCAAGAACGACGGCAATCGTGGCTCAGACGAAAAGAGCCACCAGCCAGAACCAGAGAATACGTTTTCAGAGCGGTATTCGGAGCGGAGCGGAGCGGACGCGACGTTGTTACAGCTTCGAGGCCACTGCGTAAACTGCCGGTGCTCTAGCCACACGGATCTGACGGCAGCATTGGATGTGATGTCTGTGACGATGACGCCCGGTTTCCATATGTCCATAGCATACGGCAAACACCACCACAACACGCACACATTTGAATAGAGCGCACACCACCACCAGCAATACGACCACCACTGCAGCAGCAGCTCCGAATTTCGACTCGAAAACCCGCTCAACTGGTTCTCGAGCCACAGCTGTCGTCTCGGGGCTGTTGGTGATTGGTTGCCATGACTGCGTCCGGGTCGACGGGCAACGCCCCCTTTCGGAACGAGTTTCCGCTTGTCGTCCCCCATTTTGAGTGGTTTCGAATGGCTCTCGCATCGCATCGCATCGCATGGCACCACCAGCAGCAGAGCACCACTGCGCGCGGCCAATTGAGTGCGCCGGCGCGTGCCGGTGCCATTGGATGGGTGGGTGTTGTTGTTGCTGCTGCTGCTGCTGTTGCCACACTCTGTCTCAGTGGATGGAAGAAGAGTGTCATGCCCCAGTGGATGGATGAATGAATGGATGGATGGAGAGCGGAACTCGGACGCGGCCGCACTTGACTTTTTTGGGGTCAAACCGCTTGACGGGGGAGGCGGCTGCCATGCCAGTTGACAGTTGTGAATGTTGTTGAATACTTTATTCGTTTTATTTTTTGGGTATTTTTTCATTTAATGGAATGCCAGATACTCGCATGATAGTGGAGTAGAGCTTCCTGCATGGAGAACATTTAAGTTACGGCAAAATTTAATTTGGGTAACATTTAAAGAGGGGTCAAAAGCGATGTGGCTGGGGGATGGTGATACGTACATCTGGATACGTAGTTTAGCAGGGAATAAGAGATACGAGTACAATGTTTTATTGGTGCAGATACTGGTGTACTTTAATTTCACATTCTTCTTTGCTTTCTTTTAGAAATCTTTGTTTACTCAAATGCCAAATTTCCACCTTCCTACCACTTTGCCAGGTCCTTATCTCAGTGGAACTTTAAATAATTGCACTCCAAAAGTGGTTTTGATTTAAATATAAGATCAAAACTTGGTACAACGAACCAATCGAACCAATTAGATAAGCTAATAATCTAAGCATTAAAAAATCATTTGACACTCAAAGATCAGGTTTGAAATTCCCCAAATTATGATCTGTTGCACTTTGAATAGTTTCCCCCATTTGCCTCCATTTTTTAATCCCCAAAAGCATTGTTAACTTGAAGCCATTCCATTAGTTAGGCTTTGTTAGGCTGGATCTGCAAGGGTTTCTCCATATTTAGCCATCATTTTTCAGCATCTCTTGCCCTGTACTCGATTCTCCTTTGGAGTGTGCTGCCTTTTAAAGCCGCTTGGCATTCAATTGGCATTTTGCTGTCGCCATTCGCCAGCATCTCCTCCCACTACCGCTCCATTTGCTCGGCTCTCCATCTGCCACACGATTCTCCTGCTTCTTTTTTCGTTGCGCCCTGCTCACGTTATTTAAGGATTAACATCATTTTATGCTGCCTCGCAATGCCTTTTTTGCAGGATTAAATGCTGCCGTCTGTTGGCAGTTCTCTCAGCCTCTGCCTCTGCCTGTGCCACACCACACCCCACTCCAGCCCCTTTCACTCCTTTGAATTGATTGCATTGCACTTTTTCCTGTGGCTGGTGTTGTTGTTGCATAGTTTGCGCTGATGCGCCGCCTCCATGGGGCAGGAGCTCCCTTTCGTTTCCCTCATCCTCGTGCGTGCTCCCTCTTTCCTGGCTACAAAGTGATTTTTATGGCTTTTCGTTGACTCTGTATTGGTGGTGTATCTGTGTGTGTGAGTGTATGCAAATGTTTGCTCTTGTGTGTGTGTGAGTGAGTGAATGCACTTTGATGTTTCCGCATTACAAAGGCGGCACTTTAATGGCCCCTCGCATGCTCGTATATCAAACGAGAGGAAAGCTTGACAGCAGCTCAAAGCTTTAACACGCATACGCCCCGTGGCGGGCCCCCCTTACATAAAAGATAAGGCAAACTACAGACAGATAAATAATATAGATGAGGGTTATCTAGGGAGGATACTAATGCCTAGGGAATTTAGAGATGGTTAGAGAGTGGAGAGATCTAGGTAGAGTATGAAGGAATAAGTGCGTGGTGGAAAGAAATAGTATAATGCAGAGATATGGTACATGGAGTAGTTACTTGGAGATACTATAGCTTTCAGGGAAGATATGGTGAAACACAGAGAGCACATCTGGAGATGCTAAGAGGTTACAGCAAGGAACACAGAAATCTA
The DNA here is from genome assembly GCA_018150885.1 of Drosophila tristis. Taxonomy (NCBI): domain Eukaryota; kingdom Metazoa; phylum Arthropoda; class Insecta; order Diptera; family Drosophilidae; genus Drosophila; species Drosophila tristis. The sequence goes on from JAECWT010000001.1 coordinate 157,988, forward strand.
TCCGAAACATTAATAGATTCCTTTGGTTTTATCTAACATCTAACAGCCACATCGATGCGCAGCCTTTCACTTATCCTTGGCCACATCTGCCCCTAAAATGACTCGATCGAAGAGGCCACTAAATTGATTAACAGTAGCCCCATACCACAATCCTAGCCGCAGAGTGAAAGAGAGACGACAGTTCAAGCTGTCAACGCTTCAGCCTTTCCCGGAATGCCTTCCATTTACATGCCATAATTTTCAAATGTCACCCGTTTACAAAAGCCTTGACCATTTGATTTCGACCGCCTTTGGGCAGTAGGGTTTTGCCTTCACTCGCATTGTTTGGATCGGAACAGGTTGAACCTCGGGCATCGGGCCTGGGGCACCGCCACCGCCAGAAGACTACCTGCAACGCGAACCCTAAATGAACTCATCCTTTTCATTTCTTTCTTTGTTCGACCCATAAACCAGCGATATAATATTTATTTGGATCTTTATTGAGCTGCAACCTGTCGTTGGGTCTTGGGTCCCTCTCTCTCTCTCACACTCACACTCTTTGTCTCTCGGGGTCTTCCCATTTTGCTGGCAGATTTATGTGCTGCGCCTCCACTAAGATATCATCCAAAGATACCATCGAAGGGCTGGCTGCCCAAAAGAACAGCCAACTCTCTCACTGTCTTTGATCGCTGAAAATTTCAGGGTAATTTGTTGGGTCTGCTCTTTCTCTGGCCCAAAAACTGTTGGTGGCATGTTCGTTGGACTGCTGCTGCTGCTACCCATCGCGCGTGTTATGAAGATGTTAACCCCTGGACTATGTCTTAATTGTCAGGGGTTAGAGCCACAGTGCCTCTTGAGCGAATGTCTGTTTGCATAGTTCCTATCCTGTGCCTGTTTGCTCAAGTTTTATGACCGCTTTGCTAACATGTGCCATGGGATATCATTTTGTGGTAGTAAAACGACAGTCGAATGCGTTCTCAAACTCCATAAATCATCGGTACATGGCCGGCATGGAATTTATGTTAAATGTGCTCTGGGGGGACATTCTGGATGAACATTTATTTTCTGGATTTCCGATAGGAAACTTGGGGTTTCCTTTACCCTCCCATCCACTCCCAATTGCAAAACACAATTTTCATTGCTTTTTTTTCTTCGTTCTCCTTATACATTATAGTATATATATATGTATATATATATTTGTAATAACTCTCTAGTGTATATATAAATTAAAATAAATAAATACATTTTTTTGGTTTGTGATTTTTTTGTTGGTTTTCTTGTTTTTTTTTTTTGTTGTTGTTTAATAATAGTTATCATTAGCATCATCATCATCATCATCAATGATCATCATTATCGTTATCATTAGAATAATCCTTGTCGGTAAAAACTCCGCTCATTTGTGTCTGTCTTTATATCTCATTGCATGCTCGGGTTGTTCGAGTTGTTCTGGTTGTTGTCGCAGTTGGTTGCAGTTTGTCGTGTTGTATAATTAGTTTTACGGTTTTAGTAGATCGGATTGACTTATCATGATGCGCAGCAATAATAATAATATTAATAATAATAATAGCAATAATAATATACTGTATAACATACTCTATTTTTAGTTACCTTTCGGTCTGCCCATAGGTTCATTCTCATCATTCCCATCTTCCTCACACTACCCATCCCATCATCCTTCGTAACATTCCTTATCCTCAACAGGCTTTACTCGTTCAACATTTTTTGTGATTTTTCTTACTTTTTCTTTCTATAACAAACAGAGCAACAAACAAAGAAATGCACAACAGGAGCAAATGTTCGATATTTCAGGATACTCTTGATATTCTTTCTACCCATCTTCACATCCTCTTGCGATCTCTCTACTCTCCTTGGGGGACTACTAGGCCAACAAAGCGTTTTCTGTGTTCATATGTGGTACAATACGATTTTGTGCTTATTGATATTCCATTTGTTTTGTTTTGTTTGCTTTTGCTTTTGTTTTTGTTTCGGTTTCAGTTTCGATTTCGTGTTTGGTTTTTTTTGTTTCGAATCTTGAGCAGTTTTTTTGTTCACTAACTTACTTGGTACTTTGTTTGTTTTGTATCTTGTATCTTGTATGTTTTTGTATTGCAAAGTTGTATTGGTTATAATGCTATATATGTATATGATTTATCAAGCTGAGTTACTAATGCACCTTATTGTGAAAGCTATTCATACTCGTACTCGTACTTAGGTTAATGTTAAATGGTTCATGTCTCATCCACCCACCTAACTATCCAGCACCACCACCACCACCTCTATCTGCCACCGCTGGCCGCGTACCCGTGTGGTCTGTGGCCTGTGGTCCGTTTTCCGTGGTTCTCCGTCATAAGAGTTTTACTTTCTATGGCCACTACGTGATTGGAAATGATAAATGATCAATTGCTTTCGACCGATACGGATTACCGCCCCCTAACCTATATATATATACTTAATACCTAGATTTATGTATATATATATATATGAATACTATATACTATATATACTCGTAGTCGCACTTTAGATTGTGGTGTGTAAATTATTGTTATGTACATTTAGACATACGATACAGTTCTAGTAGAAGTTTCCGACTGAGTGTGGGAGAGAGAAGTTCTGCCATTGCTTTTCGAGTTTCGTTGTACAAAAGCAAATCATAAATCCTTATAGTAGATAGATAGATAGATATAGAGTGTGTGTATCGGAGCGATCATATCAGGCTTGGTTCTAGGCAGCGCAGTAAGACCCACAAAATAGGTTTTGAGAGTACTACATGCAGGCAGACATACATACAGCCATACATACATACACACATACATATGAATGTATGTGGAAATATGTGAAAATGATAAATGATAACGAAAAGTCAACACAAGTTTTTGTAACTTTAACTAATCATGTGGTTTTCCTTTTTATTATTATATTTTTCGATTTTCGCATTTTTTGTTGATTTTTTTCTTTTTTGTTGTTTTGTTTGTTTCACTTGCCTATATATCGTATTATTAGATGGTACATATACATATGTAGTTTTATACGCTAAGCTAATTATTTTGTTTAACAATAAATGTATAGCTGCTTGGCTCTCCGTCGTTTTCCATCTTTCCATCTTTCAATCTCCAATATCTTTCTTCTCCATAATCGTAGTTTTTCTTTATTTTTGTTTTTTTTGTTTTTTAACTAAAGTTTTTTGTTTTGCTGCAGCTTCTTTGCATTAAGGAACAGAAAAATTATAAAGAAATTCTATTTCGAAAAGAACATAAACGTAATCGTAGCGAATAATTCATGAATGAAAGAAATAGTTAACAAAAAGTGTGTAATAACTTAGACAATTAGAAAATAATAAGAATTGACTTCCTAAATCATAGATATATAGTATTTATATTATATACTTTTTATATAATAAACAGATTTAGTTGATTGTGTTGTTGTTGTTGTTGTTGTCGAGACTACTATTCGTCGAAGAGCTTTACACAAAATTTTGCAAAACAAAATTAGATATAAGACTCTTGCCCCCAAATCTGGCGGCAGATACGCTGCATAGCTCGAGTCCCAGGCCCAGGTCCAGGTTCAGGTTCAGGTGTCGCGTCAGTGGATGGAGTGGAGTGGAGTCGAGTCGAGTGGAGTGGTGTATCTCTCTCTGGCTTTTGCTACTGCTTTCGGTTGAGATTTCTAACATAATTAAAACGCATTCAATTAAACACACCAAAGCAAGACGACATCTAGTATTTTGTTTTGTCTTTTGATTTCGGTTTTTTGGTAGCAGCTTTGGAAAATATAATTGATATAAAATCATAGTGGGTCGGGGCCTTCGCTTTCTTCTACTGGGAGATGGGCATAGACAGGGGGTTCCTTCTCTCAGTATGTATGCGGTGTGGGCGCCCTTCGAGAGCTCACTCAGAAGCAATGATGGGAATATGCCAATATCAGCTGGAAAGGGACTGGAAGTCAGTGTGTGTATGTCATGTCACGTTACGTCTGCAGGTCCTAGTCCGTTTTTGTTTTTAGGGGCCGTCGTTGTGTGTGTTTGTTTGTTTAATTATTGCTTTTCCGGGTACTCGTTAGTAGTTTATTAAAGACTATTTTATAATGGCACAAAATATACAGCATTCATATTTCTCATCTTTCGGTTATCGGTTATCCTTTCATCTGTTTCTTGCGGCGACTGCTATTGTAGCTATATCGTACAGTACTCCTTACATATATATATGTATATATATATATATATATATTGAGGCTATATGCTATGATGGTTTTAATCCCCATTTCTGTTACTGTTTATGCGGAAGATTCTGTGTAGATTGTGGTGTGTGGTGTGGTGTGTTGTGGTTTGGTTTGATTTGCTGACACTGATTCTTCAGTTATAAGTCCCTGCCCCAGCGCTCGCTTCCAGCTGCTACCAATACTCGTGTATGCCCCACCACTATCCGCTCTATCGCTCTCTGCTCCGCCAGAGATCGCTCGCTCTGCCACATATCTCTGGCGATCGCCATCTGCTCTTCCCGCTTTCATTTCGCTCGCTCTGTTCCTTTTCCATTTCATTTCTTCTTTCTTTTTGTCATCTACTTTATGTTCCACTAGATTAGGTTGCTATTTATCTTTATCTTAGGTATGCCGTTATGTGTATGTAGTTTTTGTTTCGCTTTATCTGCTTTTTATCTGGGTGTTTTTTGTTTGTTTGTGGGCGTCCTTCCGGTGGATGGCTTTACCGCGGGCGCGATCCTTTGTAGTTGGGATTCGGATGACGGCTGGGATGACGAGCTGTAAACGAGAAAAATAGTATTAGCTGGAAGATCTTTGGGCACTGCAAAGGACTCCTCCACTCACCTTGTATCATCATTGTGGGATACATGCCGGCCATCTGTGGCATCTGCGGCCTGATATCGTTAGACGGCGAGCGTCGGCTGTTGGGCAAGGCCACCGATGGCTGCAAAAGAATCATTCAAATATATAACTTAGCCAGTTTAAAGGTGCATAAATATTAATCCCACTTACATGCGCAAAGTACGCCTGGCCATACTTGAAGTATACGCCGGATGCCCCATTCGGATTGTATCCGCCGAGGGCGGCACTCAGCACCGCCGCTGTGGCCTGTTGCCCGGCTGCTCCGGCTGCTGCTGCGGCGGCGGCACTGTGATGCAGCTGAGCTGGAATGTGCGAGGCGCGTGGTCCGCCGGCGCCAGCATTGTTGCCGCCACCATTCGAGCCACCGCCGCCGCCGCCACCTCCCATGTAGATCGAGGGCGGTGAGGCGTTCATGGTAGCGCCCGTGGCCTGATCGAGAACGACATAGCCGCCGGTATGGCTGACCAGGGCGGAAGCTGGAGCGGCATTCGGTGTGTTGGCGGCACTGTTGTTGTTGCTGCTGACAATACTGTTCGGCGAATTGTTGCTGCTCTCGTGGCTGCCATTGCCCCCGCCGCCTCCTCCTCCATTGGCGCTGGGCGAATTCCGCTGCGAGACGCTGCGCCGATAGTCCGTGTTCATGGACTTCTGGCTGCGGAAACTGGCGGCTGCCGCATTGAGGCGCACCGGTGGCTTGGACTCGTAGCTGGAGCCACCGCCTCCGCCCGGATTCGAGGGCGGGGCGTAGCTGGGCGGTGGTCCACTGATGAGAGGCAGCTGATTGGGCTTGCCCTCGCGCTTGTTCAGCACATGTGGCGGCGGTCCGCGATGGTGGTAGGGCGGGGCTGACGAGGAGAGGGGTCCACCGCCGCCTCCTCCTCCGCCCAGGCTGATGCTGGGCGAGGCACGGGGCGTGGGCTCGTTGTTGGAGTTCAGCAAGGGCGTCTTGGCGCCCGACGGAATGCCGCTCAGTGGCACCGAGTGCCGGGGGTTGTAGCCGCCCGGATGGTACGGCTTGCGCGGTGGTCCGGACGAGCCGCCGCCGTTGTTGTTGCGCTTCTCGTAGGGCGTGGCATAGCCACCCTCGTTGCTGCTCTGGTAGTAGTGCGGCGTGGAGCTGTTGCTGTGGTAGCCACCGCCTCCTCCACCGCCGCCGCTGCTGCTGCCAGTGCTGCTGTTATTCGGAGCTGGCGGAGTGCTGAACAACGGCGCCTGGCGTCCTGGGGCCGCGGGTGTGCTAGGAGCCGACTGTGAGGCACCCGGATCCACGGATCCCGCTCCCGCCGGATAGAAGGGAGCCGCCGTGATCAGTGTGTGGTGCGGAACCGACTGCGACTGAGGCAGTGGCTGCTGCTGCTGCTGCACCACCTGTGCTCCGGGCTGAGATCCCACCTGGCCGACAGCTGCTGCTGCCGCCGCATAGGGGAAGATGTTCGTTGGGATCGGGGCCGTGGCATGCTGCGCTGGCAGAATATAGCAGTGGGCGCCAGCCGCGGCCGCTGCAGCAGCGGCACTGAGATCTTGACTGCCCGCCGCTCCGCCATGGGCCAGGGTCAGTGTCGGGAGCGCATGATATGTCGTTGTGCCTCCAGATGGAGCAGCGATGAGCTGTGTGACGCCCGGACCCGGGTGATGGGCCGCAGTGGCGTGGCCCACTGATGTCGGCGGGTAGCTGGGATTGTAGTGAATGGAGCCGCCTCCGGGCGTGCGCTTCACACGGGCTCCTCCACCGCCGCCTCCTCCTCCACCAGTCATGTAGCCGGACGTGGTCAGCACTTGTCCCCCGTTGCCGGCCTGCTGCTGATGGTGGTGGTGGTGATGATGCTGGGCTGCGGACACCGTGGGCGGTCCAGCCGCTGAGGCAGTCGCATGCCCCGGCTGACTCTGGCCCGGCAGTGCCTGTGTGGGGGCTCCCTGTCCGCCCGGTGGCTGGGCAGTGGCTACCATTGGCGCGGCAGCCACCGCTTGCTGCGGCACGTAGTAGGGTATCGGGTGGTAGTACGGGTAGGAGTATTGGAACGGGTACGAGGCCATCGGCAGCTGCTGCAGCTGCGGGCCGCCCGGTTCGCTGGAGTAGATCAGCGGTGCCTGGTATATGGGTGCTCCGTTGGGACCTGCGGCCGCAAACTGTGCTCCTGGATAGGCCGCTGCGGCAGGCATTGGCATCACTGCGGTGGCCGGTCCACCCGGTCCCGCCTGGTAGATGGCCTGGGCCTGGATGAGACCCTCGCGCTGCTGCTGGGCCGGATCGAAGACAGGTATCATGTAGGTGCCGCCGGACAGCTCACCGCCGGCCTCCGGCGAGGCGAACAGCGTCTGTCCGGGCGGATGGGTGCTCGTCGTGAGTTGGAAGAGCGGCTGGGAGCCGGCACCGGCGCTGGTCACACCCGGTTGCGGGTAGGCGGCATACACCATACCCTGGGGCACAGCATAGATGCTGCCATCGGGCTGTGCAGCAGGAGGAAAAGGATAAGCTTTATCTTTAGCAGAGACAGAGACAGAGCCAGAAAATGACATGCTTACCCCCTGCTGATATGTGGTGGCGCAGTAAGGAGCCGCCCCGTTCGGGGTGGTGGTGGTGTGAAAGACGGTGGATCCATCTGGCGCCTGGTAGCTCTGCGTGTACGTCCAGGTGGTCTTTGGCTCCTCGACGGGCACGCCCTGGCTGATGCCCTGCAGATGACTGACGGGCTTCGCCTCGCACTGGCTGTAGGGCGTCGAACTGGGCGACACAGACTGGACATCGCAGTTCATCTGCGTGGCAACGACGACTGGCAGCGGTGTCTGACTGCTGCTGGGCGGCATCTCGGCAGTGCCCGAGGACGACGTGGACGAGACAGAGGTGGATGGTGCCGGGAGCGGCTCGTCCGGCTCCTCCTCTTCGATGGCAGCTGCCTCCATTTCCTTCTCGACAGCGGCACAGCAGGCTGGTATATTCGGACTGGTGGCCTGATTCTTGTACTTTTGCACCTCGATGCGATCGTAGTTCTTGGTGGAGGTCGAGGTCGTAATGCTCAGGCAGGCCGTGGCACTGGCCAGGCTGCTATCACAATCGTCGCCCGGCTTGATGCTGACGACGTCATTGCTGGGCAGTTGTTGCTGTTGCTGTGGAAGCTGCTGTGGCAGCAATGGTATCTGCTGCTGTGGCAGTTGCTGTGGGATCGTCGGCTGCGGTTGTTGCTGTACGAGCGTCGGCTGTTGTGGCACCAGCGGCTGCTGCGGGATCTGCTGTGGAAGCGCCTGCTGTTGCTGCGGCTGCACTGGGAGTTGTTGCTGTTGCTGCTGCGGTGGCAACGGCTGCTGTTCGCTGATCATGTAACCGGATTCGTAACCCTCGGAACAGTCCAAGCCCGGCGACTGCACCTCCTCGGCATAGCTCTCTGTGGGGCTGCAGGACAGCTCATTTGTGGCATACACCTGCTGCTGCTGCTGCTGTGGAGGTGGCTGCTGCTGTTGCTGTTGTTGCTGCAACTGTTGCTGTGGCGACGGCTGCTGGTGATGCTGCTGCTGCTGTTGCGGTGGCGGCGGCTGGTGTGGCGATGCCCGGCGATAGTTGGAGTAGCTGCCGGAGTTGTTATTCCCGGACTGATACTGGTTGCCCGCATGTTGGAGCGCCTGATTGGGCGGCAGATTGGACGGGTCGTAGTGGTAGATGGAGCTGCAAAATCGAAGAAAAACCATTAGAGATCTGCAAGCTCTCGTTTCACATAAATTGGGGTTCAGTGTCATTTGGTTTTTTCTCGCTCGGCGGCATGCAACGTTCGAATAGGCAATATACGAAAAAAAGAACCAAGTATAAAGTGTATAAAGGAAAGTACAGTCAGCTCAAGCGGTCTGCTGACAGGGTTGCCACAGTTTTTGCAGTGTGCGTGTGTATGTGTGTGTGTGTGTGTGTAGGTTTGGGTGTGGGTGTTTGTGTTAGCACGACGAGACGGCAGCGGCAGCGACAGCGACAGCGACAGACACTTAGTATTTTAAAAAGTATTTTAAATCGAAAAAAAAAACATCAACATCAACAGAATTGGCTTATTTTGGTTGCAATTTGAACAAACAACAATTAGGTTAAGACAAGTGACAAGACAACAACACGGGCAGACACTGGTACAGTACACACATCATTCATTCATTCAATCAATCGCTGAATGATGTGATGTGACAATATGGTGAGTGGAGGAGAGTGAAGAGTGGAATTCTCTGGAGTGAAAGAGTCGAAGAGAGCGGCGCCCTGTGGTGGTATGTGAAGAGTGGAGTTTTGTTGTTGTTTGTGGGTGTGGAGGTGGAGCGATGATCGTGAGAGCGAGAGAATAGCGATAGATAATTGAGATTGAGATTGAGAGAGGGTGAGACGAATAATTATATTCGATAGCAGTTGGTGTTTTGCATTTGGTGTCGGTTTTGATTAATTTATCGAGTAGTTTTCGAGTTTTAGGCAGATAATTTACAAAAACAACATCAACAAGTCGTCACAGAACAAATAAAAGCTAGTTATAATAGCATATTTCACACATTAATAATAGTATTGTATATATATATATATGAAAAAAACAAACGTATATATATTGTATGTATATATAAGTATTAAGAATATTCTATATGGTTATTACTAAAATGGCTAAACATTTGCGAGTTCTTTAAGCGAATATGCAAGGTGGTTTTGTTGATAATATATCCTCATGTATATATATCCTGAACAAACATTTAAACGAAACCAAAAATATATATTTGTATATTTAGGAAATAAAAGAAAAACTAAAAGACTTTTTCTATGTCTATGTAGATGTGAAGACAACAAGTAAAACTGAGTTGCGGGCATTTTAATGTCGCGTACCGTGAAACTCGATTTCAAGAGTCGCAAGGGACACGTCAAGACCCGGTTATCAGTTGCTAAATAAGAATTTGTATATCTCTATGACTACTGATTACTGATTCGATTTGACTTGATTTAAATGCTGCCTGAAAACTATTATTATATATTTATTATATACAAAAATTACAGATGAACAAAACGAATCGGATCTACCTTGTAACTCATAGCTTTGGCATTCTTTAAGAACACATTACAGGTAAATAAATAGCATATAATTATCTATAAAAAAATATGTCTGGCACTCCATCTCTCGATTCTTGCTAAGCACAATATTGTAAAGATAAAACTACTAAAATTTAAACTTCCAACTCTGGCATTAAGCCGCCTGGCCTGGCCTGTCTGTCGCTTTGTTATGTTCTGCTGTTAGGATTAGTGTCGCAATCGAAATCAAAATAAAACTGGAACAAAACGTAACGTAACGTAACGTAACGTGTAACGTATAACTTAAGTACCAAAAGCATTGCGATAATTTTTTGTTGTTTTGTTTGGAAAGAAATAGGCTTAAAATTTTGCAGCGATTTTTCATTTGTTTTTTTCTATTTGTTTGTGTGGTTAAAATTTGTTTCGTATTTTTTTTTGGTTTAGTTTTTGTAAATTACCCGTCTGCATTGACAATTGGTTGGAGGGTTTGCGGATCAATGAGGAGGCTGCCAATTGGCACATTCGAAATGTCTGTGACGGCCCACACCAGTCCCGATGATGTCCCTGAGCAATTGGACGCCGATGACGCCGACGAGGATGAGGACGAAGACGATGCTGCTGCTGCTTCGGCTGCTGCTGTTGTGGATGCTGTGGATGCTGTGGATGCTGCTGCTGCCTGCTGTTGGTACGAAGCGGAGCCTCCGCCGCCACCCCCTACCAATCCTAATCCCAATCCCATGCCCATGCGATTAGGGATCGGCTGACTGAGCTCCGGTGTCTGCCGGTCGCTGCCGTAGCCTGTGGGCGAGGGCGTGACGGAATCGGAGCGCACCGACTGGGTGCGTGTCTTGTAGCTGGAGTTGGTTGGAGGGTGGTAGGAATTTTGGTTTTAAATGTTGGTTGGTTGGTTGTTTGTTTCGTTTCGTTTTGTGATCGTTTTGTCGCGGGGGAATTCGCGTTTTTTCGGTTTTACAGTCATATATAATTTATAAAAAATGGAGCGAGAGCGATTGGATTGGATTGGTTGGGCATGAGGATGTGGAATCGGCTAGAAAGTGGCATCGGCTTGCTGCTGCAAGTACTACTCACCCACTGCTGGAAGGAGACAGCCGCCAGGCTGTGCTGTTGCTGCCAGTCGAGTCCTGTTTGGCAAAGCCACCGCGTCCGCTCTTGATTGAGTTGCTGGAGTCGCCGCGCGGCAAAGAGTTGCCACCGCCACCGCCATTGCCACCAGCACTGGGCGGTCCACCATAGTTGCCAAAGTTGTGGGACTTGGGCACTGCACCACCCGAACGCATGCCATCACGTGATTCCGTCGACTGGGGAATGAAATTTTGCTTAGTTTAGGGGGATATATTCTTTCGAGTGTGTAGCTATCGAATCGTACATTCTGCATTTGCAGCATCTTTCCATTGGGCCGCTTGGGCCGCGGTGGCTGTGATTGCTTCTGCTGCTGCTGTTGCTCCCATCCGCCATAGCAATCCTCATCGCCATAATCCTGGGTGCCCGTGCGGCTAAAGATGCGACTACGCGCCCGATCATAATCCTCCTCGCGCTCCTCAAAGCTCTTGGCCTTGCGATCGAGCATCACACGCTCGGGACAAAGATACGGCGATTGGCGTACCTCATCGAAGCTGTGCGTGTCCCGCTTGAGAATTGACTTGCGTACATCATCGCGCACTAGCGATTGGAAGCGGATCTGCAAGCCAAAATTTCAATTAGAATAGAGTTTCAGCAGAATTCAATCCTAGATGCACGTACCTCTGGTATGCGTGTACCCTTTGTGGCAGCCACAATCACGCACTGCTGTGTCTCTGTGTCCACATTGTGCTCCATTCCAAAGAACGCGGCCGTGCGATGGATGAGCATGCGGTTGTACGAGGAAGCCGGTGGAAAACGGAACTCACAATCGTGTCTACAGAATATACAGAGAGAGAAATATATACAGACACACTAATAGAGGGAGGAATGAATGGAATCTCATGGGGAAAGACTCACCCATTGTCCTGTATGAAATCGATAAGATCTTTCTCGATTTTCAAGAGTATATTGCGATCCTTGGGATTCTTGTTGAGCGTATCGCGAAAGAACATCAGCAGATCGGTGCCTCCGAAATCGGTGTAATGCTCGCTCGAGTTCTCTGATTGATGAAAGACTAGAATCAGTGAGTGACATGAGCCGGGTGATGGGCCACAGTTTGCGATGCCGCGAAAGATGCCACTTACCGCGCGATATGAAGCCCGATGTGTTGTTGCTCGAATTGTTTGAATTGCAATTGTTGGGCATGCCACCGCCACCGCCTCCGCCATTTGCCCCTCCACCGAATCCGCGTTCGCGTTCTCCTCCCCCGCCATCAATGCTGCCCGACGAGCTGCCGCCAATGTTCTTCAAGCGTGGCTTATTCCCCTTTGAATTGGTATTGGCGCGATGCTTCTTGCCACCGCCTCCGCCTCCGCCTCTGGGCCCCTCGTAGTGGTAGCTCTCCTCGTCATGGTTATTGCTGAGATTACTATTCTGGCTGGACATCTCATGGCGTTCGTGGCGCTCGTGACGATCCGCGGCCTTGTAGTTCATTCCCGAATTGTAGATGACATTCGCGGCAGAGTTATTGGTGCTGTTACTGTTGCTGTGATGCTTGTTGTTGTCCAGTCCATTGGCCTTCATATCCACCACGAATTTCTTGTTATTGTTGTACTCCATGCCGCTGCCATTGCTGTTGGTGCGATTGTGCTGTCCGCCGCCGCCAGATTTCTTGGGTGGCGACAACTTGGGAAACTCTGCCTCATTGCTGAGTGGCATGTTCTGTGGTGGCTTTGGCGGCGTCTGGTGCTGCTGCTGCTGTGGCTGATGTTGCTGTTGCTGACTAGTGACAATCACGGCAGGTGTCTCCATCAGCGGGGAATTACCCCGAATTCCGGATGATTGTGCTTTGCTGTTGTTATTGTTATTATTATTGTTGTTATTGTTGTTGTTGTTGTGCTCGTGGGGTTCCCCCTGGAACTGCTGTTGCTGCTGCGGCTCGGAGGCAGCTCTCGGCGTTGGCGTGCGTGGAGGCGATGTGGACTCACGCATGGCATGACTGCGTGTGAGATGTTTGCCCTTCATGTTACCCTGTAAAGCAAAGAGTATGGCCAAGTGGAGGGGTAGCAATTAGTTTCAAATTAGTTACAAAAATGAATGCCAAAGTTGAAGCGAAGGGAATGAGTTGCCTGCCCAGTACCCTGTGTTCCATGATGCAATTGTTGGCTCATTTAAATGTTCAAGCACACACACACACACATCACAGTCGAAAAACGGAAAAGGTTAGAGGCGGAAAACTCCACCTCCATTCTCGGCTGCCTTTTGACATTTTTGCGGCACGTGAAGGACAGAGAGAGAGTTGCTCAGGCGTCAGGCATTCAGCCATCGTTCAGGTTCAGTCAATGAGTCAGTCCGTCAGTCAGCCCAAGTCCATCCATTAATTTCGTTCTTTTTACTATTTGTTTGCCCCTCCATTGATTTTCCACCCAAGCCACGAATCTACTGAATCGACTGACAGACGACTGACATCATTAATCAGTTGTTGTTGAAGTCACGGAAAGTCACTCGAAATGGCTGGCAAAGTCCTTAATTAACACTTGATGTTCAATGAAGAAAACGAGAACTCTGCTTTAGGCAGCTTTCAGTGAGACAAAAAATACTTGGACCCTCACTGCCTCTCCTGTATCAATCGCTACTGTTCCCAAAGCCCCTAAATCCCAAAATCCCAACCCAACCCCTAATTATCACAACTTTCCTTAGGATTCTTTTCTTTCCCTTTTAACATAAAAGAATACAACTTTCTAGCCTTAGGAAATTTCTTTGAATTCATAAACAGACTTCCTGGAATTCCAAAAACTAAACTTTTAATGCTTAATTTTTTTTTTTTTTTTTTGGGTGAAAAATCAATAAATCGACCTTGGGCGCCACGCAGCAGCAGCTCCAAAAATTGCTGGTTGTCCCGAGCGCACATAAACAATGATTGACGATAAATCCTGCATGAGCGGAGTTAACTAAGGCAACCACAGACCTGCAGACCCACTGCCACCCCCACAAACACACACATAAACCTTGAACTTTGTTGGCAGAAAAAACAGAGAGAGAGATAGAGAGAGCGAGCTGTCTGGGATTGTGGGGGGGGACAGGCAGGCAGCCAGCAATCAGAAACACGTTTACCAACAATTGCTGCAACTCTTTGGGACTATCATCGTCCGTAGGGGTCGATTGGGGAATTTCCAGGCATAACCAATTCCTAGAAAGGCACACAAACACAGACACAGACACCACCCCCGACAATACCAATCGCAATTGCACTCTCCCAGTCCCCCACAGTCCCTGGGTTGCATTTGTACCACTCCCACTATAGTACCATCCCCCATATCGCTCCATTCAGATTTTGCCAGTGACCTGACCCACTTTAATAGACGTTTTTTGGGCGTGTATCCTTTGCTCGAGAGTTCAGTTCATGGCTGCTGCACTTATGTATCTGCATCACAAGATACAGAGAGTGAGAGAGGGAGAGAGAGAGCACCGAGTCGAGAGCAGCGAGAGAATGCAACATAAGTTGACACCTGACTGACCTGACCTATATACTCCATTCCATGCTAGTTCTACGAGTACTATACACACATATACTTCTCTTAGCCCCAAAGCGACTGACTGACTGACTGACTGACTGACTGAAGGATAGATCAACACAAAGAAGGGATGGGATACTGAAAGTTGTTCTTCCTGTAGCAGAAACTTACTCGTCGATTGCCAAAACTATTTTGTCTTCCCAAATTGGCAGCACCGCCGTTTCCGTTTCCGTTTCCGCTTTGAGAATCTTCACAGTTAGTGTTGTTGCTGGTGTTTGTTGCACTTGCTGTTGCCGTTGGGCCTGTGGCCACAACCGATGATGAGGTGATGGCTGCCGTTGCTGTGGATGAAGCACCCGATCCAGTTCCAGATCCTGATCCCGATGGCGATCCTGCGATTGTTACAGCTCCTCCTCCAACTGCTAGTCCTGTTTGGGGCGTATTTGTGGCAACGGCGGCAGCGTTGTTGGCACTGGCAACAACTACAACGGCGGCCGCAGCAGCCGCTGATGATGAGGCAGAAGCGGCAGAGGATATATTGGTTGGAATATTCGTAGCTAGGGCTACTTGAGATTTTGTGGAACTCATAATCACAGTTTATGTCAAGTGTACTGCAAAGACAACAGAGTATAAAGGCTAGAATTAGTTGGATAATTAGATAGTCCTATAGATAATAATAGGTAAAATAAATAGTTCAAATGGGTGTGACAACTATTGAATACTTATGGGGGGCAATCGAAGGAGCAACTTTCTTGACAACCTTTCTAATTGAATTACAATTCCAAATGTTTCTGGTAATTTACTGAACAAATTTCGAATATAATTTTGGTATTATCTCAGTCTTTACAGGATAGTTTCTTAAACTTCTTAATTTTGACTCAACATCTGTCTTTTTGTAAGCAGATTGACTGATTCTTCAATGCAACTTTTTTAATTTTGGAGAAGTCCAACAACAATAAAAACAAAACAAGCCTTTTCAGCAAACGTTCAGTCTGCATGCTGTTGCATTCTCGCGCCCGGGAGCGATCACACAGCTGCGTTCACTCACGCCCGACATTTATTTTGTTTTTAACTTCTCGGGCATTCTTATTCGGACTAGTCGGCAGCAAGGCAATTTGTTTAATGCACAGACCAAAGGGATGCACTTTTCCACAGCCTTCCTCTAAGATTTTGCCGCATCTTAAAAGGTTTTCTTTCTTATGATTATCAGAAATAAAAAATTATTTTGTTAAACCTTTACCTCAATGACTGTTTTAGACTATTGCATTTTGTTTATACGGTTTTTATGTAGCTCCCAAAATAGTTGGTTTCAAGTTGTTTTCCTCCTCCTCCTACTGCTTTCGCCTCCTTTTTTGTCTCTCGTCCGTTTGATTTGTTAGTTGTTGTCTTTTCTCATAAGAATTAATGCATAGTTCTCAGATGGCTTTTGTTTTTGTTCTTACTTTTTGTACGAGTATTTTTGTTTTTATACGAATAAAATCATATTTGTCGAAAAGATTTTTGCGGCAGTGAAAGTTGATAGAATATTAATGTTGCATACAAAATGTAGAGTAGAAACGAAGAAACTTCGGAACTGCGAAAAAGTCTTCAGTTTTCAGAATTGCTTTTAGATAATTTTGTGCGACTTAGTTTAGGTATCTCTCTCCCTCTTTAGTTTTTAGTTGAGAGACAAGGCTTTGCGATTAGGTAGATAAATAGTTATTGTTCTTTGGAGTTTCGTAGCAAAAAGTGTTGTTTGAGAAAAATAAATAAAAACACTACTACTTTTCGAATTTCCTTTAGGTTAACTTTTATGTTTTTATGTTTTAATTGAATTTAAAACTTGATTCTTTGTTGATTGGTTTTTAGTTTTTTATAACGTTGTTTTTTTTTTTTATCACATTTACACCATATCACCGAAAATCAGAAGCTCGCACTCTCTCGCGCGTTTTGGTTTGGTCTCTTCGTGCACTTCTCTTCGATTTTCTCAATTTTTTGTTGTTTTAAAATTAATTTATGCACTAAACACTTAATGGCTATATTCTATAATTATTTTATATATAATATATATATTATATATGTGTTGTTTGTTTGTATGTATGTATATTGTATAGTTAAAAATATTTTAGTTAAAGCTTTTCTTTCTCTTTTTTTTCTGTTGTTGTTTTTGCTGTTGATTTTCCTCCTTCTTTGTTGATTTCCCTTTTTTTTGTTTGTTGTTTAGCTTTTCAGCATTTTTGGTTGTTCTTTATAGAGTTGTTGAGGTTTCGTGAGGATTTCCTTGATTTGTTGTTTGTGGCACACATTTTTATTCTTGCTGCAAGTTCGAAGGAAAACGTTGAGTACAAGTTGAGGGCTTTTCCACGAGAAAAAAATGCGCACGCGATACACACAGAGCGAAAGACAGAGACAGAGATGGTACAAAGATAGAGCGAGAGAGTGGCCACCAAGAGCGGGAGAGATAGATTGTGTAAACGCATACGCACACCAATAAACAATATGACCTTGTTTACGATTTATTTTGATATTCAAAACTGCAAAGAGAGAGACAGCGAGAGAATATTTCCTGATGCGAATTTTGCCCTCGGCAAAATAAATATTTTTGCATGATTAAAAGGGTGGATACCACCCCTCTCTTTCCATGTGGGGTATCCTTAAGCATATGCCCTCGCCCTGGACTGGTTTCTGGTTCATCTTTTTGCTGGTAATTATGTATCTTTGATTGCTACACTTTTAGGTAGCTAATTTTGTTCCCATTCTTTCAACAAAAGGGTTGCTGGACAGCCAAAAATCTTCTGGGACTCCGATGCTTATCTTTCGAGTTGAATAAACTTTTGCATAAGTAGATAGAGTCGGTGTTTGAGAGGGTAAGGACAAGAACTTTTGATGAACAAAAAGATAATTTTCATGGAGACAACATTTGATGGAGATCTTCAGGTATGAACTCTTTCAAAAGTGTCTTCAACAGCCAAGACTAAGTCGTCCTTTAGTCAAAGATTGCAAGCTTACCAAAAAAAATTTAAGAACCTACAAAATAACTTCATTTGGAAGAGGTAAGAAAGTTCCAGGCCTTCTCTTAACCGTTTAACCTTTCTTTTACCCAAAATCCACTTAGTTAACCTATTCATATTTTCCCTTTTTCTTTCGTTTTCATTTTCTTTTTCCTTTGCTCTTTTTGTGAGCATTAAATGGAATACCAAGCAAAAATCCGCAAGAAATATTAACAAAAGCTAATAAAAAAAAAAAGAAAACCTATAGATGAATGAAGGTCTGAGTGCACCCCAAAAAACCCCCAAAACACCCCCACTTTTCCACCTGACCAAATAGCGAATGTCATGTCAGTCGCATTGAATCTCATATTCTGGGAAATACCCGCGAAAATGGCGAAAAACGTGGAATGGCAGAGAAGCGGAATAAGAATAAGATTTGGAAAAGAGGCAGAGGCACAGGCAGGTGACAGATGACGTAGCCGCCTCAAAAAGAAACACGCATACGACGTGTGGCACACGACCAAAACGAAGCTGATGCGCCTTCGTATTTTCTGAGGAGGGTGAAAATGAGGCAAAGGCAAAGTTCGCCAAAGCAAAATTTGGGACAAAAGTCAGGCAAATGCATTCTTGATGGGAGCGGGAGTGGGGGGGATAGAAGATAGAGCAGGAGTAGGGCTAGAAGAGGAGCACCAAGAGGAGTCCAGTGCATGTGGCACGCTGATGGCCTGGCCTTCCCTCGTCTGTTTACAGCTGCTCTCACACACGGTAAAAGCTTTGTTCTACTAGGAAATGTGTTGCGGGTGTCTCACCAGAGCGAGATCGTGAGAGAGTGGCGCTCGGGGAGAGAGAGAGCGCGCGAAAGCTGTAGGGCGCTTGCGTGGGAGAAAGCACATTCGCGTGCCTGCACTTTCAGAAGCTCGCGAGCCAGGCAGGAAATGCAATGATGGCAAAAGGGAATGGGCCACAAAAATGAGGCACTGAAAAAAGCCCCAACAGCAAAGGCAACCAAATAGACGAAATGGGGCGTGCATATGTAGAAGAGAGAGAGAAATTATTTTAATTTGTTGACATGCTTGATGATATGTTCCGCCAAAGATTCTATTCCGCTACCTCCGCTATATGTCTTTTGAAACGTCACGGAATTGAAAGATTCCCTCCTCTCATCCTCTCAAAGCGAAACGAAGGCAATCCGAGAGCACACACACGAGCCGAAACACGAGCAAAAGAGCCGTTTGCCCCTGCCATTATTCTTTTTTGTTCGTTTTGCTTTTATGTGTGTGTGTGTGTGTGTGTGTGTGTGGAAAACGTGTAGCACTGCCTGTGACTGTGTGTATGTACAATATAATACACCAAAAACGTCCTAAAAGAAGAAGCATCCACACATAAAAAAAAATTTAGATGGAAAAAGAGGAAAGAAATTGTCTTCCAAATCAAATGAAAATTCCTTGGGAACCGCATCGGGAAACTCAGGGAAAAACTGTATTTTTTGCGTGCACAAAACTTTTTTGAACATCATTTCTTTGGTGCTTTGTTGTTTAAAATGTTTGTACTCTTTTTTTTTGTGCATATTTTTTGTTGAGCTTTTTTTATGAACAGTTTTCGTAAACGTTTTCCACTTTTTGTACACTTTTTATTTTGAACGAACAGACGAGTATATATTTTTGAACACTTTTTACCCGGCACTGGGGGGGTTTTCTTTCCGTTTTTCGCCCCGATATATACTCGTACTTCAGTTATGTTGAGGCTCTGTCTGCAGTTTCTTATCTGCTTTATTTGGATTCCGTTTTCGAAATCCGTTTCCAAATTCCGATTTCTTTCTGTTTTTTGTATTGCTTCGCGCGTGCCATTTTCCATCAGCTTTTCTACCCACCCCACCGGACCGCCGCCACAAGCCCCAACCACCGCCACCCCACATCCCCTCACATCACACTATGCCTTTCTCTCTCTCTCTCTCTCTCTTGCACAGACTCTTTTGCTGGGTTCGTGCTCTCTCTCGCTCTCTCTTTTTGTTATTTTTGTATTTTTTTCACAAAAACTAATTTCTTGGGCCTGCTGCCCCGCTTCCTTGCCTCCGTTCTCTTCTTGCTTCATTGTGAAAATGTATTTTTAAGCTCCTTCTGCTGCCGCTGCTGCTGCTGCTGCTAGTCCGCTTCTTCTATCGTGTGCCTGCTGCTGCTGCTGCTCCTCTTCTTCTATAGAATCTTTGTGGTGGTGCTGCTGCTCCGCTTCTTCTATCTGTGCTTCTGCTGCTGCTGCTGCTGCTGATTCTGATGGTCTTCTGGTAGTACGGTTGACAATGACAACGTTGACGACGGCTGCGACTGCGACGACGACAAGCGCTGCGCTCCGCTGGCAGACATTATGGGAACACGACCGAATGGATACTGGGTACTGGGTACTGGGGCATCGCATGCTGAAAGTCCCACAGAAAAGCATCGCCACGCTCCGCAATCTCTCTCTCACTCTCTTTTAACGGGGAGCAGCTCTCTCTCGTTCCTTTGTGCTTTCCACATATATATGTATGCATAAAAGGGTGGCAAAAGTGAGAGAGCGAGTGCGTAAAAGCTTTGGCGGAAAACAGGTTAAAGCGTACACTGTGTATCTCCCCTCGCACTCGCTCAGCGACTCTCTCTCTGTCTCTGTGTAGAGTTTGGTTTTGATAATGTCCCATGGCCCAGAGCTAAAATGTTTATTGGGGTGGCATTTGGCCGCTCATCTACTACCCCCCTTCTACCCCTAGTTATTCTCTTGTTGCTGGTTGTCCTTCTTCCTGGTGCGTATATACCAACTGCAGTTGTTCTTGCTGTTCAGTTGTTCCATCCTCCTTCTCCTTTGTTTTACCCCGCACTTTGTTTCCTCTTCTATCTCCTGTTCGTTCTTTGGCTTCCAAGCAGGCCATCACAAGACCTTGGACATGGTGTGCGCGCTTGTATGCGTGTGAGAAAGCGAGACAGCTAGAGCCAGGGAACAGGAATGCTTTCCGGGTGGGGGTAGGGGTGTGGGGGTTGCAGAATAAAACTTTTTTAAAGCTGACGAGAATTGAGGATGTGATGAATTTTTATGCTCTACCTGGGAATCATCAAAATTCAATTTTAATTGAATCTAAATACCGAAAAGAGAGTGACATTTTTCCATCACACCAATCGAATTCGGGCACTTCAAAACGTTTTTAATCAAATTGTTTATGTGAAAAAGCTGCAAGCAAACGATGCGAAAATAGTTTGTATAAAAAGGAAATGTGAGAAAGAGTGTCCTGTGGACTAGGGGCTGCCCCTTAAGGTGTTTTAGCTCCGATAGCAGACGTTGTTTAAAGTTTATTACCATTATAGATTATTGTTATTAATTTGAATATATTTATTTACTTATCGCTCTAACAAATTTCCCCAACTTTTCCCATATTTGGCGCTATCTTTCATAGCCTTAATACCGTAAACAAGAATAAATTTAGATATTTTCATACTTATCGGTCCACGAATCAATAAATAAGACTTCTTTTCAGCCATTCGCATATTTTAAGCCATCATTCATACCCTGTTATCTCTATAAAAATCTCACCAATTCAATTACCAACATAAATCAGTGCCAAATTGACCAAAAAAGTGGCCATCAATTGAAGCAATCTCCATTTCTCCCACTCAAGCCCGACCACCCACCCTCTGTCCTGTCCTATCATCCCTACCATTCCTCTTTATGTACGATTTTCTCCCTCCCTTTTCAGCTCGCTTTCTATTCGTTTTTGTACCCCACTTTGGATATCTGTCAATTTGGAGACTGAAATTGCATTGCATTGGATTTGTAACGGGAAATGCAAGTTGTTTTATTTTCTCTACTCCATCAATGTTCTCCCGCTCTTTTTACACTGTTGCAAGTCTCCCTCCCTCGCTTCCTCTACTGCTCCTCCTTCTTTCTATTGCTATTCGCCTGTGCCACTATTACTTAGCTTTTTATCTCCATTATCCCTCGTACCTCTGCCCATACTCGACTATTCAAATGAATGATAAGTGCATTCATCATTTGATTGGACCCTGAAAGGAAAGCTTCTAGAACTTCCACACTTTAAGGAAGAAAAGCAGAAGCAGAGAAACTAGAGGAAGATACTTCAAAGGGACAATCATTGTTGCAGATTACTACAAGTGTAATGGCACACAGAAATAATCTTCACCTCTCTGTCACCGCTCTCCTCTCTATATACAAGGTTCTCCTGCCCGCATCCCATTTTCAGAGGCACTGGTAAATGCCGCACGAGTGCATCCCACAAACTTTCAGATAGAGTCAGGTGAAGCATGCCCCAGATTCCACAACTAACACACACACACACGCACACACAGAGACCTCTTTCAACCCCAAAGTATGCAACATAATTGTTGGGCAAACAACGCAATAGAAGCGAAAACATGTTCGGAAGGGACCTTGAATTTGAATTCAATCAAAGTTTTGGTGTTTTGCTGAAATTCCAAAAGGACCCCTGCCCGCTTCAGCATCTTCCTGCCGCTGAATGCGCTTCTACCCGTGAAGCTGCTTCTATAATTCTCCCCCTCCTTCTACACTCCCCTCTCTCCGTTGAAATTAAAAAATAATTTACATCGATTAGGCATCGGTCTATCTCTCTCTCTCTCACCCCCCTTAGGGCATCGGTTTCTTTCTCTGCTCCTTTCAGCTCTACTGGGGAGTAGGTGAGAGGGTTGGGGGCGGATGCGTTTACCCTCAAATGCGTCGTAATAAATAATTTATGCAAAATGCCCCCCAAAGCGAAGCGGAACGAAATGGAAACGAAACGTAGCAATCTACCGTTGTGGCTTGGAAAGAGGCTGCACGCGAGAGAGCACGAGACTGTTGCTCCTCTCCCGCGCTCTCTCTCTCTCTCTCTCTCGGGAGCAGCAGTACAGGCACAAGCGCTGTAACGGTTAATGTAATTGCATATTCGTGAATGTCGCGCCTTTGCCTGCAATTACGACATCTTATTTGGGTCAACACACGCAGAGATTGCTCTCAGCGGGAGAGCAAAGGAGAGCGCACCGAAGAGAGCGCGCTTGAAGAGCTTAAGCTTGACATCGCCGCCGCCGCCACTGCTGCTCCCGTTGGCACTGGTCGCACGTGTGAGCTTAAAAGCGCAACGCATTTCGAGGCCAAGTGCTGCTGCCCCAGCGCTGAGGCTGCATCGTCTGTCACTTCCGCAGGCAACTGCAATCCATGCCCCCCTCCCACCCCCTCCCAAATAGAGGGCGGCGGAGACTCCTTTTGGGGGGGAGTACTATGACCAGTGGGTGTGGCCTAGTGGATGGATGCCCCAGTTTGGTTAGACAGAAAGAGATAGAGGACACACACCGATTGAAAGAGAGAGCTAGATGAGCCAATAGTGCCAGTCATTAAATCCTTTAGTATTAATCCTTGTGGGCAATATCTCCGAGCAAATCTAATCTAATTAGCCGACAAATGCCAAAGAACAGTTAACTCTTGCCATAGAATCCTCTCCCCCTCCCCCTGCAGGCGATGGGCGGCAGGTTTTATGGCGCAATTAAAATGCTAAATGCTTTACGACATCGCCTCCTGGGGGGGGGCGGAGGTAAGAGGCTGGGGGTTGGTAGGTCCTTTAATTAATTTGCACGTCGCACAGGCTAGAACATGCCGTGTCGTCGTCGTCGGCCATGAAAGGTGTTAACAATAAACGCTTGGCTAAGGCTAAGGAGGCACACGGCACAGACGCAGACACAGACAAGCACAGAGGCACAAACGTAAGGCAAGGACAAGACTATAACATCCTTTCACTCTACCGCTTGACCCAGACAACAACAAGAGTCAAAGCAGACAGACAGACGGACAGGACAGCGAGTGAAAGAGCGAGACAAGGAGAAGAGTCCCTTGGCTGCCGCCCCCCAAGAGAAGTCTTCATTTAGGGGCTCCTTACAAGACCCTGCAACACCCTGCTGCCTCCTGAATATGCCCCGCTTTGATGGATGTCTCTTGGCTGTCGGTCCTCTTGCTGGGAGGCCCCGCAATCATGCTGGGGCTTGTGTGTGTCGCTGCTCCTCTCCTTACTCTTCCGCTTTTCAGCTGACACATGGCGAAAACTTTTAAGGCCAGGCCCGAGAGCAACATTTCGAGTCCTGCGACACACTCACTCACTGAGAGACAAGAGCATAAAAAGCTAAGCTAAGCACAACAGACAGCCACATGGAGGGAGGGTAAGACTAGAATAATGTCCTATAAAAGGGGAAGAAAGTTAAAGCTACGTATTTGATCTTTAAAATGCTCGATACTCGGATTTCTAAGCATTAAATTAACATTAGAGGAAGTTGCTGAAAGAGATGGGAACTTTTCTTCCTTATGGCTATCGAACTAAACCTAAATTTCATATCTTTAAAATTACAGATACGACAACCTGCCACTCAGAAGAGTGTGCTCCGCAAAATAGATGCAACTATCGGGTAAAATAAAATATCAGCTATTTAAACAGATTAAGCTCTCCAGATCTACCCCATGCTCACTGCTGTTCCTTTAGCTATCCCTAAGCTTCCTTTACAGGGTATCTATCCCAAACCTAAGCTTAGGCACAATCGTAAAAGTTGCTCAAGCTAGCCTAGAAGATGTCCTGTAAATGGCAAGATAAAATCCAAATCAGTAATACAAATTTTAAATAAATACAGCACCAACTTTTCGTCCTCACTCGCCTTGCAACCAGCCCCCTCCCTGCCACAGCCATTCATTTGGCATATGAAAAATTCTTGTTGCATACACAAAGGGGCACTGGGGAGCCAGCATTCGGGGCCATTTGATTGTTGGAACACTGTCTACGACTAGGGCTAGGACTACGGCTACGCCTACGCCCTTTGCGACCTGTGCAAAAGGAGATTCATGCCACGTAGCCAAAGTCACCTGCGGGAATTATGAAATATGCAAAAAGCATCTGCACGGTGAAGGCCTCTAGGCAGGTGGCTGCTGTCGGTCCCTTGGTTCTCAACCTGCCACACAGCACTCCGTCTCCCCATGACGGAATAGAATTTCGCTAAGCAACGCAAGTTTGTCTGCGGCAGATGTGGGACCGGGACACGCCTTGGGGCTTGGAGCCAAATCAAAACGAAAACTGGCGTAACCGATGCGATGTGATGTGATGTGATGGGGATGTGATGTGATGTGTCGTCTGCTCTTATCACAGACGATTATTCATAAGATGCAGCAGCAGCAACAACAACAACAAAATAAGAGGAGGATGCCAAATGCTAGAAAGTATTTTAGAAATTGTTTAATACTCGTAAAATAGAAACAAATAGCAAATGGCATGAACACAAAGGCAATAAATTAATTTACACAAATTCCTACACAACATTCTCTCTGATGAAAAATGTTTCTTTAAGTCAAAAATATTGTGTGTGTTTCACACAGAAGAATCGAACGAACGAAGCGAATCCGAGCGAAAAAACACACACAAAAATGAAACAACAAGAACAAATCAAATCCAAGACGACAACAACAACGACGACGCAGACATTTTGTTTATAGCACTAGAACTTTATCATCATCGTCATCATTCGGATCTGATCCCATTAGAGTTCATTGGAGTAGATATGTAGAATAAAAGAGTCGGCGACAATCGATCAAATGATGCAAAAAAACATATTAAATTACAACATGCAAAGTTTGTTTGGATTATGGATGAATACAGAAATGCTGATTCCCACAAATACCGCTATTACGAATGATCCAGATATTTATTTTTCCCCAAATATTTCACTTGATCATTCCGCATTCATCAATAGCAAGGTCCTGTATACTCTTTAGAATGGTCTGTTGTTTTAGTTTGCAGACATATTGGAAATATTTAAATACCCTCTATAGGAGCATTTATTTTCACAAATCACTGAAGTGTTAAGCTATTTTCCTTTAAAAATAAATACATTTCTCACGTAAAGCTGTGCAAGTCCTAAAGAGTCAACATTTAACAGCGCTTAGTGTAAGTGAATAAAACTTTCAGAAATTCCTGAAAGCGCAATCATATCTAAAAAGCAGTGTATTTCTCCCGTAAAGCAGTTCATACATAGCTTACAAGCAGTACACGCTCGTCCAAAATCTGCAATGTTCTCCCCCTTTTTTCCCAGTTACAGCTATACTCTAGCCCACAAATTAATGTCATACCCTTGCCCGGGGTTTAATGTGGGGTTTGCCGCAAGTCAGACAGAGAGGGCGAGAGAGAGAGATCCAACTGACGACATGATCGCTACGCCACCAATGTAAATGAAAAGGCAAGGAGGAGGGAGCGACTAGGAGTACGATCTGGCGGCGGCGGCAGTGGCGGCGGCTATAGCCAGGCTGGTCGGATGATTCGCAAAATAGATTTTCAATAAAAACCCACTCGAAAAACGCCGACAATGGCGGACGCAGGCCAAAAGAGCCATTTCGAATCTATTTTAAACACAAACAAAAGCATTTCTATAAAGCCCCGCAGCAGGCCCCATTAACAGGAAGGGAAGAAGAAGAGTGTTACAGAAGATGTCGTGACCGCGGGGAGAGACCGGGGGGCGCTGCTGCATAATGATATGTCACAGAAACTTGTGGGTTCATATGGCCACTGGAAATCGTTTTTCATCGAAATTTACACACATTTCTAATAAAGACTCGTACCATAAATACCAAACAGATTTTCCAATAAAGTGCCTGAAATTTGAGACCACTCCAGCCCTCAAAACTCACTCACATTGCACCGCACCGAGTGGCGGCGCCTTTCGGGCTCGGCTCCATGTTGTGGTGCACACACAAAAAAAAAATGCAGCGGCAGCCGGCGCTCGCCGACGATCCGATCCGCAAGAAGACAAAGATTTTACGCATTAAACTCACGAAATTAGTCAGCAGAACGCGAAAACCAATTGCACTTATTGCTCGGAATAGTTTTTCGCTGTAAAATTATTGTTTTACTTGGAAAAAACTCACCTTTTTCAGTTCTGCTGCTGGCCATTGTAAGTTTGCTTTTGGTTGACTGGCGACTCTCTGTTGATTGATTGACTTCACTGCCGTGCGGAGCGGATAAACTGGAACAGGGGGCTGCTGGATATTGTTGCAGTTAGTGGCTGGGGGCTGTCCGGTGTTTGCGCCTGGCCTTTTAGTTTGTTTAGTGCTTTGTAGCAGCAGCTGGCGCTGCTTTTTCACTCGCAGTGCGACCGCGGAAAATAGTGTTGTTGGTGGGTGTAAAACAGTGTGACCGAAAATAGTGTTGTTTGTTAGTGTAAAACAGTGTGACCGCGGATTTATCGATAAAATATACCACCTGACCCTCATAAATATACCGGAATATACCTTTACTTTATAAAAATATACCGTAAATATACTGACGGACACGTAAAGATGCGTAATATTCCTCGATTTTGATATTCGGTTTATTATTACTAGCTAGTTAGATCTCTCAGGCCCAAAAAATAATTTTATCTAATTCACCAATAAATTTTGTTCAGGATTGGCTAGTTTTCCGAAAACCAGTTTATTGGATTGTGTACATAATACGGTATGATTTGATCCCAGATTGACATGTTTTTTCCCTCTTACTGCATATGTTTGTGTTTTATAAATACATTTATCCCGGTTCTGATACCTATTATTGGTACCCGTGAGCTGCAAAACGTTGTTAAAATCATTAGAACATAGACTGAGTAGTTTTTGCATTAATTGGTGCCTGAAATTACAAGTAATTTCTCAAGTCCATAATACCCATTTTCCCATATTCAGACTTGTTGCTCATTCCGTGCCAAAGTTGCACAACAATGCTGCTACTTCATTTCCACATGTTGCTGAAATTTTTCCCATACAAATCAAATGTATCATACGGAAACGCGTAGGAATGACGCAATAATAAATCTTCATTCCATACGCGTTCCCGTTAAGAACATGCTGCAAATTTTGGAAACCCACCACGAATTGAGAGCGACAAATGTCGGTATTTTTTGTGCGCTAAATGGAGTTTGGCGGTCATTTTGAGAAGTATTTTAACATGCCCTCAAAAATATACCCAAATATACCGACGGACACGACAAAAGTGCACGTTAGCGCAAGCTGTTAACATCAAAGACCCTCTGTTAAGTCACTGAAATGCACTGAAGTGCGCCTGAATTTGATTTGCGATTAAAATAATTGAAATAATTTCATTTGATTCCTGTATTTCGACACAATTCGCATATTTATTATACATTTAAATACAATTCGCAATAGGATTTCGAGTAAACATTTCAAAATAAGGCAAAAGGCAATTCGCAACATGAGTTTTCGAGTGCAGGAGTGCATGAACAATTTTTGGATTTCTTGAGTTTTCTTGTCTTTGGTGCGAGATATTTAGTTTTAGCTATTAATGGATTATTTAGTTCAACTTGGTGGTACGGCAGTAGTTAACATAATTCTTGGAATACATTTCTCAGCGCAACATTTTCCCTTTTCGGGTTA
Source organism: Drosophila tristis (assembly GCA_018150885.1). Classification (NCBI taxonomy): domain Eukaryota; kingdom Metazoa; phylum Arthropoda; class Insecta; order Diptera; family Drosophilidae; genus Drosophila; species Drosophila tristis. The sequence continues at coordinate 185,794 of JAECWT010000001.1, forward strand.
TTCCTTCACTTTAGCGGAATTTTACAATAATTTATTTACGATTCTTTTCGATTTCGACACAATTCATTTTAGTTACGGCTTGCCGCGGACTGGCAGATTATTTATGCTTTATGCTTAATTTTAAGTTGGTAATTCCTTCATTTCATAGATCTCCTCTCCGGATGAGTAGCGTACTGTTGGTACGTTCGGCTTTCGTCACACGATTTGTTCAATGTTTATGTTGTTGTTTAATGGCTTATCTAAACTAGCTCCAATCGCTTCATCTCCTTGAAGAGCTCATGGCCCATTTTGGCTGGACTCCTGGTCACAATGACGCCGGCCTTCTCCAGGGCGGCGATCTTATCGTTGGCACCGCCCTTGCCGCCAGAGATGATTGCACCGGCATGGCCCATACGACGGCCGGGTGGCGCCGAAACGCCAGCAATGAACGAGACCACAGGCTTGGCCTTGATACCCTGTAAAAGATTAGAACCAAAAATCAGAAGAGTTCCCTTATACCAGACGGAAATCCTTGCTCTTATCTTACCGTATTGAACTCCGTGAGATAATCGGCAGCCTTCTCCTCGGCCACCCCACCGATCTCACCGATCAGAATGATACCCTTGGTATCGGGATCCTTGAGGAAGACCTCCAGGCAGTCGATAAAGTCGGTGCCGTTGAACGGATCACCGCCAATGCCAACGCAGAGGGTCTGGCCGAGACCCACTTCGGTGGTTTGGTGCACGGCCTCGTAGGTCAAGGTGCCCGAGCGGGAGACAACACCGATCTTGCCGCGCTTGTGTATGTGACCCGGCATGATGCCAATCTTGCACTGCATCCAAGAGAAAGGAAGAGAGAGAGAGAGAGAGTATCGTAAGTTAAGGTCAAACCGGTTCTTGCGTCAGACGCAAAGAGATAAGCCGCATAAACAATGACAATCAGAGGAGAGCGCGACCAGGGACCGAATCGATCGATTGAACTTTGCACCCAATTTTACTGGGGCTTATCTCTTTGGGGCGCCTCTGGCACGGCAATGTACGAACCTGTTCGGGCGCAATGATGCCCGGGCAGTTGGGTCCCACGAGACGGGATTTGCTCTGGCTGATCAGGGCATGCTTGACCTTGACCATATCATGCTGTGGCACACCCTCCGTGATGCAGACAATGAGTGGGATCTCAGCATCGAGAGCTTCGATAATGGCAGCTGCGGCGCCAGGTGGGGGCACATAGATGACAGTGGCATGTGGATCCGTTGCCTTCTTGGCCTCGGCGACCGATGCGAACACGGGCAGACCGAGATGCTGGGTGCCGCCCTTCTTGGGTGAAATTCCGCCAACGAGCTTGGTGCCATACTCCAGAGCCTGCTGGCTGTGGAAGGTTCCCTGCTTGCCGGTGAAGCCCTGACAGATCACCTTCGAGTCGCCCGTCAGCTTCAGGTTGCCTCGCGTCTTGTTGTACTGCGAATTGCAGCGGACGCCGGCCACGAAGCCATCTTAACAGGGGAAAACAGAGACAAACAGGAGAGAATTATTGTAATTTCCATTATCAATTATCAGCTGTTTGTGTCTGTGTCTGCAATTATTATGTTAAAACTTTGTTTGTTCGATGGGTCACATGCGGACCTTGAACAGTCGCACCACCCTCCTCCTGCCACCCCCTCCTATCGGACAGTGCACCCACAGCAGCAGCTGCTGCTACTGCTTCTTCTTGCCTCCAGCCACGTCGTTTTTGCTGGCATATTACGACAGTTTATTAATCCCAATTGAACCAGATTAATCCTCATTAGCCGCAGGCACACAGACACCTGTAATATGCTGTTTGGATTCCTTTTTCAAACCCCATAAATTCATCGAAGTTATATAATTTATGCGGGGTCTGCTGCGGCCGCTGACTATGTTTCGCAATAGTTTGTTTGTCTCGGATTCTTACCTCGCACTTTCAGCAGCGCTCTCATCGATGCAGCCATTTTATCTGTGTGTTGCGGTTGTGCGATAAAAGCTGTGCAAACTGCCTGCAAATGGTTTTAAACGCGTTTAATTAATGCGAGCAGAGGCGGCGCGGCTGTTGTTCCACTGTAACACCTAGCTGCGATCTGGCAGCCCTGTGCCCGCCTACACTAGCGCTGCCACTTTCCGATTGTCTTAAATTATCGTTATCGATGTAAGAACAATGAAATGATGAAACTAAGTTATCGTTATCGATTAAAGAACAATGAAACTATCAATGAAATAATGAAAGAACTTTCATTACGAAAAAACGCGATATTTTCCCCGGTATTTCCGAAGCTGGCCCTGCACGGTCACACTTTCAATCAAAAGTGGTGCGTTTAAGTTCAAACAAATTAGATAACAGCACAAGTATAGTATACGCTGCGAATGTTTGTTGTCCTTCATTTTATGTGGGTGGGCGACATCTCACCGTGACACTGAACCTTTATTTTTTTAAAATATATATTGCCTCACTTTAGACCTAACTGTGGCTACCTTATACGTTGGCTTAAACATAAACTACGTAAACCGCGTATTTAATCTCTACGAATATCAAAGTTTTATCGTCTCATCTCGTCAATGTTTTTAAAAACTTTCCTAAGGCCAAAAATGGGTACAAAATATACATACGTTTTGTATCAAAGTAATCTTCTCTTCCCTTATCTTCATCATCTTGCTTTTGAACGGAGGGCTGTGGTTTGTTATTTTTGTTGCCAGTCTCTTTCGTGGGTCTTGTTCATAAACTATGTACTTAATTAAAACGCTCATCGGAGATCAGCGACTCATTGTCCTGCTCCGACGGGAGCTGGTCACGATTAAACGCATTCTCTTCGCCCTTCAGCAGACGCTGATAGACCTGAATGGCCCGTCCAGTGCGCAACTGGCGATGCTGCAATAGAGAGGCAAGATTAGGTGGCTGGGCGCCCAGGGCATTGGACCAATCGTTCAACAGGGCCTGGGACTCGTCCATTTGGATTACCTCTGCATGCTCGATGCTGTGCAGCAGCTTGTAGTTGGCCAGAAAGTCGCCAATCTTCTCAGTTAGCGAATCGAACAGCACCACATGCGTGGGCAGTGCAGTGCGTGGATGGATCGGTATGTGAGAGTTTAGCCAGTGATTGGGCGACTCATAAAAGCGATCTGCTTCATCCTGGAAGTTCTCCTGATTCTTTAGATTCGGCTCGCAGGTCAGGAAGCGCATGGTGACATTCTCGTGGATGTGACTGGATCACAGAAACAAGCAAAAGGTTAGCTTAGGACAGCTGAAAGATATCCAAAGATGACTCACCTGTAAAAAGGTGTCGAATGGCATGGCATCAGGAAGAGTATGTTGGCCCGCTGTTCACGCTCATCGCGATATTCCTGGGCAATGTCCCTCAGTTTGGGCATCAGGTCGATGGGTCCCTTCTGGTGCACCGTGCTCAAGTACCAGGCGGGCAGCACATTGCCCAACAGAATCACAAATGCCGTGCACCACAGCATTGTCGATGAAGCACGATAGCTCCAGCGGGACAGGGCATCCACGGTCACATACAGGCACAGGGGCAGCAGCGGAGACACAAAGCGGAACTCCTTATGCTCCACGGTACTCAGCACGCACAAAGTGAGCAAAATGGTAATCAGCAGTTGCCTGCTAATCTCGTACTTTTCCGATTTGCGAACCGTCTCCATGATTCCGTATATAAACGGAAGCGTGTTGATGCCCAGCACTGTTGGCAGGCCGACGGTGAAGTACCAATGCCACGGATGCGAACCATAGAAGCTGCCAATGTTGTTGAAAATGTTGTACTTGAGGAACTCGTACGGCGTCACAATCAGCTTGCCGTGCCAGTACGTGTCGATGGCAATGCCCAAGCCGGCAACAAGTAAACTGAAAGAAAACCCAAAGAATTGGTAACGAATCTATGGCCAAAGAAGCGTCCAACCACTCACCCGATGAGCAAGAAACGCTTCAGAATCAACTCCACCACAGACTGGCGACTCTTGCGAAGATGATAAATGGACAGGGGCAACCAGATAACAGCAGCCGTGGGACGCAGGAAGCAACAGATGGCAGCCGGCCACAAATATGCCGTTCCCTCGCCATACCAGGGGAAGTAACTCAATGCAATCGTAGTCAGCGATGCCTCCAAGGTGTTGGCCAGGGTGCGCGAGCCCGTGTAGAACCAGAACCAAGGTACCAAGATCAGAAACAAGGCCCACTTACGCTTGCCCGTCCACACATAGAAGCGATAGTCAGAGTAGGCGGTCAATGTGGCCTGAAGGATGCGCGGCAGCAGCACCAGCAACTGAACGCTGTCCAGATGGAGCAGGGCAAGCACTTTGTACAGTCCGGCAATCAGCAGGGGATACACATAGCTGCGTATACCCTGGACCCACTCCCATGTCAGGTAGCCATATCTGAAAATACAAAACAGAGATTCCTTAGCAGATGATCCTGATAATCGTTGGAGTGGCTGGGCTGTCGTTGTCACCTACCCAAAGGTCAGTTTGTGGGCCACTTCCAGGCTCTGCCAGTATTCGTCTGGCACGTAGTAGGTCTTCACCACGAAAACGGAAGCCAAGCGAACGGCCAGAATCAGGCCAAATACGTACAGCAGATTCATCGCTGCGGGGGGTGCGCACCACACTGCGTGCGAGTGGCGAGCGCGAGTGCTAGTCGTAGGGCTAGTTTTAGTACAGCTGCCTTGCTGTTGCTGTCAACTGAAATGAATAATGAACGTGGGCCGTACAACATTTACATATTTATATTTTGAACATTTGTTTTTTGCGGCAATCGAACCTAACCTTAAAAGCGTCCACCGTCAGAGGCGAGGCCGGCCGTGACGACGAGGTGCGTGTATATGTGTATTAAAAGGCGCTACACAGTCGTTTACAGTCACAATTTTTTGTCTATTTTAGCGACGAAAACGAAAGAAACTGTTTTTGGCGGCCTAAAAATAACGCGAACAGAAGAGCAAAGCAAAATTGTGGAGAGCGACGCCGACGCAGGGCTGTGCAGGGCTGCAGTGAACCGATAAATCGATACAGCTGATATGTGGCCGATACGGCGAATCGCCGTTTCACGTTTGTCGTGCAAACCTCCCGCCGCCCAAAATTATAGCCGTGGAAAACCAGCTGACAATATTTTGGCGAAAATGTTTGGCAAATATTTGGCCATTACGAATATTGTGGGGTCGGGACTTTTGCTGGTGGCCGGCGATGCTGTTACACAACAATATGAAAGAGCTCTTCATAAGAAATTATTCGACTATAACCGTTCGGGATGCATGTTCGTAACGGGTTTGGTTGTGGGTCCCGTGCAGCATGCATTCTACAGTCGCCTAGACCGATATCTGCCGGACTCAAGACGCATTACTGCCGTGAAGAAGATCTTTTTCGATCAGCTGTTCATGTCGCCCACCTATATCTTTCTGTTCTTCTATGTGTCCAGCCTGCTGGAGGGCAAAACCATCAAGGATTCAAATTCAGAAATTAGCGAGAAATTCTTTTACACCTGGATGCTTGACTGTATGATCTGGCCATGCGTACAGTATCTGAATTTTCGCTTTCTGAATCCCAGGCATCGCGTGGTCTTCATAAACGTGACCAACTGTATGTACATTGTCTTGCTCTCCTACATAAAGCACGATATGGGCGCGAGTAAGCCAAATCCTAAAATAAAAGAAAAATCCGACTAGAACGTACAGCTAAGGCGATAGGTACCATTAATGGTTTCTTTATTTTGTTTATAAATTGTCTTTAATAAACGTTTTTAAACCTAAAATTAAAACATTAAGCTGAAAAGGATTTAGCCAGAAATTAAGGCGGCAATAGTGATTTCAAATAGTTCCAAAACTATATATTACTTCAGTTGTAACAGTGCCTGTTTTTTTCGCCGGCACTGTACAGCGATTTCCCGTTCACACATCGATTTGTATTTCAAAACAACCCTTCAAAATGATAACGTAACGTAACATAAATGGAAAAAAGAGAAAAATACAATACACAAAGTGGAACGGAATACGGTAGAGAGACGAGCGTTAATTTTGAATTGTCTGCCTGTCCGCCTGTTGGCAGTGCAGTGCAGAATGTTGACCATCCGCTGTCTGCGGCTGCTGCCCGGTGGCCAGAATCAGCTGCGTCCGCTTGCCAAACAAATCGATGCACCTGCCGCCCATCAGCGTTCCTTTACAGCCCTCTCCAGAGTAGTCCGTGCACGAGCACCTGCTGATGTAATCGCTGGAAGGGCATGTGGCCGGCGTATGATCAGCGGCAAGACAGGCGAGCCCCTGACACTGCTCCTCCATCGCTGGACGAAGCTGGCGTGGAGCAACATGTTCGGCAAGTATCTGCTGGTCACAAATGTGCTGGGCTCCGGCCTGCTCATGGTCGTGGGCGATGTGATTGCCCAGGAGTACGAGTATCGCAGGGGACTGCGGCGACACGATCGCTACGATACGGAGCGCATGAAGCGCATGTTTGTGGCCGGCGCGCTGCAGGGACCGATGCACCACTACGTCTACAACTGGATGGATCGCATTATGCCGGCCATAACGATGAAAAACATTGCCAAGAAGATACTCATCGATCAGCTGGTCATGTCGCCCGCCTGCATTCTGATATTCTTCTACTCCATATGCTATTTGGAGGGCCAAACGCTCGAATCGACAAACAAGGAGCTGGTTGGGAAATTCCCCTACATCTATCTGATGGACTGGATGACCTGGCCGGCGGCACAGTATCTCAACTTTCGTTACCTGGACACCAAATATCGCGTTACGTTCGTAAACATCTGCACGGCCGTCTACAATGTGCTAATCTCCTACATGAAGCACGACTTTGGCATACATTTGCCACTGGAGCAGGAAACACAACCATCGTTCGTTGAATCACTCAGCGAGGGATTAAGAGCGCCCACGGCAACAGCACCACCAGAAGGCCCAACAAAGTCAGAAACGGACAAAACCACAGCAAAGTTAGCACGCTAATCACCTCAGTATTTTTTGTGATATTGATAAACGGATCCACTAAATTCTTAAGTCTACGACGACGTTGTATAACTATTTGTGCACCACACTTGTTAATAGAAAAGAAAGAGGCTATAAGTAAAAAGAAAAAAAAAGTAAACTTAAAATATATTCCCTTATTACTCCCAATCACTTGATCTCGATGGTCTCCACGGGCTGGATGCCAAAGATGTGTTGGGCCAGCATTAGCTGCTCCTGGGTGATAAAATTTGCCAGCAATGTGATAATATTCTCATTGCAGCGTGCAATCTGTTGCCTGGTGATGGTCTTAAACTCATCCCTGGCACCCTTGTCCGCTCCCCGAGTACCAATGCGACGAGGCGGCACGCTGCCCGTACTACCGCTTGATACACCTGTGGGTGAACCGGTTAGCTCGAAATTAGAGTCCTCCAGCTGCGAGTTCCATATGTGCGAGAGCTCCTCGATCAAATCGATGGATATGATGTAGGTGGAAAGAGTACGCAGATTGAATGACTTACGCTGCTTGATCACACTGAAGATCTGCTGGGTGAGGCGCGTGTCGTTGAGGAGATTCAACTGCTGCAGCACCAGGAGATCACCAAGCAGACGATCCGAACAGTTGGGCTCAAAAACCTGTCGACTGATGCGACTAACGATGGCTCCCGTGCAATACTGAACAAGGGCGGCGCGAGTCAGCGGCAGAAAGACCATGTGACGATGACCCTTGAGCGTCATGTTCTCCAACAGATGGCCATTTGTGGCGGGCAGTTCGCCAATTACCTTCAGTATGCACTGAAAGCCCTGGAGCTAAACGAGAGGAGGACAATCGTTAGAAGGATTAGCGAATGGTATGGTGCACGGATCGACTCACAGTCATGCTACCCTGCATCAGATTGAGACTGAGGATCTGCAGGCTCTGCACCAAACTGCTCTGTGTAGTCATTTCCCCCATCAGCTTGTTGGCCTCGTCCCGATGGCCAAAGTAAATGGCCAGATCGAAGAGAAATCGAGATATCCATGGAGCCAGCGGCAGGGCCACCATCAACTGGCTAAAATCCCGCTGGAACTGATCGGTGTTCAGCAGCTGCCAGCACTGGGCCGCGTGCAGAAAGGCATTCGACAGATCCGGACTGATGGGCGTTGTCAGCGAGAACTTGGGCGGCTCCATGCTCTGATCCTCAGAGCCATCAATGAAGCCTTCGACCAGCACATGACTGACGTCCGAATCATCAATGCGCAGCCTGCAGTTGCGTATGTAGCCATACAGCGAGTAAATGAACAGGGTGGTGGCATAGAAGAGGACCTTCGAGCTGCCCGGTGGACTGGCGGACAGAATGTCCACCAGCTTCTCCCAGTACACGTTCTGGCTGCACTGCTTGCTGAAGGGCAGGAATGGTTCCCAGCCCATCATCTGGCCGCAGAGCATCAGGACTTTGAATATGGTCTTCCAGGGGTCCGCAGGCTCCGTCTCCGAATCCATTATCTGCCGCAGATAATACTCCAGAGAGTTGGTATAGAGCCTGCAGGCCAGCACTGGCGCGAGCTCTGGCGGCTTGTGCTGTATCATCGGCAGCACATCCTCCACCAGTATGCGCTGATACACATCCGGATCCGTTGTCATGCCCTCCGCCAGCAGCTCGAGCAGGCGCGGGGCATGCGTTGTTACCGACTTGGGGAATTTCTTGAACATCAGTATGTAAATGCAGATGCACTGCTCCAAATCATCGCCGCAGTGGTTGATGGTGTGCATGAAAATGTTGTGCTGCACATCGGGCGTTAAATGTTTGTACATCTTCACAAAGAACTCCTGCTCCGGCGTGTTCTCATTCTCGTTCCTCAGGGCAGTGGTCAGGGCGTTTATCTCCTGCCACAGCTCTGCATGCCGATTTGGAAATTTGGTGGCTCTGCAAAGGGCATTCATCTAGTTACTATTGCAATAATTTCAGCCTATTTACTCACATGACACTGAAACACTTGGCCGCCTCCTCGTAGTTCTTGGCATCGCGCTCAAATAGGTAAGCCTCGTACTGCACATTGAATGCACCGGGGTACAACATCTTGGCCGTCATGATCCAGGCCTGCGCCGCATCCGGATCGCTCTTTCGCAGGCTCTGCGCCTGCTTAACCATGTACAATTCATTTTCCTCGTTGTTTGTCATTATTTTTTTTTTCATCAACAAAACATTTTAGCCGGCAGCTCTTAAAAGCAGTGTTGCCAAACGAGCGCCTTCTCCGTCAGATCTAGCTTTTTTGTCAACAGCAGTTAGCGGGATGGCGGACAGTCAATTGGCTTTTATTGGTTCAGTGTGGGTTTTTTCCCATTCATTTTATTAATTAATTTATAATTACACGGAGTGATTAAAATTCTGCAATCTGTTATATATATACATAATATGTATTACATATACATGATTTTTGAGGTGGTGGCAGCACTGCTTAGCTGTTTCTGTGTGCCGTTAACCATCACAGCTCTGTTAAATGGATTTTACAGCACTAGTTATCTATCAGCTGTGATTTGCAAAATAAAACGAAATTACTACTAAGAAATTGCACAAAAAAATTGAATTGGCGATAACCAGGCGAATGTAAACAATGCAAACAATGCAACAAATTAATCAATGCTAGATGAATAATGCAATTTCATCGTATTTAGCAACTGGAATATGTGTAAAAATAACAAATGCAATTCGTGGGTGGCAATGTACTGGTAGAACAACAGACAGTTTCCATATAAATGCAGTCGTGTCAAAAAGTTGTGATAATTATTATTTGGAAGGACCTACTTATTTGGACCTCCTGGCAATAACGTGAAACCCCTGCCGTATATACGTGTATATATATAATAACGTAGCATGTCGTAGCATGTTGTCATGCCTAATAATGATGACATTCAAAAGAGTCAGAATCGAAGAAGCCAAATTCATACGTAAACAGTAAAATGTCAGAAATTAAAACAGAGCCCAAAACCAGAGATGGGCCCTCAACATCTGGGACACAGCAGCAGCAGCAGCAGCAGCGTCAACATGTGCCTGCAAGAGCCACCGACAACCGGCCAGAACAAGGTTTGTTATTGTTTGTTCCAATTTGTAATTTATAAGTTGTATTCACTCTGCACTCACCTCGCGCAGTCTCCTACACCAAAGACAATATAAGTACTTATATTGTCTTTGCCTACACCCATCGTTAGTGAAGGCTGCGAGGATGTTTTAGTAGTAATAATTATAATTTTAGTGTTTAATTTATGATATTTGTGTACATACATTTGTATGCAGTACAACTAGTCCACCGTTTCGTAGTTGTAACCACTGGACATATTCGTAACGTATTCTACCGCGATTTCGAGTTTGTTTTAGTTTTCTGTGTGTATTCTTGGTATGTAGTGAATAAACTTTTTAGTTATGTATGTATTTGCCTCCCACATCCATCCCGCACGCAGCAGGTTAGTTTCTTCTTGTAATTTCTCTCATTTAAATACCAAAACAAACAAAAACACAATCACGCAACTAACTAATCTTTGTATATCTCATAGAGAGCACCCAGAAATAACACATTCAACACACCCAAAAACACCAATCAGACCGAAGTTCTTATTGAAAAAAAAAACCAAACCCCTCATTACAGCGGCTGGGATCAAGCGACATCGTCCGCTGGAGAACACAGAGCCGCCTCTTGATGTCGAAAATGCCACACCGATAGCTGTGCCGCTGCATATGAGCCAACTGCTGGACCAATGCGCCGGCGAAGATCGCAAAGTCCCGCCCGCCGAACTGCTGACGCTGCTCGTCTACCTGTTGGCCATGGAGAGCGGCTTTGTGGAGGTTGAGACCTACAGCCAGAAGCGACACAAGCTTCAGCCCGTGCCCGCCTTCAGCAGTTTTCATGCCGGCAATGTGCGGCTTCTAAGCCTCGAGCCGCCCCACTATTCGACTGGATTCAATGACACCGTCTTCACCTTCAATTTGCGCACGCTGCATGACAAGCATGAAACGGAAGAGGCCGTCCTGGTGGCAGTAATGCAGTCCCGCCTTAGGGCCGTGCATCTCGGCGATGAGCTGATGGTTAGCCTAAGTCCCCCTGTGTCCTCAAAGCTTCCGGGCTATAGCATAGTTCTAACCATCGGACGCTATGTCCTCAACATTCAGGCGAAGGGAAAACCGATCTTCAATCGCTTTCGCAAGCTGGACAATCTGTCCTATGAGCTGAAGCAGCAAATCTTTCATCCGATGCGAACCCAGCAGCTCATGCAGATCAGTCAGCAGCTGCAGCCCTCTCTCATGGGCCTGCCCGAGGACATCTACCCTCACATATTTCGGTATCTCAATCGCACGCAATTGAATACGTTGGGCAAGGTTAATAGTAGTCTGAATGACTATATTAAAAATTCACTAAGTCTTCGTAAAAGGGCTGGAAGTTAGGGATTAGGGATCCTTTCGTTTATATATGTGAAACTAATTTTTTTGGGTTTATATTTAAAATAAGAAAGATTTTTGGATTAAAGAAAGATTTTTGTCTGCCTCCAAGTAAAGCAGACACGAGATTCGAAGAAAACACGGGGAAGAATCAGGAAGAAACCCCTAGGATGACTAAAGAAAAAAGAAAACTCTAGTATTTTAATAAGGAAGAAGTTGGACTATATCATTGATTTTGCGGTAACTAAAACCGCCAGGAAGAAAGCGGCAATAGTCACCAAAGGTAAAAGAGGATTGAGCGCCGGCAGAGAGGATGGCTTTACGTCCGGTGGCATCGACTTCAACGCGAATTTTGTCGACCATGATGGTACGGTCGGCGAGAAAAGCTCGATCAAACAGGACAATCGGTTGTTTGGTGGAAAGCACAACGGTTTTGGCAATTGCCACCTGTTTGGAGATGGTAACCTCGACGAATTTCTCGAGCTGAGACATGATGGTGTTATATGTCTGTGTCGTGTCGCGATGGGTCGAAGTTAAGAACGAAGTGACCTTCACAGTTATAAAGCTGGTGGAATTCTTTCGGATTGTCGACAAGATACAAGATTGAATCGACGAGTAGATGATGGTAGGCATACTCGGTTTTATACCTCTCAGTGATGGCGCTAAAAAAAAAAAAGATAATGTTGGGTTTTTAAGGAATTCTAGGGTTATATAGGAAGGATTATATTTACGGATGTGGATGCACGTTCCGAAAATACCATAGGAACCATAAAAATGTAAAGAAATATTTTAAACATTTCTAATCGAATAAATATTTTATTTTAGTTTATACTAAAATATGCATAAAACTGTGTATAAAGTAATCGAATAAAATAAATAATTTAGCACTGAAATCGCACTAAAAATAAAGAAAAACATAAAAGTTTCCATGGTAAAAAAATCCCGTTTTATACTTTTTTTTTTTTGAATAATCACCTTACAAAAATATGTTATTGTTTTGCACTTTATACCTTTACCGCCTGCATGTTTTTGTGTTCTTTACTTTTTGCATTTACCGTTCAGCTGTGGAGCCCACAACGCCATCGGCTGAATCCTGTGATTCCTATGATATATTTGAGCCAACGCCAACACCAATGCCATTGGACTGCATCAGCATTAAGAGCAGTGCCAGCAATTATTTCTACGATCGTGATAACTTAGGTAAGTGTAAACATAAATACCCTACCCTATATATGTATACCCTACATACCCCATCATATACCCTATTTATGCTGAAAGAGAGTAGTGCCTGAATTGAGTGTGAGAGAGGGGTGCACGCCCCTAAACGAGTCGGCCCTTAACCACAGAAGTGCAGAATGTGTAACAAGCGGCTCCAGCAGCCAAAACACACACTCAGAGGAGCCACAGCACATCCCACATTGTACACCCCACACCACGATTCAATTTTTTATGCGCACGCAAAATCCACAAAACCCACGCGAACATCACGACAGCCAACATCCAGAGGAACCCCATTTTTGAAGGCCGCCCCCACATCCCAACCCATTGGAAACTTCCCCTTTTTTCGGTTGGGGATAGCATCCACAACTGGTAAATTTCTCCCTCGTCGGCGTCGGCAGCAGCGACACTTGCTGCTCATTGCTGGGCTCCTATTTCGTGTTTATATTACGATATCGACTTTCTCGGCGACCTTATCACTGAAATAATAAAAATAAAAGCAGAATCAGGGGAAAAAACACACACACACACACACAGCTTCACTGGGAAATGTCCCCACTGCACTTCTCTCCGTGCCGCCGCCGTATGTTTTTGGGAGGCTTTCCCTTGGGTCCTGTCGCAATTATCCTGCTACAACTTTATCAAAATAACGAAAAACAGTGACAAATGCATAAATAAATTATAACAACAACAACAACAACAAAAAGGGAAAAGCATGCATATTCCTTTGGGTTGGCTCTCACTCTATCGCTCGCTCCCAGTCACTCTCTCTCCATCTCTCTTACTCTCATTCCGCCTCTCTTTGTGTCGAGCTCCATCTCTATCTGACAGCTTCACAATTTTATTTTTAAACATTGCTTGCGTCTCCTGAAAAGCTCTCGAGAGTAAAAGCTTGTGTAGCCTGCTGGCTGGCTGGCTGCTCTTGAACGGGTGGGTCCTCGTCCTCGGCCCCCAGGAGCAGCTGTTTGCCTCGGCTGCCGCCGCCGCTTGCCTTCGCCCACAATCCCGATGGTTGGGTGAATGAACCTCAGAGCTGTGGGCGTCAGTGGGCCGCATGCATCTCCAGGGCACAGTGGGCTGAGAAAAACGACTTAAGCTACTCACAATATTAAATCAAAAATTTCACAAAATTTTTACTGTTTCGCAAACTGGTTATTTCCCGAATTTAATTTGCACAATACATTAAAGATTGATAAACATGTGACACACTTATGATTTCATTATTAAAATTATTATCTTATCGCAAGCACATTGCCTATCTTGCCTATGGTGTGATGAACGAACTGGAATTTACTAGAACCTTGTATGAATCAGCATTTAGTTTGAGTATCGTCGAAAAGCCACTTGAAATATTTGGGCAGAAATTCTTGATGCATGAAAGGGCTTTGCAAATGTTTTTTAGCCAAACAAATTCCGATTTTTTGTGGTTGTTAACTAGCAGCTATTTGTTTGGAATGTCAATATGAAAATGTGTTTGTATATATGCATATATGTACATATGTATGTATGTATATTGAATACAAATTTCTTTAAATTTAGTTAGCTCCTTCTCTAAAAAATTAGCAGACGATCTACATACTTATATGTGTGTATATTTTCATAGCAGCAAAAATCTACACATGATTTCCACAAACTCACCAATGTGCCCCCCCCCCACTCTGCGCTCGTCCCTGATGCTAAACTGTGCCAAAGTTTTCATTGCTGCTGCCGCCTCACTCTCCTCTCTATCCCAACGCCCGCTCATGCTCTCAGCCTCTCTCTCCTTCCATCGTGTTTGCTGTTCTCTAACTCTAACTGTGTTTTTTGCTGTTGTTGTCATTACTTTTATGGTAAACAGAATTGCGCGAGTGGGGGAATGTGGGGGGCGAGCGAGTGGCAAAACATACGCTTTTGATGGGATGCAAGCATAAACAGAAGAAGCTGCATACCACTGCTCCCTCCCAACCACTCACTCTCTCTCGCTCTCTCGCAGTGTTGCTGGAACCGTTATCTGTGCTTTCTCTCTCTCTGTGTCGCTGGGCAACTCTCTTTCTCGCTCTCGCAGTTGATTGCGCTTTTGGCAGCAGCAGCAGGCAGCGCCAGGCTACACGGACGATAGCTTTTTCACAGGATAACAAAGCTCCGTGCAATCAGTCGTCGTACTTTAGCTTAACGTCTCTGGTCGGTTCAAGCGGCACTTGCACTCTCCACTGGAGAAACTTTGTCACTGAGCGACAGAGAGAGTGGCTGAGTGAGTGAGAGATTTGGTCTGGCCCCCCCCCGCCCGATACACCGTGCCGTTCGTGTTCGCTTCGCGTTGATTAAGGCCTCTCCGTTCGGTGGGAAGTAGGTCCCCTGGTTCTGACACACATACGCAGTGGTTTTGCCTCTCTCCCGCTTTTCTATAAATAAGAGCATCCGCTTGTGGCAGCCATCAGCTGGTTGGACCAAGGACCCTGCCTGGACACCCCAAACAGTGCTGCGTCTCGCGTCTCTACTTCTCAATTGCTGGCCAATTTGGCCCAAAGACGTGCGAGATGGCTTAATTGAAACGCCACGAAGTCGCCCAACCGCCCAGCCGCGTGCCCTCCTCCACATTGTGTTTGTCGCGTCCTTGGCACGCGGAATGCCAAATGAGTTGAGTGGAAATTCACGTATACTCGTCTCATTCGTCGCACAGAACAGTTTAACCTCAAGCTGGATTATAGCGGCGACAGCAACGGACCCTGGGAGAAGCAGACCCAGAGCCAGAACGCAGCACCATCGAGTGGCAGTGGCAGTGGCAATGGCAATGGCAGCGATAATGTTGCCACAGGCCCAGGCAAAAGCAATGAGCAGCTGCAGCATGATCTGTTGCAGCAGCTGCAGCAGCAATTTCAAATGGCTGCCGTGCACCAGCAACAGCAGCGACAGTTGTTGCAACATCAGCACTCACATCCTCCCTTTCAAACGCCCTTGCAACAGCAGCAGGGGCAACAGATGCCCCAGCATTCACATCATTCGCAGCAGCAGCAAAAGCACCAGCAGCAGCAGCAGCAGCACTCCCATCCGCATCAGTCGCATCATCCGCCGTTGCAGCATCACCTGTCGTTAGGTGGCGCCCCAGTGGCCTATCAGCAGTTGCAGATGCAATTGTTGCAGCACCAGCAGCAGCAGCAGCACCAGCAACAGCAACAGAATTCCACAGCCACGCCCACCGCCCGCCATTGTCAGTACTCGACACCGCAGCATCATTATCGCTCGACTCCCTCATCCGCCACGGCATCCACATCCGTGTCAACAGGCAATGCGGCAACCATTCGACGTCGCACCCTCAGCCATGTGGCGCGTTCCTATTCCCTGTGCACCTCCACAGGTGCTGGTGCTGCAGCTGCAGCAGGGGGTGGTGGCGGCGGTGCTGCCTCCTCGGCTGCCACTCTACCCACAACATCGACGACCATCACATCATCGGCATCATCGGCATCCTCGTCTGCAGCAGCAGCAGCAGCGGCAGCAGCAGCGTCCAGTGGCAACCATTTGAGCATTGGAGGGCATCGCCACCACAAGACAGGCATCATGGTGGCTGCCTCCCGTTGTCGCAGCCCCATAATGCTATGCCACAGCCACAGCGACGGCGAGTTTCCCATGTATCGAGGTGAGTAGTCCGGGGCGCCAGGGTTCCGGGTCGGAAGTGAGTCGTGTCCGCGTGTCAGGAAGCTGCAGGACATTTTGATAGCTTAATTAGCTGCAGCCAGGGTGTCTGTCAATCGGGCGGGGGGCAATCAGGTAGCAGTCATGCAATTGTTTGATGGATGCAACAGTTTGACAGGAGCAGCAAATTGCTATTGCAATTGGGGAGGGGAAATTCCACACGGGAATGGAATCAGTCACGGTTTACAGTAGTTTTTCCCAGAATTGTAGCTCGTTTTTCCGATGATTATTTGTGCCATTATTCTGTAAACAGAGATAAATTCGTTCGATTGTGTATACATACATACATAACACAAGATACACACATACATATGTAAGAAAACCTTCTGGAGCATTTCGGGGAAACCACAGACTTCCGCAGTCAGAAATACAAGAAAAATGCGAGTGCGACATTTTGTTTGTTGTTGGCTGTGTGTACATTCGAATGGTTTCGCAAGTTTCGCAAATTCTACAGAATTATCTGCTCCATACTCTTAGACAATCTTTCCCCTCAGCTGTAATAGATTCCTCTTAGTGCTTCACAGCTTATCCTTTATAATTTATTTATGTCTTATAGACCCCACAGAGCACACATATTTCCCCTAATATCTGCCCAGTATCCCCCAAAGTCTGCAACTATTATTATGCAGTGTTCAAATACACACACCCCATCCAATTATGATGTAACTTGCTGCCTACGTTTCGCCCAATCATTTCCTAATCGCTGCCAGCATAATAAGCACTATCCAATGCAGCAGCTAATTTTCATTTCTATATGTTAAATAAGGACAATCCCACTGACTGCAGTGCAGTCTCCATTGATGGGTTTAGGTTTTAGCACATGCCAATTTCGATTCTCTGCCTGTCATCTCTCGCGCTGCAGTAATCCCAAGAAAAGTCCTTTTATTTTGTCAGTCGTTCCTATTTTTTGTTCCTTTACTTTTGAATTTTCCCTTTTTTCGTTTGCCTTTCATTTGGCACTTTTTGTTTTGCTTGTTCGTTTGGTGTGAAACTTAATTAAATTACAGCTTGAAGAGGATTTTCCCTACGCTCTCACTCGCAAGTTCAAAGCGCAATGTGTCGAAACATCCTGCCATCCCCCCCCTCGCTTTCCTTATGTGTCTCTCTCTCTCCCTTGCACACATGTGTTGGCTGGTCTAAATGTGCTTTAAATGATGGAATCGATTTGGTAACATTTGATGAGCTTGTCTCACTGGCGACAGCTGTAAGAGAGTCCTGTACTCCGTCCTCCACGCCACTCATGAGTGTCCTTACGACATTGCGGGGGTGTTCGCGTGGAATCAAATTAGCTAAAGCAAAGGGCGTTGGAGGGGAAATCCACTTTTCGTGTGTCGTTAAATGTTCTACAAAATGTTTTCCCCGAAACAAAACAAAATTCCCAAGTATATCCCAAGTGGAAATTCATAAAAATTTCTTTTGAAACTTGTGTGTGTTTTTTTGCAAATAAAATTTGTATGCCTTTGGTTTTTGTATTGATGGTTCTCAAAGATTGTTATGTACGTTTTTTAAAGAAGATTTTTTGGTTTGAGGGGTAAGAAATTTTCAATTTTAAATAAATTTAAAGCTAGAAACGAAAAGTTAAACGCTTTTGCCGGGAAATATAAAGATCTAGAAGAGGTTAAAT
This sequence comes from Drosophila tristis, assembly GCA_018150885.1. Taxonomy (NCBI): domain Eukaryota; kingdom Metazoa; phylum Arthropoda; class Insecta; order Diptera; family Drosophilidae; genus Drosophila; species Drosophila tristis. Next base: position 203,651 of record JAECWT010000001.1, read on the forward strand.
TTTTGTGTTTATAAGCATAATAGAGCATAATGTATATCCAGTTTGTCTTTAGGTATTTTTTTTTTTTATAAAATTTTCTTAATTTTTAAAACTTAAAACTTTTATTTGCTTCCAATTGCTGTTTAATTTAAAAAGTTTTTTGTTTTAATACGTTGTATAAAACAGTTGGATACCCTTTGCCATTTATTTACTGGAATTAAATCACTGGCAATCCTTTGAACTGATGAAATTAATACGCTCCGCTAGTTTTTAATATTTCCCACATGACTTATCGTAGCAAATATTGACAAATATTGGTAATATTTCATTGCCATTGCAGCAGGCTCCCCCCTAACCCCCATCACCGCATCGCTCCTACAGCATTTTTTTTCTGTTTCTGTTTCTGCTGTGTGTGTTCTTGCCCCTTTTCTCTTTTCTCTTTGTTATTTTTTTGTGTTTGCTGTCAATATGGCGCCATTTATGACAAACTCTGCAACGATGGCAACGACAGCTTCCTCTGCTTTAATCACACATGGACCTACGCTCTCTGCCTTGCCCCCCTTTGGCCCTTTTTGCCACTCTTTCTCTCTGTGTCCCCTCTGTGGATGTGGATGTGGATGTGTGGGAACATAATGACTCCATGGCGTGTCTTTAGAGCTCGAGTTAATGTTTCGCGTATTGATTTCGCAGCCCTTTCCTCGAAACCACACACACAGGCACACACACCCAGCGCCCTGGCAACCAACCCAGTGCAGGGGTGCCGGCAGAGGAGGCTTTTGGGGGCAACAGCATCCGCATCCGCAGCAAGTTGGCCAAGTAATTAAGGTTCTTGTAGCGTTGGCGGTTGCCTCCGCGATGCCTGACTGGCTGACTGGCTGGCTGGCTGGTGCTGCTGCTGGTGCTGCTGCTGGTGCTTCCTCCGTCGGGAGAAACGAACGTGCACGAAATCTAAATTTAATTTGCAACTTTTGCCAAACGAAAGGAAAACACGAATTAAATGAAATATTTGTTGTGCATGAGTTTTCTTTCCATTGACGTCATTTGTAGTAAGGATGATGCGGCAATCTGTGGGGATATTCGTCTCTGGCCAAACAGATGGAAAGATTAATGGATAGATGGAGTGGCAGATAGATAGAAGGAGTGGCAGATAGATAGAAGCAGTGGCAGACAGACAGAATGATATTATGCATCAATTTGCACATAAATGTTGCCAACAGATGAAGCACAGCTAAAGGAAAGCAGTTGAAATGTGCGAGATTAAGTGGTCAGATAAATAGATATATAAAGTATATAAGGCTAGAGCCTACACAGCAGAATGGCAGATTAAATCAAACACCATTTGGGAGACTGTTTGGTTCCCCATCTACTCAACTAAATGATTGCAAAACAACTTTAAAATTTATCACAATTTTTCCTCAATCTTTTGAGCTCTTACAAAATCAATTTTGCTACCAAATCGAATTGAAATATTCGACTCTGTCCGCTGGCCAAAACTTAATTTGAGTTTTTGGCAACAGCAAAGCGCACCAAACAAATTGGACATTGAATTAGGGTCTGGGATTTCAATTTTTTCGCAGCAACAACAACCTAAACGAATACAAATGAAACCCCTGGAAAATTACCATGAAAATGCGCAGCGATGGGGCAAGATTATCTTTATATTTTTTTGTGGCTGGAAAACAGACACCACAGTGGGCAAACGCGAGCCAAATCAAATGTGTTTGTGTGAGTCCTTGAACCTTGAGGACACACTTTGGCTGGGCCCCCCTCCAACCGCAATTGTTTTCCTGCACGCTTCTGCTTTTGCTCACCAAACCACTTGAGTTTTCCCCAAAGTCACATCAGACAAAACGAAACAAAACAAAGGAAAACCCACAAATAAAATGGCAACAGCAGAACGTCTAAATTCAATGGCCTAAGCTGTTGATGCCCTTAAAGATGGATTGGACTGCATGTGTGCTATATATTATAGTACTGCGATTAAGTTAAATATCTAAAGATCTAAAGAGCTCCTGGCAGCTACAGATTGTTGAGGTTTTTGTAGGAATCTCAGTGCAGGAAGAGAAAGTTTTAAAACCATGTTTTTGGTTGGTTTTTGAATCATTTTTTCTATGACAGCTCTTGGATATAGCGAACTGACTTAAATCAGCTTTTAAAGTGCGAATTTATATCTTTATATTATTTATTTATTTATATCTTTCTTTTAACTAAGCTTTAGATCCATATATAATGAAGCAAAATTCAAAGTTTAATTAAATTCTCTTTACAATCCAAAAGGCACTCCTACTAAACCATTTATATTCCGAACGATCCCCCTAAGATTCTCTGATTCCTTTGCTTGGTAAACATCAAATAGCGCATCAAATCGTACTAACCCTCTGCGAAGAGTATACCCAAACACCAAGTCAAAAGGTAACCAAGAACAACAGTGAAAGAAGAGACACCGAAGAGTGCAGCAGTGGGGGGGGCGGACGGACCACAAAATGACCAACTTAAGCCTCAATTTGGGTTGTGCCCATCATGGGGTGAGTGCTGATGTGGGGGTGGGGCAGTGGTAGAGGTAAGGTTACTAGCCGGTTCGACTACCTTTCTGTCAAATTGCCTGGCTTAAAAATTTAATGCTCTTCGCTTATTTGAAAACAATCAAAGTTCCATTTTTGTTTTGTCATTTTGCTGTAGGGCACCGGACGCCAGCCCCTTCCCCCCCGCCACAGGTTTTGCATCGGTTCGGTACCAAATGGCGGTTATTTATTTATACGCTTGACCCGGTTGCCTGATGTCCATGATAGGAATACGCCCACATCCCTTTCGTTGCCTCGTTCTGCTTTCCTCTCTGCTTACCCAGCTGCTGCCTGCCCCATTGCCTGGGCTTCTTCATGCGCTTCTTCCTTCCTTTGGGGTGGAAGCTCTGCTAGCCATCATTTGCATTGACTGCATTCTGGTCATGTGCTGCAGATAATTGCATTCAGAGCTCCTGCAGTCGCACTTGAGGCACTCTCTCCCTGCTGCTGCTCCGCCTCCTCCTCCTCCTCCTCGAGCCCTGCTTATTGAGCAGCGGGCGCGGCTACTCATACGCCGTGTTGTCCGTATGAAAAGGTTTTCAATGTAATTACCGTTCAGCAGCCACACTGGAGGTGGCAGCTTAATGGTTTAGGGGGGCTTATGGTAGGGCTGAAACTGTGTGCAGCGCGCGAGAGAATTCCCTACGCAAACTTTCAGGTTTGCTGACTTTTTGGACATGGATCCAGAGCCAGCGACAAGTTTTCATTGGCCAAAAGTCAACGGAAAGTTTTCTCGATAGAAAACTTTGATTTTTTTTTCTTTTTTTTTAAATAAAAATGGAAAGGAATTTTAAAGTGAATGAAAAGAGACGCCAATGACAGACAGCAATGAAAGCAATGCTACGAAATTAGTTACCAAACAAATTATAAACGGAACAAAAAAAGCGTTGGTTGAAAATGGAAAATAATTTAAAATTTATAGGAATATTAATAGAGCAATTTGCTATAAAAAGACTGGTTTATTTTAGCTTTAAAGTAACTTTATCAGCTAAAAAGTGCACTCAAAAATACTTAGTACAAATTCAAAACCAAAATTCACGTATTTTGTTTGGTTTTTTCGCTTTCTTCTGGCGGCATTACTCATGCCATCTGGGCCATGTATGACCCACAATTCGCTTAACATTCTATTGATTTATGTGGGTTTTATGTTTTGCTGTTTTCATTCTTCTGCCGCCCCCCAGCGACCTTCGCGGATTCTTCTTTGGGTCCCAGTGAGTGACCAGAGCAGACCTCCCTCACTCAATGGCAGACAAAGGCAGAGCCCAAACAGAACCAGAACTTAGCACAGAACCATTGTCCGAGTGCAACATTCACTGCTCTGCCTGCCTGCCTGCCCCATTGTGACAGTTTTTTGTATTTTTTTTTTATTTTTTGGCCTGCGTTTTGCAATTGATTTTAGTTGTGAGCGAACCTCTAACGGCAATGGTTGAGAAAATTCCTTTTAAAGCAGCAAAAGAAATAATATAAATCGAATAAAAATCGATTATACGCCACGTTGAACGCAGTCAAAAGTAAAAGAGGAAAATTTGTGTGCTGTTGTTGTGCTGCGGTTCGGCTTGGTTCGGTTTCCCGCGGATTCAATTTAACGCCAGACTTGAGTTTAAACGTGTGTGCTGGAAGATATAAGATATTAAGTTTAAGGAAAGGAGAGATAGCCCACAGAGGAGCAGCAGCAGCAGCAGCAGCAGCAGCAGGAGGGAAGCTACAGTAAACGATAGAGAGAGGGATTGCTGCTCTTGAAGGAACGTTAAAGAGTGAGCCACACTGAAAGACAGAGCAAGAGCTCCACTCGAAGACGGCGCAAGAGCTACACTAAACGCTAGGAGAGGAGGCCCGGCGCTCAATCAACGCTAGAAACGAATCGTTGAGCTGCCCGATTGATAGATGAATTGCCTTTTCAATTGAGATGCCATCGAGGCTTTGCTTTAGCTGTCAACGACGCTTCGCCTCATCCTGCGCGCTGCTTTTGCTGCTCATCAGGACCTTGATTTGTGCCTGCTAATAGGCCAACTCAACGCCTGCACAGCCCCAGCCCCAGCCTCACGACTCGACTCTTCCTTTTGGGCTGGCAGGATGTTTCGCAAGCGAAAAGAACAGCAATTACGACTAAAGCCTCGACCCAGCGAACGGAAACGGAAATTGTTGTTCTGCATTTTTAACAGAGGTTCGCAATCCTTGGCAAACTGTTGTTCATTTCATTCAGCACTCCACGCCACGCCACTTCGCTCTCACTCTCCCACTCTGGCAATGAATTTTTAATGCGTAGGCGTTAAACCCAGGACCCGCAATTACACGTACCACACCCCACCCCCACCCCACACACATACATATACATATATTCCACTTCAAAGGGGACAGAAAACGAGAACAAAAAGAATCCTTTAACCCATTTTCCACGAAATGGATACCGAAACCCTCGCCCCCAATTTTCGAGGCGTAATCACTTGTTGAGTGCTTGGTCCTTGGGTGCTTGGGTCCTTGCTATATGGCTAATAGTCGAGCAATTAATTTGCACCCCGCACCCGCTTCAGGGTGCCATCATTAATCAGCGGGGAAATTTGATAAGCGCCATGATTTAATCATCAATTCAAGCCAAAACAGAACAGCGAAAAATTGCTCATGAAATTTCCTTCATTTTTTTTTCCTGGGCAAATATTTACATATTTAATAGATTGATTGGCGGAGTGGAATTATTACAAGCCTGAGGAGAGATTTTTCATTTAGGTTTTTGTTGATTGAATAATGTCTGAAATGCAATCGAATTTCCTTTTAATTATTTCGCACATTTTAAACTCTTTTATTTCGTTTACATATCTGAAAATACATTCATCAACTATTAGCTATTTCTATTTATATCTAATGTCTCGTCGTTACATCTTTTCTTCTGCGAAATTTCCTCTCGATTGCCCCCTTCAATGTCTTGTAACTATCTGCTGACAGCCAGGGCCATCCATTTTAATTTGATTTGACTTCAGCTATTTGCTTACTTCTATGGCCACAAACAACAATAAAAAGCACAAAAACATTCCACCAAACACACACAAATATACCAAAAAAAAAAAGACCAATGAAGTGGCAAAATCACATGCCCTATACCATTACGAAGGTTGACAAAGTGGGGTACAAAGGTTTTAAGCAGAGGCTTGACTTGGGTTTGCAATTGAAGAAATGGGAAGAATGAATGGCTGACAGGTTATTCATATTTTTTTAAAGTTTTTTGTAGCTATAAAACCTCCGAAATCTTGGCAATATTTAGTCCGTTTGTTTTTTTAGAATTTATTTCTATCAATTCTTGGTTTTTGTGTTGTGCAGCGTTTCGAAGATAAATGAGTTAGAGTGCCTTCTTCTTATGGTTACCATTTCCTCTCAGAGCGACCCCTGGCGATGAGGGCATCTCTGCATTCGTCGTATCTTTATCACTCGCTCAGTTTCTATTGGGATTTATTTACCTGCTGGGGAAGGGACTTGCCCATACAAACACTTGACTTTATTTAACCTGAATTATTCTTTCAATTTCTCATGCCTGAATCTCTTTCTGTCTCTTTCGCAGGTAAGTCTAGCATCTGACATTGATGGACTACATCCCACCCACATCCACACCCACACCCACACACATGAGGAGGATAATGAGGCGAATCCAAAGTTCGTGGGCGGATTTTCACAAGAAAAGCGAAGGAGTAAGAAGCGAGGGAGGGACTTCTTTTGGTTTTTTCCCCCACAAATGTAGGCAATGACTTTTGACATTCCCCCACTTTCCAGCGATATTTGGCGTGTGTGGGTGTACGTTTACTTATGGGGCAGGCGGTGCCTTACTGCGTGGGACTTTTCTTCTCTATTGATGTCTGTGGAAGATGTCGCCTCCTGCTCTATTGAGTTGCCTTCTTTTCTGTGAGGTCTGCGGCTAGCGAGCGGATGTGGCGTCGTCGCCTCTGCGCCCCTACAATTCTGCGGTAGGCGTCGCTTTCTTCCTCTATGGCAGTCTATGGTTAGGCGTCGCCTCCTGTGGCTTACCGTCATCCCACCTCGATGCAAATTAGATTTGGATTTGGAAATTTTTCCATACATCTCAAAGTTTGTTCTAAGCTTATTCCCAGGCAGGAACGTTAAAAAAAAACCCAAAGTTTCCACATGGCGATGACGATGCCTCCTGCTGATGACGGCTTTTATCCTCTCTATCCTCACCCCCTCCCCTCCTGCATCGTACAGTGGGGGCTTTCCTCTGCACAGTGGGATGCATGGAATGGGAATGAAAGCAGTTGCCTGTTTGTTCGTGAGCGGAGAACAAAGACAAAGCTCAAAGAAAAACACTGGGGTAATAATGGGAAAATTAAGTGAAAAGTTTATGCTTTTTTTTTTTTAATTTTAGAGCTTTAGAGGTGAGAAATTAAACGGAAAAACACTCGTTTGGGGCTAGAACTTATGGTAAAAAATGTTGTGTGCGTTGATTTCGTTTTCTTTTAATTACTTCGAGTATTTCCCATGCGCTTTGTCCTCCATTCTTCGCCTCGTTTTATCTGATTCATATTTCGTTCTCCAGTGCAGATTTCAACGTGTTTTTTTATCGAATTCTTTGCCCTTGTTGTCTCCTATTCTTGCTCTCTCCTTCCAACTTGCTTGCTCTCGAATTTGCCCCAATTTCCCCTGCTGCAACCAATCAGGAATAACTTGAGCAGCCAATTTCCTTGCTTATCCAAATGCATTTGCATTTATTCCGTGCACACAGCCAAACCCACTTGTATTTATGATTATTTCCTACCCCGTTTTCCGTTCCGTATTCATCATTTGGACGCAGTTTTCCTTTTCATTTTTTGTTATCATTGCGACCCAATTTTCGCTTTCGTTTGCGTTTGCATTTTGAATGCTCCTTTTTGCGCTGCTTGGCGGTTGTGGCATTTGCATTTGCAGCCAATTCCAGACCACGGTGCACAATGCGCCTGAAAGCATGCCACACACACACACACACACACAAATACACACGTGTAACCACACCCACACACATGTGCATTATGCAAATGGGCGACTAAGAAAAGAAAAGAAGAGAATGCAACGGAACGGAAAGTGTGAGTGCAGAATGTGTGAGTAGGGGAATGCCGGGGAAAGATACCCCCCCCCAAAGTGGAACCTGAAGTAAAGTCCATGCAGCATCTTCCCCCCTTGACGCTCCCCTCTTGTTCTCTCTCTCTCACTCTCTTGACTGCACTTAACCCAATGCGTGCTCGGGACAACATGCGGCAACTTAGTTGCCATAATTTGCACACGATGCAAATGCCGACGCATGCCACCAACAGACGCCCAACGACCCCCCCACCCGCTCTCCATTGCCAGAATGCTGTGTATCTGCCTGCCACTTGCAACATGATATACGAGGCGAATGCTTTTGATAGCTGCAACGGAAATTGCAAAGGCAAAAACCAAACAGCAAATTCGTAAATATTTTAAAAATCTCTTGCAACTGCAGCACACTGCTACCCCTGGCCCCGTGCTCTTGCACTCACTTTACCCCTCACTTATTCCACTCCACTCTCCCCTCACTTTCTCACAACCTGCCCCTGCGGAGTCTGGCAGCTGGAAATGACAGAAAATAGTTTTCGGGATCTTTCGTTTTTTCTCCATCAGGAATTATCAGTTTTATTCGTTCATTAGGTTGTCATCGGGGCTTATCGTACAGCAAACACTCTCCCAGTACAGTAAACACTCCATGAGAAGTCTGAGCATCCATTTAACGTCTCAGATACAGAGAGCTGTAGGGATAGCCCGCGCTGTACGCATAGGGCGAGGCGCCATACACGCCGCTGGTGTAGGCAGCGGTGTAGGGCGAAGCGTAAACACCGCCAGAGTAGGCTGCATAGGGCGTGGCTGCCACATAAGGCGTGGCCGCGCTGTAAGCGGTCAGAAATTGGGGCTTGGCAGCGGCCAAAGCGACGATGGCGAAAAGGCACAGAGCGAACTGAAAGAGAAGACAGCGAATTTTGTGCATTAGATTCACATTCACAGGAGCAGCTGCAAGGATCCCATGATCTTGGTGGGGGTGTTTTGGGTCCTTTGGGGATACTCACAAACTTGAACATCTTGGTAGGATCTTGTTGTGGCTGCTGGTGGAACAGAAACTGATATGATTTACCAACCCCAAAGGTAGTCGCTTTTATAGTCAAAGTTTTTGTTTATTTTTCGGTAGGTAGGAGCTCTGCCTACTCCGCAGAAGCTTCAGCGGGCGGGCAGGGAGCATGGGGGCGTGTGTGCGGTAGGTCACTATTGACCGTGGCACGTTCCCCCCGTTTCTGTTTCTGTTTCTGTGTCTGTTTTGTGGCTACTGTTTTCGGGGGAGGAGGTCTTCGTTTAATTTCGCTTTTTGGCCCCCAATGTCTCGTCTTTATGGCTGCTTTGCGATTCGTGCGTTGCATTGCTAATAAAGGTTTCGTTTATCTAAGCATAGCTTGTGCGGGGGGTAAGTATCTATCCGTCTGTGGAGGGGGCAGTATCTATTGTGTGTGGGCGGCGTGAAACGGAAGCAATCTGAAATTCCCCCAGCCAAATGCAATTTGACCTTTGGCAATGTTAATTTGTTGAGACAATTATCGTTATGGCTCAGGGGGGGCGGCAGGGGTAAAGAGGTTCTCCAAGAAAGACTGGGATTTCTTGGAACAGTTCCTTTGAATCCGTTTTCTTGGTAGCACAACACAACAACCGTTCCCTTTCCTCTCCTTCCCGCTGCAGCCCTGTGTAGTTCCTTTGTTTTGCTGCAGTTTACTCTACTACTTATTTTTGGCATTATTAACTTCTCTTTGGTTACCCTTCCAGGGAGTTCTTTTCTGGCAGAGATAACTGACTGAAACTAGCAACAGGAGCATCTGATTTCCTTATTTTATTTATTGCATCATTTTATTATGCTCGTATAGCCCTCTCATGGTTAAAATATTTTATACTTTGCACAGTTTTACTCCAAACTAATAAATTTCATCCAATTCCAGTCCCTTTGTAGGTACCAGATAGTGCAGGGTATCCCATGCTTCGTGTTCTGATAATAGTTTTTTACTCTGTTTTATTTTTATTTTTCTTTTCCTTTGTTCCAGTTTTCACTCGACAAAACATTCAATTTGTCAAGTTGTAAAATTAAAGCAGCTTCTCTCTCCACCCCACCCGCTCCCGCTCCCTCTCCCCCTCACCCTTTGTTCAGTCTTCTATTGTTGCAGTCTCTGCTTCTGCTTCTTCTTCATCATCTTCAGCTTCTTCTTCTCCTTTGGCTGTTGTGCATTTTGCATCTAAAATACAATATAAATTAAGTTGGAAATGAATGGGCAGCTCTTTTATCAGGACTCTCAAGTTAATTTTGTTGAAGGATAGTCGCGTGGGTGGGTGGGTGCTGTATGAATTGTACGGAATATGGAATGAAGTGGTATTTTTGGTGATGAGAGTAGGAGCTAAGTGGAAACGCCAAGGCCAAATTAACACTATTTATTTTAATGAATCCTTGTTTTTTTTGAGTATATATTTAATTTTAACAGCAGATAAACCCATTCAAAACAGTTGTACAAAATCTTAGTGTTGCATTGTTTTTTCCCATTTTCCCCTAAATAAAAGGGAATATGTTCCATTAAATATCGCAACATTACAGTTTTACAATATTCTCAACAGTTGCACATTCATGTGGCTTCTTTTTCTACAGTTTATACGAAGTATACCCCCTCAAAAGTCCTTCAATCCGCTCGGCAAAAATTTCAAATTCCCCTGAGTTTCGCGCCTTCAGTTTTAAATGTACTCTTACAGTTTTAGATTCTCACAAATTTTATTGCAAGCAGTTGAGCATGCACTTCAATGATAAACACTCTCTGCAAGCCACTTTAGCGCCTCAAAAACTGTTCTTTATTTTGTCTCTCTCTCTCTCTCTTATCTTCTGTTTCCTCTCTTTATGTTCGCTCTCTTTCGACTTGCGCTCTGCTATACATTTGCCGGCATTTTTGTATTTTGAAAACAAGGCAAAAATACAAACAAAATTCCTGCGCCAACGTCACACCGTCCCACTCACCATGTCAACCCTTCCCACCCACAGTGAGCTTCCGTTTTCTGTTTCATATACTTCGCCGGAAAATACAGTGAAATTCAGCATTACGGACACTCCCTATAGGTGGACAGCTCCCCAGCCGGACAGCTGCCATAGTTTAATAATTTTAATGAATTTTTCCAAATTGTTTCGCCAAAACATTGCACAAAATCACTGCAACGGCGTGTTTCCGTCTATGGGGTTCTTCACTGTACTTGCGTGTGTAAAGATACAGATATTTTTCCGTGCGAGTATGCAAAAGTTTCCAAATAAAAACCAAAACAAAATGTAGGCCTAAAAATAGTAGACGTCATCCGCCACTTTGGAAAATTCTTGAAGAGATTTTCCAGCTATTGTTTATTGTATTTCGTGTGTGTGTGCTTGTGGAAAAATAAAGTAAAAGGGAGTGGAGTGGGGTGTAGTGCGTGCAAAACAAAACATTATTTGCTTATCGTTTAATTTACGTTGGAATGTAAATGGATTTTCAATGGTACATAATTTCGACATTTTCCAGACACAGTTTCCATTCAATTTTGCAGAAAGGGGAGGTAGTTTTGATTCTGAGGGGGATGAGAATTTAATGGCATCATCATTTCCTAATAAGCATAATTCCGTGGATATCAAATGAACAATTTGCAAAAAGAACTCTAAAAAAAGTCTCAAAGTCACATGGTTTAAAAATCTGGCATTAAAAAAAATTCGAAAGGGTATCAAATATTTACACCTAGAGTCTATTATTTAAGTTTGTTTGCCTTTGTTGTTGCTGGCAACATTTTTGTTTTGCTCGGAGCTCTGCGAATGTTGCTACGGTTACTCTTTATTTCTCTTCTTTCTGCTCCTCTTTCTTGAGAGGCAAAGTCATGATAGAACTATATAAGGTGGTGGTGTATTCCCTCTCTTTCGGGTCTTGTTCATACTCATACACGTCCATGCTCGAAAAGAGAGCACACTGCGTGAACACCACCTTCGATAATTACACCATGCGCGAAATTGAGCATTTCGCTCTCCCGACAGCAGGCAAGCAACGGAAAAGAAACTCAACGCGTTTGGGCAAATTTAAAAGTAAACAGCTGATTTGGTATTAGTGTGGATGCATTTCAATTCTCTATTCTCTCTGTCGCGCGCGTTGCGTTCGCTCTGTTTTGTGCCGCCAAACGTCGAAAATCAGCTTAAAAAAAGCAACAAAAATTAATAGTTAGTTCGAATTAAAGTTAATTTCACGGCTAAAAACAAAATTTCTAGCCAACGGCAAAATTTATAAGCGGCTTTGTTTTTTCGGTTTTTTCCGCCTTTTGCGTTTTCGTTGTGTTTTTGCGGCGCGTCGCTTGGCGTTTTTCCGTTCGTGTGTGTGTGTTTGTGTGGTAGTTTTTGCTTTAATAAATTATTAGTAAATAAAAGAAAAGCAAATAACAAACTGCGAAACTGTTATTGCAGTCGCCCCACCAACAACAAGTGTAAGTGTGTGTGTGTGTGTGTTAGAGTGAGAGGAAAAGAAAGATGCGTTCCAAAAGAATGTGAGAAAGAAGAAGAAAAGGCAGCGATAGCGATCTCTGCTTCGCTGCCCTTGAGTGAAAAAGAGACAGCAAGTGCTGATCAATTTAACATTTTTTCATCAATAAAAAACCAGAGGAATTTCAAACACAAATCGAAAAACAAAGTGCAAAAGGCAACAACAATAAGCGATACAACAGCCGCGCGCGCCCAAAAAAGGAAAATCCGGTTTTACAACTTCTGACACAAGCGGCTCCGTCGTCGTGACGCAGCAGCTGACGTCGCATTCTCAGCCGACTGCGCTGCCCGCTCATTGCATTTCGATGCAGAAACCCACTATTTTCTGTGTAATTCTTTCGAAAATTCCCTTGGATTTCCATAAAACAAATGTGCTTAAACAGAATAGAGTTTGTGGGAATAAAAGAAATATGAGAAAATATGGTAAATAATAGGCAAAAACTGTTCTGGGAGCCAGCGATTGCGGTGACGTAGTCCAGACAGGTGTGATCGCATGGAAAACAACAAAAAAATAACAAAAACAATGGCAACAACAACTGTTTGTTATACAAAAACAACACACGTGCGGTTCGGAATGTTTTTTGTTTGTGAGAAAAACATGAAATGTTTTTCAACAAAAAGTGAAATCAATAACAAAAAAATCAAGAAAGTAAGAAGAGGAGGGCCATAAAAATATCAATAACCAAATGAGGAAGAGGAAAGAAGAGAAAGAGAGAGAGCCATAATCAAAGCATAAACAAATAATAACAGTTAGGCATGGCCGAGAAAGCGAGACAGAGCATTTTTCCTGTAGTATAATTAATTTCCCTTTTTGCGAAATTGAATTTTTACACGAAGTAAAGCAAAGTGGAAAAATGTACGGTAATCGGTTTCTGTGCGTGCCTTATCTTATCCGTAAACACCGTTAATGATGTTGCAATCCATTGAATACAGAAAAACCCGTAACAATTGTTTCCTTATCGAATAGTGGGAGCGAGTGAGTGAGAGCGACCGTGCGATAGGAAGAGCTTACTTCATTATTTCCTTTGCTCCTTCTGCTGCGGTATGGAGGAGGCCAACAAATATTTTTATCTACTTACAATGTTGTCTAGACGGATTCTCTGTGCTCCTCTGGCACTTGCTGGTGGTGAGGTTGTCTCTTCTCTTCGTCTTCTTCTTCTTGATAGTATGTCGCCGCCCATCTCCTTCTTACTCAGCGACTGAATGCTTGTGTGTGTGTATCCCAAGAGTGGAGAAATGTTTAACACCCTCTGGCTGCTTTTACTACTTTTTGCTATGCTCCACTCCGCATATCTCCTCTCTCCCATTCTGCCAACGACTTTCGACCCCCAACATAATCCCGTTACATACAACATTTCTACCCCCTCCCCCTAGGACACAGCACAGCTTCCCCCTTAAAGTTGAGTGCCTGCCCAAATGCCACCCCCCAAAAAAGAAAACGCATTCTCTCTTTTATTGCCTTTTGCTGTTCATTCTCCATCCCGCTGGTGCTCGTGCTGCTGCTGCTGCGCTGCTCTTACTCTTGTTGTTGTGGGCGCCGTTTGCGCGCAAATTTAAATTTATGTGAACATACTGAACGCACTAACTGTGACACCCCCTCTCTGCCCCACTCCCCCTCTCATCAGTCTGTCTCTCTTCCGCTTTGGGGAGCAGAACTTTTGCTGCCTTTGGACTCTGCCACCAACAAAAACAACAACAACAACTACTACAATGAGAGGCTGTCGTCTCCCCTCTGCTGCTGCTGTCTGTCCATTGGTTTTTGCTGTCTGCTGCTGTATTGCTTTTGTTGTATTTGCTGTCTGCTGCTGTTTTGCTTTTGTTGTATTTGCTGCTGCTTTGTTGGTGCATTGTAGGCAGAGACAGAGAGGGCAAGAGAGAGCAAGAGCGACACACGGCACAGACAGAGCAGCGGCTTCCATTTGCGATGTTTCTTCCTCTGCCGCCGCTGCCCTGTGTTCCATTAGCAGCAGCCGCCAGCCACCCCGAACACTTGTATTTGTGGATTGTTGTGCAGTGTAAATGACGGCACAGTGGGACGGCATGAGCACACAGCTGGCAAACAACCACTAGGTTGCTCACAGTACATCATTGCATGCACAATTATCATCCCACTGTGCAGTGGCAGTGACGGCACAGTGATTCGGAATTAGCCTGGGAACCTTCGTTAATTTGTTTTCCCTGAAACTCTCTGCATGGCCCACACATCTGCCAAGGCAATTAAGTCAACTTTTTATTGCGAAATTAAACACCTGCATCCCACTGTGCAGAGACTCGCTTCGTAGCAGCAGCTGCTGGTCAAAGAGTTTATTGTTGTTGGGTTTTTGCTGATACGTCTGTTACTGAGGCTGCTGTTTGCCCTAACTCTCTCTCTTGCTGCTGTACTCTTAAGTTTCGCTCTCTTTGAGCAAAGTTTTTGCGCCTGCTGCTGCGTTTACATATTGGCAGAGACGCTTATAAAAAAAAACAGATTTGTTCGAACCGAAACAAAGTTCTGCTTCCTCCTTGACTCCCCCTCCACCCTATGCTATGCTGCCATTATTTTTTTTGCTCTTAATTGGATTTGATTGCTTTTGGCTGTCGGCTGTGGCGGCGCCACTCCAAACGAAATCTCTTTGAATCTGTGCTGCTGTTACTGCTGCTGCTGCTGCTACCACAAATCGCATTAGTTTCGTTTTTGTCTCCAGTTATTTCTCAGCGCTTTCCCTTCTCGATTCCCCATTTATTTTTTTTTGCACACCCATTGTTTGCCCGGGCCCCCTGCGCTGTGCGTCCCTCTCTGGCGTTAAACTAGTGAACTGTAAATGAGGTTCAATGAACTTGCCTCCAAGTTAGAGAGGGATAGACACAGAGCCTATTCTCTCTAGGCTTTTCTTCTCCCGCTTCTCCGCCAACTTCTTCTCTCTCTTCATATTTAATATTCGCTCGCTGTCGCTGACGTTGCACATGTGCAATATGCCGCTCTCCATTGCTAACCCCCTCTCTTACTCCAATCTTCATATCTATTGGTGTGCTTCCCTACCTTCCCTACCTTACCTCCCCTCTCTGTAGAGCCGCGTATTTGCTAATTCAATCGTCTGTCTGTCTGTCCCACTCGCTCTGCTCTATAGTATCTGCCTGAATGGAGGAGAGGCCTGTTAAAACGAATGTTGAGAGCATGGAAACGATACAGTCGACTAAAGGATACCCATTATTATGAAAATATACTGGAAAATCATGTAGAATGATAATAAGGAAAGGACAATTTTTGCCTGAAAAAGTTCATTTATGGGGTTGCCTATAATAACCATCCAATTTGGATGAACTTTGGTGAATCGGTAGATGATATTCTTATATATTTTAAATTACGCAGAGCACAATTTATTGTCCCAATGCATATACCCTCAGTAACTTGCGATTTCTAGGTATTCAAAGTTTGCCCATTGTAATTGTTGCCGCTCTACATTCACTCTTCTCTCCCCTCTCTCATTCATTCTTAAATGCTAGCCTGGCCGCCTTTTTAATGGGCGTCGCGCGCCAAATCCACAACAAAAATGAAGAAAAACAAGCAACTAAAAACAGAATGTAAGCTAACGAGGCAAAAGTCAGTGCACTGGAACAACCACCACCACCACAGACACAACAACATCTATGGATCCCCTCCCCCCCATCACAAGCCTAGTGTTACAGTTAGCCAAGATTTCGCCCAACACTTTTCATCGGTTTGGTTCTGTTCTGCTTACCAATTTCTACTTTGATGGATATTTTGTGGGCCACAAACAAAGTAACCAAAAAGAGAAGAAATATCTTTAAAATGTTCGTTCATATTTCCGGAGAAATATGTAAAACTTAAAGGGAACGAAAACATGTCTAGGGGGGGGAGCAGTGCAGGGCGAAAGATGAACACGCACATGGAATACCAATTCGCCGTAGTTTTTGGCCCTCTTCTTTGGGCCGCAGCTTCGCCTGCGAGTGAGTGAGCGAACAAAACAGGCAATCCCTTTTTATCTGCCTTTCCTCCCTTTCTGGTTCTGTATTTTTGTGTATCCTGTCATCATCCTCTTTCCCTACCTTTCCACTATTCCGCTTACCTGTGCACTTTGCGTGTTCTTACGTCTCTCCTCTCTCTCTGCCCCTATTCTACTTCTCGTTCGATGGCACTTCTACCTGCTTTTCAATCTGCATTCCAATAAGAGAAGTTCTCTTCTTCCAACTTGAACTCCGTCTGACACGCAGAGCTGCCAACTCATTGCATTTGACCTTTTTCGGGGGTGGAGGATTGTGATTCTCCGAGGTGCAGAAGGGATTTCTACAATGTCTGCAATTCACACTCTACTTTGTAGCATGAGATTTCCCTCGTTTGGCGAAGATTTTACAAGATGTTCATGCAATTTATTGGATTATCTTGAGACCGTCGACATTTCCCGTAGCTCCTTGGATATCTAGATATCTTAAAGAGCTTAAATGGGGTATAACTCCGCTCTCTGCGCCCACTCCCTCTCTCTCTCTCTCCACTTGGTTACACTCGATTTCCCCTCGAGACACTTCAATTTGAGACCCCTTTTACACTGTTTCTTTCTCGTTTTGTGGTTGCATTTCCTTTGTTGCCTTTGGGGCATCCTTTAACGGAGCTCCCACACACCCTGCTCCCCATGTCGTTTTCTGTTCGTTTTGTCTTTTGTTTCAGTTCAAGTGGCCAGTGGCATTGCACATGAGAGGATGCTCCATTTCCTAGGATTTCCATTTGGATCTCTCCCTTCAGCCATTCATACGCTTCCTCCAGGGAGTCTCTTCCATCTTCAAGAGCTCTTCCTCCCACTGCATCCATCTCTCTCTCTTCAATCTTAACCAGCTGCCAGCAGTGGTAACGTTTTTGATGATGACATCGACAAGTGGCCATGCTTCCTATTATTGTTGTTGCTTTTTGCTTTTGCATTTGTGGTTTGCAGCTGGTGTTTTCTTGGTTGGTTGGTTGGTGGGGCATGCCACTCTGCTGGGGCGCACTGCTTGCCTCAGCATTGCTGCATTTTCAGTTAATTTTCATCAAATTGAAAACATTTTGCTGAATGGCACTTGCTCCAGTGGTTGTCGGTTGATTGTTGGTTGTTTGCTGTTGAATGTGGGTTGATTGTGCGGTTTATCGCTGTGTAGATTAACCGAAAGAGTTGCTAAAGTGTTGAAGGCGCTTTAACTAAGATTTAAATCTGGTATTGTCTGAAGTTGAACGTTGATTTTGGTGACTTTTCATTGAATGTTATGTCAAAGTTGGTACATTTTTAGAGAAAGACTAAATCATAGGAATAATTCTCGAAAATATTATCTTAGTGTTGAAAAAGGGTTTAATTCCGAGATAGAATAAAGAACTTATTTCTGATGAGATTTATTATCAAAAGGTGTTCTCAAAGGAGTTTAAATGTTATAGAAGTGAAATCTTTAAAAATTAATCAACTCATCGATTATTTATCGCTCTATCATTGAAAATCATCGAAAATTCAATTTTCAAGTGAACAAATTTGAACCAAAGATTAAATGGGAAATAAATTATCTACTGTTATCGATTATCGATCGCTAAATCATTAAAATTAAACAAACTACAGTTCCGAAAGTGTCTCAAAAAGTGTCAAAGAAGTTGTAAAAGAAGACGAAAGTATCATCAGCTGTTTGTTGTCGCCTTTTGCCACTTGACTGTGCCGCAACGCCATCTCTATAACAAGTGTTCTAATTGCAGCAATTAACCAACAAGTGGAGTAACCAGCAGTTGAGCGGAAGAAAAAGTGAAACGTATACAAAAAGTGTGACACGCAAAAAAAGTGAAGTGCAGAAGCAACCCACGCACGCGAGGCTGTTCCCGGGTTTCCCCATTTCCTTGCTAATTAGTGCGCCACAAAAAAGTCACGTGACAAATGGGGGCAAACGATAGACAGAAATTTCCATTCACGCAACAGAAGAGGAACCTTTCTGCCGGATACAGGCCTCTGCCCTACAGCGAGACACCGCCATGTCGCTGCGAAGCAACAAGTTGCAGAGCCAGCAATCGACGGCCAGCAATGGGAGTGGCAACAGCAGCGGGAGTGGCAGCGGTAGCGGCGGCACGGGGCAACAGTTGCAACATCCGCCGATGGCCTACCAGCAGCAGCAGCAACAACTGCTCGCACAACTGCAGCAGCAGCACAAATTCCAGGCCCAGGCACAGGCGCAGTCTCATGGGAAGTACGGCCCCTCCCCCTCGCAGATGGGGAGCAACACCAGTCGCAACAATCTGGCCACACTGGTGGCGGCCATCAATGGATCGCACGATCCAACGGGAGGTTCGCCCGGCGGTGGAGTCGGCTATCAATTATCGCCGGCGGCTGCCTCACGGGTGGCCCATGCACCGCCCCACTCGCCACTGGGTCCGCCCTCGTACAGTGCCGCCACCGCCCAGTCGGCCTTCACTTACTACGGCCAGCATCCGGCATCGCAGCACCAGATGCACCACTCCACATACCACCCCCAGCAGCAGCAGCAGCAGCAACAGCAGTCGCTGCCACCGCCCGATCTCACGGATGGCATCGATCTCCCCGGATCCCATGGATCTCCGCCGGATTCGCCCAGTGCCGCCGCTGCGGCGGATCTCGAGCAGCAGCTGTGCGTCGTGGCCAAGATGCAAAAGTCGGTGACCATCACGGTGACGCCGCAGCGTAGCAACTCCATGGATTTCCTCAACTTTGAGGAGAAGCGCCAGCTGATCGCCTCCTCGCTCTCCCTCTCCGACATTCTGCACAGCAACAGTGGAGCCAGCCAGCAGGCCAAGGAGGCAGCGGCGGCGGCGGGAATGGCGATCAATGGGAGTCAGTGTGGTAAGTTCTGTAATCCACCATGGAATGGGGGCATTGGGAATGGAATGGGGAACACGATAAAGCAACGGAAGATAGGCCTCAAAAAGAGGGTCAGAAAAGGACTGAAAAAGGACATGGAGTGGCATACAAATATAAAACAGAAATAACCCAACAAATGTTATATTTTTTCTATATTTATTTCAATTTTCCTTCCGCCATAAATTGTTTCTGTTTTTTTTACGCTTTTGTGCAGAACGGAAACGTGTTTTTATGTTCTCTGGTTTTTCTGTCGCCCATTTTTCTGTTTGCCCAGCGACGTGCCCCAAAACGGTTCACTGCACTTGACAGGAGAGACGTGGAAGGTGGGGGGAGTGCGAAGAGAGGGGCCTGCGTGGGTGGGGCCATACCATGGGTTTGTCAACGCTTTTGTCTGTTTGCCCCAAGCAAAACAATACCCCAGATAGCAGAGAGAGGGACGGACAGACAGCAACGCAGTGAGATGTGTGGCAGGTGTGGCAGGAAGAGGGAATGAAGGGGAAGGGGGAACTGTGATGGAATGTTTAAAGCAAACACCACAATTTAAAGAGATTACATTTTCAGTTTAATTTATTATTACATTTCTCTCCTCTGCAAAGCCATTTTATCAGCCTCTGTGCTTATGTGGCACTAATTCAACAAGTCATCATCATAATGTCCGCCCTATATCGCACAATATCAGATTACCATGACATGTCAATATACACATTATTAGACGACACTCGTGGACATCAATTTCCCTCTTAACCCACTTACCCACTGCCCTGCTCTGTGCTCCACTGTGCTCTGCTACGCCATCCTCTGCTCTCTTCTCGGCTTTGCTTTGCTTTGCAGCTTAGTTTAGTTTCCGTCTTGCGCCACACCTCCCATGCGATAGACAAGGCCCCGCCGCCCCCTCCGATCGGAGTTGAGTGACTCATAATCAGGCATCATCAATCAAAGCAGAAACACAAATTTGAGCAGATGTCCATAGTCCATAGTTAGGGGAATTATAGGAGGTAGAGTGGAAACAGAGAAAGAAACGTAAAAAACACTATAAATAAATCTGCCTCTGAAGCCGACTGGTATATTCTCTCACACAGCGTTTGGAGAGTTGGTAGATACCAGCGCTAAATTTCTTTTCATTGCAAAATCAGCATACCCTCTGCAAGGGCATAAATATCAGCCGTTGCTAGGAGATAAAGAAAAGCAACAAAAACCGCAAGACAAGCAACGGAAACGTCGCCGCAGCAGCAGCAGCAACTATTGAGAGAGCATCTATTTTTAGCAAATTAACAAACTTTGGGAACATCACTCTCTCGCACTCTCTCGCTCCCTCCACTATCCGTCTTTTATTGGCATTTAAAGATGCAATTAAAATGCTCACCCCCCTGCTCGTGTGCTGTTGGAGTTTTCAAGTTCAAGTGGAGAATTGTTATTGCTTTTTAATGCGTCTCTCATGAGGGCACGTGTGACTGCGAGAGTGAGAGAGAGTGAGAGCGATCTAGGGACGGAGTGGGAGTGCGGGAGAGTTTAAGTTTTGCTGCTTATGCATAATTCAGTGTGTCAATGGAGAGGCGATGAATCATTCGTCTTCGATCGTGTGTGTGTTTTGTTGTTGTGTGTGTGTGTGGTAGGGTGCGCGTAGGAAATGCTTAGCAGATACCCTTCCATGCACTGGATGATATGACTTAGATAGGAAGTTTACAATGCAGAATGACACCTGTAAGACGAGTCTGGGACATTAGTCGCGTCCGTTTCTCCTTTTGTTTATGCCATAAGTCTGGTTGTAGCTTCTTGTGTATAGTAACGTAAAGTCCCAAAGGGTATCTATGGCTGCGTTCTGCCACTTCTCACATTTCTTTCTTGTCTTTGTTGCCTGACTGCCTTTCGGTTAAACCGCATTCCTTGAATATTTTTGCAATTATTTTATACAAGTAATTGCCCACGCTGAAATGTCGTTATTTGCTACTTTCATTCGCTGGTGATGTTAAACATTTATATAAGATTTTGCTTACATCTGAAACATCTATCATGCAGTCGTCATTCATCTCGGGATCATTATCCGATGCGGTTCCCATACGGCAATAAAAATACCCTCCATATGAGGGGATATTCCTCCCCAATTGATTTGTTGAAATTGTAAAATCAATAAACAACAAAAAGCGAGCAATTTACGATGGCAATTATAATTCGAGCACGCAAAAAATGAAAGACAGAGTGGCACAACAAATTGCCTTCGATAAAGCATAAATCGAAATAACAGTTAGATCCAATTCCCGCTGCAACCAGTTCCTATCACCCGCCGCCTGTCCCCTTTTGTACGCTAGAACTCAAGCGTTCTTCAATTTTATTTCAATTCATCAAACTGTTCATTTCCCATGTCAATAACTCGTACTCACTCTTGCCCTCATCACAGCAGGAACGATTCTTTGTGCAAGGTATGTTTTGTGTAAGGTGGCGGTATTTATAGACTAGATCTCTCAGAAGGGATTCGAAATTCCGAAATTATTAACCTTAAAGCAGGAGCCTCTGTCGGGCAGTGCCTCACCTTATACAAAGCATACCTTGTGTCGCTCTGCCCAGCTGTACAAATCGATTTGGTTTTGTTGCTTTTGTTATTTTGGTGCTTTTACCCATACGCCTATCCATAATCCATAGCCAGCCGTCCATGGAGTCAACTACAAATTTTATTGAATTCGGATGCCATTCTTGTTTTTTCTTTCGCTTTTTCATTTGCACGCCAATTCGAGTCGCCAATTCGAGTCGGTTCTGCAGTCGCCGTTCATTAGCTGTAAAAATATGAGTAGAAATAATGAATGACTGGAGGGAGAGGTGTAGAGTGCAGCGGGGACTCAGGAGACTTGAGAGTGAAGAGTAAACAGACACACAGTAGCCAAATGACAGCAGCAGCAACAACAGTAAGCAGACAAAGTAAGCACGACGATGAGAATGAAGAAAAGTTTAACCCCAGAATATACAACGGAGAGGTTATTTTTTTTTGGTAATTCTACCATATGTGGTAAGGATACTAAAAGTACCCAAGAAAGTAACTTTTGTGCCTTTTGTTTCCCTATTAAATAAACCCTACTAGGGTTAAAGTTGAACTTGAAACTTGACATATGAAGAGGCGGCTGGCGGCCCTAGCTGTGTAGTGTTGGTGAGAGTGTGTTTGTGTGTGATAGCAGAGTTGGGGGGTGGCCCATTGTCCATGTGTAATTTTTTGTATGGCATGGGTGGAGGGGGTATGTGCTATTTATAAACCATAAAAGCAGGTAGGCTGTGCATGGAAGCTGTTCGAGAGCATACTCTCCACCCCACTGCCTCTTTCTACCTCTTGACATTCCATTGACTTCCAAATTTAGTTTCCATTTTTGTTGTTTTTCTCTTTCTCTCTTTGTGACGAATATTGAAGGCAAATTTGGACATGCCTTTGTCTCTTTTTCCCCCTACACTTCTCCCCGTGTTGGTTTCTTTTATGGGCCTCTGCTAATCGAACGGTATTAATCAATAAAATGATTAGAATTCTCCTATTTTTGGTCTGTCTGCGAAGAGTGGATTGACGGGCGGGTAGGGGTTCGGTGAGTGGTATTCATATTCTTACGTAACGTTTCAACACTTTTATCTGTACGGTTCTTTGTGGGACGATTTTTTTGCTTTTGTGTGGAGGAGGTGCTAATGGAGCTCAGGCCAGAGAGATGATGAATACCGATGATTACCGATGAAAGATGATTACGTATTATGATCTTTTATCTTCAAAGTAGATACATATTTTGAGCTTTAGAGGTGTTTCCACACATTGTGGGTTCTTAAGTTGCGTGATGGCGCGATAAGAACCAAAGCTTTTTGCATACATGTTCCAATAAAGTTTTGCTATCGCTCTTACTCACCGATTGTATCGGTCTTCTTTTTTTGTCTTTTGTTCAATGTGGAAAGACCTAAGCGATAAGAACTGTTTGCATAAAACGTGCCTTTTCATGTGATATAATATATAATAAAAGATAAAGTAAAGATTGCTCAAGGGAGTGTCCACTTGTTAAGTGACAAAAATGGTGCTAACAAAGGTTATAGTGTTGGAATACTAATACTACTGGTATTTAAAAGGTTTTGTGATTAAAACTGACCACTAATTGAGGGATATTATAACGAATCAGTGTACATAATCCTTATTTTAAACTGCATACCAATATTTTTCGTTACCCAATGGCCCTACTTTTTCTTTCATATTTTTTAACGGAACTGCCAGCTGTTTTGACATTCGGAATCAAAGTTTATTCAACATTGTTTAGACCCTAACTAAACCATGACGGAACTTAATCTCCATATGCCAGCTTTCATCACTTGTCCCCAGCCCAAAAATCACACAATCAAAAGATACACATAATCCACGGAAACAATCAAATTTAAATGAAGAGTTCAATATAGACATCAATGGGGGTCTCTGCGGCTTCAAGCTTAAACTTTGTTGAACAACGTTTCGAAAGACTTTAAACTTTTTACAGCTAAACATAGAAACGAAAGAGGGACCTGAAAACCAGCAACAAATCGAAGCCATGACCCATTGATGATCTGGCGGAAAAGATGATTGATGGATGGGCCTCACACAACGTGTCGTACGTCTGTAAATGGCCCTCAAAGCGATGCACTGCTTAGTGACAGTGACTATGGCCGCCACTAAACGATCTATCAACCATTAACCAGACACAACAAAAAAAATGTTTCTTCGATGGCCATTAATCAGGGAAGTGTGTATGTTAATCGGTCAATCGATAGAGTTCAACTTTTTGTTGGGGGAAAATAAACGAATAAAAGCCGTTTTGCAATCAAAAGAACTTCCAACATATTGAAAATAATTGCAATTTTACTTGATGCAAAGGGGAAATATATGTATCTGTCAGTTTGCATTCGAATGGGCCGCTTAATTAATGAGTAAGAGCAGTGAAAATGATTGCCAGACAGTCGGATGGAGGAAGCTGCATTGCAGGTCAAGAGATTTCTTGCTGTCCATCCACGGAATTGATATCAATTGCTGGTCTGTCTGTCTGTCTCTCTGCACTGACAAATCTCTCGCTCTATCTCTCGCTCTCATTTGCAGTACAGTCTGTTCAAAATGTGTCAAAGTAAGTTGTCTTTCGTTTCCGTTTGTCTGTCATCTTTATCCGCTGCAGACTTTTGCCAGACACCGTTCAGGTGTGTCTGTGTCTGTCTGTGTCTCTGTTTGAGTTTAAATTTATCTTGCTCAGAGCCTGTCTATTGCTCCTTTCTCCGACTGTCTCCCTCTGCCCAGCGCTTTTTTCTTTATCTGCCCTGGCTGTTAGCCAATTTGACAGCTAAAAAGTTTGAGCCCATTTGTCCAGAGCCAAGGCAGGACAAAGTTTTATGTCACTTGAAAGCCAAGCGGCAGGGCATGGGAGAAATTGCAACAAATTTTTTATTAACTTTTGTTAAAGTTTATCTTTCAATGAACATTAAATATGATACAAACCAAACAGCTGATTATGGCAGAAGAATTTTACAAGAAAATGGATAAATACATCATAAATTGGTTTTTAATTAAACGAAAAAAAAACAGAGTTTTGTGCAAAATAAATAATTGCGAAAGATGGTGGTACAACACCTTTTCTGACACCTTCCACCGTATAAACCTGTCACTTATAGACCTATTGAGAACCCACACAAAGAACCCTCTTTATAAGGTTTGTTCTGATGTTATTTGCTGAGTCTCCAAAAAATGTAAATTAAAAGTTGAACAAACCCTGACACACATTTGTGCAAATTGTTTGTCGAGCTGCTGCTGATAAAACAAATGCAAAAAAAAAAATAAATATTCAGAGAGAGAGAGAAAACAGCAAAAATGTTCAAGGATTTTACACAACAATTTTTATGTTAATTGAAATTCAGACATACAAAAGTTTTATTTGTCTGGGGTTTATTTATGCTGTAAGTTTTAGGCAAATATTTGGTTTACTTTGGATTCGATATTGAAAGATATTGGCTAAAAGCATCGAGGAGGCCTCCTCGGACGTTGAACTTTTGTTTGAATCACTTGAGAGCGGAGGAGGGTCTTAGATCTAGAAAATGGAATTGATTTGGAAAGAAAAAATGAGGCAAGGGAACCCACCCGTTCGACTTTTCCTTAGCTTTTTCTATACTCATTTATCTTGGCTTTAATTCTCCCTGTTTTTTTGACTTTATTTTGCTTTTTTCGAAGCTTTTTTTCTCCCTTTTCTTGGCTTAAGTGCTGCCCAATTCCCCCGTGCCCTCGTGGGTCAATTAAGTCCCAATGTTCATTTACATTTCTAGTCATCAGAATCTTTGATTAGATGTCAAATGTCATTGCAATTAGCCGCAGCTTAATAGCATGGGGCATGCCTCATAGAACACACTTGCACGTGTCCGGCGATGAAAAGAGCTTTTAACGATTTATAGCCAATCATTTAATATGCAATTTGTTATTGTTTATTTGTGTGTTTCGATCCACCATTCGCTCGGATGATTCATGGCCATTCATCCATTATTCATATGGAACTTTTATTGGAATTGTCTCCATGGAGTGGCACCTACAGTGTCGCTCTTTCTCTCTATCTACCTTTCTCTTTGTGTCATTTTCCATGTGAGTTTTCGTTTAATTTACAGCGATTGCTATCCGCACGAATTTCCACCAATTACGGGAAAGAGAGAGAGAGAAAGAGGGTAGAGCAACGGGCGACACATTTCTGAAAATTGGTTTCATAATTGACTTTGACATAGACGCCAAGCAATTTGATTGGGGAAATTAAGGGGGAAAATTCCTGAGAATGGGATGGGAACTCAGTTGAGGGGGTATGGAAAATCGGATGAGGAAAATCGAGTGAGGAAATCAAGGAATCAGTTGTGGGAGATAGAATGCAAATTTAGTTGTATAATGCGGTGGAAAATTAGTTGAGGGGGCGAATGGAAAATGCAATTACAGCAGAGAGTGGAATGTCCGGTTAGTACTTTTGATTGCCTTTAGCAGGTGGCAGGGCTTGTGTGAGTGCCACAAAGTTGCATAAAAGTTGAAATCAAATGAATTTCCATTCAATGGGAGATTTCAATTGGAATTGAATGGAAATTAATCAGGGAATTTCAATAGAAATAACAGAATGTCGAAGAGTTTTCATTAAAATTCCTGTTCGAATTGAAATTGAATTCACGTTACCTACACGAAGAAAAAATTCATATGAATCTCGCCATTTATCCCACTCTTCAAATAACAATCTTTCCCCACATTTATCTCCCAACTCTCATATACAATCTCCTCTTATCTCTGAATGTCCATTCAACATTTACCCAAGAAATTAGATACATTAATAGATTCCAATGGCTTATAGATACACCGCGATCCATCCATATCCATTCAATGTCAAACAACTATCTCTATCTATTGGCATGAAGCTGGAATGCGTATCTTGTCATTGCCTACATGAGTGCGTTATGCTTCAATGATGGATACACTCATGCATATTCGTTCATTCATTCAATCACTCATTCGCTTGAACACTGAAACTGAACAAATACACGCCCTAGGAGACACGCCTCTGCCCGACTGCCTCCCTTCACGAAATTTCCTACCCTTTTTGCTGTGCGCAACGTTGCGTATACGTAATGCGATTTTAACATTTTCTGTGCCTGTGCATTTGCCCCCCTCCCCACCCGACGAAAAAATGCGGGCCACGAGGCGTGAACAGAGCAGCCGCCCAATCTTTTACTCGTTTCCCTCTTTTTGTTCACCTCTTCCCCCCTCTTTTCCAACTGTTCACACTCGTTACGCCCCTCTGTTCCTCTCCGTTTCGATTGCACATTCGATTAAAATTAATTACAGGCTTCATATTGCAATCCAAAAATCAGCATTAGACGTCGAAACACAGAGACACAGCCAGAAATTGGCTCGAATTTTTGTAATGTGCTTTGCGTGTGCAGCTCTCTCGCTGTAATTGCATTTCCAGCCATCAATTAGCGAGGAGTGACCTTCGACTTGTGTATCCCCTGTAAAAAGTGGGTATTAGTAATTTTCAATAGAATGTAGAAAGAAAAAAGACAATGGAGTGTCTATAAAGGGAGGAGATGTATTTAATGTGGATTATCTGTCAGCTATCTTTGTACTCATGCGAATTATAAAGTTTCTCTGCATTTCCCTCGGGGTATCTGGGGAATTTGGAACTGAAAAGAGCATCTATTGCTTTGCTCTACCTGAACTCGTAATTTCAACGATTAAAACTGAACAAAATCCTCTTTAATTTGCATGAGGCGCAAACAAGCTACAGATATTCCGTGCAACAAATTGTTCAACTGTTGTTTCTGCTGTGAAAATTTGTTACACTTTTTGCTGTTCAGAGTCCGACGGTCGAGTGTTTGTTTCACTTTCTTGGGATCAGCTTGAACCTGTCTGACATTTGCGTCATCTAACTCTTTCCATCTCCTTCCTTTGCACTCCCCTACCCTCCTTTTGTAATTAACTTTTGGTTTTTCTTTGGGGTTTTTCTTTGCGGCAATTTCTTTTGGGTTGGGATTTTCTTGTGGTATTTTCGCTTTTGACAAGTTGTGTCAATCCAAGTGTCGCCCGATGTCTGTCTGTCAGTTTGTCTGTCTGCCCTGTCGCTCTCTTCCATAATTTATTTGACTGACAAAATATACAACTCTTGTCGCATGCTTTGGTCTCACTTTTTCACTCTTTGCAAGTCGTATAAATAATTTATACATCTCCCGATCTTTTTTAGTTATTTTTCCGTCGTTTTTTCCCGCCCCTTCGCTCCCTCATATTTTATATGAACAAATTGTTGACCACATCACGTTGTGCAAATAAATTTGTTGTCGTCAATCCTATAGTTATTATTCTTTTATTTTTTGTTGTCGCTGTTTTATTTGCAGTGCGGTTATCAGTGGCAGAGCGACTTTGTTTATTCAAAAGCCAGTCCGACTGGGGGGAGCCACAACACGACGACAATTGACATAAGTTTACATAAGATCTTGTCTGTATTTCGTATATACATATATCTCGTACTACTACGGATCGTACCCTACAAATGCAAGTTTTGGTGGGGATTGCAAAATTCTTGAGTTTTTCTGCGGGATTCGTGGGAATGAAATTAATATGCAGTGAATGGGAATACGATATTTTATATGATAGAAATGGATATATAGTGTGGGAATCAGTGGAATGTGGGAAGGGAGTGGAGGCTTAGGCTAGGGAAAAGTAAAAAAAAAAGTTCATAAATAAATGAATATTTGAACGAATTTCCCTCCCAGGATTTGCATATAAATGTAAAGTGGAAATTTATATAAAACGTTAACCCTTTATCGCATAATGCATGATTCTGGTAACAATTTATTTGAACAATTTATACGCACGCATTTCTAATGGATATTTGTCAGGGTCTCGTGCCAGCGAGAGAAAGCGAGAGAGCACTCTTATTTCTTGACTTTGCAGACATTTGGCCCCCTGTTTATGGCTTGTTTTTGCCGCAAGAACATGGTGTAACCATCTGCCCCAATACCCCACTCTTGTAATCTACTCGCACTTGCCTCTTGTAAGCCCACTCTGCTGTGCTCCAGTCACTACGCTACTCTTGTAACCCTCTCGCATATCCCCCGCTTTCTTGTACCCCTACGAATAAGAGAAAAACACTTTTTTCAGCTGGAGTCAGCCATATTTCTTGTGGATTTTCTCTCTCCCTCTCGGTTTTGGCTTTTGGCCCTCAAGTTCGCGCGTCTGTTGGGCGCCAAAAAAATGCCACTGGAGCGAGAAAAAGCAACAATAAAAACTGCAACAATTACGACAACAATTAATGCAACAGTAAATACAAAAACTGCAACTAATACGTGCCAGAGGAACCTCTACAACGACACAACCAAAGCAACTAAAAGTTACACCAAAAACAAACGCAATCTGAAGACAAAAACTTCAACAACAACAACAACAACAAAAAGCAATACCCTACACTGTAGTATACCCTACAACAATTACAGCAAAAAGTAAAACAACAACAATGACGACAACTTTCGCGAAAACCCGTTTTCCATGCGTTCGCATAGCATTACTTTATCTTTATTTTTACCTCTGTTTTTCTGTTTTTGCTGTTGTACCGCGCCCTTCACTCGCTTTTGTTGTAGCTGTTGCCGTTGAATATTGCTGTTGTTGTTGTTGTAGTTTTTTTAGAAGCCAAAATCTTGAAAACTTTGAGATGGAAGCTGCTGCTGTTGCTGGCTGCTGCATTCATTCAAACGTCGACGACGACGAAGCTGTTCCCCAAAAACAGGTTTTTTCTCCCCATATGGAAAAAAGCTTAAAAAAAGAGAAGAAATAAAATTATTATATGACGACAACGACGACGTTGACTGCGCAGCAGCAGCTCTCCCGCGCGCCCCCGCTGTGTTGTGGATTTTTGTTGTTGTTGTCTTTTTGCATATAGTTTTGCTTTATTTTCTTTGACTTTTCACGTCTCTTTTTTCCCACACAACATTCTGGCCGCCTGGCCATAAAAAAATAAGCAGAAAAAGCGAAGAAATTGTTTTTGGTTGCTTGCTTTGTTGTTGTTGGTTTTGGCCACAACAATTTTTGGTCTCGTGCTGGAAATGTAGAATGGAACGGGGCACATAGGACGGGGAACGGAACGTGGAATGGCACTAGGGACCTGAGAAATTTGATGATCTGTAGAGGGTATGTTGGTTTTTGGGGGAAAGATGTGACAGGCTTTTGGGATCCGGGATAAAAGAAATGATAGATTTATTTGTGTTAACTTTTTTATAAAATATATAGGGAATGTGTGTAAAAATGAAGGATATTCACCCGTTCTATACCTTATTTCTAAGCAATTCCTAACATGTGTCTTTTCCCCACATTTGCTATTCAGCCTGCCTCCTCCAATCCTCTCCACCCTGCTCCCTTTTGTCTTCTCTGTTGGCGCCATTCGAAATGAGCCAAAGATTTTTCATTCCTTCCTTATTGTTGTTCTCGCTGTCACATTGCGACCCCCCTCTGGGGCGGTTTTCCTGCTTCTGTGGTGGCTGATTCTTGCAAAAGTTTTCCGCTTCAAATTGACACAGAAGTGACTTAAAGATGTTGTACTTTCAACCCACCCACAGCCCACTCTTCTTTCCACCCCGTCACTTTATTATGTAACTTGAAGCGTGGCAGCCACTGGTTCTGCGGCTGCGGCTGCTGCTGCTTCTGTTGACCAACAATTGACCACAATTGGAGCACTAGCACTCCATTGCCCAGTTGGCTCAGTGGCTGAGGCCCAGTTTATGGAGAACAAACGAATGATAAAGCAAGAAGAGATCATCATGGAAGCCAAATAGTTGTTGTTGCTGCTGGCCCATTTGCAGTAGTTTTACAGTTGTCTCTGGCTACGTTTTGCACTCCCCTTTGCCTCTGCCGGTACTCTCCCTTCTTCCCGAGTTTGCTAAACCTCTACTCCTCATGGTCTCTTTCAGCATTTTCTGTTTCCCCTGGCCTCCAGCCTTTTCTGTTTCCCCTGTCCTCCAGCCTTTTCTGTTTCCCCTCTCTGGCTTAGTTTTTTTTGTGTGTGCTTTTATTCGCATGTATTTCTATTCCCCTGCCTCCCTCCACTTCCCAGCACATTCGTTGGTAGCCTAATTTCAACGCTTCAATGCAGGCAGGCACTTTAAAGTGTGTTTGTGTGTGGGTGTGCCCGAGTGGGGTGTGTGTGCGTGTGTATGTGACAAAGCTTATCTGTAGGCAGCATCAACATCAACAGCTTCACGGCAGACAGAGGGAGACAGCAGCAGACAAGAGGCTGTGCCAGGGCATGCTAAAGAGAAGGTAGGACAGCGCAGAGTGAAAATCTTTTCGGGGGAAATTATTACACATCAGCAGTATTCGAGACTCTCCCCGAAATGTGGATTTGCCTTACCTTACCTATGAATATGCCTTGCAAGTCAGGCTTCAGCTGACTTTCAAAGATAAGTAAAGTCAGCAAGGGGCTGCCGGTGAAAGAGGGAATGGCAGACACTCACAGGGAGCGGCGGCTCCTGTGTTGGTTCAGGAGTCGTCCAGCCACACAGCATGAGACGACATTTCTTTTGCTATTTTTGACTCTCCTTTCGTTTCCTTTGTCCCTATAGCCTGTCCCTTATCTACCTTTCATTCTGCTGGCTTACGCCGGCTACGCCCGCACTTTCTCTCTCTTTCAGCAATTGTTTGCGTAAGAAATTTCCTAAAGCCAAATGCAAATAGCAGTAAAGGAATTTCCATGTTTGTCTAGTCCCAAAAAAAAGGAGAGAATTTCCTGCCAGAAGGAAACACTTTGGGGCTTTGATTTGTTGTTTGTGAAGTATCATTGAGAAATGATGAAAAATCTATTAAAAATGATTTCCCTTTGAAGAAATCAATATGAAAGCGTATCTTAGACATCTCATCTCTGTCTCTAATTTACCTCCACTTGCTACATACCTAATTATGTAAAAGCCCTTGGAAAAATCTTGGGAAAATCACGAATTTATTTCTATTCACTGGTCGATTTCCCATTTCGTATGCAATGCTGAACGCTGCAGCTATTAAAATGTTTCCAAAGAATTGTAAACAACTTATTTTTGTGGTGGTGGGGTTGGGGGGATAAACTCGCTTTGAATTCCTAATTTCCAAGAGAGCAAAAGATGATTGCAGCACAAAAGGCAGCAACGAGTGGCCACAATAAATGCTGCCACTGCCACTGCCGCTGCCGCTCTGCCTTGCAATTTGTACAATGTTTCAGCTGCAACAACATTCCGCTATGCCAAATGCTCCATGCCCCATGCCCCATTCCCCATGCCGCATGCCGCACAATGCCGGTAAAAGTGGGCGAACCACAGCCACTGCCGGTGGCCCCAAAATGGGCGGAACGCCTTTTTCCGCTTCCGTGGAACGTTTTGATTGAAATGCCGGAGATATATGCTAATTGTTGTCTCTCTTTCCTC
The DNA here is from genome assembly GCA_018150885.1 of Drosophila tristis. NCBI lineage: Eukaryota > Metazoa > Arthropoda > Insecta > Diptera > Drosophilidae > Drosophila > Drosophila tristis. The sequence goes on from JAECWT010000001.1 coordinate 235,483, forward strand.
TATCTTTGCAGCTAAGAAACAGAATGGAGCTGCCATACGCACAAACAGCCTCGGTTCGGGCACCCGCACTCCGCCCCTGGAGCGGAAGAGCAAATTGAGCGCCCTGGGACGCTTCTTCAAGCCCTGGAAGTGGCGTCGGAAAAAGAAGAGCGAAAAGTTTGAAGCGGCCTCCAAATGTAAGTTTTTCCCAGCACATCCAAAGATCCTTCAAATGCTCATGTATCTTTTGGTTATCCTCTGTGTATTTTTGCAGCTTTGGAGCGCAAGATTTCTGTACGTGCCAATCGGGATGAGCTGGTGCAAAAGGGGATACTGCTGCCGGAGAGTCCGCTGGGAAATATCCCGGAACCGGGTAAGTTTACCTGAGCTTAAAAGTTTTTTTTTTTTTTTGTATAGGAATTAGTTATGGTAGTTGGATAGTTTTTGGCTTTTTGAAAGGAATTTGACATGAGAGTGGCCCTAATCCGAGACATGTAACCGTGGAGGTATTTTTTTTTGGTTAAACGTATTAAAGGATGTCTTTTGTGCGTAGAAATATCATCTAAGGTTAGGGAATTACTTTTTCTTTTACTAACGGAAGCTTTTAGATGATTTTTTAAAATAATTTATAACATGTAAACTTGTCCCTTCCCCAAGTTTCCTGCAAGTTAAACTGAAAGTTTCTAAAGAGCACTTATTCAAGCCACCAAGAAAATTACTCAACATCTTCCCAAAGCAACTGAAAATACCTCAGAAAAACACCTGAAAAGCTCTCAAAACGCTCTCAACATTCCTTTTAAGCCCTCTGCAATGCCCTTTACAATTTTCTACCTCTGGCTACCATGACTTTCTTCTATTTTTTCCCCTCCAACTCTCTTTAGAATTCACAAGATACTCTCCAGTTTTCACTCACTTGTTCGCTCACATTTTCCCCCCACACTTATTCGCTTCCGGTTTCTCCCGCACACTGTTTCTCTTTTCCCCCATTTCCATAACATTTTCCCCCACTGTTGCAAGTTTCTTAAACATTTTTGATGAGCGAAAGAAGAGCCAGAAACCATAGCGGAAATTGGCCATAAGCCACGCACGATTTAGCCAACTCTGTTGGCTTATACCAACCAACCGCCCCTTTTGCCTGGAATCTACACCCCCTCTCCATCCACACTATCAAGCGATTTGCCAGACAGCTTTGCACTTTGCTAAATTGTTTGCTAAAACGCAAAGAAGAGCCGAGAGTCGTCGGGAGTCGCGTCGAGAGTCTTGTCTTCCTTCCGCCTTGCGCTGATATGAGGCGTGACAGGCAACAAGACGAAGACGTCAATTGGTCAAAGGCAGGGCGGAGAAAGAGGCGAAAGAAGGATAAGGAGGAGGTGGAGGAGGAGAAACCCACTAAGAAGGAGGCGCCTTGTCACAGGCCGCTGTCGTCGCTGTGTCGCGACGCGTCGCTTAAATGCCAATTAATCAGTTTGCTGAACCGACGGCTAATTGTGCAAAGGCCCAAAGCAAAATCAAAGAAACAGCAAGAGACGAAAAGGAGGATGAGGCACAGGAGGAGAAAGAAGGAGAATATTACGCGAAGTGCATTCAAATGAGAAACAGACAGACAGAGAGTGAGAGAGAGAGAGGGAGGGGGAGAAAGGGGAGGCCAGACCCGAACCTGCCTCAACTTGATGCCGCGTGTGGCAGTCCCTGGAAAGCACTTAGTTTCGCCACTCTCCCACAGATGGCGCGTTCGTCAGTGAAAGTTTATGCTAGGGAAAAGCTTTTTGCAGACAAAAGTTTACCAGTGAAAGAATTGAAAGCTTTTATGAATGACTTGTGGTTCTCTCTGCACTCTCTTTTGCAGGCGAGGAGTCGTACTACAACAATGGAGGAGGAGGTGGAGCCACCGCCAATGGCTCATTACTCAGCTCAGCCGTCCACAATAATTCCATGAATCAGGCCAATAATTCCATAAATGCCACCACCTATGGCACGGCAGGGAATCCCCTCATTTCCGCCAGCCAGCAGCAGCAGCAGCAGTTGCAACAGCAACAGCAGCAGCAGCATGGTCTTCCCAATTCGATTTCCGTGCAACAGTTCAACGGAGGAGCCGGCGGCCAGCCACAGAATTCCATGGCCAATGGCTGCCTCATTGGTGGTGGTGGCGGAGGAGGAGGTGGCGGAGCCGGAGGGGATGGCTCGTCGGACACATCCTCATTGAGTGGCGGTGTGCCCCATTCGCAGTCGGCGCCACAGCAATTGGGCGTGGGCCAGCAGCCGCCGCCGCCATTGACACCGCTGGCGCAGCATCACCAGGCGCTGGCACAGCAGCTGCAGCAGCGATTCGCCATCAGCAATAATAATGGTGAGTACTACACTATATAATACCCTATATAAGAGTGCGTGTGGAATGGGCATGAATGAAATGAAAGCTGTTCAAATGGGACTTTATTCATGGTTTTTTTTTGGAGTGATCTTGGAATGATCCGCCGAAAAGTAGGCAAGGAAAATGTGTTACACTTGTGCTTAAAGCAATCAGTTAAGTGTAAGTGCAAGGGGAGTAGGACGGGGAACATTAATAAAACATCTCTAAGAATTTTAATGAATTATTTCTGTTGGGAATTCTATGTCTTAAGTCAACTCCTAAAATGCAGTAAAAATGAACCAAAAGAATGTCTTTTCTATAAAGCAGTAGCAAAGCAGTGCAAAACAGTACAAAAGCACTCAAAAAAAAAAAATGCCTTTGTTCTCTTGGGGAATGCAATATGCAGTTGTAATCTGACTTTTATGCACATATCATATCTCTTTCTCTCTTAGCTTATATAGCCTTCTCATTTTAACATACACATATCTCTGTATAATCACAGACTACTGTCTGCCCTTAATGTTCTACTTGATTGTCATAGCCATAAGCCATAAATTAGAGACACTTGAAGCCCATTTAAGCTCAGTTAACGCCTAGTTAAGACCCTCCCACACACACCCAGACACACATACCACATGCCATGTGCCACTGCCTGGCAGACGATTTTGATGTGCTTGCTTTTTCAGTTTTTAAATGTTTATCGCTTGTTTGTTAAATTTTGAACCGAATAAAATGGGAGGAATCTTAGATAAAAAAGTTGATGCGTGTGTCCACGGGGGGAACAAGAGAGGGAAGAGCAGAGTGAGAATGGATTAAGGCCTAAAAAACTGGTTAGATTTTCACGAAGCTACTTTTTAGTTGTTGATTTGACTTTGAAGCTTTTTATTGTCGCTGCTGCAGCTGCTCTCTCACTCGCACTTTTATAGAAGCTGCAACCGGCATAAACGCGCGTTTTCTCTCTCTCTCTATCTCACTTTGACTCTCTTGATGCGCACGTTTTGTGCTTTTGTTTGTTTTGCGATACGCCAAAAGAGAGAAGAGCGGCAGACGGACAGTGTGAGAGCCAGCATTAAATAATGGCGTGAGAGAGCAAGTGCATGTGAGCAAGTGCTCTCTCTGGACTGACGGTTTTGTTGTTGCTTTTGCTTGTGCGCTCACTCTCTCTCTGTATCGTTGTGCTCTTGTTATTATTGCCGCCGCTCTCTCAGATTATGGCACATGCTTTATAGCAAACTCTATTCCGCTTAAATCGCGTCTGGCGTTTATTCCGGCCGTCAGTTAACAGTAAAACGCGTCGCGTCGTCCTCCTACCGATGCGTCTGAAAATATAGCAGAAAATTATATCCCCAAGAAATACCGATATTATGTGAACGAAACAACCAAAAGAAATATGCACAATTAAGTGTGCTTTTAGTGTGGATCCAAACGGGGTTTACTGTACCCCCCAAGTGGGGTTTACAGAGGTTTACTGTACCCCGTGAATCGTCGTGTTGTACTTCAGCATTCGCGCGTGTGTCAGTGTGTTTTTGTGTGTGTGTTTGCGTGTATTCGAGTGCTTTATAGAAATACGTAATTTACGAATGTATTTAATAATAATATCTGCATAATATACAGCACTTAGTTATAGTGAATCAACTATCTAAAACAAAGTAAAAACAAAAGTAATTGCAACTAAATGTTTCGACCAGAAAACCATTTCCCAAGTTCATTTAGTATTTTGTGTGTTACCTTTCGCTTTTTGTGCTTCGATTCGTGTGGCAGAGGGTGGTGTAGGGTTGGATGGGGATATGGCCAAAGAGAATGCCGGGTACGAATATTCTGCACCGGAGTAAACAAATATTAATCTACGAGGAAGTAAATGTTTGAATTGCCAAATAGTTTAAACAGACAACGGAATATCGTTTGTTTTTGGGTGGAAAGATGCTGATAGGAGGTGGAAGAAAGGGGAAGAGCTTGATGGAAATTTGAGTAAATATGTCAGAAGATAAATGATGAATATTATCGTTGCAAAGAATTCAAATTTTAAACTTTTAGGATGACTTTTGGAAATTCTTTTGACATCCAACACGATGTCGTCAAGAATTGCATTTTTGATACCTTGGAACATATTCCCTTCGTACTATAGGGCTATATTTACTGGATTACATCGTAATAGCAAGACTATTCGTTTTTTTTTTTTTAGTTTTGTTTTCCATGTTAAATGTTAAAGAACTCTAAGAACTCAATGAAAATTCGGTTGAAAAATGTTTAATTCGAAATCAAAGTAGTCAAAAATTAAGGCAGTGTTCCGAAGTGCTCTATAATAGATCTATTCCACATTTCCTTAACTTTAGTTTGTGGCAAAACTGTAAAGAAGTCCAGCAATTCAATGGAAATTCAGACTCAAGGTGTTTCATAGAAATCAAAGCTTCACAGTCAGTGCATTATAATTTCGCCCTATTCCCTTACTTTTCATTGCTTTTCCCTTTTGTAAAGTTCAAAAAGATTTAAATGAAATGCAGTGGAAATTAACTTTTGCTCTGTAAACAAAACAATGAGAGAACTCTTGACCCAAGGGAGAGAGCGGGTCACGAGGAGAGAGAGCACAAAAAAAAGGAAAAAACATTTTCAGTTGTTGCAAGTTTTTCCGCCCCCCCGAAAGCGAAACAAAAATATTTTTATTTCAAAAGTGGGAAAAATAACATAAAGGAAATTTTTTGTGTAAATGCAACATGCGAGTAAAGAAGATGGGGTGAAGAAAGAGAGGGGTAGAGAGATATGGAAAGGGCAGAGAGAGAGTGAGAGCGTGGGACAGCGGGGGATAAGTGGAAAAGCAGGCAAATTAAACACAGTTGCCCCTTGTTTTCCTCTGCTTTCCTCACCTCGAAATACATTTTAAATTTATATGTATGTCCGTCTACTGGGTGCTTCCTGCCACACTTTAGCCCTCAGCACCCCCCCTGCAGGAGGACACTGCCTCTCCACCCCTTCTGTTCCTGCCTCTTTGGGGGCTCTCTTGTACGCATTGCCACGCCATAAATAGTGCTCATGCCTGCTGCTGGTGCTGCCTGAACGTCAGGAAGTCGTTGGAGCTGTCCAAAAGGGGGGTACACCCAAAGGGTGTGTTGTTGAAAAGAGAGAGAGAGAGGGGGCAACGTCAGACAGGGGCACGAAGCAGGAGACGTGCAACAAAACTGTAATTTTCCGTCATTCCACTTTAGCAGGGCTTTTCTTCTGCTCACATTACGCATACGCCGCGTTGTCGGACGGTCGTAAAAGTGTTGCCTACCATTGGGCGGGCAGCCGCGCTCTCTCTATTTATTTTGCTCCTCTCTCGCTGTTACAAGAAATTCTCTGCTCTCTCTCTGTATCCTTTTTTTACGCTCTCTGATATTTTTGCACATTTTTTCTCTCTTTCCATTGTTTTGCTTTGGTTTTCCTCAGTTCTTTCTGCTCTCAAAACAGAAAAAATCTCTCAATTTATGTTTAATGAGTTCTAAAATACTTTCAACGTATTTATTTTAAATATAAATTGCAATTGAATTTTATATATATATCCATTCAAGAATATTCTTTTAATTACTCAATTTATTTGTTGTGTTTTTTCTTTCTCAGTTTTTCCTGTTATTTTCTTGCACTGTTGTAACTGCTGTTTTTGTTGTTTTAGAGGTGCCTCCCTTTTGGTTTTTTTTACTTCTTTTGTGGCGGCTGCATCCCGTGGCGGGGTCGTCCACCTTTTTCCTGTTTTCAATGTATTGGTGTGTCTGTGTGTGAGCAAAGGGTTCTGTTTATGTCTGGGGATAAGATTAGATTTTTAAAATGGTTTCTTGCATTTTTATCAATGATATTTTCTTCATTTATGTGGTTTTACTGGTTTCTACTGCTCCACGGATGAATCATATTTTGTAGGGCTTTGAGACTTCTTCTCTACTTTGAAGCACTCTTTCTTTCCTCGAAACAGTTGCGGTAGGTCACGCACTCTGTAATGAGAGCCGGCAGGTACTCTATGGTGGTGCCCCTTGTGGCTCACAGCGCACAGGGGATTACCCCAGTGAGTCTTAATGGCCATTAGGGCTACATTTTAATGGCCAAGAGGCTATTAAAGGAAACTGAAAGTTTGTATGGGGAATACTTGTAGCAAAAAGAAAGATAAATATATACCAGAATTTGTATTATCTAATATTTGCCTAGAAATAGCCATTGCTGATATCTACGCCGCATTCTAATCTAATAATCATTATTTGGCTTCTCTTTTCTTGGCTTGGAGAAGAAAGAGAACCGCGAATAGCTAAAAAGATAACCAATGATGAGGCTTATATGTATCTGTATCTATAAATCTGTATGTCTCTGTATATATGTATGCCTGTCTGTATATAGTGTACATCCATGGCTAATTGAGTCAGGCTGATAATGCAATTAAATGTGTGGCATTGCGGGCATGACGAGACGGTGTTGCTGGGGATTGAAAGATTGCCTCAGCAATCTTCTCCTCGCTGACTCACCGTGTAATCGGATGAGAGAGAGGAAGACAGAGGGGAGTGGTGACTGGGCCCGTGCTACAAGGCGAACTTTGATTGGGTTATAATCATATTTTGTGGAATATGAAAGATACAGCCACTTTAAAGATACTCCCTCTAAAGATATTTTTTTTTTAATGAAAAAAAAAAATACTCAAAGATTGATAGAAATAGCTATATAAAAGTTGTGTGAAATGTTTCTCTAATAAAGAAAATAAACATTAGCTAAAATGCTGTTTGTCCACTCCAACTGAAAACGATAACCGCTAACGAAATAAATCTCTCTCTTATTCTTATCCTCAAATATTTGTTCTACTAATAAGTGGCCCCAGTGAATGGTGGTTTACCTCAACTAATTTCCAGCATTTCCATTGCCTCAGTTGAGGAGGTCACATGATGCATGAGAATTCATTTCAATTTGTTTATATTGTACACCCACTGCCATTGCCACCTACCATCCACTGTGTCTGTATTATAATTGAAATTAATGTGGAAAATACACAGCACACACGAGTATCTCTATCTCCATCTCGTTTCTATTTGTTGTTTGCTTTGGCTATGCATCGATTTTCATTCAACGTTTCGTTTGCCACCTGCTCTTTGCCCCGATCGTGGGGAGGGGTGAAAGGTATGTGAATGTGAATTTAATTTGGCTAATTAAAATGGCCCAAAACCAAACCCATCTTCAACCCCGAAAATGAGCCTCCAGTCATGTCAATAGCCAAATCGAGTGACCAAATAGAGACGTAGACGTGTGGCACACCCCGAAAATGCTGGCCTGAATTGTTGCATGTTTTCTGCTCATTTGGATATCCATATCCATCCAGACGCCAGCCAAAAACACCCAGACAATGTTTTCCACGCTTTCCTTTTTCAGTATTTTTCTCCAGAGTGGCTACTCCTCCTCCTCCAGGGTGGTCTTTTCGACTTTTTGGCTAATTTGTTGAACAAATTTATATATTTTTATGGACGAACATTCGACCCTCGCGAGCTCTCATTAATTAGGAAATTCTTTTGCGCCTGCTTTTCCGATTTATTGTTTTTTTTTCATCTTCCACACACATTCTTCTGTGTAAACATATTCCCCATGGGTGGTTGAGAGGGACGAGGCAGAAGTATCTTGTATCTGGTATAAATTGGCCGAAAAACAAACTGCAAAATTTTCATGCTAACAAGAAAGAACAAGCGAACAAATTTTCATTTTTCATTGAGTACCCTGTATTATTGGGGGTTTGTATAATTTTTTAGGGGAGTTTGTGGTGTTCATAAGAGGAAAATTTGATATGGGACTGTAGGGAAAATTCCTTTATGGGGAATATTCCAAATTCCCTTCTTCTATTTTATTTGCTTATTCCAACTAAATCAGTTTCTCTATAGACTCCACGACTACCTACCCAACTCATATACCAATACCAAAATGGCTTTGCCTGCAATTTATAGGGTATTCCACATTCGTTTTCGACCGTCTTACTTTTGTTTCCTTCTTGGCACATGCTTGCACAGTGCTTGCGTTTCGCCATTTCCAGCAAGAGATGGCAACAATTTCCGAGATACATTTTTAAAGGCGCCATAAAAGTCGAAATGATGACAATGTCAATGTCTTGCCCCCGCTACTGTGGCTGCTGTTGCTGCTGTGGCATGTGCTACTGACCTCCAGCCGGGGCCATAAAATCCGACATCTACGACACAGACCCCAAAGACAGAGATGCAAAGATACAGATACAAAATGATACACAGTGATACAAATACAGAGAGAAACATCGTAGCAGAATGATATATTAAAACAGCAATGTGTGTGCGTTGTGTGTGCGGTGGGCGCCGCAGAATCAATTATAATTCTCGCGCGCGCAAAAAAAAAACAAAAATAAAAAAAAACATTCACTTTTATGGTGGCGTATACTTGATGTCACTCGTTTGTCCGCTCGCTGCTTGATTTTCCCATATTTGTTCTTGTTTTTCTCTCGTTTTTTATTTCATGTTTAATTATGAACAATTGGTTGGGTTGAGGGATGAGTGACCAGGGGGAAATAGGGGTAGACTGGGCGCGAAATTCGTCTCACTGCAACTTCCGGTATTTCATTTCTCATTTGTCAGGCGGCTGACATGAGTCTTTCCCCTGCTGGTTTCCCTGCCTTTTTCCCATTCATTCTCTCGGAATCCCATTGAATATTCTTAATTCTGATGGACCTCTCCTACCTCTCACTCTCGCCTTTCTTTTTCGATTGTCTCTGCTCTCCCCTCTCTCTACTTCTCTCTATCTTTTGTTTCCATGAATTAAATTTAAATTGAAATTTTGCGGCTTTTGAATGTGTGTGTGTGTGTGTGTGGGTGTATGTGCGTGTGGATTTTTCATCAATGCAGTCACAACTTTTGTGCCTTCTCCATGCCATTGATGCTCTTTTGATACCCTGGGAGAGAGGGTATAATGCGTCGCAGATGCGGAAAACAATAAATCTTAGATATTGAAAGAAATGTACAGCAGAATAAAAATAGTTTTAGGTATTCCTCAGTCTTGAAGCTGTTCTGTCAGGGTATCAAACACCTCGGTTCTCATTAAATCTTGCATTTTTTATTTGGAGGGCGTCCATCGGCTTGTGCCTTGGCGTTCCATGGCGTGCCTGTCGCATCGGCTTGCGGATAATCTTTATCAATTTGTGCCACTGACAGTGGCACTGCCTTTGCTGTGTGCCACTTGCCTCCTCTTCGGACTGTCTTTTATTGCCCTTTATTTATGGACAATGGGCTGCGTTATTTAAGCAAATATGGCGACAATACACAAGCCATTCTTCAATTCGTAGTGGAAGTAGGTGTGGGTGTTGCCGCTGCTTCTGTTGCTATTTTCCATTCGAAACTGAAATTAAAACCACAATGTGGTCGCAGATGTCTCAAGTGGATTCACAGATTGGGCTTGTATGTCTTGTGGCGATTTCATTCTCAGAATTCAGTCGAAGATGTTTTAATTTGGGCTTGGTATTCTTACTGTGGGAATGTTTCTGATTCTTAAGGGTTCTTAATGACGCTTAAGCTGTGATATCCATAGATTTCTCAGTTACTAAAGAAACGGAAGTTTCTACTTGTTTGGCACTTTTATTTCAAAAAGCTTTTTGTTGCATTTTAGCTTTCTGGGAAATTCTCTCTGTCTTATCCAAATGAATGACGAATTCTGTTTTGCACATTCCATGGCGATACATTACCCCCCAAAAGTAAATGACCTTGTTGCTCTCCCATAAATTCATCTTAATTTATCAAACGGAATTCCCCCCTCCTGAATTTTGATGCACAAAAAGCGTTTACCGCAACAGCAACAGCAACAACAAAAACGGAAACATTTTGTGAATAATTTGACATAATTATGTAATAATTTTAATTGGTTTTCCCTTTCCCTGTCATGTCAGTGATTCTTTTGTGATATTATAAATTAAAATTTGAAACAACAACCGCACAATCAATGAAAATAATAATGCAATTTAAAACTTAACAAAAGTTCAACCAAAAATCTACAACCAAAAAGCCGCAACGAATGAAATCATCGAAAAACGAGCAAAATTTTCCACCATCAAAGCAAAGCGATAAAGAGGAAAGCAAATCAAATCAGAGAATCGGAAAGACAAGGAACCCAAACAAATATTCAGTGATAATTAATAAACAACAAGTACTTGAAGTAAAATCAAGTTGTAAGGCTTTACTAGCTATAGAAAAACTATTGAGAACTCGAGAAGCTACAAACAAAGCTAACTAACTAAGCTAAATCAATAACAAGAACAAATATTAATACTCTCAAAGAAATATCAATCTATACGCAATAAATAACGTAACACCAATCTAACAGATACATATGATAGCCACAGTCCAATCTAAGTGATCATATGACGAACAATCTATGAGATAATACGTAGAACATCAACAATCTATGAGAAATAAGCATCCAATCTATAAGAAAAAACATCATAGAAAACCAATAAAAAATCATAGAAATCTATAAGAATATATTGTGATAAAAGTCAAGTGTAAATCAAAGAAAAGAGTTAAAAGATAGTGGAAAAAACGCTACTCAGAAACGATAGTGCGTGACGTACAAGTGTTTTATTGTGGATGATATGTGGGGTAGAAGGTGTCCTAATACAAGCACACCGCACTAATAAATAAATATTTCATGAAGCTTATTGCATAAATTGCCGTTAACCGGTGTGAACCGTTAACCGTTAGTCGGTTAAGTGTGATAAGGTCGGACGCAAAGGCCTCATAAACACAGATTGTGTGTTAAATAATACATGCATATGCGATAGAGAGAGAACGAGATATATAGAGAACGAAAGCACAATCAGAAGGAGACAAACAGCAGCACCAGCACCAGGAGACAGAAGACACAGCACAAAAACAGAGAGAGACTGACAACAAGAGAGAGGAGAGGAACTGCCGCCTGCCCTGCCATATATTCAACTCAAATCCCGATGTCGTTCACTTATCCAAGACTTCAACAACAAAAGCAAATACAATAAAGGAGGAGGAGGAGGAGAAGAACAGGAGAAAGAGGCTGCAAGGAAGAGGCAGTGCCTGAGTGAAAGAGCGGGCGAGAGAGAGAGAGACAAAAGCGAAGGCACCTTGAAGGCGACATCAAAGCCACGCTGATGATGGGCTACATCATGGGTTGTGCTTGTTTCAAAGGTAATGGATAATCATACACGAATAAGAGCTTAAGAATGTGAATATATATGTGTACTTAGGTGTGAATATGATGTGAATGAGCGCCTGAATATAGTTTCAAGTAAGAGGCTACGCATTGGTTATTCCCATTCAAAGGTGTAGCCTGGGAAGGCTTCGACTTCCCTCTAGAATGGATTCTGTTTTGCAGTGTATTCAATATTCCAATATTCAGAGGATCTTATATATTTTTGTACTCTTTTGTAAGTACTTTAGGGTATAAGCAATTCAGTTTGCAACATTTCTTGGCGTTACTCTCATCTGTCAGCCATTTGCCTTCCCGCTCCGCTCACCTAGCCCGCTACCGCCACATCCTTCCCCGCCATTCGCATTCGTTGCTTCCTTCCGCTCATTAGGCACCTCTCTCAACGCATTGCGCCTTGGGGCTGATGCTGCTGCTGCTCTCCTTTTCCGCTTGCTTCTCTCCCTTCCTTCTTCTGTTCTTCCCTTTAGTTCTCTTGCGTGTTCCTTTTTTGTGCCGTCTTTCTATACACGCATTTTCGCATTTTTCTATGCAACGTCATTGACGACGTCACGGAGAGAAGAGTAAAGGAATGAATTGCGAGCGAGTGAGATCCTGCGCAAGGAGAGTGCTCTCTCTCTCTCTCTCTCTCTCTCTCATTCTCTGCTGTGGTTTAACATTTTATTATGGCAACTTTTCTTGCCTGCTGTTGTTACTGCATTTTCCCTCTGCTACTTTTCCTAACTTTTATTTGTTTTTCCTTTGATTTTTGTGTTTTTTTTTTGTATGCTGGTTTTCCTTCCGTCTGACTTTTCGCCCTGCCTTTTCCTCGTCCTTTTTCCGGTGTTTTTGTGTGAATTATTCCGATAGATACGTCTTTTTGAGTGCAATGTGATTTCGATGTTGTCTTTTGCACTTTCCTTTGCCTTTGCTGTTGTTGTTGCTGTTGTTGTTTTCTGTGTGGACTTTTGGGGCTCGTTTAATATGATTCAGTCCTTGAGTCCTGCATGTTTATCTTTCAACAGCATAGGCACGTGGGATTCGTTCGTTCGACAGATGAGGTGAGTGAGTGAGAATGGGAGAACTCTTTTCACTTCGAGAAATGATTTGCTATGTGGTTTTTGTGGGTAAAATTGTAGTTCTGATTTGCTGCGGTTTTTTTAGTTATTTAAAAGAGTTCTTGAGAGAGATTTGGGTATTGTTTAAAAGTCAAATTCCCAAGCAATTTTATTTTGTTTCTTTTTTTTTTTGTTTAAACATTTTTTTAGATGGTTTTTGGGTGCATTTTTTGTTACGTGCTTGAAGTATTTTCTGTGTGTGGCATTTTCCTTGGAGATGCAGAATTTCTCTGGTCGCACCAACCTCCTCTCATTCTCTGGCACGGGAGTCCCTATGGCTCCAGCTTCACGTGCTGCCTCCTGCCCACCGCCTGCTCTTCGAAGTTCTTCTGCTGGTTTGGATTCCATAAGCCACAAAGCACTTAACCCTTGCTTCGTTCTAACCCACCCCCCTTTCCTCTCTTTCTCTCTCCATTTCTCCCTTTCTCTTCTTGTCGCCCTTTCTCTTCTTGTCTCCCTGCATGTTTCTCTGCCTCTTGAACTCGTGGCACGCACATTGCAAGTCTAACCTTTCACATTTATGCACTTTTCTCTGGTTACAACCACACCCCGCTACTGCTCTGCTGCTCGACCTTTCTTCAGCTTCTTCTCTCTGTATTTCCGTCTCTGTTGCTCCCGCTTTCTCTCTGCATTTCTCTCTTTATCTCTAGATAGTTAGTTTTATTCAATTTTAGCGCTATTTTTACTGATGCAATTTTCCCAAGCGCGTAGCAGCGACAACGCTACACGGAAGTCGAGGAAATCGAGACAACCCAACCAGGAAGAACAGGGTGTATGTGTGTGTGAGAGATAGAGTGGGGTGGTGGGGAGCGTCGGGTGCAGTGAAGGATGCCTAAGTGCTTGGCCCATTAAAGTATGCAATCATTTTGCGGTTAGTTGACCTTTTCTTTTGCTCCTAGAAACAGGGAGTGCTGCTACACCTCCCTCTCTCTTTCTCTCTCTCTCTGTCTCCTCTCTCTCTGTCTCCTTCTCTCTCTATCTCCCTCTCTCTTCCTCTCTCTTGCCCCTGCCCTATGTGCTTTTGCCCCCTTTGAACCACTTTGCGCCAATCCTTTCCTACCATCTGAAACCATTTCTTAACAAGATTAACGAGTCTTCAGGAGTCCTTAAACTATAAGGACCTTCTGCCTTACCCTACCCTTTACCCAATCTGTTGCCCTCCCCTGCCTACCCATTTACCCCCCTTGTGTAATTGGATACGAACTTTTCCCCATCATTTTCCTGCTCAAATCTTTCATCTTTGACATTCCCTCAATAAATATTCTTTTGCCTTTTTTCATTCATAAACAAATTAGTGGCATTAGCTGCTGCTGCTTCTTCTATGCCACATGCCGCACCGCACAATTAAAAGGGGAAAAAACATGCAGCCACGCCCACTGCCCCCCATCCAAACAGTTCCCACCTCCCCCCTCTAGCCTTCTTTAGAAGCTTCGTATAAATAAATAAATAATAAATAAACAAGCGTTTAATTGAACCGGAAATTATTTGTGGGGTGTGTGTGTGTGTGTGTGTGGGAGGTTGGGTGGTTTACTCCCCCTCCCATTCATTGGGTACTCATGTGTGAGTATGTGTGTGTGCGCGTGGGTGTATTCATGAATTAATGTGTGAATGCATTCAGTGTGTGTGGGTTTCTTATTGAATTTTTGTGCTGTTCATTTTTATTTAGTCAAGTTTCACGAGTAGTTTGCTGCTCTCGTGTCATGGCTGTCTCTCTGCTCTCTGCTTTGCGTTTTAGCTCTTGAAACTTGTTTGTCCACTGGTGTTTATCAGTGTGCGGGGGAAATGGAGGGGTTTTCTATCAGAGTGGGAGATTATGGCGAGGGAAGAGGGTGTTGGACTGCCAGAGACGAGCGTCGACAAGATTACATGCCAGTTAGTTGGCTGGCTGGCTAGCTACTCGCATGCTTGCCTCTTGTTTGTTTAACTCTTTATACGAAGAGAAGCAAAACACATTGAGCACATAGTACACGTATATATACTTATATATTAGTTTGTCTGATTGGTTTATAGTATACCCCATTTGGGCCTCAGAGGAAAAGACATTGCAGGGTAAGAGTGCAGGCAGGGGCTGGGTACTCGCATTAATCTTTACGTTTATTGCACAATTTCCTTAGATTGTTGTCGTTTCTGCTGTTGTTAGTCTCCAACGATTCGTGCCACAGCTGCGCTTCTTAGTTGCATTTAATAGTTCCTTTGCCCATGGTATACAGTTTTCGTTGCTTATTTTTCGTAGTTTATTCTTAAAGTTTCTGCTCAGTTCTACCGCAATAGTTGCTTTCTCATATTTATCGTTCAAAGTTCATTTATTTATTCAATGATTTCTTTCTGCAGATGCTTCCCAAACATATCCTTTCTATCGTTCCAACGCAGTTTCCCCGTGTTTCCCTGTGCTAAGTTCCCTGCTTAGTGGCTTTCCTAGGTCCCTTCCAACGCATTTCTTTGGCACTCCTTCCTTAAAGCCCTTTTCTATTTCCTAGAGCATTCATTCGTCTTCTATTCCCTGATGAACCACTTTATTTTCCATATTATATGCCCCATTTCCCCATTAATGTGCAACCTCTCGCGCATTAGCGTGATACTTCCACTGCGATGCACGTGTGTGTTTGTGTGTGGCAGTAAATTACCGTTGACATTTGGTTGCATGTAGTGCACGCCCTTCCGCTGTCATTGCCACGCCCACTTGTTGCCACCCCAAAAACTATCTGCAATCATGAAGAGGAAAACACACACATAAAGACGCAAAATGAGCTGAAGGATCGCTTTAGTACGCTGCAGAATGTCCTCCCGCCTGGTGGTGGCTTTCAATCGAACGGTCGTCGAGTATTTCCGTAAGACGAGCCTCAATGGATTCGGATTGTTGTATTTCATAAGGAAACGTCGCGTACAGCGCATATTTTGGTTTTGCTTCATCTGCTGCGTCTTGTTCTTTGCGGGATATTCGGTATTTGCAATGATATTGGAACTACTCGATAACTCTACGATAACAGTTCTTTCCGAGAGAGATTTTGGGGAGAAAGGTGGCTTGAAGTTGCCTTCGATTGGGCTATGCAGTGGCTATCGATTCAGCAAGCGAAAGATGCAGGAATATACACAGATGTTGGCCAATTCCAGTGACAAATCATTGGGTTATTGGTGGCAAAAGATACATTTACTTGAGGGCTACATGGATCCCATGTCTGTGGAGGCAGCAGAAGCTAAAGAACTGCAAGAATCTTTGGGATTTCTGGGAGATATGCGCTTCCATTTGTTGAATCTATTGCCCGCTTGTGCTGCGTTGATCCTCAAATGCCAGCAGAATCGTGTAGCCATCAATTGTTCAGAGATATTCCAGCTGCAAGCCACAAATTATGGACACTGTTGTGTCTTAAGGGACAGGCATATCACGGGAGAACTTTTCCTGTCGTTGGACACCTCCCAAGAAGATGAATTTCCAATGGAAAAGAGCAGCAGTGCTGCTGGTTTCCATTTGCATATTTCCAGTTGGTTGGGCAGAATAACCATTGGCCAGGGTGAAAATTCACTCGTGGAAGTGAATGTCATGGAACTTGAGGCTAATGCGGAGCTACGCGAATATCCTGTGAATAGACGTGACTGTTATTTTCCCCATGAGGGCGACAGCAGGGAAAAGTGTCTGCAGGAGTGCAGGATCAAGGCCTCTCTAATGAATTGCCAGTGTGTGCCATATCCCTTTGAGAGAGATGTGAAATTAAAGCAAAAGTATTGCACGCTAGAGGACATTGCCTGCCTACAAATGGTACAGGGTAAGAGTACTGGTCTAAGCTGCTTTCTGCCCTCTTTTATGTGTATATTTTTCCCTTAGCAAATTGGTCACCAAATCAGTGTACGCAGTGCCTGCCGCTCTGCAATCAAATGTTGTACAGTCTGCACAAAAGTGTCCTCGGTTACATGCATCCCTTTAGGAGTACTCTGGTGCTACGCTTTAAGGCTCCCCGCTGGAGCAACTATGCGCAGGATAAACACTATCATTGGTACCAGATTTTGTGTAAGCAAAATGCCAATAAACTCTGTAGATTTTCTTTTAATTTGAGGCTTTCCTTTGCAGCTAATATTGGCGGTGTTTTGGGCATTTGCATTGGCTGTTCGTTCATCAGTGGCTTTGAGTTGATTTACTTTATGGTCTTTCGCTTTTGGTCAAACTTTCGGCAGCAGCAGCAGCAAATAAACTAATAAATTGTACATATCTGTACCTAAAGAAATGATGAATGAAAGAAAAGGCTGCATTTTTGTGTAATTTAAGGGATAGTTTGCAGGGGATGTGCGCTGTGTACCGTGTGCCGATCATCAAGGTTAAGTGGTCTACAGAGCCTTCTTTTGCTTCATCGCCTTGGCGCGGGAGGGCCGCCCCTTGATGACAACTGACTAACACAGAAAATTGTCTCTTTTCTCCCACACTTTCTCCCTCTATCTCTGTTTCTATGTGTGAGTATCTGTGTGTGTGTGTCTGTCTCTTGTACCTTTCTTAAGTGCACTTCAGCGTGTGTGCGTTTTTATTACTGTCTTGGTATTGATTTTCCTTTTCTTAGGCACAGCGCACAACATTTTTTATTCTTTACTGAAAATCTAATTCTATATTTTTCTTTTTTTCCAGGTGAGTTTTTCCCCCAAGGCAAATTTGTGGGTTTTTCGTATGTATTTTTAGAGTAAGTAAAAAACGTTGAAAATATGAATTTTGGTTTGTTGTTACCATAACAGAGGGACTTAACAGCATGTTATGTGGCAGAAAAAGCTTTTTTAAAGCTTTCGATGGCAAAAAACTTTGCTAGATTAAGCTCTGGGATGGGAAAAAGCTGTCTGGGTAAGCTTTTACTTTAAGAATCTTACAGTTGAAAAGTATGAAATGCATTATTTTATTTTCATGATTTTTAATGGCATTTTTTAACTGCCACACAAATCATTTTCAATCGATTGAAATATAACAAAAGGAAATATGTGAATGGCCTACCATAGATTAAGATTTATTTTCTTTGATATTTAATACATATCATGTGCCACATTATACAGGGAAAATTGCAATCTAAGCAGCAGCCTAGAGTCCTCCTATTTAATAGACCTCCTGTGGGTTAGCCACAGATTCACGCCCACATTTTCTGTTAAAAGCTGCTTGCCCTCCCACTTTATCTCTCTCTCTGTCTTCATGGCGTGTGTGCGAAGGGCGAATGTCTCCATTAATTTTAAAACCGCCAACTTATCTCAGGCCGCGTCATGCTCCTAAGTGATTTTCCTCAAGCTTCGCTGATTTACCGCCCATGAAAGACGATGGGGGATAAGAAGGACATCCACTCCACTCCGTTGCATACCCTATAGATTCCACATAGGCAAGGACATGCCGGACGTCCTTCACCTTCGCGTGGCTCTCACACAGCTCTCTCCTGTTCTGCTCTGTGCCGAAAAAAAAAACAAAAAAAGAAACGGAGCAGCAGCACAAAAAAATTTATACATAAATATCTCTCTGAAGAAGAACCTTCGGCAGCAGCAGCAGCGGCAGAGGCAGAAATTCCTTTTTAAAGTAGGTATTTCGCATGTGGCTTTGCTTCGCCCTGACATTATTCTATACATTTATTTTTTGCCTCGGCTGATGAGCTGCTGATCAAAGGAATTCCTCTCCCGGCGCGCAGCCATAAAGGACCCCCTTTGTGGGTGGACCCCGTTTGTGGGTGGGGTGCGGAGGTGAGGTGAGGAAAATAGAATTGGTCCCTTGGCTAATGTGTGTCGCCTTACAGTCAATTGGAATAGTTTTGATTTTGTTAAGGTCGGTTGGTAACTGGTTTTAAATGTGCAAAAAGGTGAGAGATCCGATGACTTTAGGTTTCAGGTTTAGGTTTTGTCTTGGATAATGGAAGGTTTTGCCTACAATACATAAATACATAAATATCGATCATCTTTAAGCTTCTTACCCACTGCCTGGAGAGCTGCTTCGTTTTCACTGCTTGCACACATTCAACTGCTTGAACACACATTTACCCATGCTTGAAAATTCCTCAACTTGGCCGTTTCGCTTTGCTGTTGTCCTGCGCTGAGTGGCTCCATTGAATATTGTCGACTACGTTTCCGATTGGATGCCATCCTTGGGGTTACACTCATCACATGAGGAAACATGACCAGCCCCCCTGCCCCATGCCTCAATCTATTTACAATTTCCCCCAAAAGTGAACCTCAATGCCAAGAGACCTGCCTGTGGATGTTGCTGCTTGTCATCTCATTTGCATAATTCTAATATGGAACATTTTTGGCCAATTCCCATTCTCCGACCAGTGTCCACCCACACACACAGACACACAGACAGAGCCGCAGGACACACTTTCTCTGCTGCAGACACACAGGACCCAGCCCATGGCTCTACACACGTAGTAGTCACATTTTTGTGTCCTGGGGGCCAGCAGAAGATTTGCATAAATAAATGCTATAGTTGTTGCTTCGTGGCTGCTGCTGTTGTGGACTGTCCGTTCCGCCTGTCACCGTAAATTACGGCCATTTGATTTCGGGGCAATTACAACGCATTTTTGTGCAACAATCTCTCGTTTTTTTGTGCCCCCCCCATGCCCCCACCTTTTTGATTTATATTCCTTTCGTGGCCTTTTTTTTTTTTTTTTGGGTGGGGGCAATTTCAATTTCAGTTTTGCTACATTCGACATGTCGTTGAGAAAGTTAATTATGAGGCGGATTATCCTTGGACTTGTCTGCAGTGTCCTCTTGTCATCCTGTCCTGTCGTCCTGCTCCTTTTTTGACTATTTATTGCCCCAGTATTTTGTGTGCTGCATATCTCTCTTTCTCTCTGCAGGATTTCCGTTGTCGTCTGTCGCCGGAATCCATTGTTGCCCCGTCTGTGAGAGAATGTTTCTGTTTTGCTATGTGTGTGTGTGTGTTTGTGTCTGGTCAGGCGAAGGTTGCAACATTGTGGCACCACCAACCAACCGAGAAGGTAGACAACCTTGGCCATGACAAGGACTTTACTTTTTTGTTCTTTTTTTTTTTTTTTTTTTTTTTTTTTGGTTCTTTTGTGCTTTGCTTTCTTGAGGTTTTCCTTTCTCAGTTCTAGTGTATTTTACAAGATTTTTCCTACTCTGGTTTTCCACTAAATTTGCATGCCATTTTCCCTTTTTCCGTTTTCCGTTTAGCTAACTGAAAATGATTATCATTTGTTTTCGTTAAGCCCCGAAATGTCCAAATAGCCAAAGAGCCGCACAGCCAACAAGTTGTGGCAGCTCATAAAAATGAATTACTTGCGTGCGCTTCCATCCCAAGGATTCTGCTCTTTAGTTTATTTTTCAGCTTTTGCCTCGAGGGTAGCTTCCAAGGGATAACTATGGCTCCTTAGCGGGGGTTATGGTAGGTGAATGATATACATTTATTTATGATTTGCGACCATATTCAAGTGACTTTTCAAAATGGAAATGGAGCTTGGCCTGAAGAAGTACCCAAGCTGAGCGGAAGATATTTTCTTGTAATTTAAAAGTATAATTTGGAGCACATTTCGAGGTTCTATTTAGAGATAATCTATGACAATCATCTTAAGCATTTTCGGTATGTGGGAGTACTGCTGTTCCGATTAAATCTCATACAGCTTTTAATCATTGTAAATTCCACCTTCCCTGCCTTGGATTTTTTTCTCCTTCATAATAATTTCACATAATTCGTAATCGATTTAACGTTGGAAGAATAAAAAGCCTGCCTGTTCGTCTGACATGCATGGGTTTCCTTCCTTCTTTTTGATTTACATGATTTACTTATCCGCTCGCTAACAGATTTTCCGCTTGTGTCCCCCAGACCATGTTTCTGTCAGAGTTTCTCCGTTGCCACCCACGCAAAAACAATGTTTTTTGCAACCAAACCTCAGGATTCCCATCGAATTTTTCACTTCCTTGAACTGAAACTCTGATTTCCATAGGATTTTCTCCTGCCTGTGCCTCTACTTTGTATCGGATTTTCTGCTTTTCAGCACCTCTGAGCACCGCCCAAGAGATTTCCTTCACTTCCCAGAATTAGGAGGCCAGTCAATACTCTTCCGTTCGTACCTTTTGACCATTGTATAAGTCCCCGAGTCTTATGCAAATGTTCACTCGCTCTCCAGGGCGAAGACCCTCGAGGGATGCGATTGAGGGATGGACTGCCATTGCGACGGCAAACGGTCCATTCAATCAAACGTTGACATTGCCGCCTCGTGGCAGTCATCCGCATCATCCGTTGACGTTGTCATTGTCATTCAAAAGGGTGGGGGGATTAGTACACACAGGGGAAGGGGAATGTAGATGTGGGGACCTTAAAGCGATTTTATTTATGCAACGGCATGTGCTCGGAAGGAGCCCAGCTTTTTGTTTTGGGGGGTGATGGCGGCCCTGTTTCTTAACCAAATTTCGAATGCAAATTTTTGCACGTGCCCAGGATTTCTACCCCAGCGTCTTTGTGTGGGCGTGGTGGCAAAGAAAAGCCTTCCTTTGGCTGCATTTAATTATTAAAATTTAATTTGGCCAATATACTGGCGCTCTGCTCTTTGCTGCTGCCACCCACGTGCCCACGAAAAAGCAGATTTCTTACACTATTTTCTCTCTCTCTCTCTCTCTTGCTGTGTGTGGGTGGCTTATGTGAGCATACGCCCCGTTAGCCCGGCTTAAACTACTTGAAAATTTTGCTCCTCGGGGCTGCCTTTTTGTCTTTCGTTTGGGGCAAACAACCTGTTTGCATCCATGGAAAAAGAAACTGTCAAAAATTATGGAACTAAAATAGTTTTTCCCACAAAAAAAGATGAGAAATGAGAGGAGAAGGAAGGAGCTTTAGGAGGGAAAAATATGGGGGAAAAGTTTAGCAGAGAGGTGTTAACTCATCTGAGGACCCACAGACAATTGTTATTCCTGTTGCTTGCTCCCCGCGCACTCTCTCCCCTTTCTTTCACTCCTTCTCTGTTTGTTGATACATTTTTGATAACTTGCGTCACTTGCATTTTAAATGGAAAAAAACGTCGCAAGAAGAGAGCGCAAGAGAAAGTCAAGTGTCAAGTTAAGAGCGACACTAACAGAGAGAGAGAGAGAGAGAGAGTGGAGAGTGTGGAAAGCTTTCGGGGAGAGCTTTTACCAGCACGTGCGACCACTACTGTCGGCAAAAAGCGAATTCAAGTTCAAGTCTTGCACACACAACATTGAAAATCCAAGTTCAGAGGCGCTTCAAGGCTTGCTTGCTCTCTCTCTCTCTCTCTCTCTCGTTCTCACTCATCGGAGAGAGCATACCGCTGTCTCTTTCTTTACCACCCACCCTCCCTCTCTCTCACTCTCTCTCTTTCTAACTGCGTGTGCGTGTATTTTTGTGATTATGTAAGCAGTTTTTTGTTGCTTTCTACTTTTGTGTTGTTATTTTTAGTTTTTTGTTTGTCTCCCTCTTTTTTTTTTTAGCATTTATTTTGGTATTTTCTGTTTGTTTTCCTTTTTTTTAATGGTATTTTTTTTTATTTTTGTTTGCTCTTTTTTTTTTAGAATATTTATTTGTTTATTTTGTATAAATATTTTTGTTGTCTTTTTTTCTGCCTTTTTTTTGCGGCACACAATTTTCAATTGCATTTTCTGCTGTTGTTGTTTCTGTGATTTTCTGGTATCTTTTGCTGGTATTTATTTTTTAATTTTCCTGGGAATTTATTCTCCGCTGGCGGCCATCCTTTTTGTGCTGTTGTCTTGTCTGTCGACCGCCGCCGTTGCTGCTGCTGCTGCTGCTGCCCATCCTCCCTTTGTGTCGGGTTGGACCTTGTCAATGGAGAAGGGAAAAAGAAAAACAGTAAACGGAAGGACGTTCGCCATATAGTTTTTCGCTTGCTGTCCACTGTCCCTGTCCCATGTCCCTGGTTCATCTCACTGTCTCTTTCTAGAGCTATGAAATATCTTTCCGTTCCTTTCTACTGCCTTGAATATAGCTCCCTTTCTTTCCTTTCCCTGTGAAACATCTACCAGACTCTTTCTTTGCCTTTGAAACATATCCCTGTCTCTTTATGCTGTCCTCAAACAATCCACTCCGTGCCGCCCATATTGCGTGGATGCCACACATATTTTAGCCCAGAATCCATAAACTTGTGTGTTTTCCACTTCTGGCCCTCTCCTGCAAGGGAATCTCTGGCCCTCTCCTGCAAGGGACTCTCCTTCACAAGAAGACGAAGAAGGAAGGTCTCATCTGTGTGCCTCGCATTTGTTGCGCATTCAAGATGAACTTTGATTTGGTTTTCCCCCACGAGGGAGCAGAGCAGCCCACGTCGTCCTTGATTAGCTTTTGGTTTGTTCTGTTGTGCTCTTGTGTTGTGTCCTTCGAATGGAAATTCCATGGTGCAGCCATTGATGAGAAATATGACTAAGAGTACGTGGCATATTTTCAATGCAAATCAATGTCCGTATGGCTCATATTTTTAGATGATGATTAACCATCAGTCAGGGCCCACTTGCTGCTGCCACAATGCTGTTGGTATTGTGATGCTGTGACAATGATGTCGCTTGACATTGATTGGGGAGGAGGCCCAGCCACAGCCACAGGCACACGAATACAACAAGGACATGGCCAAGGACATGGGTAGCCAGGAAACAGAGGCGACAGTCGACTTCGGTGCCCATCACAAAAATATGAGTGAAGTGTTTGTTCATCAGAGGGCCACCATTTTCCACACTTTGCCAGCGTTCCTTATGCCTTAGGCCTCCCTCCAGTCGAGCCTCTTGTAGGTCTCATCTGGAGCTTCCTTTAGGACCCATTCGGAGCTGCTTTTAGCCCTGCTCCTGGTGCTCCCTTTTAAGCCTCTTCTCGCCGCTAATGACTCTGCCCCCCAAAAATGCTGGCTCGTGGCACTACTAATTTGCTGCCTTGTGTCCTGCCACATGCCATTCTGGTATTAATTTCATTTCTGGCTCTCTCTTGGAGAACTGCTATTTGTGCGCTTTTCTTTCCACTTAATTACAATAATTCATCAACTTGTTTTTCCTCTGTCTATAGAAAATGCGGCCATAAAAGAGGACCCAACCATCCACCAGCAACCAGTTTCCATCCTTTGTTGGGGTTTTTATTGTTCGCAAATTGTATGCTTAATATCGCTATTGGGGTGGGGGTGGGGCTGGGGGTGAATTGGGGTGTGGGTTTCAGTCCCTTGATATTTGATTATTTGTTTTTGGCTTGTGGTCTGTAGCCACTGTTACTGATGGCTGCTGCTGATTGTGTGGCTGCTGCTGTTGCAGATTGCAGATGGATGTGCAACAGGCAAACACAAACATAAATAGCCATGAGGCACGGACGAACATGGCCATGACCATGGCACATGGCAATTGCAGCAGAGCGTGTGGCAGCAGTGGCAGTGGTGGAATCATCATCTTCGTCGTCCTCGTCATTTGCTGCATTGACGCACACACAAAACATGCTCGCCTTCCCCTGCCTCTGCCTCCGTCTCTGCCACACTCCCACTCCCTACTGCATCTGCCCCTGCCCCTGCCACACGCCCTCTGAGTAGCCGCAATATTCCTCCCTATTTGTTGATTTCAATCAGACGACGACTGTGGTGTGCATTAACGGAGCAGAGCATAGCAGAGCCAGAGCGGGAAACGGACGGAATGGGACGGAACAGGACGGACTATGACGAGGACCAGGACACGGCAGGACTCGACTGAGCCGGGCCAACAAACAGGCATAAACAAAGCACACACACACCCACACAGAGACCGACCACAGCAAACGGAAGAGCGAAAGCGAGAGATAAGGAAAAAGCTTTTATTCTTTTGCTTTTGCCAAGAGAGCTTTTTCTCTCTTTCAATATTTTGGGTTCAGAGACGCTCATGGGAATGAAAAGAGGAATATGAACACGGAATGATATGGATAGAGGAGAATATCCATAGTAGTAAGATGCATATTCCGAGCTATGCAGCTGAATATTGAATGAAAAGAATTAAGAATGCTTTAGAAATATAGAAAGAATATATTTCTCAATAGAAATAAAAACTATCTAAGATCTAAATATCGATAAAATACTGCAGAATACTCTTGGAAAACTCATGTTATTCATGGTAAATAATGCGGAGTTTTTTGGTACCCTTATATTATATTAAATAAATATAACCAAACTCCAAGAAAATAGGTTCTATTCCATTTTCCAGGAAATTCTTAAATAATTGCAGTGGAAAGTGGAATTGGTGATTAAAATAAATAAATATGTTCATAGAATTGATTTATTCAGACGTTTCTATTAAAGAAAATTGTAATGGACTTAAATAAGTACCATCGAATGACATGGAAAGATCTTGAGCTATATTTTAACCATAATTTAGGCATAGATAAATGTATAAATCAGTATTTTGAATGTTCATAACTGTACTATTTTTTCCTCCAATACAGTTTCCTTTGTTTTTTTTTTGGCTTATGCGTTTGTTGTTCCTCCATGCCTTAGTTTTTCCTCTAGTTTATCCTCTTTATATAATGCGTTCTCTTTGGCTTCAATTTCAATTAAAAACTTTTTTAAGTCTCCTAAATTATTCAACTGAAAGGCGACGTTCTAAACCCCATCCCATCCAAAGGCTCGAAAAGTGTCATTAATAATTGCCTTATGGCGCCATTGTCTTGCAACATTGTGTGGCTAATTGACAGACCAATGTGCAGCAGCAGCAGCAGCAGCAGCAGCAGTAGTTCTCCGTTAAGAGAGAAATACACGCTCACTCTTTCTCTTTGTCTTCCATTCGGTTGGTTTGGTGGAAAAAGCTCTCTCTTTCTCTCGCTCTTTTCTTATCAGCGGCTGATGCTGTCGCTGTCGCTGCTGCTGCTGCTGCTGCCTTTGGTGGTGTCTCCACTTGTCTTGGGTGGCACGACGCGGCCTCTGTGTGTGGTTTCGCGTCGCTGTCGCTGCTTGTTTGCGCGCTCTGCTGTGCCGCAGTGCCGTAGCCATAGCCATAGCCATAGCCATTGCCGTCGCCGTGTCATGAAAAACATTTGGACGGCTTCCGTTTGGCATCAGTTTGTTGGCAATTCTCGAACCCGTCGGCCGCAACAGCACACAGTCCCCAAAGCATAAGAAAACCTGGAAAAACTTGGAGAAAGAGAGACAGCAGAGATCGATCAGCAGCAGCAACAGCAACGTGCGACGTGCAACGTGCAACACAAACAAAAACAAAAACATTCACCACTAAAAAGCGCAACAAAAGACACAAGAAATGTTTATCAAACAAAAAAGCAACGAAACATATGTGATGTGATACGAAGAATCCAAACGCGACTTTTCGGTTTTTCATTGAGTTGTTGTTTTCTCCCCCCAAACCCCTCGTTTGACTTTTCCCTCGGTTTTACCCGCGTTCCTGATTTTTGGTAATTTTCGTCCATTTTTTTTACGAGCTGCTAAACTGTTTATCAGACTGTGTGTGTGTGTGTGTATGCGTGTGTGTAAAAAAGTTAATTTAACAATTTTTATGTCTGCACAAAAACGTAGGCTTTTATGACTTTTTCTTTTATTTCAATGGGAAAATATATAAACAAAATTATCAGAGAGAGCGGGAGAGAGTGGATCATAAATTGGAAAATTTAACAAGTGCATTGACTTTGTCGCCCCTCAAAAACGAAAAATAAAGAGAGAGGATCGGCGACAGAGAAGAGCCGAAATATCCAAGGCACAAAGTCAAGGTGTTTTTGCCACCCGACTATGAAAATCCAATAAATTCTTGTTAATGTTTTCAACAAATTTGAGTGTATTTTTACGCGGAATTTATGCAAATGACACAACGGAATAATCAACAATGTTGATTAAAAATATATTCAACATTTGTGTGCTTTGAAATAACAAAAAACGAAAATTGTGAAAACGTAAGGGAAATTGTGCGGGAATATTAAGTGTTTTAAAGTAATGGAAATTTTTGTTTAAGTAAAAGCTGATTCTCCAATGGTATTAAGAGGGTTGTGAAAGAGAGACTTAACGGAAAGTGGAGAGAAATTGTTCTGGATATTAATTGATGTTAAAAGTTCTTAAAAACTAAACACATATCATTAATGCGAATAAAATGTGCAGTAGTTAAAGTTTCTTCGACGCAATTTCAAATTTTGAACCACTTAAACAAGCTTTGAGGGTTTTAAAATTAAAATTGGTTAAAATTGATTTAAATATGATGATCCGATTAAATTTAATTGACTTGGAATTTAAATTAACATACAAATTTGTTCACTTGCAATTACTTAACAGAATATATTTTCTTCACCAAATTATCCCCCAAATCAATTTCGATTTAAATGTCAATTGGAATAAATAATCGTTTGAAAGTGATTGTGTTTCCTATTATAATACTCCATTTAATCGCATTAGTGCTGGGGACTGGTCTATAGTTTTTCCTCCTCACACTCGGAAAATAAATGCGAAATAATGAAAATAAATGTTTGTTTTATGGAGAATCAGCTTTTTCTCTAACAAACACTCCCCGGAATACGCACGCACACACACGCACTCAAATACTCTTTGTGCCACGCCCCTCTATGTAGGAAATTGCCATTCAATTATAAGTTTTATTTGCTACTAAGAAAAGTAAATCACCGAAAATTTCAATTTGATTTCGAGGCTCAGAAGAATAAACAGGAAGGAAAACCACTCACATGAGACATTATTCATGGGTGATGTGGGGGATGGAAAAAGTTTTGCAATTAGGAGAAGTCGAAGCTCAATCGAGGGATGAGATAGATGGAGGGAGGGAGAGAGAGAGAGAAAGAGAGTGATAGAGGGAGGGAGGGATATAGAAAAGGGGAGGATATAGATGGATAAATAGGAGACGGAAATGCCGCTTCGAGTGGAAAATTCTACATCGTTATCCTCTGGTCCACTCCACAATATTATTTACTTGGAGAACTTGTGTTCTCTCTCTCTTTCTCTGTAAGCCAGAGGGATACGCACCTGGGGAGAGGCACGTGTATCTCTCAGATACATAAATAATAATATAGGAGAGACAGCGGAGGCCCTAGCAAATGGCCATCGATATCCGGTGAATGCCACAGCAGCAGCTTCTGTGGATGCCATATTCTGGAGTGTCCTTCAGAGCAAGAAATGGAAGGAGAGGCAGGGGAATCCTGTCTTTTCTCCAGAGGGTCCTGGTCCTAGCTCGTTCTAGTAGGAAAAAAAAACCTAAGCAGAGGCTTATTTGTTGCTGCCACGACCCCGCAAAAAAGCTTACGTGACTTTTGTGGCATGCTCTGGCATAATTCTTTCTTCGTTTTCCATTTGCCCCCTCCGTCTGTCTGCTGCTTTTCGGGTGCTCTTGCAAGTGAAATTAATGAAGCAGTTCATCTGACACTGAATTGATTGGCTTATTGCGCAGGCAACTCGATAGCCGCCATGGCATCCATCGCCTGCCAGAGGCGCCACCAACCGAATGGAACAGCTGCTACCAGTATCTGGAATTTCTGTCTCATCCTTTTTGCTGTTGCTGTAGCTGTCTCCTAGGACTACGATTGGGGATAAGTGGAGTGCGATGACAGGACATTTCTCTGCTTGATTGCATGCCTCATTTGTCTCTGTTTCTGTCTTGGCCACAGCATATGGAAGAGAGACCTCTTCTCATAATTGAATTCCCATCAAAACCGCAAATAACATCAAAATTACATTATCTCTCTCTGCACTTTCTCTCTCTCCCTCGATGGCATTTCTCTCTCTCTGTCTCTTAATTGCAAAACATTTCAGACATTTCAGTCACGTTTCAGTGGCAGCATCAATATGCCACACCACCAAAACCCAACCGACACTCAACCCCTCAATCTATCAATATTTGGCATCCCAGAGCTACTCCTCTCTTATTTATTTTTTTGTTTTTTTTTGTGTATTTTGTTTTTGGCCTTCCTCAACTTTTTTATTCGCCTTTGAACCATTAATTTTTTGGTTGCCAAAAACATTTACATAATAGCATTAGGAATCAGAGGGATGGTATGGAGTTGAGTGTGGTGGCCAGGTCCCATTCTCCTAGAGTCATTTGTTTGATTAGCAATATCCATTGGGGCGTGACACAAACACTTGCGGGGAAAATCACCCAGGAAACAAAAGAAAAAAAGCTCTTAAAGAAGATTAAATATATTTCCCGTTTTTGTTCAAAACAGAAAGAAATAATCCCTAAAGGAGAAGAGACATTGAAAAGTTACTATACTATACAACAAACAAAAAAAGAACATACTAAATATTGTGTTTCCTGCAACAAAAATTCAAATCTACAATAAATACCAAGAAAACTAAAAACAAAATATACCTAAAATAATACGGAAAAAGCGAACTGCAACAACAATTAAAATCTACAATAAATACAAAGAAAAATACCAACAAAAACTACGATTTTAACAAAGGCAAAAAAAACGAAGAAATCTACTTGAACGGTTAACAAAACTTGCAAATTAATGTCAACTACGGGTCGGTTGTTCTACTATACACAAGGATTAACTATAAACTAAACTAAAGAACTAAAATACTAAATACTATATATACCATACATATATATACCACATAATTATACAGATATATATATTTATCTACAAGCAAAGAAAAAAGACAAAAGCAGTTAAAGAGGCTTTCAAACTAAATAAACACTAAAAACATTCAATGTGAACAAAAATTCAATTTTAAACAATAGACATAAAAAGTATATACAAATATATATATATATATAAATATTCAATACAAATACCAAAAAGAACGCTTACAGTTTGAACGTTACAAAATAACAAAAAAGTAAAAATATTTTTAAAAGAAAATTAAATATTTAGCATACAAAAAAAAAGCAAAGCCAAACAAGCAACAAAGTCAACTAAATAAGTAAATATTTGTTAATTACAAAACAAAAAGCCAGAGCAAAGCAACAATAAAACAGCAACGAGATACAGAGAGTGGAGCAACAAAAGCAAAATAAAGAATAAAAATAAAAATAAAGGAAAGAGAAAAACACTAGAAGAACAAAACAAAAACAAAAAAGGCAACACAAAAGATACAAAACGCAGAAATTGAAAGCTTCCATTTATTGAAAAATAAAAATAAAACACTACAAATACAAATACGAAAGAGATATACCCAGAATATATATATATATACACACACGATATATATGCATAAAAGTTACTATTTTCTATAAATTTATCAAAGATCAAAGCTATATATATATATATATATAATATATACATGTTTTAGCCAACTTTGGGGCTATATTTACAACAATAAACAAACCTATATAGAAAGACACACAAAATAAAATAAACATTTTGGAGGCTACACAAATGCTGCAATACGAAACCGCCTGCAGTCATCAACAGCAACAACAAGAGAAAAAGATCTTGCAACAGGATCAGCAGCAGCAACAGCAGCAGCAAAGCTTGCAACAATTGCGCCAACAACAGCTGCCACAGCAGCGTAAACAAACCTACAAAGAGTATTTGCAGCAGCATCAGCAGCAAAAGCAACAGCAGCAGCAAGAGCAGGGTAGCAAACAGCCCGTACGCATCTTTCGTGTGCATTATATCCGTTTAAATTCCAAAGACGGCGTACCGTCAATCAATCGCCAGGCGGCTGCTGCGTCCGCCGGATCCGGGAATCATCAAAACAGCGGTGGAGGCAGCACAGCAAATGGCTCCAAAATGAAGACAATTGCCCCGAACATACGTCGGAGGCGACGCTGCGATAAGCATCACCTGGAGCTCTACTGCAATGAGACGACAACACCGCCGACGCCAATGCCCTCCAGCAGCCACAGCCACAGCTGCAGCACAAGCGGTCCCACCAGCAGCAGCGGCAGCAGTACTTGCCACCAACTAAAGCCCGTGGCTGGGGGATTGCGTCTGAGGGAATGCATCACGGCACCGTCAACGGCCGCCAGTTCTCCAGTGGATGAGCACATGTGCATTCCGGCGCCGCCAATCACACCGCCGCCGGCCTTCCTCACCGAAGGATATAAGCGATCCAGCACATCGGTGTCCACGTCGGCCTTGCCCAGTGCCACGAGCAGCAGCGGCAGCGGCAGTGGCAGCAACCATGAGACGAAACAGCAGACACCACAGCGGACACCCAGCCAGACGCAGATTCAGCTGCAGAGGCAGGCACTGCTGGCCACAACGACGACGATGCCGATGCGGCAGCAGAAACCATTTCCAATTGTTGGCAAACTTTCAGCTGGCATCAGTGGAGGAGGAAATGCGAGTGGAGGAGGAAGCAAGCCACGGACAACGGCCACCATAGCGGTCACATTGAACAGCGGCAGCAACAAGCCACGTGCCACGGTCAAGCGGAGTTTAGGTAAGCGGATGTGTCAGAGAGCTTAACGGAGGAGAAGGAATCGGAGGAGAAGGAATTCCCCACAGAATCCTCCTCCAAAGTATGCTATGAAACATGGCCGATGGGCATTGCAACGTTTTATGGCAACGGCCATAAAGTGGACGAACTGTGCCACAGTGTGTGTGCGAGTGTGGCAAAGTCTTTAAGAGTGTGTGTGTGATGGGTGTGGTCAAGCCATAAAGACGACCGAATTGCAGCTGCGTCCAAAGAGGCGTGCCACCAAAATGGCATGGGGGATGTGTGGCGTGTGGCATGTGGCTGGGACTATGGCGCGATGCCTTTTGTGGGTGTGGTTTGGTGTGGGCGATTAGGCTTAAGCTTGCAACTTTATTGAAAAGTTTTATGCTCCAAACAGCTCTGAGGGAGATTTGCAGTGGAGATGGAGGGTGGGAGCACCATACCATGGTGATTGAGCGGGAGAGTGGCTAAAAAAGAGAAGAATATTATGAGCGTGAGGAGAGTGCATATTTGTGCTTAAATAAAGCTACAAAACTGTCGATCCATGAGAACATTTAATGGTTTATGGAGAAAGTACAGAAAGTACTTGGCTTTAAAGTGAAAGTACATTTTAATGATTCCTCAATGGCTGCACGCTGTGCATGATTTTCCGATGGTTGCTGCTGCTCTTAGAAAAAGTGGGTGCTTCTATGGAGAGTAACTAAATCTTCCCTCATTTATATTGATTTATATTTCCTTATAGAACTAATTCCTCAATTCATTTTGAATTCTGTGGGTTCTTTATATTGATGATTGCCAGATTGCTTAGTTTTACGCTCTTCCCACCATAAAATTTCCCATGTAAAATCATCGCTCAATAAAGAAAGTTTTCTTACACCATAAGAAAATAGAGAAAAGAAAAAGTGAGGCAATCAACACGACGGACAGACAAGAAGGGGCAATTGGCCCCATGCGTCCATGCAACTATTTGTTTGATTCCGCGTGTAAATAGCTCCATTATTGGGTGGAACAAGCAGACCGGAGAGACGTGTGAGTGTCACGTCAGTCTGTCGTCTATGCCACACTTGCTCCACAGAAACTGATACCATGGAGGCGTCTGGATATATGCAAATGTTGAACATCAGAACGGAGCAGAACGGAGGAGGGAGTGCTGAAAATGTCAATAAAAATAAGTTTCAATGCAATTGTCGCCTCCTTTCGTATTTCGTATGTCGATAGTTGATTGCATTTGCGCTTCTGAGGCCAGAAATTGCATATTAAGGAGGAGGAGCATTCAGGCAGAAGTGGGAAATGGAAGCAGGGACAAGCACAGAGAGGATGCAGACGGTTGCATGCCCTCGGGGGAAAATAAAAAACGAGAAATATTATGGGAACAAAAATGGTTGTCACATATTTCGATTTAAAAGAAAGTTTTCTAATTTCTAGAGAATTTTTAACTCATTGAATACGAATAATGACTGAATAATTTGCGTAGTTGTTTTTTTTTCTGAAGGATCTACTCCTTCCCCCAAAAGTTCATTTGCGATTTTCAGAGTTACCTCTAATTCATTGGTCACTTTCTGTACCTATTAGGCTAATGATTTTAGACCATAAATTGCATAAGGTACGAATACCAGATTCTGTTCTGTCGAGAGTTTGAGTCGAGAGAGGCTTACACGAGCTTGCCAAAAATTCTGTGTGTGGAGGCCATGAAATGCAGCAGCAGCAGAGATTTCATAATAGATTGATGGCGAAGTGAGTGAGGAAGAAGGAGAAAAGGCAGAATCCAGGCCAGCGGCAACACCGCAAAAGGAGGCGGCAGGTAAGGTAGATGGAGCAGAGTGGCAGTGGCAGTGGCCGAGTGCATGTTATGAAATATTCAATCAAATAAACAATTTTCAAGCCATAAATCCGACCAAACAGTCAAGGCTTGGGCTCCCTTCTTGGCTCCTTTGGTCATCTGTCTGTCAGTGAGTCAGTCTATCCGTCTGTCAGTCTGTCATTCATGCAGTCAGCGGAGTGAGAGAAAGGGAGGCAGCTCTTTACCTTCATCTCAATCTTTAGTTGAATAAGGCATTCATTTCATTATTAAAATATTTTACCTGTTCCTCCCTCCTGCTGGCTTTTGCCTCCTGCTGCTGCTGCTGCTGCATCATTTACCTAACAAACTATTTGCCTGCACAATTTTCCGATCAAATTTTCTTTAGCAGTTGCCTTTGCAATGACAGCAAAAGGAAAAAAAAACTTGTGTAATATAATGGAGAACCCACCTAATGGAGGAAAACTTGAAGATGAACGGAAGAAAGGGAAGGAAAGAAGGGCAGAAGGGCGGAAGGTAGAATGGATGTTTCGTCGTTAGTTCTGGAGTGGGGTTTTGGATGGGAAAGGTACAACTTTTGAGAGTCTCCTCGAGTGAAGAGTTTTTTTTCCCATTTCTCATTTCACTTTTCACTTTAATGGGAATTTAATTTGTACGATTTCTTTGCACTCTCTTCCCCTCGTTCTCTCTCTCTATCTCTTCCTCTGTGATTATTACACTTTTTCCTTTCTCTGATTAATACTGGGTTTTTCTCTGGAATTTTACTATATTTCTTTCTGTCACATGTCCTTTTCTTTTCTCTGTTAAATTAATTCTGCAACATTTTCTGAGAATTCTCTGGTGCATTTGATGCTTATTTCTTGGTAATCCCTTTCCATCCGAAAATTCGATAAACTCTTTCCCAGAAATGTGGCAATGTCTCTTCTCCCATTGTTGCATGCAGAAGTACTCACATATAATGATTCCAGGAAACAGTGTTCAAAGGAAGCACGGATTCATATGCTTAAGGGCTTGAGCCAGTAAATACATTGATTCGGTTAGCTTTTTCTGGCTCCTGTACTCCGAGTTCCTTTTCCCTTAATTGAAAAACTCTACAAGAAACCCTTCGTGCAGTAGAGGGAGAAACTTTGCCTGACAGAATGACCAAAACGTCAACGACTAAACCGATGAAGTTTCCATTGAATTTTCGATTGAACGCTCGACGGTTGCTGTTCAAAATTAATTGCCAATTAATTGGAAACTTTCGAAGAAAGTTTGAGTTGCACACAGGGCCAGCAGTGCCTGCAGTGCCTGCAGTGGGTTAAGGTCTAATGGAATGTGTGCGTGTGTGTGTGTGTGGCATGTGCTTCATGTGCTGCCTGCAAACTCGAGTGTAAAGTAAGAGCCAAAGGAATTTCAGAGTTGCAATTGCTAATGTGGCAGGAAAGTTTCCATTCCATCCCTCAGAGGAGGAGAGAACTTTCACTGCTAGCAGAGGTGGTGCGGGAGGAGAGGCACTGGCTCTGCCGTCTGTTAATAATTAAATGCATTATGCAGGACGGCACTGTACTTTTTGTATTTCCACTCGTATTTATTATAAGCCAACTTTTCCACCAGAGGCCTTGCCAGGCGTGGGCGGCATTATAATCTGCAAACATTCACCATTTTCCCCGCCGCCACTCCCATCCCATCCTCTAAAAGAGTGGCAGAGTCATCATCCATGGAAGGAGCGAGGACGCGAAGAAGTGGCAGGAGGGAGTGTGGCATGCCCGTAGCTTTTTAATTGAATGCGTGACTTGTTGAAACTTTTTGTGATTTGCCACACAGAGCGAGACAGAGACAGGGAGAGAGAAAAGAGTGTGTACACCCACACCCAGTGTGTGTGTGTGTTTTTGTGGCAAATATAAAGCTTGCCACGTGGACAGTTTTTGGGTGGCGCTGCTGTGGCTTCTATAAGTCGATTAAATGAAGCAGCAAATGTGGCAAGCTTATAATTAGAAGCAAACCAAGTTATTCTCCAGCGAAAGTGTGGCAAAGAAAGAGTGAGACAGAGTTAAAGTGACAGTGAGAGGGGGGTTATCCATTAATTACACAAATTGTGTTTCGATTAATATTTAACTACATAATTACAAGCCTCCGGGGCTGCCACAATTTGATGGCTTTCGGTTTTCCTCAAGGGTTTTACTACATTTAAGTCTTGATACTTCATAATGTATTAATTTATTGTCTTGAATTGAATCATTTGTTAATTTATTGTCTTGAACTTAATTATTAATTAAATTATTTTCTTAAATTTTCTTCCATTTTAAGGTGAGTTTCAAGTTAAGAACCAAAACGCTGCCAGTCTTAAGCGAAGCAATGGAATTAGACTACAAAGTAAGCTAAGAAAATGCGCTTTAAATTATTTTGTATTGAACTTTTTTTGGGATAGTTTTGGGGTATCTTTTTTCTCCTGTAAAGATTTAATGGTTTTAGTGGAAATTTAGTTATTTTCATGCAATTTATTTTCTTACCTTCATTATTCCTTTCTTTTCTTTCTAAAAATATCCTTTCTTACCCCCAAAAATCATACGATGTACGTTTTTTATAATCAATCAAAATGTGTCTCCAACGGCCATCAATTCAAAATGAAAATGCGGCAAAAGTGTAATCAATTATTGTGTCACGACGAAATCTGACCCAAAGGAGGAGGCTTCACTGTAGCCAGCCAGCCAGCCAGCCCTTCTAGGTGCTCCTCTGTTTTTCCTCCTGTTGATCATCTCTGCTATGGTGGAAAAATGAAAAAGTATTTTCCTGCCAGCGCGAAATAAACAACGAGGAAAAGGAAAAAAGAGTGGAAGATGTCAAGTGAAAGTAATCTAATAAAATTGGGGAAATGGAAAAGCGTTTATTTATGATATTCTCCATAGAGATGTGGCACGGAGAGAGGGAGAGAGAGAGAAGAAGTGTAGAAAAAGCACGAGAAAACAGAGGATGGACCATTCGAGGTATTTCATGTGGAATATCTGCTTGAAACACAGCAATTGCAACTGCAACTGCAACTATTTGCTAAAACAATTTCAATGAAATTACTTTCACCCACACCCACACATACACACACAACACAGACAGAGAGACAGTTGGAAAAAGGCAAACAGGCGCACAGGCACATCGTTGCATACTTATTTGGGGCAGCATTTAAATTGCCATTTTTGACAGTTCTCCCCCGCAAATCTCTGCCTCTCTCTCTCATTGTCTCTCTCTCTCTCTCTCTCTCCTGTCTGTGGCACATTCGCCCCTCCTGTTGTTGCTGTTGTTTTTACAGCAGTTTTACATAACAATTCCGTGTGCTGCGCTGGCATTTGGCCAGTGTAAAAAGTAACCAAAAAATTGCATACAAAACATTGTTTGCTGCATGCCACGAAAATATGTAATTAAGAATCGTTTTCTGTGGATAGTAGTGAGCAAGGGGGTGGGGGAAGCCGCCTGCCTCTGCCAGAAGGAGGATGGACTGAAAACTTTCCGAAACGCACTTTCCAATGCGGCACGTGGGCGCAGTCATGTGTGCGTCTGTTTATCAGCTCCTGCCGCGTCCTTGCACACAAAAAAAACAAAAAAAAAAGTAAAGACAAAAAAGAGCAGCAGAAGAGAAAGTGAGATAGGGAGAGGAGTGAGAAAGAGGGAAATGCAACCATGGGAATCAACATCCGGCGCGTGTGGCAATGTAACAGGAAGGCTGAGGCAGCAGCAGCAGCAGCATCAGATTCAGATTCAGTTGTGGCAGTGGTAGTGGCAGAGGAGGAGTCAAGAGTAGTGACAGTGGCAGTGTCTGTGTGCAGCAGCAGCAAGTGGCAAGAGCAAGGTCAGCTCCTGTTGAAGGACAACAGGATGCCAGTGGAAAAAGCAGCAATTGCAGCTACCTCTCCCCTGTCTATCTCTATCTCTCTCCGCATAGTGCACTTCCTTCTTTCATGTGCGACCCTTTTTGCCGTAGCCCTTGGACAGCTTTTTGCCTTGTGCTTGCCTCCTCCCCCTCGCACAAAGCACAATTGTCGCGCGCTCTCTGGTTTTTGTGTAGATTTGCTGCATTTGTTGTACGATTGTATTGTGTGTGTGTGTGTGTGTTAACCATTCTGCAGCTCTTGCCTGCCTGCTGTGACGTTTCATTTCGTTTCGTTAAACACTTTGCGGGTTTTTGCGCGCTTTTCACTTTAATTGTGGGCCCAAGCGAGTGACTTTCGGGAATTGCAGCAGGAACTGTGGCAGACAGCATGGAAACTGAAATTGGGGAAAACACTTCACTGGGGTAAAGTGGCTACCCAAATTGGGGGACTGAGTGCTAAACTATTTGCACGTTTTTTCGTGTAAGTTATGGGACGTTGGGATCGAGCAGGAATGTGGGGAAACCAACATGCGCTTCTTGGTTAATATCTTTTGCTCTAGTACTTAGTACATACACTCGTAGAAATATATGACTAACTATTACTGGCTCTGGGAGAGTACTTCTATGACTTCTTGTATGACTTCTTAGAAAACTTCTAAGACGACTTCGTGCCAGTCTGATTTGTTTATTTTATTGTATTTATTTACTTATTGTATTTATTATTTTTTTATTTTATTTATGATTAGCCTTAGTTTACAGTTTTCAGCATAAATAAATAACTACAAATTCTTGCCGCACTTCTACTGCTTCATACACAGCTACTGCACTGCTTAAGCTGCTTCTTCTTAAACTGCTTACCCCAGAGGCTTTTCCTACTACTTTTCCACTCATTCAATTGCTACGTTTTTGCTGCCACTCAACTTTGGCTGAAACTTCTTGAGCTTTCATCTTCAGCTGTTTATCTTTCAGTTCAACTTCAACCTTTCCTTTCCGTTCCTCTTCAACGTCAACACCTTTCTACCGAGCCACTTCCACATAATTTGCTGCCCCCCCGACAAAGTTCAAGGCTGCAACAAGTGTGCAAACAATCAACGAAACGAACTGATCCCTTAGCCCTCTCGCTGCCATGTTCCACTAATTCTATACTCATTTATCAATGTTGCCCCAGAGCCATGGAGTACCCTATCCGTTATTCCTGCCACTGCCGTTGGCCCTGCATAATTTTCTATGCCACATAATTCAAATTTCTGAGCTGCCTGCCGCTGCCTGTGCTGCCTGCCACTTTGTTTCGGGGGCTCGTTAAATAATTCAATGCTAATCTTTAAATTAAAATCAACTCTCGACTCGACTCTAGACCATTAGGAACAGACACCGCAGGACGCAGACACCGAAAAACTGTTTGTACTTTCCACCAGAAAATAGAAAGTAGAAAACAAAAGCAACGACTACGACTACAACAAATATTTTAATATAATAAAATTAAAATGATATTCTATTGTTGAATGCCGCATCGCCTTGTCGGTTCGTTGCCTGGGTTGCACATGCCGCTGGAAAATTCTATTCATCGTTTTGCAGGTTGTTTTTTGCACGTTTTTTTTTTGTCTGCAGTTTTGTCTCACTTTTTACGATTTTTTTTTGACGCTTTTGCATAAAATATTTTTAGCAGGAGCTTTGCGAAAATTCAGTAAAAAATTGAGGGAAAATTCATGAAGCGTGGCGTGGCTATGACGCTGTCTGCTCTCCTCCTCTCCCCCCTCTTTGTATCTTCCTGTGTGTCTCTGTCTCGCTGTTGCTCGTAGATGTGTGTCTGCCTTTTGGCCCTGTGTCTTCTCCTTTCAGCCCCTGTGCCCTGCTGTTGGCACAGTGTCTCTCGCTTTCAGGCTCTATCTGGCATATAGCCTCGTCTCCTATTTGTGCTCTCTATCCACTCCCTTAGGGCCCACTCTTCTGCCTCCTGCTCTTCAGGGTCTGCCCTCCAACAATTTGCTCTGAAAATTTGCACAATTTTTGGTGGCCTGTCTGTGGATCTGCGGGTCCTTGTGGGGTGTCTGTGTGTGTGTGTGGGTTATATAATGATGGGGGAGGGCCAAAGTTTGCACTCACTTAAATAGATGCCAGAAAAACGTATACCGACGGCCTGGCATAATGTGGCGGGATCCCCACAGCATGCCCCGGATTCATCGTGTGTCAAACTAATGCTTAAAGTGTCACAGAATGTGCCACAGCAGGGGGTAAGCGAAAGGCTGCTGCGGGAAATTAAAAATTCAAATGAAAATTGCCAAGAGAAAAGGTAGAGCGGGGGGACACAGCTGGAAAATTAGGGAGTGTGAGAAGAAGAAGAAGAATAGGGAGTGTTGGGGG
The DNA here is from genome assembly GCA_018150885.1 of Drosophila tristis. NCBI lineage: Eukaryota > Metazoa > Arthropoda > Insecta > Diptera > Drosophilidae > Drosophila > Drosophila tristis. The sequence goes on from JAECWT010000001.1 coordinate 274,331, forward strand.
TGGAGGAATGGCAAACAAATTAAGGACTTCCTTGTAGCAGAATTTCCTTTTACTTCACTCCAATGGATGACTTGGCACAACACGAAAGTGCCTTTCTCTATTCTTTCGTTTTCTATACGTTTTACCCACTTTATTTACTTTACTTATCGCCCCTTTTCTTCCTGTGTAATTCCCACTCTGCTTGGGCTAAAATTTTAATTTCCTGCTACTCAATGCGGACTTCCTTCCTACCACTCGGGGAGTCTCGACTCTACTGGTGGTCGCTGCCTTCTTACAGCCACTGCCTCTGCCTCTTCTTTTGCTACCTCCCCATCCTCCTGCTCTTGCATCACATATATTTCCAATCGAATTGAGGTTTTTACCTCCTTAAATATTGTCACAAGAGGGAAAGCTTTTCGGACAGCTGTAAGCAGCTTATGGAAGAAATATTATGAAAAATAACACAAAAATATTTTCCTGGAAAAATGTTGAAGCAAAATGTAGTTACACAGGATTTTCCGATTCACTTGAGTTTCCCCTTTGACAAAAAGTGGGGGGAAAAACGTAGAAAAAAAGCAGAGAAAAGTGAACCAATGAAAAGCCGCGAAAAGAAGCAGACGGAAACCAAAAGAAAAAGGCGGAGGCATAGGCAGAGAGAGGCCCCGGCAGATGAAAGTCAAAAGGAGTGGGGGGAAAGGCGGCAGAAGAGACCATAAAATTTATTGCCTGCTCCGTGTGTCTCGTGCACCTTTTGAATGTGGGCGTAGCTCAACTTTAATTAACCCTTTTCCCACACAGATTTTCCAACGCTTTGCCCGCGCCCCCTCCCGACACAAAATGAAGCCAGAGGATAGGCCTGCCCTTAGATAAAATGCCAGGCGAGAATTAAACAGACAAAAAAATAAAGCAGTGAAAGCGGGAAAAGCGAGACAAGAGCAGGAAAAACCTTTTACAGATTTCGTTTATCTTTTTTCTGGTTTCTGGGTATTCAGCCTTTTCCCAGGGTTCTTTTGCGGCTGACGCTGCTGTTGTTGCATAATTTTCACTTGCTTAAAGTCAAGGCCGTCCGTTCAGCCGCAATAAAATGCAGTCGCTAGGCTTGTTATACCCGTACTCAAAAAAGAGTTAAGGGGTATATTAGATTTGTGGGAAAAGTGGATGTGTGTAACACAGAGAAGGAAAATTTTCCGACCCCATAAAGTATATATATTCTTGATCAGCATCAATAGCCGAGTCGATAGAGCCATGTCTGTCTGTCCGTCTGTCCGTCTGTCCGTCTGTCCGTCTTGTTTGACGCCTGGTTCTCAGAGACTATAAGGGTTAGGGCAACCAAATTTGGTTTCAAGACTCATGTGATATCACACTGCTACAAGTGTATTTCAAATTTCGCCCCGCCCCTTCCGCCCCCACAAAGGACGAAAATCTGTGGCGGCACAATTTTAAAGATACGATAAAACTAAAAACGCAGTATCGTAGAGAATGACCATATCTACCAGATTGCTGAACATGAATCAGATCGGATCATAATTATAGCCAGAATGAAGAAATTAATTTTCAGTTGCTTCCCCGCCCCCTCCTGCAAGACAAACACAACTCATTTCTCTCTCGCTCGCACACTCTGCCGCGTTCAGTGCGCGAGCAACCCTAGCGGAGGAGATGCAGAATATAAATGGTACATCTATAATCTACATTTTAGATGTAAAATATACATTGTAGATGTAGATGTAGATAACAGATGTAGCAAAAAATGTAAATGTAAAATTTTTTTTTCTAAAATTCTAAAAATCATTTCTCAAAATGTATTTACTGACTGAGTACGGGTATAAGTAGTCGCGTCCGAAGCGACTCGTTCCTTCTTTTTTTTTTGTTCCTGCGGTTTGTCGATTTGTCCTTGATCTTGGTCATCAAAAGGGACGAAGGACGCACGCTTTTTGCCTGCCGCTGCCGCTGCCACTGATGCTGGTGCTGCTGCTTCATTGCTCCTGTCATCATTATCTTTTGACCCAAATCACATCAGCCACACATACACACACACACATACTCGTATCTGTCTGTAGCATATTTTTTGTGATATGACTAATGACTGTCAGACGTTGACTTTTGACCACAAAAGTTATGCCTATGCCGTCTCTCTGTATCCTTGTCTCTGATGTCCTTTTTAGTTTAATTTCCCTTTTGATTTATGGTAATTTACTCTTGTATAGTATGCCGCCTGCATCTGTCAGCAACGTTCCCAATCTTGCATCTAAGTGGATGGGGCAACTATATACATATATCCCATAATTACATGGCAAATCTCTCTCTTACAGTCTGTGGGTGTGTCCTGTGTGTCCTTCAGGTTATCATGTAATTAAGCTCGTATCAAAGTTGGTCCATAAGGTAGAAGGAAAACTCTTGGAATTCAATTAGGACAAACCGACAACTTTCTTCTTTGAGTGTGGGAGAAAGAAAAACTTCAATTTTGGGGAAAAGTGAGAAGGAAACCCCCACTATGTAGGTAGCTCCACACTTTGGGTTAATGGATAAAAAACCCTACTATTCGGAAAAGTACGAAAATAGTCTTAATTCACCCAAAGAAAATGAACAAAGTTAAGTTATTCAGATTGCATTCTCATTTCTTTCCGTTGCCTCCATTTGATGGATTGATTTGTGTGTCTTAATTACACTTTTACCCACCAACTTTTGCCAAGGATACCCCTCTCAACCATCATATTACTGTAAGCCACTTTGATGAAGGGATAACCGCACACACGCACACACACAAGCACATACCTACCAATCATTAGGATATCGTATTATGTTGTGTTGAATGTTTGTGCGTGATCAGGAACAATCGAATTAGTGGGTTTGTTTTATTTTACCTGCCCAGATTTAAGAGCAGCTTAAATGGGATTTGTTTTGGCTTTTGGGGAGATTATTTAAGTCAGCTTAGGAGTATTTTGTGGCAAACTTATGTTACGTAAAAGTTCAAGGAAACTGATTTTTGGGATTAATAAAGATAGACTCCTTAAAGTTGTGTTTCTGATGCCAGTTGCGTTTCCAGCATTCTTTTACCCTCCTTCCGGTCCATTTGCCATCCATCTTGTTGTCCAATTTTAATCAAATTAATTTCCCCCATTTATTTGCCAATGAAATTTAGTTTCCGCTACTCCAAAACAGAAAAACAAAAGATTATCCCACAAAATGATGACTAAAGAACGCATTTCCGCACATTCTGCAACGTCAGCCTATGAAAATACACGAAAAATTCAAGCAGTGAAAAAAAAAAACACACACACAGAGAAGCAGAGAAACAAGGAGAAAGACAGAGAAAGAGAGAAGAGGTGGCTATGTTTGGGATGGAACAACGTCATCAAGAGATGACGCCCCCACCATCCATCGTTTTGGGGGCCAAGAAAAACAAACAGAATAAGCGGCACAGCAGCACAGGCAAACAAATTTCCTCCAGCCAGCCGTTGTGTCCGCCACATGCTAACGATAATGATGATGAAAATGGAAATGCGAAACAAAAGCGCAAACTATTCCCCCATGACCTTCACCCAATCGTTTTGGCCGTCTATCGTGTCTTTTTTGTTTGTATCTTTTTTTGAAATACTTTTGAGTGACGCGGAATTTTAATGAACTTCACCTTGGGGCAAGGCAACAGATCGCCACAACATACAACATTTAGCAAGCCATTTGTTGCAATCTTGTACATGTTAATGAACTGATGATCTATTCCCCTTGATCTACGTCTCTCTTTCGCTCTCTTCTGTCGGGTTGTGGGCGAGTATTACGAGTATTTTTGGGGTGGCTGTGTCTGCTTCTGCTGGCATTTCTATTTTTGGTTGCCGCTCTTGATTATTTATTTATAACACATTGCTCTTGCCTCAATGAATATTATAATTGTGTGACACATTGAGCGGGAATTTAAATATTTTTCTGCTGCTGTTGCTGCTCTTTTTTTCCCCCTGCTCTTTGTGTGATTCATGGCAGAGAGATGAAAATCCTCAGCGTCGCAACGGTGAAAATTCGTTGACGCCATTGAGCTATAGGGTACATTTTCTTTTCTGTTTCCTTTGTATATTATTTTTTCCGTCTTTCGCTCGGTTGTCTCTTTAATGTGCGAACATAATTCATATGTTTTATTTCATTTGGCTTAAATTCCTGCGCCACACAATTCCTTGCATACAAAAATATTTTGTTTTTGGTATTTGCTTTCTTTTTAACGACTTTAAATAAATACAATATATTGTACGAGTATGTTGGATCCGCCGAACAGAAAACATCAAAATATATAAATCAAGGCGGCAATAATATAAATTCTATAAAAAAACTCACCAACAGGAAACAACGTCAATCCTGTAGAATGAGGTTCTGAGATGCTTTTCTCTAATTTTTGTTGTTTTTAGTTTTTTTGCTTTAATTTCAAGAGATTAGCTAATCAAAGCAGTTTTTTGTGGTATTTTCTGGTAATTTTCTAAGCAAATAATAAAATAATAATAAATAAAAATAACAATTAAAAATAATAAAAAAATATGGGAATTAATGCTCTTAACATACATATGCTGACACCAAAAGATGGGATAATAAATAAATAATACAAAAAAAAAAACAGAAAAATGTTTATTGGATATTTTCTCAAATATTTTCGAGATATTTTCTAATCTGCACTAACTAGAGAATTGTTTTTCTTATCATACATTATTCAATGCCCAGAGTGGGGAAATTATGCCCCTAATCAAGGAGACAGACAGAGAGCGAGAGCAATATTCAATCAACAATTGTCTCACACAAATGTGAGAACAATCAATCATCATACGCAGGAGAAAGCTTCATTAATTTTGCTATGGCATCATCTGTGATGACAATTCCAACAGAAACAGAATGAGAAATACTCCTTGAGTTCTAACAGAGACAGACAGAGCCGAGCGACAGAGCGACAGAGCGAGGGCGGCGCCTCCATCAATCATGGGAAGCCAACTCAAATGAGAATCCCTAGAGAAAATCCTTGGCGCTACTTGAGCTTTAATTTATGTTTATTACTTTCACTCTTCTTTCTAACTTTCGCAACGCAGGCAGCAGAGAGCGAAAGTAGAGAAAGCAGTAAATTATTTCGTTTTAATTATGTCATTTTTAGCGGCACTATGTGCCTTGTTGTCAACAGATTCTTTAGTAATTTTTTCGCTCGAAACAAAAACAACAAATCATCATCAGTGGGGCAGCATCTGTAGTACTGGGCATAGCCATTATCATCATCATGAGATTGACCTTGCCGTCTTCCGCTGTATTTGGCCAATATGATGGCTAATTTATGGCCAAAGAGCGACCTTCACAGAGCGGAGAGCAGCAGCCTGTCGCTAGCAGACTTTGCCTTTCGAATGTGTTTTATCTGGGACCCACTTCCGCTGTCAATTAAAGCAATTTACTGCCTACCCAAGATGCGGCAGATATTGTATACATATATATAGGCAAATACTCTATATAGAGGCGCAGATACATACATATATAGCCAAAGATGGCTGCTGCATAATTCAAGTGCTTAAATGGATGACAACTAATTGCTGCTCCTGCTGCTGCTGTGACAGGAGCAACACATGGCGTATGATTAATGTGGGGAAGCCAGAGTCAGAGAGAAGAGAGAGAGAGAGAGACAGAGCCAAAGCCAGGCATCGGTTCATCATTTTTATTATTAAGGGAAAAATCATACATAAATGTAGATGGAGTGTGTATGTGTGTGTGACCTTCAGCTATTGATTGGGCAGAAGGCAACGCCCTTAAGTGTTTTCCCAGAAAAACTAGTGAAAATAATGTATAGATATTTTGTTGCAAAAACCACCAAAAAGGTGGATTGACTCTCGCTCGCTGCGGCTGCTGCTGTTGCTGCTGTTGCTGCTTTTGGTATTGTCAAAGCCAAAGCAATTTGTCTGCTCTCTCAATCTTGATAGTAGGATTTTGGCCACTGCTGTTTTGCCCCTCAGTATATTGTTGCGTATACGTATTTTTCTTGTCGGTTTCCGCTCCGGCTAGGAGGAGGAGGAGATGGAGGTAGGAAATGTAATCATAATTCGGAGTATGCGTTAAACATAACAAAAAATAGCTCAAAGCACGTACCAAACACAAAAACAACACACAGTAGGAGGAGACATACATTTATGAAGGAGAAACAGCGAGAGGAGTAGAGAGAGAGAGAGAGACAGGAGGAGGGAAAGAGACAGAGCGACAGAGATGTGGAGAGAAAGAGAGAGTTGTGTGTAGAGAGGGGAGAAGTGGCGTACAGGAAAATACACAGAGAGATGGTAATAGAGCATGAGATATGGGGACAGACGGACAGTACCAAAGACATCGAGATTTGGGCAAGAACAGAGACATTGTTGTGTATTTTCCTACAGGGTATTCAGAGCATTCGAGGGTATATTGCATTCGTAGAAGGGTATGTCAAGGGTACAATAACTATATTACCATTTTAGGGATATAAAGAAAACTGAGCATCAGAAGCCTTGGATTCCGGAACCAAAGTAGACCGAGAGCTACGAAACCGTGTGGCAGCCAGCATTTTGTTTTATTTTAGAGATAGTTCTCTGCCTATCCACCAATATTCAGCTGGGTTCAACTATCTTATCCTATTCAAATATTTAGAAAAGAATAAAGGAAACAACTTTCCAAGCAAAAAGAGATGCTCTGCCATGATTTTCGCTTCCCTTTTCATTATTTTTTCTGGACAGTTCTGCACTAGAAAGGATATCTTTCAGTCGTAACTAGATATGTATATCCCTGCTTGCTTTTTCTGGCTTACTACCAAAATTGTGTGCCTGCGAAAATCGTTTAGCTATGTGGAGGTGCCACCTCAGCTGATGCTGCTGCTGGTCCTCTTCCTCTTCCTGCTACCTCAACTGCTGCTGCCCATTTTGTCCCCCCTGTCGTTGTTTTTCCAGCAATTGGGTGTGAAAAGCACTTGGGCTGTTTGCCTATCGCCTTCGTGCGTGCCCCCAAAATGTGTCCCGGGGCCGCCACACACATCAGCCAGAAACTCGTTTAGCCGACGAGTGGCAGTGGCAACGCTAAAGTGACGTTTACTGTTGACGCCTGCCGCCCAACCATCCCAACCCAACCCAAACCGTGTCGCACGTGCCACAGCCGCCTAGTCGTTCTGGCCCTCGAGGCGCAGGCCTAGTCAAAGCCGAAAAAAAAGGGAAAAAGGATGCCTAGGACGAAGGCATTTAAGCCTTTAGGCAGCTTTTGCCAGCTCGTTAATGTGCCTCTCGTTTCACTTTCACCTTTGGCCTGCCGTCTTCGTGCCCGTCTGGGGCTTTGTGGCAAGTTAGAGGAGAGGCTTTCATTAAATTTAAACCCGAGATCGAGCTCAATGGAAAGACCGAAAATCGGCTAAAACAAATGTGGCAAGAGTGGCATGCAGCAGCAACAAATTGTTGCCCCGACAACAAATCCAATTTTTGATGAGCTTCCTTTTCAGGGGCTGTCTTTCTGTATTACTTTTCTTTATTCGTTCCGTTTTCTATTTTTTTGTGCGGCCTTGTTAAGCAGATTTTCCTTGTTAAGAAGTATTTTGTCTGCAAAAGTATCTGTGCTGTTCTTGAGTGATAAGTATCTGCTGCTGTCTGCTGCTGCTGCCCTTCCCTTCCCAACAGGTATTTTCTGAGCAGGTGAAGGTGTAATCTATGTGATTTGTTGGTGAAAACCTCTTGGGGCGATGATAAATTAGAGTTATTTAAAGATTGTCACATGCAAATGGGATCAAAGGTAATGGAGTAAGGCTGATGGCTGCTCCAGCAATAAATGTACTATACTATTATAGGTATTATAGCGAAATTGATCAAAGTTGATTGATTTGTCTTGAGAGATTAGAGGAAATTGGAACTCTTTCTTCAAATTGAGGCTCTATGTGGGTCCATGAGGCTCTAACATTTTATGGACAGTTTCTAAGCCAAAGAATATATTTTGACTATGTTTTTAAGCACATAATTATGATGGAAATTTTTGTTAATAGGGTTTCCTGAGTAGTTCTTAATGTTGAACGTAGAATTTCCAGCAAAGTCTGGACCCAGCATACTTCCAATTAAAATTTGAGGCTCATGGGTAGATTTTCGTTTCCAATTTGATGGACGGAACGAACGTAGCCACTTGTGATACGTATGGCGGACCTTTTCGGGGGGAGAGAGAATTATTCCATCTCTAATTGGAATGCCATGTTCTCTCAGCCTCTCTGTCATTCACTCGCTCCTTCCTTTAGCAGCCCCAACCCCCAAAAGTCTTTTCGGTGTATGGTTTTTGTGCCATTTTGTGTTGCCTACTTTTCAGGGCGCATCTATAAAATTTACACCGCAATGGCGCGTGTGTGCCTACGACTGTGCGTGTGTGTGCTGTCCATGTGTCGAGTGTGCGGCTCGTAAAGTTTCTACAGGCAGTGCCCGTGTGCCACAGACCGTACCCCGTGCCACACTTGTTGTAGGTCTTTGATTATGTTCGGCAAAAAGCCGCAGTTCAAGTTGCCACACACAACCGATGGATGGACCTCTCGCTGCCCCCCACCCGCATTTACAGTTTCCCAACTTTGGTAGAACTTTTTTTCGCACACTCTCACTCTGGCTTTCTCACTCTTTTCCACTCTCTATTGCCTGCTGTGTCTGTCAGTCATTCAGTTGTTTGTTGAAATTTCATTTTTATGGCATTATTTTTGTTCGGTTGTGGACCAATTTTTTTCTCCTGCGGGCGAACTGTCGAAACGGTTTTTCATCAACTTTTAGGCCAAGTTTCTCTGCACCTCTCTTTGACCACTTCCTCGTCCCTCTCCTTTTTACTCTCTGCCTCGCTCTTTGGGGTCGTTTCCGAGTTCAAGAAAAAATTAAATGTTATTTATGCTTTTCTACGTTTTGTTGCTGCCAGAGCCGCCTCATTTTTTACGATATGCAACAATTTCATCGGCGGGGCACCAATAAATCAGTAGGAAGGAAACAGCAAGAGCACGAGAATGATTGGAAAGAGGGACACGAGCACAAAGTGGGGGAAGGCTAGAGATTTACGCACCTTTCATCCCAATGTCTGACCTTTTTAAATGAATTTATTTAATGCCTCTCTTCGATGCTCATTTGTTTTCATTTTCATACACATTTATTTATCCACTCTTGCTGCCCCGCTGCCCCACCCTTCCTCTTGTCTCTCCTTGCTCCCTCTTTCCCCCTATTTTCCAGTTCTTGTTCTTTCTTGATCTCTCTTTCTCTTTCGCGCATTGCTGGCCGCTGATTTCATCTATCAAATTAAGAAAGTAAAAGCTAATAATAAAAATGTTTTCTTTCTGCCGCTGCTGCTGCTGCTGCCTCTTCTGGCTGTCCACATAAATCTGTGGCGTTATATACATCCAAATTATATAGATATATCGCTGCTATATTGAGTAGATTGAAAAATACATACTACATTTATTTCTTTCTGTGGTGGGTGGCACAAACATCACACAAGCTATAGGCTATAGATTCCGCCTCCCTTTTTATTTTCAAAGGTGCCACAGATGAGTGCAAGCGCAGCGTCAACTGTCATTAAGTCTTAATTTTTAACGATCATCATCATCATCATCATTTGCACTGTTTTGCGTTGTTGTTTGTAGTTTGACAGGCAGCACGTCAAAAAAGTACTAAAATAAAAATAATAAAAAAAATCTAGAAATTGTTTAGGAATGCGTTTATCTGTAGATTGTATTTCTGTTTACATAAATTAACATTAAGAACAATTTCAGACAAATTTGTGTGTGGGCGGGTTGGGTAACTCGATTAAGTTATAGACGGAACCTTCTGTATAAACAATCAATTTGTGGAAATATATACACAGAATATTCTATAATTTAATGGATATAGAATTATAGAAATGATCTTTGGATCATCAGATTTGTTGAAGATTCCACAAACAACCAGTCCCAGATCCACCCAGACTTCCACTCGACTGAGTGGCCATCAATCATCAGCACTCTCTGCATTTGATTTCCCCTCTTTTCACGGCTTAGTTTCCACACTAAATATTTCATTGGGATACCACACGCTATACACCAATTCTTCTCTAAGACGCGATGACAAATCTTTTGACTAATGGGATCATGAAGGAAATGTTACGTCTGGAAGGAGGGCTGTGTGTGGCTGTGGCAGAACCAGCGCGGCAAGGCGAGTGGGTGGCTGAAAACGACCTTCACCTTTGGATAAATGTTTTATGAGGAATTCCTCAAACAATATTTAACTTTTTCCTTACATCTGAGCAGAGCAAATGCCCCCCGCCCCCACTGCCCCCTGCTGTGTGTGTTTGGTTTATAACAAATGCCGACAGGTGGGAGGGAGGAGAGCAGCACAGATTGGTGGGGGGAGGTATTCGAGTAAACTTAATTTATTTTTAATCGCCTTTTAATTTCAAACGCTGGTGAATTGTTTTCTGTTTGCGTTTCTGCCGCCGCGTAAAAAGTTTTAATTGTACGCCAAGGTATTTGTGCTCCTCGTTGTTGCTGTTGCTGTTGCTGCTGCTGCTGCTGCTGCTGCTGCTGTTTGATGTGTTTATTTTTGCATTAAACTGTTAAATGCCAAACGCATTTCAATCGCGGCCAAGTGGAGTCTTCTGCCCGCCTCGCCAGCTTAAATTGTGGGCCAATGTGTCGTTGAAATCCCGGCGAGAGCAAAAAACGTAGGCGGGAGCGGCTCTTACGTTTTATAACACTTTTGAGTGAGGTGAAATATTGAAAGTAAATACAAGCAGAGCGAGAAAGACAGCACAGAACACAGAACGAAAAGGTCAAAGTTTGAATGATTTTTATACGCGGGATTATTTTATTTTATCCGCGAGTGAAACTGCCACCACAGTGGCAGTGACGGTGGCTGTTAAGTGGCCTGACGTCGGAATTTACGAGTGGATGTGTGGGATATATCCTAACGGAATCCATCCTATATATTGCTGCTGCTGCTGGCACAGCCGAGTTGGGTAACGAAAACTTTGCCCAAAAGGTGAAAACATCATCACAGTGCGGAAAGCGCTTGCCACAAGGAAAGCCACAGGCCACACACTTTTCTTCGAGTCGAAAGTTTCCTGTTCGAATGCCTTTCTCTGGGTGTAAGTTTCCTGCCAGCAGATATTTTCTTTGGGAGATGTTTCCTTTCGCGGAGCAGCAGTTATTATCTTTATTTTGGGGCAGCAATTCCCATTATTCTGATGTGAAAATTCTCCAACTTTGTTGGGGAGAATTGCCCACATTTCTCAAGGATATATATCCATATTTCCCAGGCTGAAATTTCCATTTTCTAAGGCTGAAATTTACATCTTTCTAAGGATGAAATTTTCCGCTTTCTCTGGCTAAAAGAATAGAGAAATCTCCCATAGGCACCTGCCTTTACATTCAATAAAAATTGTTGCACATTCTACAAACCATTTTATATATTTTTTTTTGTTCGAAGAGCTTACAAGTTTAGTATTTGTTCATGTGGAAAACTTTGAAGCAGCAAAACGTTTTCCTCCTACTCTTTTTGCGCTTCGCCTTGGCAAACACCGAAAAAAAGGAGGAAAAACTGAGAAATGGTAAAATGGGGCGGAAAATTGATGAATCGAGAAACGAGAGTGAAGAGTTTGACAGACAGACAGACCGACAGAAGGGCCACTCGATGAAAGGTAACAAGTGGAAGGGTTCTCGTTCTCCCAAACGAATATTAAATGGAAATGTGCCCCTCCGCCTGGTGCGCAGGCTGCTACCTTTGCCGTGCATGCCACATGTCGCATGTAGCTGTCTTTATAACCAAATTGATATGCCAGACGACGGCAATTGGCTTGCTCTTATTTCTGTTGGTTTTTTTGCTCTTCTTTTTTTTCTGCATGCTATAAATTCAATTACATTTGAATCAACGAGAGAGAGACCCAGACCCATGTGTGTCGGCGCACAGAGGTGGTGCTCCACGTTGGTTATGGCGGCGGCGGTGGCTGTGGCAGTGGCCTGTGGCTGTGAATGCGATTTTTTTGTGGGGGCATTAATTAAAATTAATGAATTGTGACAGAGTGTTGATTTAATGTCTACGCTCCAAGGGGAAAGAGTGGCAGAAGTGCACACACACACACAGCAGAAGATGAATGGCGGGAGAGAGAGAGAGGGAGTATGTTGCAGGCAGGCAGGAAAGGCGAATAAAGAGAAGCGTTGCCAATGGCAGATGATGGAAGGAGGGACATTAGATGGTAGAAGGAAAAGAGCAATGCCAGCAGCAGCAGCAGCAGCAAATAATGGAAGGAGCATTCGTTGAGCAATTGAGCAAATTTCTCGTGCAAAGCTATGGCGAGGGGGCGTATACGTGATGTAGTTTTGTAATTTGCAATTTGGAGGCCAAGATGCAGTTGTAACATGTGGCACACACACATACACACAAATCTCGGTGTGTGCCAGGGTCGGGCCGTGGAGTCAAGTGCACGTGTTGCCTGCCGGATGACTAATGTAATAAATATCGTTGTGACGTCAGTGCAGCAAGCCCCCAGAGCCTGTCAATGTCTGCCACTGCTTGCTGCATGCAACATTGTACTACAATGTGTGTGTGTGTGTGTATGTGTGTGTGGGTGTGCCCCAGCAGCCACATGTGTTGTGTATCTCCCAAATGCGCTAGGAAAATGAGCTATGAAAATATTTTTTGGCTTTGTTTTTTCTTTTGGCTTTACATGCAGTCCCAGGACTGCTGCTGGCACTCGCCACTCTCTGCAAATGCCACAGGGAACTCTGCTTCACAACTCTCTGCTCCTGCCACATAGCTCCCTCTGCTACCGCTACTGCCACTGCCACTGCCCCTCTGCATCACTCAACTTATACACAACGCTCATTGCTTATTTATCAGATATATCCACACATTGCCTGTAGATGCAGGTCCCATTCTCCCACGCGTTTTTCCCTGCTTTGATTTGATATTTCATATGCGACTCTTCCACCCCCTCTCTCTCTCTGTGGGTTGGCCGCACAATTAGTTTGCGGCTTCTTAACGAATTGTTGCTGTCGCTTTCTGTTCTTTTGTTTGTTTTTGGCAATGGCACCCCCCTCCGGCATTTGACTTTCGGGCATCCTGAATTATAAATAAATCTCGGCATTACGTTTAACATGAAATTGAAATCCCAACTGACGTCACACTGTGTCGCCCACACACAGACACACACGAGTGGAGCTAAAGTTAAACTTTTAGTGAGGTTTATACCCGAGAGAGATATCACGATGCTGGAAGACTTTTAATGCAATTGTTTTGTGGCAGTGTACACAGAGCGCGACAGAGAGAGAGGAAATAAAGAGTGAAAGAGGATTAATTATCCTTGCAAATTGTTTGAAAGGTTAACTTTTTCCGACTTTAGGTGGGCTTATGCCACAGCATTTAACGAGATTTGGAGATTGAGAGACTTCTAATGAAATGCAGAATGAAAACGAAAAAAGTAAACTTTATTCTTGGCATTTTGTTGAGTTTTTATTTGATGCATCAAGGCGATTTCTTTAGTTGTTTGAATGAATTTTAATTGCAAATTTCTTAGTTAATTATTGGCTATTTAAGTTATTCCTCTCTTTAGTAGGCCGCCGCATAACCGTCTTTGCCTTCGACTAGTTTGCCTAATTTTGGGCCTTCGTCCTTGGTCATTCAGTTCCCGACACGAAGCTCATTGTAATTGCCAGCCACACTAACGATAATTGATTAGAGTTTTGCTTTAAGTGTCGGCTGTTGGCCAAGAGAGAGGTGCAGAGAGAGACAGAGAGAGAGGGTAATGCTTTTGGCCATGTTTGTGTTTGTCTGCAATCGTGTTCCTGTGTGTTTGCTAATTAGAGGCCAAACTTTCTGCTTAATTAATGTCATTAGTGGTGCGCTTTGTTTAAGCCAAAAGGACAGAGCGAGAGAGAGCGAGAAAGAGCGAAGAAAGATGGCGAAATGTAAGAGATGGAATGGGAAAGTTCTGAGATAGAGAGCAGCAGAGATGGAGGCACAGGAAAACTTTGCCCACCCACACAAAAAATGATTACACGAGACAGGTTTCAGAGATGAAAGCCACTTTCAGATTAGCCCATGAAGATTGGGTGGAAATTCGCAGAGGCGTTGGCTCGGCGCTCCCACCCATGCAGATTGTGGCCCACAGATAGCCGAGCCTGTCAGCCCTCTGCTCCTACTAATTGATATATGACCGAACCGAACCGAACCGAAGGAAGCATCTCCTTTGCCATCTCCCATTTGCATAATTGATTTGCAGTCTTAATTGGTTTTCATTTCGCTTTTAAATTTGTTTACATTTGCATTAATTCTCTGGAGATAAATAAACAATATTTGCACCTATGTCAAAGTCAAGGCAAAGCATTTTCCCCACTGCTAATTTCTTTTCTTTTTGTATATAATATGCATTTCCTTTTCATGAACTTGATGCATGAAATGTCTTGTGTGTGCTTGGCTTTTTAAAGAACAATTTTCATTAATTTTTGGTGTCAAACAAAAAACGAGAAGTGAATGCGGTAATATACTGATTTTTTTTTTTTGGTTTTTGTTTAGAAATAAATATTTAGGCAAACACGTCAGGGCGGGCGACTGTGCCGTTGCCTTTCCTTTCTTGCCTCTGCTGTGGCGTCTGGCATTGGGCCAACGGAATTTGTATCTGTTTCAGATACTCGTAGTTCGAGGCATCCAAACGATCCACACACTATAAGTAGAGGCATCATCAGCTCCATTCTCTATATGTATCTGTATCTGCAGATTCTCTCAATTTGTGCTGCGTATTTAGAGGGAAGATGCTTTGATTAGCGAATTCAAATTGGAATGCAATCTCGTAATATTTTTAGTGGGATTATTCACTAGCAGCAGAATGCGGGGGGGTAGTATGGGCAGGAGGAGACTGTTCAAAATATTCACATTAATTTCCCACTGCTTGATGTCTTACTCCCTCGCCCCTCTGCCACTGCCCTGCCACCGCTTGACTGCCAATTAATTGCGTGATGGTTTTGCACTGAATTTTCCGCCAGTTTATATTTTGCTGCTCTTAGGCCATAAATATTTTTGGGATCTTCTGCGGCTGGCTGTCTGTCAACCGATCAGCATTTAATGACTGTCTTGAAGTGTAAGGAAAATGTGGGGGAAAATCTATTTGGAATTTTCTATTTAATTGCTTTTGCGATGGGCATTTGTGTAAGTGATCTGCTCCTCCTCTCTGCGCGAAACTGTGGGAAAATGTCTATTAAGGGAAGAATTTTAATTGCGTGGAAAAATAAGACATTTTCCGAAAACAGAAATATTTATTTTTTGGGGGCAATCTTTGGACCCATTTCCGTTGCGGGTACGGCATCCGTAAGCATTTCTTTCTCATTATTTCGTGTACCTTTTTAAACGGAAATAAATGGGAAAAGTGCCATGTGAAGTGCGGTTCGTAATTGTAAGACCACTTAAACCTTTAACAACAATTAAAAAAAAAATGTTACTCCACGAAAGCACTGGGCCACGGGTGGACCACACAAGGTGGTTCGGTCTCTGAACAAAAGGATGTGCGGAAAAAGAGAAAAACGAGAGACACACGAAGGACATGTGTATCCTTTGGCTTTGTGGCCACTCAAGTGGCAAGCGGTCTGAGGCGGGGCGTCTGCGGGCAGGGCAATTTTCCACTGACCCAAAGGACTCTGTTCCGTGCCAGCCAACTGTTTTTTGTGGCCATGCCCAGCGACCACCGACAATTAAAGTAAAAGCTTGTGTCAAGTGGGGCATGCCACCACACTGCCTCGCTGGCTGGCTGGCTGCCTGGCTGTCTGTCGAGTGGATTCATGGCATACTCTTTTAACTATAAATTAGTTTACTCTTTACTCACTTTATCCTCATTCCTTCCTCTCTGTTTGTCTCTCTGTTGCAGAACCAAGAAAAGACAAGACTGATGCACAACAACAACAACAGCAACATGGTGGCAACGGCACAATATCCACTCCCAACATCGAGCAGCCGCAATGTCAGGGTTCCATGCTGCCGCCACCAGGAGGCGGCGGTGGTGGCCATCACCAGGTGGATGGAAAAATGGAGAGGCCCAACACGTTGGGCGGCGCCAATAAGCTGACCCGCCGAGGGGTCAACATTTGCTACCACAACGAGCACATGTGTAAGTGCAGCCCCCGTCCACAAGATTAATACGCTTGGAATACTCATAGAACTAGAATCAGTTTTAGATGGAAAGGCAGGGAGGGAGAAACTTGAATTCGATCGATTGAAAAACTTAAATTTAAATTCGAATCGGTAAACTATCTAAGTGTATTGATATATTATCGATAATTATCGATAGTATATCGATAATTATCGACGATTACATCTTTAATCGTAAATTATTACATATTTTCGATCAATTACATAAATTGTCGATGAAATCGATATGCAACTTTATCTCTCCTTCGCCCGCCCAAGCGACTTCACTCACACTAAACCCACAACGCACAACGCCACACGCACACACCCACACACCCACACCCGAAACACTCGCTAACCCACCACACCCACACACACACACTCACAGTCACACACCACACACATTTATTGGCTAGAATCAAGGAACAGTTCTCTCGCTCTCTTTATCCTCCTCTCTCTCTCTCTCTCGAAAAATATACCACTCGCTCTACGATTCCCAAAACAAATTTCTTGATCTCCCACCCACAGATGGCGACGATGGCGGCAAGATGGTAGGCGGTCCACCGGGCAGTACACCACCGCCATATGCGGGCGGGAAGCTGCCACCGGGGGTGATGCTCAGCGAACTGCCAGAGCCACCGATACCGCTGTCGGAGATCGGACCGATCCCACCGCCGCCAATGTTCTCCACGCCGAGCCCCACGCTCATCGCTGGACGACCGCACGGGCCAGGCGCCATACACGATCAGGACTACCAGCAGGACTATGACTATGATGGTAAATCGATCGATGACGGGGAATTCCACTCCATACATATATTCTGATCCCAACCCAAACCCAAGCCAAACCAAGACACCCTCCAAAACCCTCCCGTTTGATTAGCTCATTACCCAGAACAAAACTGCGCACTTCATAACTATGCTAGTGCTCTGCGATGCGCCCGCCCCGCCCCGCCCATCCCTACCCTTCCACCGCATTAGCTATGACCCTTGAGTGGTGATTTATTGCCATACTGATTCTTATTTCATTCCGATTCGCCACAGATCACGATCCCGATCAGGATGAACTCGATTCGGACGATGAGTATGCCCCATACGGTGGCGGCAATCATGTCCGCATGATGGACACCCAACGCGTTGAGGAAATTCCAGCCAAAGAGCCAAAGCCAAATGCAGTTCCTCTCAAATCGGCCCTCAAGAAGAAGGGCGGCGCCCTGCCTGCCTCCGCCTCTACGCCTGTGACACCCACCCAGGAGCACCATCATGGGGGTGGACCAGGTGGCGGCCAAAGTGCAGCCACAGCAGCGGCCATATCCAATAGCAATGGAGGCATTGGCTCCATGGCAGCAGCAGCCGCAGCAGCGGCCCAACAATCGGCCAGTCAGCGACCTCTGGTGGTGCGACAGGATGCGACAGGGAATAACTATTCGCTCAAGTGAGTAAAAAACTAGGAAATGTAGAAATAGGAGGGGTTTCTATCGGATGAACTTTGACGAAAAGAATCCAGAGGAATCAAGAAGGAATAAAGCAAATTCGCATTGAAGAAATTGCAACTATTTATCGAAATTTAAAGGATACTTTAAACAAAACCCCCGAGATTAAATGGATTTCTTTGGTCAAGATCAAAACGGAAAAACTCTTTCCTTTTATGAGTAGCATATATTTTGTATGGTTTTTTTTTTTGCTTAACTCCCAGTTAAATCCCCGCTCTCCGAACACCACTCACATATTTTGGTAGTTTTTTTCTGTTTCAAAGAAAAACTTGTATTATTCACCAAAAAAGATATGAACCCCCGCCCCAAAATTCCCAGCCCCTGATAAAACCTTTCCTTCTATTTTTTGAGCTGTTTTTTCTTTCTTTTTTCAATTTGTTACTTGAACTATTTTTCTATATAACAACAATTTGTTCTCTCTCTCTCTCTTCTCCGTTT
This sequence comes from Drosophila tristis, assembly GCA_018150885.1. Taxonomy (NCBI): domain Eukaryota; kingdom Metazoa; phylum Arthropoda; class Insecta; order Diptera; family Drosophilidae; genus Drosophila; species Drosophila tristis. Next base: position 292,343 of record JAECWT010000001.1, read on the forward strand.
TTTTTCCTAACCCACCCTTTACGTACTGTGTACTACTGTGTTTGTTCTTTTACATCATATTTGATTCGTATGAACACGTTCAATCAATCAAACAATCAATCAACAAACAAACCAACCAACCAACCAACCAATCAAATCCCTACTCCACTTCTATATCTACAACCTACTACTACTATTCTGATCAACAAAAATCAGGCCAATACTACGACCACGGATTAGAATATGGTAAACCATTTTTTCGATAATTTATTTGTTGTGTGAGAAAAAAATCATGTTGAAAAAAAAGACACAAAAAAATCCCCAAAAAATATTCGTATGCAAAATGCTTTTAGTGCACATCCTTCCCACACACACACATACACATATGTATCTCCACCCCCCGCTCTCTCTCTCACACTCTTTCGCTATGACTGTTGTTATGTAACATTTACAACGCCCCCCCTAATGCAGTAATCCTCTCACAAAACAAAATACAACTGGAATTCTCATATCCCCCAGGCACCCACAGTCTCTCACACTCACGTCCTGCACTTCTAAAACACTCTGAACATTCGTTTTTGTAGTAATTTTTTGTTTAAGTTTGTTTTTTAAACTTTAACAACACTGAAACATTCACACACACAGCCACACTGCAAAACAACAACAGCAGGAACGGGCACACTACACTGTGTACTACACTACTTACTTTCATTTTGCTTTATTAAATTTACTAACTTACTTTTTCTCTGTTGTTTTGAAGAGGAAACTTGGTTCTTTTTCTTAGAGATCCTCCTCTCAAGTACTCTTACACATTTTCCCCTGTACATGTATGCGTTTGTATCTGTGTGCATCTGTGCGTGTTTGTGTGGGTGTATTTTTGCTCATAAAAGTTTCTTTGTCTTCCTTTACACTGTCTATACTACTCGAGTGAGGAGGAGGAGAGGTCCTGTTTTTACTGCATGTTTCATTTCAAATAAGAATTTTTTCAAATTACAATTTTCCCCCTACATCGCACGCTCTCTTTCTCGCTTTGTATCTGTCTCTCTCTCTCTCTCTCTATTTTAATTTGATATGAAAGAAAATTAGAATAAGAAAAATGAAAACGAAAGCAGGAAATGAGTTCAAGTTTTTTTTTTCATTAGGCAAAAACTTTTGCCTTAAACTTTTAACCCGAGGCGTTCATACGAACGAAGCAAAGCCAAAGCCATGGATTGAAATTCAAATTCAAATTGGAGAAAAAAAGCAGCTGCAACCGAGACAGACGCACATGCGAATGTTTTTTCTACTCAAATATTGAGCCAGAGAATCGCAACATATGTCAGTGTCCCTCCCTAAAATTCGGAAGAAGAAAATCTTCAGCTGGAGAAGGGTTTTTTTCCTTCACTCTCACATGTGTGAAATTTATGCAGTTTATTGCTAAAAGAAGCAACAAAAAAAAAGTGTAAAAAGAAGTATGTAAAATAGATGCAACAAAGCGTAAACGCAGAAGCCTGCCCTGCCATGCCATGACCCAGTACGTGCCTGGAAAAACATTTTCCTGTCTGCCGGAATGCCTGTCGCCCTGCCATGATATCTATCATATGAGCAGAGTGTGTTCCATGCCACAGCAGAGGCTCAATTGAGTGCAATTTATGGATCTGTCAAACTATGAAGCAATTTCGAATGGGTATGGGTAGGAAATGTGAAATGGAACGAAATATGATGCAGTATTCTGTGCAGAGGTACAACACCAAAGTGGTCGTAGTGTACCCTTCTATTTATCTGTTGATTTGACATATTTATGGGATGGATAGAGGAAATTTTTACCAGTAGAAGTATCATTAAAAGTTGATACAAATATGGATTCATGCGCCTCCTCATAAGTCTCTTATTTCTGTGGATAAGCCAATGTTTGTCGCGCAAATAAAAAAGGTGACTTCCTAGCTTCCAATGCCAATGGCAGCCAGCGAACGGACGACTTCCTCCGAGCATGAGGATGAGAATGATAGTTGCTATGAGCGACTATTGTATCTCCTCCCCAGGGTATACCGCTTGCGTCACTCCCACGCAGTGCATGGAGCACTCTTCTCCTTTTCTTTCTTTTCTTGTATCCACAATCGTGTTTGGCATTAACGCCCCAAAAGTGCGGCGGAAGCTGGCAAACAGGATATGGCATTCAAGGCGAACGAGATTCAAGCCGAGAGCCAAACGACGACAGCTTTAAGTACAATACAAAGTCAAACACACACACACGCATATACGGCACATACGAGAGTACACAGATATGCATGTATTTTGCATATTATATACTCCACAGTGTGTGTGTGTTTTTGCATCTGTGTGTGTGGTTATCTCTCTCGAGTGAGTGAGTGTGTGTGTGGCAGCCAGATGTGCACTCCACGTGCCGTTAAAAAGGAAAGGAAAACAAAATTGCCGCAGCAGCAGCAGCAACGAGAGAGTGGGGAGCGCAAGAAAAATAAAGAGGTGAAAAAATAAGCATTTTTCGGTTTTGGTGACAAAAAACTTTAAGGACAAAACCCGCAGTGAGGGATATAGAATGTAAGTTCAGAGATGTGCTAAAAAAAACTAGTGAAAAATAGGACAAAATCTGCCAAAACAAAAACTAGTGCAAATAGAGCGGGAAAAGCAGTAAGATATGTATGTAGTGTGAGCTGATAGAACGATAGCTTCGGCAAAGATAAAACGAGGTGCTAAATGAACGATATGATAGAACGAGAGTGGATTGAACGAGAATGGATAGAACGCGAGGATATTATAATGAGAGCACACAAAAGCCAGGCTTAATAAACGAAGGCTGCTTTATTGAGAGCAGATAGAACGAGCGTAGCTGAAGATAGAAGATAGAACGAGAGATAACTGAACGAAAGCAGCTAAAACCTAATCAAAATAACGAGTGAATATACACCGAGAGACTCTGAGAGAGACAACGACAGAATATAAGTAGAACGAGAGATTCAGCGAGAGCTGATAGAACGAGTCGTTGTGCAACGACAACTTGGAGTTTCCATATCCTGAAAAAGAAAACATCCTTCACCTGCATGCACGTGTACATATGTGTATGAAAACTGCAAGTATCTGTGTGTGAGCATGTGCAGTAGCAGGGAGTATAATCTGGCAGATTGCCCCCAACCAGATTACAAAGAGATTAAAGAAGTGTAAGAGTGTAAGAGACATGCATGAGTGTTACCTTCATTTGCTGTTGTTTTTTCGGTGTCGTGTGTAGTGCAAATGACGGCGCTAGCTTTAGAGCATCGCAGTGTATACTATAATACCACCACAAAGCTAATGTGCCTTCCCTTGGATGCTTTTTCCCGCAGCAGGCAGCAAATGTTCAACATCCAGTTGCCGTGCACCGTGGAGAACAAGGAGAACACTCGGCCCTCACATGTGATACGGGAGAGCAGCAGCGACAGCGATGAGGGCGATGGTCATATCGTCTATCGCGACGACGACAATGATAATGTCCGTTTGGCCAAGCTGGCACGCAAGGAGTCGCTGTCTTTGAAGCTGCAACTGCGACCAGATAAACAGGATCTGATCAATCGCAATATCCTGCACCAGGTCACCGACAACGAGATCAAAGAGTCCAAGGAGGCGATCGGAGCGCGTCTCATACGACGGCTATCGATGCGGCCCACCGCCGAGGAGCTGGTCGAGCGTAACATCTTGAAAAGTGAGTACGATAAATGAGAATTTCCACCCAATGAATCGTCTGTAATCCTTTTGGATTCTTTATTCTGTAGCTCAATCACCCGCCGAGGAGAAGAAACAAAAGGAGGAGAAAAAATCGTATCTGCTGCGGAAGCTCAGTTTTCGGCCCACCGTTGAGGAGCTCAAGGAGAAGAAGATCATTCGGTTCAATGACTACATCGAGGTGACGCAGGCCCACGACTATGATCGCAGGGCGGATAAGCCATGGACAAGACTGACGCCAAAGGACAAGGCCGCCATACGCAAGGAGCTGAACGAGTTTAAGTCCTCCGAAATGGCCGTCCACGAGGGCAGTCGGCATTTGACGAGGTATACAACAAAGCTAGTCCGCCCGTCCGGCCAGTCTCTCCTTTAGCTGCTTTTCGGCTCTTTGCAAATTGCTCTCCAGCGTCCAAAGCAATCTAACCAGTGTGGGGTGCCCGGTTTCACGTTCACTGACAGGCCACTGAATTATGTAGCGGATGTCCTTGTGGGGCCAAATCGAATGGCGAATGAAAGAGTGAGCCAAGCAAGCAAGCAAAAAATTGCCAATGCCAATGGCCAGTGAAGTGTCACGTGCATGCGACAGTGGGAGTCCGAGTCCACTCCACTCCACTCCATGCCACACACACACACCCACACTTACATCTGGTTTTTTTGAGGACGATATGTAGCCACAAAGGATTTAGCGGTGGTACCATTTCTATTTCCATTTCGATTGCAATTTCTGTGTAGAAGAGTGTGTAATGGCTTTTTGGAATTTTCGTGTGTGCAGGCAATGGCTCAGGCAGGCCCAGGCCCGAACCTTAAAGCCAAATGGCCAAATGGCTGGCCAGCGGCAAATCAGGAGAGCAAAAGCAGAGCAGCGAGAGCAACTTTTGCGACCCCATAAACTTGCTGCGTGTTGCACACACACAAAACTAATCAAAACTTTTCTCCTACTTTTCTGCAGATTCCATAGGCCATGACGATTGCAATGGCAGCAACTTTCCAGCAAATTGCAACAGAAGCAACCCAAGAAGAAACAACAATTGTATTTTATGCAACATCAAATTGTCAGCAAATATTTAAAGGCAACCAATTAAGAGAGCAGAAAAGAGCGGTTTTTCTCCCAGATAGAAACTTCAAATAAAATATACAAAAAAAAAAGAAAAGAAACGAAAAGGGAAACAAAGGAAGAAAAATGAAAGAAACAGAGGAGAGTCCACATTCAAGAACATAATTTAGGTTTTGAGAGAGCGCGCGTTCCGCTCTCCGTTTTCTAATTCTAAGTTCTTTATGTTTTTGTTCCACCTAATTTCTCTATTTGTTAATTATATTAATTGTAAATAAATTTTCATTTGATATTCAAGCCAATTTTGTCAAGAAAAACGTTAATCAAAATACCGATACGTCGATTCGTTGTGTAGAAAAATGTTAAGTCGCTTTTGTCAGCGCCCAACCATCGCGCTGAAGGCACATTATGTATTATATTATATAAAAACAAAAAACGAGAGAAACACACATACAAAAAGATATTAAATTTAAATGGTAGAGTCCCAAAAAATGATGGCTAAGAGAGGGAGATAAAAATTCAGTAAAGTTTAGGCCTTAATTTACAATTACTGTTGCTTTCCATACATTTTTAAACAAAACTTTGATTTAAGCCACACACAAAAATAAAACAAAAACATAAACAAAAAATAAGGTAAAAGATAACCCACAAGTGAGAGAATTCTAAACCATTAATTTTTAAAAAACTATGATTATTAATTATTGTAAAAAGATTAAACTTAAAAACGAAAAACAACACATTAAAATATAGAAGAAGACTACCACATAACGATACGATACGGAAAAATAAATGCAAGTTTTTCGAAAAGACACTCAAGTATATTTTGTAGGATAGTTTTGTTTGTTTTCCATACGTTTTATTGTCAATTTGTTCCTTTACAGCCTCTTGAGTTTTTCCTTCTGTTCTTCAACAAACATGTACATACATATCGCCAAAAACAAAAAACAAAACGAATAAGAAAACTATGCATACAAGGAGGCATACGAAAAGAAAAGCCAGTAAATGCTCAAAACTAAAAGGAAGAAAACCAAAAAGAGAACACAAGAAAATTCGTATATCAGGAAAATATTAACTGAATAAAAGTTTGGACCCAGAATGAAGTTTTTAAGAGAGAAGAGAACCAGTAAAGAATACAATATTAAAAAAAATTTACAATTTAAGATAAAAGTCACGTAAACAATTTTTAGAGAGAGAGACAGGAAAATACGAAATAGAATGCGGAACAACAGATGGAACAAACATCCTCCCTCCCCCCTCTGATGATGGGTTGGAATTGATGAATATTTATTTTGTAAAACCTCCCCCTCCCCCAAAGAAAAAAAGAGGAGTGGAAGCTGAAAACTTTTACTCAAAAAAAACAAAAAACAAACATTTCAAACAGAATAGTAAACTTAACCAGAAGATGAAAACAAAAAAATATGTATGATAACCAGAAGAAGAAAACAAATTTTACATTTTTGAGGCAAATGCAAAATGAAATGCTCGCGCGTGCTCGTGAATATTTAAACTTAAAGAAACGTAAAAACAAACTAAAAGTAAAACGTAAAAAACTAAAGAAATCCGTTTGGACATTTAGTAAGATACACCAGACACACACACACAGCTACAGCTACAGATAAAGCATATAAATTTAAACAAACAAAAAAAAAGCAAAAAGAATTAATGGGCAAAAAAAAACCAATGGAAATTTAGTTCTAATCGATAAAGTGGCGCTTCCTTTGCAAAACGTTTCATATTTCTCGAGAAAACCGACTTGAAGCGAATGAAAACGAAGACTTGTGTTTCATGTGACAGATGTTTGGAGGATTCTACTGGGGATTCCTACGGATATATCAATAGTTTTTTTGGCTAGGGCTTGGAACACCAAATTGGGTTTCTCTCTGAAAAATAGGAGCAGAGAATGAATCTATCTTTCTCGCTCTGTCTATGTCTCTATGTCTGCCTCCTGCTTCAAAGCGTTGCATTGTCAAAAAACAAAAAGTTAAGCAATATATATTGCATATATACATATATATATATATATATACATAAATAAATTATACATATTTAATGACTATACAAAATACAGGTGAGAGGCAGAAGAGAATACCGAGTATATATATGTATTGTATATGTATACACCTATTTATATGACGATGATAAGCGATAATGATGATAATGATGATGACGAAGATGAAGCCGAGATGATACTATAAAGAACTCTATCAAAATATGGGATAGTAATTAGTTTACACTTTTTCTATGGAGCGATTTATAGAGCCAGAACAAGAGAACCAGAAACAGCACCACAGAGAGAGAAAGAGGCGTCGCGACGGTTTCGAAACCCTCGTACTCCCCTGTTCTGTTCCCGAACGAAGTCGAATAGTAGGCGGCGAGCTATCTAGAAACGAATTTTTAGGTTCTCCAGGTCCCTAATCCCCCCACCAGCCCCCCATTAGTTTCTGCCTTTTGGTTATATGTACTCCTCGATTCTATCTGATTCCCTATTTTTCGACACATCTTTGCCAATTTTTGCAGTTGCCGTTGCAATGAGATACAAAAAACAAAACAAACAAAAAACGAAATAAAAACAAAAACAAAAAAAACTCTTTAGCAATAACTAAGAAACACCAGTGGAATGAGTAAAAGTCAAGTGAAAATATGTGCAGAAAGTAAAACCCAAAATGGAATATAGTTGTGAGAAAATTTGAGAAAAAAGCAAAAGGAAAAAATAAAACGTTAAAAGCAGTAGCAGAATAAGCTTAAGGGATAGATTTTTGGCGGCTAAAAACAGAGAGAGATAAGATACCGAAAGAAGATAGACGAGAGAACACAAATGAAATGAAAAGAAGAGAAGAGAAAAACCAAAAGAAAACTCGAACAGAAAAACAAAAGAAAACCAAGAAGAAAAATATTGAATAATAATCACCGACAAATTGAGATTTAATAAAGATTTAATTACTAACAAACAAAAATGGATATCTTATTTATTATGCACTTGAGTGTTACATGCTCTGTTGTCTAAGAACTTTTGCATATATTTCCGACTTAAGCTTCGAGGGAATTGCAGCTGTGGAAAGGTTGAGTAATTATTACAGATACATTACATATTCCTTTACTTACAAATGGTCGAGTAAACATCTCGAAAAATATATTTTCCGAAAAATCCCAAAAAATTTAATTACAAAAAAAAAGCCGAAAAAACAAGTGTTGACATTTCCCCGCGAAGAATTTAGATGGTGTAAAGGTGGATCTTCACGTACCGCCTGATAAGTTCAAAGTGATTTCATTTTTGTATTATTATCCTCATCTTTGAAGGATTCTAATCTGTGGGAATATAGTAAAAATATCACAGAAAGAATGGACATTTTCTTACATACAAATGGTAAGAACGAAATGAGGGAATATTTGCCGACTTACCAAAAGACTTTTGACTGGCGGCATGTGTTATTTCTAGGAGGAGAGCATCGCACCACTTGATGATGACCAGAAGTAGGGTCTCTACATGGGTAGTGGAATCGCCTACTGCTGTATCTGCTGCGTAGATTTAGTCTCCGCATTGAGCAGCTTTTTGATAGTTTCGGCCGAAATAGTTTAAACGAAATAAACGAGGAAAAAAACAATGAATTATTCGAGTCATCTGACTTCGTGGACTAATACTATTTCAATGAATTGTAGCTCAAACCTACTTGGATGCCCAAAAGTATGCATTCAACGTGAGAGCAAAACAAGCCATGAAATGCTTGTCTACTTTTGGCAGCGTGCGTTTTCCCCCATTTTCTCGTGGAAATGCCACAAAGGCTTAACCTCTCCTCTCCCACCTTCTTTGATTCATTCATTTTCCGTTTTTAGCCAGAATCCATTCATTCATGAATTCCTTGGCATTTTTCCATCATATTTCACATGCCACGTACCAGAGCAAGTGCCTCTGTCGCTACCCCTCTCGCTCGTTTGTATCTGTATCTTTTGCATCTGGTTTTTGGGGTCGAGGTGGCCGCTGCCTGCGTACGTGCCAGACAACAGAAGAGAGCCACTCCACACACTCTCCTCCCAACTGCCCCGCAGGTGAGGCGACACCAATCACAATCATCATAAGACCAACGCCATCGCCATCGCACGTTGATTATGATGGGGTATGGGGGGGGGCTCTGTTGGCTCTGGCTCTGGGGCTCTTCTCTGTAGATCTTTTGTCGAGTTTTTTTTTTTCGCGAAAGTTTCTTTTTATCGCCGCGGCAAGATTCTAACATTTTTGTGTGCATTCCACTTTGGTGCGTTCTGCCGAGTTGTTCCCTTCGGAGCTGAGCTCTGCTGCTGCTTCACGAGTTCTCTCGAGTGTTCTCTTCGTTTTGGCCATAAAACGTACTCGAACCCATTAAAACGCGCCACTCTGATAACCGCAAATGGCCAAAAACGCAGAGAAGTGTAACCCGAAGAAGAGACTTCCTCTGTAGACGTGTTTGCATGTGCGTCTGTTTTTGTGCTGTTGATTTATTTGATGGCCAGTTAGCGTAGAGATGATGATGTTCCGTCTGATGTAGAGGCTGCGGCTCGGGCTCAGGCTGAGGCACGTTGCAGCAGGACGGGAAGGCTCAGCTTGGCTCTTCTTGAAATGGGCCAACAGATTGGGCTACCAATTATCCGGGTTCATGTTCATGTGTGTGGGAAAACGTTGGGATTTGAGGAAAGTTTATGGAGGATTAAGGTAGCGGTTGCCACAGATTTCAAAGCAGCGGAAAGAAATATTTTTTGCTGGAATCTGCGTGGCAGTGGAAAGGTAAACTTCCTAGAGATTCAAACCTAAGCAAGGGAATCGCCCAATCTCTATATCTTCTTTAGCTTAGATCAGCTCCACATGTGGAGCCTGTTGGCCCAGGCCAAAGTTTATTGAATGCCAAAAGCTCAAAGGGTAATGAAGACAACCATTTGGCATTCATCCTATCCTGCCGTTCCATCGATTGTCCTGCAGCTGTTTGTCCAGCACTATCAATCCTTCTGCTATCAATCCGAACAATCGGTTAACACTTCAGCGAACGGACCAACGGCTTGAACTCCAGGCTGTCTACAGTGCTGCGTCCATTGTTTAGCGGTTCAGAGTCACAGAGACACAGAGCCAGAGCAAGATGGAGGGGAGGCGAAATTTGCATTTGGCCACAGGTTGCGCGACTCTTCCACCAAGTGTGGCCTCTCCCTGGGCTTTGCTTTCTTTATGACCCATCCAGACGATGTTGCCGCATTGCAGTTTACAGTCTAACAGTTTTACCTATGCAGTTTTCCACCTCTTTTCCCTGCTCTTTTCCACCTCTCTTCCTTGCGCTTGTCCACCTCTTTTCCTTGCGCTTGTCCACCTCTTTTTCCCCTGCTCCACACCGCCTTTATTGTATATAGATTTTTCACTATTGCCTTTTGTTCGCTGTTGTTTCTGGCAGTGAAAAACTTTATTTGATTCTATTTTCATTTTATTTGAATTGTGTTTTTTTTTTCTTTTGCGGCTTTTATGGCGCGACCGACTCTCTGCCGAGATTTGTGTTGTGAAAGTTTGGCCAATACACAGTTTTTGGGCCGCCACACAATCATCGATGAGAAGAGTAGCGCTGCTGCTGCTGCTGCTGCTCCTCCTCCTTCTCCTTCTCCTCCTGGCTGTGTGCCGCTGCCTGCCTTTTGCTGGTGATTGTAAAACAATAAAAGCAACACCTGACTGCCGTTTCGTTTCGTTTTGGGGTTGCAAGTTGCAACAACAATGGCGATGACTTTGTAGGTGGCCCAAAGAGCCAACAGATCTTATCCTGGCCTAACCAAAAATGGCCAAAAACCAAACAGAAAACATGCTTATTGTTGCATGGAGGCCAACATTTCAATTGCGTGGCTCAAGTGCGTTTTTCGGCGGGGATGGATCTGCTTTTGGCACAACAAATTGAGGCGCCAAAGGGAGGAAATGCCCAGAAGATACTTTTTTGAGGGAGAGGCTGCTGCAGAGTGGGGCAGAGAGATGGTTAGTTTGAAATTAAATCTAAATCTAAATAAATAAAAATCGTGCACTGTTAAGTGAAAGGCAACGAAAGACGACGATCTGCTGCTGGCTGCTGCTGCTGGCTGCTGTTGCTTGCTGCTGTTGCAAATTTAATCAATTGATGAGGCAGGCAACAAACAGCATTGGTTGCACAGGTTGCACATTGGTGCCCGTTGCTTTTATTGTTGCTTGTCGATGGCTGCCAAGCAATTTGGATTTTGTGGCACCAACAAAACCTGACCAGAAAGACATTTACATTCTACTGTTTCTACTGCTGCTGCTGCTGCTGCTGCTGCAAGTGTCGTTGCATGCAACAACAGCAACAACTACAACACTGCCTGCTGCCGCACACTTTACACGCTAGAAACCGTGACTTTAATTTTCTTCCATCTCTCTCCCCCAATCACACTGCCTCCTGCCACATTTTCCTTTTTTTGATTTGTTTTTTCCAACCAATTTTTTTCCTCTCTTTTATATAATTTCCCATTAAATCGGCTCGCAATGTCGCACAGCTTTTTGTGGCAGCCAGCCAGCAGCAGCACCAGCAGCAGCGATTGTGTTTCTGTGGCATGCTTTTAATTTGTAATTATATTTTACTTTCGTTTGTCTTTGCGAGCATTGATTTATGGCCCACAAAACAGAGAGAAGTCCGAAATGTCCAAACTGTTCGAAATGGCTAAATGGCGAATGCAATTGGAATCGTGAGTTAAAGCGCTTGTCAAATTAACAGCAGTCTGAAGTCTCGATCCAAATGGAGATTCAGAATGAAGTCGATCGGCAGATCAACGAGGAGCACTCTCTCTCTCTCTCTATCTTACATAAAACCTTTTTTGGAGCAGGGTTTCTTTCCGCTTTCTTTGCCTTTGATTTGATTGAAAATGTTGCAATTTTTGTGGCTTTACAGCAATTGACACTGCTGATATGTGGCTGCTCTTACAGGGGATATAATTCTTCAGAAAGGAAAGCATTTCCCAGGCCATTAATTGATCAAAGTTCCAAGTGCTTGCCACAAAAAAATCATCAAAAATACCTCCCAAATCGAAGCTTTTTATCGTATATCTCCCATAGAAATAAACAATCCTTAAGGGCAACAATCTCTAAGTGTATCAAAGTCTTCGTTTCCCTTTAAAAGTCAGCCTTTCTTTCATTCCTTGTTTTCCTTTTGTTTTATAGATTTGTGGTTGTTGTGGCCTTAGTTGTTGTTGCTGCTGCAGCAAACACGCAATAACAGGCAACATCAACAACCAAAACACCCACTCGCTCGCTTGTGGCAGGCAGCCACAAACAGCAGATGGAGGCAGCAGCAACAGCACCAGCAGCAGCAGCAGCAGCAGGTTGGAGCACGAAAAATGTGCAGCCAATTTCCAAAAGCGATTCTATTGACAACATGCCACATGCGGCAACATGTTGCTGCAACATCGAAAAGACCCATTGATTAGGGTGACCCTTGTAGTGGGTCTCGCCTCTCTCCGCGCCTCTTGCCCACCAAATTGTCATTGAATCTGTTGCTGCAACAGTTACGAGGTTGTCGTTCAATTGATTGAATTACATACGTGCCACACGGCCACTGCCACGGTCTCCTTGCTGCCACTGACACTGGCTTGTTGCCCCTGACTCCGACTCCTGACTCTTGTTCCTGTTGCTGTTGCTGCCTCCCTTTGTGGCAGACCTTTAAGTCCACCTCCGCAAAGTAGAGCCTGACTTTTGAGCCTTGAATTGGCAAACATTGGTCGCCATGCGACTTTGGGGGCAGACTAGAGCTTGGGGCCAGAGTTGGAGCAGACTTTGGACAAGACTTTGGAGCACTGTCGGGACCAGTGTGGCAGCAAGGTCTGGGGCAGAGTGCTGCCTGGTTAGCCAGTTAATTAGCAGTCTGCGGCAGCCATTACGACTTCCTCGTTGCCGCACTGTCTCCGCTGTCCTTGTGCCACTTGTGAGTGGGAGCTGTCGTCAGTCGAGTGGGAGTGGGTGGCAGGGCCAGCCACAGATGCAGCTGCTGCTGCAATCAAAAGTGAAGTCAAGGATGGCTTAAGATATAAGCAGCGATACGCGTGGTATTTGGAGTGGCAATAATTCCCATAGAGAGGCTTAAGATACAGTTTGGAAGTATTGCCACAACTTGCGATTAAAGTGGCTTTATCTGCGAGTACAGTAGCCGCCATGCATGTATATTTTATCGCTAAAGACAAAATCCTTTAAGCGGCTTCCAGTGCGCAGATTGGGCTGCTATATCACCATTAGCATTGGTTGCCTCCAATCACTCAGTGTCCAATTGCATAAGCCATCAACCCTGCCACATGCGCACTCCCTGGCCCCGCTGTTAATTCCCCCCGCTATCGCTGACCAGGCAACAACAAGCCACAGAAACCACAGCCAAAAGCCGCAAATCCACGACGAACTTGTCCTTAAAATGTCAGCCAAAGTGTTCATTAATTTGTGTATCGCATGTCTCTCTCTCACTCACTCACTCTACATATCTCTCCTGCTCCCCCTAGCTGCCTCTCCCTCTATCTACCTCTTTATTTGTTGCTCCATTTTGTTGCATGTGTGTGTGTGTGTGTGTGTGTGTCGCTGTGTCTAGTCATTGATCATGAATTCCATGAGCTTTGGCACTCGCCGTTGCCGTCGACGTTGCATGCGTCATTCCCCCCAACCAATGCATATGCCACCAGCAATTGGCGACACAATTTTTGTGGTGCCTGGCTTTGGCATGTGCCTGTGTGCCACCCTCCCCCTCCCCCAACCCCTTCCAACGTGCCACAACCTACGCAAGAAAAATAATCTCCGTTCCGTTGAGTTGAATGTTTCGACTGTTCGTTCGACTGACTGACTGCTCCGCCAGTAGTTTGTAATTTTCATGTAAAAGTCGCGCAAAATGCAAAATGGCCCTGCAACAACAAAAAATGCTGCCGCTGCAGCAGTGTTGACTGACTGGCAGGCCACGCCCCCCGCCTCCTCTTTCAGCCCTGATTCCAGAGCAGAGCCCAAGGCCCCAGGTCGAGTCTGTTGGGGTCTCTCCCGGGCTCCCCATCAATCTCAATTGCTTCGCATTTTCATATGCGACTCTTCGATCATTTTGCGGCATGGAGTGACAGGCAACAGGAACCCATACAAAAGATACAACAACGGTAATAAAAATTGCAGATTTGTCACAGCATTTGTTGTTGTTGTTGCTGTTGCTGCTGCTGTAGTTGTTCGCGTGGTTGTTGTTGTTGTTGTTGCTCTTGGCCTGGCCTGATTCTTGGCTCTGTTTTGCCTACGTCGCGTCGTGTGCCTGTAATTACTTTTTATTATGTGTACTTTTTTCTTGGCGTATACCCTTTTCAGCAGGGTGTAGTGATTTTTAAGAGATTTATGTAATGTAGGAGATTCAGAATATCATGAATTATGAAATTTAATGGATTTTTGTTACTAAATTCTGCAAAATATTTAATATTCTAGGTATTCCACATTGAGTTCCACTTTTAATTACATCCTCAGTTACATTCTTCATTTAATTGCACTGCGCACTTTACGCCCTGCCGCCACTGTACCAACAGCTGTTCACAATAACGTTCGTTCTATTAGGCGAGGGAAAAGAAGATAAGCAAAAGCCGTTGATGCATAAGGAGAGGGAGACGAAGACGAGCAGAAGCGCATGCGCCAATTTCCAGTGAGAGCGAACAATTAGGAAACGAAAGAGGAGTAGGAGGAGAGCATGGAATGAGAGAGATCATTTAGCTGACCTACGCATCTGCACCGCTCTGCAAGCGTCCAATGTCAGTGCGAAAAATGTGAAAATATTGTTGTGCAGTAAAGTGAAGTGCAGTTTAGTGAAGTGTAGTGATTAAACATAAACAAAATATCCCAATAGTGAAGTGCAGTGTTGTGAAGTGAAGTGTACTGATTAAACATAAACAAAATAGTGTTTAATAGTGAAAAGTGAAAAAGCTGCGCGATCAAGTGCGGGGGCGGACCATGTGCGGAATATGCGGAAAGGAAATATGTTTGCCAACAAAGCAGTACAAGTGTGTAAAATATTTAATATATTAACGTTGAGCAATTGCTGTTTTTTTCTTGTGCAAAACACAGCTAAAATTCCATAGGCGCATGGTCCCGTTATGTCTGGAGATGTCTCAAATTTGTTCGTTCGTTTTCTTTGCTTGTGCGGTCTGTGCGTGTGTGTGTGTAAGTGATAGAATGCAAAAGAAGCAAAAAGTCGCTCTTCATTCCCAGAGAGCATTACACCAGAGAGTAGCAGAGGAGAAGAGGAGCCAGCAATGCTCGCGTTTGCAGACTCACGACAATGTGAGGTGAGGCTTTTCAATTGCCCGAAGATGTTACGCTCTCCCGTCCAACCACTTGATCAAAAATGCGAGTGGCGTGGGAGTATGTGCCCTGTGATGCCTCACCTTATAATAGTCTATCCCAAATTTGTGCTCTTATTGGATTTGCGTTGTGCTGGAAGAAAAAGGAACGGTACATGCTCGTGGGCATAAGGTAAGAGAAAGAAGATTATTGTTCCTCCATTTGAAGCGCATATTCTTATGTTTTTATTTGTTTACTCTATTTAACTCACCCTCTTATTCCTTTTATGGCTCTTGACATAAGGGTATACATAATTCGGTAGGCCGAAAGTTACTCTTTTTTTTGCAGCTTACAATATTCTGGTTTCTGGGACTTTGTTTCTGGATTTATCTCGCCCAAATGTCTACGCGTGATTAAACGTTTAAATTGCCAGATATGATATATCCCCGAGAGCCTGTCGCCGTCTGTTTCCTCGTCCAACTCTTGACATACGACTCTCGTAGGTACTGGGTACAGGCTGTCGCTGGGATTGGACTTGGATTGGATTGTCTTCTGGTTCTGTCTTCTGGTTTGCTGTTTATTGTTGTTCTTTTTCGAAAGTCTCTCTGGCAGTGGCTGCTGCTGTCGGTGGCCTGCCTGTCGATGTTTGTTGTCTGTTTGCTGTCCTCGTTTGTTCTCCCCTATAAATTGGCTTCAGGCGACAGCCAAAGTGTGACAAAATATTGCCTGCTTGAAGCGGGCTAAATAAATATAACAATTATTTGGGAATTTTTCAGGCAATTTTTGTTTGTATAACTGCCATTTCCATCACTCAAAAGCCATGGACTATCCGCTTTCATCATTTTCGTATTAGTTTAAGGTTTTATTCAAATGGGAAAACTGTTCACACGATCGCTTAGATGTCCCCCCGAACTTATAAAACATAAATAGTTGAAGACTTTATTCAGCGCCCACATACCAGCATTTAACAACCAACATCCAACACCCTTTTAAGCCCCTACTTCACGCTTAATTAGTCGCATTGTACAAATGGCTTTATCGCGAGGGTCTTAAACACAGTCTTTAAGCCAAGAGCATAAAACACGATTTACAGATCCAACGAGCGGGTGTCAAATGAGGGGAAGGAAAGAGAGAGGGGAGAGTGTATGCCAGCGACGACTCCAACCAAAAATGGTCAAAACATGAAATCCTATTAGACAAATTGAAATTACAAATGAGACAACAACGAAATTAATTTATTAATTAGTCACACTCCATTATGGTCAAACAAAGCTGTTGGCCTGCTGGCCTGTTGGCTGCCGGCAGAGGGAAAAGAGTTAAGTGACGCAGCAGCAGCGGCACAAACAGAAACAGTAGCCCCAAACGGCTGCCCACGACATGCCGCTTGAAATGTCTGACAGATGAAGCTGAAGTTGAGGCCATAACTGATGCCAAAAGCTGTCGTTCGAACCATTCCTGGTGTGAAAATGCTTACGAGAGAGATCCCATTTGGTGGGGGGCATGCAACCGCCTGGCTGTTGCACGCAACGGGGAACGATCGTCTGTCTCTGTTGCGTGTGTGTGTGTGTGTGTGTGGGTTGTGTTCCTCTTTGCTGCGCTGCTTGCTGCCTGACATAATCAATGATAAGCGATCGCTAATTAAAATTATTAAAACCCAGAAATCTACTCAGCGGACAATGAAAATGAAAATTTGTGCCATTCTGGGTAGTCGCTGAACGGATATCGGGGATATCGCTAACCAGAGATCTTCTGTACCGCTGTACCACTGTGCGGGTTCCATTTTCAGGCAAACGCTTGGACAGGTTGTTGGCAAGACAATTGCAATCGGTTTTTGGGCCTGCAGCCAAGAGTTATCATGTGAAAATCCACAAGGAAGGATGGAATGGAATGGAATGGGAAGGAGGAGGAGGCCTCCTTCCTTCCCACTGCATTCATTTCATTACGGGAGCATTTCATTTCTATTTCAGCCTTCATCATTATCAAGTCTTTTTGCGCTGCTGCGGCGATAGCCATAAATGGCGCAAAGTGAATGCCCGACCAGGCCAATGAGGGAGGCAATGGTTGGCCAAAACGGCATTCAACGGCATCCACTAAGGCGTTTCGTTTCGTTTCATTTTTGTTGTGTCTGCTAATTAAGACTTTTTCTGGGTGTCAAAGGCAGTCTACCTGCCGAGCATAATTCATATTTGCAGGCCTACATTCGATTACATTCGATTACATTCGCTTCCATTCGATTCGATACGATTTAGTTTTCAGGTTAATTTTTGTTGTTGTTTAGTTATACAAGTAGCTTGGCTGGAGAAAGTTTTTTTTTTTGTTGCTGGTTGGGCATTTTTATATTTTTAGCGCCATAAATAAGCGTTTTTATTAATGGCAGCCCATTAACCCCGACTAATTAATTAACAAAACTCAGAAATATAAATGTTATAACCAGCAGAAGAAGAAGGAAACAAAAAAGCAAATACCTGGAGGCGCTCGCTGGAACAACATTTCAAGCCGCATGACTGAAGACTGTCAGTGGGGCAGACGATTTTGATGTGCGGCTCTCAGGCCTTAAAGCCGCTCTTCGGTCACTCTTCGGGCACTCTGCCGATCTTCCAATCTACTGCCACTCTGCCACTCTTCGACTCTTCTTTGGTGATGAGTTTTCGAATGATGCGTATCCAATGTTTATTTGAATTTTTTCCATATCAAATATTTATGAGATGCTCGTTTGATCATTCATGAATGAAAGACTTGGGGAATTTGTATACCCAGATCGTGTTTGAAGGGAGTCTGAAGAGCTCTCACACTGATGGATCCATCTGTTGTCTGTGAATGATATTTTTGGGAGCAGACATCTCGCCCTTTGAATGTTTTTTAAACATAAATCTAAAACGAACGCCCACGTTTGTATCTGTTTTTTGTTTTGCTTTTTTTTTCTCCTTCGATAACCAAAATGGTTTTTTTTTGTGTGTTTGTTTTGTTTGATTTTAACTAATTTGCGTTGCGTGGAATTTTTCGTTGATTTTCTTTTTACCATTTTTGTACCTTTTGGGCTGTGTGAAAATCGTTTAATACAAAACTGTAATAAATACTTAAATGCTGAAAGATATGAAGGAGATCATTGGCATGGCAACGAAAACAATGGGCCACATTTTACGTTTTTACGTTGAAAATGAAAAAAATAAAAAAAAGGTATTCAAAGTGGTGCTCCGATGATGATGATGATGAGGATGCTAGTGGTGGCTCTCGTATAATCGTAAAAAATTCATTGAGGCAATTGTCTGGCTTTTTGCAGGCAGATTATCTGCAATATGTTCCCTCCCACAGGTCAAGCGTGGCACATCAATTACTTTGTGGCACAGGCGCAGGCACAGGCACAGGCACAGGCTCAGACCTCCCTCTCTAGACAGGAAACACGCACACACAGCCAGACAGCCTGTGGATGTGGCAGACACACAGACACAGGTTGACCTCTCAATTTAACGCTTTATTCGCTTATAATGCCAGGAAATGCCACAACATCTTCGATGGATGGAGGAGGAGACTTTGGTCTTTGGTTGTTGTTGTCTTTTGGCAGATACTTGATCTTGGCATCGGATTGTGCGTTGATTGTTTTATTATGAAGATGTTTGGATAGAGGAGAAAAACATAATTCCCCCTACTCCTGATTTTATGGCTATATTATTAAGGTAATCTGTGACGATCAGCCGAGCAGCACAGATCTGAGTTGTCAACAATTGGGGAAAGCTAATGGGAGGTGAATCATGCCAGGGATCGTTTGAGGAATGCTAGGGCTCTTTTGGGTCACCAATTCTTTGGGGATTGGATCATTGCAGCGTAGGATCATTCGAGGTATTGGCCTAACACTTCGTTTTGAAGTAGGATATAGGGAATGCTTTGGCACTCGTTTTGATAATTCAAATAAAAGAAAATCATTCCAGGGAATGTGGCTGCACGATCGTCATTCGAAATGGAAGACTATCCCAGATAATCTCTATTTTTCTGGACACTAAACGGAGGATCCAGCTGCCTTGGCAATCGAATACGAATACAAAAATTGTCTAGAGAATGCCAGAGTCCATCTTGATTAGAGAATGAATTAATTCTTAGAATGCACTCTCCTCAATGCCTGATTGAATGCCCGATCGGCGATAGTCTCATTACCATCTTCATTCATATGGTGGCTGCCACTCCATGTGTATGCCACATGTGCAACAGCTACTCGTGCTCGTTTGGCCACAATGCCATACATATATCTAATTAGTCGATCCATTAACGTGACACCAAGAAGGCGCCCCAAAAAAAACGCAGACAAACGGCCATTAGGCGGATTGTCAATGCGCTTTTTATTATAACTTTTTATAATTCTGTCTGCATTTTGCCACAAACTTCACCCGCCCGACTGCCCGTCCGCCCTCTCTCTTTCCAGCTCTCCTATGGCCCCCCTCTCTCTCTTTCTCTCTCTCTCTCTTCTAGCCATGTGGTGGCTGCAACATTTCATTAATCGAGTCACGACATTAGACATTCAACAGAGAGAGGGGCAGGCAGCCCATAACCAGGCATAGAGACATGGAGGAGGGGTAGGGGCAGGGGCAGGGGCAGGGGCAGGGGCAGCCGAACCATTGGAAAAGCCAAAAAGCCCGGGCGTATGGCAGAAATTTTTCCTCCATTGCGCTTTTGGCCAAAAAGCAAAAAAAAAAGCAAAAAAAAACAAAACAAAAATTGCAGCTTTGACAACTTTATCGCTGCTAAGCGATCGACAACACAAGAGCCCAGGCAGGCAGGGATGTCAACAGCAGGGCTGCTGGCTGACAGCAGCAGCAACAGGGCGGTGGGAGGAGGGAGAGGGCACTGCAGAGGGAGTAAAACATTTCCCAGCGAGCCTCAAGGCAAAACTGTCAGCGGGGCCCAGCAAAGGAATCTAAATTAAATCACATAATAGCTTTGACGGATTGTCCCGCCGATTTGTTGAGTCTTTTCGATTCGATTCTACTGCTGATCGAATAAAAGACTGACTCTCTAAGCTCCACTTGCGCCCCTCCCCGCCACAGATAATGCCACACACATGGCAACAGCCGTCTAATGGCCCCACTAATGGCAACGGCAGCAAGCAGCAGCGGCAGGCATATCCGCCAGATTGAGAGTCTATATGGCTGCATATTAATTGCAATATCAGGCTCCCCAGCCCCCTACTACCGCAGCCAATCGCTGTGGCTGTTGTTTGCCTATGAGAGATGTGGTTGTTGCTGCTGCTGCGGCTGCTGCCTCGTTAGTGCTCGATTTTTAGTTCAACGGTGCAATAGGTTGAAAATAGGTTCGTGTCTCTGTGTCTTTTGGGGAGCAATAAAAGCGACAGCGGCAGCGATACTCTATGAAAGTGAGTGTAAACCCTGATGAAAACTGAAGGAAATTGGTGTTTTTTTGATTCGAATTTCATTGTATTTTAACTGAGAAATGTATAGAGGGAATCCCAAATGTGAAATATTTTGGGGACTTTTGACGAATATAACTTGGAGGAATCTTTCCCTCAGAGGAATATCGCTATTAAAGATAACCTTTAAATCCATTCCGACTCACCTAATCTCTTGGATTAGTTGATATACCCGCTGGTTATGGCAGCGAGAGCATAACAATAGAATTGAAATGCTTGAAAGCATTTGGCAGTCGTTGGGTTGTGTGTGGGGGCGTTGCACAAATGAACTTTCCCACACACTCGACACCAAATACAACATTGATTCAATTACGTGTCGACTGTGTCTATATGAGTGTGTTTGTGTGTGTGTGTATCTGTATGTATGTATGTCAGCCATTGCATTGCATGTTAGTTAGCATTTAGCGCGGGAAATATTGTACAGCATTTGGCTTCCTGCTCCCATAATGAGAGTCAGAGTCGGTGGCGGAGCGCAGTCGGAGTCGGTGCTGCCCCTGCCCCCATATCATTATTATTATTACATTTTTCGCACTTTAATTTATGCACCTGCTGCTGATTCGTGCAACGAGTGCAGCGCCGCTATGGCCGCCCTGGCCACACCCACTCTGAGACAGTAATCGATTTTTTGTCTATGGATATTTTTATGGGCAATAAATTTCACTTTCAATTCGATTATTTGTGTTTATTCGTGATAATTTATATTATTTTTTTATTTTTAAAAATTTGTTTCTGTTGTAGGTATAAAAATAGGCGTAACGCATAAAATACATTGGTATATTATAGTTTGGTATATTATAGGGTTTAGGTAAACATTTTAGTATAAATATAGACATCGATTTAGTTATAAATTTAAAAGTAAAATTAGTATAAATTTAGGTTCTAAGGTTATGTCTAAATTTAAGTCTAAGGCTATGTCTAAATTTGGGCATAAATGGGGGATGAATTAGGGATGGAATCTGCAACAGAACCCCCCTTCGAAAAGTGCGCTCTAATTGATCTGATTACACGATTTGTGGCACCAGCAATACTCATGACTCCTGACTCTTCGACACTTTTGGGGGCAGATCCAATCGATTTACACACAGCATTCAGCATTCAGCATTAAGCATTAAGCACCTGGTCAACATTTCAGAGAGGTGCCTTGACCCGCAACCCCACCTCCATGCAACACATTTTCCGCTTGTGAACTTTTCGGGGCAATGGAAATACTGAAAACTGAAAAACAATTGGCAAGGCAGCAGCGCCCGCAGTTTTGTATTAGTTTTACCGCCGCTGCACTGCGTTTTCATAACAAAATGTTCTGCTGTGTTTTTTTTTCTGGCTTTGGTTTTCCTTTTCAGGCTATCAGTATCAGTGTGGCAGTTGCAGCAGTCGAAGTTGCAGGCAACAAATCTGCAAAAGGTCATAAAATGTGCGCTGTGTGGTTGTTGCTGTTGTTGCTGTGGTCGTGTAAATTTTTACACGCCGAATCACACAGCCGCCAATTGTTTGACTATGCCTGCTGCCTGCGCCTGCCCCATCTGACATGCAACATTGATGCGGACAGAGTGGAGTCTCTCTGACTCTGACTCTGAAGTTGGACTTCGACAAGAGGCATTCAACTGTCAACAGTTACTACCGAAACGACCGACAAGAGCCCGCTAAATGCCGCCAAATAACTCACGAGAGGCACAACACGCTCCTCCAATGCTCCTGCTGCTGCTGCTGCTGCCATTTTGGCCGCAACTACAAATCACTTTTACTGCGCGCCGCTGCTGCCCCCAAAAAGTCGAGCCGACAGTTGAGCGAGCGCCTGCTAGGCAGCCCAAAAAAATTATTTAAAATATAAATAAAATTCTCTAAATATTTGCGCGTTGATTTCCCATTTAGCCGCACTGCCACGGCGCTGCCTGCCTTTCAGCCTTTCAGCGGCGGGGCAATTAAGGTGCAATAATTTCGGATCATTAGGTTAAATTTGTCACGACCCGCTGCACGAACAAACCCCACCACAGTGCGCCCAGAGGGGCAGCGACTGTCCAGACTGTCCAGACAGCTCAGACAGAAATGTAAAAGCTCAAGCGACGACTGCTCGGACAAGTCAAAGCGCGCTGTCCATTGGGTTGTAGTCCGGTGTCCGGTGTCCCGTGTCCCATGCCCCTGGCAGATTAGGCATAATTTTCAGTTTTCAGTTTTTAGGTTTTCCATCGTACAGTTTTCCCCTCATTTTCCTGCTGCTGCTGCTGCGGCTGCGGCTGCGCTAGGTGGCACTCTTTACAAATTATGACACAATTTGTTGGCCAAATTTGGTAAGCGGTTGACATTTGGCCATGTTTCTTGTCGATTGTCATCGCTGCGCTGCGCTGCCTTCGTTGTCGTTGTCGATCGTCGCTATCATTGGCAGGCCCATTGGCGCGCTATCAACATGTGGCATAATGACAAGGAAAACGCCACACGGCACGCTGCAGCACTGCAACACTGCAACACTGGGGCAGGGGCAGGCAGGCAGGCATAGGCAGGCAACTCTCTGGGAAAGTGATGCCAAGCAACGCGTGGGCGATGCAGGTTTTTATGCAAGTTTTCAGCTAAAGAGTAGGCGGCCGGGGAGTGGGTGGCTGGAGAGAGGGTGGCTGGAGAGGGGCAGGTCTGGAATTGCATTCCACAAATCGATTGGCGCTGCGCACACGCACTGACCGCAATTTTGCTGCATGATTATATTTATTTTTTATTTTGCTCAATGAATCATCGAATAGAGCGATGGGAGATAGAAATAGAGGTGGCAGCGTGAGATGTTTGGAGATCCAAAATATATGGGAGCGTGGAGCCAACTTTGAGAAATTCTGGCAACATGGAAATTGCAAAGGAATCCATTGGAAAATTGTTTTATATGAACATCAATCTCTCTAAGGAAAATGTAATTCTTTTATTCCAATTCTATAATTCCTTTCAAAAATTTCTATTGATTTTAATTGAAAAAGCAAACCCCAAAAATCGATCACCCACTCTGCTGTTTGTGCTGCCATCTCTAGCAATTATCGCGACTTACATTTGGCTGCTTCCCAGGAGACGACAAACGACAAAACCCGCGGGGCACGGCGTCAGGCTGCACCGATGTGTGTGGCATTTCTGTCACTTGACGCTGAATTATTTTCACGCCTTTTTACAAATGTTTGAATGGTTGGAAAAGCGCAAGCACCATAGCCATAGCACCATAGCACCATAGCCATAGCCATAGCGGGGGCGACAGACAAACAGACAGACAGACAGCAGTGCAGTGCAGTGCAATGTGTTCCACTTATGGCTAACGCCATGCGGCAAGGCCTCAACATAAAAACTTGGACTCAATCCCAGTGCCACAGAGAGACACACACACTGGGGCACCCCATTGGAGTCCGCGTCAGTGTCCGCCGCATACGTTTCGGACACGGACTCGCGACTGACTCTCGGCGGTCACTATGGAGATTTGCTCATAAATCTGACAAACTCAACGCTAATATTTGCAGACTTCGTTAGACACACGGCAAATGCATTTGATATGCCTTAAACGGGGGCCTCGACTCTCGACTCTCAAGCATCGAGAGGCTCGCAGATCGCAGATGGGAGTGCGGCCAGGGCCGAAACGAGTAGGTGGTGGCACACCAAGACGCTGTTGCTGTCCCCATGCTTCTGCCACTGCCACTGCCTCTCCTGTTGCCTCTCCTGTCTCTGCGCCTGCCTTTGCCTCCAATGACAAGTGTAAAGAGCTGACAAGGCGGCAGGCAAGTCACTAAAATGTGAAATGCGGACAACATTTTTATCAGATTATAAGTTGAACGAATGCCTATAACCGATGGTCCAGTAACCAAGTCAGAAATGCAGGAAAAACTAAAGAAAAAGTGAGGAAAAAGTGGGGTAAAAATTGTGCAAAAATGAAAGGAAAATCTGGCGAAATATCAGAGTGAATGGTGGCGGCGGCGGCGGCATCTGTGGTCGCTTCGGTGGCATCATCCATTAATCTAAGGCGCCTCAACATTCACTCTCTTGACCTCAGACCTTTTGGCAGCACTCCTCCTCCACTCCACACAGCATTCATTCTGTGACTTATTCATTTATTCACTCCATCGTTCACTCCCTCACTGAGTGTCTCTCTTTTGTGTGTGTGTGTGTCTGGCTTTAAGTACAAGCGACTAATTTAATTTTCATTTATCATAAAGGCAGCAACTAATTAATTTCCCGCTGAGCTGACGCTGCGCTGCTGCCTGCCTGCCTGCCTGCTGCTTGCACTTTTGATTGTGCACAGACATTTTAATTATTTAAATGCAGGCCGAAGGCTAAGTCTGAATCGCAAATCATGGCTCATAAATCCATCAAAATGGCCAATACCAATAGCCAAAGCAGCAGCAGCAACAGCAGCACCAGCAGCCACGAACGAAGCAGGCCAGAACTCAGAGCCACAATGTCTTGGCCAAGTGCCATGCAAATGTTGTACAACATTAAAAGGCTACAAGAACAATCCATTGAAACATGAGGGAGGCATGAGGCATGGGGCATGAAGCATGAAGCATGAGGCATATTGCAGAACAATTGTTTTAGTAGCAATTGTTGTTCTCGATTCGGTGGCAGACACACGCGCGGGGACATTGCTGGCAACAGACAGAAAATAAACTGCGAGACCAGCGTCTGGTCTCTGGTCAGACATTGACTTCCACTTTGTATCTGCGGCTGCTGCAGCGGCTGCTGCTGCTGCTGTTTTTGGTTCACGATTCGCATTGAAATGTTACTTTTACGATAAGTCCAGCCTCCTTCTGCCTCCTCCTGTCCTGTCCCTCTCTCTCTCGTGACCCTGAATTGTTTAGAATAATTTGCAATTGCCATAATATTTATTATGATTTATTAAACGCATTCAATCGCCTCTCTTCTGCACTGCAGCGGCAGCGGCAGCCTCTGTTTCTGTTTCTGTCTGTGGCAAGGGCCACTCGACTCTGTCTCTGGTCTCTCGAGTTTGAGTACTGCTCTGAGTCCGCAATTAAATTGTTTACCTTTTGTGTGTCTCGGCAATTTATTAAGAATGCATTAAAATACATAAATAAATCGCTTGCCATTAGAGTTTTCATAAATTTCAAGTCGTTTTGCGGCCAATCCAAAGACGAAGTCAATCGAAATCCAATGAAAATGTCACCAAAGTAATTTGTCGGTTGTGGTTTTCCCTTGGGGCAGGTAAAATAAACTCTGTGTAGGGTGTTCCCTTGGGTTTTTAATGAGAATTCTTTGGGGAATAAAGCCTGCAAATAATAGTAGGATTATTACTTATGCATTCCTCACATAAATATCAATGTTAGGAGCTGTAATTACCTTTCATGTGCGTAAATTCTTTAGCTGCATTGCTTTCCTTTTCTCGCTGACCAAAGCCTTCAGCTAAAAGTATCAATTACGCTGAGAAGTGCCCCTGCTGTAACCTTTTTCGCGCTTGAAAGTGTCTCTAAATTTCTCCTTTTGCGGTGACAGTTTACAGTTTTTAATTTGTGGGAAAGGAGTAAAGAAATTGGTGGGTACCGTGGTGCACAGGAGTACTGTGGAGCGAGAGTGGAGTTCAAGGGAGTCAAAAATAATAAACAAAACGCAGGACTAGAATCTCCGTTGAACAAAACCCTGAAGATCTTTGGAAAATCTCCCGAAATATCTGACCGAAAAAAAGAAAGAAACGAAAATATCATCCATCAGGCACCACTGTAGACCGCAGCATATGACAAATGTCTTCTAATTACCCCCAGTGGCAGGCAGGCAGGCAGGCAGGCAGTGAGTGTGTGGCAGCCACATGTCAGCACGCGATGCAACCTGTTGCATGGCAACGACAGTTTTGTTGCCGTCGAAGCGAAAGAGCAGCAGCACAGCAGCACAGCCATTTGCAGTTTGAGTGAAAGACTAATTAAAAAAGTGCCATCAAAGTGTGGCACAAACAGAGAGAGAGAGAGAGGTAGGGTATGTGCGTGTCACGAAGGATGGGGCATGGGGCATAAAGCCAATGATTTTATGGGGCAAGCGTTGGCTCTGCCACTCTTTGGCTTTTCATGGGGGGGATATCGATATCGATATCGATGGTGGGCACCCACTGGGTGGCATTTGCAACATGGCAACATGGAACAGCAGCCGCAATATAAACAAACACATGTTAGAGCCAAGACTCTGCCTCCTCCTTCGCCTTCCTAGCTGCATCTGTGTGTTTGTGTGTCTGTGTGGCATGCAAAACAATATTCCCATGAACATGAAAACCACTTGCTACAAATTGTTGAACAAGAGGCAGGCAGCAGCAGCAGCAGCAGCACTAAAGCAGCAGCAGAAAAAAGCTCCGCGCAGTGCAACATTTTTAAACGGATGCAGATAACGATCGTCGAACACAAATGGTGCAGAAATAAACACGAGTGTAGATGCAAATGATATGATAAGCAGTGCGGGGAACGTACCACAGATTGTGGCAGAGTGCAGTGAGTGGAGTGGAGTGGGGTAGGGGGTAGGGGGTAGGAGAGCAAGCCCATGTCCATCACAAGAGCGCGGCATAAATTGTGGCACAAATGCAAATTAAATGATCAGCGCGGCAAACGGGTTTCCACGGTCCACAAATTACTGTCACAGCGAGTCGCCTCCTAATCGAATGAATGCTGTGCCCCTCCTGCTGCAGCTCCTGCTGCTGCTGCTCCTTCCTCTTGCAACTCCCGTCCGTTCCTGTCCTGTCAATTATGTGTAAGACGGGGAGCAAATCCCCAAGACTTGCGACTGCTATTTGCCGCATCATTATAATCACGTGTTGATTGCTTTTTAAACTTTTGCGCCAGCGGACGGAAGACCCACCGACCGACCGACCGATCGACTGCGGGTCTAAACAGTTGACTGTCTGGCTGTGGCTGGCTGTGGCTGGCTCTGGCTTCTGGCCTAAGCAGGCCAGGCTCCTCTTCTTGTGGAACGATTTCTGCGTATCGTGCTGCCTGGCCCGGCCGAGCCTGGCCTTTAATTTCCATGCGAAACGAGGCGCCAGGCAGGCAAAAACATCGTTGCAGCAGACATAGCAGCTTGTTAAGCAAATGCTGATAATTAGGAGGCAGAGGCACTGCAGCTGCCACAAAACGTGGATAATGGGTCATTGGATGAGGCGCACAGGACAGGGAACAGGAAACCCCCCTCACTGTTGACATATAAAGGCACGATTAGAGAGGGAGGGATGGGGCAGCAGCAGTGACAGAGGCAGGGGCAGCAGCATTGGCAGGGGCAGTGGTAGTGGCAGTGGCAGTGGCAGGGGCAGGGGCAGGGGCAGGGGCTTGGGGGCATGCATAGCGAATGACCAAAATGTCTTAATTTCAAACAAAAAAGAAAATGCAATCTAAAAGGAGGAGGAAACCCTTGATTTTTGGGCTTAACCACAATTTTCCACTCCATGGCACTACACTCGCGTGTGGCGTGTGGCAGCCCACGCAAACTGCTGCCCAATGGAATTCTGTGGCAGGATGGCGAAGGTTTATTCATATTCATATTCATGCGAGTATTCGTATTAAAAGGGAAGATGAAATTATAATGAAGACATCAACAACGAAGTAAATCGCCAGCCCACTTTGATTTTTATGGCCAAAAAGGTTTCAGAGAGGGCTGGGGCGGCGGGAGAGAGAAGGTTTCGACCTCTTACCGCCAGAGAAGAGGCCTCTGGAGCATGGGGCATGCAGCATGCAGCATATGGACTGCATGGAGAGTAGTAGGTGGTGCCCAAAACAAATTGCCGGCAATCGCAGAGGCCGTAAGTATGCTAAATTATCCGGCGTCCGTTGTCTTGCGCTGCAAGGAATACCCTATAGCGGGGGTATGCTTACATATTCAAAGATTATGCCAGGGAAATCTGCCATAAATCATATAGTAAAATTACACTCATTTGTGATTTTCTTAGAAATAAAGCCAAGCTTCGTTTAAGCTTTTATTTTGGTTTTCTCAAGCGAAAATGTTTATAGAACTGTTCCCAAAGGTAGCTTCATTTTCTAGAAATAAAACGGCAAATGCTTCTGCTACAGAAAAGTCCTTAAATCTTTAAAATTATTCCAACAATTTTTCTTTTAAAAAGATATCTCGGCATTTCCATTCTCGTTCTTTCTTTCCATATTCTTTTTATATCTTTTATATCCATATTCATTCTCCTTTTCCATTAGGGCATCTCCAGATTCGTTCTCCCATTTGCCAGTCTTTACTTTGCCTCCAATATTTTTCAGAGTTTTTCCGGGATGGCTTTCCAATACGAGTAAATGGCCTTTTGAATGCTGAAGGCGGCCGAAAAAAATCCACACAAAACAAACAATCGCTTGAATGAAAAAAAAAATAACAGCGGCCGACCGACTGTTCGGATCGTCGATCGCCTGGTCGTCGGGTGTATTATTATGAGAAGTACGAGGCATTAACATTATTATTGGTACGCTGGACAATTTTGGGGGGCAATAAAAGACACAAATTGCTGCTAATAATGATGCTGAATGGTGGGAGGTGGGAGGCAGCGGCAGCGGCAGCAGCTCCAACCAGAGCCTGCAACTGCCGTGGCTACACTCTCCGCTCTCCACTACTTTTGCCCATTCCTTTCTGGAGTCTTTCCTTCTGCGGAAACCCCCTTTCTTTCTCCCATGCTTAGCCCCACTATTAGACGCCTCTTTCTCCAATTGTTCTCCGCTCTTGGTTCCCTCTGTCTCCACTCTCATTCCTCCCCATTACTGCCCCATTCTTTCCTCCTTTTTCTGCTCTCCCTTGGCGTTGCCAGTTCGTTGCCTAAGTCTTTTGTTTCAGCGCCTCCTTGTGTGTCTTTTTGTTAATATTTTTACATATTTTATTGAATGCTACGATAGTTGCATGGCCTGTCATGTTCTCTGCTCTCTGCGCTCTGCTCTGCCGCTTGCCGCTGTTTGTTGTTGCTGCCTTTTCGTTTGGGGAGCAGTTTGGGGGCTGCACTTTTTGTTGTTGGTGTTGTTGTTGTTGTGGTCTGTTCGCTGTGAAACATTTGTCATTTTTACCATTTTTAGCCAAGCGTGACAAGCGTTTCTTGGCCATGTTGCCAGCATGCAAATGCAGCAGCCAGCAGCAGGCAGGCAGCAACAATGGTACATGTGTGTGTGTGTGTGTGTGTTGTATGTGTGGATTGCTTTTCAATATGCGATAAAGATCTCAAATATTGTTAAAACAAACAAGAAATTTATTGAATATGCAATGTTTTTTTTTTTGCGCGCTGTTTTGCATTTGTCTCTGTCTCTCGCTGCAACTGCAGACAGCGGTGGACAGGGGGGGCTTTTTATTGTTTTATTTATTGTAGGTGAGAAGTCAAATATTTGTGGGTGGCACAGCCGCAGAAACAGCAGCAGCAGCAGCAACGGCAGTCGAAGCGATTCATAAATGGCACAGTCGCACATCTCGCCTTTGCCATCGCCATCGCCATGGCACAGGTTTTCGGTTTCCCACTGCCTCGGGAATTATTTTGTATTTGTACTCTAAAATAGAGAGACAGAGATGGAGAGAGGGTATTATGATTGCGATGAGAGCTTTGCAAAGCATAGATTTAACGCATAAAGATGTGCAAGTAAATGCTGCTTTTGATTTGTTACTTTCTGAAAGATTTCCATAAGTGGAAAGCCGTTTGAAACTTGAACACTTTCGCATATTAAATGGAAAAAAAAGGGCAAAGAGAGGCAAAGAGTCTTTCGTTTCATACGATTTTACATAATTTTATTTATTAGATTAAAAAATTTCTTATAAATAAAATTTGATTACTTGCAAGTGTATCTTTAGCTTCGATTCGCGACTTAAAGATACATGGAGATAGCCTTTGCTTTGTCGCTTTTTATTTTAGTTGCAGGCGGATATACAGACAGGCGGTACGGCACAGGCGGTACACAGGCGGTATGTTGCTTGTTTGTTGGCCATATAAGTCATAGGCGTATAACGGAGTTCGAGTACAACATATGTCTCAGAAATATACGATATACGATCTATGGCTTGGACCCGAGGTTAATTCCAGCATTAAATAAAAGCCAAAAGACAAGCCTAACATTTGCACTGCCTGCTGCACTGCTGCACTTGCAACCAAATGATGCAATCTGCATTCGAGAGATGAGAATCTGAATCTCTGTTTGTGTGTGGTGGCGGGGAGCGGGGGCTGGATGGGTGCCTCACTTTATGGATCGGTGCTGCTGCCGCTGCTGCTGCTGCTGCAACCCACGCTGCAACCGACTGCTCTTCCTCTTTTCGATTTCCGGCCATCTCTGGGGTCCTGCCGCCACTTGTCCCCATATAATTTGCTGCACTTATTTAGCGGCCCACGCATGTGGCAGCCACAGAAACTGACAAAAGACAAGAGACAAGAGACCAGAGACACAACAGACAACAGAAAACGCAGACAAATTAGGCCCCAGCCAGACATTTGGCCAAGAGCCTTTCACACATATTTTCGGGCTCTGTGCGGGGCATGCAGCCGGCTGCAGGCTACAGGCAGACCCCAGAGGCTAGGTCAAGCGCTGGAGCATGGGAGAGACACACAGAGACGTTGCACAACCCGAAACTTGATTTGCATATGGGGCTTTGGGGCGATTTAGTTTTTCGTTTTTCTTTTTTTTTGGCCTTTTCATCGATCTTTACTTTAGTTGGTGGCTTTTCAGCGTTTTGCTTGTCGATTTTTTGGGTTGTTTTCCTGTGTGTGTTTCCTTCATTGAATGTGGTGAACAGGTGACGTTGCAGCAGAGATACTTCTTTGCATATCTTGGGGATACGGCTTACGGCGCTTAATCAATGAAGAAACCTCAAAAAGGGACTGCTCGGGGGTCCTCTCCCTCTCCACATGTACTCGTGGCTGTGTCATGTCTCTTTCGTTCTTGCGCTGTCTGTGGCAACGTCTGGTGGGCGTGCACCTAAAAAAAAAAATAATAAAACAAAAAAAAAAAAAAAAAAAAAAAGCCAAGCGACGACGTGAGGGCTTTCTGGCTCTCCATTGTCTGGTGGAGATAATCTGTGATTCGTAAACTCCCACAGGTCAGGCGAGCACATCAATTACTTTGGCACAAGTCCAAAAGCGACAACATACACTGAGAGAAAGCGCAAAACTATACATTAATGGGGCTTCCAATAAAACTGCCAAAAGTAATAAAAAGAAAAATTCCAAGGGAAACTTTTAGGCAGCAGGAAATTAAGTCTCCCTTTTGGCAGTAATATTCTTTATATATTGGTATACTTTTTCTTGCAATGCAAATCCACCCCCCGCCTACCCTTTGGGATTCTGTTTGGAGTCAAAAGGCTGTGCGGGGCATCATGGGCATCGCATCGCATCGAAGCGCCATCCGAATGGCAAAGAGAATGACCTCTCAATTTATTGCTGCAGCGCCTTTTATCCTTTTGGCATATGCGATTTGTATCGACTTAAGCACACACACACACCAGCACACAAATACCAGCACACACACCAGCACACACTCTTAAGCACATCTTCCAAAGCCAAAAGAGAACCTCCCTGACTCTGCCCTGCCTGCCTCCCCCCTTCTATAAATGCCTCACGTTGATTGTTTTATTATGATGATGTTAAATTATTGTAATCCATGGGCGCAATCGCAATCGTTGTCGACATCATCATCAAGCGAGGAAGGGAGTGGGGAGTGGGGAGCAGGCAGATCGCTTGCCATTATATGTGCGTATGCCTGTGTGTGTTGGCTTCCTCCCCCAATGCTCGGTGCAGGGGCCTTATCTTCTTTGTTTTTTTGTCTGCTCCGCTCTTTGCTTTTCCCTATGGCCATGCCGTGCCGTGGCTCTGCTCCGCTCTCCTGTTGTTGTAGGCGTTGCTATCCTTTGCGTAAAATAAATAAACACAAGCAAAAACAAATAAATGCTGCGGCATTCGATGAAGGTGGGGTGGTCGGTAGGGGTAGGGGTAGGGGGGAGATGGGCTTAAAGGTGCAAGGGAGATGCAGGATGGAAGTGTAGAGGTGGACTGCGGAGAGAGTGAGAGCGACTGCAAAACACTTACAGATTACGATCTCTCGGAGGAGCCTTGGCCAACGCTTGGTCTCTCGGATCGGATTGGATCGGATCGGCCGCGTCGGTCGGGTCGGGTCTGGTCTGTGGCTACGTTCGGTGTTCGGTGTTCGGTCTCTCGATGCCAGGTCCGTGATAATTTTGGGTTGCACGCTTATTTAATATGCGAATTTTTACAGATAAATGGTGAGAAATAATTTGCGCTACGCTCTCCGTTCTCCACTCTGGTTCTGGCCTTTAGCTTTGCTCCCCTGCCCCTCTCCATGTGGCTGTCTCTTGGCTCTGTTTTCTATAGCATTTGCTTGTGCGGTGTGGGCGTACTGTTTGCCAAGGGGGCGTGGCCATATGTGATCATTTCATTTCCGTTTGAGAGAATCGAGAATTCTAGTCCCAAGAGTCCAGAAATCTCCCTCTTGCAAGATTCCAGCACTGCTACACAAAGAGTGATTCGTTTCACCCAAATTTCCCTGGACATGTTCATGTTTGCTGTCTGAACTTGTCCTTAGCGTGGTTCCAACTGCGCCGACTCCTCCACCTCTGTCTCCCCGCCTGCTCTCAATCTCCATTGACTTGTCCCCTTAGATTGGCCTTTGGCTTTGGCTCGGCGTTTGCCGCCTTTCCAGTCGACTGGCTTCCAAAGGGGCTACTGGTTTTGCGCCTTGTGCCACAATTCAGATCAGTTCAGGCCCCGAAGTAGGAGCTGGAAGCTGTGCGGCTGCTGCTGCTGCTGCTGCCTTATGGCATTTGCCAATCTGTGACATTTACACGAGGCGACAATCGGCGACAAAGCCAAAAGCTGCTGCCGAGCTACGCAACGCCCACGCCACCAAAGAGAGTTGTGCCACACGAGTGATAGCGAGAAAGAGTGGCGGGGGGGGCGCTGGCTGTGGCATTGACATTCCATGGTAGCCGAAGAGGAGGCGCCGCCGCCTTTTGACAAGAAGGCATTTTAATTGTGTGAGAACCCATGGCCAATGCAACCAAATGTTGCAGTTAATCAAGTTTGCTGTTGCATGCCACATGGGCCCCCGCCCCCACCCCATTAGATTACAGATATCAGACAGTTACAAAAAAGTATCTCCCAAAGCGATTTGGAGACTTCGTTTGGCGCCAAAAAGATTCTTGCCACCACCGGCTGCCCGTAGGGTGGTGCTGGCACAGTCCGATGCCCGATGTCCGATTCCCGATGCCCGATGTCGATGCCGACTCTAACTTCAACTCTGAATGCTAATCAAGATGCCGCCGCCGCCGGACAGCAGCAGCGCAGCAGCACAAACGCCAAAACGTTTGCCCGCTTCGATTATGCAAAAAAAAAGAAGAAAAATACAAAAAAGTCCAATGGATCCGACCCCCAGTTTCGGCCTCAACTTGAGCCGCCGCAGATTCAGGCTCCAGCTTGAGCTCCAGCTTCAGCCTCGGCTTCATGTGTGTGTCTTGGAGATCTGTTTTGGTGCGCTGCGGGTGCTGTGGCGTTTGTTTCTCCCTGTTGTTCGTTCGCTGCCTTTGCTTGATGCCCAAATAATAGCACATAAAACTATAATAGTAATTTTCAAATGGAGGAGAAAGAGCGATGCAATCGCCGATCCCCCAGCCACACAGCCAAAGAGCCACAGAGCCAGGCGGTTCGTACGGTTCAGGCCTGGCCAGCTGTGCGGGCCTTAGTCATAGAAAGGCGGCAGCAACGGCGGCGTCAGTTGACCACACAGCGAGCCGCTGCTCTGCTCAGCGATGAGCTGGATACAGCGCTGGTCCGCAAATTTATGGCCAGTCAATGCCACAAGCTCCATCCACATGCGCCAAAACCACAACAACAACAGGAACAGCAGCAGCAACAACAACAACAACAATAACAACAAAAGACAAAAGTCACCCCAAAAGCCACCAAAAAGAAACCAAAGCAAACACTTTCATTTTTCACAAATAACGAAAAAATGTTTTTAATTTTTCGCCGATTTTTCGAGCGAGCAACCAAGCGACCGATCGACCGACCTCTCCCCATGATGCTAATTTATATGGCAGAAAGAGTCAGACCCCCACCCTAGCCCACCAATACCGAATAAAGAGGAGAGAGGAGTGTGGAGAGCGGAGTGGAGAGAGCATTTCAGGTTCAAGTTCGGTTCTCGGTTTTCAGTTTCGATCTTCGTTTCAGGTGTAAATTAAATACACTTTGGAGGAGCCTCGTTGGAGCACACACACACACACACACACACACACACGCGACAGATCAGACTTCATTAGAGACAGAGGATCGCCAGAGAGTGAGAGAGAGAGAGCGAGAGAGAGCCTTGGAATGTTGCGATCCTCGAGATCATTTAAATAGCTATAAATTAATAAGCATCCATTAATTTGGCCCAAGGGGCGTTGCGCATAAATTTCATGATTCCTTTTCGGATGTATCCAATGACCGATCAGAGAGGGATTGGGCTTGGAGTAGCCTCCTTCGTTAGCCAGTGGATGGGGGAAGTCAGACAAATTATGTGGTTTGCAACACACGCGCCATAAATTTGTCACTTATGAAAGGAGAGTGGTGTGGGGGCGCGGCGACACAGGGAGCGGATCAGCAGAGGTAAGCTCTGCTTAGAGTGGGGGCAACATAAGAACAATATAATGCTGCTTATAAGCAAGTTTCAGCGAAATTGCCAGATTCAGTTGGCTTTGGGTCTATCGGGCACTTCCTAGAACTCTGACAAATTGAATGTTTCCAAACTTAATTGCAAGACGCCAAAGATGATGACACTCCAGTCCCCTCCCCAGTAGTACGCCAGACGCCACTTCGTAGGTTGACATCTAAGGAGCTGACAGCAGCGGGAAGTCGCTGACTAGAGGACAACCACTAGAGGCGCCACAAAAGCGCGCGCACTGTGTGCCGCAGGTGTCATGCTGTGCCAAAGAAATACCCGAGAATAAATGCAAGCAAAAAGTAAACATTGCTAATATTTGCATTACCAACTGCTGCAAATGCTGTTCCCACGCGCCATTAAAATGGCTGGGTAGGGGTGGGGTGCTGTGGTGAGGGGAGACACATGTAATTAGAACAATTATGCGGCATGTCATTGCGAATGCAATCTCCAAGGGAGATAAGACGCTCAGAGAACCCCACCACCAGACACCAAGAACGAGCCAGGGGGCACGCACACTCTCCACTGCGAGATGCCAAAGTAGTTTCGTCATAGCACACAACACCCGATACCCGACACCCGTACTCGTACTCGTACTCGTACTCGTACGATCCATTCCGATTCGATCCGAGGCGATATATTCTCCATTCCATGCCATTCCGATGCGATCCGTTTCGAGACGCTGAACTTAATTTGCATAATTGCTGCGTAAATATTGATATTTGAATTTTGATATTGACCGCGGGGCCATACCATACCATACATATGTACATACCATACCGTACATACATATCGTCTGGGCTAATGTCGATCTCCTCTGCCCCGCTCTGCACTCTCCACTGTGTGTGCGTCTCTGTTTGCATTGCCCAATCGACTGTCAATAATTTCACATATTAAATATTGAATAAAACGAAGCGTTTAATCAAATGCTGCCTGCCCCACAGCTGCTTGGCCTGTGTGTGACACTCACTTCGATAGCGCTTCAATTCCCACGCTCTGCACGGCCGTGTGTCCGGCTGTCTGTCTGCCTGTCTCCGCTGCTGTCTGCTGTGCCTCCGAGGTGCGTAAAGGCGTCGTCGGCTACCGAATTGAGATATCACTCCGATCTGAGTCAGTGTAGGGGCATTCCAAGATCCGTCTGGGATGCGGGAGGAATAGGCTGCCCAGAGTTAATATTAGTCAGACTCTGCTGGCCGCTAAAGCTGAATCTTTTCTATAAATTTGCATGAGAATCATTAAGCGCACTGCTTCCCCGCACTGCAGAGTTTACATTTAAAAGCACCAAATAACAACCCGAAATATGCCTCTGCTGCTGCTGTCACAAGATCAAAACAAGAGATAAGAGCAGAGATGAGAGCAGTTTCAAGCGAGCATGATCGAGCATGCAAGAGAGCAAAAGCAAACGAACGCAATAGCAAAAGCAACAACAAGAGCGCACGCTGGCTTTCGGCTGCGCTGCCTCTCTGCTTTTACCGCTCTCATTGTTCGTTTGTATTTATCCTACTGCTTGTGCTTTGCTAGTAATTTACTATTATTGCACTTCGTATTTGTTGTTGAGTGCTGAGAGGGAGTGATAGAATAGTCATATTCGTATTTATTTGCTCTGATCTTCTTCTCTGCTCTTTTTCTCTGCTCTTCTTTTGCTCTCTTCAAACTGATTGGAAGGGGAGCCAGCAATCACTGGTTTACGCCTACAAATGTATCACCTACAGCACACCACCTACAGCACACCTCCACCTCCAAATCTCAATAAAAATTTAATTTCCATCCATAACTTTTGCCTGCAGTTGCATTTTCCATTTAAAATTTATGTTTGTTAAATTTGTTTTAGTAAGAAGCTCTTAATGGGTTCTCTCTCAGGCAAACAAGAAAAATTGTCTTTTTTTGTGTGTGTGGCAGGCTGAAAGCGTTGTTGCAACAACGGCAGCAGCAGCAAAGTATTTCAAGTGGCGGCTGCTGTTGCTGCTTGCTGTTGCTGCTGCTGCTGCTGTTGCTGCTTGTGGCAGGCACATGTCCAGCGCCTTGTTAGGGGCAACCGAAAACACAACGTGTAAATTATGCTCTAACACAATTAGCCACTTTAGAAGTGGCTCTATCTCCCCCGCTCCCCCGCTCCCCGCTCCCCTCTCTATAACCACCACGCTGTCTCCTTTTTTTTTTTTGGGTGGCAGGGGGAGGCTCTGGGCTCTTAGCCATTTGCCACTTACATGGAGGCTGCACATAACATTTTGCAACATGAAACTTTGCTGCAAAAATTTGTTGCAGTTGCCTAATTAAAAATAATAAAAACGCGAGACACACACACACACACACACACGAAAAACGGAGTACTTGGCCGAAAGCTAAGCTGCTGCCAAAAACAGGATGCTACTCCACATCAGCAGCAGCAGCAGCGTGGGGGAGGGGGTCGTGTGCTGCCGTCTAAAATTAAATCAAGCAAATTACATTTTATCTCTGGCACGCATCTCAAAACGCAAAAGCTTAAGCCGCAGAGCTCTATGAAATGGAATGGGGAAAGGGGTATAGTAGGGGTGGAGAGAGAGAGAGAGGGCGGGTATGGAGGCTAGAGTAACGTCCGGGCCAAGTTGCGGGCCCCTCGAGCGCACTGCATAAATTAAAGTCAACTGCCGGCTAAGTGGCGGGCTTTTATTATTAAGCCCGCTGAGCTGCCTGCCTCCATTGCCTGCCTCCACAGCACAGCACAGCACAGCCAACTGTGCAGCTGATCGATAGCTGTCTGTCTTGGCCAAGAGCAACAGAGTAGAGCAGAGCAGAGCAGAGAGTGGAGTGGAGTGGAGTGGGACAATGCAGAGCAGACAGAGCTACAGATATTACAGCTGGGAGTCCCAGTTGCAGTCACAGAGCAGAGGAAACTGAAGTTGTCTTTGTCACACAAGCGGAGGAATGCCTCTTAGTAGGCACAGTGGGCTGCAACAGAGAATTTGCAGAGAGACTTTTAGAGGGATCAGCAATGGTAGAGAGAACCCTTAATATAGTCTGGGATGAAAGAATAAGTGGAGTTCTACAGAGATTCACTTTCATCCATGGAAAGTCTTGAAAAATTATCAGAAAAAGAACACTTTGGTAAGTGAAAAGATTAAGTAAATAAAAGGTTCCTCTGGGATTGGGTTCTGGCATATGAAAGATATGAAAAGTACCCCAAATGGGATACTAATTGCAATGAAAATCACTTGGGTAATGGAAGAGAAAACCTTTTATGAAGATGGATACAAAAATATTGCATTCCGCAATTATTCCCTTTATCTGCCACTGTGCCAAACCCCCATACCCTGTGGTCTCTCTCTCTCTCTATTGTGAGCATCGCCTATCGACTATATCAATATTACGTACGAGTACGAGTATATGGCTATCCAAGACACTTTGTCAGAGCACTGGAACCCCAGAGCAGATCCGAAGCCGATGCCGGAGCTGAAACTGAAGCTGGCAACTGGAGGAGTGATGGCGATTGCTCGCCCGCCTGTCAAATTAGTGGCATGGCTATTGAAAAGTGAAAAGCGTTTTTCAGGCCCCCACCGATCAGAGTGGCCCCCATCGAGTGGTAATTGCAGCACTCGCTCTGGTGCCTCATGTGCCCCATGTGCCGATGGTCCGCCCTCTTGCAGGCAACAGCCACACAGCAACACAGCAACACAGCCACACATCCACACATCCTGCTGCATCATTCCGCTTGCTGCGGCAAATGATTTTTCAAGATTCGTCACAGCTGTGTGTCGACGATTTTGAAATTCATGCGATCTCGCAGATGAATGCAGGCAGAGGGAACGGAACGGAACGACGACGACGACGTCGTCGATGGTCGATTGTCGATCGTCGATTGTCGACGTAATCGCATGCAGCAAACAAGTTTCAAGAATTTATTTTTATAATTTTTTCCCTGTTTTCGCATACAAAAGTGTTGCAGCAGCCGCAGCCAAAGACGAAGCAGCAGCCAGCCCCCTCGCTGCAATCCCAGGGAGCCTTTCAGGCTCCAGCCTTTGTTTTTTCTGCTGATGCTGGCTGGCTGCTGGCTGGCTGGCTGCCTGCCTTTGCCTGGAGTTGTTGCTGCTTATATTTATGGCATATTGATTAAGTTATTAACATTTTATTAAGGCATTTCCAGTGAGCCCCGACGGCTGTGGAGCAGCCAAAACTGATTTTTAATTGTCGCCACAGACGGACGGACGAATGCACGGGAACGCGTATTGAAAATTGTTGAAATGATTGCCGCGCGCTGCATACTACAATGTTGCCTCGTTGCCGGTTGCCGGTTGCCTGCCCCGTGACTATCAAATGCCAGGCATTTATTTAATTTATTTAATTTAACTCAATTTGTTTCGACTGCTAATTGCAGAGAGCTCGCTGTAAGAGACGGAGATAGAAATGTCTTCGTGGAGAGTGCAACGCCTCCCCTCCCCCCTTTTGTTGTATTTATTTTATATTTATGCTTTACTTTTAGTTTTATTCTTACATAGCCGCTGCCCCCTAGGCTCCTCCTCCACTAAACTCAGCACTGAATAATTTCCCACTATATTTGCTTTGCCACACATTTATTTACTTGCTCCAAAGTATTTATAGTTTATATATTTTTTATTTATATTTTTCAACTTTTGTTTTTATTTTTGCAAACAAATTTTTCTAATTTATGTTGTGTGTTAAATGTCGGGGCAAACCAACAAAACCAAACAAAAAAGTGACAACCAAAATGTCAAATTGCTGTTGACAATCCGGACAGTGCCCGGACAATGGTCTGCACTCCACGCCACTCCGCTACCCCGCTGGCTGCCTCCCTTAACATGGCTTACAGTGGGGGTCCACTGCTACTCCTATCTCATGTCTGCAATCACTTTACTCCGCAAAGACAATGCCAGCGCATTATATAAATCATTTCGAATGCCATGCTCTTAATAGGGCCGCCAGACACCTCCGACATGGACACCACATTGGACATGGTCAACAGCAGTACATGTCTCTCTCTCTCTGCCCATTCCGTTCCGTCCGTACGTCCAAAGCGATCGCCAGCTGCTGTGCTTACGCTTCTGTAGAGCAACGGGGGTGTGTGCTCTAAGGGGAGGGGGGTGTGTGCTTTAAGTTATCGATTGAATGTCAATCAACATTATGGGAAATTGCATATGGGAGGAGAGGGAATAATTGAAGTCCACTTTCCAGTGTTTAGAGTGGCCATAAATGTCTAATCAAATCATTTGAAAAGGTGTTCCAGGGAACTAGCAGCTCTAAAGGAACCCCTTTAATTTATTATAATTATATATTTTATTAACTGCTAGCAGCAGCACTTAATACAATCAGAGAACTCTCTGGGCTGCGGCCCCAATTCTATGCTGCTGCTTGCCTTCATTCCTTTCTGGCCTGGAAATCCTGGCAAAGATTTTCTGCTCTTTACATGGCGATGTTCACCAACAAAGCCAACTCCATGTAGCGCGCCTTTTCGAACTTTGGCAGCTTGCGGTAGCGATGGTGCGCCACTCCCAGGATCTCGGCCTTGGTGAACGTCTCCTCCATGGACATGTCTTGCAGAATGTGAATCATCTCCTCCAGGTACATCATTGTGGGTGTAACCTTGCGCCAGAAATGATGCTTGTACCGCTGGATGGCCGAGTCGATAAGCAGTTTGTGGGAACAGTAGCCGCTCTTGGCCATAATTGTCGAAAGGGGGTAGGGAAAAACGAGTACAATTTTGCTTACTTTCACCGGAGGGAAAAGTTTAAGGAAACCAAAAAATATGTATATTGTGTTTTACAGTTGAACGAATGGAAACGTAATGGGGAATGGGAGGAATACTGGGGTGGGGGGGCAAGAATTTTGAGGCATTGCCTGCTTAGAGTCTGACATTTTAATACGAGAATCGAATGACAAACCAAACCTAATTGGCCCACAAATCCAAAGCCAAACCTAATGAACCCCCAAGCCCCCAAAGCAAAAGCAGCAGAGACGGAGACGGAGACAGAGACGCCGCCAACGCCACACAAACAAGACTCCGAAAACTATGTAAATCGATTTGTCGATTTGTCATACGAGTCAGCGCGAAACAGACACAGAAACTGCAAAAAATTCAAGCAAAAAAACAAACGAAACAAAAAAAAAAAACCGAAACTAAAGACTGGAAACCGCGAGACCCAAAGAAGACTGGCTGGAACTGGAAGAGAACTGCAGAGAGTTCCACTTCCACTTCGGTTTGGTTTGGCATCTTCACAAATGAAAATGAAAATGAAAATAAGTGTGAGGCGCTCTGGAGAGGGGGGGTTGCCGTCGCCGTCGCCGTTGCCGACACGCTTGTAGGTCGTCAAAGGTCCTGCCGTGAATTGTCATTGTCGTGAGTTGCATAATGCCGCACAAAATCGACACAACAATGCAACACAGGCAACATCCAAGGGGGCAAAACAGCAACAGTATCCAAGGGGCAGCAACAGCAGCAACAGCAGCAGCTATCAAAGCACTTAATACACTCAAAGAGCTCTCTTGGCCTGGGCCCCAATTCTATGCTGCTGCTGCTGCTGCTGCTTCTACTGCTGTCTGCTTGCCTCATTCCTTTCTGGCCTGGGCCAATTTTCAAAGCAATTTTCAAGCACTGCTGTGGCAGCA
Source organism: Drosophila tristis (assembly GCA_018150885.1). Lineage (NCBI taxonomy): Eukaryota > Metazoa > Arthropoda > Insecta > Diptera > Drosophilidae > Drosophila > Drosophila tristis. The sequence continues at coordinate 333,952 of JAECWT010000001.1, forward strand.
GTGGCATCAGTCGTAAATCAAACACAAGAGCAGCAGCAGTTGAAGCAGCAGCCAGCAGCCAGCAGCATTTCAACACCTTCGCTTAGACCTTGACTTGAAATGAAATCGAAATCGGATACAAATTCCGAATTCCGAATCCCCCAAATCCAAGTCCAAATCAGTAGCATTTTGTTGCATGGCATGGCATGGCATGGCCTGGCATGGGGGCATGGCCGAGTGGAGTGGAGTGAAGTCTGCTGCTAATTTGGCTCATTTTATTTTTAAGTAATTTGTAGCGGTACTTCCCCCTTGTGCTTCCTCCTGCTGCCGCTTAAAGTGCAAATTTTAGTGCCTTCAAGCAGACCCTCCATCACCCTCCTCCATACCAGAGAGCTCTATTCTAGCCATATAATTAACGTTTTCTTTCAGAGGCGGCAGAGACCGAGACCTGGCCTGGCTTAGACCTTGGCTTGTGCGATTTTTGCCTGATAAAATTGCCCCAAAAAAAAAAAAAGAGAAGCCAAAGAGAATACGGGAATTGCCATTGACTGCTGGTTGGGCTGACTGCTGGCTGTTGGCTGTTGGCTGTTAGCTGCTGTCTGTCAGCGCAGAGTCAACCGCAGCCAGCGGTTGAATTAAAATTCAAAACTCGTGACTTATTTAATTATAATGAGTTTAGATTAGAACGGTTTTGCAGCACGGGAGTTGGCAGCGGTACAAGGCGGCACACAAAGCCACAAAGTCACGGGGTTTATGGGAAACGAGATACAGATACAGATCGATTCCGTGGCAATACCAGGCAGTATGGTAATTTGTAACGAAAACCAAAAATTCGCTCATATATCAAACGAATCTCTCGGGTGTGTGCAGGCCCCTCAAAAAAAAAAATAAACAACAACAAAATAAATACAGTACAAAATTTTCGCAATTAAAGTTTTTAGAGTCCATGTTTTTCATTCGAGGTCGCTGCTTGCAACATCTTCAATCAAACAACCAAGCGGCAGAGGCAGAGCCAGACCAAACACCTACGTGGCAAACAAATCACCAAAAGCCATAAATCCAAATCCCATTTGTCAGCATTAGAAAATTATGCAGCAAGCAACATGAACAGAGAGAGCGAGAGAGAGAGAGAGAGAGAGAGGGGGTAGAGAAGTACAGTACTCGGTACAAGACCCCCTCCATCTGCAGAGATTCATAAATTAAATTACACGACAAGCGCAATAATAATAAAAACGATTTGAGGCCCACACGCAACCCGAAAAAAAACTGCATAGAAAAAAAAGAAACGAAAGCAAAAAGAAACAAGAAACCTGCACAAAGATTCATTAAAGATTTGCCCAAAAACAGCAACAGCAACCACAACACAACACAAATACAAATAACAGAAAAAATAAAGAATTAAATAGAAAAAAAAAGAATTAAAGAGAACAGCAACCGTTTTTATGCATGTAATCTGTGGAGGGAACATGCACAATGTGTCCCAACTGTAGAGGGAGAGGGGGAGCAGTGCGGAGAGGAGTTGGTGCAGGCAGAGGGGAGTAGCAGAGTGTGAAGGGAAGTGGATGGACGAGAGCGGTAGAGGTAGAGCACATAGAAGCCACAAACCAAAGATTCACAATTAAAATCAAAATAAATGATGATGATGATGATGATTATGGCAGCAGTTTGTTGTGCCACCAACAGTTGTTGCACGCATGCGCGGGCGCCATCATCAGCTGCCATCATCAGGGGCAGCCATCGTTGTTGGCTTATTGCCAAATTTGGTCAGGCGCAAAAGAGCCACCACACAGCACACCACACACCGCACACAACACAGACAAGCGGAAGCCACCACAGCAGACACCGACTGTCGCAGAAGTGTCATACTCGTACAGTGGAGAGCCATGGGAATCTGTGGCCAGCGAGTGGGTGCCACAAATGTGATTGCTGTTGCGGCTAAAAGGTGTGTGTCTCTGTGTCTGTTGGCCAAATGACAAAAGTCTTCAAGCAAAGACCAACAGCAGCAATTGCAGAGAATCAAATGCAGTAAATCAAACATTTGGCAGTGGCGTTGCGAGGGGCTGCTGCAGGGGGGAATGGCAAATATGAATCATTGCCGTGTTCTGCAGAGGATGATAGATACACAAGTGAATCATTTGGAGAACACTAAGTGGTGATAGAACTGCTACAGATCGTAGTAGATATCACTGAAAGATCGTTTAAGATCTGCAGTAGATGGATTATTAAATCCCTAAAGAACCGTCTATGGATCCTCTCTAAACCCCAAACATCTTCTCCTGGCTCTCTGTATGAATCACTAAATAGAGATCTTTAAAGAGAGATTCGCTGTCCGCTATCCGTTATCCCCCATCCCGCATCCCCCAGCCTTGAACCAGTTTTCCTTGCCAAACTTGCAATTGTTTATGCCGCAAATTTGCGAATCAATTGAACGAATCGTACGCGAATCAGCCAACAACAACAATCATTCAATCAGGTCAGCAATTGTTATTGCCTTTTTCCGCTACCCCCGGTCACCCGGTCCCCCTGCCACCCTTCCTCTTCCCTTCCGCAGCAGCATGACTTCCCAAAAAAACAAAATCAATTATATGCATAAATTTCCAAAAACAATAAGCACAACAAAAAAGGAGAGATAAAAGAGAGAGAGAGACAGCAGACAAAAGGCAACGTGCGACGTGCGACTGGCAAATCGATCAATGTCAGGAAATGATGGCAAGGTTATGACAATTATCAACGCGGCAGATTGGCGGCCAGGCAGAGGAAAAGGCAAAGGCAGAGGCAGAGGCAGAAAAAACAAGGCACCAAATATTAATTATGTCCATCATCATTATCATCGTTGGCAGTGGGGTTGGTTCGTTCTGGCCAGCAATTGCAGACTGGCTAATGGCAAATGGAAGTTGCCCAAGTTGCTGTATTAATTATACGCCACGTTGACCCATAAAACTCTTTTTGCAAACAACACACAAAACAAAAAGAGAGACTTTGACAATTGTTTTGGCGCAGCAGCAGCCCACAGTACACAGGCAGTCGTTTGTTCTCTGTGACTCATTGTAGCTGCCTCAACTGCTGCCCTGCTCCCATGCCACTGCCACTGCCACTGCCCCTCTTCTGTTGCATTGTGCGTTGCTGCTGCTGCTGCTGCTGCTGCTGCTGCCGCTAAGGTGCGTTTTTCTTCTTGTTTTTGGCTTAGAACCGGGTCTGTGTACGGGCACTTGGGGCCTGGCTGCTGCCAAGCCATTTATTGCCTTCATGGCACTCAATTTGTTTGGCCCGCGGCAGCAGGCTGCAGCGGCTGCAGCGACTCCATAATAAAATGTTTTTTATTATACAATTTAGTTGCTTTAACTTGCGTGTAAATCGCCTTTTGCATATTGACACATAATCATTGTCTTGGCAAAAGGCTTTTGGCCACAAAGAAGACATACAACACAGAACCGAACAGGCAATGCTCTGCCTTTGGCGGAGAAACTGAACGATTTCCCCCATTCCTGGGAAGTGCTTCAAAGAGTGTAGCTGTAGCCTTCGGGCAAATACCCTCAACGATGGCCTTATTGGTCGTTAATTCCACAGAAATTCTTTCCGTTTTCGTATCTATTTTATTACCTAACCCACAAAGAGCGCCAAAACATCTGAAAATGTAGACAAAGGACTCGGATCTGACATTGCATATACCCTACCTGTGGCAGGGTACATTCGAACTGAGACAAAAAACTTATTACATGTTGCGCTGAAAACCGTTGCAAATCTAATGAACATTTTCATTTTGCAGCATTTTCATTGCGTGGGTGGACTTTGGGGGCTTGGAGTCTCTGGGAGTCTCTGGGAGTCTTGGGCTTGTGCATTGAATGGAATCGAATGGAATGGAATGGAAGGAGAGTGTAGAGTGGCTGCCACAAGACGGTGTGCCGCCATAATTCAACGATTCTAATAAGTGGGAAAACGAAACCCGATTACACCTCGTGAGGAGTGGAGTGGAGTGTCCCTCTCTCTCTGCCTCCTTCTCTGGCGTGGAAATTCCTTGCTAATGAGGTTAATAATCCAACGAAAGACATTTAAATGAGCGATAGAGAGAGAGCGAGAGAGAGGGAGATGTTAACAAGGAAAATGAGGTCGATTCTCAGGCTGTGTGAGAGAGGATGCGCGGAATTAGCAGATAATCCGCGAGTAGGAAAATAATTAGAATTTCCTGCAGTTAAAAAAGAGATTCAGAAAAGTGGGATAACAGCAGGGGAGGGGATGATGGCCAGTTAATCTTCCATTTAACATTCCACTGGCCTGGCCTCCCTGCCTGGCTGCCTCCTCCTCGCTGATCCTCCAACGAAAGTGCATGCCTCCCCTCACTCGCTGCCTGTCTGCCGCTTTGCCGCAAATTGGAAGCTGACCTCAGAAGAGGGGTCTGCAACGTGCGTCTCCTCATACGATGCAATCGATTGTGCAAGCAGGCACCCAGCTATCAGGCAACATGCAGCATGAGGCATGAGGCATGAGTCGATGGTTAAAGCCTACACCAAGGCAGCCGCATGATTGAATTACATTCTGTTGCAAGGCAAAGGCAGCAATGGCAACATGCAGCAATGTTGCAGCAGCAGCAGCAGCAGCAGCAGCAAACGGTAGCTGCCATGCACGTGTTGATGCTGCCACTGCTGCCACTGCTGCTGTGGCATGTTCGCCTGGCTTAGTGCAACTAATTAGACGTCATTGTCTGGCCAGAGAGCAGCCGCAGCAGCAGCAGCAGCAGCAGCCTCGTTTGGCATTTGCGGGGCATATCGAATGCTGGACCAGGCAGCAGCTGTTTTGGGGTGCCTGCCACTGGGAGCTGGATGCCTGCCTCCATTGTTATCTTTTGGCAGCGCTAAAAGGGGTCATTATGTCAAGGATTTCACTGTACAGTGTGTACGTACAGTGGGGGCCATCGACTGGCAGATCTATTCCACTGTGGCAGCCCCCTCTTTTACGCCGCCTGCCTGCCTGCCTGCCTGCCTGCACTTCCTGATAGCCACAACAGTCTCTGAGTCATGCCAACGGTTCAGTGTCATTGTTGTGGCGGCTGCGGCTGCGGCTACTGCTACCAGTTGCACGCTGGCAGTTGTTGCACGCTGCAGCGTTCTTTGTGCCGCAATTAAGCGCCTGACAAAATGACTGACAATCCGACTGTCGTCTGTGCAGCCTTTTGCGTCGAGATCTGTCTCTAGATCTGCCACTGCCACTGCCCCAACCACCCCTCTGTCTCTGCCACTTTATTTAGTTTTTTCTTTTTTTGGGTAATTGCTAATCCCCGCTAACGAGGCATTGAGCCGCCATGTGAGCCACTGCCACTGCGTCGTTGCACTGCCAAGTGTCCAGTGGGCGTCGCGCATTAGTTTTCAATATCTGCCTGCCGCTGCCGCTGCCGTTGCAAGTTAATGTGGCGTTCAATGATTGCGTCTAATGATTGATTGCCACAGATATGCAAAAACAAAAAGCAAAACCCAACAAGTCTTCTCCTCCAACGCGATCCTTCAACGAGCAAGCGAGCGAGCGAGCAAGGGAGAGAGAGAGAGAGAGTGAAACTCTGAAAATGAAAACGAAATTGGTCTGCAACTGCAACTGGTTCCTGTTGCATGCTGCATAGTGCATGGTGGTTGGTGCTGTGCTGCTTGCGGCTTCAAACGTGACGCTGCTGACCCACTGAACCCCGCCAGAGGCAGTCCGCAGTCGCCGCAGTGGGTGATGGGTGGCGGCACACAGTGCAGTGTGCCTTTTGGGTGCAAATTGTTGCAAGGCACCGGCAGGAGACAGAAATATTGAAGCACACACAAAATGCCGTCCCAGAGCGGAGCTTGAGCTGTAGCTGGTGCTGGTGCTGGCGTTGGCGCTGGAGCGCTGCTCGTGCATAAAAGTTTATTGATTCTGTGCCGGCGATATTAGCCCCCCGCGCCGCACCACTAGATGTTGCATAATTATTTTCAGCATAATATCAATTTAAATATAGACACAGATATCGATTATCCATTACGGAATGGGGTCGTCGCCAATCGACAATCGAAAATGGAAATGCAAATGGAAAATGGGGTTCAAAAGTGCAGCCTGCTAAATTGAGCCAAGATTGTGATTTGTCAATCCGGAGAGTAGGAAAGCAGGCAGGTGCTGCCATTTAACGGTAAGTGAGAGAGGATTAACAGGGGAATTCTGAGAGGATTAACAGGGGAATTGGGAGAGGATTTGACGAGAAATTGAAAAGAGAATATCGACAGGAAATGGAAAGGGGATTTTCAAAGGAATTAATAAAGAAATTTACAGAGCAATGGAGAGAGGATTTCCAGGGCAAATGGAGTAGCATTTCCAGAAGAATTTGGATACAGAGAGAGAGAGAGAGAGAGAGAGAAGATTTCCTTTCATTTGCGCTGCTCCAAATGGATGGCTGCAGCCGCAGCAGCCATAAATCCCCACCACACGAGCGAGGTAGAAGTCGAGCGTCGGAGTGTCGACTGTCGATTGTCGACTGTCGATTTTGGCAGTGTGGCGACGACAACTTCATAAAATGTTCGCTCGCTCTAATGTCAACGCCTAACAGGTAACAACATATTGCAATTTGGCCAAATTGCTGCGCGGCTAATTGGCACGTGTTGCAGGGGCACAACACTGAGGCAGCAACAGCAACAGCAATCGCCTCTTATTTGTGGAAGACAGAATTCCACTTAAAATGCAAATTTTGCAGCGTTGCACGTGCAACACAGGCAAGGGAAAACAACAACACAAAAACAACCTCCCATAGAAGGATGCCGCCCCGCTGTCGATTGGCTGGGCTGCCTCGTAATTTGTACGCAACACGGTGGGGGCATCTGTAGAGTAGTGTAGAGCAGAGAGTGGCATCGTGTGTAGCGTGCAACGTGTGGCAGTGCTGCATACTCTCCCACATCTACCGAATGAAGACATAAAATCGACTTTAGTACCCCGTGTGATTGGTGGAGTGCGTTGCATGCTCTCCTTTTGCGGCATGTTAATGACTTTATTTTACTATTTTGTGGCACAGTGAAAGCTATGGCTGTGGCTAGTGCCAGTGCCTGCCTCCGCTTGCCGCCCTCCCTCTGCTGCTGCCACAAACAATGAAATGTGCAACAAACTAAAGTGCAATTTATGCCCCAATACGTGTAAATAAACCAAATTGGTCACGTTTAAACCATTCGAATTAAATTATTCACACACACAGCACACCACACCACACACCGCACACCACACCACACACCACACACCGTCGAAGACGCGCCACGGGGGAGGAGTGAAACATACAATAAATACACACCAATTTATTTGGCAGCCAAAAACATAACGATGAACCATAACGAGGTGGGGTGGCTGCACTCGGTGTGGTCGAAGCTAAAGATACCCTGCAATATTAGAATTTTCATTATTGAAGCTTCGTTTGAATGATGTTTGAGGAAACCTTCGGAAACAAACACAACAACAATGCGCGACCCACACGCGACAGATTTAATGGAATCTATTTTTGTGCCGCTTTTGTATGAAGGGTGCCCATAGTGCGGCTCCAGGAACTTGGAACGCTTGCGTGAAGCATTGCAAATAATTAACGGGATCTACTTTTTGCTGCGTTAATTCCTTGTCTTTATTTCATTTGCTTGATCGATTAGTTCTTGATGTTGCTCCAGCCAGAGGCTTTCCCGGGGCTGCTCAGAGCTGCCTTCAAACTGCCTTCGGGTAGCAAACCCCTGCCAAAAAGCCTCATACCTCTCCAGCAGGTTAGCCAAAACACTTGCGACTATGTATCGGTTTCCGTGCCTCTTCTGCTGTGGTTGTTTGGCGGCTGCTGCCTGCAACATGTGTTATGACCATTATGGCCGTTGTATCAGTGTTTTGCTTGCAAGGGGTTGTCAGGGGTGCTCTGGGGGTTAAGAGCTTTAATAATTTAATGAAATTTAATATAAAACATTTTGACCGCCTGCCCCCTGCCACATTCATTGCAGGAGTGTTCCACCAGCCGAGCGAAGGCTTATCAAAAGTGGTTTGTGGCATAAACACTCTCGGACCAATTTTGGGGGCGACTCACGACGGGACTGCAACTGACAGCAACAACAATTGCTGATTAGCCGCCTGACATATGCCCCAGAACGTACTCGCGTACTCGAACGATTGCATTTTACACAATTAGCCATTTTGCAGCAACAGAAACAGAAACAGCAACATTTTTGTCACCACGAGGCAATGGGCAGGCAATGGGCAATGGAACGCCAAGCGACGCGTTGCATGTGTAGCAACAATGTTTGTCAACACAATTGTTGCCTGTCTGTCTCGTCGTCTGGCGGCTGGGTTGCATGGCTACGGCTATGGCTATGGCTATACCTATGGCTATGGCTATGGCTGTTTCTGTTGCCATGACTGTTGCACTGTGGTTTCTGTGTGCTGTGCGGAATTTATGCAAATGATCGTCAGGCCAATGCGTTGACAATATGTCACATGTCACTTAGTCGCCCGCCAATTGCCATGCAAGCACAAACACACACACACACACACACACACAGCCCAATACCTGAAGACAAAGGCAATTTGAATCGATAGATGGATGGATAGATCGAACTATAGATTTCTTATGTGGTTCCAAGGCACAGGCACAGGCACCCGCACGTTCTGAACTCTGGCTACGAACCCCCGAAGCAACAGAGCAGCGCCAGAGAAACGAACGACAGAAGTGAACAAACGAAAATGGTAAAAATCGCAGGCATTTGACCTCAAAATAGACAACAACTCTTTGCAGATAGACTTTGAATAGGTGCCTACACTTTTGCATACAGCCAGGCATATGGGCTTAATTTGTGGGATATGTCATGCATTACTGATTAAAGAGATTATTTATACCATATGTAAGTATATGAGTAGAGACTTTGAGTGTGATTATTCCATACTTAGTGGGTAGGCAGAGAGGTAGCTATTTTAGCAGGATTAAAATTGACTTGTTAATACACTTTTGAATACATTTTCCTTGCATGAAAAACTGTCATTAAACTATGTCCAAATGTCCACACTTTTCTATACAATTGATAATAATTTTTGTTTGGTTTCTTTTTTGCAGGGTTTCTCTAAAAAGTGCACAACTTTAATAGAGACATTTGATATGCAAAAAGTAAGTTCACTCAAGCTAATATTGGACATTTCTTTGGTATCCTTATGTAATGAATACCTATTGAAAATAAATAACATTTAATTGATTTTTAAAGCGATAGTCTGTGGTTATCTGTTCTTTAAAATTTTTACTTAGGGCATGCATAGATTATAGAACAAAAACACATCGTAATAATCCTTACATATTGTGTTCTACTCTTGAATAAAAATCAACTGCCTCTTGCAACATTTTCTTAGGGTATCTCTGCCCTCAGTGTGTGTGTGTGGGTTATATCCTGTAGCGATCTATCGATCGTGTTGGCTGCCTGCTGACTAATGCCTCGATTGTTGTTGCTGCTGCCTCATGCTGCTGCTGCTGCTGCTGCCGCTGCCTGCTGTTGCTGTGGCAATTGATTAATTGTCAAATTGCTGAAATGAGTGCAAAGACTTGTTCGGCTGTCGCCTTGCGTAAATCATTTTTACGCGCTCATGAATTTTCCACGCATGGTTTTCCTTCTTATTTTTTGTTCCCTCTAATACTCTAATGAAGTTGTTTTTTCTGTGGGCACCCCCCACTCTGCCTCTGCCGCTGCCGCTGCCGACGCCTTCTGCTGGTGCTGCTTATCCTGGCACGCGCGTGCGTGCTGTCTTTTTCGAGATGATTGCAATCGACACAAAAAGAGAGAACCCAAAGCTCCAGCGCTCCATAGCTCCAAAGCTCCAGCTTCGACTCCAATTCCGTGGCGACTCTAGAGCGCGGAACAGAATGATTTATATGCCGTTGCAATCAGAGGCAAATGCGATATCCCAGCGCCAGTGTTAGATTTTGATATATTGTCTGCGTGTGTTTCTGTGTGTGTTTGGGCTTTCGCTCTGGGGTTTGGGGGCACGCGCAGGATGTGTTTTCGTGGCTGTTTTTGGTTCTGTTGTTGTTGTCCCATGCCAGCAACAATTAACGCATGCGTGCCACAAAACACCAACACCAGCGATAAGCATCAAAACTCGTTGTGTTCCCCCAGCCCACCCCCTTTCAAATGGGGTTAAGCGACTGTGGGCAGAGTTCTTCTATAACCGTAACGAAACGAAACGAAACCGAAAGAGTCCAGGCCGCCAGTCCGCCAGGCTGCCAGTCCGCAAAACCTTGCGCCATTATGTGGCACAAATATTTGCCAAACAATAAGGCCAGGCCATGCCACAAAGAAACGCCATTAAGGCCGAAAGCAAACGTTGCAGACTCCGGGCTCCCCCCCACTGGAGGCTGCTGCTGAACTCTAACCCTCATTTGCGATCGATTCGTGGCGATTTTCGTGGCGGCAACGGCGGCGTCTGGAATATTTTCGTGCCGCGCAACGTGCACAAATCCAAAAATCGAAAATTTAGTTGCTTACTTTTATGTAATTTCCCTTTTCTTTGTGGGACGTTGGCAGGGGCAGAGGGTGTGCAGAGAGTGGGCCTCCCGCTGCTCTAAACGAGCATGAAAGTGATTGCCAATAATTGCATAATCAGGCCCCCAGAAGAATCGCCTCAACAGGTTGCTGGCTGCTGCCACAAAAGTGAAACTTTGACATTGGCTGGCTTAGTGGCAAGAAGAGGGCTAAGGAGGAAAGGCTTTTGGAGTTCATTTCAGGTGAATGTTCCATGGAATGGTCAACGACCCAAAACGGAAAGTAAAAATCGAAGGCAAAAATTCTGTGGCAACAAAAGAATCCACAGAGTGGCCTGCCACATGCCTTTGGGGGCTACATTCTCACACGAAAGACAAATAAAAGTGAATTTATCACGCACTCCCATGACTAATTCTTTGCCAGGGATTTACGACACTATATTATCGGTTATATCGGAACAGTGCACAGTCGAGGGGAACACAACAGTTGCGAGTCACTCGTTAAATTCCAATAAAAAACAAAGTTGAAAGCGAAATCGTAGCCAGCGACTTCCAGTTGCATTTTTCCTGCCATTTCCATTTTCACTTGTGTCTCTTTTTGCAATATTTGTTACTTACTTTCCTTGTTTTTTTTTATTTGTTTTTATTTAAATTCAATAAATAAACAAATCATTTTTTACAACAAAATTTCTGCTAAATTATTGCTCAAGTTTTATGTGTGTATGTTTTTCGCTGTTTTTGTTTTGTTTGAGCAGATGACTGATGCCGAAGCCACATGCGATCATTCGCAGGGGGAATGAAGGTACTCGGAGCACTGGGCACTGAGCAATCGCGAGTGCACTCACTAGTCACCGAATTACGCGATAAATATTCATAAATTTATTGATCAATAAATGTACTGGGAATAGACGAACCCTGTGGGGGGCAAAGTTTTCTTTGCTGCAAAAGAAAATGCCATGGAAAATGTAAGGAAATGCAACTGCTATGAAATCTTAGGAATTGTTGCTGTTTTTTTACTGTGAGAAAATATTATTTAAATTCGAGAAAATTAACTTTTTTTTGCGTTGCTTTCTTGAAACCTTAAAAAAAATATAAAGTAAAATTTTGATTCTTGTGATTGAAAACTTTCAATATATTGCTGGCAATCCCATGAAAATTATCTCTCTTCTTTTATCAAAATAGTTATTTTAAATAGCTTCCCAAATACGTATATAGATTTTCCAATTTCCCAATGCCCCGCAACAAAATGCGAATAAATCTTCAAGGCGATTGGGAAATACACACATTTTCACAGCCGCCAAAACAGAATCGGAGGTGGTGGTGCAGGGGGTGGCCAGAGTCCAAAAACTAATTATGTACGAGAAAACAACTTTAGATATTGCCAATGGAATGGGAGTCCATGGATCTGTAGCGACGGGGGAGGCTGCTGCTGCAAGATACATTTAGATGGAAGCAGAGAAAAACCAGCAGTGAAAAAAAAGATCAGAAAATACAAGTACGAGTACGAGTGCTCTGTACTCAAAAAATTGAACATGATAAATTCATAATTGTCCATTCAACGAACACGAACTATAATTCATGTTAGAATAATCGAATCGGACGCCATTCAGAGACCATTCCGACCAGAAACCATTCAGAAAGCCTCAATTGAGGACGCAGACGGCGACGGCCAAAGCCCAACGAAAGAAAAAAAAATCCACAGTAAAAAAAATGGCCAACATAGGTCAGGCGTAACGAGTCATTCATGTTGCAGCATGCAGCAACTGCAACGCTGTTTTGCTGTGTTGCTGCAGTTGCAATTGGTACAGTTTTTGCTGCAGTTATTGTTGCACCCGCATAAGTCACACTCTATGAGGAAATCAAAGAAAAATCAAAGGTTTTAGAACTTGAAAGAAAATATTTTGATAAATGTGGGGAAAAATAAATGTAGATTTTCCCTCTAAAACTCTAAAGAGAAAAGTTGAGCTCATAGATTTTGCCATTCAAAGTGAGTTTTAGCCCCCAATGGCTCTGGCAACATCAGGTGGCGCCACTCAATTGCCGTCACGTTCAACGTTCAACGATTGCTGCAACAACAACAAAAACAACAACTGTGCAACTCTGGGGTTGGCGCTGCTGGCGATTAATACGCAAAACGCTTTGGCATCTTAAATATTGTGGCGTGAGATATTTGTTGATAGAGAATCAGTAGGTGGGTAGGGGAGGGTGGAGAGGGGTGGAGAGGGGTGCAAGGGGCATGTAGCGGTGGAGATTAATGTGAATATTGGCAATCAACATTTGTATTTGTATTTGGTGGAGGGAGGGAGAATGCATTTGACATTTTGCTGCAGCCAGGGGAATGGAGTGGCGTGCAGTGGAGTACAGAAAGGAGTGAAATATTTGGGGAATTCCATGCAAAGTTCATTCATTCATCTGCCGGGGACTTATGAATACAACACTCAACAGAAGAAAGCGCTGGAAAATGTTTTATCTGACCAAACACAGTATCCATAATTTGGAGATTTAAGGATCAGGGGTTTCCATTATTATTATTTCTGTATTGCTATGCCTCTGTGCATGCTGCCGCATTCTCAAATGAATCACAACATAATCAAGTTTGAGTTCTATTTAATTGTATGATAAATCATAGTTTTAATACACTCCCAGAAGACACCACTCTTTTTTCTATAGAACCTATTTTTCCCACTAGAACTTGTCTAAATTTAAATAACTTTCTGCAATTAATTTGCATTTACGCGAATATTTGTTACACGCTGCAATAAATTTTAATTCCAGAACAAGAAATCGACTCGCAGATAAAGTTGCAGTCGCAGTTCCCCCATTCAATCCCTGTCTAATTAGAGGTCTCTCTGCAGCTGTTGCCTGTGAGAATGATTCGTGAATATTTATGAACTTTGCGGAATAACAAATTGAAATTGTTTAGCAGATTTATTTCCACAATTAGCACAAAACCATGATCATAATTAGCAAACGGAATACGGAATGGCAATTGTTTGTCTGTCTAGCTCTCTCTCTCTCTCTCTTTCTATCGATTTGTGGCACGTACATAATTTGATGAAGACTCTGCCACAAAACGTTTGACGTGCTGCTGTCTTTGGTAGACTCCATATGGGTGGGGGCGGCAAGTATCATGAAGCCCCAAATATGGCCATCGATTAAATGATTTTCATGTGCCATAAACGACGCGCGCGCAGCCTTTAATAAGCCTCCAATTTTAACGAGGCTGCTGCTGCTGCTGCTGCAAACAGAAACTGAAATTGAAACCCGTTGCATGCCCCCTATCACCATCCCCATCCCCACACCACACCAATCCAATCCGCAGAATTGTCGCAGACGTCGAGGCTCCATCAAGGCGTCCTCCATTGGCGGCGGCGGCGGCGACATGTTTAGATATGCGTTCGACTCGGCTTAATTGCAAGTTTTATAGACAGACAATCTTTGCGGCAGTTACAGGCTGCAGGCTGTGGCTGTAGCTGTAGCTGTGGCATGACTGGAGTAGGAGCATAGATGGATAGTAATTTTAATGGATATTTGATGGATACTGACTGCAGTCATAAATATCGTAGCGTTTCGATTCGATTCGGGACGGAAGAGGGAGGACTCCTAATGATGGAAAGTCTTCCTGCAAATTGATATCGAAATCTGTCGCAAAATGAAGTCTCTTAAAGTCTTAAAGATATATGCAGTAGGCACTGCTTGGGGGGTTACCAGAGGTCACATCCTGTACCTTTTCCGCCCAACCACTATTTTTCCCTGCCGTAATACTTAATCGCCTGTCGATAGACAGGCTGTCATTAAATAATGCCAGGCCATAAAAGCTCCACCAAAAATACATATGAAAATGCAAAATGCTACAGCAATCGTACAGATATTTTTACAATTTATTAAAAATTGATTGTATTGCCATGCCCCATGCCACACAGAGCAGCACAGTGCCAATGTGCAACACTTATTTTTTTTGGTTTTTTCTGACTGCAAGTTGTAGCTCCCACTTGTTGAACGCTTTTTGGTGCGAGAGGGGATCAGAAGAAACTACGTGGAAAACTCGTGAAAATTGCATTTTAATAAATTCAGATTGCGGGCTCTTTATCGGCTCTCCGACGGAATATGTTCGCTTGTTCGTTTGGTGTTTGGTGTCTGCCATAAATGATTTTAATGCGTGAGTGTGTCCATAAATTTATGCCACAGATAAAGCCATAGATATAGTGCCCCCTCACTCCATACGTACTCATACTCATACTCCGCCCCGCGTACTCTCGCGGATTTTTAATTAAACTTTTCTGCACTTGACCCGCATCGGTATTTATCGCATGGAGATTTATCTTTCGATTTATGTGGAGCTACAGCATAATGTTTGCTTGTCAAAACAACACCTTCGAAACAGCAGAGATTGCACAAATAATTTCTCACGTTGCAAGGCCCCACAAAAATTATGACAAAATATTAATACAAAATACGAGTACGATAGGGGGGGTAGCTCAAAGCAAAGGCCGCTCCAAAACCGGAGTTCTATCGATTTGACCCGCTCTAGAAAATGAGGCTTAGAGTCAACATAAAAAACATTCGGACTGACTGCAGCTCAGTTTTGTTGCATGTACGAATTTAATTAAAAAACTTTGTTGTGTATTTGCGTGCATATTTCATAAATAATTATTATCACTAGGTCGATTTTCTGCCTGATTTTGTGTGTTGTTTTCAAATTATTTATGGCCTGAGAGCCGGAATTTGAGTCTAAATCATGTTCTATGGCTCTGGCAAAAGTGCCTGAAAATTAATGAGAAACCAGAAAAGATTAAAGTTGTTAACATGCTGTGGCAGATACAAATGAGATTTACAGTTTCTGGCATTTAAAGGTAAAAATTAAATAATAAATAAAACAATAAAATTGTAAAAAAAAATATTAAAAAAATTAAAAAAGATAAAAATAATAATAGTTAATACGTTATAAGGAAATACAAATAATTGAATAAAACAAAATAAGAAAATAATAATAATATGTATGTATGTATGTATGTATATATAAAGATTCAATTAAAGAGCAAGCAAGTTTTAATTTACAACACAAATGGCTCATTTAATTATTCCGAGAACATGGTCTCGAAAATAATTGTTAATAAAAAATTGTAGTGGATTTAAGTCTCCATTTCATTGATTTTTGCTGTGGCATATGCTATCTTCCATCGTTTCTAGCATCGTTTAACATTCTTATGCCAATTTATCTTTGCGTTCTTTCCCCCATTAGATGATCCATCAATAAGTATCTCAAAAGTCTCTTTAATTAGCCATAAAATATGTCGTTTCTGTTGGCATTTTTTCTGGACTCTCTGGCCCACGTCTCTGCCGTAACTCCTGTGGCAAATAAAAATGCCTCACTTGTTTGCCGCAGACGTTCGATTAATTATGAACCGAGCTGAAAGCGCGCCATTAACATGAAAAAGTCAAATCTATCTAAATATTTGTCTGTGGGGCAGGCAGAGAGCTCTCGGACTCGGACTCGTACTGGGATTCCGATTCGGACTCTGCTGGACGACTGTTGCTGGCTGGTCGTTTTGCTCCTCTTGTAGCTGTTTTGGATGGAGTCTTGGGTTGGAGTCTTGGCTTGGAGTCTTGGCCAAATGTGCAAGTTGGCAAGTCATTTTTATCGCCCCGCAGTAATCTGAGCTGCACGAATGTGCCGACGACTACGACGACGACGACGACGACGACGGCGACGACTCGGACGATGGAGAGGGAATATATATAACATGGCATCATTTGCTGCCAGGCGCGCGTTTGCTTGTTGTACAATAACCTCCCCACCCTCCCCTCTCACCTATTGCTGCTCCTCCCTTTTGTTGCCGCTGGATGATGCAACCTTCTTTCCTGGTCAACAAGTGACTCGCTTGCTCGCTCTCTCCCTCTGTCTATCTCTCTCTCTCTCTCTTGCGGATAGAACATGTTTTGTGCTGCCGCCGAAACAAGTTGAGGAAGACCTTTATTTGGGTCACTAAGCCATGAAGCTGGAGCCGAGAAATAGCCATGAAGCTCAGGCCATGATTTCCTGAAGGAGGCGCTGGCTAATTAGACAACAAATGTGGCCCCAAAAGGGGGTTACACTTGCCACAGCTTTTGCAGATAGAAATCTACTTTAAAGATCTCACATTTCATGCTAGTCAGAGATACATTTCTCCCTCTCCGTTGGAGTTTGGAGTGTACGGAGTATTCCCTGACACGATTTGTCGTTTTGGCCAGCGGGCACACGGCACATCCTGCCCCACAACACACACACACACACACACACTCGAGTTACCCCTTCTGTGTCTCTCTGTCGCTGACTCTCTCGCTGGCGGCCTCTGGCTTGTTGTCTTTATTAGCGTTTTGGTAATAAATCAAAGCGCCATCGACAAACGAGACTCACATGTGGCAGTGGCAGCTCTGGCTCTGGCCCTGGCTATGGCTATGGCTCTGGTCTGTCCCCTAGAGATACATGTACATGCATGCACCCCCTTCTACCCGCTCCTTTAACTATCGTTTACTTTACATGCGCTTAAACGGGTGGGCAGGTGGGCAAGGGAACGGGTGGGGGGGGGGCACTGTGCAATATTTCAAAATTAATCCAAATGCCACAAGACGATGACGAAGTGTGGCAGGCTGCACTTTTCTTTGTGCCAGTGAAAATAAATCAATTGTGAGTCGAGTTGTTACTCAATCTACAAGCGAAACTCTTTGCAGATAGAGTATCCGAACTTGTGGCCAGGTTGTGCAGCCTTATAAGGCCTGTTGCAGCAGCAGCAGGAGATAGAAATTAATTGCTCGACTAATGAAGCAGAAAGATCCCACCACAGCGATGAGATCTAACATAACAGATTGAAGATAAGGCCCCAAAAGGCTGTCAAGATACGCTGCAAAATACAAAGAGATAGTGCCAGAAAAATGGCAGCAAAAGAGAGGCTTAGGACTTAGCAGATACTCTGATTGTTAGATCATATATTTAGGGGGTAGATATCACAGCCCACAAGCCACGATCCATCATTGGCATTGGCTATCCATCGACTGACTGCCGGCTGCCTGTGCGCCATCTATCAACATATTTCGAATGCTATCGAAACTAATTGCAAGCTTAGCTTCAACGTCAATGCCTTAGTTAACTCAACGGCAAACAGAGTGGAAAGAAACCTTTCCACATGCCCCAGAGAGCGAGAGAGAGAGGGAGATGGGAGAGGGGAACGATGCAGTGGAACCCAACTGCGTTTTGGGCCTCATGTCAATGGCTGTCGTGCCTCTGCGAGAGACATGAAAAACGAATTCAAGTCAAACTTTGAGATTTCGAGGCTCGAATCTGTAAAGCAAACGCACGTGCCGCACAAGCGAAACAACTTCATTTGTGGAGCAGCAGCAGCAGCAGCAGCCGCAGCAGCAGGCAGACTCTCTGGAGCATGGTGGGGGCAGGACAGGACAGGGCAGGCAGCGTGGAGCGTATGGGACTCTTGTATAGCACAATTTTTGACATTTTTGTGGCGCCAGCCAGCAAGCAGGCAAGCATCACGGGGCAACGGGGGTAACGGGGCAACGGGCAACGAGCAACAGCTGACATGCGTCAAACAACAATCAAAATACATTCGTTGTTCCGTCCGTTCGTGGCAGTGTGTGGGGCAGGGGTAGGCAAAGGTTGGGGTGTGGAAAACGTGATCTTGCCTCTTGTTTGGCCATTCATTACGGACTCGTTTTGTATTTTTTTGGGACTGGCTCGCAGAGCGAGAAGCGCCCCGGCCAACGGCACACACATGACAGAAAATCTTTGGGATGTTTGTTGGGCTGCCAATTAACCGAAATACTTACCAAAAAATAAATAAAAAATACAACCGAAAAGATACAAGAATGGAATGGCAGCAGCAGATGGAAAACAAAAAAACGAAGGCTTTGATACACTAGAAAAATGATTGTTGCGATGGATCTTTGCTTTGAAGTTTGTTTCTACAGGAATAGCCCATGATTTATATATATTATATAGATGGGATTTGTACATTTTGGTGTGTGTATTTTGTACGTTTATATTGGCTATAAGTCAGTGTTAAAAGTGTACAAAATTTCTTGAAGTCTTTTTTTTCAGAGATGGAAAAATGCTGAAAAGGAATAGGGAAATTCTTAAGCAATCTGCAGCACTAAACATCCATATCTTGAACGTTAGCCCATAGCTTCGTTTGGAAGTTTAAAATTGGAATAATTCCAAACCTTGGGCATCCTTTGCTGCATTACAAAGCACGTATAAAAATCCCAAATATCGCCTTCCAGCAAGAGTATAACAAATAAGTGAATAATCGTAAAAATGTGAACCAAAGCGAAAGCCAAAGTCACATCGTAGGAGCAGAGCAGAGCAGAGCAGCGCAGAGGCAGGCGTTGCATGTAGCGAGTACGAGTGATGGCGGTGTGGCGGCATTTTATCGCTTGCCGAATGATCTTTTCACTTGTGAAATCCCAGAAATCATTAGCGGATCAACCACCCCCGAAACCGCCCGACATTCTCCTGCTTCTCCGTCTCCGTCTCCCCCTCCATCGCTATCTAAATCTGCGTCTGCGTCTGTCTGCCCTCTCCAACTTCGACTACGTGACAATTTTTGTTCGTCGTCGTCTGATAAAAACGAAAACTTCGAATCAAAGAAAACTTTGGAGTGGCGAAGAGAGAGAGAGAGACGGGGGGACAAGGCGTTGCTTATGAATTATTAAGTTGTTTTTCCGCTCAAAGACCAACCGAAACCACTGAGAAAGAGTGGAGAGAGGGGGAGAGTGGAGCTTAAATTAATTAAAACATTTTTGCATTAAGTACGGACTTGCGCGCGGGCCTCCTCCCCTTGCTGGGGTCTCTGCCCATTTAAGGCGTTTTTTTTCGGTGCGGTAGAGGGAGGGGAAGGGGACCATTTGGCAAGACACTTTAGCCACAAACAATTTTCGGTTGGGGAGTAATTTTGTGTGCGCTTTGGGGACCGAAAATCAACTCGAATGCAAAGCAGACTCCGCGTACCTCCGACGATACTCTTTCCTGCAGTTCGAGCAGATCTCCTATGATGAATGGCAAGTCCTGATGGATCGTTAGTGTATCTAGCTGTCTCTGCTTTAATGCTGTCTCTCTCTCTCTGTCTCTTTGATTTTTGGGCAATCGTTTTTCGGGGGCTTTTCCCTGTGTGATCTGTGGCTCCGCTTTCGACCCGAGAGTTATTTGACTTTCAAATGAGCCACAAAAATCGGTGGAAGGCCTGCAGCAGTATCGCTTTTTTATGAGTTTTTCCGCTGCAAACATTTTTCCTACTGCCGCTGCTGCCGCTGCAGCGATTTCTGTGGCGGGCAATTTGCAATGCAAAAATTTCTGTTTTGCCGATAGAAACAAAAAACAAAAAAATTACAAAACAAAAACAAAGAAATGTTTTGGTTTTTGTTTTCTTTTGGACGACAATAAAAACCGACAGTTGACTCGTGTTGCAAGATATATTGTTGTTTTTTGGATGTGGTTTTCTGACTATTGTTGCCTCCAGTTGTTGCCTCCAGCTGCTGTCGTTTCTTTGACAATTTGATGGGCTGCAAATGCGACAAACGGCAAATGCAGCAGCACAAAAAGCAGCTCCAAAAAAGTGCATCTGAAGGCTTTAAAAGCGACCGAGAGACAGCGAGACAGCGAGACAGCGAGAGAGACAGATCTATGGCGGGTCAGCCGCTTAGTGGGTCAAAACGCATCTGGGAGTACGAGGGAGAGCCATTGTCCGCTCTATGTTGAGTCCCCTTTGTGTTCCCTATCCACAGTCTCCCCTCTTAAGTCTTAGTCTCTTGGCCAACAAAAGGCAAACCGCAGAAAATGAATAATTGCGAGCAAGCATCGGGCTATATTGGAATATAATGGCATATGTTATGGCTCCACAAACAGCACAGAGACCATGCCTCCAGTCGATGGAGATGTGTCTTCTGGTGGCAGACAACAACTGGTAGCAGCAGCAGCAGCAGCAGCAACTGGTAGCAGAAATATGTCCCAGTAATTTACAAACACAACCACAAAAAAAAAGAGAGCCACAGATAGAGCCAAAAATCTATGAAATATTTGTAACACATTAAACGCCAAACGTTTTTCTAATGGCCAAGTCATTTGTTAGCCTCGCGAATGGAGCCAATGGAGGCAGCCGCATTGTGGCGATTTCGTGGAATGGGAGCCGCGCGTTGAATGCCATAATTGATACGTTTTTGGCACCCGCAAATCGATTTGTACGTTTTGCTTGGGAAAATATTTAAAATTAAACGCTGAACCATTTCGGGGCTTACCATTTCCAGCGATCTGTGGCAGAGGCACTTTCCCAAAAGGGGCGTGGAGGGGGGCGGTTTACCTTTTGGCATTCCACAAACAACTCTCAAGCAGAGCAGGCACAGGCACTCGGGGAAGCATAATTAAACAAATATTTACACACTTTAGTTACTGCAGAGCTGTGGCCTGGTGCACACGCCACATGCCACCACATTTACTGTGGCTGCTGTTTGGCTACGTTTTGTGGCTGCTGTTTGGCTACGTTTTGTGGCTGCTGTTGCTGCTGCTGCTGCTGTACGATTTGTGTCTCTGATTTGTTGACCATTTGACAGACTTTCAGCTAACGAAGGCCCCTACCCCCCCTACCAATCATACGCCCTGACATTTTCTACTCCGCAAGAGCAGTGGAAATTTCCCTTTTGAACGAAATATCAATATGCCACCGTGGCACCAACAAACAACAGGGAGTCAGACCAGACCAGACCAGACCAGAGACCAGACACTGTTTGGAGACACTTTTCTCCCATTGATTTTTCTCCCAAAGATTTTTATGACATTTATGATGGCGATTTTTATTATTTTTTACTTTTGTCAATTAAAAATAAAAGGAGAAATAAAATGAAATGTTTTCTGTTTTGTTTTCTGGCGATGACTGATGCCCCAATGAAACCAAAATTCCAGCACGCTTTATGACGTAGCTCTCGGATTGCGTTTGCTTGGATTTCTGATCCCAAGATTATTCACAGTCAGTGTAGGTCTGTCTCTGTAGTACTTTTATTTCTTTCTTTGGAACGACTTTCGGACTTGATTTTCCATTGTATGGCGAGACAGATTGTGTGGCCACAGAAAATATTAAAATTAATGTCGCTACGTTGATGAAGAAACCCTATATATGGCCAGGGGGGAAGGGCAGCTACAGCTACCGTTCGGGGAGCACAGTGCTTGACATCATTTCTCCGCTGAGGCACTGATTCTTCACGGATCTTCGGATATTTTCTCCATTGAAATCCCCCCAGCAGCAGTCATTAATTTGTCAATGATAATTCGTGCCCCCTGTCTGTCTCTCTCTGCTTTTTTTATAATTGTTGAATGATATAACTTTTGCACTAACAATCGATCAATGTGTGGCATACATAAATTTGCAGCAACCAGCCAGCGAGCAGTGGCTGCTGCCTGTTGCCTGTTGCCTGCTGCCTGTTGCAAGAGTGAGTGAGTTACAGCCCAGCGACCGACTCTGCGGACACTGGAGGCACGATCTGTTGTGTTTGGCTGCTCTGCTGCCACTTTGAGTGCTGCACAAATTGCCAGCGGAGCATCGGAGTAGCATCCAAGTAGCTTTAATTAAAGTGTGCGTTTTAAATGTCGGACATTTGGGAATTTATTGGGTTTTTATGCAGCTCTCTTTGGGGGCCGGCCACTCTCTAATTTGCATTGTCTTTGTGGTTTTGCCTCCTGCTGCCTGCTGCCCTGCTGCACTCGACTGATCCATTTTCGTTGTGTGATTTCGCAGTCTCTATTTTTATTATGGGATACAACATTTGCGGATCGTTTTATGGTTTCGATTGCTGTTAGCAGCAGCACCAGCATCAGCAGCTACAGGTAATTGTTCAATTAACCAATTTGCTGGCCAATTAGCCAACAAGCAGCTGGAGGTAGTAAACAGCAGGAGTTTGCCTGTATTTCCATTCCATTCCTTGGACTACTTAAGAGTGATTTTCCTTCCGTTTAGACACTGCTCTTAGGTCCAAGAAAATATCACTCAACGTCAGACCTCGATTGTTCTTTGATTTCTATTGATTTTACTGCGGATTTCGATTTGGATTTCCCATTGATTTATTGTGTGTGTAAAGTGTCATGCTGGTCGGACAACAGCCACCGCTGTGCCACTGCAACTGCAACTTTAGACTGAGACTTTGACATGTCACACAATGTGCCACAGAGACAGACAGACAGCAGACAGAGTCGAGACGCCGACAGTCGCAGACTTTGAAATGTCACTTATGATGAATATACTCATGAATATTAACCCGCAAATGCTAACTAATCAGAATTTAACACTCCACTCAAACACTCGGCGACAGCGACAGATTTCGATTTCCCAATACTCCGACCGTCTGTCCGTCTGTCTGTCTGTCCGTCTGTCTGTCTGTCTGAATCTGAATCTCTGTCTGAATCTTTTCTGTCTGGCGATGCCAATCTTTGTATGGCTTTTCCAGTGGGCTTTTCCGATGCGGGTGTGTGTTTTCCACACCAGCAAAAAAAAAAACACACACAAAAAAAATGAAAAACAATTCGCTTTGTAGATTTGTGAATGATTTCCCACGATTTGCGAAAAGCTCTGCGGAAAATGTGACTCATTTTTCAGCGAAACAATAACTTGTAAGCCCAGCAACTGCAGTGCCGGCCAAAGGGGTGTGTAGCGGGGGGGATATTTCTAGAGCCCAAAAAAAAAAAAAAAAGATTTTGTTGTTTAACAAAAGTTTAAGTTTTAAACCACAGAAATCAATAAAAGACGCTGCTGCTCTTCGCGGCCAAACAAAGGGAGCAACAGCCAAACAGCCAAACAGAGTCAGAGTCAGAGACGAAAATGTTGCAAAGGCGTGGGGGTGCAACCAGGCAGGGGGAAGGGGAGGGGTCATGATCAGAGAGGTGTGTGTGCAACATGGTGGTGGTGGCAGCAGCAGACCGGCAGGAGGGAGAAGTGTTGTGACCAGGCTCCATCCACAATTGAGCAATTGAATTCGCACGCTTGCGCGCCTTCTTTTTTTCACCTACTCTTTGCAGCAAGGGTATACGGGCTTTGGGGGATGTTTTGACATGCCAAAAAGAGAGAACTAAGTGTGAGGTATATATGAAATTGGTTGGGATTAACTAGCGAGTGGATATAGTCATGTTTTAGTGGTTTTCCTATGCCCTAGAGTTGAATAAAATATTTTGTAGTTTAAATTTTGGTTCTCTTGAAGAAAAAACAAACCATAATTATAGCTTAAGGAATTTTCTCCTAGCTAAACCACATCCTAAGTAAATCATATAGCTATAACCCATATATTCCACAATTTTTTCTACCGAAAATCCACTCAAAAGAGTATCAAACCCTTCGGCAACCGAAGTCTTACTTCAATTTCTTGCTTGTTGTTGCAGTTGTTGCAATTATTGCTGTCGTTATTGCTGCTGCTGCTGCTGCAACGGATGTCGCAGATGCATCTCGGAAGTTTGTCCTCTGTTGCTGTTGCTGTTGCTGCTGCTGTTGTCTCCTGACTGTTGACTGTTTGCTGTTGCCTGTTTGCTGTTGAGTAAAAAGCACAAACAAGCAGACACAAAAATAAGAAGTGCCAGGCGAAAGATATTACAAAAATCAATTACCAACACCTCAAAATGTTGTTGCCAAAGGAGACAACAGCAGCAGCAGCAGCAGCAACATTAACAACGAGCGACAAAGCAACAGAGCAGCAGCAAAGAAGCAGCAGCAGCCAAGCCTGTGGAAGGAATACCCTCAAAAAATGGAAACACTTTCTGGAGGTTGCCTGGCTGCAACCTTTGATATACTTTGTCTTTGGATTGACTCAAAGTAACTCAGGGAACGGCTAGACTCCACATAAAGTTGGCCAAAACGTGCGTGGTTGTTGGTAATAGACGACACAATCATAAAAATGAAATATATCTGAGAATCTGCCATGGGGCGAGGGCGAGACGAAGGCGCGACTTGCGCAACGACTGCCTCATCAGCGGCAGAGGCACAAGAAGAGGCAGCAGCAGCAGCAGCAGCAGTGGAGCAGCAGCAGCAGCAGCAGCAGTGTCTGTGCTGTGCTGTGGCTGCCCCCGCCCCGTTGTCGCTTCGATGCATCGATAGCCAAAAATGGTAAATGGGGATAAGCAGCAGCAGCAGCAGAGGCAGCCCCCGAGAGAGCCACAGCCACGCGTGGGCTGTCAACTTGGTTTCTGGCTAAAGCGCTGCCTCCTTGCCCCCTTGCCCCCTTGCCCCCTATGCCTGCCCGCTTCATGTGTTGCATAAGCCACGCTTGGGGGGACAGTGTTCACTGTAGCACAGAGATGGCAGGAAAGCAGTCGCAGGCTCTGCCTCCCGCCGCCTTGCCAAATATTTAAATTATTTCATCGCATAACCGAAATGGCCAAAAGGCATGAACAGAGGCTATATATCTACCGATCCCCTCCCCAGCCGATTCGCCAACCGAATCCCGGTCCGATTCCATCCTTTGGCATGGCCTCATATTTCATGCCCTCCCCCTCCCGCCCCCCATCAGCATGGGCTGCTTCCACTTCGTTTAACAATTATTATTGGTGATTAACACGGCATGTACAAAGCCCCCAGAGGGGGTGGCAGCTGGGGCAGTGGGTGCAGGAGGTGGGCATACAGACAACCTTCGACACCTGCAGCATGCACACACGAGCAAGCGGCAGCGCCAGCAACAGCAGCAGCAGCAGCAGCGCCAGCAGCATGTGGCGGCATGTGGAGCACACAGCAGCACCTCGACTCACGTTTGTCTTTTTAATTAAAATATTAAACGGAAAATGTAACCAAGAAAATGCCAATGGAAAATGTGTATTTGCAGCACTTGAAAGTTAGGGGGGTGAGTGCGGATAGAGGGGGGGTTAAAGCCAAGGAAAATGGGTGGAAATTAGTGGAAAAACAAAGTTAATTTCTTTGCTGCTTTCTTGCGCCCGCGTGATGTCATTTTGCATGCTGCCAGAGATCAGGTTTCAAAGTCACACATAACTGTTCGCTCTCAGTGTATCTATCGACACCTGTAAGAGGAGCTCTCCCCCCCTCGTCTTACTATTCCTCTGCGAGAGCTGATCATCGTTTTTGGCATATCCGATGTGCGATTAACGATTCGCCGACAACTCGACAACAAATTGAAGATGTCGTCGCAGTCAGCGAGTCGCGCTGTCTGCCGTCCGCCGTCTGTTGCTGGCTGTGCCATGAATAATGCAGTGACTGAATGAATACGAATACGAATACTCGTATATTCATTCGTTTGTAGCGGCCAGATCGTGCCAGATATGCGTGGCACTAACCTCTCAGCCGTCACAGCATTATCTTAATTTCAATCATAATTTCACCCCGAAAAATCCACACGACAAACACTTGACAAACGCTTTGACAAGCGCTTTAACATGCATATTTTAAGCAGTGGAGAAGATGCCTTGGAGAGCGATTAAGGCCCACGCAGAAGTGAGACTTTTTGTTAGCAGAAAGCGAAGAAGATTTCGATGTAGGAATTATGCAAATCAGAAGAGGACTGAAGCTACGACTGTGGCTAAGAGTGGGGCCAAGACTCGGACTAAAACTGAAGCCAAGACGGGCTTAAAACTGAGGCTGCGTCTGACGTTGAAAGAACTACTTGCCACAGCAGCCACGATCCGTCGTTCGTTGTCCATTTTCGTGTGTGTTTCTTCTGTTGTTCTTCTTTTTTTTAGTGTTGGGAAGGGGTGGGGGGTTTCAAATCAATAAAAATTATGTTAATTAAATGCCATTTCATTGATGGAACATAAAAATCCACACGCCACGCCACGCAGAGAGAAACTCAGACTTGAACTTGGAATTGAGGCTGAGGCTTCGGCTTCGGCTTCGGGTTTTTGAGTTCATTCACAAAAATACACGCCCTAAAGGTGCAAAGAAAGAGTCTCTACTGTGTGTAGTTTGTGGGGCTCGCTCGTCTAAAACACGATCGTTAACATTAAAAATTCTTACGCAGCATTCGACGTGCTGGTTCATGTCGGATCGGACCAGGTCTCTGGCTCTCCCGCTGTGTGCTTGAACTTGGCCAACTTTTGGCGGCGGCATGAATCACCTTTGCTGACTTCACCTATCTTTTGAGGCAGGAGGCAGGCCAGCAGGCAGCAGGCAGGCAGCAGCAGGCAGGCAGGCAGGCAGGAGGGGCACCATGAAGCACAAAAAAAGTGTGCCAAGTGGTCAGAGGCAGCAGCATTCAACGGAAGTTTATTTGCCCGCATTTTTGGCATCGTCAAGGTCCAGGCCTTTTGCACTTTTGTGGCCACAGAGAGGCAGAGATAGAGAGGGAGAGCGAGATAGAGATAGAGAGATAAAGAGAGACTCAATCAATCAATCAATAATGAGGTTTCTCAATTCAGGCAGCCACAAAGCCAGGGATCAGCCTTTTGCTTTTGCTTTTGCTTTCGGTTTGTTCTGCCATCAATTGCAGTGCCACATCTCCTCTCCGTCTCTAGTGGATGGATGATAGTGAAAAATACACTTGTATTCCCCCCCCTTCATGATTTATGTGCTGTGATCTCTGCAGGTTGCGGCTCATAAATCATCCATTGAAGAACTGGTAGCCAATTGGGGTGACTAGAACGAGGTGCCACGGACTGCGTTTGTGGCAAGAGATCTCTACTTTGCTGCCAGTGAGCTGCTGCAGATGGAAAAGAGATTTTGGGTTATTGTATGCAAAATATTTGGAAATTTGTGACTTTTTCAATCACCAAATCGAATGAAAATGATTCAAAGTGTTGGCAAAGATTTTACAGAATGGATAATCCGAAGGTTCAATTTATGGATATTTTTTGACCTATTGAACTATGGCTCTTAATACTTGCAATTTTATTTACATGTTTCTCTTTGCAGCTTAGTTTAAATAAATGTATTTGACATCAAATTACGACTTCGGGAACCTCTTTGGGATCCAAGATCGTAGGCTATGACTGCGTTGTGTGCTCCAGAATTAAGGTAAGATAACGAAATGAATTATCTTTTGCTAATTTGAATAAAATGTCACTTAAAAGTACGGTTTCTGTTTACGATTCAACGATTCTCGTAGGTACCCCTGAATTCTGATTGAAATAACCTTTCGGTGATCATTCCCCTGTGCTCCCTGGCTGCTCTACTTTCCCCAAAACGACACTTGTTGCACGTAGCTCTAGATGTGTATCTCCGCAACAGCAATAGATGTTGCCAACTCCTTTCCCCCGTGCACAAAACTCTCGAATGAAACAAAAGCGCGTCAAGGCAACACTCGCCACACATATTCCACTCTCCTGCTGCTGCTCCACCTGGGACTGCAGTCGTCTCCTGTCCCCTGCCACCCCCTGTATCTGCTGTCTCCTGCCGCTCCTGTGTTGTTGGTTTTGCCCCCTCGTTAATGTGTCACCTGCGCTGCTGAATTGTGTCTCTGCGGCGGAGAGACTTCGACTGGAGACTGGAGACTCGGACGTGCACTAGTTTTCGCCTCGGTTTTTCTTTATTTTTTGTATTTTTATCTCTTTGTGTCAGCGACAACACACAAAACGGCCGCCGACCGCCGACTGCCATTCGCGGCGGCTCCTGGTAGTCCAGTAGTCCAAGTCCAGCACACACACTCGCATGGGCCGTGGCAAGGCCCATGCCCCTCCGCTTTGGCCTGGGTGCTTGGGTGCCTGGGTGCCTGGGTGCTTGGTGTTGATCAAACGTAAATGTCAGGCCAACTGACAGTTTGACAAATATTGACGACGCTTCGCGCAAAGCGACGCTCACGACTGCTACTCCACTGGTTGCTCCACTTGTGGCTCCCATGCTGAGACAGGAGAAGGTGCAACGGGAGCAGGTATCTCTGGGTAGCGTATCTCTGCAGTGCTCCCCATAGGGTAATTAGTAGCCCCCCGAAAATACTCGAATAACCCCACAATTTGGGCCGCACTTTAGCCGCAGTTTGTCGGGAGTTTCTGCCACTACTTTCAGTCGCCACTTGCCACAAGATTTGGTCTTTGATCTGCCACCGATAGCCGACAGGAGGGAACAGTGTTTGGAAATGTATTTTTCGCACTTTCTGGAGGTGTCTTTTATGGGATATCCTCGCTCTGGAGAGAGTTTTCCTTACTTCTGTGGCTCTCCGGAGAGATTTTCCTGCTTTCTGGCTCTCTTCAAGGGCTCCACCAGGCAGCTTCTTCGCTTTCCAGCAGCATCTTCTCCTGCCTAGATTTTCCCTTCTCTGGTGCTACTTTTCCTTGAGGTTTTTACCACTGTACCAGCTAGCTGCTGCCCCACATTTGCTTGCTGCCCCACATTTGCTTGCTGCCTGCTGCGGCTGCTGCGTCCTACCTTTTGGATTTATTTGGATCTGTATCTGTGAGATACTTTCGTATACAAAACATGCTTTTAGCAGCATTATAAACATTTTGTTACCCCGCAACATTTTTGCTACTATTTGTCATCCCTCATTTGTCTTCCCCCGAACCGCTTGGCAGCATTCCACGAATGCAAAAGGCATTTTTTGGGGGATTTTCAGGGGGGCAATCTTTAATTGCTTTTGATAAATCGCCGCTTAATCCGCTTAAGTATTTTGTTGTGTGGAATGGAGTGGAGGGTTTTATTTTTTATATTTTTGACTAATTTTTCAATGCACTAATTAAACAAAGGACACGACACGGCGCACATTTTAAGCTCCCCCCAAGACCTCGTATAAATTTGAGACTTTGTCAGCGTTTTGCTGGGGCAGTGCGGCAGGAGGGGCATCTGTGGTTTTGTGGCTAATTAGCGTGGGCTGCAGACCATGCCCCAAGCGAAGCCATCCATCATGCCACAATGCCAGACATCATCACCACATCACAACAAATCTTTCAATTTTCAAATTGAAAACCGAAATCAAAATTGAAATCGAAAACGAAAACGAAAATGGAATCGAATGATGGGTTGGTTCGGTTTTATTGGGCTTATTGGGCAATGTCCATTAAATTATTAACTTGGCCAACAGCCAACGGCCAACAGTGCCCCCCATGTGTGTGGCACGTAGTTAACTCATTAAATGAATCACAAAAATCAAAAGTTCGTATCGAAGTTGGTGCCGCGAAGCCTCCTTAGCCTCCAATTATAAAGCAATTGAATTAGTTTATGCCTCTCATTTGGGGTCTAGTGCTGGTGCGCTTTGATCTCTATCTACCTCCCTCCCTGCCTCTCGCCACCTCTCGATGATGGCCAATCAATCCATCATCAATCAGCCGCCCATCTATGGATTATGTAACAGAAACAACAGGCTCCTCTCCTGCCTCCCCGCCAGCCTCTTCTACTGCCAATTTCCATTACATTTTTTTTCAGCCAGCGCGTGAGTTTCTTGGTCTAATTGAAGTCCGAAATCCAAAGTACGCGGCGGCGTGATGTGCAAATTTATAGCGGATTCCAGCGGGGCTTTGTTTTGTGTGCTCCTAAAAAGTGGGTTACTGGTTTAGTGGGGCACACACACACACACACACAGAGGTTAGGGGGGGTCTTTGCTTTGCGAAATCTGATTGAATGCCGCAGGGAAGGGCCTCGATCGAAGGAGGTAACAATTGTAAAAGATACGTGCCACAAATTACACATGTGGTCTCTGCCTTTCCTGAGTTTTTCACGCTTTTCATGGTTGGTGCTCGCTCCTTATGGCTGGTTACCGCACTTCAAGGATGGTTCCTCCTGCTCATGGATTTCTCTACATGGATTGTAAAACCAAAAGGAATATGTGTACCCCAAAATGCGGCGAGGAGAGGAGAGTATTGCGTGTCATGATCGTATAAAAAATATCTGTACGTGGCACGCGCCTCATAAAAAAACATAAACTTCAGTGTCGACAAAATGCGGCATAATCAAGGGTCCTGAGTGAGGGTTCCCTTTTTTTGTGTGTTTGACCAGCCAAAAAGTCAGAAAAAGTCCGAAAAAAGTCGGTGATAAAAACCAACCCCAGAGAGGTCGCGGGACACACATATTTTGTGGCACAATTTTAACACCTTTTAGGCCCAGAACGGAACGGAACGAGACCAACAAATTTATGGGGAACACACAGCGTACTTTGAAGAGAGGTCAAGAGGTCAGTTTCGGGGGTAGGAAAATGTATGCATTTTTATGTATTTTGACTCATCAGAAAAAGAGGACTCTGAACGATGGATGGTCGGAAATCGTGGCAGGACACGCGACCTAGAGCGCATAATTTAAGCCCCGTGTCCCGAGGGTTGCCACAGGGGCACAGGAACAGGGACATGCGTGTGACATATGGTTAATGAAAACGTTAACTGATGATAAACGTGGCTAAAAGAGGGGCAAGCGAGGCAGTGCTGTTCTTCTTCCTGACATTATCATTAATTAGCGATGGAATGGAAATGAAAATGGTATGGGCTGCGGCAGGGGCAGAGGCACGTGGAACGGGGGTAATGGGGCAGGGGATGGACAGGCGATAGGCGGAGTGTGATAAATGTTGGCCTGCTCTTGAATTTAGCAACATTTAGCATGCAACAGACAGGCGGACTCGGGCTACAGTTGCAAGTTGGAACTGCAACTGCCGCGACCAACGCATCTTCCATGAGTGAGTCAGTCCGTGGGTTTTGTTTCGTTTCGTTTCGTTATTTTTTTATGGGTTTTCCTTAATGTCTTTTATGCTGCCTGCCCGCCCATGTGCTGCGATCCACGTTTGAGAGGTATCCAAAGAGTCATGTGGGGTAAAATGCGGAGATATGCGAGACTTTGTTGCAACGTTTGTGACAGGCCACAGGGAGAGCACTCTTTCGATACTTGTTGGGAATGCAATTTTTGCGTTTGGGGTGTTATTTCCCCTATATTGAAACTCTCGATGGCTGGGCATTCTTCCTCGTAGCTTTTGGGGTATAAATGTAAGGATTGCGCAGCTATTTACTGCAGAGATTACATCTTTGAATGGTTTTACATTCCTTTTTCTAGTATTTGAGTATCAAAAGTCTTCGTTCTCCATAAAGCGATCCATTAGCGCTTTCAAAATAATTTCTCTTAGTTGTGGGGACACTTTTTTGGTTGGTTTCTAGAACTATTTGCATCCAAATTGAACCTCTAACTAACTTGCAATTTATGCGCGCTTTTCTTACGTTTTTCTTCTTTCTCTAAGTTTAAACTGTTTCCCTGTAATATTTACCTATAAAATCTAGAATTCTTAGATAGTTTAGATGATCAGTCAGGGCATTCCCACCTTCGGCTTGCGTTACCTTTTCGTGTTCTGTGTGCTGTGTGTGTCTCTTCCATGTAATTGGTCTTTGTTTGCCATTTGATGTCATGTTCTTGGGTTCTCGCTGTTGCGTCCCGTGTAGGTTGCAATGATTGTGCAACACGCAATTGCCAGTCGCCTGCTCTGGCTCCTCTGGCTCTTCTGGCTATAAGCTTCTTTTCATTTTGCGACTGATTTGCCGCTTTGCCAGCCATTTGCATGGAAATTAAATGTGTTTTTTGGCCAAATTACGCGTGCTCTTGGGCCTTGTTTATGGGCCATTCCGTACCCACGAATGGTGTTTGGGTGTTTGCGTTTATTTGAGCTATATTTGTGGTAAATTATGGCGGCTCCGTTTGCCACAGTGCCGCAGTGGAGCGCAGCGGATGTAAGTAATTGAACAGGGGAGACTGTCACTCGTAGGTGCCACAACTAAAGATATAGAAGAAGGTTAAATGTATCTGTGCGATCCCCCACCAGGAATCGAAAGAGCAAAAGGGCCTGGAACTGTTCCATCATACGGTAGCCATCAACTTTAATTGAGATTGATTGTGGGGCAACTTCCGTTTCACGGATACGCATTGCACGTTGCACATTCCCCAGAACTCTGCGATAGTGGGATGCTGATAAGCAGGAGACGGAGACCCCTGCCCGGAGGATGCAACAGCAGCAACAGTTGGTGTGTGGGCACCATGACATCTCCTTCAATCTCTGAGGTCGAAAAAGATTTATGAGCTCTTGCCATGGCCACTGCCCCTGCTCGCTGCTCTCTGTTCTCTGCCACTTGTGCTCATCTCTCACACATTTGCAGTTGCATTGATTTTTGTCACTTGGGGGCCTGCCGATTGGCATCGCATCGTCGCGTGCCCCAACAATTAATCAAGAGGCAGAGACTGCTGCCTGGTGGCTGCTGGCTGGTGGCTGCTGGCATGTTGTATCTGTATCTCATAAATGACAAGCCACATGACATATGAAGAGTGATGTGAATGTCGATGTCGATTGTTGGGCTGCAGGAAATGATTCCTCATTGTCTCTCGAATTTGTTTATAAATTAATACCGATACGAGACAAATCCATGGTTATTCGTTCCTTACTATTTATTTTATTTGAATTTTAGTTTACTTTCTTCTTATTTCAAACATATTTGAAGGGATTGTGCACTTCTCTTCACTCTTAGTGTTGCGCAGCCTTTCCTCTAGCCTTTTGCAACACCTCTTTGCCCTTTGCAGCACTGCTGCTGCTGGTCAAGGTTGCTGCCCCTGCCCCTGGAGCATAGTGTAGCCTGGAGAGTGCAGCTAATGGGTCGAGCTGTCGCGATTGTTGGTTCATGGGGCTAAATATGGTCATTAGGTTTGTCACGGCACGACTTGGCCCGGACTCTGCTCGCGTACTGGCTAACAGTATTTGCCCGGCAGCCATTTGGGCCAAATTGAGAGCCATGTTTGCGCCTGATTATTATTATGCTTATGCTTATTACGAGCAAATATTACCCACAGCCGAAGAAACAACCGCAGGAACGAACACAGAGGCACATGGCCACAGATCGGGGGCATAGAATCAGAAAGAAACTGCTGCTGAAACAGCTGCAGATCATTTATTGTGTTGCAGCAGCAATGTTATTGTTGCTGCTGCTGCTGCTGTTGTTGTAGGTGTTGCAATTAAATATGCAAACCGTTTTTCAAATGTGTCTCGACTTCAAACCAAACGCGACTTCGACGCGACTTCGAGTTCAAAGTCAAATTGCCAGCGCATTTGGCAGGCAGCCCATAGGCTGCCTATCCCTCTCCTCTCTCTCTCTCTCTCTCTACCACTCTCTCTATCTCATTCTAAGGTATACCTCAATTTCGATTTCGAAAAGTTCATTGCCAAATGCAACAGCAGCAGTAGCCAGCGCTTTGCCCATGGATCGATATTGCCAGCAGCCGATCACTCGGTCGATCAACTGCAGCTGTGGCTGTGGCTGTGACTCTGACTGTGGCCTGTGCAGCCAGCATTGAGTCACACGCCGGACAGCGGCCAGGGTTTCCAACCTCCCAACTTCTCTCCACTCTGCCCCCACTGCCCAACTGCCGTCTGTTGTTGTTGCTGCTGCTGCTGTGTGGCTTTTGTTGTGCCTGAAAACAACAGCGAACCGTCAACGATGCTGTTTTTTGTGGGCGGCTCGGATCACTGGCCAAATGGCTTTGGCTACCCTTTTTCTGGGGCAGGGTATAGTCAGTGGGTGATGGATTAGGTCCGAGGAGACCAGGCGCGATTCCTGCACACTTGGAACAGAGAATTAAACGGCAATTTGGTTTGGTTTAGTATTTGTCCTCGAGCCATGAAGTGAATCGCAATTTCATAGACGAGCTTCGTACTCGCCAGCAACACCAAACGCTCTCACTTCCAATTCCTAGACTCCACTGCTCTCTCTCTCTCATTCAGTCAGTAACAAAAACAACAACATTGTGCGACCCTCGCTCGACAGATTCTGCTACCTGCGTTGTTCCGATTCTGGCATTTCTGTGAACGAAACTTCGCTGCGAGCTTCGCTGCTCTCGCCATTCTTTCTATGCTTCGCTCATTGCGCTCTCAGCACCAACAACAATGCGTCATCCATCCGCGTCTGAGCGAACGCACTATGGAAACTTTTTGTTGTTTTCGTCTCGCGCCTTTCGACTGCAATAGAATCCATTTTCGTGCCGCTTTTGCATGAAAGGTGCCCATAGTGCGGCCTCTTGCTTATCTCTCCACAAACTTTACTTATGCATCGCAGTTTCCATATTCCCTTTTCCCCTTTTTAGAGCATCAAATAGTCGCCTAGTGCACCCAGCTGTATTTCCTTTATCGCTTTGCTGTTTTCGTTTTCTGTATTCTGTGGCTCTCATTTTGGTTATAAATTCTAGGCATAGGACCATATCGTTTTCATTTTGATTTTGATTTAATTTACGGTTCTCGAGCCACGGACAAAGTCCGCCTACCTCCCCGCTTCCCTTCGGACTTCAGATCAGACACTTTGAATAATGTTTGTCTATTTATAAATATGAATTATTTCCCAGCAGATTAGAGCCAGAGAGAGAGAGAGGGAGAGAGAAAACCCCAGCAGAGCTCTGGGCTCCATTGTGTGCTGCATTTTTAATTGCTAATTAATATCCCCGACACACGAAAAACCATAATCGAGTGAGAGATAAGTGCGATTTGAGTTTTTCAATTAACCAGAGCTACGTACCGCGCCGCCCTCCCGCTCCGGTGCAGACACCTGGTTTAAGTTTGTTTATTGCACTGATATTTCACATTATAAATTTAATTTAATTATACGTGAAATGGTCCGACTGCGTGGACTGCTGCCTGCTGACTGGGGATGCATGCGTGGGTGGGTGCATGGCTGGCTGTTTGCCTGTCTGTCTGTCTGTCTGTCTGTTTTGTGCAACTGCAACAACAGCGACACGGTGCTGCTCAGACTCGCATTAAACAGCAATTAAGCTTAATTATAGTTGTCGCCGTTTTTAGCCAGGCTTGTCTTGTCTCTTGTGTGTATGTTGTGTGTGTTGTGTGTCTTGTCTTGTGTCTCATATTGTTGTATGCAAAGCAGGCGCACGTCTGGCCAAAAAATACAAAACCGAGTGCCATAGACCATAGACCCCATAGACCAGGCCCAGACTCTTCGGGCCAGTTAGCATCTGTTAGCAGGGGGCGGGCGGTACGGTACGGTACGCCACTGCAGTGCACTGCTGCGGTTCCTGTTTCGCTTGCTTTTCCGTTTTCGATTTCGGTGGTGGAGCTGCTGGCCAAAAGCTGTGCCGTACGTTGCTCAGTCTTGCCCCTAATCCAAGCCAAATGTCTGTCTGTCTGCCAGTCAGTCATTCGTTCATTCAGTCAAGAAACACGACTGGAACTGCGACTGGGACTGGGACTGCGCGACACGAGCACGAGTGATGGTCGTCTGCATTTGTTCGTCTGCTCCAGGCAGGCTTCCTTCCACTAATGGTGGCTTTTAGGTTTTGCTTTTTGCTTTTGGTTTTTGATTTTTGGCCCGGCTTAAAATGGATGAGCCTGCTAAGGAGTCGCCTGAGTAGTCGTTGGTCGCGGCGTGTGGGTTCGTTCGGGTTTTTTGAGTTGTTGTTGTAGGTGTGTTGCAGGCAGGCCGCCTGGCAGCTGGACTCTTGTCTGAATGAAAGTAAAAGGTGTTGCAAGCGTGCGAGATGTTGCCGTTGGGTTGGGGTGGCGGGGGCGGCAGGGTGCAGCCAAATTAATGTTAGTGGTAGAGGAAGAAGGAAATCATATAGTGTGCCAGCAGAAAAACGGGATATTTGATGGCATTTTAATGGGCTGTGTACAGTCACCACGTGCTGTGGCTTAGGGATGGACCATGGGGAGGGAGATCTGGCAGCACTCTGGACAACTATCGAGGCAGTATCGATGGGGGGTTACTACTATTGGAGTGATCATTGAGCAGCAGAAAGAGCTTAAAGAAGAGAAGGAATCATTTGAGGGGAGCCTCCAACAATCCCCGGTGCCAGTGTAGTGGGTGTAGCCTTTCTATTAATTATTATTATTGCATAACCCAAAAACAGCTCATTTATTGCATTCATTTCAATTCAATTCATTTGCTATTTTGCTATTCTGCCATTCCTGCGCAATCAATCAGATTTCGGATTTCGAATGCCAGTCGCTCGCTCGTTCGTTCTCTCACTTAATTAGCGTTCAAATTAAAACATATTCTCTGTGGTGTGCATTTCATTACGGGCTACACATTAGCCGTCGCCTGGCATAATGAGTGCAATTCCCCTTCCCCACCCCTCCTCCCTTGATCTGTCGCTCCAACAAAAGCGCACAAATTAATTGAAATCATGAGGTTTATCACATATCTGCGACCTGCGACTGAAATCGAATCAATTTCATATGAAGTCTGCCCTTCCTGCGCTCCCCACTGTACCACCTCCTGCTCGATTGTTCATCATTCAAGTGGGTGCTGTAGACAAAAAGCTTTGTGGCATGTACTCGTGCCTCATACTCGTAGCTCGTAGCTCGTACCTCGTATGCATAATATCAATTTGTGGGGTCCTCAGACATACCGACACGTACGAGTACGAGCGCTGCTCTTTGTGTGTGCGTGTGTCTGTGTGCGTTTATATTAAGTTTATCTAGCAATCTTAAGCCAATTTAATAAGCGGGTTGCCCCGTTGTGGCCGCAAAGTTGAGCTGTCAGTCGTAATATGATTAATCAGCGCACCGCACAACGCCGCTCACAACGCACCACAATTGAAGATACTCGCACTGGGTATTGGATATATACAGATACATACAATGAACGCGGGTCGGTCGCCCAAAGTGAGCGATGGAATGGCACAAAGATTGAATGGATGGATGGATGGATATGGAGGATATGGGGATATGTGGCTGAATGGGGGCATGCCAATGTCTCAACGCCCACATGCGTGGGTATGCCAGAGGACCGAGGGGTCGGTCTGCTCGCACACATATCAGAGTGTGTCAGGGAATGAGGTGGAGGTAAGGCTAGGGCGTTGATGGGTAAGAAAGAAAGCTGGCCAAAAGGCCTTTAACTCAGTAAAAGATTCAACAATCAAAGGCAGTTTTTGCTCTAAGAATTGTGCAACACTGGCTTCTTTAAGTGTTAAAAAATGCAGCTGAAAATATGTCATAATTCTAGACATATTCCACATAGCATTCCTCGATCGTTTCCCAAATTAATTGCTCAAAAATGTTCATAAATTTGTGACAAATTTAACAACTTTCCCCCCGTTGTTCTTCGTGCAGTAACTCCATCTATCCCCCCGTAACTTGAATGGTACCCCACATTCTCGTAAAACATAAAATGATTAACCTTTTTCGAGCGCAGACGCATTTTTATCGCCTCCAATCAAAACACAATGACGCGCTCGAAATTTGAAATGCAATGCGAACAATCGAAATTATTATTGTTTTTTTTTTTTGTTAACAATTTTCAAGCAGCAGCGCTCGGCTGGGGTAGGCAGAAGGGGGCACCGCATTTGCTTGACATGTTTGATTCGTGTACAAAATATCTTGATAATGATCGCGGGGCAATGACAACGAAACGCAATTCAGCTTCAAGTTCCACAGACACAAACATTCCACCTGGTCGCGACACTGCTGCGGTCACACTTATCGGCTTTGGATTCCTATGATCTAAATGAAATAATTGTCTACTTGGTGGTTTATTTGTGTCTTCAGGGGGACTCATACAGACTCATACATTATGTTGGCTTTTGTGAAGAGAAAAGAGTGGAGTGATGGTAACTCCTTTGGGACCAGAGGTGTATTTTCCGGAATTTCAAAGAGAATTTTTAAAGCACACATTGTAAGCTGCAATGGGTTCGAATTTATAATCAATATTATTTTTATATTATATTTATTATTTATTTTTTTAAATTCATTTAATTTTGTTAAAGATTCCAGCCGTTGCATTTATATTTAGAAAGAGGGACATCAAATCTTTGCTTAGTTAATGATAATGATACCTCAAAATATCTAAATAAAACCATTTTATGAGGAAGTGAGAGAATCGTATCGTAGAAAGTTGTTTTTTTGGTTTTCAAAAATGTTTATTGGATTTGTTTTGTGCCAGCACTTTTTGGTGGTTTGAAACAGTATACAGCGACGCACACATACACTTAAACTAGACATATACATATACATATAGATATAGATATAGTACGTTGAAATACATATATGTAGATCTATGGGTAAAAACTAGTCGTACACGGCATACAGTTACAGTTACAGATGCAGATAGATATTTATATGGGAGATATGTATTTAGTACATGGAATACATGTAGTGTAACATACAGAGCAGACTACGAACTATGTTTTTTTTTTGTTGTTGCCTATGATCTAAGCCTACGATGACGGGAATCTATTTTAGAACTTATGCCAGAAAAATCTTTATACAAGTGCGGGTCGGGTAGGGAAGGGGTGGGGCTTAGGGGTGCTTAGCGATGCTTAGGTGTAGATTTTTGTTGTTGTTGTTGTTGAAGCAGATGGATAACATAACAGTAATTTCACTAGTACTTAAACTAGTTTTAGATTTGAGTTAGTTTGAGTTTGCTCGACAGCGATGCCTACAGTGTGTCTTCTCTGGGTGTGTGTGTGTGTGTGTGTGTGTGTGTGTGTGTGTGTGTGTGTGTGTATTAGTAGTAGTACCATGTAGTAGTTAACCTTTCAACTAAACGAATTCATTTCTCATATCTAAACTAAAGTCCTTTGGATTGTGGTATAGTTGATTTTGTTGTTGTTGTTGTTGCTGTTGCTGTTGTTGTTGCTGTTGCTCTGCTGCTGGTCGCTCCCCTTCTACGCCTCCACCCGGGGGGACCTTCTTTCGCTCTCATTTATTCTTGGGCAGATGCCGCTTCATGTGCAACGCCAAATGATCGCTACGCGCAAAGCTTCGCTCGCAAACGATGCACTTGAAGGGCTTGGCGCCCGTATGCTTGCGATAGTGTCGCGTCAGCTCATCGGAACGGGCAAAGCGCCACTCGCACTCGGGCCACTGGCAGGTGTAGGGTTTCTCACCTGCAAAGAGACCAGACAAAATAAAGCGATGTTTGTTGATGAGTACAAAGTATTTGTGAGCTGTGGAAGAACTTAAATTTCCTACGACAAAAGCCACTTTCGGAGATACCCTCTAGGCCTCCATAGACATCAGAATTCTTATTGAAAATAATGTTGAATGCCATATTTACCACGCTTGTTGATCTCTGATTTATTTGGACATATTTTTGGTGTCTCTTTTTCAGAGATTATAGAGTGTAAATAATCGAATTGGATTCAGAGTCAGACACACATTTGATTCAATCAAAGAGCCACAAAAAGACTCCTTTGAATGCCCCTTGCGCTCAGCTTACTTTCCCCCGAATTCAACACCAATTTTGACAGACCATCTCCGATCTCTGAGCAAAAGGAATACCTTATTATTGGTGCTGGCGGACAAACGCACAAATTTTGTTTGGTTTCGTTCTTCAAGTGTTTCATTTCGAGTGTCGAGTGGCCACTCGTCTGACACTTATTTTGGTGTTTGGGGGGGGCTTTGCCGGCGTGACTTATTGGTTTATTCAGATCTCATTTTAATGAACTTAAGTGTTCATCGAATCGCAGACCTAACTCCAGACACGACACGTGTGCTCTGTGCTCTGTTCTCTCTGCTCTCTGCTTCGTAGGGGGTTCAAGAGCTCAGTGAGTCATAGAATCGCCATCGAATAGCGAAAAGACCTCCCCGAAAAACAACAGCAACAACAACAGGCTGTCCGTGGGAATATAATTTGGCAATAATCAGAAAAAACCAAACAAACAAACAGACAGACAAAAGTTATGTAAATGTTGTTTTGTAATGTGCGATGAACGCAATGCGATAAGCAGATTGGAGCAGAGCAGAGCAGAGCAGAGCGGAGCGGAGCACAGCAGAGTGGAGTGGAGTGGAGCGAGGAATTACTTCATAATTTTACTTGTGGGGCAGCCACCGATAAGACCGTTCCCGGCAATACAAATAAATTTAGAGCTAAACCAAAAAAGGCGCTGAATGGGGAGGGCAGGCAGAAGGCAGTAGGCAGAAGGAGGCACTGAAGCAGGGACTGGCACTGCGAGACTGGAGCTGCTCGCGACTATAGCCTCAGGCTAATCGTTGATTCGAGTCCGGTGGGTCCATGCGATTCCATGGGTGTCCAGTGCCCAGACTAGACCTCCTCCAGTCCTCGGTCGCTGGGCATAAAAATCAAACTAATTTATGGCAGCGCGAACATATTAGCAAACAAATCAGTACAAAATAAGCCACAGATGGCGGAGGATCGGGGGCATGGGGCATGGGGGATCGGGAGACCGTAGACCGTAGACTGTAGAGATATGTGAAATTTATGCGTTCGCTCGCAGCATAAAGATTAGTTACCAAATGATTTTCTAATCGGCGCAAGGCAGATAAAACCAAAAAGCTAAAATAAAGCAAAGAAAGAAAGAAATTTACGAGCCACGAGGAGCCCACGAATGGAGCCAGAAAGAGGATGAGGCTCAGATCTGATCTGTGGCCGATCTTGGAGTTGATTTTCCCTTTCGTGTGTCTGGGCTTTCCATTAGGAAAGCATTAGAAACAACAAACAAGCCACAAACGTGGCTAACAAAACGACGGACCACAGCAGACAGCTCTCGATGAGTCTGGCAAATATTTAAGCAAAATGTGCCATCGGGGCAGCCATCGACAAATGTGCTGCGCCAGCGTTGCGTTGCTAATCAGCAGAGACAACAGCCAACACTCGACTGGCCTGGCGTCTGTGGCGCCTCAAGATGTGCCGCAAATTGCATGAAGAATGTGTGGCTGTGTGGAGCAAGGGGCGCTTGGGTGGGGTCTCTTGGAGTGGAGTGGAGTGGAGTGGCGCGCACGTTAACTAACTCAAAAGCCAAACAATCGGACAGCCATCAGACGGTAGCCAAAAACACTTGAAAAACTGCTGCACAACAAAATCAAAAGAGAGGAGAGAGGCAGAGGTAGAGCGACCCCAGTGGGCTCCAAGGATCGTGTTAGCCACAGGCTGGGGCATAAAAAGTGTTTGAGAGCTGCCCCAAATTATAGAGAGAGAGAGAGTTGAGATTGGGAATGGAATTAATGCCCCAAGAGGCAGAGAGATAGATATTTCAGCTATGATCTGTAGGAGATTCACATTTGAGAGTCAAGGTGTTTGGCTGCTCTTTGACCTTTTCTCCAGCAGCGGCAACAGCAGCAGCAGCACTAAATACTTGAAGCCATTCCGGAATCCGATTCCCCCTTTTTGATGGCGCGTTAACGTTTATCGCTTAAGTGAAAATCAGCGCAACGCAGCGCAGAATATCCCAGGCGGAATACT
This sequence comes from Drosophila tristis, assembly GCA_018150885.1. Taxonomy (NCBI): domain Eukaryota; kingdom Metazoa; phylum Arthropoda; class Insecta; order Diptera; family Drosophilidae; genus Drosophila; species Drosophila tristis. The sequence continues at coordinate 375,447 of JAECWT010000001.1, forward strand.
CGTAATAATAAAAATGTTTTTAAGGGGCAGACGTTTTAAGTTGTGGCATAAATCAGCTGGTCATGTGCGATTAATAAAATTTCCCCACACCCGAAAGGAGAGTGCGGCGAGGAGGGGAGGCACTGGAGGATCCGTTGCCTTGTTCTGTTTTTGTTTTTCTGCTGTTTTTGCTGTTTTGTTGTGTGGGGCATAAAACGTGTGGCCCATAAAACGAAGGCAGGTGGTGATCAACATCATCTGGCATCAGACATCAGGCGGGGAGAGCAGCCACAGATCCAGCCACAGAATGGGCGAACGTCAAGTGTAATCTGAGCAAGAAGAAGGAGCCAGGCCAGGCCGAAATGCAGGCCAAACGTGCGCCCAGCTGATGGCGTTGGCGATTGCCGCTGGATTGCTGCTGCTGCTGCTGGTGCCGCTGCTGTTGGATGTTGCAACAGCCACTGACCACAAGAAAAAACAAAGCCAGAGCCACACGAAAAAAAAAACACACACAAACCATAGAAATCACGATTTTCGCTCTGTGGTTGAAAATTGAAAATGTGAACAGCAGACAAATCAGAAACAGAGAAAAAAAACCTCCGCTCGAAGGGGCTCTGCTTGGTTGCTGGGCCCAAATTATTTGCCTGGCTGGCAGAAACTACGCGACTCGTACAAATATGAGATTGCGAATTAATCAAAAGGCTGCCCACTGCCACCGCCACTGCCACTGCAGCTGCGGCCCACATGCCCCACAGACCTGCAAGACCTGCAGACCTCAGACAGTCATCTGTGACCCGAGTGGGTGGAAGGTGGAAGCGACTTACCCGTGTGTATCCTCTGATGGGCCTTCAAATGCGAGCTTTTGGTGTAAACCTTCGAGCAACCTGAAAGAAACCAAAGAAAATGGATTAGGAAATATCAAAAAATAAATAGAGAAATACAGCGGGTGGGTGGGTGCTGGGTAGCCACATCTCGATAGAGATAAAGTGGGTCACTGGGCGTTGGCTCTCTTTGGCTGCCTTTAATTAGGGGAACTTCATTTAAGAGAAAGTCGCTACAGCGAAGAGACGACGCCACTGGCATCGGGCCGCTGTAGCTGGAAAGGCAGTGACATTTATGAGGCACTTACAAGGATGCCCATGCCCCATGCCCATGCCCCATGCCCATGCCCCCTCTCCGCACACGTACGCTCTAATTGAAAGCTGCAGCATGTACGTGCCGCGCAAAACAATGCACCCGAATCCGAATCAGCAGCCAGTCAAGAATGTTGCACCGAGAGACAGCAACACAGGCAACACACGGGCAACACACGGGCAACATGCAACCAGCATCGACAATCGTCGACAGCTGAACGCGTGATTGGTCGCATAGATACGAACCGAACCGAACCGAACCGATACGGAGGACTGCACTGCGCCTTCGATCTCCTCCAGACATAACTCACTTGTTGCCACAGTGCACAGTCGTTGCATGCAGCAGGCAGCAGAGCCAAACCGTTCACCCATCGACGATGCGTGCGTTTATGGCATAATAACTTCATTTGGACAGCATTTTTGTTTGCCATTCAGTCAGTCAGTCATTCAGCCAGTCAGCCAGCCAGTCAGTCATTCAATCGCGAGTCCCATTCCAAGTCTAATATTTGTGGTCTTACGCGCATTCTGTACTGTACTCGCACTGGCCTGTAGTTGCTGTAAGTTGTCTAAAAATGGCCATGGCAAACGTGTCAGACAATTGTCAATTATTTATTAGTGGCAACGCACGTAGAGGCAACAGCCAACAGCCAACAGTCCCCAGCCCACAGCCCACAGCCATCGATCCATCGATCCCAGACAGACACAAAAACTCCGTCTGGGACTACGCTTTGGAGTCGCTATTTTGTGGCTAAATCTGTGGCCAGACAATCATTGCCTCTAGCTTTTGGGCTCTCTTAAGTGCTTTTTTGGCCATCCATCGATGGCTAATGGATGGAGATACGCGTCGCGCGTACTCGGTTGGAGCGTACAGCTTACAGCGTACAGCGTACAGCGCGGAGGAATTGTATTTAAAAGGCAGTCACAGTCGGCTGCATGGCGGGGGAGATGATGTGATATCTCTCGCATCTTTAGTTGAGAGTTCTTTAAAGAGCTTTTGCTGGAATGTTTTGGGTTTTGTGTTTTTGATCTTCTGTTTTGGAATTAGAGAAGATAAACCAAGGCGGAAGGAAATTGACGGCGTTTCTGTAGAAGGTCTTCCTGAAGGTTTTTTCCTTCTTTTGAACTGCCAGTTAGAGATCTCCATTTCATGCTGATCCTTCGCAGATCTTTACTGCATTGTTGGGAGGATCTTCAGAAGAGTCTATAGGAATTTCGTACCCATTTTCATATTCCCCTAGCCGTGTTGAATGATTCTGTTGGAAAAGAAGGCTAGAGATCGGTGTGTGGGATGATCAACATGGAGAGATTCTACCAAAGGATGATTGTTGGTTGACCTTCAATTGATTTCCTGCTCTCTTAACTCTTTTCACAGATGATAGCTTCAATAGAAGATCGTTCTGCGAAGGATGGGATATGTTTTCCCCATTGATTTCTTGATTTTTATTTAATGATCCCATTCAGCTGTGACTCAATCAATCTTTCGATCTATCTGTATGGCATTGAAAACGCTCTTTGCAACGCTCGGTTGCAACTGTAACAAAAGCCACAGCCACAGCTGATGGTGGGGGCGGAGGTGTAGGAGGAGGAGTAGGAAACGTCGTCTTACATAAATATGGCAATTGGCTAATTAGAATTACAAAGAAGGCAATAGAAAAAGCGCCACAACAGCCCCAGCAGCAGGGGCAGCAGCGTTGTGGATGGGGCGCGGTAGGGGGAGCAAACTGTCACACAGTGAGCGACAGAAAGATGCGGACGATGGCAGAAAGATAATAAATAAATGTATAGATAAACGGAGAGAAATAAATAAATGCCGATTGAGAATACGCGTCACGCATGCGCAATGGGGAACGCACGTGGAGGGAGCTCGCCACAGGTTCAGCTGGAGGCTAGAGATTCCACTAGACAAGGGAGTGGGACAGGGGCAGTGGCAGTGGCAGTGGCAGGGGCGAGGTTGATTCTCTGTTACGAAAAGTGTCGCAAAGCGCGCGAAATGATAAACGAGAGGAGCGACATGCAGCGAATGCCTAAAAAGATCCACAATCGAGTCTCGGCTAGGAGGAGGAAGTGCCAGTGGCAGTGGCATCTGCTGGCCCCGCACTGGAACTGGAACTGGTACTCACCCACGAAATCACAGTGATGGATGCGACGCTTCTCCAGCTCCGGATTGTTGCGTCGATTGTAGCGCACCGTCCGGACGCTCATGAGGCTGGCAATGTGCGCCGCCGTGCCGGGCTGATGGTGCGCATGCCGGCCCCTTCTGCCCGAGGAGCCACCCGAACGTGGCGGTGGGGCCGCAGGTGCCACGGGGGAGGGCTGCTGCTGGGGCAGCTGCTGTTGCGCGGATGACGAGGCGGAGGCTGTGAGGGTGGTGAGCGTGGTGGCCGAGCCCCCGCCAACTCCCAGTAGCTGCAGCTGGGGCGGCTGTGGGAGACCCAACAGCAGTCCGTGTCCTTGCTGGTAGGGCGGCGGCGGGGTGGTGCGTCTCTGTGCCGCTGCGGCGGCCGCTGAGGGGCTGCCCGGATCGGAGCTGGGCGGCGTCAGGGGTGGCACGAACATGTGGCGCGTCGAAGACGATGCCGATGACGAGGAGGCCGAGGAGGATGTGGCAGAGGGCGTGCTGGGTGCCGCCGGGGGGCACAGTTGTTGCAATTGAGCAACGCCATGTTGAGCTGTGGGCGTGGCAGTGTGGGCGGATGCAGCACTGGCTGCTGCTGCTGCTGCTGCGGATGGCGGGTGTATTTGGTATTTGGTGTGAAATGTCTGCAACCAAACGGAGGGGAGAGAGATTGATGCTGTGTTAGGGGGCAATGTGCCGCGCGAGGGGGCAAGTCAAGACTCTTACCTGACTGCTGTGCCAGCTATAGCCGTAGCTGCTGCTGCTGCTGATGGCCGTTACACTCGTGTTGCCACCGCTGCTGCTGCTGCTGCTGTTGCTACCGTTCAGATAGCCGCCGCCTGATGTGGTGGCATTCAATTGAGATGCGTATTGCTGCTGATAGGAGGAGGTGCTGCTGCCGTTGTCGCCGGGGGTCGCCGTCGCCTGCAGCTGCTGCTTGGGGCTGTTGCTGCCACTGTGCTGCTGCTGCTGCTGTTGCTGCTGCTGCACTAGCTGTTGTTGCAGTTGCAACTCCACCACCGTCTCGACAGCGGGTGGCAGCACCGACGACAGACTGGGATGATGCTGGTACAAGTGCTGCTGTTGCTGTTGCTGCTGTTGTTGATAATGTTGCTGATAGTGTTGCTGATGTTGCTGCTGCTGCTGCTGCTGGTATTGCTGCTGCTGCTGCTGCTGTACCTGTTGCTGCTGCTGCTGTTGCTGTTGTCGCTGCTGCTTCTCTGTCTTGATCTCCAGGGGACTGAGCAGCGGCGTTGAGAAAGTCTCTAGCAAACTCTCATCGAGTGCCTCCATTTTGACCTGTGGCAGCTGCTGCTGCTGCTGTTGCTGTTGCTGTTGCACCGTCGTTGCATTGTCCCCATTGCTGTTGCTGTTGGTTGTGTGGCTATTGCTGCTACTGTTGTTGCCACTGCCACCATTCGTTGTGGCACTCAGCATGAGCGCATTCTCTGGATCGATATTTTGGATTGAGGTAGTAATATCGTCCCAGAGCACTGGCGGCCGCTGATACGGATCGTCCAATGGATCCGCAAAGAGCGTGGCCGTCTCTTTGTTTTTGGTTTCTGTGTTCGAAGAAACGAAGAAGAGAAGGGGAAGACTTAGAGTAGAGGAAATCGCTTTATAATCGATCCAATGCCAACACATTATGCAAATCAGTCGCAGGGCGGCGGCAAGGGGGAACCTATGAGAAATCTCGCGCGTATGCATGAAATTTTCTAACCAGCTGCTGATTTGTTTGACTATTTATAGAGCTTGCTGGCCTGGCTGTCGCTGCCCCAAGCAGGGGAGGCGGAGGAGCTGCTCTGAAACTGAGTCTTAAGAGGCCTATGGATGCGCTATGGATTGTGTGTATCTTTCAGATGTGGCAGCTCATTTGCACTTCGCTGTGGCTGAAAGTTGTCTGATTTTGTTGTTGGGATTTTTGGTTTCCGATTTCACATTTTTCGCTATTGACTTGCGAGATTTCTCCATGCGTGTAATTTTTGGGACTGTCTCTAGGGGCTGGGGTAAACTTACCATACAAATACTCCTTCTCCGCGCCAGCGCTGCTGCTGCCACCTGTGGCTGAGGCTGCACCCGTAGCCCCGCCATAGCCCAGAGCCACCTCGTAGGGCGCACCATCGTAGAGGGGCGTGCAGGCATAGGCGGAGTTTGAATTGGAGTTGGGGGAGCCGGCGGCATGCTGCTGCTGCTGCTGGGGATCCGTGGTGCCATAACCCACCGCTGACAGCTGCCACGCGTCTGTGGCAGCACCGCCGCTCTCGCCGCTCTGCAGGCTGTGCGACTGCTGCTGCTGCTGCTGGTGCAAGTGGTGCGCGTGGTGGTGGTGCTGATGGTGATGCTGGTGCTGGTGCGAATGATGATGATGCAGGTGATGATGGTGGAACTGATGCTGTTGCTGCTGCTGCTGCTGCTGGTGGGTCGCTGCGAGGCTGGGGGTCTGGCTGCCATTGCTGTTGTGGCTGTGGCTGTTGCTGGTGGCAGCCAGAACCTCCAGCTCGACGTCGGCGGGCTCTATCTTGTTGAGACGGCCCATCAGCTCTTGCCGATAGTCCAGTTCCGGGGACTGAGAGAGACAGAGAGAGAGAGCAGAGTATAAAGTGTTAGTAAATCGTGTGGTATATGGCCCATCTGGTAATCAGAGGAATGGCTCTGCAGCTCTTCCCTAGCCATAAATTTTGATTAAACTTTTATCGCCCTGCCTTGCCACACTCTGCGGCTGGCTGCCACATGCTGCCGCACTCGTCCCCCCTGCGGCTGATGCTGATGCTGCTGCTTCTACTTTATCTTTATGTGCCGTCTTTGAGCATTTCTTTTCACTCGCTTTTCTTTCTTTATTTTTATTTGTTGAAGTTTTATTTTTATTCTGATTTTGATTTGGATTTCGATTTGGATTTGGATTTGAAGTTTTATTTTTATTTTTATGGCCAGCAGCGACACAGCAGTCGCATCTGTGGCAACTGCTGCTGCGCTTCGTGGCAAGTTCGTTGCCCAAGTCTTTCGTTTTGTGGCAAACAAATTGGTGTTGTTTTTAGTGGCTTTCCGGATGCTAACAAAACTCTTGAGTCTGCCCATTCGTGAGATGATTTATCCATGGATTCTTCTCCACAAAAATGTATTTATAGATCTCGTCGATTAAACTGCCTTCCCCTTTGTCTCAAGCTTTCTTTTGTTCAACGTAGAACAAACAACGCTGCTGTCCGTGCCACTAATTTATGGCAACACTTAGCGTTGTTTAGGCAAACACAATAATCATTTGGCAAATTAGTCAAGTTTCTTATTTTATGCTCCCCACAGAACCGCAATGAACGCTTTTCACATGCAAATGAAGTGTGGCGTGGCAGCAGCCCAAAAGGGACAATATATCATCCCAAAGTGTCGATCGAAACACAGCCAAAAAATAGCCAAGCAAAATAAAAAACCCCACCAAAAATCTGACTCAATTCGAGAAATGCTCGACACTGACTCATGATGCGCCCCCCGTGCCACACATTCATCTACGACCCCCAAACCGAACCGAACCGAACCAAACAGAAATGTTGCCTCGTTTTCTCTGCTGTTTTTTATGAGCTGAAAATTTACGAGCATGGCAAATTATTTTAGCTGCAATATTTTTTGAGCTGTGCCGTGCGCCGCAGCATTTTCTGCCATTTTATTGACTGTGCGGGAATACCTTTGGGAGTGCCCTCTAGCTCGGAGAGTATATGAAGAATATATTCCATTGATGTGTAGCAGCATGCAGTAGATTAATCTATTCTTAACCAGCATCAAAAATCTCTCAAGAATCGAAATTAAAAGAAACAAAAAAACTGCAAGTTTAGAATCCCTAGAAGTATTTTATCTACTAAATTGTTAGTTCTGAATGAACTCAGATAAGTATTATAGCCGGAATAAGCAAAACAAAAGTCATTTGGCTCGTTGAACACCTGGCTCCTTCGAACACTATTCAACCCAGAGCAATGCAATTTTTGGTGCATTTTGAAGCAGAAGAAAATTCTTGGGTATCTAAACGTCGCTACACATGTGCCATTTGCGACTGGTTATGTTTTTGGGGGACTTTCTGTGGCGGCGGCGGCCCCAACTCTTTTTTGGTGAATAATGTTTGCTCAAAAGCGGGAGGTCAAACATATGGCGTGTGATAATTTTAATAGATTTTCGTGTATATATGTTTCACTGCCGTTCGCATGAGTAATGTCTCCGTTTTCCCCACAGTCCCTCAGTGTGGTGTGTGGTGTGTGGAGTGTGGAGGAGTGATTGTCTCGTTGGATTGTGGATTGTGGACTGTGGATTTCCACGAATTGGTTTTCCCTGGCCCCCAACTATCGCCCGTTGGCAAATGTTCTTTCTCTCGCTCTGTCGCGGCGAGTCCAGGGCGCATTTAGTGGGCTCCCCACGCAAATGACCTCATTACAATGCGTGGCTTGTCGTCGCGTCACTGCTGGTCTGTTGGAGCCTTGCGGAATCTTTAAGTGGTGGCTCCCACTTGGGCATTAGCCCCGTAGTTCGATTTGGACTTTGGAGGCAGCCCAAGCAGCCCAAGCAGCCGAGCAGCAATAAGCTCTCTAGGCAACGGTAACCTGTCTTTTGGGCCTCTCTTTCTCTGGGTCTCTCTGTGTGTCTCTTGTTGACACATTGACAGGGGCACACTGAGACGGGCCACAAACATGAATTTCAATTATGAACCTGTTGTTGTTGCTGTTGTTGTTGTGGTCGTTCTTTTGGATATTTTTCTATGGAGTTCTCTGCTCTGCCCTTTGCCTCTCCCCAGCACACTCTGAGGTGAAATTATGTTCAGGTACTTATAATTTCAATTTCTTTTTTATACTTTATGCTTTTTATTCTTTTTTTTTTTTGCTTGTGGCACGCCAAAGTATTTTAATTTATTTATGATTCTTTTTTGAGCATTAAAATGCCGTTGTCAATAAACGCTGCTCGATGGCACAGAGCAGAACCTCCGATAAATGGGCATTACGTACCATATACCATACATATAATAATTTGCATAAATTTGTAAGGGAACTTTGGGTGGAGGAGGAGGAGCTGCTGCTGCTGCTGCCGCCTTTCAAATGTTGCCTCTGTCCCTGTTTTTTTGTCTTTGAGTTATTTGTTTTTTGTTTTATGTTATTGTTTATTGATTTGACCCATTTGTTGGTGTTGCTGGTGTTGATGGATGGGGTTGAGATGGGGACCATAAAAACTGCAACTGTTGTGCGTTGCAAGCGCAGGGCAGGGAAAAGCGTTTGAATAAATAGATTGGAAAATGATTATGTTCTGTGGGGAGAATTTCTTTATTTTACTGATTACCCCCAATGCATACTCATTTCTCTTAGTCCCTTCTTGACTATGAAACCAATCCTTTCCCAATGAATATTTATAAGATTGTCAAGGGATAGACTACTCCAGAGAGCAGCCACAACCCATCGACAATTCCAGGGATTACCCCCCACAAATTGTAATACCATTCATCATCCCCCAATCTCTGACATAAGCTATAATTCATTCCAGTCTTCTTTGCATGGAAAGCTCTTCCTATTTCCCCAGCTTTCCTTGCTGTCGGCACAGAGCGAAAATAAACAGCTACGTTTCACTGTATAAGTTTCACTATTTTCCCATAGCTTAGCCCTCCTCCTATCCCCTTTGTGACCCCTCCAATTGGCCATGGCCTAAACAATTTCGAGTGCATTTTTGCGGCTATTTAGCAATTCGTTTTGGTGATTTTTCATAGGTATTTCTGACTTTTATGTGGACTGACACACAGCTCCTGCTGCTGCTGCTGCTGCATCTGCAACTGAAACTGCAACTGCAGCTTCATTAGGTGCTGCTATTGCTGCTGCTGCTGCTGCTGGTTGTGGCATGCCGCTTTGGCATTTCTCAGGTGAATGGCGGCAACAAAACGTGAGCCTCTGCTGCCTCTGCTTGGCTGTTGCCTTTTAATGGCCAAAAGCGTTAAGTGCATATAAGCACACAAATAAAGTTGTTAACTATTGTTTAACGCCACAGACAGACGGACAGACAGACAGACGGACGGTGAGACAGAGGAGGGCAAAGAGGGACAAAGACATTGTTGTGGCACCTACACGTGTATTAAGGCCCCCAAACAACAGTAACAACAGCAACAACAACCACAATAATAATAATCCAACAACAGAAACCATATTTATTTATAAGAAAACAACAACAACAAACAGCAAGAAACAAGCAGAGACCAGAGGGAGAGCATAAAAAATAATGACAAACATAAATATCAACGTTTACGAGTGCAACGTGACTTCATTTCAAATCGAACAAAATATGCAAAATATCAACCACAAAACGCACAACAAAACAGCGCAGAAGATATATACATACATACATACGATTTTATATGGGAAGGAACACTGAGAGACATATGTAAGTGGACACTGCACAGCGCGCTGTTAAATTTACTTTTAGTAGATTTATCTTTGTTTCTATCAGAGATAAAAGCAGAATAAACCTCAATAGAAATAACATATTCAATTAATTTAAAACTTATATGTAAAGCTATTTTCTTTGAGTGTACAGAAAAAGAGAGAGGATGTGTTCATGTGTAGAAAGAGTGCGAGAGGAAGAGAGAACTGGCTGTCACACGTGCTTCGGGTGGTCAAGAACCTCTCAAAGCCCAAATTTGGCACTTGCTTTGCGCCGCTCTGAGAAATGGAAACATAATTCGAAATACTCACAGAAGACACACACACGAATACACCACACACACACACATACTCGTGGGGAACTGAATTCAGAAAGAAAAAAAATAATAGCCATAAAAATTAATAAATTTGATGTTCCATTATATTCCATTTCGCTGTGTAGTTTTTGTTGGTACTTTTATTGTGTTGCCTCGACAGACGCTTTGCATTTTAAAGAGCTCCACTCTTTAAGCCCCACTGTCCCCCCTTCACGCCTACCGCTTCTTTCCCCGCTCCACTGTGTTTGACATTTCATTCGTGGTCTCTCTCTTTTTCTTTTTTTTCCCCGTCTTTCTATCTATTAGCAGCCATCAATATGCCAAAAATCAAAGAGCCCAAATAAAAAAGATGTCAAATTGCCAACTGTTTATTTGATATTTTTACTATTATTAATTTTGTAGATTTTCTTTAGAGCTGCTGCTGCTGCTGCTGCTGTTGTTGGAGCTGCTCTTTGGTTTGGCGCTGCTATTGGTATTGGATCTCTACCAATATTGAGCCATAAAATCGGCATCATTTTGCGGCTCTGACAGCTGTTGCTGTTACTGCTGCTGCGTCGCATAAACTTGATCATAAATGTCGCCTGATCTGTGATCTGTGATCTGTGTGTGTATATCTTACCAATAAAATTGCTAAGAAATGGGTCCAAATATAATATCAATAACAAAAGCATTTGAGCTGCGGGAAGATAATAAATTAAATGCCTAAATGGTTCAACAGGGAATTGGGTTATAAAAATCCGAGATCCACGAGAACTAGAAAATAGGCGCCCACACGGAACAACAGATGTAGGAATTCCAATCACCCAGATGGAAATATATACTTTTACGGCGCCTATTTGTGGATATTTCGTGGCATCTGTAAGCGTAGTGTTCCCCCCGTGGCAAGCGGCTGGTAATTGCTTCAGACAAAACGATTCGATTCGATTGAACGGCAACTTCATTAACGGCACGTGCCAAATATCAGTCAATAGATCTTTTGCTTTGGGAATGCCGTGGGATGGGGGCAGGGAATTTAACAATGGAGGCCTGATGTATCCAGCGGATAAAGGCGGCTAAAAGTAATTGCTTGGCCAAAGAGAAAGAAAAGAAAGAGAGGAGCCACCAGCCACCAGCCACAGACAATCGAATAATCGTTAAATAATCGATGAATTCATTGAGCGAGGGTATTGTTCCGCTCGCCTCGAGGGCAAACTGCAATCGAAAATATTTCCTGAAATTTGTTTCATGAAACGACTTTTAATGTGTTTTTTTTTTGTTATATTTGTTTTGCCTAGAAATAGTGAAAGTTTTCCATTAAGACAGGAAACGATACATTTGACACATTGAGCAGAGTGACAGAGAGAGACAGACAGAGATAGGGAGCGGGAGAGAGTGGCAGCAACTTAGTGGCAAGAACAAGTTCGTTGCCAGAGTCATTCGTTTCGATTGAAATCAATGTCAAATGCCACATTTGACCCTCTTCGAGGGGCACTTCTTTTCCTCTACTATTTTTTGCTAAATTAGAAACCCCCTTTGCCATAAAAACTAAACGCTTGGCCATAAAACAGAAACAAAAACAACAACAGAGTAGAGTCTATGCCCAGAAGATCGTAAAAATCGTTTAGTTTTACTCGTTGTTCAGTTTAGCTGTGCCACATGTGTATATGACTCATGGGGCAAGCAGGCTGGCAGGCAGGCAGGCAGGCAGCAGCCCAAAGAAACAATTTGCATAAAAAATCGCTGGCAATTATTTTATTGGACCAAACGAACATAAATCTTGGCCAACGAGTGGTGGTTTGGGGCACCCAGACGAATCTAAATGGAGATGGAGAGAGAGAGAGAGCGAAAAGTAGGCAAAAACTATGCCAAATATGTTTTCCGCATTTTTCCACTGCCTGTGCACCTTTTTCCTTCTCCGTTTTGTCGCCAAAATATATCAGCATAGCAAATCAAATTTGGAACAGTAGTTGGGGGGGAATCCGGAGCCCACTCTGGGCATTGCATTGCAGATGGAGTGGAGCCGAAGTCGGAGACCAACGACAAGTGCAGGCCCATGCTCGACATGCGTTTTGCATCGTTTCGTTTTGGTTTCGTTTCTTCTGTTTGGGAAATGGTCACTCAGCCGCACAGCTTTTCCCTGCTTTGAGCCGTTGCGCTGCGATTTGTGCAGTCAATTTCTTGGAACTTGGAACTGAATTTTGTGTGTCTTTTGGGAGTCTTTTTGGAAGGAGGCGGAGAGCGATTACATGGCGACTGCATTTTGCATTATTCAGTGTGTCTTTTGGAATCGAATGGGGAATGCTCTGCCCCTCCACACAGAGGGCACCTAACCCTCTCCTCCACTGCCACATTGCCACATGTAGCAGGCAAGCAACCAAGCAACCAAGCAGCCAAACAGCCAAGCAGGCAGGCAGGCAGGCGTGTAGGTATTGACAGGCCATGCAGCTACCTGTTGCACACACTCGTGCTGCAACCTTTACATGGGACATGCCACAGCGAGAATCATTTACACGCGAGCAGGGGAGGCAACAAGGAGGGAGTAGGCAGTCTGTCTGGTGGTGGTTCATGCCGCGCTTAGAGTCTGATTTGGTTTATTTGCTTGTCGCCAGTCGCCCCAATTTGTTGGCACAGCGGGGATGCATCTGCTGTACGGCCAGCTAGAAATATCAGTGTGTCTGCTGCCTCTGCAGCCTCTCCACCTACTTGTAACACCTTTGGCCAGAAAGCAGCAGAGTCCATCAATTAGGTACAAAAGATCCGAAGCTTATAAATATTTAAAGTGTATTAAAGCAGGGAAAATATCCACAGAGAGGGAAGAGATGTATCTGTGGAAGTATCTGAGCTAAATTCAAAGATGAATCTGTGAGTTTGAGCGCATGAGACGGCCCCTCGAGAAGGTGTCAATTTGACATAAATGGGTATCGCTCTCTCTCTCTCTCTCTCCCTCTCGCTCTCGCTCTGTCTCTCTCTGGTACTTCTCTCTTATCTGCTGTGCTCGTGTCGTTTACATAATTAAATGAGGTCTTCTGCCCTCTCTCTCCCCTGCTGCAGTCGTAATGATTTCTAATCGTAAAAGAGGCGCTAAGTGGAAGGGCAAACATTAGCCACAGAAAAAAAAAAAAAAACATCTCTCGACCAAAAAAAGGTGTTAAAAGAAAAGCATGAAACGTTTATCTACCTTTCCTTGCCTCTTTCTCTCTCTCTCTCTACGGGTCCGTTTCCATTAAAAAAATCAAATGTTGCCTGGTCATCTTTTTAATAGGGGCAGCTGCAAATTCCACTCCCAGGTCTCTCCCTCTCTCTGGCAGAACATCCATCAACTCTGATCAAAATTTAGATCATCATCATAAATTTAGTCGAACGCCCTCGCCCCCATATCATATCATAGCATAACGAAGAGAGCGCCGACCCTCAACCCTCCTCCGCGCTGATAATGATTCCAGTCCGTTCGTGGCAGACCCTCAACCCTCCATTGGAGTTCATCTGCTGCTGCTGCTGCTGCCGCCGCCTGCCACCTTGTGCCCCTCATCCATATCCCAATCCATCTCCCTTTTTCTTTGTCAGTGTCTTTTTCATTAGCGTTCGGTTTATTAACCACCTTTCTGCCCCGTGCCCCGTGCCCTGTGCCCCTGCCAATGCCCCTACTCCACTCCCGTGGCATGTCTGTCCTTTGGCAGTGTCTGTGCCCTTTAGAGCCCGGCATGTTAACACCTTTATGGAAGGTGTGTGCCTGCCCTGTCGCTCTCTGGCATTGGCATTGGCGTGTGCTGCTGCTGCTCGGCTCGAGGAGACGCGTGCGAGTCTTTAAAAAATTAACTTGCATCGTGTTTCACTCACAAAATGTGTTTTTCAGACGCTTTATTTCAGGGCTTAACGGGTGCTACAGGAGGAAAGGAAACCAGATGGAGCAGGGCAGGAGGAGCGCCTTGATTGAAGTCTAGCTGAAACAGATGCAGGGGCTCATAACCAATCGAAAGCTAATTAAAAGGTAAGAAATCCTTCTTTAATATTAATCTACGGATCCTCCCAATACCTTAGATATTGAATGGAAAATCATATAAAATACAATAGGTGTTTCCTAGACTTTTCTTTGCTGCATTGCGAATTCTCCTATCAATTCCCTAAGCTCTCAATCCAAAAATGAGTTCACATTTAATTCTTGCAACCCAGATCTGAGCGCCAATGATTCATTTGCAATGTGTTGCAATCGTATTCCCCTACCACACCAGTTCCCGATTCCGCAGCGGTTTCAATGGACCTTTTCAAATGCCATTCATTATGCCACTAAACTTATTAGCTACAAATGTGTCTCCTCAATGTGTCACGTTACAGTCCCCCAACGGCGGCATAAATCACTTGCCAAAACAGCGGCAGCAGCCCCACTGGCGGACAGACAGACAGGGGAACACTGGGGCCACAATTGTTGAAGCGGGACAATGGGGGACAGCAGCAGCAGCAGGCCAAAGAAATGCGTTAATCAATGCAGAGCCCCAAAAAGAGTAGCAGCAGAAAAGCCGAAAAGCCAAAGCCAAAAATGGGCAGAGGGTGAGACCAGCCCACAAAAAATCAGAAAAACAAACTTCCAACCATCGACTGTGTCGCACGTGAGTCCCAGATGAGTGGCTGCACAAAGGGAGGAGTGGTGGACGGGGGCGAAGGGGCAGACAGACACTTGCCGAAACGCTTGAAACTTCCTCATTTGGCATGACCACAAAAATACACGTAAGAGCATACGTCCCCTCCCTCCCCTGCGTGCCCCTTAGGACTCAAGTGAATCTGAATCGCACTTCATTAAGACTTTTTATATTTTTTTCTCTGAATATTTGCTGTAAAAATAACAAACGAGAAAAACAAAATGCGAAAAAACTGAAAACCGAAAACTGAAAACCGAAAACCGAAATGTAAGCTTAAAATATTTGCGCTTTTGTTAACGAAAAGGCAGCAGCCGAGGGAGCATTTTGCGTTAATGATGCACATTGTTCAATGAAAATGAAAGCACAACAACTGCAACTCCGAGCTGGAAGCTGTAAGCTGAGCTGCAGCTGCAGAGGCTGTGACCTGCGTTGCAAAAGGATTCCAGGGCTGTGCCGGACATTGTCGGGTTATATTTTGCCTATAAATGCACGCGACTTTCCCTTTGGAATCAGGCTAAGGCAACAGCTTCCATTTGGATGGAGTTTTGAATACACTTTTGACCTGTGCATTCCTGTGGATTTGATGCTCAAATCAAGGGAACAAGAGTATCTATATATACGAAATAATATGGGATATATTATAGACGATTCTTGTGCCATTTTTGTAGAGACTTTGCCCCGAAAGCAGCTTGATTTCCCCTTGGGATTGGGTATAACTGTGGATAGTCTGAGACCTCCCTCTGGTGACTATCTTTTCCTCCGAAAACTTCCTTGTAGAGTGCCGTTTGGATACCCTTTTGGTGACTAGGTGTTTCCCCTCATTCTCTGTCTCTGGTACTTTTGTATAACCTTTTTTGTCATGTGCATCCCTGTGGGATTTATGACCCCACTCAAGCCGATTAGTCTGCCTTTAGTCTCTCACCAGCCCACTCTGACGTCAAAGGCAGCTTCTCAGCTCGCCTCAGCTCGTTCGTTGTGCAGGTGGGCGTCAATTGGAGCAGCCGCAGCAGCAGCTGCATCCAAAATAAAACCCCAAACAAATGGCAAAACAAGCCGCAATGATTGCCCGCTTCCTGCTCACAAAGAGGGTGGGGCGGGGGGAGCTGCAGTGTCTGGAGAATTATGCACTAAGCGATTGTCATTACAATAAATTTCGCATATTGTGCGCATAAATTTCGCACAAGCTTCAAAGGAGTCGTCGCAGCTGCTGCCTGCTGCTGGCTGCTGCTGCTGCTGCCACAGTGGGGACATCCATAGCTGGAGAGCTCTGTGTGCCACATGACTCATGTGCTGGTGGTTGTGGCTGTTCTTATTGTCGAGAAAAACTGGGTCAAATTGCGGCATATTCGTGTGCTTAGAATGCCGCCTCAGACAGGCAGTGCGACAGAGAGGCAATGAGTCAACGGTTACGTATACGCAGTGTGGGCCAGCGCAGTAACTTCTTCGAAATGACATTTTCCACAGCTGGAACGATACTCTTTGTTGTTGTTGTGGGGTTTTTTTGGTTTTTGGGCAGCTGTCGAACTGTCAAAACGTTTACCTTATCGACATTTCAATTAGCTTCAATTTGAGCCGCAGAGAGCCAGCCAGCCCGAATATTGCCACAGAAATAAGGCAGGCAAAAGCGAAACGAATCGAAACGAAACGAAACGAGAGTCTGCCACATTAACGATATAAATTGATAGTTGGCCTGTCAAAATCTTTTGGCATATATCTATTTCGCGTTGACTAGCATTCAAATATCAGGCCCAAATGGACTCTCCTTCATATGCCGCACGGCTGCTGCTGTATGGCTGCTGTATGCAGATTGTGTGGCAAGTTTAAAATGCCACCAGACATCACCACCAGACAGACCAGACAGACCAGACAGACGTTTGTGCTACTGTTTAACATTTTTCAAGTTTTTACTGCCGAGTTTATTTTTTTTTCTGCTCATTCAAAAGTCCATCGACTAACTGTCCAATTAAGCATTTATTTTCCAGCATTTAATTAGAGGATAGATAAAAGCGTTTAGTGATTGGAAAATGGGTGGACAAATATGACAGAAATTCCATGGGAAGGAGAGACATTGATCTGCGGAATCCAACGGAATTGGCAATGGAGAATTGCTCTCTTGGCTACCTTTAGCCTTTAGAATTTACTTTCTGTTTTTTTTTTTTTTCGGGATATTCGCTTAACTAATTTCACTTATTATGGAACGGAATATCTTTCTCTCCCTCTGTCTCTCTCGCCAGAATGTGATTTATTTTAACGATCCACCCAAATGAGTTTAATTAAACAAAAGCTTAGGGAATTGGCTACTCAATTATTTGTTGGCTTAACTGTTTGTTTAATTCTCGTGTTAAGTGCATTTAATTTTAACAGTGACATATAAATTATCTGGCCGGCAACCTTGGGCAATTCTCAATTCTATATAATTACAAATGAATTGTCAGCAGTGGCACAAACACACGGAGATATATATATATATAAATATATATTATAGGTGGAATCAAAGATAGTGAGAATAACTCTTATAAAATCAAATAAAAGTAAGCCTGAAATGTACCTCGAGGGCAGACATATTTTGACCATCGGTTTGTACAATTAATAAAAACAGAAACAGAAAATACTCACAGCGCAAATCCAGGGGCATAAATTATAAGGCTAACATATGTCTGGCCTCGTTCCCTCTCCTTCGCACTCTCTGGAGGCAACTGCCAATTGCAATCACGACTCAGACGCGGACTCGGACTCGGCCAAACACTGCGCCTGTGTGCCTGTGTGCCTGGGCTTGGGCCAGAAATCATAGCCATGGCTTGGGACAAATGCGGCATGATGGCCCAAGGGGACGGGCCAGGCAATTACCAACAACTGGGAAATTAAAATGCATGTGCAACAGAGGGGGCCAGCAGCAGCAGAGAGGCAGTCGGGGCGAACACCGAGATGAATGCGTGTGGGGCACACACAGTTTCGGAGCTGTATGCTCGGTGACCCCTTGAACCGCCTGCATGCCGCCGCTGTTGCTGTTGCTGTTGCCGCTGCAGCTTCATAAAATATGTGACAGCTTTGACACCAACAAACAAATAACCCGCCCCGTCCCCCTGCACCTCCCCTATGCCCCACCTGCACACCTCTTTAGGGGGCAACATCATGTCCGACAAGATTTTCGTTTAAAATGCGAACAGGTTTCGCTTTTATTTTCCCTCCTCGAGTGCCGCCTGCTGCTGCTGCTGCTGCCACACACACTGCACAACATCGAATCACAGATAGTTAAACTCTTACTTTCCACGGAAACATCACACCTGCCGTGGGACCCAGAACCACTGCTGGACAGTGTAAGCCCAACGCGAGAAAGGCCCAGCCACCAGAGATAGAGATTATGCTAATTTTCGGCATTTCATTGAGGAAAAAGAGCCTCCATTTCGTGTCTATCGGAGGAGTGGAGTGGAGTGCGAGTGCGGAGGCATTTCATTGAGGCCAAGAGATATTTACGCAACCAGTTAACAGAAAACCCGATTCCCCTCTCCCACCCCGAGGGATCCCGAATAGAGGCGCAGAGGAAGAGTGAAACAAAACTCCCAAAAATAGACAAACAAAAACAAAAACACGCAAACGAAAGACAAAAATCGAAATAAATCAATGGGAAAGACGACGAGGGAATAAACAATAATTTGGTTAAATTAGAAAATCGGTAACAAAAATCAATGATGCTGAAAATTTTCATAATAATAGCGTTAATAGGTATCATAACAACGGTGGCCCCCATGCCCCATACCCCAAACCCATGCCCATTCCTCAGTCCCAGTCCCATTCCCATTCCCAGTCCCAGAGAGACCCCAACAATGGCTTTGAGCGAAAGGCGGGAAAAGATACTCCCCGCTGGAGTTTGGTCTTTTGGTTTGAAAGATGGTCAGCGGAGAGGAGTAGCGCGGGGGGAGTTAATAGTCGACAAATTGTTGAATGAAATTGATATGGGAATGAATGGGTTGGGGGCTACATATTGGAAAGAGAGGGAATATCGATTTGAGTCATGGAAAAAATCGTGTAATTTATTGGGGTATTTTCTCCCAAATTTCATCTTTCTCCAATATTTTATATGCACCATTAGCCAGGAAGTGCAACAAATTAATTCTCACTTATACTAGAAATTTCCCCCACAATAAAAATGGCGACATTTTCCATTCGTTCTTGATTCTCGCATAACTGTTTCAACGCCAATTTCTTCCTATATACAGCACACACACACAGGTACACACACACACACTCTATATAGTATATACACATACTTCCCGTTAAGCTTTGGAACATGCGCAGTCGCCTCAGTCCGCTCCACGCTCCGCTCGACGGCTGTTAAGCACCATTAAGCAGCAAAAGCAAACGTCGCCATGTTGAGACAGCCCCCCAGCCCCCCAACCCCTTGCCAACATCCATTCCCACCACCCCAGACAGCAGCAGCACCCGACACCCGCTGGAAGCGTCCAACCAGCAGCCGCCAGCAGCAACAACAAGCAAAGGCATTAGCAAAAGCTTTGCGGCAAGCGCAGCAAATCAAAACACATTTCATAGTATCAGAGAGAGCGACAGAGAGAGAGTGAGTGAGAGAGTGAGAAATACAGCAGCAAAAGCTGTGAGAGTGTGTCAGACAGGGGTGTGGTCAAAGGGGGTACGAAAGAGTAACTTAACTGTAATTAATGCGAATTCCAGTGAATGGAAATGCAGCTACGAAATATCTGAGAGATTATTTTAATCCAACTCAACCCCTGCTATTCATAGTCCCCCCTACGCCACTGCCTGCACACAAACACACAGGCCAGGCATACATACATATGTATGCTCATATTTATGCGTATGGAGTGGGGGGCAGATAATAGCAAAAACAAAAACTGCCTGCTTTTGTTTTTGCTTCTCTGTTAAAGCGGAGTGACATCGCTGCTGGGTGCTGCTCTGCCTCTCTCTCTCTCTCACACTCTCTACTGCTATCTATCTCCCACTCTGCACCCCCGTTAAGTACCCAACCTCCTCACCACTCCATCCACAAGCATCGATTGCCGCGACGCCATTTGCTGCTGCTGCTGCTGCTGCTGCTGCCGCTGCTGGCCCCCGCTGTCGTTCTGCTTATGTGCGCATGACGAATGACCGCAATTTGCGACAGTTTGTTGTTGCTGTTGTTCTCCCCCAACTATAATGTCTCTCCGTCTATCGTTCTCTCTCTTTCCGACTGATGTTTGACTATCTCTATTGATTGTCTGTCTATTTTCTTTATTGGCTGCCTTTAAATGTATATATTTTTCCTACCTCAGCTACCCCCTCCCCATTTCGGTTTATTTTTTCCTATTCTCGTACCCGTAGTCGCACTCGTACACACGTCACGTACCCGTACCCGTACCGTACCCGTACCCGTACCCGTATCGTATATATAAGTTTATTTATTCTAATGACAAGTCACTCGAAACTGAATTATATTGATATTGCTATTGTTGCCAATTGCCGTTGCTATTGCTATTGCTATTGGCATTTCGTGTTCCCGTCTAGAGCGCCATTTTCTATGGCCAACGATTTGTTATAGTATTTTATGTGAGGTTTTTGTAAATGGAATTAATTGGATTTTTATGGGAAATTTATTTTGAAATTGGTTTGGGCATTGGGCAAAACGCAATGCAATTGGGTAACAATTTTGCAAGAGAACTACATTTATAGAACTACACATTTGCGCTCTTCCATCGACTTCGCTTAACTTGAACCACTCTTTTTTTCTGTTGTTTACATTTCCCATATGACACGAGTGTGCATAGCCTGCTGTGCTGCACTTTCCACCCTCACTCTGACATCTTTCCGCTCATTTGCATAAAAACCTTCGCACAGCTATTGCATATCATCGGGATATTGAATATCCTTTGGCGCTGAGCAAACACAAATGCATAATAAAACATTAATTGATGTCGATGACGCGTCGCCTCAAACTTATATTCTCACAATTTCACGCTTAGCAATCATCATCGGCACACACATGGCATGGCATGGGATGGCATGGGATGGATAGATGGGTGATGGTAGGGTGACCAGTGAAGCTATGAAATGGTTATGGTTGAGGGTGACAGGCACTGACTTTGCAGGGCGGCTGCCGTAGGGCACAGGAAATGCCCCAGTCGAGGGCGACCTGAGGGCATTTTGTGCTGTGAGTGGAAGAACATTGGGCACATAAAACCAATTTCCGATCAGAGGTGCGAATCACTGATGCCTGACGATGGGGGATAGAGAAGGAGAAGGAGGAGGGCATGCGCAACATGTTGGAATCAATAAAAATTTGAAATGAAATGAAAACTGTTGAATAATACAGGATTTGCGGGCAATTAATTTGTGTTTTGTGTGCAGCAGAAGCAGCAGTAGCAACAGCAACAGGAAATATGCATAAATGTTTACCTCCGAGGGAAAAGTAAACCTGCCGAAGGGGTTCCCAATAAGCGGTTCAATGGCCAAGCACAAGATCATTCTGTGACTACACGACGACTCCCTACGACTCCGATACAATACGATACGATACTCTTATTGACAGGCTCTATTAGTGGGTCAATTGCCCAACACAGAGCTCTGCGCTGGCGCTACCATCCACCTTCCATTCCTTCCACACAGATTCGTGCGTGTACTGCTGCGTACTCTGGCAATTATCGACGATGATCGATGATGATCTGCGATCGGCGATCGGCGGTCGAGTGGGGCATGGTACGGGGGTAATAATAGAAATCTTCGATCTTCAGGTGATAAAAGTTAAGTAAGCAAATAATGTAAATTGGAATAATCTTGCGCGCATGCTGTAGCTTTGTCTTGTGTGTCTCTTCTTTCCAGCTCCATCTAAAGTTAAGCTTACGAAATCATTTTACATCCACGCCACTCCAACGAAAATTGGCCCGCCATTAGCTGGGATTTCGATTTCAATTTGAATTTGCAATTTGAGCGTATCTCTGGGATGTTATTTATTTGAACTTTTGTGTGTTCGGGTTTTACGAGGCCCACAGCCAGAGTCCAGAGCCGCCGCCCAAGGGATCCATCGCACAGATCTCGGACCAGATCTGGAGATGGCCTGGGCCTGGGCCTGAGCCTGAGCCTAGCTGGTGATGTGATGTGATGACTCTATCAGCGGTCGCCGATCAAATGTGTTTGCCCCATTGTTGTTTTGCCACATTTCTCACCTTCAGGCTTCAGGCCCCCGTTGATGGCTATTTATTTTTCGGGGCGATGAGATGTTGCGCCTTGACGCGCTGTCGGCACAAATAAATTTTAGTTTTTATTGAGATTTACAGCGCCAGTGCCAGCACAGTGCCAGCAGATCGTTTGACATCGGCCTGGGTCACCTAAGCCGTTCAACTATTTGAAGATTTTACGCAGATTTTGTTTCATAATCAAATAATTGATCTTAATGCGGCATCAAATGAGCTCTCTCGGGGGGAGCTTTAAATATATTTTATTTCGTTGCCAAGTCTCCCCATTTCCCCCATTCCGCCATCCCCATCCGCATTTGTGGCAACTGGAAACGTGTCTCTCTGTCAGCTGCTGAGCTTTTGATCCAATCAAACTTGAAACGAATTGCGCTTCAATGTTGCCTTCCAGCCGACGACACAGGGGACACCGGAGGGGCACAGGCAATGGCAGCGGCACAGGCACACAATGCTCTGTGTTTTAGCACCTCCACTGCGGCGGAGCGGTATAAAAAGTATGGTTTTTATTTCAGCAAACTAGTTTCCGCAATATTTCGCCGAATTTGAAACGTTTCTGCGGCTCGGACTCTCGAGGCAATCTATCAAAAATTTGTCTGACTCGAAGAAATGTTGGGATTAAGTGGAGAAAAGGGTACCCAAAGGCGGCAATAAAAGCTCACGTGCCATAAACAAATGGCGGTTGAGCGGGGAATGGTGGCAGAGGGATTGACTTTGATTGCAGGATGATTCAATCGAAAATCACTCAGAGATTGATGGAGGCTTTCAAGCTGTGGATCGCATTTCGAATCCAGATACGAGTTTCTCCAACTTTTAGTTTCTCTTCTAAGCAATCCACTCGTCGCTATCTAACCCGTAGGTGCTCTGTGTCTCTCTTTCTGCCCTGCCTGATTGTGCACTCAATGAATTGTGAGTGATTGATTTTCCTCGCACAAAAGTTGACCTCCAGACTGGAGCGGCGTATCAATCAAAATTTGACCAGAAATAAATGATATTTTGTGCCATTTTTGGCGCATTCCTTGTGTGTGTGTGTGTGTGTGTGTGTGTGTGCCAGTTTTCGTTTTCGTTTTCATTTGCATGAATTGGCAAAAGCCAAAAGCCAGCCAGCCAGCCCCAAAAAATAAAAAAACCGAAAAAGAAATATGGCAAAGACTTGCAAATAAAATCTTTGTGGCATTGTGATTGAGGAAACAGAAAATTGAACGAGGGATTTGCATAGGAATCGATCGATAGATACGATGGATGGTTGGATGGTTGGACGGTTGGACAGATGGATAGATAGATGGATGGATGAACTGACGGCTGGATCTCCC
This sequence comes from Drosophila tristis, assembly GCA_018150885.1. Taxonomy (NCBI): domain Eukaryota; kingdom Metazoa; phylum Arthropoda; class Insecta; order Diptera; family Drosophilidae; genus Drosophila; species Drosophila tristis. Next base: position 398,500 of record JAECWT010000001.1, read on the forward strand.
ACTGTGCACTGCGCCGGGTCTTAATGAGATTTTGGCAAAAGTGTTTTCATGGCTTACTCCAGTTATTATCTAACTTTTGGCCCCAACCTATTGTCTGGGGGCCCTGTGTAATTGGCATTTTGGTGTCTAGTGCCTGGTGGGGCACTGCTTCACTCTTGAACTCATTTTTCGAAATGGAAAGTCAACTATTGACATGAACATTTCTCGTAATTATCTTATCGCAGCGCCATTATTTGGCCTTTTCTATCTAATTTGCCACACAGTTTTTTTTATTGGTCGCCCGCCCGCCCGATGAACAGACAATTGTATCTGTGTATCTGTTGTGTATCTGCCAGATACTGCCTATCGGGCGGGCTGCAATTCTTGTTAAAATTTTCAGCAACGATTGCCACTTTGAAGGCGGCCGCCGTCCTTTGTGTGTGGATTCGTGAATGCAAATACGACGAGTATTTTCTCTATTGATTTAGATACGGAATAACCCATATATAAACCACAAATATATTTATACACATACTGTACATATTTTGTAGATTTTTGTGTGTCGAATCGTATCTATTTTTTATTGACAAATCACTCGTTTGACTGCAGGTTTCGTTTAGTGCAGTAATTTGCATAAATCTTTGCCCCGTGCTGACAGTGGAGTCACCTCCATTGCCCCTCAGTCCCTCTTGTTCTTGGCAAAACTTATGAGTTATCTGATTTTTATCTATACTTAATTATTTACGATTGAAGCACAATGGTCTCAGGGCCATTAATCAGTGCAGTTCTCAGAGAACAGAGCACAGTGCCCCACAGTTTTGCGTGGAGTGACTACGTGCTTGATTAGCTACATTATTCACCCGATATGGGGTATACATATATCTATAGGATATATGCACGTACATATGTGCATATGTACCCACTCATGGCTTTGCTAATTCCTTGTAAATGGATCGTAAACTAATTCTCGTTCGCTAAATGCCATAAAAGATGAAAGTTTTTTCGTCATAATCGGTGTGAATCGTGGGAATTACCGTGTCATATCTACTACGAGTGCTCATACGTATCAGTGTGTTTGTGTGTGTGTGGCAAATCAGTGGACAAAACGGAAGAAGTGCCGCCCGCACTTCGGCAGCCCCTCTAGCCCTGCACTCGTCTCCAATCTTTCACTCCGCCATGCAGACAGAGAGACAGTCGGAGAGGCAACAGCGCTTTGTACTTTTGCGACTGGCTGTAAATATTTGACAACACATGCCTAATTAGTGCAGCTATTGAGTGTTGGATGGTGGATGGTGGAGCACAGAACACAGAAAACAACAACCAACAACCAACAGAGGGACAGAGGTACAGACGAACGACACTTGTCGAACAAGAAGGAAGGGATTGAGTGGGGGGGTGGGCTGCGCTCTTTTACGACACTTTGTGTTTCCTGAGAAGTGCCAATGTCGTGGGTTCTTTTTCGGAGAGTGCTCTGCTCTTATCTCTCGAAGGAAGGAAGCACTTAAGTTCGTTGTGGCGTTTGTTGAGTAAGGCCAAAGTTCTGCCAGAGAACTTATCAATGAAGAGGTGTAAGACTGGAAGTCTACTAGAGCTAACAAATAGACAAAACAAAAGGGGGAAATGTTTGCCATGGCAACAGGAGGCAATTGGCCAGAGAATGAGCAAAAGGATACTCTCCAATAAGCATTCAAAGATGGAGTCTATGGCTTTGGATACATTAACTCGCTACTATGCATATTCCTCTCTTTTTGATCCCTTCCAGGAGAATCTCCTCTCAAAGGTTATCCCTATTTACCTGTAGATAGATCGCTTTGTCATTACAAACCCTCCCATTCCAAGGTCTTAGACATTGAACTGCAACGTCTGCTGAGTTGACATTTGCCCACTTATTAATAGGTTGGATAAATATTCCATGGAAAGCAGCATTACTCATACGCAGAACAGCATATTTATAGACACTGCACGACACACTCCACCCCAGCGATGCCACACAGGCTGTACTGGTGGCCATGGGCAGGGGTTTCTGGGGTTTCTGGGGGTTCTATGGGGATGAAGAAGGCACCTCATCAGACGGCAGAAGGCCGGCCGCATACAGCACTTGGCACATTGGCAAAGTGTTGTGGGCAAATATTGACGCGGGGCTTCGCAAGTGAGCGCGAGTCAAACAATGGAACAAACACAACACACACAACACACACACACACATAAGAGCAGGAACAGGCTGGCAAACATTTGCCCCGAAAGCAAGAAGAGAGAGGGAGGGAGAGGGAGAGCCAGAGATCGCTACAATTTCCTTGCGGAACGCGTGAAAAGTGCGGCCAAACGTTCGACGCCCCTCAGACGGTGCTGTTCTCTGGGGCTCTTCTCGGGGCCCAGTTCAAACGATCGGACCGACGCGCTGTTTAAGAACGGCTTAAAGAACGTCGGACTGCAGCGAATGTGCGCTGCAGGTGATAACGAGATTTACAAATCGATTGCCGCGTTGACAAACACACAAATATATGTGACAGGGAGAAAGACGAACCAGAACCAGAACCAGAGGGACACCTGAGAAGGTGCTAATCCGTGTGAAAACACTCGCGGATGCGGACTCAAGTGCAGTCAGGCAGCGGCCTCAGATACAAGTATCAATCCATCCGAGCGATAATCAAGCTAATTTGTTTTTCCAGTTTTATTGTAATTTGCGATTACCGCGTGCGGCTTTTATTTATGCTCGTAATATCTGCCACCCGGAGACTGCAGCCCCGCAGACTGAAATTAAGGCACAAATCAGGCACAAAAATCTGGCCCAGGGCAAGATTTGCATTTTGATAAGCGGAAGTTACTCGCAGTAACTCGTAAAGGTGTTTGGTTTTTGTTGCTGTTGCTGTTGTTGTTGTTGGTGTGGTTGGGGGCCTTGTATTTGTCTTACTGCTTGTCAAATTTGGCTAAAATTAATTTGCCATAAAATCGGTTTAATTAACGCATTTTGCTGATAATTATGGGTAGTAATTGTTCACGAGATTTGTTTTGTTTTGGGGGGAAGCAAGAAACAAGTGCTAAGAGGATTTGTTGATTGACAAGGGAAGGAATCTTCCAGCTGAACCTTTTTCCTCAAGGCACGGGGAAGTTGATTGATCATGATATACTCTGTAGAACTCTGAGAGTTCTATAAACATTATTCACTAGTTTTGTTCTGTTTTAGCTGCAGTTCCTTTGATCATCTGCCAACAGAATGATTCCCATTGAGTTTCTATTCAGATTTGACCCACTTATAGTCGTAGTACTCCCAGGGGACGGCACTCACCTGCATCACCCAGTAGTTATTGTTGGCCGCAAATTGGTCACCGATTATGATATCCGTATGCATTTAGGCGGAGTTTATTTGCATCCAGGGGCTCCGTTCGAGGAAAGGCTTTACAGGACGACACCACACACACACAGAGACGGAGAGCGGTGTCTGCTGCGGCTGCTGCTGCGGCTGCTGCTGCGGCTGCTGCGGTCGCTTTTACTTAAATTTAACTGAATAATTTGTTGAATTTTGGTTTATTTGCGGGCAATTAAGGCAGCGGCGTTTCCCTGACTCACGAGTCACGACGACGACGACGACCAGTTCAAGGCACAATGATTAATCAAATTTGCAGGCGCTTTCGGGAATTTATTTCCGAATTATTATTGAATATTATTGAATACTTTTGAATCTTGGCATGGCACTTGGTGGGGCAACAACGGAACAGGCGGCAGGCATTGCTGCACGTTTTGCGTATTATTTAATAACAATAATATTTAAATTTAAATAACTTGCAAGGATATGCAAATGAAGGCACACTCGATCACTTTCTTCCTCGTTGGGGCTGTGAGGGCTTGGGGGCTTGTGGGGCAGGCACTTTTGTTTGCACAACTCTTTTCTTTTTTTGAGAGAGAAATTATTAAGTATCATTTAGCTTTTTGTTTTGCGGGACCCTTCAACGACGGATCGGATGGCACGAATGACACGCGTAATGCAAAAAGGTGATAAAAGCCGCCGGCTTTCCACTTCCGCATACGTTTCGAAGACGAGGCGATGCGCGCGTTCTCCACTGCGGCTGGACGGATGAATATTTGTAGCTGGTATCTTTGGGTATCGTCTGCCGTTGCAATTGATGGGCTATAAACTATTTGCATCGAGTATTCTACTATTTATCGTACTGTTTCTGGGGCAGGCACTTCTTGGTCAAGAGAACGCGACTCTGACTGTGGCTCTGACTGTGGCGCTGACTCTGAGACTCCGGCTAACGGCAGTCGTGAGTGAGTGGTGGGGACAGACAGAAAGAGAGGTCTACTCGCGCGCTGTCGGTCGTCTGGGGAAGTCGTCACTTCGCTGGCGGGAACCGAGTTCGTACTGATTGGACGAGCGAGGGTTTTGCGCAGAAGAACCTCGCCGCCAGTCGCGCGCGCTGTAGCGCTCTGCTTGGATAACCCTCCCCTGCCTGCTCACTCCCTCTCCCACACTCCATCTCGCTCTCTGGCTGTCTCTCTGCACACCTTGGCTGGAGCGAGCGCCGGCGACCAGGTGTGCTGCCCAGACCCAGCCACAGTCCACACAGGCCGCGTGTGGGTGAGAGCAGCTTACGCTTACGCTCTCCCTCGCTCGCTGTCTCTTTGCTGCCGCTCTCAGGTGATCGCCAACTCGTTTTCTCTCTTATACAGGGCCGCGCTCAGGTGTGCAAGCAGCTGATCTTATTGGAGGCATAGGAGTATAAGAGAATGCGATGGATTTTAATTGAATGAACTGCTGGGATTCGCCATTTTAGATTCAATCTCTAGCGGGAGGAGTGGATGTACTACAGGGAGTTGGAAGAGGGAAAATACATCTATGGAAAATATGTAGAGGGAGTTCCTCCCTTAAACCTAATCAAATTCCAGCAAAAGCTAAGAGCTTCCCCTTGGCTTCGGGGCTCATTAATTCTGACACATTTTAAATGAAGTTTCCCGCCCGTTTCCCATCACGCAAACACCAAACAGACCCCAAGCTGTGGCTGCCACAAAATAAAACATAATTAAACGAAATTAAAGCATAAATTTAGACGGTTTATGGCCAGTCTTTGGGCAGAAATCAATACGGGGACAATTAAAGCATATCTGTATCTGCAGGATCTGCAGGAGGACATCTGCATAGTCGTAATCCAAAGTGCGGTTGCCAGGTGGAAAGCAGTTTTCCTCCCCAAGGGGCATGGGATATTTGTAGGTTTCCCTGAATGTTTCTCCCAATGTTGGCCGTAAAATTGCCCCCACGCACGCCACACATAAAAGCCATTTTCATTTTGGCCTCCAGCTGGTGGAGATCCATCCCCCAAAGCCATAGCCCAAAGCCTCCCCCCACCAACCATGGGAGCCATTAAGGTCGAAAGCTTATGTTGGCCCACAAGCGGGGAGGGATGGTATTCCACGGAATACCAGGGGGAACAGGGAGGAGTACGGGGACCCGCACGCAAACGTCGCTTTGTCTGGGGCTGCAAACATGAGTGGTGTGTGGTGCATGCAGCGGGGAAGGGGGAGAACAGATAAAATAGAGGTGTGGCCTCTCCGACAGCAGCGCAGACGCCGAGGCCAGCCAATCCGCAGCCAAGATAGAGCGAGAGAGCGCACGCAGACAGAGCAAGAGAGAAAGACGGTGAGAGAGAGAGAGAGAGAGAGAGAGCGAGAGCTGCAGCACACGCAGGTGAAGTAGCAAAAACAGCAAACAAAAAAACACAAAAACATCAACCAGCGGCAGCCAGATACAATGTATCTATGCAAGCACTGTACGGGTGTGTTGGTTATACACACAGATACAGATACAGATACAGTTACAGATACACACACATTCCAGTCTATTGATAATTGACTGCCGTCCGTCTGTTCGGGTACGAGTATTTACTCCGTGCAAATTTGCCATTAATGCCAAAGCAGACGTTTTCCACAGATACACAGCCATAGATACAGATACAGATGCAGATACAGATACCCACCCATACACAGAGTACACCCAGCAGTTACATTTGAATCTTTGCCTGACACTGTTGGATCCCATGCCCCATGCCCCATGCCCCCTTGCCTGCCCCGTCCCTTTAGTGTTTTTTCTTTGTTGGCTTACAGACGCTTTTGTTTGCTCCCGAGCTGGCTGCTTGTCTTACGTGGAACGCAAAAGATACATTCCCCAGCCTGTACTTGACTCCCATGGCTCCCATTGACAAATGCTAAACGATTTATGGTGATTTTGGCCTAGAATGAAGAGAGGCCCACAGACGGTGGCACATTCATTCTCATTCATACGCGTATCTTCGCCGCGAAACGCCTGATCTTCCCCAAGATCTTCGCATTACTTGGCCCGCAACTAATCCATCAATTGCTGTATCTTTTAGCCTTAATCTCTTCCTTAATTTCCCCCAAAAACCAACTCATAATGTATCAATTTTGGCGCTTTTATGTCGTGATCTTTTGGATACATCGTAAATATTCACATTTGGATATCCTGCGAGGGTCGTAAGACCCCTTCTGGATTATTGATTTACCCGCAAGCGATACGCGTACCCGAAATCTTGTAGATTTATTGAGGCTACTGCCCCTACTCATTCGGTGACTCTCCCTCCTCCATGCACTCTGCACACTGCACACCGCACACAGCGAGGGCAGTCCACCTCTCATTGAACTACCTGTTGTACCCTCGAAGGCGAGGATCTGAGCTGAGGATCTACCCCCAAGCAGATCAGAACTTATCGTTCAAGTCAACATGATTAATTACATGCTGAAGACCCTCGGCCCCTGCCCTGCCCTGTCCTGTCCTGGCTGCACGGGAAGGCGTCCCCTCGAGATCGTTTCGTTTGAATTTGTGGCCAAAATATTGTCACGCTTCGAGACGGCTCTTGACAACAAACATGACCGAAACTCTCCAAGGAAATATATGCACTGCTCTCCGCCTGATTGATTCCACTTGGCGGCACTTGTCGATTAAGGTTCTCCCTCTCTCCCTCTCGTCTGGGTTTTTATGTCCTCTGGCTCTGGGAAATGTTTCCAATTTATTGTCAACTGCGATCCAAATCCAAACCAATCCACAAGATTACGCGGCAATTTGTTTTGTCTGCACAATTCCTAGGAAATATTTTCATAATTTCGTTCCTTTCGGTTTCGGTTTCGGTTCTCTTATCTTTCCAGTTTAAACGAAATTATTTGTTTGCATAATAAGTCAAGTGACTCGAGGGAATTGGGGCAGCCAGGCAGGGCCACACCGAGTGTCGTCTAGTAATTCAGCCAGAGATAGTGTGCTCCAGCAGGGTTCATTCTCTGAGAGCTCCCTCCCTCCCTCTCTCTCGCATTCTCTCTCTTTGTTTTTTAAGTAAATTCCATCTTTCTGCAATCCGAATTCTATGCAAATGCCACGATGCGAAATTTATGCGAATGCTAATCAAGTTAACACCAGAACTCTGCTGGCGTTGTCGTCTGACAATTTCCTAAAGTGCGTATCTGTGTCGCACAACAACAACAACAACAGCAACAACAATTATTAATGATTTTGCTAAATGTTACAGAAAATAATGACAGCTACAGAGAGCTGCCACAGAGCAGAGCAGCGCAGCCGTGCAGCAGTTGAACAATTACAAATGCACACAAAATGCCTCCTGCATCGGCGGGGCGGCAGAGCTCTGCGGAGCACCGTTTTTCAACACCTCAGCGAAGACCCTGCCGAAAGCCCACATTTTGTGCGTTGAATGAATGATTCGACATGTTCCAAGTGGGCGGCCTAGCGGGCCGCAGAGGGCGTGCCACAGAGTCAGACGATGGAGAAGCAAGCAAACAGCAAACAGCAGGCGGCTCCGAGCTCCGATCTGCGTCCATGGGTTTCTTTTTGACATTTAGCGCGTGCGCAAATGGAGAAAGAAAGAAAGAGTCATGATCTAGGGAGATCTAACGATCTATTCCCATTCCCATTCCCTGTCCCTGTCCCCCACTTGAGGTGTTGTTGGGGAAAGATGAGCCCCCAGTTCCAGTCCCCAGCCAGCACTCACTCCACTCTCGAACAACGTTTCTATGATCGCGTTAATCACCTTTCAAGCCCACTCATAAAAACGATATGGCACTTCAGATGAGTCTGTGATGGCGATGGAGGATGGAGGATGGAGGATAGAGGATGGGGGCAACCTATAAACGATATCATTGATTACTCAGCAGGTTTGCCAGCTGCCTCTTGCCCCAGCCTTTCCACAGGCGGGGGGAGGGAGGGTTCACTGTGCTGCTGCTAATGATGCGACTGCACAATTGAAATGAAATTAATTTTACTCAATAATTAATTAAAGCGCACATCTGTGGGCGCAAAAGGAGAGAAAGCTAAGGCCCACTCCTACGCACAGAAGATCTGAAGAAGATCCAACAGCCCCAACTATAACTCCAGCCAATTGTTAATTGGTCTAACAATCCAACAGTCATAGCCACAGTCATAGCCATAGCCATAGCCATGTTTGGGGGTTGTGTTGTGAAATCTGGTGTTGCCTTGCCCGAGGCCATAAACCATAAACCACACTGATAGATCATAAATGCGACGACGCACAAAACAATTGCACCGAAAAATAATAATAATAATTCGTGAAATTCGTCAAATTAAATCGTAAATCGTAAAATCAACAACCGAAAACAATTCGCCAACTGCCAAACCCACAATCCAACGTCAGACACCGAGCAGACGACGACTCTGCCGCTCGACGACACTGACACACAAAGAAGTAAGCAAACACCGACCGCTCGCGGCCAAAAAAATTTCCATAGCATTTTCTATTGATTTTTATGGCTAATCGGAAAAGTTTACCCAAAAAGCGACAGATAGAACCAAAAGCCAAATACATTTCGTAGAACTTTGGGTAATTGTTTCATTTATGATCAGATGAAGGCTTCCTTGAGCTGGAGTTCCCCAGGAGAGTGTTGAGAGTTCTGGAAGTTATCTAGAAACGAGCTATATATATTTTATGAAAGACACCATCTAGTTTGCTCCGAGTTGTTTGGTTGTGGAGCTCAAAATTAAAACACTTTCAACTTCTTTCGTATTTACTGTAGAAATTATTTTCCAAATTTCAGATATTAAAATTCCAATATGAATCATTTCTTGCAACATTTTCTTAAGCATTTGCTGATCTTGATATCCTTCTTCTTCATTTGCTTTCTCATTAGAGTTCATATAACACGTAAGCGCAATTTTACTTCACATAATTTATTCCCACATTAATTCTCTTCCCCTGCCGGCAGCCCGTCTGCCACGCCTTAATACGAGTATGCCACACAATCAGGATCTGAACGAGGCGATGGTCCAGGATGCAGACAGCGTAAGTATATCCATTCAGTAATCATTCGAGAGTACTCCAATTACATTCTGACACCCAGTGCACCATTGAGAGGCAGCTTGAGGACGAGCGGCATTTGAAAATTAGCTGCCGCATGCGACAGCCGCGCTATGTGCCCGCGGACTACAGACGCGGTTTGCTTTTTATGGTGCCGACTGTTTCGCAACATCTACGGCGCCAATGGAACCTCAGAGTGCCCAGGGATTCGGTCGTGGGACTCAATGAGCTGCCAGCAAAATCACGCAAATAGATTCAACAAATTATCATAGCTATAAACCTGCTCGTACATAAAATAAATAATCGCCACTGAAACAATCAGTGCAGCAGGGGCTGAGTAATCTAGTAATGCATCGTTTCATTTTGCTACTTAGTCGCCTATCAAAATTCTCACAGCTCTGAACTTTTTATGCAATTTATTATCAAAATTACATCAATAGTTTTCATTTCTTTTCCTTCCACCCAAAATTCAGTGGGCTGCATATTGGATAATACTTGGCTTGGCTTCTACATAATTACTGGTCTGTTCCATTTAGAATTCCAATGCCAGCCCCGAAAGTGGAAGAGTCCTGCAATTTTCATGCTACTCAAAGCCAATCTAATGTCTCCTTTTGGTCCAAAAAAAAATGGAGAACAAATTTCTAAAGTACCACGAGCAAGCGTTCCGGGCTAGGGATAAAGCAAGTATTCCTGAATTAAAACCAGATAGATGGCACTTCTATCCACCCTCCCTCTGCCCAGGGCACCATCGAGAACGAGCTGCGGACGGGGTATGATTGTTCCGATTGTCCCAGCGTGCCGTATCTGAAGATTAGCTGCCTGGTGGACGCACGCAAATGGACCGTCAGAGTGCCCAGAGATGTTTTCGAGCTGGGTAACTTTACCTTCGATTGAGAAAATGTCAGGGCAAGTGGAAACGACGGCACTTATCACCAAATTAGGGGACACAATCGAGGGACCAGAGGGGGAACCAGAGATAGAGTTGAGCAGGGGCGGCCCACCAACAGATTTCAATTAAACGAAAGGTCAGACTGCTGTCATAGATGGTGCCGCTACCGAATGATCTGCTCCCTGATCTCCTCCTGGAGAGTGGAGAGTGGACAGCGGCGCGTCTCAGCTTAATGAGCTTATCCATCATCGCGGTCACGGCTCCTCCACACAGACACACAACAGAGACACAGAGACAGAGACACAGAGACAGAGACTCCTCATCTGTCACAGGGCTAATAGGTTTCATTAGTCATCTCCAATCGCCTCCTCTGCTGCTGCCGCTGATGCTGCTGCTGCTGCCGTTGCCGCTGCTTTAGCTTTATCAGCTGCTCTTACTGTTGGTCAGTCATTTCTCAAAGCCAACAAAAAATACTTCAAAAGTGCTCGACTTTGGGCGCTGTGGATCAGGCGGAGCATGGTAGATGGAATATGGCTTTTACCTTTTCAGTTTGCGTGTCGACAGCAATTTTCACGTTAATTATTTTTTGGTGGCAAGAGGGTACGCTGCGGCTGGGGGTGGTGTCGGTTGATGTGTTCAGCACGCGCTAATGTTTAATATCCGCCATGGCCGGCAGGATAACGACAGCTCTGGCCAAGAGCGGAGGGGGGCAGCGAAGAAGGCACCCAGAAACCAGACAGCTATGCAAATTTCCAACATTATTTGTATATTCAAAGAAGAACAAGAGCTATAGCCAAGCGATGTCTGATGGACTAGGGGAATACCTTGCAAGGCAAAAGGAGCCTGCAGATGTTTCAAGCAGAACAATTGGTAGCGCTGGGGTCGGGCTTTTAGCTGGATTCCTACTGCAAATGGTAGGCAAGAAGACAGAGCCTTATATTCCATTCTTGATGTTACATAGTAGCCCACAATGCGCGTATTCCCTGTTCGGGCTGGGCATCAGTGGATGTCTTGTACAAAACGGAAGCAAAGTCCGTGGCAAAGCGTGTGCTCGTAAATTATCGAAGCTAACACACACACCAACACACACACACACACACACCAATACACACCAACACACACAGATACACCTCCTATCTCCTATCTCTCTCTGTGTGTTTGTCCATTTGGGCCAACGTCCTTTCGTGTCGTCCTGGCTGTCTAACACTGTGTTCGTCCATTGTCTTGCCATGGCCCGTTTTTTGTTGCCAGAGTTAAGGTGACAGGGAGAGGAGTGTGGTTGCCTGTCCGTTCTCTCTCTCCCCCTCTCTCTTCCTCTGTGTGTTTGCCATTCAATATTGGCGCCATTTTGGTCAGGTCCTGTCTTTGTGACTCTTTGTAAGCAGCACCCAGCCCCTCCCCACCCCCTTCCTTATCACCTCAGTCTGCCCATAAAATGTTCAATTAGTTAATGAAAAATTTTCCAATTGGAAAACAACATTTGACTTGAACTAACGACCGAAACGCGGGAGGAGCATATAAAGGATGAGAGGACTGGACTCCGTCTCCGAATCGCAGGAGGTAGCGGTGGACGGGGAAGGAACATTTGTACGTTGCCTTTGTAGAATGCCTGCGAGGTTCGGAAATTTATGCATGTGATTTATGCGGAACAACGATTGCCAATTACAATATCATTTCTCTTTCTGTCTGCCAGGCTTTGTGTTTGCATTTGTTCATTTTATATTCATTCGCCTCTGGCTCTGGCTCTGTCTCTGGCTCGCTTCTCTTCTCTCCTTACCGATGCTATCAATGTGTGAGTGTAGGTGCACGAGTGTGAGTGTGAGTGTGCGTGTGTGAGGTGCCATTAAGAAATGTGTCAAAACATGTGAGGAATTATATAAGCTAAAATACGACAACAGCAGGGGGTAAGCGTAAGAGCGTAAGGCACGGAGAACGAATGCCAGAAGTTAAGAATTTCAGAATATAAATCGATTTTTTGGAGCGGGTTGGGGAGGTGTTTCCCAGTTGAAATACACACGGAATGGAAGGGGAAGATATCATTTGGCAAGGCAAACATTAACTCGAGTCAAAATTGAATTAGAGCGGAACATTGGTCATTGGCACGTACCCCCGCACCAGCACCCAAGAGAAGCCCACCCCTCCAGCATACAGCCAACCGTTCAAGCATTCAATCATTCAACCATTCAAGCATTCGTTCAGCGCCAGAATCAAAAGTCAACAACTCTCGCTTTGTTTTACTTTCCCAGCAAACAGAAATTAAAGCCAAGCGGGAGAAAAAAGCGAAGAGCCAACAGGAAAACCCAAACGCATGACACAAATTCACAAAAGGTGGTAGAACAAAAGGCGGAAAGCGACAGAAAATGCCCATGGAAATGGGGAACAGCGAGTACGAGTAGGCAGGGGAAATGATGGAAATATTGAGAGCGACACGACGCATATGAGTATGAGAAGAAAGTCCAAAAAAAGAACCAACAGTCGAGACATCGGCAGCCCAGGCGCGCGGCATTCAGCAAACAACGAAGCAGAAAGGCAAAAAAGCAGAAAAACAGAAACTCGATGGTTGACCGAGCATCAATAGAGCGACTAACTTAGTGGATTTTGACTGTAGCTGGGGTTGGGGGTGGCATTAGGTTAGAGGGTGCTGTTTGGGGCGGGGGGGCATGAGCTAGTTTAACGCATTTGTGTTTGCAATACGCAAACGGGAGGAAAACAAAGGAAAAGCTAGAAAAGCAAGCGGGAGTTTCCTGTGCTCCGCACTCTGATGGGGGGAGCTAATGAAGCCTGAAATCGATTTGTGGAACGAGTACGAGTAGAGCCCACTACAATGCCATAGGCATAGACATAGCCAGAGCCCCTCTGGCAAGTGATGCGATGAATGAGAACGAACGCAGCCCGGCCGAAGGGCGTCCGTCCACTAGTCCGCTAGCAGTGGTCAAGCCACCCACAGAGCTCAGATCGGAAGGCGCTCGATCGACGGACAGCTGTTGCCATCTCGAAATCCCCAAATTTACAGCATTCTTCCTCCTTTTAGTGCCAGTCTCTGCCTCTGTCTCTGTCTCTTTCCCTGCCACTTTCCACTTCCAGTGCCAGTGCCAGTGCCAGTGCCACTGTCCCTGTCCCTATCCCCGGCTCGGCATTCGTTCTTTTTATTGTAAATTTACGATCGCTCTTTCTGTTGGACTCTTTTTATTGTGCTCTGCCCTCGGGTGTCTCCGCAGTGGGGCTCGTCTCGGCTCCCTCTCCTTGCCGCGCGCATTCCGACGGCAGACCAGACCCACACAAGGCAAGGTGTCAAGTGTTTTGTGTTATCTGCTGCGGTTGGCTTCTTCACTTCTTTGTAGGCCAGCCCCGGAGAGCTGGTGCTGGAGCTGGTGCTGGTGCTGAGCTGAGGCAGAAAGTGTGTCTGGGCCTGGAGCTGGGAGCCAGAGATCGACCGCCGCTGCGTCTGTTTCTCAAATTGCGTCAAAAATTATCGCCATTAAATGTAGATGAGCGTTTAGTTGTAAAGTTATTGGCTCATAAATAACCGCTGTCCTGGTCGTTCTCCCGATTCTACCGCCCCCCGCTCCACCGACTTTGGGCCAAGGCAGAGCCGGATGCCGAGTTCTGTTGAGCAAAAGTGGTGCAAGGCGACGGACTATTTGTTTTCTCCATTCATAAAAGGCTTTTGATTTATGAATCAATGGTCTTGCGGTGCTCTTGTATTGCACATCTCCAAGGGCTATGGTTAGTTGGTATTTTGTTTTCTTTTGAAACGATGTCTATGATTTCCCTTGTGAAATATTCACCCAATTACCAGGTGTGTGTTTCGATTTGTAGTTGCTTTACGCCATGACCATGCCACGTATCAGAACTCAATAATACACTATAATTTATTTCTTTATTAACGTCTATTTATCCACGCAGATGAAAAAGGAGCTTAACCACTGAGATTACAACCAAATGTCGGTGGTGTTGGCCTCAGACAAGATATGAATGCAGGTGCTGAGCGGGATTGTCCGCGACTGTCTGCTGTGGTAGGTATGAATCTGATGAACTATGACGCAAGTGATTCATTTATCTTACTTTTTAGAATGTACATGGCACAGTGTCTGCGAGTACAGAGCAAGTTCAAAGATGACAGCGCCCACATTTGTGCAGGACCTCCAGCGCAACGACCTCAACTGAGTAAGGTAAGAATGGAATGAAGAAAGCTTGCCATGCATTTATTAGACATAGTTGCTTATGCTTAATATATATTTCAGAGATCGATCAGCGCTTGTGCTTGGATGCGAACAACAAAATCTAGATCTCGGCCTGGAATGGAAGTATATCCTGCATTTGGTCCAAGTCCACAGCGTCACAAAGTGTTAATTTGCTGATTCCAACGCACCTTCTAAACATTCTCGTTCTCGCCCAGGACCAGGACCCAGGAAGACGCTGTCCTCGCGGCTAAATGCTACCTTTTATCTGTTAATTAGCGATCATACTTGGCCTCAATAAAGAAAAGATGTTCGATGCCTTCGAATTCAGTTGGGGCCAGGATTCTTGTGTGTTAATGATATTTCTTCCTTCGGCAGGAGCTTCCGCAAATGTTGCTGGTGCTTGCAATGTTTTTCTGCCTTATGTTGCGCAACATCTTCGCTTTCGCAGCATGTAAAACACCCTCTACTGGCCAACGCCAGAAATCATCGCATACTTTTTGGGCTGGAGTAATAAAATGACGATTTTTAACTAACTGAGATTTAGGGGGCGCCACAGTGAAAGTCATTTTGGGGCGCCACAGTTTAAATTAATTAATTTTAGCACGGCGTTAATATTTTAATGGGAAAATTCCATCGTTTGAACCCTTTTCACCGATTCTTCTTATAAGTGAAATCTACATTTTCTCCTCTTGTACATGGTTTATAATCTCACCGATAATTGTAGGGGCGCCGAAATAAATACAGCTGAAAGTTAAAATCGTATTAAAATATACTGTGCTCAGCATAAGTATGCCATAATTTTTAAATAAATGAAAATTAAACATTTCGTGGACGTGCCAGCCCAGCCCGTGTAAAAGACATTCCTGTGTAATCGGATTTCCGGTTTAGTTAGGTTTTTAATAATTAATTAGAACTACTTGTAAAAATGCTATCAGTTTTGAGCAAGCCGTCGCCTAAAGCTGCTCAGCAATTAGTCTACTTTCTACTACTATTCCATTTAGTCGCCGCGTTGATCCTCAATCTGACGGGGTCCGGGTCCGTCCTCGCCAGCCTCGTTTCCAGCAGCCGCTGCAGCCGCTTGATACAGCTGCTTCAGATCATTGTAGAGCCGCACGGCGAGCTGCATATTTGGCGCTTGCTGGCGGCCTGGCACCTGATGCTCCTTGGGCGGCTGCACGCACATCTTCAACACCTTCTGCATGGGTCGCGTGAGCCGGACACCACTCAAGAGTCCAGGCTGGAAGGTTCCGCCGCCCAGGAGAATGTGCTCACAAAATATCTGGAAGTTGTTGTTCTGCTGGATGTGGGTGCAAGCATGTCGCTCCACGTTGCACATTCCGCGGCAGGAGTGGAAGTGGCAGTCCTTGTCACTTTGGCACTTTACCCCGCGGGACAGGCGCTTGTCCAGCTGACTCTCCACGTACACGTGCTCGGCACTCTGGTACTTGAGGCGCCGCTCGGGCGTGGTGCCAAATCGATTCACCTGCATCTTGCACATTTTCAAGGGCTCCGGCTTCATCTCGTCCATGCGGAAGATGTACTCCATGATGTTGAGGGCGTGCTTCAGACGCTGCTGACGATTTGAGGCCCTGACAGAGATACACAATGTTACAGTAGAGCGCAAATGGGGTTGGGATATCTGATGTACTCACAAATACTGCATAATGCTTGGATTTGATTGCACTATCTCCAGCCCCTCGGTGGCATAGTAGGGCCCACAGGACCCGAGTACTGCTGGGAATACAGACTCCTCGTCGAAAAGCTTCCCCATCATGTAGTTGTTGTCCTTGAACAATCGCCAGAAGCTGACCATCTGCTGGGAGTTGTCATCGGCAATTTCCTGGTTGACCAAGGCGCGTATCTGAAAGTATATGGAACAGGAAAAGTTAGCTACGGACCAACCCCTGTCTCTCGGACGGTCTCACCATGTTATCGTCGAGGGTGACATTGTAGGCGAGTATAATGTGCAACTTGACAATCTCATGAAACTCTTCAATCTTTGGGTAAATCGCCTCCCCTTTGGTGTTCTTCCAGCTCAGCTCGTCATCGTTGTGCCTGGCCAGCTGCGAAAGGGAGTGGATGAACAGCAATGGTTGCCATGACAACGCCCCAAAATTGCGCGACCTACCTTCACCGCATACATATCACCATTCTTTTCGGCCGTAAACAGAATGGTCTTCATGTCGTTCAGCGGACACTGGAAGTTGTCAAAGGTGGACTGTGCCCCGCAGAGCTCTTCGCATAGCGAGCCACTGTATTCCTGCTGCTCAAACTTCTGGCACTGTTTTGCCAGAGACAGGGAAATATATATTGGATATATGTACATATTTAGCGAGATATTTCGAGGGCTCACCATGAGATTGAGACTCCTGTGCGACATGAGCTTGAAGCAGAACTTGAGGTTGAGGAAGGCATAGCTGAAGAGGCCCACTGCCAGCAGGACCGCAATCAGCACCGTTCGTTGCATTCCAAGCCGAAATTTCCGACGCAGGGCGGTCAACATTTTATTGAATTTCGGATTTCATTATGGGCACATTTGCCACTGCAGCAGGTCCTGCTATACGTTGCGAGGTGTACGGCCAGGTATGTGTATATACACTTGAAGCTGCAGAAGCTGTCAGTGAATCTGACACGAGGTCCAGGACATGCGCATTGGATGCGCAGTCATCGATGACTATCGATTGCTATCGGACCACACTTTCCCCCAGCCCGAGAGTCAAGAGATTGTTTGCATTTTGAAATTATTACTTAACGTATAATTCTTTATTTATACTCTCCGCTAAATTGAGCAATTATTACCATTACCTTTACTTAATTCAATTCATCAATTTTTGTTTTATTTTTTGTATTTTTCTATAAGGTTTTCATTTAATTTCATTTCATTCAAGTGTTTAGAGTTTCTTCTGTTTGGTTTTTGGTTTCTGGTTTGTTCTGCTTTGCTAAAAATTATTTAAATTCAGAATCATATACCTAGGTCCAAGTTTTATTGTTGTATATTTTTTGTTTTGTTTTGTTTTGTTTTTAATAATAGAATTATTATTTTCGCATTATCTTTTTGCTGCGCTGGGCATCTAGCCATTGCATTAGTGTCTCCATTGTCTCAGTATCTGTATTTGTATCTGTATCTGTGTCATTTCTCTGTATCCGTGTCTCAGTATCAGTATCTGTATCTGTAAATGTATCTGTGTCTGTATCTTTGTCTAATATTCACCTTTGTGTGTATGTACGTGTATTGTATTTATATACTTAAGATAACCGTTCTTTATGCACAATTTTAACTAGTTATATACACAACTATAGTATGTGGCTATGACAAATGCTACAACAAATTAAATAGGTAAGAAAACAATACCATTCTAGGGGATAAATGTCAGTGCACTCGACTCTGAATCGTCTTGCGCTAATTGTGTTTAATTCTGCTATATGTATGTATATCTCAAACGGTACATCATCTCATCTCTGTCTATAGCGCTCTCTCTCTCTCTCTAATGCTTTCTGCTGCCTCTGTGTATTATCGATTATCGCATCCTATATCCATTTTCATTTCCATTTCTATCATCTGTCCCTCCAAAGTACTCGTATTTAAGGTATTTTCTTGGTAAATTTGTGTCTCGCTACTTGAACATTAAAAATGGTATGCCTCGGCTTAGTTATTTTGCTTTACTTTACTTTATTCCGCTCCTCCACTCGTTAGTACCTCGTATTGGATAATTTCATTAACTTGCATTAGTCGTTCCTTGTTTTTTGTTGGGTTGTAGGCTGTTATAATTATGCAGTTGCTATGTTATATACATTCTTAAGACTGGCCCTGGCCCTGGCCCGGCCCTTAACTTCATTTCGTAGTCGTTTCCGTTTCCGGCACCGTGTTCTCGTATTTCGTATTTCGTGTCTGCTGTTTGTGTTGTTCTTGTTCTCTTGTTTTTCTCTGTTGTATTGTATATTATTATGTTTGTTTTCCGTTTAAACTTTATGCAATGTTAACATTTTGTGTTTCCTTTTTTTCTTTTGATTTTGTCACAAAATCGCAGCCGCTTGGCATTTTAATTTGGTTTCGTTTTGTTCGTAGTTTTAACTCATTATTGTTTGGTTTTTGGTTTTTTGTTTTGGTTTTTGTTCGCTTAGTTCATTTAAAATAATGTAAAAAATCTGCAAATTGCATGCGCTCATTCGTTAATTATGTGCCATTAAAAAATGTCTATGATTTCTCTATATGTATTCATTCTTATATTTACAGCAGTTAATCATTTTTCAATTTTCATTTTATGTTTTTGTTTTGTTTTATGGTTTTTATTGAACGTCGTTCTCCCCCCTGTGTTCATTCTATCTATCATATCATCTAGCATCTGTTTCTGATTCTGTTTCTGTTCCTGTCGATCTACTTTTGTTGTTGTTCATTTACGTAAAACCTTTGTTTTTGGCAGTGCATTTATATTTATTATTATTTTCGGTTCACTATGTCTCGTAATGATTCGCTTTTGCTCGACTACAAATTAAGTTTCGTTTAGTTATAGTGTACTCATAAATTAAAGGTTATTAATTAATCAACAGCAGTTACTATATATTACTATATATATATACAGTTTTCATCTCGTGTTTCGCAAGGTACTTCCGATTCAACGGCTATACATACATACATACATACATACAATATGTATATGGAAATCAATCTATGTATATTCGAGTTTTTTCATTATCTTTTTGATCATTTTCTTTTCGAAAGCGAAACTGAGGAGTTTAGAGGACTATCGAATATATCGAGTACATAATTGGAAGACAGTTGTTTTGGGGATAATGTGGGGGTATAATGTGCACACAGAAAACGATAGTGCGGGAAGCTGGGAGGAATCCCTCCACCTTTTTGGGTCCCACTATCATTGAGCTCAGAGAACACCCGCTGTAGCTCGCCCTCTTCACGGATTCAAAAGTACAAAGCTCCCAACAAAAGAAAAAACCGATATGGGAATGGGATTTGATTTTCTCTGGGGGGAAAACTAACTGAAATCGTATTTGGTATTTGAGCAAAAAACGGCTTATTGCTTTGTTACAAAAATCGCAAGCAGTCCCTGAAGAAATTCATCGTTCAATCAATAAAAATTGCGCATATCAAATAAATGATAACAAAAATCACCCTCCTCCATCACTTATTATGCAATAATATACTATATTTGTGTGTGTGTGTGTGTGTGTGTGTGTGTGTCTGTTCTGACTTACTCGTATAATTCGATCTTAAAATCTGTCTGCTTCTGCCTCTGCTTCTCCGTTAACTGCGGTAATGTGTGCCAAAAACTACAGTTTGCTGTTTTGCTGTGTTCTGTTGCTCCTTTGGTTATTCATTTGTAATTGTTAATATTATTATTTAGTTGCAAGTCGCACGTGGCGTGCTGCAGTTGCGGTTGCTGAAACTCTAAATCTTGTGGCGCTGCTTCCGATGCGTCCGATCGGTGCCTCCCTTACAACTATGTATCTTTAACTTGTATTTTAGATTGGGTTTCCCCACGCCTTCCTCCCTTTGCATCTGTCTCTTCCAACTGCGAGTACTCTGTGGTGTAGAGTAGTGGGTGCATTATTATTTCCATTTGCCTCGTACTCGTACTCGTACTCTTATGTATCTATGTTTTGTATCTCTAGCTTTATATCTGTATCTGTAGTCAATTTAAATACGCAAATTTCAAAACCGTCGCTTAACCATTAAGTCTGAATATACAAATGTTCCAGGGTGTGTACGCGTACAGTACTTACTATAAGTATCTTCATTATCATCATTATTAAAATAGTCGTTGTTCTGCTTGTTGTTCTCTTTCTCCTCCCTCTCCTCCTCTATCTGTCTTGTAGCTGTGACTCGTGAGTGTGTGTGTGTGTGTGTGTATCTGTGATTCGTGTTTCTTTTTTGCTCGTGGATTGTGCATTGTGTGGCGTGATACTCGCTGGCAACAGAGTTCTTGTTTGGCTTAGCACAAAATTAACCTTAACTTTCTTTCGTTTTTCGTTTTTTGTTTTCTGTTTTTGTTTTTAATTTCTTGTTTTCTTTTTTGGCAGTGTAAAAATTGTAATTAAAGTTAAAAGATATCCTCCATTGTGTGGTGATTATTCAGTTATTGCTTGTCGCGATAATGATGATGATGGCAATGGCGATGCTGATGTACAGCCACTGTCCCACTGTCCCACTCTCATCTCAGTCCTCGTCCAGGCTCTGCGTCCGCCGCTCCAGCTGCTGCTGCTGGGGCTTCAGTTGCTTCGAGACCACCAGATACTTTCGGCCAAAGTACGGCGAATCTATGGGATTACGGGATACACGCTGGATCACTCTCTTCTCTTTACTTCTTTCGCAGGAAATTGCGTGCACGCTTGCGCACTCTCTTCAAGACCCCCGACCCGGCCAGTGGGTCGTCGTAGCGCGTGGCATGTGCTGCCTGTGGCTGCTGCTGTTGCTGTTGCTGCAACACGTGGTGGCCATGCCCATGGGCGTGGGTGTGAGCATGGGCGTGACTGTGGTGCGATTGCGGGTGCGATTGCGAGTGGTGATGGGCATGTGAATGCGAGGTGCTGGCTGTGGAGGCGTGATAGTGATGCATTTGAACGAAATCGTCGTCGCCAGCGGGATTGACGGAACCCGAAAGCGGCGAGCTCGGGGACATGGGCTGCGACAGCAGATTGTGCTCGGAGGCAGCATCAAAGGATTCAAAGGGTTGGAACTGCTGCTGCTGCTGCAGCTGCTGCTGCAGATGGTGGTGGTGGTGGGGGTGGTGGTACAGCGGCTGTGGCGACGGCAGCGACGATGAGTGCTCGCTGGTGGTAGAGGCATCCACTTGGCAGCCACCGTTGAACTCCTTGGGCAGCTCATCGATCCCCAGGGACTTCTCGAAGTGCGAGTTGCCCGACATGTTCGTGTAGTCATAGCTGGGGAAAGTGTACGGCAGATACCCCGCATGATGGCCCTCGCATCCCACCATTCCACTCATCTCCTCTGTGTCGGCGCCTCCACTCCGATTGTTGATGAACTTCACCTCGTTGGCATTCCGCTCGAGGCTGCTGCTGAACACGATATTGATGTTGTTCGAGCTGCTCGACAGATTGATGTTTGTCGGCGACATTGGAGGCTCCGTCGAAGTGCCCGTCCCAGTTCCAGTTGCAGTTGTCGTCGTCGTCGTCATCGTCATTTGGTTGAGGTTCGTCTCCTTGGAGCTGCTGGCTCTGTAGCTCTGGAAGCACTCGCCCGCGTCGCTGGAGGCTGTGTTCGTGGTATTCGTGGTGTTGTTGTTGTTGTTGTTGCCGCCGCCGCCCTGCTGGAAGTTGTTCTTGTACTGAAACTCCAGGGCATTGCTCGGCTGGAAGGGATAGTTCTTCGAATTATTGAGGACATCTGTGGCCGTGGGATCGCCCTTGGACAAGTACTGATGGATGTCCTCGCTGGTGATCTGCAGGTCCTGGTCCAGGTAGCTGTTGCACTGAATGTAGTTGTTGCAGCAGTTGTTGAACGACTCCCCGGGATCCTGGTGGAAGAGCACCGTCGTGGACTCTTCCTCGAATTCGCAGTGGTAGCTGCTGCCGCGACGCTTCCGGGCTGCAGCCGCTGCCGAGGTACTGGGACCCTCATCGTACACGGAGCCACTCTTCCAGCAGGCGCTCTCTGCGCTGGTGATCTTCCTGCAGGGCTTCTTCTCCGGCTCTGGCTCTGGCACCTGCCAGGCATCCAGCTTTTCCTCCTCTCCTCCTCCTCCTCCTCCCACGGCGCCCTCAAACTCCGTTGGCGACTTGCCGTCGGCCAGGAAGCTCCAGCGGATGGGCGAAGGCGAGCAGGCGTATTCGGGCAGATCGTTGCTCAAAGCTCCCTTGGAGCTCTGCCTCTCCAGAGTAGAGCCCGCCGCATCCTCTCCCGCCTTAAGCTCCCCCGCCAGCTGCTTGGCCCTGTCGAAGATGGAGGTCAGTGATCCCAGCTGACTGTTCGGGTGGCTGGCATTCAATCCCCGCAAGGAGATGGAGGTGTAGCTGGGCTGGCGGTGCTGCAGGCGCTGCTGCTTCCGCATGGCTGCGGACGCCGACTTGATGGAGTTGTTGCGGCTGAGCGAGGACCGGGAGCCGTAGAGGCTGGTCGAGTCCGTCTGGTAGCAGTAGTCGGAGCTGGTGCAGCAGCTGCTGGGGCGTCGCGACGAGGAGCCGTACAGATCCTCTGCGAAGAACTGGGCCAGCTCTGTGCGCGAGGAGGAGGTGCAGCAGGACTTGCGCACCATAATCTCCTGGACCTCGCGATCCGCGCAACTGGGATCCTGGCAGGAATTGCTGGACACATCCGTGACAGAGCGATGGCGACGACTGGCGGCGCAGACACCAACACCAACACCGACACCGACACCTCCGTGGCGCGTGGTGGTGCCTGCCGCCGAGTGGTGTCCCGTATGATGCGTGGAAGTGGTGTGGGCTCCGGGCAGACTGCCGCTGCCCTGGCGACGACGTCTACGATAATGATGATGATGTGAGTGATGGCTGTGCGGTGAGGTGTGGCGACTATGATGCGGACTGTGGCTGTGTGGCTTGCGTGGCTGGTTCTGCAGTGGTTGCAGTGGCTGCATTGGTTGCTGGTGCTGCTGCTGTTGCATTTGGTGGCAGTGTGATAGGATGGAGACCGTCTCCTGATTCGGCTCGTGATTCGGCTTGTGGCTGTGACTGTGCGCTGGTGGCTGCTGTTGCTGCTGTTGCTGTTGGTGTTGCTGTGACATCTGTGGCATCTGTTGGGGCTGCTGCGAGGGGGCTGCTTGATCACATACAACATCCTTCTCATAGCTACAATGTACGTATTCGTGTGTGGCATATCGGGACTGGTGATGCGACTGCGACTGCTGCTGTTGCTGTTGCTGCATGGACATCGGCATCTCCTCAGCGCGACTCACGGACCGAACACTGGCAGTTTCAGGAGGTGAGGCGTTCCTCAGTCAAGGCCCGCTGTTCGGGCAGACAGGTGCTTGCTGACGAAGGTGATGGGGCGCAGAGGCACCGCTCCGGCCCTGGTGTGTACTTCGGCCGCCGTCTAAAAATCGCTCGGAAGCAGCTGCAGGAAAGCGCAGTTGCAGTTGCAGTTTCAGTGGCAGTTTCAGTTTCAGTGGCAGTGGCAGGACGACAAAGCGGCGGCGACAACGAAAACGTGAGAAATAAAGAACCAAACAAATCGAGAATACAAAAAGCGATTAATATAGCCGCCAAATGGGGGTGGTGGGGGTTCAATTCGTTTCGTGTCGAGTATTTCGAGTATTTTATTAGTTTCTCTTTTTTCTTTGGTTGTTGTCTGGGCGTTGTATTTTCTTTTTTTAGCTGTGGTTTCATTCACTCACTTAAAAACAGTGCATGCAAAAAGTACATGCCAACAATACGCATGCAATCGATGGAAAATAAACGCTTGCCTCAAGTACGAGTATCATGCAAATTCTCTACGAACAAAAATAATGAAAAACTTCCGTATGAACTTTCGCTGATGATGTTGGTAGGTTGGTAGGGGGTGGGATCACTGCGGGCTTCGATTGATTGATTGATTGATTGATGGTCTGATTAAACGATTGACTGACTGGGATGATTTTCATTTGATTACTTTTTAGTTCTTTTTAGCACACTCTTTTGGGGCCATAAACGGAATTTGCAGTCGAGTTCCGAGTTTCGAGTTTTCAACAAAATTAAATGAATTAAATTACAGCTTTGATATTCTATATAATTTAAGGTGACATTCTTTAGACCGATTTCGCTTTCGTAAAGATTTTTCTTTAATGAAATTGGGAACACGCCTGATATTCCCTTCAGCAACAAGTTCCTTTGTGCCCCCAAAAAGGCGTGCCAATGAATCCTTTTAAGAGTAATGAAGATGAAGATGTCATTTCGACTTTCTTATACATAAGTGGTGTGGGGGTGTGTGTGTGTGTGTGCGTGTTGGCACTTTTCTTCTTGATCTTGGATGCTGTGAGGCCATTGTGTACGCGAGAGTTTTGTTTTTTGTGGGTGAGTATTGTTTTGGGTGCGTGTTGATTTTTTTTTGGGAGAGAAGTGCGTAAGGTGGGTGTTGGGTGTGGAAGGGCTTTGGGGCCCAGTTTTTACTTAGCCAATCGGTTGGTTCGCTTGATCCCAAGTTTTCAAGTAGATATTCTCTTCACTTGCGAACTATAAAAAGAACGAAATGAAAACAAGTTGTTTAAGCAGATTCGAAACGTTCTACGAGTACGTCTATAAGTAGCTCGTCGTAGCCACAGTAGCAGTAGCTTCAGCATTAGTTCTAGATATATGTACTTTGTATTTGTTGTATGGTTAGTTATAGTTCTAGAATCGACTTTTTGGGGTGCATTGAGTGCATTGACTGGCGGCGGCGGCGGGTCTTCCAAGCAGCACGCGCTGGGCATTTTCATGTAAATGCTTTCGTGATTGGGTGTTTTTACGAGTACGAGTACGAGTACGATTAGTTGGGTAGTTGGGTGCTCTTGTTGTTAGCTTGTGTGTGCCTTTTGCAACCTACATGACATTCTTCCGTGCGCCGAGTGCCGGCGGAAACTGTCGTCGCCCACGTAGTCGGACTCGTTGTGGTAGCACTTTCTCGCTGCCACTGGCGTTTGTATATTTGTGCCATAGTTCGTGTAGCACGTGGTGGAGCCTACGCCTACGCCTCCTACTCCTACTCCTCCTCCGCTCGAGGCCGCCCCATAGCTGTGGGTTGTCGATGTGGGACCCAGGAGATTGGTGCTGTCGCTCAAAGGATAGGGACCCATGCCTTCAACCGTCAATGAGAACGAGGTCGTACCAAAGACTTTGATTATTACATGTTATACGAGTAGTTATAGGAGATTTTGTTTCGTTTCATTTCGTTTCGGTGTTTTTTGTTTTGTTTTTTTTTGATTTTGGTTTTTCATGCAAGTTTCAGATCGGATATTGTCGCCAGATTTGTTGTTGTTGTTGTTTGTTGTTTGTTGCGGTTGGTTACATACAATATTTGGTTGTGTTGCAAGTGTATTTTAGGTCCCAGTTGTCGATTGATGATTGATTGTTTGATTTGGTTCCCAATGGTTCAAAGTTTGTTTCGATTTTCAGTGACAGAATTCATAAATAAACAATTTGAGAGTTAATTTATCTACCAGATACGCGAATATCACATCGATTTCTCAATTATGGAATAGAGATTACAATAATTAAAAGATAAAGATCACAGTTTTCTACACGAACAAGCAGCTAAATATACAAAAAAATTAACATATATATTTATGTTTCATTCCAAATGAAAATTAATTAAGAACAAAATACTCTATAGGCAAACGATAATCATAAATAGAGTTTTACACCACAGATATTTGTACGTCTTATAAGAATGAGTGGAATGATTGGATGTTTGTATTTGGATTGTGTTCAAAACAGGGGAAAACAAACAACAAAAAGCCAAACTAAAATGTTGTTTAATTGCTCTCTAAAGTGTTTAAAGTATTTTGTGTGTGAAATGTGTATCCTCTCGTTTCGGTCAGAATTGTCACTAAATATAATTACATTTACATTTACGTTTAGATTTCTGTGTCGTTGTCGTGTGTGTTTTGGCAGGTTTTTTCTTGGGGCTCGAGTCCTGCTTTTGTTTATCTAGAGGTAGGTAGGTGTGTGTCTGTGTTTGGTGTATCTGCATCTGTGTATCTTTGTGTATTTGTTTAACAACATGGATGGGATATGCAAATATTTGTGGATGTTGTTTTCGAGCAATTTGCACAACAAATAATGAGTAGAGCAAAGAGCACAAATGGGGATATTAAAAACTCAAACTCAAATAGAAACACAAACAGAAATTCAAACTCAAACAAAAGGTGAAAACTTGTGTAGTGGTTTTTTGGTGGTTTTGGTTGGTTGGATGGGTGGATTCTAGGGTGGAACGTAGGGAGTGTGTGTGTGTGTGTGTGTGTGTGTGTATGTGTGGGTGGTTTGTTGTTGGATTTTTGTATTTGGATTCTTACGTGAGTCATGTTGGGTCTTCTCCTCGGATACCATCAAGGCGGCATGCTCGATGCCAGAATTCATTGATTGTGGCTCCAAGCTATTTGTGCAGTTTAGCATACTCCTGAAATTCGCACACTCTACGATTATGTTTTAAGTGTAAACGTATTGTAAAATTGTAATTTTGCAAAAACTAATGAGAGCAATTTTCCGGGTTGGGGGCGGGCGGGTACTCAAGTCAGACGGAGAGAAGGAGAGAGAGAGAGAGAGAGAGAGAGTGAGACACAGACACGGAGAGAGAGCAAAGACCAAGCGAGAGGTTCTGTTTCTAGGATTTCAAGGGTCCATTGGGTGTGTGTGATTTCTTTCAGCTGGAAGAGCTCTGTTGGTCGGTTGCCTGCTGCTTGGAAGTTATTAGGCGCGGCTTTAAAACTAAATGTAAACAAAAATTTAAAATTAAACTTAGAAATCAACTCAAAAGATCTAAGAAAATAAATTTTATTTATAATCAAAAACAAAAACGTGAAACAAAATTGTATTAAGGGTAGAATTAATACTAAAATCGGAATAATTGCTAGACACAAGACTCATTCTGCCACAACAGAGGGGGGTCCTTGGGGATGTCTGTTCCATTACACAGAGCAGAGTGAGCAGAATGAGGAGCATAACGAAAGTGTTTCACTGCACTTTGTGCCTCTTGGTGGGTGCATCGGCAGCCCCCTTGCCGGGCGAGGGCGGCGATGGTTCAACATCCCTCAGCGATATATCAATTTCCGCCGTGGCCGTGGAGCCATTGTTCTCGTTGACACTATCCTCACTAGAAACGCGGTGTTTGTGGAGGGGGGACATAGACATAATCAAAGACATAATCAGTGTGCGTGTGTGTGGATTGGTTGGTTGGTTGGTTGGTTGGATTGCTTGTATGGATTGTGTGTGGCATGTGGGTATGTGGCATGTGGCATGTAGGCATGTAGGCATGTGACATTTTGCCGGTTAACTAAACCAATTTTATTCGTTGATGAGTCGGAGATGAGAGGGTTCGGGCGCTGATTCATGAGTCATGATTCATGATTCGAAGAAGGAGTCATGGTGAAAGATGCGGCGGCTCTTATAAATACATATATAGTATTGTTTTAAACGAGTAGATTGAGTTTATGCAATAGAGAGAGTTAGAAGTTAGAGAATAGAATAGTTTAAAGTTCATATTAAAGATATTTGTTGGGTATTTATTTTTGGATATATTTTTTGCTATGGATTCTTTGGTTTCTTATTTAGATTTGCTTTAAAACGGCAGCCACTTGTTTTTGGTTTTTGGTTTTGGTTTTTTTGTTTTTTGTTTTTGTTTTTTATGTATTTTTTAAAGGGGGGTGGTACGTAACAAAGTAACGAGAAGTACAGGCAAAGTTTTGTTAAGCGACATGCCGAAAAATTGTATAGAAAACGTTTTGAGCGCACTTTTCATATGTCAATTGGGTTTTTCTTTTTATTTTCTTTTCTTTTGGTTTTCTTTTTGGTTAACGTAATGTACATAAATGTTGCTAAATAAAGTACAGCAAATACGATAGCTACGTTTTAAAAGTTTAGAAGAAGAGCGGAAACGCATCAGATTCTGATTCATTGAGATTTAGAGACCTTCTTTGGGAGGGTGGCTTTGGTGGATTTTGGGGGTAGGGGGATAGGTAGCTTTCGGCGTGACTTCATGCATCGGTGGACTTACCCGTACAGTCTACTATCTCGAAAAGTCCTTTAGTATTTTTAATTGGGGCATTACATTGGAATGTATTTCAAGTCAGAGAAAGAGAGTTATTTTTTTTCGAACGGAAATTGTGCATAAATCAAAACACAAAAGAGAACAAATTTGTAAAGGAAAATAAATCAAGAGGACCCCGTCGAATCCATAGGATTTAATTGTATTTTCCATTCGATTCAAGGGGTATCAAAAACAAGGGGTATGCAAACCGCATAATAAACTTCCAAGTAAATGTTAAGAAAAAGGTCAGAGTTAGTTTCGGTTTTTGGGGGTTTCTTCTTCAGAGTTTCTTTTTTAGGGTTGGGGGTGGGGAAGATTGCTTTAAAAGAGCTTTCAGGAACATCGTCGACAAATTGCCATGATTCGAGTGCAGATTCGTGAGTTATGAGGATGAAATCGGAAGGACATACCTGCCATTGTTGTGCCTGAAGAGGGCCAGTATCTCCTCGAACGTCTTGTTCTTGGTCTCGGGCACCTTTTTGTACGTGAATATCCAGAAGATGGCCAAGAACACGCTAAACGGCAAGAACGTATAGTTCTCCAAAGCAGTCTAAAATCAAAAACAAATAATCATATATTCGAATCATGGATGGAAGCATCTCACTCACCTTCATGCTGGGGAAACCAATGCCAACCACAAAATTGGCCATCCAATTCACAAGCACCGCAATGGCCATGGCACTGGGTCGTGGTCCCTGGGAGAAGAGCTCGGCGGTGATCATCCATGGTATGGAACCGGGGCCAACCGCAAAGAAGACCACAAATCCGAGGGTGGCCACAACCGATAGGTAGGACATCCAGTCGATCATTTCCTGTACGTAACCAAAAAACTCCTATACAAAATGGCATAGTAATCGCATTCTCGATGATTTGTAGGCTTTCTCTTTCGCGTTTTATTTTTCGCTCTCTCGTTACTCGTTGCTTTTTACTCGTTTTACGCTTAACAAAGAGGATAAACGGTCATTCGTTACGAATGACGAATGCTCTCGTTTGTTCTCTCGTTACCCGTTCAACGTTTAACGAACTGTCTGTTCAAACCAAAATCAAATCAAGGAGATTGATGATATCCTCATCAAACAAAGAATAAAAATATATATCGTAACCCTAGACTCGTTATCCCTGACATTTCTTTTATGCATGAGAGTTGAGTTGAGATTATAGAGTATAACTATAGTTTGGGAATTGTATATTTTCTTAGCTTTTCGGTTCTTGGTTCTCAAAGAGTTTCTACCGTTCACCACAACTGTCGCTGGAGTCTTTTTCTGTGCTGCCGCTTAGGATATTATTAATTAGAGCGTGATTCTAAATATCTTACAAAGTAATCAAAACTTAAGTAAATCAAACTTAAATTAAATTAAAGTCAAGAAAAGGTAAAAGTAAAAGTAAGCTTTAATCGTAGTCTAGGTCGACATTGAGAGTTGTGTTTCGTTTGTGTTTTGATTTGAAAGCGATTGATTTTCAGCGCGAGTGCTCTTCTGCTTCTGGCTCTATCTTTTGTACATTTACCAACACTGCTGCCGCAGTGCTGTGTCTCAGTGTTAGTGTTGGCTATTGGCAGTAGTGGAAACAGGGTGCCGTGTCCGATAAACGTTTTTGCAGAGTTGTAGTTGTGTTCGATTGCGTTTGTTGCCTTTGAAACTGTGTGGATTGGATTGCTTCTAATAAAATTGTTGTTGGCCTGATCAAAGCGAAAAGTATAAGCAATAAATAATATTGAATTAAACTCAAAACAGATTCGTCAACTGATTTCGATTTCGATTTCGAGTGAGTGTTTGTTTGGCTTAGTTGTTGTTCTGTGTTCTGTGTGGGTGGGCGAAAGCCTGCCAAGTCGAGAATAGCTTTTAAATAAGGGGCGGGGGACAGGTTGCACGAGGGAGCTGGATCCATGGGTGAGCATTTTCACCAGCAGTCGCTGCTCCTCTATTCAGTGTAGACGATGCCAGCGAATGCCGGCGATAGCTCTGCTTTGGTGGTGTCTGAGGGGACCAGCTCACTCACTCGTGCAACAACTTAAGACTAGGCAAACGCAAAATGTCAAAACACAACTCAAAAATGCATTCCAAAAGCAAGCAACGTGCAAAGGGTATTATAGATATTGTAAGGGCTTAAAATGACGCTAATTTATTGTACTAGTTTATGTGTTTAAATATTTAATAATATTTAGAGAGGCTAAACATGCAATGGCGAGTGGAAAAAACAGATTGCCATCCGCTTGGAACAACGACAATTAATAACCCACAAAAGCGATGCCAAAGTGGAGGCCTATAAATTACGACTATATGCACATATATTTATGTACATATGTATGTATGTATGTATAAAGTATGTATGAAATACAGGTACTAAATTTAATGGCCGAGGGAGAGAGGGAGCTCTAGCAGCGGAGGCTATAAATTCATCGTGTTATAAATTCAAAATATATCTCACATCAATAATTTATAGAGAAATGTACGCGCGGGACAACTGTCATGCCGTTTGTACCCTCCTCCTCCTCCTCCTCTCTATCACTTTCGCTTTGAGAGTATCTATGTATGTGTTTGAGTGTGTTTTGTGTGTGTGTGAGTGAGTGTTTTGTTGTTGCTGTGTTTGCTGCTTAGCGCTTTTTAGGGGGCCATAGGCTACTGGCTTTGGGGTTTGTTTAAACACAACTTCATGCATAAAATATTCATATCAATATTCAAATATTTATAAAACACACGCATTCGCTAGGACGATATGCAGATGCGGCAAGTACGAATATATATACTATATATATATATATATAAGGGCTTTATATGTATAAGGGTTTAGTAGTTACTTCTTTAAAATCAAATGCAAATGCGATACACAAAAAAGGTCACATTCCACATTCACATTCCACATTCCGGGGGAACACATATACATACATATAGAATGCTAATATATAGTATGCTATAGCATATACTGGCCACTCCTATACTTGCCTTGATCAAGAACGAAATCGTTATGAAAATGGAGAAGATGAACATGCCCCCAAGGCCGTACAAGTGGAGCGTCCTACGACCCGTGCGATCCATCAGTGGAATGGACACCAGTGTCATTACAACCTATGGGAAAGATGCACAAATATTACATACACATATTTGGGGATGAAAAATGATCGTTTAGCCTTGCCATTATAGCGCCTATGCCTATCGTGGCGAACTTGGCGCTCTCCTCCGTCAAACCCGAGCTCATGAACAGCGAGGTGGAGTAGTAGAAGACGGCGTTGATGCCACTGAATTGCTGACTCAGCTGCATCACAATGCCAATGATCAATGGGGGACGCAGGGTGGGCGAACAGATGAGCTCCATGGTGGATATATGGCTCTCGGCCTGCTGGGCACGCTCCTCGGCGCGCATCTCCTCAATGTCCTCTTCGACAGAGCCAGAGGCGCGCAGCCGTCGAAGGGCTACAAACAGATATCATTAGAGAAAAAGTTGCCCAAAGTATTGCTGGAATTTGTTGTACCTTTTCGTGCCTCTTCCTCCCATTGCTTGGTTATCAGCAAATATCGTGGCGACTCTGGGCAGACGGGCAGTAAAATGAGTTGCAATATTGCTGGACATATGGCCAGGCCGAGGAGTATGGGCCAGCCCTCGTTGGTGCCGAGTATCTGCTCGATCCCCAGGACTTGGGATAATAGTAAACCTACAGTCACAGCCAATTGATTAACAGTACCTAAGCCACCGCGCAGATTCAGTGGCGCTATCTCCGAGATGTACATCGGCACTAGAGATGTATTGAGGCCTGGTGAATGGACGAAGATACTCCTTCAATCTAGAGCATATATTCAGTGAGAGATTGGAGTACTTACCACAATTAACGCCAATTATAAATCGGCCAAGGAATAACATTTCATAGGAATGACTAACTTTGGTAAAACCCATCAAACAAGCACCCGATATTCCCAGCACATTGTTCAATAGTAGGCCGCCTTTTCTGTGGATCCAAAAGCAGAGATCGAAAGGATATATCACCTGTTTTGATTTGGTCTGTATATCCCTGATGCGTACCTGCCAAAACGATTGGCCATCCAGCCGCCACTGAAACCGCCGAGCATGCCGCCAATGGCAAAGATGGACACTGCCACCGAGTACAGCTGCTGGATGAACTCCTCGCTGATGTCCTCGCCATAGCGATCCTTGTACACATCCTTCATGAAATTCTCGATATTCTTCTCTGGGGCATTGATCACTCCGGTATTGTAGCCGAACTGCAGCATGCCCAGCACCGCCGAGAAGATCGAGTACGTGAGGAAGAAGGTGAGACCCTGCAAAGTGTGTGACGAAAGAAGGAGAAAGGCATCCATTAGTCTTGTACAACATCTGCCCGAAGGGGAGGACAACGGAAGGACATTTGAGGATTCGGTTCTTGGGGGATTCTGTGCGGGTCCATCAAACGCTTTGCAAACAAACGAGTGTGCGGTACAGTAAAACCAATATTCAATATCCATAATCCATAATCCATCGATCGATTGATCGATTGATTGATTGATTGATTGTTTCTCTAAGCATACGATTTCGCCAATTATTATTCTAATCGAAACTTAGGCATAATACAAATAATAGTAAAACTCTGATGAATGGAGAGTGTCTGTCTGTCTGGGGGGGTGTTTCAAAGGAAAATTTATTCACATATAAAGAAAACAAAAATCATAGACAAAATAATAGTTGCGTAGAAGATTCGTTTTATTTTCACAGCTTTTCGCTTATAAACTTAACACAAGTATAAAATTATAATTAAAATACCATTGTTCCACCAGCAGGAGATCGTCTGAAAGTGAAAGGAAACATTCGCCCGAATTGTGTGAATAATTCATAGACTCGCTGATCGAATTTCCCATAGGTGCAGGGCTAAATTTCAAACCAATTTTGGCATAAAATTAACGATGAACGATGATCCCAATAGGAAATCGCTAATGTAAATCTCCTGCTAATGGAGCTGTGGCACAAAAGATTCATAGATAAAGTACGTTGATGACAAAGCCGTCTGTATGTGTGTATCTGTGGGATGTGCAGAAGCTGGCACCACAAAATCTGGGATATATTTACATATATCTCCATCCTTCAGGTAGCAGCTTCTGCTGTCAGTGGATGTGTGGTGATTGCTGTGTGTGTGTGTGTGTGGAGCGTGTGACATGTGGATGGATGGCTGGATGGGTGGCAAGGTGGTTCTGTGGCATGGATGACTGGATGGTAGAGTGGTTTGGTGGGTGGGTTGGCTGAATGGTTTTATTGGACAAGTGACAAGTGTGTGGTGGTTGGTGGTTTTTGGTTCTTTGGCTCTTTGGTGGTGTATTTCGGTTTGTAGTACATGAGATAGAGAAATGAAATTCAAGTATTTAATTACACAACATGGCAAATAATTTAAGCTACAAACTTGTTCTAAAAGTCTTAGCTTCCGTCGGTGCGTGTGCTCCTCCAGTCGGTCGACATATTCGCGCAGCTCCTCGATCTCCTCCTTCACCTGCTGCACGGTGTCCAGTTCATGCTTGATGGCCACCATATCACGTTTGACCTGTTTGACAGAGTATAAAATATATATTCTCTTTACTTAAAGTCTGGGACCCTCACCTCTGAGACTTCACTCTGGCAGGACTCCACGGATTTGGTCAGCTCTTGGAGCTGGGTGCGAATTTCGCACAAGGCGACTGTCGTCTCCAGGTGTCGATCGCCTCGCTGCAGCTCATCGAGTTTCGCTGATAGATTCATGCTCATCACGCTAACTTGCTTTTGCAAACTGTACAATGTACAAATGTAATTCAATTGCACAGCAAACACAGTTGCATGCCACAGTTTCAGTTCCAGCAGTTCCAGTTCAAGAGGTCACGCAACGGGGTTGCAAGTGGGTTGCAAGTGGGTTGAGGTTGTCCAGTCGCAGGCGGAGTCGCAGTCGCAGTCGCAGTCAAAGTTTAAGAAAATATCAAGTAGAAAATGCACTTTAGTCGTACGATACGCTGCATGGCATTCATTTCGGCCGAAATCCTACAACATTCATACATATGTATATATACGTGAATATGTACATATATATATGGTATTTGTATCGTATATAGAGCTATTTAGCGTGTACGTATACGTAATTTATTTCGCAAAAAACACACAGAAAAACGAAATTATTTATGACCGCTTGCATTAAAATTTACTGAACTATGCAATTATTGAGGAATGGGGAATGGGGAATGGAATGGGGAGCAACATAAATATCAAGAGGCAGGGAAATCGCAGCAACAGAAAAGAGTAGGGAAAATGGAGGAAGGAAGGAGGCAGTGGAAAACAGCGGAACAGTGTAAGCAGCTGGGGAAAACGCACACCAGATCCAACAGCAGTCGGGCAGCTCCTTTCTTGGCGCTCGGCAGCGGAGGCCCTGGCTTTTGGATTGCAGCGGGAGTGCAGCTGCGGAGCTGTGCTGTGGTTCTGTTTCTGGTGGCAAAAGTCCAAGAGCAAACGAAAGGAAACAACAACAAAAAAAGAGAGCACGAAGCATGAGCAGGAATGGAGGCAGAAGAAGCAGTCGAAGCGGTCGAAGGAGGAGCAGCACGAAAGGATGCAAAAGCAGTGGGTTGTTCCACCAACAAATACGAAAACAAAAGCCAGGACAGGGCCAGGGCCAGGCGGTCGCAGTCGCAGTCGACGTCGACGGGTTACTAAGTACATAAAAAAGTAACTTAAACTAAATTGTTGGCATATTTCGTTATGGTCCAAGGCTCAAGAGTAATGGGAAAGTCGAAATGGCAAAGTAGGATCCAGAAAGAATGAAAAATTGATGGTCTCGTACTCGTTGCAGAGCTCTGGGCTATCCCTTTAAGTTGTTGCCACATCCGAGAGGCAACCATCATTTATTACAGATACAATACCCCCGCCACCACCCTTTTGTTTGGTTACTTTTTGTTCTATTTCTAATCCTGTTTATGTTTTAGAATCCCGCTATCCCCTCTCCGCACATCGAATGCATCAGATTTACATTTTCATCAGAGAAAACAAATCGCTGGCGCGCTGTTTGCATTAGTTTTTGGCTCCCAGAATCGAGTACGAGTACGAGCACGAGTATATCCATATTCGGGCTGCTTTTTGTGCGTTGGAGAGAATGCTGTTCGTACAACAAGCAAACAAGCAAACATGCAACAAACAAAACACAAGCGAACGAACCGGCATCTAAATCAAATGGCAACAATGGGCAAAAAGCTGCTCTTAGAAGGTCGCAGCTTTTGATACCCTTCAAGATTAAATATTACACTACCTGCAGAAGGAAAATAGCTATATTCTTTTTAGTTTCCCCCTAAACGAAAGGCTACAACATGCACGCTGAATGCGAATGGATATATGCTGCTTCGTTTCCTTTTCTGCTTCACAAACATCTGCTAAAACTCATATAACCCTCTTCTAAATCGTGAAATCATAGTCACCAGGACTCCATGGCACACTCTATGCGGTGGGTAGCGATGCTGCACACAATGCGCATACGACACGTGGCCCGGGACCCCAAAGTCCATGCCGCGCCTCTCGAGTTGCTGCTGCTGCTACTGCTGCTCCTCCGCATTATGTTAATGCGGATGAGGCGCGGAGATAGCAGGGGATCTGCTACTGCTGCTGCTGTTGCTGCTGTCGTTAGTATTGTTATTGTTTTGCATTTGCACGGACATTGTTTTGCCGAGCATAAAAGGATTATTTTATGCATACATCAGCGAACGTTGCGGAACCGAAAACCGAAACCAGAAACCGAAACCCCAGACCCCAGACCCCAAACCCGCAATCCATAACCGACAGGCAGCACACCCTAGAAACCAGAACCGAGGACGAACCGAGAGGCGGCTGGCATCTACTGGCATCCTGTTGTTGCAAGTTATTGTTCTCTCTCAATGAAAACAATTGCTATCCTATCTGCCAGGATATCGCCTACTGTCCGTCCTACTGCCTGCTGCCTGCAACATGTGTATTGGCAACGCACAACACAACTGTACTTGTGGCTGCTGTCCCCTTGTCTCTTTTGTCCTTCTGTCAGCTGCAGGAATTTTCGGTTTTGTATAACGGATTTGTATACGTGAGCATTTAATAAATTTTCTGCCAATTTTGTCCGCTTTTCCCCGGCGCTTTCCTTCCGCCCCTGGCATTTGCATTCATTAAAATCTCGAGTACGTGCATCTTCCTTGCTGCCTCGGAAAAGGATACCACATGCCACATATTCGTTCGGTTTTCGCTTCATTTTGTCACAAGACTGAAAATTCGAATACAAAAGCCAGGGCTTGGCCTCTTTGGATTATATCTTTTGCCAGATGATTGCAATCCCATTAGCAATGGCAGGGGGGAAACCAACTTCGGCAAGTGAAAACCACCCACTGCAAAGAGTACGGATACGCTTTCCATTAACATCATCATTCAGACGGGACACTCTCGTCTCCAAATTTGAAACATCAGTGGCAGGTTGGATTTTCTGCTCATCGAAACATCAGTTACAGGTCATATTTGTCTCAGATTTCAATGCACACAGAATACATTTTAAGGGTATACATTAAATAAATTAAAAGCATAATTCGATTATAAATATCAGATCAGATTGAAAGACTGAAAGGGGAATACAGATCGAGTCAGATCTGTTGGGGGATAAAAGGAATACAAGGAATAGTTCGGATGCGGATACGGATGCGGATACGGATACGGATACGTAGGATAAACCAATTGGCATATAGGACATTCACCAAACGCTAACATATTTCATTTGCTGCATTGCTGCTTCTCGTGGCATTCTGCTCTGCTGGCATCACAGTTTCTGAATTAAATTTAAATTTTATTTGCGGTTGCGTTGATTTTCATTTGATTTTCCAGGGTCTCGCAATATTTTATGATTTGCATAATTCATTCATTTTGCTGTTGATTTTTTTTTGTTGTTGTCTGAAATTTCGCAATTGTTTTTTTACGGTTGGATGTTCTTCAATTTCTATAAATTCTATAAATTATTATAGAGATATTTTACATATGCAGAAAAGCAAAATGTTGTTCAATGGGAAACAAAACAAATGGCGGTGGCAAAGGAGGAGGGCAGAGGGAGTCTCTCCCATCCCTGCCTCGCATGTGAGAGGGTGAAGAGGCAACAACAAAGATGCAACAAAGATAGCAACAAACATTATGTAGTTTTTCTTGGGGGTTTTCACTGTCATGGTAGTTTTTTTCCCTCTTTAGTTCGTTTTTTATTGTTAATTTTGTTGGTGGAATGACCGTTACGCCAATTAGTTTGGGGTTTTCTTTTTTTCTTTCTATTTTTTTGGTTTTTGTTTTTTTTTTTTTGGGTGTTTTTGACAACATAAAAACTGTGTGTGCAGTAATTTATTGCAGCAAACGAATGGAAAATGATAACCACAACAAAATGAAGGACATTTAGGAGATGTTACACGATGCGTTTTCCAACGACTGCAGATACTCATTTATACATGAGAATGGCTCTCATTTAACCATTTAAATGTACTTTTATAATTAATTTACTCCACAAATCCACAAATTGTATTTTTCTGGGATTTATTTCTGATGATTTTGGATTGAAAACACATCGTGTACGGCAGAAGTGTGGAAGCAGCTTTGACAAGTGGCGAGATAAATCCCGAAAATATATTGTGTGACTGACTGGCTGATTGACTGACTTGCTGGCTGACTGATGGATCACGACTACGGGGTAGTGGAGAGTGGAGTGGATGGTTATACATAGTGGGGGAGGCAGAGTGGGAATGGAGCTAATTATGAACTTTGATGACATGCAGCGAGGAGAGAGACGCCAGAGAGAGGGAGAAAACCGCATGCTGATTGACTGCCTGTGCGAGAACGTTTGTCAATAACTGTACAGGGATTTTCCTCTGTGGGTGTGTGTGTGAGTCGTGTGTCCTGTGACTTAATGGACGCTCAAACACTTTTGGGCATGTCATAAAAAACATGACACAGCCAGGCAGCAGGCAGCTGGCAGTCTGCTGTTTGCGGCTACCCCTCGAGGGCACTGCATGGGATGCCGCACATCTCTCTTCGAATATACCCTCTCCTGGG
This sequence comes from Drosophila tristis, assembly GCA_018150885.1. NCBI lineage: Eukaryota > Metazoa > Arthropoda > Insecta > Diptera > Drosophilidae > Drosophila > Drosophila tristis. The sequence goes on from JAECWT010000001.1 coordinate 436,585, forward strand.
GCCTCCTCCTTCTGTTTCTCACTCCTTTGGAGAATATTTATGCATGTTCATTGGTAAAACTAATTTAATTTATATTTTTGCACATAATTGAATACTAATTGAATGTTGCATGCAGATGGAAAATGGAAAATAGAGAGACAGAGTTGTGGCAAATATTGGAATAATTAACAAATCAATTTGAGTGCCAAAAACAGAGATAGAGATAGTGATAGAGAGAGAGCGAAGAGTGCAGAGTGCAGAGAGTAAGGGTTACAGGTTAAAGGGGGATTAAACATTGCAAAGAGTCAAAGACAGGTTGGAGCGAGGGAGGGGGGGAAATTAGCAAAAATATTTCGATATTTAATTGAAGTTTATTTGGTTTTTGGAACTAAATTGCATACTCATTGAGTGGCGTGAATACCAGACCACTTTGCGAGTGGCTGCATCGTTCATGTTGTTGTTGTTGTTGTTCATGTTGTTGTGGCAGTGGCAGTGGCAGAGTGGCACAGACAGAAAGGTGGATGAAGTGGATGACAAAAGAGCACATACATATACATATACTAGACATTGGGTACAACATGGTGTGTGTGGTGGCAGAGTGAGAGCAATGGAAGAACGGCAGCCGCGCTTTCAATTTCAGCGACATCCCAAAAAGTGTGGCCTTAAATTTGCAGCAACACCAAAAGTACGCTACCAGATTTTACAAAATGTTTTTAAGGTAGAACAACTCTCAGGCCTGTCCTCGATTTCATTTTCACAACAAATTTACCATTGAATTAAAACAATTTACAAGGAATGATGGGTTATCGTTATCTACTTCTTCGAAACATTTGCATAAAAATACCGAAGGAAATTCCAAGGAATTCCCATTAAGATCATAATTTCCCTTTGGAAAAATGTGAATAAAACCGAGAACAAGTCTGATGGGAAATAAAAATATTCTGAGCGATGGACAATCATTATGTACTGACTCAATCACTCAATCAACTCCGGTGACATTTTATGACATTTTGTTCGTGTGTGATTGCGGTGTTTGCTGAGCAACAAAGGAAGTGACAGGCACCGATAAAAGTTACGGAGTGACGGAAAAATAAACCAAAAATAATGACAGCAAACAAATTTAAAATTGCACAAAAAATTAATTAAAGCACTAATTTAATTTTGCATTATTTTACAGATTTAACAGATAACACACACACACAAATCAGATTCCGAAACGGAAACAGAAGCAGATGCAACAGATTTAGCCATGAATCAATGAGTTAATGAATGGAAAATAAGTCTCGAATGCGTGACGTATGCATGAGTGATGTTCGAATGCTGCTGCACATTATGATGCGATCGATTATACGTTAGTTAGTGATTAATTAAATGGATGTTAGTTAGTGTGTATGCTAGTTAGTTATGCTAGTAAGCGGAATGTGGATATGGATATGTACCTGGGTGGCATTGTGCCCATCATTTTGCTGCTGGCTTTTTATGCTTATCTCTGCTCCGTTGTTAAGTATTTTAGTTGCTAATTATCTGGTTTTTTGTTTTTAGTATATATATTAGGTTTAGTGATTGGTTCGTTGCTTTTGCCTTTCTCTCTCGTTTTTGATTTATTTATTTATTTTTTTTTTTTTTGGTGAATGTCGTATGTGCCCTAGGGTATCAGAAACAACACACAACACACACAATGGGCAATGGATGATGCCCCTCAATCTCAATGCGCTCTCTCAATGAATAATTGACAGAAGAGAGTAGTCTAAAGGACACACAGGAGGAACACACTTAAATGAACACAAATCTGTTAAAGGAATGGAGAAACATAGTGGATAATAGTACATATACATAGAAACAGATACAGTTATATCTTCTCATACGAAAAAGGCCCGAAATTACATTTGAAATTAAAATTAAATATTTGAACATAGAAAAACATTAATTGTTTTCATAAATTAAACAAAAATTCCACGCAAACAAAATTGCTGTTTATTTGCGGCAGATATTTATGGCTGCATTGCCAACCTCCTCCAAACACTGCCAGCCACCAAAATTAATGACCCTTAATGAGGCACTATTTGGGGCATACGACAGAGGTCAGAGGGGCGGTGCTATAGGTTAAATAAAATATACAAAGAGGTCGAGTTACAGAGCGAGAGAGATACATACTCGAGCAGCAATTGGCGCAATGTGGCCTCGTCCTCTCCATGACATCTCAATCTCGATTCACGATCACGATCATCCCGACTCGAGGAGGAGGTGTGGCGCTGCCGCTTGGGGGCATAGCTAAACGAATGACGATAGAAACGGCCGTTGTTTTGTATATTCTCTGCACCACCACGATAGGCGTCTACATGGACATAAATATATATGTTATAACTGTAGCACATTGGGTATTGTCTCTACTATATGATCTTACCTTCTGGTCGCAATCGTACTGGCGGTGATGTCAGCTTGAGTTGTTGTGACGTTGTTGAGGGCGGATTCTTACGTCGACCACCAAACACATAATCGTAGGAATCTTCGCTCAAATTGGACACTGGATTGTGGATCGATCGATGGGTGTATCGGATCGGTAGGGTGGGAGGTATGGATGGAGTTTAGATTTAGGAAACACCAGACATAAAACCATTTAAGGCTTACTTAACTTAACACATTTTTATACACAAAACACAAGAAAAGAAGCGCAAACTGAACCGAAACTTAAACGAATAAATAAGTTTTAAAATATCAAAAAATATCAAAACAAATTTAGATTGTTATTGTCTTATGTTAACGCGAATAAACACTTTTTAAACACAATATTCCATATGGAAAATATCAAAAACTCTAGACACACAAGAAATCCAATAAAAATATAAAAACAAAGATCAGAAAACACTCGAAATAATAAATATATGCCATAAATATAGAAATCTCTTCCTGTGGTAACTCTAATACTCCCTCTGAAGACACAAAATATTGTTAGAACTCTCAGATACACAACAAAAAAGCAAAAAAAATTTCAAAGTAATTATCAGAGTCACAAATTAATAAAAGTAAAGCCACCAAAATGATCAGAAATCTCTTGATAATGAAACTCACTCTATAAACACAATAAATCACACATTAAACCACCAAAAGCATCATACAAATGAATAAATATAACAAATATAATAGAATAACAACCCAAAAATATATAAAATCAAAGCGAATATTTAGTTTGTCAAGATTTCGTGGTCATATAAACATTTTGTGGTTGTTTTTGGTTGAGTTAAAGTTGTTGCAGTTCGTTGTGGAGAGATTGTTGTTCGTTGGGGCGATAGATTGTTGTTCGTGTTAAATTCGTGAAGATTGAAAGAAGAGAGCACACAAACTTCATTGTAGTTGTTATAACATTTTGATTGTTCATTTTCATACAATTTTTGGCGTTTGAATAGCACAAAAAGTCTTTAAGGGGAGCAATTGGCTAAAAACACAGCCTCAAAAAAGCACAACTGCAAAAAACACATTCCGCTGTTTTTTCGGTCTAAAGAAAACACAGCTTCAAAAAACACACGCACTCAGAAAGAGAGTGAGATCGTGGAAAAAGGGCAGGGAAAAATACAGGCGAAAGCTCTAGTGAAGTTTTCACGTTTTAAAGGGTTGAAAGGGGAAGGGAACAGCAGAGCGGGGGGCAAAGGCAATACAAATAAAAAGTTGTTATCAAAAATTGGCAATACAAACATCAGGCAAATATATAGAACTTTGAGTACATATAGAGAGAGAAAGAGAGAGAGAGAGATAGAAAAAGAGTTGATTTGAAATGTGAAGGAACGATAGAGATATTTGGCTGATTGATTGTTTGATTGATAGACTGACTGACTGACTGACTGAATGAGTGGTGCTTCTGCTGTTGTTTGCAAAAAAGTTGGAGGGTGGGGCAGACACCAAAAAGTGTACGATGGGGGAATGTATACATTTATGTATGTGCGTGTTTAGTACGAGACGAGTGTAGCGGTGTGTTCTGTGGTTCGGGTGTGTGTTGGACCGATGAGGGGTCTACCGTGGGGTTTCCACTAGCATCGTTGCTTCGCAGTGTCAATGTTCCCATAAGCGAAAGGCTTTATTCGCCAGAAGCGATTTGCGATGTTTAAACGATGAATAACAACAAAAATCACTGATTTAATGGTTGAAAACTAAAAAAATAATTCAATTTTTTTACTAACTGCTCAAAAATTTTTTAGCTTAAATATTTGACATTTCTTTGGGAAGAATAATGAAGGAAATTGGATCCATCACCCGCAAATATGAGTTGAAAGGTGATTCAAATGGATCCAACGTATAGCAGACCGTGTAGGGGGAGTGTAGCAGTGTGTGTGTTGTGCGTCAGAGGTTCAAAGTTCAGGTAGGTGTAGCAGTGTGTGTGTGTGTGTGTGTGCAATGAGGGGTTTTATAGAGAAAAGAAACTAAAAATAAAACCAGAAATACAACTAAAATCCAATACAAAAGGGCAATCGAATCGAGTAGCCCCAATCTACACACCAATTAAAGTTGCAATCAATTGGAAAAATGGGTCTGAAATTGCATGGGAGAATGGGGCATGGGGGAGGTGAAAAATGATAGAAACAGCAGGGAAAGCAACAAATAAAATCAGAGTCCGTAAGTGCAGCAGCAGCAGCAACAAACTGGTGCATGCAACACAAACTTTATAATGGGGCACACAAATCTATGCACAAAAAAAATAAAAATACAAATAAAATGGAATAAAATACGGAAATACAGAAACGAAAGAAACGGCAGGCAGAAAACAACAGCAACAACAAATAGACTGAATATGCAACATTCTGGGGCAGGCAGTTGGCACACCTGGAAATACGCTCAATGGCTGCAGCACTTGGGTGGAACGCAGTGGCGGTGGTAGCGGTGGCAGCTGTCCAAACGGATCTTGATCGTTCGAAATGGAAGACGTCGGCGGTGAGATGATCATCGATGATATGTCACCAATGGTCGCCATGTCATTGATCTGGCAGGCTTTTCCACACAGCAGAAGAGGAGAGAGAAATTATCGTTAATATAGAGAGAGAAATGTTACAGAGAGAGAGAGAGAGAGAGAGAGATGTGTTCTTTGGAGATGCTTAAAAACTATGGTTTATAGTGCGTTTGGGGCTGCCGCTGGCCCAGAAGGGACCACAGGAGCATGGAGCATGGAAAAGCTTTTAATTCCGAAAAACGAGACGGGGAGAAAGGGTAAGAAAAAGGGGAAGGTAAAGGCAAAGGCAAAGGCAAATGGTAAATAGGTATGTGCGGCAGTGCGGGCGCCATATTTCGCACATAAATTGTATGCCACACGGGTGGTGGGGGGGTGCTGGGTCCGAGTCCAAGGATGGGCGTTGCATGCATCGCTGCATACACAAAAGCAACGCCTCGACAAACACACAGTAAGAGTAGCGACGGAGAGAAACGGAGAGAAGTACAGAAAATCCTGTAGAGAAAACTCTGGAAAAACGAAGAAATCCTAGGCGAAAAGGAAAACCCATGCATACACACATATGTACATATGGCTATGTGTATGTGGTGCGTGCCTCTGAATAAAATAGATTTTTGCATTTTGATTCGAAAGTAGGCACCGCAGCGGCAGCAGCAGGAGCAGCAGCAGCGGAAGGACCGAAAGGTATTCCGTTATGCACCCTGTTGTGGCACGGTGCATGCTACATGCTGCACAAGGTGCAAGGGTTAGCTTCCATTAAAGAGAGGCGAGGAGGATCAATCAAAGCTCAATAAAAGGTTGCCCAATCGAAGGGAAGCCTCACATGCGATGCCATTTTCCTTCCATTTTCCCTCTTTTTATCCCACTTAAAAAAGGCTTCGCTGGCTGTGCGATAAATGTGTGTTCCATGCCCCAATGGCTACACCGTTCCTTTCTTCCATGTTCTTGTGGTTCTTCCTTTATTGCTGCTCCCACTAGCACTAACACACGTGCAACAGCAGCAGCAGCTGCCTTTTTCAACCGTTCAACCGTTTCAGAAAGGGGGCGCGGTGGCCGCTGGGATATTTTGAATTTTTATTATTTGCAATTTGCGTTAATGTTGTGGAAAAAACAAGCATGTGGCAAGGTGGCAAGGTGGCAGGAGCAGGAAAAGGAGAAGGCTCCCTGCTATGGCTTTGGCTTTGGCTTTCGGCTATTGGTATGTCCCCCCCTACTTCCATACTCTTCTACTCTTTCCCTCGCTTCTCTCACATTTTTCTCGTGGCTTCCCATTGAATGGCCATTTGTGTCACACACACACACACACACACACATACAGTGAGTATTTGGCCACTGTGTGTGTGTGCTTACACGCATACACTAATGACCTTTTCATGGCCGCCATCTCTCCCCTCCCCCAAGTGCGCCACTGGCTCAGCAGCCCTGTCGATGAATGCAAGAAATGTGATGGCAAATCATGGGCCTCTTCTCTGCCACGAAAAGGAGGAAGAGGTGAGTCCTCTCCTGCCTCATCCTTTCACTCCGTAGGCACATCGCTTGGCCACATTTACAGCCACATCCCTACGGCCTGCGAGTGTATCCTCGTCAGAAGCGAGCCGCAGCCTCAGCCCCATCATCATCCGCATCCCTTTTGGGTCGCTCGTCAACTGTAGTGCTCTCCCCTTTACGCCCACCGAGTACGAGTATATTGACAAAATGATTTGTAAACATTTTTCGCATCATTAGTTCTGCGGCGACGGCGGCGGCTGCTCCTTCGTACGGAATACTCCTCTGTAATTGCTGCAGATCCCTAGCGCCTGTTCGCCCCTCTGTAAATGGGGCATGCGGGGGTGGTGCATCATTTCCCTTTTGGCATTTAAGCGATTAAAATCCGTGCATGCATCATGCGCCCCATCTGCCCATGAATGCCACTTTCTTTGCTCTGAGGGATGCCCCGCTACTCTCGCTCTCTCTCCCTCTCTCTCTATGTCCATGCACCACCCTGCAGCCCCTACTCTTACACCTGCTTTTGGATGGAGGATTGCTGACGCCGCAGCAGCAGCAGAAGCAGAGCAGGATGAAGATAAAAATAAACTGCTTCCGGCTTCAATTGCATCAATGAGGATGGACGACGACGACGACGACATGGAGTTGCCTTCGGAAGTGCAGGAGGAGGATGAGGATGAGGAGTAGGAAGACACCACACGGCAGACAGCAAGAGACAGAGCGAGATGCAAGAGATGCAGGATGCAGAGGCTTTGGCAGCAAATATTTGCTTAAATTTGTGCTGAGGTTAAGCTTTTTGTTTGCCTTTGCAGCAGCAGCAGCAGCGGAGGGGTGAGCAGAGGAGAGAAGAGAAGTAGAGGGAAGAAAAGTAAAGGGAAGAGAAGTAGTGTAGGAGGACAAGGGAAGAGGCCAAACTAAAGTTGATGACATCTCCCCAGTGCACGTGGGCGCTCCCATACGACAAAAATAAAAACCGAAATCGAATTTTCATTTTAATCACTTTGATTAACTTATAGATAAATTGGCTTTTGAATCAAGTTTTTTCAGTGTGACCATTCGCTGTTTGAAAAATACCCCTTAAAGTTAAGCCACGTGGTCGGCAGTTCATTGCGTTTTGTTTTTCGAAGTAAAACTCATCTTTTAACTTAAAATACGTATTTTAAATAAACGCCAATAACTTTGAGTAATATGGATATCGTTCATACGGTATAAGCTTAATTAAAACCAACCAACTATTTGTGATTGTTTTGTGTCGTAAAAATCAAAATAACCTATTGTCTTTTCTGGTGTTTTTCGATTTCCAGTTATAACTTTCTTAGTTTTAGTTGTGTTCCCACCGATTCCCAGATTCATATTTGTTTTGATCATAGATGCATATCTTAAGATCAAAATAAAACCAGAACTTCTGCCTTTAGCCGCCTTTTCGGTACAATATGTCAATTGGAGTGCAACTGGTATATGTGTCTGTTATTTGTGTTTTTTGTAGTAATTGCTTTTTATGTGTTTGTTATTGTTTATTTGTGTTTTAAATGTCAATTTATATGTTTAATTTATAATTAACATTATTTTTTCTTCGTTTTAACTGGTATAGGATTTTCTTTTCAATGTAACATCCTGCACGTTTTTTTTGATGCGTGGTGCTCTCAAAATGCAGTAATGTGGAAAAGTTCGATTAGTTGTAGATTTAATACAGCTGGAATTGGAAACTAGATGATATGTTCCAGATCAAGGAAAATTATTAGCTTGTGCCAATGCTGTTTGTAAAAATATGAAGCTGTGGCAAAACTGCAATCGTACGAAGAAGGTAGTTCTGCAGAGGCATTCGGTTTGGTTTGAGACAGTGGAGAGCTTCAACGTATTGAAAATTCTGAAATTTGAATGAAGCTATAAATCGCGGTCGTCCGAAGTCAGAATTCATCGAATCGTCTAAAAGAACGAGGCAACGTATAATAGGCAAAATATCTGAGGTCGATGAGTCGGCTGCAAATGCTTTACGAAATATATCGAGACGGCAATCAAACTTTCCCTGAAGCTGATGCTAATGAGGCTGTTGCACTTATGATGGATGCCAATTTAACAAAAATCAATATATATTGATTCTACGTTTTGTCAACTCCAAACTTCCGCACAACCTTTTACCCAGCTACGATAATGTTCGACATGCTAAAGAATATAGGTATATATAGGTAGTGGCTCATCAAACGATGGAAACACGGCACGTCGTTTTTTTAAAAACTCAAGCTTAGCTGCAAGTATTACAGGCCTTGATAAAAAACTAATCGACAGATGCGCAACCATTTTGCAGGCTTTAAATTCTGGCTATAAAATTAATTTGGATAAATTTCGAAATTTTGCGCTAGAGACAGCAAGAGGTCTAGTGGAAACGTATCCGTGGTATTTCTTGCCAGCTTCAGTGCATAAAATATTAATTCATGGTCCTGAGTTATTAATCGAGATTAGTCTCATCGGAGAACTGTCGGGAAGCTGCTGAAGCTAAAATAAGGACTTAAAGGTATAGATTTCGCATACTGGAAATTTCGCGGGTCAACAAATACTGACCTTATCACAGATTGCTTCTTAGTTCGGACCCTCTCATAGTGGTTAGAAATTACCTGAAAAGAAAACTTTACTAACAGAGTCTGTTTTGATTTATTTGAACATAAATTACCTTTAACTATTTTTTTCCTGTAGTATTTTAAGGAATAATAAATTCGTTTTTTTATTAAATATATAAATGGCTTGTGAAGACGTTGGGCTTATAACCACTCCCAAATGTTCAAATAGTATTCTGGTAATTCAATAACGTGGTGTGAAATTATAGACCCGTATGTAAGTTAACTTTTTGTCGCTTCTTCCTAAACTCCCACTGTGCAGTGGCCTCTGTCCACGGCGAAAGGTAGATTCAATAAAGGGTAAGACACACAGGCCCCTGCTCTTGGGACCCCAAAATATGTGCACTTAAAGTGAGAATAAAGATGTTATCTTTAAGAAATATCCATGGAAAAAGCTTGAGATGTATTAAAAATGGACATTTTTAATGCCTTTCTCTTTTAAGCATTTTCAATCGATTATGAAACTTTTTCAAAGGTTTTTAACTGCTAAAAATTGAGAAATCGATTCATAATCATGCTTAAAATATTCCAACATCTCCAGCTTATGTTTTGTCCACTCCCAAAAGTCTAAATAGTCTGCTTCTGGCCTACCCTTCTAGCTTCATGTGCCCTGCACTGCTATTGCGTCTGGGGGGCAGCCGTTGCATCCGCTCGGATGCTTCGTTTGGCTTTGGCCCTGTCTCTTGTCGCTTGTCTCGTGGTCTGGCTGGTGGTCGGTCTGCTTCTACTTCTGCTTCTGTCCTTAAATGATGCCCCGTGTCCCTGCCCCACCAATCATTATTTCTGCTCCTGACATAGAAAAATAGTTGCTAGGGCAAGGGGCAGGGGGCGGCTGCTGCTGCTGCTTCTGCTTCTGCGTTTTGACTGCATGCCAAGGCTGAATGAAAGCCTGAGAGATGGAGAGACGGACTCCACACTGACGATGCTGCTGCTGCTGCTGATGACGCAAGCAGTCAGCCATGTGGCAGTGTGTGTGTGTGGCAAGTGCATAGACCAGTTTATTCACATGTGGCACTGCCTGTGTGTGTGTGTTGCAAGGCTCTTTCTGTTCACTCTGACTTTGAGGCTCCTTCTTGGCCATTGACAAAATACAAAAAAAGTTTTGCCTTGCGTCTAGTGCCTCGTGCTGTTGCTGCTGCTTCTTGTTGGGGGGCGGGGGGCAAGTTATGAAAAGTGGCCTCCAATCTTGTGCATGCTTGCGGTTGCATGCACCACACGCCCACACTGTTCCCCAGTCTCCCCCTTGACCACCAGCCACATTATGCAATCCCCAGACTTCATTTTGGCTCCCATTGATGGCCATTTTCCTTTGGCATTTTCCATTTTCCTTTTGTCTCGACAGCGAAATCAAATCATCGTCCGGGGGAAAATTGAAAACTTATTAATTCATGAGGGGCCGTCCGCCTAATCAGAAGAGTCCTTGATGTCCTCCCTTCGTGTCCTCGAAGAATGGGAATAAAATTTAAAATTCAATTAACCGCAAAAACAAAGGGAGGGGCGCGTCTGTGATGGCAGGGGAAAACAATGCGTTTTCCGGAATATTTTCCTACCTCCGACTGCCTCTGGGGCATTTCCCAATCGCATGTGCATTGCACCTCACACGCTTTTCCGCCAATGAAAAGCCTTTTAATGCAGCCATTTAAAGGAGGCTTTTGTTGTAAACTAAATGCTTTAATCAATGATAAAACGATTGATTAAATGCATAATAAAAGAACCTGCCTCACACACAAACACACACATCGATGGATATTATACCTCATAGATGCATTCACACACACACACACACACACACACAGATACACCTTCATTGCAGTATCTCCAGTGGTTTCTGTTGTTGCCTGTTCATTAATAGGCTTTTGTCTCTGCTCACCGCAGAATATTATTGCTGCTTAAATGCACTTGAATACTTGAATATGTGCAGCAGCATTCATTGTGTGGCATCTGCCCCCCCTCCACCCATGAATCTCATGCTTTTCTGCCCTCCCTCTGTCCCTCCCTTCGTTCGATGGATACTTTCATCAGGTTTGCTCAACCAAACATTGAGTGTCGAAGGGATGGGCTCTGCTGTGTGTGGATAAGCCCTGTGTTTGGGGCAAGCACTTGACAATCAGCTCTCAACTCTCTGGCAACAGCATGCCACAACAGCAGCAACACCAACAGAACCAACAGCACAGCATTAGAGGAAGCAACAGCAGCAGCAGCAGCCTCTGCCCTGGATAGAGCCCCAAAAGTGATAAACACCCCAAGAGGATTCCCAGAAGGATTGCCACAGGGAATACCCACACACAGTGGGGCAGAAACCCATTGCACCTAGCCACTATTGCTGTATGGAAAAGTCCCAGGAAATCCAGGAAAACCAGCTGGCAGATGGAGTCCTGCATTTTCACATCTTTTACTCTATTAAAAGTTTGAAAATTTCCCACCATGAACGGGGAATTTCCCTCAGAACAGGGAATGCCATTCCCTATGCCATTGAACCTTCCATTGGAGTCGTCCCACTGTGGCTACTCTTATCGCTTGGGGCTTGTGTCTATCCGCCCCGCTCCCTTCTGCCAGAGAGTATTGACAATGCGGGCAGCTGTTAAGACAACAGTTGCTTCAGCCTCTCCTTCGAGGCATCTGCTCGTACTTCTGCAGAGGCGTCATCTCCTCCATTCTCGCATCTTCGATGCCCTTCCATTGTTGTCTCTGCCTCCCTCCCACCCCCTTGATTCCAGGCCAAAGTTTGCCTCGTAGATTATCGCCTGTGTTTATTTGTCCACACATTTGCGCCACATGCCACATGCTGCATGCCTTTCCACCTTTCCCAAGGGGTCCCAGTTCATGGGGCGTATGATTAATATGATTGCCCAGCCGCAAAGTCAAGCTGCAACATGCAGCAGGCCATCCATCAATGCATCCCCGTGAACTTCTTTAACGATCTCACATTTTTCACATGATTAAAATCACTTTTCCCCGCACGAAACAGCGCGAAATGAGAAATTAATGCATGAAATATTACGCATACGCATACGCACATGGCTATGCGGCATATGCAACATTAAGAGTGATGTGTGGCACTTAAATCTTTATAAGTTTTCGGTGGGCCAGCAAAAGAAACAAAAGTGGAAAAGAGAGAGAGAGAGAAACTTACGTTTATCCATAGGAAATCCATTTCGGGGGCAAAGAGCTGGCGAATTATCCTTGCGTTATCCTCCGCCTCCGATGCTGTTGCTGTTGCTGCTTATGTGGCAGGGAATCCTTCTACGGTTGCAAGGCTCCACCTCTTGCCTCGCTCTCTCTCTCTCCTTTCTAGCAGCAGTTCTGGCAAATGTTAAAAACTGCTAGAAAATATTCATTTTTAATGCCATAAATTAGTTTTTCCGTTTGCAGTTGGCGTTGCCGTTGCACCGTGCACCGTGGACCGTGCAGCGTGCAGCCACCAGGTGGGCGGCCTGTGTGTGGGGGGGCAGAGGGAGCTGCAAAGAGAGTAGAAAAAAAACTCATTGAATAAAAGTAGAATACTGAGGCAAAGCAGAAGGTAAAAGTGGCAGCAGACTCACTGCTAGGTGGAAAGTGGAGTCAAAAGTGAATCCTTTGTGTTTTCCCCCCTCTAAGAAGGTTCTCACCGCTCTCTCTCTCTCTCTCTCTCTACCCTCCCGCTCTTCCGCTTTAAAGTTTTACTGTGTTTTTAAAGTTAATATATCCGATTAGCCAGCCACTAATCGCTTGCTTCCATTAGCTTTTCTCTTCCCCATCGCTCGCTTCTCGTTTCTCAGCACTCTTTTGTTGTGGTTTTAATCGCACTTTAAACTCTTCTGCACTGAGCAAAAAAACTTTGTGTAGATGCCAACATTAAATTGAGTCGCTTTTCAGACTGTGAAAGTTACGTTAGCAGATCATCGTTACATCGTTTGCTGTTACTCCCCTTTACTGTCTGCCACTTCTGCGCTGATGTGTGGCTGCCCTGCCACATCCTCCGCCAGTGAGTGTCTCTCCCCTCCGCCCACCACAGACAGGTGTATGGCTGCTGGTGCTGCTGCCCCAACACTGCTGCTAAAAGTCAAATTAAATTCTATTTTTAGGGACGCCACCGAAATGTTCACCAAAAGGGATATGTTCAGAGCCAGCAACACTTTTCCCTGCGCTAAACATCCATCCATCCATCCTTCATCCTTTCCACCATTCCTTCCATCTATCTATCCATCCCATCTATCTTTGGCTTCCATCCCTTTCATAGTTTCGTTAATTACTCCATGAATTTGATAGTTTTCCACATGCCACACATGCCTCACACGCCACTGATAATCATGCGGCTCCTCCTCTTTCCGCGCCTGTGGCGCTTCCTCTGATGGAAATGAATATGCAAATGTGGCTAAAATCAAGGGAAAATGTTTAGAGGAAATGTCTAATATGTGCGAGATGAAATATGCGATGGAAAATGTACAAGTCGAAAGCTAGAATACCAAATTGGGGGGCATGCCACAGTCATGGATGCCAATTAGAATCTGATTATCTTCAGATGAAAGCAAGGGGAGGCAGCAGCGACAATAAGGGGCAGCATCAAGAGACATCAAGAGGCATCAGATGGCAGCAGCGACGAGGCTCTGCGGATCTGAGCAGTGGAATGCAAGCGGAATGCAAAGAAAATGCTTTGCCTCGTGGAAATGAACTGGAAAATTGGATGTGGAATTAAGAGCGAATGCCGCACAGAGGGGAGGAAGGGGAAAACGGGAATACTATAATTTCTCAGTCTCTATTTCTCTCAGTGTACAACTGCTAGAGAAATGGGGCTAATGATGCGCATAATGTGGCGGTGGTGGCGGTCCTCCTCTCGCTCTCTCTCTCTCTCTCTCTGTCTCTCATTGGCATTGTCCTCGCGCGCGCGTCTTTATCCGTCTCCATCAGCCTGCGTCAGCAGTGTGCCACAGCCATAGCCACAGCCAACAGCCAACAGCCTCAACTTCATCTTCATCTAAGGGATCTGCATCGTTGCATCCTCCTCCTGCCACTGCCTCTGCCGCTGCTGTTGTTGCAAGTTGAAATTAATATTAATCGCGGCAGCAAATGCATTAAAGCCGCTTTTAGATCCCTTTTGTTGCATATTTATTACGTTTTTGTGGCGCGTTATTAAAAGTGCCACCACTGCCACACAGCCTGCCCCGCAATTTGTAATCATTAGGGGCATCTTCCTGTCGCTGCCTCTCTCTCCTTTGCTGGCTGGGGATACTTTTGGGGCATGGCACAGACAGCAGACAGGCTGACAAAAAGTCAGTGACATTTTAGCCGCAAAAACTTAATAGCCATGCAAATCTTATGCAAATTTCAGAGACAGAGAGAGTAGGAAGAGATTAACAGGAGAGGGAGACGGAGAGATAGTGTGGCACCACTGCCATTTTGCACATTTAACTTCACTTCGTCATCCATTTTGCATTCTCTCACTCCTCTGCCTCCTGCCTTTACCGCTCTTTCCTCTTTCCAGTTGTCGTGCCACAATTTAAGTGGCAACTTGACTAAATTAATACGACACTGACACTGCCACTGCCACTCCGACTCCGACTCCCACTGCAGCAGTGCAAAGTGCAAGTGCAGCAAGTGGCCCTGGACGCTTGTCTCTTGTCTTTTTTCCCCCTGCCATTGCTCTGCCTCTCCCACACAACTTTTTGGCCAACAAAATATGAATAATTATTCATTCATTCATGTTGCATGTTGCACCCCACCCCTCATGCCACTCCACTGCCTCGGAAAGTCTTTAAGGTTCCTTTCTCTCTACGGAATATTCTCCACACTTTCTGCTGCAGCCGGATAGGTAGAGGCAGGGGCATGCCTGCCTCCTCGTCCATTCATCACACACGATGTGGGGGGTGCGTGTGGTCTCCTCTCGGTCTGTCAATTGCCTTAAATGCAATTTAATTTTCCACCTCATGATGCAAGTTCTTCAATGGAAAGGCACTCCGCCTCCGCCTCCACACCCACTCCAAGTCCCTCCCTCCCTTGAGCACCACAACAGCAGCAGCAGCTGAAAATCCTTGCATGAAAACTCTTTTTCTATGCAACCTTCTGGCACTCTTCCACAGCCTTCCCCGTCCCCCGCTCCATGCCACCCTTTCCGGGTGCCCCCAGTGTCACACTTTGACTCGCAGTTTTGTGGCCAGGGCTATGGCTATAGCCCATAAGGCAATTTCTATCACAGCATCCCCTACATGCCACATGCCACTTGCCACACATCACCCCCGGCCCGCCCGCTGCCTCCGCTCTGTGTTGTGGCACTCATAAGCCGCCTTGAATGGGTAAATGTCAAAGTTACTCCTTGGCGTAACATTCGACACATTCAGCAGGCAGGAGGCAGGAGGCAGAAGGCCGAAGGAGTCGTAGCTGTGTGTGTGTGTGTGTGTGGGGTCCTTCTGCTGCTTCCATCCTGGATCCTGGATCCTGGGGATTACATTACACTAAGTTCTGTGCAAACACCAGAGTTGGTTCCTCCGTTTCGCTCCGTTCCGTTCCTGCAGTTCATTAACATGTTACACGGACACGGACTACGGACCCGGACACGGACACGGACTACGGAGTTCGAGTCGAGTTGAGTCGAGTCGCTGGCGAGACTTGGGCTTTCGTTTGCACTCCACTCCACTCCGCTCCAATCTCTCCACGTTTTTGTTTGTCTGTGGAAATGTATGCCTGTGCCTCACTCCCCCACCCAGTGTCTAGCTCTGTGGGCATTTGTGTGCGCCTCTTCTATGTCTCTGCTTCTGCCTCTGCCTTTGAATCTGTCGGCTGTACGCATGCATATGTATGTATGTGTGCTTTATGCCTTTTTCCCAATGCGGAAGTATAGTTCCCATCTCCTGCCACCCTACCCCACTGCCTCCTGCATCCTGGATCTTCCTTCCACTTCAAACTGAAGCGAAGGTTCACTTCTCCCTTTCAGACACATTCAGAGGTGGGTCTCCCCATCCATCTAATCTCCGCAGTTAAATATAAAGCATAAATAATTAACACAGAACGTGGCTCGAATTCTGGCTTTTACGAATGGAAATAAACTCCAAGAGGGTAGTGTGTGTGTGTGTGTGTGTGTGTGGTGGCGCGGAGGGGCACCTCTTTCCCCTAATTAGGGGACAAGCTTTTAGGAGCTGATCATCATCATCATTTGCAGCCACAGCAGCCCTCCATCCCTGGCCCTGGACTATTCTCCAGTTAATTTGCACTTTTTAATGCATTTTCACTTGTGGCAAATGTTTGAGGATGGAAAACCCGAAAATACGGCAAAGCCCTCACCGAAAATTTCATTTGTTACCCTCTGGGGATGAGGAGAGGGGGTTGCACATGCAACCAACAGCAGCAGCAGCAGCAGCCGGTGCATACTTTGCGGCGCAGAACAGAACCTAGAGAACCCCAGAGGCAGCAGCAGCAGCAACAGCCACCGCAGAAGTAGGAGCAGCAGCAGCAGCAGCCTCTGGTTTGCCTACCCCCCACCAGTACCCTGTACCCTGTACTCGTATATGTTGCACGTCAATGAGTTCCCGAAACAAAACCCCAAAAACACAACTTGCACCAAAACACAGAACGTGAAGGAGACAGAGGTGGGGGAGAGTGTTAGTGAGGGGTAGACGGAGAGGGAGATGCATATGCAGGAAGCAGGAACGCCACTGCGTCCTATGGCCGAGAGGCCGTTCCGTAAAACTTGCAATTCGTTTTAATGAATCCATCCTGCAGGCCACACATCCACATCCCTACCATTGGGATCCATCCACAGAACCGCATGCCACATGCCACAGCCCATGCAGGCCACACAGGAGATGGGATGGGGCAGGCGGCGGCACTCTCCCTCCTCCTCGCTCTGTGGGTGGGGAGTGTGAGAGAGAGGGAGAGAAAACTGATTGTATCAACTTCCTAAGTGGATTTTGCAGTCCAACTGGCATTAAGCTCTTGGCCGCAGGTAATTTCGTATGAATGAAAAGCAAAAGTCCCTCCCTTCCGCCCAGACTCCTCTCTCTCGTTGTCTCATCCTCTCCCTTGTTTCGTATTGGTATTCTGCAGTTGTTTTCTTGCACTGCAGTTTTGTTATTTTGTTGTCGAGCGACAAGCGAAGAAGGAACGGGAAGAACCCAGGGAGCCGCTGTCCAATCACTCGGATTTGCCTACAGTGGAAATCATCAGGGAATTCCATCAGCCATCCTACTACTCCTCTGCCCTCTCCTCACTCTCTCTCTCTCTCTCTGTGGTTCCTGCATAGATTAAGTTCTTTCATTATATAGAGAGACTCCACTGTAGTGACAGGCAGCCAGGCAGCCCTCAGTCCCAGTCAGAGTCCCCCAGCCTATGCATATGAGCACAGGGACCAGCACTCACATTTCATGCCATTCCATTCCTGAGGTTCCTCTGGTCGCGAGTTCCGTTGCTTTTCCCTGCTCCCTGCTCCCCACTGCCCCTTCTCCCATTCCTTGCAGTGCTGCTATGACATTGTCTTTCAATAAACATTCATTTCTATGATGGCCATTCCACAAAGAGGAAGCAGAGAGCAAGAGGAAAAGAGTAACGTAACAGAGCGGGCGGGGGTGGAATGGCAGGTGGAACAGCACGGCAGAGCACAGCACGGCACAGCACAGCACTGGGAATCCTTCCGTTATGATTTTTGTTTGCTTGTCGAAACTTTGGCTCTTCCTTTCAGCTGCTCTTTCGCCCACTCTTCGTTCTGTGGCTTTTCGCACTCATGAATTTTTAAGAGTGCCCCCCTGCACCAGCACCTCTCCCCCACTAGGCACTTGGCAGCAAACTAACACCAAGTCCCGGACAAGGCTTTCCTCTACCACCCTCCCTGCACCCTGCCTCGCCCACTCTGCTCTGTTGAGCAAAAGTTGAAATAGTTTCCAATGCAATTTTGATGATTCGATGTTTCGAGAAAGAGAGAGAGAGAGCAGAGAGGAGAGTGTATTGCCAGGTGCCATAAGCAGGAATATTGCTCTGATGGACAGAGGGAATATTTGAATGGGGTCTTTGGCCAAAATGGGGAAAACGTTGCCAAGCCAACCGGCTGCTCGCTCTGCTGCAGTGTGTGCCGTGCCGCCTGCCTGGTGGCAGCGTTCTTTGAGGAGTCACATGAAATTCTAACAGCACAATTTCCGCTCTCAATTCCAATTTCACATCAGCTCAAATTTCTATTTCATTACGCATTAAATATGAAAACAGACAGAGTGCTGCACTTGCCATATGTCAAGTAATTCCATAAAAATAATACAGTTGAGTGGAAAGTGATACCGAGTGCTGTTCTGTGCTGTTCTGGGCTGTTCTGTGCTGTGCTGTGTGCAACGTAATTGGTTTACCTATAAATGTTTATGGAGTTTGCTTAGTCGCGTGGAAGTGCCATAAAAATCATAAACACTCCCACCCACACAGCTACATAAACACTAAAGAGAAACAGCATCACAAAAAAAGTGCACGAGCAAAAAAGAACGAGAGAGAGGGAGAGAGATAGAGGGAGAGGGAGCGAGAGTGAGAGTAACAACAGCATAGTAGTAATCACTGCCGAATTATGAGCAAAAAGCGATTGAAAAAACGAGTACCGGTATGTACAAGGTATATTTCAGACAAGGTGAGGCCTGACCAGACGGGTGCCTCATAATGGTTGCCTGTTTTCGGATGCAGCACATCAAATCCACTTGCGTACGAATTTTGGTCCCTACAGCAAGAGCTGCATCTCTGCAAGCCACACCCTCAGCAAATATACCCTGTGCATGTAATGTAGCTGTTGTTGCTGTTTCATGTGTTTGCACTCTCTTGCAATTCATATTTTTTTGTTTCGTTTTGCCGGCTGACGAAGCTGACGAGGGTTTTAATTGAGTTGAGCTCGTGTCGCTCTTCTCTCATTGTGCGAGATGCTGTTCTCTTGTTTCTTTTTCCGATGCTAGCTGCTGCTGCTGCTGCTGCTGGTGGTGGTGCATCGTGATTTTCCTTTTCGTTTTTCTTGTTAATTAATTTAAAATGCAATTGTTTTTAAGCGTCGAACACATCATCGCGCAAACTTGTTGCAATTTTCGTTTATTGCTTTATCTTGTCAAGTGCCGCACCGCACTCTCGCGTGGCACTTTCTCTCTCCCTCTCGGCGCCTCGTCCAATGCGCTCTGTCATGTTGACAAGTGCGTCAGAGCGAGATGGGGCCAGAACAGCCACACAGCGGCAGCGGTAAAGATTAATGCGTGCGAATGAAAGGGGGACACAAATTCTGTTTGCCTTGCGCTTACCTTTCTGTTTTGTTTACGCGGCTGTTCTCTCTTATATTAATTTATGCTTCAAATATGCTGAAGTGGAACGTGCAGATAACCACAGCGGTAATTAATTTATTGATGCAGGCGATTAAGCACCAAAAATTGGACAGTAATGCTCGTGTATTTGGAACGGAACGTTCTTTACTACTATTGCACTTGAGAAACACGAGCGTAAGGCGATTAGCACCTCTGACGCGACTGATAACGAAGGAACGGAACGCAACGCAACGCAACGGACAAGAGCAATAACTAACGAAACACGTTAACAATAGCTAATTAAAGAAAGACGTTTTTACACTTGTACGATACGAGCAATTGTACCGGCAAACACGGACGCCACGACCACAACACGACAATGGGGCTGACGACTGACGGTGTTGGAGCGCGCGATAGAACTGTGAGAGGCAGAGTTAAAGTCGAGAGTGAGAACCTGCGGTAGAGCTAAGGCAGAGACACAGGCAGAACGAGCGAGAAGAGTGAGAGAGAGAGAGAGAAGAAGGGGAGAGCCATTAAACTGTAAAACCTGCCAGACCAGAGTTTCGTTATTGATATGCTTGCAAGATGATGAGTGAGTGAGTGGGGGAGAAGCAGGGGGAACAATGGAACACTCTGCTCAGGGAAGGCAGGGAAAATGCAATTGGCATGCTCTTTCCAGCTGTTCTTGGTGGCATAAATAACTGGAAGTAAACAATCCAAATGTTCTGGCAGGCATATCCACATAACTTGGCGGGGTGTAGGCATCGCAGCTTCAAGAGCTATAACTTTTTGGAATCGTACAAATTATCATAAATTATTGATTAGTTTGTTTTGGGGTCAATGTCCACTGAATTCAGTTATATTGGCCTCTTTTCCCCAGGTAGCCCCATAAATTAATGTAGAGATATATCAAAGCTTTCAGGGAGGAGTACTCTAATGAGTGATGGGAGATAAGATAGGAATGTTCGCTCTCCTCTCCCCCTTTCCGCACCACTTTGCATACAACATGTTATTAACTCTCCCATTGCATTCCACGAGTGGGAGAACAAAACGAACTTGGATAAACTGTGAAACAAGGCGAGCGACGAAAAGTGAACGCAAGGTTTACACTGGGATTTAACAGATCGACGACCCTGAAGGGGCGCACTGGAGGGCAAGTGGGCACATGGGCAAGTGGTGCACCCACGACACAGCAACAAATTTCGATTTAGAGTGCCTTCCATTTCGCCCACCCCACATCCCCTGCATCCCATCCCCCTCTGTTGTACGGGACACACACACATTTATTATGTATCGAGAGACAAGCTACTTAATGTAATCGCATTTGTATCTGCAATTATACACGAGTACTCGAATCCCCGAATCCTCCTGCTCGTACTCGTCCCAGGGGCATCGCAAGGGGCTTTGATTTTGATGCCGATGCCGATGGCAATGCCAATGGCAATGCCGATGCCGATGCTGAAACAGATTCCGAATTGTGATTACGATTACGATTGTGGCCTGTTATCAGGCCTCAACAAGGGGCAAGAACAATGGCACACCTGAGTGGTGTGGTGTGGAGTGGTGTAGGGGTAGGGGTAGGGGTAGGTCGTGGAGAGGGCTTAGTGCCTGTCGAGGGTGTGACGGCAATTAGTGTCGAGAAGTGTCGAGTGTCGATTATCTCTGGGTGGGGATGCAGGGGGCTGGGGCTAAGCGTGCCTGCCTGCCTGCCTTGCTTCGAGAGTGTTTTGCGGTGATGAGACTTCGACGAGCAGACACGATACTCGTACACTGATAGCGGTTGCCGTTTGCCACTTGACTTGGCTACCGAAGCAGGAACAAACACTTATTCCCAATCTTTGATTTAAGTCTGAAAGGGAGAAATTTTTCATAGATTTTTGTATGCAAGTTAGAACGCAATTAAATATTACTCTAAATAAATATTGTCATAGAATTAGCTTTATATCTCTGCTATCTCTGGCATAAAGCGGTTCATCGATTCACCAAAACAGAACCTCTATCTCTTGTCCGCATTTACACTCCCTTGAGCTGCGTTATAGTCTAAGATTTAATCATTCTCTGCCGCCTGCTTTCCAGACAGCAAATTGAAATGAAACCAGAACGATGCCAAAGCAGAAATCACTTTTGCCTCTGCGCTCATTTATCTCAGTTCGGAGGAGACGACGAGGCTCAAACGTTTTCTAAGAATGAATACGCCTTGGAGTATACTCCGATTTCCATTTGTGCCTCAACAGATTGTGTATATCTATGTCGCCCTTGATGTGTGTGTGTGTGTGTGTTTGTGTGCTTTTGCAATTATTTATGCTGTTCATTTGTTCCACGGCCACGACAGCTGCACAAAGCACTGGAGCAATAAAAGGCAACGACAGCGACAGCGACGTCTCCAACGTTTGGACGTGGCCGAAGGGAACATATCATTTACATGCCACACCAGGCACTGCGGCCCCACTCCACACAGGCGGCAGCAGCCACAATGACGACGCCCCCGCACAATGGCCAAGGCGCAGGACCCGAATACTGGCCCCCACGTCCCCAAACCCCCCATCCAGCCCTTCCTCCCCCGATGAGATGTAAAGTTTAACACATAAACTCAAGACAATTTGTGCTCGTATGTGTAAGGAATAAGGCAAAAGGCAAATAATTTACAAGTTTCTGCAACCAAAAGAGTGAGGCTTGTGGGGGGTGTGGCTATAGGGTATACATGGGGGCTGCGGCGGGGTGTGGCAGATAGCCAGCGTGTGGAACATGTGCAAATACAAAGAGCAGTCCGTGGACCCAAACAACTTTTGCTGCTGCTGCTGCTGCTCCCTAAAGCTGCAACAACAGCAAATAAATGAAAACTTTCCTTGGATACACTTCCAAAAATAATTGTGTCTATGATATACTATTAGGATTTTGATGAGTGCGGGTAATAGGGGGAAATTATTGGCCACTGCTTGTTGAAGATTTGTTGGAAATATTTCCATTGAAAAATATATTTTGCTTGGCCATTTTTCGTATGACTGATCTCAGAGGTTCCATATCCTATACTGTATATAGCAAAACGAAGGGTCGTTTCTATAGGATATGGCTACTATAAAGTCTGCTGAACGGGGGATCACAGAGGATTTCTCTTATTTCTTACAGAAAATCTTCTCCAAATCGTTTTACTTCTCTGGTAAGAGGAAAACAGCAGACGCTCATAGACATATGTACATGTGTATAATACATATGTACAGTGTACCCCACACACATGAGAATCTTAAAATGTGTTACAGGCCGCACAAAAGTGTAAAAATAAATAATTTAAAGTGTGTGTAAAGGACACGGGGCGGCGAAAAAACATTGGACGTCGCGCGGCCATTGCCATAAAGAGCGCACCAGCAGCGGAATGGAAGGTCCCGCATACACACACACATACACATACACAGACACTCATACATATATGGAACACACACATAAATACATATACATATGTATGCATTTATGGGCCTGTAGTTGTGCGTTGTGTCTGCCTGCTGCTGTGTGTGCGTGTGCATAATATTTTTCCACCTCCCTCTGCTGCTTCGCGCATTCTCTTCCTTTTGCGTTCCGTAAACTTTTGCGCTCAATACCACAACAAGAACAGCAACAGCAACAGCAGAAAGAAGAGTAGATGGTAGGATAGAGGAGCGGAGCGGAGCAGCAGCTGCAGGTTTGGCCTTTGAAAGTGTTGTCCGCATAAACCAAAAGACAGAACGGGAGAGAGAGCGAGAAAACTTATTATTATGTTGTCCGTAAAGAAAACCAACAACAATAGTGGCTATAAGAAAAAGCAGGAGGCAGAGGGAGAAACAGGGGGACAAAGAGGTGGCAGCAGGAGGGGGCAGGCGGCGGCAGGAGAACAAACAACAAAGAGGCCAACGCGTGCCAAAAGAAAAACCAGCAGCAATACCAAAAATTGGGAACAGAAACCCAGAAAGTCCATAGAGAAAGAACACCAGAGGCGTTGGGGGATCTCCGACAAGGGATCCGAGAGGCGAGTAATAACTTTTAAGAGAACGTTGGAAATTAAATGAAATTTCTAAAGGGATTTATTTATCAGATCTGTGGACTGAAGCTCTTGTCTCATAAATGGTTTGTTCACAGTTTTGCATTACTTGAGGCTTCAATGATCTCGAAGGTATGTCCAAGGCATAGCGGAAAATAGCTGCACAACAGTAAAAGTGTCATTTAATTAATCTAATTTATTCATACAATACGATGTCGAATAATCAAAGAGCTATCACACAAGAGTGCACAAGGATCTGCGTGGAATAGCATACAAATATTTCAGGATAATTGGGTAAAGAAAGAAAACTCTCAAGGGGTTGAAATCCCACTTCAATTTGTTCTCACTTCCATTAGTTCATTATGCAAAAAGGTAAAGAAAAATCTGCTCAGAATCTTCGAGGAATAGCAAAAGCATTAGTAAAAAAAAAAGAAGAGCCTCTCCAACTCTTCTCCAATCTCTCATCCTGATTAGCCACTTCACAATCTGCTTTCAGTTATCTTTCATCTGTTCTCAGTCTCTCTGCTTCTTGGCTCTCCTCTCAGTCGCTGCGGCCGTATGCTAATATCAGTTTCAATAAAACTATTTGCTCAACTAGCGCCCAAACACCTTTCGCGGTGTCTGTGTCTTTCGCGCCACTCATCCAATCAACCCTCTTGAAATGCGAAAAAAGACCCTCTACTATTCCTCTTCCTTGCTGCAATCTGCGCCACTGAGTTTCCTTTCTTTTCATGCCACAACCCTCTGCCTGCTCCCGCCCCTCTGCCTCATTTTGGGGGCAGGCAGGAAGAAGTCATAATTCATACAGAAAATACCAGAGCCAATATTTGTGCGTTGGCTTCTTTCATTTCTTGCGCTTCCTTGGCATTTTTTGCCTTTGCCTGCCTTTCTCTTTCTTTTATGCCACACAAAAAGGTGCGGAAAATGCAGAGCATTTTTCATCATTTACTGGGGCCGTGGCCGGGGCCGGGGCACTTGCAAGCCAGTGCTTATCAATATGCCCCCATCAGCAGGCAGCAGAGTGCCCCAGTGGCAGTGGCTGCCCCATTAAAGCGCACAAATATGCGCAAATTCTTCGATTCTCCGATTCTCGATACGCTCTTTGCAATAATATTGACCGCAACTTTTCGCCAGCTCTTCCTCTGCTGCTGCTGCTCCTGCAGTGGTGTGCAGAGGGGGTAAAATATTGAATTATAGTTTTTGCACGCGCTGCTCTCTGCCTGTCTCACGGGGTTTTTTGTGTGCATGAATATTTGGTGCAAATATTTAATATTTATTTAATGGCAACGACGAGAGGACAAAGGCCGCAAAAAATGCTGCGAATTATCTTTTGGCCCGCTTGGCCAGCCAGCATGGGCTGGCACGGAGTGGCATTCCACGAAAGGAATGCAAATAATAATCGCAATAAGTTACTTAATTAAATATTTCACGTGCCGCAGGAGACACAGACTCGTCTCCTCCTCCTCCTCCACATCCACAACCACATCCACCGCCCCCTCCTGCTGCTGCCGTGCGCTTTCCTTTCTCTGGATTCTCTCTGTTTAATTATTATTGAATTGTCTGTGGGAAAATTTCAATTATGAAAACCAAATAGTTCAATTATGTCTGCCTGTCCCACGACACGAGCTGCTTTTCATATTGTTAAATGACTTTTCTTTTCATTTCCGCTGCTATCCGCTGGGATTCCGTTTCCCCTCACTGCCACGCCTCCATTCGTGGGCGAGCGACTTAATTATAAAGGGATTTGTGGCAGCAGCAAAAATGAATAAAATGTACAATTAAATTACATTTCGCAATAAGAATCGGCTACGAAAATGCAATACCATCCGCAAAAGCATTCAGTAATGTAATTTAAATCACAGCTCTTAAGTTTTCACCAACTATTCCACACAGCAACTACATCTACAATAATTCCAACACTAGCCACAACAATTTTAGCAACTCGACAAGAAAATTCATCACAAAAAACAGTCGCAATATAACAAAAAAAATTAAATTTCAATTAGTAATCAGCTTCCACAGTGAAAAATCCAACTGTGATGCCATCCACAACAACATTTACAACAACAGCAACAGCTGCGCGCCTCAATATCCAAAAACTAATCAAATCAAATTTCAATTATTGTTCGCCTGCCACGTACATACATATGTACACCCCCCCTGGCCCACAGTGGAAGGGGCGTGCCGGCAAATAGAGGCGTTGCTTGCAAATGCAAATGCAGAATGCAGTGGTTCATCACCCTAGTGGCACCCTCCCCTGCCACCCTCCCAGCTCAGCCGTTATTTTCACCTATCCTCGGCTGACGATCTCATTTGTGCACGGGTTGCCATTTCGCTTGATTACATGCATTTTATATGCGCCCGCCCGAAAGTAGGCTACACTTTTCAATCACAATCAAATTTTATGCCACTCACCACACCACACACGACGCTGGAGAAAGAGGGAGAGAGAGAGAGAGAGTGCAGGCGATACAACAGGAAAGCAGAGTGCATAGGAGGACTCTATGGGGTGCTACGAATATAAGCAGAGCCGCTCTCTTTCTCTCTCTCTCTCTATTTGAGTACATTTCCGCCTGCCAAAAAAAAGTAACAGAGTCCTGGAAATTGGTAATGGGATCTCGTTAAAGGCTTAGAGTCGAATCCAATGATACCTGCTCCTGGCCCCTTCTGGAAACTCTCTTTTAAAGATTCAGTTATCTAATTTTTCAATGAATTCAGTTACCGATACCTATCCTCGCCCCACATTTGTGTTGCTCTTTCCGCACACTCGATTTTCCACTCCTTACACACTCCACGCCACTCCACACCACACCACACCACACCACTCGATTTTCCACACTCCACACTCTACGTACGCGTATTTTGCCACACATTCCATCCATTCCATCCATTCCGTCCGTAATTCAATATTCTCCGCCAACGTTAACGTTGTTATAAGGTAAAGAGCAATAAAGGCAATGGCAACGACCAAATTGACAGTTTGCCAGCCATGCCCAGCCATGGGCCGGGCATGCCTCCTTGCTACTGCTACTGCTCCCTGCGCTTTGCTCCTCCTGTTCCGCCTTCTGCCTCGACTTTATTGCTAACTATTGTGCACAGCGTATACGTAATATTTGATTGCACCTGCGATGGCGATGGCTGCTGTCGATTGAACGCGGTGCGGCGGGTGCACGGCAATCGCGATTCTCATTTACATAACAACGACTAAAGCGAGTGAGTGTATAGTCGTGAGTGTACTGAGAGTGAGTGCAGTGCAGGCAGTCGATTTCGGCATTAAAAAGCGTTAAATGAAAGCAGCAAAGGAGCAGGCAACAGAAGCAGCAGAAAGCAGCAGCGGGCAGGCACTCATCGAACAGCCATCGAGAGAGCCACAACAATCGAAAATCAACTTTAAAATTCTCAGCCACACACTAACTCTGTTTCCCCTAGCCCCCCTGTGCACTTTATGGCCATCCACACACTCTGTGCAACATGCAATTTTCCTTGTTATTCGAACGAGAGTTTTCATTTGGAACGACGACGACGACGACGACGCTGGCGTATAATTTACATTTTGTGCCTCGGTTCATGAGGTGCCATAATCATAAATTGACAACTTGAAAATGTTTGCAGCAAGCGCATACACGTGCACATGTGTGTGTGTGTGTGTGTGTGTGTGTGTATGTACGTGCCACACACATGGCCTTCGTTGCCCCACTGGCATGCCTTCTTTCCTTCCTTTAGGGCCTGTCGGGCACTTTTCGGTTCATTGTATCTGCATTTTTAATGCACTTCACTCCCCACCATTAAAGTGGAAAATGTATTTCAGTGTACGCTTAAATTATGCCCCATCCATGCCACAGCGATTCGCGGCTTGTTTACATGCACCAGGAAAATGCATGCAGAATAAGGAGTGAATGAAGCAGGAGCAAGCTGCAGGCAGAGCGTGGGGAGAGGGAGAATCGTAGCAACAGCAGTCGAACAAATATGCAACGTAATGAAAATTCATCGACAACAACAACCAACAACAGCAGCAGCAGCAGCAGCAGGGAAGAACCAAGAGAAAATCAACACACAAAAAAAGTTGCAGGGGAAACTTTTTGCATTTTTTTCTGCGTGTTTTTTTTTTGTTGCTGTTGTAAGTTTTGGGCGCAATTCGTTGAAATTTCATTCGAAAGTTAATTGAAAATGGGGTTGCACTTCATTTAGATGAACTTTTGGGGTGCAACAATTTGCAGGATAATACCGGGCAGGGGGGGGTGGTAGACAGGGCCAAAAGATAGAGGACCGTGTCAACAGCAAACTGTGGGACTAATGAAGCAAAAGGAGGCAACAGCCGTCGTCGTATCCTGTATCCTGTAGGCCACAATAAAAATGCAAATATTTAAACAAAAGCCGCAGCAGACACGAGAACCGAAAAACCGCAAAACTACAAACAGAATACGTGGAAAGCCTCCTGCGACTGCCGACAGCCGACTGTGGACTGCGGACTACGGACTGCGGACTGCAGACTACGGACTGTGTGTCTCCGGTTTGTGTGAAAATTAACACGCAATTTTCCACACAGCACTCCAGACACTACACACAGACCATGCCCCCATGCCCCCTGCTGCACAGAGAGGAAACGCTTTCGAAAAGCGAATAAAAATCAAGCAAAGAAAAGCAAAAAGAAAGCAAAAAGAAAAGGAGTAAAACGCCCTGGCAATGGACTTTTGCTTAAAGCCGAAAATCAAACAGCCAAAAGACAACACGCAAAACGATCGATAAAAGGCCCCCACCACAACGAAAAATGGTAGATACGGTACGCTTGTGGGGCATGCCCCAGACATTTTGCGGCCCGCCAAACAGATGACAATTCAGAGGCGCAGTGTGTGTGTGTGTGTGTGTGTGTGTGTGTGTGTGTGTGTGTGGCACACTTTAAAGCATTAGTTTGGACTTTTTATGGCCATGGGCATTAGGCGCTTAAGACGCTTCAAGCCAAAAGGATAACAACACGAAGGGTGGGAGGGGTGAGGGGTCACAGTCAGAGGCGGACAAATGGACAGAAAGACAGGAGAGACAGGAGAGATGGAGGGGCAGCGACTGACGGCATATAAAAGCAAAAGAGGCTAAGTGACAACTAAACTTAATGGCACTTCAACAACAGCAATGGAAGCAATGGACGGCACAGGACGCAGGACTACAGACACCACACCACAGACAGAGAGACAGACAGACAGACAGACAGAGAGACGTACAGACAGCAGAAGGACCTCAACGGACATTAGCCTCATTGAATTGAATGACAAAACAAACGACGAAGGGCGAACAACGACGAACGACGAACGACGAACGAAGGAGCTGGCATGGAGAAGGAGAAGGAAGGCCAAGGCAGTAAAGGAAAGGAAAGCGACAAGGCGAAGGCGAAGGAGAAGGCTCGCTGTGAGGAAGAACGACCAAAAGACGATGTTGTGGATAAGGATAAGCAGTGCACAACAGCAATGGCAGCAGCAACAGCAACAGCAACAGCAATGGCTATAAGCGTGTACAACAACAAGCTAAGACCCAGAGAGCACAGGACACAGGACTAGGACTAGGACCAGCAGCAGGACCAGAAGCATGGTCCAGGAACGACGACGATGAACGACTGCGATGACAACGACAACGATGAAAATGTTGTATCAGGAGAGCATTAAGATAAAGCCAGCAACAGCATCAGATGGCAGCAGCAGGAGGAACAGGAGGAGCAGCACAGCAGCAGCAGCATTAGAGCATATCGCAGATATAAATTACAGGCAATGTAGGCAAAGACGAACAACCTTTAGATACACTTCTGCTTACCCCCCGTTGATGAAGGAAAAGTGTAAACTGCATGGTCCTCCACGATGTAAAAACACAGCCATGAAATCGTATCTAACTATTCGATCTTTAGTTTCAGGAAACTAATTTTTGGTTAGCGAAGCAAAGGAGAGCAGCGAGTGAACAGTGGATGGCAGGGCGAGAGTTTGACCCTACTGAAGCCCTGGAAATATGTGTGAAAATAGTGGAAAATACACCACACATTCCTATGGCATTTTTGCCTCTCCAGACCTTTCTCCCGCTGCCCTTTGTTCGCTGGACGATTTCCGCTTCCGGCGCGTAAGCGCTGCTGAACGAAAAGCTAGCAAAGAAAGCCAAAGGAGAGTCGAAGGGACTGTCGCATATTGGTTTATGCATGAGGCAAGTAGGACTGCTGTTCGGCTCTGCGGCCACCCGTTAGGAATCAGGCATCAGGACTCAGCAGAGCGGTGAACACTTCATTTGTCAGCAGGCTAAGCTCCTCAGCAGAGACACAGAGAGTGGCAGGGTGGGACTCCTGCCTGAATTTAAATCAGATGCGAAGCGATTTGACTGCTTGCTTCGAACTAAACTACGAGTAAAACTGCGAATAAAACTCGCAGTAAACTAGCAGCAAAGTAAAGTAAAGCAAAGAAAAGAAAGCACCAAAAACTATTGCTCAAAATGCACTTACCGAAACTGCATTAATTATTCAACAGCCATGTCTAAGGACTCTTTGCCATGTCCACGTCCTGTCGTTTCCTATCCTATCTCTCTCCCGATTGCTGCTGCCGCTGGCTTGGCGTCTGGTCAGCGGTTGAGGCGACCAAAAGTCGACAAGTTGAGCAGCGGTTGCCAGGCACTCGATGCAAGGCAATGCATGCGCCTGCAACTGCAACGGAGAGCACAGAGCGGGGGGGAAAATGCATAAATATTAAATGTAAAACAGCAAAGGAGCAGCAAAAGGGACAGCTAGCAGAGAGAGTGGAGAGTGTAGGTGAGTTCTGTGTGGGAAATCCACCAACTGGCAGCAGCAGCAGGCAGGGATTTCCCTTCTATAACCCTTAGATTTCTGTTCCCTCTTTTTTAGTCTTTTTTCAGAGCAAGAATTATGTTTCGAAAGAGAAGAAAACCTCACAGAATTTAGACAGTATTCATAGCGATTCTTGATCCGTAAACTATGGGCTTAGGGGGGAGGTTTGAGTGAGGAGAAAGGGCGATGGGAGAGATCTTCTAGAGAGAAAGCTGATGAAGAGCAGATTCAGAGATTCAGAAGGTAGAAAATGCTTTAGGGGAGAGAGCGGCGGAGCTCAAGAAGAAAGAACTGCCGTTAAAGAGAGGCGGAGAAAGAATGCTCGCAGGGGAGGGGGAAGGGTACTTTGCAGCGTGTGGCAACAGCAGCAAGACGCAGCAGCGATTGTCCCCTTTGTGACCTGGTTTTTTGGTCATAACAATATTGCCAGCAACCGAAGCGTGGAGCAGCAGCAGCGGCGCACACAATTACCGTGGCAACTGCCTGCCCTGCCCCGTGCCCCGTGCCCGTGCCACGTGGGCGTGGCCACTCCGTACACGAGTGCATGACGTCATTGCTGCACTCGCTCGCACAATTACCATTACAACAGCAGCAGCGGACGACGACGACGACGACGACGTGACCTGGCGACGCGGTCATTGCATACTTTCAGGCGCTGCCTGGCAGAGAGTATAAGTGTGTGTGTGTGTGTGGGTGTGGGTGTTCTGCCAAGGTTAATCAGCTGCCGCTCTGCTCGTCTGTCCATTTTAATTGGCCTTCCTGCTGCCAGGCAGCGGGCGCCTCCTTTAAGTGAGTTATAAAATGGGAAACTATTCCGGGAACCCACCTCCCAGCCAGATCCTGTGGCACGTTCCCCCAGGCTGCCCCACACGCAGTGCACGCCCCCACGTTGATGAGCTTTAAATTTGAGAGCCATACAGCAGGCAGGCATCCAGGCAGGCAGGCAGCAGCAGTCCCTAAGAAAAGAGCTCGTAAAGAGCTGGCAAATGGAATAGGAGATGAGGCTGGGTAGGAGGAGCGGGAGCTAGTGGCGGAGCAGCAGCAGCAGCAAGGGGAGTAGCAGGAGGAAACGGAATGGCCAAGAAGCAGATAAATTGTTGCGGATGGGCAACAGTGAAGTGATAAAGCATGAAACGTTCCCACAGCGATGGATTCACGACTCCTGTCCCATTCCAACAAATTGATGGAACCAATCTCTGTCTCTATCTCTCTCTGTCTATCTATCTGCCTGTCCCTGGGGCGAATTCCACTGCCGGGATGAATGCACATTTAATTTACAATTTTCCATCCCTGAATTCCCCCATGGCTATGCCCCCCGCATTCGCATCCTTATGGCCATCCTTATTGCTATATATCCCTGCAATCCATTCGCCCCCCCACCGCCCATGCCCCCTTGCTCCATGATTACAGTCTATCGCCTGCTTAAGCGCCTTTTTATTTAACTAAAGAGAAAAAACTGCAGCAGCAGCAGCAGCGCATCAGAAATTAGAGAAAGCGAATGCCAGAGGCAAGAATAAACAATGTGGAACGTGTTGAAAGCAGCAAGGGGAGAGATGCAATCCATAGAGCGCGAGAGAGAGGGAGGGGCGGCAGGGAGGTTTGTAGCTGCAGGAGGAGTCAAAGTTCAAAGGGGTGGCGTCACACAGAGTGAGTGGGGGGTGGGCAGGGCAGGGCAGGGCTGGGCAGGGGCAGTCACAGCGTGATAACGCTTTTGTAAATACTTTTGCTGCACTTTTCTACTGCTGCTGCTGCTGCTGCCACTGCCACTGCAGCCACTGCCACTGCTGTTGTTGTTTTTTTTCTCTAGTTTTATTTTTTGTCGCTTCCTTTCGGCTTTTGCCATTGCAAATTTTTATCTCCATTTGCGCTTTTCACCATTTCCATTTCCATTTTCCCCGAGCAAAATCACAGCAAGAGACAGTAGTGCCGCTGCCGCTGCTGCTGCTGCTGCTGCTGCGCTTTTGTTTTGTTTCCCAGTCAAAGGGGCTGCGGGAAGGGGGTTCAATATTAAGCGTGGGATGTCACGCGGCGTTATCGCCGGGGCAGGACTCCTCCAGCAATAGAAGGACACTCAGAAGCAGAGACCGAGCTGATCCTGGTGTTTGGAAAGCTCTTTGCCAAATTAAATATTAAGACCCGTGTGCACTTATGCAACTTTAATGCAATTTTCCCAGGCAACAACTAAACGAGGAGCCACTGCCGCTCGCTCCTTTCGCCTCGCTCCTTTCGTGTCAAGAAGCACATCGCTGGCACACACTACGTATACTTAATTTTCGGCCACTGCCGTGCTCCTTCCTTGTTCGCGAGCGGTGTGGGCGTGGGGGGATATAAAAAGGATTAATACACTTAAAACAGGCTGAGAGCGGCGGCCACGCTAAGCGACCATTTACCTGAAAGCCAAATGAAGCCGCAATAACAGCCGCGACAGCAGCAACAGCAGCAACAAGGAACACAAGGAACCACTAAAACTACAAGAAAGGACATGAAGAAGGTCCACTGATTTGGTTGTTGGAAGATGCGAATACCCTGGATGGCCTTTGGGGCGATTAAACGTTGAGCTAAGCGATGGAACTTCGAGGAGGAGGCCTTCTTTTGGTGTGGAAAACATTTCGAGGCGCTTCATTTCATCGGAACGAAACAAATGCAAGCCATTATGTTACTTATATCTGAAATAACATGACGGAATCATTCGCTCTTCAGAAAACGTAGCTAATGGAAGCCCAGAGGCTTTCTACTGCTCATAAGACCGCGCTTCTAAGCAGGGTACAGGCGCGGCCAAACAGCCACAATGAGTGGCGAATGAGTGGGAGGGGGTTACGGTGGCCAATAAAGCGGAAGCCGCCTTAATTTACCATTGAGGCAGGCAGGCAGGCAGGCAGGCAAGCCTTGTCCTGCGCCAGAGTAAGCAGAATGGTAAGAAAAGCAGCAGGCAGGCAGGCAGCAGGGCAGGCAGGCAGGCAGCGGCAAGAGTATGTCGCGCGAAAGGGGCATGAAAAATTCAACAGTAGACCTACTGGAAATGCCAAAATGTCACACAGCCAGCAACCCAACCGGCAATGTTGTAGGTTGTTTGGGGCACGTTGCTGCTGCTGCTGCTGTTGCACTGCAACTTAAATCACATCCTTCCCGCTACAGGCAGAAACATGTGATTTTCGGTCAGACATTGCACCAAATCCCCCAAAGGAGGGAGACCAGGATGGGCACCCCACAGATATATGTTGCATGCAGCAGGGTATATCAAACAGGCCGGTACTGGGGCGCTATCCACTGCATTTACCAGTGTCTCCGCCCCACCCACCTTCTCGTTGGCATGTACCTTGCGTTCCGCTTAGCTTTTACCCGTATCTGCATGCCACGTGGCCGTGCGGCAGGCAGACAGGCAGCCACTTGCACTTTGCTACTTTCTTCTGGCAGTTTACGTGCCCCACACACACACACACACACACGCGCGACGATCCCTGTGTGCCACCCATCCACTTCATCGCCTGAAACAAAGTCACTCTGGCGGTTTCTTCTTCCGCTCTGGCCACATTTTACTGCATGACAATTTATTGAGTTCCTCTTCCTTATATTTTTTTCTTTGCCCTGTTTTTGGTGCCCTTTTCCCTTTTTGGTGGCTCCTCTTCTGCCTCATTTGGTGGCTCCGCTCACTTGCCCCTTCTGCCTGCTCGGGTGTCTTCTCTTCTGCCGCTTTCGACTCCCTTTCTTTCGGTTTGGGTAACTACACATTTGCTGCCTTTGCCTCCCTTTTGTCTTTTTGCTGGTTGTAAATTTTTATTGTTCCTCTTCATGTTTTTCCACCAGATAGTATTTTATTTACCAAAGAGGGACAGACAGAGAGAGCTTTGTGGTTGCTTTGTTGCACTGACAGGGAGTCTTTGCCACAAAGTGTGCATCGGTGTCTGCTGCCGCGAATGCATCCATCGAATGGCTGCCTGGATCCCCTGGCAAATTAGATGCTTTTCCATCCTTTTATTCCCTGCTCTTCTCTTCTCATGAGATGTGCAGCTCTTCCGTAGGAGTCCCCACAGCGTTCTTGGTTAAAGGTATTTCTATGGGCGGGTTTTCGGGTGTTAAGGCATCCCCAAACTAGCGCAGGGTAGATTGTATTTCATGCGAATGAAACACTCCTCATGCAGTGATATCCACCATTTTCCAGATATATTAATAAAGGCGCTTCGAAACTATTTTTGATGGAAATTCGATCTACCTTTCTACCCAGAAAGCATTGCAATTCGGAAAACTAAACTTAAAATGCAGGAAAAATCATTGGAATTCTGAAAATTAAGGACTGTATGAATGAAAATTCCAAGCAATTCACTCAGTATTTATTGAGTGAAGGAAAATGCATGTGCTGTATGGAAAATGTAAGCCTAAAAGTAAGGAATTTGTTGGTCTTACTGACAGCAACTCTATGGAAAGTATTGCCATATCTTTGCTTCTGATTTGAAGACAATTTCTAGGTGCAGAGTCTTCGACTGCAGGGTGCAGGGTACATCCAACAGTCGTATTGCTGCTCTTAGTTTGGCTTTTATTCAGCATTCTCTTTAACTCTTATTTTGTTATCTTTTTGTTTTTGGTTGCCTTTTTGGTTCACTTTTTGGCTTCTTTTTGGTTCTTTTTTTAGCTTACTTTTTGGTTCCCTTTCTAGTTGCCATTTTATCTTATTTTTTTGTGTTTTTTTCTATGCAAAATTTTAGTAAATAACGCGCGTTGGTTTCTGGTCCTTTGCTCCTCCTGCTGCTACTCCTTTGGCTTTAGTTTTATTTGCCTCGCGTTTTATTTGCCTTCGCTTTTACTGCTTGCCTCTTCATGTGTGTGTGTGTGTGTGCTCCACTCGGCCCCTCCCCTTGATAACCTCCCATACCCATCTTTTGCTATCTCTGCGGCTGTGTGGCATACATTTCCCACATTGTTTTCCCAACGATTTTTATTTACATTTTCCCTGTGTCTGTTGTTTCCCATTGCATTTCGCGGCAGTTTCGTGAGCAAATAAAAGCAGAGTCTCCGCCTCCTATTTTTTATGTTGGGTGTGTGTGGGGGGCGGGAGGCGCCTCTAACCAATCTGTTTAGCATGAAATTCTGAAATTACTTTCGGGGATGAATTTTAAGGATCCATAATGCAGCAGCAGAGGAGACCCCAGACTGCCACAGACTGCCACAGAGACCGCACTTGACGTATTTATGAGCTGTCCGCATGGGGCATGAGCCACTCTCTAAACTCCATTTATAACTTTTGTGCTGCAGCAGCAGCCAGAGGCAGCAGCATGCCGCATGCCGCACCACCGAATAAAGCCAATCAAAAGCCACAAAATTCTGCATGCTCCGACACCTGATGGTGGCTCAGCCACACCTGGCCCTCCACTCCCTGTGTGTGTCTGTGTGTGTGTGTGTGAGCATGGGGGGTGTTGGGGCTTGGGGATGTGGCAGAGGTAAGAGAACCAAAAAAAAATCACACTGTGTGGATATGTGGGTGCATAAAAAATGCAGGCGGCCACACGGCCTGCCCCCAAGGGTGGAAGGAGTCCGACTACGAATCCGAGCTGCTGCCACAGGACACACACATACAGTGGACACTCGTACAGTGGTCACAGGACACACACACGCACACACCGGGAAAAGAAAGTACACTTTAAATACAAGCCAACATATGGCGGGGCTGCCTGTCGTCTGTCCTCTGACTTTATGTCCGGTGAATGGGGAGGGGGAGGCTGCGGCATGCTGCATGCATGCAGGTGGATGAGTTGCGCACCTTCTGTGTGCAATTTGCAAGGCGAAAAAGGTCCCTGGGCCCTGCTGGCTGCAGACTGCCGTTGCGGTCATTTGGCGGTAAGCCGCCGCCTCGTCAGCCACATCTTCGATTTTCAGCCATTATTCACCTCTCTCTCTCTCTCTCTCCGTCTGTCTCTCTCTCTTTATCTCTCCCTCTCTGTGTTGCCACTATTAAAAACAATAAAAACTTGCATAAAACAAAGTTGCAACAACAGGGATTGCGGCTGGTGGCTGGTGGCTGCTGCCTGCCTCCACATTTATGATGAAAATTGTGCTCCCTGCATTTTTGCAGGTATCCTGTGGCAGCTCATCTCATCTCAGTGACAAGGGGGGCAGCAGCAGGGGCAGGCGAGGACTGATACCCCATATTAAGTGTTTCTGTTGGCACGTTCAAAACTAATTTGAAATTAATGGAATTCCCTGAATAATTGAATTTCGAATCGCATGGCATCTGTGGCAATTAGGCGCTGCCATCAAAATTGCACCGCACAAGGGGCAGAGATGGTTAGAGCGAGGAGAGGGAGAGGGAGAGCGGGGGGTGGCAGGCTGCGTTGTACACCTCATTATGTGTCATGTCATCTCATTATGTAGGCAGCCCAGACACCGACACCGACACTCCAGGTCCTTCCCAGAGTACGATATATGCCACATATGTATATCTGTTTAGCTGTGTAGGTATATGCCACATGCCACATTATGTAAAGCCATAATCTCATCGTGTGTGTGTGTGTGTGTGTGTGGCGTGCAGATTTAGCATCCCGTTATTTAGTGCATGACAGTTAAATGAGTTGTGGGGCGGGCCGCTTC
This sequence comes from Drosophila tristis, assembly GCA_018150885.1. Lineage (NCBI taxonomy): Eukaryota > Metazoa > Arthropoda > Insecta > Diptera > Drosophilidae > Drosophila > Drosophila tristis. Next base: position 473,207 of record JAECWT010000001.1, read on the forward strand.
GTATGCCTCGAATCTGCTTCAAACTACGATTTTAGGGGCAGGCACATTTAATCAAATTTGTGGCACTTGTGTGGGGCCGAGGCAGCATTTAAACATTTAACCGCCCAGCAGAATTTTATGCAACTGCAGCAGTGAAATTTTCCATTTAAGCAGCGAGCGGAGAGCGGGAGAGAGGAAAATCTTAGACGCCTACAACTGGCAAAAAAAGTCTCCAACATAAATTAGAGTTTCAGATATGTAGAGAGAAAGAACCCCATTGGTTTATGGTAGAGAATCTTCCACAGCATCAGGGCTAGAAGTGAGCGAAAGATGTAAAAGGTGTAAGCAAGCCACACAGCAGCAGAAATTAGGGGAAATTAGAGCCATTAAAACGTAAATGCACATCAAATCTATCGTTGAATTTTACGCATTAAACCTCACATTCTGCTGCTCTACAATTTGATATGAAATAAAACTATCCGAACGGAGATAATCCTACAATAAATCATCATTATATATGGCTCTGGCTGTGGCCCCGACCCAAGGGCGTACTACTCCTGGGGCAAACAGAATATGATAGGAGAGAGACAGACAGACAGAAGCCCGCAAAGACGACTGCACTGCACTGCACCTGCACCTCATCTAAGTTATTCATTATTCATATTCATATTCATTCTCGTGTCTGTGGGGAGGACAACAAACACACACAATAAATACGATTACTTTCGTTGTGCACCACGCGACTTGCGTCATTATTCGCATCGTGCGGCAAGGACACATGTGGCTAGAATTGGAGAAAAATGGCATACCCTTGGCTGGCAGAGTACATCTTGTGAATTATGACTACACATGCTCGTATATTTATCTCTGTGGCTTGCATTTATGCCTGAACGATGCCAGAATATTTCACACGAGTCCATTGAGTCACAGATTTAATATTTGACACTTAAAAACTGACTGCAATAGAAGATAGAAACTATGAGAAAAAGAGGGCACATTTCAGGGCACTCCACTTGCCATTCCTGAGGCTTTCCCACCCCCATTATACACTCACAAGGCTGCTCCACCATTGTACGTAATTTCTATTTAAATTTCAAGTTTTTGCGACTGTCACGAACGTGTATGGCCATGAGGCGATAATCAGCAGCGAGAGATGAGACATTTGGGGATTGGGAGAGTGGCAGCAGTGGCAGCAGTGGCATCATTGGGTGGCGTGGTAGCAGGAAGATAGCCGGGACACACCTTTAATCGACTTCATTTGCTCATTAGGTAGATGGCAGTGCGTGCCGTGTGTCTGTGTGTGTATTTTGCGGACATGAACGCGAACGCCAACCCTGCGTGGAGCTCCAAATGGAAGTCGTCCGGGAGTCGCCACCCAATGCCATGTGCAGCGCGTAATTGTTTCCTTGTTAGCGCTGCACCTGAGCCCAGGACCGAGGACCGAAGACCCAGAGCCACAGCCACAGCCAGAGGCAGAGCCAGAGCCAGAGCTCCTGGGCACTGGTAGAACCCGCAGCCAGAGAGAGATCCCACATTACACGTTAAATGCATTTATGAATGGGTTGCAGACTGCCTGCCTACCACAGCCTACGTGCTGCCTGCTGCCCGCTGCCTGGTGGCATCAACATCTACGGCGCTCGTCGGTGTCGTCAATTGCAATTACTTGCAAGGTCCTGGGGACACGGGCACGACACATAGGTTCCCGCATCCATTTGCCTCAGCCAATGAGGGACGGGAACCAGGCCAGGAGGACAGGACATTAACGCTGCAAATTGTGTGCCCTTTGTTGCGGTTTGGCAACAACAGCAACAGCAGCAGTGGGAACAGCAGCAGAGGCCCAAATCTGGCACAGCTCTCCCCCTCCCCACCCCCCTGCCGTGCAGCATCCTCGCATTACGCATACGCCGCGTGTTTGCACTGGAGCGCCATCAACGTAGAAGCCCCGTGGACGAGCGGGGGCTATTAATTTAGTGGCCCAGTTGTTGGCCCTTCCAGTAATTGCATTTTATTTGGACTGGCAGTCAGTCGCTGGCAGTCGCTGGCAGTCGCTTCAGTGGCTGTGCTTTGGTTTAATTGGTTTTCCTCGCGTGTGTTTTTCGTCGTGTATTTTCCTCGTGTATTTTCGTTACGTTTGTAGCGCTGAAAAATCTATTTGGTCCTTAATTAAAATGCAACAGTGCGTATGCGCAATGTTGCAAAAAGTCAAATGGCCAAACGAAACGCTGCAGCACCTGATCACACATTTTACCCTTTTCCTACTCTTTCGCTCGCTCCCCCCCTCCCTCTCTCTCCCTCTCTTTCTTCTCCCTTCAATTGTGACACGCGAAAAGATAAAATAACTGCAAAACGTTGACAGCACCTGCCCAGGTCCCTCGCTTCCTGCTTTCTCCCTGCCGTTGGCTGACCATTTTTATTGACAGCAAAATGACACCAAAATAAAAAGCAAACGAAATAAAAGTATAGATTCCAGTGCTGGCAGCTTTTGATACCCCTTAGGGTGGGTTCGTTTAGTGCTCTGGGAGTTCGTTTCGGGGTACACTTTTCGGTTGAGTACAATACTTGGAAGGGCCCCCTTTCGTCGTGGTGGAACGTAGTCCGTTGCACTGCGACAAAGGAGAGCTCCTCAAAATATTATAATCTATGATTTGCGGCATTCGGAGACTGTTGATTCACTTGAAATGCATTTTCTTGAATTTCACACTAAAATGAAGGCACACGCGTGGCACAAAATACTTCAATTCCGACGAAACTAATGCACTTGTCACTCAAAGAATCGAAGATACATTCCTTTTGAGCCAAAAAAGGGTATCAAAAGCCATCAGCAGGAAGGGAAGGAAGGGAAGGAAGGGTTGTGGGCATTTTCCCCTGTCAACAGCCAAAGAAAGAGAGAGGGCGAGAGAGTGGAATTCGTTTTGCTTTCATAATTTGCATTGTTTTGCGGTGAGGCATTCCGATAAGAGACACAGAGAGTGGGAGAGAAAGAGAGAGAGGGAGAGAGGGGGGGGAACTGCAACCCATGTCCAAATGTTGTATACCCTTTTGAAGGACTCCCAGAAGGGGCATTGAATGAATGGCAAGTAAATGGAAATTGGAGTCAACCTCCCTGGCATTCGGGATCACGAGAGCTTCCATCATTTATCACTCCGTTTATACTCGTGCGAGTATATACATGGTTGGGGCAGGGGATGAGGGGAGGCGCTACAAAAATGTTGTGGACAGGCCCACTCGATGGAAGGACACGGCGAGGACATTCAGGCTAGGCGGCAGCATGGCAAGTGATTGATGGTTCCAGCAGCCATGTCAATCGTTTGGGCCACTCGACAGGCGGTGCTGCTGCTGCTGCTGTTGCTGCTGCTTCTGCTGCTGCAGTTTAAACAGATTAGAGGCACTTTTCCAAAGGGATACAAAAAAATGAGTGGCCGCGTTTATTGCCGCCATGTTGCAAACGAGAGTCATGTTGTTCAATTGGGGAGGACATGGCAGAGCAGCGTAACTGTTCATCCGGGCAAATGTTTTACACGCTGTTCACTTTTTATTTGCCTTACAAATGAGCGAACCAACACGTGTACTTTAATTAAAAACTATATGCATATCGCCATCTCCCTCTCTCTCCCTCACTCTTTATTGTAGAGTCCGATGCAGTGCATCCTGCATCCTGCATCATCCACATGCAACACAATACCTTTTTAAACTAACGAGCGTGAAAAATCATGCGCCAGCACATTGCAACACATAAAATTGCTGTCCGTACGAGTGCCAGCGGGGGGTGTGCCATGGCAGGCAGCGGGGGCAGACAGTTCAATTAAAAGTTTTTGCAAATTACAAAAGTTATCCCACAGATGAATAATAAATCGGACAGCGAGAGAGAGCGAAAGAGAGCGAGAGAGAGCGAGAGAATTGTTAATGCAAGTCCAGGAAAAAGAATTAAAAGTAAATAAAGTCCGGAATAAACAGAACGAAGTAGATTTCAGTTCGATTTGCATAGAATTCGCATTCAGGAGGAATACGATTAATTTGGCAAGGGAATAAATCATTCGAAGAATCCCAGAGCCCTTTCCCAGCAATCATCTTTGAATCGAAACGCTGAAAGGAGTTCTGCTATACAGAAATCAGAATGGTCCTCCATTTCGATTCAAAAGCGATTTAAGGAGCAAATTTCGTAGGGTATTATCATTGTTATGTCATTCTTCGTTGAGTGGAATACTTGGAAGGGCTCCCTTTCGTAGAGGTGGAACGTGACCCGTTGCACAGCTACAAAGGAGAGCTCCTCAAAATATTATACCCTATGCTGCGGTACGGAAACATTTCCAGCCGATTTTCGGTTTTCGTAGATTGTTAATTCACTTGCTTTCAAATTTCTAGAATTCCACACAAAAACTAAGGCACACGCGCGACACAAAACACTTTCATTCCGACGTAATTAATGCACTTTTCACTTAAAGTTCGTTTCAAACGTTTTCATGACCAAAAATCGGAGATATATTAATTCTCATTTCATTCTTCTGCAATTAGTAGATTTCCAATGGAAATGGAATGCTTGATCGAATCCACTTGGGCAAGAATCAACATAATCGTTGCCTTCCTTCTTTCGTTTCAGGATTACAAAGAAATCATCATTCAAGGACTTAGACAGGAGACCCAGCATCTATAATTTCGTCTCTTCGAATCCCACACGGACCCAAAGAGCAATACATGGCCAGCAGCATCGTTTTTCGTCATTGGATTCAGCGTCTTTTCCCCTCCATTAAATGCAGCAGCAAAATGCAATAAAAGTGCAAAACTTTTCGTTGGCTCAGTCGCCGTTTGATTCCCATATCCTTAGCCATATCCTTGGCTCCCAAAAGACTGCAATTGAAGTCGCATTATAGACGGCTAATTTTTTATATGAGGCAGGAGACTCGTGCTCGCGATCCTGCTCCCCGCTCCTGCTCCTGCCACCCGCTTGTGGCAGGAGGAGACACCATAATTCATGGCAGCTGGCTGCATATCAAACGAAACTTTTTTCGCCCAATTCATTGGCCGTATCAAAATAAACCCAAGCCGCAGACAAACTTTTCACATATGACGACAAGAAGTTTTCCTCCTTTCCCCCTGCACAAAGTTTTTACTCTTCTTCTGTTGGTTGCTGGTTTGGGTTTGGTTTTCCTTTTGGCTACTTAACAGCAGGGGAGGCGCGGCGAGGCAGCTGCAAACTGCTGCCAGACAGCATCGTGACGAGCAGCAAAGAAACTCTGGGAACGAGCAGAAAAACCCACTGAAAAATTGGAGGGACAGCTGAATGAAAGGATGTGGAGAATGCTGCAGGATGGATGCCAGCTATAGGAGAAATTTCTAATGAAGTTTGCAACTCGAATGCGAAGGCGAATGGGAAGAGGGAGAGGAAGAGGAGAGAGCACACACAAAAGTAAATTGATTGCAATTGGAATCAGTAGCAGAAGCTCGTAACGTCAATCAAATTGAATTCACGCAGAGCGGAGCTCTGGCACTGCCACTGGCACTGCTACTACTGCAACATCCACAAGACATCAAAGATACAGTGTGTGGTGTGGTGTGGTGTGGTGTGGCAAGAGGGAACATGCATCATCAGTGTGTGAAACTTTGTTAATGAAATAGGTGTGAGGCAGTGGCAGTGGCAGTGGCAGCGGCACTGGCACTGGTACTGGCAATGCAATAAAAGTTAAGTGAAGTTGAATGCTGATGTCGTGGAGAGAGAGCTAAAAGGCAGCAGGAACCTGCTCCTAAGATTGCTGGCAGCAGCAGCAGCAGCAGCAGGAAATGGGATACTGGGGGGAAACTGCATTTCTGCTGATTAAAAATATCAATAAAAAAATCGCCTGCGAATGCGAAATTGCAGCTGAATGAAACGAAACGAAACGAAATGAAACGAATGCACATTGAATGCCAAATGAGTGTTTTTGCAACCTAATGAAATGCGATTGGAGCAGGGGCAGGGGCAGGCATAGGGCACGTTACGTTGCACATGTGTGAGAAGGGGCGCAGTTCGATGCTCCTGCTTGGCAGCTTCATTATCAATCACTTGGCTTAAGTTTTCCGTCTGAAATTTCAATCCGAAAATTGCACTCGAAGTGCTGTTTCTCTGCTCTTCCTTTCTTCTCTCCTGCCCTTGGCTTTCGCTCGGCTTTATCTTGGCTTGGCTGCTGCGACGCTTTGATAATGTCATTCATTGTTCGTAAAGTTTTTAACGCTCACTCTCTCGCTCCCAGTTTGCTATCTGTGGTGCAACTAACGGCAGGCTGACACTTGCATTAAAACCAACGTCAGCTCTCACGCTTCGAGCATTAGAAAGTGTAGCATGCTTTTAAGCGCAGCTAAAACTGTCAGACATGCGGCATGCGGCATGGGGCAGGGGTACGGGTACGAGTTCAGCTTTTGTAGAGGTGTATTCATGAGGCACAGTGCACTCTGCCTGCCTCACCTTTCTCGAGCGTGATACCTTGAGAGCTGATGCTCATTTTGCGGGCAAGCAGTGCCCCAGCAGAGCGGCAGCAGTCGTCTCTGCAACATTTGTCAACTTGCCAAGCGTGTCACCTCTCTCTCTCTCTCTCTTCTGCACTCTCTCTCTCTCTCACTATTGCCTTTGTTTGTGTGTGTGTGTTGCACGGTTGACCTGGCGCTGTTTTAACTGTGGTTAACATATTTTTCAAGCGCTTTTTGTGGCAGCAGGAGCAGCAGCGCTCGCCTAGCTGTGGTGGCAGCGGCAACAACTTCATTCTTGCTTTTGTGTGGTTTTTATGGCTGCGGTTGTCCAGCTGCCACTGCTGCCACTGCTGCTGCTGCTGCTGCTACATGCCCCCTCGTGGCACCTCCCTTTTGTTGCAAAAAACGCCACAAAACTAAAACCAGAAGCTGCGTGTTAATTTTACATTTTTACGCTTTCATGGCCGTCACTTGCGTGTGGCATTGGAATGCCTTTTCCCTTTTCCCCCTCTCCGCCACTCACTCACTCACTCACTCACTCTCTCTCTTTCTCACTCTCTGTGTGGATGGATGGGTGGTGTGTGTGTGTGTGAGGCAGTGGGAGTGGCAAGTGGGCGGACAGTTTAGCTCATTGTTTCGTTTAAATTTTAAGCAGTTGATTCGCTTTTTTTTTTTGCATCCGCTGCCCGTCTAGTGCTATGAGGCTGCATGTGTGTGTGCTGCATGTGTGTGTGTTGTGTGTGTGTGTGTGTGTGTGTGTGTGTGTGTAGTTGCTGTTAACCTTTATGGCCGCAAACAGTTTAAGCTTGATGGCCGTTTTATGACTGACTTTTGCATGCAGATTACGCATACGCCATCCCAGCCACTGCCACTCAAGCCAAAGTCCCAACCATAGCCACAGCCACAGCCCCAACCCAACCCCAGCCCCAGCCCTGACTCTGTCGAGTACAAATCTGTGGTGTAGCAGATGTCAATTTTTAAAATCAAACAGCACTAAAGGCATTTACTACAACCCACCGCCCCACCGACGAGTATTTCGACCTCAATCGAATAACATTTTTGCAGCAATTCGAGGATTATGAATACCCTACATAGAGAGGGTATTGTAATTTATTTGCTCAAGTAATTCCTTCTAGTAAATACTGGAAAAAATACTCATAATACCGAAAAATACTAAAAAAATACTCAAAAAACAAAACTGAAAACTCCAACAACAAATAATACTGAGAAATACTCAAGACCACTGGACAAATACCAATAAAATATACCAAAATACCAACCAAAAATACTAAAATTATTCGACAAGAGTATCCCACATCGTATGGTTCAGCGCAAGCCGAAAGCCGAAGCCTTTCTCTATATTTTTTTCGCTCTCTTGCTGTCCACAGCATGGAGTCGGTTCGTGTCTCCCTGGGGGGGCGGGGTGCTGGGTGGCGGAGCGGGGCTGGGGCTGGGGCTGGGGCGTGGCTCTTGGCACTTGGCACTCGCTTTTGCTGCTCGACTGACTTTTTGGCCGTTAAAACCGTTCATTCGAGTGCCATAAGCTGCTATTAATTTGAATTATACGTCCATAATTTCCCCCGGAATCGAACAGAACTGTCAATGCAATTTATCTGTGTGCAATGCCCCACCCCCCGCACCGCGTTTTTCTGCGAGAACAGAGGGATATATAAGCCTTATCGGGACAGATCTCTGGGGACAATAAAAAAACTTGCCGCAAGCCCATTGACAGCTGCCGATACGCGCCATAAGCGCATTATCTGAGGGCAGGAGGAGCTTCCCCTCCACACAGATCGATGCCCACCATATCCATATGTATAAAAATAAAATAAAATAAAATAAAATAAAAATCGAATAAAAGAAAGCGCCTTTTCGAAAATCGCTTTGATCGCCTTAGACGGCAAGGGGCATGACACGGAGTGGGGCATGGAATCAAATGATTTCCGTGCTGGCCGACAAGCCGACAACCCGAACGAGGGCGAACGAGGGCAAGACATGGCAGCGGAAGTGTTTCCACCGATTTCCTTGCAGGAAAATGCTGTGCAATTTACCTTTCAACTATTAAACGTCGCTGCACAAAGCACCACATCCAAGTGGCATGAAAGCGCAGGGCAGCAGGGCAGCAGGCCAGCACCGGGGCCAAGCCACGGGGCAGCATTAAAGCAATAGCTTAACCCCTTTGCAACATGCGGCTAATGCTATTAGAAGCAAGAAAGCGAGCCAGAGAGAGAGAGGGAGCGTGGGTGAGTGGGAAGGCGAGTGCCACACACAAAGGAAGGAAATTACAAAAAAATATTATTGAATGCATTGTGTGGTGCCCCAGCCCTCCCGCTTGGTCCTTGGCAACGGGGATCAAACGACAGGTGCCAGGGTGCCAGGGGGCCAGGGAAATGAGAATGAAAATCCCATTGAAAATCCCATTCGACATGCAGATGCTTGTCCTTGTGCTTGTCCTGTGTCCAGCTGTGTGGAGAACACAAAACGAATCCGAGATGTCAAAGGCAGCTCCTGCAGTGCATCCTCGGGAGCAGCATTTCTCCCCACCCCCCCTGCCATTGGATGTCCTTTGCTTATTAGCACAAATTGATTTCTCCTGTCGCGCTAGTCGTCCCTTCGCTTATTTATTTTGCATTAGCACTTTTAATTAAACACTCTCCCTCTTTTCCGCTCTTCCGACTCTCTCGAGGTGCGACCAGAAGCTGCCACTTGCCACCTGCCAGCAGCAGCCAGCCAGCCAGCCAGCCACTTGGCACCTTGCGCTGCTGCCATGCCCCGGAGCTGCTTCAGACAGTGGTGCCCCAGAGACAGGGGGCACTGCTGCCGTTGCAATCATTGTAATTAAATCAATGAATGATTCATGTGAGTGCTGCATTAATGCAAAATCCGTGTACTTAGCGGGGAGGAAAGTGGCAAAATAAATCAGCAACTGGGAACGGGGAACGGGAGGACAAGCCCTCGGGGCTAAGCAGCTGGGATATGCAGTGCGAAGAGGATTTTCACTGCAACTAAATCAGGAAGCGGAAACTCGACAGCGATGGTGGAGCACGCCAAGCACCGCACCATCGTTCCAGTGCTAATTTTAGTGCCAATTAATTTGATAGCAAACACTTGGCAGAATGCAGTGTCCTGCTGCTGCTGCTGCTTCGGCTGCTGCATCCTGTCGCGACTTTAATTTTGTAAAAAGCTTTGAGCATTAACCAGAGAGAGAGAGAGGGAGAGAGCGAGGAGACAGCACACTGGAGCCTGGAGCCTGGAGCCCCGACCCTGCCTACTTCTGCTGCTGTTGCTGCATTTGGTGTGGCGCCTTTGGGTCCTCAAATGGAATTAAATTCGCAGCGGAGTGTTTATTGCATTTGCATTGGGTAATTGCCTATACAATTTAACACGAAATTAAAATGCCGCCTCCTCCTGGTCTGGTGTCCGCCAACATTTCATTTAGCACTTAAATGGCAATTTCAGGACATTTCACTCGGCAGGACAGACAGGCAGACAGACAGACAGACGGTTAAAGGATGTGCAAATGTCAGAGTAAAGCCAGATGCCAGGATATGTAACAAAAGTTATGGGCCAGCAGCCATCCAGCCACTGAGATTCAATTCACATTTTTCTGTGCGTTTTTATTTGTCAGAAATTAGCATATAAATAAGAAATGAACAGGGCGGGGCGGAGCGGAGCGGGGGGTGTAGCTTTCTTTTCACTCACTTAGCAGTGGAGCAGCTCCATAAATTGTTGCCCCAAACCAAGCATCCAGTCATCCTTCCATCTGCAATCTTTCTGCCTCCGTTCGTGCCATATCTCGGGGCCAGCCAGGACATTAGTTGCAAAACTTTCATTTCATTTCTATGCAATGTACTCTCTCTCTCTCTCTCTCTCTGTCTGTCTCTCTCTCTCTGTCTCACTGTCTCTCTCTCTCTCTCTCTCTCTCTATCTCTGTCTCTGTCTCTCTCTCTCTCTCTCTCTCTGTCTGTGTGTGTGCACTTTCTGTTGCAACAATTTGTCTAATCCTCACCTTGCATCTCTCAAAACAATTCTCATTCTCATGCGTACCTCTCTCTCTCTATATCTTTCTCCATCTCTCTTTTTGGTATCCCACTGGGCTGTCAGTTTTACTCCCTAGATGTCAGTCAAGTGGCATCTTCGTCGTCGTCGTCGTCGTCCTCGTCGTCGTCGTCTGCTCGTTAGCACACACCTCATGGGCCGCCTGCTCCAGCTGCGTGGAATACCGCAAAGGATTGCAGATTCTTATGGTGAGCGGAGCGGGGAGGGGGTGGCATAACTTGTCCCCAATCTTCCCGCTCCTTCGCTCACCCTCTCTATCTGTGCTGCCATCAGACATGCAGCTGTCTGTCATTTCTATAACTACTTTTGCTGCTCTTCGAAGTTAACCGAAGAAGGAGTTCTTCTTCTCCATCACACAGCCACACACACACACACATATATACATACAAAAGTTGCAATCTTTTCTCCCAGCCCCGCTTCGTACCCCTCCCGCTCGCTGCCATTACATTTTCTGCCACATTCTCCTCTACACAATTACATACAATTTTGAGTGCGTTCGTGCCTTGCCTTGCCTTTCCTTTCCTTTCCTTGCCATTCCTTTTCCTTCTCTTCCGTTCCCCTCGTGTGGATCCGCTCCGTTTCTTGCACAGCTGTCTGTCTAACTGTTGTTGTACTCATAACTACTTGTATGCCACGCCTCCTTAAAAGACAGCAATGGGGTGGCTGAGTGGGAGTGGGTGAGTGGGAGTGGGGAAAGGGGGGAATGCTGTTGCCTTTATTAAAGTTTTATCGCATTATAAATTTTCTTCTCGGGCAAAAACATTTTTCGTGAGCCAAAAACGCAGGGACAATGGCTGGGTTAGAAATACACTGAGCAAAAACAGGAATCTATTTTTGAACGAAAAGTTTGCATTTTGGTTTTAGCTTTTTTCGACCAACAATTTGCATGGTTAGTAAAATAAACGAGAAGGAACGTGTGAGTCGCTTCTGGGGACGCGACTCTACTTATCGTACTCAGTCAGTGTTCACATTTTGAGACATAATTTTAGAAAAAAAAAAAATTTTACATTTTACATTTTTTGTACATCTGTTATCTACATCTACATCTACATGTTATTTTACATCTAAAATGTGATTATAGATGTACCATTTATATTCTGCATCTCCTCCGGGTTGCTCGCGCACTGACGGGTGTGCGAGCAGAGAGAGAATGAGTTGTGTTTGTCTTGCGGAGGGCGGGGAAGCAACTGAAATTAATTTTTCATTCTGGCTATAATTATGATCCGATCTGATTCATGTTCGCAATCTGGTAGATATGGTCATTCTCTACGATACGTTTTTAGTTTTATCGTATCTTTAAAATTGTGCCTGCCACAGATTTTGTCCTTGTGGGGGGGGGGGGTTTGAAATACACTGTAGCAGTGTGATATCACATGAGTCTTGAAACCAATTTGGTTGCCCTAACTCTTATAGTCTCTGAGAACCGGCGTCAAACAGACGGACGACGGACAGACGGACAGACAGACATGGCTCTATCGACTCGGCTATTGATGCTGATCAAGAATATATATACTTTATGGGGTCGGAAAATTTTCCTCTCTGTGTTACACACATCCACTTTTACCACAAATCTAATATCCTAACCTTTTGAGTGGGTATAAAATTTGCATAATTTTAGCAGCAATGTTTTTCAATTTTAATGTTCATTTAATACAAAAAAAATATATTTTCTATTAATTTAATTCTTTTCAATCTCATATTTTTCTTGTGGCGTTTTTTTTTGCCAGTGTATAGTGGCATCTGTGGCACACACACCCACACAGAGAGACCATGATGATGTCGTTCCATCGTACACCTGTTTCGAGTTGTTTTTATGATTGTTCTTTCTGGCTGTTGGCTTGTCCCTCTGCCCCTCTGCCTACCTGCCACCACTACCCCCACTGCCACTTTTGCTGCTGCTGCCGTTGCTGTTGCATATTTGAATACATTTTTGCGTTTGGTCGCTTAACTTTAAATCCCTTTCGGCGGTAGGGAGGTGGAGAAAGTTTTGCCTCGAGTTGCACGACAAGCTAATGACAGTTTTGTCAATAAGTTTTAGGTCCTTTGTCCTCCCACACACACAAGCACACTGCCAGAGAGGCAGAGAGAGAGAGACGGAGAGACACACATGGAGGCTTCACTTAAAATGCAGCCTAATGCAGCAAAAGTTTTTATTGTTTTATACCAAAATAAAAAAGCACAGATAAGAGAGAGGGAGAGAGAGAGACAAGAGCAGCGAGCACTACAACAATAACAGTTATGTTAGTGGGCGAGACAGAGAGAGGTGCAGAGCGCAGAGTGGATAGGGGCTATCCAACTCCCTTTTCCCCTACCTACCTACCTACCTACCTCCCTCCCTCGCTCATATGAATATAATATTTGTATGCAAGGGCTTTTTGGCTTTTTGTGAAGTTTTTGCAATTCATGAAATATGAACGCGAGGGCGCAGGAAGGACAAGGACAGAGAGAGAGAGAGCCGACGTTTGGCATTCATTAAATTTAGTTTCTGAAAATCTACTTAGCCTCACCCTCCCACGCCTCGCCCCCACCCGCCCATCCCACTCGAACTTTTTCACTTAGTTTCGTATTTAAGTAGCAGCATTTTCGTGCGCCTTTTTTTCGGACCAAATATTTGTGCAACGCTTCAGCTGCCGCTGCCGCTGCCGCATTCGCTCGCTTCCGAATGATATGCCCCAATGAATGATGGATACTCAGTGCCAGCAGCCAGCTGCCAGCTGTCACTGTCAGTCCGTCTTTCAGTATCCTCATTCAGGTGGCTGCAGGGCTGATAAGTTAGGTGAGCTCTGCCTCTCCCCACACCCCACACCCCCCCCTAAAGCGACCATACAAAAACTAAATTTCAATTTCAAGTGCACTCCAACGAAACAATTTCCACAAAAATTCCACTGCCCGTCGCTCTCTCACGCCCTCTCTTTCTCTCTCTCTCTCTCTCTTTGGGGTTTTTTCTCTGGTTTTTGCCTTTGCATTTTTGCTCGTTTTATGAAATTTTTCGAACCCCAAAGTGAATTTATGGCTCTCCCTCTGCGCCCTCCGCGCCCTCTTTGGTGCTTTGGTGCTTTGGTTCTTTGCGAAAAAGCGCAACATTTATGCAATTAAAGCCAAATTAGCAATGAATGCAATGTCGAGTGCTTGGGCTCTCTCTCTCTCTCTCTTTCTCGCTTTCACTGGGAGAAAAGTTGCCATCAAACTTTTTGGCCTTTTGTGAAAGTTTTTGCTTTTCAGTAACGAGAGCAGAGCTACCCCTCCCCGAGCACCACCCTCCCAGCCGACCATCTGGCTGACTGTTTTGTGTATAGTTTTGCAGGATTTGCAATTAATTTAATGCCTCTGCCGCCTCCCCCCCCTAATGAGCGTTTAAGGCATGCCCCTGCCGTTGGCCCTGCCCCTGTCCATCAGCTGTCTGCTGGCATTAGTCGCCCCATTCAGAGAGACACCAAAGAGACACATTTCACTCATGATAGAGCAGCGCCTCCATCTGTGGCTCAATCCTGGGAGCGTAGAGCATTGTATCCACCTGGCAGCCAGGCCAGCAGCCCATTCGAGCGTACGAACAATGGAGTAGACACGAGCAGATTCCGAGCGGCTGCCAAGGCAACAGCACCGCAACACAATGCAAGCTCTGCCGGGTCTTAAGGCTGTGGCATCATCATCCTCTAAAGAGCAGCAGTGGAAGGAGCAGCAGCAGCAGCAGCTGAAGGCAGCCACTTATCCCTCTGGCAGCAGCAGCAGCAACATAATCAGGCAAAAGCGATTAAAGCACTTGTCCCCCATTGTTTGTTATTACAATATTAGCCATAGCTTTTGTTGTTGCTGCTCCACTCTCAGCGATGAGGGGGCCAAATGGAGTTTCCACTCTGCAGTTTGCGGCTGGCTTCTAAGCGTTTTATCAACTTGACTTCTGGCTTCCAGCTTCCATTGTTTGCTAGGACTTCAAAGGGAGTCTCCTCCGTCTCCGTCTGCCCCCGTCCCTGTGCCTGTGCCTGTTCCCTTCGTTTGCCACAGCCAACTCTAGCTACCAGATCCCAGATCATTCATCAATAAATTACATGCCGAAAGGAAGGAAAGCCGCAAAAATGTTTGACAGCCGAGCGCCGCTCCTGCTGGGGTTGGGGGAAACTAATTTATGCCAGACTAATGACACTTTACAACATTGTGGCAGCAGCACTGCCAAGCCAAAAAGGGGTTACCACGGGGGGTTGCCAGCGCAAGGCAAAAGTTTTTCGGGGGCCTGTCAGGCATGGGAACATCGCGGAATGCGGCGCCACCGACGCAACGCGACGCGCGGCACAGCCAGAAATGATAAATACGCTTTAGACCTAATTAACTGGCGACTTTAATTAATTTTTAATGAAAAACTTAATGAGCCGCAAACATATTAAAGTAACTAAAACCCCAAATGAGCTGCTTGCCATCGGGTAATGGCACTGGCCCATGGATAACCCACTGAAGGATACCCTTTTTTTCTACACAATTATTTCTATCCACAGATGGATCGTTTCTTCATGGAAAATCTCTTTAAAGTCATCATTTCCTCCACCCCAAAAGGGCGTAAAAAATATGAAATATTTTGACAAAGGCAGCGGCCCCTTTCCCCCGCTGTTCCACAGCATCAAATCTTTTCGCCTGGATGATTCCCGCACGGAGGCCATCTCCGCTTTATTACACATCGCACTCCTATGCCGTACTCCTACATATATCCCCTATATCGTCGAGCGCATCGCATCTGACATTCAATCAGTGCCCCTGCCTCCGCTGCCACCGCTGCCACCCCTGCCCCACGAGGCAACGACAGGGGCTTTAATTGGATTTTCGTTGCTGCGTCCGCAGAATCAAAGCGAAAAAAAAAGAAGGGAAAGTCGACTGAAAAGAATGAAAGCCACGAGCCAGCAGTGTGCCAAAGAAAGGAGAAATGCAATTTTCGTCAGGCGTTCCGTTCCGTTCCGTTCGTTTTTGTTTTTGTGTTTCGATTCGCATTTTGCAGAAGGGGTGGGGGGTGTGGTGGGGGTCCGCTCCAGCTCCTTACTCTGGCAGGGTTCCCTTTTTGGCTCTAAGCTTTTGGCGCTGTTATTTTGTCGGTGGCAAAGTTTACATTTCACACATTCATCACTTTTGGCAGCTGCAACTAATAGTGGCAGGCAGCGAGTGGCGTGGCACTGCTGCTGCCCCACCCCCCAAATGGCAGGCAGAGGCACCATTTAGCGGGGCTAGCAGGGAACCTGTTTTTATTGCACTTTTTCGAGCTGAATCTCTTGCCAAAAAAGGGAACTACTTGGAGCAAAAGAAACGGAGAAAATCCAATGACTTTGTCCGCCTTTTCCACAGTTTAAAGCCTCAAACCGTTAAGCGCTGCCCCGCATAATTTTAGTTATATTTTGTGCAACCTTTTGCTTCCATCTTCCATCAAAAACCAGTTGCTGGCAGTTGCTGCGGGGGCACGGGCACACACACACCATACACCATGATGATGAAGCTGTCCTTCGATACGTGCGCCTTCAATCTACTCCAATCTGCAGTCCATTGATCATCGCAGGGAGTGGAATGGAGTGGAGTGAAGTACATGGAATGGATACACTGATTTATGGAGCGCTTCTCGCATTAAGTTTGAATTTCTCATCGTCGCCTTGGGAGCCATCGTCTCGACTCTCACGACCATAATTCATCTTAATTTTAATTTGCTCGAGTGATGGAGTGGCTGCTGCCAATGCAGCAGCAAGTGGCAAGTGGCAAGTAGCAAGCAGCAAGCAGCACCAGCAAGCAGTCAACTCATCCGCACTGTGTGTGCCCTTTGCCCTTTGCCAGCTCCCCACCTCTCACGCCTAATCTGCCTCTGCCTCTGCCTTTTGGTTGGTTTGCTGCTTCTCTAAGCTGCAGCTTCATTATCTTAATCTACTCCTTTTTTGAAGTGCCGCAAAAGTTTGTCCAGCATACACACACACACACACAGATACCCACAGACACACATAGACACACACATACACACCCATACAGTGAGAGAAATTTGCACGCAATTGCACTTTGGTTGCAGTTTAATCTACGAAATTGCTGGCAATTTTCATAAATTGCTTACATTACGTAAATGAAGAGGCAGGGCGGCAGGCGACCTGCAGGCGACCTGCAGGCAGCAGCCAGTCAGCAGCAGCATTTTGCCATTGTCCTTTAGATGTCTGTCGTTGTCCTGCCAGTGGACACTGAACACTGGACCCTGGACCTGCTTCTGTTTCTGCCCCCAAATCTACTGCCATTGGAGGTGGACCTGGACCTGCCCTGTGCCTCGTTCCTGCCTTCTCTTTTCTCTTACTAAACCCATCTTCTGCCTGCTGCCTCCTCTTGCACGTTCCGTCGTCGTATCGCGGCTTGTCATCAAGGCGCTAGAATATTACGTATACGCAGCATGCAAAACTTATTGCTGGACACAGAGCGCGCGGAGAGAGAAGGTTGGACATTCAAGAGACTCTCTTCTTACAGAGCTACTACATAAAGGTATGGCTATATACCGAGTCGGGGAGAGCAGCAGCTGGGGCGACCGAGAGAGAGTGAGCGAGGGAGCATAGAGGGTAGAGGGGGGTTGCTTTAGGCTGCAGAGTGTCCCAAAATTGCATCTACAATTAATTTATGACATTTTATTGCATGATAATACCACCCAGAGTCATGTTCTGCTGCTGCTGCTGCTGCGGCATACAACAATGTGCGAAATTTTAATTAAAATAAAATATTAAATCAATGCCAAATTACTGTTGTAGTTCTCGAGGGTAACTACAGGTCGTAAGAGCGAGAGGAGAGCGAAAGCAGAAGAGTTCCACTGTATAGAAACGAGAGCAGAGCAGAGGAGAGCAGAGCAGAGGAGAGCAGAGCAGAGACACATAATTCATTTGGCACAGAAACGGGAGGCACAACGACAAAGTCGCTTAATTACCAAACGCTGTCGTTGGTGTGTCCCTCCTGCCCCCTGCCGCTGCCACCGCCACTGCCTCCTGCCTGTACCTCTGTTGCTGCCTCTCCCTCTTGCTGGCGCTGCTTCTACTTCTGTCGACGTCGCATTAACCCATTAATTAAGGTGACGTCAAAGGCAGCGCCAAAAGCGATAAAAGCAGCACAGAAAAGTGTGAGAGAAGCGAGAGAGAGAGAAAGAGAGGGAAAGAACGGAGAGGAGCAAAAGCCAAAGGATCTCAAAGCAAGCGAGAGCACAGGGGATAAATTTCTAATGGCAGCAGTCGCATATTTATGGGGCATCTTGTCCTTCGTTAGCTGCAGCAGCAGCAGCAGAAAGCTGGAAACATATGGAAACCCTCCAAGTCCCAGGCCGTCCAACCCCCCACCCACCCATCGAATGCCTCTAATTGAGGGTCGAGTCCAATTCTTTGCACTGCTGTTGCACCTTCCTCGACCAATGCGATGCATTATTAACTGCTTTTGTTTTTGTGTTCGATGTGTGCGCTGTGAGTGCCACTGCCAATACATGGAGAGAAAACAGAGAACTTCTTGAGGAATTTTCAGCTCTAAACAAATGGAGGCGCAGCTTACACCTAAGGCCTGTCTGTAGCTATCATCTGTGTCTGTGCACCACCAACCAGTCGCCATGTTTTTGTGTCCAGGTGCACGTTCCTCGACATCAGGATAGCCGTCAGCTCAGCTTTTATCTGGCGATACTTTCCTAATGATTTCCCACTTAAAATAAAAATGCCCCAAGAGAATTCTCCCATATTTGTCTCTAAATTTGATTCCTGGCATTAAATCGAATTATCTCGAATATTTCTAATTATTTTTGCAGTGTAGCTTTTGGGCTCCGAATATCGGGCTGTCAAATGGACAAAGTTTTTCCGTGGCCCCACTTAATGGCCAGTGTGCCACACTGCCACAAGCTACAATCCCATCCCCGCCGAACACTTTGCTCCTGCCACATTCCCATTCCAAATAATTTGAAATTAGTTTTAGCCTTGCTTTAGCTTTCAAAATTAAAACTAAAAACTAAAAAAAAAAACTAAAATCAATGCACCAGCGTGGCAATAGAGGGAGGCAGTGGTACAGTGGCAGTGGGGCAGTGGCAGTGGCAGTGGCAGTGGGGCAGTGGCAATCGCATTTTCAGTTGAGTGGAAGTTCGTTTTCGGTTTGTGCTTTTGCCATTTTTGGCCATTTGGTCGCTTTCTCATGGCATTTGGCGTATGTCAGGACATTCTGGCAGTTCAATAATGAATAATAACGTGGAGGCGGGCCGGGGGCATTGGGGAGGAGGCGCCACCAGTTAAAAACTTCTACCGATTCACCCTCCGAGTCTCCCGCTCCTCCCACTGTGTTCCCCCTCTTGTGTGTGTCTCTCTCTCGCTTTGGTGTGTCGGCTGCAGTTGCACGCTGCGCGGCGATGTCACAACAACCAAACAGCAGCGGCAACAACAACAACAACAGCAACAGCAGCAGCACACAAAAAACTTTGGCAATATATTTGCAACGCATTACGTGGCATGTCAAGCATTTTATCGCGCGTATTTTTCAATTTCACAGAGGCACACGGAGCGGCAGCAGCAATAGGGGGTCCCGGGTCTCTCCTCTGGCTCTCTGGCAATGACAGTCCGGGTCCGGGTCCCCAGTAGCAGGAGCAGCTACAGCAGCAGCAAGGAAGCAGTGGGGGGGTGCAGTGCAGCCACTGAGAGAGAAGAGGATGCCCGGCAATATGCTTTCTGCTGCAAATTAAAAGGATGTCCCGTCCCCACCTTCTTTTTGGGTGCTAAAGGGCAAAGCAAAAACAGAATAAAAACACTCTCATATTTCCACCTACAATTTCCACGCTTTTTCCGCTAGAGACAACCCCGCCCGCTCCCCCCGCTCTTTGGGGCGCCGTTCCATATATTTTTTTCCTTTGGGTTGTCCGCAAAAGATAAGAGGGGTCACAAGTGCTTCTCTCTGTGGTGGCAACCTTTTTACCAAATACAAAAAGGAAGCAGAACTTATAGCAGAAATGCAGAAGGAGCGAGGAGCAGTGGGAGCAGTGCAGCAGTGCAGCAGCGGCGTCAGCGGGGGTCAGAGGTGAGCGCAGAGTGTGGCCAGTGGCACACACATTTCCGATGGATGCCTCATATCCGCTGCTGCTGCTGCTGCTGCTGCACAAAACAGGAAACACATTACGGCAGCTGGTAGACACAGACTTATGTGTGGCACTGTTTTGAAAAATTGTTACATCCACACGCCGATGCTGCCGCTGCCGCTGCCACTGCCTCTGCTGCTGCCTCTGCTGTCCCTTCCTCTGCTGCTGCTGCTGTGTGGATGCTGCTGTCACCGACTCAGTTGTTGTGGTTGCTTTTGTTGCATGTTGCATGTTGTTTTCCCTTTTGCCTCCAATGTTGTTATTGCATCATTTTTTTGACATTTTTTTGTGCAATTTTTGTGGGGTGAGCAAGCAGCAAAAGCTGTAAGCAAAATGTGAGTTATGCCAAAAGAAGCCACAGATACAGATACAAAAAATACAAAAAAAAGGACACACAAACACACACACACAGATATAGATACAAGTGGAGTGTGTGGTAGAGGGGGAGAGGGCGAGAGGGGAGTACTATGTGTTGCATAATGGCCGCCAGCGGTTCCATCTATCAAAATGGGCGAGTGGCACACAGTGCAAAAAGTGTTGCATGCAGCGACAACGAGCTGCATGCGGAAAAAAACTCTCCGAAGGCAAAGATTTTCGGGCATCGAAGCCTTTGATTACCTTTAAAGTTTATTTTTTATTATATTTTTTGTTCTATTTTTATTTACATATTTTTAATGAATTTTCCATAGAGACAGCCACAGGCGCAGAAGGGAGTAGGGCAGGTTGCCCTTTGTGGGAACAGAATGGGAAAGAGAACTTGTTACGATCCAGCTGAAGAGAGCACCTCGAAATACCTCAAAATAATGCATCCATGGATCAAAGCTTTGCTCTACAAAACATCCAGCTACTTCCCGCCAGCATCAGCTGCCCTGATACCCTGGCGCTCTTTAAGGCACACAAAAACAGTCGAAAGAACCTTTTGACAATTCGCAAAAAAGCTGCCTGCCTGCCTGCCCCATTGACCAATGGACACACAAAAAGTGTTGACTGCTCTCTCCCCGCCACTGGTGGGGAAATTGCTGAGGGGGAAAATTGGCCAAGGGGGCGGGCGGGCGGCGGCTGAGAGGATAACAAGCCCTTGAGCCGCGGCGAGAGAGTAGAAAAAGTTGCACAACAATCGGAGGACAGGACCCAGGATCGGAGGAACATCTCTGCCCGAGAGCCAAA
Organism: Drosophila tristis; assembly: GCA_018150885.1. NCBI lineage: Eukaryota > Metazoa > Arthropoda > Insecta > Diptera > Drosophilidae > Drosophila > Drosophila tristis. Next base: position 493,926 of record JAECWT010000001.1, read on the forward strand.
ACAAAGAAAATGCTCTCCGCCCAACTCAGCCCAATGGAAATTGCTCATTTATTTTGCAGCTGTCAATATCAATAACAAATGGTTGTTATGCCTCACACACACACTTGGCCGGTGGAGTGGGTAGAGCTCTGTGGGCAACACACATAAGGGGGGGGGTAGCTCTTTGGCTTTTACTAATTTCGGGCCATGGAAATGTGGAGGCCACTATCAACATTTACTTTTGCTCCGAAACACAAACCTTTTTGTTGTAGTTGTCTTTGTCGGCGTTTGTGTAACTTTAGAAGGCACTTGACAGAGGTTGGGGTTGTTGTATGGTGTGGGGGGGACATGTGGCAACATCCACTGACAGCAGAGTAATAAAATAAATGAGCCACCATTCTTTTAAATTGAGTTTAATAAACGTCACACTTCATCGACAACGACAAAGGCACTTCCATAGGATTATGTGCCCCCAAAAAAAGAGACGAGCAGCCAAGCAGCCAAGCAGACCGGCAGACCAGAGACCCATGGACACGCTTCATAGCTACGATGGGGCATGCCCCAAATGAACTATGAAAATGATGCTGGGGCACACACATTTATTATTCCCCAAGCGTTTGACCAACAAAAAAAAGTAAAGAGCGAGAGAGGGGCAGGGAGGGGCAAGGAGAGAGGCAGGGAGAGGCTGTGTGTGTGCCCCAAAAGATGGCCGAACAAACGATGGGGCATTCAAATGCCTTTTCTGCATTGTGGGGCGCTGCTCCACTATCCATATATATGTATTTTTAGTAGCTGTATCTATATCTGTAATATCTGTTGAAAGTAGCTCACGAGTTGTGCAACAGCATCGCAGCACAGCGCATCGCATCGCATCGCGATTGCAATTACGATAAATGTGTCTGCTGAAAGGCCAAAAAATGGAATGGCATCCCCCATCCCCCCCTACCCACAGAATAAACCGACAAATGAGCCAAATACTCGTAAATGTTTATTTATAAATTCCAGCGCTGCTCGACATTTGTGCCGATTTATTTTGATATTTATTTGTGTTTGATATTATAAAATTCAATGCACTATCAAAAATCATACGGCGCAGAGTTACCTTAAATATCCACACAGCACACAAAAGCAGCAGGCGTGAGGTAGGAAGGGAGGGAGGTAGGGAGGGGGGCACTGACACCAGACAGATGGAGAAGGTGGCATTCGACTTTTGGTTTTTTTTTTTTTTTTTTTGGCTAACGTTCTTTGTGCCACACGGCGTTATGTAAACAGTCGATGGGGCATTCGGCATTGCTTGCCAGCGCGATGAGCAGCTGTGAGAAGAGTAAGGTGGAGCAGGCACCCATGACGATGAGGAGCAGAAAGAGCAGCAGCAGTGTGTCTCTAGGTGTAGGAGTGCCATCGGATTGGGAATTTGGTATCTAGAGAGCGAGAGCCAGACCCAGGCGCCACTGGCAGCCCGCCCGCGATTGAGAGCCTCGTCCCACTCTCCCACCCCGTTGTATATTTATTCAACGTCTATTCAACAACAAACTTGTTTATGGCCAAAAACATATGTAGAATAAATAGGGGTATAAATAGTAGTGTTCTTGGGATTGGTGGCAGTCACATGGATACACCTGCTACACACACATAAGTATATCATATGGAAAGGTGAACAGCAGAGAAAACAGAGAAACAAAGCAGGAAGAAGGATGTCTGATGAGAGTAACTACTTCCTGGAGAAGTGGCAACGAATGCGAGCTGCTGGATGAAACAATTCAAAGCTAAATTCACAGAAATGTACAAAGTTATGGGATGTGGAATATGTAACAAATGGAATATTGGTCTGTCTTTGGGGCAAGTCACTCTGTTTTATTCTGTTTTATGGCCAAGAAAGATATTAAATAAGGGCACTTTTGCGAAGAAAATGTCTGCGTTTAGGGCACTAAACAATAACATCTCCAAAAAGATAGTATATTTCATGGGAAGATGAAGCAAATCAAGGGAATAAGGGCAAGTTGATAAAGTAAACGTAGCTCTGTGGAGCTGCAAGTAGAGTAGCTCCAAAAGATAAAATATCTGATGGAGTGATGGATAAAACAACGGAGCTATTAGAGAAATAAACGACAGTTAAATGTAAGGATTGAATGGAGAATATGAAGCAGACAGAGATGATTAAATAGAATGCAGTAAAAGATGAATAAAAGATGGAGATAAGGAAGTTCCCCACACAGAATGGAAGAGTAGAATACCAGGACCTCCCTGCACTTATGTGCAGTAGAACAACTTCACGTTAAATGACAAATCGCTGCAGGGAAAGGGTAATCGAATACCATGCGAAACACGATATACATATTTATCACCGATCAATTGGGAAAAAGGGACTTCACAATGAACCTCACTGGCGAGAGTCTCTCCCTCCGACTAGCGGCTCTCTGGCCTATTTGATGGCTAATTAAAAGGGTAAATCAAAGAGCAGTGACGACGGCAACGGCAACGGCAGTGGTCGAGGCCGCAGCAAATGTTGACGCTCCACAAATCACACAATGAAATGGAGACCGCGAGGCAGGCCACCGCTGCTGGATGCCGATGTCGCCTGTCGCCTGCCGCTTGCTGCCTGCTGCCTGCCACTCAATGCCTCCTCAAATGCCTCGATGCCCATGCCGATGCCCCATACAAAGCGCCATTAATAGAGCGTGAATTTTAGCGCAAACACAAATACACACACACATACGTAGAGAGGGGGCGTGGCACCCTGGCAAGTATGTGTGTGTGTGTGTGTGTGTGTGTGTGCACATTTATAGCCCGCAATGTTTTGCCAATCAAAACCCCAAAGTCATTTCATTATTGGCTTTGCGTAATCGACGTCAAAGCATCGTCGTCGGGTTGCCCAAACCAAAAAGTCAACAAAGGAGAAGAGTGGAGCGAGGGTGGAGGAGGAAGAGAGAAGGAGAGGAGCAGGGCGAATGGAAACCCTGCAGGGAACGTGGCAAATGCATTCAAGCGAATTCGAAGGCAAATATTTTTACTTTTTGACACGGAAAAAAGGGATCCCGATTCCGTGTGCCTCGCTGCTGCCTGCCGCCTGCCGCCTGCCACTGCCGACTCTGTCGATTGTCAAAAAGTGTAAATGACACAGTTCGTTAAACGCGACATCGACATCGAGACATCGAGACGATAGATAGATGGCTGCTATAAAGGACGAAGAGATGGAGGCTCTGGAGGGTCGAGATCCATAGATTATGCCACACGCTGTGGGGCGTGGCTCCAAAAAAAAACACAGCGGCCAGAAAAAAAAAAAGGATTGCAGGGCAAACATTAATGGAGGCCACACACACACAAACACACACACACACACAGATGCAGATAGAGGGACACACACAACAGATACAAGAGGCACAGATACAGATACAAAGGAAAACAAACAAATCCAATATGCGGGGCAGCTCTCCAGCAGATTTTTCGTCAAGAATATATGACAAATATTTTATGCGCACATCATAAAAGGAACCGCAAGAGGAGGAGAGGAGCAGGAGGAGATGTAGAACGAATGGAGAGACAGATACGTTAGGAAAAGGCAGAGGGAGAGGGAGAGCAGGCGGCGAAAGGGAGGAGTGCAGCAAAGCAGAGACTAGCGGAACGGCAACAGCAATAGAGGAGCAGCAAACTCCACTCCGCATATCTCGCAGATACAAATCGCTGGGCATGCGATAGCCGAAAAAAATAAACAAAATATAAAGCAGAAAATAAGGAGAAAAAAATGAGAGAAAAAGTACAAACAAATACAGGCCAAGGCAGGAAGAAAATAAGGCAGAGGGGGAACAGAGCAGAGGGAGAGCAGAGCAATGGATAAACCAGAAGTAAAGAGGACCCCCAAAATGAAATACTTTCGGGCGGAACGAAGCTTTTGCTACCCCTTCAAACCCCTGGATGATCGTCCATCATCGAATCGAGTACACTTTAAGTGTACATCAAACGAACGTCAAATATGAATGACCATCCAGCATTAAGCATCGATTGTGCTATGATTGTGCTATGATTGTGCTATGATTGTTTCTGTGGCTTTTACGGTTTCTTCCTTTGCTAGCGTGGCATTTTCTACAATTTTCACACGCGCACTTTTTAGCTAATCCTTTGTTGGGTACAATACTTGGAAGGGCTCCCTTTCGTCGTGGTGGAACGTGACCCGTTGCACTGCGACAAAGGAGGGCCCCTCAAAATATTCTACTTCATTTTTTTACCTATAGAAAAACGCGGAATTATCACAATTTGCACATAAAAATAGAGTCACACGCGGAGCAACACTTTTGTTGATAATTAATATTCGGAGGGGCTCAATTTCATCGGAGAGCAATGAACTGGAGCCCCCCTCAGAGTGTTGCACTGAAAGTTCGATCTTGGCTGCCTCATGGATCCACTCAAAATCATCATACCCTCTCACTTTAAGAGCCACACCAAGAAAGGAGTCGAAACCAGAGCCATAGCCACAGCCACAGGCATAGCCATTGCCAGAGACAGCAGTGGAGAGATGGTGAAGCTTTGAAGTTCCCCCGAAAATTGGCAAGGACAGCGGCCGAAAGGTATGGGAGAAAGGAAAAGAAAATACAAAAGGATAACAGCAGAAGTGGTGGAATTCGGGAATGCCGCAGCATCAGCAGTCGAGTCAGAAAGGTGCAAATAATGCTGGATGTAGCCAGAGCCGCCCAAAAAAGTATGCTACACATGTTGACACATCCTCGTGTCTCTCTCTTTCTCACTCTCTGTGTGTGTGTATTTGCAAGTGGTTTATGCATGTGTGTGCGATTGAAGGATCTGTTGTGTTGACGTGAAAATTTGCACGTCTTTTGTTATGCACGCGTGTGAAATGCTCTGCGCTGGGATTCTGATTCTGATTCCGAAAAACGAATAGAAAACACACACACAAATAAACAGAGACAGAGAGAGAGAGCGAAGGAGACAGCTATATTTACCCACGAAATGCACTGCGTTTTTATGGCTAAACGAAAAACACAAAAAAAAAAAAAGAAAGAAAGAAAAAAAAGGGTTTTGTTTTCTGCTTTCCGGACACAAACTTCTTGCGGCGGCGGCCTCTTTCTTTTTTAGTTGTTATAATATAACGGCAAATATATAGTATATATTTGAGCATGTATGTGTGTCTGTGTGGGGTGTGTGTGTGTGTGTCCTTATGTATGTGTATTTGAGGTCGAGTTGATTGCTTAAGTAAACGCACTCCGGCGCCCAAGCAAATGCTTTTGCTTTTCTCTCCTTCTCTTCGTTCAACTTTTGATGGCTGTGCAAAAATTGTGCTGGCCCTGTGGCTCTTCCCTGGGTTTTGTTCGCTCTTCATGACTTTTTCCCCTTTCCTTCCTTCACTTATTTACTGTTGTTTTCCCCTTTTGGCTTTTTCCCGTTTGCGGGTCAATTTCGCTTTGCGTTTTGTTCTTTGTGATTTTTGTTTGCTTATTTTTATTAATAGCAATTTTTTTTTGTTTTTTGGTTGCTTTTAAAATATTTTGCCGCTCAACGGATAGATGGCCGACGGGAAATGTGCGCTTCAAATAATGCCGCTACACTTTCACTTCGACTTTCGCCCAATGCAGTGCAGTTGGAGGAAAAGAAAGAGTTAATTTGTGTAGAAGGGATGAGGATTTCTCAGGAGTTGTAAGTATGGAGCCTCCCGCCCAATCAGCAAGAGAGAATTTCGCAATGTTTTCCCAACATTTCTGCTGATTGCGGTAGGGGCAAATACCTTTCCTTGGATGTACTTACTCTAGCCTAAGGTTCAAATATATTTTAAGTACAGATTTCCTAACTTACCTTATGATATCTCAGACAGGGGTTTAGCGTTCTTCCTCTGCGATTCACTCACATCAATCTCGCTCTCTCTGACGGACGCCAACTAGTTTTTCACAGTATATTTTGATTGTTTTCTGATTCTTGCAGTTTCTGGTGTTCCGTTTAGACCGAAGAAGGCACTGGACATTGGCATACAGTTTTAAGCGGAATTTTATTGGGCAGCACGAATACACGATTCTCAATTAATGGTTTTCACTTATTGATGCCTGCAAAACAAAATGGAACACAATGGAAATTCAGCAATTTATCAAAATATTACACACACACACACACACAAAGTAGGGGTACAGTTCAGAGAGTGTGAGTCCTGCAACTCAAGGAATTCGAAGAAGGAATGGCCAGAAAGTAGAAGCAAACCACAAATCAAAATATATGAAATACTTTCCCTCCCATGCAAGTCTGCTTATGTGCCACATGTGGCGCACAGACACAGCATTTAACAGACACAAGTAGAGCGTTGGCGGGGGCAGCGGTGAGCCGTGAGCGGTGAGCGGTGAGCTTTAAATGTCAAAGGTTCTGGGTGTTAATATCGCTTTTATTTAAAACGGGAAATCGGACAAGAGAACAAAGCAATACGAAATGCCAAGTAATAAAAAATAAATTAAATGGAAAATGCACAGGGACCCCCCACCCAACCCCCGCAATCGCACAAAAATCTGTGGAGCAGAAGGCCTGGCAGGGAGCATGTTGTGGATGCTGCGGGGGATCAGGCGGCGGAAAGAAGGCGCGAATGTGTCACGGATTTCATTGCTCATTGAATACGCATTCATTTCAGAGAGGAGAGGAAAAGCAGTTCAGAGCAGAGCAGAGCAGAGCACGAGACGAGAGACTTTGTGAGATGCGAGGCGGCGACGGCGGCGACACTGCCAGCCATTCAGGCAGCCCATTCGCCTCAATCGAGTCACTCAGTCTGCGTACGTAAGCAGGACGAAGGACATCATACACAGACACACACACACACAGACACACACACACACACACACACACAAAAGAGAGAAAGCACACACAAACATACATACACCGAGAGACGCGGATGGGGGGATAGAAGCCACAGCAGAGCCCGCAGAGTCCCGCAAAAGGAGAAAATGAAAACTACGCGAAAAATGAGAAATTTCTGAAACTGAAATTTCCATGAGTGAATGCGTGTCTGCTGCTTTATGTGTGTGTGTGTGTGTGCGTGCGTGGATAAGTCTGGTTCTTTGTTGATTGTAATTCTTGTGGCAATTGCATTAACTTTTTGCACTTTTATTGAATTTTACAAAAACATAAAGGCAGAAGGCACCAGCAGACACACACAGACAGAACACACACACAGACACTTGCAAAAGGAGCAGACACACACACACACACACGCACACAAAGAAAGCAACTCCTGGGCCCACACACATTCAAACAATAATAACAAAACTCTCTCTGTTCTTCTTTTGTTTGGCTGCTTTCAAGTTTTGTTTTTGGGCTGCAAATCTTTTGTAATTTTCGAGTTTTAATCGTTGCTGCCTCCCAACAAAAATGTTGCACATTTAATTTGGATATTTTTTGTTGGTTGGCGATGACGCGCGACGTACAAGTGGCAAGTGGAATTTTCATACGCGCTTCAACTGTTGTATGGTGGAGTTCCTCTCCTCGATGTGGGGCTGCGACTGCGACTGCTGCCTGATGCCTGATGCCTGCTGCCTGCTGCCTGTGGCGGAACCGCCCTAAAACACAGACGGGAGAATGACTGAAAATTCTCGTATGAAAACTGTAGCCAAAGCACACGCAATGGCAGCACACGTTGGAGCTTTGCCTCAGGAAAAAATACCATTATTTTGTGCGCTCTCTCGGAGAGAGAAAACGCAAGGACCGAAGCTCGCAATCAATAAAGCTTTCGCTCTCACAGACTCCCCCCGGGAGGACACCCTTAACAAACCACAGCACCACCCACTCCGTACCGTCCCCACCCCCACCCCCACCCCCACCACATGCTTTCTCTGCCCCACTCCCCTGTTGAAAGGGGAGTCTCATGTCTCATGTTTTTCTGTGGCTTTTCCAGCAAATTAACACCAGGATTTTGCGCTTTTCCAAACACACACACAGACACACACACACACAGACACAAAGGATTGGCCGCGAAAAGGGGTGGTGGGTGGCGCGAGTACCGTTAGTACACCGTACACCGTTCACCGTTCACGGACGCGACGCCTCGAGGGTTTTTTTGGTGTCTCTCCTCAAACTCTTTTTCTTCAACAGAAACTTTTGCACTGCGATTCGACTTGGTGGATGGATGCGAGAGGATGCGCTCCACACGTCTGACTTACAGCGTCGCCACAACATGAATGTCAGGTGTGCGAGAGCGATGGGAATTCCGGCTCCTGTGTCTTGCGTGGCGCTCTCTCTTCTCTCTCTCGCTCTCCATTCAGTCGTGGCTCCACTCATTCGACAAAGAGAGAGAGCGAGAGAGAATATCCTTCGATAAACCGTTGTTTTCGACAGTTTTGACAGTTTGGCGTGGGGGAAATGTCCACTTGCTGGCAGCACTCCTCAGAGTTGCAATTTTTGTGACAGCTGCCACACCAGCGGCAGCAGGGTTGCATGCGGGCTCTAAAAGCTTGAGAAAGCTTTCAGGTCGTGTTACCGTTAGATGTACGGATAACGGTAATCAAGGAGGAGGACTCTTAGCGACACTCCAGCATCAATTTCACTCTTTGAAAACCAATCAGTGGCATCAATCTGCGAGACCATGCAGCCACTTGGGTCAAAGGACAAACAAAGGACCTGCATAAAGCGCCTTACGTCTGCGCGACGCACAAATGTGGCAGACTCTAGAGACTAGAGGCCCTCTGAGTGGATCCTCTCAAGGTGCAAATTAGCAGCGCAACATGAAACTCAAGATGATTCCTGGACAACATAATTCCGCATTTCGTTTGTGATATGCTTAGGAGGGGGTAGAGGGAGGATAGGTGTAGGACCTAAGGATACAACAGCTGAAAAGAGCCGCTTTGGGAACCCGCAGAAAACCTGAAACTTGTTGGGCATCCGCCGCATGCCCATGTCATGCGGGCACACTGGAGGAATGCCTCGTGCCGCCAGCCAAGGTGCAAACTGCAACCTTGCCACATACGCGCTGTATCAGAGTATCAGAGTACGGGTACCTCTCAGGTACCCTTCCTTTCTTCCACGTTTCCACGTTGTTTTTTTTGTGTGTGGCACAGATGCTGCACTGCAACCCCCCTGCTGTGTGAGGGTAGTTTGTCGGCATGATTTTACATAATTTCACTTCGAAACGCAACACCCTTTGTCGGACGTCGAGTTGTGGATGGAAGGAGAGATGGATCGAAGGACATCTCCGTAAATCGTTATATGGCTCTTTTGACGCTTTAAATTGATTCACACCGCACACGCACAGCGCTCAGAGCTCAGCGCTCCCACCCTCCACCTCTCCGCCCTAGAAATTCCTCTGTTACTGCTGCTGCTGCTGCTGCTGCTGCACCCTCGCATAGATCCTTCCTGTTTGCTTATATTTTTATATACTTTTATGCCGTGCCGTGCTGTCATGCCTTCGCGTTTGATTAAACAGTTTTTTAGGCATTTCCGCTGAGAACGGGACATCATTAGTTGCTTAAGTTTAGGGTTTCAATTTTGGTCCATCGCATCCCGCACCCGCACCCGCACCCGCACTCACACCCACACGCACACCCACACCCCATCCAATCCATTCCCACCCCCATGTGCAGGACGCACCCCTAGACAGAGTCCTGTTCTGTTCCACTCTACTATGCTGATTATTTGTGTACTTAGGCGCAAGTTGCATCTGTCCAACAATGCCACTTCCACTTTCCACCTCCTATCCACACATCGATATCCACACACATCCGTTTTTGGAGTGCGTTTTGGTATGTGTTTTGGTATTTGTTTTTAGCCCGAAAACCCCTCAAAACGCCACAGATCGATGGGCCATGTCAATGGCCTTTAATGGCATTTCATTTACGAAACTGCAGCGTTATTTCGAAACGAAAAATCATCCTCTTGGACCACATCATCAGCATTATTGGACATGAAATACTAGAAGGTTTTTAAGTGGTGTTTGTGCAACACCCCACACCCCCCACACCAACACACCACGCACACACATTGATGATATATAGATAGATGCTTGGTTGGTTGAACGGTTGAAAGGATGGTTGAGTGATGGTTTTTGTCGGGGTGGTACTTTCCCCACAATTATAAAACGATTATCCGACTCGGATCAGGGGTTTCTTGCTCCGAAATATAAGCCAAAAGTATTCAAGTTTGTGCTTTAAGTTGTTTGTTTTCTTTTTTATATTTCCTTTCATAGAGGCCTTGCTTATCAAGGCTCCTCAGGGCTATAGTGGGATGGATAGCGACTGTTCGAGGCGCTCTTCATCTGCTGCTGAGCAGGGCAAAGATGTTGTTCCTCCCAGATAAGCCATTACAGTCAGGTCAACGTGAGGCCCTCCAATTGCTGCCTTTGGTTTGGTGTCACTTCCAGCAGAAGTTTGTCAAGGTACTTGATAATGCGAATTCAGACGCATCGCACTTTTCCACAATAACAAAACGATTAATCGTCTTTCAGTTTCGATGATTTCTATATTTGTTTATACTAATTAAATGAGAAGAATACGCGTCGTGCTTTTCGTGGCGGCTCCATTAGTAGGTTAGTCCGTGCTTTGGTTTGTGTACTTCCGTTTTGTCGGTACTTAATGAAATAATTTATAAAATTAGGTTTTTCCAAAAATAACTTTCAGTTTTCTTTATTTTAATTCCAAAAATATTTACGCTTTTCAATTTTTATAGATTTTTCAATGAAGTTTTTATAAAAATATATGTATAATCTAATGGGGCTTTGAGGGGGGCGGGGGCATGTAAATACATATGTATATGGGCGGTAGGTAAAGGGGGGTACTAAAATATTACGTATATCAAAAATATTTGTTGTATTTGTTTTGTTATTGTTGAATGCACAAACGAGCGAGCAGACAAAATACGCATAAAATCATTTTCTTATTTTTTGTAAACTTTAGGCTTAGCTTCTTAAACGTTTAGTATCACAAAAATCATCGATCATCAACCATTTTAGATATGAGATTATCCATTGATATTATACCTATATACTGGATACCTATATATAGATCGTATATGGATTGTATATTCATAACTTATGTTCTATTTTTGAGCGAAAGTTTCCCATTGTTTCGTTGTACTCTGGTGTGTTACAGGGGTTACAACCGATTTATACATTAAAATTATAATTATACGTTTTATTTGAAGGAACAATAATGCTGTGATATTGCTCTCTCTCTCTATCCCTCTCTGTGTTGGGGTTTTAGTAAGTAATTAAGTACACAACCGCTGGTTCTGTTCTGCCTCTGGCATACAGGATAGATAGATGCCCACCCTGCGATACACACGACGAGGAGTGTCCGTTCTATAGCTAGATGTTGTACTGTTTTCAATACTTTGACTGGTAGTGAGACGCTGGTCCGTAATGTCCATAAACTAAAACTAAAGTTAAACTAAAACTAGCACTATAACTGGCTGGGGTGGAATGGCTATGAAGAATTGAAGGGGGAGATACCCACAGATACATATAGACGGGGGCACTCCCCATCTTACGATACTAACTATGAACAAATGACTAGAGTTCACACTCGACTTTTTGGTTTGTAGCAACACTGGTTCTTCCTGCCTTTTACTAAACTAAAGATTTTTGGTTTTTTTTGGTTTTTGCTTTGGTTTTTCGAACTTAAAAACTATTACTGCACAATTTTCGCCTGAATTTTTTGGGTTTAAATTTAAAAAATAACTAGAGAAATATCTAGAGTAGGTATTATACATGTAGAACTAAAGCTGTAGCCGAAATTGAAGAAAGATATATCTTTTAGCATGTACAAAACTTATAGAGAGATCGAAATGAGGGCCTGACTAAAGTATCTATGACTAGACGATGACTAGAAGGAAATGCAAGTAGAACTTATGACTAGAAGAGACATGAAGAAGCTTTGTGGCAGGGTTTAGAAATGGATGATATGTGGGTAAGATAGAGAAGGGAATGAAGTGGTAATGAAGCAATGGAATGATGAGGGGCAGAAGGGGCAGATGATCAATGAAAGATGAGAATAGAAGATAGAGATGGAGTACAAGGGGTAGAAAGGATGAGTAAAGAATGAGGAGAAGTGAAATGGTGAGTGGAGAGTGATGAGTGGATGATGATCTGCAAAGCGTAGATGATGATCGGCAATGATTTGGAGATGTGTGGAAAATGGGGAATATTTAGATGAGAAAATGAGATGAGATGCATGAAGGTTGGAAGAAATAGTTTGAGGCTAAAGTATGAATATAGATCAAGAGAGTTTTAGATGTGCCACTGCACTCCTTTTTCACTGGTTGTTTTTTGACTAGAAGACTCTTCGGTTCCGTTCTGTTCCTAAATGACTAGAGATATCTACGAGTATCTATGCCTAATGACTAGGGGGAAATGGAAATGGAAATGTAAATGTAAATGCCTGCTGCCTGGTACGAGATCATATTGAAGCTGACTAGTGCCACATATTCTTTGGTTAAACACCGACTAAAGACTACAGACTAAAGACAATGGGGAATGTTTGACTGAAGTTCGAAGGAGACTCTTTCTCTCGCTCACCCTCTCTCGAGGGAGCGGCACAGGGAAAGAGTGTGACTAGAATTGAACTCATTTTGGGAATGGAAACTAAATCGCCAACTAAACATAAACACTACAACTAACTAATGTGTAACTAAGTGGCAAAACAGAGGCTTGTTCTATTCCTCGAGTAAAACTAAATTCTTTGGTTTGTTTCAGCTGCAGTTTCGGCCCCCTCCCTGGCTGGGAGGGGGGGTGCGTATAACTAATAACTAAAACTTAAACTATAACTAAAACTTAAGTAAAACTCAACCTCAAAACTCACTCATGGACTCTCGGGGGGAGACCCTCTCTCTCTCTCTGTGACTCTCTTTAGTGCGCCATCGTTGTGTGCTGGATGACGGAGGCGCAGTTCCTTAGATTCGTGAGGGCCGCCGCTGCAATGCTCTCCTCCTCGGTGAGGCCATGCTCCACGATCTGCAGGCGGCCGTAGCCCGCCGAGGAGGCCGAGGAGCTGCTGTCGGACAGGTAGTCGGCATCGTAGTCGCCTTCGTAGTGGCTGCTGCTGCTGCTCCTTGTGGCGGAGGTGGTGTTGCTGCTGGTTGCCACAACGTACACGCCCTCATCCTCGTGCGTGGAGTGCGAGTGCATGCTGCTGGCAGAAGAGGATGACGAGGATGTGGAGGATGTGGAGGCGCCTCCACTGTATGGCGTGGCCTTGAACACCGCCCTGATGGTTGTCTGTGGCATGTCCTTGGTGGACTCGGCCGCTGCTCCCTTCTTTGCGTGCGTCAGCTGATGCTTCCTGAGGTACGCCGCCCGCTTGAACTTCTTGCCACAATCGGAGCAATCAAAGCCACCGCCAGTGGCAGCCTCCTCGGCCACAACTGGAGCCTTCTTGATGGCACCGCCTCCGCCACCCTTCGCTGTTGCCGGCTGCTGGTTCTCCTTTTTCACGCCCGCCGCCTCCTTCTTGGGCTTGTGCCACCTGCGATGTGAGGCCAAATTCGCGGGGCAATTGAACTGCTTGCCGCACTCGGGGCAGCGGTACTCCAGCAGCACAATGCACGCGCACCGATGCCGCGCCAGGCCGAAGGCATCCTCGAACTTGATGCGACACAAGCGGCAGACATAGTCCCCAATGACATTCTTAATGGCCGCCAGCTCTGCTTTCGTTTCCTCGGTGATCTCCACAATGTTGTACTTGGGATCGATGTCGCCGTTGCTGTACTGCATCGTCCCATCGGTGATGTCCTCCAGGGGTCGTATGATTGTGCCCGAAACGGGCGAACTTGTCTCTTCGTCGAATTTCAGCTTCCGCGTGGCCTTGTTCCGCGACGAGGACTTGCCCGATGTCGCTGCCTTGCTGGTCCTGGGCGGTTCACAGACTTTTATGGGTTTGGCAGGTGTGGCTTCCACAAAGGTCCCAGTCCCAGTCGCAGTTGCAGTCGCTGCCGCTGCCGCCCTGCTGGTTGAGGGCAGCTCCAGCTGCTCTTCCTGCTCCTTTTGGCTTTTGGGTAGCTTGGCAACATGTTGGACATCATCATCGTCATCGTCATCTGTGGCGCTCAATTTACGCTTCAGCCTTGGACCAGGACTCTGCGGTGGGGTGATGGTGTTCTGTTGCTCTTCCTGCTGCTGCTGCTGCTGCTGCTCTTCCTCCTGCTGCACCACAGCTTCGCTGCTGTACACCTCAGCGAATGCGGTGGCCATCGGCACATCCATCGCATCGCTAATTGGATGCTGCAGCTGCAGCTCCTCCTGCTCGTCCTGCTCCTCCTCGTGCAGCTCCATTGTGGGTGTTGGTGGCTTCACCGAGAGATCCAGCGGAATTTCACACTTGCTTTTCAGATTCAGATACCGACTGCGGTACTTGGGCGGCAGCGAGGCCACTGTGGTAAGCAGACCCAGACCATGGGGCATGCCCTTGTGCTGCAGCTGGATGCCAATGCTATGCGGGTGGCAGAGTGTCGATGTCTGTGTCTGCTGTGGCAGCAGCGTCTGTATCTGAGTCTGTGTTTGTGTTTGTGTGGCCATTGCACCGCCGCGTGTCGAACGAAATGTTGGGAGCAACAAAAACTTCAACGCGTTGCTTCACCTTTAAAAACGTAAGCGGAACGTAACGTAACGTAACGTAGATTGGAACGTAGTGAACGATGAATGATTGAACAGTTGAACGTATTGATTGATGAACGATTGAACGGGAAAACTTTTCAAAAATTAAACGAAAAACGAACGGAAAAAAACTTAACAACAGAAGAACAAGAACTGAGGCGCAAAACTGAGGCTGAGGCAAAGCTCCTTTTGGGCGAAGAACGGTCGATCTCCTGTTCTCCTCTGCTCGTCGTGTTCCGCTCAACGTCTCTGCTGCGAATGAATGAGAGCGGTGCCCCGCACGGCTATTTATGTCAAAGGAAAGCGAAAACCGAAAGGGAAATCATTCCGGCCGGCAGGCGGCAGGCGTCGCAACGCAACGCAGCGCAGCGCAGCGCTCTTTCATCCCCCAACAGACGCGCCGTTCGTTGTCCTTTTTAGCCCTCGCAGTGCAGGGCAGAGCAGAGGTCCTTGGCTGGCAGCGGCGCTAGCAGAGCCACCGGGACGAGACCTTTGCCGGCAGCCGCAAAAGCCGGAATCTTTTGTTAGCAATCACTCGCACACACACAGTCACACACACACACATGCACACACACACACAGACACACAGACATGTACGCATTAGTCACCCTTTTTTCCACAGATCCACTGCTAAGGGGGAAGTCCTGACGCCAGCGAAAGTCCTTTGGCCGGAAGCTACATTCAAATGAAAGGTAAGGCCCCAGGCCACACTTCAGGGAAAGCTTTGCCCCCAAAGGCAGGCAGAGGGACAGCCGCACCCTTCATATGATATACCCTCTTCCCATTATGCTTCCTCCTCTGCTTCCCCTTAAAGGACAATGCACTCGCAGAAATCAATGCCATGCAAATGCTGCATATGGCCTGTGGCATGTGGCAGCAGCTGTTTTTGTTTTGTTTTCTTTTTGCCACGCACCATGAAAATGGCATTCAAAGGATAATGGCACCTTCCTTTAGTGTTCGCAAGGGAAATTCGAGCGCACAAAACCATCCAAATCCAAATATCTTTTGCCTTTTCCTTGTCTTGCAGAAAAACAGCTGACGCCGCCCTGCGGCCCCGACCCCGACCCCTGTTAATTGTGCGTGCAACCGATTGAAATTTCGATCGCTCTGAGCGTGCAACCAAATGAAAACCTTCCGCTCGGGGGGATCCTTCCTTTGCTTTGTTTGCTTGCTTGCTGGCAGGAAAAACAGCTGTTGCAGGAAGGAATTACTGAGAAGGTAGAAATCAATGCGGTCCAAGTGCCAAAGAGGTATCCAAAGGTTAAAGGTTACAATTTCCATTGGTCTTTGTTAAGGTTAAAGGTTAAAGGCATTTTCATTCACCGAATTTCTTCAAGTGTAAGAGGTATGCAATTTCTTTGAGTGTGCGGATTTTCCAACGCTCCATTCATAATTTCCGCAGGAGTATCTCTGGGTACCGCTACATTGTTTAGTTGTTTGGGGGTCATCTGATTTCTCTGCGTGTAGCTATCAGGTTTTTTGTGTGCGGCTCTCAGTCGCGCCTCTCTCGCCTCTTGCCACAAATGGTGGCGGCTAAGGCGAAGGCTAAGCTCGTTGTCAAGTTTGCTTTTGGTGGGGTAGGTACACCCATGCGGCGTGTGGCATACAACAACAGACACAACGCAGCGCAACTTTGGTTTTCTTTACTGAAAGTTCACCACCACCAAAAAAGCAAAACAACAAAAAAACTTCAGCATAAACAATCGGCTACGTGGCTGTGCAGCTGTGTGTGTGTGTGCGGAGTGTCTGTGTGCGGAGTGTCTGTGTGTCTGTGTATCTGTATGCCTGCCCCTGTGCTTTGCCATTAAACATAATCGAAATGCGACGCCGTTGTCGCGTCGTGTGGCACTGGCAGTGGCAGTGGCAGCGAC
Organism: Drosophila tristis; assembly: GCA_018150885.1. Taxonomy (NCBI): domain Eukaryota; kingdom Metazoa; phylum Arthropoda; class Insecta; order Diptera; family Drosophilidae; genus Drosophila; species Drosophila tristis. The sequence goes on from JAECWT010000001.1 coordinate 510,327, forward strand.
AGCGACAGCGGCAGCGGTTGCCATGAAAGGGAATGCACTTTCGATTCCCCCTGTTAAGGGCTTTCTACAGAAAATATGGCATATTATTTCTCCTCTCCGAACGAACGAACGAACGAACGATTCGACGCCATTGTTCTTACGGTAGGCACGTGCAACATGGCAACGCGCCACCACCCCAAAACGGGTCGAAGAGCGAGCGAGAGTGCACAGACTACAGAGAGCCAGAGAGAGAAAGGAGTCGAGTCTCGTGTCCAAAGAGTATTCCCAGAGCGATCCCAATCGCAGCGGGGCTCTGCAGGGGTTGGGCCCTGGTTCTGGTTCTGTTCCTCTTCTCAATCAATCTTGTGTGTTGTGTTGTGTGTTTGCCATGCAGCTTAGAATTACAAATAGAATCCATATACCGTACCGAACCCCTGCCCGAACTTTTCAGTTGAAAGCTAAAGCCATAGTAGCTGCCAGATCCCAAAGCGAACAGGCAATCCGAATCCTTGGCAAGTCGAGACTCGTCTCAGAAGTGCGCCAGCCACGCGAGCATTGTCCTGCCTGCCCGAAAGATACATAGATCTGGGAAGCAAGGACACGCTGCAAATTCCAACCCCATGTTCGCTGGCAGACAACCCTCCTGAAGCCAGAAAGTCCCAACAGAAAGTTCTCCTTTAGAGCCGCTGCTGCTGCTGCTGCTTTATTTTGTCATCAATAAAGTGAGAGAAAAGTGAGACTCAAAATGAAGCAATCAAAGGGGGAAACTGTCCCATTTGAAATTTGTGATTAATCCTCGGCTTCTGGTGTCGTCTGTCTATCAACAGAAAGAAGATTATCCAGAAATTGAATAAGGTTTAAGGGAAAGTCCTGCACACACATAAATCTCTCTATTTCTCTGTGTGTGGGAATGATCCCTTTATTGTGAGAGACTTACACAAATTGATGCGCATTATTGTTCATGGAAATGATCCTTAATTTATGGAAAGAAGAGTAGACTCCTCCATAAAGCTTTACCAAATGGAGCTGCCGCTTAAGGTGTATTTATCATTCTGTATGGGAATGATCTGCCATTCTTCAGAAGGGGATTTTATCATTATAGAGGGGAATAATCTTCCATCCACAAATTGATACAAGAAGAGTCTCAAATTAGGCGACGATACCCTAAAAATTGTTAATGAAGGAACACTATTCTAGGCGGTATGAAGTCATTAAGTGATGCAGTGCCTTGGACATGCCTCAAATCATAGAACTACTACTTTATTCGGTAGATTTGGCATACAAAAACAACAATTTTTATTTATTTTCACATTACTAAGCCACAAATTAATACAAAAATAATATACCTTCCCTATATAATATACTCTAATGCTCCCCAATTTCTCTTTGTGCACTCTGATAATCTCCTGGCTGATTGCTCTGATTTCTGCGCTCCAAGGCGTACTTGGCACAAATTTGCACTCGAAAACACCAACGACAACCCGGACAACCCATGGAGCGGGCGCAGATGATGGCCCCCAAACTCCTGTTGCTGCCCTCCTGCTGCTCCTTAGCTACGCATTTTGTTTGTTGTTTGTATCGCCCCAATGCCAAACCCTTAAGTGCATCTTTTTATGGTAATTTTCAAGTGCAATTCCCATTCTCCACCCCATTGCTGACGCTGTCTGTCTGTTGCATGTTGCATCCTTTTACTCTGGAGGAGGCTCCCTCTCACACTCCCACCCTCTCCCCGCCCCTTCAGGCTCCTCCTCTGGCAATAATTAATGTTCGAAAATGCATCGTTTATGCGGCATAATGCATTCGTTGCATCCATTTCTGTGTGTCGTCTCAAAAGCCTCTTTGGAGTCGCGTGCTGCAACAGCACTTGCTGCTTGGGCAGCTCCTCGAGAGGATGCACTCAACTTGTGGCACATGTTGCCTTGCGCCGTGCCCCATTGTCGAAGGGTTGCTGCTCGTCGCTTTGGCTGCCGCTTGCTGCCTTTTTGGGGGTTACAGCGCCCCAAGGAAAAGCATCAGCCACTGAGCTGTAATTAAATTTTTCGCTTTCATAATTTCATGCAATTTCTGGCTCTGGTTTCTGGATTTCCAAGGGCGTGAATTATATTTTAATTGGGATTCGGGCGAATTCCTGCCATAAGGAAAGGATTAAGCGGCGGCCCCCACAGAGTGCCACAAATTATTCAATTCTTCTAGAAATTTGGCTGCAGCAGGAAAATCCCCGTAAAGCTTAAGGAATTTCCACGATAATCCTCCCCGACAGTAAACAAAGTAATGCCCGAAAAATCAGCAAAAGTGTGGGGGAAAGTGGATGAATTCAGGGGAGACATAATTATAGATGTATTCCACACGAGTCAAGACGAAATTATGCAGCATGCAGCGCCGCAGGGGCATAAAAATCACTCATACATGCAGCCAAAAGCGAAAGGAAAAGGTAAAGGAAAAGGAGGCAGGACGAGCGAGGAAAAGGGCAGGACAGAGTCATGAGAGCAACGGCAAGAGCAGCAAAGAAATAAAATATATAGTAAGGGCATAAAGGAAAAACAGTCAGCACACAAAATACAAAATACAAAAAACAATCACAATTCACAATTCTGTCGGGTGTCGAAGTGCTTCGGGCACGCGACCAGCGACCAACGCTCATTTGTTGTTGCGCCTGCTAATGTCCTTGCCGCTCCGTGGCACAGGAACAGGAACAGGCACAAACCCGACCCGACCCTGCCTGCCGGCCTCATACAGCGGCATGTGCGGCATGGAAATCACAATGCAACGTACCAACCAACCAACCAACCAACCAACCAACCACCAACCGAATCTCTGGGCACAGCAATGGAAATCGTGGCCCGGCCGCAGCGCAATCGAAGCTGAAAATTCAGCCAGGTGCATTTTCAAACACCAAAAACCCAACAGAACACACGAGCCACCACATACGAGTGCTCGCAGCAGCAGCAGCAGCACCAATCGAAGGGTGCATAAGGGGCACAGCACAGAAACAGTGAGGCATGACTATAAGCAATGACAGTTCTGGAAATTACTAGACTGCAGAATGTACCGACGGAACTTCGATATGGGAAACGATATTCAGAGCACCAACTGCTTACGCTCTCATTCTCTGCGTTGGATTTGATCGCTTGCCCAGTTTGAGTGGAACCCCAAATGAAAATCCTTCGCTTTTTGCTATTATGATGCATTCCATTAAATAGTGATCGATGAATAGCCCACTGGGCTCTCATTCTCTTCGTTGCTACTTCCCTATACGAAATGCTTCCATAAATAGGAATTTTCAACCTAAATCTCAATCAGAAAATGTTTCTACTTTTCAAATGGTTTTTTCCTTATACACTTAACTTCTACGGTAGCTAGTTACCACTGTATCTAGTTGCCATAATATCAGAGCTCAAGCGTAGCGCGATTTATATCCTGCACTGCGTTCGGTTCGGTTCGGTTCGGGCATTCGGCGCTCTAAGTTCTGAGGTCTCTAAGGCTGTTGCTGATTTCAATAGGGGGGTTTTTTTTTTTTTAAATGAAATACTCGCTCGTCACTCTACTCCTTAGGGGTGGCAATGCACCACACTGCCTAAATGCCGCTTGCAGGAGGAGAACTTTGCTACGCTCCGTTCTAAGCCTCGTACTCGCACTCGCAGTCGCATATCCGCCGCATGTCAGTCACAGTGCATGAATGTCCATAGGGAGGGTTCGGTGCCAGGAGCAGGAGCAGGAGCCAGCGAGGAGGGGAGCGGGCGAATATAAAATATTACATTTTTACCCCCTTATCGGACGGACTATGCGATATACTCGTATAAAATTCCAATTGGACGCGTTCACCGCAAAAAGCGAGGCCAGAAAGCAAAAAAAAAAAAAAGGGGCGAGAATATTCTCCCTTCGTTTGCCAAGATCCTGTGCACAGGATTCCCCTTCAATGCCGCTGCCGCTGCCGCTGCTGCTGCTGTGTGAAAATTGCACGACTTGCGCTTCTGCTTTTGACAATGGGCCTCACAGAGCATTAACTAGTTTCCGTTGCAATTCGGATTTCAGCGTTTCTCTGCCCGTCGCCGCTTAATGAGGAACTTCATTACAAAAGCAACCCCATTCGACGGAGCTCTGCCACTGCCCCCCTGGCCATCGGCTTCTCTGCCTACAGCGCCGTTTCCTGTTTGGTTTGTTTCAATTAAATCGTATGTGCGACCCACGGAACAGAGGACAGGACAGAGCAGGGCAGCACAGGGCAGGGCACACGGCCATGGCTCATCTGTTACTTAATCATGGCATTGCCATGGATACCTTTTGCAGCGAGGGTGTCCCTGTCCGCGACCTTTGAGCAGGCACTGATATTTATTGCCATTCGATGGCACAGATGGCTCAAAAGGCGAAGCTGGCTGGCTTCGTGGCACTTGAATTTGCGCTGGTATTTCTCCAGTTCACATACATCAAAGCAAATGTGGAATTGTATTGCCTGAAGGCTTTATATGATATGTGGCTAAAGATAATGCAGCAAATACGGGAATGTTATTTAATTCGATAGAACTTTGGGACTAAAATAATATAATATAATATAGGAATGCAGGAATATATAATACACAGACTTTAAGGTCAAAACAATGGTGGTCTTTGGTGGCTGGAGTTCAGACAGGATTTGGCTTAGTAGTACGAAGCTGGCGCCAAGAAATCGTTATAATCGTAGCTGGCATAATTTCCGCCACCCAATGTGACATTGCTCCAGCCAAACTGATATCGTACAAGGGCATCCACATCCTGCACAGCCACGCCGCGTGCCTGTAGCTTTTGGATAAATAATTTGGCCTGTCGAGAGCCAATCACACGCTCGTAGGCAGGCAGCACGGCCACCAGACGCCGCCAGAGCTCCGTCAGAGCGGGACTCGACTGCGTGGCACTCGGCTCGAGCAGCGAACGGACGAGCTCCAGCGGATAGATCTGGAAGAATTCCAACTCAAAGCCGCGGATTCCGTTCACCGATTGCGCGGCTTGGGGATACTTATTGATCAGCTTGATCTCCAGTTCGAGGTCTTCGAAGATCTTCAGGGAACTGCCCGACAGAATCAGCTGCTGGGAGAGCCACTGCAGCAGTTGCCGCACCTCGGGCTGCACCAGCAATTGTCTGCTCAGACGATAGGCCTGCATGGAATTTATGTCCCTGATGACACCCTGGAACTCCTCATCGTTGAGCAGATACGCCTGCACGAGCCGCTCGATCTGCTTCCTGGGTATCTGCCTGAAGATGCTCCTTAGCTCGAGGGCCAAAGTGTTGGGCGGTGCCACAGGCCTAGGCGCAGCAGCAGCAGCAGCTCGAATGGGTGCCAGTTGTACGGCGTAGGTGGTGCCTGCCACCAGGCAGCAGAGTCCTGCGAATGTCCAAGCAGTAAGCTGCATTCTGTTGCATCTATTTTCTGTGACTAAATGGATGCTTCTCTGGCCAGCTGCTTTTATACCGAGAGATCTCCCCCGCTTATCTGGCGCTGCTTCTGAGGAATCCTCTTATCGGAGACTCTCAAGTAAACAGTAAACATCCGACGCTTTACATAGTGAGACGTGGTAATAGAAACAGGTAGTGTGTCAAGATAAAGGTAGGTCTATTTATGACCCTTACTCATGATTGTTCCACGGCTAAATATGGATTTAGAGTGTGGTCTGGACAGCAGCAGAAGAGCAACCGAAACCCCACTCAAAGCACTCAGCCAAACGACATTCAAGAGGGAAAACATTTCACAGCCAACAAATCAAAGAAAAACTCACCTGAAATTGCAATTACTGCAAGAGCATTTCGCTGTCCACTTTTCCTGGTAAGCTCTGGGAAACTCTACATGGCACATGACAGCATTCTCTGGTGTGGTAATTATGTTATCCATTCGAACAATTGCATTTTCAGGGTAATTCTCATGGAATTCTGATAGAACTGATGCCTGGAAATGACAGATATTTCCCACTAAAGTTGTCCATTAGAACAAGTGCATGTTTCCTGCACGATTCCAGAGAGCAGTCATTAGAAACGACAGATGTCTGTATTTGTAAATTAGTTACTCTGTACCTTTCACTCGATCGCAATATCCGTTCCACACACATTAGTTCCAGTCGAAGAGACTCCTCCTGGTTCGTTTTGGTACATGGCATGCCCATGGACACACGCAGATGCGGACACAGGGACCTAATTAGGATACACCTCCGCCTCCCGCTGCTGCTGATGGCTGCTGCTGGCTGCTGCTGCAAAACAAAGGAAACAAACAAATATTCCAATTGAGCACGAAACCAAAGAGATTTGCTAGATAATTTCCAAATTTCTAAACTATAGAAAGAGTCTGGAAAATTGGAACTTTCGACAGGGATGCAGGGAATGCAGAGGGGATGCAGCCACCCCATTAAAAAGGGAGTAGAAGTAGAGTACGAGGAGCAGGAAAAGGGAGGGCACAAATGTTGATTTTTGGGTTTGGACCAGAGACCAGAGACCAGAGTCCTGAGGGGTTGTTTGTTAGCTTCGATTGGGTTTAGGGCAAACGTAGCATAAGCATTCTGTGTCTCTGTGTTGGGCCAGAGGGGCGATCGACTGGGGTGGGGAATGGGCAGAGGGAGGTTGGGTTGCAGCTGCCACACTCTCACACACGCAGACAGGCAGACAGGGTGAAGGATACCATACGATACCATACCCGCTGCTTCGGTGCTTCAGGGATAAATCATGTGTAAAGGTATTTTTTGATTTTTGTGATTTTTATGAGGCACATTCGCAAAGAGCATTCGCCGCGGCAGTGGCAGTGGCAGGGGCAGAGGCAGCTGCAGGACTGCAGGACTGCATCAGCATTCCAATTGCCATGCTGCTGCTGGCCGGAAAAACCACTGTGGAAAACCCCCTCCTTGCAACAGAATGTTGCCATGCAACTGCCACACACACACAAAAACAAGCTTGTGCAGCTTGGGGCACGAGAAAATACGGCGAGCATTTTTTTGTATTTTTAATTGATTTGGCACAGGCTTCAATTTAACGCTTGGCTGCCACTTCCTCTCCTTTTTTGCATACGAATGTCCTGCACGTGTCCTTCGTTCTGTTGGGGTTTCTTTTTGTTTTTTAAGTTTTCCACTACATACTATTATTTTTCAATAATTTTTGTACGTGCACTTCCTGCCTTATGACATGGCCAATGAGTCAGAGAACAGTGCAAACGGAACCCATCCTCCCAGCTACAGGTATGTCCCGAGTCTCGAGTCCCGAGCCCTAGCCTTCCCCTTTTTGTGGCACGCGTCAGAGACGCAACGGAGGGGGAAAGCCTCACAAGACAAAGGACGAAGGCGAGAACCTCAAACCCTGTAAGAAGGTACGCAGAAGACAGAACAGAACCCTCGCTGCCGCCAAGAAGTCAGTGCATTTTAGGGGTTGGTTTTTGTTGATAGTTTCCTTGAGGGTTGTGTGGCATTCCTTGGAAGAGGCAGCGCGGCAGCATTCCTTTGCCGGAAGGAAGGAAAGCAAAGCAACACGTTCAAGACATTGTTGAGTCATCCATCCATTCCCATTCCCATCCCTGTCTCCTTTTGTGTGTCTGCTGGCATTTACATGCCTGGCAGGACCCTCGGAGGAGGCGCCTTGTCCTTTTAGGGAACCCTCCATTCATTCATTCATTTCGTTCGTCACTTAATTGAGTTTGCGGCAAGAAGGGGAAAGAAAACCAGAAAATGAGACCATAAAAGAGGCAATTCCTTTGGCTGGCAAAGTGGTGCCAATTGTAGGTTTCACTTTAGGGATACAAATTGAAACGCCCCTCCCCTCCTTCCGCAAGGACTCTGACTTCTTACACTCCTCCTCCGTTACCTCCGCCGTCTTTGTGAGAGGCCTCTATCGAGGGGAAGCCTCTTCGTATTCGTTCGCTTTTTTTTCTCAGGGGGAAGAAGCCATTAAATTGATTATAAGACATCGTCGTTGAAATGTGTGTAAACTGTTCCCTGCCAGACATCGTGTCGCCCAGGGAAGTCCTTTCTGTCTCTCCCTCTTTCTGTTTCACTTTTGGTTTTGTGTTTTTAGTGGAAGGCGTGGCAGGATTGAGGAGGATTGAGTTGAAGTCGAAGTTGAAGTCGAAGCTGAGGAATGCAACTAATTAGATGGGTGAGGCATTTAGATGCCCAGAACAAGGCAGCATTTGCGAAGCCAATGATGCAGCAGTTGAGTAGTTAATGGGGGAAGAACTTCGAGAACTTAATGGACAGGAATGAATCAATGTTGTGCCTTTGGACAGGAAGAAGGTGTGTCAGACGGTGGTTAGAAAGATTTTAGGTAAGATCTATAAAAGGGAGGAGAGTTTTATTGCATGAAGCAATTCTGAGTGTTGAAGAGTTTCCGTTCGCTCATTTTTTGCCCATTGCAATGAGAGCAATTCCAATAAGAGCACGCATTTGGAGTGCATTAAGTATGAGGTGAGGTACGAGAGGGCTCACTCCCACGCATACTCGTGTAGTATGCTCGAATATGTGAACGAGAGAGAGAGAGATCATTTTGTCCAAGATGTTGCCTCACCCTACACGCAGTGTCACTTGAATGGAGAGCGGGGAAGATAAACAGCGCTCGCTCATTCCTTTTCGCTCTTCTACTGTTGCTATTCATTCACACACACACACACACACTGCAGTGCACTGGCAGAACGGGCAAACGAAAACACGAGACACATAACGGAATCGTTCGCATTTTGGCTGCTAGATTATTGCACAAGAAAAAACAAACAAATAAATACATGAAATCTGTATCAAATATATATTTTCACTTGATGCACTGTCTGTGCACATTTTAACACAAAATACTCTCCACGATCAGCACCTTTTATGCCATTTTTCACATGATCAGCCCACGCTTTTTTTACGCCACATTGCATTAAACACTTAGAACTGCGACTTTGGGATTGTTTGTTTATTGGAAATCACTGCACTATTTTCACGATGGTCTTTATTTTCCGCGCTCTTCACGGCCCGAAAAAGCAAAAACAATGCGGAGCTGACTTGCAAATGAACGCTTGGAATGAAGAGCGGGGGAACTATGGAAGCTGGGAGAGCGATAGAGATGCGTGAGTGGCTTGACTTGCTCTCCTTCTGCTTTTCTTCGTAATTGCTCTCTCTGCCAAGCTCTCTTCTGCTACTCTTGCTAGGTGCACGCTACTTCAACTTCTTCTTCCTCTCCACAGGCACAAAGTTGTCTGCTACTCTTCGCCGCCCTCTCCCAGTGCACAAAGGCAAGGCGAATGTTTTTGGACCACTATACGGTACAGGTGTGAGTGAGAGCGGTATAAAGTGCGGGTGTAGGTGCAGAGCCATGTATTTAAATTGAATCAAATCAAGTAGAATGTAGTGTAGAATGTAGTGTAGAATGTAGTGTAGAATGTAGTGTAGAATGTAGAATTAACCACATGGCAGGGGGAATTTTGGAAATCATAAAATGCATCGATGAATTACACAGAAAATATCCTGTTTCCGTCCCGTTGTGTTTACAAAAGGCACTCCCTAATTCCTACTCCCTACATCCTACTCCCCTAAATTTATGGAAAAGTCAGCAGCTGCTGCGTGGCCGAACCTTTGTCGCAACGGCACTGATAGCAGTTCCACCCAGAAATCTGTCAGACAGCGGGGAACAAGAGCCAGGAGCGAGGAGCCTGTTCATGGCCTGTTGGCCAGGCGGCTCGGCACACGTGTGTGTGGCAACCTCATTTACATGTAACACAGGAATGGGTACACGGAATAGGGATAAGGGATCTACACATATAGGGAAAAAGCTCCCTTTCGACTAATGTTTGTTCAAATATAAATGTAGAATTATGTGCATATTAACGATGAAAGGAGGGCGAGGCAGGGCGCTGCGCAGGCGCAGCCAGGGGGTTCAGCGACCGACGGCACGTTCCATGGTTTCTACCCTCTGGATAGCTCTAGATAGCGGTACATAAACAGCTGCGCTGCTTTGCCAAAAAAAACGAGTTTATCCTTTATCCGAGCAGTTAAGGCACTCGCGTGCCGCATGCCTCGAGTCCTGTTCCTCCCCGCGCCTATCGTTTCTAGCCTCATTTCGATGCCTCATAAATAACAATGCAATGATCCCCAGGTATTTTTCACGTGTTTGGCACGTTTCACTCGATTTTCCGGTTCTCGATTCCTGCTCGATTTTCCTCCCTGCTTATCCAACAAAAGGTGTGCACGAGGAGGGGAAGAACGAAATGGGGAGGGAGTATGTGGCACGCGGCCCTTTTTGATAAATCGTGCTTTAAAGCGAAGGGGCAGCCACGCTGACAAATGGCCAAAGCAATGCCAGCAGACAGGACAGCCCCCAACCCCCCAAGGAGGCTGCAGGAGAGATGTTGGAGCCAAAGACAACAATTGTTTTGGCCTTATTGATGGGCATAAATCTTCATCGTCGCTGCTTCTTGGTTTATTTATCGCAAAGTGTAGCAATTACATTAAGCCCCTGGTTTCTCCAGGTTATCGGACACCACCTGGGACCAATAGCGCAGCAGGGAATGCATTTCCCTGAAGCCCAGGCGTGGCGGCAACTTAGGCAGAGGCTTGTGGTCGCCAAAGACCCTCGCTTTGTAGAGAAAGAACTCCAGAAGGTCAAAGGCGACACCATTCACTGAATGAAGGCTAATCAAAGTATCGGAACAGCAAATTCTGGGCTTAAAAAAGAAACGAAGAAAGAATTATATAATAAGTGATCTTTGGGGGTTTTTCCTTCCTCTCACCGTTGGTTTGAAGTAGATGGTGTCCGTGTAGGGCTTCCATGTGGTATTTCCAGGCATGAGCCATAGTGGCATGAGGGGCAGGAAACGCTCTTGGTTCAGGCCATCGCGGGATTCGCCAGGAATCACACCCACATGCTTCAGGCACAGACCCATCGCTCTGTCTTCAGCTGAGGAAGAGAGATGCGTGTCCTCCACTTCCATGGAGTTATTCCTATCCTCCAATGCAGCGAAGGACTTATTGCTGTCCTCCAATGCGCTGAACGAGTGATTTTTGGGATCACACATATTGCTGCCATTAAAAGCAAACAGATTCAAGCGGCGCATGGCACCGCGACTCAAGACATAGCCCGCTGCCCCATGCATATATCCCTCCCGGAAGTCCGATTTCTGACGGTGACCAAAGACTAGCGAAGATTCCGGATCATAGCGATAGAGAAAACGTCTCAAGTTCTCCATAATAACGTAGCTGAAAGGCAGGAGGGACAGTCAAACCCAATGAAAGGGTAAGTCGCTCCGCATTGATTCTGTCACTCACGTATTGGCATCTGCTTTGAGAAACCAGTCGTAGCCATCGAAGTGATGCGTGTAAATTGATCGCAAAGACGCTTTAACTCCGGCAAAGGTGCTACCATTGAAATCTTTCCGTAACCGGCTTCTCATGAATACCAATTTGTTGCATCGCTTGCCCCACGTGGACCTCACTTTGGCCTTCATCCTCGTAATATAAAGAGGATTCGCCAACACAAGGCACAGCACGCGAGTCTCATTGAAGAGCCAGGCCTTGTTCTGGGACTTGGGGATCACCATATTTGTCTTGGATGTCATGTGGCTGTAGTCCCAGTATTCGGTGAGGCGAATGCCCAAGATCAGACCGAGCACCAGCCCCAAGGCATTGCGAATCATTGTGCGATAGATTGAATACTGACTGGATCCACAATTGGAGATCGTTTTCCGCGGCTTAACATTTAATAGGCGCAGCAAATGCATTCACTCACGGTTGCACAGTGCCACAGTGGTTGGGATCTGCTTAAGTTTCTTAAGTTGTAATACATTTATTTAACAGCTTATAGTAATTATAGGAAAATACGGGAATAAAAAAAGGTAGGGCAGAATCCTTGAATGTGGTTTGTGGTGGCGTTTCTTCGGTAGTTTTATGGATAGGTGAGCTACTGGTTTCTGTGTGCTGATCCTCTATATCCAGAATATGCCTAAAGCCCAGACGAAGCGATGGTACTGCAAGGACTCTCTTGAGATACCGGTTAAGTACAGAAATGGCAGAGCTTGAGCAGCAATCGCGGTCCTCTGTAAAGCAAGAATATGATATCAAAAGGACAAATGTCAAAACGATCGAGTGATAACTTCACATTAATCTTGTTTGGCACATCCAACGTATTTTTTCTCGGCTTTTAGGTGGCATTCAGGCTGCCAAATGCAGGCTCCTCTGCGGCTCTTTTCCATGTTATTCCCGCTCAAAAGTTTCCCATGGCCAAGGAAATATATCAGTCGCACGGCCTCAAATGATACTCACACCACCGATAACTGTGTTTTATGTTCTTCCAACGATTTCTGGTCATCATTCCCCACCTGTAGAGGAGATCCCAGATTTTGTCTGGGGTTTTAGCAGCGCGACCAATTCAATTCGAATCACAGTTTTCTTTGTGCAGCTTCTGCTTCACAGCTCTTGCGCATATAATTTAAACAAAATTCTAACTATGATTTAGGTCTAGTTTTGAGTCCGAGTTCTACCGCTTCATCCACATCTAAAAGCCATCTGTAATGAAGGAAACTTGAATAGCAATTCCACACCAAAGCGGGGCTAATGCTCACATAAACATAACTCCTGATGGAACCATCGATTATCCCTTGAGTTTTTTGGGATTTGTGGTTTTTTCTTTGGACCAGAACTCCAGCTGTCTTTGCAGTTGCTGCTGTGGCAGGCGCTGGGGCATTGGGCGCTGGAGCAAAGGCATGCCAAAGACGCGCAGGCGATACAGCAAGTACTCGTAGATCTCAAACTCAAAGTCCTTGACGTAGTGATAGCTGATGGCAGAGTCCGAACAGCAGGTCTCCGTCTGTAAAAGAAGCAAAACTTTAAAAAAGGAAAGATCTCTGATCGCAGGAATGGCACGACTTACGGGTTCATAGAACACAATGCTACTCAACCAGCCAGTGGTTGGAAAATGTGGCACCAAATGCTTGGGGGCCAGCGGCAAAAACCGTTCGTGTCCCTCCTCATCCCTGGAGTCTCCTGCCACCACACCCACATTCTTCAGGCACTTGCCAATCTGCCGATCCTCTGCCTGCTTATTCTCCGGACAGAAGCGGGTGTTGTTCAGCGCAAAGAGATTCAGTCGCCGCAGGGCATCGCGACTCAGCACATAGCCGGCTCCACCGGACATGTAGCCCTGGGGGAAATCCGTGCGGAACTTATGCCCAAAATAAAGAGCGGCCTCGGGATCGTAGGGATAGAGAAAGTACCGCAGATTCTCCATGATAACAAAGCTGCAAAGGGAGAGACGTTAACAAGAGTTTCAAAGTTTTTGTTTCTTCCCACTCACGTATCATCGTCTGCCTTGAGAAACCAATCGTAATCCTCTCCATGATGCTTGTACGCGTACTCAAAGCCAGCGCGAACTTTGGCATACAGATTTTTACGATCTTCGGGCACACCCACATCGATGGCCCCCAGTTCCTTGTCCTCTTCGCTGCTCAGGAATATCAGCTTGTTGCAGCGGGCACCCCATGTGTTCTTCACCTTTGCGGCCTTTCTGCTGTGCCACTGGGGTATGGTCAGCACGAGGCACAGCACTCGCGTTTCATTAAACAGCCACGCGGCAATGTCCGTCTCCGTTTGAGTCTTTGTTTCGTTGTGAATCTGGGGCGTGGCAGGGGCCTGGGTGAGGGCATAGTCGCGGCCATCTGTGAGTCGCATGTTATCGAAGAGATCCGTCAGTCGTATGCCAATGACCAGGCCCAGCACCAGGCAGAGCACATTGCGATACATTCCGTGTTGGACTCCAGGCAATCACTGCCAGGGAGAGTGTTCGTAAATGTTTTGAGCAGCGCAACGAATGCATTTCGTTGCCAGCTGATTGAAGAGGCTCCCACTCTTCTTTTCTCTCGCTCAAAACGGGTTTAACAGTCGCGGGGATTGTGTTTGGCATTCATAATGAGTCACAAGTCACAGTCAAAAGAGATGTCGTCAGAAAAGAAATCACCAAAAACTCACATTCAAATCACCGATTATGTCTCCCTCTCACTTTCTGGAACGCCCGATGATCGGCGAACGCATCTCCATCTGCCAAACAGGTTTTCGAAGTAGCATATTCAGGTGTTGACCCATTTTCAGCATAAATTAGCAAACAGCTCTCTCGCTCCCGCCATTCCATTCCATTCCTCCACTCTCGCTCTCCACACTAAATCGATGGATCTCAAGCGATCTGTATAAATGAAATCATTCGGTTTATTTTTATTGCTAGATAATCATTTCATTTCATTTTCATTCGTTTGTTTAGTTTACGTTTTTGTTTTTTTTGTTTTATAGCAAATCCATGTTACAATTTGTGTGTTCCGTGTATCATTGTTAGTTTTTTGTAGGTTTTAGTTTGTATATTTACTTTAGCTTTAACCTTTTCTTTATATGTTTTTTTGTTTGTTTTTGTTGTTTAGACTAAAATGTGGACTAATTATTTTAGCGTTCGCTTTCATTTTGCTTAGCTTTGCTTTACTTTGATTTCGTCTGTGTTCTTTTACACTTTAATTTGCTTTACTGGCCATTGCTTTTGAGCCTTTTGCTAGCCCTTTGCTTCAAGCCTTACAAAATGGTTTACAAAACATTTTTTAATCGTAATATTAGTTTGTATCGTACTTAGAGCTTAGGCTTTTATAATCGATTCATTATATATGTACTTCATTTATATTTCATTATACGTTTAGTAAGTGCACTTGCCAATTTCTGTTTATCCCTCCTCGAAATCATATTCAAAATAAACAAAAATTGTAAGGCGCTAAACTCAAATACAACAACCAATCAAAAGGGGTATATGTCCGTAAGCCATAGGTTTGTTTTCTTGTTATTTGTTAGTACATTTTTTAGTTTTTAGTTTTTTAGTTACACAGCCTTAGAAACTACTTAAGGACTAAGTCGTACATAAAATCATGGGGACAAACACTACGATAATATTACGGAAAAAAAAACACGATAAATGGAACAGAAACAACAAAACTTTGGAATTTGGAGAGAGTACGTACAGTGCGTTTCACAAGCCCAGGTCGGTAGCTAGTGTTTCAGGAAAATATAGATACATACATCATAAGAGGCGATCATTGAATTAAAGCGTTCTTTGAATTAAGGCAAAAGGATATTTAATTTTTTAAATTAACTTCTGTTTTCTCTAATCGATTTACTGCTATGAAACGCACTATTGCACGGGACTGGAAGTGACAAAAAAAAAGTTGTTTAGGTTTAAAAACAAGACAATAAAACATTCTTTTTTGGAGTATTCCATAAGTAATAATGTATAACAAACATAGTTTAAAAAAATTGATATTTATATATATGCGAAAATGTTTACGTATCCTACAGGTCCGTCCCTTCCTTTTTTTGTTTCGTTTATATGTTTGACATTATAATTTCGCTTGCAAAAATATACATACATTATTTATATAGTATAACCATTATTCCGATACATTTTCAGGTCTTTTGCCACCAATTTTCTCGCTTGGTTGGTATTCTTTCTTTTTTCATGTATAAATTGTATTTATAATTAAATTTATTATGTTAGTTGTTTTTTGTTGTTGTTAATTGTTGATGGTTTTACTTTTTAGCTTGGCTTTAGACTACATTTTATCCATTATATTATTAATTAATATTATTGTTTCGCTTATCGCTTTTCCATTTACGATTCTAACATTTTTCCTTATGTTTTGTGTTATTTTTTTTGTGGTTTTTATCTGGTATTTTTCTCGTATAATTTTAGGAACCTATTTTTTAACTAGCAGAACGCTTAGATGACGCGTACAAATTTCTATGAAAAAAATGCTTTCCTATAATTTTGGGCTTACAAATAATTCATATGTGTGTTTGTGTGTGTTTGAATAACATCAAAATATATATCGAACTATATTGGTTATATGTATGTCATATCTGTATGTGTGTGTGTGTGTGTGGGTGTGTCAATGCATCTTCTATCTTAAGAATATATTATATTGTATTTCAAAAGTCCTGACAATCAAATGGTTCCATGAATGGATCATATATCCATTTGAATGTCAGCACTTGTCTGGTATCAGCACATATATCGATGATGATGGTCTATATATCGAGTAATAATATTTATATTCGCACTTATCGTTTAGCCGAATGACTATACAAAGCTTTGACAAGTTTTACAAAATTTGTTTTTTTTTTTTTAGATTTTTTTTTAAACATTGGCACGATATCTATAAATAATATATATGGTGTTATATAGCCTATGAAAAAATATATGTAAATGATTGGTTAGTGTTTTCTTTTTTTAGTTCTGATTTTTTTTACTTTCAATCCCCACAAAAAAATTCTCTAAGATGTTATATAAACCTATATTATATGCTAAACATATATGCGACCCTAGACCTACGCAAAATGTTGTGTTCGAATATCATAAAGGCGCAAACACAACGAATCCAAAAATCTGTATTGTGTATTACCCATCTGTCGCGTTGGACGTTTGACTAACTATGAATAACAATTTGTGTAATATATATAATATATGGATATAATATATCATATATGCCTGTCCTTAAACGGATTCCTAAGTAAAACTAAACAACATAAAATAATAAATTACAAGATGAACGTGTTTTTTTTTTTGTTGTAGGTTCTATGATCTGGTTGTTGCTCCCAATCGAAAGAGAGTCTTCTGGTTTCTATATATTCTTTTTAAAGCATATTCAAAGCATTCCATATATTTTTGGGCGTCTAAATGCACATGCTGCATGCCACACACGATAAAACTGCAGTACAATATATAGTTATTTTGTATACTATTTACAGCACTAAATGTTTTGTCATAAATCGAAGGATTCTAGGGGGAGGTTAGGGGCTATACACTGACTAACGATAATGGCTATATTAGTATTTTGTGCCATGGAGAATTGGTTAAAGAAAATGGATAAAGTGAGGTGGAACTAGTTTTTCTTTAGCACTAAATTATAGATGATATTTTTTCTCTCGCTGTTCAGTTTACTGAGTGTTCGTTTCTCTCTCGCTACAGTATGTAGAAGAGTTCGTTCTCTGGAACTCCTGCTACGCATTTTCTTGCTTTCTCTTGCTGTTTGTACAACGATCTCTCCTGCCACTCTCTAGCTACTCTTTGTACAACGAATTCGTTTCAACGTGTCATCTTAATCGCTAATTCCTAAGCTTAGAGCTATGGTTCCTTGCTTCACTCACACTCTTCTCTTCTCGCACACATGCGCTTTGGACTTTTGGCTTAATATACCACTTGAATATATATCTTAATCGCTAATGTTGTTTGTATATGTATATGCATCTAAAAACCAAATTCTTTCACTCACTCGCTCGCTCTCTCACTCTCGCTCACTCAATATCGCCTAGCACTTATATCTATCTGTATATCTGATATATGTTACAATTTTTCTTTCACTTATTGGCGTCCGAATTGGATGTTGATCCTCCCACAACGCCTCCCGATGAAGCTCCTCCATTTGCCTGCTGCTGGTGAGGCTGTGTGGCATGCTGTATGGTATCGGATCGACGATAGTAGAGTAGATAAGGCACCCGCGGCGTATGCGGCTGCAGCACTTGCTTCTCGCTAATCGGTTTCACCGAGCTGTCGTCATAGCGCAACCAATTGTTGTAGCCCGTGTGGAACACATCCGTAATGTAGTGCCCCTTGGAGGCCTCCTTACCGTCGTGATAGACCACAGCGAACAAACGGTAGGCTCGCTGCTTTTGGGAGGTCTTCTTTGAGCCAAGTATCTCTGCAAGAAAGATGATTAATATCCGGATATAGAATAAGAGATTGACTGGCACTCACTGGCATCGATCTTCAGTTCGGCGGGGAACTCGACTTTCTTTAGGATCTTTGTGCAGCCATCGGATCGGTAATCAAAGTACTTTAAATGCAATATCAGTACAACTGGCAGCTTCTCTAGGGTCATTTGCTGCCAGGCCACCACCTCCTGTTTGGTCTTGCTGCCAGTGACGCCCTCTAATTGATCACGACCCACCAGGATCTCTAGGGCCTCCTTGACAGAAGCGGCTTTCTGTGATTGCGGAAACAGAGTTTAAGGGTAAGTAATTCGTTAGTTAGAGTTCTACCTCCCACGGCACTCACTTCAATGTTCAATTGGAGAGTAAAGAATGGCTGAATCACATCCGTGGAGTGCTCTCCCTCACGCTGCAAACGGGAACGCAATTCTCCGCGAAAGATGTCGCTGATGGGAGTGCGTCCAAAATCTGTTTGGCGTGTGACACTGCCCTTGTTGCGATTGTTGCAGATCATCTAGAGAGAGAGAGATATTTCAATTAAATTTAATAAGTCCGTTTATATGGCATTCACTTACCTGCCAGACCTCGCCACCATCTTCAGGTTCCGGCTGCTCTTGTCCATTCTGCTGAGGTACGGGCTTGGCAATCAGTTTTATTACCTAATAAAAAACAGATACGAGAAACCTCATTAATCATTGCATCTCATAGAATATCTATCTAAAGCTTACCTCCAACATCTCATCGTTGAGTTTATTCAAAACGTAACCCAAAAACTCCTCAGCATCTTCCTGGCGACCCTCGACATGCTCCTCGCGGCTGTCGTTCCACAGCTTGTAGATATCTGTGGGCTCAAAGGCAATA
Organism: Drosophila tristis; assembly: GCA_018150885.1. Lineage (NCBI taxonomy): Eukaryota > Metazoa > Arthropoda > Insecta > Diptera > Drosophilidae > Drosophila > Drosophila tristis. Next base: position 528,867 of record JAECWT010000001.1, read on the forward strand.
TCGCACTGCAAATCCGTTCCGGCAAATTCATCTTTGCCCTTGTTCTGGGCTGCCTTGTTGAGGGTGTTCAAGCGCAGTCGCAGGCCAGTGGGCAGCGACAAAAAGTTGCTCATAAAAGACATCCTATGAAAGAAGAAAATAATCATTAGAATACTCTCTAAGGCAGATAGAATTTTTGTCATGTTTGTGCCTGATTCTGCAGAGAATCTCCATTGAAAGGGAGGACTCTCCTTGAAAGACCAGTGCACGTGCACGCGACTCCAACGCCCAGCGATTGCCGTCAGAACGAAGACAACGCACTGAACGCAAAGCGAAGCCGCGCATTTATTCTGCCACAAACGTAACACAAACGCCAGAAAGGTGCCTGGGTGTCTGTTGACTTGTCTGTGGCAACGTTTCCCCTTTATTTGTAACCCTCACTCACATGGCATTTACTGTGGGCGTCTTCACATCACTCAGGACCGCCGCCTGCTTGGGTATCGATCGCAGCAGATTGTAGAACGGCGAACAGCCCAGCAGCGCCTGGAGTATAGAGTTAATGTAGCAATAGTTTGAGCGATTGGTCAGTCCCCTGGGACGCAGACTAATGGGCGCCAAATTGGTCTTCTGGCGTGTCAGGAAATCTGCATATTTGTTGGTCCACTCATCAAGTTGGGCCGCCGGACGCGCAGCAGGCTCTGGCTTCAGTGGTTTGATAGATGCCGAGGGACTGGGCGCTGGCATCGCCTGTGCAGAGGCAGCCGAATAGGAGAGCGTTCCGGGTGTAATCAAAGGCGTGATGGGCGCAGGCACGGGCGCTGGGAGTTGCAGTTGCTGATGAGCGGTCGGCGCGGGCAAAAGTGGCTGAAGTTTTGGCTGTGGCTGTGGCTGCAGTTGCGGTTGGGGCTTCAATTGTGGTTTTGGTGGGGGCTGCAGCTGTGGCTGTGGCTGTGGTTGTGGCTGAGGCTGTGGCTGCTGCACCTGTGGCTGCTGCTGCTGCACCTGTGGCTGCTGCTGCTGCTGCACCTGTGGCTGCAGCTGAGGTTGAGGCTGTGGTGGTGGTGCTGCTGCTGCAACTACTACAGTGGCCTGTGGCAGTGGTTGTACCGGTAGCTGTGGCTGAGGCGGTGCCAACTGCAGCACTGGCTGTAGAACTGGCAAAGGTGCCGTTGCCGGCGTTGGTTTGTTGGCCTCGTAGGGTGCCACCTTGGCCACTGGCTTCTTGTTGGCAAACAGACTTGCCCACGAGGGCTGCGAGCTCTCGGCGCTGTTTTGGTTGCTCTGCGAAGCGGGTGGTGCGGGCGGCGCCAGATTCAGTGGCGGCTGGGGATTGGCGGAAGTGGAGGAGGATGCGGATGAAGATACCACGGAGCTTAGGGCTGGCTGCTCGTAGCCAGTATGCTGCCGCTTGGCCGCATAGCTGCTGTAGGTCTTGGTGGCTGCCGCTGGCGGTGCAGCATATTGCTGCTGTGTGGCAGGTTGTGGCTGCTGCAGCTGCTGGTGGTAATGTGATTGCTGCTGTTGAGGTGCTGCTGCCGTCGCATTGCTCGTCTCTTGCTGCTGGAAATGGCTCGGCGTTGCTGTTATGCTCGCCGTTGAGGTAGTTGTTGCTGCTGCAGCTACTGTGGCTCCTCCCTGCTGACTGTTCTTCCGCTCAAGCAGTGGGGCATTGCTTGCCACCGGCGACGAGGGAACCTTCATCGTTCCATAGGTACGCACTTGTGGTTGTTGCTGCTGTTGTTGCTGCTGTTGCTGCTGTTGTTGTTGTTGATTGTTGCTGCCACTGCTGCTGTTGTTGACGCCGCCACCGCTGCTGCTGCTATTGCTGCTGGTGCTGCTGTTGTTCGTATAATTATTCTGATAGTGCTGCTGTTGGTAATGCTGCTGATTGGTGTACGTCCTTGTGGTATGACTGTAGCCGCCAGATTTGCTGAACCCTGCACTGCCTCCTGCTGCTGCTGGTGCAGCTCCTGGACCATTGTTCACATTGTTAGGCGATGCCGTCACCGACACGGACTGCGTAGACTTCTTGTGCTGCGCTGAGTTTGTCCAGGACATGGTCTTTGTGGTCTGTATCCCCGTCTCGCTGCTGTTGCTGCCTCCTGCGCCCTGGTGGTGATGATTGTACTCCGACGAGTATTTGCGGCGCACCTGATGCTGCTGCGATTGATTGTATTGCTGTGGCGGCTTTCGCACTTGCTGCTGTGGTGCCTGCTGCTGCTGCTGTTGCTGTGGCTGCTGCTGTGCCTGCTGATGCTGCTGCTGTGGCTGTGGCTGATGTTGCATCTCCTGGTAGCTGGTCTGTGGCTGCTGTTGGTGGTTCTGTTGCTGTGGTATCACCACTGGGGATGTCTGTTGCTGTTGATGATGCTGTGGTGCTGCCTGCTGCTGCTGCTGTTGAGGTGCCACTGTTGCCACTACCAAATTGGTGGCCACTTTCGTTGCCTGCTTCTCAATTTGCTGGGGCAACTTTTGCTGATGTTGTTTCGGTGGAGGAGGATGTGCTTGTTGCTGCTGCTGTTGCTGTGGCTGCTGCTGCTGCTGCTGTTGTTGTTGCTGATACTCCATTTCGATCTGCTGTTGTTTTTCATTGCTCAGAATCTCCTCCAAAGGAACTTCATTATTATTGTTTATCAAATTTTTCTCAGCAACTGGAAAAGAAATGGAAAAAAGTAAAATAGAGAATCAGTAAAAGGCATTTTCTTTTGCCTGATCACCCGACAAAAATTCAATTGCCACAAGCCACAAACTAATTTACAATATCCCCCCACATAATTGATGCCAATTGATTGCTAAACGATGCTAAAATAATCTTCAACTTCAGCGAGCGAGCAGAGCAGAGCAGCACTTTATTGTGGGATCGAATTCTGTTCCGTCATTAAACAGCCGACAGACACATAATGAATTTCTGGATGGTACGATGGTACCATCGTAAATATTTTGCTCTTCCCAGCAATTAAAATGTTTTATGCCGACCCTTCATTCAATTGATTTGTTTTTGTCAAGTCCACAAAAAGGGGAACCATCTGCGATACAGAAAATTTCACAAACAATAGTTTAAGTCAATACATTTACATTTAAAAAGATCCGTTTGATCGGTACAGGTATTATTAACGTGCAGTGCTGCATGACGCGCGAACGCTTCTTATGGAAACCTTACAAAAATCATCCTTTCAGCTTTAAAAGTTTTAAGGGATCAATATTTTTAAGGGCTGAACAAACGATCTGCAAAGAATATCAAACAGCTCCCGCACCCAAAGACCTGCCCCTTTCTCTCTTATTTTCCTCTGATTCTAGAGAAACCCCACAAAGAGAGTTATAGACGTACCCATACTCTGTTCTTTTGTGATGCTGTTGCTGTGGTGGTTTACTGCTCTATAAAATACTATTTACAGTGATAAGCAGACCGACCGCCCAACAGGCCTTCAATTTTGTCCAACAGATTGCCTGTCGGGGGCCGCTATCAGTGCAAATAGAAAACATAACTAATCCATGTCAAAAACGCGAGTAGTCTACGAAGGTAGAGTGGGGCGGAGAGTACACGAAAAAAGACTATTTGTTCGGCAATCGACAAGCCGCCAATACAAAAATGATTATTAAATCACAATAAAACTCCCCCCATTGTACAGGCGAACTTCGGCACTCGATTGCCACTGAGATAAGGGTATACGCAAGATAAAATACATTATTCGACATGCGATGCGATAAGAAATGATGGGAAAAGTGAAAAAGTGAAACAGAGAGGGATGAGGAACAAGGTTAAGCCAACAGAGGAGTGAATAAGGGAAAAACGGGAGACGAGTCAACATTCACATGATCCACATCCCAATGTCATCCCAATCGATGACAAAACAGAAGCAAAATGTTGTCCCAAGATGATATGAGGCAATGCCTTCTCTGAAATGAATCAATAAAATGCAATCGCAGTCTTGGGAAATGGGTCATGAAATCTGCCTAAATCTCTTTTGAATTCGATGAAAATTAGGGCAGCAGATTTCCCATTTTGTTGGTCGTCAAATTCCCGATATGCCTGGGTTTTAGATCACCAGATTGCCAGGCGGAAATTTATAAATTCTCAAATTTCTGGTAGACACCATTTGTGGTCCAATTTCTGAGTTGCGAAATGTACTTGTAATTATTTTTAAACGTATCTCAAAACGTGCTAAAACTACATGCATATGCCACATATATTTGAGCAATTCCTTTGATCTACAAAAAGGCACTATTTAGACACACATTAGCAGAGTACTTCTAACGAAGTGCTTTCGTTCGACAATCGAAAGATAGGCGGTGCTAAACGCCTACTTATCAAGTGTCCGCCCTCTCCATACTCCACTCCACACCACCTCTGAAAGGGAGGCCCCTTCGCTGAACATCATATGACAGTCTGAGAGCAAGCAAACCAAACATTACCCCGAATGTCCCCACTCTCTGGAGATAGATATCCACGGAATTCTGAATGTGTTAATTAATTTCAATTAGCAATTAACGAGCGACTCTCTCACAGAATTATTAAATACTTCAATAAATATAGCACAAAATCGAAAATAAAAACCAACTACAAACAGAGATATTTGTATGGAAATTTGTGGAGCTGCCGCAGAAGCAGCCGCAGCTGCTGCCATAGAGATTAATGCATTTAAAATAGTGGAAATATATTTTATAGTATATATGGAAAAAAATCTATGCCAGGGTGTTAGCTTTTGGGTTGCAATAGCAACAGCTTTTGATATACGTTACCATAACGATAGAATATATGGGGGGGTTCTATAGAAAGAGAGAGAGAGCGAGCGAGCGAGAGAGTGAGAGAGAGACAGGGGGGCTTCGATCCGTGTGCTGTCACAAGGTTGGATGGATAATTACAGACATGAGTGCACAGGTAAATTGCAATAAGTTGACTGCACCAACAATAGCAACAGAAATAACAACAATAGCAACAGAAACAACAATAGCAAACAAGGAAATTGTCAGGCACGAAACACACAACGAGTGAGAATACGAATACGAATACGAGACTGTACTTAATTTCCATTTGTCATTTCAATGCGTTAGATGGGAATAGTGGAAAACAGAGACAGCAAAAGGGATGGATGGAGAGTAGTGGAACTATAAATATCCATTAGAGTATTGCTGTTCCCTTCTTCACTTCATTCCACTTCGAATTTTGCTGGGGAAATACTTAACAATAAATACTGAATAATACTAACGAAAAATACTAACATAACTAATAAATATTGCTTACAAAAATTCGCCTTCATTCACATACAACAACTTTTACCGCTGCCCTCAAAATTATAACAGTATGCAATGTGTATAACAGTTGCTTACAGCTTCATTGAATTTCGTAACAAATTTGGTATCCGTGATCCGATCCAAAATAATCAACAAAAATGGGTCAAATTTGTGTTTCATTTATGGACATATAGAATAAACCCCCTTATCCCCCCGTATTTGTTCTCGCATTAAGCGCTGCCCATCAATCTAATTGTTGCTGTTATTGAAAGCGCGATTTTATTCAATTTTTATTAGCTAGCAACAGAAGCGGCAGACAGCAGAGGCAAACAGCATCGGCAACGTCTGAGGGGCACACACATATAGGCTTATTCTCTATGAGTAATTTGAGCTTATTGAGCTTCGATCCCATAGCCCCATAGCCACAAAGCGAGAGATCTACGAGTATGCATATGCAAACACGATATGGGGGCGCTTTTAATTGAGAGAATCAACAACGAGTGAAAAGTGAACAAACAATCGAGTTTCATGGTTCATTTGGGAATCAAAACAAAACGCGTTCGTTGACCACAAAACAATTATCACAAGACTTAGAATATATGTAGTATATATGTATGTATGTAGTACTATATACATAGTTCTATATACTTGTAAATGTATCTCTTAGGCCCATATGCACCACCACCCTCTCTCTGTCACTCTTTTTGCGAGTATGTAGATACGAGTACAATACATGAAATTGTTGATTAGTTGTTAATCAGTCACTGACTGACTCACACCATTACAAAAATAGGGAAATAATAAAAGAAAGAACAGAAAGAGGCCAACAGTGGTCGAAGCTTTTGATACCCTTCCCTTTATGTCTTCATTCGGTTCTGATACAATTTGATACATCGAATGGTAGCTCTTTTCTGATTTTCTTTTTTATTTAAGTAGCCAAAGAGATACCTCAGCAAATGGCAATTGACAGAACCCTCTACTGAAGGAAGTTCGCATTGACAACAATAATTTTTCAAAGGTAAGTTATATAATTTTGGTAACAAATTCTGTTTAGCACTTATACGTTATTTGTATGGCAGGTGCTTTAGCTGTAATTTGAGAGTGAATTTTTGTATGAACTGTAGTATTCATATTTCTACAAATGCCCAATAAATCTTTACTTTTTTACAGGTCTGCAAACATCCCCTTGATATCACCATACCCTACCCCTTGCAAGGGGGTACAAGAAAAACAAACCAAAGTCCGTCCAAAGTTGGGTTAAGCGTGGAAACAAAGGAATGCACATAACGCATAAAAATGCTGAGATTTGAAGTATATAAAAGTGTGAATATGATATGTGTATGCGCGGTACGAGTGCATGTGAGGAGGCATGTGGAAGTGGAGTGAACACAGGATGAGAAATGGTGGGGGAATGGGAAAGTTTCGTAAGCGGCGAAGAAGGCATTGTATGCGTAACGATTCGACCACGCTATTGATTTGAATGCCGTAAGCCCGTACCCACCACCCCTTTTTATCGTGGCTTTCTACTATTATGCGGCATTCTCAGTACTTTATACGCTGACTCTTCTGTGGCTGCGGCTGCCCCTTCATGGAAATATGATAGCTAATCTACAGCGCGGGAAAACCCTGCCCCTTGGCAACGGGGCAACCAAAAGCTAACAGCAGAGCAGAGACACCCTGTTGAGGGTAGCTTCTCTTTGGCAATTGTTTTGTTTCTACTGCAATTCAATTGAATTCATTTGTGTCAATTTACAATAAATAATACCCAAAGAATAGAAGGCGAATAACGACTTTCTCGCTCACTCTCTCTCTCTCAATAAATGAAATGGCGAGTGCCATTCCGATTCCGATTGCGAGAGTGAAAATTGCATAATTCTACAACAGATGAGCGACCTTCGCCTTCGCTTCATGCCGGCAGCAGCAGAAGCACTCCCATCCTCATCATCATAAGAGGAAAATAAAAAAGAAACAAAACAATAAAGTTAGTCGGAGCGAATGGTATGATATCGGGGGAATTATATACAATGTATATACAAGAAAGGGAGAGATGTCATAAAGGGTGGCAAGGGCAAGGCAGGGGGTCGCCGCATCGACTGAACGAGAGCTAAGGTAAACTGACAGTTGAGCGACAGGGGCAGTGCCAAGGACACGCGCGTCTGTTGTAATGTATATCCTTTCATCACCCACTTCTGTTGAACTCCCACATCATTAACATATAAATGCGTAGAGCGTAGAGCGAAGAGAGCGCGGCTCCATTCAGCCATGGGCTAGATACAAATGTACCTGACAGATGTATACAGACAGACCCCAAACAGAGGCCAGGCTCGAGCGGCTTAAACGCGTTGCATACTAAGCAAAAGCAGCAACAAGTTGAGCGCGGGCGATTGACTACGCAACGTCAGAGAGCAAGGTAAAACATGTCACAGCCGCCACAAACTGCGTCATACATACTACTACTAGATACTGTGTGTGTATCTATGAGATGTTGCTGTTGCTGTTGCTGTAGCTGTAGCTGTACACATGTTTATCTATGTATCCGTTAGATATGTATGTAAGAGGCAAAGCGGCAAAAGAAAATCTGAACAGCGTAAAAAACGAAACAAAGCACATTGACTGCACACAACGCGGCGTTTGCACAATTTTCATTTTCATTAACAAAGAAAATGCCCCCCTAGCACCACCGTGCTTAACAGTAGGAGGAAGGAACACACACAGAGGAAGGTGGTGGCACATAGGGGGTGTGCTCTGGTGGATTGTCATGGCTTTTATTGAATTGCTCAGGGTCATCGTCATGGGCGTCGCTTGGTTCATTCAACCTTTTTTTCTGGAATAATGAAAAGAACAGAAGATGTGGCAAGAGAAGGAAGCTGCTTCCCTCTTTCTCCGCCTCTGTTCTCTCTGTGAAAGATTCATTGCGAACATCTGTGATATATAGAGGCCCATCTCTTACCCTCTTGGCTGCCCCTTTGATTGCTCCTCCTCCTTCCTGCCTCTAGAATGTTCTTCTCTTTCTCTATGTGTTTTGGCCCCATTCCCACAGTGTGGGAATTCACCCAGCATTCTTGTCAAATGGTGCAACTAATTTAAAGACACCTGCTGCCGCATGTGGGGCGTATCATCTGAATGCCCTCCCTCCACTCTCTTTCTGCCATCGCCTACCCCCCTTGTCAACCGATTGCAGCGGTCAAGCTTTGCCGCGTGCCACGTGTAGGAGGGATTAAGCCATGTCCTGGTCCTGCTTTTGCATTTCATGTTCCATGCATTTATAATTTAATCCTATATGCGAATATGCGAGGCGGCACACGCGCTCTGCTGTTGCTGTTGCTGTGCCTGTGGCATTACAGTTTTGCTCTGCCGCTGCTGCCGTATTATATTTCCCTTTGAGTGGATTTTATGCACGCGCCTTTCACTAAATAGCAATTTCCTTTGCACAGCAAAAGTATTCAAGGAAAATGTGGAGGCGTTGGCCATTTGAGCTCTTCTAATGCGCTAATCATGGGGGAAGCTTGCAAATCAAATTATGGCACAAACAGGCAGGCAGGAAAAAACTAAAGGAAGAGGCTGCAAAAAGCCAAGGCAGAGAGCAGAGGGTATCAAAGGCACTGGCAGGAAGAGAGCCCCTCTGGCGTTGACCCACAATATCGAGTGCATGCATGTGTGTGTGTGTATGTGTGGTGTGCCCCCAAGAGTTTATCTGAGTGTGTGTGTGTGTGTGTTTGTGACATGGAATTTTTATGAATGACATTGACCGACCAACAACCAACCAACCACCCAAAGGAAGACTAATAGACCGAGCGACCGTACACTTCTTAAGCCACCCCTTGAGAGAACCCTTCTCTCTCTGGCTTGGTAAGCAAGAGAGCGGCATAGCGCCATTCCGCCTCAAGAGTCTCTTAAGAACAAAAAAACACACACACACACCAAAGTGGTCTACGTCTACGACCATAGCACATGGCACCACCGCCAGCAACAAACTGTTATAAACCAGAAACCAAAGCACATTTTTCGTACGAGTTTTATGACCTGGCAACAAACGCGAGACGCAAAAGGGCTGGAATATCGAGATACTTGAGGAGGGTAAAACCGGCGGCGTCGTCGGCGGGGGCTTATCACGCTGTCCATGTCGAATGCATTTTATAGGTGGAAACACGCTAAGATAATGTACGGATTATACAATCATCGCACTCGAATGGTAGTTTTGTTGGCGCCTAAAAGGCGGCATACGAAAAACCTATTCTCCCACACGCACAACCCCACACACACACACATGCGTAGGATTTAAAAGTAAAAGTCTTTGGGGGTGGGGTGTGGGCGGTCGGTCGGACAGAGAGGTTAACCTTTAACCTAAATCGCAACTAAAGAGCGCAACAGTTTTGTCGTATGCTCTTTGCTTCTGGGCATAAGCTCTGCTCTGTTATACGAACGAACTGTTATACGGGTCGTTCGTTTGGTCGCCATGTGGCGCGCCAGCGGCTACCGGTTTTTCATGCTTTCCCTCGGCAACAGAAACAACAATTCAAAAATACCACCCCACTGGAGGAGGGGCACGTAGGGGGTTGTTTGCGCAAATCTCTGTCTCTGAGAATTCCTTCTCGACTTCCTCTGCTCGACTCTCTGCTGTTCAATCAGCTGTTCAGGCGTATGAGAACCAAAACCAGCGACAACAAAGGCTCATCATCATATACCTGCAAAAGCCCAAGAGAGCAACAAAAAAATAATTCACCTGAGAGAGAGAGAGAGAGAGAGCGAGCGAGAGGTTCTTTCACATGGCGGCTCGCGAGAGTGGAGCTTGCGCTCTATGCGCTTGAACTTCAAATGCATTCTAACGCAGAGAGACAGAACGAGAGAGAGCCATTTAGTTTTCGCATTTGTATTTTTTGTGTTTGCCGTTTTACAACGTTTTTCAAATTGTCTTTGTTGCTACTGCTGCTGCTGCCGCTGTGTGTGCTTTGTATATCGTATAACAGTGGCAGTGGCACTGTCACTGCTGCTGCTGCTACCGCCTCTTGGCTTTTGGTTACGACGAATTTTCATTCCGCAGCGAACGGCGCACCAGTCAAGAACAGAACGTGGAACATTGACGGAGAGAACCGAGACGCGGAGCGACGTGTGTTCTGTGTTCCTTATTAATTTCGTTGGCATCTCTCTATATATCTCCACCACCATCAAAACCCTCCTCCTACCCCCCCACCCCAAACGACTCAGCCATCGCTGTACAAGCGGTCAGCACAAAGAAAAAAGTCAAAATTATTTGAATTGAAAACTACAACAAAAATCAAAACAGCAACGACAGCTGCGGGTTGTTGGTTTGGGGCGGAAAATGCAAATGCAGCTGAAAGTGTCCGGACGCGTGAATGTTGTGTGTTGACGATGAGAACCACGTAAGCTCGATGTGAGTGTCGTCTACTTACTCCCCTTCCCACCCGTGTGCCGTGTGTGGTGTGGTGTAAGTTCTACCGTGCTTCACCGCCGCTCCGCCGTTTATCGATCACAACGGTTTTTCAGCGGTCACCGCTTCAACCGTTGGCCGGAGGACGTTCTTTAAACCAATATTCAATGCTCAACAAAACTCAAAGACACCAATTAATTATACAATTGCAGTGGCAGTGGCAGTGACTATTACGACGTACAGCGGCTACGTACCTATCATCGAGAGTACCGTACGTACACGTACAGCACCCCCGAAAAAAAGCCAGCAGTGCCGAAAAAGCACATGAACTAGAAGCAGAAACAGAATCTGAAACAGAAGCAAAGGCAAAGGCAACGACGGGCAAAGAAATAACATAACTAGAAGCAAAGACAGAAGGCAGCAGAAAGCAAAGAACAAACAACAAAAAAAAAGTGGCAAAGTCAGGGAAATCTCGAGGAGAAGGAAGCAAGCTGAAGCTAACAACCAAAACAAAACATTCTGCCGTGACCTCAGCGATGCAGCTGCAAGTGCAACGGTAAAACAAAAGTAAAGCAAACAACAAGAAATAGCAGCAAAAGCACAGCAGCACAAAACGTGACAAATTGCAAATGCAAAATATAAAAAAAAACACACAAAAATCCTCATAATTAAATATTCGAAAATACATATTTGAAAATCTATTAAATATTCCAATTCGGAAAGGCACAAAGCGTGACTTGACATAGTTTTTAAAAAGCTAAAAGTATTAACTAATTTTTTAGTGTAAAGAGCTCAAAGTGCACATAGACAAGAAGTGCGACGCGAGCAGCAGCAGCAGCAGCAGTAGCAGCAGCAGAGACCTTATAGATATTTTGAATATATGCACACGGCCTACGCCTATCTATCGCTAATAAATAAATAAATTTATTTATCAAAAGTAAATGAAAGCAAAAACAAAACTCAATAACAATTGACAAAAACAACAGCCAGAGCAAGCACACACACACATAACGGCGCATGCAGTCGCAGTAAGACAGGAAGAGTGAGAGAGAGAGAGAGAGGGAGTGAGAGCAAAAGCAAAAGCAAATATTAAAAGAGACTGAGTGCAAAAGCTTGGGAGAGGGAGAGAGAACACAGTGGCAAATGCTGCTTGGCTGTCCGAGGGGGTGAGCCAGAGAGCGACAGAACGATAGCGTGAGAAAGAGAGCAGCAGCAAAGATAAAAACAGAGTCACAACGTCGGCATCGGAATTCTCGACATCGCCAGTCGAAAACGGTAACGGGAACAGACGAGGCGCGGGCGCACACACTTCTTCCTCCTCCAACCATTCTCGCTCCTTGCACTCTTTCATTTTACTCCGTCGCGTGTGCGTGTGCATTAACGGATTAGACGCATAGACGCATAAACGCATCACATCACAAGTACCGCTGCATCATGGTGGATACCAATGGCGGAAGTAATACCGCTGTGTCGGGCAACTCTGCGGCACGCCTGCGCAAATTCGATCGGACGGACAGCGAGCTGGCCTGCGAGGAGGCGGCCCACTTGACCGCCGAACAGAACGACACTCCGGAGGACGAGAACGACGAGGAAAACGAGGATGAAGACGATGAGAGCGAATATGGGGAATTGCCGCCACCGCCGGACGGTGGCTATGGCTGGGTCATCTGCTTTGCCAGCTTCATGTGCAACATGATCGTCGACGGCATTGCCTACACTTTCGGCATCTTTCTGGAGGAATTTGTGGCCTACTTCCACGAGGGCAAGGGCACCGTGGCCTGGGTGGGGAGTCTCCTCTCCGGAGTGTACCTCAGTGCCGGACCCATCGTCTCGGCGCTGGCCAACAAGTACGGCTGTCGAGCGGTATGCATCGCTGGGAGCATCATCGCCTGCATCGCCTTTGTTTTGAGCACTTTCAGCAATTCCGTGAGCATGCTGATGCTCACCTATGGATTCCTGGGTGGATTCGGCTTTGGAATGATCTACCTGCCGGCGGTGGTGGCCGTGGGCTACTACTTCGAGACGAAGCGTTCGCTGGCCACGGGCATTGCGGTATGTGGCTCGGGTTTTGGCACTTTTGCCTTTGCTCCCCTTGCCACGTACCTGCTGGAGGAGTATGGCTGGAAGAATGCCATCCTCATCTTTGCCGGTCTCATACTCAATTGTGCCATCTTTGGCGCCATGATGCGACCCCTAACGTACCCCAAAAAGAAGAAGGTGAAGCCCCTGATGCAGCGCATGTACGAGGAGAAGCAGATGCAGCTGGAGCGTGGCTCCTTTGCAGGTTCGCATTTCATGGTCCAGCTGCCGGATGGCACCATGGAGCGGAAACTCAAGATGCCCCTCAACGCGGACCCTGGCGTCCATTCGAGCCTCAACCTGGAGCTGCTGGCCCAACAGGCCGGCGGCCTGCATCCCGTGTCCACGCTCCCAACCATCACCGAGTCAAAGGTGGTGGATGTGCACCAGTCTCCGCCCAATGCCGACAGCAATGGACAGCTCTCTGCTGGCGGACGTCCTCCCCGTCGGCCGCATCGCAACTCCGAATCGGATAACAGTCCGTACCACTCGCAGGATGGAGCAGCCATGACCAGGAACGCCTCACAGCCCGCCTTTCTGGCCAGCGACCATCACGGTCTGCCCAAGAACGGTTCAGTGCCTTCGTTCAATCGCGTGCGCAAGACCTCGGCATCGGAACGCTTTCAACCATCGCTGGCGGCCATCAGAGCCACCTCTCGCAATGATCTGGAGGCGGGCGGTGGCGGTGATTTCACCACATCAAAGATGTCGCTCTCCCAGCGGCAGGGCAGCAGTGGCAGCGGCAAAATGGTGCGACCCATGTCCCGCAAGGACATCTTCTACTCGGGCTCCGTCACAAATCTGCCGCAGTATCAGTCACAGAAGTCCCTGGCTGGCTATCGAAACTCTGTTCTATCACTCACGAAGTACGAGAAGAGCATGCAGAGTGTCCATAAGTTGGATCGCCTGCAGGACGCCGAGAAGCATCGCGAGGAGTACGACCTTTGCCCGTGCCTGGGCATACCCGATTCGGTTAAGTCTGTGGTGAACACCATGCTGGATGTGAGTCTGCTCAAGGATCCCGTCTTCATGCTGATTGGAGTGTCGAATATCTTTGGCATGGCCGGACTATACGTGCCCTTTGTGTATTTGGTGGATGCGGCCAAGGAGCACGACATACCCAAGGGAGATGCCGCCATGCTGCTGTCCATCATTGGCATCACCAATACAGTGGGTCGCGTGTTCTGCGGCTGGGTGGCGGATCTGCCGCAAGTCAACTCTTTGCTGCTGAACAACTGCTGCCTCCTGGTGTCGACCATCGCAGTGACCCTCACCCCGCTATGCTACAGCTACTCGGCGTACATCACGATGTCGATATTCTTTGGCTTGGCTATCTCTGGCTACATCTCGCTAACGTCAATTATCCTGGTCGATCTGCTCGGCCTGGACAAGCTCACCAATGCCTTTGGCCTGCTCATCCTGTTCAGAGGATTCGCCGCCCTGATTGGCACTCCGCTGGCCGGCGCCATCTACGATATAACGCACACGTACGATCTGCCCTTCTACATGGCAGGCGCTCTGTTTGGCATCTCGACGATCACCAGCTTTTTGGCCCCCTGCCTGAAGCGATGCAGCCCCTCGGATGAGACGCCCGTCCATGTGGAGACTCTCACGCCCATAGATGAGGAGCAGGATGAGGAGGCGGAGGATGACGAGGATCAACCCATCACCATAGTGCCCAAGATCATCAAAACGCTGGCCAGTCCGCAGCAGGAGGAGCCGCCACACCCGATGTTTCCGCACCAACAGAAGAAGTCCGCAGAAGCAACGACATCGGAATCAAAGCTCTAAGTATTCAAAAGGGGCAGTAGGCACGTGGGGCACAGAAAAGAGATGAATTTACATAGGCAAGAGGGGGGAACACCAGGGAACGATTGAAAGATCCAGCCAGATATTTTTCTATAACTTATATACAGAAAGTGGGTCGAATGAAAAGCGAGTATTGTAGAGAGAAAGAGATCACACACACACACACACACACACAAAACTAAAACATATATACAAGGATCGTAAATATATATTATATATAAATGATATATACTATAAAAAGCCCCAGCAGCAGCAGCAGCAACTATTACTAACAGCAGCAGCAGCATAGAAGATTGCTTTATGCTGGAATTTCTACAAGGAACTTGGCTTTAGCTTTCAGATAAGATTCCAGGGGCGGAGGGGAAGAGACCTTCAGCTTTTATGGCTACTAATAAAATAAATATTATATGCTCATAAATCACCAACAACACAAAAAAAAAACAACAAAGAAGCAAGGAAAGGAAATCAACAATGGGGTAAACTGATATACTAATGATATCGATTATAGTTTTGCAACTGTTATACAGCAACAAAAACTCACACAAAATATTGTATAAAATAATTTCTATTATTTGTTTTGTTATTAAAGAAAAAACCTTACGATTACTATTAATACTATTAAAGATTTATGATTATTGTGTAATAATTATAGGAATTATAGTTGTTGTTGTTGTTACAAAAAAACGGCGAGCTGTTATAACAAAACAAAAAAATGTGTCATACAAAAGTAGCGAGAGAATTCTAACGTGTATCTTTAACGAGTAAAAAATGTAGCAAAGAGTAGTGCTAGAAATAGTATATGTATGTGTCTGTAGAGTCTATAGAGATCTGAAGCGGGTGGTGGCCCGAATAAAACTTAAAAGAAGAGAGTCGACGGCCGACAGCGGCGACGGCAACAACTATTAAAAACTAATAGATTTTATATTTTTTAAGAAACGAGAAATGCTACAAAATCTAAACTAAACACAAACACACACAAAAAAACCAACAACACAACAACAGCGGAACTTTAAAAATAAAAACTAAAATTGTTTTCAATTTTAAATAATTAATGTAAAAAAAAAACCAAAAAAAATACAACTTTTATGTCTCATTTTACAAACAATTTCAAAAAGTCCACATCCAGAAAAAGCAAAATAAACTTGAATAGAGAAACGTCAAAAGAAAGGAAAGAGCAGAGCAAAAAGCAAAGAGAAATCGCCAATAAAAAAACGCAAATTAAATAAAAGAGTCTAAAATAAAAGTAGAAAATACATTTTGCAGGCTTGTTGTGCCTTCTGTTATACTGTTATACACCAAGAGGAACAAAGAGGTCGCAAATCGAGAAGAGAAGAGATGACAAATATATATTGTACGTTGACGTGTTATACATACAATACATATACCTTTTTGAAAACAAAAAATATCCAAACAAAAAAATATTTAAAAATCCAACAAAGCAATGAGCGAACGAAAAATATTACAGCTACAGCTACACGCAGCTACCAAAAAAATACAAAAAATGCAAGAAATATTCTAAAAAACTGTTATACGCATAAGAATGGGCGGGTAAAAAACCAAAAGAACAATAAGTGTTTGAGGAGATTGAGAGAAAAGAGGAGAAGATCGATAAATAGTAATAAAGAAATTGCCATACATTTTAACAACATTTCCAAAGATATTCAATGTTATGTATATTTCCCTAGTCAAGCGGAAGCACATGTGGCGCTGTTTATAATCTGTTTTAACAAAACGCTGCTCTAAAATCCATCGATCAAGCCAAACAGATAGTGAAAAAAAACCTCTTTCTTTCAGACTTAACATGTTGCATTTATCGGTAGAGCTCTTACCACCTTCGAGGGCAGGCTTCTTCTTGGGTGTCGTGCGCCGCCGCTTACTGGGTGGAGAGAAGAACATGACTGTGGCATCGTAAACCTTCTCAGAGCCCCCATTTGATTAGGCTAATCAATAGCCTAGGGGTCTGGCTATAGGTAGAGCGCTATGTACGAACATTACTAATTGTAGAGGCCACAGGGCCGTATCGATATCGCCTATCAATCGACTAGTCTATGAACAAACACTTGGGTGGCTGCTATCGGACGCTATTTATACGAATGCCCCGAGAGACCAGACCACACCAAGTGCTACGAAAACAGAAATAAAACTGGCACATTCAACGAAAGGGGAAAGAGTGTAACAGCCGGAGTGAGACAGCGACTGGAACCCAATCAGTTTGTCAATTCGAGCACTTCATACGTCTATTAAGATATTTCTGACTCGTACAAGTGGTTCGATCAACCGCATGGGCAGAAGATCCCATTTATGGCGTGACTTTTGTACTGCAAAAATGGGAATGCAATTCCTCAAGTGATTAATAATTAGTTTTAACAACAAATCCAAGTGGGAATAAGGGGGTAAGAAGTAACCACAGCTTGGACTCTGCATCGGCTCTCATTTTGATAAGCGCGCAAAACGAACGACAAACAACACGACGGGAAGCCGCTTGTGCAGCTGATTATAGAAAGGGGGTAGAGCATTTCAAACAACAAATGCAACGGCAGCAGCGGTGCCGTGCCTGTTGGTGGGGCACCACCAACTCCACATAAGGGCAGGGGACCAAAAGCCAAAGCAAAAACCATAGCCATAGCCATAGCCACTGGCCTAGCAACAACCAAACGTACGATGTACTGCTGATGACAATGTTGTTTTTTCCCCTGTGGCTCATGTGACGAGGCAGTGGCTGCTACTCTCCACTTCACCTGCCCAGAAAACACTCCATGGAACGACCGTAAGCTGAGCAGAGCAGTGGAAGCGTCAGCGGAGCAGCGGGAAAAGCAAAAGTAAGCAAAAAAATAAAAATAAAAAAAAACTGCATATAAACACGACGTTATCGAAGGCATGCCATGACAAATTCCAAAATACAAATGGAAAATACAATAAAAGAGAAATAAAAAGAGAAGCCAGGGCAAGTCGACGCTTGGATATGCTGCCTAAAGCTGTGAAATCCCCCCTTCTATCCATATCCAGTCTCCTTGAGGCATCACAAACTGCTCTGCCACCTCGATATACCCCACAGAAAAGGGCATTCGAACTTAGTGAAAGAACA
This sequence comes from Drosophila tristis, assembly GCA_018150885.1. Taxonomy (NCBI): domain Eukaryota; kingdom Metazoa; phylum Arthropoda; class Insecta; order Diptera; family Drosophilidae; genus Drosophila; species Drosophila tristis. Next base: position 546,440 of record JAECWT010000001.1, read on the forward strand.
ACAATGCTTATCAAAAAAAGGCATCGAACAAATTGAGTTTAAATTATGAACAAGTGATTCGATTCTCCCACTTGGCAGTAATTGAAAATGGGAACAGCTCGATAGAATACACAAACAAAGAGCGAGTCATTAATGACATACTACTCGTATGCCCTACAAATACCATCAACATATGATTTCCATAATCTATTATTGCGAATATTGTGAGTTACACTCACCCAGCTGATCCTGATGCGGCGGCGGCTGCTGTTGCTGCTGTGGCGTCGGTGTGGGTGCTTGTGGTGGCTGCGCCTGAATCATTTGCGGTTGCTGTTGTTCAATGGCCACTGTTGGCGGTTGTTGCCATTCCTGCCCCGCCTGCCACTGTGGAGGTGGCGGCAACATGGCTGCTGGACCGGCAATTGGTATCTGGGCTGACCATTCCACGGGAATGGCACCAGGCGGTGCCACACCGCATTCCGATAGCTCATCCTCGTACTATACGGAAGAAAGGGAAAGAAATCAATTAATAGAAAGAAAGGGCAACGGGAGGAGGATTCAGCACAAACCTGTTGGACTGGACCAGTTACCGGGTGAATGGTCTGCAGGGAGGCCATCTGTCCATCGTCGTAGATCTGCATGACGCCCATTTGGTGCTGCATCTCATGGATCGATGCCTCGTAGACGGAACAGCTGGGGCTCAGCATGCTGCCTGTTTCCGAGGAGGGCAGCGAGAAGCTGTTGTGGTTGAGCTCATCCCCGAGAACAGGGACTCCATTCGGGTGCGAGACCTGCTGCTGCTGTTGTTGCTGCTGTTGCTGAAGCACGTCGGCGTACTCCTCCGCATACATGGGGCCTGGATGCCAGATCTGTGGCATGCCTCCGTCCGGCTGCTGGCCACGCTCATCTACGCCGCCCGCCTGGCTGCCATCCTCCGGCACGTATGGGTACTCCGGCTGTGGGATTACATGCTGGTAGACGTAGCCTTCCATGCAGTTGTACATGGGGTTCGGATTGTACATCATCGGCATGTAGAGCGGATGGCCGGTGACCTGCTGGGCAGCCGCCGCTGCGGCAGCATTGGGTGGGGCCTGCAGGGCGGCATGCTGCGGTGCAAAATAGGTACCAGGATACGGCCCGTAGGCGTAATGGTGGGGCGTGTAGTAAGGAACAGGCTGCATTTGCGCTTCGGGCGGTCCGGCCACCAACTGATGGTCCGGCTGCAGCTGCATGTTGGGTACCCCAGCACCGGCGCTGTCCGGCTGCAGTTGTTGCTGTTGGGACAGGGGAATCAGCTGTTGCTGCTGCTGTTGCAGGTGACGTGGTACATGGTAATCATTGCGTCGCAGGCCACCTCCTCCACGACCGCGACCACGTCCACGTCCGCGCCCACCCATGCCAGGATTATGCGGATTGGGACTGACGCCCTGGGGAGCCATATTAAGGGGCAACTGCTGCAGTTGCATCAATGGATTGCCCTGAAGATCGAATACGAGTTTTTAGTGGGGAGATTCTCTTTTTGGCTGTTTAGCGTCTGGTCACTTACCTGCTGGTCCTGTGGCATGTCTCCGTGGGGCATGTAGTGGGCCTGTCCTCCTCCGGGTATGTAGGGAACCGAGTGCGGCCAGCCATGCAGATTCACATTGGCAGTGACATTGTGCACATAGACGTTGTTCGGAATGGGTGCCTGGACCATGGCCGGAGCATAGTGCCCGCCCGCATGCGGATGTCCTCCATGAGCGGGCATGTACAACTGGTTGTATATCGGCTGTCCGGCGGGTGTGAAGCCCTGTACGGGAGCCGCCATCACGCTATTATTGTTGTTGTTGCTTCCAGCGGGTGTTACCACACTATTATTGTTGTTGTTGTTATTGTTGGTGCTAGGAGGCTGCGGAGTGGATGGATTCGACACGGGTGTGTTTGCAGCAACTGGCGGTGGCTGCGGCTGTGCTCCTGCTGATGATCCGACTGCTGCGGGTGCCGCAGTGCCTGCTCCGACCGATGATGGCGGTGGCGCTGCCTGCTGCGGCTGTGTTGTCTGCGCCATTCTTCGGGAACCACCTCAATTACTTGGCTTGCTCCGTTGCTTGTTCTTTTCGGAGGAGTGCAAATGAGTCTCAAGATTCGCTACAGGCGCCAAACATTGAAGTTTCGTTTGCTGTGTAACGTACGAACGAAAGAGAGAAAAACACATCAACGAAATTTGCAGGTTGAGGTTAGGGAGAGTCCCCGCTACCGGAACATTTGCGCCGCCAGCGATCTGGCAACACTGCACAGCTGTCTTGGAGTAATAAAAAAAATCAAATAAACAGCGAAAGATTGGTGGAGAGCATCCCCGGACTATGATCAAATATGTACCATAATTAAAACAACAATAAAACTACCATGCGGCCGCGGCGGCGTGCAGACTGTGTTTTTTTTTCTACTCAACTTTCATGACACACACACTCCCTCCCTACCCAATTAGAGATGAGCTAAAAATTAGTCACGAATATCGGAGGTGTGTGTAACAGGTTCAAAGGGTTATTTTGTTTAAATGTCCTACAAGTGATTTAATCAAGTGTTAAGTTTAAATGGAATGGGAGCACACATGCAAATTTTCATTGGGGGTGCGTTTATTTTTAGTAGAACCCTTTTGGGTGGCGGCAAATCACATCTGTCACTGTCGCTCCACGGGCTTGAGAGTCGCAGCATTACTCATCTCTGCCAAACACAACACACTCACGGGCAGAAACATGAACGAACACGCACTGAAACACACACACACACACACATGTGCGCGCGTATGCCTGTGCAATAAAGGAAATTAGAAAATATGTTCAGTGGCAAAAGAAAGGCGACACTTGCCACCAGCTTGAATCCGAGTGTCGAAATTCTAGCTAAAGCGAGACGTCTGCTTCTGCAGGCGGCATAGCATGCTTTATGTAAATGCAGCCAGGCGGTCGCCGCCGATTCAATGTCCAATGGCGACCAAAGAACATGTTGAAGCGAGAAAAGAGAACGCGCTGAGGAATGCGAGCCGAGGCGGCGGCACAGTGGACAAGAAGGCGTTGAGGGGGGTGGGTGGAGAAGGGAAATGAGCAGTTTATCGAACGTACCTTTTGTTGAGTCGCCAATTGAAATCAATTTCGTAGCAATTTGATCATATTTTATGCGTGCGGGCGGCCAAATGCGGCAACTGCGGCCTGGTGGCTGGTGTCGCGGCGGCTCTCGTTCGCTCGCTCTCTTCTTTTTCTAATGACACGACCACGACGATAATTCCGCAACTTTGTACACGCTTCTACTTCGATGCTCTAATTAACAATGTTGTTCCACCGACGGCCACCGCACACGCACAAGCACTTTGTATGTGTAACAACAGTACTTTATTATCAATTGCGATTAAATTTATGTATTTTTTGTGCAACAAACGGATTTATTGTTCTTTATTTGTCTTTATTTGCCGATGTCATCGATAGTATCGATGTTTTGCTTATATCCGCTACTATCGACGGTTTTGCGACTATCATGATAGTATCGAGCTACAGTTGTTGTGCTTTTGATATGTTTGGATTGGCTGCTCTAAAACAAATCGACAGGTGGCATCTAATTTTTACAATGGACAAGTCCCTAAAAGGTTTCAATGGTTTTTTAATAATTATTTGAGCCCGATACTATAACGATAGTATCGATTTTTTCAAAACATCGATGGCTCAACTATCAATCGTCTGACAGCTCTAGTTGCCGACGGACAGGCAGACCCACAAGATTATCGATTAAATATACCGCATGACCCACAGAAATATACCCAAATAGACCATGCCATTATCAAAATATACCGTAAATATACTGACGGAAACTACAAAACGTTGATATTCCTCGATTTTGATATTCGGATTAATATTACTAGCTAGTTGGCCCTCTCAGCCCTAAACAAATAATTTAATCCGATAGATACATAAATTTTGTACAAGATTGGCTAGTTTTCAGAAGTCCTTTTTATTGCATTGCTTACATAAAAAGGTTCAAACAAGAAGAGCATAAAGCGAATGTGACGTCGTTGTTGGTGGCGCTGCCAGACTCGTACAATTCGTAGTTGCGGGCTGCCACTTACGTAAACGATCTGGCGGCCCGTGTGGAGTTCAAATTTGAATTTAAATTCAACACACCAAAGACTTTTTTTTATTTTGACACACACATTGTTTTTATTGACTTGATATTAATCTTGCAATGAACAGTATTATAAAATGCAACGTTTTTTTTTTTGTGGGTTACAGGTTGCCGTCACAGCTAATTCCATCATTTTGAATGCTCCTTGTGGGTTTTTGCAAAAACACTTATCGAACAAGAAACGCGTTGTCTTAAAAATTAACATCCAGATATATAAACATACATATAATTAGGTACAATTGTAATGCAACAAGTCGTTAAAGTTTTGCTGAGATCAAAAAACATCCATCTGCCATCTGCCGATTGAGTGCCTTCAACCTGTTGTCAAATATTTGATTGCTTTTTTTTTGTGTATGAAATGTGTGGCTTGCCCTTTCGATTCCGTAGGTTGGCTGTCTGTTTTTCTGCCTAATCAGTCTTTACCATAAGCTGATTGTACAAATTTTACAGGGTATGCAACGCACTGTAGTTGGTGGAGTGGAAAACTAACATCCAAATAAGTAATAGCAATAGTTATAACGACATATCTCGATACTCTAACAATAGGAAGACTACGGAGTAGCATTTATAATAGACATCGTTGTGATTCCTTGCTGAATGCAGGGGGGGATGGGGATGTGGGATTTGCGATTTGGGTTGATATACAGAACCAGTCCGTGTGTGGGGGGGCTATAACACTTATCTAAGTACAAGCTAACGAGACGATACACACATACAATACAATACAATACAATACAAATATACATCAATGCTCTAAAGTAATTGTCGATGGCTGCTGTTTACATTTTACATCTGCAATTCCCGCGGGCTGCATCCTGGATCCTAGGGATCAATCAATCGATCTTGCCCAGCTCGATATCCTCTCCGGGGGCGGGGGCAGGTGGCTGTGGTGGTGGTGGTGGTGGTGGCTCCTCCACATCTATGGAGTTCTCCCGCTCTGTTATCTCGGGCATCTTCAAGGAGAAACTGCTCAGCTTGCGCTCTGCCGATCCCAGGGAACTCTGCGAGTCCGCCTTCAGCAGCGTGGAGCGCCGCTCGTTGATCACCTTGAGGGAATCGTACATCTGATCATCGGCACTGGCACTGCCCTTGGCCAGTCCCCGTTCCATGGAGCGGGCATGGAACACAGAGTCATCCCGCCCGCTGGCCACCGCCGCCTTCGGCCTGTTGAACTGTCGCGAGCTGTTGCTGCGAAACAGCGGGACAGCAGCTGCCATCGCCTTCTGTTGATTATGAGTCTGATTCTGATGCTGATTCTCCTGCTGCTCGCTGCGGGAGAGTGGCAGAGAGTCCGGGCGCGCTTTCTTCGGTGGCAGGCAGCTCGTGTGATGCTGCGGCGCCAACACCTCATCGTAGGACCTGTCCTCGGCCTGTTCGAGACTCTCCTCCGGCAGGGCGGGCTCCATGCTCGACTGTCCCGACAGCTGACGCACAGGAGGCGGTGGCTCCGAGCACACAGACAATTGGCTTCTACAGAGAAGAAAGCAGAGAGGCATGAGCATGAGCATGAGATTTTCCAGGATAATCAGAGGGTTGTGTGTCCTTTTACTGACCGAAAATCCTTCTCCACTGATGGCGTGGCCGAGGGTCCGGAGCTGTAGCGTTTTGGTGAGCGTAAAATCGACTTGGGAACCACCTCCGGACTGTGCAGATCGACTTGAACGCGCCTCGACTCAATGCTGGAGGTGCGACTGGCCACCGACGCACAGCGCGCCGTCCAGCGGCCACTGTACGAGGAATCCGACATGGTGGAATTGCTGCTGCGAGTACTCAGATCAAAATCAGCAAGAGGGTCTCCCAATCTGTGCTGTATAAATATATTTACCGCCTGTTTCCGAGGGGGCTGCGTCCCTCCTCCTGCTCGATGGGACGCTGGCGGGACAGGACATGCCGCTTGGCCGTGTCAGAGCGTTTGTTCCGCTCGCTACGCTTCTCGGCGCTGGAGATGGCGGCACCCGCATGGGCATGGCCACTGCCGCCATCAAATGAGGAGGCCTGCCAGTACACACGACCCGCTGCCGGCGGCTGCAGCAGGGAGCACTCCCGTGTGGCCCGCTGGATGAGGCTCGAGGAGTTGCTAATGATGCGAGTCGACGAGCAGGAGGCGGAGGCAGCGACGGTGGCGGTCGCCAAAGGGCCTGGTCCCGCCCAGGGTCCACGTCCCTGGCGCACTCTCCTCACGCTGCTGCTCGCCGACGAGGAGCCGGGTTTCGCGTGGTGTCGTTGGTTGTGGTCGTGGTCGTGGTGATGGTGATGGTGCGAGTGGCGATGGCGCCGATGTCGTTTCGTGCAGCATGGACCACCGTGGTGCAGCAGCAGCGTGTCCAGCGGCGTCGTCATCAGTTGGTGGTGGTGCAGTGAGAGCAAATTGGAGTGATTAGTGGCGGCGTTGGAGGTGGTGTATTCAAGGAGATTCAAGGCATGATCATGAGCATGAGCATGAGCGGTGGCAGCGGCATGGATGGTGGACAGATCGGGCACCGATCCAGTGCATGTGAGGCGGCGCAACTGCGGCGAAAAGCGTGTGGCTTGGCGACTGCCCAGGCGATGCGAGGCGATGGATATGATGCAAAGAGAGAGAGAGAGAGAGTGGAATGGGAAGAGGTAGAACAGGAAGATTAGCCAATTGTGTGTGTTGAAAGATTCTCAGCTACAAAGCTCCAGTAGTCCCGCAATGAAGTTCCCCGAATGATTAATGGCTCTGGCGCTGTCTGTGACCTTCTTTTGAATACCTGAGGGACTTGGAGAACTTCACCAACTCTGCGGTGAGTGCCTCCCTGTCGAAGGGCTGTTGCTGCAGCAGCTGCTGGTTGGCAGAGAGCATGGCTGCCTGTGGCTGCTGGTGGGGATCGCCCGGCGATGAGCGGAACACCCCGAAATGCTGATCCCAGCGCGTCGACTGGTACTGAGCACCTGCCAGAGCAAACAGGCAAAACAGTTGAGCAATAGCCCCAAGAGACGTCGCCAATCCTTACCCATTCCGCGTCGCTGCGAGGCGGAGCTGCCCTGATTGCTCCGCGTTGGATTCTTGCTGCAGCTGCCTGCTCCGCCGGCACGTAGGCGTGCCGGCACCACCTTGGCGGCCGAGTCGCGTGCCTCGAAGGTCATCACACAGGAGGCCACCACAATGAAGCCCCCAAAGCCCATCACAATGGGCCCCACATACGCAAAGTTGTTCAGGTGGAAGCCCTTGAGGTCGTTCTTCACGCGCACCGTCACATTCCCGCGCAGCTCCGACCCCATCGAGAGGTGATCCGCGTAGTAGCCGAGGGTGGCCATGCCGGCGCCCAGGAGCATCAGCGTGAGGCCCAGGATCAGGGCCCGACAGGCATGCCACAAGCACTTGGAGGACATTTTGCCTCGGACCACCTGCACATTCCATGTGGCCCCGGAGGCGGGATGTGCGCGTCGTAGGTTGCCCAAGGAGTGCTTCCGCTTGATGGTGCCGCCGCCGGCGCGACGGGATGGCATTGCAATGCCACTGCCAATGCCTCTTAATGCTTCTTAATCGTCACTGCGGCTGCAGTTCATTAAACGTTGATTTCTGAAAGAATTTCACGGCATATACAAACACAGAAGGAGCAAGCAAGAGGCGGCTCCTTGATGATATGCTGGATGAATAGATTTGAAGGGCAACATGAATTGAGTGTACATTATCTTAGGGATTAAATGGATGTTTGTAGGGAATTTAGGCTAAACATTGCCTGTGGGAAAGGCAAGGAAAGGTCTTGGCAATGAACTTATCGTATTTCTATACCTTCCCATCGATTGTCATTCAATATTTAGCTACTAATTTTATGCCAAAAACATTTCCCATATTTCTTCAGACTCAAATCGGTTAATATTTGACCAAAATATAGCCACAAAAACAAATGGCAGTTAAATCTACAATTTTGGTGCCATAAATGGAGGAACAAAACGATTTGATGCTCTGATCTAATGTGGATCCGTAGCGCGGGACACGGATGGCTTGTAAGCACTTTGTTGTTGGATTCGCGGCCATTCTCTTTCGCTTCGGGAGCCTTAATAACAAACATTCTGGCATGCATGTCTCCAGGCATCTGCACCTGTTGTCCCACTGCCCTATAAGGTGCCAACTGGGACTTACTCGGCCTGTTTATTCACTTCTAGGTAGAACCACAAGGGCCAGGAACGGAACAAGTTCAGGGGGAATGCTCAACAATTAGAAATTCAAGAAAATGCGAGCACAATGAATGCCAGACTCTGAGCTCTGAGCTCCTAGAATAGCTGAAGAAGCAAGAAGCAGCAGCAGTTGACAAAAACAGATTGTGATGTGATGGGACTTGAAAAGCAGCGGACACTCCTTCAAGAGACGCCAGCACCGGAGACGTGTTCGCGGCTGTGCCGCAATTAAAGCCAAACAAAACGCAAGCTCCCAGCGGACGGGGCCAAAGGGAGACGGTGGAGGGTTGTGACGGGGTCCTGATAACAAGGCCTACAATGACGGCCTGGCCTGGCCTGGCCTGCCCTGCTCGGCTCGGCTCGCGTTTTGCTCTGTCTCCTGAGTGCTGCTTGACACGTGAGCCCCAAGACGCAGCCTGCTGCTTAAATTTAGACCGTATTCTCATTGTGGGGCCACTTGTGGGCCATCCAGAGTAACATTCACGCTCTTTTGTATGCGCTTACGGTCCATCATTAGAGGGATTTTTGGAGCCATTGGATGGGGGTGTCCCTTTATAGAATCGGTTGAAGGAAATACTGTATACACTTGCACTTGCACTTTGCGGCAAATTCAGCGGATTTTCAATGAGATTTAACTGACAGAATCGCTTGGAGAATATGCTTTGGACACGGATAAACTTTCACTTTGCTTTGAACTCCTTTATCAAGCATCGACCGATGAAATTTCCGAGCAATTTAATCAGATATGATTGAAATCTTACCGGATTACACTTCACACACTTGTCTGTACGTTCCGAAGGATTTTCAGAGCAATACCACAAGCCAAAGTATATTCAGAGTTTTCAGATGGGATTTCGCTGCCAACACAGATTGTTTTCCCTATGCTCTTGTAATCTGTCAATTGAGGAATATTGAAAGCTATTTGTATTTGTTCACTTCTCCAATCTGCAGCCATTAAACAAAGGATTTTCAGCCCGATTGCATGCGATTTCCCCCCTAAAAAGTCACCGGGCTTCGAACGAGTGGGATGGAATGGAATGAACGTCTTACTTGTTGGTTCTTCTTCCCCTTGGATAACTTCGGGCAGCTGCTGCTGCTGTCGATGCTGTTGCTGTTTGCTTTTTGCTGTCGATGCGAGGAGGAGAGCCTTTTGTGTGACCTAAAAGCAGCACTGTGACTTTTTGCCTTGGCGCCTGTATGTATACTGGCATGTGCATATACTTTCCACTTTTCACCTGTACTTGCCCCTCAATGGTCATCCTCTGGCGTGCTCCATAGCTTCATCGGTGGCTGCCATTTCTGCGTGTTGCGTGAATTCTTCAATTTCCGATTAAGAAATGATATTTTATTTTCACTCCCGAAGCGTTTCCGCAGTTTTCTCGATTGTGGCAGAACTCCGCTGACTGGAGCAATGGCGTCTGCATCCGAGCAACCTCCACGCGCGTCTGATAAGACGGTGCCACAACACCATGGACCGACCAATCATCCCTCATGATAGGGCCTCTCGATTCCCATAAATCTGAGCCTGCAGACTGGTCGAAATCGACAGTGGCTACACGCTGCAATGGACTTTGTTCCACTCTCCCAGGAGATGCTGGTCCTAGGGGGTCGGTTGCTTTTGGGGCAGGTTTCGCTGTAGGTGGAGGTTTCTGGCACCACTGGCGCCGCCTGTTGTGAATGGAACTGCTTCTGATTTACAGCTGATGGAACTGCTTCTTTTTGCTTTCTGATCTGCTTGCTTTCCTCCCACAGGCACACTGCTTGCACTGAAAGAACTGCTTTGGACGACTGCTTCGCCTTAATCTGTTTCGGACTTCAGACCGCAGGGGTAGGAAAGCTTCTTCTTCTCCACTCCGAAATTGTAACAATCGAAATCCACCAAAAAAACAGGAGAAGAACTTAACGAAGGCAGGACATGCGCAAAGTCTGAAAAAGTCTGGTGAAGAGCAGCGCTCTTTTTTGTGAAGAAGTGAATAACGAATAACGACACGAAGTGCAGAGGACTCGGCCTCGGACTCTGCGTCTCGGGGACATCAACAACAATTTGACAAGAATTCCTGCCTCAATTCCGACGACCATTCATAGGCGAAGTGTAACGGCGTGCTGACGTTCCTCCGTGCGTGCCGGATGCTCCGACGAATCGCCCACTGGCAGACATACGATATACGTGATGCAGTTGTTCGAAGCGATTCGTTCCGTTCTCCACCGTGTAAATCGCCGTATCCCGTGCGTGTTCTACGGCAGGGTTCTCGGTCTCGGTCTCGTCGCGTTGTGTGCCATGCAACATGAGCAGTGGATGAAGAATGCATGAGGCAGAGCCAAAAGGCCGTGCACTGCCAGTGATTGAGTCTCGTCCTCGATGCATTCCCTGACAATTGAGTGGCGCTTCCTTGATCCGCATTACAGCCGCGTGTGTGTCCCCAAGCAAAGCTAAATCCAAATCGAATCCCAAACCGGAAAGTGTTCTCCTTCGAATAAACCGAAATAGAGTTAAATAAAATAAAAGGCAAATGGAAATGGAAATGGAAATGGAAAACTACATTTTTGTTAACGATCGTTCCTAGAGCATGTAAAGCATATATTAACTTAATCAGCCAATCAATAAGCAGCAGGGAGAAAAGTTGCAGGAGAAAGTTGCTCCTGGCCCTAAGTGAATTTATCAAGTTGATATTTACGTGATTCCGCCCCCGGGGCGCGCCGGCAAACAAATGGCAGAAGTGCGTGAGAGCCCAAATCGTGTGCCAGATGAGCAGTAGGTGACCCCCAAGTCGAGTGGCCCCCAGACGGGGTTAGACGAGAGACCCCCAGAGCAGCGTTAACTCCCAGTCCTCCAATGCAGTTGGCCAAATGTGCGTTAGTTAGTGCCGATTCCAAACGGGGATTACAGATTGCAAAATGCGTTTGAATGAACCAACGAAAATAGCGCCTCCGAGAACTAAGTCGAAGCAAGCCACAGGAACAGCCGCAGCAGCAGCAGCAGCAGCCAGTCACACCACCCCATCGATCTCTGCGTCCACGCGACCAATTGAATGCTCCGTGCGCAATCTGATCAGGCTGTTCATCCTAACCACAACGATCATGGGCAGTGGCAGGGCCAGCGGTAGCGGCCTGGTCCAGGCCAATGCCGTCTATGAGGCCGTCAATCGGCCCGTCAAGGGCGTGGATCCCTATGGCTATGTCGCCCCCGAGCAGCTGGACACAGTGAAACTGCCCGCGAGAACCACAAACGCAGCAGCAGGAGGAGGAGGAGGCGGAGGAACCACTGCCACGCCCTCCGCGGACCACTTGCTGTTGACCACGTGGCAGGATAGTTACGGTAGGGAAAATAGCAAAATTGTTACTTGGAAATCAGTCACCCAACGAGGGGCGGGGTCCATTATTATATAATTGCCATTCAATGCAAGGCTCAAAGAATACTTCCAACTAATTGGATGTAAGTAAATGTATATGGGAACTGCACTGAGAAAAAAATAGAGACATTTTCATATGCTTTAAATATTTTTAAAAAGTAATAAATGCGTTTCTATAAAGGCTACTAAAAATGTATCTAAAATAAATTATTCCATTAAAAACAACGCAAAAGAAATGTTGGCACTCGTATATAATGTGATTTGGGACATTTTTATATGCAAGCTAAATCCCAAAATCTAAAACATTAAAAAAATATTATTATTTAACCATTTTACTAATTTCTTCGTTTGTGCCCATTGAGTACCCACTAAATCATGCAATGAATTGTCCAAAAATGTTCTATTTTTTGCTCACTGCATTGTGGATAATGTTGCTTTATATAGAAGTGATTATCTGCCAATAAGTGAAATTGGTTTGCCTCCAAAAATAGGTTTCCTGATTCCCTGATATTCCAAATTTATTATTACACATATCCGACCCCTTCCTGGCAGCCACTCCATGTTTTGTGGGCAACAAGAAATTAGCATGGACCCCTCAGACAGACACTCAGCCACACCCTCGCCCACACTTCCAGCCCCCGAATGGGTGGCCAAGTCATCAATTCTTAACTTTCCCTTTTCCTTTCTCTTCGACGGCAGCAGATTCGAATGAAATCGATAGCTCGTATGCTGCTGCTGCTGCTGCTGTGCCTGCAGATGGGACCAGCCTAGCCTTTAGGGCCGATGCCAATGGCGATGTGGAGCCCGATTACGTCATAGATATGGGCCAGACATCGACGGCGGCCCCCAGCTCGCAGACGGTCACAACGATCTTCGAGCAGCGGCTGCTGGGACGGTCCCAGGATATGGAGTCCCTGTCGCTGCAGGCGGACGGAACAGGCGCCACAGCCACGGCCAAGGGTCCGCTGTCTGAAGCACCCAGTCGAAAGAACTCGCTCAGCAGAGACGATATGACCTTCCAGCAGATTGGCAGCCAAAAGATAAACGCCTTAATGCCGGCCACTGCGGCGACAGTCAGCGGCGGAAGTGCCGCCACCAATGCGAGCAATGCGAGCAATGCGCCGCCCACAGAACCCGCGAGGAACAGAACCAACAACGTTCGCACTTCGGCGGTGCGGGTGGACGGCAACAGCAAGCACTCGCTGCCCAAGGGCCAGAAAACGGATGCGCCCATGCTCAACTACATCTTTGACACGTTCTCGGCGGCCAACAAGCACCACCACCACGATCAGAGGTAAGTTTGGCGTCGCCTCGGAAGGTGGCAAGATGTCTTCTATAATACGCACCTGTCGGTCTCGCAGATATGGACCGCACTTCGAGGACGCACAGCGTTTGGGCCAGTCCACGAATCTGACCGTGCAAGCGGGCTCCAGCATCCACTTGAACTGCAGAATTTCGCTGCTGCAGGATAAGACTGTAAGTGCAACTGGCAAGGAGCAATTTATTGAGTTGTTACCAGCGTTTAGGGCGCAGAGTCTCACTTTTGAATCTCTGCTTAAAGAGTTCGTGTGAATTCGCGCCGTTTATTTATTAGTGATTGAAAATGCCCCATGGTGAAGTACTCACTGAAATATTCCCATTTAGGTCTCCTGGGTGCGACATAATACGCAGGACGAGGAGAACGCGCTGGATCTGCTGACAGTGGGCATGCACACATACACGGGTGATAAACGCTACAAAATGGAGTTCCAATATCCCAACAACTGGCGACTGAAGATAACCAACGTGAAGAAGGATGACGAGGCCATCTACGAGTGCCAGATCTCGACCCATCCGCCCCGCCTCATACAAATTAACTTGCATGTGAATGGTAAGTAGCCGCAAGGCGCTACACAAATTGGAAGAGAAGTCACTCGAGTGGTTTGGCACAGCTCCCAAAGTGATGATTGTGGACGAGGTGGGCGATCCGTTGCAGGAGAAGTACTACGAGATCGACTCCACGCTGCAGCTGTCCTGTGTGGTGCGCAACGTGGCCATGACCAGCTCCGTGGTGTACTGGAAGCACATCGACGATGTTCTCAACTACGACGTGACACGCGGGGGCGTGAGGTGAGTGGGACGGAATTGGGGGATAGAGCGTACTCCCCTACTAAATACTAATCCTGGTTTGCAGCGTCAAAACCGAACTGATGGAGGATGGAGCCAACTCCACCCTCTCCATAGCGAAGATCAGCAAAACCGATTCGGGGAATTACACCTGTTCGATCAGCGAGTTCCAGAACTTTACCATTGTGGTGCACATTCTGAATGGTGAGGCTCCATCCCATCCATCCCATTCCCGAGTGTGGGTAAAACTATTTGCTTTCCCTTTGCAGGCGAGAGCTTTGCGGAGCTGCACCATGGCGGAGCAGGAACGGTGCAGGCCACGTGGCAGCATCTGGTGGCGCTGCACTTCCTAATGCTCATCCTGCTGGCCGCGTGTAGAATTAGGGCAGAGTTTAGGTAAGGTTTCCAGTTCTTTTTGATAGGATAAGCGAGTGGCCGAGTGGCCAAGTGGCCGAGTGGCCAAGTGGCCGAGTGGGAGGAGCCTTCCTACGTACACATACACTTTTTGTTGAGTAATTGTAAAGATTTTGAATTTGATTGGAGCCCCGGGGGCACAGGAGAGTTATTAGAAATAACTAAAAAACAAATATTTAATTAAATAAGAAAAGAGAAGAGAAAACGCAGCCTAAGTTAAACTCCAAGCGATCGCCGTGTGTACTAGCTATTATAGATATGTTTCTACGTCTATCATCAATTTGTACATGAGCAGCAGCACGCCTAGCATTAAGATTAGAGTTAGGTAAGGTGGTACAAGGCGCAGAGGCCAACGAATTTCCCTAGCAGAACGACACGTGTACGGTGGTCTGCTCTGGCCTAGATCTAGTTGATACAGGAATGTAAAGCATTATGTGTAAGTCACCAGCGGATCAGCATCAGCAGTTCAGTTCATTTTGGAGCTGGCTTAGAGCTGGGATATGCCGAAGAACTCCTGCGGCTGGGACTATTCAATGTTGAACTAACTATAAAGTGCAATACTGTCATATACATATTATATACATACACACAAACACACATACACATACATACAAGCAAGCGATCGACTAAATGATATGTTAATAAACGAATACTCGTATGTACGACATAATAAAGTGAACTATATATGAGTGCAAACTGAATTTAGAGCAGCAGAGCCTCTTTTAAGTTTAAATTTAATAACACCACATCGATCTATCGATCTATCGATCAAAGTGCAATATCCAACCCATCGATATTCAAAAATAACAGCTGTTTTCACAAGGAAAATATGTAAACAAATTACAATTTCGATTTGCGGGTGGCAAAGTCCACTATGGCCTGGATGAACTCGTCCCCGTGGAAACGCTTGAGGAGCTCCGTACACTCGGCATCATTGGCCTTCAGGAGGTTCGCCAGGAAGCCCTCCTTGATCAAGCGTTTTCCTTCCTTTAGAGAAGTCGGCGGCAAAGTGGAAAACTCGCGCAGCTTGGGCCAAATCACGGACTCCAGCTCCTCGGTCTTGTAGACGCGCGACACAAAGTTGAAATTGTACGCCTCGGCGGAGGTAAGTCTCTCGTTGAGGAGCAGAATCTCCGAAGCCTTGGAGCGACCAAGAATCATGGGCAGCAGAAAGGAAGAGCCTCCCTCTGGGACGAGGCCCAGTTTGGTGAAGGGAGTGTAAAAGTATGCCTGAAAGGGAAAAGAGCTGGCTTTTTAGCAGCGGCTATTGAGGTGCAACGTTCAGATTTACCTCCTCTGCACACCAGGTGACATCGCTGAGGCCCACAATCGTGGCGCCGATGCCGATCGCAGGTCCATTCACCAGGCTAATCACAATCTTGTTGCAGTTTATAAAGCCCAGCACCATGGTTTTGAATATTTCATTTCCCTCTGCGAGATATGTTTGGATGTCGCCCGTTTGGCCACTTGGGGTTAAGTCATTTCCAGCCGTGAAGAAGTCACCCACGCCGGTCACCACCACGATTGTCACGTCCGCATCGTCGTTCACTTCACCCAGCACCCGAGCCAGCTCCAGGTATGATTCACGATTTAAACAGTTCTTTCTTTTGGGATTGTTGAACTTGACAAGCAGAAGCCTATCCTGCTGCTCCACGAGCAGCTCCTGGTACCCTTGGTATGCTGCCATCTATCTTTGTACTGGGAATCGCAGTTATCTGGAGCAAGTGGATGACAAAGTCCAATTAATGTGCTATTTGTTGTTACCGCCATCGGATTACCTTTGTGTAGGAGTATGAGTGTGTGTTTATATAGAGATGGAGATGACCGCTTCGTGCTCCGGTATTTTTAAAGTCGCAGTTCACAAAACATGACTGCCTGTCCCGTTTTACATCGATCTGGCAATACTAGAGAGTGCCACAAAACATGAAAAATTGCGAGGGGTGGGGAGGTATTTAAAACAGAATTCAACTTGAGCGCTTATCTCATATACAAATCCAAAACCATTAGCTTACAAGAAACAAAAATCTTTACAGTTTTGACTTGCGTTTTCCAAAGTTCCTTATGACCTGCAAGAACTCTTCTGCATGAAAACGATTGATCAGTTCCTTGCACTCAGCCGCATGAGCTTTTAGGAGGTTCGCCAAGAAGCCCTCCTTGATCAAGCGTTTTCCCTCCTTCAGAGAAGTCGGCGGCAAAGTTGAAAACTCGCGCAGCTTGGGCCAAATCACTGACTCCAGCTCCTCGGTCTTGTAGACGCGCGACACAAAGTTGAAATTGTACGCCTCGGCGGAGGTAAGTTTCTCGTTGAGGAGGAGCATTTCCGAGGCTTTGGAACGACCAAGAATCATGGGCAGCATATAGGAAGATCCTCCTTCTGGGACGAGGCCCAGCTTGGCGAAGGGAGTGAGAAAGTATGCCTGAAATAGGAATAGGAATATGTTCAATATCGAACTAAGATGAGGGGTCAAGTTCGGACTTTCCTCCTCGGCACACCATGCGACATCGCTGAGCCCCACAACGGTGGCGCCGATGCCAATTGCCGGTCCATTCACCAGGGTAAAGACGATCTTCTTGCAGTTTATAAAGCTTTGGACCATCAATTTGAATACGACATTTGACTGTACGAGATACTCAGTGAGATTATCGGTTGTTCCACTTTGGGATAGATCTTTTCCAGCCGTGAAGAAATCGCCCACCCCGGTCAGCACAACTATGGTCACGTCAGCATCATTGTTCACTGCACCCATCACGCGGGCCAACTCTTTGTAGGCCACGGGACTCAAGCAGTTCTTCTTTTTGGGATTGTTGAATTTCACCACAAGAAGCTTCTCCTGCTTTTCCACGAGCAGCTCCTGGTATCCTTGGTACTTCATCTTTGTACTGTGTTTGGCAGTGCTTTCGAGCAAGTGACTGACAAAGTCCAATTAATGCTGTGTTATCTCATTTTTATTGTTGTTTGTTTGAGCCGCTATCTGATTAGACTAGAAGTACTATTTCCATTCGGTCTCAAAATAAATTATGCGCCATAGAGATGGGCAATATTTTCACTGAAGGTGTAGATATCATTAGCTTTTGAAATTATATTTTTTTCTTGCATATCCTATTTATAGATACGCCATCATGATGAGCTCACATTGACTCCAGTAAATTTGAAATGATGGGCCGCATCCACTTGTGGCGTACGCAACTACGCTGGCTGACCAAATGGCAGAGCATAAAAGTGACCAATTATACTACGTCACCCGTATTGTTGCCATTATATTGTTGTTAAACACGCCCAGCTTAATTTAACTTTATAATTATAAACCTGCCTTAATATTTGTCAATTTTTCCGCTCCGACTGGAATTTTCAAAAAAATATGGTTTTTTAAAAGTCACAGTTCACAAACCGTGACTGGCTGATTTCATCGATCTGGCAGCAATAAAATCAGCTGCGAGTACGTAAAATGACGTAACATTCCATTCCTTACGTTTATGGAGTAAAGATTCATTGTTGCGTCATTCCATACGCGTTCCCGTAAGATGCATTTGATTTGTACGGGAAAAATTTCAGCAACATGGGGAAATTAAGTAGCAGCATTGTTGTGCAACTTTGGCACGGAATGAGCAACAATCTGCATACCTTGGGAAAATGGATATTATGGGCTTGGGATATTGTTTGTAATTTCTGGCTCCAATTAATGCAGAAACTACTCAGTCTCTGTTTTAAAGATATTAACGAAATTTTGCAGCTCATGGGTTCCAATAATAGGTATCAGAACCGGAATAAATGTATATATAAAACACAAACATGTGCATTAATAGGTAAAAAACATGTCAATCTAGGATAAAATCATAAATAATGTTTCAAAGCAGCTTGAAACAACAAATTTAACATCAATTAAAAGAAATAAGGTATAAAAAAGTACATACGCATAGAAGATACTTGGTTGTCCAGCAACAATGACGTCATATTTAGGCAACATTTACATTTTATGCTTTGGCCGTTTTTGTTTGAACCCTATTATCTGAACAATCCCATTAAAAATAGTTCTGAAAACTAGCTAATCATAAACAAAATTCATTGAGGAATTGGACAAAATTATTTTTTTGGGCTAAAATAGCTAACTATTTAGTCATATTAAACTGAATATCAAAATTGACGAATTTCATATCACAAAATATCATGGTATGGCAGCCCGCTGCAACTACGAATTGCACGAGTCTGGCAGCGCCACAAAACGACGTCACATTCGTTTTATGTTGTTTTTGCTTGAACCTTAATATGTAAATAATCCAATAAAAAGGACTTCTAAAAACTTGCCAATCTTGTAGAAAATTTATGTATCTATGGGATAAAATTATTTGTTTAAGGTTGAGAGGGCCAACTAGCTAGTAATATTAAACGGAATATCAAAATCGAGGAATATCAACGTTCTGTCGTGTCCGTCAGTATATTTACGGTATATTTTGATCATGGCATGGTATATTTCGGTATATTTCTGAGGGTCAGGCGTATATTTGATCCATCTATCCGCGGTCACACTGACGCCTAGTTTTCAAAGCATTCGCAAAAATTCCTCAAAACCACCGCCAAACTAACTAAATTAGTTGCCTAGGCTAACCAGAAAGTGTAAATTCTGAAATAATTTTCTTCGCGGATGCTACGTAAACGAAATAATATGTGTGGATTATCTGAATAATCGAAAGATACATATAGACCGCAAGGCACAGCTGGGCAACAGGAGTGCGAGCGAGACGAAGACGAACCGGACGTGCTTGGCCGTTGAATTTTGATTTTTAATTCCGACGCGCAGCCGTGGCGCGTAGTTGCATGGTTTATCTTTTAGTTGTGGCAATATTTTTTGAACAAATTCCGCTGTACCAGCAAGTGTGTGAATAATATATAAAAGGCCGAACTCGCCCTTCGCCTTTCTGTTCGTGTCGCCGGCTGTTCCTGTGGCTGTTCGCCCTGTGTGTTTGTGTATTTGTGTGTATTTGCGCGCCGCTTTTTAATTGAGCAATTGACAAGAAATATATTAAACAAAACGATTCCCTGGCAATGGGCATGGGCTGTGAAAAATGCATGAATGGAGTTAGTCACTAAAATTGACGCTTAGAATATTCCGTTTTGGTGCGTTTGTTTGGTGGTTTCACGTGAAGTTTGACTGTGTTACGTTTTCGTGTGTGTGAGAGTTACTTTATCGAAATGGAAACTATTGAAGAGCAATCGAAATGCGGTGAGTACTGAGAAGGAGAGAGGGCCAACCAGCATCACCTTCCCCTCTTCCCCACCCCCACATATTTCATTTTTCAATGTCGCCAAAAGTCTGTAGTAGGGTGCAGAGTAGGGGAGTCAAAGGGGAAAGTAAAACCACAGTCGGGGCCAAAAGATCCTCATAAAAAATGTCGCTAGCAGCAAATAAACATATATATCCATACTTGTGTACATACATATTTACAAGAAAAGAACAGCCATGGCAGCGCGTCAGGGAATTTTAAGCTTTTATTTTCTGAATTTATTTCTGTGTAGAATATATTTATCGCATAAAAAGAATTCTTGTGTGTGCAAAATGCGGTAGGCCCCTCACCTCGCCCACCGCCGGCACTGTACCGTGCCGTCGGAAGACAACAAAAGTACGGCAACATTTTCATGCGCCCAAGGCAGGCGTATGAAAAGGAGAGAGCAACAACAACAAAACAGCGGCAGTTCCTTCTATCGGTGCTTCTACCGTCTACCTTAACAAGAACAAGAGTTCAAAATCGTCCTACAATTGATCTGCATGGCTTGTTTCAAGCCAGACACCACTGGCCTTGGCCACTTCCCTCAGGTAAAGGATCTCTTCCTGTGTTAGAGTGCGTGTGCGAGGAGTGCAGTTGCGCCTGCTTCCTTCAGTTATTGTCCTTTGAATTTCCACCCCTCCGCTCTGTCTCCTACCTATTACACATGTTGAAAAGGCGCCGATATTCAGTGTAGAGGCGTCATTCGTGTCGTCTGGCGTTTTTACATGCCATAAAGGTCTTCTCTGCCTGCTGTCTGTCTCTAGGTTCTCTGCTCTGCTCTGCGCTCCGTCCAAGGCTTACTCTCCTCTTGTAGATATTTAATTTTATTACAAGATATTTCATTGCTGAGTCTCTTTCTGTTTCTGTTGTTTGGCAAAAGGCTAAGAACAGAACAGAACAGGCCAGGTCAGGCCGCCCCCAATCCGCCGCCCTCTTCACTCAATTCTTCACTTGTATTTTTATTTTTCAAATGCCACTCATTAAGGCTTCATCAGGTTTCTGGCAGGCAGCCAAAGAGATCAGAAAACAACAGAAAATAATAACGAAATTCGCTCAGGCAGAACGAAGGCAGAAATTCCCAAATGGCGAAAAATGGTTCCCATCGCAAAGAGAGAATCCTGTGGCACCACCTGTAAGGGCCATTTTTGCATGACACATTTTTCCATTGCCGTGCCTTCCCTTTGATGGTGGACAAGAACACCTGTGGCTATGCTAAGCAGTTTGTACGAGGAGGTCTCACGATTCTCGACTTTAGTTACAGTTCGGTGCTTGATGCCTGAGCATCTGGTTTGGAAGAAGCAACATGTTGCACATCCCCGTTACGCGGCTCTCCTTCGGCTGCCACAGCACATACTGCGACGGCAAGAAATTGGTTTCGGTTCAGCGGCAGACAAAGCTCCGGCAGACGGCCCTCTGTCAGGTGTACGAAGATTTTACAGGTACATACGAGGGTGTAACCCTCGCAGGCTCAGGGGTTGACTGTGGGATCAGTGAGGGTAAACATTTAAGCAGGGTTCGGGTCGAGAGTTTACCCGAGAATCGCACAAAAAATAAACATTCTGAAAAATTCAGAGCTATTTCCATGGAAAATCGCAGTGTAACTAAGAGCCACTCGCGGTTGTTATTCATAGAATTCACGATCGGTATTAATCGCTATCAATGCTGACTGCTCCAAATTGTTCCTTATTGTTGTGACAGTTCCCCAGCCTCCCTCCACTATACATATTATGTTTAGTGTAGCACCCGGGATTGTCCCGGGATTCCCAATGAATCTCTGGCCGTCTCCGAACAGAATTCTCTGATGAACGAACTTTAAGATTGGACATTCCTTAGTTATTTCTGTCTAGATTTGAGATACTCCAAGCCTTTTAAGGAATTTTACTAGTCCATAAATCCCCGACCTCCATTAGGTGCATTTGTGGTTGTTGTTTTCGGAAATGCATTGCTGGAATTATTATCCATCTGGAGAACGACATCAACAACACAAGAGAGATTCTCCTCTTGCCCCTCCCTCAGGTTTCTGCTTTTGGTTGGGGATCTTCTGCACTGTTCCTGGACTTTGCCTCAATTGCACAAGTGGCGAATGTCTCGCCAGGGCACAGATACAGATACAAATGCAGCTGCAGATGCAATTGGCATCGGTTACAGCTGCACAATTCTGGATAAAATTAATGCCACAAAAGCGGCCACATTTCTCTCGTCTCTGCCTCCCTCTTTCTTTTTGCTTTCCTCGCCCATGTCGATTGGGGGTAAATGATTTGCACTTGAAAACGTTTTCCAGAGTCCCCACATCGTACTCTTGTGCTTTGGTTCTCTGGCTGGGTGGGTGCCGTGCCTTTGCCTTTGCCTGCCTGCCCCCATGTGGGTGGCTGAGCTCACAGTCATGCCCCTTGCAGTTACCTCCTGTCCGTTCTCTCTTCTGGGCTGCCTCTCTTGGTTATTCGGCACAATTAAAATTGATGTCAACAGCTCACAATTTGTGGGGCTGCGTTCCTAATGATCGACAGCCCATTGCTGAGGATTCTTCTGTCCCATCACACAGCCCACATTGCCATTCTCCTCCTACGTTGCCCCGCTCTCCTCTCCCTGCCTTGTGTGTGTGCATTCTAGTTGTGTTGTGTTTTTGCTGTTCTTTTCTGTTCTGTTTCTTCTCTCTATTTTGTTTGTTTTATTTTGCACAAATGCCTGCTCCCTCCTTCCTCTCGTCATCCATCTCTCATTCTCTGTCTGTCTCTGTCCCGCACACTCAATTGCATAAACAAACAAATCCACAAAAATTTGCTCTAAATCACAACAGAAACTTTTCCCAGTAAGTACCCTGTAAAAAAGAGTTGCCCAAGGGTGGACCAGTTCCGAAATGAAGCATGATATAGGTGATATAGCAAAGTGTAAAAAATATGTAACAGAGTTGGCATATCCGTATTTGAGGGATGCAATAGACAAGACAGCTTCTTCAGCACCTGTTTGCATTCACTTGCAGGGTATCATCGAGTCCGATACCATAGCCCATACCAGAAATTCGTATAGATTGGTTTGATTTATGTGCGACATGCACTTATGTATGTGGAATTCTCATATCTGATGCGATTCGTTTCTCTATCACTCCACAGAGATGTCCATTACAACGCTGCCCACACGAATCTGCCTGGTGGGCAATGCTGGCCAGGATGCGGACACGCTGCTGGCAGCCGAGCGCTTCGGCCTGCCCGTTATAACATCTGACACGGGCCTGGACACCGCTGACGACAAAGAGTGGCGGACATTCTACGTGGTGGAGGACTTTGACGGCGACAGCTTTCAGGCGCTGCACAAGCAGAAGGAATGGTGAGTACTAGTCGGGCTCGGGCCTGGTGAGTCTGCGGCTATTATTAGCCCCCGAGAATAACACGAGCAAGAGTCGGAGTGTACTGCTTAAATTAGACACAAATCTGTCACATGTGCTCCCCAAAGAGCTCCATAACCATCGTCCGCCGCCTCAACAAATTGAATTTGAAATCGAGACACACGCGTGCTGCTCTGCTCCTCTTTCTCCTACGGATCCCTACGGATCCTAACAGATGACAGCGCGCCATTCGCCATGCGCCGCTGTTCTTAGGTTTAATTAAGTCCAAACTCCGTTTACCGCGGCTACTCTATAAAAACTCTCTTACATACTCTCCCTTACGCACATGCCGAGAGCGCTGCTTCATCATTGTAGGGATAATTGAGACTGGCAGGGTATGCGATAGTCGACTTTGCGTCGTTTCTGTGGCCACAAATTGTCAAATTTGAAACTTGCGCAACCGTTTGGTTGGTCTTTTTCTGTCGCTCTGAGTATTGTATGTTGGCTCCGTTATTTTTTTTGCACGCTTGATTAATTTGCCTGCTGCGTAGTAATAGTGGAATACCTCCCACTACTCTACACCCTCTCCTCCAGCAATGCTCTCTCCCTCATTAATGAGCATAACTTTTGGTGATTCTGATCCAAAGCTAGTTCAACATTTATTTATGAGCATTTCTGTTTGGAGGTCACCAAATGCGTGGAAATTGTTATGGCCTAGACATAGACATAGACAAAGAGAAAGACATAGAGAGAGAGAGAGAGGGGGCGGGGATTGGGTGGCACAGGAAGATGAGGTGCTGTTGGGTGGTTGTGTGGGTGTGGGCGTCTGTTTTTCCTTTTCATGTTCTCAACACTTTTACACCCTGTAAGGGAAATCTGCAGAAGCGGAAGAAGCGCTCGTTCCCCCCCATTAAGAATTATTATTTATTTCGCAGATTTTCATTCATGTTTCGCCGATCCGTTTCGTTCGTTTTGTTATTGCAAATATTCTACATTTGATTTGCTTTGTTCGGGTTTTCGGTTGTTTTCTTTCAGCTCGTTGCTAATTATGTTTCTGTGTCTCAAGTTTTCATTCGAATGTGTTTTTTATGGCACTTGCCAAAGTTCTACAAGTTTTTCAATTAAGAAAAAAAAACATGAACATTTCTGGCTGGAATTAAATTCTGTTTACCAATTGGAATGGAAACTGCCGTGGAAACAACGTAGAACATTTATTTGCAAGAAAGTTGCTTATTCTTTTCATAAATATTTACTAAAGAATAGTTTGATTTTGTCATTAGAATACTAGAAAATTGCACATAGCACCGTTCAGTGCAGAGAGGTTATGAATTTATTGCACAATTCTGATCAAAAGACTTGAAAAGGGGAAATCGAACAAATGTTAATGAGGAATTCGCAGGAAAACTGCGAAAAACCCAGAAAAGCACTTAACGGCCACTTAACCTCCGCCCAAAATGATGCCACACACAAGATAGATAGAGAGATAGATAGAGAGATAGAGAGATAGAGAGAGAGATAGAGAGAGAGAGAGAGAGAGAGAGATCTTGTTAATTGTGTTTACCAGTGGATAAATATATATATTTGAATCTGAATCATTGAGGAATGTTGAATGGCAAATCCCCCATTTCGATGATCCATTCATTCGTTTGGGAAATGGGGGAAGTCGTTGCCTATTTTGGCAGCGAATATAAATAAATGACAATTTCAGATAAAAAAAAAACTTTGCGTCTTTCTACAGAAATCGAAAATGAATCGTATTTTGTTTTTCATTTATTTATTATTTAGCTATTTGTTTCGCCTCCTGGGAGCGTAGAGTGAAGGAATTGCTGGCCAGCGGCGGTGGGGTGGGCATTGCAGCAATCTCTTGGCGCCAAGATTCTATAAAAATGCGAACGAACGATGTCAAATCGTATGGAGAGTGTATAGAGAGTGTTGAAAGCACCAGTGGAAATACCATACAAAAAAAAACAAAACAAAAAACCATATAACAAATAGCAAAAAAAAAACCAAAGAAAATCAAGAAAATGAGGAAAATAAAATGTATATGTGCACAGTTTTATTAACTCATTTTATATGGAATGAGTTGTGGCTACAACAAACCGAGAAATACGAATGAGAATACGAAGGAACATATGTATATATATAACTTATAAGTTTCGATATATATTATATATATATGGCAGATTAATTGAGGCAGAACGCGGAATGGGAACGGGTCCGCGAACGACATGTCATTGACTGTTCAATAGTTTTGACCCTCGCAAAGTTCGAGTGCCACTCGGATGGTCGGAGCAACAGCCAAAGATCAGCGCACTTTACAATGGAGAGTGCCCCCCTGCCACATTCATCACTGCGCCCCCTAGAACTGGCCTCCTCCTCCTCATGCCCCTCCTCCTGCATTGTGGAGGCCAATCCATTGCGATACGAAGGAGGAGGCCCTCCCCATTGTTGGCGCGTGCGATGCGCATTTCTATGCTTTGACTAAGCCACAAGAGCATTTCGCTGGCTTTTCCTTGAGTCAACTTTGAAAATTATTTAATTATTCTTGGGAATTTTGTGAATTTCTCTCTTGGGGAGATTCCAACTGTTTTGGCTTTACATTTCTTTGTGGATTTGTCACCGGTCTCTCTCTCGCTCTCACTCTGAGAGATCTCTCTCTCTCTCTCTGTCTCTCTCTTAAGAATGTTTCACACATTAAGTGGCAACAAGAGCAAGAGCAACAGAAGGAAGAGGAGGCGAGGGTGGACAAGGCATTTTCTATTTCCATTTTCTATACGCTGACACTGCTGTCGCTGTCGCTGCTGCTGCTGTCTCCACCGTTCTCATCGTTTATTCAATCATTTTTCCCCAGCAACCAGAGGCAGTCGCTGTAGCAGTTGTGTTTGTTTAGTTGTTCTGCTCGGATACGGATTGAATTATGTTGGAACTCTTGTGGAACACAGAGCCGCAGTAGATGCCGCGACCTATACACACATTCCCTGGCTGAATCAGAGATACAAGATCCCAGAACAAGTGACAACAGACAACAGAACCCCGTAGATAGAACGTTTCGTTCGTTTGGCAGTGACAAATATTTGTGCATATGGAAGTCTTCCTTTGTTGGTAAGGAAATGCCACGGAAATGGAAAGTGTGACTGTGACTGTGACTGTGAATGTAATATGATATGTAAGGTGATGGCTGAAGGCAGTGCGGGAAATCAGTTGAGTGAAAGTCAACAGGAAGTGCAACACGAGAAAGGTCCAAGAAAGTGAAAGATCAAGTGAAAATGAGTTTGCAAGAGAAGCGCTTTTCCTTATTAGACAATTCATTGTGAAAAATTCTTAGGAGAAGAACCCCCAAATGGAAGATTGTCCAGAGATTATCCATCGCGTTTTCCACAAATAAATTATGAAGAATTTCCCCCACGGCATTACTCAATTTTCGGGTGTACCGCAAATTATTTTTGCAATTCCGGCTATCATTACACGCCCTGATGGGGGATGAGAGAGAGTGAGAGATGTGCTCGTAAATTAAATGCTCCTCATGGGGCAGAGGAGCATGCTTCAAAAATGTATCATAAATAAACGCCACATCACACATCGTGCATCATACGCCTTGAACGCCCACTAATGGGAACGAGATGGGAACAATGGTCGAGTGGCGGCTGCAGGCAGCGACTGTGCTTCCGCTCGATGATTCCATACCGATTGATTTGTTTATAAAAACTTCCGGCTTCTGCCAGATGAAGGGAGCCGGAGGATTGGCTGCGGCTGCGGCTGCGTTTGCAACTGCGGAGGACAACAGCCGGCTGTCGATGTCCGTTGGGGGATAAACAACAGAAACAGAAAAGCTAAAAGGAGGACGGCACTTCGGTCTGTGGTTGGGTGTGGGGAGGGAGGAGCCATCATCCGAGTCAAAGTTCAATATATCTCGCACTCGCCGCACACAAATTGAAATCAATTTCTCGCGTCAGTTGTGCCTCAGAGGCTGCCGCCAAAGCGACCGACTGATCAATCTCCGCTATCGGTAATAACCGATACCCAACCGATTCACAATTGAATCACGACTACTGCAAGGTCACATGGCTGCAAAGCCATAAAAGCCCCGCCTTGCATAACTCAAAAGTGTGCCACATAAATATTTAATTTTAATTGTCTCGGGATCCTCTCTCTTTCCTACGCCCTGCTTTATCTGCATCTGCATCTACATATATCTGTATCTGTATCTTCTGCAGCATTCTGGGTCCGCCCGCTTTGAAGTACGCGGCAGAGATGAAACAGACACTGGGCCACAACTCGCGGCCCATTTACAACTATGCGATGCGCGGCGTGGTCACTTGCTTCACGGGCATACGAAAGAAGGACGAGCTGGTGAGTAGATCTCCCTCACTCTCTACATCTCGCTGGAGTATCCACCAATAAATCCCCGTCCTCTCGCCTTTGCAGACAAAATTGGTGCACCTCATCCACTCCATGGGCGGCTGCATTAAGAAGGACATGAACCCCAAGACAACGCATCTGATTTGCAGTCACAGTGGCGGCGCCAAGTATCAGTGAGTATCAGCCGTGAATCCCCAATTCCCTGGAGCTCAACATATTTATCTTCCCTCCTGTAGGTACGCCAAAACCTTCCGTTTGAGTGTGGTTCGTCCTGACTGGGTGTATGCTGCCTGGGCGGATCGCGATACCCTGGAGTTCGAGGCCACGCAGGAGTGCTTCACCAAGACCCACAAGCTGAAGGCGTTCGAGGGCCAGAAGGTCTGCTTCTTTGGCTTCCCCGCCGAGGAGCACCAGCACATGGTCGATGTGCTGCTGGAGAATGGCGGTGTCTGCGTCGATCTGAAGGATCCCGAGTGCTCGCATGTTGTGAGTGAATCAATCCAATCCCGCTTCCCGTAGAGTAGGCTCGCCCCCCCCCCAAAGTGTGCAATGTTGGCGTACTCTAGTGCATGCCGTAGCGTTATTGGTTTTCCTTTAGAATGCCTCATTTTTAGCCACAAACATGAACTAGCCTTAAACTCCACGTGTCTGTCTTCCAGGTGATGCCCAATACGGGCGCTGTACTTACAAGCACTAGCACTAGCACTAGCACTGATACTAACCCAACCGCAGGCAAGAGCACAGGCTCAGGCCCACTAACTAACACAGAACCACTGACCACAACCCCCACAACTGTCGGTGGGGGCTCAAGCTCCCCCCACACCCCCACATCATCTCGAGGTAGCGCGCGGGCAGGCCGGGCAGCAGAAGGAAACCAACACATTGATGAGGTGGAGATCGATAGTGGAGGAGGAGGAGGAAGAGGCGGAGGCGGAGGAGGAAGAGGAAGCGGAGGACGAGTAGAAGGAGTGGTGGAGCAGGCCCTGGAAGAGAAGGAGAACGAGAACGAGAGCGAGAACCAGGATGAAGATGAAGACGAAGACATACATTTCGATGAGCGCCTCTTTGTGGAGACTGCAGCTATCCAAATGGCTGTCGATGATCAGCTGCCCGAATCGGACGAAGACGAAGGGGGTCCAGAGGCTTCTGAGGATGTCCAGGGCAGCACTCCAAAGACAAGCAAGCCGCGTATCAGCCTCGCAGCTGGCACGCCCATCAGTAGTTCCCCAGAAATTCAAACGGAAGCAGAGACGATGGGCATGGGGCTGGACCTTCGGAGCCACACCCCCAACATATCCCCTATCCTAAAGCCCATTGATGAGTGCGACATGGAAACGGACGATCTGTTCGAGGAGGAGGCGGCGGAGGGCATGGATACGGGCGCCCCTGCCACTGAGAATGATCTCAAGCGTAAGCGCGACAGCATCGACAATATATCCCTAATGTCCGTGGACTCGTGCGCCCTGCCGGGCAGCACCAAGAAGCCCAAGCTCACCCGCACCGGATCCATCTCGCGCACCCTTCGTCGCTCCGTTAGCTTCGTGGCCGAGCCGCTGAAAAATGTGCTGCGGCCGCGACGCAGCTCGATTGCGGCAGCGGATGCCTCCACCATCCTGGGCAGCGAGGCGGCCGACGACTCCTATTGCTCGCTGGCCTCCTCCATCAGCCTTACGCTGAACGAATCGATCAGGAAGCCCGTGAAGGAGAAGTTCCGCAACATCTGTAGCCGCATCACAAGAAGCAACAGTCGACGAGGCGACAAGGATCGTGATCATGATCTCGAAGGCACTCCCGAGTGCTCCAAATTACCCCCGCCTATGGACAGCGGTTTCAAGACTCCAAAGGCACCCAAGCAACGATCCTCTGCCACTCCGAAAACCTCCAAGCGCCTCTTCGGCCCGGTCTCCGGTGTCGTTTCCGCCTTGGCCCTCACTAACGCCCCATCCCCCAGTCCCCAGCCTCCTTCCAAACTGAGTTGTGATACCAACGACACCTCATCCACATCGACAATGGCTTTCTGTGCTGCTGCTGCTGCTGCTGTCGTCACCGCATCATCATCATCATCATCATCGTCGTCGTCGTCTTCGTCTGCAGTGGTTGCTGCTGCTGTTGAACACAGCGCGGTTCAAGATATTAAAGAAGAGTCCCCCAAAGGGTCGACACAGAGACGCGAACCCATGCAAATGGTATTATATATGTGTAATTTGTGGATACTTTCCCGATCTTTCTATCTATGCACTTTTTATGGGACAAATAGGCATTTGAAACGGCAAACGAATGGAAGATGTCTTAGGGAAACATGTTTTTTTTGTGATTAAGTGGCACACTTTAATGTGAAAGAATCTATACCCAATGAAAGTTCAATATTTCAAGAAGTTTACGCGTGCAAAGGTTAAGGTTTAAGGTTGATCCTTTTCCTATGTTTAATCATTTTCTACATTTATTGTACTTTTTTTTGAGGTTTTCCTTTCCCATCCCCCCATTCCTCTCTCCCAGAAATGGTTAATTGTTATTTAATGTTTATTGAATGTTCATAGCTTAAGTCTCAACATCTTATTTGGTGCGGTGTCTGTAATTTCTGTAAATAATTTATTTATGGTTTCTTTCGGTGTCTGCTACTTTTACTCCTACCCACCTCCACCTCCACCTTCACTCCATTTCCTTCTCCACTTCCATAGCCAGCGCACAGAATCACACAAAAGAGCGGCACAATAAATGAAGACAAAAACAAAGACAGATCAACAGACGGACAGACACATTCCTCGTTCAGCTTGAATAAATGTTAAAAAAGGCCACCACCATCCAAAAACGTAGATAAATAATAGGAATCGCAGAGTCTGATCCAAAAGAAAAAAAAATTAAAATTTCATTTGGGTGAATTATTGTTTTTATTTTTGCTTCATTTACCCGAGTATTTGCACAAATGTTTTCCTTCCCTCCCTCTCTCTCTCTCTCTCTCTCTTGATGGATAAACAATTTGCATTTCCCTCCATGCCATGCCATTCCGTTTGCCGTTTCAAAGTGTTGCCTCCTGCTTCTTGTTGCCTGCCCCCCAAGAAAAATGTGCACTAAAAATGTTTTGTTTGGCCTTTTTGCATTTAATGAATGTTTTTAAAGTTCAGGAATTTATTGTGCCTGCTGTACCGCTGTGCTGTGCTGCTCTGCTCTGCTCTGCTATTCTATCCTCTCCATCCATCCATCCATCCACCTTATCTATATCTATCGAGTATATAGATTGACTGCTTGATTGAGTTTGCGTATATTTAAAAATTGCCTCGAGGCAGAGCAAAACAAAACATTTTTTCTGTCCGCATTCCTCTTTTCATTTCTATTTGTTTATCCCCCACCGAATAATGTGCATAAATCGCCAGAAATTAATTGAATCGATTTAATCGTTCGTTCAGGTGGTTGACGAGCACACGACCGTCGCGAAGCCCGATCCCAAGAACTATCACTCACACATCCTGAAATCAGATTGGTTCTGGTATACCATACAGAATGGCTATGCCAATGAGATGGACTATCTGTTTGGAGATGTAAGTATCTATGCCTGCGTCCGTATCTTGTGTCCCCCTATTAACCATTTGTCTCCTCTGACCAGTATTTGGATAGCATTACGAATACACCGAATACAGATCGTCGGGACTCGCTGCCAGTTAGCTTTAACAAGAGGAAACGCAAGCGTTTGTCGCAGCGCATTCAGCTCGAGGGCACTCCGCTGGGGTCGGGCAAACGACGCTCCTCCGTGTCGGATGCAGGCCTCCTCTCCGTCTCCAACAGCCTGTTCGACTGCACCACGAGTCCCGATAAGCTGCTGGACGGCGACGACAAGCTGCTCCACGCCGAACCGGAACCCATTGATGGCACGCCAGTGAAGAGATCCATGCGATTCAACCACTTTATGGACTTTTTCACCACAGAATCCAACTATGTCGGAATACTGGATACCATTTTAAATGTAGGTGCATCCCAAATGGCATACTCGTACTTTGCCCATCGCCATTCTAACCTGTACCTGTTGCCCTTTTGTGTAGCTCTTTAAAAACAAACTGGAGGAACTGGCCGAGACAAATGATCCGCTGCTCAATAAATCCGAAATCAAATCTGTGTTTGGCAACTTTCTGCCCATCCACGAGGTGCACCAGAGCATGCTGGAGCATCTGCGGAATCTGCATGCCAACTGGCGGGAGGACTGCCTAATCGGGGACATCATCATCCGGCACCAGGAGGAGCTGATCAAGGCATATCCGCCCTATGTAAACTTCTACGAGCAGATGAAGGAGCAGCTGCAGTACTGCGACCGCGAGTACCCACGCTTCCATGCCTTCCTGAAGATCAACCAGACGAAGCCCGAGTGCGGCCGCCAGAGCCTGCAGGACCTGATGATCAGGCCTGTGCAGCGGCTGCCCAGCATTAGCCTGCTTCTGAAGGACATTCTGAAGCACACGGGCAACAGCAATGCGGATCACGAGAGATTGGAGGAGGCCCTGAAGGCCATCAAACAGGTGACTCTGCACATCAACGAGGACAAGCGACGCACCGAGTCGCGCATGGCCATCTTCGATATATTCAACGATATCGATGGTTGTCCGGCGCACCTCGTCAGCTCTAACCGCAGCTTTATCGCCAAGTGTGAGGTGAACGAACTCTCCGACTCGTTAAGCGGACGGGGGGACAGCCTCCTGCTGTACCTCTTCTCGGATTCCATCGAGTTGTGCAAGCGGCGCTCGCGCGGCTTTAACACCGTCAAGTCACCCAGCACCGGCAAGACGCACAAGCACCTCAAGCTGATATCCCTCAACACGATACGCTTCGTGATCGACATCTCGGACAGCCCGCGTGCCTTTGGCCTGCTGCTGCGTGGCGACAAGGAGAAGCTCTACACGTTCACCATCAGCGACGAGGAGACGGACAAGCACAGCTACATGAAGAAGCTCTGCAACCAGATTGCCGCCCACACGTGCCGCACGGATGCGGACAAGCTGCTGCTCTGCCGCTTATCCCAGGAGCTGGACGTGGACATCAGCGATGTGAATGTCAGTACGCTGAGCAAGGCCTTCAAACTGGCAGCCAAGACGCGCCTTAAGGTGGGTTTCTCTCTCCTACAGGATTCTATTCAGCACAAGGGAAATACACTTACTGATGCTCTCTCTCTCTCTCTTTTTAGGTGGGTCGCGCCTTCTCCTTCAACAAGACCCCAAACAAGCTGAAACGAGCCGTTTCCACCATGATGACCTCGCCATTTGGCAGCACAAACTCTTTGACGCCCTCCTCCCAGCTCGCCCAGATGCGTTTGGCTGCAAACAGCTGCAGAAATATTAATGTGAGTAACTGCTGAGCTGATCTAAAGTGATCACCTTGCTAAGAGTTTTTTGCTGTTGTTTTCACAGGAAGTGGCCGATGAAGACGATTGCTCCAGCATGAGGAGCAGTTCGCCATCGACGCAATCGGAAACATTGGTGGTGCCGCCAATGTCTGTGCAGCCCACGCGCAAGAACAAGGCCGTTGTGGGTCGCATTTAGAGTCGTGATCGACTCACAATTTCTGTATTCCATGCCTCGACGCATCTTCGAATTCGTAATCTCAGAGAAAACACATCAAATCAGAAACAGAACAGAACACTAATTGTTTAGATTGTAGATTGTAAATGTATCGTTAAGTTTGTCGCTTGTCGATGAGCAGCAGGTGGCAAATGTTGAAGCGTTTGCCGTCTCACCGTCGAATATGATTATGACCGATTGAACGATCCAACTGTAAATAGTTCACCCTCTCGAGATATTATTATGTTATCCGTAACCCGTAGTCGTAAATCGTGAGTGTACCCCGCCCCCTTCCCCCTACACAATCGTAGAATAGTGTCTAGAAGTCTAGAAATCGCATTTTCGAATTCACGAACGAGATCCGAACTCCTATCCGTCGATCGATCGATTGATTCGAAGGGATTTCGGTTGATTTAGATTGCCCCGACAAACTGCAACACACACTGCAACAAGCTGTGAATGTTTACTGAGTAAATTTTATAAAAAATATTAATTTTAATAATTAAACAATAATTTTACACATGTGGATGGCATTTCTTCTTTAAATTTTAATTGTAATTTTATATCGCAAACAAATTTGGCATATATATCGAAACAGATCTGAGAGGGGGGGCAATCCAATACCCTTCCCTCCTTCAAACGGTGTAGATCGACTTGACGCTCGAATTGACCTTGCACATGGCATCCGAGTGGAGCTGGTATTGCAGATTGTTCGACTGCAGATGGAGGAAAAGCTTTAGCTTCTGGCCAATCTCGAGAATGGCCAATTCATTGCTCCCGTTGGCAGTCCAAACGGCTGGAAGAGGAACAGGAGCAGCACTAGCGTTAGAGGATGCATGGCGATATATGTGTATGTGAATTCTGGCACTTACAGATCTTATTGTTCTTGGCCCGGATATTGATCACTGCACCGCAGATCTCCTCAGAGTTATCGAAGATGCGCGCCGTCATCATGAGGAGTATATCCAGCCAGAGGCGATCCAGTTCCGCCTTGGAGCTCTTGTTGACGCTGATCAGCCAACGGCCTCCCTTGCTGTTGGCCTCGTCCTCCCACATGGGTCTTCGGAAAGAGGGTCAAATAAGTGAGCATTTAGATGGGAGGAAAGGGATGATGGTTTGTGTCCTACTTGATGCCCAGCTTGAACATAGAGTAGTCGCATCCCACTTTCAGCTCCGATGGTGGCCTGATGGTGTAGTACAGGCTCCAAAAGGTCTCCACACTGTCGATCTTCGCGACTTCGTTGAGCATGTCCTTCCAGTGTTTGGTGCGATCGTTCTCCAAGTACCACAGAGTCCACACGTTCTCCAATGGGTGTCGCACGTGTCGCGGTGATGGTTCATCGGTGTCTTTTTCCTCCTCCCCAGCAGAGTCGTCATTCTGTTCCGTTGGCTTCTCCTGCTGCTGCGTCGGCGAAGTCTCCTCCACACCGGCTTGCACTTGAGCACTGGCCATCATCTTCTTTACAGCACAGAACAGAATTCCAACCAAAACCAAAACTTTTATCGAGTGTCAAGTGAATAATTTCCGGAAATTAAAAAGAAACTGATTCAAAATGGGAAATGTCCGACATCAGACTGGAACGTGTGTCAATCTACGTCAAGGGGATGATTGAGGCAAGAATAGCAGACTACTGCTCTACTGATACCAGTTGTACGATGGTTTCGTAGTTATATAAATTATACATTTTATTTGTATGTATTCTAAAACTTAAAATGAAATTTACATGAAATGTTAACATAAAAAATGCGATTGTTCCTTCCTTTCTAATAACATAAAGAATACATCAAATCGAACATCGATTCAAACTCAAATGTTCGCTTCTCTTCTCTAGGGATAAGCATAACATCTAAACAAGAGAGAGGCACACACTACACACAATAATAATGTTGATATGGGGACTGGGCTCCTTCAGACCCACAGCACAGCAGCTGCATCCTCATTCGACAGGGTAGAGAAGCGCTGATAGCGGCCGGCATTCCTGTACGTCGTCTTCGAGGGCTGTGCATTGGTCTGCTGGGTATTCTGATTCTGATTTAGAGTCGTAGTCTGCTGGAGGGGAACACCCAGGACATTCAGGGACCCCGACTTGAGCGTGGAATTGCGGCTGTCTGTTGTGGAGACAGAGAGACGCCTCTGATGATCGATTCCGCCTCCTCCAATCAGAGTGGAGCTCAGGGGTAGGCCGACGTCGTGAAATGAGCTGATGGAACTGAAGCCACTCTCATCCTCTGTGCTGCTCGATCCTCCTCCATTGGTGGGCTGTGGTTTCTTGTTGTGGCTGATGGCTGTTTCTGTGGCTGCGGTGCTGCTGGCGGTTGTGGTCAAGTTGTTGTTGTTGCTGTTGTTCGGGTTGTTGTTGTTGGTATCCTCATCCGTTTCGATCTTCGAAGAGGTAGAGGAGGCCGTCGAGGAGATGGTGGAATGCACAGAACTATCGGTGGAGCTGCGCAGCGAGAGGCGCGAGTCTCGCATGGTGTTGGCCCGCAGAAAGAGCATCTCCGCATGCGATTTACCAGCTGTCGAGGCCGAGTGGGAGGGCGAGGACCCATCCATGGTGGCGTTCATGATGCTCGTGGAGTTGTGCCGCGACGGCGTCTGGAGGAGCGTCATCACGGAGCTGGTCTTCGCTTTGCACAGGCGATGGAGATGCGGCAAGTGGTTTCCGTTCCCAGAGGCCAGCGAGTGCCGCGGCTGCGTGAGATCCGGCTGCTGCTCGGAAGTGTGCAGCAGATTTCTGATGGTGCGTGCCAGGCGGAAGGCCTCCTGGTTGAGCTTCTCCTCGGCGACCTCTGGGGCGGACAGGCGGGCCTTGCAGACTCCAGATTTCTTAGGAGAGCGTCGCCTGATCGTCGGTAAGTGGGCCAGAGAGGGAGATTTTAATGGATTGAACCCTCTCTTGAATCTGTAAATCAGATCAACTTACCATGTGAAATCCTTGAAGGCATTGTAGCTGCCGGCTGGAGCAATCGCCTCGTAGTTGTGCTCCTCGTTCATCGCATGCATCGATTTGTTGAGCATAAGATTGGTGCTGCTTCTGGCACGCAGATACGAGGCGGATACGGCATCCTCATCGTGGAGCAGCAGGGGATCCCGCTGGTCACTCTGAAGCGAGGAGCCAATAGAGCCAATGGAGCCGTGTCCCAGTCCGTGCACATGGTGCAGACTCTTGGAGCGAGCGATTTGCTCCCCGTTTCGATGGGCTTGCTGCAGATGCAGCTGCTGCTGGTAGCGCTCGAAGAAACGTGCCACTTCCTCCATGACAGCGCGGTACATCTCACAATTGGTTTCGGTCTGCGAAAAGGAAAGGAAGCAAAGGAAAAGATCTCTTGAGGATCATCCTGGACAGGATCATATGGTTTGGAGCTTAAGGGTTGTAGGTTATAGGAATGCATCGGGAAGAGATGAAAATGATAGAGGGAAGCTATGAAAGAAGAAGGAAGCAGAAGGATGCGCTATATGGGTGCCTGTATGGACGGACTTTTCTGCTACTCTTGTCATCAGATTCTACTGCGTTCTCTGGATCATATCGTTCTTTAGTGGCTGCCTATCAAGATCTCTTTCAGGTTCTGAAACTCCATGGACCTCGTCCCACTGTGCACTGTGGGGTCACTGCTTTGACACTCTTCCAAATGCATTTGAAACCAACGATCGACGACGATCATCGACAATGACTTTAATTTGTTATTTATGTTAATTGTTTGCATGATTTTTCTATGGCCCCAGCAGCCGGCAAAGCCGCATCATCAGCCTATAAAAACTTTCACTTGATTTGTTATCGCTCTCCATTCTGCTCCGCTGCTCTTTCTCCACTCCACTCCACGCCTTTCTTTCTGCATATGCCCCCCCTCTTTGTGTTTGGGTCTGTGGGCCAGCAGCAGCATCTTGTCCGTTCCGAAGGAATGTCGTCTCTTCATTTGATCAAATTCTTTCTGCTTTGAGCCAAATGTGAGTCTAATTTTCAAATGCAATTCGTATCGCCGTTTGCCAAATTGGCAGAGACCTCAAATAGGCGTTAAGATTGCCATCCATTCATCCACCTGGCACACGGTCACCGCCAAAAACCATTTGAAAATTGGCCAAAACCAAATAAAGAGTGGGGCTTCGTGGTGGCTTTCGGAGGAGCTTCATGACTTCACACGATGCCAAAAATGTTGCTGGTCTCTGGCCACTGATTATGTAAGTGGCTGCCGCTGCCGCAGCCACAGACAGTCGCTGCCACAGCCACAGCCAGTGCCTCCGCTGCATTTGTTGCACTGCAGTTTAGAAATTGTTGCTAATTTTTCCATTGGACGTTTTCCGTTTGCAGAGTTTTCCTCGATGCGTGTCAGCCAGAGCTTTTGCAGTTGTTGTTTTTCCTTTAGTTTTTCTTTGCGGATTACGAATTTTTTCGTGGAGTTTCTCGTGGGGGTTTCGTTTCGTGTATGTCTGAGATTTATTTGAAAATTATGTGTGGAAATTCGTTGGCTCTTTACGAGTGATTTCGATTTTGTTATGGTTTTTTATGGCTTAATTTCATTCGAAAAATGCACACTCCAAATACGAATTTGGCACCTCCGAGTGCTGTTGCTTCTTTTCGCTCATCGAACAATTGGAGCTGCGATCAAAGATACAACATCTGCTAGAAGATACATTCCCAGCTCTTGGACTCCTCCGATTGGGGATTGGGTTTACGCTCTGTCTGGCAGCAGCAGCAGCAGCAGCAGCAACAGCATCAGATTGATTCCCCTTCCCCTCCCGTTCGAACGCACTTCCTGGCTGTGTGGCTGTGGCACCACTTGCATTAGGCCATTCATTTAGGCGGCATTTAGGTGGCCAAAACCAGCTCTGGCTATGGCTCTGGTTCCTTGGCTTCCTTTCGCTCGGCATAAATTACATTCGAATTTGTTTTCCTATCCACCCATCGACTGTGCATCAATCAATCAATCAATCAATCAATCTGGAGTCCACCCACGGGAGGCAGTTTTATATAGTTTTCCTTCACTCTAACCCACTTTTCCGTCATCAAGAAACTGACCAAAGTATGGAAAATATTTCATATTTTCATATCCCATTTTCCTTCTGTGTTCTTGTTTTTGTTTCGATTTTCTTTCTGCAATTTTCCATCGGCTTTCCATCTACCAAGAGGCGTCCACCTTCAATCATTGAAGGCTGTGGCATGGGGCACGGGGCTCTTGTGGCTGTGGGGCTCATTTAAAGCGCATTAAATCGAAACGAAAGCGTAAATATTTTCGCTCTTGTATCTTTGTATCTCGTATGTCTTTTGTATCTTTGTATCTGGGCATCCGTTGGCGTTCATATGCGTTTGCATAGAACCGCTTCGAATGCGGGGAATTGAAAGTGCTGCACGATGAACGTGTTTCACGTTGAAGGTCATCAATCCATTGGTGGGGTCTCCAGTTCAGAGAGCGGTAAAATGAGACCAGAGAGCGAGCGGCTTTAAGCCTCGAAAAAAGTGGGTTAGAAAAGCACTGCAATGGGGGAAAACTTTGAAGCGTCGATGATGGTGGAAATGATGATCGCAGTGAAAAGTGATCTTTCTTCTTGAAAGGTGACTATTCTGTTTTCTGTTACCCCAATTAGGGGACACCGATGGGGCTTTGTTGGTCCAAATCAGAGATTGGGGTCATGGCTTCCTACAATCAGTTTCACTCCATTATAATATATTAGAAGTCCAAGGAATGATCTGTGCAGGTAAAAAGTTGATTGGGATTGTACTTATATTCTTCCAAATACTTTAAAAAACTTTAATTTCCGTACAATTCTTAGATGTAGAAATGCCTTTTCCGTACAATTCTAAGTCGCATTTCTAGCCTTGAATTTCAATGGGATCTATGAATAGAATATTCAGCTTTTTTAAATTTCTTTATGCCCGAGTTTATACTTAATCGAATTTCATTCAAAAACTCAATAGAACTGTACAAATGTTTGACATTTTGTGTCTGCGAATAGTTCCATTGAATTCTACTATAATCATACATACGTTGATCATAATTCAAGCCCATACATACACATGTATGTATGTACAGAAGTGTGTATGTAATGATCCTTGAATTCCTCATACTTATAATTCCATAATTATGTACCCTAGATCCCATTTCCCATCATTTGTGCGCTCTTCACAGCTGATGAAATAAATTGGATTTCAATCATAGAGTAATTCCCCCCGACTCGCCATTCCATGGATTGTTCTTTGGATTCTGCCACAAACGTATTATTATTGAGTATTCACAAAATAATGATATTAATCGAAGGAGCTTCCTCCTTCCATAGTGCACATTTCTTAAGTTTTCTGAAACCCCAGCAGCAGGGGAGGAGACATCAAGAAGATCCATTAACAGCCTTTGTTTTGGTTTTATCTCTTTTACTTTTTTTAAGGAAGTATACAATTAATGCAGCAGCAGCTGCTGTTGTTTCTGTAGAGGAAATGGCCAGAAAAGACAATGAAATGATGACCATGGATGACCAGAACAAAGCATAAAGCAATCTAGAAGATGTGGCAGAGAATGGTGATGGCTGGAGGCCACACCGCGAGAGAGTCGTCTATAATTAGGCAGCGACCAAAGTCGGCATGTTACCGGGGATGTAGATGCCCTAACAGACGGAAGAATATAATAGAAGTAGAAACAGGAGCAGGGGAACAGCAGAGGGGAACAGCAGATAGAATAGAAAGGAAATGCCATAACAAGCCACGATAGACTGCTTAACCGGAATGGGAATCATTCCACACACCCATCTCATGCCACACATTTCAATTTTCATTCCATTCCACTTGTAAATTAAGCGTGAGAACTATTTAAATAAAAAAGATATAGCAATGAGAGAGTTGGGAGGGGGGGGAAAACAGGTTGATCCATGGAGAACAGTAGTCCGCCGCATAGCGCAAGGAGGAGGTTGGTGGTAGATATAGGGTGTGTGGGGTGTTCCGGCTGTGGGGCACGCCGAATGCAAGAGACACGAGAGAGGTAACTGCAAATCACGTTCGTGTCTCAAGTCTTTTGTTATTGTTTTTTTTCTTTGGGCCAAGAAATCGAATGGCCACTCGAATGGCACTCATTCTATTCATTCTGGCACTCACCTGTTTCAATTGCCAATGCAATGTATCCACCTGATTCTGCAATATGACAGCCTCGACATTTAGTGGATGCTGTTGTTGTTGTTGCATTGGCTG
This sequence comes from Drosophila tristis, assembly GCA_018150885.1. Classification (NCBI taxonomy): domain Eukaryota; kingdom Metazoa; phylum Arthropoda; class Insecta; order Diptera; family Drosophilidae; genus Drosophila; species Drosophila tristis. Next base: position 586,233 of record JAECWT010000001.1, read on the forward strand.
GTGCTGCTGCTGCTGCTGCTGCTGTTGCTGTTGTTGTGGTTGCAAGTCATAGTGGTTGTGGTAGCTCTGGCTTTGGTTGCTGTGGCAGCTGGGTGCGGCAGCTCTCACCGTCATGATGTTACTGGTGCTGCTGGAATCCTGCAAATGTTGTCACAAATAAATACATAAAATATTTATATGGCCATCGGCGTTCAATAATGCATAAGAAATGCGCGTTAAATTAGTTTAAAAATATAAAAGAAAAACAAACAAATACAAGTAATGTGAAAAATGTTGTCCAAGTGTTGGACAACAACTCAGTGGAGGTCCAGTGGTGGCACCACATTTTTCAACGCTTTTCCATGCAGCAGGAATGTTTCACCAAAAGCGGAAAGCAACTTCAGCCACACAAAACATCATATTACCCCCCACAAACCCCACAAAAGTTGTACAATTAATTAGAGAAAATTATTTTTACAATTCCCCTGTGCGAGTCCCCCCTCCTCGCTATCCCTAGCCAGCTCTTTTCCCCTCTCTTGCTGCTTTATTAAATTTGTATTTCTTTACTTTTTCATAGTTATCCGCTTTAGTTTTCGCTTTACTTTTTGTACATAAAATAAATAAATTTCTGGTATACTTCACATTTTCCACATACATACATATGTATGTATGTATGTATATGCAGCAGAGAGGATGGTGGTGAGGAAGAGCGGGGAGAAGAACTCGTTTACGTCCATGTCTCATGTCCATATTTTCATATAACTTGGCTTTTATTTTCGCATAGTCGTAGCTTTTAGTGTCCGACCCGTTGCGGTTTACTTTTTCTTTTATAACATCATTTTTTGAAAAGACTTTGACCCACAGCTCGAAAGATCTCACCAAAAAAAGAGAGAAACAGAGGAGGAAAAAGTGCCCCCCCCCCAGGTGCAAATATCTTCAGGATTAAGACATGTAGGATACCCTAGGCTGCAAACAAACTCTCAAATTATGATGAACTCTACGATACCTTAGAGTGAAATACTAAAAATGAAAATAAAAATTCGAATTTGAATTAATTTACAGGGGAAAAATCTGCTTAAATCTGCTGGTAAATCAAGTTTAGAGTACCCACCCTTAATATAATCATCTCTCTTTCTAATAAGAAAAAGCATACATTTGAGCTTCACTTTTTGGTAACGAATACACCCGAACACTCCCCACTTACAGGGTACAAATTAATGTGGAAAATATTACCGAAGCATTTGGTTAAAAGAAGCAAACAAAAATTTAAAACGAAGCAAAAAACAATTACTACCCGTAAAACAATTCATATTTCGACCTCCATTACTCTTTTTTTTCGGCCCACACTTTGCGCCGTGATGTAACATCTCTCCTCTTACAATCTCTGTCTCTATCTCGCTCTCTTAGCCTATTTTCCACGCCCTCGCGAACACGCCCACATCGCCCCTCCAGTGCTCCACTCCACAGTAGCCAAACACAAATCAAAAAAAGACAAATGACCGAAAACAAAATTCTGAATTTTCATCAAATTTAATTTGAAATGTTGGTTGTTTAATTTTATATTGTTGTTGCAATTGTTTAATGTTTGCCGCTCTGTAAAATTATCATTTGCGATCTTAACAGCTGCCATGCCCACTCCAAAACACTGCAGCAGTGCCCCCCAGCTATGGTTTGTCTCTCCCTTTTATGGTGCAACCAAATAAATTTGCGGTCATATTCCAATTTTACGCTTGTTAATTAATTTTTTTTTTTTTTAGGATTGGGTTAGTTTTTTTATTGGATTTGTTGGATTATACGAGTATAGAGAGACAACTATGTTAACAACATTTAGCGGGGTATTATAGCGGGAGGCTGGAGGGAGAGAGGCAGCTGGATAGGCACTGCAGAAAGCGGTGGATGAAAGTATTTTCCTCCATCCAAATGCATCCCCCATCAAAATCAAAAATTCAATGGTGAAAACGGGATGGTTATTCGTTATTTATTCGAAGATTGAATTACTATAAAGATTGAGGGACATTTACGGATAATAACAATAATAATAATGTGTAAAAGCTTTCTGTCACAGAAAACACTTGAATTCAAAATTATTCACACTCATCGCCCAAAGACTTTCTTTGCCTCTAAAAAAAATGGATAGAAATTTCATGGTTTTCATTCACACTTGTTTCGTTCTTTCTTTAATATTCTTCTTAATCCATTATCAAGCCAGAAAGAGGGCTAACGGGTCCATTTCCCTTCATTCTCTTTCATAATTTTGCATATGAGAATATTCAAAGAGAATCTCCCTCTCCTTCTGCTCTATTCCCATCAAAAAGAATAAGCCAATTTACCAATTATCGTTTAATTTTAATGCATTTTCTGTAAGTTTTAATTGGGATGAAAACGGAAAACTGCAACGAAAATTAGTTCATCTTCCCAGACAAAAGATAACAAGGAGCATGGGCATGACTACTCCCCTCCTGGTCTCTGCCCACTGCCATGCAATCAGAAATCCAATTCCCAAACACTCTTTAAGGCATAGTTAGACGAAGATACATTCGTAGCACACACTCGTACGGGTGTGAGTGTAATCTCCCACACATTCCCACATTCCCCCCACAAATTCTTGGCTCAAAACTAATTTGCATTCCCCCATTCCACTGCTCTCCGTCTCCCTACACTGGAGTAGGTGTAGTTCTGGTTCTCAGTCCTAAAACAAATCTAATTTAAATTCGCAGACAAACAAACGCTAAAGAGAGATGGTGAGAAAGATATAGAGAGGGGCAGGGGAAGATGCAGTACGACCTCATTTTAGCCAAGAATTTTGCTTTTGGCTTGGAAAAAACACGTCGTCTGCCTGCGAAGCATCGTCTTCCAAGTCTCTCGACTGCCAACAAAATGAAATGGCAATTGAATTTGCATTTGCAGAAATACATATGTACATGCATATGTATGTATGTACGAGTATGTAGGGTCTAGAATCCAAAGAAAAGCTGCTGTCATACGAATATATAGGAATGGATATCTCTACATAATCTACTCGTACACTTCAACATACATATCTTCTGATTTATCAATGAACATAGAATTTCCACAGTATCTGAAAGCAAGGAAGTATGAAAGTATACTTAGATTAAGAGAGTATCTTTGTATCTATGATAGCCCTTGATCGACCCAAAATATTATGTTAATTTCCTTCCAATAACTTTTGCGGCTTACTTCTCTCTCTCTTTTAGATACAAACAAAACTCTAGCTACACTTTTGAAACTCACTGTAGGCGCAGAGGACCAGGTCACAGAGTACACCCTTCTTTCCTACTCCTTCCTGCCGCCTTTCCTTCCTCATCAAATGAGGGCTATTTATATTTAAATGAAATAAAGCCACAAGATGCAGGAATCTGCATTTCAAATCAGCAGAAAACAGAGAAACAGAAACAGCAACAGCAACAAACAACAAACAGTTGCATGCTCCAGTAATTTCCAGCCAAAGACAGGCGTGCGGGGGGCACTGGGTGCAGCGTATGCAACAAGTGTGCTTAAAAGGGTTTCCACATGTGGCAGGGAGCGGAGGGAGTGCCAGAGGTGGAGATGGCGGATTCCCAGGCCTCGGGCAACAACAAAAACTTGGCTCTCGTCTCCCATTACCAATTCCACCCATAGCCCACCCATCCATCCATCCCATCCACCAGCAACAACCCGTATAGTCGTATCGAGGTCTGTCGTTCTGTCGCTTGTTTGATATTTAAATTGTTTTGTGCGCTAGAACCAAACCGCCAGCGAGAGAGGCAGTGCATCATCGGGGGTCAAATAGCATTTCATGCATCGCTGGGAAAATCCCCCGCATTCTCATTACAGATTCTCCACATATTTGTCCAACGATCCACATTTTTCCCCTCATTCGATGTCCACAAAAATGAAGTTATTTCTGTTTGTCGATTGTTGCACCAACAGGAAGTGGAGACGAGTTTGAGGCAAGTACAACAGTTGGGAGGAGGAGGCAGCCAATTGAAACCTGAATACTCGTACAATATCTGGCGAATGTAAGAGATTTGAAAGAATTTGACTTCCCCAAGGAGACCTCGAAAAACTTAAACTAATTTCATCCCGAAAATCCAAAAATTATTCACACTCCAAGAGCCCCCAAAGTCTGCGACTAATTAGATAAAGGTCTTTTAGAGCAGGGATTATATCCATTATATCCACTTTCTGGCCCCTCTTTTTGGCCACAAACTCCAAAGTTCAACTTAGTTTTGTCTGCGCGGAATGGAGGCGGATTTTCAAGGCAAAGACAGAAAGAAAAGAAAATGAAGAGGGAAAAAATGAGCTTGAAAATGTGTCTTATGCCATTTATAATGAGAGATGGAAACTGTAATGAAAAGAGTGCAGGGGAGCGAGGGCAGGGTTTCATTCATTCATTCATTCAGTGTACAAATTGCATAGATTTGTTCAACAATTTGTGGCGCTTTGCTATTGCTGCTGTGGCTGCTGCATTTGTTATGCTCCACGTCTGGAAAGTACGAGTACTTCGTAGTGGCATTGGATTTCGCTCCATCATCATCATCAGCATCATCTGGGGCTGTGGGGGCCAGTGGGGGTGGTGAGGAGCGATGATAATTGTCATTTGGATAATGGTTAAATATCTGCAGATCTGCATTTGGCACGACTTTCTCACATGACAAAATCACCGTCCCCAAAAACAAAACAATGACAACATTTTCGAATTTCTGGTTTGTTTTTCGCGCTGCCCAGAAGATCTGATGCCTGATTGCTGTTTATTATTATGGCGATGGCGATGGCTTATAGCTTTGTGGCCGATGGCTTTTGGCCAAGGAATCACCTCCGTTTCGTACTTTTCCGTCTTTCCTTAGTTTCTGCATCTTTTTTTACCCCCTGTAGCACGGAAATTGGGTTAATTTCCACACACAACAAAACTTTATTTCGGATTTCCTCTCTTCTCACTCTCTCTCTCTCGTCTCGAGTACAACATTTGAATGTTGCGTGTCGTTTGTGATGCTTCTTACGTTTGTGTCGCTGTTTGCTTCGTGTTCCGTCAACTGGAACTGTTTTCGATATGAAAAAGCAAAAGCGACGCCATTAAATTGTTGCCAATGATTGAAGTTGAAGACGGGGGACGGGGCGGGGACGGGGTGGAAGATGGCGGAGACGTGGACGGATATCTGTCAACATATTTGACCTTCAAGGGGCAGCGGTTGGGCGACTGATTACCCGGCAATATGTCACAGAGGCGGAATACCACGCTTCCATTCCTATACATACCTCCCAATCTCCACCAAATCCACCTCCACCTCCCCATTAATTTGCCCGTCGCCATCACATTACGACGACAATTCAATTGCAACCGACAGTGGAACCACAACCGACGCGACGGCAATCGACTATAGAAGAGGAGACCTGTGGCTGTTGTTTTGTTTGTTGTGTAAACTGATTTTCGGTTTAAGCCATTCCAGAGGTGGAATTGAATAGACGGAGAGGGGGGACAAGAGAGAGAAAGAGTAGTGTATGTAGTGGTCTAATGGGGAGGGGAGGGCCTTCGGGTTAAATAAATTTCAAATGGGCCTCTAATGGGGCCAGAACGTGGCCCTTTAGGCCCTCATTGTTACACTTCCTCATTGTCTGTTGTCTGTGGCACTGCCCTGCGATCCGGCCAAACCCCACCACTACGCCCCTTGTACCCCCCGTGTGTATGTGTGCTGCCACGCCCTCCATTGTTTGCGGTGCACCTTTACGCACAATATATTTCAATTGTTTAATAGTTGCAGCCATTTGCGCCCCTTGGGGGCATGAACAACAAATTGAAATTTCAGTTAAAGGGAAAAACTATTTGATTCCGGATTTGTTTAAGGATTTGGATATTGAGTCAGGTGAAGGATGAAGAATTTGCTATACATTTTAATCTTTCTACGATTTGTGTCGCTCTACATATTCAATGGAGGGATAGTGCCCCTCCCCTTGGGGCACGCAAAAGTATCTTACAGGAAACTTACAGCAGAATTTGCTACGCTCCCTGGGGCGGGCACTTGAGAGTTTGTTTCTGTGTCTTTCCTCCAATTTCGCGAGAGAAAGAGACAGAGAGAGAATTTTTGCAATTCACGCAAATGGATTGGACCTACGCCTTCGATTCGATTCGATTAGATTAGATCCGCTGAACGCTACAAAGTCGATTCTAATGATCGGACCCCCAAGCCCAAAAACAAGCCAAATAGCAATGGAAATTTCGCGCCGGCTTCGTGGATTAAATCCCTGACGGAGTGGGGGAATGACTGACACAAATACTTTTTGACCAAGTTGTGGCTTTCAAGTGGATATGGCCAAAGAATTGCGCGATTCGAGATGCTGTTTCAATCGTTTTTTTTCGGCCACGAGAAATGGGAATGGGAACACGGATGGGAATTCAATTTACATCACTTGATTGAGGCGTGAAAACGTTTCAACGCTCAACGACCTGCAATTTGATCAGCAGTTTTTCGGTTTTGGCTACGTTCTCGTCTAACCTCTGACCTCCTGTAGCCCCCCTGCACAGCCTGGTAAAACCTGTAGTTTAAAGACCTTTTCTGTTTCCTCTTTAATATTATTCCCATAAGCCATTGGCCTTCGGTGACCAGAGATACAACGAGTGAGAGGGGAGATGGGTGGAGTTGGGGATCCCTCCTATCACAGAGAACGGAAATGCAAAGCGACAGAAAAACGAAAGGCGGAAAAGTGCGCAAAGAGCGGAACTGGAAAATTGTGAAGAAACGAACGGATGGATGGATGAATGGATCGATAGGGGGGACTGGGAATGAGAATGCTTTGGGCCTGGCCAGAACTCACACAACAGAACAAAACATACGTTCCGTCGCTCTACCTGTCGGGAAGAAGAAGAAGGAAGGGCATTTAGCGACAGTGGCAGTGGCGGGCTAACTGCATTCTCTTCCTTATTGGAGTTCTCGTCTTTCCACTCTGTGCATTATTACGTAAGCGTCAAATTTTGTATGGCCATAACACTTCGGGTTCCTGCATTTGCATGCGATATGCATAATTTATGGTCAAAGGAGATTGTTTTTACACTTTAAATGCAATACTTAGACAGGGATTTAAATCTGTTTTTGGTGGTAGATTAAGAGAATTTCAAGGAGCATTTTTAATGGGTGATAATGATAATGATCCTCCTAGTGTAATTAAATTTTAAACTTTAAAATTCGCTCGTAAGTCTGTGCTTCCTTTCTCTGTAAGCCCTTTTAGCCCTACTGTGACAATTAACATTATCATCAATGTTAACGTCAACTATTTTATCCTCTACCCATTCCCTGTACTCCTCCCCTACAAATTCTGCTTTATTTTGTGAGTAGAATGGAGTACACGGCGGCGTCTGTTGTTCTGCTCACCAATTGAATAATTCACTCAGCGGCAAGCGGTAGGGAATTATTCACAGTTACATGCATAGGCATTTGCACGACCGTTCCCCATGTCTACCTGCACACCCCTCTATAGCAGCCCTCTCCTGAGCAAAGCCACTGCCGCCTGGTGGCACGTTCTTTTTAATTTTCTGATAACATAACAAATAGGTTCGATGTTCGTCCATTCGACGTTCTCGACACTCGTGCTGCAGCAGTTATTTTACCGCTGCTCTGCTCTGCCAGGGCATAGCGTTTCAGGGGATATGCTGGGGGAACAGAGGCATGGGGACGCCCTCTGCATACCAGATGAGGCTGCTCAAACTCCACCATTGACGTTGCGGGCTCCCAGCCAAGATTTCAGACACGATTTTTTGCTGTCTTTGATTCAGTTCTTTTGTTTTTTGGATACCCTTACGGACAATGTGGATCATGATGTGGAGCAAGTGTTGGGCAATGCAGAGAAGAGAGAATTTACGACTATATGGAATATATAATAGATGAAATTCTTGATGTTTCCGGCATGTAAAAACAAATGTGCATATCCCCAATGTTTTCCATCTTCTGTTTTTTTTTATTGAATTACATCAAAGACGAGTGGGCACAATCGAATCTGTGAAAAAGGTAGGGTATCATTTGCTTCCAGCTTTATTTTTCGTTCTTTTTTTTGGCTTCGTTTCGGTTTGGGAATCATTTTATTTATGCTCCGCTTGTGGCTGCCTCATAATTCAGTTCGAGAGGGCGATGCGATGGGGCAACATCAATTTCGTTGCTGCCACAGGAGTTTCGCCCACCCCTCCTTCCCCAATCACCAACGCACCTGAAAACTCAATTTAATTGGAGAGCAAACTTCTCTCTCGTTTTCCCCCCCTCTCTCTTCCTCTTGCAGTGCAGCTCCCGAATGTCAAGGATTTCTATATGGCATTTCATTCCTTTCCTTGCAGTTGGTATGCCGTTTGCTTCAAGGCCGCACAAAGAGGAGACTCGGATGAAGGGGACTGGGAGACACACTTACACGCGCTCCACCAAACGATTGCGATTTAGTTTTATTTCATATTTATTTGCATTATTTTCAAACATTTACCACTTAAAATTTCGGTTCACGTAGATCGGTGATGGAGACGCAGACGAAGAGGGCAAGAGGGGGACACTTTTTACCCATGATTTATCCAAACACGCGATCTGCTGTGGCGGATCTCAAGCAATTCCATGGCGTATTGTATGGTCTCTATTTCGGCCAGAATTCACTCAATTTGGGCAGAGTTTCAGAGGGGTTCAATGCACTGAATCGCAAATCAAATCAAAGTTCATTCGGAGACGGAAAAGGTGAGAAAAGCGATTTAACCAGACGAAAATCCCAACGAAGTGGAACAGATGGATCCTATGATATACGAGTATTGTAGTAGGAAGATGAATGCGTTTCGAATGGGGGTTTTAATACATGGGAAGCCATTAAGATATAATTTCCTTTAGACGGGAGAAAATACGAGAGGGCGTTTATGTCTCCATTTAAAATATAATAAATTTCACATATATTAAAGTATGGTTAACGAATACAAGGAAAAACAATTAGGAAATCCCAAATGATATACATCTCGCAAAGATCTCTCCGCTTAACATCAAAACCCCTTAACCAATTGCTGGCAAAAAGCAATCAGCACCAAGATGCAAATCTTAAGATCCGAAATTCCACCTCTAATAGGATCTCTATCTATTTATCGCCATCTCTGCCGCTTTTCACCTCCGAAACACACACCTTTTATGTAAGACTCTCAAGACCCGACCCGAACCGAAGCACTCCCTTAATCTGCCCCCAAAAGCCGCCTGATGACTGTCCAAAGAAAAATTAAAATATAAAAATAAAGCCAAGAAATATTATGCATGCAACAAAGAAGAAAAACAACAACAATAAATTACACAATAATTCTTTTTATGTGCCGTTTCGCTTGGATTTTCGCTTTTTTTTGGTTGCTTTGCACATTGCAAAATATTGTAAATATCTTTAAAGTGTTTTTCTTTAAGCGATTCCATTGGACACTCCGTCTCCCTTCTCCCTCTGTATAACTATATCTATCTATCCCTCTCTATCCGTGTCCAACTTTATAGCTCTGTCTGTTTCTCCGACTCTTTTTTTTATGCTTGAAAAATTGGGACAGCAATTTGCACGCCGCTCACTGCAGCAAGAGCAGGGACGAGGGACGGGGCAAAACTGAAATATGTTTTTGATTCTAACGGAAGTTGTTGCTGCCGCCACTGCTGCTGCTGTTTGCTGGTGGCCCACTCGTTCGCTCGCTCTTGGCCAGCTTTTGGGGCTCACTTGCGCTGTCGCCTGATGACCCATTGGCTAATTGGCTAATTGCCTCTCCGCTTAATTGCCTCTCCACGCAGACATTCAAATGGGAATCCATAGCCCCTAGGGGAAGTAGGGGATAAGTCGGGAATTTGTTTGTTAATTATAATATTTTTTAATTTACTTTTAACGCATGGAACGAATGCGTCTGTGCCTGCCTCTGTGGCATGCGATGGCTCATTAGCACGTTAATTTTGGCCAATAGCAGAACCACACGAGAATATTAATGAATGTTTCATTTTGGCGTATTACAGGGGACACCAGGAAGCACAGATGATTGCAGATAGTGGGAGGGAGCATTGTGCCAATTAGGGGATTGAATGAAAGAATGGCAGACGGAGAAAACAAGGAAAGGATTCCACAATGCTCTCTGCTCTCTGCATTCACAAATATGGGTCATCTTAAATTCCGACTAAATACCGCTTCATAGGCATTCAATATGCATGCATCTGTATCATCTATTCTCTATATTTCATTCCCACAGTCTAGAAACTTCTCTCGCTCTCGCGAGTGTCGTAGAACTATGAAATTTCCACGCAAGAATCCCAGTGAAAGTCTGCACTAGAAGAGCACTAGATACACGGATACACTTGTTGTTTTGCAACTCAATTCATGAGATACTTTGCAGCAGCACCAGAAGCAGATACTCGTATAGAGATACAGATACATTTAGAGTAGAAGCAGGCAGAAGCTGCAATTAAAATATTGTGCACGGGGCATGTGGCAGCTGATTTATGTGTGCCACAGAAAGGGACAGAGTTGCAAAAAACTAAATTTAAAGAGCTCTCTCTCTCTCTCTCTTTCCATCTCTCTCCCTTCCTCTTACGCTCTCTCTCCTTCTCTTTCTTCCGCACAGCTGCAAATGCAAATTGTGTGTAATTTATGTCGCAGCCGAAAACGGTACTCGTCGCAGAAGCATACCATAAATTCCATGCAGCAAAGTGGGGAAATACGAGCTATAAATGTACGAAATAACTACTCCGTTACGTGCCCCACACTCTGCCCAATCCCCTTTCCCCTTACCCTTCCCTCAGCTGCTGCTGGAGCTGGCGAAATGTGATACGGAATGATTAATTTGATACGAGAATAGGGCCTAGAGCGGGGGCACACTCGTACTTCCAGCAGCAGCATCCGCCGCCAAGTTTCGCTTATTAGTTTGTGCATCTCATAGATACAGCGCTCTGCTATGTGCAACTGTCTGTCTATGTATTGGTGTTTGTGTCTCTCTGTTGCAGGCTCTAGTGACGACTAGTGCAACACGTTGCATGTCAATGGCCATAATTAAGCATGCGAAAACGAAGCAAATGAAAACAATGCGGGCAGGTCTCTCCATCTATCTTTCTCTCTCTCCCTCCCTCTCTCTCTCTGTCTGTTTTTCCTGTGCATTTTCCTTGGCTGCTCTGTTGGCCATTTTCATTAATGGTCTAGGTGGGGGGAGGGGGCTGGGGGCATGCCGCATGCATTGTGGGGCATACAACCTCCCCGTCGTCTATTCTGTTGCTGTTGCTGCTGCCTTATTGTTTTGCCTTTCGCATTGTTTTGGCCGTATTTTGATTTGAGCCACAGCATCCATCCAGCAGCCCCTCTAGATATCCCGGGGCTATCATTATTTCGATGTTTCTTTCTGTCTTTCTCTTTCTATTGTTCTTCTAACCTTCTCTCTCCCTCTCCCTCTCTCTGTATCTCTAGTTTGTGTCATTTTGTGGCTGCTGTTTGTTTTTGCAGCCTCGGCTCTCTCTCGAGAGAAAAAGGAGATTCTCCCTTCTCCTCTGTCATTTTTCATTCTCCCACTCAATGCCACTCCCTCATTCGTCCGTTCTGGCATCCACCCATTGTCCCTTGACCTTTATAAGCTCTTCTGTTGACCCTAATTGTTGCCTGTTTTCCGTTTTTCTCCTGCTCTTCTTGTTACAAACTGAAAACTGAACGATTTTTAAGCCTTTAAAATTGGGTTTCGAAAATGCTATGCAAATAATGAGATCCCCTTGAAGCCAAAGCGAGGGTGAAAAACTTAAAGTGGGAATGAAAATTAAGCATTTCCGCTTTAATTTGTGTTCCTTTTCCTGCCATTAAAGAAGTTCTTTAGAATAATTTTCACACGCTTCAAGCCTGTTTCTTGGGGAGTCATCATCCAACAAACAACTTGAGCTTTTCCCACCATCCATCTCTCTCTGTCTCCCTGGAAATCCCCCCTTGTGGTATTTCCCTCTTCTCTGCCATCATTTTGAAATGCTTTTTGGCCTAAACGTTGTTAATTTCTGTAGTTGTTACGCTTCAGATAATCGTTCGAGTAAGCCCTGAGTAAAACCAGAGAGTGAAAAAAATCAACAGCAACAAAAATCAAATCCACATAAAATATAAATCATTTTTATAACAGAAAGAGTTATGTGAGCAAAACAAAAAAGTAAATTTCACCAAAAAGAAATGGGAAAATGCACAATGTGGGAAAGAAGGAAAGAGAGGGAGAGTGAGAAGGGAAGTGGGAGGCAGAATCGGGTAGGTACACCTCACACAGGGAATTCCTCCTTTTATTGCGTCTTCCAGCTTTTTGACATGTGTAACGGGAGTGGGAGAATGATACACAAAAGAAGAAAACTAAAACGAAGAGGAAGAGGAAGGAGGAAGAGGTGTGATACCTTTTTAAAGGGTATCTTGTTTTTGTCACGACTTTTCCAACAAAGAGAACGAAGCATATTGACGCTGATTCCATATTTTTTATTCATCAGATCAGTAGATCAGCTTCTCACTTCAGCGCAACCTTCCAATGGAAAGCTTTAGTTGAGGAAGGGTATCTCCTACTTCGACCCCTCTTCTTCCTTACATTGTTTTTTTGTTGTTGCTGTTGTCGAGTTTAGAATTTATTATTTCCGCCAGCTTGAAGCTTCGTAAACTCCCTTTTTATTTCGCTGTACAAAAAAAGTTGACAAGCGGCGGAAAGGTACAAGAGAGAGAAAGAGACGTAGAGACAGAGGCATGGGCAACAGGTACGCATGCGCAACGCTCAGCACTCGCTGTCGCTGCTTCTGCCGCTGGGGGTGGCCGCTGAAGGGGAACGCCGCGGACCAAACGCAGCGAAACGCGTTCACTGCGGCTTTTCGGGGGCTCTTTTTTTTTTTTTTTTTCTCTTCTCCTCCTCTTCCACTATTTTTCCGACGATGTTTTACCTTAATTTCGGTTTACCCTATTGTTGTTGCTTTTGCTATTGTTTTAATGTTTTGTTGTTGTTTTTGTTGTTGCTGCTATTCTGTTATCGGCTCAATTCCGCCTTTTTCGAAATTTGCTGCTCTGCTGAGCGTTTTGTTGTTGTTTTCTGCCTCTCCTTTTCGTTGTTATTGTTTTACACTTGATGAACGCACCCCCCGTACCCCCCCAATCCATGCCAAGCATCATCCGAAAATGCACAAAACGCGCACAGAATGAGTGCAGAGGGAGCGGTGCAGTGGAGAACTTGTCTTCCGCTCCCTCTCTCTCTCCCCCACGGCCTTTTATTTATATAGAGAATGATTTTCATGGTCTGGCAGATTCACGCTTAAGCCCAGTTGTCATTTTATTTCAGCCAGCAGTGTAAAGTGTTAAGAATTCCGCAATGATTTCTACAGGTGTGCATAATATTCTGTCAGACAGTGTAGTAGCTCTATCACTGTGCACTTTTTTTAACCACCAGTGTAGCAGGTATTCGTTTGCTGCCCCCTCGCACGTCTCTCCCACCTGTGTAATCATGTACACTATATTTTGGACGCACAGTGTCACAGTGGCAAGGACCATACACCATCGTTTGGATAGAAGTCTATTCCACACCGAACCGCTACAGTAGCTGCAGCCATTGGAAATTATTTTCCGTTCGATTTGCCGTTTTTTCTTTCAAATAAACAACAACAAATAGATTTGTTTTTTTCCGAAAATTTAAACAATTTAATTTTATAGCTTTTCCGTTAGTGAGAAGTGCGAAAAATATTATAGAAAATCGTTGAAAATGAATTTAATTTGAATACGGAATTTGTTTGTTTTTTTTTTTTGATAAATTGAGCTGCAAATGAAAAGGAATTAAGTACAAAATCTATGAAAATGTTGCTTCCCATCCCTTCTCGCCACGGCCAGAGTTTCCACAATTTTCCAAAACAGTATGTAGCTGCTCTTAGCCACTGAGGCACTGGCCATCTCCATCAATCCATCAAAGGGGGACCAAACCACTTTACTCAACCTCCTACTCTCCCTGTCTTGGCCAAGAGGCATTTAAATGATGGCCTGAACGCAAATAAAAGTTGACCAAAACAGAGGAAAACCAAACTTGGGGGCTGGAGCCCCACAGTCCTAACTAAAGTGGACCCAAAGTATATCAATGTGTCAATCAGAAAGAGAGAGAGAGAGAGAAACAGGGGGAACGAGGGGAGAAGAGCGAGAGAGTGAGAGAGATGGTTAAGATGACCAAATATTATGGCCAAATAGTTTCCGGCTTGGGAAAATGCTGCCTAATGAGAGCCCAGACGCCAGATGCCAGCCGTTTGCTGAAAGACGATTTCACGATCAGGCCAAAATGCAAAATGCTCTGCAACGAGCGAGTCAGTCAATCAGCCACTCTGTCAGTCAGTCAATCAGTCGTTTCAGTCCATCATTCAAGTTGTTAGTCGCCGCTGATTTGAGTCTTGGCCAAGTAGAGAGCTAGAGCCAGAGCCACGAGACACAGTGGAATGTGGCCAAAAACAACAAATGATGCCACAGACCACAGACACAGACACGACACGAAGCTCCTCTTAAAATATCTGAGAAATTACGGTTGTACGGTTATTCAATCGTTAAAAAATTTTTGAAGAAGAAAAAACGAACGAAATTATTTTATTATTATGATTCCTTCTATTTATTTGGGATTCGATTCAATGCGAATGCACTTTTCATTCATTGCATCTTTTAGATAAGGATTTAGAAGGGTATACATATACATATATGTACATACATATGAAAGTATGAATAAAACATTTACAAGCCACAAAAAGTTAACCCATTTCTTGGCGCATTTATCTTTCTTTTAGCTTTAGCACCAAGTTGGCTATAAATAAATATCACACTTTTCTCCCTCTCTCTCTCGTGCTCTTTTTGGGATTTATGTGTGGGAGCTGCTTTGCGAGGGGCAGGCCAGTGCAGAGGCAATCAACTTCATCCTCATGCGTTCTGGTGTGTGCCACAAGTGCGCAAAAATCAACGGAAAAATTCATTTTCCACACTCTCTTTCCTTTGGCATGCATTTCCGGGATCAGCACGACTAAGCAGTTGATTTCCCGATGAATAAAGGGAACAAAAGTGAATACTCTTTCCTTCAATATTTAATCTTAACTCTGTCTATCTATCTATCCTAATCTAAGAATCGTAATCCAAGCAATTCCATCTTCTGGCAGAGTATTTCGTGCCTCCGCTTTCCATCTTCAAAATTTCCCTTGATTTATGCAATATTTCGTTCGTTTTATTTTTGATTTTTCGTTGGATTTTTGCGTAATGCAACCTGGGGGCAAAGTGGCGTCTGCACTTCTATGCCCCACTCTCAGTGTCCCCCTTCCCCCCTCTGAACGCAACATCGCATTGACGATTGACGAGCAGATGGAAGGAATGGACGGGAGAGTGCTCTCCCTGTAGAGTCCATCCATATATTGTAGAAATTATGGCTGCGATGATGATGCTGATGATGATGATGCCACAGCCCGGGGATTTCTAACAAAGTGTTTTAAATCTGAGAAAAATTCCTTCCAGGAATATATATGTACATATTTCTGTGTGTGAATAAAAATTTGCATCAAGTGTGATATTTACATATATGTATGTGAAGTATAGAGGTTTTCCTTTAAGCAGAAAAGAAAATAGATCTAGAATCTCATTTTATCATTCACTTTGGTATCGTTCCACCTTATTATTCTGTAAAATTACCCTTCAATTAGCCCTAAGCGACGTCCATTAGACGGAAAGACAGATAAATGGCTAATACAAGTACTCCCCAAAGTGGCTCGGTCATGGTCTTATAATTCCTTTAAATGAAGACATTTCTGTGTACCATTTTGGTTGATATGACAATCTTCAGGGTAAATGGAGACACCAAATGACAGCAAAAGATGATTATATAATAGAGGGGTGGGAGGGAGGTAGAGGCAAGGAAAGGCCCAAGACCCAAGGCTAAGATACCTACAACACAAAAGGAAACCAGAGATGAGGAGCACCTCTTTGGAGTTCAATCGATTCCCATCGAATCGGTAATCCCAACGATTACTGCATGGTTTCCAGAGAGATATTGGACAATCGCTTGCCCCCTTCCCAATGCGAGCGTAAGGTCATCGTAATTTGACTTCTATTCACGCCTGCATGATGCCACAACTAGAGGCAGCGGTTGCAACAGCTGTCAACACGCTACGTGAACTTCGAATGCGGTTTGTTGTTGTTTTCCTTTGGTTTTCCATACCACAATTGAAAGTGAAAAGCCAATGCAATGAACTCTCTTCCCTGGGAGGATGGTGCATGCAACACGACTCCTACACCCCCAGAGGTAGCCTGCCACACAACAAGCTGCAACAGCCGCTACGGGGGAAAGCTTCCACAAGCAGCAGCTGCGTTAGAAAAATTCAAATTATGCGACAACAGAGCCACAACAGAGCCAGTGCCAGAGCGGGAGGAAACAGCAGCAGAGGCAGAGACCATTCAAGTGTGGCCAAGAGGCCACCACGAGCAACAGGCAGCAAAACATCGAACAAGCGACAATATCAAGTGACAATCATAAAGAAAAATAAAGAAAATAAAAATAATAATAAACTGCAGTGCTGCTGCTGCTGCTGCTACTTTTTCTCATTACGTTTTATCTGCGTCTATTAAAGCCGCAAAATCTTGGCGACATTTCGTAATGAGGCTTGCAACTGGATGGAATGGAAGAGGCAAGGAGGGGGACGCCATTCGGGTGGGTATCCAATTGCCATCCAGAGCTTTTGCATTTGGCCGCAAGACAAAAGGCCATAAACTTGTTGATTGTTTGATTGTCTTTTTTGTTGCCATGAAGAAAAGCCAATGAAAAATGTAATTGGGAGGGTGCCCCCACCCCCTCCCTCCCTCTAACCTTAGCACGTCCCACCCCTTCATGTTTCCCTCCT
The DNA here is from genome assembly GCA_018150885.1 of Drosophila tristis. Taxonomy (NCBI): domain Eukaryota; kingdom Metazoa; phylum Arthropoda; class Insecta; order Diptera; family Drosophilidae; genus Drosophila; species Drosophila tristis. The sequence goes on from JAECWT010000001.1 coordinate 603,053, forward strand.
TTCCTAACAATCATTAAAATTATGGCCTGACCTTTGCACGCATTCGTTTTTTTGGTCCGCCCTAATGAATGCTTTTGGGCCCAAACGCACGCACACACAGACACACACACATATGTACATATGTATGTATATTCGTATATGGAGAAACAATTCTTTAGCTAATTACAGTTTAGGCCACATAATAGTTTCCTCTTAGACCTTGCAAGTTTTCTATAAACAACAGAAAAAGTTTTGATTGTTTATATTCGAGTTCGAAACGAATTGAATGTTTGTTTTCCTTTGACCTAGAGAAGGCCAGATAGAACAGATAGATTTAAGAGTTCCATTTAAGAGAGCTTTATTCATCTACTATGTCTTCATTCTCGTTCTGTCTTCGGTATAACTTATTCCACTCATTATTTGCCGATATGCTGTCATCACTTACGGCAACTTTCAATTTAATTCAACTTTTCAGGTCCACTGCACTCATTGGAAACACTTAATAACTGTTACATATTCCACATCTCCACCTCAAACATACATATGTACATATCTCCCTCCCCTCTCCTACTCACTTAGCAATGCCACTACTCACAACCCACAACCCACACGCACACACACGCAACCAACACACTTTTTCGCACATAAATCAAGTGACCTTAAAAAAATGTGAAATGAAAAATTTGTTGTCATGGAATGGTCACACCAAAAAGAGAACTGTCAGGGGAGGGGAGGGGTGCTTGAGGAATGAAAACACATAAAACTGATACCAACCTGCGACGACTCCGACGCCTGCGGCTGCTGCATTGGCCAGACATGATTGGGATTCCTCTGGGTCTGCATTGGAGCTGGCAGTGGAGAGAGCAGCTGATTAGCGGCAGCGCTGCTGAAATGCGTCAAGTTGTTGTGGTTGTGGCCAGACGTGTGACGTCGCGCTGGCAGAGCCGGAGGCGGCGTAGAACAACAGGATGATTCCAGTTCTCCCTCCCGCTCCACCTCTGCATCTATCGGCTGTTCCTTATTCTGCCTTTGCTTTTGCCTCTGCTGTTGCTGCGTGACCTCGTTTGTCTGCGGTTTCTTGTTCTTGGACAATGCCAAGGCTGCGCTGCCACCGCCTGCGCCACTGCCGGCGCCATTCAGCGAAAGCGAACGCGCAAAAGAACTTTTGAAATAGCGGCACGGCATCTGGAAATCAAAATCTGGCGGAGATGGTGACGCCACCTGTGATTGCGCTGCCTGCTGCATGGCTCAAACTGTATTTTTGCTTTTGGTTATGTGCTTATTTCTCGAAAGAATTTCTTATCCTCCTTGCTTTTGCCGCACTTATTTCTCTATTTTCCTTCTCTTCCTGCGTTTGGGTGCTGTTTAAACTGGCATTGTTGATGTTTTTTCTTATTCCCCTTTGCTGCTTTTTTCTCGCACTTCCAGCACACACACACACAAGACACACACACTAGCACAACACTGTATCTGTTATTGACACTCTCTACCAATTCGCCCAATTCAAATTTAATGTAAATCAATTTCAATCACATGCAAACAATTTTTAAAATTCTCCAAGCCCGGCGCGCAGCTTATTTTCAACCTTTTTACGCACGTCCGATCATGTTCCCGTATGTCAAACCGTTCTTTTACTGCTAGCCTATCGGTTTTGCGACTATCATGATAGTATCGATACAAAAGCTTGCAAACTTCACAAATTGTGCTTCTCTGTTTTAGCCTGTCATCCATACCTTACCAAAGAGAGCGTTTTTACGCTCACCGACTCATATTTGCGTTTAAATAGGAGCTTCGGTGAATCTAACAGCCCTGTTAACTGCTAACAGCTGCGCAGTAAGCTTTGCTGTTGTCTGTACAGTGTGACCATTTTTTCGAAGTGTTGCGGAATTAGACCAAATGTTGCGAAGCGCCACTGTGCCATTAACTACACAACACACGACGATCTACATAGCATATGTGTGTATTTGACTTGATCACGCTTCTGTGTAGAAAGTCATGTAAAGAAATTTAAAAATATTGGGCGCCCATTTAAAAAAAAATATTTTAGTTATTAATACAAATTGGAGAATGAATGTGTTATTGTTGGCTTTTAATATTGGCTGTACCCTACTGCTTTCGTTTTCCATTTATTTTTCAGCAGAAAGAGTATCCACACTTTGCTGAAGTGTCGAAATTAATATCCGACCCGAGTCCCTTACAACAAACACAATTTCATTCCTATTAGAACTAATAATATCACTTGACTTATCTAAATTTGTTATTTGCCTCCACAGCGGAGGTGGTATTAGCGTTCATTCCCATTCCAGACCTCCCCACACTTGGGGCTCCACTCCGCAGCCAAGTAATCCCCAAAACTAATTCCCCCACTTTATGCGGTATCTAAATGGGCGGACGACAGCTTGCCAATCAAGTTGATTTTGGGACCTGCGACTTTATCTGAGTAAAGTAATTCCTTTTTGACACCCACTGTACCTCAGATTTTCCGACTTTCGATTTCGCCTTGCCATAACACTGAAAATCCTTTTGCAACTTGACCCGACCGATACTCAAAATAGAACCATCCGAAGATTAGTCATCAGAAGCAGACGTCAGCACATGTCTACATAGTGGAGGGGGGAATGGGGTTTCGGTCTAATATAGATTTCTATTTTTGTGGCCCACTGTTCCTCTGTGCGCATGCCTGGTCGTCTCGCCGTTACATAAGCTTATATAACGGCGCTATAGGTGAGAGCGGGATGGCTAGCAGGCACTTGGAAAGCATTCAAATGCGCTCTGGTTCTCCCTCGTTCGCTCTCTGTCGATCGCCCAACCGCCAACCCCACCCGCCTCACGTTCCAGCCAACGACGTCAGCCGACCACGTGATGCGTTTTCGCCGGCTGCAGCAGCGTCACCAGGCAGAGAGAGTATGACTGGAGAGAGCAGCGCCGTGGATCTTGCCCGCTCTCTTGTTTTGATTTCCAATTTACAACTCTGTCTTCGATTCTTTGGCTATGCTCCGGCTCTCTCGCCCCCGCAACGACAGTTAGGATTATTCAGTGAGAGCGCCATGTTGGGGTTAGAGCGTAAATTAACACGAGTCAGCGGCAGTGGCGTCGGCGAGGGAAGGGAGAACATTATGGATTTATCAATTCGAGGTGAGTGCCGTTGCTCTCTCACACTCCCACTCCCCTCTTCAGAACCTTTGACCACATGCTCATCTCATTCAGACTGTGCCCACAAAAAGAACAGCAAAAAGAACAAGTGAAACAGATAGAAACACGTGCAATTCCCCCATAGTGTGTTCGTGTGTGTGGGAGTCTGATTTTGTTTACTCTACCTCTCTCACTCACTCGTATTCCGTTTGCCTCTCTCGATTACATTTTGCTAGAGAAGAGATTGTGCGGTGAGCGCGGTTTTGTGTGCTTGTGTGTGTGTAATTTTGCGCGGGTTAAACAATCGGCACCGTCCCACCAAACCCCCCTAGATTCCGAGACAACATGTGACAATTTATTTGATTTTGCTTTTCTGATTGTTGAAAATTGGTTTTTTTATTGTATTCGCCGTTTGTTTGTTATTCTTTGGTGGCGACGGGTGGCTCTGGCAAATAGCGGTTAATATAGTACATACATTTGCAAAATTGGTGAAAGAGAGGGAGTTTGTTTGATTCGATTTAGTTACAGGGGCGCTTGGTACAGTGGAATGATGTCTTGTAATCATACACATATGTACATGTATTTTTATACTATCTTTCTAATTTTATTTATGGATGTTTCTGCATTATTATTCCCACTGTACTGCAATGAATAATTCATAATTTACACAACTGTCGTTGTCACTAATTAGCTCCCTCCAGATGCCGCCTAATTGATATATGTATTGTATAGGCCCAGCCCTCCAGAAAACCCTATCCACCCTCTCCAAAACATTTCCCGTAAGATAAGCCCGAATTTACCCAATCCGATCACCTGCGATCGATATGCATGGAGCAGTGGGGCTAGAGAGTACACACAAAGCTGACCCCATTGGATCGACGGTCGGCTTTTATGGCCTTTGATATCAGACTAATCAAATGGTGGGGAGGAAATTCGATAAAACCTGTGAGGCTCCTTGGGTTGCCATGACGGACTGCTGTCCACATTTGTGAAATAGAAAACCAGAATATAAACGACGACGCCGCCCGCCTTCTATAATCAATTGCACTGTCATCATAGTCGCTGTCGCCGTTGGAGGCGTTATCAGGAGTCGAGCAGGCAGGCAGCAGCGACTACAGCGAGGTTACCAGGCGCGACTATAAATGTTTACCCTCATGATGATATAGTTGCGCATAAAAAACTGAGCTGTGGCTGAAAATGTTGATGAAGGGAAGACGACGAATTTAATTATAAACTTTTACGACAAACACACACAGAAATTACTCGTACCATTCATCATTCACGTTCAGAAAATATGTCGGATCTTTTAAGCCCCACACTATAATGAAAAGCCCCATTTAAATCCCCACTGTAACAGCATTTTCTAGCAACTTTTCAAAGCTTCACAAAAGCTCAGAGAGCGCTTCTCTCTTGCTCGCGATCAGATCACATGGTCTGGTCGGGGGCTGGATCCGATCGTTCCATTCACTTTTTTGCTGATAAGATCGCGACGCACGCTTGGCATGGCTTCGCGGCATGGAAAATTTGTGGAGAATGCAACAAAAAATGATCTGTGGACGCATTATCATCTTTGAGTAGCGTTAATCTATTCCGAAATTCGGGTCATTCGAACACGCGACTCCCCTTCAAGCCTTGGCACGCGCCTTGTCCGGGGCCGTTTTGGAACATTTCTGAGCGGTGCTCTGAGTCAGGCGTTTTTTTCGGGTCTTTGGGCGGTCAGTGGCGTGATGATTTGGAATATTTTAAGATTGGCGAGGCGTGGGTACAGTAGTCCCCCTTAATGCTAATGGGAGTTCCAGCTGGCTTAGATAAATGATTGCTCATAAAAACATGCTTATATGCAATATGGAGGGGGGTTTCCATTGCTCGTCAGTTAAGGGGTTTCAATAACCTCCGCTTGACCGCAGAATGATTGAAAATTTGCAGTGAAATCACAACTGAATCATGGGATATACAAATAAAAACATATAAAATAAAAATAATCATTAAACTCAGCACAAATCTCCGAGTCAGGCGCCTTTTTTTTCTGGTGAAGGGGTTTCAATAATCTCCGCAGAATGATTGAAAATTTGCAGTGAAATCACAACCGAATCACGGGATGAACACTCAACTACGATGAGCTAAAAATAATCATTAAACTCAGAGCAAATCCACAGAAATCCTCTTCGGGATAGCTCTCCGTCTACTGTTTATACAGTTGTGCTTCATTCCCCCTCTCTCCATTCACCACCACTTTCCATCATCTTCTGGTATTACGTCAATCTGCAATAACAGTATAACATGAATCTAAACAAAACTGCAGCGCCATCAAGTGCCATCTCTCTTGCACTTGCAGCAAAGCATTCAAATTGCGATGCGAAATGGGTTTTTATGGGGCTGTGCGGAAAAGGGGCTTGAAATGAAATGTGGGAGAAGCTGGGGAGGGGACGGCCAAGCGACGCGACGCCGCCGGCACTGCTACTGCCACAGCCACCGCCACCGCCACCGCTTAATATTTATTATGTCATACACATGTATTGTGGTCTGCGGCGTAATCTGAGATTGTGAGTGTGTGTCTGACTGTGTTTAATTAGTGCTACGTTACACCAGAGAGTGGGGGAGACCGAGAGAGCCGAGCCGAGCCGAGCTTTATCGTGCCGATATCAATCTACACGTGTTGAACGAAGAGAGAACGACCCCAACGATCGATTCGAACGTTCATTGCCACGCGAAACGAGGCTTCAGACGAAGAGGGAGCAGTCGAGCTCGGGTTTTGGAGAGTCCATAGGTGTATGAATGTAGGCAAAACAGAAGGTAGGGCTGGTGCTCTCTTTGGGCTCCCAAGTTTGCTTGCCCACGGGAATGCTCTACCTTCTGTGTATTCTACCTTGAGGGAGACTTGTGCGACAGACAGATACAGGCGGCGCTTCAATTAAAAGGCGCCATATAAAGCACAGACTACAAAAACGGTACATTTTGCCTACGGATGCCTCTCGAATACAAATTGCAAGCAATCAATTTACAACAATAACGATAAAAGCAGCCACCAGACAGACCGCAAAACTACACATGTATTGGCCCACCACAGGGAGAGGGGTGAGGGGAGAGGTGGGGTGGAGAGAAATGGCAGCAGCAACAAAAACTTAATGAAAACGTCCAATAAGCCAGAAAGCTTTTTATTTATGACAGAAATCGTGACGAATGTGCGTGAGCCTGTGCGTGTGTGTGTGCGCATGTATGTGAAGAGTGCACGAAAATAAACAGAATAAACAAAAATTATATTGGCCATAAAATTTCGCAATAAAAATAAAAATAAAAATGCAGAAACCAAAAATTTTTGCTAAGCAAAATTATTAACAATTGCCGAGAGGAAAGAGGTGGGTCAGAGAAGGCTGGTAGAGGGAACCGCCAGGGAAGGGGGTATGGGGAGAGACTTGCAAAACATAATTTACACATTTCCATATCACGACACGTCGCAGACAAGGCCAAGCTCAGAAAGAGAGGGCCGAGATAGACGCCAGCAGAATGAGAGCAAGAGCGGCATTAATAACAGGTTCAGCTGCAAAGCGGATAGAGCACAGTGGGACAGAGTAGATTGATTAGCAAGCATAATCAATGTAATTGCGATGCGGGCTAAACAGTGAGGGGCTGTATAATGTGCCCTTCTTCGAAATATTATCATCAATTGAAATTGATCCATCAAAACATTCAAATTAAATTGGGACCACTGTTCCCTGAAATGATGGAAGCACGCGCGTTTTTCATTAATTTTCCACCACAGACCCACATGTGTTCCACAGCATCCCAATCCACTGTACATCAGAGTGCGAGAAAGAGAACGCCCGGCGCAAGTTTAATTGAAAACCACGTGGAGGAGCGTTGGAGGTGGAGTTGCGAGTGCCTCTCTTGAGGCTGCTTGAGCAGCTCTCTCCATATCTTATCACGGCCTCTCTCTGGTTCTGTTTTGTATGTGTACTTGTTGTTTTTGTCGTCGGCTGCTGCTGCGCCAGCATCGTCGAGTATTAACAGATGATGAAAAATGTGCCACTTGAGAACCATTGCCGGGGCAAGGTCTCTCCATTTGGGGTGAGAAACTCTTGCACTTTAGGTACATATTTCTATCCAGTGGGCTCTGTGCCCAATCTCTCTCAGTGTGTGAAAATATCGTGAGAGCAGTTTCTGGCCATGATTGCCCTACATTAATATACCTTGGCCTGCTGCTGCTCCTGCTCAGCTCCTGCCTGCCTTTGCTCTCCCTTTCTGTCTGTTTTTCATTTGATGTATTGGCAGGAGCAATGCCAATGAAAGGGAAAGGTTGAGTGCGTGTCTCTGCCATGGTCTGCCTGTGTGTGTGGGTGAAAGGTGAGCGTCGTGGGAAGACTGTGACGTTGACAGTGGAAGGGATTTGTTATTTTTTTGGGGAAAACTCAGTGTAAGTGACACTTGTCACAAGAGGGAAGGGCTGGGGTTGGGACTCTGACATTTTCGGCTTCTCATTTACGCCCCCAACCGAGAACTGGTCGCACAGATCAATCACCAGACCTAAGCCCATGTTGTTCCCCACTCACCCCACTCTTGGACGGGCAAGAACCCCGCACTAACCCATACCTATGTAATGCTGCGTTAATTGACAGTTGCCTCAGCGCGGTGCTGCTGCTGCTGGCGCTGCCGCTGCTGGCGTCGCCGTCAACGCTGCCTGACAGTAAATTGAAAAATTGTTGAGATTTCTCAAAAATAAATGTAAAATATTTTAGACAATTACAAACAACAAAAAGCAATCAACAGCAAGAGATATACATATACATAAACATGTACATATGTACATACATATGTATATCCCCCATCCACATTTCTTTCCATTGCATAGATCTTTATTTATTTGTTCTTTTGGTTTCGGCAAAAATAAATGAAACTTTTACGAAAAATGTTTGTGGTTCAAGGTGAAATGTATGGGGAGAGTGTATAAATAATTTATGTAGCCATAGTTCTGTGGTACCCATACCCCCCTCTGTGCTAGTATACCCCCCCCTGAAACACGCGCCAATGTCTGCCAACGTCACACGCAAAATTTAAATTGAATTTACATACATTCCCCCCTTCACACTACTGCTGGCCAGCCGCAGAAGGAGAAGAGTAAGAGGAACGGGCAGAAAATAAAGAAATATTCCCAATCCTCAGCCGATTCCATATCTTTTACCCAGTTGATAAGACAAGTATAACGAAAGAAGGGCGAGCAAAAACTAATTCAATTAACAGTTTGCCCAATAAAAACGGTAAGCGACTGCCCATTCGAATGACCAAGGAAGTGTGGGGTAAAGTACGATTATAGTGGGGTGTTGTGGGTAATCGTTCAATGTTCAAAATTAAGTTGGGAATCGTGGAGTCTCTTATGCTTTTATATAGCAACAGATATGAGCACCTGTATCTTTGTATTTGTGACGACCATTGCCATTGGCATTGCCCAAGCTCGTGCTTAGGCGGTTAGGCAAATTTTCTTCTTCTGGCGTCATCCCCCTTGGCCCTGTGTTTCTCGTTTGTGTGTGTTGCAAGGTTTAACTGGCTTCTGCGGGGGGTGGGCTGGGCTGAGTGCGTGAGCTTCCACTTAAGGCATTTCCGGCCCTGCACCACCCCACACCACCCCACCCACACATTGTTCTCCCCCTGACACTGACAGTTTATAAATGATCATGCGTGGGTGGCAGTGGGAGCGGGGGATGGCGTTAGTTGAGGGGGTTGACGGGGAGTGTAGGGTGGTGTGGTGCATGTTTACTTTTCTTGTGCTGCTGCCGTCACGTGCTCTCTCTCTCTCTCTCTCCCTGTCTTTTCTTTTTGCCATTGACGCTTTTCCGAGCTTTCCTCTCCTTTCACCGCTGCCGCTCCTCCTACTGTTCCACCGCTGCTGTTTGCATTTGTCGTTTTTTTCGTTGGCTGCAGTTGAAATTATCAATATTGTTGTTGGAGTTAGTTGGAAAAATGTTTGAGTGCAGGGGCGGGTGGAGCACAATGAAAATTTACTTTCCTTTCGTCTCGTGTGTCTGTCTGTTTGTTTGCTTGTTTGTTGTTTGTGGAGCATTTAAGTCAGTGGGCGGAAAAGGAGGTGGGCCCCAGTGAAAGGGAAATAGCCCAAAAAACATTTCTGGGATTTCTGTGACACTTTATAAATCGAAATACCAGAAACGGGAGATGAACTAAGGGAACATTTCTTTGATGTAGGGTCATGTGGTATGGTGGAAATTCTGCGGCAGAGTTGCTATGTCGAAATAGAAGGAAATCGAGATTTAGAAGTTTAAGAACTAAAAGTTCTGAAACAAATCGTTTTGTATCTATCCAATATGCATGTATGTAATTGTCTCTAATGTTATCTTAATCGACATCTCTTCACCCTTGATACTATACTATGCATATACTACCTATTTCCGTATCTGTCTATATTTGATGGCACCTGCTGCTGTTTCTCCTGCCCCCAACCCTCATGCTAACTTGACTAGCAAATGGCGGCTAAAAACCCAATTCTCATCATAATTAAATTTAATTATCAGACTCTGTGTGTAACCGTGCATCTCTAGAAATCTATTCAAGCGTACAAATCCAAATGAACATATGTACATACATACATACATGTGTATCTACGAATCAACAATCATTCCATATTCTATTCCGTATCCCTGCCCCAACCCTCCTCACCCCATCCACCCACTCTGTGCATCCAGCTACTCGAAAAATATGCTCACAAAGGGAAAAACTTGAAAGATATATGCACATACATATGTATATTCTCGTAGTTTGGTGTTATTAATTCATTTGCGTGTTGCTAATGAATTGCCACAACAGCAGCAAAGTGGATATTGTATTTGGTGTATCTGGTGTATCCAACGGATGCATGTTAACTGAAAGATAGTGCTCCACATTGAGATTAGAGATTAAAGATTAAAGATTAAAGATCACATTACTTTACTTAATAAAGGAAAATCTAGAGGCCTCTCCTCCTACCCCAGCTATGATGACCCTCTAGAGTGTAGATAGAGTTATAAGTCTAAGTTCCTCTCCCTCACTCGCTCCAATTCAACTCCTCCCCTGCCCCTCTTTGTAGACGAACAAAGAGCACACGTACTAATTCCGTCATTCATTTGTACGTTAATTTGTACAACTTGTCGTCGTTGCCGGTTGTCGTCGTCCGTTTTTCGTTTCGTTTCGTTTCGTATAAATGTGCGAGATTTCAAATAGAGCAAAATGTAGTTCAGTTCAGATCTTTCAAAGATCTCTGTGTACGAGTACATACATACATGCATATGTATGCACATACATGCAGGCTGATAATGGGTAATCTCCATCTGTGTCTTGTGTGTGAGACAAATTAGAGAAACAAACAGAGGGAGGGACAGACGGATGGCAGAGCGCTACAAACACCGCTCTATTAGACGATCCCACCGATGGCTAAGCACGAACACGAAGATCCCTCACAAGACCGTGTTAATTTCCACTAATTAAACGCATTTCGAATTTCGGTTTTCTTGAATCTAAGAATCCTGCTCTTCAAAACTGAAAAGTGCTCGAGTTGATGGGTTCCCAAGGCTGGATGATTGCTGATGGACTTTGATAAGGAATATGATAATGTTGTTTGGCCGCTTCATTCGAGTTTCGGGTCTGATGTTTGCCCACTGATATGCGTGCAATGCGTGTTCTGATGGTAGTCCCTCGCGATAAGGTGTGCGACAATATTTGCCAGCAGCAGCAGCAGTACCTCAGAGACCTCCGTCTGAAAAACTGAAAAAGAAAAAAACTGAAAATCCATTCGAAATGCTGCCTGCGACATTTCAGAATAAGAAATGCCAAAGCAAATAAGTTTTCGTTTTAGGTGCTGCAGATACACATGGATATATGTATGTACATGTGTACGATATCTATATAGAGATATGTATATACCTATGTATGTATAAATATATAAATCTGTATATATGTAGAAAGAGAGGTGTTTGTAGCCAGTTCCTTGACAGTCGTGACATGTCGTCGTGATGGGCGGGCGGGCGGCACAACATTGTTGGAACTACTCGTATTTTTGGGATCTCTCTGCCTTGAAAATTCAGAATACAATTTCAGAATTCCTCTTCGAAATGCCTTCCAACCAAATCGCCGCACTCCCACCTCCCTCCCGCCCACACACCAACACCCGCAGCCACAGTTTGAGATACATTCTAGCTTTGTCTTGCCTTAGACTTTGTTGCATCTACCGGAAGGGGGTTAGCGGGGGTCAAACCCATCTGCCAAAGTTGCGTCGCCTCTCGCTCGGCTCATTTATAATTTATTGCGCTTGAACACGTTTCGTTTTGCTCAGAGGGACGACAGAGGATTCTTCTCTGAATGAGAATGACGTTTCCGCCATCATATGGCCAGTCGAAAAGTACATCCATCTATCTACCTAATACATCTTTATCTTCAGATACATGCATATACATAAATGTAGATATTTCTGTATAGTTTTCAGATATTCTCGCATTGAAGGCATTGGTGCTCCTCTCCTGTCGTCGTTTCCTAGTTCTTCATGTCACATGATGACAGGCGACACTTTTTCGGGGGTGTTCGTTCTGTTGCTTTCCCAGAAATTGAGTTTTTGGGTTCCTTCTACCATATACATATACATATACCGTATTCCGTATCCGTATCTGTATCTGTATGTTCTCTGACATATCTCAGCCCTGAGTCACCATCGCCCCATCTCACCAATGGCCAAAATAGTACGTATCGCCCATTGGTTCTCTCTCGGTACGTTCAAATTTGGTTAAAATATTTTCATTTGATTTGCTTTGTAGTTTTAGTTAATCTGAAGGTTGTCTAGTGGTAGCACTGGCACTAGGAAAAGGTCAGTGGGTTGGGGGAGATCAGACAATGTCTTGAACAGGGTTATGACAAAGCTCATTGATCTAATTTTATATTTAAACTCTTTTATAATCGATTTAAGGAGTGATTTTACTGATCAATTGATACCCGTCCCCACATTAATCGATTTTATGTTCTACATTTCTTCACTAACACTTATTCCATCTATCTTCGGATAAGCGATGTTTCCATCGATAATACAATACAAATACAATACAATAAAATACAAATATTCGCACAATGTTACCAAGCTGTGAACTATGCGGTGACTGTACATATTACCAAAGCTATTCCTCACTAAGTGCCTCTATCTGTACGAATTTTGAACAAATTTCAATAAAAACTATTAAAAACATATTCGCTGAGGTACATACATCCATACATACATACATACATACATACATATGTACATACATACATACATATTTATTATAATTTAATCATTTTGTTTACGCCGGGCATCGATGCTATGGGGCTTGGCGATTGGGGGACTGGCGGATTGCTCTTATCAATAGTGATTCTTTTCGTGTATTGCCCCTCATTTATAGACGAATTTCAAGGCGTTCTAATTACTGCCACACCTCATGCCACACTCCCCACCCTACACCACGCCCCACGTGAATTGCAACAAAGTTCTTGGTTCTATCGTGATGATGATTCTCTATGCGAGTATCTTCGAATGTTTATTTATACGAATTACAGTGAAGAAAAACGAGCAAAAAAAATCCACAAATAAACAAAAATTTCCACACATTAAAAAGGTTTTCATAGAGCTTTGAAATCCACTCACGTGAGCGCTGCTGCGGTCCGCGTTAGCGTCAGCGTCAGCTGCGACGTCGTCACAAATACATATTAGAAATAATATTAGAAAAAAAAAATATCAACCGAAATAGTGAAAAATAAAGAAACGTAGATAAATCAGAGAGGCAAGGAGAGAGGCAGTGAGAGAGAGATGGAACGTAAAAACATTGAAATGAACGCTAGTTGCCGCAGTGCCAAACACAGGCAAAAGATACAAATACAGATACGGGGGATACACTCGCGCAGATACAGATACAGCTACAAACGTCAGCGTTTCTGTTCCATTGACGTAATAGCCAAGCCACCAGCAAAAACAAAAAAGAGCAACAACCAAAACTTTTGCATGAGTAAAATAAATACAAAGAACAAAAAAAAAAGCTAGACCGGCGATCCTCTCCGAGAGACTGAGCAAGAGAGTTAGCGTTTGGTGAGAGAGCAGGGCAATATCAGATTGAACTTTGAGACGCAGTGGAAAATGCCAAAAGATCTATGTGTGTGTGCGTTTGCATTAGAAGGCAATTAGAATGCTTAAAGCGGAAAGAGAAAAAGAGTGACTGAGAGAGAGGCAGAGGAGAGAGAGCTTCACTTAAGCTCAACTCAAAGCTCCCTTGGCCATGTTATCTTCTGTCTGTTGTTGCCTTTAGTTAGATGCGCGCGCCATACGACAAAAAGGTTGCCAAAAATATTGCCCCTCCGTAAAGAGAGCGGGAGAGAGAGAGAGAGACAGTGTCGCCCCAGAGAGAGCAGCACATGGTTCTAAGCTGTCGCCGTGTATCTCAAACATGAGCATTGCTGCCGCCGCGGCGTATCCGTGTATCTGTGCATCTGTGAGTCTGCCCTTAGCTCTGTGTTTGCGTTCGCTCTCGCTCTGGCGCTCTCTCTCTCTCTCTCTCTCTGTCTTTGCGGCATCGCCATCGGGCAGCAGTGGTAGCGGCAGCGGCATCGGCGTGTTTCTACACTTTGCAACGAGCGCGTGTGCCAGTCAGAGTTAGTTCAACATTCAGCGCCGTCTAAAGGCAAATTAATTCAAATTACAAGACAATCAAAAACATCATAAAAATTGTTAAAATTCTAAATTAAAGCCCCAGAAAGTGTAGCAAAAATAAAGTACAATGAAAATTTAATACTCTTCGCTAAAAGGAAAAGCTTCCCCGCTCCAAAAAAGCACGTGTGAGCAGTAAAAGTAAGGAAAATCAAAGTAAAACACAAAGTACAAAAATAAAAATAAAAGAAAAAGGCAACAAAAAAATTAGCCTGACAACCAAAAAAGCTACAAAGCGAACGACACGACACGGCGCGCGTGTTTCTGCCAGAGTGTGTATCTGTGTGTGTGTGTGCGGTGTATCTGTGTGCGTTTCAAAGTGCAAAAAGCAAAGTAAAAAACAAACAGAAACAACAATCAGCTGACTTGTGCGCACTCTCTCTCGCTGCCTGTCAAAAGTGCATTTCGGTGAAACTGCAACGGAAGCTCCTCTCGCTCTCGCTCTCTCTCTGTCTCTCCCTCTCTGGCATTTGTGTAGACTTTCGGCGGTGCTCTCTCCGCTTCCGCATCCTCTTCGACCTTTCGAACTTCGAATACGGGGAGCAGAGGCAGCGGTGGCGCTTGTCACATGCGCGCTCAGTCGATAGGAGCAGAGGCAGCAGCGACAACGACAACGACAGCAGCAGCAGCAGCAGCAGCACCAGCAGCTACACGAACGACACCCACAACGAGCAAGCGACACGAAGCGGTCGACACTAGTCGAGCGTTCGTTGAGATACAAACATACTTGCACGGGAGAGGCCCACGGATACGCCGCGCGTTCATGAAAAACCGTAACACAACAGAACCAACAGAACCGTAAACTGCAACCCGTTAAGCGTAGTTCCCAAAGGCAATTACAGTTATTCCAATAATTTTTGCTAAATATTTAAGCAAAAAGTACGACTGCTGCCGCCCTCTCTCTCCACCAGCGCGTGTGTGTGTGTGCGTCTTGTAACTGTTGTTGTGGTTGTGCGTGCGTATACGTATGCGTGCGTCCGAGTGTTTTAGTGTGTGTGCGAGGAGCTGTCAACATTTTCCATCGATTTTCCCTGTCGTACGGTCGTCGTTCGTAGTTCGTTTCCAACGCTCGGCGCTCTCTCTCACACTCTCTCCCTGTGTCTCTATCTCTCTCTCCCTCTCTGAGGCTGCCATCCTGCCTGATCAACACCCACGAGACACCCATATACTCCCCACCAGGCTGACGCTCCACCACAGCCAACGCTCTGATTCTAACTGTGACTCTGACTCTGTCTCTGCCTCCATCTTTATCGCACGCCGGGCGACCCAGTGACGAGCGTGCTACGAGCGGGTTAGCGCGACTTAAAGTCTATACAAATGCCATATTAGTGCTTTATAACTGTACAATAAGATATATATCGAATACACATACACACACACACACAGATACATACATCTGCACAAGAAATCAAAGAAAGCATCAGAAGCAGCAGCAGCAGAAGCAGCAGCAGAACTCTACAACAGAAAAGCAATTGATTTTATTTTTAGTGCCGCCACTAAAAAAATAACAGCAACAACAACACATCATTTAAGCAGCAGCAGCAGCCGCAGCGTTAAACGTTTTTCGAAACTGAAAATTGTCAACAAAAAAACAAACAAAAAAAATAGCCAAGGAAAAAAGAAAGAAAATCGCCCCAAAGGAAAATCCACATCAAAATAAAAAGCAGAGCGAAACGCATTCGGCATTTGAAATAGCAGCAGCAGCAACAGTAGCAGTAGCAGCAGGAACGCACGAGGGAAGGCTATAAAAAAAGTTTAATTAGCCAAGGAAACACAAAATTCAATTAAACAAAAGAATAAAACAAACAGCAATAACACAAACAATATAAAACTGAGCTAAAAAGTAACCAAAAAGTCAGCAAAGCAGCAGAAAGCAGAAAGAAGAAAGAAAAAACTATCCTCCTCTATCGAAACGGAATATAGAATATATTAAAAAATATATTAAAAAAACACACACACAGCCCAGCTATAGAAATAATCGAAATTTCTTGTTGTACTCGCAAATGTTGTTATTAAAAGAAAGTTAAAATAGTTTTAAATAGTTTAAAAAAGCAAAAAGTTTAAGATCGTATAAATTGTTGAATGAATTCGCGGTGCCTTTATTTATAGCCAGCATATAGAAACAAAGTCTTAACAACAAATCCAGTAACATACCTACATATATCTATATAGAGAGAGTTGATATATATATATATATATATTAAATATATAGACAAAGCAATAAATCGTAACGGAAACGTGCAATATTTTCAAAGGTTTAATTAAATTAATTTTCAATTGTGATTCAAAAATAAAATAAAATAAAATCAACCAACAAATTAACAAGTAACTAAACTAAGCAAACAAATCAAAATATCAATAAAAAAGGAAACAGCAACAAAAGTGAGAAACAAATTCTGTTTTAATAAAATTAACATAATTGTTATTGTTGTGTGATTATTAATTAATTGATATTCGAAATACTGTTACACCAAATAAAAAACACCCAAAAAATAAACAACATCCAAGAAAAACAAGCAACAAAACCAACCCGCAACGAGACACTATTTTTGGTTCGTGTATAATCACAAAATTTCGGAAATTTGTATGAAAAAATGAGCGACAGGGAGCGATCGTCCCCAACACTGATCGAAACTGGTTTAAAAAACTTAATTGGCGGCCGTGATGGTAATTATCCATTGATCAGCGGCATAAATGGTAAGTCTCAGTGAAAATATCACAGAAGATTCAGTATCAATTCAGGACAGTATCTCAGAAAATATCTAAATACAGTCAGATATGTTGAAACAAAGTGTTCCACTTTATTTAATAAAAATACCACATTAAATACAACAACAAAAAATACCCTAAATGTCTCTTCCAAGGGTTCCAGTAATCCTCAAAAAACATTACCTCCAAGTGCGTGCAATCTGTTTCCACTTGAAAACTTCCCAAAAATGCGAACCACATGAAAATAAAATTCTAAATAGAGCCAAGAAAAAACCATAAAAAATGAATTATTTTTTGATTGGGGGGTCAGTGCATGACCGGAAATATGCAAAATGTTGTATGGGGGAAAGACGGTTGAGAGGGGAAGAAATCGCAGATTTAGACACGTTCCAAATTAATGGCAAAATAATGTTTAGTATAAAATCCAAACATTTTTCATGCCTCTCCCTTTGCAACGGGAAAAACATAAATCAATGGAATGGAGCGGGGTGCCATCAAGGGAATTCAGGGACATTTGGGCATTCTGGGGGTGGTGTGTGGTGTGCGCGAGTACCAGCTATGACCCATTTAAGGGAACGATTTCAGGGCTTAGCGGAATCTAACTAACAGTTCTAATAGATGCGACTGATGTGATGTCAGAATCAGAATTGATAAGGTTAATACCCCCTGCCACCACCGAGGCAGAAGCCAAGGGCGAGGCGGGGACACACAGCTAGAACTGAGGGTTGTCACAAGGTTACAGCGTGGCATATGGTCATCTGCGAGTACGAGAGAACGCGAACGAGTATCTGTCGTTGGTAGTGGGGTGGGGGGATGTGTAGGTTGGAGGTCATTGAAGTACATTGAACGAGAGTTGACCCACCAAGATCCCCTCACTTCCCAGCAACTGGTTCCCCCGCTACCACTCTCAATGCGAAGCGCGTTATCAGTGCCTTAACCGATTGCCTCTTGAGGGGGCCTAATGGGGAACGATTGGGGCACCAAACGATGTAATCGAAATGCCATATGCGAGTAGTACGAGTGATTTTTAATGGCTAATCAAACTAGTAATTTGGGAGGGATAGAGGAATTTTTCCATAAATCAACAATTTTTTAGGAAAATTTTGAATAAAAATAATCTTATTTTTGAATGGGTTTTTTTCTGTAGAAATCATTTTTTTTCAGAGCACATTCAATACTTCTGATTTGGAAATCTGTGCAGATTTATAAGCTTTTTCTTCAGCATACATTTCCCTTTAGGAAAACCTTTTAAGAATCCGAATCGCTGGATTCGATTCCATTCCCAACAACCGGGTGGAAGGACTCAAGGCTGCCGTTTATCTTACTTTTGCATCCATTTTTCATTGCACTTTCAATTCCAATTTCTCTCTCTCTTTTTTCCAAACAATTACACAGCAATTTTCCTTACTGTCTTGGTTTGTGGATAGCCCTACCCCTTCCTTCCCCTCCTTGCACACTCCGTCTGTTTGAAAAGACATTTGCATAAGAAAAGAAATTGGACTTGACCAGCATATGGCTTCAAAAAGAAACAGCCGAGAACCCAGACCATGTTGTACATCTCTGTGGGGGAAGGGGGCAGAAAGAAAATGTTCAATTGGGAAAGCATTTTAATTTTCTGTTGCACTGGGCACCACTCCCCTACCCCTTCCCTATCATCTGGGCAGCCCCCTCTGCTGTCTGCCGCAACGTAACCAGAAATCAATAGCATAAAAGCAGAACGAGAAAATTGCATTAAAAAGTGTCATAATCGGTCAGCATAATGACAAGTATTCGCCCACAGTGCCTGCCATTCGTCCAGTGCCAGCCCTAGAGCCCTCCCCTCTCCCCTCCATGTGTCGCCTCTCGAGTCGTTTTCCATAAATCAATATGCGGAAACCCTTATGGGGAAAGGCAATGCCGCGACGTTTTTGGGTATTCGTTTTTGTTTTTTATTTTTTTTTAAATTTATTGTAGCATAACTTTTTGAGGTTTTCTTCTGTGTTAATTCCTCTTTTGTAGTGTAGTTCTTATCGTGCAATGCGTCGCCGGCGTGTCGTTGTTAACAAGCATTTGATTACCAGATTATAAAAAAAAGAGAAGAAATACTCGACAGAACGCAACAAAATGGAGAGAGAGAGAGGAGAGAACAGGCAGATAAGCCCCAACCCGATAAGAAGGAAGGGTGTCTAATGCCGGAGGGGAGGGTCAAATCGAGCGATAAGCCCCACAGTCAGCCGCCCCACAACTGAAGCTAGGAAAATTTTACATGAACATCAAAAGTCTCGTAGATAAGATTGTTGGCATGGGACTTTGTAAGGTGCTCGTTCTCTGGAAAGGAGTCTCCGTCTGTGGCACAAATCACTTGACTGCCTAGCCTGCCCTGCCCTGCCACACATAAATTCCACGAGTGTAACCCCATTAACCATAAAGATAGAAGCGGGAGAGAGGGAGCGAGTGTCGTGGTCTGTCGTGTACAAAGCTCAAAAATTGATTAAGTTTATTTGATAAGCAAAAGTATTTGATTTTTATCTAGCAATGCTTTAAGAGGAAATCCAGAAAGGCATAAATACTAAAAGAGAGAGGTATGTAGAGAGAGAGAGAGAGAGAGTGGATAGAACCTGCTTAAAAGAAACAGATTGTGAGAGGGAGGAAGTGCAAAGTTTGCCAATGAGTCGCTTGTTTAAAAATGTTTATGAGGACTGTCATTTAGTGGACGGAACCAAAAGTCCAAATCAAATTAAACGCGTGTTCACTTCAAGTCCAAAGCAATACAATTGATATTTTGTTGAAATTAAAAGATGTCGATGGTAATTAAAACACTGGAAGCGGTTTATAGATATAACTGTCTTAAGCTTATTCCTTGAGCATTGAGTGGAATTATTATAATCTTTTTATTCAAAAAATGCACTTACCCTCTTTTACTTTCAAGAGTTTCCAAAGAAATAAATTAACGACAGAGAATTAAATGGAAGTCCAATTAAAATGCATTGATTTTATGAGAGAACTAACTTTTCTCTTCTATTTATTCTTCATAATTTCCTCCATGAATAGCTGCTTTTCAATCAATCAGCATTGATTCAAGGCTGAAGAATAATCCATGGGATTTGTGGTAATTCGAGAAACTAATTTGTGAAAGAAATCTGCACTTAGATTTTGCGAGTTTAGTAGATTTGATGTGGAAACTCGTTTATTCCACCTGCTGATAATCTCCCGTTATGATAATTATTCACAGTTAAATCCACTTGAAAATGGAATTTAATTGAATGCCAGGCCATTCAGCATTTGCCATTCGTTTTTGGCCAATTGAAATATGGAATGCAATGAAACGAATGAATTATGTTAAGTGGAAAACTGAAATGTCATCTCCCTCCTCCTCTCCGTCCGCTGTCTCCGTCACGGGCGGGGACTGATGTGCAATTATATTTTATTTGATTTGCATGTCAATGTTGCATAAAACGAAGCGCCAGTGCCGGCAATTGGCATGGCATAAATAAATGACAGACAGCTCCAGAACTCGATCGAATTGCTGTGTTGTTTGTCAGAGTAAACAAGACAGAGAGAGGAATCGAGTGGAACTATCTTCTATATGTACATATACATATACGTATACGTACACGTACATGACTACTCGTTTAATATGTACTTATTATTGATTGCAAATTGGCCTGCTAATCATTAATCTAGAATATTTTGCAATGACATAATACTCTGGCAGCGACTGTGGAAAGCGTGTGGCGTCAATTGATATGAATAAAAGGACATACATACAGACATACATATGTACATATGTGCACAAAATATAAATATTATTCTAAAAGAATGCATTGATAAGCCTTTGCTTTGATTGCTTCGCGTTAAAAACTTTACCTGCAACGAAAACTCTCTCAGTCTCTGTTGAGCGAAAAGTTTTCATTGATTCATTGACTTTCTTCGGGGCAATTAAAACTTTTAATTGAAAAATTTCCCCCCCCCCCCCAAGGCGGGCCGGGACTCTGCCTAAGAGAAACATTTGCCTGGCGTATGAGCAATATTTCTGTGTGCATTTGCATAATTAAGCGGGTGAGTGAAAAGTGTGAAAAGCTCACACAAAAGTGGTATACACTGGTGTGAAAAATATTTTCATAAATATACAATATGGCAGGGGGGGGGATGGGGGGGTAGAAATGCATTTGGGGAAAAACTAAACTGAGCAAAAGAAAATGTTGGCGAGTGAGGAATTTGTCATGCCAGGCAGCAGCTGGTGGTCATTTTTTGTTTGTGAGGGGAATCGAGCATCTCCCCGAGAACTCAAATTGCGGTCACAACGATTTGTTTGGGGGATTCTATTTTAAACAAAAGATATAACTACATATATGTAAAGATACATATACATACTCGTTGCTGTTTCATGTGTATTCGTATCTGCAACTGGCTTTTTGGTTTTGGTTAAGGTTTCATGCTGCTCCAGCAAATGTCAGACACTTTGTTTAATCAATTTTTGCTGAGTTTGGGCTTTAAAAAATTATGGGGAATATTTGCTGGCATTTAGCCATGCGAACACATGCACATACAGTGATACTCCTATATTATTTATGTGTGTGTGTGTGTGTGTGTGTGCAAGGACGTCGTTACCTGGAAATTCAAGTAAGGAATACGGCAGCAGGCGGCATCAGCAGCAAAAAAGAGGAAAAAGAAGAAAAACGAATCAAATTAAGGTTAAATACCACAAAGCGAGCAAACACACACACACACACACACACACACACACATGCCAATACATTGAAACTTAAATCCGAAACTAAACACACACCGATACAGACTCAGACACAGACACAGACACTGACAGACGCGGAATACACGTTCATACACATACATATTTACGTGTGTCCCTCTTTGTCGGCGCTTAAAAGGAGGCAACACTTTTTGGCCTTTGCCGCCCGCTGACTTCGTTTTCGACCTCCGGCCCCGTCCCAGCGGCTCTTCTGCCGCTTCTCCTTGCGGCTTAAAGGTTCCTTTTTTCACGTAGGCGTTGCCACCGGAATTTCTGTTGGCAAAATGATGGACAACAACAACTGGCACACAAAACAAACTGCCAGGAAGTGCCAGGACGGGGAAAACAGTCACGAAACCTACTCCAGGAAGAGGGCCCTAGGAGCCCCCGAAGAGCCGAAGGAGCAGAAGGAGCAGAAATTGAGCACTAAAAATACCAAACACAACAACAACAACTGGAAGAACAGTTCGCAGTTCGTGCAACATTAATAACAAAATCCATAAATGAAATAATGTTGCTCCTTTATTTGTTGCCTGATGACGTCAAAAAAAGCAGAAACGCGAAGGAATGAGGCAAAACGGAATGGGGAAACCGGAAAAAGGGAAATAGAAATGGCAACAATACAGAAAAAATAAAGAATACACAAATAAAAAAGAGGGAAATACAAAGTTCGCCAAATGTCTAAAAAAAATCGACTACAAAAATACAAAACGGGATGTTCTGACCCACCACCCCCCTTTCGTAATGGCCAAAAACCTCGCGGCACACAAAAGACACACAGACCTACATACGACAGAGTCCCCCCACCCCCACACCACACACACACACACACACACTTTGCACAGATTTTTACTGTGGAATGCACGGCTCTCAAACCCCACACACTCCTGCCGCAGCGAACCTGCCACAGAGCCGTGCCTCAGAGCCGTACCTCAGAGCCGTGGCTCAGACTGAACATGTGTTGGTTGTAAACAGGAAGCAGCAGAGGCAGCGGCAGTGGCAGTGGCAGTGGCAGCAGCAGAGGCAACAGCAGCAGTGGCAGTGGCACAAGCCGAAGCAGCTGGGGCTCCGCAAAAATACGAGGAACGAAGAATGTTGTGCCACATTCCCTACACCCCACCCCCGCCACCATGGTGCTATAGCTATACCTCTCCTCTGCTCGTTTCGTCGTAGCATGTTGCAAATGTCAAAGTAGCAAAACCCGGAAATTCGAAGGACATGCTCGAAACACGACGCCCACACAAGAGCAGCGCCCACACAGGCAGAATAAAAGAGAGCAAAAGCAGCAGAGAGTAGAAAGAGAGCGGCAGAGAAAAAGTCTCCAAAAAAGAGAGACAGAGAGAGGGCAACACGTGCGCAGATGGGCTCTCTCTCTCTATTCAAGTTTTGGTTTTTGTTTTCGTTTGTGTGGCAAGGCTTTGCTTTTGGCCTGTAAATGTTATTGTCTTTTATGAGCCGGTAATACTATGCTCTCCCTCTCCCTCTCTCTCTCTCTTACACACACTCTTTCTCTCTTTCTCGTTGTCTCCTTCTATTTCTACCTCTCGCTGTGTCTTTCCTCTTGGGCAAAATGTAAGTCAAACTTAAGCATCTTAAGCCAAGTTAGTGCCCCGTCTCTCAGGCTTCTCGTTTCTCGCTTGTTTTTCCAACTAACATTAGGCAAACAGAGGGCTTTACTCTGCATTTGCTACCCTCCCTGCTCTCCTCCTCTAATACCCTCTTCCCACGCCTCTGTGACAAAAAGCGTGCTTGAATTATTAACCCAAAGTGCGGTTTCTTCGATTAGTTTCTGGCTCAATCACGAGTGTCGATTTCAATTTCAAGTCATAATGCTGGTGGCTTTTTAGCGGTTCATAAAGTGCGGGAGACACGAGGCACAAGAGATGATGAAATTAAAGACACACATGGCGTATACGCAATGTAGTCTTAGACGGGGAAAAGCTTTTAATCTGCAAGCGAAAACGATGTAAGCAAGAGCCAAGCGATTTCAAGGTTACTGCTGCTAATCCCTATACCAATCGGCGTATGGGCAATCTCTTCTCAATCATACGCACTGTTGTCCCGTCTCGGGGCTTAGCTTTTGACAAATTACATTTGACAAGAGAGATTATATTCCCCATTATCATTCTGCTGCGGTATTGAATGTGTGTTTCGGAACTAGTCTCCCCTCTGACAGTCAATATTTACCTCAACTTTTCCTCTAATACTCGCGTATGATTATAATCAGCTTTTCCCATCTGCTGACGTAGTTTTGCAGGCACTCGCTTGGATCATGTGCTAAGAAATAAAAGTAGAGCACCACAATTCAAGAATGAATAAAAAGAAATCTTTAAAAATGTTTTCCGAGGGGGGCGATAGTGCAAAGAAGAGTACAAAAAATGTATTTGAATAAAAAAAAAAACTAAAATTAGCCAAAGATAATTTAAAATGGAAATTGTAGCCCCACCCACAAAGCTACATTTGCTTAATTTACCTTTTAAAATGGTTTTCATTCTCGAAATGAAAATATTTTTGGAAAACCTCTGCGTGTGTTTTTGTGTGTTTGTGCTTTTCTTTGCGTTTCAATTAGCATTCGATCGCTGACGCAATATCAATTGTTTTTCTTTCCCCTAGATAAAAATCTCATTTTTAATTAGTTTTTCCGCGAGCATAAATCGTCACCTTCAATTGTTTTGATCTATTTATACGTTTCGGACATTCCTTTTGGCCGTCTTTTTGTTTGTGGCTGGCAACCTGTGATAGATAAGCCAATTAGGCTATAGCCTTCCCAGAAAACGAAACTGCTACAAAAAAGTGTCAAAAATTTAGTTTTAAAGACTGGAAATTGATTGCAATCGAAGGGGGTTTACTGATAGCACTACAGGAAGGTGCAGAATGGCATGGTGGTGTGCCTAAAGACGGGTTGCAGGCGTTTGCTCTTAAGCACAATTCAATAATTCTTATCATTCTTTCTTTTGAAATTATGGCACAAATTGCATTGTTATTGAAACTTTTATGGCTTCTGCTGTTTCAGGAATTACCTAAGAGCTCTTTCTGTAGATATGTATACAGCAAATACCTTGAGCATTCTCAGTTCTTAGATTAACTTTAGCTAATCAGAGGTTTCCGCATGCCCAAACTATTGCATGATATTCAGCCGTACGATATCGGTTTCATTTATAACTTTTGTTTATCTTTCACTCAAAAGTTGGGGAACAGGTTCCCCTATCTGTTCCCCCATGCACTATATATTATATACTTTGCACATCGATCTTCATAATCAGACTTCCTTGAGCTGAAATTTTATTTGTTTTCTTTGGCTCATTTGTCAAAAAGGCGAAGCCGCCTTTTGTTGTACAAACAATTCGTGTGTCCGTCTACCCTTCAGATATAAACAGTGTCCACCATATTTGTATCTGTATCTACAGACAGGCTTTATCAATACACACATTCGACGATAAATCAAAGTGCAGAAATTGCAATATTTATCAGAGAATCAGACAACGAAAGAGACAAAAAAAGAAGGGAAATGAAACCATTCTTGTGGAGAGTTTATTTTTCAAATTGAGAGCGATTTGCGTATAATACGATACTATAAACAAAAGATTATGGGTTTTATGGGCACAAATTAGTACAGAAAAGGCGAAAAAGCGCAAATAAATAAACATTTTTGTTCAATGAAATGTGATTATGGACAGACGGGCGTCGCCGCCACCACAGAGGACAGCAGTAGTAGAAGCAGGGTACTCGCAGAAATGATACCATAGCAAAAACAGGAAATACGTAATGAATATGAATATGAATATAGTATGCGTGTGTGGGGGAGGTGGGGTTGATACATGTACATATGTGTGTACGATTAGTACATACATAGGTGTGCAGATAGGAGCAGATGTGTGGGTTGAAATGTATCTACAAAAAACATTTCGGTCAAATTTTAAAATGTGAATTGTTTGTTATCTTTTTTTGCAGGTATTCAGAGGGAAATTATGGGCGATAAAAATGCAAATATTTTTGGAAATAGTTCATGAAATACTAGCTTCAACGGGGGGTGTTTCAATATTAAAAAAAAATATTTTCGGATGGAAAATTTAAAGTTCAAATATTTGAGGCATATCCAAAGATGTTACTACTCGTAGGACTTTCACAGAATAACAGATAATATAATACCTTCCCTGTCCTGACGCAGTGCCCTGTCAAGTATGCTTTCTCATATAGGCCCTTTTCTCTCTCTCTCTCTCTCTCTCTTTCTCCCTGAAGCTCTTTCTTTCCTACTCCTATCCAATGCAACCTTTCTCAACTTCAATTTAATTGCTTGTCAACTCATAGTTCCCAGAAAACTCCAATGCCCAAGAGCCAAGTCCTAACCCTATCACTGACCATATCTGTATGTCATTCTTGGACTGTGTCCTCATTTTGTTGCTTCAATCAAGTTTTCAATAAAAAACTGGAGCGCATGGGAATGATAAAGACAGGGAGAGGGGACGCATCAAAAATTGATTAGTTTATAACGAAGGCAAATTGAGGTTTAATTTGTTCTGAGTGGGGGCTGAATCGCACAGACAGCGTGCGCTCTGTGCGTGACTGCTATATCAATATGTCTGCCACTGTACATTGTCTGAAAGGTCATAAAGGGGAAAGAAGTAGGGGGTAGGGGGTAGGGGGTAGGAATGGTCATGACTGCACTGGGAGTCAGGTCATAGCCACAATTTGCTGGCCATTAAGCCACAAATATGGCTTATGGCTTATGGCTCATAGCGCATGGCTCATAGAATATGAGCGGGGGCCAGAGCCCACAAGATATTTTCCATTTGGGGGTGGGTGTCTATGAAATATTTAAAGTGCCATCCCCATACCCAACCCAACATTCGCCCCTCTTCCCCTCTAAATTGAGTAAAGGGTCTCGTCTCTGGTTGTGGTTCCCCTTTTCTTTGTTTCCCTGTTTCTCTGTTTTCTTTCTGCCTCTCTGTTTTGGGTCATTATATTAGTTGGCTATCGTTTTGTGGGTCTCTTTGTTGTTGCCTCTGCAATTAGTTTGGCTTGCATTCGTTTGACATTTTGCCGTGCCCCAAGCGCCCCCTTTGGCCAACCCCCCTCCCACCCTGTAGCACCGATAGTTCGCTTCCTCTTGCGACAATATCTCGTGCATTCGCTTTTGTCAATTGACATTTCTATTTCTTCGAGTCACTCAGACACACACACAATCTGCATGTGTTTGCATACACACACACACACACACACACACACACACATATGTGTGCACTTTTGCGAGTGTATTAGCGTGTTGCCAGGACAGACCCCTATGCCCCTCGGGCCGTCTCCCCCCGTACCGCCAGCCACTCTTGCATAGTCTGCCACTAATGTGGCGTACGTTTTTTGGCCAACACTTTATCAAGATGGCAGACGCCTTGGCTCCCAGCCAGCCAGCCAACCAGCAGCAGCAGCAGCAGTGCACACAAAACTACACAATTTTGTACCTACCCCGAAATAAGCAGACGACGGGGTAGGTAGGTGGGAAGGTGCTACACCTTGAGTTTTGGCCACCCTTTCCGGTGGGTGGGAGGATTGGAGTACAGTGGAGGAGTTCCTTGTGAATTGCTTAAAAGTCAAAATTTGTGGATAACTTTTTTTAAATTCAAATATGAGAGCTTTTTACCGCTAATATGCCACCCACTTTTCCCCCTCACCATCCGCTTTCCACCCAAGATGAGTCATTTCTTTCGCTTTTATATTTTCTATTTTCTATTTGATTTTCTTTTTGTATTTTGCTTTTGTTAACAAATTTGTTTTCCTTTTTGGAAATATTTATCTTGGCGCAATTTTTCATTTCCCAGAGTTCAAGGGGAGGGAAAACTCTTAAGCAGCTTCTCAGGGTATCAAGGGGTTCGCTGCGACAACATGTGCCATTTGTCTTCAACCTTCAAGAACATTT
The DNA here is from genome assembly GCA_018150885.1 of Drosophila tristis. NCBI lineage: Eukaryota > Metazoa > Arthropoda > Insecta > Diptera > Drosophilidae > Drosophila > Drosophila tristis. The sequence continues at coordinate 630,209 of JAECWT010000001.1, forward strand.
AGACGTCATTCATCTCTCATAATTTCTCTCGGGGCGATTTTCGTTGCTTTATTTTTATTTGTGTTTTTCTTTGCGTTGCTACTTATGCTTTCCATTTTCGTTGTGTGTGCATTTCATTTGGGAAAGCGAAGGAATTTTCCACCATTAAATCGAGTTAAAATATTTGGTTCCTGGCTTATTGTTGATTGCCGCAAAGTTCTTCCAGCGTTCCCCTGTTGATGGTTCTTGGTGGCCTTCTAGTTCTGGTCGGAGGGGCCATAAAACTTTTCGACTGCTGCCCCCGTCAAGGACGTTTGATAAGATTGCCCCAACAGCAGCAGCAGCAGCAGCAGCAGCAGAGTTGAAACATTATTTGCCGCTGGAGTTCAAGTTTTATGCAGAATAAACTTTTATGGGAAAGGAAAATATAAACTTTTTAGGACAGGACACGGACACACAACAAATAACGGGAATTCCTGTTTCGTGTCTTCGCAACAACAATTATGGGAGGGAACCCATCGAAATTATACGGAAAAGTTCTGTAAAAACTCAAAAGAATATTTGAAAATTTAAATTCTGAATTCATATAAAAACATAAATCACTGCGTGACGCAGTTTATGCCCTGACTAATGTGTATATAGTAGCAGAAGCTGTCTATATCTTGAGCTAATCCGCCATCAAAAATATATGTCAGCAGCAAAATTCCATTGCCCGAAAAAATGCCACAAAAGAAAGTCCACAAAAACCAAAACAAAAATGTATGAAAAATGTTCAAAATTAAATTAAAATAAACACCTCGGCTCGGATATTCTAAAAATTCCAAAATAAAAATTTGTCAAGGAAAAAAATTCACTCTCGGCAGCAATAAAAGTGAGAAAAGATTCCGTTGTGGGTCGCGAGTGTTTATTTTGATTGTCTTGATTACAGTCATCATTCAGATCGTTGGGGAGGAAGAGAGGCACACAGGTTGATTACACCATAGAGACACACACTCTATAGATACAGATACACATTACACACAGATGTATAGCTATGCCTATAGATACGAGCGATATGGACATTATACAATACCAGAGATTGCTGCTCTGCTCTGCTGGCATGGGGCCAATAAATTAGGCTGTGGAAATAATAATAATAAAAACAAATACACCCATAGAGTCGTTGAACAAAGGTTGAATCTGGTGGCATGGAGGTGTGGCCTGCAGATCCAGCATATTTGTATATAGAAAGTGCAAGTGCCAAAAGACAAACAGAATTATTAGAGACGAGATTTAAATCCAAAACGACCCCCTCGATACTGATTCATTTAAACGGAAACCTCTGTATGAGTATCGCTCATCAATCGGCCAATCAATGTGCCCCAAGTGCTCGTGCTGTGGGTTATATTTCTTTTGTAATCTATTGGGTGTGGTTCGGACAAGTAGTATTACAACCTTATCCATGGGATCCAATGGGATATATATGTATTTGTATGTACCTGTGTGCGCGTGGGGGGATCGTAAATAAATCGAACGACCGTCGAGTGCCCACCGTCTGGTGTTTTATTATCAATTTCCAGTTTACTTTTTTAGTCTGGCTATTCAACGGAATGGCATGGAACATGCCATAAAGCCATTTTTATGTGGGTTATATATAATAATATTTGTTATATTTAAGTGATTGATTTGGATTTGGACATAATCAGTGGCTTATTTACTTATTTATGGAACGAGTGGCTAAAACTAAACGGCTTATCAAATGGCGCTAGGACCAGGATTAGTATTTTCTGTGGGATTTCCCTGCTCTGTGGAATGACATGTATTTTCTTACCTCATCGATAATGCTGATGATCTTCCGGTGCATGTTCTAAGAATAGTTGCATCTGTCTTCAATATTCGTAATTTTTGCCCAGTCGCTTAGATCATTGTGTGTCCAGTGGTGCCCCAAGGCGGGGTAGCCACTATGTCTATTTGCCTTACGATTCATCAGATTACAGTGTCACGAAGCTACTCTGTGCTCCATGCTCTCTTCCATGCCTCTTCCATCTTCTATCCCCAATTCTCATCTTCCTTCTGCCTTCTGCCTTATGCCTTTTCCTCTCATCTTATTTTCTTGCTGTCTTCTTTCCTTTCTCATCTTTCATAGTTCTCTTGTTGTCAATTTGCGTTTATTAGATGCACACGAGCCACTGGCGAGGCTTGAGCTATAGATACCTGAGCGGTGTGCGAGGGGGCAACTGTTTTCGGAGGGGCGAGGTGTAGTGGTGAGGGGAAGGTGTGGACATGTGAATGACTTAGGTCACAGCTGGCGGGACGAGAGCAACAGCAGCAGCAGCAGCCACACTTGAGAGCAGCAAAGCGTGCTCAACTATTTCGCTGCGGCTGTGTTACTTACACACCTGCCACACCTGTGCCTCTCCGCTCCCTTAGCTATACAGTGTGCACAGCCCCCCTCCACCCTTAAGCCACGTCTTAGGCTGCCTGCCACACATGCTTTTTATTCAATTAACACAACGAGCAGAGCAGAGAAGAACCAGCCCAGCCCGAAGGAGAGACATGCATTAATTTGAGCCAAGAGCTAAGGCAGCTGCCAAAAAATTGACTTAATTTGTTGAGCAAACAAAGAGCAGAGGCAAAGAGTGAGAAAGAAGATGTATAAAAAAACACCACGAGTATCCCACCAAAATGGGTGTGGAAAAGGGGGTCGGCAGGGGGGGGGGTTTGCAATCGAAATAATCCGTTAATTAGCCAAACAAATAGGAAGGAACTTTTACTTTTTAGGGGGAACGGGCGTTCGCAAAATATGCAAATTTCAATGATTTAAATCTGAAGCTAAAGAGCAGAAACGTGAAGAAAAAGCGGAAACGGACGAAGCAGAAAAGGGACTTGGGTTCTGATTAAAACTGGATGGATATATGTTTCAGGAAGTGTGTACCAATTTATATGACGCGGGACTTCGATATTTTCTACTGGCAATCCCTTGGCTGCCTTTCTGTAACGGATCCTGCTTTTAACTCAGAGGGGGAGAGAGCGGATTAACCCAATTTAAAACCAGTCCAAAGGACAGCCGGACATGACTTAAGTGCCTTGTTCTGTTGCAAGGGAAAACTTCTGGTCAGGTCAGAGTTCCCTGGTACTCTAGTGCCCCTCTTGGTGGCAGCAACAGCCTCAGCCGCAGCCTATCAAAAAGCGAGATGCAAACACATTCGGAAAGTGCCACTAAAAAAAAAGGAAACGAAACGAAACGGCAAAACCGCAAATTGAAAGAGCTGCAAAGAAAAATTTGCATAAGAGACTGCGAAACGGTTTGCATTTGATGAACGTCGATTTGAGAGGCGTCTCTCTGGGCTGCCGGGGGTATACCGTATAGCGTATAGCGTGTGGCCACTGTATGCCACACTCAATTCATTCAAAAAAAAAAAAAACACAAGAGACAAAAAAACACTTAAAGCAGCAACGAGAACTGCGACAATGTTGGACACAGAATAAAAAGTGGGAAAGAAGATAAAACAAAAGAGAAAACGTTGAAATGAAAATGCAACCGCCACCGCCCACTCAGCCAGCCTTTAGAATTTTCTACCCTCCCTCCGCAATCGGCTGTTGGGTCGCTTCTGGTGTCGCTTCGTGCGGCTGCTGCTTCATTAAAATTTGGTTTTCATTTCAATTAAGTTGCGGTTTCCAGCGGTTGGCCAACAAGTGCCGGTGGAAAATCAAAGCGATTGTTTGGTTAGCAAATAAAAAGGAGCAGGAAAAATGCAGGTGGAAGAAGGTGGTTTGAAGTGGAAAAATATAGGGAGGAAAAGCTCAGTGCAGGGAAAGTGGATCAAGTGGAAGAGGAGCCCTATCTGAAAGTAGTACGCTTTTAAGAGCAATTCTTTAAGTTTGCACTTTAATCTGAAGTCAACAAATACTGCCTTTAATGGGGGAAATCCTTGGCCATTAAAATGTTCCGTTTCAGCTAATTTGATGCACAATTAATTTCGAGTTAGGTAAATCATCAAACGTTTTCCCCCCATTCGATTTATGGGGGTCTACAAAACAAATACAAAACACATTTCGCTACAAGCCAAATGGGGGCCCATGCCCACCCACTCGAAGAGATCTGTTTGCTCATCCACCTGCCTCGAACTCGGCGAAAATTCACCGAAAACTAACGAAAACTGAACAATAAATATGTACATATATATGCAAATTGCTCTGAGAATGGAGGCGGTGATGTCTGTCTGCCATTCGAGATGGATGTGTGGCTGGGAAAAAACATATTTAAGACTTTTCCCCAAATTCCTGCCAAAACGAGAGATGCAAAATGCGAAAATTTAAAATTCAATTTGGCCTTTGATCAAAGATGAAATTGCAATCCAGCAGTAGACTGCTGTTTGAGGGGACGGTCAGAGAGGGTAGAGGATTTATTACTACGAAATGTTGTAAACGGCCAAACGGGCATACGTCGCGTATGCGTAATGTGCGCGGCTCTCTCTCCCTCGAGACCAATGGCAGATGCAAATATAACAAATGAGTACGAATGAGTATTCGTATTCGTAGATATTTGCACTCTTAATGAGCCAATAAAAGTGTTGGGTGTCGCATCGCACACATTTCCCCACAGCTAAATCAATAAAAAAAATTATTTCTCTTATTCTATCTGCAGCATTTGTAAATTATATTTTAAATTTTTCAAATGGTTTCTTAATTGCAATTCGGGGCCATGCGGTTGTTAATTACTTGGACAAGTGTCAAAGGAAAAAGCACCACTGAACTGAAGGCATTTAAAAATATGTTTTGGCAAATGCCTTAAGTGCTATATTGATTGCCCTTTTGTTCGTGTTTCCCACTTTCCGAACATCAAAATTCTCATGTTTTTCGTTTGATGAAATCTTGTCGGTTTTCGCCACTTTCCTTTCCTATTGAGCAATAAAAACGGAAAGATAAATTTTCTGGTTGCCCAGTGCTAAATGCAATCATTCTCTTTTGGGGTGTGTGGTCCCTGTCCCCGTATTTTAATTACCCCAAAAATGTACGCATACCCGAAAAAGATGTTTGCCAAAAATCACATTTGCCTGAAATTTTCTTTATTTATTTTGAGTTAAACATAAAATGGTAATTGAAAATGTGTTTTAATTAAAATTTTTATCTTTCTATTTGCAGGTGAGTTTTCTATACGTATACATACAAATATGATTTGATTTCGCTTTGCGAGTGACGGGGACTTTCTGTCCCAGAGGTAAGTGAATTTGAGATGAGAGACATCAAGAATTGTATAGATTTTCGGACATTTTGTGAGTGAATTGTGCGGCTTCCAGTGGGGGCTTACACAGTGATCAATTGGGATTCATGATGTTGTGTTATTCCACATAATTATAGGTTATACAGACATCGAATACAATAGGAAATTGTGATTACAAAATGCGCGATGAGGTAGCATAATTTGTAATGAATATAACTATATTCTATACATTGAAATTTAAGTAGAAATAGAAGCCACTTCATTTATGAATTCAACAGGATGTCAGTGATTGATTAAGAGAAGTTAATTTAAATCTTCAATGCTGAGATACCCAAAAAATATTCCTATATTCCAAATTCTAGTACGATTTTGTATGCCCTTGAAAGCCTGCGTTATTTCACCACAAACAAAATAAGCGATACCCCTTTGGCAGATTTTCGTTTCCACTTTCGACGGATTCCACTTTTTTTTTTCATGCCAGCCGAGAGCTTAGTTAATTAACACTCGCCGGCAATTACAAAAAAATAAAACAGCAACAGCAATACAGCCACAATAAACAGCTCAATTAACGCCACTCACGAGTGGGTTAAGGCACGGGGGTTGGGCTGGATCTGGGTGGGAGGGAGATGTGCATGCATCAGCAGCAGAAATTTTACTGGTTCGAAGTAGTTTTGTCATGTGAACGACAATTAGAAAACGCGGTTACATCATGGATACCGAAACACAAAGCGAAAACACACACACACACACACACACAGAAAATAGTAAACGGCAACAAAGGGTTAATTCCCCATTACGTGCTTATTGAGAGCGAAACGGCGGCAGGGAAGGGAAATGTCATTGGGGCAACGTTTCAGAACCGAACAAATTATGAGAAACTATCCAAAAAGAGAACACAAAATAAAGTACGGGGATATAGTATATGTATATTGTTAGAAATGTTTAAATTTTAGAAATTATATTTTTAGTAAGTGAAATATGTGAGGGAGGAGCACCAACACGCGTGGAAAATGCCTTTGATTTTTGCCTTGCGCTTTAAACGATGTTTTACACATTTAGAACTGTCAGAAGACAAAGTGTCGGGTAAATTCTTTCAGAGAACAAAAAAACTACATGAAATGGAAGTTGCTCTTCTGTATAAGTATCACTAGATCCGAGTATGTCCGAGGCATGGTCGCTCTTCCACTCCCTATTGAAACTATTTGACGATTAGTATTTGGGCAGCAGCTGCCTTAGAAATATTTTCCAATTTTCCACCAACAATTTGATTGGATTTTCTACTCTTGTGGCGCCATCCGACGACTGCCAGTAGCAACACGTCAACCATTGACATTTTCTGAATGAATTTCAGTTATAAATAAACCGAAAAGCAGAGGGCCGGCCGCCTATTAAATATAGACACACCACACACACACAAAAAACACATTTAATTCATGCCTAATGCATAATGAAAAATGTTTTCACTCCAATTCGTTTGGCATTGTTTGAATGGGCAGGAATATGGTTGGGGATTTTTGGGGATCTGTACATATAATCATGCTAATTCAACTGAACAAATTGATCTAATTGCAGGTGATGAATGCAATTTGTATAAAATTAAAATTAATTGTCAGAGAAATAAATTAGATTTAGTCGGAAATTATGCTAATTATTTGTAGCAGTGTTTGGTAGCACGTTGCTATGAAATGGAAATGCAATGAAAGCTCTTTATGGCCGAAAACCTATCATCATGAACCACTGTAAACATACTAGAGGAAAAGCTTTATATTGCAAGCGCCCTCTGGCGGCTGTGGTGGGGCAGCTTACACCAAAAGCTCGGCAGCAGAAAGCTTTGAATGCTTTCCATCTCTCTCTGGCTGTGAATCGCTGGCGCTGGCTGTAGGCAATTTGTCTGTCGCGTTGTCGCTACATCCCCTCTGACTTCTGAACCTTCACCAACCGATGGCTTTATCTCTGTCCATCATTAGCCCAAAGAGTGAGAGAGAGAGACTCTGCTGACACGTGCATTCTCCCTCTATTCATCGCTTAGTAAATGCCACCTTTATATCACTCATACGCCGCGTTAGCAATTAATTAGAATCTTTGTTTTCCCTCGTCGCTGCCGTTGCCTACGACAACAACTTGAATTGAAATCTGTGACTTTGGCTCCCGCTCGTTATTCGTTTGTTGTTTTCTCTTTCCGTCTTTCTGTCTGCCTTGCTGCCGCTGTCTCCCTCCTTCGTGGGTCACATGTTTGGGCAGTGTGTCCGACGCCGACGTCAGCAGAGTGTCGAACGCTTCTTGGACTTTTCGTTCCCTGGATGGGCGCGTCTGGTCGGGTCTGGTCGCTACTCAAATTGCAGTCCCTCAAAGACTGTCAGCGTTTTTCACACCCTGCCGTGCCCTTCCACCGATGTAATATTATCACATAAATCCATTTTCATTTCCGATGGCTGAACTTAAACATTTCTACAGAAATATTTCACCTGATTTCCACCGTGGAAAGTGGAATTATCGCTGGAATTGTCGGGGGAATTACTGATATCGCAGCACTTTTATTGTTTTATGCTCTCTTTTCTGCTGTCAGCACTAGGCCGATGGATCGAACCGGTTGTCCGCTGTCGGTCAGGTATTGGCCGCACGGCTGATAAGCCATCCTGCTATATAATTTTTATTTATAAAACATAATATCGACAACTAGTTCCATGGCAGGCCATAAAATGATCGGGTTAATAGACAACACAGAGCGTGTTTGTCTTTTGATGGCTCATTCGCTCAAGTTGAACGGAATGTCCAGGTGGTGAAGTGTTTTTAGAAAAGGAAGAAACAGAAGTAGGGATCTAAAGCTCTTACGAAAAGGGGAAACCACACTCCATCCAATTTATTAAAATTCTTTCTTCGTACCTGATCATTCAGTCGTTATTCTATTAACGTAGCGATCAGTAGCAAGAACCATATATTGTATTATTCAGTTTACCATCCTTATAATGTAAGGAATATTAGATATTCAACGCAGCAAAAGTCCCCTCGTAAAATAGGAATAAGTCATCGATCACCTATTTTAGATGTCTCCATAGATGTTCATAGTACACACAGCTAGTCAGTCCCAGTACCAGTTCACACCAAACACATCTTGAAGTGCATAAATTACAAAGTAATTAGAACAAAGCCACCCTTTGCTCAAGCCATCGTCCCATCCCCCACCTTTCCCCAGATTCGCCTTACCAAACGGCAGTTCTCTCTCGTTAACAGATCTCGTGGTGTCGCTTACAGAACCCCTATCTGGGTCAACTGGTTTTTCGGATTTAATAAGCCCCAACGGGGTGGCTGTCGTAAAAAGCGTTTAAACATTTCAGCATTTCTAAATAATTATTTAGCAAAACGTTAATTTACGACCTGCTGCACTCGACACGTGCAAACGGACGCTAACGTCGCCATAGCCAAAGCTGTCGAGAATCGGAGACCCAGAGAGAACCGGAGAACACCACTCCAGTCCCCAGACCCCAGACCCCAGACGGAACCCATAGGCATACAATCAGAACCGAATGAAAAGCTGTTTAAGGTTTTTATTTGTTGCGACTTTGCAATGGAATTACTGACAAGCATTCAAGCATTCATTTCGTTAAACAAAATACCCCTGCTATTTGAGGTACCCTCTACGCTGCTCATTTTTTTAAATTAATTTTTTTTTGTTCGATTGAGTCGCTGCTTTTTGATATCCACTATTCTTACTAGATTTCCCAGATGCAAAATGTGTCTGAAATGCAACTGAAATATCCAATATATCTGCGAGAGTGTGTGCGCGTGAGTCTCTGCGTGTGAGTGTGCTTTAAATTGCTATTTATAAACGGGGAAGTGAGAAAAGAGCTGAGGGAAACCCATAGAAGAGGCAGCACCCAGCACACAACTGCGGCGACAGCAGCAGTAGAGCTTCGCTGCGTCTCGAGTTTGTTTTTGTGTTCTCCCGCTCTATTGCCGCTCTCTCAGTAGCTGGGCTCATTCATGCACTGGCAAGCGCCACTCATTGCTTGTCTGTGTGTGTGTGTGTGGTACTCAGAAGCACACACAGATACACAGCCACACAGCCATACAGCCACACACAGGGAGAGCGAGAAGCAGAGGCCGGCGCACGTGGTAGCGAAACGTGATAACACAAAATACAACAACTGACAACAAAACAAACAGAAAACCTGACAACGTTGTCGCTGCCTCAGTCGCTGCTGTCGTTGCCTCTGCCTCTGCTTCGGCTGGCGTCGCTGCCGCTGGCTATGCCTGTGTCTGCGTCGCTTTTCCGCATCGTCTGCCTGTTGCCGTAGCCGCTGCTTGCCATTGGTTCCGGCCATTTGGCACATAAGCCCGGCCAATGGGCATCGACCGTGGGGCATCCTGGTGCCATTGGCAGGAGCCGTGGAGCCGCAGAGCCGAAGCAGAAAGTTGTTGACTTGTTGCTGTCTCTCGTCGCTTAAAATAGTCACACTGCAGTTCAGCTCCGCGGGGCGAACACACTTCGCCCAATACCCGATGTTGGATGTATTCAACCGTTTGAAATCAGAGGAACAGGTGACTCCATCAATAAGTGCGATGGGTACAGGTGCACAACTGATTGGGAAAGGTTATGGAGGGAAGGTTTTCTTTTGACCAGCAATACAAAAAGCGATTTCATTCTACAGAAAGGAGATATAAATGGAAGGGTTTTCCACAGATATTTATAGAATTATTTACACATTCGAGAGTGTGCGCAGGGTTTCTGTTACGGTGGGGGGAATATAGGGTATGAAATGGTAGCATTATAGGAAATACACTTTAAGGCATTATTTTTAATTGATAAAAAGATCAAGTATACGCTTTGTATGACGCATATTGCGCAGTGGCTCCCACTTATGGCCTTGCCCCTTGAGATGTGACCACACATATTACCTACACACACAAGGGAGAGAGTGTAGGCGGACTGCCACTCCCCCACTGCCACCCCACTGACTTGGCATTTAATCAGCTTGCGGCAAAAGGTCCCATTACATTACGCATACGTCACGTGTTGCACACGCATCAATGCCACACACAGATTGGCACCACCAAAAGGCCACGCACTTGTGATCCATGGGGCTACAGTGGCGCCTGCATAAAGTGTCCAAGGGCACTACTGTGGCTACTGCGGTTGGGTGGTGAGGGCAAGCCGCACTGTAACTGCAAGCGCGAGAGAGGGAAACGGGTGGAATGAGAGCGAGATAGCTTTGGAAATTTTTCTAGATTTTTGTCAAAGTGATTTGTATCTGTATCTGTATCTGTTTCACTGCATGTATCTGTATCTGTATCTGTTGCTGTGTTTCTGCGAGTGTATGCCAAATGCAAGCGTCGCTTGCCGTTCAACGTGCCCTCTACTGTCGCTCGCTCTCTCTCTCTCCCTCGCTGTTTGTTCTCCCTCTCTCCAAATTAATCTTAAGGGTGTATGGGTGGCCGGTGTGTTCGCAACACGTGCTTAGAACTTTGCTAGACAGTGGGCTTTGGGTCATATTGAAATCCGCGTGACTTTGCTGCTGTCCTCAGCTCTCGAGCTCTCGGCTGCTCGGCCTCGGCACTCGGTCGCTCAGTCGCCGTCGCAGTCGAAGTCGCAGCTGCTGCTTCTGTCGCTGTCGCTGCCGCTGTCACTGCTGTTGGCTGCTCTGCCTGCGCTGATTAATATATGAATATTTGTTGTTTGTATTCCTAATATATGTACATATGTACTTGTGTATATATATGTATACATATATACAAATATTTTGTTTGATGAAACTGAGAAAACAATTATCAGAGAGCGGGAAGGTGGGCTGCGGTTTTTGGTGGACCTCCGCCCTTTACGTAAGCCTCTGACTTACTTGCAGAAAATTGCACTGAGAGCAGCCCTCTGCTGGCTGTGGCAGTGGCAGTGGCTGAAGCAGCGACTGCAGCAGAGGCAGAGACACGTAGAATCGGAGACCGGAGACCCTGTCTATTGGATCGGCGGCCGGCATTCGGTCGTATCGCGTTCTCATGTGAAAATCATCGTCGGCGGCTGCTCCGTGCTCCTCCTCGAGCGTGAATCAAACAAATCGGAAACAAATCGATCAATTGTTTATAACATTTGAGGAAAACGCAACCAAAACTAAATGAATCTGAATTGATTTCTCCATAAGGAAATGTTCTAGAAAGAAGTTCCACCAAATGGAAAATAAATCTATTTCCTCTATGTGCAAATAATAATAATCATTTTCAAGTGCAACAATTGTGCAATCCAACCAAAGCGTGTGCGTGTGTGTGCAATAACAGAACTATAAAAAGAGAGAAAGAGCCAGAAAGAGAGAGCGAGTGAGAGGTTCTAAGCAGATAGAGAGAGAGAGAGAGAGCGCGCTCTTATCAATGATCGCAACGAATGATCTCTTTTTGCATCCAGCGGCACCAAAGTTACGGATCCAATTTCCAAATGTTTTAATTTTATTTTTGTCTAATTTCTAATACAAAAAACAAAACAAAAACAACTACAACTACAACTACAACAAAATAAAACCCCAGAAAACAATCGACAAACAACAGAAAACAAAACAAAAAACAAGCAAATATCTTATTTTTTATGCAGCAGCAGAAATAAGAGAATAAGAAAAGGTATTACCCCCGAAAAAAGGGCTGAACGGAATAGAAGGAATGCGAGTTATGTTTCAATTATTTTGGCACATAATAATTTAATTTTTGTATTGATTTTTTAAGTCGCTTAAAAAAACTCCAAAGATTACAAAAAAAAAATCAAATCAAATGGAAAAGCTTTTGCCGTAATTGAAGGCCATTCCAAGTTGTTGTAGCAACACCAAGAAAACTGCAGTTTTATTATTGATTGAATTGATTGAACGGGAAAGCAAAAGCAAATGCAAAAGCAAACGCAAACGCAAAATAGCGCACAGAAATGCCTTTTCTTATTCCTTATCGTCATACGATCATCAATCTCTATATAGAACAAAAATCAAAGTGCACTCCATTATCACACAACAGCAAGCCACAAACAACAGTCGCAATCATTCAATCAGACCTTATCGAGACACCGATCTTTAATCGATCGACAATCGTCACTGAAGCATCACCCCCAACACTGGCACACCTCATGATCATCGCCGGCAATTGGCTAAGCAGAGAAAAACAGGGCATAATCTGTTGGCAAATGAATCTAATTTGAGTTTTTCCAAAATGAAAGCACACTATTTTCAGAGTGTTTCCTACGACAGCTAAACGAACACTAAGAGTAAAAACCTAGCGAAAGTACAGTGAACAAACACCAGTGTTGGCTAACAATGCGCAGAACTGTCAGCCGTGGCCCAAGGTTCATATTGCTGAGCAGCAGCAGCAAGGAGGTGATCACCTAAGCCCACAGCCCGCAACTCACAGCCAAAGGCTCTAACAATACAAAAACAGTGAAAAGTCGCAGCTAAAGAATCAGATAAACCACACATCCCAGTGATCAGTGATCCGTAATCAGTGATCAGTGATCCGTAATCAGTGATCAGTAATCAGTGACTGTAATCATGTCGTCGGATACGAATTCGTGCGCAAGCTTCTTTGCCCAGGAGCATGCGAATGCCACACTGTCGCAGTATTTCCAGCAGCTCAACTCTCAGGTGGCTGCCGCTGCAGCAGTGGCAAGTGGCGGGGGCTCCAACAATAACAGCAGCAGTAGCAGCAGCGGCAACAGCAGTGGCAACAACAGCAGCGGCAACAGCGACAGTGGCAATGATGGCAGCCTCACGGGATCCACGGGCACCCTGGATAATCATCGCAGCAGCGTCAGCAGCAACGATTCGGGCAAGAGCAGTGCAGGAGGCGGCGGCGGTGGTGGCGGCGGCGCCAGTGGCAACAGCAGTGGCGTAAACGCCTGGGCCATGCAGCAGCAGCAACAGACGGCAGCCTTGCACCATCACCAACAGCAACAACAACAGCAACAGCAACATTTGCAACAGCAGCAGCAGGCGCATGCACACCAGCAACATGCTGCGGCTGTGGCTGCCGCGCAGATCCAGCAGCAACAACACACACATCACGCTCAACAGCATGCCGTCGCACAGCAGCAGCAGCAGCAACACCATCCCCATGGACCGCCCCACGGCCACCCACCACACCCACACCCCAACCCCCACTCGCACGCGCACCACAGCCACCCGCAACAGCAGCAGCAGCAGCAACACCACCATCATCAGCAGCAGCAGCAGCATGCCATACAGCAGCAACAACACGCCGCCCAACTGGCCCACAGCCTCACCTCTGCAGCGGCAGCCCCCTCCCCCAGCAACAACAACAACAGCGGAAGTGGAAGTGGAAGCACCCACTCTATTTTCGGCACAGGAAATTTCCACTACAAGAGCAACAACTCCTGGACACTGCCGACGCTCACGTACCAGAGGATCTACCAAGATAACCCGCACTACCAGCGGAACGCCTTCATGGATCCCCAGGGAAATGCAGCTGCAGCAGCGGCAGTAGTGGCTGCCGGCTGCAATGTGGCAGCTGTAGCTGCGGCCGCGGCTGCAAATGTTGCCAGTGGCGGCCAGGGTGGCGGCAATGCCGGCTCAAACAGCTCCAGCAACAATCCAGCAGCGGGAGCCAACCCCAACAGTAATGGCGGTGGGAATCCCAGTCAAAATAGTGCCAGCAGCAACAGTAACAACAACAACAACAACAACAGCACTTCTGTGGAGCATGTGGCAAATGCAGTAGCAGCGGCAGTGATCGTCAACGAGCATCAGAATCATTTGAACAGCCTCAAGGCGAGATTTCAGCCATCTAGCTCAGGTGAGAGGGGATTGATGAATGCGAAGATATAAAAAAAAAATGGCAAATGGGAAGAAAGCCGCTGAGAAATGCGTCGTTCAATGGGACAAAGTGGATTGTATCAGGTCAAAAAGATGCTCAAAATATACTAAATTTTACGGTTTCTTTTGCAAAACTTTCCATTGCGTGAGATCCCTAGAATTCCACTCGCTGTACAATGTAGATGTGGCTCTCCCACTCTGTCTATGTGTGTCTCTATCTGTAACCCGCTGCCATCCATCACTCCATCCCTTTCATTCCAATAGCTGATATCATCGGACGTCAGCGGCGTAGAACTTTGCGCATTTCCAGCTCAAAGTCAAGAAAGCTTGCGGCGCACACGTGAGTGGACTGACGTCGTCTGAATCGAATGCGAAACGGAATACAAATACAAATACAAATACAGATACAGATATATACCTGCAGATGTACATGTATGTATCTGCGACTGTCACTGCAGATATATGTATCTGTATCTTTGGAATTCTATTCAAGCATTTGTCAGGTCTAATGTCTGCCTTTTTGTCTCTTTGCCTTTTTGCCCTACCGCAATGAGAATTTCATTACCTTCAACTCAAAGACTTTTCGTTTTTCGTGTGTGATAAGACTTTAGGCGACCTATGCCAAAACTGCGTTGCAATTCAATTTATTATCAGTCTCTTTCTATTCCGCCCATCTCGCTCTCTTTCTCTCTGCCTCTCTGTCTGTATTTTTGCATCGTAAGTCATTGCATTTTATGGCTGGCAATTAGTGCTAGAAAATTATTTGATATTCCATTAAATTTACCATTTAATGAGAATTATATGGAATGTACACCTGACATTTGAAACGGTCGCTGCCCCAAAAGAGCTCTCTTATTTGTTTTGTTCCTTTTCTGGCCCTTTCAGCGCTTTTGATCTACTTTGTCAATGCATTTGGCACAAATTTCGGTGCTCTTTTTTTACTTTCCCCTTTGAAATGCGCGACTAGGCTACCACCATTCTCCGTTTCCCTTTTCTCCTTTCACGCTGAGGTCAGTTGGATGATGCATTTGGTTTGATTAGATTTCGGAATTAGGCTGATGAGATTTTTGATGGCAAGTGATGGCACTGATGGATGCATAAACCAAATGAATGGCAAATGTGGGTGGACTGCACCTACTGTACCCCGGACTGCTGTGCACCAACCCTTCTATGCCTCCTATTCTATTCATCATTTGAGCTGTGAAATTTCGCTATATTGAATCCACTGGAAATGACCTTTTAAAGGCAGAATGAATAATAATTTGTATGGGCATATTCGCGTGGGCTGCGATTGTGGGGAAAGCTGTGAGTAAAATGGATAAATGACAGTTTTTGCGGCCTGTGGGTGGGCCCCCCATGCACGGAAATAATGTATATCTGCCAGCCTTGACTGACACAATCATTATCATTATTCTATTCGTTTACTAATGATTCCTCAAATAAATTTCTAACATTTTCCATGCTTTCATTTATTTCCAGGTAAGCTTCAATCGACTCTGAAAATCTGGAATGGCTCTTGCTTTTTGTGAATTTTTAAACGTTTGTTTCTTTTTGCCTGGGTAAGCTTTTCATTCGTATTCGCATCATCCATCGAGGGGGGGAAATGTGGGTGGGCGGTCGAGCTTGGAAAAAGCACTCACACTCACTCGAACCGAACGCAGCGAAAGCTTTTGGGCGGCTCAATTCACTCAAAACAAAGCTGCTGCTGACGCTGACGCTTACGCTGGCTTTGGCGTTGGCTTTGGCGCTGGCGTCGCCGCTGCTGCCTGGCATGCGAGTGTGGAAAATCTACGCTTCCGCATTTGGTGCAGTGGCAGCGCAGCTCACACGAAGCGTGGCGAGCGCACGAAGGCAGAAAGAAAGAGATGGCAGGCAGGTCCGAACTTTGGCAGGCTGCGCGAAAGAAAGTAAACAGGCGGAGAATGCGCAAAAAACCGACAGAGGGAGAGAGCGTGAGAGAGCGGGAGCTGAGCTGTGACTGCGGCTTTTATGCTTCGGTTTCAAGTTTGGCTTTGACGCTGGCTGCGCAGTCGCGACATTACGGCTGCTGCCGCTGCTCTTTTCTTCTGTAAGGGGCAGCGGGTGTCGAGGGGCGAGGAGGGCGTCGGGGGTACCCATCCCCACCATCGAAGCTGCGTTGCATGAGGCTGGCCTGGCGACGCCGCGCGCGTTCACTCAGCGTTCGCAGTCCGGCGGCACCGGTTCGTTTCTCGGTCTCTACGGCGCTACGATACTCAAAACCGAACACCAAAAAACCCAAAAACGGAAGACCACCAGCCCGCAATCGTACCGTACGCCCCCCGCACAGCACACTCACTCTCTGCACACAGATGCAAACGAGCCGAAAAACCCATGAAATACAACAAAATATACGACGCGTGTCTTCGTCTTTAGCACGGCCTTAGCTTTCGAATTCGAGCCCGAAATCGTGCGAACCTGTGAACTTTCGTTCGCCCCTCCCCATCCGCAGTCCATTCCACCCGAAAGGAGATCCTCCCGCCTGGCTTACAATGTATTTGTAGTGCAGTGTAAAAGTGAAGTATATGTATGTTCTTCCAAAGAAAAAAAAGAGCAGTTGAAGATCCTTCAAGTGAAATTTATAGAAGGCGAAAAGTTGGAAATTATATCTGAGAAAAGAGAAGATAGAAATTGTATCTTCAATAAAAAGTGAGAGATCATACATCCAAGTGCCTTATGAGATGCAAAATATATGTATACTGTCATAAAGTAAATAAGAAATATTAAAAAAAGAAGAAATACATCACATCCAATATGTATTTTCATAGACTCGCAAACAAGCAGAGGGATTCATAAAAAAAAAGCGAGCAACTATCCCCAACAAAAACCACAACTACAACAACTACAGAAACCAGAACAAGTGCGACGACAATCCAAAAAAAAACAAACAAAAAACCAAACAAACTAAAAACGCATAGTACAGAAATAGTATATAGTATTGCTTAGGTTTGCGCTAATACTGTTGCTTTTGTTGCTGCAAAATTCAAGGTCAAACTTTTCTCATCGGCAGCGAGAACCGAACCGAACAGAACCCCAGTGCCCAGACCCCAGACAGAAGCAACAACAAAAGCAATAGCAGCAGCAACGATAACTATGAGTACGCGGAATAGTTGACAACGAAACACAGCAAAAGGGGTGGGCAGGAGAGTAATAATAGAAGAAGCAAACAAAACAAACAATAGAAGAATTGCGAATGCAAAAAATAAAACAGCAGCAGAGAGCCAAGAAAAACATTTAGTTGGCAAAAAAGCGCTCAGAACTTTATGCCTGTGTGTGAGTGGTGTGTGTGTGTGTGTGTGAGAGAGCTTTGAGGGCGCTCAAAAGCTGCTGTGATCGGTTTGGTTTGTGCATTGTTGTAGCTGTGGTTTAAGTGCGGTGATCGTCGCAGAAGAATTGGAAGCGGGGGCGAGAAAGAAGATATACACCGAGCGCGTGCGATAAAAAGCTCTGTTAAAATTATAAGTTTATTTAATTAAAAGCAGGCGCAGCAGAAGCAAAGCAACAATGCTTAGGCCTCTGAGAAATTAAAAATAAAATATATGGTATATTTCGATTAAATTAAATTAGAAAACAAATCAAGCTAATTGTGATCTCAGCTATGAGAATGGACTATCAAATGCCCCCGCCAGCATTGGCCCTGCAACAGCAACAACAGCAGCAGCAGCAGCATGGCCTGCAACACCAACAGAATCAGCTGCAGTTGTTGCAGCAACAGCAGCAGCAGCAACAGCAACAACAGCAGCAGCACCAGCAACAACAGTTGCTGGGCAACATGTCGCAGACGGCGGCCTTGCCACCGCTGAGTAGCCTGCCCCTGCAAGTGGTGCACAATCTGCCGCATTTGCTGGCTGGCAGCACAAGCAACAATCCCAACAGCAACAACAACAACAGTAATGTGAGCAACAATAACGCAAACAACAATCAGAATCTCAACAATGTATGCAACAACAATCTGCTACGCACCAGCATGCAACACCAACAGCAGCAGCAGCAGCAACAACAGCAGCAACTGCTCAACAATCTCACCAACGGGAGCAATGTTGCCAATGGGGTAACACTGCCACCGCCCACGCAATTGTTGCAGCATCATCTGCAGCATTTGGCGCATGTGAATGTGAATACGGCAGCGGCTGTTGTGGCAGTGGCGGCCAACAATCTGCAGCATGCCACCAACAGCAACAACAATAACAACAGTAGTGCAAACAACAATAACACCATTCTCAACCACAACAATCTCAATATTATAATCAACAATCATGCCTCCCTCAACAACAACAACAACAACAATAATAATAACAGCAACAACAACAACAACAATCCAGCAACGCCAAATGCAAATCTCAGCACAGCCACGCCCATTGCGAACACCGCCTCAACGGTGGCACAGCAACAGCAGGCGCATGAGAATAGTTTGGTCAACAGTTTAGTGGGTGTGATTAACAACAGCAACAACAACAACAATAGTAACACTACCAACAACAACACCAACAGTAACAGCAACAGCAACAGCAATGCGGGTGGAGGAGGTGGTGCCACCGCCGACGACAACAATCGCTGGACACAATTCCAGGTGCAACAATTGTGGAAGCAACACGCCAACTATTTAAATGGTATGGACAACAATTTATTGCAAAAGCCACACAACAATATCATGTGCCACACATGGGGCATGTGCAACTTATAAAGATTCCAAATTATAAAGAAATTTCCACTTTAGAAGGCACCAAAATCCTCCGAAATGTTCTTCTTTCGAAATACAACATATTTTAGGGCGTTTTCTTGTACACTAATTAGGAATTTCCATTAAGAAGACAAAACTTGGATAGCTGCACCCACCGCTCGTGCTTGACAGTGGCAGTTCTCGACCTTCAGTTAATTTCCTTCTCAGCACCCCCAAAGGCAATAGCAGCCCAAAACACCCAACGATCCAGCGACCCTGATGTAGTGTGCGAGTCGGCTTACATCGATTCGTGCCAACGCCAAGAAGGGGCACATGTTGCAGCTGCAGTTGCAGCACCGATACGCTGCCCCTTCTTTTTATTGGGGGCTCTGACTAATTGAGGAGACAGGAAGGAGGCTTATGACAGGCAGGAGGGTGGCGGCGGTGGCTGCTACTCTATGGGTTCAGTGTCGAGTGTGCTCTGACATTTCCGCGTGGGGTAGGTTCATCCGCCCCACCACCACCACTCGAGCAGTGTCTAAACTTTCAAACCTTTCGGACTCTGTGTCTGTGTGTCTGACTCTGGCATTTCACAATCACTTTTGCTTTCAACTTCAACTCCCCACTGGAGGCAAGGGCAGGCCATGCGGCCACCTCCGGCAACAAGTTGTTCAGAGCGCGACATTTCCAGACAACTTTCGTTTCTGACTTTTCGGGTGCTTTCCATATAGATACTGCCCATGTATAAATATTCCATGAGACTTTTGTTTTTATTATAATGTATTTAAGAGCCGACCGCCCGGCCTTTCTGTATTTGGCCTTTTGTTGTTGCAGCTGTTGTTGCTGTTGCCAACAGCCAAAGTTGATCTGCCAAAAAAAGAAAAAGAGAGACACCCAACAAAAGGGCAATTTTTTGTGTCTCTTCTGGTGCTGATTCAGTTTCTGTGTGACATTGCGGTGGCATAATTTCTAAGTGTCCAGGCGGACAATATCAAAACTCATAAAGAGCTGCTGCTGCCTCTTTAGCTGCCGAAAAATGCGTCAAGTTTTTACTTTCATTGGAGGCACAACCGATGCCTGACTCCGCAGCAACAACTCTGCTGCCGCTCTGCCGGCTTAGCAACAACACCAAAAAATTAACTTTCACTTTTTCGGCAGTTTTTAAATTCATTTCTTTCTTTCCCTTTTTTTTTTTTGGTAGTTTTTTGTTGATTTTGTTGGCTCTTCTTTTTGAAATAAAACAGAGACAAAAAGTCAGAGACAGATGGAGAGAGAAAGAAGAAATGCTGAAGGGTTCCAAAAGAGTGGGAAATAAATATAATTTTATCTTAATCAAAAATGTACAATTTGGAAAGTTGCCAAAAATCCAAGTAGGAAAAGACATACAAAAATGTGCAGATAGATGGGAGCACCCAAAGGTATTATGGAGTTATTTAACTCTTACCCGCCAAACACTATTTCCATTTCCCTGACCTTCCAGAGCAGAGTCGTCTTTTTTCCTATCAATCAGAGTATTCCCTCCCATTCTGTCATATTGCCATTCGACTCGTATGCCCGTGCTCGATGTTCGGGTTACTGCCATCATAATCTGGCCATTCATGACTTCCTTTTGTTTGAGCTATCGGCGAAGGGGAGAGGCCTCTGAGCTGCATTGGACGCGGAGGCACAACGCGGAGACATGTCAAAAGGCGGATGGGGCAAGAGGCGTTACCGTCACACACTCACCCAGATAGGGGGCCTGCCAAAATGCAACGTATTACAGTTATTTCAATCAAAGCCAAGCCAAGCACTCGCTTTGGCTTTGTCTTTGGCGCTGGCTACTCGTCTTGGCCAAACGAGCACAAGCGCAAGATTGCTGCTGCCAATTTTCGTCGCTATGACACTACTCTCATGCACACGAAGGCGAGTCTCTGGTCGCTGGTCGCTGGTCGCGCGTTGCGGGTTGCGCAATCGCGACTAGCAGTCAGGCAACGGAGCAATGGTAAAACGTGCGAATTGCTTTGCTGCCTGCCCGAAGTGAGAAACTTGAATCAGTGAAAGTGTGGATCGAAGAGAGCTTTTTTGGCTTTGCTTGCCGCCGCTACGAACCGCACCACGAGGCGTATGAGCGATCTGTTTCACACGTCGTCGCAAGAGTAAGAAAACACCAGAAGCACTTTGATTGAATGAACCGTGTTTTGATTACGTTTTTACGGGTAGCCACGCCCCTACACCTCGGCGTAGAGCCTCTCCTGGCAGCTCCAGCGTGCTCTGCATATTTGAAACGATTTTTATTTAGGTTGCCATGTCTCCGGTCTCTAGTCTCTGGTCTCTGGTCTGTGGTTCGTTCGTTCGTGTTACAGCTTTTTGGCCCGAGCCTATAATTTTATAGAGCCAACACGATACCGTATGATTATCGGTTTTGCTTCCTTATTTTTATTTTTTTGTTATTTTTGCTAATTAACTGCTCTGCTCCAGCAGCGGCTTTCTTTCAAACAGCCACAGAAATTGGGCTAATGGGTTGACTGAAAAAGGCACTATGTGTGAATTTTCATTTTCACTTTCGCTGCGGACAGTTTTTCCATCGCTCGAGAGTGAGCGAGTGAGTGTGTTGGCCAATTAAACTATTGCAAAATATTTCGCTGCTTTGGCATAATTTTCTATCAATTTCATAATCACACAGAAAGCGGTGTCTGGCTGCCGTTAGGGTAATTGCTTTTATAGCAAGAGGGAAGAAGGGAAAGAGAGTGAAATTATAGAGCCTGAAAGATTGACAACACGAAATTGTGGAAAAGCTTCCATAATTTCAGGATTACTTGGGAGTTTTCTAAGACACTTTTGGAGGCTGGTATGGGAATACGTAAAATCCGATAGTGAAATTATAGATGGAAGATGCTGGCATTATCATTATTATTAAAACTTGTTCCCCATGGACTGTGAATAATGGTAGCAGAAAATGATCCCTAAGGGGTTTAAATAGTTATGGAAAACAGGAAATTCTCTGGCTGGCAATGTACGAAGATTATCTAGAATTCTCAATTCATTTCAATTATTTATTTTAGACAAAATCAATCTTAAGCCTCACCACTTTCAATTTTTTATAAGCAATCCTCTCTCGACAGCGCTGCCTACTCTAAAAGCCACAAATTTTCTATGCTAACAACCCGGAAATACAAGTGGCCCTCACATTTTCCCACACATAATTAATTTTCACGTAAAATAAAAATGCGGTAGAAGGCATAAAACAAACAGGCAACAAACAACAACCAACAACCAAAAAGGCACAGAGGCAGAATAAATGAACAAAAATCGCAATGCAAATGAGCGCGAATGCGGAATGAATGCAATGCAAACACAAGAGACAGCGCAACAATCGAAAGTGTTACACTTTCTGCACTTTGCCAACAACAACAACGACAGCAAGCAACATAACAGCAATCACTACAACAATGGCAGCAACAACAAACCATAAAATACAACAGCAACAAAAAACGAGTGCGATGCGATGTACAATCGCACACACAACGATGTAATACAACGAAGCACTGAAGCGACAAAATAAAAGCAACAACAAAAACTCTCGTCACAGTTGCGCCATCGACAGCGGCGCTGGCAGCGACAGCGACGCATGCGCAGAGATTCAGAGTCAAAGCAGAGCCGAAAAAAAAAGAGAGAAAGAGTGCGCACGACAGACAGGTGAAAGGGGCGGACAACACGAGACAGCGCGGTTCGGAAGCGGTTCGACCGCATGGGCTTGTTATACTCTTACCATTTGGCGAGGGTCTACGGATTATACGGAAAGGTTTAGCAAGAAGAGTTTCCACAAAGATCTCTTCCATCTAGCTTGACATGTAAGGGTATCAAAAGCTTCGATCTTGGAACCTCCTCCTAGACTTTCTTTACATTCCTTCTTTACTTGCTCTTTTTCTGCTGTCTGTTGTTTCTGTTGCTGTTGTACGTGCAAAAAGCATGTTGCATAATTTGTGGCTATTTGTTTCTTCTAATTCTCCTTTACCCACTCAATGGCAGAGTGCAAAGCACTCTTCTTCTGGAAGTTGTATTGAAGCTTTTTAGTGAAACTTTCGCGTGGAATAAATTGTCATAAATTGAGTTCTATATTTAGTTCAATGGCGCTTCTATTCGCTGCTCTTCTCTTCTCCCATGTGTTGTTCTATATTTCTCACTCGGCGAACTCGATTAGGTTATGGCTATCATGGGTTTGCGTATTTCAAACTGGTTTCCGAACGAATGCTCTTTTGGGGTACATTTTTCGGGGGCTCAAGACTTAAGACTTGTTTTTTTTTTTGTGGGGTTTTTCGCTGTGAGCACTCTCACTTTCATTTCGATGTGGCAAGGGGAGGGGTGGCGAAGGAGCGCAAGAGCCGGAGGGGCAGGTGGATGTCAGACAGGCAAAGACGGATGTGATATGGCATTCAAAATTTAATTGGTTTTCTGAACACTCGAGGCAAGAGATGTGGAGTAAGGAAGCGCTTCAGGAGGAACATAAATACTATCCGAAAAATTCCAAATATACAATGCAGAAATGAATCATTTAGCCAACAGTCCAACTAACTCACTAAAAACAACACGAACCAAATTTACGCAGCTTCATACTAAAAACCCAAAAAATGTCCGAAACAAAAAAGTGAAAGTTTAATTCCACCAAAAAGACAACCCGCGGACCGTGGTCCACTAAAAATTGTGGCCGGCCATTAACAAAACAAAGGCCAGAAATCCAACAATTTACAGAAACATAATAATGCCACTAAAATAATCATAGTATTATGATTATAATGACCAAAAAGAGAACTTCAGAGAGCGACAGAGAGCGCGCCCGAGAGAGTGAGAGAGAAAGAGCGATCGTGTGTGTGCGTGCGTGCGAGCGTTTCACTAGAGAAACAAGAAATATGTTGTCGTAGGCCCATGGCTCTGTCTCTATCTGTCTCCTATTTCTGACAGTTGTCCCTCTCCCTTTCTAATGAAAGTGAAATAGCGATCAAAGAGTCACGAAAATAATGCAAATTATTTTAATTACCAAAAATGAGAAATTTCGTTAGGTCCAACAAAGAAGAAATACGAGAGAAAAAAGATAAAAAGAGAAAAAAACCCAGCAACCAGAAAAGGCAAAATAAAATTAAAACTAAAACTGGAAAAAAAAATAAGGTGCGAGGGCTCCCAGAGCAGAGATGACACAGAAACAAAAAATCGCTTGACCCACTTAAAATGGCAAGAGAAACCGAAACCGAGACTGAAACAGAAACAGAAACGTCGAAGCAAGAAGAGGAGGATTCCTGTTTTGGGTTTTGCTTCTAAAAATAAACCATCGATGGGATTCCTGCTCGAGACACAAATCAACGAATGTTGATGACAGTGAAAGTGAACCAGCAAAAGAGACATAAATTGAGATGGAATAAGAAAAAATAAAAGTAAAAGTATCTGTGGGATGCACGCACAGGAAAGGTATGGGCTATAAGATGGGGTAAACTCATTTGCATCCTTCTTGAATGTGTTTCTGCGATCAGATCTTAGCCCAATTTTGCGGGGAGAAAAGAGAAGAAGTATCTCACCTGGAGGGTTCTTGAAATTATATTTTTAATGGGACTACTTCATTTTTAATTGGTGGGGTTTCCTTTCCTTATTCATCTGCTGCTCTTCTATATCCCTATCTGCATATTTGGCTTGAATGCAAAGCTTTGTCTGTTTTTTCCATCTGCAATCGTCTGCTAAAGTATATGTCTGTGCTTTTGTTCTATGTTTTCTATTTCTTGAAAGAATCAATATTGTATCTCTTTTCTACTATCTTTCTTTTCTTTCTCCTTTTCTACTGTTTTACAGGCAGGAAATCTCCATTTTTGGGTTTTATTTGCAAAGCAAACGGTAATTTGGTTTTGTTTTTTGTGTTCTTTTTTTATCGTATTTTATACTTTATTTCGTTGCCTTTGACTTTAATTTGATTGTCTTGCTTTTTGATTCATTGAAAGTTTTTCCAGTTTTTTGTTTTGTTTTTGTTTTGATTGACTTTTATGTGATTTTGTTTTATATTAATTTTATATTGCTTTTTGTGCATGATTTGAGGCAAATTTTTAGTTTCTCTTTGAACATCGAGATTTTAAGACAGAAATGTAATTTGTTAGATGCAAAGTTATTAGATTAAATGCTGTAATTATGGTTAGATATTTTCTAGTCAACAAGCCCCTTGTTTCAATAGATTTCATTACAAATCTCACCAAATCTTTAAGCATTGCAACTCCTTGCTTCCCATCAAGCCACTTCAAACTTTCATTCAACCCAAATATTCCTCTAATGTGCCCCATTCCCACTCCTTAAACAGCCTCTTCTAACCTTTAGCTCCTTTATCACACACAACTTTCATTAAAAAACATTGTCCTCCGCCGAAAATGCCATCCAAACCCATATCGAACATCAACTACAGACCGGGGCAACAACAGAAAAAAGTGTATAATTAAAAGGCCAAAGACTGGCGACTGGCACCAGCAAAAAACAAGGTAACCACTACGCTTCGTGGGCAGCCTGCCTTGTCATTGCATTTGCGGATTTGCAAGTCCTAATTTTCTCCAAACGGCAGATATTACTTCACACACAGACAACCCCAAGCACCCACAGAGATACACAGATACACTTGAGCTTTTCACTTACGCTTTGGTGAGCACATCGAACAGAAAAAGAAAAGATATTACTTCATTGCACAGACCAGAAATGTGTTTGAAGAAGCAATGGATGGATGGTAGCGGCAGCAGAAAGAAGAAAGAAGGCAAGCCACAAAATGGCATAAAATTTCGCAATAGTCGGTAATGCAAAAAGCGGCAAAAGCAAAAGCAACAACTGTAAAAAAGCATTCGCAAATGAAAGTGAGAGTGAATAAGAAAGCGGAAACTATTGCGAGCCGAAACCAAAGACGGCAACTGGTTTCTGTTACTGTCTGTGGCCAGAAAACTCGTTTCTTACTACTCTGCTCCTCTGCCAACTCTGAAAGAAATCAAAGAAAGGGGGTAAGCGGCTGAAGAGCGGGCACCCAACGAAATCAGAGAGAGATCATGCTCTGCTGCGCATGCTCAGCGTCTAGGCAGACGCTAGAGCTTCAGGCAGCATCAGCAGCAGCGCTTTCAGAGAGTGCTTTCTATGAGAGGGGAACTGACTGATTGACGTGACAGCGGGCAGAGAAGCAGAGCTTAAGCATAAGTCTTATCTGCTGCTGCCTCTGTTTCTGCGCAGCCTTGGCAGCAGCAGCAGCAGCAGAGCGCTTACAACATTAACCGCCTGCCTGGGTCTGTCGCAGCGTCCGCTTCTGCGCGACGCTGAGAGCTTTTGGGCTTTGTAGCTCTTTCTTTTCTTTCCGTTGAGTGAGTTTTTTTTTTTGTTATTGTTGGTGGCTCGTAGCAGCGCGATAAAAATCAGTTTGAAAGCAGCTGAAAAAGTTTCACTTTCGCTTTTTGTTGTATATTAGTCTGCTGCTTCCTCTTCAGCGGCCTCCTGTCTCTCTGTCTCTTTCTCTTTGTTTTGTGTGCGTGTGTGTGTGTGTTTGATTTGTTAGCTTGTTGGTTTTATTGTGTTTTGTTTTGTGTGTGCCTGTGTTTGTTTGCCTGTAACCCGTTTTTATGGACGCTGCATGCGGAAATTTGCGGAAATAATGTTAGGAAAATGTTGTTCCCAGGCTTTTCTGTTGAAGAGCTGATCAAAATGTGTCCAAAAGAACGTAAATGGTTTATATAATGGGTAGATGGCGACAGCTTGACCCACTTTATAAATTAAACACTTATCGGGGGACACTTATACGACTTATACGAGTCCAATCCAATCGAAATCTTATCACTCGTACTTGTATGGCCCAGACGACTAATCAATGTACTTTTCGTTTTACTCTGTGTTTTTTTACAGGCAAATCCACATCGAATAGCAAAGAAATCATCTGTCCAGATGACAAGTACAAGGAGGAGGGCGACATCTGGAATGTCGAGGCACAGACGGCGTTTCTTGGCCCGAACCTTTGGGACAAGACACTGCCCTACGATGCCGACCTCAAGGTAACACAAGTTAGTATCATTCTTCATCGCTGCGTAGTGGCTGCGTCTCTCTTTCAATACTTTTTCGTACAATGTCTCGACAATCAAACAATCAATACATCGTACCATCAAGCACACACAAACACACACACACACACACAATCCACTCACAAGTACAGTCATGACAAAACACAGCGAAACAGTTAACTTGAATGTTATCGATTGCTTACTTAGTGCGAGACTTATGTTCTCATCATCAGAGCTCAGTGATTGTGTGACTAATTCCCCAGCCGATCCACCGGATCTTGGTTTATATGTGGTTTCTCATTGCTATCCCCTCTCTCCCATCCAAACGTTTTGTAGTACGCCGACTTAGATGAATTCCTGTCGGAGAACAACATACCTGATGGCTTGCCCGGCACCCATTTGGGACACTCAAGTGGTCTGGGCCACCGTTCCGATTCGTTGGGTCATGCAGCGGGCCTGTCGCTCGGCCTGGGCCACATAACCACAAAGCGGGAACGGTCGCCATCGCCATCCGATTGCATTAGTCCCGACACGCTAAATCCGCCATCGCCGGCCGAGTCAAGTAAGTAAAAGTGGAAGTGATGGAAGCCAGAGCTATCGAGTTATCAAACTATCGCTATCAAATCATCATAATCATAATCAAACTCGAAAAAATAATCAAAAACAATAAAAACAATAAAGGAGCGTTATCGCGATGTGACAGCAAACGGTCTCGGTATCGATTTGGCAATCGGTAATGCAATCGAAGTCGCACATTATCGGCATCGATATTTAAATCGCAATTTGAACAAATTTCTGGATATCCAAATCGAATGTTATCAAAAGCTTCATCATCAATATTGTGATCGAATTTTGAGACTGAGACTGTAATCGAGAATTGCTATCGTTATTTGTAAATCTGCTTGATATTGTTGTTAATTTTAAACATGTTTAAACACAAATGGAATGGACATTGCTCTTAACTTAAATTATAATTGAAAACCGTATAAGTAAATTTTAATTTAAGTTACCCAAAAAAATGTCTTATCAAATGCTAAATGTTAAATATAGAGATACAGAAACCGAGAGAGATCGATCTGTCGTCTCTCAATGATTCACTCAATGATTCCCATTCCAATTTGTGCAAAAATGTAAAAAAAAAGAAGTAAATTTTTTCGATTAAACTTTTCTGTTGGTTAATTTTGAGGTTGATTTTTATGATTTTCATTTAGCACGAACAGTCTGTGAAACATTGTTAACATTTAGTATTTGATATTCCAGCATTTTCGTTTGCATCATCGGGCCGTGACTTCGATCCGCGCACCCGAGCCTTCTCCGACGAGGAGCTCAAGCCCCAGCCGATGATCAAAAAGTCACGCAAACAATTCGTTCCAGATGAGCTCAAGGACGATAAGTACTGGGCCCGTCGGCGAAAGAACAACATTGCGGCGAAGCGATCACGCGATGCCCGGCGCCAGAAGGAGAATCAAATTGCGATGCGAGCACGCTATTTGGAGAAGGAAGTAAGTATTCCTACCGCACCAACCACCAACCATCCCCCACCCACCCCGGTTAAAAAACCATTTAAGGGATCCATCATCTAAACATGTGTGTTATCCCCCAACAGAATGCAACATTACATCAGGAGGTGGAACAGTTGAAACAGGAGAACATGGACTTGCGTGCACGTCTATCGAAATTCCAAGATGTGTAATGATAAATACAATTTTGTGACTTGGCCTGAGGACACCACAACAATTAAATAATGATAATTGATAAATGATTAATGATAATTGATAACATAACAATAATCATACGCGTAATTATGATAAAACCACTACTAATAATGTTTAGTAAAAGCAGACATGAAACCTACATTAAATATAATATACATATATACATAAATAATTATATGTATACAAAAAATATATATTAGTAAGCAAACACACATACACAACCCTCAGACACACACAATTACCTAGAGAGCAGCGGAAAGCTCCGCTTAAAAATATTTATTTTATGCTAAACAGAAACAATTTAAAGCTAAAACTTAAAACAACGCAAAAGAAAACAAGAAATTTAAGCTAAACAGTTTTAGAAGTAGCCAAAAGAAAGTCAGTCGTCTCTCAAGCAGAGCGTAAAAGCTCTCCGCAGCTTTTTGCCTTTACCGTAGCCTACTTCCGAGCATCCTACGAACACACACAAATACAGACACACACACACCACACACAGCCACACATAGAACCCGATCCTAAAATTGTTACATTTTAAATTGTTTGATAGTTTTGTAGCCTAGTTTTATGCAAATAATTTCTTCTGCTTTCATCGTCTACTTTCTCCAAATAATTTCTCCCACCCCCGGCCCCCTCTTCTACTTTGTTACTATTCATATGTTTTTAGAATTAGTTTTTCGGCTATGTTTTGCTTTAGCAGAGAAAAGGAGCAGAAAAGGAGAACAGAACCCTCACAGACACGACACATCATATTGTAAATAATTTCGTTGCCTTTTTTCAAATTCAAACTCAAAACAAAAGCAAAAAAAAAAAACTACAAAAAGCATAAGAAAAACATGTATAAAGAATTGCAAAATGAAAACCCACAAAAAAAAAAGAGAACACAAAAAAAAGCTAAGAGAAAACCATTTAGAAATGAGCAAAGAACTTCCCTCCTCAGTTGCCGGGCACATGGCAGCTGTTTAGTTGTTAAGTGAGCTATGATTTTTATATAAACCTAAACAAAGAAAAAACACTAAAAAACCAATCTAAAAAATTGACAAAAAAAAAAGAACATGCAACGCAGAGAGAGACACACATAGACAGACAGACACGACGGGTACGGACAGAACTAGTGCAAAAAGAAAATAAAAAGAAAAACTAGAAATGGAAATAGTTTTCGTTGTTAATTTTGTTGATACTACAGTAACCTCTAACCCCCTCCCTCCACCCGCAGAGCTAACCCAGACATAGTCAGCTGGTTATACATAGAGAGGGAGTACTGTACTCTCGTACTACTTACTAACACATACACATCTTCATCGCCCCCACACCGCCCATCCATCCCCTACTTCACTTAATTTTTACCTACTTTTCCTTTTAGTTTGTAAACATTTTTATTCATTTATACAAGAAAAATAAATAAATTTCTTTTGGTGTGATTTGCAAGATCTTAAACAAAAAATATATAAAACAAAACAAATTTTATATAAACAACTAACTAATTATGTTACGAAAAACAAGCAAAAACAAAACAATTTCTTAGTTAAGTTTATTAAATATTATTATTATTATTTGTTATATTTTTGAGTTACATTTACCTGCATACAAAATATCTAGACACATAAGCAAATATATGAGAAATACACAAAAAAAAAAAAAAAACAACAACAACAATTAAAAAAAAATCAAACGAAATTTAAGTTTTATATTCAGCAAAGAGAGAAACATCGGAAGCTAAAATGGGAAGCAACAGAAGTTTAATTAAGTTCCATTAAGCACTTTTTCTTTACAAATTTCAATAAGTTTTATTTATTCAATGGAGAAATGTGCAAAACCATTCAAAAGAAACTACAAAAACAAACAAAAGCAAAGATTGATCGTAACAAAAGCAAACAGAAAACAACATTTGAGTAATAATAAAAATCTAAGCGTTGCTTTTAAATATTGAAAACTCGTTTAATTTTTCGTTTTTCCTTATACCCCCTATCATATCCCTCTATATATCTAACTATCCATTTATCTCTTTATCACAACTCGGACACAGAGCTCCACAGATCGACAGCCATCCCTTCATTGTTAGTTTGTATCTAAGTAAATACAAGGATCTCAAGACAGAGTTAAAGAAATAAATCCCATGCCGTAACCAAAACTAACCCTAACGATAGAACGCAAGAACTACACAGATTATACATGTAGATGATCTGTATAGCATTATATAGCAATATGAACCTAGAGATTTAGCCGGAAAGAAGTCGAAAGTCGTTCCCCCCCTCACCATTCGTTCCTCCAATAGAGAGACCCAAAACAAATCAAACCTTAAAAGCCTTTTGCACTGCTATGAGACCACCTAGAGACAAACAACCACACAAATGAATATTATAATAATACTACTAATAATAAAGCAGAAGATCCCACAAAGAGAAAAAAATTAACAAAATTGCTGGGTGACATTTTGCAATGTTTTGAGCTTCGGTTGTTGAAAGAATTGACACACACACACACACACAAGTCTATACGATATTGATAAATAATAAACGAATAACGTTAATTGATTGATAGCTCGAAAGAAAAAAGAAAAAAACAATAGTGGACTTGAGACCCTATTAACTATACTAAGCAGATTCAAGCAATTGCTACATATTTGTACAACAAAAAATCATGTTATATTTATATACAAATATTTATGTCTAAGAAGATTTATTGATAATTGCGCGTAGAGGTGAAAACAGTTGAAACGATTTGATATTTTGCTTTTTTTCGAGGCCTGGGCACTAGCACACCCCCCTCCCTATATACAGACACATACTCCCCTTCCCAGCCATCCCTTGACATAAACTCGGTTTAAGCATAGTTCTTTGTATATTTTTAACAATTTGTTTTCCGTAGTTTGTAGTGTGATTTTTTTAGCGAATTATTTTGTTTATGTAGAAAATTGTTCAATAAAAACCAAGAAAAATGTATATTACTTATGTTAATTGTTAATTATTTATTTTTAGGACAAACATATATGCCACAATACACACACACAGACACACAAGAAGAACATACTTTGTGTAGCCTACTTTCAGGCTGCTGCTTCAAATCCGTTTTGCCCAGGCCAAAAGCAAGCAAAACAAAAGGCTAACAAACAAATAGCAAAGAAAAAAAGAAAATTCGACAGAATTTGGGCAAATATTTTATGCAACGAGCATTAGTTTGTTGTCGTTGTATTCATTATATAGTTTGTATCTTTTCCAGCTTTCAAGCAAAAGGAAAACCTAGTTATTTCGCATAAGAATGTTCCGTAACAAATTGTAGACTTTGTAGCAACAACAGAAGACGATAAAAACTGAAAAGTAAGAAAAGAAAAAAAAAACCGAAATGCAGAAAACTAACGAAATTATGTTTAATATACAATATACATACATTTAAATATATATTTATTATATACAAATG
Source organism: Drosophila tristis (assembly GCA_018150885.1). Lineage (NCBI taxonomy): Eukaryota > Metazoa > Arthropoda > Insecta > Diptera > Drosophilidae > Drosophila > Drosophila tristis. Next base: position 662,011 of record JAECWT010000001.1, read on the forward strand.
GAAATTAGTTAAAAATGAGAAAAACTCGTAAGCATGCAAAAACAAAATGAGTAACTTTTGTAGATAAATTCGTAGTTGATGATTTTTATATATATACATACCTTATACAGATACTAGTTATATTAGTATATATGTATACATATATAGTACACTTAACTACATAGAAGACATAGAACAGAGAAGGATGCGAATGGGGAATCGATCGTTAGGCAGGATTAAAAATAGTAACTAAAGACACAAATTGTTGCAGTGCAAAGCAAAAAAATACAAACAAAAAGCGAAATTAGCAAAGCGATTATATGTATAAGGGTCACACGTATAGTTACAGTTAGTTAAGGGTGGGGCGGGGCGGGGCGGGGGCAGGTGTCAGGGCAGTGAGTGTTTTTAGAGTGGAAGCAGAAGCGCAAGCGAAACCGGAAGTGCAGGCGCGAACAGATGGCAATGCGAAACATATTATATGCTATTATACATATACATATATATGATTATATACATAATATTATATACATATACATAACTTATACATATATACATATATATTCTTACATATTATTAAAGACAAAAACGTTGTTGAATTTTAAAATCAATAAAAGAAAATGCCCCCAGAAAAGCCCCAAAAATAAAGATATATAAATGTAGTCAAAACTAAAAAAAAATGAACCGAAAAAAAACCCAAAAAATTGTTAGTTGTTGCAAGAAAAAAAAAACATAAAGAAATCAAGCTAAATGATATTAAATTTAAAGTAATTAAAAAACCAACTAAACGAGAACATAAAAAAGCGTTTTAGAGCCTTTACTTATATTTTGAGAATTTTGCAAAACGAAACGAAATGCAAGTAATTTTATATGTGAAAGAAAAATAGAAAATGGATACGAAAGGCAGAGGCGAATGCATACAAAAATAACGTTACAGCTAAGTTGAGGCTTAAATGCAAACGAAAACCCAATTTGGTACTACATACAAAACATAGTGAAAAAATCAGCTTAAGGCATTAGAGAAGTGCTAAAAGAAATCACAAGAACAAGAAAAAAAAACTATGCCTATTTGTTGTTGGCAGCATGCAAAAAAAAAAAAACTCAAAACTAAATTACGGGAGAAAACCAAATCTAAAGTAAAACTAAAAACTAAACAAAAAAACTAATGATGAAAGCCTAAGCAAGGACACTAACATGTACCTAGACACATATACAACAACAACAAACTAACAAAAAAAAAACAAAAACGGAAGAAAACTAAAAAAAAAAAATTAAATTCCAAAACACAAGCCCTCGAGATGCTGCAGATACTAGTTATAATTTATGAAATGCTCGTAAACTCAAATCATTTGTTAATTGTTTTACACTCGACTTAACTAATTAATTAAGCTTAAGTTCAAGCAAAAAAAAAGAATTCCATTAAGTTCTTTCTAAGTTTTTGCTTAAGAGAATGTTTTGTGTTTCGTTATCATTGGGCTTTGATTCGAACAAAAAAAAAATTACTTTAATTCCTAGAAAAAAGATTAGACAGGATGATTAGTGAGGAAGAGGAGAAGGCGATGTTTTACGAGAAACTGCAAAAACAGAAGAACAAACAATAAAGGTTTAGATACAAATTTTGAAACGATAAATGCAAAAAAAAAGTACGAGAAAAAAATGTGTCTTTCTTTCATGGATCATTGTCTACTTTTTAGCTGATATTTGGGTGCATGTCTGGCCTACTTGTGGGCTATGTTTAATATGCACAGCTTGTTGACCTTGCAGCAGCAGCTGCATCTGCAGCTGGAAGATGTGCTATTTAAGGAACTAGAGGTCACGCGGATTGCATAATTGGTAAGTGGAAGGAACCTGAAATGAGTGGAAAATGTTGCTGTAGCGCGAGGAGATGTGTTGCTAAGATATGTAGATCTGTGGCTTGAACCCATTTTTCGCGTGTTTGGTTCCTATACGACCAGTTAACACATACACGCCTAGTTTCAACAGTAAATCCAGCCTGCAACAATATTGTTCAACCACTAAAGCTACGTTAACAACTCATTCGAAAGCCATCAAACCAAACTGCAACCGCGAATGGCAGTCGCCAAGCCCAAAGTGATTTGTTTGACCACTCAACACACCTTCGACTAAGCCAAAGCAAAATTGAGCATAACCGAACCGAACATCACCCGAAACGGACATGGCTTATGCAAAAACTTTGAAAAACTAATTTCCTCATATATTGCTTACAAAATAAAACCTCTCCAACATGAAACTCGCAGCTAATTTCCGTTGATTACAAGCGGCAGTTCCAGGCCAGGAACTGGGGGCCTGAGGCCTCGGTATATGCCCAAAACCCAAAACCAGACCCGACCACACCGATCCATTTCGATTGCTACTTCCCCATGGGCATGGGCTGGGGGGAATTTTTGAATGTTGAAATAAATGCGAGCAATGTTCAAACATAGGGGCCTCTGTCCCCGCCTCGCCGCCCCCCTCTCCGAGTCTCCTATGACTATTATGAAAGCGAAAAAAAGGTAACAACAACTAACAGGCACTTAAAATGTTAATAGCAACACGAAAACTGGTAATCTGCAGGCAAAAGCTAGGCAGGCAAACGTTGAACTTGAGCTTGAAATGGGAGCCAAGCGAAAGAGAAAGGTGAAACGGTGTACGGTGTACGGGCAGCAAGAGAGGCATAAAGAGAGCGAATCTCGTAAGCGAAGTGCATTTTGTTTGGGGGATCATCATCCAAAAATCCAAATGAGGTCAAAGCGTCCGTCGTAGTCTCCGTATGCCGTGTGCCGTATGCCGTGTGCGTATACGTAATGGCCGTTGAAATGACATAAACACATAACACACAAAATGTAAACTTAACAGAAAGAGACACAGCACTTATGAAACACAAAAATTCGATTAGTTGTTGTTGCCCTGGTGGCTGGCTGTCTGTCTGTCTGTATGTCTCTCTGTGCCTGTCGTCCGTCGCTGAGTGGCGCCGGAAATGCGCATCATACGATAAATGACGCCGCCCACTACAACAAACAGTACACCGCACTCTAGGCACCCACCCCCCACAAACGCCACTATAAGAGCATAAGTACCCCTCCCATATTCCACTGGTCTCATCCTGATACCCTTTAACAGCGGGCTGTAGGACTTTGTGCAGAGGTTTGACCTGCTCCGATCCGATTCAGATACTTTTTGAATGTCTTCCTCCACAGCCTCTGCTGCCAGATTAAATATCAAATGACTATATAATCGGATAAATGGTTATGTAAGTGTATCTAGACCTTCGGCAATGAAGCTTCCCTTCCGTTGTGTGTTTTAGTTTTGGCGTCGCCTGTTTTGACAGTTGACGATTTGCCGGCAAATCTTTCAAAGGCGCCAACGAAAGAGAGAACCATTTGATGACGCAACAGATTTAAGAGAGCCGCACAAATGACATAATACTCAGCCACTCTGTTACGCTCTCTCTGTGGCTCTCTTTCTGTCTCGTTTCTCTTACGTTATGTGGCGTTCGATGCTTGGGGCTCACTTTGGTTGAGTCGCCGCCCGCTCTGGAGCTCCGTTCATTCGCTGTCGAACAGCGAACACGTTCAGACACGCAGAGAGGGGATTACCATTAGGCGCCGCAACGGCGTACCAAAAGCAAAAATATAACACAACAAATAAAAAAAATAGCACCAGCAAAGTGGAGCGCGCAACGAATAAGCGAAAAAATCATAGAGCCACTCGAACACGTTGCTGCCGCAGTCGCAGTCGAAGTCGCTGTCGCTGTCTCCGTCTCTGCCGCCATCGCCACTGCCACCGCCTGCTGAATCGTCGCGTAACGTAAGCGTATTACAAAACAAACTCCGACCGACGACGACGCTGCTCCATTGTCGCGTAATCAGGCAGGCAGGCGCTCAGAGCGCTGCGCTAGTGTTTGTGAGTGAATTTAAAAATTTGGCTTCTGAGAAAATTGGGCAAAAAATATTGGAGGAGCCGCACGAGAATTCCCCGCGTGGCCCAGAGCCCTCCCAGGTGCCGCACACCTCCCAACTGCTCAAGCCCCCCCTCCATCCTGCCTAACGAAAGGAAAACCCGTGTGTGCGGCGGGGTTACGTAAAGCCAACCGTCGCGTCGGACAAGCGCTGTTCCGAGTTCTTACAAAACAAAACCAAACAAAAAAATCCAACAACAAAAAAGTTACGCGCACGCCCCAAAACAACAACAACAACAGCAATCACAAATAGGTGGGAAAACGGCAAGGAATTTGCCAAAATTTCGTTTTCTTTCGCACGCGTGTGGCCATAAATTCTTTTTGGCAAACAAATTCGAAAATCCACCAAATAAATTCAAGCAGAAAACCCGACAAAAAAAGAGGGAGCATATTTCAGTGAGTGTTCGATATGTGAAATAAGGAGAAACGAACGAAAGATTCTTCTTCTGTGGTTAAAGGAAAAGCAACAGCAGACATCCAGACATCCGGACAGAGAGACATCCCCCCAACCCATCAACAACAATCCGCCAACAGCAGCAGTAGCAGCGTCCCTCGGGGAACAACAAGGAGGCGCGGTTCCGTGCACCAGAGACAGGTAAAGAGTCCAAAGAGAGCCGCTCGACACATTCGAGTCGTCGCTCTTTCGTTTCTCTCTTTGTGTGCGTTACGACATCAGGCCACCCACATGCTGCTTGTACTCGCCATCTGTGTGGCTGTGTGTGTGTGTGTCTGTGTGTGAGTGTGCCCCGAGTGCAGGTGTGTGGGTAATTTTAATGTGAATGAACGGTCGCTTGCGCTCCAAAAAAAAACTTGCATTGGCAAATCCAAGTCTCTCCCTCTCTCCCATGCTCTCACTCTCGTATTTGCCTCTGGTGCTGGTGGGGGGAAAACCGTTTTTCCATCTGCTGATTGTGAAAACACAACTGCAGCTAGTCAAAGGGGAGGGCGGGCGACAAAGAGAGAGGAACGGAGGTCGGGTGCAGTCGCCTCGCGCGACTCTTACGTGTTGCCATATTTTTAAAAGCATTACTAAGCGATTTTTTGCACCATTTGTTGACGTTCTTTGTGTTTTCCTGTTGTGTTCTTTCGTCCGTGGCGTGGGGGCCCATCGGGGTCTGCTGTTTGATAATCAGTTATATTTAATCGATGATAGATATATTTTCCCAAGAAAAACAGAATATCCAATGTTAAATTAGTTGTTGTTGTTGAATGCCAACGACTGGCGGCGCCAAGGGGAAGGAATGCCGCAGTAGCAAAGGCAAATTAGGGAAGAATAATGAACACAAATAATTCAGAATGATTTGCAGAAATAATATTTTATCGGACAATTGAAGACATCAATCGTGGTTCAACCAATTGCTCAATACGTAATCCGTAGTTTTTTTTCGGGGTCACCAATCCCACCATGTCTCCACTCACCATCAAAATCGCCATCACCCTCTTTTGCCTTCCCTGCCTGAAGCAAAAGCCCACGCTGCAGTTTACTGCTGCCTCCATCCCAGTCTCTGTCGCTCTCTGTCTCTATTTCTCGTTACGACACTACGTTGCACGCATTATGCGACGTGGCTGCTGCCAATGACGAACTGACAACCGCACTCTATTCATTCGCCTCTGTCTCTGTCTCTTCCTCTGCCTCTGCTCAGGTCGCCCACTTGGCCTCAAATGAAATGAAAAACTGTTAACAAAAAACAACGAGGAAAAACCTATTTGCATACGTCATCGTCACACCGTTACCCGTTGGGTGAAAAAGGTTTGTCATGAGTCAGACTCGATTATCGAGGAAACCAATGAGACATGCATACATATGCATAGAGAAGAGGAGAGGGTGTACGACCCCTTAGCTTTTCAATTATATAAACAAACAATAGATACAACAATTCATTATGTAAGAATAGGCTAACAACAACAACAACAACAATAATAACCAATTAGTCACCGTATAGCCGTATGACGACGGTTCTTGTATAATCAAAGCTAAATCAAAATCGAAAGAAATCACAAAACTAGAATTTCTGTTGCTAATTGGCTTTTGACTCAATAAAACGCCATTCCATTCTGTTGGTGTGTTTTCTGTTCGCTGTTGTTCTTTTCCCCGGGGCTATTTTTATGAGCATTTATCGTTATAAATACAGTGTCATAAAATATGTGTGTGCGAGGCATGAAAACCGGGCACAAAAAAAAAAACAAACCAAAAAAAACGCCTGCAAGCAAATGAGAAACCAATAAAACACATATCAAAGGGGAGGAAATTGGAGGAAAAAAAAGGCAACAAAAAACCGCCAGCCAAGGCAATGAAAATTTGTTGATTTCGTAACATTGATTTCGTAATTAAGTGGAAATTATGGCATCGAAGCATAATCAATTTGATTCGTTTAATTGTTATAAAACGTAACGAATGAAGGAACTTCACAGATACGGCTCAAGTCCAAGATATAATGGAACTCGAAAATAATTTAAATGTGTAAAAGTATTTAGTAGTTGATGGTGTGTGGATGGGGCTTCACCTATCGATTCAGGTATGGGCCAAACGGTTCTGGTGCTGGTGCTGGTTCTATTGTTTCAGCAAATAGAAATTATTATTGGCATAATAATCGTAATGATTATGCAATGTAATTGATTCCAAGTGTTATCGAATGGAGCGACAGATCAACAACTGCAGTGCAGGCAGCCCCTGGCCTAGAATGCCATCGAAAAAAGTGTTCGTTCTGTCGTGGCTGCCATGCCATATTGTCTGTGTGCGATAGCGAAAGCAGTCATCAAATATGATTGGCGGCAGGCATTGCATAATGGGGCAGACTGCGAATGCGGTTGAAAAATACTCGTAAAGCAATATAGCAGGGGTAGCTGTAGATCCCTCCGAGGGGAGAACAGTAGCACTCGTAGGTCGTATTTGCTGTTCATTTAGGAACGTTTATCAGCGTGGAATTACGCAAGCTACACAGACATTTACATTTACATTTGCACTTACAAGGCGGCATTTACGATGGGCAGTTAAATGCACAGATACAGATGCAGATACACATGCTCTTTGGTTGTTATATGAGGCGTATACATAATTTTAACTTACGCAAAGCAAAAACCAACAACAACCACACTATGGCAGGGGGACAGCTAAGCCGAAACAATTAAAATCGAGTGCCACCCCAGTGCCTGAAAGCCAAGTTGTTTACCAACATTTCCCCCTCACAGAACCAAAACACATTGCTAGTGCGTCACAATGCCAACTGATATTGCCTGCCTGCCCCTTCTACTTCTCTCACTCTATTCTATATATGTATATATATATCGTTGGACAATATTCTACTTCAATTGGTTCGTAGTTTGTGCCACAGCACAGTTTTATTCCCAAATAATCTACAAGTGGGTGAGGGATTTCTCAAGTATTTAAAGGTCGATTCTTGTGAATGCTGAAAGGGAAATTTCTAGTGAAAAGACTGAACAATGCAAGGGAATGTTATATGAAGTGAAATTGGCAATGAAATGAATAAGGAACTGTGGGAAAACTATTCATCTACAGAAGTTTCATCAAATAAAATTCCTGGAAACACACACAATGGATACAAATATAAATTGGGATGTGATGGATTATAAATGCTTGCTTTTGACTAATAAAAGAGTGAAATCTAGTGGACATTAAGGTTTAATCTGTCTGCCTCTTTCTAAATATTCAGACCCCTTTTCTCCTTCAAAGATATAGAGAGAGAGAGCTAAGAGACTAGCGTGAGGTTCACTGTTTCCCAGGGATTTATGTAACAACCGAATGTCGGAATGGCGGAATGATAGACACATGGCACATGTCACGTACATACATATGTATTCCTATTATAAATTTGATATAAAAGTCTGCTTCTTCATGTCATGCCCAGTGTCGTGTCTCGATCTCAAATAGATCGTATTGTATGTCGTCTGCCTTCAGAATTAGGCAAAAACACCCTTGATAAATTCATTTTCTTGGCTTACTACCAACTTATTCAGATATTTCAGCATTACTTAACAACGAGATTTATGCAAAAGTCTGATACGAATGTATCCTACATATCTCTCTCTCTCTCAATAAAATTTGTTCTCTGCAGATCTAGACGAAGAGAAGGAGGAAATTTTTAATTTCATTTGCACGCAATTTAGTTTCTGCTTTTTTTATTGGGTCTGTTTTTTTTTTTGGCACACTTTGATTGTCGTTTGCATAGTTTTTTTTCGTTGCTTTTGCGCTCAAGAAAATGTAAACAAATTATAACAAAAAAAAAAAAAAAAAGCGAAAAATAACTATAAAGATTTCGCTGGCGGGGCAAGCAAGCGACAAAGACAAAAAAACGAAAAAATTGTTTACATAACAAAACCAGAATGAATGTGAAGGAAAAAAAAAAGAGACAGACATAAAAATGCTCTTCGCATAGCAGCACAGTACATATGTGTGTGTGTGTGTGTGTGTGTGTACCTGTGTTCGTGTTATGCCGGCATTGTTTATCTTCAAGATACAGCAACAACAACAACAGCAACAACAACATCAAGAGTGAGAACACTGCGAACGAACGAACGACGTCAAAAGCAAAACGTGCGCACAATCATCAAAGCGAAACACAAGCCAAACAACAAAGCAAAGCAAAGCAAAAGAAAGAAAAGAAGAGAGCGTAAAACACACCACACACACACACACACATAGATATAACGGAATGAACGGAAGAACGAGAATGTGTTCTCAAAGAGACAATAAAACGTTAAAGAGAGCGAGCGAGCGCCAAGCAAAAGAGAACGAGCGCCAGGCAAAAGAGAACGAGCGCGAGAGAACCGCCAAACCGATTTAGGTGATTGTATTTGCATCTGCCTCTGTGTGTGTGTGTGTGTGTGTCGATGATTTTGATTTCGTTACTTGGAGCAGCGTCCGCGTCAGTCTTCCAACCGCACTACCCGCTCTGGCCATATGAGTAGCGTAGCATGGGAATGAGTGTGTGGATTCAGTGTTAATTTTCATAATATTATGTAATAGCATGTGCGACAACTGTCGGAGTTCTACGACTGGTCTATAGGTGGGAGCGGTCTCGTCTCTCGCAGAGGCAGAGGCTAGTAATTACTTTTAATTGAACAGGGTCTCTCCCTCCAGCCTGAGGTCTTAGACTCGAAATCAAAGTTCAATGAACTCTAGACTCTGACTTCGAGTATTTTCCCACAAGAATTTATATAATTTCATGGGTTATTTGCAACCCCCCTGTTGCAAATAATCAACATTTCAGCCGCTTGATACCAGAGAGGGGGGTACGGAACATTCTCCAGTCTCCAGTCGTCGGTTGTCGGGTGTTGATTAAGTAATAGATACAAAGCTTCTTCTTCATCGACAGTAATGGGAATAAAAAGAGAGAGACACCGAGAGGATCCAAGAGAATGTCTCTCTTTGTTGTTGCGTGTGCGTGTGTGTGTGTGTGTGTGTGTCTGTATCTGTGTGAATTATAAAACAGAATCAAAAGCTGCCTCCGAGAATCAGGCATTTTATTTCATTTCATTTTTAGTTTGTGTTTTGTTATTTTTGTTGTTTTGAGCGTTACGTAAATCCGCCGTTGCCTATCTATCTGCTTCTTGTTCTTCTTCTCTCTTTGAGTGACTCTCTTTCTCCTGTCCTCTCTTTGTTCTCACTCTCATTGCCGCTCTTCTCACACTCTCACACTCTCTCACTGTGTTTTTCAGATGTTGCTGTCGCTGTCGCTGTTGCTGTCAAAACTTCTTCTTCAGTTCGTGTTTCGTGTTTCAGTTCCACAAAAACAGCCCAGAGCACCGCACGCGCATAAGATTATTATTCCAACGAAATAATCGAATAATAAATATATGAAATAAATTAAATATATCTGATAATCAAAGTGGAGTGATGTGAAGTGAGAGATATCGAAAGATAGTCAGAGATAGATATAGATTATGTCCACTGTTTTTCCGTACAAAGGCAAGAAAACGCGAAAAGTGAGCAGGAATTTCGTGAGCAACGAGAACTGTTGCAGCAATCCCCCACCCGGCCATCCGGCGGGGCCGTTGGGCATACGTGACTGCAGGCAGGTGCAGCAGCAAAGAGCCGCAGCGGCACTTGTAGCAGCAGCAAACTCTACTGGAAAGATGCCCCTGTCGCAGGGCTACTGCCTGAAGCCCTCGCTGGCGTCCAAGAAGCGGGTGCTCAAGGTCCTGCGGAAGGAGAACCAACAGCATATGCAGCAGCAGGACACCCTCCCGTGCCACGGCGACAGCCATCTACAGTGCTACCTCCCGCACGGCGACAGCAAGAACTCCCTCAATCTGTCGTATCTGCTGGGCGAGTCCTTCGCCAAGGTGGGCAGCCTAGCCAAGGCCTTCGATGTCTACGAGCTGATTGCCAGCCGGCAGCTCGACGGCCACGTGCCGCTCGACAAACTGGGCATCCTGGCCAGCGCCCTGACCAACCACATCCGCCAGATGGGGGGCATAGCCTCGCCGCCGAGCAGCCCCAGTGCCAGGACACAGGACATGATGCCCCCCTGGCTGCACTACCAGCAGAGCACCAGTGCAGGAACGACGGCAGCAGGAGGAGCAGCTGAGGGACTGGCATGCGCTATGGTCCCCAGCCCCGCGCTGTCCGACGACTTTGATCCGCTGCTCTGTCCGCTCTGCGGCGACATCCTGCGCTGTCCGGTGACCACCAACTGCGGGCACACCTTCTGCCGGCAGTGCTGCGAGACCATCACCCAGTGCAACATCTGCCAGGTGAAGTTCCCCCGCGTACAGGACGCCTCACCGCGCGGCGGAGGCATGCCATCCGCCTGCGCCCTGACCACCACGACGTCGAGCAGCGCCGGCTCCAGCTTCTACGCGGGATTCGGTGCCGCGTCCACGAACCAGAGTCAGAGCCTCAGCCTCGTCAGCGTCCCCATGGGCTATGGCCTGCGGATGGCCAGCCAGATGGCCGCCGCTCCCATGACAGTGACCACCACCACAGTGGCCTCCACCACAGCGACGGCCACGACCACCATGGCCTCCACTTCGGCGGCGGCCGCCGCAGGCATCATCAGTGGCTATGCCTTGGGCGGCGGCACCTCCTCCGCGATGAAATTCATGCCGGATGTCCTGGTGCGCCGCCTGGTGGAGAAGTGGTGGGGTCCCGATCTGCAGGCCAAGGAGATCAGCGAGAAGGCCAGCAGTTGCATGCACCTCAACCTGCTGGACGAAGCGCTCAAGTTCTGCAATGCGAGTCTCGATAAAGGTGAGTGCGTCTTTCTGCCTATAACTTATTAGTCCCCCTTCAACAGTGTTAGATTAAGGGCACTTTCCTCTGGATTTCCCTAGAATTTGCATAAGCTTTTCTCGCTGTGCAGCAATCCTTTTCCTGCAGTGCCTGTGCAATGGGTTGGGTTGTGGAAAATCAATAAAGGGCAGGGCCAAATGGCAGAGCAGTTCGATTGAATATCTGCTGACGTACAACGAGTGCAGGGGCGGGGGTCGATGCCACAAGCAGAAGAGCAACAAGTTCTCCCATCCATCCATCCATCCATCCAACCAACCACATCATATGTTCATTCCGCCCACGCGTTGTGCACACAACCTTCGTATCCTTCGAATCCTGGCTCCTGTTGCGGCGTAGGCGTAGTTGGCGTATGGGGCGTATGCGTAATTTCTGCCATAATTTCCCGTTGAGCCTCGCTGTCAACTTGTTGTTCACCTAATTGTTGTGTTGTTGCAAGGTCCCAATCAAATATTTATGGAGCCAAATGCCAGAGTAAACACAGCCCTTGACCTGCAGAGAGCCGCAAGAGAGCGTTAAATTGCATCTGATGGATACGTGAAATGTGGCACGCGCAACCGAGTGACCATCTGCTATTCTGAGAGTGTCTCTTATTTTCAGTGAATTATTGAAGCGCTGAGTCAGAGACTTTTCAGCTCAAGGGGAATTTCCCCCTTCAAGAAAATTAAACAAAAAACGAAGCAAAAACACAGCTAATTAATCATTTTCCCACAGAGAACGAAAATAGTTTCGTTTTGCTTTTGCTGCTTCGCTTTTTAAGAAACGAAATCACAAACGATTTACGCACTTAGAAATCCATCAAACAAACTACTTGAAGTACTGTGCTGCCATAAGGAAAAACAATCCAACAAAAGACAGAAGGCACAAGACGCCAAACGCAAGACGGAAAGCAAAACACTTGACGCGCCCGCTGGAGGAGGCGGGCGGAGGGCGGAGGGGAAACACACAATGGAAATGACGGACAGAATTAGGTGGAGAGTGGAAAGAGTGGCAGAGAAAAGCTAAAATTAACCAGATCAAAGATCACCAACAAAATATAGAACCAATGAATATTTAGCGAATGTTTAAATTGCGAATAATGTTTGTGAGAAATGAATGGCATTAATCTTAATTATAGATTGGTTTCTACTTTCATTTACTTACCGCAGAAATCTCTTGTAATTTTACTCCTTTTTGAGGTAACTCTTCATTGGAATGCGTTGCGTTGAATCCTTAAATGAAAGATGGATAAATATTCATGAAATTCGCATCCCTCAAATTAGTTCTATATTAAGAAATATTTGAAAATTCTGATGAAATCAATGTTCTTTGGATTCGGATTCTGATGCTGCTTCTGATTAAACGGTGACTCATTTTGTTTGCTCAACTCTATAAATATTTCCCCCTATTCTGTTGCCAGTTTTGAGTCTGGTCTTAGTCCCAATACGCGTTTTATTTGCTGTTTGCCAATCAATATTTGTTTCTTTCTGATGAATTTCCCCGATTGGTTTTCCGTGTTTGCCCACAGCACACACAATTAGATGGGAGTTAGATGGGAAGTTCCATTCAATTTATTCTCTATTTCTGTGCAGAACATATCTCTCCCTCTCGCTCTCTCCCCTCTCTCTCTCTCTCTCTCTCTCTCTCTTGTGAATCACAGAGAGGCACTTTCACCTCGCGGGGCACCTAATGCATCAAAGTGACAACATTTCTCGATTGTCGCTCGTCGTCTGAGGAAGTGACGGCGTGGCGTGTGTGGGCGGGTGGCATGGAATTTTTCACCTGTGTTGCGTGACACACTCCAACACACACACACACACTGGGCAGGGCGATGCGGTGTTACTTTCATAATTATCATTATCAAGGTGTACTTTGCCACATGCCTCGCGAGTGCGCCTGGGTGTGTATCCGTGTCTGTGTGCGATTAGCCTGCTTTTCGGTGGGGGGCTGACGCATCATCGCACACATCCATCCATCCATCCATCCATCTATCGTACGACTTTGTTTACCTTAAACATTATAATTACTGTGAGAGCCAGCGCTTAGATGCGGATTATATGTAAATATATTTCGTTGATGGAAATAGAACGAAACGAATGCTCCGCTCCAGAGATTGCGCTCGCATTCTATTTTTAAGAATTTCCATTTCTCTCTCTTTTTCGCTGTCCCACAATCAGGTATTGACTCTTTTGGCTTTTGGCTTTGACTTTGGCCGATACAAAAAAGAGCACAGAGAAGAAGAAAAATAAAAAACGTATAGCTAACATTATTGATAAACGTATTGCAAAGTCATGGCCATACAAATTATTGAACAACAACAACGCACATAATAAATTCAAATATTGTGATGCAGAGAACCAAGACAGAGAGAGAGAGAGAGAGGGAGAGCAAATCTCAGGCAATTAAAACATTTTAGCAGTGTTTTTGCTTAGGCAACACCCACCGCGTTTAGCACTGCTATGTGTGATGTGTGGCAGCCGGAGCCAAGTGGCCACTTGACAACGCAGCTGACAGCAAAGGGCACAGCGCAGGGCAGGGCAGAGCAGAGGCGGTACGAGAGAGGAGATGAGATGAGCGATGACTTCTGACAACAGTCATCCACCCATGCATGTTTTTAGCAGATTTTCCGCCATGAAACATTCAGGCAATAAGAGCTCCACAAATGACACTGAAGTCATGGTGCAGAGTCTAGACAGCAGCGCGTATTTATGCTCTACCTTTGCAGAGGGGTGTTATGGCTCTGAGCAGATGTTTGCAGTGTGTATATAACCTGATCGACATCAAGCGGGCCCTAAATGTTGAAGAAATCTGCTGGAATCTTTGCAAATATCCTTCCCGTTTTATGCACAGATTTTACCCCATAGCTTTTAGAGTATCTCCATCTTTGGCTTCCAGAAGTGCGCGCATCCCCTCTTGTTACATGCACATGTTCCTTTTTATGGCTTAAACCTCTGAATGTAGTCGTTGACCTCGTGAGGCACTTTTAGCACCCAAAAAAAAAACATAATTAACCAAAAAAAATAAAAAAAGAAGAGCAGGCAAGGTGGGACAAAGCAAAGAGAACGCGAATGCTCTCCCTGTTATAAGTGGAAAAGGCTGTTAAATGAGCCACAACAAGGACTTGGCCTGAATACATATTTGGTTAGCAGAGGGGCAGACAGAGGGAAGGAGGGGAGGGAGTTTGGGATGGGGTTTCTGGTGGCAGCAACAATTTTCATTAGGAATATTGCATTGGAAATGCCCGCATGTCATGCAATGCCTGTTTTTTCAGTGCTGTGTGCTCCACCGGGCTCCTTTGATGGCTCCCTAATTTATACGATAATATCCACACACATAAAATAAAATATATACCTATATATGTAGGTATACATTATATGTATGTCCGATCGTATAATTATATAGCGTGTGTTCGTGTGCTGTTTCGGCTGACCAGTTGACTGCATTTAATGTTCCACGTTTTTGCGTTTTTTTCGGCTTGAAATTCTCTCGCTCGCGTTGCTTGGAAATGGAAAGAATGAAAGAATTTAGCACGCGGCATGCAATTAATTTGGTTCTATTTGTGCCTCCCCGACTGCCAGGCACGTGGCATTATCCGCACCAGCACCAGCACCCACACACCCCACCCCTTTCCCACTATTTTATGGCCTACTGGTTTTTCTTTTCTCTGGAAATCTCTTTTTACCACACGAGCATTTTCGTGGAACTAGATTTTTATCGCCAGGCTAATGAGCGCCGCTCTCGATTGTGAGGGGGGGAAATCCATTTCAATTTATGCGCCTATTTAAATTGTAATATTTTTTGTATTTTTTTTGGTAATTATCATGCCTCAAAAGGTGTCATTTAGGGTGCGTGGGGGTTTTGCTTCCTTCCTTTTCTGGGAATTTACTTAGCCAAGAGGTCGTTTGGCTTATATGCCTGCTCTGCTATCTATTGTTGCTCCTTCTTATAAAAATTAATTGCACTTTCCTTGGGAAGTGGGAATCGCTGAATCAAGAATTCCAGTAGTCAAGGGCGTACCCCGAACTCCCAGACAGAGTTTGTTGTTGTTTGCTTTGGGAGAGACTTGAGTATATCAGTAACCCGTAACCCACAGCCGAGAGTGTTCGAGTGCTCGAGTGAGGGGGAGTTGAGTCAAGTCCCTGACGTGCAATAATATCCATTCATGTGATTAAGACGTGACGCGCTTATCGCATCGCGGGCACAGTCAATACCACCTGATAAACAGTGCCTTCCATACGTTCTTCTCTATATGGGTGGGTATACACACATAGGTCTAAATACATAGGGGTTATATATAGTATAGGTTCCGTATGGAAGATCGCCTTGATCTTGTTTGCTTTCGCTGCGTTCCCTTTGTCTTGAGTATCTTTAAACATTTGCTTGCTTTCCATTGTCGTCACTAGACTCATTTTAAATGAAAGCGCAACCACAGTTCTACCTCAGTTGCCCCCGCTCTAGCCGTTCCTCACCCTCCCTTTAATCCGCCTCTTTCTACCTATATTCTCCCTCCGTTGCGACCAGTTTCTCGCACACTCCTGATACCCATTCATTCAGGAATTCCCGTAACTATTCCCTTTGAATGCATTTGTTTGAAATGATTCTCTGTCCAACAGTCGATCACTTTATCTTGAAGCTACCATAGGTATAATGTAGGCTATCTATAGGGTATATCGCGCCTCTAATACTTTCTCGCTCTCTCTCGCTTTTTGTGTTTGTAGCAATCATTCAGAGTGAGTGCACTCATTAACATTTGCTTCCAGTCATTTTGCTTCTCTCGTTTTGTTGCTGCTAACATTTTTTAATTAGCCAAAACCAAAACCAAAACCAGAACCCTCACCCTCTCCTCTGGCGCCCTGCACACTCATTTAACATTTCATTTAAGCTCTTTTTGTTGGCTTTTAGTCTTGTTTTTTTTTTTTTTGGCCAAAGTGCAGACAAAGAGCACAAATATATTGCGCATTTTGAGGTCGTTGTTCTGTTCTGTCCGTTCCGTTCCATTCCGTGAAAGTGAACAAAGAAATCCTAAAAGTAGTGAGAGGGCAGAGGGCGGTGGTGCAGAGGGTGGTGCCTGGGTGGAGAGTTTAACGACCACAAATTCAGTTTGGCCTTCAAAAAGTCAGTTGGCAATGTCTGTCAATGTGCACACTGACACAGAGCCACACCGAGCAGCGTCAAGCCCACAGATACAGATACATTTCTGTCATAGAATTGAACGCAGATTATAGAAATATTGTGTTAATTTTTTGAACGCTTCGCTGGCTTTCTTTTTTTACAATTTATTTTTGATGTGTTGTTTGATTTATTGTGCTTTCTCCCGAGATTCCATCGCTGCCTTCGCCTTCTGCACGCCACTTCCTTTGTGGGTTAGACGCCATGCGTTGCATAGCTGGCATTCCCCGTGTGCGCGGGTATCTGATAGATACTTTTTGGCATGCTCTCCGCTATGTACCACCGACTCCCCCTCCGACCGAGCGGCACCCGATGAAATAGCCCGCGTCTGGCGCACATTTCTAAAATGCCATCGCACATTTCTTTCCTTGGTAAACAAACAAAAACAGCAACAAATTTAAATAAATGAAAATGAAATCAAATAAAAGAAAAGTTGAAACATTTTACAAGACTTTCAAATGGGAAAATTCTAACCCGAAAGGAATTGTTTGAGTTCTTTCGTGCTTCTTCTGCTGTTTTCTGTTTCTGTCCTCTGTCGGCCCCAAAATTTCACTTGCTTCGGGGGCGTTTTCATTTTCTTCGAACATTCCTTTCCCTTTGCAACATGCTAAAGTAAATGCAAACTTTTCCCATTTTCCCCAAGGGAGTTGTCGCTTGTCGGATATTTGCTGCTGGAATTCGGTTTGGGCAGGAGCAGTAGTACTGCCAGAACTATTAGGGTTTTGGTTTGTCCTGCTGGTTAAATGGTGGCAGTGGCCTCTTTGAAGTTGCGATACTTTTCTGCGGTATTTGTCTATATGCGTGGGCGGTCTGATCTAAACTAGGGCCAGTTGTCTGCCCTCTGCCCTGGCCAGAGGATGTGTGTGTGGAAGGCATTTAGCGGTTGTACACATTCTCCTCTTGAACTACCTTTTTTTAGTTGATAATTAAGAAGAATAAACCTGTTGGATTGGTGGCCTATTCTATCCCAAAGCTTCCTTAATTGCCCGTGACTCTCTCTCATCGAAATCTAAACCTATTTCCATGGAATTTATTATTTATTGTGCAATTACTCTGCCGCCCTAGCCTGTTCCGATAATGGTGTTTGTTCTACTCCAGACTTGATTACAACTCTCGTAACTCTTACCCAATAGCTTTATCAATTGTAGCACTACAGCAATGGCTGCAAGTTAACTCTTTAGATTCCACAGGGAATCGTCTATATTTGCATTGGGTAATTGGGGAACACATGGCAAATACTTGCATGAATCATTAGCAAGTAGATTCAAGTGGTTCCAAGTTCCAAGTTGTGTACTTGAACGAATCTTCAATTCAAGGGCAGGCCCTTTACATTTCAACTCGCTGAATATATTTGTGCCTTAACTTAACTTTTATTCCGCTATACTCCACTACATTTCATAGTAAAAAATTAAAAATTAATAAAAATAATAAATAAAAATTAATAAAAATAATAAATAAAAATTAATAAAAATAATAAATAAAAATTAATAAAAATAATAAATAAAAATTAATAAAAATAATAAATAAAAATTAATAAAAATAATAAATAAAAATTAATAAATAATATAAATAAAATTCAAATAAAGTCCATCTATTGGAGTATTTGACAGGCTGATATTTGCACTTTGAACTTTGCACTTGGAACTAAATTATGTTACTGCATTGCACTGTTTATGTTACGACGTTTGATATTTCCCGCATGTTCTGCTTAAATGGAATAAGTCCTATGAATATTCATGGCACTATTAATTATATTTCATAGACATTCCATACAAAAGTTAAACAATGCCCAAATCGATCTCCTTCCATGAATCTCTCCCTCTCTCTCTCTATCTATCTCTCTGTTTTTATCTCCCTCTTCATTTTGCTGCCATGAAATTCTGTCTAGCCCCAAGCACGAAATGATGTAATAATCAGCTCACAGCAGCAGCAGCACACACACTCATGGAAGCTGGAATTGCAAAGAAAAGCAAACATTTATATTTTTCCTAATTGAGATATTGTCCCCCGTCCTACGCTATCCCCCTCCCACCCTGCATCAGCCCTCACCATATGCAAAAGTTTATACAAATTGTATCCATCTTTTGGCGAAAAGTTCGTTACTTTGGCGCGCCATTTGTTGATGTTGTTGTAATTGCATAATGAGGCCAAAACGGCAGTTGCAACATGCAGCAGCAGCAGCAACATTTGCAATCGTGAGTCATAAAAAAAGAGACCGAAAAAAGAGTCGACAGCAAACGCCGCTCCATTCTGTTGCTCCATTCGTATGTCTGTTTGGGTGTCTGTCTGTCTGTCTGTCTGTCTGTAAGTTTGTCTGCCTGTCCGATTGTCTATTAAGTAATATTCTATTGTAAAACTGTGAATTACGATTCACAAAAAATTCACTTTCAACAGCAACATTTTGTGGAACAGCAACAACAACAACTACAACAATAAATCGCGGAGATTACTCAATTGAATGCAACAGCCACAGCAGCAGCAGCAGCAGCAACAGCAGCAGCAAAAACACGAGACGGCAACAATCTCAAAAAACTAAGTCGCCCGCTCACTTATACAATCTCTCACTCACTCACTCACTTGCTCTGTCTCTGTCTCTCTATCTCCATCTCTTTCTGTTGCTCTCTGGCTATTGCTCTCTGACTCGTTTGAATTACAGTTATGTCATAGAACGTAGGCAAAATTGTTGCTGTTGCTTTTGCTGTTTCTGCCGCCTGCCTGCCTGCCTGCTGCTGCTGCTGCTGCTGTCGCTCGTGTTTCGCTTTATCGCCAGCCACAGAGAGCGGCTCTCCTCTCCTCTCCAGGCCTTTCCTCACCTAATGCAACTACAACAATCAGAAATCAGTAAAACTGCAAAACGGCTACAACAACAATAACAACAATCATTTGTTAGCCGATTGAGTAATAGAGACACGAGTCCAGGGCCCAGCACCCAAACCCCAGACATCTATCGCAGTACCCCTCTCCAGCCACCCACTGAATTGCAATAATTTCAGTTACAGGGAAACCACGAAAAGATCAATCACCAGCCCTTCCTCAATCACTTCCCACAATCACGAAATCTTCAAACACACACAGAAAAAAATACAACTCTAAATATAATTATGTATTCGAAGATCTATATCCTCATTCTAGAATCCAATAAAACGCTCAATCACCAGCCCCTGCCGACAAATTAGAAGGGTTCACACTAAATATCATCTATCCAGGCATTCTCTTAATTCTATTCCATTCATCAATTCCCAAACACTGACCACAAAAGCCCTTCGCCATCACAGAGTAATAAGATGTCTTGGCCCTGCCCTGAACTTGTGTCGTCTCTCGACAGACCCAATAGAATACTCGATTTCTTTCAGTGCACTTTTCGCTCATCAAGCTATCGAGGGGGGGGCCATACTTACATCAGCTGACATTTTCCGAACTCCAGACCCAAAGATCGAAAATTAAAGCTCTCTCAAAATGGGCAAACCTTTCAATGGGCGTGCCTCAAGCACAAAGTACAGCCACAGTCACAGCCTCAGCTACAGCATCAGCCATAGCGACAGCTACAGCAACAGAGTCCCTATCAAACGAGTTAAGATCTCTTCAAAAGCCATAAAACTTATGCAACAATTACCCCCCAACCCCAATCCCAATCGACAACATCATTTCACTTGCGGAGGAGTGTCGTGTGGCTAATTGATGGAGTGGAATGGAATGGTATGGAATATTGCGATGGAAATACAATTGAATTACGAGTAAAACTAAAGTTCAAACGAGGAAAAGTTCAGCCATCAGCCACGATGGCAGCAGGGTGACATAATTGCTGGTGTTTTCCGCAAAAAGGGATTTTCATTAACAGACAAAAGCAGGAAAAGCCCTAAATGATAAAGTAGGTAAAAGTTTGGTGCTCAGCGAAAAGTTTCCCCGAACATGAAAATGCGGCAAAACTTGTGGCATTATCATGTGCTTTGTGCCCTGTGCTTTGAATTCGTTCTGGCCAGGTGGGCGGAGGTGTGGTCGGGTGGGTTCTGTTAACAACAAAACGGAGCAAACTCAAATGAAGTGTGTTGTTATGCAATCGCAGATCGAATCTGTTTAACGGCTAATTAACTGCTGCAGCAAGCAGAGAGAATTTCTTGGAATTGCACAACACATAAATGTATTTTCCACCGACTGCTGACATTGAAACGATACTCGTGCTCGTAACTTGTCAAATTACCTGGAAGATATGGAGCAGTAGGAGGCAATGGAAAGCCTTGAGGAAACCTTGTGCTGACATTTCTGAGAAATTCTGAGTATTTCGCAGCAGCTGCAGCTGCACATATTTCCCAGATAGAAGGCCCTACATTTCAAACTCCACATTCGTTTTCCCCTTTCCCATGGCGATTGTCGTCGAATGTTGATTGTTGCCACACAATGTTGAACGTGGATTATTTAATAGCCGAAAGTAGGAGAGCACTCGAAAATTAGTAAAAAAAATTGCAAAATCCCCCAAAACAAACACAAGGAAAAATTAAAAGCGAGACGAAAATTTGAGAGCATTTACAAATCACGATTTAATTTTCACAACAAAAGCCACAAACGGCGCGGAAAGCGTTGATATTGGCAACAAACAAATGAGCAACAATAGGAGCAGCAGCAGCAGCTTCAGAGGGCAGGGGCAATCAAGGGTGGGAGGGGTACTGCCACAACCAAAGCGTGAAAAATACAAAAGACCAAGACGCCGCCACGACAAACATCAGCAGCGGCCGCAGCAGCAACGGCAGCAGAAGCTGTGGCTCAAGAGAGGGCCGCCAAAGCATTGCGAGCGGAGAGCGGGTAGCGGGCGCTTTGGGGCACAACGTAACGAAACAACAGTTGGCCGCACAGTGGAGGGGCCTTACATAACCCGAAAAAAAGAGGTGGTTAGCGAGAAGGGGCAGCGGCAGAGCGAGCGGGAGGTACTCCACTTACCAAACAAACATAGTACAGCAAAAAGAAACAACAACAACAACAATGTTTAGTAACGCTGCAGCAGCGACGCTGGCAGCATGATTTGACTTTGACATACTTTTCGGTTTCGGCATCGGCTTCGGCTTTGGCTTCGCAGATGGTTAAAAAAAAAGACCCGCAAAAAGAGCCAAAAGAGAGTCCCACAAAAAGAGAGAGAGAGAGAGTACGAGAGAGAGCCCTGGCCTGGCTGTCAACGTTTCTGACAGAAGCCAAGCTTGCGCTTTGACTTTTTGCCGCTCTCTCTCCCACACACTGAACCTCCTCTCTTTTGTGTGTGATTATGCTCTTTGGCCACACCACACTGTTGCTTGTTACCACTCTCTTGCCCTCTCTCTGTCTCTTTTGAGGGATATTGCACAAGCATCGAGTGTGTCGGCTCATGCAATGGCTTAAACCCCTTTAGAGCCCCCCTTCCACTCTTGTAGAGTCATAACTTGGACTCATAATTTTTTTTTTTTTTTGTTTTGGCAGCTTTGCATGTAAAAAACAGAAGCCGGTTTCGATTGTGAATTTAGGGGCTGATTGGCGTCCAACTGATTGCATAAGCGCAATGCCCCATCGGCGTTACAGGGAGGGGGGGAGAATATATCAAAAAATAGATCAACAGACAGCACCCACAAGGCCCCATCCCCATCCCCATAGTGTGTCCACACAGTCCCCTCCATCATGTAATGATTTTAAGTGGATTATTGGCGCATTGTGTCACCCAACACTCGATGTCGTGGATGTCAGATGTCGATGATGTCTTGCGATGGTGTTTTCTTTTCAGTTCAGTTCGGTTCGGTTTCAGTTTTGGTTTTGGTTTAGCTTTGCTTTTGCAGGTGGTCGTTGGTTTCCTCCGCTCCCCGGGGAAATCAATTAACTGCGCGCTAGGCATAGGGGGGAGCGTGTGGAGTGTGTGCCACCCAGGCAACGGAAATGGCAGGGGATGTGCGTGTGGATGTGGCAGCAAGTGTGCGGCAAATAGAGAACATTTATCAAATGTCAACGTGGGAACAACATATGTGGTTGAAGCAATGGCCAGGCGACATTTCAGAGAGTCAACATATGGCTCGAGAAGGGAGGGGAATAGTGGAGAGGAGAAAGAGTAGAAGGAGATGGAATGGGGTCGGATGGGGTGAGCAGTGTATTCCACTGCCTTATCTCATGGGGGGGGCCTTTGTCGGGCCTTGGCTTCCGGGTGTGTGTGTGTGTGTCCACATCAAAGGCACATCTACCGACTGGAAGAATAATGAGGGGAGAGAAAGATTCGTTAGATACTCTATCTAACTATAGAAAATATTTGCTTCTACAAAGTATTCCAAAATATTCCAATTTATCTATTTTAGCGACTATTATTTATGTGTAAAAAAAAACCAGGAATTGCACACGAATTACCCACTGAACGAGCACTGAAAACTTTTCAAGTTCTGTTCTGGGTTTTCGCTTTTAAATTTATCGAAGATAAAAGGATGGAAATTAGAGCATCTCCAACCCTTCACATTTGAATGTGTCTGTCGCGGAATGTCTAATCTTCTACCCCAGCAAACATTCTCCATCTGCATTCCGTTCCATTTTTCATTGAACAGTGGGCCATGAGCTCGCTGTGCTTTGAAGTTGTGTTGTTCGGGCCTTTCCCTCTACTTGCATGTTCATTGCATAAGCAGAATCAACAACTACGAGGCAAGAAACAAGCATTATGGACCATAAAATATAAATTATACATGTATTAAAAGGGGCAGACTACAAAAAAGGAAAACTTCTTTACATCTTATGTACGCGCGCCCCACACATAACACACAACACATAACACGTAGTGTGGATAAAAACTTCCGGACTTGTAGCCTCAACTATCCCTCTTGCTCTTGCTCACAGTCTCATTTTCCCCCACTCTCTGTCTGTCCGTCTGTCTGTCTGTGTGTCTGTGCGTCTGTGTGGTGTCTCCTTCCATTCTTGGTCATTCCAGTGGCGATGGTCGACCTTGGGGCGCATTCAACATTCAACGAGGCGTCTGCGACTGCTGCTGTTGTTGTTGCTCATTGAAGCGCTTGAAATTGTTGTTGATTTTGTTGTTAACCGAACAATACTTTGCCAGTTGAAATTAGTTTTGTGGGCTTCATAAAGTTTATATAAACCCGATATATTTTTGGGAAGAAAATACTGTTTAAATACCGAAGAAATATTCAAATTGTGGTGGCAATTTGTGCGATTATTTGTTTTCATTGGCGTGTTTCGGATAAAAGCGGTTTGTGGTTGCGCTCTACTTTGACTCCGATTGAAGGTTGCGCCTGGTTGCGCCCCTGGGGGTTATATAATGATGCCTCTCTACTGCTGCTGCTGCTGCTGTTGTTGGCCTTGCCTTGCCTTGAAGTGAAGTTTAAGTTCGGCCTCAGAGCGCAGGCAGCAGCTATAGCAATAGCAACACTGTGTTATCACGCCAGCACATTCGATCCCCTGGTTCCCTTGTTCCCCTGTTGTTGTGTTTCCACTCCAGCAATTGCCAGCAGAATATGACGCATACGCCATGTTGTTCAACACAAATTTGCGTCGCAATTTGTGTCCCCAAGCGAGAGAGAACCAGAGACTACTTCTGGGGTTCAATCACCCTCCACTCTCCACTCTCACGAGTGCTTATTCCAGAAATACTTCTGGCAGATTTGCATCACTCAACGCATCATCTGGGATCTCGGATCTGTGGGTATCTGGGGGTTACGTTGCGTTATGTTTGCACCCAAAATAATTGTCCGCATCTACAGCGCGACCTTGGCTGCCGCCCTGAACTCTGACATTATTGTTTGTGTGTGTGTGTAACGCACAAAAAAACGTTTTTGGGGGCCAAAATTTATGCGACAACGCATAAAGATATTTCCCAGATGTAACCCGCGCTGTGGCACAGCAGCAGCAGCCAGAAAAATCTTCACAGTCGGTTGACTTTGACCAAATATTAGAAGAGAAAAAAAGGAAAAATCCACGATGAAGCGACAGCAACAGCAACAAGATGCCAACGAAAATTTGAACAATTTTTGGTTGTGTTGTTTTTTTGCGGGTTGTCGGGATGCTGCTGTTTTATGGGAGGGTTGACATTTAGCAGATAGAAGAGGGGAGAACGCCCACATGACGCAACGGGAGAAAGGCAAAACCCACACACAGAAAATTAGAGCTGAAGATTCTTTCAAATTTGATTCAATTTGCAGAAGTTTTTGGGCAAAGAAAAGCAGAGAAATTTTTGGCGAAAAACAAATTTGCCCAATTTAAATACAATCAAAAAAATATCATAAATCCACGAAAGATAACGTATACGTCGTGTCGGCCACGCCCTCATTGAGATGCAAAAATTAAATTTGTGGCATTTGGCTTCCAAGAACAGAGCAAACGAATTATAACAAAAATATTGTATATTAAAAAGAATATTTGAATAATTTACAGAACAATTGTCTGTCACTTGGCCCCATAAAGTTTCATCATAAAGTATGAAAATGCATTCTATTCTGTTCTTTTTTTTCCGAGAAATTCTCTCGCGGAAATTTAGCGTCAAATCGCAAAAGCAGTAAAAACAAAGCGAATGCGAATGCGAATGGGGAATGAGGATGGGGATGGGGATGGGGAGGAGTGCAGCTATCACTTCCTGAAAGTAAATAATGAATTTTATATGATTTTCATGCATTTCACATTTCCGTCAACAAGATTTTCAGACAGGCATAATGGCCAGACGACGAGCGGCTGAGCGGCTGGGAGCCAGACACTTAGCAGGAAATTTGGCAAATGAAAATCTTTTGCTATCAAGGAAATCTAACGCTGAATGAAATCTGTGAAATATATTCGAAATTAAGGGGGGAAATTAAGAGACTGTTTCTAAAGCAATTAATTCGTCTGTTCGTCGGACTAAATTTAAAGAAATTTCTTGAAATTATTTTAATGGCAGGGGAAAACTGGGAAAGGATTTCAAAGGCACTAATTTTCTGCCATAAGAAATAAATATATACATATATCCGGAAGAGAATACAGAAAGTTCCGCCTTTATTGTAGATTCAATCATTTCCCTAAATGTTCCTCATTTATTGGGGACATTAAGAGCTGGCGAAAGAAGCGAACTTTACGAGAATGAGAGTCGTAAAGCCATGACTCTGCACAATTAGCTTCATCTGCATAATGGTCATATTTTATGAGACAGCGGACACAGGCCCAGAGCGGAGACTCCTTTGCATTTCATTTATCCATGGCAGGCATGTGGATGATATTCTACATGATAGACATCAAAAATGGTAAATTTTCCAAATGGGTTGGGGCACAGTCAGCAGAGTGGTGGGGGGTCGCTGTTGCTCTGTTGCTCTTGGGGTGTCGCATAAAGTTTTGCCATCTTTTTGTGTGCTGCTGTTTGCTGTTCCGTTTTATAGCAGCTCGTTTCGCGTTTCACTTGACGCAGTTTTATGGGCATTCATTTGGTATTTAGGTCAGTTTTTGCAGCCCCTCTCCCTTTCTGTCTGTGTTTCTCTCTCTTTCTTCTATCTTTTACATAATTCTGTGTGCATGTGTGCGTGCGTGTGTGTGTGTCTCTCAATCAAAGCCTGGACCATGCGGCGCATACGCAATGTATCTATTTTTAGCAAATTGCTTAACGACTTTAAAGCACAACTGAATTGAGACTGAAAGAACCCGCTCACATTCTAAATTCATTAATTTGTTGCGCTCACATTGGAAAATAAATAGAAAATGATTCACGTATCAAAAACACCTTGAGATTGAAATGCTTTTGTAATACCTTTCGCCATTGCCTTTGCCATTGCCATTGCGGAAATCAAACTAAAAATGAAATTCTAAGATTTCTTCTGATTTCTGGTTTCATTATGCAATTGCCGTTTCCTCATTCCTCCACCCCACGAGCCCACAATGTCGCCAGCTGTGATTACTCGCCAAGAAAATTCAGATCTGCTCTGCTCTCTCTTTAATATTAATTTCTTTGGGTTTTTTTGTTTGTGGAAGATTTTTGCAAACGATTTTTAATGTACGTGACGAAATCTGATTTTAAATGCACACACGCCAGTGCCAGTGCCAGTGCCAGTGCCTGAACCAGTGGCAAAGATACACATATAAATATGCAGATAAAGATACAGACACATATATATATAGCGGTATCTGAAGCCAAATGCAATTTATCAACAGTTGGGTTTAAATTGTCTGCAGCGTTACGGAAACTCGCGGGCCCCGCGTGGAAGATGCCTTGCCTTGTCGGATTAGTAGAGAGGGGGCAATATGCGGGGGCACAGTGGCAGTGGCAGGGGTTACGTAGAGCGTAAAATTCTCTAATAAGTGCAAATTGGTAGCAACAACAAAAACCACACACCAACAACGACAAAACGACAGCCAGCCATCAGCGTACGGCTTTGCATTTTAATTGAATTTTTGTTCGTATTTTTTTTTTTTTTTTTTTTTGTTTTTACACGACTGCAAGTAGAAGTATCTGATGGATACACACAGACACACAAACAAACACACACTGGCATATCGAACGGGAAGTGGAGAACGTGGCCGCCTCGTCGCCTTCGGCCATGATATAATAAGCACATAAATATAATTAGTATGCATATTATATACATATACATATGTATGTACACATAGTTACAGGGGATAGATAGACAGATAGATAGCCTGATACGACTCTCGATTGGAATCGAGAATGCAATGCAATAACACTTACCAGTATTATTGTGTAATAACATCTAGTGCTAGGAATATAATGGAATTACTAGAGGTTCAATTACAATTCAGCACTATCCGATTTCTCTGAGATGTGGACTCATTTCCTAGACATTTTCTACACTTAAAACTGCAGCATATTCTACCTTTCTACACTTAATTTCCACTATTAAAAACAGTATTCGGAAAACAGGTAGATAATGATGCTAAAAGAAAACGGTTCTTATCTTACCACAAAACAACATTCCCTCCCATCCGGTTATCTTCACCGTTATGTTTGGCACCTTATCCATTCACATAACTGTTAAATCCGCCACCAGAGGACAGAGGGCAGCGGCAGGGGGCCTCAGGCAGGGGGCCGCAGGCAGGCTTATCTCTCAAGCAAACCCATGGGGTTATGGAGCCGTTATCTCTGCGGCATATTTTAGGAACCCAAAACAAAAACAAAAACAAAACTGAAACATATAAACACAAGAAGCTAATCATTTTATAGACATTTTACATAATCAACAACATGATTTTTGGTGGTAATCAAATGTTGCGACAAATATGGCGAAAATGCAAATTATTATATACGCGCATCTGCACAGGGGGGCGGTGAGGGAAGGCTGTCTGCGATGAGCATTTGCCCTGCGGGGGGGCAGCAGCCGTCGAGTATTTGTCGATGTAATCGTTTTTGCAACAATTTGTATAACAATTGCAACACCCAACAACAGCGACAACAACAGCAATTACACGATATCTGTTATAGGGCCCCCCGATATTATATCGACAACGACTGCGCTGCCTGGGTCGTCGCTGTCACTGTCGCCACCAGCTGCCGCTGCCGCTGCTGCTGCTGGTTGCGCCTTTTTATGTTGCGTAATGTTAGGCTACATAATCGCGTTTTTTCTCGCCTGGTTAACAGCAGCTGCGCGCTCAAAGAATCTCTTAACGGTTAACAGCGGAAGAGCACAGAAGCAGATAAAGAGCATAAATAGAAGAGAGAGAGAGAGACGCCGAAGAGAGTCAACTGTTAGCAGAGAGAAAGAGCACACACTGTACACGCCATACCCTCAAGAGCCCCTCTCACTTTTAAACTCTCTTCGGTGCTGCCCCTCTGTTACATGCTCTCGCTTTATGGCGCTGTCCACAAGTGGCCTACGTGACGTAGTGGGGACGCCGCCTCAGAGAGGGGGCCACAGCGAATGCATGGCGGCAGGTGCTGACCTAGGAATAGGCCCCCCTACTCCCCTTCCAGCTCTACAAGCAGCAATGACTTTCCGTTCCATATAGTTATTTGGTTTTTGTTGTTGTGTGCCCTTCTTGATTTCCATTTCGTATAGCATTCATCGATGGTCAATGTTCGGCGAGCATTATGTAGCACTATCTCACGTCTGTCTGTTCTTCAATGAGTCATCATGAGAGGATGAGAGCAAGAAGATGAAGAGTAGAGTATTCTTTGCACTTTTGGCACCTTATCGCTCGCGCGATCAGACTGTGGTGAGTCAAGCAGGAAAGTGGAGAGATGCTGGGAAGGTGATCTAAACTGGAAGGGCTCTCTCTTTCCGCTGCTGGAACTGTGTAATGGCAGAATGGAGCACACGTGCTCTTTCTTATTTTGATTCTTCTTCCTTCCGCTCCATTCACTTTATTCAATATTTCTTCATTCATCTTCGCTGTTCAGTATCTTGTCAGATCCCTTTTCACTTGCACACAAAACTTGATATTATATTCACAAGCGCGCGGTCAATGACAGACTAAATTCGTCATCGTTGATGAGCTCAGAGATAGGAACAATTGGAGCTTATGTCCTCCTGATCGTTGAAGAAATTAAATGGGAACGAATGGGAGAGCAATCTGTAAAGTGGCGCCTCTGTTTATGGCCGCTGCTGCTGTCAGCGCCGACACTTGTGACGGACACATGTAAGCGGCGGAATGTGCGACAGATGACGGTCGACGGACGACCGCTAATTGTTGTGTTGGCGCGCGCGTGTTGAACATTTTCGCCCGATCTATTGGCAGCCAAAAATCACTTTGGCAAGAGATCTGCTCCATGGCGAGTGATCTCAAGATGTCACAATTTGACAGAAAGCGACACTAATTGAATGATTTACACAATTTTACATGTCTATGTATCTACACATTCAATTATCATCTGTTTTAACGATCTTCTCTATGTTTTGCAGCCCCCACCAACTTCAAGAGCCTCTGTCTGCGAGCGGAAGTGCTCCTCAAGCTGAATCACTATCAGAGTTCGCTGGCGGACATTGAGAATGCCCTGAGGACGCGCTGCACTTCGCCCAAGGTGAGTTTTACCGTGAGATGTGAGGCGTGAGGAAACACCCCACAAGATATATAATTGCAACTATAATGATTGATTTAATTGTGATCCACAGGCACACTATTTGCGGGCCTTGGCTCTGAGTGGTCTGGGTCGACTGGAGGATGCCCTGTACAATGGCTTTTTGGCCATTTGCCTCGACAAGAATACAAATCTCAGCAATTCGGAAATATTTCAACATGATCTCGCCAAGGTAATAGATACTGAAACGAGCTTAGCGATCGATTCAAACAATTAACTAATGGTCATATCGTTTAGATACTGCAACGTCTCCTGGCCCAAATGCCCAAGAATCGAGTGACGATCGGTCAGGCGGCGCCGCCGGTGGTCCGCAGCTATGCCACCAGCAGACCGCCCTATCCGCTGCTGTGGGAGCAGGTGCGACGCCGCAGGAAACAGCTGCTCCACCATCATCACCTGCACCACCACCACCATCACGTGCATCTGGACGATGTGGAGGACGAGTTCGGCCACTACGACAACTATATCATGGCTGGGGATGAGATGGAGGAGGAGGAGGATGAGGTCGAGAATCCCTCCCTGATGGAGGGCAGGGATCCGAGTGCCATGCACCTGGATGGGGACTTCCTGTTCCCCAGTGCCCTGGACTTTATGGACCACCATCG
Organism: Drosophila tristis; assembly: GCA_018150885.1. Lineage (NCBI taxonomy): Eukaryota > Metazoa > Arthropoda > Insecta > Diptera > Drosophilidae > Drosophila > Drosophila tristis. Next base: position 691,935 of record JAECWT010000001.1, read on the forward strand.
CCATCAGCGGCACGTGTACGAGCAGAAGCAGTTCGATCTGCAGCCGCGTCGCCACGGAAACAGGAAGCACTGCAAGCGGAAATGGTCAGCGGCCATGGAACCCCTCGGAGGCGGAGCCGATCAGGAAGATGGTGTGGATCGTGCGGATCATGCGGCATCGGAGGCGGAAGAGAGTCGCAGATGTAGTCGCCTGTTTGCCAGCGTGCTGGAGCGCACCCAGCAGGAGCTGCAGCGACTGAAAAGTGAGTAAAATGAGAGAAATACTATTATGGAGAGCTCTGTCTAATTCCTGTCGTTCCTCCATGCAGAACTCGAGGGATCGCTGCAGGCGCAGGCGGTCACGGCAGTGACCGATCGACTGCTGATCGATGCCAGCGACTTTGACTGCGTCCTGTGCGGCCACACGCTGTGGAGGCCGGTGGTGACGCCCTGCGGCCACACCTACTGTCTGGTATGCTTGGATCGTTGCATGGATTACAAAACCTCCTGTCCATTGTGCTTGTCGCCACTTGTGGAATTCAATGTCAATGCCAGTGCCAGTGCCAGTTCAAATTCCAATGCCAGTGCCAGTGCCAGTGCCAGTCAAAGTCAAACACACAGCAATCTGTATCAGGGCTCATCCTCGCCAGTACCCTTTGCGCTGGCCAAGCGGCCAGTGACCAAATTCCTAGAAGCCGCAATGAAACGATTCATTCCAGACCACTACGAGGCGCGCTTCCGCCAGGAGATCGACGAGGAGCCCTCGGTGCCAGTCTTTATTTGCACCGCGGCCTTCCCGGCAGTGCCCTGTCCGCTGTTCGTCTGCGAGCCACGCTACCGTCTGATGGTGCGGCGTGCCGTCGAGTCCGGTGACAAGACCTTCGGCATTGTACAGCCGAATAGCAGCAAGTCGCGCTACTATGACGTAGGCACCATCCTGGACATCCGCGACTGTGTCCAGCTGAGCGACGGCCGCTCGATCCTCAGCACCATCGGGTGCAAGCGCTTCAAAGATCCTCGCGCGCAACGAGAAGGACGGCTATGAGACGGCCAAGGTGGAGTACATATGCGATGAGCCCATAGCCGAGGAGCAGGTCAAGACGCTGGCCAGCATGCAGGGCCTCGTTCTGGCCAAGGCAATCGGCTGGTTCGAGAGCCTCAGCACCGATCAGAAGCACGAGATCCTCCAGAGCTATGGCCAGATGCCAGCCCTCGAGATGAATTGGGAGCTGATCAGCGATGGCCCCGCCTGGGCCTGGTGGATCATTGCCCTCCTGCCGCTCTCCCAGCAGCTCAAGGTGGGTTCCCAGACCATTCATATTCGTTAACCAACTAATTCCACTTGTTTTTGCTCTTATAGGTGGACATTCTGGCAACCACTTCGCTGGAGAAGCGGCTGAGAGCCATCGAAAAGACCCTCGACTTGCTGCACGATCTCAGCCATCCACAGCAGGAGCAGCACCACCACCACCACCATCATCACCACCAGCAGGTGCCACAGTCCCCCCAGCAGCCGCACGACCTGAGTGGCCTGGATCTGGACTGCGAGGAGCAGGACACGGCCTCGGCAGCAGCAGATGAATGCTGCCTCTATGCGGAGGCCGCCGGCACTGAACCTCACACAGACGAAGAGCTGCTCCTCTAGGGCAGGTCGAAACCCAGAGATATATAAGCTAAGGCATAAGATATATATATATATATGTAGTGATAGGAAAGATTAAGAGGTAGTAGAACCGAGAAGAACATTGTAAATTGTGTGTCTAAAGCCATTTCGTCGTTACATGTTAATCCTAGGGGCCAAAACCGAAAGCGAGACAACTTTAGAAGAACCAAAATTATCACTAGATCAGCAACATAATCGATAGATGTATAGATCCTGTATGTTGATGTGTACACAAGTCTGTATAGAAAGCCTGAATCCCCCCTGAACCCAGTGAAACAATCAAAGGATTGCTTTTGGCTTAAACCCATAGACCCTCAACCCTAATCACCCCAAAAAGGGCCTACCCTTTAATCGTACTCTTCGAAAAAACAACAACAACAACAACAACAAAAACCACATTCCACAAGTCTTTCAGATACGTTTGCCATAGCAAGAGATACAAGTCGAAAATCAATTGTGTATTGTGTGTTGTATAATCTTTAACGAACAAAAACTCATGGTTTCTGCAAACAAAATACACAAATTTTAACTAAATACTAAATGAAAATACTTAAAATACCAACAATTCAATGGCCAACAAACATACACTGAAACGAAAAACACAACAAGAGGAAACAACCAATGAACATTGGAGGAACTTTAACGTTAAAGTATCGTAAACTTCTTTCATCATTTAGTTTTTGTATAAAGCGGCTGGAACTCTAAGACAATCTGCAATATTTTTTTGATATACCTAAAAAAAAAAAGAAACGAAACTAAAATCTAAAAACTAAAAAAAAAACTATATACAACAAATAAAATACGAACTAGAAACTAGTTGAAAAACCCAAGAGAAACGAAACAAATGATTGTAAAATTAAAACTATGTATTTTCGTTGCCACAAGAAAAATTAATTCAATTTCTTTGTAAAACCCCACACACACACACACACTCTCTCTCTCTCTCTCTCTGTATAACTCTTTCACTCTCTCTATCTGTATCTCTCTATTGATTATGCTCTTAGGACAACAGTAATGATACCTATATACACACGCTTATATATATGTATATTCTATATTCGACTATATGCTAACTGCTTCATTCTGTATTTGTATCTACAGCCCGCATTCCTATCGAAGAAACGACTTTAATACCTATATGCTACGACTATCTTTTCTTTCTAATTTGTTTCAAACCTAAGCCTTACCCTTTTCGGTTATTCTGTTGCAACAAAACTCTCTCTATAAAGCAAACCAATTTTAAAAACAACAATTTGCTTTATCCCCTGTATATATTCAATTATCCGTAATATTTACTACGTAAAAGTATCTCTAAATTATATATATAAATATATGTATGTATTTTATGGTATATTTCCTCTACTTTAGCGATAGAACACGAATTTAATTTTCAGCTCAACACAAAATCAAAAACGAAAACGAAAAATACCAACTTTTGTCAACTAAATATTTATGTAATTTTGTACAACAAATATACGAGTATACACATCTAAATTAAAGATCATTTTGTATTTAAGTTTAGCAACTAAACATATAAATGGATACCATACCCCCAACCGTGGGGAAACAAAACAAAACCCCATTCAAACCCCCCCAAACATATGACAACATTTTTTTGTGTCTATAATATTCGAAATTTTGTAAAAATTGCTTAAGATTAAATCTGCAACACTTTTTTCTCTGTTTTTCGTGCTAAATACATTTTTTTACTGGTACTTCCTAATTTAATAATGATGTAAAATAAAAGTGGACAACAAATTCATAAAAGGAAAAACAAAGTTTAAATAAACTTTTTATTTTGGGAAACGTTGAGGGATTTAAGGGATTTAACATAAAATGTCAGAACAGATTTCCTTGAGAGGCATACCTTTTACAAGGGTGGTCTTCTGAAATAGTCTTCATGATCTAAACTTCTGTTCTTAAGAGCAAAACTGCTCAAAGTCTATGGAAAATCTGGGTCAAACAGAAAAACTGAACTTCAGATATCACGTTAGCACCTAGCGGTTGTGCTGCACCTCCCGATATTTGCATAGGCCTACATCTATACATCCTGTCCATTGCATAAGAACTCGATAAAACTTTCAAATCGAAACACAGAATAATTTGTAAATTCGCTGCAGTGTTACGTAAGCATCTGATAAATATCCAATTTCCAGTGTTCCAGTATCCATGTTCTCTAGGAGTACGGGTCCAAGTATTAGGCAACAGAAACGCATAGGAATCGGAATTGATTCGTTGATATGCTGCTGGGCCTGTCAGGTTAGCGGCAGCTTCTGGTTTCCTTGGGGAAACTGCTGGGTCGCATGGCTAGAGTTATCTCAGTTGTCAGGAGCTCAAATCTTTTTTTACTTATGAAATATTCATAGGTAGAATTTGCGTACGCATGAAATGTGCAAAAAATAAACGCCGATCCACGCTAGCCCATGGATACCCTCTACAATATGTCATCTAAAATTGTAATGGTAGCTATATGGATTGGATTGTCTCTGCTACGTAAAAACACATCGAAAGTTCTGCTAGAAGAGCGAAAAGTTCAGTTAAGTTTAGATCTGACTGCGAGAACTCTGGAATTTAGGGCATTCGCAGAAGATTTTTTTAACTAAATGATAATTCAAAAGGAGATCTTTCCCTTAGGGGTTTTAATTTCATCTACAAATAGAGGGCTACCCCGAACCTATGCCAAGAACCTCTAGGGCAGACCTTGAACTTAAATCAATAGCAAACAAAACTGCTTTTCATGCTTGAAGAACGTCCCCCCATATAATCTCCAAATGCATACCAGAAGCGCACACCAGGAATCTATGGGGAATAACAGACAACAAACAAACAAAAAGGTTGAAAGAAAACTAAATATTACACTGGAGAGAACGTTAAGCAACCCCTCTGCATGCGCTTACAGTTATCCCCGAGAGAGACAGTGAGAGAGAGCCACGATACGTGTACAAACTCAACTCAATCTGGACTCACGATCGGCAAATGTGAAGTGCATTGCCGTTGAGTGGGTTCTGGGGGAGAGACAGCAACCGAGTCCGAGTGGAATGCGGTATTAAATAATAGCACGGCAGGGGCGCTCGCCAATCAGTCAGTCGGTCATTCAGGTAGCGCTCGGAATATATCGCGTATACGCCCCGACCGGCAAAGTCGCTCAAGTTTCTCAGGTCTCTCCCGCTCTCACAGTCACACTCTTTCGCCGTGTGTGTGTGTGTGAGAACGTTTCTTTTGGCTTGGGAGCCTCTCGAATTTCGTTGCATTTCGCAGTTTTCGTTTATCCACTGGTAGTTTTTCTGCCTGTCCCGTTTTTGTGTGTATTTTTCCTGGTTCTGAGTTCTGGCTCTGTGGAGCTTAGAAACTGCAGTTCCCGTACCGCCGTTCCGACGTGCAGTTCGATTCTAAAACGCGCAGCGACAACCGCCTGAATACACGGTCTCGGAGCCGGCGAAGGTTTCCGATTCGCCCGGTTCGGTTCGGTTTATATTTATTTTTGAAGCGTGCTTTGGCCACATATTTTTTTATTACATGTATTTATGCGATTAAGCAGCGTCTGACGTATGTCGCCGTCGTCGTGTATTGTCTCTGGATCTCTTGCTCTGGATTAAGCATTGGCTTTGGTTCTCTCTTTCCTCTCTTTTCGTCTGTCTGTAACTTGATCGCAAATTACACGCTTTTGACGTGGTCGCCTCTCGTGCTGCAGCTCGGTTTTTGGTTTTTGGCTTTGTTTTTTTTTGTGTTCTGTTCCTCCCATTTTCGGGTACCGTTTCTGTGGTTTGTCCCCTCCCCACCTGCCTAGCGCTTCTCAGGAATTTCACATTTTTATGCTGATAATGCCCAAAAAAAGAATTCAACAATGAATTAAAACGTATGCAGAAATGTAAAAAAAAACATTTGAAAAGCGGGAAAAAGTACAAATATTATGTAATATATTAAATCATTTACAAAGTGCTGTAATAATGGCCGTAAATAAATATGAAATAATTCGTAAAAGCTGAGAAGTGATCGACAGCGAAGAAGAGTCTTCAAAAAAGTGGAAACTTAATGGAAATAAAATTTGGAATAATACTTCGAATATTTTCCCTCTTGGGAACAATTGTAGAACAGTAAAAATGTTACCGAAATTGGATGTAAAAAAATGATTTCGTCTTCAAAAATATCCAAGTGATTGGCAAAAAAATTAAAAGTTGAGATAAAAAATAAATAAAACAGAAATAAAAACCATTAAATTGTACCGAAATTTGGTGTAAAAGTATTATTTAGTTAAAAAAAAATCCATGTGATTGGCAAAAAAAAATTCAGATGAAAAATAAAGCCCCTTCAATCGTCAACCGAAAGACTATTAAAGTCGATAGCAAAAATTACGCCATAAAAAGGCTAAAACAGGAGAGCCCAAAGTGCAGTTCGACTAAAATATAAACCCATTAATTAATTTCGCTACTAATTACCAAAAGTTGTACACCAGATCCGCCAGTTAGCTAAACCAACAAATCAGCTGCCAGAAAATGCCACAAAATTGTTTGGAGTGTGTGCGCCATAAAAGTGAAGTGAAATAAAAACCAAAAAGAAAATGCAATGGAAATGTGAAACAAACGCAAACCCAGAAGGCAGCAAGCAGAAATCTATTAGAGAAGTGCCCTGGCCAAAAGATGAGATAAGGCTGCATTGGAGAAGCACGGAGAACACAGAGAGAACTATTGTAAACGAAAGTGCATTCAACCAAATGTTATCACCGAAATTATCTGGCAATAGAGAGGCAGGGAACTAGACCTGGGTCTGTTGAATCTGCCAGGCTTTGTCTATGGCTCAAAATTATATTATACATACATATGTACATATGTATCTATATATATTCAAACATTGATACGATCCATACGAGTGTGTGCACATTTGTAGTGGCGTTTTTTCATTGTCAAAGTCGTGTTTATATTCCCGCCATTCGTCGTGTTCCAGGGTATGCATGGTCTTTGGGGGAAATGCAGAGGAAGCTACGTCTATTGTTGATCAAACATCTGGAACTTCAGACTGTTGCAGCCAGAACATGTCATATTTTGATTCGGTAAATCATAGTTCTAGGGAAATATGCATTGGGAGAAGTGAAGGACTTTAATTTCCTCTCTTTTCGGCTCTTAAGTTTCATTAAATTTAAATTGCAGGTATCCCCGTAGTCGCGACACCCGATGCGTTTTTAATTTGTTATTTTTTACTTGTTGGCTGACAAGTAAGTCTCGGGTCTGGGCTCGCGTCGCGCGGCTGGCGTCTTTTAAACGTCATCGTCAGCGTTTGACTACGGTCTGAGGAGAGTATCTGTGTGTGAGTGGCACGGGAGTGTGAGTGCGCGTGTGCATTTCGTGTGCAGCTGTGTGCGATCATGCGGCAGTCACACACCAATCTCGCGTTCTCTCTCGCTCTCTCTCCCCTAGCAAAAAAAAAACACTTCAATTGACAACTAAAAAACTATAAACAAAAGGGAAACGTTTCAGTTGATTCAACTTCGACATCAGACATCAGAGTTCCATCGTCCCACATTGCATATGACACAATACTCCGAGCAACGACAAATTCTTAAATAATATTCCAGCTTTGGATGGTACTCGTATTAGTTGCGGTTTGGCGGGGCGTATACTTGATTTCCGTTTGCGCAAACAGACATTTCTGGTTGATATGATGAGATAAGCAATTGATTGACAACTCAAAAAAATCATCACTAATGATTTGTTGTAATTTTTATAAAGCGCAAGAAAATGCTCTCTTAAGATTCTCCGCAACAACTTGAACTTCATGGAGCATACTCCACAGATAAAATCCGTCAGATAATGATCAATGATGAGGTGGAGATGATGATCAGTTGATGAGAATAAGATGATGGTTGGATGATGATGAAGTGCTCATTGCATCTGCTGATCTGTTAATGGATATTAAACTCTCAGACGTCAACAGTTTAGGGAAAGGCAAACACCGAAATCGGTTTCAGTAAACCCCATCGAGAATCAATTACAGTTCCCAGAACACACATCAACTGCTTGAGAACCGGTTAAATGGAGAGGCCTTTAACCCTATAAACTGAAAAATCAGTAGACAAATAAACTATATACTTAAGACTTATACTTATAGATAGATAGATAGATAGAGTAAGAGATAGAGAGAGAGAGACACTGGGAGCTTGTCTAGCAAAATAAATCAATGAACGGCAATTGGCAAAAGATAAAAATAACAAAAACAAAAACAGTGAAAAATTTAATTAAGTCAAGTTTAAAGCAACAGACAGCTTAAACAGAAGGAGATAGACTGACAGAAACGGGCAGATAGAACCAGAAAGAGCAAAGGAGAAAGAAAATATTACAAGCCAGAGCTTTGCAAGAAGGCGGAACAAAGTGGAAAGAAAGCGAAATAGAAATAGATGACAGGAAAAACAAGAACGAAAAAAAGGCAAAAAACTGCACACAAAAAAGAATAACAACAACAGTACAGTTTGTACGACGGGTCGTATGAGTATTGGGTAATATCACACACACGCACACAAATGAGCGCACACACACACAGATAGCGAGAGCAGAGGAGACACAGATACATGAACACTATGCTGTAATCGTCGCAATGCAATTAGCATTGGAACCAAAAGCTCAAGTTCACTGACAAAGAAATCAAACACTCACACGGAAAGAGAGAGAGAGAGAGAGAGAAGCAGAGACAGAGACAGAGAGGGAGGAACACATAGCGTAAGAGAAGGATAGTGATAGACAGAGGCACATACACACACACACACACATACACATTACGGGTATGCGATAATTTTTGCAACCGAACGAAGCTTTACAAATGCAATCAAATGACGTTAGTTCCCCCCCTTCAGACCCACAGTGACACAGAGAGAGAGAGAGCGACCGAGAGAAGAGTCGGCGGGAGAGCAGGCACGCTCCACAGATAGAGCTTGCAAGTGAGCGAGATAGAAGACAGGGAGACAGACAGCGCGAGGGAGAGAGAGAGAGAGAGAGAGCTTACTCGTGAGTAGGTCAGTCAACGATCTTCGGACCGGGTTGAGTAAACTTGCCTCTTGCCATTGCTCTGCACTCGCACTCGCACTCTCCAGCAACCGGCTTTCTGTGCTTTTTATTTGTTTGCATTTTTCTACCCCACTCATTGGCTTCCGCATTGCAAATAAATACACTCGCACATACAATAAAATAACAGCCACAATGCTGTCAATGCCAAATGTTTAATCTGTCTAAAAAGAGCGCGCTTTCAGCAGTCGATGATAGTTGATTTAATTGTTTTATAATTGGGCTTCGTAGGATCTCTTAATTGATATCTGGTTTGCATATAATCAAATAGGGAAATCTTATAGAAATAAATTGAGTTTTGCTCGATTTATTATCATCGAAAAGTAATCCCTTTACAAAGACTTTAGAAGTGCAATATACAGAAGATAAAGGCAGCAGCACTTGCTGAGCTTTCATTGCGCATATTTCAATATCTTACAGATCTCAACTTTATTAGACTTTTTGCTATGAATCTCTAAAAGCTGGATGCTGTGAAACTAGCTCAACCTTTTCCCCATACATTAACCAAGTTAAATCTCAGTTAATTGGGGAATTTTGAGGATAGTTTACTGACAATAACCATTCATAAATGAGCATTATAATTGTAACTTTTATGTGCAGAAGCAGTGTATCCATTGGGCGCTCTAAGGAATTCTGTTCATAAGCCTTTGCCTTTGATTCTTGAATCGAACGCTTGGCAGAGTTGGCAGTAGTCCACATTCCTCAACTTAAAGTTAACCCCTTCAATCATCGTATTACCCGACACTCTATCGGTGTCTCTATCTGCCAGTATTCTACCTTTTTTCTCTAAAGCCAAACCAAACCGAACCAAACGAACCGCACTAATTGCAATACGAGCCATTAAACGAGTCATTGGCAATTATCTGCTGGCTGGCGACTCTGGCAACAGTTTTGAGCCACCAGCCAGCTCCGAGGCCAAAGCCAGAGCCAACAGCTACTTACGGTTAACCAGCAAAACACTTGGCCCACAGAGAGAGGGAGAGGGAGAGAGAGAGCGAGAGTCCGCTAAGAGAGAGAGGGGGAGCTTGGCTTTGATGTGTACGGAGTATTTAAAATGTTTGTGTGTGACTTGGTTGTCCCTTTGGTGTGGACATATGGGAAATTATGAGCTGCGTTTGGGGTCTAACCGGATTAATTACAGCTCCTGCATGACCCCCAAGAAGCGAACATCTCTCGCCCTCTATTTCCGATTCCCTGTTTGTGTGTGTTTCTGTGTGATTTTAAGCTGCTTTGCCATTTTAATTAAAGGCTGATTTTATCCATGATTTATCAGCTTTAAATTGCTTCAACTCCGACGTCATTTGTTCGATATGCTGTCGACAACGAAGCGGGCTTCCCTGTTTTCCCGTGCCATCGAAAACAAAGTGCATTTCAGTGGCTTGCAAATAGAACCTTTGACATTTTGATGGAAACGAACGAAAGTTTTCAAGTTTCTGTTGAGCAAGAAATTGCTTTCCTTTCGACGGAAGCCCTGGAACTGCAAGCCTGGTAATTAAAACGGAATAATTGTGGAATAACTGTGTGTAAGGAAATCATTTTATGCAAGGGCAAAGAAAAATTTACCTGCGGAAAATGTATGCGACTATGGAAAAAATTAAAACGAATAAAACGAAAAAATTTATGCAATATGTATGCGAGTGTGTGGCGTGGCTGATATATAAAAGGGTCTCGGTGGGGAGGGGGGCACAGCGGCACAGCAGCATCAAGAGGCAATGTCTATATACAGCCAGGCAATTGGCCAGCTGCTGCTTCCACACATCTACAAACGGCCATGCAACCACTCCGTCACTCTGGCACACAACCCCATCCCCAGCCTCTGGCTGGGGCATCCACCAGCTAGCTCCTGCCCCACCCCAGGGAGCGACTGGTTGTTATGGCATTCGCTGAACGCATTTTGTAACATGACAAAATAGCGTAGCATACATTTCAGGGGTTGCAACTGTGCAACACGCTGCTCTGCCATGCCATGCCATGCCCGTGCAACGATTGGGGCACGCCTGGCTGGCAGATTGGCCGCCAGCCTCGGCTCGTGTCGGGTACGGGGCGCCTGCGCAGGCGCAGCTCATTGTGTCTGTGCGGCTCTTACGTAACTCTGCCTGCCACAGCGACAGGGCAGCAGCAGCAGAATAATGATGCTGCCATCGAGTGAAACGAAACCCAAAGTGAAAACCAAAGCCGAAACAGAGTCTCAACTGCACTTGTTGCTGTCGGTGCGCGTCGTGCAGCAACATTAGCTCGAAAATCCAAAATGCGACGGCAAAAACTCCCACAAAAAAGTTACAAAATGAAGGAAATATAATTGAGAATGGACATTCCTTACAATCCTTTCAGTTGATCAAAATGTGGCATATTGAGCATGTGGAAGTCAATTGTTGTGCGAACATAACCTGAACCTGAACTTGAACGTAGACTCAACAAATAAACAGAATCTGAATAGCAAAAACTATGTGAACCAGTAGCTAATTGTCGCATTTGTGTGCAAGTCTTCAATAGAAGAAGTTGGAAGGAAGAGCAGCATTTCCTTCAGTTTTCCCTACCCGCCACCACGAAGCCACCCACTTTCAGTTCTCTTGCCCTTTCTGGTCGTATTTAAAGATTCGTTCGGTTCAAGGATTATCCAATAAAAACAAAAATGGACGACGAGAGCGATGACAAGGATGATACGAAAAGGTAAAAGCCCCTACACATTACTCACACGCACCTTGCCCTACGCTTAGACACAGCCACCCATTCACATTTCTACGGATACGAAGTATTGGGATACGGAATACGGTGTACGGTGTACGGTATACGGGGCTATTCATAAATAGATACTCGCACAATCTGCAAGTGACAGATGACGAAGAAGAGAACACGACACACAGCACTGTGCGCCAGGGCCAGGGCCAGGGAAGGAGTGAAATGTATTTCTTTTTGAAATTTTCCACCAAATAAAAGAATAATTGTCTCCGAAGACCATCGCTGTTGTCCGCTTTCATTGCCTGGACTGTGGGACTCTATGCCATTCGCTAATTCACACAGCCTCCCCTTCGAAAGTATCAATGAAAGTATGAGATGAGGGGCCCAGTGGAAGAAGTGTAAGAATAATTTGTAACTCAAGTGGACAAAGCGTTTCCTTTTGTGGGCCAACTTCCAGTGACATTGGTAATCCGAGTGCGGATTCAATTTGTGCAGACAATAATTAGTTTTTCTTTTGGCTATTTATTGGATTGAGCAATAAGCGAAATTAAGTGCCAAATCTAGGCCACATATCTTATAGCAGTTCTTGTTAACAGAACAAATTAGTAATAAAATATGCACCGGAGGATAGGGATAGATGAGAGAGCGATCTAAAAATAGCTAAGAGCCAGGGCATTTCATGGATTCATTGGGTACAGCCTTAGCTATAATAACCTGCGGCTAACATTGTAAAATTCTAAAAATATTAACTATGACGCGGGAAGTTTTCGCGAATTGAAAAGTGCAAAAAGAAGTATACAATAATAGTTTAGAAACGAGACTTTTGGATATTCCTCAGGGAAATATTAAAAACTAACGTTTTAATATTAAAAAAATGCCTCAGAAGAGTTCGGGGAATAGCAGCGACAGTCGATGTAGGCGACGCATGTGCTAAGACAATCTTTACATTAATTAAAACTATTGAACTAAACCTGAAACAAGTGTAAAAAAAAACATTGCAACAACGTAGCGTATCCCAAATATTTTCTGAAAATATTGAAAGGCCAGCGACATTTTTAACCTGCCACCCCCTTCCACCGTATACACGTCCAACCTCTCTTCAACTCCTCAAAGCAAATATACTTCCAGCTGTGCGTCCTTCAATTGACTCCAAAAGTAAACTCACTCTGTCAGCCTGAACACATTATTGGGGGAATTAACTTCAATAACATATCTACTATGCAAACAAAGTGCCCGAATAACTGACAATTACAGACCATTTAACCAGAACCCACATGCTGACAGGCTGAGGCTGAAGTCCACACATCAGCACCAGCATTAGCCATCCGACATGCAAATGTCAATGCCAGAGAGAAAAAAGTTTACTGTAGCGCAGCAAATGCAAAGTGACAAAAGGTACAAGGAGTACCAAACGCCGACCTTATTTTCAGGAGAACACACGTAAAAAGGGGGTGATAGCATATGGGCATATATGGCTAATCAACGCCAGACAATGCCTCAATGGGCCAGGCACACGTGGGGCACACAGCGGCCGCGTCACCTGAGGGTTGTAAATCCGACCCCTTGCGGGGATTATTATTATGAAAACCAAATTATATATGTGGCAGTGACGAGATGAAGATGAAGATTTAGATGACGGAGGATGATAAAATGTGTATCCGCAAATGCTTATCATGGTTTTTTTGTGTAACCCGCAGTTTTCTTTGCAGAAAGTCTCGGAATCTGAGCGAGAAAAAGCGACGGGATCAGTTCAACTCGCTGGTCTGTGATCTGAGCACCCTGATATCCACCTCCGGTCGGAAGATGGACAAGTCGACGGTCCTCAAGTCAACCATTTCATTCCTGAGGAATCACAATGGTAGCTGAACTGATTTCCCACCGTATTCCCTATTGTTTGATGTCAAATGTAACTCCTTTCAAACAGAGGCCGCGGATCGCTCCAAGGTTTTTGAAATACAGCAAGACTGGAAGCCGACGTTCCTGAGCAACGATGAGTTCACGCACCTGATGCTGGAGTCCCTCGATGGTTTCATGATAGTCTTTGGCAGCATGGGCACCATATTCTATGCATCGGAAAGTATTACCTCTCAGCTGGGCTATTTGCCGGTATGTTCTTTACACCTATAACTTGTGCTTGACTTACCGAAATGAATCCAATCCTTCCAGCAAGATCTGTACAGCATGAACATCTACGATCTGGCCTACGAAATAGACCACGAGGCCCTCATGAACGTCTTCGTGAATCCGCCGCCTGTGATCGAGCCGCGGCAGACGGACATCAGTGCCAGCAATGAGATCACCTTTTACACGCATCTAAAGCGCGGCGGGGTCGAGAAGGTGGACTCCAACTCCTACGAATTGGTTAAATTTGTTGGTTACTTTCGTAGGTAGACGTACAGCCTCGAGTGTCTGCATCTACTAATAACAAATCATTCACTTACCCACCCCCATATCCATGCACAGGCAACGATCCAAACACCTCGGCGGGCTCCCGTTCCGCGAGTCCGAGCGGCAGCCAGTCGGCACCCGTGCTGCCGCGCATCTTCCAGAAGAACCCCAGCGTGGAGGTGGACAGGAAGCTGGTGTTTGTGGGCACGGGCCGCATCCAGAACCCGCAGCTAATACGTGAGATGAGCATAATCGACCCAACGAGCAACGAGTTCACTTCGAAGCACAGTATGGAGTGGAAGTTCCTATTTCTCGATCACCGCGCGCCACCAATCATTGGCTACATGCCATTCGAGGTGCTGGGCACCTCCGGATACGATTACTACCACGTTGACGACCTGGACAGCATTGTGGCCTGCCACGAAGAGTGTGAGTTGTACAAGTTATTAAATTTTGCATTTTATTTGCGCGCGTGCAGGTCTTGGCTTCGCTTCGAAAATGCTAATTAAATGTGGAACAGCTGTCCTTTGTTTTGACTACGATCAAAACGATCTGGCAACACCCAAATGCCACCCAAGGGATAACAAGTGCTAATTGGACTTATTTGTCTAGGCTTGCAGCCAACGAATAAAACTAATACTAAATAGTTTACCCTCCCCTCTAGTGAGGGTATCTGCGCGTGCAGATCTACACACTGCTTCGCTTCGGAAATGCAAACAAATTGTAGAATGTGCACGCTTTAATTACCACGAACAGCTGTTTTTTGTTTTGACCACGATCGAAACGATCTGGCAGCACCCAAATGCCACCCAAAGGACTGGTCGCTGGACTTATTTTTCTACGCTTGAATCTAACGAATAAGTACTTATACTAAATGTTTTGCCCTCCCCTCTAGTGCGACAAACGGGCGAGGGAAAGTCCTGTTATTACCGCTTCCTAACCAAGGGCCAGCAATGGATTTGGCTGCAGACGGACTACTTTGTGAGCTACAATCAATTAAACACGAAGCCGGACTATGTGGTGTGCACACACAATGTTGTGAGCTATGCGGAGGTCATCAAGCACACTCAGAAGGAGCAACAGAAGGAGGCCAGCAGCAAGGACAACACGGCCTTGGCCTCGACGGCCAGCAGCAGCAAATCGGCGACGGCGACGACAACGCTGAGGGACTTTGAGCTGGGAAACGAGAATCTAGAGAGCACGCTGCTGGACAATAGCTTGGCGAATCTGACCAATGAAACGGCTGCCACCTCACCCACAGTGGACGCGTCGCCCATGTGGTCGGCCTCGTTGGCGGCCGCAGCATCGGGCTCCTGCCAAGTAAATCCCCTGAAAATAGCCAGACCCGCCTCGAGCTATGGCAACATTAGCTCCACGGGCATCTCACCGAAGGCCAAGCGGAAATGTTACTTCTACAACAACAGAGGCAATGACTCGGATTCCACTTCAATGTCCACGGAATCGGTCACCAGCAGACAGTCGGTGGCCAGCAGGCAGTCGGGGGCCAGCAGGCACTCCATGATGACGCATGCAAGCTCGGTGAGTAGAGCGTGGAGATTAAGCTGTGATTTTCCTTTTACACTGGCAATTCGTCCCCTTAGCAAAGTCAACGACAGCGGTCCCAGCAGCGTGATCACAGCCAAAGCCATAATAATAACCATCACCAGCAGCAGCAGGCGCAACAGCAGCAGCAGCAACAACATCTGCAGCACCTCCAGCAACAGCAACAGCAAATCCAACAGCAGTTGCAACTGAACGTGGGGCCGCCCAAGCTGGTGCCCATGCTGCCCATCGCACCCGCACAGATTGTGGCGGGCAACGCATTTCCCCAGCCCGCCTATCCACTGGCCAGCCCCCAGCTGGTGGCGCCTACCTTCCTGGAGCCGCACCAGTACCTGACCGCCATACCCATGCAGCCAGTGATAGGTCCGTTTCCGGTGCCACCTGTGCCTGTCCTCTCGCCGCTGGCGGTGTCGGGCCAAGGCCAAGGGCAGCAGGAACTCCTCCCCGGTAGTGTGGTGATGACGCCCACGCAGAGTCAGCTGCAGGATCAGCTGCAGCGCAAACACGACGAGCTGCAGAAGCTGATCGTGCAGCAACAGGACGAGCTAAGGATTGTGTCGGAGCAGCTGCTGCTAGCCCGCTATACGTACTTCCAGCCGGTGGTGCAGATGGGACTCGCACAGGGGAACATGGCGCCAGGAACTGCGATGCCCAGTGCGGCGGGCGGCAGCGCTCAGCGCGGATTCAACTTTGCGGGCACGAACGCCGTGCAGCCGCAGTTCAATCAGTATGGATTCGCGCTGAACTCGGAGCAGATGCTGAACCAGCAGGACCAGCAGATGATGATGCAGCAGCAGCAGAACCTGCACAGTCAGCAGCAGCACAATCTGCAGCAGCAGCATCAGAGTCAAAATCAACTGCAGCAGCATCAACATATGCTGCAGCAGCAGCAATTGCAGCTGCAACACCAGCAGCAGCAGCAACAACAGCAGCAGACCGATATGTTGTCGCGCGAGGACATCGAGGACATTGATGCCTTTCTCAATCTCTCGCCGCTGCAATCGCTCGAGCCTGCACCATCCACCCTCAACGCTAGCCACAACAACAACCAGCCGAGCTTTAACAATGGCAACGGCAGCACTCAAAACAACACCAACACCGGCCACAACAACAGTAACAACAACAACAACAACAATAATAGCAGCTCGACTGCACCACAAAATCACAACGAAGACTCCTTGCTGTCATATATGCAGATGGCCACGAGTCCTTCGGTCAACTTCCACATGGGCATCAGCGATGACGGCTCCGAGACGCAGAGCGAAGACAAGATGATGATGGGTCGCAGCAGTAACCACTTGCAACTGCAGCAGCAACATCTCCTGCAGCAACAGCAGCAGCAGCAGCAGCAACAACACCAACAGCAGTTGCAGCAATCGAGCAACTTTTACCACACGAATCCATTCCTCACCCACCTACAGAATCAGAGTCATAATCAATTGCCGAACGACCTGGAAATATTGCCCTTTCAAATGTCGCAAGAGCAATCACAGAACCTATTCGATGCGCCAAACACCGCCCATGGCGGCAGTCAATAACACATGTAGAACCCTAGCTCGTAAGCCTTATAGATTCTCTGATAAGTGTCCTTCGCCTATATTTCGTGCATCTGTGTATTAAGTGGCTGTCTCTCTAGCGAACTTTCTCGTGGAACTCCTTTCGGGACTAGTTGTAGATCTCAACAGACTGAGTATTGTTCTCCTAAGAGATGGAATTTGATTACTTTGTGTGTCTCTCTGTGTGTGTGTGTGTGTGTGTGCGTGTGTGCTTGTATAAATGTATGTATGTACGCGTAGAAACATTCTCAAAATATGTAACCATAAGTAGATTTTTTATTATTTGTTAGCAATTAGCAAGAAGAGCCCATCGTTGGCACAAGCCACCAAATTATCCAGTAAGTGCCATTGAGGCGCATCTCTGAGGGATCTCTGATATGTAATCGAACCTTAAACCCGAAAACGTACGCCTAACTAATTGTAGATAACTGTGTAAGCAATGCTAATCCAATTGTATATCATTCCCAAGACTGGTCTTCCCTACTGGAGTCAATTTATTATTTAAGCTACGATGATAGACATAACGACTCAGGTTGAGACTGCAACTGACATTTATTCTGCTGTGAGCATATTCCGATAAGTTTTCCCCAAGCCCCAGCTGTAGGAAAATGCTTTACGACGTACGAAATTTTAGATCGACTTGTTGGAGCAGCTTATTCGAATATGTTTCGATCGTCAGCTTTGAATGTGGAACGGCCACATGCAGCGAAACCTTTTAATTATCTTAAACTCAACTACAACTACCTTAATAACTCTAGTTACTCTGTGTTTAAGCCCTGTACATACCTATAGGACAAGTCGGGAGAACTTGCTTAAGCCTGTACAGTGTACATACAAAAACGATGAAGATTATGGTGATCTAGAACTAATTTGTATATAACTAGTAGATAATTCCCCTACCGAGAGCAATGTGAAAAAGCTAATCAAATCAAAGGACATGTTGACGGCGTAAAAGATCCAAAATTCAAAGAAATATATATGATACGAGTAAACCAAACAGAAAATGGATACAATTTTCGTAATCATTTATTTAGCATATCAAAAAACACACAAAACATTCCTAAGGATCTATATAGAGAGACAGAGAGAGAGAGAGAGAGAGCATATAAAATAGTAGATGTGGAAATGCCTTCAGCATTCAGTTCAGACACGCAGCTTGGCGATGGCATTCTGAAGAATCTGGAACTCGGAGTTGATGTTGTTCATGAGATTCGATATCTGGTGCTTGGAGTCCAGCACTTCGACGCTCTGCGTATAGGCATTGTAGCGGACACCAAACGGGCGTGGAATCGAGTTGGCAAATTTACTAAGCACGAAAAACGAATAACAATTAAAGATGGGAACTTCTTTTGGTGGGGCAGCGGTGCGACTTACATAGTCTTCTCTTTGGCACTCACAAAGCTGTCGGCCACATAGTACAGGGGCTGGAACTGTGTGATCGGGTACTTGGTGATGCCAGTTACCTCTGGCTCAAAGTCCTTCAGCATGGGCTTCTCCGTCAGGCAGTACTCCAGTTCGCCGTAGGAGGACAGCAGACCAGCGCCAAAGGCTTTCAGCTCACCCTCCTGACGGCACAGACCATACTCCACAGTGAACCAGAAGATCTAACAGGCGAAAGTGAGCATTTAATAGGGAATAGGCGGCGAAATGTGGCGAGTATATCCTCCTACCGTCGAGAGCTTCTCAATGTAATCATCTGGTGCGCCCAGGGAAGCCAAGCCGATCTCCTGACTGAACTGAGCAAAAGCGGGATCGGCAAAGAGGGGCACGTGCCCCAACAGCTCGTGGCAGACATCGGGCTCGGGGGTGTACATGGGCTTGCTGGGATGCCGAATATACTGAGTGGAGTGGAACACGCGGAAGGCCAAGCCGGCGAGGAAGTCGCGGGAGCTGAGCAGACCAGCCACAGGACGAAGGGTGAAGCCAGTGCAATCTGCAGAAATGGACCAAAGCATATGTTTTAGGACTGTCTGTGTGTCTGTGTGTGTGTCTATGAAAACTTACCCCTCAAGAAGTTGGAGACATCCTCCAGCTGCGGGATGTTGTCCTCCCTGAAGCCACAATTATCGACCAACAGGGGGAAGACATGATTGTACTCCCGGCAGGCGTGCGTCTTGTAGAGCTTGGTGAGATTGCGGAAGATAATGCCCCAGGTCTCGATCTCCTCCTTGGAATACTCCACATGCGGCAGCGTCTCGCCGTGCTTGTAGTTGTAGGCAATGTCCGCAAAGTACTGGCGGCGCTTGCGGTACTCCGGGTCAGTGAATCCGGGATGATCGGAGTCCAGTTCGGCGCCATAGCTGAGAATCTGATTGGCAAACCGATCCAGATCGCGTATACGCCGCGGGAACCAAGGCACAGCCGTCGCATTGTCCTTGTAGTCGCGCGAAATGATATTGAAATAGCTGCACTGCTGCTTCACGTCCTCAATGGCCCGGCCCAGGGCTCCGGACTTGCCGTCACACTCCACGAAGAACTCATAGCCGGGGACGCGCAGCGAGGAGCGCGACTCAATGTGCACCAGATTGATGTCGTGCTTCTTGAAGATGGCCAAGATATTGGCCAGGGCACCGCTGGACAGCGACGAGTCCTTCGGCGAGAACAGAAGACAGGTGTTCCTCGCCTCCTGAATATCCACACCCTCGGCAATATAAGCCGAATCCTCGATTGGCCTCGTTGGCTGATGGACGGGGGAAATTTTCATTAGCTACGTCGCATCGTTATCGGTTGGAAAAACAATCCCACCCATTGATTGACACAGAATGTGACCCCCAGACTGATGCAATCCCTTAGCCCACCTCACTCACGATCAATACCCAACTATTGAACGCCGATACAATCAGTTTGCTTAGAGCGCGGATCGAATTTCAAAGGTTAGCCAGGGCCGAAACCAAGGCAAGTTATTCAACCGAAGCCATACGTGCTGCCACAGACTGTTGCCTCATTGAAAGTAGTTTGTAGCTATATCTATATGCATCTCGAAGGTTTGGGTCTGACCGCAATGGCAAGTAGAGCATACAGCCATGGGCTTCACCTAGAACTTGATGAGGCACTGGCAAGGCTGCAAGATACTTAGCTCTAGTTCCATTTAGGATATATTATTTGTGTGCTACTAGTTTTTGATTTGAGGCAAAATGTTAGCCAGAGCGAAAAACACACACTCAGTATTCTGCTCTAAAATATTTAAATATTCCTTTGTCTGGCAATCAGTAGATTTAACCCAATTTGATGGCAGCTCGAACTGATAATCAGTAGTCGGGCTGCATATATAAACTTTGTTTTTGCTGGAACAATACGAGTACTTCTTATATTTTGTGGTTCCTTTCAAGGTTAGCAAAAGTTCAAATCCAGTACACAAAAATATATAGTAAGCTTGTTATTGCTGATATTGTTATTGGTATTTTCTGGGGATCACTTTCTATAGGCTCGCATACGTATGGGGTGCAGGAACGAACCTTATCAAAGGAGACCTGACGCTGGTACATTTTCAAACGATTCTTCTCTTTTGTATTTACTGCGAGATGGGGGAACAACAACCGGCACGTACAGCAACAGAACGCACTGCTCAGCACACGATTAAAGACTGATTTAATTTCTCAGTTAATCACGCGCTTAAATAGACTTTTTTGCTAGGCCCCCAAGCCCCACGGGTTCGGTTCCATAGCTAATCTCGTGGAGAAGTGAAACGAAAACAACAACGTCAACGAAAACCGAGTGGAAACCAGTCAATACTTAATAATGCGATCGATCGTGCGAGTGAACGATCGTGGAATAGCATCCACATGCGGCCCAATCTCAGCACTAACTGTGGGCTATGGGCTACAGGCTCTGGCTCTGCCTATGGCTCTGGCTATGGCTATGGGGTTATCAGTCCCTGCGGTCGTCTAACATCTCATGTGGAGGGGTCATGCTGTCTGTTCTGCCTACAGTTCTTCGGCTCGAATATTACCATATATATAAATATTCCCAGTTCGATTTGTTTGCTCTGCTGGGGGGAGGGCTAGTTTCTAATTTTTGTTTTCGCAAAACGAATGAAAATAAAACTGAATAATCTGAAATGCTTTTAAAATGTGACATGACAGGTTCCAGCCAAACGAGTTTAACGGCATTTCTGGGCAATTATTTTGTAGTGCATAATAAATTGGAAGTAGCTGTGGATATCAACGTGGAGGTGGGGGCCTGGCACGCGCTATATACATATATATATATATATATAGACTATCATCGGAACTATCGTAGTCCACTCAACTGGTAACTGGCTCTCTCTTCTGGTTTCGTGGAACCCATTTGTAATGGTTTGTGGATGAGATGAGCCCATTGTTTGTGGATCGCATTGACTATATTTTGCTTACATTAAAAGTTGAGAGTTCATTTCAGTTGGGGAATGCCATCACACACTCACACACACCCCACAGATTAGATTAAACCCCAATCAGAAGATGATGCAACATTTCAAAGAGTTTACAAGACCCAACACAAAAATACCCACTAAAGCTTCGACTTATCTGCAAGCGCCCCCCAAAAATAAGATTACATTTAAAATATTTATTTATTTAAATTAAGCATTAAAAAAGATATACAAAAGTATTTGCATAAATGGCGCCTCTCCTCAATTGCTGTGGGAAGATAAGTTTAAGCCTTACGCACTGGGCTCTAGAAATTTGCATTGTATCTATGCCACAGCGAGGTGAGGGTGCCGCGTCTCACCTGCGCCTGGGGAATCGCTTGTGGGCGCACGTTCTTCAGAGTGCAGCCCACGGGCAGGTTGACCTACAAAACAGATACAAAAACGATGCATGAGATACAGCAACAGCAACAGATACAGATCGAAAACCTTCGCTGTTACGCTCCTATTACTGGCTCTGGCGTTGGCTTTGGCATACTCACGGATTGGTGGGCCGTCACTTGGACGGGCTCTTTGTCGGGACAGACCACATAGGACTCGTGACTGCTGCTGGCGACGGGCCTCTCCCTAAGCTGTGCTGGCGCCGACTCGGACTCGGACTCGGGATAGGCGATCTCTGGCTGCGCAGGTTGAGGTGTCTGCTCAGCAGCTGCAAGAGAAGAGAAACCCAATGATGGTTTTACGTTGAAGCCACGAGTTGGTTCGTTCGTTCGTTGACTTACGCTTGACATGAATGTGGAAAATGCAGGTCAGGGTCGCACCATCAGTGGTGGTTGCCTCGTACTTGATGGCATGATCGCCCAGTCTAAACAAGGCGCCAGGGAACTGCAATTAAGTCATTTGTAGCGTAGTTTTTGGTAAGTTCTTGGTTTCAGTTTGAATACTAACGTGGGACTTGAAGATCTTCAACAGTTTGCCCGCGAAGCGGGGCGGCTCCCAGACAACCGAACGCAGATTCTGGTTCTCCTTCAGATGCACCTCGATCGAGGGTGGGCAATAGTTGGCTGTATCTGAGCCCAGGTCCACCCGGAAGCTCTCACTGCGCTCAGGAGCGGCACTGATGCGCTGCTCCTTAGCTGGAACAGCGTCTTGCCCTGGGAAGGACACTGCGCCAGAGGCAACAGATGGGGCCGATGGTGCAGGAAGTGCAGTTAGTCTGGCAAATTGACCGGACCGGGACAGTGTGGGAAATGCAGCAGGTGTGGGGAACTTGAAATGGCGCCCGAGTGGAGCGGAGGAAAATGTGAACACATTGGACGCGGTCGTTGGCGTCGGCTTGATGGTGATGATCGTCTGACAGGCGGCACTCTGCCCCGTCTGTGGGTCCTGAGCGCGGAACTCGATCCTGTGGACACCAGCCGACAGGTGAGCCTCCAGCCGCTTGTCCAAGACGGGAGACACGGCCACATGGCGGTAGTCCAGATTGGTCTGGGGCCTCTGCAGCGTCACCTTAGCCCTGAGCTGGCCGCGATGCAGAAGGATGACCACATTCTCGGGACACCTGATGTAGGGCCGCGCGGTTGTCTGCAGCAACTGCGATCGGATCGGTTGGCTCGGATCGGGCAGTTGATTGCTGAAGAAGCTCCTGCCGAACGGCTTGCAGTGGAGATCGGATCCGAAGTCCCAGCCCCGCTGGGACATGCAGGAGGTCATCGAGCGTCCAGCGGGCGCAAAGCCAGCATTGCACTGCAAGATGCAGGTGGTCCAAGGTCTGGAAGGACCTCGCGTACAGCTGGCTGGGCTGATGACACCATTGCGGGCTGCTTTCAGCGCGGGACATATCGCTGAAGCGGAAGTTAGGTTACCAAAGAGCGGTGAGTGGATCCCATACCCCATCCCCATTTGATACTTACGCACACACTTGTTCTCCTGACCCTGCCAAACACCGGCGGATCCGCAACTCCTGATCTGCGATCCGTGGAGGGTGAAGCCGGGATTGCAGGTGACCCTGCAGCGACTGTTGTAGAATTGCGTGCGCTTGTGGCGATACCTTTCGCAGTGGGCCCTGCCGTTCGCGGGCGCCTGGAAGCGGGGACAGACATCCCGTGGCTGCGGCTGTGGCTGTGGCTGACTCACCCAGGGAATCTGCGGCAGTCTGGTGTGCACTGAGTCTACAGATGGAAACCTTGGTGTTTCTGGAGCAGCGGAAGGATACTTTGGCGCCTTGCCCAGCCCGTGAAATGAGGGAAATGGATTTGATTTTGGCAGTTCGGGCAATGAGGGAAATGGATTCGATTTTGGCAGCTCGGGAAGAGGCGAAGCCCTTGGTGGTTGGGGCACATCCAGGCAAGTCCTGCCATCAATGGAGAGTCTCTTGCCGGAGCCACACTCACAGCGGAAGCCGCCAGGCTCATTGACACAGCTGCCAGCCTGACAGCTCGCCTTGTCCGACGCACACTCGTCCACATCCTGACACGTCCTGAGATCGCTGTCCAGCTGATAGCCGGCCGGGCAGGCGCACCGGAAGGAGCCCTGGCCATTCTCACAGCGATGCGAGCAGCCGCCGTTGTTCAACTGGCACTCGTCGACGTCCACACAGCTGCCATCGGCGCCGAGCAGGAGGCCCAGGCCACATTCTATGGGCTCGCAGCCGTCGGAGCTGGCTGACCTCTGACTGCCGGGGGGACAGCCCACCAGGGCGGGGCGACAGCTGTGATTGTCCTCCTGGAGTATGTAGCCCAAGGGGCAGCCGCACTCGAAGCTGCCCTGCTTGTTGATGCACTCGTGGGTGCAGCCGCCCGAGAGGAGGCCCGCACACTCGTCTATGTCCTGGCAGCTCCTTCCGTCGGCGGACAGCTCGTAGCCGCGCTCGCAGGCGCAGGCATGGCTACCTAGAAGATTAATGCAGATGTCGCTACAGTTTCCGTACTCCTGCGAGCACTCGTCGATGTCCAAGCACCCAAAGCCATCCGCAGTGATCTCGAACCCGGACTCGCAGGCGCATGCAAATCCCCCTGGCTGGTTGAGGCAAAGCTGCGTGCACTGGCCATTGCCCTGCAGACACTCGTCGATGTCTTGGCAGCTGCGCCCGTCCTCGGCGAGAGCATACCCCAAAGGACAGGCGCACTGGAACCTGCCCGCCAGATTCAAGCAGAAGTGCGAACAGTTGCCGTTGCCCAACGAGCACTCGTCAATGTCCAGGCAGGGTGAGGGTGCAGTTGATGATGATGTGGATGTGGATGTGGATGATGATGTGGTTGATGATTCGGATGTGTATGTCGTGGGGCTATTGTCCAGTCCTAGGGCATAGCCCGCTGGACAGAGGCAGGTGTAGGAACCGTTGAGGTTCTCGCAAAGCATTTCCTCGTGGCATTTGTGAGTCTGCCGCGCGCACTCGTCAATGTCGAAGCAGTAGCCCCGCAGACCCTCAAGCCGCAGCAGCTCGTAGCCGGGCGAGCACTCGCACCCATACGAACCTGGCAGATTGCGGCACACCTGCTGGCAGCCACCGTTCTCCGCCTCACACTCGTCCACGTCCTGACAGCCCTTGCCGTCCGCGCCGAGGCGAAAGCCGTCGCGACAGGCGCAGGCCCCGCCACGTGCCGCCAGGCAGATCTGCTCGCATCCATTGTTGTTCACCTCGCACAGATCCTCGGCCACGCACGTGAACTCCTCGACGAGGTTCAGGCCCACAGGACACAGGCACTGGTAGCCGCCCTCCGTGTTGAGGCAACTGTGGCTGCACAGGTGGCTCTCCTGCGCACACTCGTCGATGTCCCGACAACCGAAGTCCTCGCTGTCATAGCCAGGGGGACAGCGGCAGCTGAAGCTGCTTCTGTCCTCGCTGGGCACACAGGTGCCCGGACGACAGCTGTCCTGGCCGTGCTCCGTGATGCAGGGCGACTCCACCACCAAGCAGCTGTGCAGATCTTCGGCCAGCTCGTAGCCCTGGGGGCACTTGCACTTGTACTGGCCATTGGGCAGGTTCTCGCACTCGTGGGCGCAGCGAGTGCGATTCAGCTTCGGATTGTCCAGGTCCTCGCATCCGTCGAGGGCGCAGCTCTGCTGATCCTCCAGCAGGTGGTAGCCCGAATGGCAGTGGCAGCGATACGAGCCAATGGTGTTCTGGCACTTTTGCTGGCAGAAGGCATGCTTGTCCTCGCCATCCTTGAGCTCGCACTCGTCAATGTCCTGGCACTGGCTGCCGTCGGCCGACAGCTGGAACCCGTTGTTGCACTGCACTTTGGGGCTGCTGGCCTCCGACTCCACTGGGATCTCGTTGTCCTCCTCGGTGGGCTCGGTGGACACTGCCGTGGCGGCCTCTTCTTTGCTGACCAATGGCACCACACAGCGATAGGAGCCGGGCAGGTTCTCACAGCCATTCTGGCAAGCGGAAGACAACTCCACATTGGAGCACTCGTCAATGTCTGGAATGGGGTTCCAGATTCAAATCAGGGCATGGAAATACCCAGCTGACTTATGCACTTACCCACGCAGGTTTTTCCCGTTGAGGCGTCGATTTGGTAGCCCTCTTGGCAGGCGCACTGAGAGCCTCCTGGCAGATTGATGCAAATCTCTGAGCAGCCCCCATTCGACTCCAGGCACTCATCGATATCTGTCGGCGGAGAGGCTGTCAAGTGACTGCGATATACAGGAATATGGATAACCCACCAAGACAGCTGACGTAATCGCTGGGATCCAGGGTGTAGCCCTCGCGGCAGCTGCACTTCAGCACGGGTTCATTCTCGTCCGGATACAGCAGACGCTGGCATATGTGCTCGCAGCCCCCGCGATCTTCGCCGCAGTTCTCGTCCAGGAAGAGAGGTGTGTATGGATCCTTGGTGGGCTGGGACACATTGACTTCGGTTACGTTTACGGTTACTTCTTCGTCCTTGACTTCAGGGACTTCAGGTTCAGGGGAAGTTTCAGCAGGTTCCTCGTCATCGACTCGCACCAAAATTTCTGGCTCAGGTTGTGGATCGTCGATCACTTCTGGCTGTGGTTCCACAACTGGTTCTGGTTCTGGTTCTTTGGGCGGTGCTGTTGGGGGTGTTGCCTCCTCCACGGACTCCACGACTTCCTCTTCGACTGGCGGCGGAGGTGGTGGCGGCGGATCGCTCTCAGTCACCTCTTCAAAAAGATTGTCGCTGTCGTTGTCGTTGTCGTCATTGCTGTCATTGCTGATGGTCTCGTACTCATCGTAGTCTTCGCCATAGGGATCCGTGTCATCCTGGTCGTACTCCCTCAGGGGAATGCAGGTGGGCAGCTCGCCCATCCACTGCTTCTCGTGGCAGTACATGGCCGAGTTGTCCAGAGACTCGAACTCGTAGTTCTCGTTGCAGGCAAAGTAGGCCACGAGGAAGATCTTCTCGCCCCTGCGGCGACGCTCGTACTTGATCACCGAGCCGTGGCTGATCTCGGGCGCCATGACCTTTGCCTCGATGCAGCTTACGTCCAGAATCGCAGCCATGGGCAGTGGCACCCTCAGCTCCTCTGGTATGGCCAGAACCCTCTTCCTGCGCTCTGTGCCTGATGCAGCTGTAAGTCAGGCATTTTCCTCAGAATTTAAACATCAAAAGAGACAGCAACATACCCTTCACACAAGTGGGTGGCTCTCCCTGCCATTTGTCTGTCTCCGCGTCACAGATCAGCTCTGCCGATCCCCGCAGATCCAAGCCCGCCTTGCACTTATAGACGGCAGTGATTGTGTCATCAGTCAGCGCTATCTTCGCCGTGGCATGCCGCACCAATGGCGCCACCTCACAGTCCTGCAGTGCCTCTGTAAAGCCGCAAAACATACATAAATGTACATGTGTGGGTAAATATATGAAACAGCTTGCACCCTCCCTCCCATACACTCGCAGGGGCCATAAAACGTAGCCGAAACAATCGTCTGAATCTTTGCCAAAAGTCTTTTCATTGTCGTCCATAGGTTTTTCCATTTCTTCTACATTTTCTTTGGCCTAAGGTAATTTACGATCAGTTTTTATGGCTCTCATTTCTGAATGCCGGCCGGTAATTAAATGATCTATTTTGTTGGTCGAATGGGCGCCCCACGCCCCACGCTGGTGGCACTGACTCATATTTTTTAAAGAAAAGATGTCATAAAGTCGTACATTTAAGGTCCACTAGCTGTTACCACGAAGTGCTCTTAATGCCATTGTTGTGTTCGGTTTTATCGTCACTTATTAAAAACGAAAATTTAAGTGAACATTTGATGGTAATTTCGTTTACAAAAATTTATATTTTCAAAGATTCTAAGATTCCGAATAGCGAAGGGAAGGCCACAAACAAAAACTTCGAATTTCTTCGCTAATGAGGATTATTGGATATTTTCTAATGGGGAAATTCCTCCCTGAATATTGTGCCATAAAGTTGTCTCTGTCCGTGAGTTCCCTCACAGCTTTCCGCCCACACTTACCTGCAGCAAATGCAACGCATGTCAGGGCACATAAAACATATTTGAACGCCCACATAATGCCGCGCGAACGCTAAGGATCGTGTAGCCTTTTCACACTTTTCCACTCACTCGTCGGAGGTGCAGGGGTGGGGCGGGATTTGTGCTTCTTTGGTTATCTTTTATAAATAAGAAGTCATTAATAAAATTTCACGTTTTTCTTTCTTTTAGAACATATTTATGGGACAGGAGATGAAAGTATATATGCTAAGATACAAAGAGGAACGAAACTTTATTAATAGCACATGTTCAACATATTCTACATATATCACACACACACACACACACACACACACACACGTATAAATAGGAACAATATTTGCTGGAACTCAAGTAGATGACAATTCCACACTTCGCTGAACAATTACAGTTCATTGGGATTATTCCATATTTATCGTAGATATAAAGTTCTACACATAAATATATATATACTACATATATAGGTATTTCCACTGCTTTAAAGAGACAAGAACTGATTTCCCAGGGAGAAGAGCACGCACCGTTTCCGACCAGAGCCAAGGCAAGACTGAGTAGCCAAAGAGATTCCAACTTTTCTCGAAGGGAAGCACACGGAACACACCGAATTTCCCTGTCTCCAAAGATAGATATATGCCTACATATACTATGCATATAGCCGCTGATAATTCATGACTATCATAAAGCAAATTAGTGCGAGAGCGCACAAGTGTCGCCCCTCCTCAGTGGGAGAAGGATGCTATTTTTACCCATGGAAGAATCATTATCATTAGCATAGTCATAGGCCCACGAGAATTGATGGCTCTGTTCTGTTGTGCTCTGTTCCAGATGCTTCTGCTCTGCGCTATTCGCATTGAACTTGATCGCCATGATCCTTCAGCAGAGCAGCAGCTGTCGGAAAATTATTAATATTAGTTAAGATTCCATTACATAAATAAAACACTCAATCATCTGGAATCAAATGCGCCGCCTCGCCTCGTGTGGCTCTGTGCCAATTGTAAATTGTTTTTAATTAAACAAAATTAAATACAATGCGAAAGTCGCAGCGCGTAGGTGTGTTACAGCAGCCGCACTCTTCGACTTATTTGGCCAGCCAAACAAACATGTTATTCTTTGGAATAAACAACCCGCATGGAACCCATATACTCGCAGCTAAGTAGCTCACAGCTCGAACGAATCTCGTTCCCATGTCGGATGGGTGGAGAGCACTCGCTGCGGTCCCTCCGCAGCCCCTTCGATCTTCCATCCACAGTAGTTTCAATTGTGCGGCCAGAGCTCGGACCTCGCGCTTTTATAGCTTACAATTTGATTGACAAATTGTTTTGGCGATCAAACGACTGAAAATGGTTTAAGGCTGCACATAATTGACCGATCCGATCCGATTCGATCCGATCCATGGGACTCGATTGATACGTGCATTGACAGACAATTGGACGCGTTTCAGTCGCTGCGTAGTCCACACGTTTAAAGTTGCATCCCAAATTCCATTTCCCTTGGAGCGTTTTCAGCCGCGCGCTGCATTGTTAATTGCACGCGTTTTTAAACGCTTGCCGAACGCATGCGCGTTTAAAACCGCTCAACAATCGCTCAGTGTGAAACCATTTGTGGGCGTGCGAATTTGTTCTAAGCGGCCACACTTTGTATGGTCAAATATTATATATACTCGGATCTAGATTAGTTTTTCCAGCCGCTTATTCATGCGATTTCTGTGCGTTTTCTCTGTGTAGGTTTATGCGCCCCGAGGCGGTTCTCGTCGCTGCTGCCATTTACATTTTAACTTAACCTTAGATGGCATTTGCGGAAATTGCTCAAGGGCGTGGTATGCACATATACGTTCACGTTTACGTACCTCTCCCCCTCTCTCTGGTCATACTTTTGTCTGGACAGTTGTTTTGTCTGGGCTTTGAGTCGGATTTATGTTGACATTTTCCTCGGCAGCGTCCCCATTGTTTCAGGCTGTGTACTACGGGGCTACGGGGAACATCCGCTGGCCCTGGTGGACCACAGACCCACTTCCGTTACCCAATAAGACTGTTGCCGCTGTGTTTCTTTAATTCTTTAATTAATTATTAATAAATTAACGTTTATTTTATTTAACTAAACAAATGAAATGTTTCCTTGTTAATTACAAAAAGCGTCCAATTAATGTTCGTTTGGATTTGGTTTACTTAGAATTAAGCGACTCGGACATACTTCAGATAATCTTCAATAGATCTATGAAATTCGTGTATTCCGGTCGCGTCGAGTGCATTAATTTGCCTTTCTTTTACTTTTACTTATTTTTTCTTTGCTCCAACAGAAACTAAAAACAAAACACACATAAATCCGCTGCCCGGGGTTAGTTCTTGATGCTTAGATACGATGGACCCACTTGACGCACGTAGACACTCCGCTCGTTGGTCAGGTACGGCGGACAGCGGACGGTGAGGATGCCATCGGAGGACAGCTCGGAGCGGACATCGTTGGGGTAGTAGCCGCGGGGCAGCACGAATCGCTTGACAATGTGGCGGCCCACAAAGGTGTCGCCGTCGCGACGCTTCTCGTGCTTGGCCTCCACCACCACCGTGTCGCCGGTGGTCTTCACTGTAATCTCGTACGGCTTGAACTGGTGCACGTCCACGTTGGCCTCGAACCCGTCCTTGCCCACGATCACCCTGCTGAGATCGGGCGCGGAGCCCACCCGCGACAGCGAGCGCTTCCAGTAGGGCAGATCCCAGTCGTTGATGTCCCAGTCGCGCCACAAGCGGCGACGGTAATCCCAGTAATCCCAATCCGTGTTGTTCGTAGCTGGCACCAGAGCCATCTCTGCTTGAGTGTGTGTGTGTTTTCTTAAGGGTTTTCTTCCTCGAGAGTTCTCGGGACGCAGCAGCGCAGCGCAGCGATCGACTTCGACTTCGACTTTTCACTTTGTTCGTTCGACTTCGACTTCGACGCGTTCTCTTCTGAAACGTCCACTCGCGATTTTTGCTCTGAGCAAATTAAACTTACAAGCGACAGAAGCTGCCGCTTTTATAGCGCTACGCCCCAACGCTTGAAAGTGGGCTCAGCCCCGGCTGCGATCGGCTGAGGCTCAGACTCAGACGCAGACTCAGACTCGACAGCCACAGCCAATGACAGTTGTGACGTAGAAACCAGGCAGCAGCAGTATGGGGTCTCGGGCGATGTTTTCGATTGTTTATCTTGAGAAATGTATTACTGTTCTGTTCCGAAAGGGGGCTGGCTGTGGCTCTGTGGGCCGAAAACGTCTATGGCCATGCAACGAGTTCTGACTGGCATTTCCTTGAGGCGATTGGGTGGTTCGTGTTGGGTGGGTTTCATTTGCCAATGTTGAGCCACTTCCGCAGTGGAGGGAAAGCTGCAGAAGAGAGTGTTTCCTAAAGGGTAGAGAGTGGATAATGAATAATAGATACATAATATTCTATTACCTTGTCACTTGGGGAATTCTCTGCAAAGGTTTCCCTTCCCATCTTGTCCCCATTTTTGCACAACTTTCCCTCTCACAATGCCTCTACTTCCGCCCCCTAAGAACTGACCTTCCCAGCTCTGCTCCAGCCCCATCTTTTTCTACTCTTCTATGTGCCTCTTTCTCTCTATCCAAAAACCCATTCTCCCATATCGGCAACGCCTTTAAAGCCAACCACACCAAAAAGCAACAAAAATTCCAAAATCCAATAGTCGAAAGAGATCGCTCAGCGTTTTCAACTTAATTACGCAGCATTTCCGCTTGCTTAGGTACAAATGTATCTAAAGCTAAATTGAAAAATCAAAATAAAATTAAAACAAAACCAAACAAAACGAAAAGAGCAGAGACACAGATGGGGGGGACATTTCTTTGGCGGAAATCCGAGCAGCGCATAATTCTTTTCACTTTTTGACCAAATTTGGCTATGGCTTTGTTGTTGTACAATTTAAGCCGCTACAAGATATAAATCAAGCAGATACAGATAAACAGTCAGACAGACAGACAGACAGACAGACAGACAAAGCTAACAGATACATGGATTGCAGATACACAATCCATAGATACAGCTACACAGATACAAAGGGGGCAGCGTGGGTGTGGGTGAGTGCTGCTGCGGTAGTCATGACAAAAAGGCAATTTGTACAATTTTCGATGGCAACAATGTTGCCAGAGGGAAGCGGGGTGGGGAAGATTAGCCTAAGCGACATCAACAACATTGCCTCGCAGGCAAGCAACAACAAATGTCACCGCGGCATCTACATACATAACATTTATGGGCCTGACCTGCCTCTGGGCCCGACGCCCTCCCACCCTCTCTATACATAGAACCCGTGCCCATAACAAAGCAAAATCATCGATGGGATTGGGACTGGTACTGGGATGGGGATCGGGGCTGGGGTTGGGGTTGGGCTTGGGGTTGGCGTTGGCCCACCCTGATTGCAATTGTAATTATACTCTGGCAGGTAGGGGTATTTGCCCTCCGTTTGCCATGCGGCGAAGCTGTTAGCATCTATCGTGTGTGTCTGTTTCAATCAAAAAAGAGCATCAATAGATCTGCTAGCGTATCTAGTGCTTCGGCTTTCCAAAATCTCCCATTCCTTGCTGTTGTCCGACTAGATTTTGCGTGTATGTACTTGATAATAATTATAACAAGCTTCGCAGCAATTTAGATGCCATTCCCCGCTTGCATGGGAGGGAGAGAGTCATTGCTATCGACCAAGCTCAGTGGCTACGAATATCTGATGATGCTTAGTCAGAGCTGCGAACAGTGCTGGACAGATGAATAGCATCGCACTAGTAGTAGTAGCAGTAGGTGCTTCCCAATCCCTGTTGATAGAGCAATACCATAAATTAAGGGCACATCGCTCAGCACTTTGGAACTTATGATGTTCCTCTGGCCAAATGTTCCCCAAATGTTCCTCTGTTCCGCCTCTGCCCATAAAAACAAAAGCAATGCATATAAATTATAGGAGAGCTGTTTGCATGCCCTGACAAACCTATTTGGGGACCAGCTGCAGCTTCTTAGGCTTCCTAGGAAAAATAATCAAAAATATAATTTATATGCCTATGTATAGGCAGGTACATAAGTATGTATGGCGTAGGACTAAATCTATCTGCTGACAGGCTGCTACATATAAATAGCAGACAGTAAATGTAGATGTAGCCCAGTGTGTTGGGTGAAGGAGGGTGAGAGGTGGGAGTGGAGCAATCGAAAAGCGGGGAACATCTCGTTTGGGAATCAATCGCAGTGCCGCAGCTGCACAACAACAATTCGTTTGTAATTAAAGGCGCAACAAAGCAAGCGACTAATTTGTTTGATTTTATGGCAAAATCATTTGAGAATCAACTGCTCACGCGCATGGATTCCCAAGGGTGTAGCCATATCCAAGTGCCTTTCCATCGCAAAGGAGGCGGAGCGTGGGCTGGGATCAACTTTCTTTAGAGCTGAGCAGGGCATTATCTAACAGATGACTTTCTATAATCGTAGAGCTCATTAGCATGTCAGATCTGATCACTGCTCACCCACCCACCCAGCCACCTACCCCACCCTGCATATGCCCCGTGCCACATGCCCCCTGCCCCGTGCCCCGTGTCCCAAGGGAATTCAATCGCAAGCAGACATTGTTCTGGTCTCTCCGCTGCCCTTTCTTCCCTGCCTGCTCGCCACGACTAGTTTATGGCTTGCCACAAAATTTGTCATCCTATGGGGGCTGGCAATCTGCCAGCAGGAACTTACCTCAGAAACAGCTTGGACCATTTGTCTGATTAGCGCAACAGTTTTCCCCCCTGTCCATGTCCCCACTTTCCATTCCCCTGCGCCGCAAAGAATCCACCTAAATCATAATTTATACTTTTGTTGAAAAAGAAAACTGATGAAACTGCGACAAGCAGACCAAAGCCCCCCGGCCACCCACTCGTTGGCTCTAATGGGTCAAATGTGCCACAATAAATATTCAAATTCGTACGGCAAGAACCATAAAAATTAACTAAATGTGCGTGGGAGGAGGAGCATTGTTGGGCATTGTACGTCCATTTTTGCTGGCAGCCTGAAAGTATGCCCTGGGAAAATGGTGCCAGAAGCAGGCAGCGCGACGTATGCGTAATACGTATCACGTATACGTGGTACTTGGAGGGCGCACAAAATAGCAAACTAATTAGGCGAGGGAAATCAATAAGCTGGAAAAGAAGAGCGGGCCACGAGCGTCACGAGTTGCCAGGGAAGTCGCCCGGGGGCGGTGCAGGCGCGGGTGCGGAGTTCAGTCGGGTGTAGGAATAAATGGCAACCAAGGCACTAAAACGAGCCACAAATGGACAACAATCCTGGTGCTTGGGGCAGGTGCAGGCGTCCTCACAAGCGTCCTCACGAAGCTGCCACTGCAATGCGACGCCAGCGCCAGCTCCACAGCAATGCAAAGAATACCCAACAGCGAAATGAAAGCAAAAGTTCAAGTCGAAGACGGGACAAGCGGGTACGGGCACGAGACAGGTCAGGGCGAAGAGCTCAGGAGGAGAGGAACCCGACAGCAGGCAACTTAAAACTGTAATTGGCCATGCGAAGTGAACACTGCAACTGTGACGGCAACGAGGAGGAGCCCCCAAAAGACAGCCACAATAATAGTTGTAGGGCCGGCAGCAGCAGAGTCTCAAAGTTGCCCCAATGAAAGCGCATGAAGGAGCGCACAGAATGGGTCAGAAACTGAGACGATGTAACATTTGGGATACCCTTCTGAGACAGAGCGAGAAAGTAGAGAAAGCAGGTGGAGCAACAGATTGGGAGACACTGCGATACAGTCACACATTCCCACAGAACCTACAACCCGTTCAAATACATTACCCACTTCCTTCACCCATATATTCGTGAAAGATGCAACCGCATTGCGTGCCTCCAGAGGCACTCATTCCCCACGAGATACCCATCATACCCGCAGGGCAACCTTCAGCAGAGAAACACACAAGAAACCTGAAGCCAGTCCACAACTCTGGCCCCATGGACACGCCCCCGAAGGCTTTCTGACGCTCTGACGCTGCACTTGTTTGCATACGAATGAGAGCTATATTTGTACGAGTGGCATGGGGCATGGGGCAAGGGCCATGGGGCATGAGTTGCCCGGCCTATTAGTCTATTTTTGTTTGGTTTTGTTTTGTTTTGTTTTGTGCTATTGAACCCAATTGTAGACACAAAGTGCTGGCCAAACACAGAAATGGAAAGTGCACAGCGCTGACTCAGGGCCTCCTGCTGTTTCCTGCTTTCTCCATCTGCTGCTTTGGCAGCAGTTAATTTGGAATTCCGAGAGTGTAGAAACTCGAACGACACATCCTTGGACAAGATGCACACCGCTTGAGGACATTCCTGGCTGGCACATTCCGCACTCCGCACTCCGCTTCGTGTTTCGCTTATGAGTCACACACCAGCAGAGACAAAGGTCAGCAGTTCCGCATTTAACGACAAGCACATTTTTCCTTGCACTTGAAAATATTGAAATGCCTTTGGACAGCTCCCAGTCTGAGCTGTTTGCTGTCCCCGCCAAGACACTAAAATTAATGCCAGCGACAAAGTTATGTGTGAAGGACGCGTAATATCCTTGTGTGTCTCTCAGTCCTCAGTGCTCAGTGCTCAGTGCTCAGTCCTCAGTGCTCAGTCCTCAGTCTGTCTTTGTGTCTGTCTGCCAAGGCTGAAGTGCAGTGGGAAGGAAGGAGTTTCCTTGGTTGGGATTTGCCATATGGCAGATACTCGTAACTCGCAACACGTACAATGCTCTGAAGGCTTGGCCTCTTCTACAAGGCTGAAATTAGGACATTTATTGCAGTGTCCGATGTGCACCCATCGCCCACCAATGCTAGACTCCTCCATGTTCCGTTTTGTAGATACTTTATTTATTGAATCTCAAGTTGAATACGATTTAGCTGAAATCTAGTGTATGGGAATGATATGCGTCGAGTGAGTGATCTCCTCGTCGATAAAGTACGAGCAGAGAGGTACATACATATATGCATGCATGTACATATGTACTGTATGGTATGCCATGGAGCGGAACAGCTAAAGTACTTTGGGATTAGTATGTCCGGTTAGAGGTATGCCAGTATGATGCCAGTATGCCAGTTCTAACAATGTTCAAATGTATTTGCAGCTAGATAAAAATGTGTGTATTTCAAGAGCCACTGGCAAAACGCTACAGCTAATTAATTTCCATTAACAATTGTTTGTCGAATACTTTTCGGCTTTCGGCTATCGTTTAATCGTTTAATCGTTTAATCGGTTTTCGGTTTGGTTGGTTAGCTCTTAAGTACTACGTTTATCTGAGAGATATGAAGTTGTTCTGTGTTCTGTGTTAAAGCTATGAGAGTGGTGTAAACTTCAAGTTTATGTCTGGCGATATACATAGACACTCGTGTACATATAGAGTACATATAATATGTGTGTGTGTGTTGGTTCTAAACTCTGAAAAAGTGCAAACAGTGTGGCGTTAATATACGTCTATCAAATGTTCCGATTGCTGTTCTTTCTGATTAGTTGTACTCCTCCCAGCACACTGGCAAAATGTACTTGCAGCGAGTATTCTGATTATTGCAACATTTAGAATACATTTCCTGTTGAGAAGAATATCTGACTACAAAACTATAAATATATATATATATATATATATATGTGTGTGTGTGTGTGTATATATCTTATATGTATATCTGATATCCGTATGCCCCCCCCGCAAGCCCTAACAAAGTTTCACCCCTCTTAAAAAACTTCCAACTTCCCCTTTTTGGTTTATTTTTCATTTCACTAATTTGAAATTGGGACCAAGGTCTTTTCTGTCCTTAGTCGCAGTTTGCCATTGACTTGTTTACAGTCCCCTCCCGCCCCCCCCCCCCCCAACCCTCGCAAAAAGAGGAAATTGAAAACATGTTTCACTTTTTCATAGTATCTCCCCCGATGCCCATCCCCACCCCTATCGCCGCCTCTATCCCTCTAGCTTTAGCCCCAAACACTCTCCGACATTGTGGAAAAGTTTCCCAAGCTTTGCTGCAACTTTTTTTTTTGTGTGTGTTTCATTTTCATTTCACTGGAAAATATTGAGAGAAAAACTAACTTTCCTCCAGTGTGTGTGTGTGTCTGTGAGTGTGAAAATGAAACACTGCCCTTGCATTGATATTGTTATTGTTATTGTTATTGGTATAGTGTCTGTGTGTCTGTGTCCGGCTTTTATTCCTGCTATCAAAAGCCAACAAGCAGCTCGTATAAAATTGTACAAAACTTGAGGCTGAACTAAAACCTACATAAACAAATGCACACCAACGTTTCATGGGAATATTCCAAGGAATCGAAAGGAAGAACGGGAATCCCTTTCGCTTTCGGTAATCTATAATCAAAATGGGCTCTCAAAACAATTCTCCATCAGCTCAAATGTCTGTCTCCCAGCTCTGTACGTGCCCTCTGCCCTCTGCCCTCTGCCCTCAGTGTTCTTTGTGCTTCGTTTTGTATTTGTAATATCCGTATATAAGTTATATCTCTTTTGCTTGGTATAAAAAAATCCGTATAAAAATGTTTGCTTAACAAATTGTTTGTTTCGTTTCGTTTCGCTTCGCTTCGTTTCGTATCGTTTCTCCCTGCTACTCGTATAAATCTGGCTGTCAAAATTGTGTGTGTCTCGGTTTGCAAAAATTGATCGGTGTTGATTTTATAGTTTAGTTTTTGCTTACTCCTACATTTAATATTTAATATTTAATATTGTTTGTATGTGTGTGTGCACACTCGTATAAGTTTTGAATATATTGCAAACTGCTGCAAGCATCGATTTGCTTTTGTTTTGGCCTGTATTTGCTTGCGATTTGGTTGCGGCTGCAGCTGCGGTTGCGGCTGGGGCAAGAGCTTCGGCTAATGCATATATCAATTCTACTTTCCAGGAAACCCTTTGCCCCAGCAGCCGCAGCAGCCACCACGCCACATAAAAACCAATTAAAACTCCGTGTTGCGCTTCCCTTCAAGCCTCGAGTCGGGTCGGTTGGCTGTGCGCCCCTAGTAGCCGATCCTGCCCAGACGCCTGACTGGCAGCGATGTGGGCTCCGAGCTGGGCAGCTCCCCGCAGCGCTGCAGCCAGCTCCAGGCCCGGCCACACACGACACCGACTCCGGCCCACATTCAAAAGCACTGGCTACGCCGCTTTGTCGTCGTCGTGGCGGTGCCTGTACCCGTACCCGTACCCGTGCCCGTACCCGTGCCGCTGCCGCTGCCAGTGCATGTCGCCGTGCCCGTGCCCGTGCCCATGGTCATACTGGTCGATGATGTCAGAGTCGAGGTTCTGGCCGAGAGCGGGGGAGCAGCAGGCAGCAGCCGGGCCGTGTTCTATGACTTCTTCAGCTGCTGGCCGGAGCACGCCGAGTGTCCAGAGTGGCCGCACTTGGGGGTCCGGGACTTCTTCACCAGGAAGCACGTGAGGAACTCAATGGGCGAGGGCATCTTGCGGAGGCTCTCCTCCGAGCTGGAGCTCGACTGGTGGCTCTCCGAGCGCAGGTTGCTGCACTTGATCCGCTGGCCGCTGGCTCCCGGCCCCGTCTCCAGGGCGTGCCGGTAGTAGTTCTTGCAGCACTTCTTGGACAGATTGTACATGCGAACGGTGCGGTCGATGTTCTCGTCGTCCTCCTCCTCGCCGGCCTTCAGGTTCAGTCCCAGGCCGCCCACTCCCACGTCGTGGGACCTGGAGATGACCATGCCCAGGCCCTTTCTGACTGGGCCTGACTGACACTGACTCTGACTGACGGGCGGCTGTGGCTGTCCCTTGGCCTTGCTAGCCAAAGCGGACACGGAGGTCTCTGGATGGAGCTGTACGCTCTCTGGCAATTCCTGGTGCTCGTGATGCTCGTGGTACGCCGCCTCCTCCTCCTCGGGCTGCTCCTCCTCGGCGAGGTTGTTCTGCGACTCGTCGTAGAACTTGTAGCTCCTGTAGCGACTGTGCCGGCCCTGGTCCCAGCTGCCGCCGCCGCCGCGTCCTGTCCAGTCCGCACTGGCGGGCAGTGAGAGCTGGATGGTCGGGGAGCGATAGTACTGGCGATGCGGATGGAATCCCAGGCCGAAGTCGTCCAAGTACGACTGCGTGTGGATGTTGTCCAGCTCGTCGGCGACGCTCAGCAGAAAGGGAAGCGTCGACATGGTTCCGTTCTCCGTACACTCGGTACTGGCTACGTTTCTTTATTCGATGCTTTTTCACGTTTTCACTTTTCCAGCTCTCTCGCTCGCTCTCTCGCTCGCTCTCGCTCCCACTCTGCGCTCCCACCCACCGAAATGTAGGTATCTATGCTGCAGCGCTGGCGACGGCGACGGCGATGTCGATGGGGGCACTGGCACTGGCCCTGTCCGTGGGGATTAATCTCCCTCCCCCCTGGAAATGCACGCACACGGAAACGGACACAGATGCAGGCGGAGACACGCTTGGAGTGTTATTTGTTGCTATTTATTGTTCCCTAATGCGGATTCTGTTTTGTTTTATCTCTAAGGCAAAACTGCACTCGGCTCTGCGGCTCGACAGGGCTCCGACTGCACGGACTCGAAACAGAAACAGAACTGAACGCAGGCGGAAAATGCACTTGCCAGCAGGCCAGAACAGGCCAGAACAGGCCAGGCCCGACGTCGCATTTATGTTGATGATGATGATGTGGAAACTCCTTCGTACACACAGCCAGAGAGAGAGAGCGAGTCGCGTCGTGTCTCTCTCCCACTCTTCCCGAGCGGGTGCTCTGTCTCTCGGCTGTGTTTTGGTCACGCGCTCAGGAAAACCCGATGCAGTCGACGAGCCTTCTCCTCCTTTCGCCAATTGCCGCTGCAACGACTGGATTTGGGTTTATGTTTTGATTTCGCTGTGTACAAAGCGACGTATGCGTGATATGGCGAGGCGGTTGTACCACAGTACCAGAGAGGGCGGTAGGTGGTAGGGGTTGGGTTGCTTTCGTGCTCATTGTGGGGTTTTCCCTTTTCGCGCCTTGTTGTCATTAGTTGGCGCTTGCCTCCGTTTTGGCCTCCAGCGTGTCTGCAGCTTTTTTTTCTGAAGCGTGTCCCTGGATTGCAACGGCAGCGGCAGCGGCAACGGCAACGGCGAAGGACACAACATTGTTGCTGTCATGCGGCCCTGCCAGAGCCTGCCTGCAGCACTGTGGGAGGGCCAATGCATCTGTATACGAGCGAGAGAGAGTCTGCGTGTGGCTGTGTGCATCTGTGAGTGGCTTGGGTGCAAAATCCTAATGCGCAATAATTCATTGACTGTGGCTGGGTGGCTGTGCGAAGGCTGCGTGCTTGGCAACTGTTAGCCAAATCAATTGAGTTTCGACTCGTTTAGCGTCTGCATGGCAATATAACGATGAGCAATTGATTGCTGCCATATTGGTGTATATATAAAGTGAGGATTGGTTGGCAGTTGGAGCTGATTGTAGACCATTCAGGTGGGAAAGTTGGGAAAGGCAAGCAATCCACATGCAATAGTGGACTTGGAATTGGGATAGAGAGGCAGAGAATAGATAATTAACAGACCAGCAGCCTCTCGTGTGCTCTTCGCTTGCATCCCTTAATGGAGTTGCGTAATCCAAGCCAGAGTCTGTGCCACAATTCACTTTGCTGGGCATATATTTGCCCCTTTGGCCAGCACTCTATTGTAGCTCTAATCCCAGAGCCTAGGTTTAGGCTCCACAGCATGAGTTCAAAACAAGATAAAATGGAAGTGGAAGTGGCAATGGAAGAACCGAATTCAAGCGCAAATTACCCAGGAGTGCCAGAAGGCATCAAGCAGCAGTCAAGCAGCAAACCAAAGCCGTAAAAACTGCAGCAGGCAGCGACTCGAATTTCATGCGAGTAAGAGTATGCATATAGACAGCTATCCAGTGGCATGTGTGCTAGTGCTGTCTGTCCTGTGTGTCCTCTCTGGCTGTTGGAGACACTTAAGCCTGCGGCGAGCTCCTGGCGTTTGTGCCACTTATTGAGAGCAAAAGACAGGGCGGCAGGGCGACAGGGCAGGGCATAAATCTTTTAGCACTTATTTGACACAGTTTCAGCCAGGAGCACACACACACAGTGGACAGAGGACAGAGGACAGTGGGCAGAGGGCAGGGGCATGGACGTCAAGTGCTCATCAATCGGTCGCTCACTTCTGCTGCAACAATGCAAGCTGATGTCCATGCCCCTTGAAGCGGGGGAGCTGCCACAGAGGGTAGCAGAATGACAGACGACGGAGAATGGTGTGCCAGGGTGCCAGAAGAGCTGCCAGACGATGACAGTTGACGATAAGCGGTCGAGTGGCTGAATCCTAGTCGGCGGAGCCGCTCTCTTCCAGCCATGCTTGTGTGACTGTTGGGACTGCCTGCGGCTCGTTGTTGGCCCAACAAAGCGCCACAAAATGGCAGTGGGAAAACGGAAAACAGAAAACTGCAGAGAGAGCGGAGAGCGGAGAGAGAGGAGAGCGAGCGAGAACCAAAGCAGAGGCCACAGGCAGCACCACCTTCTTCTGTTGGCCTCATTTGACTTATGCCTTGCTCCTCCTCGCCTAATCCATTTAATTGCCACAATTGTGTGAAAGCCAAGCGCCCCTCGCTGCCCTGGCGGTGTGGCTGCCACATGTGGAGCGTGCGAAGATATTACGCATACGCCCCAATGATTTCCACTCACTTCATTTCTTCGGTTCTTCAAATATTCAGTTCCAATTTGCTGGCTAATGAAAATTCGTTAGAAATGCATTCGAATCAGCGATTATTCGGCCCACGCCAGCCATGTCCGTGTCCTTGTGCCACATTGAGGCACTAGCTGTCTGTCTGTCTGACTGACTGACGTCTCGTATCAAATTATCTATAAATTGCCATTGCCCAAGCACGCCATCAGGAGAAGGAGCCGTGGGCGGAGGCGGAGCAGCTGTCAGACCATCAGTTCGTGTTTCTGCGGATTGTTCCTTTTGCACCCGACTTATGTCGTGTGAAGTTGCTTTTTATATTCGATTGCAGCGAATGCGGATATACATTTGTATGTATATTTATGTACATGCATAGGCATTGCAACAGACACACAATTTACCAAAGAAAAAGAAGAACAGTGCCCAGAGCGCAGAGCGCAGAGCGCAGATCCCTCTGCCTCCTGCCAAGTTGTGTGCCTTTTGCCCGAGATTTGAATTTAATTTTGAGGTCAGACAAAGGCAAGCACTCCGCTCCAAGCTGCATGTGTTTGTGCCCCAAGTGTTGCATACATGAAAAAATGCAATAAATATTTAAATTACTATATCCACATGCAGCACGCAAATGGGAAACGAATCCTCCAGAGGCGGGCCGAGAGGAGCGGCGTGGAATGGAGCGTGGACGAGAAGAGTGGAGAGGAGTGAGCACTCTTGAGAAACTAGGCTAAATGTGGATCGCACTACAAAATAATTAAGAGAAATGTTGCAAAGAAATTGAAATGGGTGTCGAGTGGCCGAGTGGCAGGGGGCGCCATGAGGAATGCCTAAGAATTGGCAAGGGAATTCATTTTAGATTCATTCTGTTGGATAATTGTGGGCATTAAAAATTAAGAATGACAGATGCATGCACCCTCGTACGTGTCTATATATTAATTTAAATATATTTACAATTTGTAGTACTGCTACAGAATTTATAAACATGTTGCTTGCAGGAATACTCGTAGCACGAGTCTCGTACCTTTCTTTGCGATTTGTTTGTGGCTGAATTAAGGCCATAAGTTTTAGTGCTTGGCGTTCGAATGGAACACACTTGGCCCTGCTCTTTATGGGCACTTCAAAAGATGCTTGGCCTGAAGTGCTTTAGACAGCAACTTAGTTGATCCTTAGCAGATACTTTCCATGTGCTGTGTGGACTCTTAAAAGATACTTTGTAGTACATCAAACTACTCATACGGCAGCTCAGCCCATCCCAATTGTTGCCACGTTCTCTATGTTTTTTCTTTCACTCTCTTCAGTCTTCAGTGTTCGGCTCTTCTCTTTTTTGTCTCCCCCCCACAGCTGAAATTGTTTTTTATTTATTTGCATTTATTTAATATTTAAAGCTTTACATTTTTGCACAACCAACGAGATTCCAGCAACAAACTAAACAACATCCCGCCTCAGCCGAACCGAAAAGCAATTTATATTAACAGCAACAAAGCAGCAGCAGAGCAGCAACAAAGTGAACCACAGCCACAAAAACAACAAACAACAGCAACAACAATTCAATGGGCAGCGGGGCAGACAACAATCGTGTCAAGTTCAACAAAAGCTTCACCCGCAGCTCCATTCAATCGCTTCGCTTCGGCTTACAAGTTTTTACATATAAATTTCATGGCACGCACAGAAAACCGAAAACCGAAAATCGAAAAACCTGTTAATGCGTTTGGCCAAAACAAAAAAGATACGGATACCAGCAGCAGAATAGCAGCAGCAACAACTGTGGCACAGTGCACCCACGCGAGCTGCGAAAGAGAAATAAAAGAGAGTTTGGGAAGAGACATAGACCCGGGGGAAAGAGCAAGCTTGAGTTTCGGAGAGCTTTGGGATGAAAGGGCTGAGCTTACGCTGGGGAAGAATGATTCAATGGTAACACTGAGATGGTAATTAAATAAAGAGAATGAGAAGGGAAATCAGGCAAACTTTAATCCAGAATGGATCCAGACACCCACAGGAGAAGGGCATAGGGGGAACAATATACGGCTGTGTGTTCCTTGATGGATTGTGGCAGTATCAGAACACTTTGTCCCTTGGCATTGACACAAAAGGGCTTCATTTTGGTTGGAATAAAAAACCTCAATGCCTAATGACCTTCTGGCCCGAATATCAAATGGAAACTGCCACCTGAACTGGTGCCATTAATAACCGAATCCATATCCTTGGCCAAATCTATTCAATTGGATTAAGTGCATCATTAGACGCTTTCCATATCCGCTGGGACACCACAATCTGTTTGCAATGGGCACACGGACACCCTCCACTGAAATACGGAGCCACATGGGGTAACTACGCTCTGCGGCACTCCAGTTCCAGTTCTCTCCAGTTACCTATATCCCCTTCTCTCTCACTCAATCTCTTGCTAATATTATTTGCCCTTTTCCACTGCAGCTCTCTTCACATACAAATCATCACACCCATAGGCATACCCTCGCCCCTGCAAAAGGTCAGAAAATGGAGAAAAATATGTTAAAAACTTGCACTAATTTGCTAATGAGCCGCCCATCCATAATTTAGCTGGCATAAAAGTATGTGTTAAAATATTACAAAAGCAAAAAGAAAATAAAAGTCGAGCAACTAACTTTTAAAAGCCCTCAGCAAGCTCTCAGCAGCGTTGCGCGTGCGCGCTCTGACTCGACGACACACGCTCCCTCTCTCTCTCTCTCTCTGTCGTCTCTCTTTGGGAGATCGCAGGGCTTTTGGCCAAAAATAAAACCTACAACCTGCCGAAAGCCATAAGTCAAAGCATTGTCATCGCCGTGCTGTGGCTGCTGCCCCGGAGCTTGGCCTGAACTTTGCCAGTCGTTTGCGGTGGTTCCGAGCGGTGCGTTGGGCCAAAGAAAAGATCTCTCGTCTCCACACGTCTCTCAAGAAATTTCCCACTTGCTCGTACGCGTACTCGCGGCGCCAACAACTCAATTAGAATGTACAGTGAAAATTTGTGCGCTTTTCGTTGATTCATTTCGCTTTCAGTTCCGGACCGGACCCATTCACGATTCACCCACCAGTCGCGTGCTGGCATTATTTCAAATGTGCAGCTGATGGTATCGCGAGCCAAATACCTCGAACACCCCCACCACCCAGTTACAGGGGCCGGACCCCCATCTGAACATCTAGATCCAAGCCAAAACGGTAGATTCCCATGCCCCCCGCCCCCGACCCAGCCAAAACCATAGAGTACAGTACGTGTGTGTGTCTGCTGGTCCGGTGTGGGCCGAGAATCCAATAAAAATGTACCACAATTAACGCAAAGTTGTCACTTGCTCGCCGATGCCTCAGTGCGGAGGACCGACCATATACCATACCTACGATTCGTACCATCCAAAGTGTTGCTTGTGCATTTGTGTGAATTTTGTGATGCGACCCAATTAGCCAGCGGCAGCAGCAGCGGCAGCAGCAGGCGAAAAAATTAACAGAAAATATTTTAATTATATCAGCTGATGGCAGAAAAAAGCTTTCACTGCACAACAAGCAAACCCGTTTTCATATTTTAAATATACTCGCACAGGCGAGGGACATAATAAGATATAGTAAAAGACGGCAGCGAACCA
The DNA here is from genome assembly GCA_018150885.1 of Drosophila tristis. Classification (NCBI taxonomy): domain Eukaryota; kingdom Metazoa; phylum Arthropoda; class Insecta; order Diptera; family Drosophilidae; genus Drosophila; species Drosophila tristis. The sequence continues at coordinate 736,773 of JAECWT010000001.1, forward strand.
ACGGCAGCGGCGCTTCGCATTCGGCAACTTGTTTATTTCAAAATTATATATAACAAAACCACAACAACAACAACAACAACAAAACCAGAAACGAGTATCTTATAAATAGTGCGCTTTGTTTCGGCACACACAACAAAAGCAGAAGCAGAAACAAAAACAACAGCAACATTCGACATCGACAGCAACACCTCAAACTCAAACTCAACACCAACAAAATTCCAACAACTCCAACAAGAAGCGGCTCTGCTCTGCTCGGCTCGGCTCTGCTCTGCTCTGCTCAGCGCTCCCTTGACGTAGGTCAGGCCAAAGCTCTCCTCTATCAAAAACAAAAGTTCCATTTCATACAGCCGGCTTTTGAGGGAGCAGACACACTCGAGAAGAGTCGAAGACTCAACAAGAGAGGCAGAGAGATTCATTTTTATTAAAGAGCATCGGAGCGACCCATGGGTCTCTGATTTGATCTGTGCAGATGCTCCCATCAACGACACCGAAAATGCTCCACTGGTCTCTGATCGTCAGCGCCCTGGGCGTCTGCGTGGCGGTCCTGGGCGGCTACTGCGGCTGGTCTCTGTTTCCCAATATGGTCCACAAAAAGGTGGAACAGGTGAGTCCAACGAAAGGGAGCCTTTCTTATTACGAGACAACCTAGAGGTAGGCTGTAGATTTGCTTTGGCTTACCTCACCTTTCATTATTAGCAACCAGACAAAGTTTCTTTACCTTAAATATTAGCAAAGATTCTCCCGCTGGACAGCAAACAAGTGGAACTTTTGTTGACTTTAAAGAGTAAATATTGAAGCCACTAAGCCACGAAGTGTGCATAGAACAAGTGGGATAATCGCATGCTCGTGTGTGGACAGTAGTTAGTCAGCCTCTTGATGACTCAAAGAAAGTTCAGGGAAGAGAATAATGGCTAATAATTAAATGGCTATACTAGGGGGAAACGGGTGTCCATGCAATGCCAGACCGGAATTGGAATTGGCCTACCAATCCATAGCTCTGATTCCTGTGGTCAATGGTTGATCCACTACACCCATTATAATGATAACTGATTACAAAATCGGATAGTTACGACAGCACCATGCGACAGTCACGACAACCAAACATTAATCTGCTTATCCGTAATGACATCGGTCAATGAATGACACAGCAGCAGCTGTCAGTCCCCAGCAGTCCCTCCCCACGCTCTAACCAATCTGCTGCCCCGAACAAGTGCAATTCAGTCCCATCTACCCCCCATGTATGTACATTGTACATGAAATAATTACATGGAAATATTCCCTTTGGCCTGCCCAGAATAGATTCGTGGATGCCCAAGGGTCACGCTTTAGCAGAATGCCAAATGCCAAATGCAAATGCAAATGCAATTGAAATGCAAGGCAAGGCAGGGCAATTGCGCAAGGCAATGAATTAATTCGTTAGTTAAATGGATTTTATAGCCATTATTGCACTAGCCGTGCCATTTGAGCCAAAACACTTTGTTCTTGTCCCTCAACGCACTTTTTATTTATGGCCATTGCGAGCATTTTGAAATGCGTGTCATTGGGCATTTTCGAGTGGTGAGTGCGTGACACGAAGCCCATTCTCATTCAGTGGAGGTATCGTGAGATAAGATCTATCCCTTTTCTATATGTGTGGCAGAGTGTGACAGGTTGCCCTTCGTTTGTGAGTCACGAACAGGGGGAATACGTGACAAGATTGGCCGAAGAGCCCTGCCCTCTGTGACTCTTGAGAAGGGGATCGTAACGTGAGAGAAGATTCCCTCAACTATGACTCCACTCACGCTCCCTGCTCTGGGCACGCGCTCGCTGGCTGGCTGGTTCAAGCGTGAAATCTTCGCCGAACATTGTCAAGGGAAGGCAAGGCGAAACCCCCAACCAACTAGGCAGTGTACCACCACACAAGGCACTTGAGTTGACTTTGAGCTTAACTTTTGTCTCTTATTTTTATTGCAATTAGAATGCAAACAGAAACTTTAATCTTTTTCGCTGTTTGCTCTTTATTTTAATTGTTGGAGCCGCGCAAAGTTAATTGCCCTTTTTGTGGTTTCTGCTTTGGCTATGGTTTGTCATGCGGCCGTCATGTCACCCAAGGCACAGGGACAGGGACAGGGTTAGGCCCGAAAATTGTTTTATGGCCCATTGTTAGCAATGAACTTCCGCGTGTTTTTCGAGACTCAGATGTGATCTAGAATGGCCAGCACAACACAGCACGAAAATGGGAGCCTTCAACTTTGAGTTTGGAGCGTGGTCCTTGCAGTGGAATGGCTTATGGCAGCCACCCGCAAGCCAGTAAACCATAAGCCATCAACCGTCCAGCATTTCTATTTGTAATTCAAATGCAATCGCCAAAGTCAAACACACAAAAAACAAAACACAAACAAACGAGCCATGAATCGAAAACGAAAACGAAATTGAAATTGAAATTCAAAGCAATTGAAGTGGCGATTCGATGGTCAACAAATGGTGTTGTGCAATTTGGCCCGCCAGCAATGCCAAACAGTCGCAGCAGCTCTCTGCAAAGGCGTCTTTGCGGCTCTACGAAAATAACAATTATGCATGCGCCTCTTTGACCCAGCACATTCTTAGACTCGACGAAATTTAAATTTTAGCCACGTTTTCCTGTGACTTGTCGCCATGCCAAAACTGTTCCATTTCGCAACAATTATTTGTGTGATTTTCGGAATGAATTTCAGGCCATTGTCAGTGGTGGTCAGTCGGGGTCTGGGTCTGGGCCTATCTTTGCCAGCGGGCAGCAGGCAGCTCTTGAGGCTATTCAAACGTTTTCTCTGATCGTTGCTGCGTACATTTATATGTTTGTGCATTGACCTTGAAATCTGCTTTAGTCATAGCCACCATATGGATTCGAATATTCTTCAATTGTGTCCAGCATCGAGGGGCAGACGGCGCATAAAATTATATTGCTGGTCATGTTTTGAGCTTGTTTTTCGGTTGCCTTCATTTGATGTTTTGCCAATTGTAAAAAGTTGTAAATTAAAAACAAAATGGAAGGTCAACGAAACCTTTTTTTTGAACATGAGATATATATTTTCCAATATATTCCAAGAACACTACGCCGAATCAAAACCGATTTGTTTTCATTAAGTGAAATGCGAAATTAAAGCAAATACTTCCCTTGGTCATTGCTCTGTCAGCTCTCCGCTCTCATCGATAATTAAGAAGGAAAAAATAACAATAACAATAGCTAAAATCAATTGCACTGCCCCAAGAGAGTTGCAGATTGGGAGGTGCTCAAAACAGGTTTGGACTCCGCTTCGCTGGGAGATTGAAGTTGATGATTTTGATTTGATTTTTATGGCCACTACTGCGTCATTAGATGTCATAAACAAGAGGCTGCGACGCGTGATAAACAACATTAAAATGTTGTTTAATAAATTCAAGTATAATTAAGCTGGGGCATAGAGGAAAAAAGTGAATTAAATGTCATAGAAATGAACAGCAAATTAATTAGGAATATTCCGAGAAGCGAATTTAAAGTAAATCTTAACATTCTGCTCTCCGTTTTTTCTATCCCATTCCGCGATAGAGTGTCATTTTAGCCGATGGCTCGGAGCAGTACAAACGCTTTGTGAATCTGCCGCAGCCGCTGAACTTCAAGGTCTACATATTCAATGTGACAAATCCCGATATGATACAGCACGGCGCCATACCCATAGTCGAGGAAATTGGACCCTATGTCTACAAGTAAGAATAGATCCACGCACAGCGATCGGATATCGAATACTACTAATCGATCTTGCAACTCCACAGACAGTTCCGCCACAAGAAGGTGAAGCACTTCTCGCGCGACGGCTCCAAGATCACCTACGTGCAGAATGTGCACTTCGACTTCGATGCGGATGCCTCGGCGCCGTACACCCAGGACGATCGCATTGTGGCCCTCAATATGCACATGAATGTAAGTAGCAGAGCACAGAGCCATGGAGACTAGAACGTAGTCCGGCCAAATCAAACATGCAACGTAAATGACTTGAATCGATGTACAAACAATTTTGATAATCAATTTGCAGGCATTTTTACAAGTGTTTGAAAGAGAAATCACAGACATCTTTCAGGGGTTCGCCAATAGGCTGAACTCCCGCCTGAATCGCACGCCCGGCGTGCGAGTCCTGAAACGTCTCATGGAACGTATTCGAGGGAAACGTAAAGTAATTTTATTCACTACTAATTTTATCGAGAGTACAGCAGAAACCCCTGCCAACTGGTGATGGTCTACACATATCTATATGGGGAGTTGAGTTGTTTAAACCATTACTGAACCCAGAAGTCTGTGGTCTGTGCAAAGATTTACTCACGTTTACTGACATGCCTTGGTCTCTGACTTAACTTAATGGGTAATGGCTTTTCTACTGGCACTTTGATGGCGCAAATAAGCGAGATACCATCTCTTAGCTGTGCTTGTCTTTGTTCTGCTTTTATTATATCTTTTATTGTTTGTTTTTGGTTTTGTTTCTGTTTTATTAATTATGATTTTACCCCAGAGGTGCGTCACGGATATCGGATATGGGGGAATTGCCTGCCGAGCGACAGCTTCTAGCAGTAATTAAGTTGATGGCTTTTTTTTTGGTTCGTTGATTTATTTCGCAGCCCAACAGTTCTGGGTGTGGGTTAGGTCAGGATCGAATGAAGTTTTTTGGGGCTTTAAATGACACTTAAATATGCGACATTAGTTGGGGGAAATTTGGGCAAAGACGTAAATATTGTATAACGAAATGGAGAGTGAAACAAGCACGTCCCTTAGACCCCGCCCCACCCCATTTCAACAGTTTTTAGGTGAGGAATGCAAAATAAGAATGAATGAAGCATCTAATGAACTGCAATTTTATAGCGCCCTTTAGCTGGGTTCACGGCATCTTGATCAGCATCATTGAAGATGTGAAAGTAAGTTGAACAACATCCTGCAACCTCCTCCAGCCACCTCCTCCGAAAGCTTTGCAAGCGTAACATTGACTCAAGCTTCAGACTTCGAAACTCAAGATCATCCACATCAGACAGACAGGCAGACAGACAGACAGATCGGACAGACAGATGGACAGACAGACTGACAGATCGGACAGACAGACAGATAGAACAGCAAAATTTTGATTGGCATTCACCTTGTGGTGGATCGATCTGTGGCGTGTTGATATATGAACTCCCCCTCGTCTATGTAAATAGTTTGATAAATTGCCGCGATGTTTTGAAATGCGTTGAGAGCCAAGGGAACAAAAACGGCAGCTGAAACCCGATTGATTGGGGGATACATCAATTTTCACACATTTGAACATAACATAATTAATAATAACAAATTGTAGCTTGTGCTTTACTACTATAAATAAACAATACACAATATTTATGGCCCCGCCTACCCGCTAATGCTTGATGCCTGCCTGCCTGCCTGCCTAACTTTGCCTTACTTTGCCCTACCTTAACCTGCCCTGCCTTGCCTTGCCATGCCGTGCCGCAGTAGCCATTACTTGCCCAATTAATTCCTACGGAATTCACACACTCTTTCAGTCCGTTTTGCAAATCTCCGAGAACGATCCGGGACTGGCGCTGCTACTGGTCCACTTAAATGCCAATCTGAAGGCGGTGTTCAATGATCCTCGGTCCATGTTCGTGCACACCTCCGCGAGGGAGTATCTGTTCGATGGAGTGCGCTTCTGCATCAATCCCCAGGGCATTGCCAAGGCCATCTGTAACCAGATCAAGGAGAGCGGCTCCAAGACCATACGCGAGCAGAGCGACGGCAGCCTCGCCTTCTCCTTCTTCGGTCATGTGAGCATCAGCGTGTCGGAGCAAACCAAAGAATCTTTTTTAAACTTTCCATATTACCCCGTAGAAGAACGGCTCTGGTCACGATGTCTATGAGGTGCACACGGGCAAGGGAGACGCCATGAAGGTGCTGGAGATCCAGAAGCTCGATGATTCGCACAATCTGCAGGTGTGGCTCAATGCCAGCGGCGAGGGAGAGACCTCCGTCTGCAATCAGATAAATGGCACCGATGCCTCTTCGTATCCGCCGTTCCGGCAGCGCGGCGACTCCATGTACATCTTCAGTGCGGACATCTGTCGGTCCGTGCAGCTCTTCTACCAGGCGGACATCCAGTATGAGGGCATTCCCGGCTACCGCTACTCCATTGGCGAGAACTTCATCAACGACATCGGACCCGAGCACGACAACGAGTGCTTCTGCGTCGACAAGCTGGCGAATGTGATCAAGCGAAAGAACGGCTGCCTCTACGCGGGCGCCTTGGATCTGACAACCTGCTTGGGTGAGTGACAGTCGCAGTCAAAGTCGCAGTCCCAGTGGGAGGGGAAGCCAATCTATCGATGAGATCGAAGGCTGAGATTAAATTCCGAATGGCAGTGGATCGATCAGATATCCCGCTCTATAGTTTCCTCAATCGTAAACCTAAATTCAGCATTTCAAGATTACATCGCATGGAAAACTCCGCTGTTATTCCTATTTAATACAAAGAATTTCCAAACTATTTGTGTTTACGATTCAGCTATCTGTTATCTCTCGCCTATCTGTAGTTCCTCATGTTATTTCACACTAGAAGCTGAATTTTAATACCAAATGCGAGTAGATGCCACATAAATTAACTAGATCAAAGACTCCTGTGGTGCTCTGCTGGTTTTGTGTGGGTCCATCAGCTTGGAGATGATATTTGTAGGTGATATTTGAGGTGATATACTTGTAGGTCAGCCTGTCCTCTGATCACCCATTGGATCCCATTGGACCGGCTAGAGTATTGCCATCTTCGCTTAGTTGTTTGGCCCCTCCGTCACGGCTTCTTCCGTAGCTTCTACTTGCCGATAATTTAAGTCTGATTTAATTTAATTAGCCTTTTATTTATGTCGATAGTTTAGCCATTTGACAGTTTGTTTTGTTTTTTATTATGAACACTTAACTCAAATGCTAACGACTGAATCTCTCATTAATTCCTACCCTCATTAATTGGAGCAAAGCCGACGCACAGCCAAATGGTAGATAATTCCTAAAAATATATCGACAACTATAGTCGGGATCTTCATTATAATTTTCGTTTGACTTGATGGGTTACCGGAAATATTTGGAATGATATTTGACAATTTATCTGCTATTCATTGTTTTGTAGAATTTGTTGTTTTGTTATGCAAATGAGTCTGGCCGTTGTATTGTGTGTTGTCTTATGGCGATTAACCGGCCATTCCGGCAGAGCAAAGAACTCCCCCAAGGCGCTCCAACAGCCCATCTGTCATCGAGTGGCTCTGGCTGTGGCTGTGGCTGATGGCGGTGGTAAGAGCAGATTACCCGAGTAATTACAAGGCGAGAAATACCCAAATAAAGCGCAAAGACTGTCCGAGGGAATGTACAATACTCGAGCGATTGTGCTTTGAGTGGGGGGATCCAATTCTAGTTTGGGTTTAATGCGACTTCTATGCTAATTCTCTGAGGAGAAGTGCAAACCAAAGGCATCAGCATCAACACTCGCAGCTAATCAAATTCAAATTATGCGCCAATAAACCGTACAACAAAATTAAGCAGAAATAAAAATCTGCTAAGCACTGAATAGCATGGAAGATTTCCATACACACGCGCTCAAGCCCCAAACTGACAAATTGCAAGCGATTTTGGATAGGACTTTGATTTAGATTCAGATAGAGATGGAGATGAAGATGGAGATGAAGATGAAGATGGAGATGAAGATGGAGATGAAGATGAAGCTGAAGATTCTGTGTGGGCTGGCTTCGTTCTGCGTTTGATCTTCTTCGATTGTTTAATTTCTTAATTAACACTCGAGTTTGAGAGGAGGCAAAAAACGTAACGAACGTTTATCTTCACATTTGGAATCCAGTTCTCCACCGGGCGGGGAGGGCACTGCGCATTTGAAATCAAAAGTGTTGCCTTAGAGTCGGACTTAATTCATCTACGAGGGGGCACACAGCTCGCAATGAGCCCCACTTCATCATGAAGTTCTCGAGTGCCCGAGTGAACGAACGCTCGACAAATTGAAGCATTCAATTCTGACTTATACCATACCCTTGGCAGTGAGGGTATTGCGATTCAAGAGCGACCATGCCATGCTGCCATGCCTGCCATATAGTCTCAGTTTTCGCTGGAGCATTGTATCTGCAAGGGTAGCTAGATCTTCGACTTCCCATCATGGCCTTTCCTTCTTGATCATATTTTTTTGTGGTGTTTTTTGTTTGGGTGTTTGCCGATCGCGCACGTTTCCAACTTTAGATTCCTTTGCTTGAGTTCATAATTTTTTTGTTGTTTAATTGTTGAAACGTGAGTTAACAGTTTCTGTAATGAGCATTTGGAATACATAGTTCCATATCTGATGAGGAAATTCTTGCAAATTGGTTCAGGCTCTGCCACCAGAGCCATCCCAAGTGCTTGAGTAAATAAATAAATACACAAAGTTGTTGTTTCTGGCAAAACGTGAGCCGAGCGACGAGAGGCTCAGCCGCAGCTTCCGCAACTCTCTAGACATATTCTGTGAAATATTTTCAATTAATTTAATTGAATTAAATGTAAGTAGCTCGCCGCCGTAAAGGTCAGGCAGTACCGTGTTTTTTTTTTTGGTTTTGTTTTGTTTTATTTCAACATTGTAAACAGAATAATTAATATTGGCTTGGAATGGAATGGAATGCATTGACACCCCCAAGGAGCTGGTTATGCAAATGAAGATATTCCCCCTATATCGTATATACACTCGTACTTAATAATTGTTTTCGTATAGATGCCCCTGTTATACTGACGCTGCCGCATATGCTGGGCGCCTCGAACGAGTACAGAAAAATGATTCGTGGCCTCAAGCCAGATGCCAAAAAGCACCAGACCTTTGTCGATGTGCAGTCGGTAAGTTGCTTCTCGAATGGCCGCCGAATGGCATGCCATGCTCGTAAAAGAGGCTCAATTTATTGGTATTCCATTAGCTGACGGGCACGCCCTTGCGGGGCGGCAAGCGGGTTCAGTTCAACATGTTCCTCAAGAGCATCAACCGCATTGGCATTACCGAGAACCTCACCACAGTCCTCATGCCGGCCATTTGGGTGGAAGAGGTAAGTGCCCCGGCAACAGAGCTCCAACAAAACCTTCGATAGCTTATCTCTCGTGTATTGTGTACTCCTGCAGGGCATCCAACTCAACGGGGAAATGGTGGCCTTCTTCAAGAAGAAACTAATCAACACACTCAAAACGCTCAACATCGTGCACTGGGCGGCACTCTGCGGGGGCGTGGGCGTGGCCCTCATCAGCCTGCTCTACTATCTCTACCAGAAAGGCCGTGGCAAGGAGGCTCCTCTCAAATAGAGATTATGTCTTCTGAAGGGAGCTGGAAGAGCTGCTAGAGCTGCTAGAGCTGGTGGAGCCAGTGGAGCTGCTGGAGCTGCTGGAGCTGGTACTTGTTATTAAATGCTTGTAAAGATATGTATCTATGTTGTGCTACCCTTTGTTTACGAATTTGTATATAATTTATTTGTTAAATGTGATTCTATTGTATTGTGATTTAGCCTACTAAAAACCTACCATAAACTAAAAATGTTGTTGAATTAAATTGTGAAGATGATATTGATCTTTGCGTTTAATTCTTGGAAGTGTATTCCCAGGCTTTGCTTGGATATTTCATTAGAGTAGTCTTCCAAGGACCGCAACTTAGTTGTTGACCACAAAAAGCACTTTGCTGCAAAGCCTTGATCTAACCGCCCCTCCCCGCTCGGCAGTGACTCAAGTTCAAGATCCACTAATGAGGGAATGCGCGTATTAAAAGTATTAATCAATCAGCAGCAGTTTTCGGCCCCACAATTTGCCAAAGACGCATATTAAAACACAGTTTATATTGCACAAATTGGCTATAAAAAAAGGCAGCTAAAGCAAAAATAGTTTTCGACTTGGGCAAGCCCAGACAAAAAGGCTAAAACTATAGCCCAAGACCAGGTTCAAGCCCGAACCGATTGACCAATTCCGAGATGCAAACAGAAATATTTCCCCCGAACTGTAGTATAAACAATGCTGTCCAAGGTATTTTGTTTGCCTTACAATGCGACTGAGATTGAGACACCCGAGACGGAGAGCGAGACGAGGTCCGAGCTGGGTCTGGTACTGGCACTGGGTGGGGTTTTGGCAATGCTGTTTGATTGACAGCTGCGAATCGCGACTGTCAATGGATTGATTGAGACTTACGAGGCGATTAAAAACGCGTGAAAAATGCTTGCGCCTGCTCAGGTGGATCGGCTGGCTGGCTGTTCTCTCTGCCGATAAATATTTGAAATTAATTTCATTAGCCAAATGACCAGCTAATGGCTGGCTGCCTGACCGACTGCGGAACTTTCTAACTTTAATTTTGATGGTTGAATATTCGTATTTTATTCATGGTGTTGCTGCTGCTGCTGCTGCTGCTGTTTCCCTTCTTTTGGGGGTTCTTTCTGTCGGAGAACCTTTTAAGCTCTGGTCATAGTAATTATGCAATAGCCAGGCAGCCACACACAACCAGTTTGTCGCTGTCGTCGTCAGAGACGTCGCCGGCGTCATATTCAAATTGACTTTAGGCTGAAGATGCGACCGCTCGCTGGCTCAGTCGTCAACGAAACGCGCAAACGCACGCAGCAGCTTCAAGCTGAAAAAAACGCCTCACCCATACAAAGACAAAGCCAAAGCCCAAGCCCAAGCCCAAGCCCAAGCCGAAACGGGAGCGTTTCACGCGTTTAAAAACGCTTCGCGTGTGAAGGGAAATTTAAAATTTAAATGAAGTAAGGATCTCCGCTCCACTGTTCTGTGCTCCAAATTCTGCCGCGTGGTGTTCTATATAAGAGTGAGACTCGATTCGGATCGTTTGTCAGATCAGTGCGAGATGTCGAAGCAGTCGCTTGTGCCCCTCCTAGTCCCCCTCCTGCTGCTCGTTGTCTGCCCCTTGGGGCGGGTGTCGGGCAAGATCTTCGAACGCTGCGAGCTGGCCAAGCTGCTGCAGCATCGGTTCGGCCTGTCGTCTGCGCAGGTGGCGAGCCTGGTGTGCATTGCCCAGCACTCGAGTGACCTGAACACGGCGGCCTTCGGCGGCGGCACTGGGCCCGGAGGCGGCTCCCATGGCATCTTCCAGATCAGCGACGTCTACTGGTGCTCGCCGCCCGGACAGGGTGCGGGCTGTGGCTTGAGCTGCGCCCGCCTGCGGGACGATGACATCGCGGACGATGTCCTGTGCGTGCGGAAGATCTATGCGGAACACCAGAGGATCTCGGGCGATGGATTCTCCGCGTGGCAGGCCCACAACGCGTACTGTCGCCAGGACGCGGCCTCCTATGTGGCAGGATGTGGCGTCGGGGTCAGCGGAACAGCTCTCTCGGTGGCTGCCTCCTACCAGCACGCGCAGCAGCTGCAGCCGAACCACTACCAGGGACAAGCGCAGTTGGCGCTGGCTCCCGTCCAGCGCGTCCAAGGAAAGATCTACAGTCGGTGCGAGCTGGCCCAGGAGCTGTACTACCAGCACAAGCTGCCCATGCCCCAGATACCCACGTGGGTGTGCATTGCGCAGCACGAGTCCTCCTTCAACACGGCGGCAGTGGGTCGCCTGAATGCGGATGGCAGTGCGGATCACGGACTGTTCCAGATCAGCGATCTCTTCTGGTGCACCAACGAGCGGCGCGCGGGAAAGGGCTGCCATGCCACGTGCCAGCAGTTCCTCGACTCCAGCATATCGGACGATGTGCAGTGCATACGCAGGATCCATCAGGAGCACACCCAAATCTCGGGCGATGGCTTCAATGCGTGGACTGTCTACAGGAGGAACTGCCTGGATCAGCACTACGAGCAGGTGGCGGCCTGCTTTGCCAAGCCACAGGTGATCGCCAGCCATCCAAATGCCATTGGGGGGGCATCCGGCTCCCCCGTCAAGTCCAAGGTCAGCTATGCATATCAATTCGGCCAGCAGCAGAACAGCCAATCAGCCAATGTGGCCAATCAATACTATAAGCCAGCGCCTCCCGTGCTCTCCTACCAGCGCGAGGGCGTGAGCTATCAGGGCAATCCCTTCCTGAGGCCACCACACGCTGCGCCTCAGCGTGTAGCCCAGCCCCACCCCAATGCCATTGGCTTCGGCGGCAAGGGGAGCCAGAGCACAGCCAATCCCTTCTTTGGTCACAAGCAACCACAGCACACAGCACACAATCAGCAGCAGTATCAGTATCAGTATCTGCACAGCACAACACCAGTACACTCCACACAGTCGACACATAGCACAGCAGTAGCCACATCCACACACACATCCACATCCCGGACGGGTACGGGTTCGGGTTCGGGTAAAGTTTACAAACGCTGCGAATTAGCCCAAGAGTTGTATTTCTCACACAAATTTCCCATGCAGGATATAGCCACCTGGGTGTGCATCGCCGAGCATGAGTCCTCCTTCGACACGGCAGCCGTGGGGCGCCTCAATGCGGACGGGAGTGCCGATCATGGGCTGTTCCAGATCAGCGATCTCTACTGGTGCACTCACGGAGAGGGAGGAGGCAAGGCCTGTCGCATTGAATGCGACCGCCTGCTGGACTCTGACATCTCCGATGATGTGAAGTGCATTAGGACGATTCACGAGGAGCACACGCGGCTGTCGGGCGATGGCTTCAATGCCTGGACCGTCTACAGCGGGCACTGCCGACACCAGAGCTTGGCCCTGTTGAGTGACTGTTTCGGTGGCAATGAAATAAAGGAGGCGCAGAAGCCGAGTCCGTATGCAGAACGGCCGCAGGTGAAGCCAAAGCCGGTGATTGTGGATAAGACTCAGCAGAAGATCGCTGCCAGTCATGGATATGCGGGCAACCCGTTTCTACAGCACCTACTGGCAGTGAAGACCCCGCAGGGATCTGCTCAGCAGCTTGCCCCCTTAAGCACTCCAAAAGAGAAGCCTTCTCCATCCTCAAGCCCAGCCAGTTTTCCAGCGACAAAGCCCAACTACGACCACAATCCCTTCCTTAAGGCTCCTGGCTCACCGCGTCCGTCTGCCACTTCTTTGCAGACTTCTGTGCAGATAAAACCCAATGAGAATCTCTCCTATGCCCAAAACCCATTCCTCCACCCCCAGGCACTGGCAAGGCCAGTCGTGCCTGCTCGAGTATCCGTACCCGCAGTCAAGCCCTCAGCCTCAACGAAGTCGCCACAGCATGTAACCAGACCATACATCAGCAGCGACAGCTTCCGCAATGAAGTGATCAAGTTTACGGCCACATCTTCAGCTACAACAACAACAACAAAGCGCCCCATAACAACAAAAACAACAACAACAAAGCGCCCCATAACAACAGCAGCAACAACAACAAAGCGCCCCATAACAACGACTACTAAGAGCACTGCCAAGCCAACTGTGAGAGCGACATGGGCATGGCAAACTTCCGCTAAAACAACGACACGCCCCCCGTCGCCAACGAGAGCTACAACAACACGTAGTAGCTCAACGGCAAGAAGCACCACACCCAATCCGAAAACAACAACAAGACCTGTCACTCGTTACCAAGCAATAACGAAACCTACCACTCGTTCCACGTCAACAACACGTCCAGCCACAACGCTTCGAACTGTGCCTACCACCCGCCCATCAACAACAGCGAGACCTATAACGCGTTATACAACTGTAACTAAGCCATTGACTCGTTCCACAACGACAACATCCCGTCCAGCTACAACAACTCGCCCTGTTACCAGCACTCGCCCATCTGCCTCAACCAGATATACGACACGGTATACAACCAGAACTACAAATCGCACAGGACCCACCACTCGTCCAGCTACAACAACTCGTTCAGCTACAACAACTCGTCCAGCTACAACAACTCGTCCAGCTACAACAACTCGTCCAACTGCAACAACTCGTCCAGCTATAACAACTCGTCCAACGGTACCAACGAGATCTACAACTCGCTATGCTGCCGTAACGAAAACCACCCAACGCACTACAGCGAGACCAACCACTCGTTACTCAGCCAACACTCTCTCGAGCACCACCCCGAGGCCGTACCTATTCACATCGACAACAACAACAACAGTACCGAAGAGTTCTACCACGGCAGATCCATTTAGTCATCCTTTCTTCCAGAAATTCAAGGCCAAGTTTGAAAATACTCCCGCTCCTGTTGTACAGAACAAGAAACCCACGACAGCGGCACCCACGCGTCAAAGCCAGAGCAACACCAGCACCAGCAGCAGCAGTCCGTACTACGCCAAGTATCAGGAGAACAAAGCCAAAGTGGCAGCCAAGACAGTTTTCTCTTACGGAATTGGCCAGAATCGAACGACAACGAAGCGACCTGAGGGTCCAACAACCCAAATAGCATCAAGAGCGCCACAGTCCCCCTTCGACGTGTATCTAAATTGGAACAAAAACTAATGGGCTGCAGAGAGCTGACGGGCGTAATGGAGGGAATGGGGCTATGACACTTTTAAGAATTGTAAATACGCGTTATTGATTGATGTAATACGGCTAGTTCGGCATAATGGCAGAATACTCATGCATTATTAATCGTAAGCATTATAAATAGGATTTAGATAATAAAACAAAAATAAAATACACATGCGAAATGTACGAAAATTAATTCAACTTCAGACAACCAGCCACCACACCAACTGGTTGAACCGACAGCCTGACAACGCGCCAAACGTCGTCGCCAAGTGCGATCGTGGCATTAGCTGGAACATTTTGATTAATTTTCATTCGCCTAACTCGTTTTTGGCCGAGTCTCTGCCTTGTTAACATAAATGATAACCGTCGCAACAAATACAAAGCGACCAAGAACTGAAAAAGTATAATTCAAAAGCAAACAACGAGTTTCCGAGAAGAGTTCTGTTTCACCAAGTTTTCGATTTGCATAATTAATGTAACCTCCCTCAAAGCAGCAGTGACGTCAACAAAGAAATCCAAAATGTTTGGATAATAATAAACATAAGACATAAAATATCAAACTGTCTTATTAACATTTCGCATTTCCCGCGAAAGTTCAAACCAATGAGCTAATGGGACTGCCACACAGTTGTAGTTAATCTTTTTTTCCCGATGTGGCCATACAAGATAAAAGATAAAAATGTTTCTTCTTCTACTTTTTTGCGGATTTTCGTTTTTAGGGATGCCAGATCAGTTCAAAGCGAGTCGATAATGAATCGTATCGCAAAATATCATGGTGTGGCAGCCGGCAGCAACTGCAAATTGCACAAATCTGGCAGCGCCAGGTATTTTTTATGGTTTTGGACGTTTTTGTTTCAACCTTGTTATGAATCGGATAAAATTATTTGTTTAGGGTTAAGAGGGCTAACTAGCTAGTAATATTAAACCGAACATCAAAAACGAGGAATATCAACGCATCTTATCGTGTCAGTCAGTTTATTTACGGTATTTTGGGTATTTTTCTGCTCATTTTGTAACGCAAAATTGAGTCGGGAGAGCGTTTTGACTGCGCTCTTTCGAGTGGGTCATGGCAAGGTATGGCCCCAATATTAAAACGGCCACGCTTTTTTAAGGGCCTCGGAAGCTTGAAACGTGAAAGTACAATGAAATTAAAAATAAGTACGAAACGATAATACGAGTAAACAGTTTTATGAAATACGGTTATACGGTGAATTATGGTCCCAATTCTATCTCCAAAAAGATGTGGAATTTTTTGTAACAAATTAAATTTTTTTTGCGCGCGCAATTAAAAACAGATTAAAATAACCGAACAAGAAAAATTTCACTAAAATATCCACCAAAAAATATATTTTGGTATATTTCTGAGGGTCAGACGGTATGTTTTATCGGTAAGTCCGTCGTAAACAATATTACTCGTTTTTTCGGCTAAAACACAGCGGGAATACGTTTAAAATGCGCTGTGTAAACACAGAGACAAAATGAAATATTAATTGAAGTGAGTGCCTATCCTGAACAGGCGACAAATTGCGTTAAACCACTGCAGGCTGTACAAAACGGTACACACACACAAACATAAGCACCACCTCCCCGCCGTCTACCTTATTCAGATCACTAATACTTAATACTACGATGGTAGCGATGGTCTCTCATCTAGTGAACATAATAAAAACCTATCCCATTCTCACATTAAAACTAATGTTCGTCGTGCAAGTAATTCGTTTCGATTAGACAACGGTGGCGGTGTTTACATTATAGTCCCATATGTTTGTTTTCTATTGCTGGCTTTGCTGGGCCTGCAGTAATGTCCCTGATTCAGTGCGTCAATGTATACCACATCATACCATTCGTATATGACGTTAACTATACGATTGAACATAAAGAAAGAATAATATAACAATTAAAATTTCCAAATTAAATTTCCATCTTGATAATTGAGCGCTGCCAGACCAATCAAATCATCGCGACAACGTGTTCTTGTTCAACACTGGGCGGGCAGCAGCCCAGCTTCTGGCAACGCCGCGCCACACGATTATTTTGCACGCGCATTCGTGAAAATGGCGGCGTTGTCGCACTACTGTCGCTGCCAAATTTTTTGTACATCAAAATAATCAAAATAAAGCGACATTGTACCGTGCCCGACGCCAAAGGCAGACCGAGCGCGTGTGGTGTGTGAAAAATTGTTGATAAATCTTCCAGGCAACCACCCACCGGGGCTGAGGAGTCAGATAACACGCGCGACCGCGAGAGAAGGAGAGCTCGCCAGCGCAGCAGCAGCCGCGTGAATAAGCGCTTGTCAGCGGAGCACCCGCGGCCGCTTCTAAGGCTTTTGGCCAAGGTGAATGCATTTACTATATGTGTGCGCGCGTGTCTTGCGTCTGTGTGTGTGTGTGTGTGCATCTCCAGTGTCCGGCGTGATCTCTCGAGTCTGGCCACCAGGTGCTGGTGCTGGTACTGGTACTGGTCGGATCTTGACATCTGCTTGTTTTATGACCGCCAGGTAACGGTGGCACAGGTAGCAAGCTGCAACGGCAGACGCGTAAATTATCCCAAAATCCTGCGATCGCTGAGCCCTTTTATAAATACTAAAGTGCTTTCCATATTGCCTTGCAGTTCGCTTTTGGGCCACGCAGCATGCAACAGTCTGTGTCCGCGACTTCGTTCCGAGTGATAGACCTTTGCTGCAGCCACAACCACACGATGTCCGAAAGTAGTTGATCGAGAAATCCGGCGGCAACAGAACGTCCTCTGAAGCAGCATCTTTGCTAGAGGGACACTCGACAAAGGGTCTTCAAACGCCTCCGCCACCTTACGCCTTCAGTAGAAACACACACACTCCACTCCTTCAGATTCACCTACACCACCTCCACGATGAACAGCCAAACAGCAGCCGGCAATCGCATCACATTCACCAACCAATTGCCCAATGGTACCATCAATATAACTGGCAATCCGGGCGGCGGTGGTGGTCCGACGATCATCTCGACTGCCCAGCTTCCAAACACAACAACCATCAAGACCATCACGGCAGGGATTGGCGGCCACCATCCGGGCCTGACGCAGGTGCACCACCAACAGTCGCCCCACCAGCAGCAGCAGACGCAATCCGTAGGTGCCACCCAAACACAAACCCTAGTTATTAAATCCAATCACCATGCTGTCACCCTGCCGGCGGGTCTAGTATCAAGTGCACCAGCAGGAATCGTAA
This sequence comes from Drosophila tristis, assembly GCA_018150885.1. Lineage (NCBI taxonomy): Eukaryota > Metazoa > Arthropoda > Insecta > Diptera > Drosophilidae > Drosophila > Drosophila tristis. The sequence continues at coordinate 754,350 of JAECWT010000001.1, forward strand.
CAATGACCAAGACCATCAATCAGGTATCCACATCAAGCTAAACAAACAAACAGAAACAGAAAACAGGCGTTAGGCGAATGAGTCGTCCGATCCGGTTTATCTATATCTCCCCCTATATTCCCATTTTCACATCCATCCAAGTTGTTCCCCCAATTCCTGCCACCAAAATCGGAACCAATCGGAATGTAGTACACACACGCACTCGCACACACACACATTTAGGCGTACATATTTTGATACATTCATTTTGATTTTACAGACCGCTTTCATCCTCCAATCCCATCAGAGACAGTGAAATCTGTTTCCCTCTCCTCCCATATCCGATCCTCCCAGCCAATTCTATGCTTATTCTGTTACAGTAAGAACTCATTATATTTGTAGAACTTTTGCTTTGAACGCCCGCTTAATGTAGAACAACTTGTAGACAAAGCACACGCCCCGAAAATCCCTAACAAATTGGTCTGCACATCGAAATTACATTTAGCCCTTTGGGATCTGCGATCTGTGATCTGTGATCCGTGAAAGAGCCGAACCCAATCATATCAGCCGTGAACTGGTTGCATGCTGTAGGCAATCTTTGAATCCCCCCCCCTCTATGTGCTTCAGCCCCACTGTCGTAGATCTTGAGCTCGATCCTCGTGGAAATTCACTAAGAAATACTAATGAAATTGTGTCCACAGGGCCAGCCGCTGCTCAACTCCATGCTGCCGGCAGGAGTTGTGGTGGGCATGCGGCACCAGTCGCCGGCGCAGCAGCAGCAGCAGAAGAACGTGTCCGCCAACCCGCTGAGTCGTGTCGTAATCAACTCCCACATGGCTGGTGTGAGGCCGCAGAGTCCATCGGTGAGTTAACCCATGTCATGGCATGCCATCTGAGTGGTGTAATGTTGTTGTGGTGGGTTCTTTTCTACTAATCCACACGTCCACACATCCCTAAAACGACTCAAACATGTGCACCTATCCATATACTGGGGCCCCCCACATCCACACACCACACACCACGCACCACACACTACACGCCATTTGTCCAACCGATGAAAACCGAACTCGAATCGAACCTCTCTTTCTGTTCTCTATTCTATCTTTTAGATAACTTTAAGCACACTTAATACAGGACAGACCCCGGCGCTGTTGGTGAAAACGGATAATGGATTCCAACTGTTGCGCGTGGGCACGGCCACGACGACAGGCCCGCCGACGGTGACACAGACCATGACCAATGCCAGCAATAACACCAACAGCCACCATACAACAAGCACCACAAACCATCCCACAACCACACAGATACGACTACAAACTGTGCCGGCTGCAGCTGTAAGTAGATATCATGGGCAACAACCATCCCAACAGCAGCAACAACAGCAGCTGCAACAACAGCAGCAGCAGCAGCAACAGCAACTTCAGTCGCAACAACAGCAAGCATCCAGCACTACTGCCAGCGTTAGCATAGCACTGCGCAAAACGATTGTCCGTACATCATCCACAATCCCATCCAGCAATAGCAACAATAACCATATAATTAATGCCTCCACCACCACCACCAACACCACCACCACTACTACCAACAACAACAACAACAGCAAACCCGCTACTAACCAGCAGCAACAGCAGCAGAAGCTCCAGCAGCAACTGAAGGCTCAGCAGCAACATAAACAGCAGCAGCAACATGCCGCCGCCACGGCTGCCGCAGCGGCAGCAGCTGCAGCCAATGTGCCCGTCACTATAAAGATCAAGCAAAACGTAAAAAGAAGAAACATCTCACACTACTCAGGATATATTGCCATATATAAAATATATATTTTGCTCTTCTACTCTCTGTTCTCCTTTTGTCTGTTATGCATTTGAATCTTATGATCTTATTTACGCTTCAGTTCAGTTTTAGTTCGACTTATTCGACAAATCAATTCATGATTACTCAATTCGTGACTCGTGTGATATATATTATCGATGTATTTTACTTAGCCTACGTTTTGCATGCATGCTGCATATCGTTGTATATCCGTATATATCTGTATCTGTTGTCTGTGTATTTGAAATGCTCTCTTTATTTGGATTTAGTTATGCGCTGCCTTTCAGAGTCGAGGCCTGTTGCTGTTTCAGGACTCTGTCATCAGAAAAGACAGAAACTATAGTCTATATATAAATCATTCATATGCTGAGAGAAGTAGTAGGGCTCATCAATGATGCGATGTGCTGGGCTGCTGTGGAAGGAAGATAAAACTGCTAACGTTCATCTCATGCCGCACACCCCTCTAAGCCCTAAGCCATAACCACCCATGCCCCCCTGCACACGCATTTGGAGTCCAGGAACATGCTGCCCACCATAATTAATACCATAATCATCATTATTTTTCTACTTTACATAAAAATCATTATTTTTGTGGTTAATCTTACGCTTTTTCTCTCCTAATTTTGCACTAATTTTTGAGCTGTGTATTATCGAGTGTACCGATCAATGAAATCTATTCCATTGCTAATCTGTTGATTCCTCTCTCTCTATCTCTTGCCCCATGCAGTCGATGACCAACACCACCGCCTCCAACAACATCATTGTCAATTCGGTGGCCAGCAGTAATGCCCATGGCTACACGACATCATCGCAGCCGCCGCACCTGACGCAGCTGAACTCGCAGGCGCCTCACCTGCCGCAGATCACGCAAATCCAAACGATACCAGCACAGCACCAGCAACAGCAGCAACATCATCAGCAGCAGGTGAACAATGTGAGCTCCTCGGGGGGATCGCCGGCGACGACGAGCACAACGACAACGACGACGGCTCAGCAGGGAAATACCAAAGAAAAGTGTCGCAAGTTTCTAGCCAATTTAATTGAATTATCGACACGGGAACCGAAGCCGGTGGAGAAGAATGTGCGCACGCTCATCCAGGAGCTCGTCAATGCGAATGTGGAGCCCGAGGAGTTTTGTGATCGCCTGGAGCGTTTGCTCAACGCCAGTCCACAGCCCTGTCTCATTGGGTTTCTCAAGAAGAGTCTACCACTGCTGCGTCAGGCCCTCTACACCAAGGAGCTGGTCATCGAGGGAATCAAACCACCGCCCCAACATGTCATCGGTCTGGCCGGACTCTCGCAACAGCTGCCCGTAAGACCTTACACTGATCCTCCGTTACTTTTATATTCAATTATATTTTTGTTTTAGAAAATCCAAGCGCAAATCCGTCCAATTGGCCCCAGCCAGACAACTACCATTGGACAGACGCAGGTGCGCATGATTACACCAAATTCGATGGGCACGCCACGGCCCACCATCGGCCACACGACGATATCGAAGCAGCCACCCAACATACGACTGCCAACTGCGCCGCGACTCGTCAGCACGGGTGGCATTCGCACCCAGATACCCTCGCTGCAAGTGCCTGGACAGGCGGTAAGCTAAACCAAGCCCAGCCATTCGATGGATCACTATATATTCGTGGATTTTTACAGAACATTGTGCAAATCCGTGGACCGCAGCAGGCTCAATTGCAGCGAACGGGAACTGTGCAGATCCGGGCCACGGCCCGCCCGCAGAACACCACGCCCACGAACAAACTCACTGCCGTCAAGGTGGGCCAGACGCAGATCAAGGCGATTACGCCCAGCCTGCACCCGCCGATGCTGGCAGCCATATCGAACAGTGGGCCTCCGCCCACACCCACGCTGTCAGTGCTGTCGACGCTAAATTCGGCATCGGTCACGTCGCTGCCGGTGCCGTCGCTGCCCACGGTCCATCTGCCGCCAGAGGCGCTGAGAGCCCGTGAACAAATGCAGAATTCGCTGCACCACAACAACAATAACCACTTTGAGCCGAAGCTGGTGGAGATTAAGGCAGGGTCGCACCTGGAGCGAATGAACGCCTCTCTGACGCCCATCTCGGGCAAGACGCTGGTAAAGGCATCGCCGGCGATCAGCAAGGCGGCGGCGAGCAAAAAGAGGAGGGATGCTCTTGATGGCAAGGACGATGCGAGGGCGAACAGTACGAGCGGAGCGGCAGCAGCGGCGGCCAATTCGTTTTTCCAACAGAGCTCGATGTCCTCTTCAATGTATGGGGACGATGATATCAACGATGTGGCCGCCATGGGCGGCGTCAACCTGGCGGAGGAGTCGCAGCGGATACTCGGCTGCACGGAGAACATCGGCACCCAGATACGCTCCTGCAAGGACGAGGTGTTTCTTAACATGCCGGCTCTGCAGGCGAGGATACGGGCCATCACGACGGAGGCGGGGCTGGACGAACCATCGCAGGATGTGGCCGTCCTCATATCGCATGCCTGCCAGGAGCGACTGAAGAACATTGTGGAGAAGTTGGCTGTGATAGCGGAGCACCGCATTGATGTCATCAAGGTGGGTCGAAATGGTTCATCTGCTGATCCTGTGTATCTTATAATGATGATCCTTGCAGTTGGACCCCCGCTACGAGCCCGCCAAGGATGTGCGTGGCCAGATCAAGTTTCTGGAGGAGCTCGATAAGGCCGAACAGAAGCGTCACGAGGAGCTCGAACGCGAAATGCTGCTCCGGGCGGCCAAGTCCAGGTCTCGTGTGGAGGATCCCGAGCAGGCCAAGATGAAGGCGAGGGTACGATGCGTCTCCCCCGTTTCTCTCCTACAGCTTCGCTATAGTTCCATTTCATTCCATTTCTTAGGCCAAGGAGATGCAACGTGCCGAGATGGAGGAGCTGCGGCAGCGGGACGCTAATCTGACGGCGCTTCAGGCCATTGGACCCCGCAAGAAACTCAAACTGGATAGCGATGCGGCCAGTGCGGGAGTGGTATGACTTTAAACGACTTAGACTTGCAAGTGAGGAAATGCTTAACGAAATGCTTAAATGCTTTCCCCTTTTAGGGTTCCAGCGGCGGCGGACTGTTGAGCAGCTCGGGCTCGGCACCAACCACGTTACGGCCGCGCATCAAGCGCGTCAATCTGCGCGACATGCTCTTCTATATGGAGCAGGAGCGCGAGTTTTGTCGCAGTTCCACGCTGTTCAAAACATACCTCAAGTGATCGCTGCTGTTCGTCATTCACATTGTCTTCTACTCCTGTTCCAGTCGCAGTTCCATTGCACCGTCACCAAAACCCCACCCCACCACACCGCCTGTCCTGCCCCCTTGGACTCTGGTAATGTTTCCTGCTTTAGATTTCCTCCCATCCTCCAATTGCAATATAATGTAGTCTCAGATTTAACCGATTAGATTCGTCGTCTCCGTTTCTTGTTTTTAGTTAGCAGCCTATTTAAATTTTACTTTTAAAACCGTAAAACCGTAAACCCTAATTCTAATTTCTATTCGCTCCTGAATTTAAGCCTAGTTTAAAGCTCGTTTATTCCCCCCAATAAATTGTCTGTAAAACTTAAACCAAACCAATCCAATCCAAAAACGCAGAAACAAAAGCTAAACAAACGAAGAAAGAAAGGAAGGAAGAGCAAAGAGTAGAGTAGAAAGAACGCGCAGTAGGCGGAGCGTTTGAATTGTAATTGTAACATGTTTGCATTAATTGCATTGACGGCCTTATCTAAACGATATAAACATAAATATAAATATTTAATTACTAGATTAGTTTGTTAAACGAAAAGCATAATAAGCATAATTCCTAGGCAGTAAGTGTAATGATGTGCAGCTGAAAAAAAAGCGGACGAAAGTGGAAGAAGGTGTGCGAATCCGAGAAGAGATTTGCAGATTGCGGATGGTTTCTAAAACCATCGGGAAGAAAGTTCAGATTCAGCAAGGAACACACACATCAGAGGAAACCATTCAAAGCATATATTGAATTAGTTCTAGTTGTTTAAACCACATGCTGTAATTTTAAATAACATTATGTATAAAACCAGCCCCAACAAATTGTACATAAAGCGTAGGCTAAGGATCTTCTAATAGTTAACTAGGTAAACGCGAGAGTAATAACAAATTCAAGCCAAGGACAGAGCGCGAAGGCGAATTTCTGGGCATTACGATAATTAAACATGTTTTTATTAGATGCGCTAGTTCATCCATTTAGAAACACGATTCGATAGTATATACATACAGGATGTGTGTGCAAGATGTGGGGCCAATGTGTCGCCACTGCCATCTGCTATCGGACCAAACGGCAGGCGGATCGATCCGCATTGGCCCTACCTCCTTTTACCCTTTCCTCCCTTAACACACACCACATACACAAACACACACAAAATAGATAAATTTGTATACAATTAGCCAGCAAATCTTGTAAAATAAAATCCCCAAGCAAATGCAAATGTAGACGGAAGCGAGTTACGAAAATCAAAAGTAAATTGACATTACATTTCATGCAATTCAGCAAAATTAAGCAACAAAAGCAATTCTCAAATTCAAACTTCTTTGTGTGTAAGTTCAAATAATGTCATTATTAAAAAAAGGCAGGCAAAAAAGCGAAATCAACCGTAAAAAACACAGCGCATAGTTTCGGTAGGCATATATCTGAATATATATTATATATAGTATATACATATATACTTATTATGTTTTACAATTACATACGCATAAAACAAAACAAACGAAATGGAAAACAGAACTACTGTATGTAAAATTAATATTAAGTAACAACAAAAAAAGAACAAAAACAAACTAAATCCAACAAAAAACAAACAAAAAAATAAAATGACAAAAATTCAGAAAACTTGTGTGCACGGGAATACATATACATACATATATATATATATATATATGTACTCGAATATATATGCGGGGGAACTGAACTCCAGAAGTGGAAGGCAGTGCAGTACGCAACGTTTTCAACAATAAATACACAATTTAATTTTTTCAATGATGGTATCTCAGTTAATTAGCTAGTTAATTGATTAAAATGTATGTAGTTGAATTAAATAATTTTATTGATGTTTTTACAATAATTTTTATTATGTTAAATATTCTTAATGCATTTTTGTGTCGTTCCCCAAAATAGAGAGTGAAATCTAACACAAAAATAAAAAACGCCCCAAATTTACATTGGGATACAACAAAAAACCACAACAAATTTGCACATTATCCACTTTTTTTTTATTTCGTTTGTAATTTATTTTATTTCTGCTTAAAATTGTATGTTTTCAAAGAAGAGAGGCATGTTAGCGTTTTTTTTTTTATTTAAGATAGATAAGAGCCATGTGAGAGGTGGTATTTGTATGAAACCGATAATAATTTGTTGCGGTAATATTCTTTCGCCGAATAATACCACTAACTATAACAAATGATTAGTGCCGCGGCTAACAACACTTTCCCGCTTGTATTATTAAAAAATTTTCCCGAAGCCATGGATTCTCACTGATGTAAGTTCCATGTCAGCGTTTGGGACGACCAGCCGGAGCTACAACGGCAGCCACAGTATCCACATTAACCAAGCGACCGTTAGCCGCTTGTACTACTGTACTGTTTGGCTAGATGGGGGTTTTATCTTCGGTATATTTAAAGTATATTATAAAAATGAAAACGTATATTTTTGAGGATCACACGGGTAAATTTTATTGAGAAATCCGCGGTCACACTGGATGACATGTTCCGGCAGCTGTAAATCCGGAATTTTCAGTCGAAACATCCAGAACAGTGTGACCTTGTATGGTATTTTTGTGATGCCAAAATTGAGCAAAAAGTATTTTATTTTACTATGATATTGTTGCGACGTTCCCGTAAGATACATTTGATTTGTATGGGAAAAATTTCAGCAACATGTGGAAATGAATAGGCAGCATTGTTGTGCAACAACAACTACAAGAATTGGATACAATTATTTGTAAAGCGCCGAGAGGGCCAACTAGCTAATAATTTTAAACTGAATATCAAAATTATGGAATAGACAAAACACTTAAAATTAATGTTTTAAATTTATGGTATTTAAATGGTATTACTCGAAACTGAAATGGTATTTATTTTTATCGATTTGTATCGCTATCGTCACCGTCCCGCTGGTCACACTGGATCACATGTGCCGGCAGCTGTAAATTTTTGTATCGAAACATCCAGAAATTTGTCGAATTTAACTTGTTACAACAGTTTACAATAGTAAATATAGCTAGCACAATGTCTGCCGAAGAGGGAAAGTTTGACACCATTTTACTGGCCGTGGCAGAGAAGCATCGCGGCGGCGTGCCCGAAGTAAGAAGCAGTCTCCCCATCGGCACAGCGTGTTCCATGGAAGAAGAGACATCTCTTTGTGACTTGAATTAACCAATATGTTCTATACTTTACAGTTCCTCCACACATTGGCAAGCTTTTTGCGTCGCAAGACCGATTTCTTCACAGGCGCCAAGCAGTCGGAATGGGAGAAACTCCTTCTAGACATTTTCCGCAAGGAATCTACACTGGCCATGGAGGAGCACGCCGAAAAAGTCAAGGCCCGCGAGGCGACCCAACGCATAAAGGACGAAAAGGAACGCGTGGAACGCGAGGCTCGCCAAACGGAAATCAACGATAACAAAATTTGTGATATTTCCGATGAGGAAGCAGCGGCCATTATCAAAGAGGAAGAGGACAAGTAGGGAGATGGCTTCCTGGCCCTCTGATTCAAATTCCCATTAACACGTGCATTGTATTTCGTGCTCTAGAAAACGTCAGCAGCTGCTCGACAAAGCCGGTGGCGACTCTGCCGGCGGTGCTGTCACTTCGAATCTCGACGACATATCCAAGCCCATAGAAAAAGTAGACGATGACTCCGAGAAGGCGGAGGTGGGCAAGCTGCAGCCCAATGCCGGCAACGGCTGCACCCTGGACAAGTACATGTGGACGCAGACCCTACAGGAGGTTGAGGTAAGTCCGAGAAAAGTCCACCCCTGAATTGTTTCGCTGTTGTTGTTGACCCAGTGAGAGGTGTTGTCATGGTTTAAGGCGTTGCTATGGGCTGACTTTCGGTTTTCAAGTCATTGACCTCTGGCGGCAGGTGTGTGAAAGGGCCAACGATATTTACAATTAGAAAATTCACTTTATTAAACATATCACAGGGATAAATAACTTAATTGGTAACCAGAAAATGCATCCATGCTTCCATTTGTTTGCATATTTCTCTGTCTTAATACTAGCATCGTGTGTGCGGGTGTGCCACAGGGGTGAAACATTTTCTGATACGATTTTCCGAGCTTCAGCTGACTCTCCAAACAATTGTTTAATAAATAGCTTACACAACTAGCTCAAAGACGACACAATAACAATAATAATTGGGGGTTGGCTCAAAACATAGCAGAATACAATACAATAAATAATAAACTAATTTACTAGCCAGTGGAGAAGATGGATACCCGATTAGATAGATAGATCCCGCCATTAGCTCTTGGGCATATCTCGGGCACGCACTGCAAAAGGGAAATGGGAATATTAATATCAAGTTTAGTGCAAAATCCTAAGACAGAACTTACTCTCTAGCGCATAGACCATGCCCATGATGAGCAGCATAAAGATGGTGCTCATGCTGACAATCAGCACTGTGACCTGTCGCCCGCGATCGCAGAGTCCACGCTTGGGCTTCTTTGGGGGTCCGTTGTCGCCGTTGACCATCGTAAAGTGCATGGAGCTGGCAATAGACACGGTGTCGAGGTCTTTGGTTTTGATGTAGTGCAAATTTGGATCTGCTTCTGCTCCATCATGGCCATCGATGGCAATCACCGCATCCTTTCCAGGATTGGTGCCGTTGCTGGCCAAAGCCAGATTCGCATTGTAGTTGGCCGATGAGGAGGAGGGCGACGTGCTGTTCATCAGCATCTTGTTGTGGCGCTCCTGCTTCTTGTGGATCTCCGCGAAGCGCTCCAGATTCGCTGCTGTCAGCAGCAGTGAGCCGGAAGCAGCGCTCTATATGTAGAAGAGAATGTTTCAACGTGAGTCACACGGCTCGTGTATCCGCCTGCGTGGGGGCAACCGCTTACTCACCCGCGTGCTGTTGTTGCTGTCACTGGAGCCCTGAGAGCTGCGCGATCCCCGTTTGGCTGCTGCCAGCACTGCTGCCGCCGCCGCGGCGGTCACGGCAGCACTTGTCGCACTTGTAGTGTTCCCGCTGCTGTTGCTGCTGCTGTTCTGCTGCTGTTGGTGGCTGCGCTGCGCCAGTGTGGGGGGATTGGAATTCGATTTGTTTGATGACTTTGAGGAGCTGGCCGAACTGATGGCCGAGCTGCTGGAGGAGGCCAGCGAGGCGCGTGGAATGTGCCAATAATCCTGCATCTGTAAGAGAGGGAGAGCAACATAGAATGTGATTAGTACTTGGGTGCGGCGAGGGCTTCAGTACGAGTAAATAAAAGAAGTAGGGTGTCACTGAGAGGAAAGCATTTGTTCCCTAGCTCTCGTGTTTTACTCTCTCAAGACTTTTCGGCATTGCTTTGGCTTTCGCCTGTACATAAATTCCCTGCATTTACCGCTAGAATTTTTTCGTTTGGTTTTCTACACATTTAAGTCTTCCCTAAACGCATGCACGCTCTCTTCCTCCACTCCTCTGTTAGCACTTCACCGCCTGGTCTCATAGCTTTACATAAAAGAAGACGAACACAACAAAAAAAACTGAACTTTCGAGTTGGCTTCGTCTCTTCGTTTGCATTGGCCACCAACTTGTTTGAAATTTATGGACCTCTGGTTTGCTTAAAAGCCTGATTTTATATTTATTTATTATTAATTCTGCTAGTTATTGTTGCTGTTTTTTTGGGTTGACAGGGACGGTTTCGTGTTTTTTTTTTTGCCTTTGTTCCAGCCTTTCTCTTTAAATGGTTTCTGCTTTAATTGTTGCAATTAATTCTAACTCTGTGGTGCTTAAAAGTTTTCCAAAATCAATTTGCCTACACACACAAAAGTTGCAATTCAAGTTTGTGTCTTGTCTTGCGTCCGTCCGTCTTTTGTTTGCTTTTGCTTACAAAGAACAGAAGTTCCATACATTTTGTGTGTGTCCGTGCTGCTTCTTGCGTTTTATTTATTGTAAATATTATTTAGGCATGCGGAAGTCTTATCAACACAATTTATTTATTCAACTTGATTTGCCAGTTTGTTTTTGTGATTGTTGTGATTGGGATTTGTGTTCACACAAAATGTGCTGTGTGTTGCGTTTTGTGAATGATTTACTTTACTTACGCTTGGTATTAATTTTTGTTGTTTCGTATTGTATTTATGCTCTCTTGTCTGGTTTTTGTTTTCTTTATTATTACAACAATTTATCACACAGCCCCGCACACACAATATTTAATTAGTAATTAGTATCACAAACTCAGGTATTTTTAAGCAGAGTCTTGCTCTGATTGTCAGTCTGTCTCTCGCAGTGCGGTGCGTTGCGGTGTGTGTGTGAGTGGGGGTCTGGTCTTTAATTAAATATATCTTTTATGATATTTTTAAATGCATAATTTACGATGAAGTGAGGCTCGCGAAACACTCAGCTGACATTCGGCAGCAGCTGCTGTTTGGGGAAACCGTTTGGCTGTTTGCTTCTCCTTATCTCAGTCACGATCTCGTTTTTGGAATCTTCTACCTCCTATTCGTCTTATTCGTCTTCTTCGCGTACCGCAAACAGAACCGATCTTAACGGCTTTTAGAATTGAAATGAAGTTCGACTTGGCAGGCCTGGCCGTTTCGCAGCAGCGAAGCGAAGCAAAGCTTTTGGCGTCGCTGTCTCTGTCGCTGTCGCTGCCTCGGTTGGCGCGGCGCAAAGCTTTGGCTGTGGCTCTGTATCTTGCGACTTTCTTGCCGGATTTTGCATGTCATAACATGTCGTCGTCGTTCTGTGGTGGGCCATGGCTATATTTATCAATCCCATACCGTACATTTCTTGGCGATTGGCAGCTCTTTCCTCTCGATTCATTTCGGGTTTCATCTTTGATGTTTGAACATTTTATCTGCTCATCAGATTGTTCTTTACCTACTTTCATTTCTCTGCGTCTGCCCCTGCCCTTTTTTTGTTTTGCTGATACTCATTAACCTGCAATCCATGTTGTGTGTAAGTATTCTCCTTTGCTTTGTTCTTCTTTGAAGGGCTCTTCTTGGGTTTTTTTTTTTGGGTTGTGTGTAGGCGTTTTTTAGATCCGTGCCGAAATCCAATTTTGATTGTGGGCAAAACCCAACATAATTCTAATTTAATGTTAACTTAATTAAGGGCAAACCTTGACCGATACGATCCACCCATTTGCTGTAGTACCGTATCGTATGTATCATATCACAGTAGCATATGATGGATACTCGGCTACCATATTGGATGGCATTTCTGATATTAAATCAGCGGCTGATGGTCTTATAAACATCATGTCTATTATTTTTATGGTTATTTCATATTTAAGCAAAATTCGATTTTGGTCTATTTTCGGCCGTTTTTGTATGCTCAGAAAGAGCGTATTAACGTCAATGGACAGAACAAAAGCGGCATATCAACGCATTCAAATCTTTATCGATGAATTATGGGTAATTTAATCTCTCTCCAAGATGGGCACCATGTTGAGCTGCAACACCTCTATTCCGTCTTTTTTGTACGTTTAAATTTGAAAGTCAAGTGTTGGCTTACCGCGTAAAACTCTTCAAACATTTTGTATTTTTCTAGATCTATATCTAATTACTTGTCATAATATCATTAAACTAATAATCCCTTGGGAAAATTGCTTAAACAAACAAATAAATTCCCAAAAATCCCCAATAACACATAACACCACTTTTGTTGACTTAAGTTTTTGTCCAGTTACCGAGATCCGAGACCCCCCATTTGTCATCTGTTGTTGGGGAGCTTCTCGAAAGGCAAAACAGATTCTGCTGAATCTTTTCGAAATTGTGTGTGTTTTGTGTTGTGTTTGGTGTTTGGTGCTTGGTTTTTGCTCTGTCGAGCATCTTGTTATCACCTTTTAAGTGAGACAAGTGAGTGGCCTGCCGCCTGCCTGTTCCCAAACGCTTGATTTTTGGTTGGGCTTTCGGTTTTTGTGCTGCGAGAGTATAGGTGAAGTGCTGCCGTCTGTCGCTTTAATCAGACGCGTTGACAAAGATTACCTGACACGGCCAGTTACCAGGTTGCCAACAGATGAACAGATGAACAGACCAACCGAGCGGCCAATGTACTCTCCACTTAACGAGATTTTATAGAGGTGAAGCGTTTACGGGAGAACCTCATGCAGATGGAGATCACTTGAACCGAAGATTGAGGGACGGGCGGCACTCAAAAGCGAGAGGCTGGTGAGACCCCGAAAAAAAAAACACTTGCTATAGATCGCAAAACCATTTGGAACCATTCCCCCTGAATAGAATCAACAACATTCACATCGCAGCAGGAAAAAAAAAACCCAACCAACCAACCAACCAGCCAACCAAAAAAGATCCAAACACAAATAAACAAAGATCTTTTTATGCATATAATTAAGCATGCAAAATAGCAATCGACCAGAGTGACGCTCGAACGGATCTTACGACGCGACGCGATTCGATTCCATTCGATATTCGATTTGATTTCTGTTCCATTTTAGTTGACAACAATTGGGATTAGAGAAATAGCTAAAAATATTGATGGAAGATATGGGGGGAATCGCTCAAAACGGGGAAATCCCTTGGGGCCATGGATGGCTGCCGTTGACGTATGACACGCTTATGACTTTTTGTTGGACCCTCGGGGGTCGCGTCTCTATTGATTGCCTCTATTAAATGTTTAGTATAATTCTTCGCATAGGAATCTATAGCTTTTAACTATGCAAACAATTTGGCGGATTTGGTGATTCTTCTGCCTCGAGGGGCTTCGCTGTAGATGACTGACTCATTCCTGACTTAGAGACTCGCGGAAATTCTAAATATCTTATTGATACATACCGCATCACGTCACGCAGAGAGCGTGTTACGTAGCATCGGTTATATCTATATGTATATATGCACAACTTTACTATGTTGATGCCAGAGCCTCTAATTGCAGGTTATATAAACGAAAAGTGATCTTTTATTTGTCCGTTTCACACCTTTTTAGCTTATAAAACGCTTTAGTGGGTTTCTCCTATAAAACACACACACACAAACCAATAATAAAGAGTCAACTTTGGTGGGGTTCAAACAGAAAGGCAAGCCCCAAACAAAGCCCCCCAGAACTAAAAGCAGAACCTGACAAAGAACCCTGGGTAAATGAAACGCTTTAGAGATCCGTTTTCGCTTTTGTTTTGTTTTGTTTTGGTTTCCTGATTAGAGATCTTGACAGTTTTGTATAAGTTGGGGAAGTTCCAGAAAGATCTGTCAATAAGGCAGATGGGATCTACGGAGAACACCCAGAAATTGCATAATATATGGGATGGCAGGGTTATCTAGAAGTTTTCCATCTTTGTTGATTAATGCACAAATCTGGGCAGATCTATAAATTCTGTCTGTCGATCTTTAGATGCTTTAGCAAATATGTTTTATATCTTTGGAGATTTCTTTTCTATAATTTATGTAGCTCATGAAGATGTAGACTTTCAGTTCTAGCCAAGATCTTAGATATTATTTCGCACCGAATTTCAATTCGAATTGATAGACAAAGCTGATCTTTGGCCAGGTTAGCCGGATGAATTTCGTTTTGTATGCTAGATGCCTGAACCGGGCAAATGTCAATACGGATTCTAATGTACACACTCTTCAGAGAGATCTCTGTCATTGCCGTCATGGGCATGGGTACGGGAGGTACGGGAGTGGATCAAAGTTTGTGGCATTCCCAATAGGAACTAGTTTTTGTGTGTGTGTGTAGGAGAACGTTCTAATCAGACATTAGAGCAAACAAATAATAATTTGCTGCGCTGTGTGTTTGTCTCTCTGTTTGCCTTTGTCTGGGCTTCTCTATCTACTCCACTTCTGGCCCACAAATAAGCTCAAGCCTAAGCCGCTTTAATGAGGTATGCCCTGGCCTTCTGCCGCGGCTTGACTTCTCAGTCTGAGAATGAGAGCCTCAGCTGTTTTGTCTGATAACATTATCGAATACAAAGCACTCCAATCGAACATATACACACAGTCACACACACGCCACCTCGGGCATGGGCACTCCGCATACTTGACTCTATTGAAGCTAGTTTTGTTTGGCCTACCCTTGCAAGGGGTATTTGTGTTTTGTTCATTAGCATGCTGGCAAAGCAGAAAACGAGACACAGCCGGGCCCTTCTTTATACTACAGGCAGGAATATGATACCACGGATGATGGTGGTTTATGCACCGCATATCGATTGATTTTTATGGGCAATGTTTCGGCAGATATTCCAAGGAATTGTATGCGAATCGTATGATTTTATCATGGCCATGCTAGTTATGCAAAAGAGTATTTCAACCGTCAGCAGCCCCAATGCCAATTCGTTTCTTGTTTTTTCTTAAATGGCTTTCTGTTTTTTGTTGTTGTTGCTGCTGTTGCTGGTTTGCTATTGGTTTCTGATGGTGTGTTTCCAACGCTACTTTTGTTGGAGATCGTTTTTTTCGGTGGTGCCTGGCACCGAATCGCATCTTTTAGCATAAATTATACACTCGGCTCGACTAGATAGATATAAACTATTTAAAGAAAATGAAATGTGTTTGCAAATTTTATAGAATTAATCAATGGCATGGCAGAAGAAGAATAAGTTTAAACAGTTAAAACGGCAGCAGGCCAAGCCGACAGATCTCTTTCACTTTGGAGACTCACTGGCGAGAGGAGGGACAGCGGCCAGAGAGACCGAATTGGTGCAGACTCTTCCGCCGCTCAATGATTGATTAGCAAGAGAGAGAGCGAGAGCGTGAGAGAGGGTGGGAGGGGGAGTGGTTTAGTGTGCGAGAGAATTTGCATAAAATGGCCAATTTTGTGTGCTTCATGGCTTTCGTGTCGTCTCTCTCGTTTGCTCTCACCCAGCGATAAGTGTGCCATGTGCCATGAGTCTCGTGTGTTGTGTGTCGTCGTCACAGCAGACAGTGTCCATCACAGCATTGACAGTCATCAATATTTGGTTATTATTCATTAATTCATGCACGACACCTTTTCTGAACTCAAAAACGAACTCTGACTTGACGGGCATTCGGGGGCTGTGCCTGCCACTGGCTCTTCAGCTCCATTCTTACCTCTGGTGCCCCGCTCTAACGACTATTGTTGGCTTTCAGTGTTCAGTTTATTTTAGCCGCATCATGTTCACAGATCCACAGCATTCGCGTGTCTCTGTGTGAGTGTTTTTTTTATTTAATATTAAATTGTCGCCATTTAATGGTCGCCATTATGTAGGTGTGTGTTTGTATGTGTTTTTGTGTGTCTCAGGCCAGTGTCTCCCTCTTGTCTGGTGATTTGTGTAAATTTCCTAGTTTTGAGCTTAGAATTGTATGGAATTGCCATTTGCATAACCTTCAGCTGTGCAGAATAGAAAGCCGCGCCATGCCATGCCATGCCACCGAGCTGTGAATAAATTTAATTACTCTTTCAAATAAATGAAGAAATAAACAAAATAGAAACGTTCTAGGATTTGTTTTCCATCGATTGCTAGTATTTTTCTTGAGTATTCAGTTCTGTGCAACAGATCAGCTATCGATCGTTTCATTCATATTCAGTTCTGCCCCAATTTGCTGGCAAATCAATCAAAATTATTACTGCTACTGTTGCCAGCTGCTCTGTGCATGTGTCATGCCCACACGACACGTCCACGGCTGCCCAGATGGTGGGTTCTTGGCGGTTCGTTCTGCCTCACATCCGTGTACAATTTCAAAGTTATCCAATTGACATCCGCTTCAGTTTCAGCTTTTGACACATTTTTTTGTTGTACATATGATTTGTGATGAAGATGCAACCCACATTCGGTGGAGTCGGTGGAGCTTCTGTCTTGACACGGGCCGCGTGCTGTGGCCGGGGCTGTGCTGCCTTGGCTCCACTGCCCACACGGACAGATGGCGACGGAGATGGAGCGTAAGCGTCCTTGGTTGAATGCCGCATCGTGAGATTTAAAATAAAGGTTTACCTTAGCTCCCCCCCACACCACACTCACACACACACATTGTACACATTGTTTCTGCCACATGAGAATCGCTAATTGATTGCACAGTGGTTGTCGAATAATAACTCTGGGCTTTAATTGTGTGTGCTGCGAGCGGGGCTAATGGGAAAGGTGTTAATATATGTATGTCCCAAAGGGGGTGGGGACGGGGGTAGTTATAATTAGTGGCCAGCCGTGGCACATAATTCTAGACGCCAGTGTAATTGCTTTGAACTTGGCCAGCAGCGGCATAAATCCATCTGCAGGCATAGCCATGCAACCTGTCGAACGGCATTCCTTCTGCAACCGGATCCTGATCGTAAGAACCGCTGTACGACCTTGGATCTGGCCGTTAAACTAGATTCCCGTTCCAGTTACAGTCCTTGAAACAAAGGGACCAGAGAGCAGGCCTCTGGCCCCAGACTCAGATCTGGTGAAGGGCACTAAACAGATCTTGCAGCTGCGATACAGCAGAGACGTGCCTCTGCCGCTTGCAGTCGAGGCAAGTCGAGTCGAGTCGAGTCGATTCGAGTTATTTATAGAGCATTATTAGCCCATCCAACGTTGAGTACTGACCAAAGCAAAGAATCCAATCTCTGATCATTAATCTCCATCTCCACATCCATCCACCAGACAACAACACTCGAAGCAGGGTTACACAAAGATCTGAATGTATGCTACTCCACTTTGTGCCGCATCATTAAACCCCCTCCCCACCTTCCCAATCTGCAATCTCTTTCGAATTACAGCTCAAGATCCCCTTCAATGTGACATTCGCTCTGCGCGCCCGCGATCTGGTGGTCAGCATTGGCAAGAAGACCCTCAAAGTGGGCCTCAAGGGCCAGGAGCCCATCATCGATGGCGAGCTCAGTGGCGAGGTGAAGCAGGAGGAGTCCGTGTGGGTGCTGCAGGACAGCAAGACGGTGCTCATTACCCTGGACAAAATCAACAAGATGAACTGGTGGAACCGCCTGGTCACCAGCGATCCCGAAATATCCACGCGCAAGATCAATCCAGAGCCATCGAAGCTGTCCGATCTGGATGGGGAGACGCGCAGCATGGTCGAGAAGATGATGTTCGATCAGCGTCAAAAGGAGATGGGTCTGCCCACCAGCGACGATCGCAAAAAGCAGGATATCATGGAAAAGTGTGTACACAAAATGATTTCATTTTTTCTTTTTTAAATTTTGTATTTTGTTATTTGTCTTTTCTTTTGCAGATTCAGACAACAACATCCTGAGATGGACTTTTCCAAATGCAAATTCAATTAGTCTGTAATATTCTCATGCTTCACATTTGAAATGTGTAAATCTTTCGCTTTCTTCTACTACATTTCCTTCTGCTACTTCTTCCTCCTATACAAACCCTCTTGTATTGCTTCTCCTGCTTCTGCTCCTGTAACATTCTTCATCTTCAACAACACACACAAAACAACCAACCAACAAAAGCAGAGAAATAATAAATATATATAAAGTGTATAACATACAACATTTATACCAAACTAAAAAAAAACCACAACAACAAAAACAAAACCCTCCACAATTTTAAATATTTCCAATATGTTAATAGCAAATTGTTAGTGAAAGCGACAAACGGAATTGATCAATCGCGAAGCGAAGCGGAATAAAATGGGCAGGAGAAGGAGCATCTGCAGTCGAAAGATTACGGTAATTATTCAACATTAATTCATTCGATTTTCGAGCTAATTGATTATCTATTTTCCCCCCCAAAACATAAACTGGACTTTGACATGGATAATCGTTGGATATTATTGGAATCTTCCCTAACCATCGCCTCGATTTTTTTCGATATCTCCAACGGGTGTGGTCTGGTTCGCTGGATGCTCAGTAGTTCTTCTCTGGGTCATTGATCTGTTTCGAATTGCTGAACTCGTTTCGATCAGTGGATCATAAATTGTTGGATTGATATCTTATTGAAACTTTGCATAGAATCTGTAAAGTGCTAAGCAATTTTTTAATGGTTTCCCACTAATTTGTGGCACTAATTTGTTGTCTGGCCTTTGAGGTTTTCGAATGTTTTATTTAGCCACGCGCCAGGTTTTTATTGTTTTTCTCTGTTTTTGATAGAGATGAAAGCGTGACACGTAAATAATTTGGCGAAAACTTTTGGCGTTTAATACATTTTTTGTAGAATTTTTTTAAAGCTCTTCAGTTGTGTGCCTCCACAAAAACGTTAACATAAACGTTCTAAATAAATTCCTCAAGTATTACCTTTAAGCAACATCCGTTGGCATTTATTTTAAATGTTTTCTTTTTCAAACGTAAATAAATCAAAATAAGTTAAGACCTTGAATGCAATATCTTTCTATAAACATAAATAAATATATATTTTGTAGAGTGTTTCTTAATATTTAAAAGGCCATCTCTAGTTAGAAGTTAGACATCTGAAACCCCCCGTTTAGTTGTTAATTCTCGTAGCTCATTAACAAGATAAAACGTAGCTCAAAACTCAGTGTTTAACAAACCGTAGAGACTAAAGAAAAACAAAGAGTTTGAGGGAGTGGAACAATGTTTGAAACCCCTAATTAATTAATGGTTTCCTCACCGAAAAGTGGGGGTGGTAGTGGAGGCCAAAGAAAGATGACTTTGGGGATAAGAAATATCATCAACTCGTCATCATTTTTATATGTACAATGTGGTTGGGTAGTATGTCATGCGATCTTATGCTTTACTTAATTAATTATCAATTAATATCATTAATTACTGTCATTGCGGCACAATTAAAATTGTGCAAAAAATGATTCGCATTGTGGGGGAGTTCGTTCCCTGGCCGCTAATAGTCGGCGAATAAATTGTAACAAATTACTGCTGGAGCCAGAACTTGAACTAGAACCGGATTTTTTGTTTGAATTGTGGAATTTTGTTTGTTATAAATTGGAAAGTACAAAATGCTTTCGGCATATACAGATATCCGCTTTGGTTTGGCGAACCAATTAGAAGACCCAATGAAGACCGGTTAAATAAAGAGAAGGAGAAAGAGAAAGCCACAATCAGAGACAGTCGGCTATTAAGTAATCACATAAATTTCCTGCACTAAAGAATATGAGTCATGATGTCGTAGAGCATAGGAGGAAGATTTATTAGGGACGCGGCACTCGAGGGCGCGATTTCCGCAGGTGGGATCTATAGATAGTTTTTAGTTATACAAAGTCAGAAGTCTATAAATAACACTCGTACGAGAAGAGCAATATATTCAAATCAATTGAACTGTTAAATGACGCACGTGATGAATGCCCGTCTGCGGCTGTCTCCAGCAGCGAAATCAATAAATATTAAATATACACGCATACATATCTGTGGAGAAACAAACAAACAAAAAATAACCAGCAATAAGAGCCATAAATAATGAATCCGGGTGCCGGGTTCTTGGGGTTCTCTTCTCCTCTGTGCTGTTGAGTTTATTTTTTTGTTTTTGTATTATTACTTGGACAGTCGCCTCAAATTTTTGGTAATTTCGAGTGTTTCCCACATCTCACAAACACAAATTACTCCCCGCCTCTGGGGCGTTCGTTCTGCTGCTGCTGCTGCTGCTACGCTGCGGCTGCTGCTTGATTGTTTGCTGGTCGCGTGGGTTATTTCTTTTTTTAACATCATTGCTATTTTTTGCCGGTAATTGCGGCCCATTTTGTTATTTTTAGCAAATTTTCTGTCTGGTTCGGTTCTTGCGCCCATTAAGTATAACAGTCGAAAGTCTCAGAAGGGGTTGAGTGCGGTGGGGGCACGGGCACCGATCAGGGCTGATGACTCTATTGTAAAGGCCAGCGTCATGCTGGGTCACGCCTCCTTCCCCATCTCTCATCTCGCAATTCCCATTCCCATCGCATTGTCTCGCCTCATAAATTCGTCTAGACTTCGACTTTGATTCAAACAAAAGATTTAGGCAACGAACTTGCTTCGAAATTTCATTCAATGGAAAGTTTTTTCCGCTCATAGCTGGCAGCTTTCTGTCTGGCATGGCATACCATTTCGAAGGTCAAAGCAGTAGCAGCGCAGCCGCAGAGCTATCGTAACAGTAAATGCTTGTTGGCCAAAAGAAAAGTAGGTGCGGGCGCTCTTTGCTTTCTGGTTACCCTTGTATATGGTATTCCGATTTTCCGCAATTGTTTGCAACAGAATAAATAAATAGTGTTGGACCCTTTCTGCCGATCTGAAAGGGTTTCAAAAAAGCCTTCCTTCTTATTTCTGCCGCTGCCTCTGGCATTGGGTGTGTGTGCCAAAGGTGTGTGATGGAGGCCCGAAACCAGACTTGTGCTCCGCCTCTGTGTGTCAATGTCTTGGTCTGCTCTGCCCCCTTCTGCTGGCGTTGCCTCTGCTGCGGCTTGGTGGGCTTGTCACACGACGCCAATGAACTGTGGAGGTGTGTGTGTCGGGCCCTGCCGTTCGCTGCATGACGGGGATATGCCATGCAAATGTATTGGCCTGCCTCAAAAGATGTGCCTGTCTGCAGCAGAGATTAATGTCATAGTCCTCTGTCTCTCTCTTTGGCTTATGGCCATTACGTTTGGCATTTCATCAGCCATTCAGGCAGTCAGTCTCAGGGGTTCCAGGGTTCTAAGTGTGGCCTGTCAATATATGGTATAATCGTACAATATAAATATGTGTATCCGGCTGCGTTCCCGGACCTAAGACCTGGGGCCTACTTGTCGTCGCCCACGTCGTTGCTGCTGCTGCTGCTGCTTGTTGCAGTTCTTTCTGTGACTTTTTTCTGTTTGTGGCAGTTGTGTTGCCTTCACTTTTTTGGGCTCCCATTGCCTGCAGGAATTTCCAATTAGCTTTTGGCTTTCGCACAATTTGTTTGCCTGCCTGCTGCCTGAATTTTTGCATTTGCATATCTGGATTGAGCGATTTATCGATGCTATTAGCGCGAGTTTTTCGCTGGTATACCAATTTATGGGTATAACTGTTTGACAAACGAATATAACAGAACAGAAGCTGTTATATGCTTAGGGGGAGGCTCTTATTCGATTTTTTATAATAAAAGTTTTTTTTTTAACTGTTTTACATCCAAGAAAGATAACTAAAAATTCTTCAATGCGCCTGCTGTATTTATTATTTAATTGCGATGCTAAATAACCTTTTTTTATCAGTATAAAATCTTTGAAACTTTTATACTATTGGTTCCTAAGTAACTAGCCCACCAGTTCTCACATTCTACTTCCATTTCGAGTCGAATTTCTATTTTTTTTTAAACATATTTCTTGTTGCCAACTGCGAATTTGTATGGGGGCTAAGCCTTCGCTTGCCATTCCATCCAGCGTCCAGCGTTATACAGCAGCTGTTTGCCACCGTTCACCGCACTCCGATAGTGATCTATTAATTGGCCATTTTGTTGTTTCGGCTTTCGGCTTTGTCTGAATTATGACTAATTTTGTTGGTATTTAGAGTGCGGGCGATAACAAAATTGATTAGCCCAAAGTGGAAGACTGGAAGTGTCTGCCTGACTGTCTGTCCGCTTAAGGAACGTTCTGGATGGAATAGTAGCTATAAAAATTTGGTTGAATGGGGAAAGTCTTTTGGTGTATGTTTTATTGATACTATAATCAAACCAGAAAGGTATCAGAAAGTAGGTTTACATTTGTATTGCATGCCTCACCTCCACCTCCATAACTTTTAACCACCATATTAATGGTTGTTATATGAATGCCTCAGCATGAATCAGTTTCAGCACCAACTTCCTTTTTGGCTTATTTGCTAAAATTAATGATAAAACAAGACGAAAACAAACAATTTGTTTGTCCAGCTGGATCGTATCGATCGTGGGAGGTCGAGAATTACATATGCACAGGCCTTTCGAAAAAAGGGTAGGGCAGGGTATGGGGAGAAGGAAGGGGGCCGTTGTTGGATAATCAGAGATTATTAATAATACAAGAGTATCATTTGTTAAGCATTTCATCATTTGTTGTTCTTTGTGCGGCGTTCTGTTCATCATCCGGGAATGTTGTGTGCGAATGATGGCAGATGATCGGTCTGAAGATGAGGCGGATGATGCATCATCGTTGCATAGATATGCAGTAAATCTCGGATAATTAGAGAATGATTTCACTTGAACAAGCCTCGTACAGAGGAATTTCTTGTTGTGGAGAATGCTTGAGACTTGAGAGTTGCATAATTTCTTTTGAAGAGCGCTCTCCAGGAAGCGCACCATCACTGCGGGAATGTTATTTGAAGAGGGGGTCTTATAAGACAACTTGAACGACGCGGAAGTCTTAGAGAGATTAGAGAGGGAAACTAGTGGATTCTTATTCTTATATGTGAGTAGAGTTTAAAGAGTTCAATCGAATGGTTTCTTTGTTGTAGAGATTTCCAAACAGAGCTTAAAGCATTTATCAGAGCTCAATCATTGCTTTTAATTGGGTTGCCGAGGGGCTGCTTACCTTTCCTCCGTATCTCAGCAGCTAATTTCCAATTGTTTTTGTTTGATTGTTTGGCTTGTTTTTTTTTTTTATTTAAATTTAATTTCGTGCTTTTTAAGTATCTCTTTACAACTCTCTTTATCTTGGCTCTTACATCGATTCGTTAGCTGTTTTAATTATCATTTACTTTTTCATTAGCTAATTAATGGTTAGGCTTTCCGGCCCCCCTTCAAGTACCACCGCCCCTGTGGCACCCCAGTGCCCACAGTGCACTTGCATAATTATTCACACATTCGTCTGGTTAAATATAAAACAAAAAGTCAACAAAAACCAAAACCAAAAAAAAAAAACGACGTGTCATTAAGCTTGACATGGGAAATGCCCGCTCGATCGGAGTCCGACTTTTAGAGGGGGCAAATATTACATGTATATCACCCCCTCCACCCAGCGTAGCACATTCCACCCCTTTTCAGGTATACATATCTCTCCCATCTAGAGATATTTGCTTAGTTTTCTCCCACTTGTCCATTAATTTCCATTTACTTTGACAGTTTCTCTGATTGCAAGTGGGGGGAAAAAACTAGCACTAAAGTGAGGTTAACTTATTTGCAAGTCTCTCCCTCCCTCTCGCTCTCACAGAACAGCTGAGAGGTGCCCCACTGTCTGCCCCCAGCCCCCCTTGCTGCCCATCAGTTGCTGCTTAGCGTGTTCATGCAAATTTGACCTTGACACAATTTCCGTTTCATAACAGAAAAGCAAACAAATGAGCGAGGGAGGCGGCAGCGCAGCGGCGGGCAGAGTGTGACGGCGGCGACACACATAAAAGAGACAACAACAGTGAGGCGGGGGGGTGACGGCCAGGCAGCTGGAGGGGACAGTTGGGGTGTGGAGGCGCAGGTGAGATGGAGACAGAAACCCGTGTAATAACTCAACCTCAAGTGCGGGCCAACTAAACAACAAAACAAAAATCTCTGCTTTTTGCGGCTTTTGCAGTGAGAGAAAATACGGAATAAAGGCGCCCAAGATAGAGTCTCCTTTTCTGTGGCTTCTGCATCGATTTCCTATCGCTTTGTTAAAATTAAAATTTAAATTCAAACTTTTTGGTGCTTATTGCTTTTATCAGTTTTGCTTCAGAATTTCCCTCAGTGTAGGCTGCCGCCGTCACACGTCGCTACATCGCCAGTTGTTCGCCACCGGCATTCAGCATTCAGCATTCACATGGCCAAAAGTGGCTTACGAAAACGAATTTTACCTAACAGCCAAGAAGTCAAGTCTGAGAATTGCATGCTCTGAACTTTGTTTGAAAGCGGGTTGAAAGGGTGTATGGGTGTGGGTGCGCGGATTGCACAAGCAGAGAGGATGAGCATGCGATGGGGGGAGGGGGTGGGGAAAGACGACTCATTGGAAATTCTAATAAATCAGTGCAAGATGGGATCCAAATCCAATCAAAAGCGATCCCAGGCCTGGGTCAGGTCACCACATCGCACGATCTGCGGCAGCGGAACCTTTTTGCTGGCTGGGATTATGATCAAAGGGGAATTCGCCGACCAATTTTGAGTCATGCTTGGTGCCAATTTGGCTGCTCCGATGGTCCATAAAAATGTTCAAGCTATAACCACGGATCCGATCCCCTCCTCTGAACACAATGAACTTCTAATTAATATCAATTTTGTTGGGCAACAAAATTCTTAATTTCTATTATTAATTAGTTAACACATTTCGCGCATTAATGAAGGAGAGGCAGAACGACTCATCAATGGCACGTGGAAGCATTTTTTTGCTATTTTTTTTTTATTATCGCTCCCCCATAAATATGCACATACAAACATATGGCTAAGTCCGCGCCCCCCTGCCTCATGCTGATCGACTGGGAATACATTCTTGGCGGACACCTTGCGACATGGATTTGCATGGGAAATTAACGGGTATCGTTTGGTGTGTGGCATGTGCCAGATGCCTCATGAATGGGATCCAATTAGGGATGGGATTTTTAAACTGCTTTAAAGATTTAAATAAAAGTATCAGGTGGCTCTTGGAAATAGGCAGAACAGGATAATCTATCATTTATAAACCAATTAGATTGGATATTTCTAGCCCCCGTATGTTTCATCGTTTCTATCATCGTCTCAAATCATATTTTAATTGATCTTTTTTCGAAAGTGAAAAGCCAGAAGAAGCCACCGCAACGTACATCTGTACATATGTATGCGCATTTGAATGTGCGAATGCCAATTCCAATTCCAAATCCGTTTTGGTTTGCAGTCATTATCCGATTTAAAGATCAGGCCGCACAAAAAAGGAGCCAGCCCCTTCAAAATGTTTATTTGTGTATCGTCTTACACAATAATAAATTTTGTATATATATTTTGTTGGATTCGCTACCAAATTGGATGCTTCAGTTCGGTTGCTTCCCCATTCTTATTTCTCAGCTTCTGAGGCTTGGAATCTCGTGGGTGTTTTTGTCGCTGTTTCAGCTGTCGGCTGTCGTGTATGATATTGTCAAATCTCAAGTGCCAGATCGACAAAGTGAAGGGACAAAGAGAACTGTCTGGTTTGGTCTGGTCTGGTCTGGTCTGGCAGTGCGAATGCGATCAACTTGATTGAGTTTCGACTTCTGCCATCAACTGCTGGTTGACACGTGTCGCACTAAAAGAGTCTTTATGCTCAACTTTGATAGAGTTTCCCCCAAACATTTTCCCATGAATGAAACTTCATCCAATTTGCCATTAAACTCTGAACCGAAACTAAACAAAATTGCATGCCATACCTGAACAGAAATTTGCCAACATTTAGCATTTACTTTAGCCTTTTTTTCGCGCACAAGGTTATCAAAAAGCAAAACAAAACAAAAAACAAAATTGAATGCAATTAAAGTTTGCACTGAAAGCTGCCGCCAAAAAAAAAAAAAAAATTGAACACACAATTTTAAACAATTTTAATAACCGAATGCAGTTTGTGTCTGTGTGTTTAAAGTGGATGTGTGTATGTGTGTTTGACTGTTGTATTTTAATTCTTGAGCACGTTTCAGGCTGAAAAAAGTGCAATAACATTTAGCAGGGCATAAATAAAAGCTCTTTGACTCTCAAGTTATTACAAAATAAATCTTTGCAAAAGAACAAAGTGGTGTGTTTGTTGGGCGGGACTTAAACTTGGGTGGGGGCTAGAATTTTGGACAAAAGAATCTGTTGAGGCGCGACTGCCTCAGAATTAGTCGTTGCAATAAATGTTGCAATAGTTTTCTGTCTACAAATTTTTAATTTTCCCACAAAAGTATTTCTCACTAAATTTCTTAAAGTAACTAATTATCCCCCTAAAACATAAACAAAAATTTATATTTTTTCCATGGCAACTTTTAAAATAACTTCCTAATTATTTCCCCAACAAATCTGTCAAACTATTTTCCTGTTTAAGTTCGACCAAAAACTGTGCGCATTGCTGCAATCAAAATAAGACCAAATCTGTTTTTTTTTTGTGTGTCATATCAAACGAAAATCCCGACTTTGATTCGCGATTTCAGCAATAAATTCCAATTCATTTGTTGATCAATCGGCTGTCCCCTCTCGATATTTAAAAGTAGTGCTAGATGTCACAGGGGGTAGGCGATGATTATGATGAATGATGGGGCTGTTGGGCAAAATTTGCAATTGGCCAAGTCGTACGACATCCAACATCAACAACAAAACAAACTGCAATAAAAAGGAGACACACACAAAAACAAAAACTAAACACGTTTCGGGTTTGTGTTGCTGCGGTGTGTGGCATGGCATTAATGGGCCAAGGGGCGTGGCAATTATGTACATATACTCTTGTTGCAGGGGCTACTATGATTTGGAGCAGAAGGATGTGCAAGGCTACAACTGTAGGGGATATTTGTTTCACCTGAATTAGCTGTAGAGTCATCAAAGTCATTTCTTTCTCTTCTTTTTTTTTTGCGGGTACTCGTTGTAATTTTGAAAAAAAAAAAACAGCGATATTCTCTTAAAGGAAATAACTTCCTATATACAAGGCAACATATTCTTTACTTGCTTTTGGGTTTTTATGAGAAAAACCTTATCATACAAAGTGTATTTACTGCTGCGGCTCTCGAACGCTCCTTTCTTTCTTGTTTTTGTGGTTAAAAGAGAGACCGACTTGTCACGCACATTTGTTGGTGTTGCTGCTGTTGTTTTTTGGTTGTCTCTTTTAGCCAAGCTAACTTGTTGTTGTGGTAGTTGCAGCAACTACAACAACATTTAAGCATTGAATGCTTGTTGTTGTGTGGTTTTTTGGGGGCAGGAGGCATATAAATTTGTCATTTACCTGCTTGGGCGCATCCATGGTTGACCGTAATGAGCGTAAGGGAGATGGCTATCTATAAGGAGCACACACGTGGGTGGGTGTGTGGGTGGCTGGGATGGCAATAGTTTCACTCAATCGTATTTCAATTAGAGTAATATTTTCTCTTCATCCACTCTTTCGTCTTGTCTCTGCTTCACTTGTTGAGTCGATTTCGATTTAATTTCAAGTTATTTTTAGTTTGTTTATTGGGCTTATTTTTGAAGGTTATCAGTGGATTCCGTTCGTTATTTTACAGCTAATTGTAACTTTTTAATGGTGTCACTTTTTTTTTGGGCTTTCTATTTCTTTTGCGCGGCAATGCAAACAATTTTGAATTTCGACAGATTTTCAACTAGTTTTGTTTTTTTTTGTTTTGTGATTTTGCTGGCCACAACTTAAATCTTGAATTTTCGGAAAAGATTAATTTTCGCATGCACTGGAAAACTTGTTCGGAAAACTCGGATTCGATTCGAAGCTTTTGGCGGATACTGCAAATGATAGCTGCTGTGGAACGGCTGAGCCAAATTGAACGCCACTGTTGAGTGCCTTTTTCTGCTCTGATCTTTGCTCTGCTCTGCTCTGTTGACGCGTGCACACTCCGTTGCGGCTGTGCGGTGAATGACGACGACTGCGGCCGCCCCATGCCTCAAGTATTAAACAAAAAATTGTACATTAAACATTGTTTGCACACAACACACACACACACAGACACAGACACTCATGCAGTGGCAGAGACAGAGGCAGAGAGTAGTGCTGCAGAGAGCATAGCTAGATAGGAATAGATGTACTACTCGTAGAGGTGTGCGGCGGGTATAAAGGTTTCTAATTTCTATGGCGCTTTTTTGGGCTTGATGCTGAACTTTTGCGGTTAATGCCAAAAGTTTCAGTGGCTGAAGAGTGTAGAGAGAGAGAGACGATCCGGAGTGGGAATAGGACTAGAGAGAGGTTCTAGTACTGGCTTAAGACGAACAGTTCCAGGCATGGATAGAATTCAGTGAGAACAAAAGTGAAGAACAGTTCTAGCAGCGGGAGAATGTAGAATGGTTCCTGAAATGGATTGTGTAGACTAGCAACAGGCTCCTGCAGGTTGGGAACAGCAGCAAAGAGAGTAAGTAGAATGTTAAAGGGAGAGTGACAGCAGCAGAGCCAAAATCAAGGTCACAACAGCTTCCATTTCTTTCGGAAGCTTTTTTCTCTCTTTGTTGGAACTTCTGCTACAACTCCAATTGCGTAATGCACATTTAATTGATCCTCTCATTCATGGGGTCTTCCATGGGGGGGCATAAAAGATTCCAAAAGTCTGATCAACTTTTTGCTTGAAATTATGAAATAGTTTTTTTTTTTGGGTGTTTCTTTTTTTCGGTTTTTTTGCTGTCTGCTGTCTTTTAGCACGTACACAAAAGCGAAGAGATGGATAAAGATAGATAGATGAAAGAGAGAGCGAGAGAGAGAGAGAGAGCGTGAGTGCCGCAGCGACCTTGACACATATTTCGGTGGCTGAAGTCAACGACACCTGTTCCATTCGTGGGGGCATAAAACATGTTGTTGCTATGTTGGATCTCGGATTTTTATGAATGACTCATGCATAAGAAAGCGAGAGAGGGAGAGTTGGGGGAGGGGTGTACAAGGGGTGTGACTGAGATGTGGATTATTGGGGGCAATGAACTCGATTTAAATGGGGATTTTAATGTGAAAAATTACCTGAAGGCTGTAAAGTTGAAGCTGAAAGCTGAACCATCGAACATCAACAATTATAGATACCAAAAAAAAAAGGTTTCCATTCTATGATGGGTTTTCTTCTTCGTTTTGTATGCCTAAATCTTTATAACATTTAATGCTCCACCCGCCCCCAAATATAACCCATAAATCAATGGCACCCAAGGCATCAATTCACATTTCATCAACTGGGAATTAACGTTCGGAATACCATCTGATAAATACGAAGCATTGGGAGCTCCCCCGCGAGCCGAATGAACGAGTGTATCTGTATTCCCCCTTCTCCCCCTGCGACACAACAACAACAACAAAAACCTTTATTTTTTATTGATTATCGCATCGCTGAGATTCGAATTGTGTTGCCGATGGTCAGTTCTGTTTTTGTTTGCCTCATGACGAGGCAGATTTTCCAGGCCAACGGCTGTGCCCCCTGCTCACTGCCCCCTGTCCGTGCCCCACCATCGTTTTGCAGCTTAAGACCCGGCTTAAACAGCTCTGTTTAGCATTCAGCTGCGAATTGCTGTTAATTTCTAGCCAAAATATTTTTGTATTTAGCCCCCCCCCCCACCCTTCGCTTACTGCCACCCAACCACACAATGGTCAGAAAGACAGGAAAGTGGATCAGAGCTCAGAAAAGAACCTTGGCTGAAATGCAAATTAAAAATAATATTTTTCCCTCCACTTTGAGGGGGGAGGGGGTCAGAATTAATGCCAGATCCGACGAGGTCTTCGGTCTCAGGAGGTGGGGGGGGCTTTTGATCGCTTGACAAATGCCAAAACCACGGGCCGCCGCCTCGCCATCCGCCAGCCTTGGCAGCGACTTACCCGCGCGCCTGATAGTCGTGGAGGGGGGTTTTCTGTCCAGCTCTTAAGCCCAGGCTCTATCTCAAGCTTTAATTACAGTTACTACTCGCTCGAACGGTGTCTAAGCTGACATTTTGCATGCATCGAATGGATCGCAGGGGGATCGGGGGAGAAAATAAAAACCAAGCCCAAGTGCAAAAGTCATGATTAGACAGGAGAAAAATATTTATGTCTGGGAATGTGGCAGGAATTTGTGGGAATTTCCAAAGAAACTGTGGACTGGAAGGAATCCAGGAATGCAAGGCACTCCAAGTTGAAAGTTCATTGCTTTAGTGGTAAGAGAGAAAGAGAGTAGAAAGGATAAACAGTTCGCTTTCCTTTTATGAGCGGTGCAGTAGAAGAGAACAGAACAGATCACATCAAAGAGAGCAATCGTAAAAAGGACAGCTTTAAGTCGAGCTTCCGCTCTTGCACATTCTTTCATTCTCTCTCCGCCGCCGCAATCGATGCGTTCATTCGGAAGTCAGCTCCGCGTTCTTAATTCGTTTTGGAATGCAAAAATGCAGGAAAGGTAACAAATGGCGGTCAAATCTGTGTCTAAATGTGTGAAAGTGCGGTGCAACAAATGAAGAGTAGTTACTATCCCATTAATGCAAGAGCTATCTCATTTTTTTTCGTCACACGGTTCTTGCTTCGCAGTGCGTCTCTGCGTATGTGTGTGTGCTAAGTGAACGAAATGTAAACAAAGTGCTGCTGCAGTGAGAGCAGGAGAGAAGCTGGCGCTCAAAAAGTGAATCATGGCAAAAGCAACGGTACAAGATTAGCAAGAGAGCGCAATTGACCTAAGAGCGCAACGCATGTTCTCCTTACACACATCGTGATTATATAGCTGCCATGTGTTAATAAATGAATTGAAGTGCAATAAAGGTGAGTCACAATCATGATGGGCCACACTTTTTAAGAATATTCCTGTCTGCCAACTGCTATAATCATTTCGACCAATTGATTTCTTGCCAATTTTCCATCATTAACATTCCAAAAATGCTTTAAATCTTTGCTAGATTTTATGACAACTCTAATTACCAATTGCCAATAATCGCAGGTGTTAAATGATCTAAAGAGGGGGATATCAATGTCGCATTGCTTAACGGTCGTTGAACGATAGACCGAGACGTTTATTAGCATTCTTTTTCGCTAAACGAAACAAAACATTTTGGCAAATCCATTGGCTACGCTCAACATGAATAACTTAATAAATAATATAAATTAAAAATAATATATTGTTGTATAGTGTCTGCCAAGTGACGGGCCGCTGTCAAAAGTGTTCGAAAAGACAGCGGACTGAAGAGTGGCCGAGTGGAGAGACCCCGGACCGGACCCGGACTCGTGCCTTGTTTAATTTTTCGGTAGCTCAATCAAATTATAATCCACGTCGAAAGATATCAAGAAATAACAAGCTTGCAAATTATTTACAATTTATATGCATGCGAAACTACTACATACAAAAACAAAAAAAAATATGAAAACCTTCAACTGACTGACTGCGGTTTCGAGCATTAAGTTTTGAGGCTGATTTCGGGCCAGATTTCGGATTTCACTGTGGCTATGCGATGGATACGAGTATCCACTGCCCTTGCCACTGTTTTTTTCTTCTTTCTGTTTTGCTAAACGTTCCCTCTAAGGTCTGTCTGTCTCTGCGAAAGCGGAGTTAAAGGCCTCTGCCAAGGCTCCACAGATATGAAAATATTGCCTAACTGAAAAGTATTGTAAATATTGCAGTTCCAGTTCCAGGAAGAAATAGGAAACCCCAGTAGGCATCGTGTCTCTAATATGTATCCCATCGTACATTCTATAATTCCAATTCAGACAGACACACCCTTCCTTTCGATACTTCCCTCCGCTTCACACCATTGTAAGTACTCCAAAATTTCACTAAAAATCCCCACTACTTGAAAGTTTATCCATACTGCGTCTCATCCGTCTCCCTTCCATTGAAGATGTCTGCACCTCCATTGAATGTATCGCGTGGCGCGAAAGCTCGGAGACTCTGTAGCACAGACAGTCGTTGGAAATCGATGAATTTGAGTCTCGATTCAGGATTTGGCACTGAAGTAGAGGACTCCCACCAGGTGGTCGAAAAGGAGCTGCAGGCCGAAAGCATGCGTCACCCCAGGAAGACCCAAATTCCCGCCTCGAGCTATCACTCGTGGCATGATGTCCCATTCCAGTGGGTAGAGATTAGTGGCTTTCCATGCGGTGCCACCGAGCAGATCCTCAACAGCTTTCACTGTGTGGGCACCATCCTGAAGAAGCGTCACACTCCGCACAGCCTTCAGCTACAGTACGCCTTTACAGTGGAGGCCTACCGCGCTCTGGAGTTCAATTCTCTGTGCATCTGCGGCTACAAAGTGCGGGTCAAAGGTCTGCTGGAGGATCCCGAGGAGCGGCAGAAGGCACAGCTGGCATGCCGTGTGCCGCAGTACAGACAGTGGCAATGTGGCCAAGGGCAGCGACAGCGGCAGCAGCAGGGGAACTGCAGTCTGTACAAGGACACCCATCAAGAAAGCTGTTTCTGGGGCTGCGTCGTTTACTGCCTCATGGTTTTGATGGATCTTTTCTTCTACTACATGGGATGCTTGTGGCGCTCCTTTGATAACTGGATGAAGTCGCGGAATGCCAATGGGAACGACACCCACCCCGGCGCGGGCTACCACTGTGACCTCGTGAATGACAGCGTCAATAGGCACGCGAAAGCGGCTAGAGAGAGCGCCACTAAAGCGACCCACTACCGGCAGTGCCGATCCATCCAATAATCCAATTGATCTACCCATCTTCCTTAATAGTTACTCGTATTTATTTTTGAAAATGCAAAACAAAATTCTCTTCTTTGTATTAGTTTTGTTCTTTGACTTGGGAATATAATATCCACCCACACCATTTCTACCCTATTTACTTGTTTAATAACTTTCATTCAATTTCCAAATCTCTGGACTTATATTAATTTTATTTTTAGTAAGTATAAAAGCCTCTATTTAGCATGATTCAACGCCAATTAACGCCAATGAAATCGCTGCAAATAGTCAATTCGTTACATTTTAAAGCGTTCAATGGGGGAACATGCTCATTTTTTGATAATTTATTTTGATATTTATAATAATTTTTGCATTTTATTGAATTCTGGCAAGTCAAGTGGTTTCCTTTCCTGCTCTTTTGTTTGCCTACCCCTCCTATTCGTCTACTCCTCTACACGCCTATTTTGTCTGGCTGTCTATCTAATGGCCAATTTTGATTCTTTATAGACCATTAGGAGAGCAGCCAAGCAGCCGGCTCTCTGGTTTGTACAACAACTCCATTTAATGGTTAATGGGTAATGGTTAATAGCCAACTGCGTACACTTGATATTTGTTCAACGCTCTCAAGAGACCTTCACAGAAGGAGAGGCGGCGAGAGGCAAGTGGCCGAGGGGTGCGTGGTGTGGGCGGGTGGTGGCCGCCTGGACACGCATCACGGAACTGGAACTCTTCCGGAAGAATTGCTCGGAAATCCGTCTTTGTCTTTGATTTATTACACACACCCGTCCCGTCCCTTCCCGTCCGCAGAGATCTGCGTTCGTTTGGCTAATTGCTGGCTGCCTTGCCTGCCCTCGAATGTAATCCACTTCCACTCTCAAGTTCTGATTTTTCTGATTTAACTGATGGAAGCGGAACTTGTGTGCTTCCTCGTTTCAATTAGACTCGAATTGTGGTGCAACCAAGCAGCGATCGGCCATGCCACAGGGTCATCCCCGGCCGCGCAGCAGAAGAGTTTTGTTTCCCACGCCAACGCTTCGGTTCAATTAGAAATGAGTATCACAAAATGGATTTGCATTCATTAATGGAACAATCTCCGGTTCTCTATCGTTACCTAATGAATGCATGCATCCCCTCTCTCTCTCCGTCTCTCTGGCTGAGTCGATTTGCCAGATCATTTGGCATTATATAAATAAACATTAGATGCTCGTACGTTCAAACGTTCAACGCGTTTGATAATTGCTCGTGAGCCACACATCTGGATCTGAGAGTCAATCAATTGCCTAGCAACCAGACGACATTCAATACGATCCATTCAACCATTCAACCATTCCACCTCTGATGATTGAGTGGGTGGGGTGGCTGCTACCCAACCCGCCAAAGGGTTAACTACAGATAGCTGAAATATCGCAATATCATGGGGCAATTATGAACGTGGCCTGCTGCTGCTGCTGCTGCTGGAACTTTTTTCTGTGTACCTTAATGTGCGACTACGTGCATTAATTGTTCGGCCACATAAAAGCAGGGCCAAAAGCGGCTCAAAGGGGGCGAGTAGGGTAAGTACAACAGGTGGCAGGGTGCCTGCAATTGGAACTGCAGTTGCAGCTGTTGCTGTTGCCAGATGCCAGATGGGTTCAAAGTTACACTAGACTACATGAAAGAAAACTGTCACAAGCTCGAACTTTTTCTTAAGATTTCTCTAAGATTTTCACAAATATTTCTGGAATATTTGAACATGAAGAAGATTTCATGCCTGGATTTTCATCAAACAGTGAACCACATTTCCTTTTGGGGACTACTCTCATTAGACACAGCGTCCCCAATCCATGCTCAATCCTGTTGTCGAGTGTTCCCTAATGCATCACTTTGCAAATTCGAATTTCAAATTCAAATAAATATGTCATTTGCGGGGCAGCAATTTTTATACATCTACATTTCTGTTGCTGTCTTGATATTTTTATATTTCCACAGCAGTCTGCCATGCTGTTGAGTTATGAATGCAAAATGCTTAAAGCAATTGCCAATCGTAAAGATATACATATGTATATATATGTACATATCTATCTATCTATCCATCGATGTAGTGCATCAGCAGCAGCAGATGTGAGTATAAAAAAATCACAAATTAGACACGATTTTCATTTGGATACACGATTCCCCCGCCATATCCACATCCATATGCAATGACAACAGATGCAAATATACTCGTATATGGATACAGATATAAGGTATATGCAGCAAATGATGATGAGATGTTCAAGTTTTCATGGGGACAGAGGAGCAGACTGAGTCGGAGACCCCAATGGCGATAATCACAGCAGTAGTTTACCCCTTTTTTTCTCAGCTAATTGGATCTTCAATTTGTGGCAAAGAGGAGAGTGCACCGAGGGGTAAATACAGATTGTATCTTTTGTAGGGCACACAGCTGTTCAAACACATTCAGAATGAATGAGATTTATCGTTTAATATGGCAGACGGGTGAGACAGAGAACAACCAGCTGCTCGCATTTATCCAACACGTGGAAAATACACCTCCACACACATATCAATGCCACCTCCCCCTTCTACTGCTGCTCCTTGCCATTAGCACCTCTTTGGACCACTTTGTACTTAGGGAATGCCTCCTCTTGCTTGGGGGATATTTGGTGCAGCAAATCAAACGTCACTCCGCATTATTCAATGAATGTGCCGCAGAGTGCTGCTAGGGGCATGCAACCAAGCAGCGAAAATTACCCATCAATCATTTGCCAACACATTTTCTGACCCTGAAGTCAGAACAGAAACAGAATCGACAGAATCGATTGAACAATTTGCCAATTTGCACTCTGAATCGTTTTCCAATTTGATTCCACTTTGATTTTTCATTCGGATCTACTCGTATCTTTTGTGGCCCAATGATTCAGCAGGCCAGCTGATTCGCTGGCGCCACAGCCACTAAATTTATGCATCAAGTCACAAAAAATATCTCAAATATTTTCTGTATTTCAGCGTTTTTTGATGTCGAATTCTTGTGCGAATTCTTAGGAAATCTGCGTTAAAGCGTTAAACCGCAAAAATCAAATAAACAAAATTTAAAAAAAAAAAACAAAAAAACATATACACTGCAGGCAATCGTATAATGTAGTGGGTAAGTACATGAACTTTTATGTGCATACAAATTAACTGGCGGAGATACAATGAATCCTTAAACTGTTGATGGAATATTGGGAGACCCTACTCGTAACTGTTTTCCTCCATATAGTTTGTTAAATTTTGTAATTTATTTTATAGAGTATACGTCTACTTACCTTAAATTTTCCTCTTTCTTTGTGTGGTTTATTCTGTTTTATTTTATTTAAATTTTCTTGTTATTAGCCAATGGACTTTAGACGCCAAAATAACACACAAAAACTTGTGACGCATTTGTTGCTGATTTGCTGTGGAATTTTGTGGTTCCTTGTTTTTGTTTTTTGTTGCTTCGCTTATTGTCTTTTTTGCGATGTGTCAATGAACGCGTTTGCTAACATTTCTTGTGGTTTTATTCTTTTCTTGGTTTTTTTAATATTTTTCCTAGATTTTGCTTGATTTTCTTTTGTGCATTTTCCTGTCGTTTTTCACCTTGGTCTTTTGGAGTTTTCCCGGATTTCTTTTATTTGCTTTTCACTTGGTGTTTTGGGTATTTTTAGGCAAACAAAAACACAAGAAATTCCTTAAGTAAATTTCGCAATGTTTGATGGTGCCTTGTGAAGAGAACTCCCGCTGCCGGGCAATGTCATTTGACAACTGTCAAACCCAAATCGAAATATTGAAGAGGCTCTGGCTCTGGCTCTGCCTCTGCTTTGATGTTCGAGTGCTGCTGCTCCGTCACACGTTTCATCAATTTTTCATTTAAGTTTAAATATAAATTAAAATTCCACTACACGTAACACCCGCTACCGCAAACGCCTCCCCTCCCGCCGCGCCACGCCACAGCCGTTGCCTTTGCCTTCGGAGGGGCGCAACGAATTCTCTTTGCCTTGCATTCCACATTCACGATGACGTGTCTGTGTCCCCCGAATCCCCATCAATACCCCCAATATATATTTAGGCGGCCTTCTCCTCCTCCTCCTCCTGCTTCTCCTCTCATTATGTCTGGGCCCAATGCCACATCACGTACACACGAAAAAATAAGTTCTGGCCACTTGTACGTGCCACAAACGATCGACCGACCGACCGATTGACTCTCTAGTTCTCTCTCGAGCTATTGCACAGGCGTAAGCTCTCTTTGAAGGGGCATGGGCGTGGCATATCATAGTTAAAGTTCAATTAAATTTGTCATTTGTATGCGGCGTTGCGGGGCAGAGTGTCTCTGGGGCATGAGAAAGGTCATGCGGTGCGACGCGACAACAAGTTCGTTGTCCAAGTCTTTTGATTTTTGATTTAATGTTTTTCGCATTACCGGAAGCATTGCGACCAGTTCCGATGATTGAATGCGATGGAGGCACATGGAAGTGCTACTGTTAATCGTGATTGAAGTGGGTAGGAATGGGAAATGCCTGAAAGTAACAAAAAAATAATAGCAATATTGATTATGGCAGTAAATGTTAGTGAATATTGGTCACAGTTTGTATAGAATTGAATGTGCAATAAATTTAATGAAAGGAAATTCGATTTTTGTCTAGATACTGGACAGAATTTTGATGGATTTTGGTTGCAGGAACATCTGCGAGCTACTGGCAGCCAGTTGATTGTGCCCATAAAATGTTTATAGCTATTAAATTTGAATGGGAAAGTGCCTTAAAGGAAGATTAACAGATTTCTACATATAAATATGAAAGAAGAGAGTTCACTTGTGCGGATGAACTGTGGCTTGTGGATTGATTTCAACTGCTTAAATGATGTCTCGATGCGATGACTCAATGCCGATTGTGGTAGAAGGGGGAATACCTCGAAAGATCATCTCAACATATGTACAATCGAACAGCAGCATCGAACTAAGGAATTCCACCCCGTGACACTTGGACAATCACTGCGATTTCCGACTAATCACCACTCTAAAGCGAATGATTCATACATCATTTATTCGATAATTCAATTGCCATTCAAATCATCCATCAACTTCTGTTTCAATTTTCCAAATGAATGGACTTTAATATGATTTAAAGTTCGATTTTTCATGATATATATTGCCACCATAAATGTCCAGAAAAGTGGAAAAATCCATTCGTTTAAATTGGATTACTAATCCCATTACGTGTCAAACATTCAAAGCAAATAAATGAACCGAATCCATAGATTGAGTAGATTCATAAATTGCGTATTTTAATGAATGTTTTGTGTGCAGAAATCGAAACGAAATCGAAGCACAAATTTTTGCACATTTTGCTTCTATAATTAATTGAACTTTTATGCGAAATCGAATAGAAAACGAAATCAAAATAGAAACAGAAATCGCAAACAAAAAGCAGAAGCAGAAACAGAAACAGTAGCCATAAAACAAGACAAATGGTCAGATCATTTTATTGGGTTCTCGGTTCGGTTTTCGGTCACATTTCGTGGCTGGCTTCAGTTTCAGTGTCGCATAGCATTGATAAGCACCGTGAGGGCATTGATAAGGCGGCCAGGGGCTGACACTCGAGGCCCCCGCGCACTGAAAAATGCTTCCTGTAATGCTGCCGCCTGACATTGAACCTAAAGCAGTGTACACAGAATGGGGCTCTAAAAATCTAGGTAATTGTGTCTGTTGCTCATTAGACTTTAAAAATTATTGTCTGTTTCGTTGTAAAAGTGTTTTTGGGATTCTAGAACAGCAAACGTTGAAGGTTTTCCCACGACTCTGATGATTTAGAGATAGTTTTTCATACTTCTTAAAAGTATAGCTCATTTTTGTTCTCTCCTTATCGTAGGTAGATGCAATCATCTGTTTAATTTTGTTTATTTAAGGCAGAAATATTCCAAAGAAAATGTTGATTAATGATTTTTTTCAATCTATTTTTATAAATGTTGTCTTGATATCTTCCTCTTCCCGACTTATCCCTTTTTAGGAGAGTTCTTCCAATAACCAAAACCCATCTAAACGTGTTATAAACTCCATCGTTTATTCATCTCCGAATCCAACATAAACTCTGCTCTGCCTTTTAGCCCCTTGGCTATTTTTGTTTGGGGCGTAACTTTACCGCACCACCTTTTAGGGTCACTTCCGGGTCATGCCCTGCAGCCCGCATCTGAGCTGTGCCGCATTTTACATAGTATTATTATATACATGAACTCTGGGGGCGCTCCTACGGAAGACATTAATTAGTTAATTGTTTTGTTATTGTGACAAAATACCCGCCAATGTTCGGCCGTTCGATGATTGATGGCTGTTTGATTTTTGTGGATTTTGTGGAGCTTTGGAAATTGGCCATCATTTGTTGGCCTGTCAGCAGTTGGGGCTGGGATTCTGATTCTGAGGGAGCAATCTCTCTAGAATAACACTGAGGCTGTGGTTCCGCATTTGGGTGAACCAATCATCAATCATCCATCAAGAAGGCATACAGGACGTTTGGCTGCCACAGATTCTTGCGCATTTTTCCAACAAATTGATTCCATTTCCCATTTCTATCCAGTTCAATCTACTGATTGAGTATTAGTTCAATCTTTTGTATTTTTTTTTTTTATTTCTATTTTTATGCTATTTATTTATATAATTTTTTTCTATCTGCTTTGATTTGTTCTGTGAGTAATTTCTGTTCATTAATAGCTGAAAAGTGATACTGGCAGAAATTCGATGTGTTCGTTTGTTGCTAATGATCGTAGGATGGATCGAGGGAACAAATGTACATATATATATAGCATGTCATGGCATCGTGCATTTATATATATATATTTTTTTGTTTTTTATTGATTCTTGTTCTATTGTCTTTTATGGGATAATTATTCAATTAAATACCATTACTGAGTGGTTTTCTATACATCTTTGAAGTTTCTTTTCCGCCTTAAAAGTATCGAGGGATACAAAGAGGTCACTGGGGCGTCATTGATCGATGGTCTTTTCCTGTGAATTATCTGGGGATTTGTAAAGAAAAAACTCACTGAAAGCTTAATTTACTTGCGGTCATTAAGTTGGTATTTTTAGAAGTACAATTTACTTCTCTGAAAATAAATCCCAATTCTCAACAGCAAAGATATTTCCTATTTATAAAAATGTAAAGACATAATGGCCGGCAATTAGCTGAGGTTTTGTGTGACTTCCACACTTCCGCTTTTTCGGGGCTTATGGGGCTTTAAACCATATTTAAAAAGAAAAAGAAACAAAGCAAAACAAAACAAAACAAAGATCCATCATGTTAGAACCTGTGAACTTTTGAGGTGACTGTAAAATGGAATGAAATGCCAAGAGATTGAGATTGTTTTCAATTAAATTGATGAGATTTTAAGGCAATGAAGTAATTAATCACGTGAATCGGGAGTGCAGTTGACAATTATAATGACTCGCGAAACACCCAAGAAACTGTGTGGGAGGGTGCCGGGTGCCCCCCACTGGAATATACAAATATCATTTCAGTCCGCATACCCTGTAATCTGTGAGGCATAGCTGTAGGCATTACTTTTTTCGGTCATTGGGTTATTAAATGATAATGAAACACACAGAAGCTTCAACGTTTTTCTTGTAATTTGTTTGGCCTTGAAGCCTCGCAGCTTGTAGAAGATTTCACAGCCCGAAAAGAGAGAATAATACACACAATGCCAGCAGCAACCGCAGAATATAAGCCAAAGCCAAAGCTAAAGCAAATGCTCATAGACCTCCCTCCCCGTGTAGAAGAAGCCGTAAAGCATTGCTTCAACTTCAGCTTCAGCTGGAGGTCAACACGCTGTGGAGAAAAAAATCAAGTTTACGAATCTCCAAAGCAAGTAATTACAGCGTAAGAGTCGAAGTCGAATGCCCCAGTAGCCAACATGGTTGATAAGAATCGCCGCTTTTGGGCTAATTAAAAACGACCACAAGAGCAGCAGCAGCAGGCCCAAGTGATTTATGGGTGTTTGAACCTCAGTGGAGCACTGCCAGCGAGTTCAAGTACACCTGAAAGCAATTGTGAAGGCAATCGAAGGTAATAGAAGTCGATAGTCGATTCCCTTAAGCAATTCCCATTCAATCCAACGAATCGACAGATTTTTAAGCATCCAAAATATAATTATGTATAACCAATGTACCCCTAGCTGTGGCGGTAGGGCAACATTTGGCTACTGTAAAGTGGTGAGACAACCAACCTGTTTATTGATTTCACTTTGTTGGCCAGAAAATCAATCAGCAAAGCAGCGTAACAATAAGCATTAGATTTTGTGGCAGCGGCCTTCATTTGTGCTGTGAACTTGAGACATTGGACGCACTCGCACTCGTACTGGTAATCGTAATCGCACTGTCAATGCGGAATCCGCGCAAACGGAATTGAAACAATTTGCGACAAAATTGCCTCGAAAAAGTTTAACGACTCGCTCCAATTGTTTGCCCAACACGAACAGAACAGAGTCTGAATCTGTTGCTAAGAGGGAGATAAGCCAAAGTGGCAAATGGCAAGTTTTCTGGTTTAATTGAATCGGAATTAGGCGCCTAAGGCTATTGATCTGCACAAAATTTCATTAATTAAAGTAAAAGCGCTCAAAATAAGGAAATACGAAATTTAAAGTACGCGCCAAATATTATCGACTACGATACTTATCGAATCGGACCACAGATCTGTCAAGCAGTGTTGCCAGAATTTCAGAATCTAGCATCTAGAATCTAGAATCTATTTTCGAATCTAGCATATGTTGACTATGCTAGATTCGAAAATAAAATATGTTCTAAAAGTGGCTAAAATATAAATTAATTAACTAAAACTAAATACACCCCGAAAACAGAAAATTGTGTAGTGTTGGGGATTCCATCCCTGAGTCTGTCGAGGAAAAATGTAGCACTTATCGCAAAAAACTATCGATATACCTATATCGATGCCAATGTTGATATCAATTTAGTTGCATCTCTACAAAAAAAAAACGTGCTGTCAAAGTCGCGCTGATTTTTGATTTTACTTTTTTTTATGTAAAATATTTCCATAATCAATATGGTTAGCGTTAAAAAGGAAGTAACTTGCGACTATTGTGGCACTAGCAATGAGCCCGGACAAATGTTGTCCGCCAAAAAGGCATATTTTGGCAGCAAAGTCAGCGACGTTCTGCACACCATCACAAAACGTAATGTGAGTACAGGCTACGCTACAGAAAACAGCAACAATGATAATTGGGAAGAACTTTTTTTCAGATTCCCTCTACTTTGTCCATCAAGGTGTGCTTCATTTGCTTCTCGAAGTTTATACAGTGCGAGCGCACAATACAGAAAATTCAGGAATTTGTCGACCAGAGCCTCGCTCCTTCGGGCGGCAAAAAAAATACCGCGAAAGATAATGAAGAAGAGGAGGAGGAGGTAAAAAAAAAGAAACCGATGAAGAAGCGCAGTTTCTCTGTGCCTGGACTTGGTACATTGCAGCCGGTGACGGTAAACGAGGCACCTCAGCCCAAACGCTCTACAGGGAAGACCGACTCTGACATTCTGGACAACTCTGTGGTATTGAAGCCTGCTAAAACAACTGACAACAAGAAAAACAATTCAATTCTGGGTATATTTGGTCGAAGAGCCACTACTGCTGCCGATGACTCAGAGGAGGAGGAAGACGAGCAAAGCGAAACTGAGGAGAAGGAACTGCCGCAGAGCAGCGCCCTGTTTCCTGCCATATTTGAATGCAGGCGTTGCGATTTTAAAGTCAAGCACCAAAAGCCAATGAAACAGCATTACAAGGAAGTCCATGGACAGCAGCGTCCCAGGATCTACTTTTGCCCAATGTGCACAAAATCGTTCGGAGTTGCCAGAACGCTCAAGGAACACGCCAAGGCGGCGCATGGCATAGAAGACCAGCCAAAGGAAAAGAGTGCCGCTGGCAGGGCCAAGACGGTCGAGAAGGAGCTGCCGGCTGTAAGGAAAAGGAAAAAGTCTGAAATGAATGTGGAAGTGGTGATCAAGGGTATAGCAGAGGTTGCCGAAGAGCTTGATATCGAAGTCATAGAGGATAAAACTGCTCTTAAAGCGCAGACTTCACTTCTTAATCAGCAGCCACGGACTCCGTCCTCGCCACAGACTCCTGTCAAACCCCAGAAGACTCCACTGAAGCTACAAACTGAGGTACAAAAATTGGATAACGACAACAACGATCAGTCTTTAGCCGTCATCCGAGCCTTGAACGAGCACAAAAAGAAGAAGGATGTGACCAACACGGATTACACCTTTGCCATCAACGACTCGAGTGCCTCGACGCCAAAGCAAAACGGCGAGCCAATACCATCGAGTGACCCGCTAATCTGCAGCATTTGTGATGCGGAGCAGTCGTCCGTCAAGACGATGCAACGTCACATGTCCACGTCCCATGGTATTGACAAGCCAAAGATATTCAAGTGCACGAAATGCGAAAAGTCGCTGGCCAGCAAACAGTCGCTCAATCTGCATTTGACCTGGCATTCGGCCAATCCTCAGGCAGAGGTTACTTCCAAACGGCAGATACTACAAGGAGAGGCATCTCCCAACAAGCGGAACAAAACCAAAGAAGCGGAAGACGAGTCCAATGATGTGGCTTCTTCGCTCAAGCAGAGCAAGAAGGTGTCCGAGGTCACCAATGATATGACTGGCGGGATTGCTTCGCCCAAGAAAAGCAAGAAGCTTTCTGAGACCACCAATGATGTGGTTACGCCTTCGCCAAAGAAGAGAAAGAAGCTTTCTGAGACCACCAATGACGTAGCTGAGTCTTCGCTCAAGAACACCCATAATGAGCCTACGGTCTCGCTTTTGTCAGAGGAGGAAAAATGGATTTTCCCGCGGCCCAAGAAAGCAAAGAAGGACCGCAAGGAGTCGGAGTCTGTCAACATCTCGAATGGCAACGACCTTAATGTATCGCAGAGCTATCCGC
The DNA here is from genome assembly GCA_018150885.1 of Drosophila tristis. Lineage (NCBI taxonomy): Eukaryota > Metazoa > Arthropoda > Insecta > Diptera > Drosophilidae > Drosophila > Drosophila tristis. Next base: position 798,136 of record JAECWT010000001.1, read on the forward strand.
TCGACGACCTGGCTGAAGTGAACCCCACAGTGCAGCCCCACAAGCGTGAAATGTTAACATCCACTTGCGAGTCCACCACCGCCGATGAATCCGAGTTCAATTGCAGCCAGTGCCCGAAGAGCGTAAAATCGCAGCGACGTCTCGAATCGCACATTGCCAAAATGCATGGCAGGTCGCTCAAGTGCAGCAACTGTTACAACAAATTTCTCACTCGCCAGACCTACGTAGTGCACTTCGGAGAATGCGAAGGCGAGGGCTCGGAGTCAGGCCTGCCATGTGGCGTGCGCAAGTGCACAAAGATCTTTAAGACTGTACCATATCTGGAGGATCATTTGAAGAAGCGCCATCAATGGTAGGCGGCAAAGTCCTCCCCTATAGCAGCAGAAGGGAAGCCAGAAGACACCTAAACTAAGAGAGGGTGCCATGGAAGGTGACGCCTTTTTTTTGTTAAATGTAAAATGTACATCGAATGAATGTGTACAAAAATTAGGTGACAGAAGACACAATTTATGTACAATTCATTAGATGCACATTTAAAATTTAACAAAAAAATGCGTCACCTTCCATGGTGCCTAAACACCTAAATTAAGGGAAGGTCACGCCTTTTTTTGTTAAATGTAAAATGTACACGAATGGATGTGTACATTGCATAAGTTTAGTTTATAATCGTTTTTTTAGAAATAAATGTAGACGCTAAAGAAGAGGAACTTTGTTGCCGCACTGTTTGTATTTCATTTCATATATTTCCCAGCAAAAAACAAAACAAAAACAGTTCTAAAAAGTTGGTTTGGTGGAGACTGCTCAACCTCTACCTCTAGCAATGGAAATGGAAATGGAAACAGCACACAATATTCTCTAGATACACTTTTTCTACTTAATGTAAATGATGATAACGGTAATGAAAATGGAGTCCTGCTCTCCTGTCTTCAGGATGTCGTCATGGTGGTCCCCACCTTGCCATGGATCTCTGCCTGGGCAATCTTCATCACATCCAGTGCGCCCTTTTTGATCAGCTCTTCGGCGAGAGTCTTGCCCAGCAGATGCGCCCGCTCGTACACCTGTCGGCTGTAGCACGGATGCTGGTACAGCCCGCAGAAGAGGTTATCCACATCCTCAATGAGCACCGACTGGGGCTTGGGCTGCTCCTCATCAGCGTAGTCGAACATTTGCACTGTCTTCTGGAGGAACGGACACTTTGCGGGCGCTCCACTCTCTTTGGACGGCGCCTCGAGACCACTGCCCTGATGCATGGCCGCAAAGGGGCACTTGGAAGACACTGTTGCCACATTGTCCACCTCATCACCGATGCTGCTGCCAACGCTGGCCCGACTACTGGGCGGAGTGGGTAGAATCGGTTGAGCAGGCACGGCCCCTGACGCTGCTGCGGCTGCTGCTGTTGCATGGGTCACTGGACATTTGCCGGCCTTGGCATATGAGATTTTCGTCTCATTATTCACGTACGGGCACTCGCCCATAAAGTCCACGCCCACTGGCATCTGCAGGGGACAATGGGGAGCTGGATTTACATTGGAAGATGTATCTGAATCTCCTGATGCATCGCCACCCGAATGGGGGACCACATCACGCTGCATCGGACACCGATTGGCATTGGTGGTGTCGGCATCGCCTCCTCCTGCATCTCCGCTGGCGCCCAGAGTGTTGTTGTTGCTCAGAACAGGGCAGTGGCTGGCCAAGTCCGTCAACTCCTCCACGCTGTACCCCGCCAGGGCCTCACAGGCGGCCACATCCTCACAGATCACCGGGGGACTGCCCTGCGGTCGGGGCGGACTACTCGAATTCGAGTTGGACTCGGAGGAGCCCGAGCCCGAGCTGCAGTTCCCATTCCTTGGTCGCTTGCAGGCCGGCGGGGAGTCGCAGCTACTGCTGTTTTCCTGCTCCTCCTGCGGCTGCTGCTGTGCTCCACGCTTCCCCGTTTGTTTCTCGCTCAAGGCACACGACAGATGGTTTCGGATCTCAATGGCGCCATCCAGACTCCAGACAGCGCCCGTGAGGGACAGGTCCACATCCTGGCTGTTGGCATTCAACGGTTCGCCCTGAAGATTGCTCCAAACAGCCACCGGGGCAGAGCAACCGCCACCCAATGTCTTGAGGAAGCTCCGCTCCGCCAGAATGCGGCATGTGGTATTCAGGCACATCAGTTTCTGGAGCATTCCCAGCACTTGGACATCGTTCGCACGACACTCGACAGCCAGGGCGCCCTGCCCGACGGCATAGAGGAGATCGGTTGGCTCCAGCACCTGGCTGACGCGGCTCATCCATCCCATACGCACAAGGCCCGCCTGGGCGAGGATAATACCCGCGAACTTTGAGTCTGCGGCATCGAGTTTTGCCAGTCGCGTATTTAGATTCCCACGGATATCGCAAACGATCAAATGGGGATACAGCCGTCGGATCTGTGCAGTGCGACGCAACGAAGAGGTGCCTGAAAAGAAGAGTTCCTCAGATTAGATTTGATCGAAGTTCGAGTATGCTTTCTTTGATCTCTTACCAATCACACTCCCCTGCGGCAGAGAGGCTATTGTATGGCCCTGGAAATTCTCGCGCAGCACTAGAGCATCCCGTGCATCCTCACGCTCTAGGACTGCCCCAATGGCCATTCCTGTGGGTAGAGCCGTTGGCAGATCCTTCAGCGAGTGGACAACAAAATCCACACCTCCATTCCGTAGAGCATCTTCCAGGTCGCGGGTAAACAGACTCTTTTCACCAATTTTGGGCAGTGAAACATTCAGAACACGATCTCCGAACGTTGACATGGTGTCTATGGAGAGGAAAAGATTCAATTAATCAAAATTCGGCCCTTCGCATAGATCGAAGATTGTTCCTAGTCCATTCGGTAGCCGTTGCAGTTTTCGGTTAATCACTGTAGTATATTCTGCCTCCCATTATCTATCTTAAGACTGCAAATTGTATCATCTATCACCTTTGGATGGTTGTGTACCCCCTAATTGCATTCTCGCCTGTTAGATAAGGGGAAACAGTAGCCTACCCCGTTCCCCTTGCGAGTATGACAACAATCAAGCGAGAGACATGCCATGCCACCATCGAAGTACACATCTACATATCTATCTTTGACACTTCCCTTCCCTTCCCACACTCTTCCGCTATCGTCAGCACGCAATGATAATGTACGTATTTTGGGAATGTTTTACTTATCGTTGGGGCTGGGTACGGCGAGGGGACTCTGAATATAATTTGAATATTGTATGTAGAGCAGTGGCCGTGGGGTGGCAGAGAGAGGAAGAGGATGTTGCGTGTTTGAGGCATTTTAATCGCATATCGATCAAGGAAATGACATCAGATTATGGAAAATTCTCCCAATATGCAAAATACCTAAGCCCAAGATGATTCATCCAAGTATCCCATAAATTCCAAATCTTATCAAAGTCCAAAAGGTACTCCAAAAAGAATGTCCGATTAAAATGTATATTTCAAAAGATTTCGTTGCTATTTCAGCAGATAATGTTGTTGAATATCTAATCGGCACATGCAATTTCTCAGATATCGACAGAACGAACGGTAGTTAATGCTGCCATCAGATCGGATATATACACACACACGTTTTGGTGTACGAGATAGAGAGAGAGTGGTTCGATGTGTGTGTGTGTGCGTGTATGGCATAACATTTCGGCATTCGTTCGGGCAAATCAAAAACAAAACCGCAGCAGCATTGACATTGAGCAAAACTTTGCCAAATTGGCACGTGAGCGAGTGAGAAAGAGAGACGCTCGTAACGGAAGACCGAATAAAAGAAGAAGCTGAAGAGCCGGCTGGCACCGTTAAAGCAAATCATGTGCAATCCATTCGAAACGAACGAAACATTTGTTTTAGTTACTATCAAAACAACGATAAGACCAGCCACAGGCTACAGGCGGCTACAGCAAGTCATGCTTCGAAAACATTATTTGTTATTTCAAATACCCCCCCATACGCAACGCAGCGTGAGTTCTGCTTTTTGTTTCAACCCAACACACTTTCACTTACGGATCTCGAATCGCTGCTTGGGATACAGTTTCTGGAGTCGGCCGATGACATGTTTGGTTTGAATGAGAGCCAGCTGTAAGCAAAAGTAAAGAGAAAATAATTAATCAATTGCTGCTTGGCGCGCTACGCTACTTAAATGCTAAATGCAAATGAACCTGAAGTGAGGCGGGGAGGTGGGGGGAGGTGGAATCGGGGCTAAGTAAAGCGACAGCGGCTGGCCATTAAATTTCAAAAACAGCAAAGTAATTTCAAATATAAATTCCATCAGCAAAGGTGGCCTTCATTTTTGTTGTTGTCGTGTAGAGTTGTGCGCACAGCGCCAAAGGTGGCTCCGCTTGCAATTAAAAAAAAAAAAAAATCAAATCCAAAAAATACAACTCTCTCAATAGCACACACACACAGACACTTCAAGCCAAGGCAGCGACTTGAAAAGAGATCGTGAGAGAAAAGAAACACAAATCGAGTACATATGTACATATATGCCGCCCCTCCTTTACCCCTCCTCAACACATTAAAGTGCGTGCCTTTTGCTGTTGCTGAGCGAATTGTGTAACAGTAACGAAAAAGCATAGACACAGCCATGCGAGTGGAGCGGGAGAGCGGGAAAGCAAGCAACAAGTCTCTCACAAAAACAGAAACTCTTGCATAAATGCGGGCACCATGTGTGAGGGAGAGGGAGGAAGGAAGGAAGGGGCTTGCCACGGGTTAGACAAAATGTGATTGAAATTCAAATGTACAAAATGTGTGTATTTTTAATTCAAAGCAAAGCTGATGCATGTATGCACATATTTACAACACGTTGCACTGTCGGATAGTCCACTTACCTCGCTCTTTCGCGACCCCACTCGAATGACCTTTTCCTGCGCAGACATGCTTTTAAGTTATAGTTTAACTAAATAGTATTGCACAATAATTTGTTTATGCTAGATGCTAGGTTATTTGTTCGTTGTGTTGTTTTTGTTGTTGAGCTGGCTGGACGTCGTGGAGTAGTGGTGGGAGAAGTGAAAGTGTGCGCGGGGACAGCTTTCGGGGTCACGTTGCCAGTATGTAGAGAGAGAGAGAGAGAGCCTTCCGAGATGAACGATGAATGAAAACGTAAATGCACGCACTATTCAGGGACACATGGTGGGATTATTGTCACGTTGGCTTTGTACTAATCAGTTGTTGGTTAACTCGATTCACGAATCAATTGGATTTTTCGCTGGCCGACACTACGTCCGAGCAAAAAGAATCGCAGCAAGACATTGGAGCTATTGGGGGCGCAGCACAGCAGAATCTTGGGGCTACCGATACTTTTCAGAGATTAAATATATCTATTGATATTTTTGTTCATCGATATGACACATCCATACTTGGAGCTGGGAGAATGTCGATAGATTTGGATATTTCGCGCTATCGAGGGCAGTCCATCCCAATGATCAGCTGATTGCAGTCAAAATAAAAACAAAGACGATGCAAAATTAAAAAAAATCAATAAAGATGTTTCTGGTGAGCTAAAACCAATGGAAAAGTACTATTTGAAATTCTTAATGTGGCTATCCTTGCGCTCAGTTTATCAGCCGTCCTATGGGGACGCTGGGCAATCGCATGCAGGCGATTCGCGAGCGTCTCGGCGAGGATGTGACTGCCAGGCTGGATGCCCTCCATCTGAATGCCCTGAGGACAGGGCTGGTGTCCGAGGAAGATTTGCAGGAGGCTTATCGCAAGACCCGCGACATAAATCTCAATCCCAATCGCCTGAATCACCTGTGGCTCATGGGCATCATTTTCTTCATAATGGTGGCCACGCCAGTCTTCTACGAGACCATATCCTTTCTGCTCGGCGTGCGCTGTTTCCTGCCGAACAATTACCTGGTGTGGGAGGCCACGCGACCCATCAGCGACTGTGCGTTCTGCAAGGGCGTGCGAGGTCCTCTGATTCTGGCGAATCTAACCCGCGAGGAGTTTGCCCCCCATGCATACTCCTCCCTGCCGATTATTGTAAAGAAGGCTGTGGCACATTGGCCGGCCCAGAAGAGTCTGAGCTTTGGCTACATCAGAGATCTGTATGACAGTGTGCCCGGCTCCATAGAATCCGTGTGCCAATTCCAGCACTTCAACTCGGACTTGAAATCCCTCAAAGAAATCTTTGAGATGCCATTGGGTCGGTCCAATCTCAGCCAGGGAGCCCCTTGGTTTGTGGGCTGGAGTGTCTGCCATCCTACAGTGCTCGCGGAGCTAAGGCAACTCTATCCCCGTCCACATTTCCTGCCCGAGGATGCCGAAATGCCGCACACGGACTTCATTTTGATGGGCTACGAACAGGGCGCTGTGATGCATGTAAGCAAATGTAAATGACTATGCTCCGATGGATTCCGCATTAATTTCCTATGTTTGCTGTAGCTGGAGTACATACCACGGCTGATGTGGCAAGCGCAGTTGAAGGGCAACAAGAGCTGGTACTTGGCCCCAGCTCCAGAATGCGACCATCAGTGTCAGCCCTTCTCCTTCTATGTGGAGCCGGGAGATGCTGTTCTGGTGGATACGCGCATCTGGTATCATGCCAATACCATACCAAAGGGTCAGTTCTCGCTCACCGTTCAGTCCGAGTACGGGTGACACGCCCAGTCCCCGGTCCACTCCTCCAATGAAAGTCTGAAATTTTTCATTTAATAAAAAATTATAAACTAAGTACGTTTTAAATTCAAACGTCTTCCCCCTCTCAATAACGATTAACGATAGGTGGCTATCGGCAGAGTTGCAACCATTGCGGCGCAAGACATTTCAAAAGAAAACACGCAAAACATACGAAAATTTATGGGGAAAAATGGAAGCCAAGAAGATCGACTTTGACCAGTTTTGCGCAAAGTTAAGGGACGAGAAATATGTGAAACATGTGAAGAGCTTGAAGGATCTGTGTGTTACCAAGACGGTGATGAAGCCCACGGCGTTCTTCGAGAGTCTGCCGAAAATGCTGGAGGAGGAGGCTTCGAAAACAACACCAAACAAGGACCTGGGCTCGGTGGCCGACTATGCGGAACTCTTCAAGTCGCTTGAAGAGTATCCCAGTAACCTGCAGAAGAACCCCAAAAAGCGAGAGCTGCAGCGCGCTGCTACCTTGGATCAGACGGAACAGTCGGAGTACATGAAGCGCTTGGAGGATCAGCGCAGTGCCGGCCAGATGTACAACGATTTCAAGGGGTTCCAAAGGAAGCTGGCCAAGGCATTCGAGGAGGCAGGCGACCTTGAGAAGGCCGAGACCGTGTATATAAAAAAGCTTGGGCAGCTGCAAACCTTCGCCCAGCAGATAGAAAAGCTAATGCCAACGGAGGCCGAGCCACCGCCAGATGCATTCACAGCAGACGAAGAGCAGACGCTGCTGGCGATCGCCGCAAGCATGAGGGATTTGAACTACTTGCGCTCCAACAGTCTACAGCTGCCGAATCCCAGCGATATTGTTGCTGGAGGCAGCCTGGTGGCACGCCTGGAGATGTTTGTAAAAGTCCTCACCATCACTCTGATGCAAATAAGCGTCTACAATGCGGCTTGAAATACATTAATTATAATTATTCAACCATTTTACAATAAATACTACGGCGAGTCCTCATCCTCTGCCTCGAGTTCCTCCTGGTGGGTCTTCATTTGGTGGACAGTGTCGCACAGGGCCACCAGCTTGCGCACAGTGCTGGCCAAGTGCTCGACGCGTTGACGGAAAGCCAGGCAGCCATCCAAATCGCTGCACTTGTCCTCCCGCTCGTCGCTGTGCTGCTGCTTCAGCTGATTAAAGCTCTCCAATATCTTAAACAGCGCCAGCTTACAGTCCGGATTCACGTTGTACACCTTTTGATCCTCCGGCGCAGCTGTGGTCGGTGCCAGGGCTTTGTTTTGCGACTCGATATGGATCAGGGTGTTGTTCGACTTCTCCATGATATCGTCAATGATGGCCGCCTGTCTTTGCATGGTCTGGCGATTGGCCACTGCAATGGAATACAATTTACAATGATCCAAAGTACGTTCTGTTTATTATTTACCCAGTCCCGCCAACAATTCGTCCACAGCGTCAGACATATTTCGAATTGCTTTTGTTTCGTTCGCTGAGTTGCATCCGCTGCGGTGATCGGTGTGCTTCGACATGCACTAACTATCGAAAGTAGTTATCGCATTTGAATTTAGCGAATCGTTATGCTATGCTGCCTTGACTCTTGACCCTTCCCCACCCATTTTGATGTTTCACGTGGAAAATATTAATTTACATTTGGTTTTATTCAGTTGTTCAAATTGTATTTGACCTCTCCTCGATTTAAAATTAAAGTGTAATCTGTTTCATGGTTTGCATTACAATTATTACATTTTATTCATACACATCCTCCTTGTCGGCGACGTACTTAATAATGTCGCCAGGCTTAAGCAGCTTCTCGGCATCGGAATCTGGGATCTCGAATCCAAACTCATCTTCCATGGCCATAATGACCTCCACATGGTCCAAAGAGTCCAGGCCAAGGTCATTGATGAAATGGGACTCGACGTTCAGCTGCCAAAATAAAAAGGAGAAGAAACGCCGCATTAGTAAAGCATTTTGCATCAAAGTTGTTTTTTGGTTTAATTTCAGTTCTTTTTTTGTGGCCATAAATCAATCAACTGGCAAAGGCAATATGTGGCATTTGTCTTGATCTTCTTTACCTTGCTGGGATCGATCTTGTCGTACAGCTTCAGCACAAGCAAGACGCGCTCATTGATGAGCTTCAGCGACAATGGCGGTTTCGCCGAGTATCTGCGCACCGATTGCGTTTGCCAGCGACATCTGCTCGAGACCAACTCCTGGAGAGGGAGATAAGAACGAAACACACAACCGAGTTAGTGGATCCTTGAAGGGACTGTGGATTACCTTATCGGCCGTCACTTTGTCGTAGGCGGACACGACTTTCAGCACACGAAACTTGATGTCCTCAAGGGTGCGCTTGGCGGAATAGCTGCGCAATGCGAATTTCTGTGAAAATTGATAATGAAATTTATTATGTTTCGACCCCCCCACCAATACACACGCACACAGATGCAGACCGGTGACCGTGCGTGTGCATGTGTGCTAAAATCATGTTTTAATGCAAAACAATGTAATGCAATCATTTGGCTTGGGTCCCTGGAATCACATGTTCACATCCTACAAACCAAGACACCTTTTCAGAGCTTGCATGCCCGCAATCAGCGCCGACGAGGGCCATTTACAATGAGGTTAGGTACAAATCGATATAACTTGTGGTGCACTGGTGACTTCCGCTGTTTGTTATTCTTACCTGGCTAACTTGATTGGCCACGGCCGGCACGGCAATCCTGTGCATCATCCTGGCCGCCTGGGACTGGATCATGGTGCTGCTGGCGCCCATCCGCTTGGTGCCCAGTGTCGCTGCCAGTCGACCGCAATTACGCGCGATTTGTGTGAACGACATTGTGGTTCTCCTGCAACAGAAAGGGTGCACGGATTAAATGCGGTTCTTGCACTGCACTGCGCCAGTGAACTAAACATTATTGGACAATATTTACACGGTTTTTTCAAGATTATGTAAAAGTTGTTCTGGAGCAAAGTGAAATAGGGATGTGACATATGTGCTATGTCAATATATCGATATATATTTTCTGTTGATAATACAGCTGTGAGCGAATATTTTTTAGATGGGTATCGGTAGTTTTGTGCGATAAGCACAACTTTATCATAGCTACATTTCTTGAAAATGAATCGATAACGATAGTTTGTTGGTCGCCCAGGCGCAACTTTTAAAAAAGCACTCGAACAACAAGCAACTAAGCCACGTATGCAATTACGCAATCATATATATATTTATAGTATCTTTTTATGTAAGCAATATACATTTAGTCGGAACATATAAGAATATAAAATTCAAATTAACAAAAATACACAAGTACACAGTATAAATTACACGAATATAACAAAACAATCAAATCGTCTTCCCATTGATTTAAAGCCACGTTTCTGTAGAATGTCATACATAGTAAATTCCTTATGCTGTATTGATCTGCAATGGAAATTGAGTTTGGGAATTGTTGAATATAGCCACCAAAGTGGGAGCGGGGGTGAAAGTGCACTTACAACAACAAGCTTTTTATTATCAAGCAAAACACCAGCCTCGGCGCCCGTTTGGAACTCAATGACACCGCTCTTCCCCTTGACTTTATTGTGCTCCAATCTGAAAAGCAGAGAATGTGCAACAATTAATTTCCGTATCCACTCTTTTTTGTTTGTTTGGCAACTTACGAGTCCCTGTCCACAATGGAAACAATTTGGGCCGTGCCCACAGTATCAATGATGTACGTGCAGAACTCGATGATGCGGGGAATGATCAGGATCAGATCACCCTTGTCCTTCTTCAGGTCAAGGGGAATGCGTATGACCATCAGGTCATCGTTGTGGTTCGTCAGCGTAAAGTCAATCTTGTCGAGCGGCAGGCGATGCTTCTGCTTGTACGTCTTCCCGTCGAGCACATACACCGCCTTGTTGCTCAGCAGAATGAAGCGTTCGCGCGACTTGTAGCCATGTCGATCGAATTTCGTGCAGAAGGACTGATACTTGAGCTGTTCGCTGCCAAAAGTGCTGGCCACAAAGTCATTCACACGCTGAATGTGCTCCTTGGGTATGCGGTCCTCCTGGAACCAGGTGGCGACGCTCGTCTCATAATTATTTTTCTTTCCTTTGAAGACCTTTTCGGCGAGAACCTTCAGCTCGAACTGCCGCTTGCGCTGCGGCGTGAGGGCCAGGCGGTAGATGCGCGCCAAGTGGAGGCGGTGCAGACGGTGCAGATACTCAGAGGCCTCCTGGCAGTGGGCCGGTGCCGAGGGCCAGCTCTTGTCCAGCACCTTTTTGGGCAGCTCCTTGGACAGTCGCAGCAGCCACATGCGCTTCGCATTGGCAATGAAGTCCTCGTTGAAGCCATTCGGCGGATCATTGCGAGTGATGAAGCCCTTGATGAAGGCCCTTATCTTGTCCGCTGCCTCGCGACGCTGCTTGGCCGCCTGCTGGGCCAGACGCCTGCGGCAAAAGCTCTGCAGGACAATGACCTGTGCGCGCAACTTCAGATACTTGCGCCGCTGCAGCAGACCCTTCCAGTGGGCCTGAATGATGGCCGCAATGTCGTGCTTCTTCGCCTGATACGCATCCTCCGTGTCGAACAGAGTGCGTGGCCAGCGGATGAAGAGCTTCGTCTCCCCCATCCTGTACTGCTCGTTGTCATAGCCCAGATCCTTGACCAGCTGCTGGACACCGGCCTTGGGGCCACCGGATCCCTTATAGTTCGGCCACGTCGATTTGCTGAGGCACTTGTAGCGCTCCAGGAACAGATCGTAGGCACGGCGATAGGCAAAGCCAGCACGACGCACGCGCAGGTTCTCCATGAGGCCCAGATACTTGACCTGATGCAGGACCAGCTCATCGTTGAACACGCCGGGGGACTGCAGGTCGTTCGGCTTGATGCAGCGGATGTAGGAGGGCTCCTTGCACATCAGGATGTCCATGAGGTTGTTCAGCGACGTGCGGAACTGCGTGATGGCCGTCTCGGGGCGCTTCTTGCTGCGCAGCTCCTGCTCGGGGAAGCACGAGCGCACAATCTGGTTGCCGGCCTTGCTCAGTGTCTCCTTGAGATCGCGGAACAGCAGATCGTTGTTCTTGTCGAGGAACCCAATGACACTGTACGTCACCTCACCGGCATAGTGCACCAGACGGAACTCGTCGCGCAGCATGATCTTCTGGATGTGTGTGGGCGCCTTCTCGTGGCACACGTAGTGGTGGTGCTCCGACAGCTTGGTCGTCAGCTTCTGCAGGAACGTGATATCTGTGGGTTCGCCTGGCCGCAGGCACTCTTCGTCCAGGATGGAAATGATGCCCTTGTGCTTCTCCTCGATCAGATTGCAGATCACTTTGTTGTCGAAATACTCGACGGGTATCCATTCGATGCCCTCGCGCCGGTACTCATCCTGTTCGGACTTCAATGTGAGCTCAATGAACAATTGCTGCAGCTTCTCGTTGCAGAAGTTAATGCAGAACTGCTCAAAGTTGTTCTTGTTGAAGATCTCGAAGCCATAAATGTCCAGGATGCCCATGACATTGTTCCTGGCGCCGCGCGTTTCCTTTGCCTGCAGCGAGATGTTCAGGCGCTGCACGAGCCACGAGAACAAGCGATCGTACACAGCCTTTGCCAGGGCATCCTTGGCATAGACGGCCAGCTCATGGTTCAATGGCGACGTGACCACATCGCCACGGGCATCGATGGTGCGATGCGTCAGAGCGGCACTCAATTCGCTGGCATTTACGCCCAGCAGGCGGGCCACAGTGACCACCAGATCGCGACTAACGACCTGGGCATTGCCTTCGACCTCCTCAAAGTTGACATTACCCAAATGCAAAATGCTGGCCACAATGCCAAAGATCTCGCGCTGCTCTTCGCCGCTGAAATCGATCACACTCAATGCCTGCTGCACCTGCTTGAAGTTCTGGGAGTCATTGATGCTCGACAGGTTTCCCTTCAGCTGAAACAGAAGGAAAGAGAGAGAAATGGGATTGTTAAGGACTATACCTTGGATGCCTTGGATGGATATTATCTACTTACCCCGTCGCTGAGGTAGTTGTAGCTATCCAGAGCCCTCTCCAGGCGCAGTTCTTGGAGCAACGCATCATCACCGCCGGCCAGCAGCTGGTAGAAAATGTGGAAATTGCGCTCGCCTCCCATCTGGGCCACCACGCGGGACTTTTCCAGCAGATAGTTCAAGATGTTGCCACCGATGGGGGCGCCCTTGTAGTCGAATTGGATGTCCATGTACTTGCCAAAGCGCGAGGAGTTGTCGTTGCGATTCGTTTTGGCATTGCCGAAGGCCTCCAGCACGGGGTTGCTCTTCAGGAGTTTATCCTTGACCCCCTCGACGGTTGTCTGGTGGCCGGAGCAGGCTGCAATGTATTGCAGCACCTTCTTGGAGGCCTCCGTCTTGCCCGAACCACTCTCGCCCGAGATGAGCACGCACTGGCCGCTATTCTCTTCGATCAGAGAACGGAACGCATTGTCTGTCACAGCGAAACTGTGTGTGAGTGTGTGGAGGGGGGATATCCATAGAATGAGTGGGCTATGCGATTAGATGACTGGCTGGAAGGGCTTACACATGTGGTGGCATCTCATAGAAGTGCTTGTTCTTGTACTCCTTGATGTGGGCATCGGAGTAGATGGGCAGCTGCTTGTAGGGATTCACAGATATCAGCACCTGGCCAATGTACGTCTGCAAGAGGAAAGCACATTCACAGGGATTAGAATAGGTGGAAAACGATTGCTAGGTAGAGGCTTACACAGCTCCAGCATCCCGACTAATTAATTTATAGAGTAAAGTTTGGATCGAATGCATTTTAGAGACAGAAAACAGAGACAGCAGAAACAGAAACAGAGTGGCAAAGATACTAATACTAAACGTACGACAAATGGTTTATGGCACTCACATAGATTAGGTTCTCCTGGAAACGCTTCTTCAGATTGTCAATAAAGGCATCTTCGCTCTGGTAGTTTTCGAGCAGCACAAAGTCCTGGACGCCAGCACGATCGCGTTCATGCAAACCCGTCTCCATGTTGGGCAGAGTTGTGGGACTACAAAGGGCGGTACAAAATACATAGAAAGAGATGTTCAAAATATGTTCAAAGGGAACAGAATGAAAAAGATTATAATATTAGGACGCAGCAGCAGCAGCCCCTCATACATGCAAATTAAAAATGGATTTCCACTTTCTGCTTTTAGATTTCAATGCACATCTCTTTGGGGAAAGATCTTGAGACTATTTAGAGATTAAAAGTCCATAGGAATCGTTTGCTTGGGGAAGTTCTTGAGACTCTTTAGAGGTCAACGTCTTCCCTAATCGATTCCCCATAATATTCCCACAAATAATATTCCTTGAAAAGATCACATGCACCAGGATTCCTTAGAAAAATTACGTGATTACCTGCAGACTGTTGCCACAGAAAGCACTCGCTTCGTTCTTTCGTTATCTTTTCGAACCCTAATCTTCCCAAAGGGTTGTCGGGCGGTGATTATGGACGAAGAAAAGCCCCAACAAACAATCGATAAGATTTACTTGAAAGTGGATCTATAAGAGCTCCACGGAAATGCCAGCTTTAGCGGGAAATCAGCCAATGAATGGAGTTACGGCTGGGGCTAAAATTCAATTTGGAATTGCAATAAACGTAACTATTGTCAGAGTGTGGCACAATTCAATAATGTTTTATCTTTCGATTAGAACGCAGACAAAATCCAATGCAATCTTTGGGTATTTATAGAGAGGTATTTGCTGGCTAATGATGGGGACTGAGTGGTGGGAGCGGGAGGGGCAGGTGCAATTGCGGGACCTTATCAATGCCATAATTCATAAAGCACAGAGAGAGAGAGAGGGAACGCAGCGCGGTGCTCTAGTTCTTGCCTCACTGATACGACGGTACAGCGGTGCGAAGGCGGGGTAAATCCATAAAAAGGCGATTACGCAATGACCCAAAGAACTTTTCGGATTGGGATTGCAGGAGGCACCTGCAGGTGCCATAAGAACTGCAAAAGTGCCGAAGCACTCGATAGGGCAAAGTACTCCAAGTTTTCAATCAATTTGTCAAGTGACTCGATTGATGTTTATGTCAGGGCGCACGGGAAAGCACACACACTGGAATAGGTGTCCTCTTTTCGTCTACCTGGCCATGATTGATGATGATAATCCTTGTTAGTTGTTCTGGGTGATCTTTGGGGATCTCTTCTGAATCGCGTTTCACTTTCGACACTTTCAGGAGATCGTCAGAGGCAGATTTCGCGCATATTCCGTCTATTGACGACGGCGGCAAACTAAACCGATCCGCTGCCAGTTGAAGCGTTTTAACCATCAATACATTCTGCTCTACATATCAATTGGCCTCGTCGCTGAGTCGTTCTGTCGCTGTCGGCACATTTATCAACGATAATATAACTCTGGAGAACCTCCCCTCCTCTAGAGGAGAGGAGGAGGCGAGAGAGAGCACTGGCACTGCCATTGCCGCCAATCAGTTGCCGATTAGATTGTGCCTTTTGCTTTCGCAAAACAGCAAACCAAAACTACGGGCATGACTTAGGCGTAGAGTCATCATCCAACACAATCCAGCAAGCACTCCGTGCAAAAAGTGTGCGTCTGCTTTGGGTGCCTAAATAGACACAAGATATATCCAAGAGCATGATGTCATTTATCGTACTCCAGTCCTGAGTCAAAGATTGAATGAGTTTCAATGCACAAATAATGTGAATCATATCAAATAAGAAACAAATAAACATATTATATTTTTATCACCTATTGAAATTAATATGAATATGAATAGATGCAGCAAAATGCTTGTTACAATACCCATGCTAAGCCACAATGGAAGAGAGAGAGAGAGCTAATAGGAGATTGCGGGAGAGATCACGTGCGCTCTGGTGAGCGGGAGCGTCAGCCACGCCGGGAAGATTTTGTTCTGCATTCCGACTCTAATCATAATCCGATCGATACGATTATTTAGTATCAAGTAGATAAGATCATACTCGTATGATTCGCTTCCTATAGCAGCTACTAACTGTGAAATCCAGGCGTCGTGGCTTTATCGTTTCGGCTAAATATAATTTATGGATGCGGAAAGGGTCTAAATCTTTAGACTTTAGAAAAAAAAGAAGCAGATTGTGGAAATCTTCCCTACTTCCCAAAAGAGTATTGGAGCATCAGTATGCATTGTTTTTGTTTCGAAAATCAACATTTGAGAAGACGCTGATAGTGTCACGAGAGAGAGAGATTCTGAGTCAGAGAGATTTCGGTTGCAGTGGAGAATCGACAGCATTTAGCGCGCCTTCGTTATCAGTTATCAGGGCGCTAAATAAGTCATTGCTAAACACGAGTACAATACTCAAGCAATTGTACGAGCGAGTAGGCAGGCATTCAGTTTTACCATTGCACTGCCATTCTCGGGTTCGAAACAAAGCGAATGCCTCGATAATTACGCGCAGTGTTTGTTGTCGATGCATCGCAGAAGAATTCCTGGGAATTCTCCTCAAGACATGCGGCAAACATGAGTTGAGTCATGTGCCTGTCCGTGTCCCTGGATTCAATTTCAGCCAGTTAGCCACAGGGGAAGCATTGCTTTAGTTGATGTTTGTCACATAATTAGTTAATTGCACGTAGAATCGATGGATGGCACATGACATATACCCTCCAGATATGTGCACACATATCGTATATGTGATTTGTGTGTTTGCTCACCTCAAAACTAATTGAAAGTCGCCTGAGATTATGCTACAGCTGGGGGCATTCTAAGAATTGGTTTCTGCTATCAACAAGTGGAAAATGTTTCACCAGAGGAACAGTTAGACGCCATAGATACTCATTACATATATGTATTAGTTTTAAATATTAAAAGTCTTTCTTTAAAGTGTTTATCAATCATTAGAGTCCAAAGATTGGGAACTTTATCACTAGAAGCTACCAAAAAAAGAGTTTGGACCCATACAATGTGTTGTTTCTGCTTTCACACAGGTGCCTGAGAGTAGTGAGAGCATATTTGAGTTACCTAAAGACTTTGTTCCAACGTCTAAAGGTCTGGTCTGCCCACAAATATACCCTTAACAGAGTGCACACATTCTAGAGTACCGAAAAGTCATTGACTTTCTCTCTGGACTCTAAAGTAAAGGCATTCATTTCATTCTTTTGATCTTCAAAAGGTGGAGTGTGGTGTGTGGAGAAACCAGTTCCGCTGCTCCACAAACATTTGTGGGCTCCGCTCCCAGCTCCCACTCCGTGTATGATGTAATAGAGAACCGGGAAAGAGTTCTCTCCTCCTCGAAATACCATAAAAATGTCTGAAACGGAACCCCGAAAGTGGGTTCCACAAAACCCACAAAAATGATTGTACAATAGGTTGTGGGTTTGTGCATATAAATGACGTCATATATCAAGAGGCAAGAGATTATGTACATTCCGATTTGGATATTGGGGGATATTGAACCCTTTTTTGTACGGGGTATGGAAGACAACAAGACAAATAGATTTGTATGCAAATGAATGGCGTGGAGTTCTCTTGCTCGTTGAAAGCGATTCGAAATTTGGGGCACAGTCTATCAATGGATGTTGCATTAGATGCGAGAATTATTCTAATGAGAAAACCGGACAACAAGATCCCAGATAATCCCCCATTAGAAGATGCATCTTTGGGGCATTCGAAAGGGGTATAAATACGGAGTGCAGGTGCATTTGGAGAACATTCCCTCGATGATCATGGATCCACGAGTATCGGCATTGTGGTTGGGTGAGTCTTTCAGTCGATGGTCCTTCGGAGAAGTTCACTAACTCCCGGATCTGTCCGGATCTTTTTGCAGTTCTCCTCTCGCTGTTGGGAGGCGCCCTGTCCTTCCAGGACAAGGCCCCAGTGCAGACGAGCCTCGTGACTGGTCAGGCGCGCAATGACAAGCAGCAGCAGATCCTCGACGACACCCTGGGCACGTCCTCGGGCCGCGGCATCGACGATCACCTGCTGAAGACTATCGGTAAGGGTGGGATCAAATTGGTCATGGCTGGAGGCTCGTCTACGACCACACCCAAACCGTCAGTACAACATCATTACTATTATCCACCAGAGGAGCAGCAGCAGCCGCGCCAGTACGGCTACGGTCCGCCACCCGCGTACTCCCCCTGGCTGCATGCCCCACATCCGCCACGGCCACAGCTTCCACCGTGGGGGCCACCACCAGGACCACCGCCGCCGCAGCCCCCCTACTACGGTGGATATCCATCCTATCCAGGCTGGGGTGGCGGCTATCCGGGCGGCTATACTGGCTGGAGCGGTGGTGGCTACCCAGGATATCCAGGCTATGGATATCCCAGTTACCCCGGCTATCCCTACTATCCGTTCTATCGCTCGGCCGGCTCCACGGAGGTGGACAACCAAGTGCCCGGTGGCCCCGAACTCCCGCCCTCTCCCCTTCCAGGGGTCTTTCAGGGCCGCCAAGTGCTCTCCCAGAATTATCTCGAGGGCAGGGCCAACGCTGCCAACATTGTGCCACTCTATCATCTGCTGCAAATGTCCAGAGCTTAAGCTTTTTCAATAAAAATATGTGCGAGAACAAAAGAGTGCTTCCTTGGGGATAGAATCAATGTGGATCTGCAGAAAAGATCTTTGATCACCGAGGGGCACTGCTGCATGATGCGTGCATGCGAGAATTGCGATGGCATCTACATTGTAAAGGTTTCTTGTTTTTTAGTTTTCATTGAAGAGCTCTTTCGGGAAAGAACTCAAAAATCTACTCCTCCGTGGAAGGATTCTACTAGGACTGAAAGTTGGTTTAACATATAGAAATGAGATCGAATTATATTTTACCAGAACATAATGCTGAGAATATCATTGGTAATTCCATTCCAAAGGTCTCTTCTTTCACATTTCAGCTCAAAAATCATTAATAACTTCACTAAAGATGTTTTTTCTTTCAGATTTCAACGAAGATCTATTTCAGGTAAGTTCTACAAATTCTGAAGAGCTAAGTGGTTTGCATGGATCTATGGATCATGAATGGAACACTGAAAATCTGCAAAGAATTCTTTGCTCCAGAACCCCAAAACCTGAAAGGCCGCTGACCTACACAATCGATAATCGAGTTTGTTCCATAATTAAGATTCAAAAAAATCATTCGCGAATTTCTCGAGGCATAACTCTGCCGCTGACTCATTCGCGCTCCATCGCGGCGGCACGGGGCACGTATCGTGGAGGGAGCCACAGATGTGACGCATGGCAAGTGGTCTCTCGGATAACCATTAAGCATTAAACAAGCCCCAAAGCACACATTTATTTGCTCATTTTTTGTGGCTGTTTTCTCAGCGCAATGCCCGGCCATAAAAAGCGTCAACACCAAACCCAGCAGGCGAGTGAAGTGATCTTGAACGCGGCTTTAATGCCAATTGCAAAAAGTATCTACAGCTGAAAACGATGCCAAAAAGTAAAAAGAATCGCCGTTTTTACCTCTTTATTTTTGTTATTACACGAACCAGACTCTTTTTGTTTCCACGAAAAGCCCTTAGGTTGACACTTTACCGCGCGATGAACTTCAATTTGGAGTGAAAATTCGAGTCTCGGTCGAGTAGCCGGTCTCCCGGTTTTCGGTTTTTCGGTTTTTCGGTTTTCAGTTTTCGATGTTGTAATTGTGATCCCCAAGCACACGATCCGATACGATCCCCAACGCGACGACGCTCACTCCACTGTGGCTATCTTGCAAGTGTCCAAAGAAATTGAATTAAATGGAAAATGGAATTGTGGTGCCCGCCCCATTCTGCTGGGGCTCGCATCAATCGAATCGAAGTTATACGACAAATGTGGGGATTTTTTGTTTGTTTGTTTGTTATTTATTTGCGGTTGATAGTGTGTGGGGCATATGCATGGTGCCATGAATGGCGGGGCAAGAGTGGGGATACATTGTGGTTTATAGCTTGACGATAGGGGGGATCAGTATTATCATAAGGGAATGTGGGCAAATATATAGTGGATTAACTATAAATTATTTCATTTGTGAGATTGTTACATTTTCAGGGCTTTTAAAGAAGCTACGCCACGGGGAGATTAGAAAGATTTGTGCAATAAAATATCAACGGGTAATGATAATTGAATGATTTTGTTGTCATGTAGAGATCGCTATATAAAGCCATTTGTTTCATCTCTAGATCAATATATACGCAATTATTTGCTACTCAGCATTGGAGGATCCAGCACGATAGATTCCGTGCCACAGGGTATATCATTTGTCTGGCAGCTGTTGTCCATCAATCACGATTGCTGCAAGTCTTTTATTGTGCGAAAAAAAAACCTTTATGCTTCACCTGTTTTATGGACAATCGTTTACTTTAGAGGTCTTGGCATTTCCCCTTGATTTTCATTATCTTATCGAACTCTAGACTAAGAAGGAAACAAAAATGCAACTGTTGCTAAACGGGAAACCAAAACCCCAGCATGAAGCACCCTATAAGGGGAGGTAACATCATCGATTGTCATATCACTGAAAAGTGTGTGTTGAACCCCGTCGGAAGATAACACCACACCGATATCAATGTACGTACCACCGATCACAGATAAGACAAAAGTTCAAGCTTGTTTAAGTAATATTTTTGGGGTGCGGTATGTAGATGGTTTCTTTGAGATTTCCGTACCAGACATACGTCTTTTTGGCGGGCAGAGAGGAGAGGACCATCATCACCCGACGGACAACGAATCCGATGATGAATCGCAATTACCAGAGTCAAAATGCGTGCAATGTTTTCTGTTTCTGTTTCTGTTCCGTTCCCCTTCTCTTGCGCTGTTGTTCTTTTGGGTCTTTTGTTTTTACTTTGTCTTCTGTTTTGTTTGGTTTGTTAGGAAATTACATCACTAACAAAACAGAAATCATTTGCGGAGTCTCTTAACTCGTTTTAATTCCATATGCCAAGACATTGTTGCTTTGGTGGGGGTAACGCTTTGCTAGCACAGCTGTGCGGCAGATTTTGGCGAATCATTTTGTTGGGTGGTAGTGGGTGGTGGGTGCTGGGCGCTGGTGCGTGCCTTGACTTGACTTGGCGATCAATTGCACTGGCAGTTCGGAGTCTTTTAAGCAGCTTATTGCCACACAGAAATGGAAATAAAATGGGTCACACATCACAAACAAAACATCTTTGCGCTCAACAGTTTGAAATTGAAATCGAAATTTGATACAATTTCAATTGGTTCCCCCTGCCGTCTTACTGTCTGTCTGGTGGTGTGGCGGGGAAGGTCGGTCAATATTTCCATCCACATCCACTGGAATAATGATTACTCATAGCACAAACACAGGAGGAGGACTTATAGTCGTCGTACACTCCCCAGCTCATACCCTACTTATGGAGAGATAGACACTGTTGACCCTCTTTGTGTGTGGCTTTTGTTTGTTCCTGCTATAAAACCTAGACAAACAAACTTGCCACAAAGGAAAGAAAGTGGGAGAGTAGAGTGATTGGTGCCACACAAGGAAACGAAATCATCCCAAGAGGTAGGTCAAGGTGTACTTAAAAAGAAGGTGAGGCAAAAACGATCCACTTTTTCCACACATAAATGTGTGCGCAGAGGCTGACAGCGGCCTTCCAGTGCCTTACATTCAAGATAACATATGAGAGGAATGCTATCACATTTGACAGGAGAGGAGAGCGAGCGAGAGAGCTTAGGAAGAGGGAAGGCTCTCACCCCAAGTCAGTTGAGTGCGAAAGGAAGATTCCCACTATTTATTTAGTGGAAGATGACTGCAAAGTTATAATAAAGGAGCAAGAGAGATGCCCATACCCTACCAGTCAATATACACTGAGTGAGTGCAGGTGAGTGCGAAAAGGAAGCTTCCAGCCAGGAAGCGAATGTGCGTGTGAGGCTCATAGTAGACAAACAGAGAGAGAGAGAGATAGACAGATAGAGAGAAATTGGACTGCACCATGGGGTTCGTGGGGTATGGGGCGTGGGGTGTCTGGTGTGTGGGTCTTCTTCATCAGCGTAAACGTTCGCTTTATTATCAAAGCATAAACCAGATTTGTACTCCTCTTTGTTTGTTGGTGTCGCAAGTTCAAATCGTGCAAAGGAAGAAGAAAGAAAGCAGGCAACGGAAGACGCTGCAGATCACGACAGCGACAGCCAACGACGAGATCAACCAGGGGGCAAACCGGCAGAACCGCTTTTTTTGTATATTTATTTTTACTTTTATCTTATTTTATTTCACGTTCCCCCTGTGCCATCGAGGCTCGGCTCCTACATATACTCGTACCGTACTCTCGTATCTTGTTAGGTGGTGCCGCACTACCACATATTTGTTAGCCGTCAGGATATGCAAAAATTGTCAGTGTAATTGATTTTATGGCCCCAATTTTGAGTCATCATCAAGTAGGCAGCTTGTCAGCCAGCGGCATGTGGCATGCGGAGGGGACATGTATGGCCATGGCAGTAGCGGCGGCATGGATTAAGAAGTTGGCCAAACAGACGACACATTTGATAAATGAAAGCAAATGAGCGCTGCAGAGGCAGACGCAGAGGCAGTGGTGTGGCTGGTTCGCTAAGTACCCCATCATTTCACCGTCTGTCCCCCAAGTCGTTACCTTTTTCTGATTTTTTGTTGTTTTGTTTTTGTACCTGTTTGAATTTCTTTTTCGATGCGGGTACCGTTAGCTTGACCCGGCAATGGCAGCAGCGGCGTCGGCGTCAACAACGGCGACACAGCCACAAAAACGATCGCACAACAACACTTGCACTGCTTTGGCTGCTGCTAACACGCGCACAGATATTCGAATGTTCGTATTCGTTTATAATGTTAGGCCCCGCACGCTCTCAGCATACAAATGTGTGTCCCCAAAAATGTTCTTAATAATTAAGTCAGCGGGTGCGCGCTGTCTGTTGGGGCACACGGCAAAGGCGAACGCGACGGCGATAAAGTTAAAGCTTAACTGACGCGGACTCGAAAAACGATTTGCCGCCACATTCACATTTTTCGCACAAACAGCTGTGCGCGGGCTGGCGGCCAGTGTGACCGCAGATTCATCGATCGAATATACCGCCCGACCCACAGAATTGTACCGCAGAAGATACGAGAAAACTGACAACGCAGAATTATAAAAGGGAATAACCATATATATTCAGATCGAATCATTATCATAGCCCAGAATAAACCACAAAAATAGCAGTGGTTTGGCTACCCCTTCCACCGCTCACTCAACTTTGTATTGTCTATCGTTGACACACGTTTTAAAACATCAATATTCACCGCTTTATTTGTTCACTTTTCTCATAAATTCTATAACAGTTGTGGTATTGTTTGATAGCTAGCCTACGAATTAAAGCTATAAACACAACATAACTTTAGTTGATTTGATCTCTGATAACTGTGTGGGGTGTGTGTTTCCTGTACCTATACTTAAATTTCATAAGTCCCAATCTGGCCGTCACCGTTTGATCGGAGGATCAGATCAGACCAGGCTAAATCCCTGGGTTTGCTGAATGGCTTGCAGTAGTTTGAATTTGAGGCGCTCCTTGGTCTTGTATCGTGGCAGATCCAGCAGATTGAAGCATGTATGGGCCACTGGCAGGAAACGTTCATCGGTGGTGGGTTGTATAGTGAACTGAAATGATAATAACGAAATTTAACGTTTAACTTTACTGTGATCTTTATGCACTTACCCCCAGGGCCTTCATACCCTGAATCGGTATGCGATCGCTACCAGTTAAGTAGAGAAGAAAACTTCTCTTTTCCGCTTCGGATAGATCATGTATTACCTCCCAGAACCATTTGATCTGCAAGGAATAGCAAAATATATATACTCTAATCTAGTCTTGGGATTTGCTTGGGATTCCACTCACTGTCTCATCGCCTGAAGAGTAGCCGTCTTTGTACTTGCAATTATCCTCTAGAGCCTGCCAGTCATACTCCTCATTGCCCACCACCACAGCCATCAGCTCCTCCGGCTGGAATACGTTTATGACACGGCCCGAACAGACTTTCATGAAGCCCTTGTGGAAGGCATTGTAATGCACCTCCGACGACTTGTTGATCACAAAGTTCACATAGAGATCCACAAACTCCTGCCTGTTCTCCAGGGTGACGGCAATCTCCTGTCCATTCGGCTTAAGGCTCAAGGTCTCCGTCTCTCCGAAGACATCGCGTGTTATCTCGAAATGCAGATCAAAGGCCTCCGCAAAGTCGTCGCCATCATAGTCGAGCAGCGCCTGCATGGAGTTGGCCTCCGTGGGCGACAGCTGTCGCAGATCACTCAGATCCACGGGCTTGTTCAACAGCTTCTTGTAGAGGGCCAGGGGAAAGGGCAGATTGATGATTGTAAAATTGTAGATGGCCAAGCCACAGAGGACGCCGATGAGGTAGTACATATTCTCCGTTTCAAAGGTCATGTCCGCGAACCACAACACACGCGACTCCTCGAACTCCTTGAACATGCCATACTTCGGATCGAGCAGATCCTTGAGCAGCAGCATGAAGAACTCCTTGCGCACGCCGCCAGCGTCCTCGGCCTCCTCGTCCTGAAACTTGATCTTCAGCGGCTTCTTGAGATCAGTCTGCGAGTATTGCTGCAGCTCTCGAATGGAGTCCTGGACAAGGTTCTCTCTCGTCACATTCAGCACAATGTAGTGCGAGATGGGCATGCCATAGTTGAGAAGATTGAAAAATGCCTGCTGCGAAAGACGAAGAAGAGAAGAAATTAGCAGGAGGAATAGGGCAGGGCAGGGCAGGGGAAAGCCCTGTACTCTGCACTCACATTGGTGGCCGCATTGGCCATTGCTGAATGCATTTGGACCACTTGATCGGCCTGGAGCATCGATGTCTTGGCCGACGTATCGAATAGGAATGGAAAATCACAAATGCTAAATTCGTTCGGGTTGCCCATTATCCATTTGACAAACTCCTGCTTGACATTCGCATACCAGTCGAGTTCGGGCCAATAGAATATCTGATAGCTGACGCGATCCTTTCGCGAGTTGTTGATGACGAAGAGCTCCTTCATTACCTTCAGAATAACATCCAACTCGGCATTGTATGGCATTAACTAAACGGGGTTGTGGACAATACAGGATAAGTCAGCACAGGCAATCCAGGCATGAAATCTCACCCTTTGGGGACCCTCCACCGTTGGACTGATGGGCAGCAGATTCATTTTGAAGCTAATGATGTGCACCACCACATGCAGAAATATGTTAACCACACGCTCGAAATACTCCACTGGGGTTTGGGCCAACCACTTGTGCAGCACCTTGCTGGCATTCTCCGTCAGCTTCAGCATGGCAGTGGCCAGTGGCACCTGCAGCGTCTGGTAGTGCTTGGAGTTCATGAACTCATGGTACAGCGGCAGCAGCAGATACACGCGCAGGCTCTCGACATCCGCTGGTGAGGCTACCAGAGAACCAATCAGCTCTTTTGTTACATTATCCCAGATCTACGGAGGGGGGCATCAGATAAGTAGGGGCGGATTCATGGATCTGTTATGGAGATGTACGCACCACGTGCTTGATGCTCTCGTTCTGGACATTCCGTAGATGATCGAATGCCAGCTCGGCCGCCCTCAGATCCAGTCCATAATTGCGTGCAGAGCAGCCAAAATGCCCCTCGTTCGAGACCAGAAACGAGCCATTCAGGCACGCCTGACTCTTGAAGATCAGCTCCATGGACTGCAGCAGATCCAGGTCGCTTTGGTCACTCTGCTTGAAGTGCGCACACTGCTGTGTGGCCTCTGCCGTCAGCGAAAGGATCTGGGATTTGGGTCTGCAAGAAAGAGGAAGAGGAATTCCATTAGTTTTTATGCAGCAGAGAAAACTCGAAGCTCTGTCCCACTTGAACCTGCGCAGATCCTCGGGCGGCACCTTGTTCACATAGAGAGTGGTCGTCACAATCGACTGATCTCCGCCGGAGAAGATATGCTGAATGACCACCGATTCCTTGGCTCCTTCGCTCGATTGCAGCAAAGCGGAGCCACTGGGCGAGACCCAGGGACCGATAACCACCTGTGGCAGCGTCAGACTTTTAGTGCCGCGCGTTCCCAGCTGCCCGGAGCTGCCCAAACCGAAGCCATACACTCGACCACGAGAGGGCACCAGGGCGAGGGTGTGGCGATTGCCGCAGGCCACCTGGGTGATGGTGCTGCCCATCAGTTCCATCACCATGCGGGGTATCATCTCGTTGGACTTGAAGCCATGGCCCAGCTGCCCGTAGTTGCCAGCTCCGCAGGTGAAGACGCCGCCCTCGTTGGTGAGGAACACGGAATACTCGTCCCCACAGGCCACGAATCGCACACCCAGGGTGCGCATTGTCTTTAGCTGTGTGGGATAAGCACGATTCACCTCGTCGTTGAGCCCCAGCTGGCCGGAAGTGTTCTTGCCCCAGCCGAACACGGCACTGGACTTGGAGATGAGGAACGAATGGTTGCCCCCACAGGCAATGGTGGCCAGTGGGATGCCCAAGATGGTCGCCAGCTTCAGGGGGTAATTGCAGTGCGGCAGCTCTTTCGGGGACTGAACGCCCAGTTGGCCATAGATGTTGGAGCCCCAGGAGTAGAGCTCGCCACCTGAAAGAGAGTGACACTAGAGGGGGAATCCTTCAGAGGGGGAGTTCGAGTCTCTGGCTACTTACAGCTCGTGAGTGCCAGACTGTGGTTGTTGCCGCATGCAATCTGCACCACCGTTTTGGAAACGAGAAAGCGCAAGACCTTTGGCAGCTCAATGATCTCCTTGTCGGTGGAATGGCCCAGCTGTCCGCAATCGTTGTCGCCCCAGCTGAGGATCTGGCCCCAGTCGGTGAGGGCCATGGAATGGCGACTGCCACAGGCAATCTGGATGACAACATAGTCCTGCAGCTCGGGTATCAGCACTGCAAGAGAGCGGAAAAGAACAATGGAATGGGAGTCATTTGCTGCCTTCTTTTCCGAATGATTCACAGTGGGTGATAGTGTGATGAGAGTTTACAAAAAGACAAGACGATATATGAAAATTACATACGAAATGGCGACATACGTGGCCTTTTGGTGGGCAGCTCGTGCCCCAGCTGGTAGTGATCGTTGCTCCCGCACGCGTACACCTTTCCGTTGGCAGTGAGGAAGAGCGTATGGCGATGGCCGCAGGCAATCTGTTGCACCGCCGAATCGGGCTTCCATGGTATCTTGCTTGGTACAAGGATCTACAGACAGAAACACACACAATTAACGGGTTATCAAGTGTCGTGGCATATATGTCCATATGTATATTATGTGCATGTCCTTCTGGGCTTGCCACACACCTGCTCATCCTCGATGCCACCGAGTCCCAGTTGGCCGTGCGAGGTGTCGCCCCAGCAATACAGGGCCATGGCGCTGCGCTCTTTCCGCCTCTCGCCGTGTCGCAGTGTTTAGGAGAATATTCGAGAATGCGCCCCTAAACGTTGCAATGGACATTTCTTTGTGGAATTCTCACTTTTGTTTCTTTCGCTGCTGCTGCTGCACTCTACACACCCACGCAGGAGGTTCATGCCGTGTGTGGAGCCCTGTGTTTTTGATGGCCCTCCCTTTTCCCGTTTTCTGCTTGTGTTTCTGATTGTCTTTTGTATTTATATTTCTATATTTATATTTTGTTTAGAGGTGTCAAACAATCGAGCGCACTATCGATAGTATTTTTACTTCTAGTCTTTACTATCGACGTTGTTGTGACGTTTTCACGATAGTATCGATTGTTTTTTCAAAACATTCAACGTTGATATTCCTCGATTTTGATATGCCGTTTAATATTACTAGCTAGCTGAGACTCTCAGCCCTAAACAAATAATTTTATCCGATAGATACATAAATTTTCTACAAGATTGGCGAGTTTTTAGAAGGCCTTTTTATTGGATTATTTACATATTAAGGTTCAAAGAAAAACAATATAAAACGAATGTGACGTCGTTTTGTGGCGCTGCCAGACTCGTGCAATTCGTAGTCGCAGCGGGCTGCCATACCATGATATTTTGTGATATGAAATTGGTCAATTTTGATATTCAGTTTAATATTACTAGATAGTTGGCCCTCTCAGCCCTAAAAAAAAAATTGTATCCAACTCCACAATGAATTTTGTTTAGGATTGGCTAGTTTTCAGAACTATTTTTAATGGGATTGTTTAGATAATAGGGAGCGTGAAATTACAGGCAATATCTCAAGTCCATAATATCCATTTTCCCAAGCTATGCAGACTGTTGCTCATTCCGTGCCAAAGTTGCACAACAATGCTGCTGAAAATTTTCCCATACAAATCAAATGTATCTTGCGGGAACGTTCCCGTTGCGAATTTTGAATTGAGAGCGAAAACTGTCAGTATTTTTTGTGCGCTAAATGAGTTTGGCGGTCATTTTCAAAAGTATATATATGGAAAAATTATTATTTATTTGTTTTGTCGAGTGTGACTGGAACCTCAGAAACCTTGCCCGAAAAACTTCAAGTGACGGGTAACGGGTAAAAGATTAAAGAGGAATTAATATCACCTGGATTCATGATTAATTGTATTTAAAATCTTTCTTTCAAAAGCAATAGCTAAACCAAGTTGGGATTTGGTTTGTATACTCTTGTATCCATCACAGATCTCTTGTAGTAATTCTAGTTATCAAATGAAATGGAATATAATTTGTACAAATTAATGCGATGATCTGAATCTCGGCAGCAGTTTGTATGAATTTACGATGACACTCGAATGTGTTTCATGTCCAAGTCGCAGCACTGGGGCGGGCTCCACTGGCACTCCAAAACAAACGTTCGGATTCGCAATTTGCATTTGCTGTATATCATTAACAACAAAAGCCGCTAATCGAATGACAGCCCAAACGAACTTCTCTTGGCGCCTAGCAAATGATATTTTAACGCTATGCATGCCCTAACAATAGAGTGGGGACTATCAAACACGAAAAGAAGCCGGGCAATCCTCTTGGATCGGTGGGCAGCGAGATGTGTAAGGGTATGTGAACTTCGTTTCAGGGATTTTGCTCATTGATCTTTGGATAACAACTCATAAATTTATTATGAATTTAAGTCAAGATTAGATAAGAATTGAAGCATTCATTGTGTGCGGAATCGCCATCGGTAAATCTCCATCTGTGATTTGCTAAGAAGAATGCGCAGCGGCATAGATCACGATCACCTGCTGCTTTCTGGCGCTGGCGCTGGCCCGATCTCTGTTGATCTCTGTTCGTAAACAAAAAAACATACAACACGGTCATTAGGCGAAACATCAGGGGAATGGAACGTAACGCTCGTAAAACTCGGTCAAATTCATATTCGAAATGCGCGAATTTATTAATAATACGGATCACTAAAGTCTCCAAGATCAAATGTGAACTGAGGAACATCTCCGGCTTATTGTTGTTGTTGTTGCTAGTGGTAGGTGTAGGTGTAGGTCAGTGATCGTCCCCAGCTCTGGTATAAAACGGTCTCTCCGCTGTGCTCTCGACATCAGTATCAACTAAAGCAACGTTCCGCTTGGATTCCCCCACACAGTTTTTAGGTTTCACATCAAACTTCCTCAGCCATGTTCAAGATCGTAAGTATCGTTTAGTGATAAATGATTCGAATGCGATAATAGAGCTAACCAGCGAATTTCGAACGAATGGATTTATAGGCGCTAATCATTGCCCTCTTCCTGGTGGCCGTCACTTGGGCCGCAGATGAGTCACATGCCACCATCACCAAGTACGAGAATGAGATCAAGACCGATGGCAGCTACAATTGGGAGTACGGCACCTCCAATGGCATTCAGGCCAAGGAGAGTGGTGTGGGCAGTGCCTATGCAGCAGGATCGGTGGCATACACGGCCCCCGATGGACAGAAAATCGAGTTGGAGTACACTGCCGACGAGAATGGATATCAGCCGAGGGGCGCACATTTGCCAACGCCTCCACCGACACCCGAACACATTCTGAAGGCTCTGGCGTACATTGAGGCTCATCCGTTCACCAGGATTCAGCTCAGGACTTAGATGCATCATTTAATGCTTAGCTCTAATTTAGCACAATTTCCCCTGCATACACAAATAAACATTAGATTAACATTAGTGCAGCTTGGCTCGTGTGTTTTGTTTTCTCTTTATTTTGTTGTAAATCATTGAATAATTGCAACAATTCTGTGATATAATTTAGCGTTCCGATTAAAAGAATTCCTGCTCAGATTAGTTTGCAACTAATTTATGAATAATATTCATGGATTGGATTCATCATAGAAATAATAGACACAATTGCCTCCTAGTTCGTTCGATTGGTTGCGCTCTTTTTAAGTGCCAAAAAAAAATAAATCATTATCGAAAAAATGATACATCAAATTGTTCATTTAACGCGATTTGTTGTGTGTTGTGTGTGTATCTTGTATCTCTTAAATCACATCATCATGACGCATATCCACAACACTCGCTGTGTGTGTGTGTGTTGGTGTTAATATTACCATAATTCATAATTATTATTATTGTTGTTTTTTGTTTGTTTATATGCTTTTGAAAAGTACAACGTGCACAGTATCTTAGTAGTTTGAATTAGTTCTTAATATGTTTGTTGTTGCTTTGCTTTGCTGCTACTGGCTCTCCTCTTACTAATTTCACGCTTTGTGTTTTTTGTTTTGTTTTTACAATAAGTTAACGTTTATCTTCATATATATGTATGTATATATATATATATAGATATATTCTTGCATAGGCAACTGGTTGTTAATTATAATAAGGTTCTCTAATGATTCATTCTGTTAGCAGAACAAACATCTCTTGTGGTGTGTGGTTGCCGTTTGTGGCAGATTCAGAACGAAATACAATTCGTTAGTCGCCGCTTAAACATGTTTTATTGTTGGATTTGTTTTTTTTTTTTTTTTAGTTTTGTTTAGGCCGCTTAGCATAATTGTTTAATCGTCAGTTAATCAAGTTGTAGCATTTCCAATTGGTATTTGAATCAATTAAGAATGCCATCATTTTTGAGTAAATTATAAAAAAGAGTAGAAAAATCTAATAGATACCTTGTTTTGCTTGTTTTAGTTTTCTCTAGTTTTTAGTTTTAGTTTTTGCAAAAAGTGCTATTCGCTCAAAAATTATTATATTTTCATGTTTTTTCGTTTTGTTAGTTATAGATCTTGAATTACATTTAATTATTTAGATGCTTTACTCATCCGCGAACTCACTCACTCTCTCTCTCCCTTTTGGAGAGTACAATCAAGTAAATTTAGTTCCATTACAAATTACTAAAGACATAAATGAACGCTTGCTTAAACATAGGTTCAAGGATACGCGGCGGATAGGAGGCTGTATGGGAGGGTGCGTGTGGGTGGATAACATACATATTGCTTAATAAACATAAACTATAAACTGCCTGTCTATTTGTAAACTTCCAAAAATGTCAAAATGTGTGCGGGCTTGAAGATTAGTTAGAATACATTTCTCGCGATTGGATGCGGTGTTGTGTGTGTGTGTGTTTTTTGAGGATACGTGTGTGTGTGTAGTACAGTGTGTATGGGGTGTTCATGCCGTTGTTGGCGATGCAGCTGGAGATGAGGCCACATTGGTCAATTTGGGCGGATGCGTGGCATTCACCACACGATTCGTATTGTCCCGCGTCTTCGAGTGCTGCAGCTGCATCAGGTAGTGCTGCTGGGTTGGCTTGTGCAACGCCAGCCGGGACAAGGCATCGTCGATGGTGAACCACTGCCGCTTGCGTCCAATGCTGCGCGAGTCCTCCCACTCCTCCAGCTCCTTGGTCACATTCATGACAAAAACTTCAGTCCGATGCATATGATCGTTATTCTGTGTGGTGGCAGACAATAAATTAATTCTATACGAATATCAGTTGCATTATTATCGAAATTCAAACCTCGAATACACCTAGACAACGTCCCAGACTGCCAATAACGCCGGCCTCCTCGAGCACCTCGCGTACAGCAGTCACAGAGGGCTCCTCCTCGGGCTCCACGCCCCCGCCTGGGACGATCCAAAGTTCCGGACGCCTCGACGAGGTGACCAAAAGGACCTAAAAAACGAGAGTCAACGACATCTCGAATAGATTCAAAGCTTTAAACTCACCTCTGCCTCATTTTCGGCGCGCACACAAATGCAGGCAGCCCGTCGCCTGAAGCCATCCTTGTCGTAGATCCTCGTTGAGTTGGGCTTCTCCTTGACCATCTGAAAGTAGCAGCAGCAGCAAAGAGTTCATGAGTCCCGGGGCACTTGTGATTGGGTATTGATTTACGGTCCACCCTGAATCCCCCCTATATATTTCTTCCTATTCCCCAGTGTCTGTATGTGCGCTTAAAAATAATTATGGCTGATAAACACTCGCACCACAAGCTCTCAATATATCATTTTATGGCTGTTGCCTTTAATTTGAATGTGCGCGCACATGAAAATCGTGATTCCGTTCTTATCAGATGGGCGAGATTGTCCCCGGCTAGGCCAATCGGCAAATTGCAGCGCCAGACCCCAGAGCTTATCAGTCCCGTCCCGGTCCTAGAACCGGTGCGGGTCTCGGTCACTCTTAGCCAATTCTGCCTGTCATGGAAAGGTACACTCACATTTCCAATGGATAACAATACTCATTTGCAACTATTTAACACTATCGTGAAATAGTCGGGAAAACGTGTCGGCCATTATGGATACCTCTTTTAGCGGGAGCCACCATCAGAATAACGGATCACCAAAAGCTGAGTTAAGTAGGGTATTTACTAGTCGCGCACTCTCGTGCTATCACTTTTCTGGTGGTGCGCCAACATCTGGGAGGGATTGGATTCTCGGGGGCTGCTTACTTTTCCAAGTTGTGTAAGTACGCTGGGGGCAAACGAACGAACGAACGAACGCTGATAGCGGCAGATGATGACTTCTTAGGCACTTTTAATTCTCCTCCTCCGTTATCTCTCTCTTTCTCTCTCTCCGTCTGTATGCTGCTGCAACAAGTGTGTGTGTGTGTGTATATGTGTTTGTTGGAGGCGCGCAGGTGTTGTGTTGTACTGGGGAGCCGGTCGCTGCTGCTGCTGATCTCGTGCCGCCTTCTGCAGGCAGGTGCTTCGCTGTCGCTTCGCGCACACAACTCGCGGTAGGGAAAACGGGCAAAAATGCACAAACAAAATATAAACGACGACAATTCTGCGCTCGGACGTCACACAAACCCTGTCGCTGTAGTGGTGGGTGTCGTGTGTATGTGTGTGTGTGTGAAGTAATAACGCAAAAAAAAGAACGGTGGAAAGCGAAGAGAAGGGGAAAAGTGGGAGAACAGAAACTTGTTGAAATTAAACGAGACAAGAGAAGAAAGAACCAAATGAAGAAGAAGGAAATAAAGCGCAGACAGGGCAGAATTATTTAACTACTGTGCAAAGATTGCATGTTGTTTTTGTTGGTTTTTGTGTGTGTGTGTGTCTGTGTGTGTATGTTCGTCGTCTCTTTGTCCTGCTTATCCGCTTCTTCGATGCAACTTTTGCTTCTTCGTTGCCGACGCACAAGTGTTGCCTTATCGGCAACTTTCCATTGCTCCACCACCTTTCTGCGGCCGCTGCTGCGGATGGATGGGGATATTCGATACGAAGCGGTTTACGGTTCACAGTTAAAATTATTTTCACTTATTTGGCCGCCAGTTGCACGCCGCGCGAGGGCATCGAGGGCACTATCGATAGTATCGATATTTTTTTATGTTTGGACTGGCTGCTATAAATTACGAAGACAAATTTGTAAACAAATCGACAGGTGGCATCTAATTTTTACAATGAGCAAGATCCTAAAAGATTTCAATGCTTTTTTAATAATTATTTGAGCCCGATACTATTACGATAGTATCGATTGTTTCTCTCAAAAGATTCAACCCTATCGATGGCTCAACTATCAATCGTTTGACAAGGCAGTGCTGCCGATTCCGCTTTTTTCCGCCGTAAAATCGGGCTTTTTTTCTACATTTCTGTCAAAATGTACCACATACTTTAGAGTTTTTGTATGGTGATATGACTCTGTATAAAATAAATATTTTAATTATATAAAATTTTCGCTTTGAAAATGAAATAAAAGTCCAATTGGAGCTCATTTTGAGCGCAAATATGACCCATTCAATCTCGATATTTTGAGTTAAATTAAGCTGCGGGTACACTAATTCGAAATCAGCTGCTGGCGCTGCCAACTCGTCTAGATGTTGTTACTGGCGCAAAATAGTTGTTTTGCCGCCCTCTAATGAAATGAATGGGAACTACTTATTGTGCATCGAAGTTCAAGGAAATAACACACCATGGCGCCACTTGTAGAGGAAGATAAAATGTAGACTAAGTGGCAATTCTACTTGAAAAAGCGTTAAATTTCAAAACGTATCCTCATATTATTGAAAACTTGTTAATCAATTAACACAAATACACACGTATATATATGTTTGTATAACATGGCGCTGACTTTAAAGTCTCTTCTTAAGCTGTTCAGCGTACGAATGAACATGATTTACTGCCCCCCAAACCCCCCAGGCGGCACACCCTCTGTACACGCGGAGCTGCACATTTTTGAGTCCTTGCCAAGTCAAAGGCAACGCAGGAAGCCCACCAGGAATAAAGTGGGGAAGGATGCACAAAGGGCCGACTTTATGGCCAAGGAAAGGAGCTGCTGCGCGTTACCAGAAATTTGTTTCTTGTTCTGTGTTGTCTGTTGCTGTTGCTGTCGCAGGTTTTGTTGTAAGCTTTTAATGCAACTACTTAGCAGGGTGAGCAGAGGGGTGCAGGGGTGCTCGGGTGCTCGGGGGTGAGATTCTGCCACACGGCGGCGTGTCCTTGGCATCGCCTTAACCATTTGTGCTGGCGGCTCCTCCCCCAAGCCACGAGGCGACACATTGGCTTCTCCCTTTGGCCCTGCTGCTGCCTGCTCCTTGATCTCTCGTGCCACGTTTTTGCTGCTGCAAGCAAAAGAAAATTGCTTATTTCTTAATGCATTTGCCATTTCCTTTTTTGGCTTTTCTTAGACAATTCCCCACCAGCCCGCCCCCCCCACAGCCAGGGCTATGAGTTATGGCCACAGTTTCCATATCCATTTCCATTTGCTTTTGGGTGACCATGCAGAAGTGTTAAGCAGTTTAACGCAACGCTTTTTTCTATCTCTCTCTCTCTCTCTGTGTCTCAGTCTCTGTGTCTCAGTCGCTGTGTCTCAGTCTCTGTCTGTCTGTCACAATTTGTGGCACATCTTTGGATGTTAATTTTTGGCCGAATCGATCGGCTGTTGGGGCCTCCTCCTCTGCCCCTGGCTGATGGTGCTGGGGCGGCACGCTTTGCTGCACATAAATTCAATGTCATAAATTTTGCAGGGAGGCGTCGCTTTGGCTGGCAAAAACTTTGCCTATTTGATGCGTTCGGGTGACCTCAACCAGCGGGGCGAGAGAACGGGAGGAGCTGCGACAAGGCTGGCAAGTTGTATGGAAGGGAAAGTCACGACAATGTACTCGTATGAGTATCTATAAATAGATAAATAGATGAACAGATCTCAAAGCGTAAAGCAGATCCCCCGAGTCGCTGGCATCGCATGTTTCCTTTCGCTTATGGGATTGCTGTACAGATCCCCGCAACCAGTTCCATCTCTAATCCCCTCCTTTGCCCCACTTGTTCTTGTGGCTAGTTCCGTTCCCTCTTCACTGCTTCAAGAATCCATAGACCAAATCAAATTCCACTTATTCTTAGTCCGATTCGTTTTTTTCGTTCTGTTTCCTTTTTGGTTTGCAATTTCAGTCGCTTTTTTCATGCTTTCCTTCCATAAAAGTGTTTCCCTTTTGTTCGTTACGCTTTGCTCTCTCGCCCATTCTGTTGCTTTCTTTCCGGGCGTTATCCTTGCGGCTGTTGTGGTCAACGTTCGTCCTGTCCGTCTGTCTGTCGGTCTGTCGGTCTGTCATTGTCGTTTCTGCTTTGCTTGCCACATTCTTGGGGCAACTTCATGAATTTAAATGAACTCTGGGATGCCCCTAAGTTACTGTTAATTGAGCCGGCAAATCGGGGGGTGGTGGGTGGTGGGGGGTATTCAATTCGAACCTTCAAGGCGGCGCCACAGCGAAAACCAATTCGAAAAGTTGCTGACTCTCCTGCTGCACTGTCGCAGGTGTTGAAATCTATCGTTAATTCACTAATCCCAGCCACAGCAGCAGCAGCAGCAGTAGCAGCCACTTGCCACTTGCCACAGGCCACACCACGCCCCTGTCATCAGCTGCAGGGGGCGCGCGTGTCCAAACTTCTAAATGGAGGCAACGTAGCTTCTGCTTCTGCATGCTGGCCACATATTGTTTCATTTGAACCCCAGCCCAAGGGAGAGCGCTCAGGAGTCACCTACAAACGCAATTTGGCAACAAAATTCAACGAAACAGACACAAAACAAAGCAAAGCAAAGCAACAGCAACAGCAGCAGCAGCAGCAGCAACAACAAACGGACTGCTGCTGCAACAATGGAGTGCCCAGAATTATACAATTTATGCGATTTACGAGGCGGCTGCTCCTCCTGTGTCGCCTAGTCCGACTCCTTCTTCTGCTCTGGCTCTTGTGCTGCTTTTGCTGGTGTGTCTCCTGGTTTTTTGCCTGCCCGAAAACTATTTCTATTGCTGCGGCGCCGACATTCGCCTGGGCAAAGGATATGCCGTATTTCCGTTTACATAATAAATTTGCTAACCACGTTGTGTCCTCCGTTCTGGCACTCTCGTAGCAGAAGGAGTGCTCCTCCTTCGCTTGCAAACTCCTTCTGCTGCGACGGTGGCGGCGGCGGCGGCGGCGGACTCTTATTGTGGGTTGCAGCCAAGTCCAATGCGGCATCCATGCCACCAGCGCCGCCGCCATCGCTTGGCATCAAGTGCTTTGTGGTTTGCGCCCTGCCTGTGCCTGCTTTGCTCTGCTCTCCCCTGAGGTTGAGAGGTCGTGGCATGCACACACAAAAAAAAAAAGGCACAAGAAATTTTGGACAGCAGCCGCAGCATCAGCAGCAGTAGCAGCAGCCGGCGGAGACGGAGATGCAGAGACAGAGACGAGACCTTTCTGCGCTTTATATAAACTTTAAACTGGGGACAACTTGTGTTGCTGGCACTCTCTGTGCCGCACACAGCAAGTGCAAGGTGCCACAGATTGCAGATTTAGGCTTCTGCTTCTGCCTGCTGCTGCAGTTGCTGCAATGCAAGATTGAAGCTTGGCTGCCTCTAAAAGATTGACGGAAGTCAAGTGGCGCGGCTGCTGAATCACTTTTGCTTGATAACTGGGCGGCCGGCGTGGCCAGTGGCCTGGCCTCTAATTAATCAATTAAATGGCAGCCACAAACGAGAGTGCAGGCAGGCAGGTAGCGCCTCCATCATTGAGGAAGTTGTCGCCGTCGCCGCCGCCGCCGCCTCTGGGGAGTCGTTCGCTTCCGTTTTCCGCTGGAAGTGAAATCTTTTGCAAGGCGGCAGCGGATGCCATAAAAATGCCAGCCATCAGCCATCAGCCACAGCTCAGTGGGCAGCCAGTTTAGGGCGTGGCACCCTCTACCCACATAGATCCATGCAACCTGCAAGCCGCCAACAGCTTTGGCTGCTGTCTCGTGGGTTCATTCACCCATGGATCCCCGATCCTGCTGTCTGTCTGACTGTCCGTCTGCCTGTCTGTTTTCTGCTGCTGCCCGATGCCTGCTCTTCCCGTTCGTTCTACTAATGGCTTGCCACACTTTACATTAGCGTCACAATTTATTGGCCAACTGCTGCGCCGGCGCGCAGACGCTCCACAGACGCTGCTCCTGGCGATGGCAAGTCGCCTGCCCGGCCCGGCCCGACCCGGCCCGGCCCACTTGGCCATTTGCTTTACGCATTGCTTGGTAGCTAAAATGGTCATAATAATAATAAAAATTTTCTGCCAGTCGCCAACGCGTCGCATCGATGCCGTAGCTCCAGTTACAGCAGCCGCAGTGCATGCCACCAGTCCATGCCACCAGTCCATGCCACAGCCTTGGCATTAGAGCCTCTCAGTCGCAGTCGCTATCGAGGCGTTTGAGCGCATGTTTGACGCATCAAATGATGACGACCACGACGACAACGATGAGGATGTGGATGTGGATGAGGCTGATGATGGGGCAACAGGTCTCCCTCTCTGTTCTGTTCTGTTCTGCTCGCTGCTCTGCCCAGCAAAAGAATTCCCCGGACCAACTCCCAATGCGCCGACGCTGCCGCCTGCCCCAGGGGTGGGAGCTTCCTTCTCCCCAGTGCGTAAGCTCAGGAGGCGACCGGTTTATGTCAAATGTATTGACAGGTGCATGGAGCATGCAGCATGCAGCATGGAGCGACGGCTGCTCCAGATCACTGAAAACGGTCTCTGACGATGGCTATGGCTATGAGCCGTCTCTGATGTCTGCTCTTGGCTCTTGGCTCTGGGCTGCTGCGGGGCCCAGCAGATGCGAGCAGTCAGTGGTGCATCCCATCAGCTGTCTCTCCTGTGTGCGTAGAAGTTTTGCACTGTTTCACGTTTGTTTTGTGGATCATTTGGTGCTGCTATTGTTGTACTTTCAGATCTTTCATAGCTATCAGATATAAGCATTGTTGCTGCCTCTGTCTGACATTTATTAACACCTTAAAACATAGATCTTTCATAATTTAAGTGCATTTTTCACTCTTCTACCCATTAGGTGGCTTTTGCCGCTTTTTCCAATATAAATCACAATTCTCGCTGCTTATTCCCAAATATTACGAACTGCATATTGACTTGAGTTGTTTTACTGGAACTTTTTGAAGCCACAGCTGAATGGACTTTGAGCTTTGAATTCATTTCGATGGGAAAACACAGTTCCACTTAGTCTGCCATTTTGTATGATCTTTCTGTAGTTTCTTTGCATAGTTTTAATTCAGCTCAAAGTCTGCACTTGGCTCACTTGGAATCAGTAGTCCCGCCCGTCTTTTGATCGAAATATTGCGATCTCTCTGCGGCATCCCTGGCAGGAGGAGCACTACTTACACTTGAATTGATTTCCGATGGAGGACCAATGTCAATATAGTCATGAATTTATGTTTAATAAATGCTCCAATGCCTGCAGAAGAGTCCCCGTGTGTATCTGTGCCTGTACCTTTATCTGTGTATCTGTGTGTGTATTCCGCATTCCATTCGTCCGGTAGCTATTTTCTGCTCTCCCTCTTCCACTTCTGATCCTGCTTCTCCTCCATTTTCAGCGGTAGAGTGGGGGGATACCAACACCCACTAAAGCCCCACGTTCGGAGCACTATTTGGATGGGCTTTCCGCCTTGAAGATGGGTTCGGGTTTGGGTTTGGGCTGGGTTGGGTTTCGCTTGGGTCCAGCGTGCAGCGTGCAGCGTCCAACGTCCAGCGAGCATCGTTTGGCGGCTTCTTTTGTTGGCTTTTGGTCAGTGCAGTGCGGCGGTGCACAGTTTTTAGATTATTTGTTGCTGACAGCTTCATGAAATATTTATTATTATGGTCGTCTCTCTGCCGCTCTCTGCAGCGGCAGGTGTTGTTGCATGGTGTGTGTCTGTCTGTGTGTGTGTGTGTGGGGGGTGAAGGCGGTGGCGGTGGCGGTGGCGGCTTCGGTGGATGTGGCATGTGGCATGTGAGGGTGCTGATGCCCGCCGATTCCCCATGGACGCTCATTCCCATGCCCCACACTCGGACATAGGCAAAGCAGTAAAGCAGTTTGGCTACCAAAATTGAGGTGTTTGCCTCCTTTTGAACTTGAAAGCCGCCGAATGCCGCATGCTCCGTGTGCCGAACGGATCAAAGACGCTGCCGTGCAAACAATGCTGCGTTAAAGGTAATTGTTTGTCAATTACTTGACTCCCGAGGAGTCGCAGGAGTGGCCACAACCCGAGCCCCAAAACCAAACCAAAAACCGCGCCACTCCAATCGGAAATCCAAAGCGCGTGGCCTGGCGTGGCTCTGTGGCACTGCCACTGCCACTGCCACCGCCTCTGCTGTGGCACGCTGTTCTCCTTGTTGCTCGCTCGTTGTGTCTTCTGGTTTTTGGGCCAATTATAGGCAGCCGCCGCGCGGCTCGTTAGCATATACCAAATCGTATCCGTATTGCAATCGGCATCGGCATCGGCATCGCGCAATCGCACGCCGATAATCGCCATCAAGCAAGCGAGTGAGTGAGTGAGAGAGAGAGAGAGAGAGAGAGAGGAGTGTAAAATTATTTAATTCCCGCTTATCGCAGCTGCCGATGTGATGCTGCTGCCTGCCTGCCTGCCTGCTCGCTGTTGCACCTCCTTCTCCTTCTCCAGGGATGAGAGAGAGAGTGTGTGAAAATGTGTAGCAAGTGGTAAGACAATGATATCTGCCGTGGCATAGCTTTGATATTTGCTTACCGCTTGGGGTAGGGTATTACGGGAGGGGTATGGCCACTTTAGAGCTTTGAATGTAACTAATCCTGGGAATAGAATGGAGTAAAGAATGGAGTAAAGCATGGAGCATAGAATGGAGGATAAAATGGAGGATAAAATGCAGGATAAACTGAAAGATGGAGCGAAGCTGTTAGAGGAAGACTGGACTAATGATAGAACACAAAATAAATAGTAAAATGGGGGAGGATAAAACCGAAACGCAATCAAGGCTGCAACGCATAATAGAGCGGAGAATAAACCGGAATATAGAAGGGAGAATAAACCCCGCTTACATTCCCTAGGTACATAATCCCACTGAAATATTAAATAATATGAAATCTTTTCCACTTCCGTTGCTTCATTTGTCAGATCCATCGATGCCCGGGACGGCCTGCCCTAGAGCATCCCGCATTCACCTGTGCAGCCCAACAGAAATCTCCCACAATTCGCGCAGCAGTAGTGGCTGTGGCAGTGGCATTGTTGCACCGTTTCGGACTCGCATTCGGACGCGGATTCGGCGGTGGTGGCATGTGCGGTGTGCGAGTGTGTGCGTGCGTTTGGTTTACACAGAAAAGTAATTTCGAGCATGTCGCTGCAATCAGAGAGAACGCCGCCGAGTGAGAGATGCTCTGATAGAGCGAAGAGTGTTCCACGTTGCACAGATCACCGATCACAGATCACAGAACACAGAACAGAGAACAGAGCAGAGCTGAAGGTGTTGCACGGACAGCTGTTACTGTTGCAAGCCGACTGCTGCTGCTGCTGCTGCAGAGCTCCTTAATTGCCTGCAATTTTCAAATGCTCGAAACGCATTCAATTTATCAACAAGAAGAGTCGTCGTCGGGCAGAGGCCGAAGGGAAGGCCCAAACGAGTCTCAGGATGGAGCAAAGAAGCAGACGCAAAGGAGAGGCTCCAAGGAAGAATGAAGAATGAAGTAGTAAGTGACACTTTATTGCCCGATAACTATAAATTTATTGAGATTTATGCAGTCCCGCTGGCAGCTCTGTCGCCCTCCAAATCAAACAAATTAAATGAGAAAATCTCAACAATTATTGATCACTTTCCGCTGCTTAATGCCTTAATGAGCCTGTGTGTTCCCCGCCTAATGAGAGATCACATCCGATGCAACATCAATTTGTTGTCAATTGTTGGTGCAACAAAGAGAGAGAGGGAGAAAAAGGGTTGCCGCCCCCCGCACATATGTCCATCCTTTGAATAATGTGGCATGCGGGTGCGGGTGTTTGTTGCATTTGGGTTAATCATAAACGAAAACCAAACCAAAACCAAACCAAAAACTCAATTGGCTGAAAAAAAGGGCGTACTGTTTGGAGGCGTCGGCA
The DNA here is from genome assembly GCA_018150885.1 of Drosophila tristis. NCBI lineage: Eukaryota > Metazoa > Arthropoda > Insecta > Diptera > Drosophilidae > Drosophila > Drosophila tristis. Next base: position 839,278 of record JAECWT010000001.1, read on the forward strand.
GCGGAGACGTGTGGGTGTGCCGCAGCCTCTCCAGACAGCAAAATTATGCAAATTTTCCAATGCTCCTTCTTGCTGCTGCTGCTGCCCCTTGGAATGGTCTCTCTCTCGCTCTCACTCTCTCTCTCTGTTCTGTCTCCACACAGATTGGAGTCTGGTCTGTCGTCTGCTCTTGTGGGTGGACAATGTGACACGCGTCGTCGTGAAAAACAACAGTTTACTCGGCTGCCAGACTCCCATTCCCATTCCCAACACCAAAAAGCTCCAGCTCCAGCTCCATCTCTGACTGCAGCTCCAGCTCCGCTATCTGTGGGTCTCCGTCACTGAGGCATATGCGGGGTCCCTGGGTCCAAGGCACCAGACAGTTTTTACTGTCTTGACTGCAAAATTTATATTATTTCATGCAATTTGTCATCGTTTTGCGCGCAGTGAGCGCGCGGAGCGCTTCGGAACGGAGCGAGGCGCGGAAAGATGACTTCGCTTTGGTCAAATCATTCACTCGTTTTCGATCCACGGAAGGATGTTGCCCTGGTAGCACCAAAGCATCTTCCTCCCATGATTGCGGGCGGATCTTTGTTGCTTTTTCGCTTCTTGCTTTGAGTTTTGGGTTCATCCGATTGGGTGAATGATTTGCATGGTTGCTGTCCAGCCCAAACTCCAATTTTGAACTATTTTCTTTACTAATTTTCCACTTAATATCTTGATACTCTCTGGAAAATGGGATCGAGGGAGTTATTTAAGGAGTTCGAAAGGTTTTTTGGGCCTTATCTTTTTTAGGGGATTTCGTTGCGCTTTAGCCTGAAGAGAAGAAAGGAAAGGGAAATAAAAGTAGAAATTAAAGCACCCATTCAAAAAGTATTCCCTTTGAAGGATCTTAAGGATCTAGTCATAAAGTTTGAGAAATCAAATTGGGCATCTGTTTATGGCAGCTCCTTCCTCCCACTGATTATATTTATTACAACTAAAACCCAGTAAATATATTTATACGTGTCATGCAGCAGTGCACCTCTGCAGCAGTCTCTCGCTGGAACAAGCGCGTGGCTTCGCTGTAGCCTGGGGCAGGCACTTCCGTTAGTGTATTCCCCAGCTTCGTTGTCTTTCCGTTCAATGTTGTTCCTCCCCCATACACTCGTATGCGTATTATTTGTGTCTGTGTCTGTGGAGTGTCTGTGCCTGTGCCTGTGTCTGTGTCTGTGGTGCGACTCTCTTTATGCGACATTCAAAATATGTGGCACATTATTGTTGCTACGGGGATTGCTGTTGCTGTGGTTGTTGCTGTTGCATTTACATGCATTTATGAGTTATTAAATCTTGTGGATTTATGAACTGTTTGTGGGCGACGGCTTTTTGAGCGACGACACGCGAACTATGATGGCATGGGGCAGGGCAGGGCCGGGCAGGGCATGTGGGTGTGGCAGCAAGAGTGACAGGCGTTTAAATCAAATTTAATGAGCATTTTGGGGCAGGCTTAGAGATCGAGGAATTACCCCTTCTTAATGGAAGGGAGAAGCGCTTTTCCGCTCTTTTGCGCTCTTTTCTGGGAGTTCTATCAAAAAATCGTGGGGCGGCTGCGGCAAGCATTGAAATTACGCTAATTAAAATGCAATAAAATGTCTCTGGAATTGCGGTCAATAAATCATTATGGCCGGGAGAGCGAGGCAGCTGGATCCATGGCGGACAATGGCCAAAAGATTCTGGAGAATCGGGAGAGCAGAAAGCCGCAGGAGAAGGCGAGGTGCCACAGTGGCATTGCCGACAAAGGAAATGTGGCTGCAATTTGCTTGAAAAAGCGATGCGCTCATCATCATTAGAGGTGTTCTCTCTCTCTCTCTCTCTCTGTCGCTCGCTCTCTGTGGCATGCCACAGGCTGCATCTACTATATGGTCGTACTATTTGCTTTATGATTTTGTTAATTCAAAGCCATAGATTGGGAGGCTGTGGGAAAGAGCAGCCTCGCGCAAAAGGCTGATTAAAATTTCACAGCGCAAATCTTTGGGCCAACGAAATATTCTAGAAATTATGCTGCAATTTGGGCAAAAACAATGGCGGTGTATCCGCTCGATCGTTTGGCTGTTAATCGGCAATCAATAGCAGCAGTCCAGTCGCTCCAGTCCAGTCTTCGATTGGGGGCTGGGAGCTGGAAGCTGGGGGGCTGCCAGCAGCTGCCAGAAGGCGCGCCCATTAAACATAAACAAAATTAAGTGACCATTAAAATGCCATAAAACTGGCGGCGTTCATGACCATGTTGCCTCTGCCTGTGGATTAACCAAAAAGCAATGAATGCAGCCGCGGTGCATGCACCATGGTGCACCTATAGTATTTCTCCTATCGTACCCCACCGCTCTGCTCCAATCATTCGGCCCACATAAATCGTGTACTCGGCCGCTTGTAGCTTTCAATTTGTGACAAGGCAAAGGCAAACCCATTGCAGTGCGGCGTGAGGCCTGGGCCTGGGCCTGCGACGGGAGTCTCCTGCAACAAAATGGTGCGTGGGTGAGGTGCCATGTCACAGGAGGAGCAGCAGGAGGAGTGGGAGTAGGAGTGGGAGTAGGAGGAGGCCTGTCTGACCGCTTACGCAAAAATGTTTCAATTAAGTTTTGAAAGAGATCTTAAGAAGGAGCAGCTGTAGCAGAAGAGGGAGGAAGTAGCAGAAGAACAGGCAGTAGGAGTGGGCAATGGATAAAGAGAAGAGTGGGATCGCTGGCCCAGTTGGAGCTGCATCCAAAAATTTCCAGTTCCAGTTTGAGTTTCTGCCAGCAGCCTCTACGCTGGGCACCGGATGTTGGCTCTGAGAAATGGCCATGCGGCACGCAAATCATCAGTGGCGTAGCTGCCGCTGCCCCCCGCAGCCCCCAGGTGCCAAAGCGGCGGGGTGGCTGGCTGGCTGGCTGGCATCTCCCCTCCCCCCCTCTCTCTCTATCTCTCTCTCTCTCTGGCATCTGCTCGCGATTATTGCTCAGTGCTTGAGCGTTTGATTGATTTATCGGCTTCGAAACTGCCCGCTAATTGAGTTATATTTTATTTTGAGGCCCTCTCAACAAAGGCCAATGGAAAAGTTCTCACACTGTCGCCAGCCCCGTCAATGGGCTGCCCATTTGACGTTTTGACATAGAAATGAGCCGCGAATTGTGATTCCATTGAGGCCAAAATGGGGCGCCTAAACGGTGGCTGGAACGATTGCTTAAACGGAGGAGTCGTGGCTCAAAATGTGGCTTGCATTATGGTGCGATTGGGGCTCAAACTCTGGCTGGTAACCTTGCTTTATATGGCTAAGACGCGCCATTAATTGCAGCAGTCGCAGAGCCGCCACAGCCACAGTCACAGCCTTAAATATTTATTGTCAATTATTGTTAGTTTAATTGTCAATTATTAAAAATTGTTTGCACATTTTGCTGGTGGGAAAAGGCTGCACGCTGCATGTTGCACGCTGCGTATGCGCAATCAATGCGTAACCTCAGGTGCAAGCGAGCGAGCGAGGGCCTGGCCTGGCCTCTCAGTGTCTGTGTCTGTGTCAGTGGCCCTGATCTTCACATTGCAATTTAATGGAAGAATCCAAGATCAAGATCCAAGGCAGTGGTAATCAATTACCAGCAGCAGCAGCAGCTGTGGCACGAATACCCTTACTCGCAGTGGGGGCATGCCACACTCGGGGAATGCCCTCTGCCAGGGAGCAGCATCAAAGTGTGCTGCGAGTTCGTTGTGGCTCTACGTTTGTGCTCCTTTCACTCATTTTTACAACTTAATAAAGGCTTCGCGCCGCTGTTGGAGTTCCCCCAGATGCAGCAGAAGCTTGTGGCAGATGCAGGTGGCGGCTGTTGTTGTCGTTGTGTGTGTGGCACAGTTTGATATTGATATATGCCACAATATAACTCTGCTGCTGCTGCTGCTGCGGCGATGATCAGGCGGCTGCAATCAGCGACTTCCACCCGATTGCAATCTCTCCATCAAGAGGGAGAGCGAGAGAGAGACAGAGCGAGCGAGCAGCAGCAGCAGAGAGCGAGAGAGCGGCCTGCTCATTATTTATGGGGAGTGGGGAGGGCGTTGCCAATTGCTGACTTACACAGAAGACAGCAGATACAGCAGACCATCGATCCACAGAGGAGACGGCAGCTCCAAGACCGAAGACAGCAGCAGCCCCTAATCCTAGATTAATCGCACAATTAACGTGGCTCAAAATACTTTGAAAATTTCCCAAAACAATTTGTCTTTCTGTGTCGCAGCACTGTGGGTGCTGCTGCTGCTGCTGCAGCCGCTTTTGGGCCAGAAAAAGCAATAAGCCAACGCGTAAATCAACAGAAAACAGGCGTCAGCAGGAGGCAGCAGGCAGCAGGCAGACGAGGCACAGGAGTAACAAAGGACATGCCACAGCAAGACATGACTAAGCAGGCTTCATCATGGCTTCATGGCTTCATGGCTTCATGGCTGCATGGCTCCAGTTCCTGGCTCCTGGTCTCTGCCTCTTGTGGGCTTGTGGCACCTGGTCGTGGCTTCTAATCAAGTCAGAGGGCACACGGAGAAGGACAGCGTTGGCTCCTCGGCTCATAAAAACCAAATGAATGCCGCAGCAGCGGCAGCACCAGCAGCAGCAGGCGAAAAAACAACAGAAACACTTTACGACAAGCCACACAAATTGGAAACTCTTTTTTTTTGGAGTCAGTACTCTTCAGGATTGCCTCTGCTTTAGGGTAGAAAGGGTATGATGGTTTACACACGAAAGGTTTCTTATGGCTGAGAGCTTAAAAAAGGGAAAGGCAAAGGAAATGCGGGAGAGATTCCGAATTTCCATACTTTTGGATCGACAATTCTAAGGAATTCCATAGAAAATATCTCAAAAGACATTTAAATATTCCATTTGGTTCACCGAATTCTTCATCGCGAACCTGCCCCAACATTGCAGGACATGTCCTGTCTCGATCTCCGCAAACCTTTGGCACAGCCATTTCCTTTTGGCGTTTTATGAGCCGCACGACAGGAACAGAACAGAACGGAACGGAACTCGCATCATGTTGATGCTGATGGGGCACCACGAGACGGGCAGGAGGGAAAGAGGGCGAGAGAAATGGCATTCTTGGTCAAGTATTTGCATGCCTCGCCGCAGCGCCGCAGCGCCGCTACTGCCTCTAATTTCTACGGGTGGTAGGTAGGTTTCCCCTCCCCACCCCACCACTCCACCCCACCCTTCCTTCACCTTCTGCATTCATCAATTTTGCTGTCGTTTTTGCATTCATTTCGGATGCTGCAAAGTGCAAATGAAATGCAATTTTTTCTTATCGCCATCATCGCAGAAATTAAACTAAAAATTCATGAGAATTCGCTTGAAAGCTTTAAGAGGAAACACTTGCAGCAAAGTGTAGTAGTAGGAGGAGGCGGCAGTGGCAGCGGCAAATCCGATTCCAATCGGTCGTCTGCGGCGGGTGTTGCGCTCCGTTTGGCAGCGCCCGCCGCCACAGGGAGAGCCAAGAGCCAAGAGCCAAGAAATGTGGAGATTGGAATCGCTCCTCATTGCACCCGCAGTCGCCGCCACAGAGGGAGGACACATGAGATTCCCACACTCACGCACCACTCACGCCACCAGCCGCCACTCGGTGCCACTTCGGATCTTGCAACGGGGATCGGGCAGCGGGCAGCGGGCAGCGCGGATCGGTTGGGGGGACAGGCAGCGTTTCTAAATCGATGCCAAATGCATGCCAAAATGTGACTCAAAGACAAACCGCAAAAGACTATAAAAGATTTCTTTTCTTGTTCGATCTGCCACACGGAGATAAGACTCGTACCACAGCTGGGGCAGGGCAGTGCACGGGGGGAGGGGGGCGCAGTGAAGGCAAAGCGCAGCTGCTGCTGCATTAATTACACCACAGCACAGCCGCAGAGGAGACAGGAGGTGGCTAGAGGTGGCAAGAGCCAGCAGAGGTACAGGCGGCTGAAGGCTGCTTTAGAGGCAGGTGAAACCTGCTTTCAGAGAGACAGACAGACGGACAGCAAGACAGACAGACAGCCAGACAGCAAGACAGACAGACAGACAGACATCCAGACAGACGGTGGTTTCAGCGCGGGTTAGTGGCTGGGGTCTGGTGTACGGGGCACCCGCATAACCTGCCACAGAACCTACTACTACACTCGACTGGGTTGCACCCTCCACAATCCGTCCGTCCGTCCCTCCCCTTCAATCGACTGCTAGAATCCTCTTCATTCATGCTGCGCGCGGGGCTCTGGTGCTGCCCATAAAATTCATAGCTTTCCGAATGTCATTTGTCGTTAACAGCCGCAAGATTGTCTCTGAAATGGCAGATTGGCGGCAACAAGGAATAGTAGAGCGGGTGGTGGGGCGGCTAGTGAGGTGTGTTGCGGTGCGCGGGTTGGGTATGCAGGAGGGCAGAAACCAAAGAACAAATCAAAATGAATTGCAGCCACAAAATTGCTAAGCGATTTGTGGATTTTAGTGCTATTTGAGATGCGCCTTTCGAGATAAGACATTCGGGAATGCCCCTCCTACCACTGGCTGGTGTTTCTCTCTCCCCTCCCTCCCCACCAGTTTTCCACCATCAAAGATTTATAAAAGATTCTTTTGTAATCGTTAAAAATTAAAGATCGAAGGTGTTCCCCCTTTCAGCGATCAAATATATAAATCTAAAATGAAATTTCCTTTAAGGCTGCATAGTATAACAGTATAACAGTCCGTATATATCAGCTGTTTTATATACGGAATCCATCTTTCAGCTATAAGTCAAGTTTTGTGAAAATGTTTTGATTACAAGTTCAGTATAACAGTCATTTATAACAGTTGAATATAACAGTTTAAATGTAGTATACCAGTTTTGCATAACAGTTTAAATGTAGTATACCAGTATTGTATAACAGTTTAAATGTAGTATAGCAGTTTTGTAAAGCAGTTTAAATGTAGTATACCAGTTTTGTATAACAGTTTAAATGTAGTACACCAGTTTTGTATAACAGTTTAAATGTAGTATACCAGTTTTGTATAACAGTTTAAATGTAGTATACCAGTTTTGTATAACAGTTTAAATGTAGTATACCAGTTTTGTATAACAGTTTAAGATCTCGCTAAAAACACCTCTGATTCGGATCATTACCATGGATCCCAATCATTCCCCTCCCCCCTCCGCCCCCTTTCCCAACATATCCGCTGGGGTTGTGGCTGTGACTGCGCAGTGCCGCGGGCTGCGGCTCTGACAAACGATTGGCCCCTGGCCGCAGTGGCCCCTGCTCGATCAAGCCATCCAGCCACAACAGACAGACACCCACAATCCCCCAGAGACAGACATGCGGATAGACAAACATTCGCGAGACTTAACCCCGCAGATGTGTTGCACTGTTGCTGTTGCTGTTTGTGCTGTGCTGTTGCTGGAGTCGTCTCGTCGGAGATGACGATGATGATGCGCCGGCTGACCTTAATCACAAATTTGCATGCGTTGCAGAGAGGCATACGTTGCAGCTGCAACGTCAGCGGCAGTGGCAGCGGCAGCGGCAGCAGGTGCAGCCTGAAGTTGGAGTCGTTGGGGGGCCGCCCCCCATCTCTTGTTTGGGGGAGAGCGTGTGTCTGCCAGGTACACCCACACACGATAATCGAGTCGGCTGCACAGCAGCGAACTGAGAGGCAGTGCCAGCGGCAGGGACAGGGACAGTGGCGGGGGGCGTCTCTTGCGGCGACTCATTGACTTCCATTGATGGCTGGGCAATAAATTGTCTGTCTCCGAGTGTGTTGCATATTTGCTAAGGTCGCCTGAGCGGAAAACCCGTTGTGGCAGGCTGGGAAATAAAAATCCAACAGCGAGCAACGAACAACACCCGCAATTCTGATTCAATTCGTTCTGTTGCGATTGTGCTTTGTGTTGCAGCTGCAACGTAACTCCTGTACCTCCCCTCTGTACCCAGCCACAGCCACAGCCCCAGCAGCCACCAGGCCTGTTTCTGGTGCTGCCTGCCGCCCCTCTGCTGCCACTTTCCGCTGTGGGCTGCCACTTGATTTATGCGACAAGAACGGCCGCGAAGGCCGTTGCACATATGGCAAAAATTGTCAACACAACGGCCCATAAAAGCCGCTGGCCGAGAGATACGAACACGATACCGAGCGCAGCAGACAGATACGATGCCCCCCCCCCCCCCCATACCCTGCACCCCGCTGCCACCAGCGAATGCTGTATGCCACCAATCAACACATACTGATCATATGCAAGTGGCAAGTGCTGCTGCTGCTGCTGCTGCAGCACACTCGGACTGTCTATTAATTAAGCGGCAGACAACAGCAGCAGCAGCCACAGCAGCAGCGAGCGACTATAAAAAAAGCGCCTGAAAATCTTTGCTGCCGTTTTGGTCGCTGCCACGTTCACCCGACTACAAATTGCTCTTGCCACTTTGGTGCGCCTCAATCGGTGGTGGTGCAGTTTGGATCGCGTTTGCGCTACGACCAATATGCTTATCGCTGTGGCATAATCGCCCACTGCTGTTACAGCAGCAGGAGTAGGAGGTGGCAGCAACAGCAGCAGCAGCAGCATCAGGACTGGAAGGAATAATGACGAAACATGGCCATGTGATGGCATTCCACTGATGAGTGCTGCTGCTGCTGCTGCCTTGCCTCCTCTCATAATTGTAAGCCACTTTTCCAAGGAAAATCAGAGCAAAAAAATCTATAAAAACTGCGCCTCCTTTTATGAGGCTTTATAACAGATTGAAGATCGTTTAAACTTTAAAGGAAGCTCTAAAGGAATCTATGCTGCATTTGGGGTTCGCAGACAATTAACCGATGGCGAGATATTTCTTAAAGAAAATGATTATGGGGCAAGGAATTTATTGGTCTCCAGAACTCCAAGTCAAAAAAGTTGCACAAAATTTGAATTGAATTTCCAATCCATTTTACAATCTGGCTAGCATAAATGTTGAGCTTTTATTTTGGGAAATATTGGACAAAAGTTTTCAATGCGTAGTCGATGTGTTGCTTATCCACAATGCCCACCCCACCAGGCTATGTTCCCCGCTCCCCATACACTTCATTTCACCACTGAGTAACACTAGGGTTTACGTGTTTCCGGTTCTCATCAGTCTATCAGCAGTTTATCTACCCAGCAGCCATCCATTATCCCGGCCTGTGTTTTACGGCAATACAAGTAGGAGATGGAGATATATTTCATTCGCAGTTCGCGCATTGCCATGCCATGGGATCTGGCATACCGTTTCAGTTACCTCTCGAGTAGCTCTCTCTCTCTCTTGATTTTACAACCATTGCCAAACGCAATTGAGTGGAGTCTGTGTCTGTGTCTGTGTGTGCTTGGCTTGGCTTGGCTTGGCTTGGCTTGGCCCCTCTACATGGGAGGCTTTTGGCTTTTGTGGACCCTTCCCCTACGCCGTCTAACATTTAAACATTTAAACATTCAATTAACCAGCGCTCATGACCAATCGATGCGTCTCACAGCATTAACAATGCACAAGCGAGCGAGCAAGCGAAAACTTAAACGAAAATGCAAATTTTCCATTAACACCTGACGGACGAACGACGGCGACGACGACTGTGGAGTCTCTCGACTTCAACTTCAGCTGCAACTGCAACTGGGGGTTTAGGCTTTGGGTTTGCGATTTTTTGTGGCAAGCAAAAAAAAGGACGCTTAATTACCAGCAGGCTCTGGCTCTGGCTCTTGCCTCTTGGCTGTTGGCTGTTGGCTGGTTGCTGTTTGCTGTTGGTGGAGCTGTTAATGACTGTTGCCGCTGGGGCTGGGATGTGAGACTGACAGAGCAGCTTCCGTTCCCAGGCTCTGGTCACCCGGTTGGGGGGCGCAGGCACAGGCACAGGCACAGTCACAGTCACCACACGCCACTCTCCTTTCTCCGCCGCTGCTTGCTGCTTGCCACTGACCCGCTTTGAACGCCACGGGGCAGACTTCCGGCATTAAAATGTGTGTCATAAAAGAGCTGCCCCGATAAGTATTCCAGGGAGGTATCTGTGCTGTGGTGCGCAAAAGAAGGTGTATTTCGGGGCAGGAGTAGGAAGAGAACGAAGGAGTATGCCAGGGACCGAGGGAAGGCTGATAGTAGGGGTACTCTATGGAGGGATACCAGAGGTATTCCATGGGCATAGGCCCAGCCCCTTTACTGTGTGTGTTTCTTCTTCCAAGATCCACCTACAAGACAGCTTTCTGTTCCGCCTAGACCTAACAATGGGTGGCGCTTTTCAAGCATTTAATGGACCAGCCATCGATAATCTACCCTTGGGGCGGCACACAACTTTCTTTAACACATTTCCCGTTGAGTGCCCCACACACACTCATACACTCATGCACCATCGATAATCGACACTCGACTCTTGCAGTCTCGACTCCAAGTGCAATTCTATAATCGCCCAAATGGTCGTTCAGGTGTGTGCAGGTGCCCCCAAGAGGCAGAGGGTACCCTCTGCCGCAGCACTCTCCTCCCACTACTGCAGGCTACCCTTGCGTCACTCCTCCACCTCTCTCTCTCTCTCTCTGGAGCACTGGCACGCACGCAATCAAGCGGCAAATCAACAATTTTCCATAGTAAAACAGGCAACGGTTGCTGCAGTTTTCAAAATACTCTATCGGAGGAGAGGGTATCAGGCATTTCCTACATAACTATATACATAAAAAAAAACCAAGAGTCTTTGTTGTAATAAACTATGGGAATAGGAGCGCTTTATCATTCGGATTTCATGGCAATAAACTCCTCCTCGTGCTCCTCGCTCTTCCTCGATTACACTTTTGGGCGCGTCGTACAGCAGCGCCTTTCGGTTAATTCTATATAAAATTCTCTCTAGTCTGTAGTCTGTTTACATGTCTTCTTATAGCTTAGGCAAATCGTATTGGGTTCGGGTGAGTCCATTCTATAGTTTTCATAGGAATAATTGGAGGAAATGTTTCCAAAATCGAATTTCAAAAGTGAAACTTCAATTTACTTCTTAACTAAAACTCTTCCCAGTAAAACTATTGTTACTAAGGGATCATATATCATGTGTTTACCACATACCTTATATATCGGCTAAGTAAGTGCCATAGCTCGCCCGAATTCCATCAATATTTACAGGGTATCAGCAGTTTCGACTGCCCCAGCTGCGGTTTCCTGTTGCCCGTTGTGGATTTCTTTTATATTCAGTTTTGTGCGGGTGATTGACGCTTGTTGCATGCAACGGGCAACAGCAGGCAGTCGATATTTAAGTGGTTGCAACCGCAGCGCAGTGCGCGGGTCGGTGCTGCGGTAGGGGAAGAGCGGGAGCTTTTTGTGGCAGCAACTGAACAACTGGCAAAGAGGCAAGCGGACAAGGGGCATGCGGCATGCGGCATGAGGCATGAGGCATGTGGTAAATGGTAAATGGCCCCGCGGGCGCAACTTTCGACTCGGGGGCTAAACAGGTGAAATGTTTGGCCAGATATCAGCGGCCTTTCTAACGCTTGCCCCCAGCCCAGACCCCCCCTCGTCACGACTCCTCTGCCACTCCTTTCTCTGTGCCCTGTCTGCCTCTTCCCGCCTCTGCCTCTGTTTACTCTCTGTCTCCACTCTGCCACATGCGTGTGTCAACATGCGTGCAACAAGTCGGACTCGGACTTGGAGTCGGACTCGGACTCGGAGTCGGCGTCGAGTCTCTCCTCTGTGGCTCTTCTGCTTTTGTTTTTTGTGTGTTGGGGCGCGGGTGCGTTACACTTGAAAATTTATTACAACTCGATTGCTTGTATTTACCACATTTTTCTGCACACCGATATCGATCAGGAGGCCTACACTGAGAGAAAAAAAGGAACGCTCTTTTTCAGGAATATTTTTCGCAGAGAAACAAATAGGCAGCGACTCTTTAAGTAATTCTGCAGTGGAAATATCACGAGAATTATGTGCCCCCAATGTTGTATTTGCCTCAGAGAGCCAGAAATTGGAAGCTTAAATTGAGTGAAATATTTAGGGCAGAGCTCTTCCCTCAGTTCGAAGCAGAGTTCCTTAATTCTTGCATTAGTTGTATCCTTTATTTCTTTTCTGCCAGTGGCACCCCACTGGGGCAGCAGCATTGCGTGGCCACCATCGTGTCATCGCCCACAACAAGGCAGAGGCCGCGACTCCATCGCCATCTCGCATCTGCAATTCCTTTATGCCGCGTGGCACCAGGGGGCGTGAGTGCGGCGGGGATCGTTGTGTAAATTAGCATATCGTGCGCGTAATCTGGCCAACAGGAGGCACCAGCACCAGCAGCAGCACCAGCACCAGCACCGCCGTCTGCGACTATCGACTGTGACTGCACCTTTTGGAGTCGACTGCCATAGCCACATATCCCATGTCCTGCTGTTGTGGCATGCGAAGGCGTCGTCACGCAATGTACTTGAGACTTGACCACTGTGTGGGCAGCAGAGCAGCCCCTCCCCGCCTGCCACCAGCCAACTGCTGCCCCTTCTTGCTGCTCTGCCCCACTTCTGCGTGTGTCTTTGTGTATGTTGCACTTTAGCTTAATGACATTTTATCAGCTGGAAACAACAGGGGAATCAGCAGAGCTCTCTTTATGCCAAAAGCCAAAAAAAATGTTACGCATACGCAGCGTTGCCGGCTGCGCTGGTTATGCCACATAAAACCTGCCACAGAGATCTCTTTTTTATGCAATTGGCAGCCGAAACTATGGCCATTGCTTTTTATAACATTTTAATATGCAAAAGTTTTCGGGGCGGCGAGTTACTAAACAAAGTGGCAGTGCCACATCGAGCGCCGCCCCTGCTGCTGCACCAGCTACTGCCACAGTAGCAGTAGCTCCTGCCAGGCAGCAGCAAACTCCCTTGGAAAATTCCCCCTTTTCCATGCATAATGTCTGCCAAAAAGTTACAAAACTTTTGTGTCGAATGGTCAGGCAGGACAGCCGATCGACCAGCCCTGCCCCCAGATGACACCATGTAAGTGGATTTAATTCCGTTTTTATTGAGTTGATAAAATCCAATTAGCCGAAGGAAAACTTAAAGGATTCCTGGGGCATCCTTTGGGGGCAGCAGCAGCAGCAGCAGCAGGAGCGCCAGAGAAAGAACAAAAGTTTCGTGGCGACACGTTGAAGCCGTCGCATTGTTAACTGTTGACTTTTCTTGCCTTAAACTTTATCCACAAGGAGCTGCTGCAAGCCCCCCTCCCCCCCCCACACCCCAAAAAAATAAAGGAGACGTTGCAGGACTGGCTGTCTGCTGCTTCTTGTGGCGGGTGTTTCGCATAAAAAATGTATACGAAATCCCTGCACTGCAGCTGCAGCATTACGTGGTTAGCGCTATTTATTATGCAGCAACTGTTTGCCACACTCCTGCCACCCTGCCACGCTGCCACCCTGCCATAGGGCACCGTCTCCGTGGCACAGTCTCCTCCGCATTGCCAGTGTCTCCTCCGCTATGTGGCCACTAGCTTTGCCCCCTGAGAGGGCCACAAACTGCCAGTGTTGCTACGTGAAGTGTGGCCAGTGGATGATGCCACACAGCAAAGCGAGACCCAGGCCAGAGGGTGCTGCCACAAAGGACTAATTGCCTTTTAGCCAACGAATCGTCCACGAAAACATATTGAACAGCAGGCCATTCTTTAGAGCAACAGAAGGACCTTTCTTCAGCGGCAGAGATGGGCAGAGAGGCCATTCATTTGCAGAGAAAGCATACAGTGAGTGTGGCACGCCACACACCGTGAGATACATTTAAAATAACAGATACTTAGCGGCACAAATGCCCCAGGGATAAAGCTCGTACTTGCTTAAAAATTCTATTTCTTAAACGTGCCTTTTCTTTTCTTTTCTTTTCTTTTCTTTGCATTTCTTTTCTTTTTTTGGGCTGCCTGCACAAAAAATCCTTGCGGCAGGCCAAGGCCCCCTCAGACAGACAGCAGCCGCCCCATGCATCTCAAAAATACATATACATATAGAACGTATAGGAACAGTACGAGTAGAACTATTCTGGGGGGTCCCTCTGTGGCTCTGTGAGAATTTAAGTGTTTTGTACGTGCGCCAACAGCAATTGGCGAAATTCAAAGGCGTGTTAGCATGCCATCAGCAGTAGCAGCAGCAGCAGTAGACTTCACTTGGCAGCAGGACAGCAGCAGATGGGGGCAGGGGAATGTGGAGACTGGGCACTGTTGTCTCCTTTTGACCCAGGAATTGAGGAGAATATGTGGAGTCGAATGAAGCGTCTCCCAGGAGGGTGTTTGCGGGCGAATTATCCTTTCAATTTGACTTGGCATATGTGTGCTGAATGCGGGTCCTTCGCTCTCTTTGGGGTCTCTCCGGCTTTTGCCTCTCCCTCTCCCTCCGTACTCTGACGCTTTTCTTCTCCTCCCTCTGATAACTTTCTCTCCATGGGGAAAATCGCATTTTAAATTTGAAATGTCTTGAGAGATTTCTTTGCTCTGCTGCTAATGCTGGTCTGCTTTCTGGGGGTTTTTCTTTTTTTGCTTGGCTCTTGGCCTTTTCCTGCTCTGCTTTGCTTGCCCCTCCCACCGCCCATGCATTGACGTATGTTGCAAGTTCCGTTTGCATTTTCCGAATTGATTTATATTGAAAAGGGTTCAAGACTTTGTCGACTTGGAGTCTTCTCGCTCCCTACCTCGTTCCGCCACAGTTGCAACCACTTCCTGGGGTCGTGCCACAGCCTCCTTTCCTACTGTCGACAGAGAACGGAAGTCAAATCAATTGCCTCGTGTGGGTCCAATGGAGCCAGCAGTCACGTCTCATCCACTGACAAAAAGGGGCATCCACATGCACAATACACATCGACATCGACATCCATCCGATGCGATGCGATGGCGATGCGATGGCTAATGCTGCCACAAATTGCGGCAAACGAGTTTGCAACATTTAATGATGATTTCATGTAGGTGCCGCCAATAAACTCAATGCTAAATATTCCATTATGAATGTCGTCGTCGTGGCTCTCGGAGTCTCGAGGCCTTTTGCTCATTTGATTCCATAATTAGTTGGTGGAAAGAGACAGAGACAGACTGAGAGGAGAGAGAGAGAGAGAGAGAGCGCGATAGGTGGATATATGCAACAGGTTGTCAGGTTGCACAGGCTCTGACGCATCCAAACTCTAGACTCTAGACTCTAGAGTTTTATTCTCTCTCTGTGTCGTCGATTGGCCTAAACGCTTTATGGCTTAAAAGTACCGTTGACAATGCGAGAAGAGCGCGCGCCCTGCAGGCCCGAAACGTTGCCAACTTTTATGCAAAATGCAAATGCATTTTGGCTCCAACTTCGACTCTGCGTTTGCGTCCCCACCCCCCCCTCACACTCGCTGCTGCCACTTTTTCGCATCTGATGGATGGCAAATGGCCCCAACGCGCAGACGATGGGGCATGGCGGGGGGTAGAGATGGGTGCTAGATGGCGGTGGGAAGTTAGGCGCTGGTTCGCTGCTTGGGTGCGGGATTGCATCTGAAAGAGTCACTGAACTGTGATTAGTCATGGCGATTCGTCTGTTGGTTTCCAACGAGATGTAACTCTTTCATTCCATAGAATTTCTTCATTCCAATGGAGTTTTGGATCTGTTGAGTAGAGGAATAACTAAGGGAATGTATAAAATATTATTTATAATACTCTCCGCCCTGGTATTCATTGAAAACTACGATTTCTTATTGATTTTTGTTAATATTCTATGAAAATATTCCATTTTCTACATGGATTCTACATTGAATTACATTCTCCTTCCACAGCCGCACTTTATCCCCCTCTCACTCGCACCTGCACCAACAAGTGGCCCATAAAACCACAAGTCTTCGCTTCTCCTTTTTGTGCAGTAGGAGATGGAGACGAAAAGAAGATCAGAAATGTTCGTTCTGCATTAGCTGAAGCAAGAAGAGAGAGGGTCGAGGCGAAGACGAGCAACTGTCGCTTTCCAATGAGCAAACAATTAGGCAGAGAGAGGCGTGGGAGCGCAATTAGGAAGAGAAGCAGAAGGAGAGCCTGGAATGAGCTCACCCGGTAGCTCTCGCAGCTTCCATAGTTCCTCCCGCGCTTCATTCCAAATTCCACGCGTTCATTTCCAAATCAGCTTCGCATTGTTTTGCTGTTTCGACCCCGTGAAAACCGCGAAACCGTGAAAATTCTGTAAATAAATCGGGAAAAACTGTCGCGTAGTGTCGTGATGTAGTGCAGTGGAGTCCGGCAGTGTTTAAATATTTAAAAAATCCCCAATCTCAAGTGTTTTGTGCAAAAAAAGTAGTGCGTGGGTGGATGCGGAACAAAGCCAGAAAGAAATGTGTGTGTAAATATATGTGCAAACGCAGTGAAGTGAAGTGCAAGTGAAATACATACATATCTGTACATATGTATGCTAGGGCATATATGTAAACATAGTATTTAATGCATTTATTAATATTTTTACTGTGCAAATAAGCAGAGTTAACCAACGGAGCATCCAACGGGTTCCGTTATGTCCAGAAGTGTCTCTTGTTTTTTTCCATTCTGTCGCGCGTTGCTTGCGGTTTGTTTGCATGTGTGCGTGTAATAAGAATATGCAGAAAAACCACCAAGAGAGAGAGAGAGAGAGAGAGAGGGCACTCCAACTCGACCATGTAGTAGGCGAAGCAAAGAAGAGCAAAGTGTTACACTCTAATAAGGTGAGGCACTCCAAATGTTGAAGATGTCACCTCTCTCTCTCTCTCGTTCACGCACTCCAGCAAAATATGGGAATATGCGTGGGAATGTGCCCTCCAGTGTCTCTACCCTATAATTAATGCACCCAAAATGTGTGCTCTTATTGGAGTTTCTCTCTACAAATCGTTTTTGGTGTGCGTGGGCGGTTTCGGTGTTTAAAAATCGAGAAAATAAGTGATAATCGCGCGGGAAAAAGGCGATCGCAAAATTAAATGCTTATAAATGTGAAAAGTGTGTAAATATGCAGCGCAGGTCATCAGTTTATTGAGCAGCCACAGCAGGAAAAGAAGAGAACGAATGCAGCAATACCAATATAACGGGTCAACAATTATGCTCAAAATGGTAAGAGAAAATATGAGGATATTTTTTGTTGTTGCTGTTATTCTTTAGTTTTGCAGAACTGCAGTGAAATATCACAGCTTACATACGGTCTCCACTTCTCGCACAAAATCTAATTCAATTTAAATTCTCTCTGGATATCCTTCTATTGCTGCCCCCTACCCGCATTTGGCATGGATTCCTGATTGCCTGATCACTGTGTTTTCCCTAATTGAATGCTCTTTCAGCCCTGTTTTCAGTGCCTTGCAAATTGTTACCTTTCCGCCTAATGGAGGCTCTTGGACTCCTCCTGGACGCTCCTTGGACTCTTGGCCAAGAAATGTCGGTTCATAATTCATGGGTGGTTGTTTGGTGGCTGTTGGGTGGTGGCCTGGGATGTGTGGACTGCGCTTGACGCTCCATGCAATTATGCGGCACAAAAAACACCTTCGATTCCGAGACTCTGACTCCGCGAGAGAGCGAGCGCTAGGCGACTCCCATAAAAGGCTCGCCTTCGATTCGAGTGGGCATATTATTTTATTTTAATTGAAACATTTATAGAACGGCCAGCAGCAGCAGAGGCAACAGGAGAAGTAGAGGAGGGGGGCTGCCACAGACGAGGCCGTTGCTGCAAGGGTGTGAGAGAAAGAGACAATCGATTGAAGTGCCGATGTGTCGTAGTCGATGTCATTGATTTGCATTGGTGGAGTGCAGTGTTGTGGCGTGGATGGGGGGTATGGGGCATCGGTACGATGGAGACGACTCTCCATGTTGCACTGCTTGTCGCTTGTCACATTGACAGACGACGCTCCCCTCCTTGATGTTGCATGCCCTGGCCTCCTCCTGCCGCCAGCCGCCAGCCGCCTGCCGCCTGCCGCTGACTGACAAACTACAAACGCAGACGCGTCTGCATGTTTGTTTAATTTTTTACTTAATTAAATTTGAATTTGTAATTTGCGCTCAGCGCAAAACTATTTGGCGGCGGCAACAAAAACTACGAGACTACGACAAGGAAATCTGCAAGACATCTGCAAAAGCAACGTTCCTCGACGAGGCTGCGGCTGTGCGGGTTCCCTTCTTTTGGGGCGAGAGTATATAGATGGAGAGGAGAGATATGTAATGCAGAGAATTAAAGCACTTTCTGAACCTTCCAAAGAAAATCTTCCCTAATTTGCAGAACTTTTTAATTCAAAATTAAAAAAAAAGCGTCAAGATCACTCGAAAGTCAAGCAATTTCGTTTCGAGGGTATCAACAGATTCGACACACTAAACACCCACCATCTTTTTCGTGTTGAATGTTTTTTGTTTTTTGTTGTTCGTAGATGTTGCCTCTTAGCATTGAAAATGATGTACAAGTTGTTGCTGCGGCACAGACGAGCAGGAGGAGGAGGCGGAGGAGGAGAAGGAGGAGGCCAATGGCTGTGCTGGTGCTGTGCCCCAAAGGAAGAACTGCAGTTGTGTCTGCCACGTTTGCCAGACGTTGCACTTGCAACACAGCACAACACTCCCACCAGCACCCAGAGACTGCAGGGCCTCAGCACTGCACTTGCAGATCGCGCAGAGAGGCAGAAGATTTATCACATTGTTCCACAGATTGTCTGCAGATCTTTCACTATATAAAAATATATATATTTGGATCTGTGTGCGTGTGTGTGTGTGTGTGTGTGAGGCATGCACCCACAATCGAGAGGCGACTTGCGAGATGCGCGAGGACATGTGTGAAAAGTAGATGGAACTCTGCGGGCGCCCCTCGTCCGCCCGCCGAGCATTGAACTTCAGTGCTGCTGCTGCTGCTGCAAGGAAAACTATTTTCCCTCGTCTGTAATTTGCAATGATATGAGTGCATGATATGCATTCCACCCAAAAAAAAGAAGAAGAGAGCAATGAGGAAGATTCGCACTAAACAGATGTCGCGGGGAGGTGCAGGAGGTGCTGCACTCCCTGCAGTGGCAGTCGGAGAAAAGTGTCATCCACCATCCACCATCCTCCATCCAGCGATGCGATGCCTTGGTCCAAGTGCTTGCCCCCATGTGTGGGGGAGTCGTCTGCTGCATCTGCTGCATCTGCTGCTGTTTCTGCTGTTGCATTGGAGGAGTCTGTCTGACTGACTGTTGCTGCCCCATCCCATGTTGCATGTCAAATTGCATTAGATCATGACATTTCTGGGAAAACATAGACTTCATTTCTCTATAAATAGTCGCCGTAGAAGCCCAGCCGCCGATCATTCAAACTGTTGTCTGTGTGACGAATTTTATGTTTCAATCAGAGAATCAGAGAAACGGAGATTCAGAGAGACTCAGCGAGAATCAAAGTCTCTTTAGCTCCGGCGGTGGTCCAATCAAATATTTTAATAGGCCGCGCTCAAAGCGAATCGATTGGGGGGATTTGTTGTTGTTGTTGTTGTTGCTGTTGTTGTGTCTGCCACTGCCACTGCCAGTGGCTGTGGATCATCAAATCCCTTTCCCACACGAGAGAATTTGTAAATTAATAATCGGAAATCATTGGGTATTTCAATATTTCGAAAGTTTTTTAAGCACCGCGATTATTGGTCACCCACTGTGTGTGTGTGTGTGTGTGTGTGTGTGTGTGCCACAGTGCCACAACCTTGCGGCTCATGCCTCATGCCTGCCTGTAGCTTTGTCCAAATTCAAGTTAATTACTTTTCACTGCACTTGACTTTGGTCACACGCTCAATCTCTGGCACTGCCCCTCGCTGCTTGCAGCTCGCAACTCCACAGTCGTTGGCTGCTGCTGCTGCCTCTGCCACAGCAGCCACTGCCACTGCCCGTTGGCTTTTCTCACCAGGGAAATCTTTCTCTCCCGCCAGCAAAAGCAGGAAACACGCGCAGAGGAGACACATAAAGATATACGGAATAAAGAGGGAAAGAAGAGTAAGAAAGGGTAAAGAGATGGTGTGTGGAGAGGGGCGGAGAGAGAGGAGTTCATGTTAATTTTCCGCATGCTAAACTTTTAGCACAGTAGCCGCCGCCGCCGCTGACGCCCCATCCAACCGCTGGAGAAGCGAAAGAGAGGCCGGCCCTGGCCTGGCCTCCTCCGTGTCCGTGTCTGTAGGCATCGCGGGTGCTGGGATTTCAGTGTGGATCTGGAATCAGGAATCAGGGTGTGGGCATTGGTAACTGCCTTCCAACTGCCTGTCCCTGCCCCCAGCCTCCTTTTGGACATGCCTAAATCGCCGCTAAATTGTTATCTACGAGTGCGACGCGGCGGCATTTCCAGCTTTTCGGTCGTTTCGGGCGTTCTACCATTTTGCCATTATACTCGTACCATTTAACCATCTTTTTGCCGCTCTTCTGGCATCTCTTTCGCTCCCTCTCTCACTCTCTCTCGCTCTTTTCGGTTTGGTAATTAAAAACACATTCAATGTGCGGAAAATCACAGGCAGACATAAGCACAGCAGCAGCATCAGCAGCCTCTACGTTGTAGCCTAGAGTAGCGGGAGGGGATGTCCATTAACTCTTGTTTGTTGCAGCACCAATTTGACACATAATTCCATAACTCCAAGCAACTCCACAGAGTGGCCAGAGTGCCTCCTACTCCTACTGCTGCTCCTGCCTCCTCCCATGTTGCATTCTGATGCATTTATTTGCCTTTTTGGCAGTGCAAACAATTTTCGATTTATCGCCAGAACTCACGCGGTGACCACAGCAGAGCAGAGCCCCATGCGTAGAGAACGGAGCCTCCCAGCTGAATGAGAGGATTGCTTTTCGATAGAAAGAGAGGAGCAGGAGGAGGAGGAGGAGGAGTAGGGGATATCGGGGCAGTGCCTGCCTGCCTGCCTGCCTGTGTGGCATGGCCTGTGTGTGTGGGTCGTGCGATTCTTGATCGTAATTGCATTTCATTACACGACTCGCCGTTGCTGTTGCTGTTGCCGTTGCCATTGCCATTGCAGTCGTTGCCTCAAGGTCGTGTCATTCAATTGGCAAAGTGCACATATTTACCATATTTACCATATTTTGCATCTATCTATCTACGAGTATATCTCGTGTGTACATGTTGCATATCCCAGAGCCCATAATCAATTGCAGATTTGTTTTATTGACTTTATTGTTGCGCGCGCGGGCCCCCAAGGGGCGGCAACTCTGCATTGGACATTTCGGACAGCAATGCAATTCCATTGCAAAATAAGAACTCCATTCCGGTTGACAATCGTTCCGTACAGCATCGCGCAGAATCGAATAGCAAAGATATTTTCTTCATGGAGTCGATTGAAATTCTCCTTTAGTTCCTGTCTCTAGCAAAAGGCCCCTTGCATGTCTTCGCTCTTCTGATAGGAAGGGATAATTATTATTATTATATTTTTCTATTATTTTCATTTGCCCTTTTTTTGGCTGTCAAACTTTAACTGACAGTTAAGCTCCATGTTGCATGGCTCCGCCAGTCCATGCCACTGCCGCTGCCTCTGCTGGAGTGTCTGGCTCTTGGAAAATGAAGTGTTTTATGACATATTTAACATTTAAGCTACCATTTTAGCATTTTATGCATTATGCACATTATCCACTTAGCGCAAATTGCCCCCGCCGCCCCCTGATACACACATACATATACTCGTACACTCGTACACTCGTATATTAGGCGCGATGCCGCCACGCCAAAAAAAGCCCCGAAAAGGAGTCAAGTGGATGGGGCAGGGTATATTCAGTGATAAGGTAATGCAGAACCAAGCTTGGGATTGCAGTCCTGCATATGAATTTACTGAATACATTTTTTAGG
This sequence comes from Drosophila tristis, assembly GCA_018150885.1. Classification (NCBI taxonomy): domain Eukaryota; kingdom Metazoa; phylum Arthropoda; class Insecta; order Diptera; family Drosophilidae; genus Drosophila; species Drosophila tristis. Next base: position 860,923 of record JAECWT010000001.1, read on the forward strand.
AATCCCTTACAGATACGAGAGATAAATAAATGCAGTCATAATCTATAATATTACCTACAGGATTAAAAAAAATTGTTACAATCGGTTATTATTATTATTATTATATGCTTTTTTTTATTCTCTTTTCTAAAATTTGTTAGATATAATATAAACATTCGTAGATGCCTGTAGGGAATATTCATCTTGTGTATTCATGCAGGACTTTTTCTCTGCACCTGACCCCTGTCCTTAACATACCTTTCGGAAGAGAAGCACACAAAATATAAAAACCGTAGCAGAATTTGTGACAGCTCGTAAATAAAAAAATTAATTTCTCTGCTTTTTTTCGCCATTTTTTTTTGCATTGTCGGAACACGCGATGATGACGCGACAGAGTCCTTGCTGCTCCCCGCTGCTGCTTTCAAGCAGTTCCTCATTTGTAACTGTAATTATTGTATGTTAATGGGGAGGGGGCAGACAGAGGCGGAGAAAAATTGACCAAAAATATTTGCAGGGAATGTTTTTTTTTTCGTCCGACAGATAATGGGACAGGGGGAGTGGAAAGGGCTATGGCGTTCATTGTTTGCATCGCATTTTGATGGTGGTGGGAGCGGGGAGGGGTGTGGATTTAGTGCCGTCGCGGATTAAGGCAAACATTTGTGATGGCAAAGGCCCAAGCAATTTGCTCGCCGAGTGCCCCCCACACCACGCCACGCCGCAGCACACTGCGTATGTGTAATCTCTAGAGAAAGAGAAAAAGAAAAAGAGAAGGGGAACAGCGCGGAGGGGGAGTGGTGGGGTGGGGTGGGGTGGGGCGATCAGGGGAGGGAGGACACCTATGGCTAACTTCATTAGGCGCCAAATTAAGCGATAAAACTGTAAGAAATTCATTAAGCAAATTCTCATGACCAAACAAGGCGCAAACACAGCCGCCGCAGCGATAGATCGACGACAGTAAGAGGTATAAGAGGTGGCGGGGGGCAGAACAGCAGCAGCAGAAAAGAAAGAGAGCGGAGGAGGCAGAGAGTAGCAAAAGATTAGCAGATTAAGTGGGTAGCGAGAGGAGTAGAGGCGCGTAGAAGGGGCGAACAGCAGCCAAAAGAAGTGGCAGCCCTCTCGCACGAGAGAAAGGTTAGCAGACCGAATGATGAAATACCCCAACTGAATATGTGGCTGAAATAGGGGGAGAAGAAGAAACTTTGACTCTATGGAATGTTGACCGAGGCGGGAATCCCCTTTTCGTTACTCAAAGTATTGACAAAAGAGTTTTGCACTGGCAATTGAATTTATTTTATTTCTACTTTTACTGGTATTAAGTATTGATATTGATAATTCTGACTGTAAATCTATTCTATAGTAAGACTCAGCTGCTGCCACATTTCGTACGCTCCCTCATGGCCCCATCGTTAGGGTATTTTTCTTCGTGAAAAAAATGGAAAGGCAACCAGTTGAAAATTTGTTTTGTGCCGAAACCAAAACAAAAATAAAGAAAAAGAAAAAGAGTTGCGCAGGCGCACAGATTCGATTGGGCGAATGTTCGTTCAACTTCGGTTGTCTGTCTGTCTGTCTGTATGTCTGTCTCGCAGTCTGTATTTCTGGCGGCGTGTGAACGCGCCCGTCTCTCTGTAGCTTTTGTATGTAAACTACACGCATGTACAGACGTACTTTCGATAGCGATCTTTGCAGCAGCAGCAGCAGCAGGGGGAGTGGTGAGCGGGGAGGGGAACGGGAGGAACGCAGGCAGGAGCTGGGAGCGTGGAGCTTGCATCTTGGAGCCTTGGGTGCTGCTGTTGCGGCACTTTCATGGCAGTTGCCATTAATTAATTGAGGCGCAAGCGCGCGCGTCCGTTGCTCATCGGATGAGGATCAGAGGAGGCTTCTGCTGTCAGGCCTTCCTTTTGTTTGCTTTAACCAATCCCCAATCTCCGAAAGAATCTTTCTGCCACACTCTTTGTGGCATGTTGCTGCCTGCCCCCAGGCCGTCTCTCTCTGCACTCTCTAATGGCCACCGATATCGTAGCTAATCCATTTAATTATTATTTATATCAAGATTACACCAGCGATGAGCGCCGCCGCCTTGTCTGTTGCTCTCGACAACACTTTGGGGCGCACACAGAACCACTCAGCCACAGACACTGAGACAGAGACACAGAGACAGAGACACAGACAGGGTGCCACATTCAGGGGGGTGCCCAAAGCCAAAGCCGGGGAGAAAAAAAAAAAACTGCATTGAGAAATGCAATTAAAGTCATTTGCTGCCGCAATGGCGACATAAAATGCGCCTTCGTTGCGGCGGCGTCGGCGTCGGCGTCTTGCGTTCGCGTCGTCGGCACTTTTTGCATGCCGCCGCGGCCTTTTTTTATGCCCCGCCACAACAGAACGAACAGGATGCCACAACAGGCAGCAAAAACGGGATAAATGGGGGGGAAACGAAACGACTCAAGGGGTACCCTGGCGATGGCAAAGGATTTGCAAGCAAAAGAAGGCAGAAAAGACCAGAAGTGATGGAGTGCTTCAATGGAATAAATTAAATACAAATACAAATTACAGTGTTTCGCGTTTCCAATAGTGCAGAAGCACTTGAAAGGTTTCTGTTGAGAATCTGATGTTTTTGGGATTTTGAACACTGCACAACGATATTATTCATTCTCCGTATCGAAATATTCTTCATATTCAGATGATTTCTGAATATTAAAATATTTTGAATGGATTTTCGCTGAGATATTCACTGCAATGGTCACCATAATCGATACGTTTCCCATTGTTTGCCGTAATTCAAAGACTTCTCTGTTCAGATTTCCATAATTTCAATCTCATATTTGTTTTCTGTTAATTTTCTTTTGGATTCTCTATTCATTTTCTTCTTTTATGCAACATTCTCTTCTCTTAGTCGAACTAACCCTGCACACCAAATCGATAGGGTATGGGCGTTGGCAGTGGATAAAAAAAATGCGACGGCAATCGGCCGGCAGTCCGCCCGTCCGCCCGTCCCGCGAGTGGCGGTGGCTGTTAAAAACCTCCTACTTTTCCTTCGCATTTCCGCTCATAATGATCATGGGACCCGACCGACCCGTTCACGATGATTGCATTGCGTGGCAGCATTGCCTCCTGATGATGGGATTTGAATGTTGCCACACACTCCCCCTACCCCCCGCCACTCTCTTTGGGAGTTCCTCTCCCGCTCCATTCTCTCGCTATCTCTTTTTATTTTATGTGCTTTTGTGCATCGTGGGAGCACAGTTTTTTTGTTTCCTTATGAACTCTTTCTCCACGACTGCTGCACCTGTTGGCCATGGCCATGGCCATGCTGGACCAGAAGGCCAAGGAGGCCAATGGGCCATAAGTTACGTCCTGCAGTTGATGCCACAGAGATGATGATAAGCCCCAAAAGGCTGAGGTGCCCGCAACAAACAGCTCGTAAACAGAGCAAACTTTTCGTCTCTAATAAATTCAACTCTTGCACTTAGTAAATCTCAACGCTGGAGCTGGAGCTGGAGCAGGAGCAGCTCCTCGCTCGCTTTTCCTTGGAGCACTTCATCATCGAAGTGCAGGCAGCAGCCAGGGCAGGCAGGAGAGAGCGCTGCCTCTTGGCTCTTGGCTTTGGCTGCTTTTTTATGCACAATTTACTTTGGCCAAAAGTCGCATAAATCTCCAGGGCCCCAGAGAGAGAGAGAGAGAGAGAGAGAGAGGGAATCGTAGAAGACAGACCCCAAGCTAAAGTTGGAGTCAGAAGAGCTGCAAAGCCTGCAGCAAAGGTAAAATGCTACCCACAATCCCCGCACACAAAACACTTAAGTGCCATAAAAGAGATTTTTATTATGTCTTCTGTGCCCCATGCACCATGCTCCATGCCCCAGAAGAGCTAGGAGAAGAGAGAGGAGCGGCAGCAGCCTCCCTAAATGGGAGAGAGATTCCAACTCCTTCGCCTTTTGTGGCCCTTTATGTGGGAAGGATACCCTTGACAGAAGCTTGAGGCAACCCCAAAGGCTGTGCAGGTTGTGGCATGCTGCAGCCCTTGAAGGAATTTTGTGGCATCCAGGAAGTTTGGGGCATGAAGCAAGTGCAAGTTTATGGCATGCTTAAGCCACAGATTAGCTGCAGTGCAGGGATTAGGGTCACTTGCTCTCTTCATTTTTACTCCCAAAGTTAGGGTATTCCTTTTGCCACTCGATGGCCATCTCTCTCTTTGCTTGCCGCATTTTGTCTGTGGAGTTCTGGTGGAGCATCTTCATGCTGCCTCGATGATTGGCTTGGGCCCCCTGCCCCGTTCCCCGTTTGCCTGTCTGTCTGTCTGTCTGTCTGTCGCTTACTTGTTGCTCATCCACCTACAGCCACAGTCGCAGTCGTAGACGGAGTCCCACTCCCATCTCTCAGCCTGCTTCTCTTCTGCCTCCTTCTCCTGTTGCTGTCGCTGTCGCTGTCTCTGCTGTCTGTGGCAGAAGCTTATGCAAATTGCGGGAATGGTGGGTGTCAGGGGGAGAAGGGGGGGGTCGTTTCACGTGAGTGAGTGATTCGGAGGCGAGTGATAGACTTGTTGGCATCGTTGACATTTCGTCAGCACTTCTGCCTGCCCCCGTTGCTGTTGGGGCAAGTGACTTGTGGCAGTGGCTGTGTCTTCCGCTGTAAGTGCGGATGAGGATCAATGTCTTTCGCTCTCTCTCTTTCTCTCTTATTTAAGCAGAGGGAAATCGGAGAAGGAAAGAGAAGGCTTCGTATTCGATTCGATTGCTGTATCATGATGCAGCGCCCACTATCTGCTTCACAAAAACCCAGAGGAGAGAGAGAGAGACACTTCTGTGGCTTCTGCCACATCTGCGTGGGCATCAGACAGGCAGCTGGGGGCATCTACCCTCCCTAACCACAAGTACAGGTTATGCTCAGGGCAATCCAAACCCAAGTGAGAGCCCACAGGGATCCGATCCTCTCGGCAGCGCGGGGAAGCTCAGCCCTTCCTTCGCGGAAGGATCCCTGGAACTTCAATCGTTGATAATTCTCCTCCCTCCATCGCCGTTCTTTGTTTTTGCCCACTCGATGGAGCCTTCAGTCTATTATCTTTTCTAGCGGAAAACACCTCTCTGGAAAATGGAAAACTCATTGCGCTGCGGCCTTTTCATTAGAGTTCATTAGTTGCAATCAACCTGGCCAAATGGACAAGAAACAATTATCACGGCTACGCCTTGAAAGTGCAGGGGGAAAACGCAGCTACAGCTACAGCTACAGGCAGCATCGCCACCTCGGAGACTCGGGGCATGGGCATGGGGCAGTGGAACAACACCCAGGCATCGCACTGCACTCTTGGAGTCTCGGTCTCGGACTCGGACGCGGTCTCGGACTCCGACATCGACAATCTGTTGACCTTCGCCGTCGTCTGACGCCCGCCCATAGGCTGCCGCCTCACAGTTGCCACAGTTTTTGCCCCACAGCTGCCTCCGCGACTTGTGTCTTGTGGCCAACAAAGTAACAAGCTTTGGCTTTGCTTTGGGGCTCTGTGGCCCCCAAGTCGCTGTCTGTCGTTTCTATGAAACATGTGGCTAGCCATAGCCATAGGCACAGCCGCAGCCGCAGTCACAGCCACAGCCACAGCCAGAGTCTCCTCCTGCCTGGCTGCCCCCCTTGTGCTACCTGCTGCAGTGCACCTTCCACTCCTCCGCTCTTGATCATCGTCTTCTCTCCCTCTCTCAGACCAAAAGATCTGTATGGAGTCGAGGCGAGTCTCTCTCTCCCGCTCGCTGTCCGTCGCTCGTTTTCAATGGCGTTATTTATGTTTATTACCTCTAAGGTCGTTCGTTACGACCAAGCGACCAAGCGACCAGGCGACCAAGCCAAGGCGTCTTGGCCAGGCCAATACACGTACGTGTGTCTGTGTCTGCGGCTGTCTGTATGTTGTTCTTGTTGTTGCTGTCGCCGCTGTGTTGATACTATTTTGTACGCAGATATCAGTAAATTTAGATTTAAAGTGAATGCGCGCGTTGAGTGTCAAATGCGCCAAAGTGTCAAAAGACACACACACACACACACACACACAGGAAAGTTGTTGTATACACAGATACCCTTTGCCAAAAAGGATGGTGGATAGGATATCCATTCAGAATCATTTTCCCCCAATTGCAGCCAGAAAATGCACGAAAACCTGTCGAGTTTCCATAGAAAGTAATCCTTTCGCTTAGGTGAACATTTCTGTACAGATAACCAACATCGCTGCCATAGGGAATGCTGGAATGGAAGGGAATGGAATGGAACAGAGTTCTCTTCCGCAGAAAAGATGGCAAAGAAAAGAGCGCAGAGCAAGCAGTTCTCGTTGGGATCTTTGCAGGGTATCCAATGCTTCGACTGTACTTTCTAGTCTTCCTTGTCTCCCTCCCCGGCTGCACAACGTTTGTTGTTGCTCTTGTTATAAGCGTGTTGCTGCAGGACGTATTACAAGATCTCATTCGGATCGGATCGGAATTGGAGTCAGCAAGCAGCCAAGCAGCCTCCTGGCACTGACTGACTGCCTCTCCAGCTCTCCATCTCTGCACCACTGCAGCGCTGCCATTCGCCTGCTTCTTGCACCACAAACTCTTTGCACCTGTTGCACTGTTGTTGTTTCTGTCGCTTTGTGGCTTACAGTTATGTGGAGCTGCTGCTGCCTGCTACTTTGCTCGATGGAGCTCAGCTCCCCATATATGGAACGAGCATAAATTTCCAATTGTTTTGGTTTTGTGCCGCCCGCCCGCTTTATGAAGACATTCAATTGGGAAACAGAAACAGAAACAGAAAAACGCATATTTTATTTACGACTCTTGCAACAAACAAAACGAGACAGAGACACCAACTCAGAGATACACTGCTGTGAAAGAGATAGCAATACACACGTATGTATGTATTTATGGTTAAAGAAAGAGACAGCAATAGCAATACGCACTGTGATTTCTTGTTGTTGGTTTTGTTGCTGTTGTTTTTGTGCTAATTTTATCACTTTGTGCCGTCGCTCTGCCGTCACGACTTCTGACAGCACATAAATATACTCATAATTTATTAATACGGTAAATGTTGCATGCAATCATTCCTTCCACACGGCGACAAAACCCAAATGCAACAGTCTCTGAGTGTTCGTAGAGAGAGGGGGGCGACCCAGACACAGAGAGTGAGAGAGGGAGAGAGTGGTGGAGAGGCACAGCATCCGAGGAGCAACAAGTGGCCTCCGAAAAACGAAGTAAACTTCAGCTGAGTGAGTCTCTCTCCTGGGAGGAAGGAGGCTGCAGTGCTACTGGAGACTACTGGAGAAGTGGAGAGCGGAAGAATACCCTAGAAAGGTTAAAGATTAGTCTTGGATATCTTCGGGTATAGTGAGGAATGTACATAGCCATATATAGAGATAATTGGTTGAATATTCCCTTGCTGAAAGTATTCCGATAATACTGCGAAGCGTTCCATTATGGCTACATTGGAATATGACCCACAGAAAAAAATCAGCAAGGAATAGAGATACCTCAGAGGCACTCCCTCGCACTCCTTTTGCGAAAACTGCCCACGAAAGAGAGTGGATCCCACACTGACAGGGTATCTGCCGTGTAAACTTTATTCAATATTAACTGGAGCACTCGACACGCACAAATCACACACACACACACACACACACACCGTCGATGGTGTGCGAAGAGCGGGGAAGGGAGTGGAGATTTGTATCTGCAGACTGCATAAATAATAATTTCATCATTGTGCGTCGCAGCGGTCGCAGAGATGATTTATTTTTTGAGGCCATAAAAGGATTTGCTTTTGGCGAGGGTAACCCTCGGTAGTAGTTGCTGCACTCGGCACCCCTTGCTCTCCCTCATCCTGCTCTCTCATGGCACAGACTCAGCGTCCAACTATCAACTCTTTCCCTCTCCCACCTCACTCACTCCGAAAAGCCTTCTACAGTCACCGCCGCTTCAGCTTTTTATTTAAAATTAATATTTTATTTTTTTATTTTTATTGTCTCAATAATTGCAGTTATGCAGCACACCACACCCCTCGTCCGCCAATTCCCCTTTCGATTGCTAATTCAATTTTCGGCCTCACTCCGAGGGACGCTCACTCACCCCTGCCCCTCCCTCACACTCGCTGCATCAGCGACAACGACACTCTGTCTGACAGTCGTGTCATTCTGCTTCCTTTGCGGAGTGCTTGGGTGCGGGGAGGGGGCAGGAAGGCGCGTAGAATGGAAGCTTTGGCGAAATATTTATAGCAATAATTTATTGTAGTTTGGAATTTATTGTCTACGACACACGTTTCAATTGTTTCACTCCGCACGCCACTCTCCTTCTGTGCTCTCCTTTGGATTCATTCCTCTGGATGTTAGAGAAATTGAGAAATAGCAACAAGAGCGGAGCGGGAGGAATGAATTGAGAATCGTTTGGCAAGGCAGCAGCAGCCAGCAGCGGCAGCCAGCAGCAGCAGCCAGCAGGCACTTAGCGAGGAGGAGGCGCGACTGCAGCATCATTTGACACTTGCGAGATTTATCGCCAGTGCTGAAGCATTTCTAAGATTCCAAAGGAGACAGCAGCCAGGAGGAGAGCAGGAGGAGAGCAGACCCCAAGGAGCAGTCCGCAAAACTAATGGAATCTTAATTTAGCAGCAGATCCAAAATAAAGCCAACGCCACAGACAAACGGAGAATCGAGAGGGAAATTCCATTTCCAATGGAAGGAAAATGCCTCAAAGAAGGAGCAGCAACAGCAGCAACAGCAGCAGCAGAATCGACTTGTAAATTGAATTAAAATGATTGCAAACTGACGAAAGGGCTGCCGAAGTGCATTGGCATTGGCATTGCAGGTGCCGCCAGCGGCCAGCCGCCTGCCACTGCCACAAAATTAACGCCGCCGAATGCAACCAATAATTACAATACAAGTGCAACGCGCTGCGCTGCGCAGCGCTTCGTTAACCCTCGCCTTAAAAGGAGTGTCCGAGTCGGCTGTGGCATCTCCATTGAGGACGAGGACGACGACGACGACGACGACGACGACGACGAGGAGGCAATGGCAATGTCAATGTCCAAGCGGCGGATAATTGGCCTGGCCTCCACTCTCCTGCTCCTTTCTTTCGGCGGCCTCCAGTTACTGCCTTCAATTTGTGGCAGCGAACTACAAGAGCCACCCTCGTCGTGTGGAGTTGTCTCCGGCTGCCCCTCCCCCGCCACCGCCAGCGATGGATGGATGTGGCTGCCACCGGTTGTTGCATTATGCATGCTGATTGAGCAACATTTTTGTGTGTGCAACCCACTGACAAAACAACGCGCCTATCGACAGACAATCAACAAGCAGCCAGCAGCAGCCAGCAGCAGCAGGAACGAGTGGCAGCAACAACCAACATCCTTTCCACCTCCGCGTCCGTTATGCGGCAGCAGCAGCAGCAGCAGCAGAGGCACTTCCTGTCCGCCACAATCTTTCATTCATGAAATTTGTTGCCTCTTGTCATTGTTTGTGTTGCAAATCAAATGCCAGCCAGCCAGTCAGCCAGTCAGCCAGCCGCTGGCTGCCCCACAACTGTTGCTGCCGCATAAATTGCTGCCCCTTTCGGTTCGGACTGTGTGCTCCACTTTGTGGCAGGCCAGCAGCAGCAAATCTCTGAGGCAGCTCTGCAGCGTTCATTTTTTGTTTTTTTTTTTTTGTTTTTTGGCTCTCGAGTTATTTTAACGAATTTATTTGCCGCTGCGTTTTCATGGTCACAGCACAGCAACAGCCAGCAAACAGCCAGCCAACAGCCAGCCAACAATTTAATGTAATTTAAATGACGTGCCCCACGGACAAAGTCGAAGGATGGAGGACACTTGAGGACACAGGTCCAGAGAGTAAGAGGGAGCGAGAGGGGGAGAGGAATGGCGGCAGGGGGATGTGCCTGGAGGACAGGTGCAGCGTCTGTGGGAGTATCGCAGTTTCGTTCGCATTTTTCCCTCGAGCGGCGGCCTCTTTGTTGCAGGCAGCGATGCGACATTGACGACAACGACAACGACGACAACAACGACAGGCGAATGTCGCTATCAAGTTGTGTCTCTCGCTGCGCCGCCCCTGCTCCTTGAATCCTGCTCCTGCTCCTCCTGTCCCGCTCCTGTTGCATGCCGCGCATCCCTCCACTCTGTTTTTTTTTTTGGTTTTGGAACGACACATTTTAATGATGAGTCGACTTCGGATCCAGCAGTCGTTGGGGCTACTCTTGGAATTGGGCTGCAACAGGGGGCACCCGCCCTACCCCTTCTCCCGTGTGGATGTCTCTGCTGTGGCGGCTGCTGCTGCTGCTGCTGCTGCAACAAGGGAAATGCTAATTTGTGTGTGTCGCTTTCGCTCTTGTCTCTCGTCTCTGGACTTGGCTTTAAATACCTTTATTGGAGACCTCTCCCTCCCTCTCTGTCTCTGATACCCTCGCATCAGTGCAGGACAGAGATTCAAGAGATTTTCAATGGAAAACTCCCGCCTGAAAATGGTCGAATTTTTAACTCTCTTTTTTCTATTAATTATATTAAACTAATGAAAAATCTTTTCTCTTTTTTAGCCTGCGCCCGGACCATTGCAGAGAATTTCCCTGTAACTTGAGGGGTAAGTAATTAACTATTAAAAAAAGGATTTGTTGGATATTTTACTGCTCCGATAAGAGAAGACTTCTGCTGAGAATAGGTGGCGAAAATATAGAAAATATGAGAGGGAAAAGTCATAAAATATTTCTCATCTTTCTGTGTTGTTCCCTAGACGAATCAAATGCGCAGGAAACTGCTGTGTTCCAGGGTAACTCTGGCTCTATACAGCATCTACCTCTTGCTCTCCTCTTTGTTTTTGTCTTCTCTTCTCATTGGGGGCTTTAATCAGTCATTCAGTCGTTTGCTTAAATTGAGTTGCCGTCGTCGTCGTCGTCGCCATCGTCAGATATGTTGGCCCTTTTGCATCTCTGTATCTTCCACCCCCTCCCCGCTCTCTGCTCCGTCCAGCTGCTGCACCAAATTAAAGAGGTATCTCCTTTGTAGGCAGACATTTGCGTGGGCTGTGGTTGCTCTGCTGTCTTGGGAACTGGCTGGGAATGGGGATCGGAATCGGGGAGTCGTTTGAAAACAAAGTGGGGATCGAATCGTTTGTTGCACGCGCATTAGGTGGCATTAGGTGGTGGTGGCAGGTGTGGCAGGTGGCTAAGCAGCCGCAAAATACTGTTAATTGGCTATTGATTCCAGTGCTAATCAATGCGATGCTTTCCACATCGAATGGGAAATGGAAAAGGGTTGCCCGAAGATGGGAAAACTTTAGTTCCCAAAGAACACAACAGAAACACAGAGAACCCACAGAGGCAAACGAGTGGAAATATGTGGGGCACACACTCGAATCACGCGAGTCAAATTGTCACGCATTATGCCCCAATCAATGGCTGCATCCATCCATTCATCAATTGAGTCCCACGGGGTGGCAGGGCTATGCTGACAATTGATTTCAATTTGCAAACGAAATCGAAATGAAATCAGTGACAAAACAAACGCTACACCCGCATCTATCAAAGGGGTGGGGTGGGGTGGTGCTGTGCCGCTTAATTGATGCTGCCACACGGAGCGAAGAGAAACAGAGTTGTGTGTGTGTGTGTGTGCTAGAATTGTGGCTGCCATTCGTTTCACTTTCGCCCCCCAGAGGGGCACAGGCACTGATTGCTGGCCCGGCCCGGCCCGGCCTTCTGTTGTGATTTTTATGGCGGGTTGGGGGTGTGCTGCTGGTGTGACATTGCCTCTGGGGGAGGCAATAAAATAAAGTGGCAACAAAGTTGGCAACATTTGCGCCACACAAACAGCAATAGACACAGAGAAGCAACAGTTCAGAAGCAGAAACAGAAACCGAAACCGATACAGATACAGATACAAACGTCATCATCATCATTAAAGCAATTGTTGCTGCTGCTATGCCAGCAGCAGAGTGTGGCCGAGTGGGGGAGGGACTACCATTTGATGCCCAGTAATTGGAGTAGGAGTACAATTGGCTGGGCATATTGGTTTTGTCCTAGCACAAGATAAACTAGGCGGTACAGGTATGCATAGAACGGAGAGATGATCTCTTTATACATGATCTCCTGTACTAAAACATTTCTCGGCTTGGGGTTACTCCGGTACTCTACTGCCTGTTAGGTTCTGCGTGTGCTTCTCTCTCCCCTGCGCTCTGCTGTTGTTCTGTTGTTGGACAAATTTGTTCAATTAATAGAGACTTATTTCCTCCTCTTCCCTCCTCCTCCTCCCCCTCCTCCTCCTCCTCGCCCGGCGCCACCACCCCTTTTCTTCTTTGTTTCGGTTGCGCTTCGCAATGAACTCATGAGGCGGCGTCGAGCAGCGACCAGCGGACCAGCCGCCTATCGGCAATTGTGTCAATTTGTCAATTGTTGTTGCTGTTGTTGGAGGAGGCATTGATTTCAATATTGATAGCGAAGGCGAAAGAGTGGGCAGCAATCATTAGAGATTTTATGATGCGGGTGAACACAGCCTCCCCTCCCCGCCCCTGCCCGCTCTGCAATTTACTCCCCCATTGATTTCACACCAATTTCATGTTACCCCCCGCCCCACCTCTCTTTCCACACTGCTGACCAAAGAGTGTGTGGGAGAGAGGGGTGAGGGAGTGGGGAAATTCGATGCTCAATTTCCATTTTACGCGCTTCGCCGTGCAATTAAGTGATTTATCATTGAAGTCTCCCTCTGCTGCTGCTGCATGGTGCATGGGGCATGGTGTGCCGCGCGCTTCGGCCAACTTAATTTTAGCGGCAATCAAGCAATAACAAGCTGCAACATGCCGTGTTGCACGATTGCCTTTGACTCTGACTCCAGCAACAACTGATATCGATAGCTTTTGCCTCGACTTTTGCCTGATTGCATCTGTGTTGCAAGCAACAAAAATTACAACAGCCGAACAACAACAGCAACAACAACAACAAAAGCAACAAGAGGGGAATGGATGGGGCTATCGAGGGTGGAATACGTGGATACCCTGGAAGAAATTTTGTTGAAAAAATAAAGGAACCAACGAGAGTTTCATTGGAGCATCGTGGAATCTAAGGGTAGGATATGTCCATGCATCAACTCTGATATTGTTGCAGATCAAGAATACATATACATATGTACATATATATATGTATATACAAAGACGTATCTTTGCAGAGTTTCCTTGAGATATCTGTGAGTCCAAATGCACATTTATCATAGAAAATATTCTGATATTAATTGTGATCCAAGATATATAGATAAATATATTTATGCTGTACCCTTCTGAGGGGATTCTTTCTGGGAAACGCATATACCCTCGCCTGAAGCCTTGTGGCCTGTTGCCTGCATAAAAAGTTAAATTGAATTTGAGTCTGTCTGCCCCAATCGCTTGCCTCACCTGCCTACCTCTATCTGCTGCGCCTGGCCCCTGTCGCTGCTGCCCCTCGCTGCAGCTACAGTTTCAAGTGCGGACGCGTCTACGTGCCGCAATCAGCAACACCTACAAAAGGCAGAGAGGTGCTGCCACAGAGTGGGAAAATGCTGCCAATGATATCGCTGCCTGCCCATCAATGGCTCCAACTTGAGCTGCAGCTCCATAGCTGGAGTCAGATGCAGAGCCAGAGCCAGAGCCAGAGCCACAGCCAGAGCCACCCACTCCCCTTCGCTGCCACTCTGTGGTGGTGGGGCATGCAACACCCCCTCTCTTAAGCACATGCATTAAATAATTTTACACTTTGTTTTGCCCCGCGAGAACGAAATCGAGAAATCGGAGAAGCGCAAGAGAAATGCAAAATTTGCGCGATAATCGGGGAAGCGTTTGGCAGCTAACGAGGGAAGACGCCGATTCCTCGGTTCAGAAGAGCGAGGAGAGGGGGGACAATAGCTGCCACAAGGTGTAAAGAAGTAGAAGAAGTCGCAGGCTGGACTGGAGCATGTGCTTCGCGGTTGCAGAGAGATTACCCCATGAGCAGAAGGCTCTTTGGGGCCTCGAATCTTTAGCTTTTTGCTCTCTCGTTTTCCCTTTAAATTTGTTGAATCGAAAACTGTAGACATTTTCCCTATATCCGTACAGATTTTTCTATATTTTCTATATTTTATTCTTGTCTTCCTTTTGCGGCAACGGCGCGAGGCACGAGGCAGCAGCAACAAATTGCCCATTTTGCAGCCTCTGGTACGTGCCGCAATTTCCAAATGACATTTTCATTAGCAATTCGTTTCGAAAATTGCGGCTGCAACAACGAGGGAGAGTGAGAGAGATAGAGTGAGGGAGAGGCGGAGAGTGGTGTGGCATGAGAATTGTGTCAAATTGGGGGATTGTGCAACGTGCAACGGCGGCTTGAAAGATGGAGAGAGGCAATTGCAAAAACGAGTATCCTTGGAGATTTATGAACTGCTGGAATGATGAATGAAGGAATTGCAGAGGAGACTCAAGAGCCGGAGGAGGAATGGAGGGACTGTTGGAGTATTTTTTAGAGTTTCGGAGAACTTTTGATGAGACCTTTAGAAGCTGAAGAGGTTCTATCGGTTCTAGTATTTCCTCGTTCTACATTTTCCCTTCTATCCTGCTTATGTTTTCTCTCCTCTTTCTGCTTACGTTTTCCCACTTTTTCTGTTATTTTTTTGCTTGGCTTTTCTGCATTTGTTTTCTCCTTGCTTTTTCAGTTCTTGTCTCCATTCAACTTTTTTTTTGGCAGCGCAGAAATTTTAATTAAAAATATTTATTCAAAAACATTTTTAGGGTGGAGCCACACATGTGGCTGTCCTGTTGTTGTTGTTGCTGTGTCTCTTGTCCTGCTGTCTCTTCTATGTCCCCTCTCACCCGGCATCTGTCTCGTCTCTCTGTGCTTTCTCCTGTTGTTCTCCCGCTGTCTGTCGCTCTGTCTCTTGTTTACTTTCGCTTTAGACACTGCAAAATGTTCAAATTAGCAACAAAAACCAACAGCAATAATAGCAACAACTGATAATAACAAAAACACAGCGTTTTTTGTAAGCCAACGCTTTGAATACCCTGCACAAAAAAAAAAACATTGCTTACTAATGAAAATCTAAGAAAATTTCTAGAAATATGTAGAAAAAGTCAATGAATTTTGATGCAATTATGTAAGAAATAAAAAACTACAGGACTACAAACCACAAGAACTCTTAAACCACAAGAACTGTTAATTCTGATGGAAATATTTTCAGATATATATAAATTATGTATTTTAACCCAAAAAGTCATGTAATTCTCAGAAATTAATTATTTTCTAGATAATTGCACTAGAAACTACATAAATGATAGCTAGATAGTGCTCTGATCTTTGTAGTGCCGTTTCCAGTATTGCATGAAACCAAAATGAAGAGTTCTGCGATTGATGGAAGCTTCTCTGGCGTGGTGGGGTTTCCTTTTCTGCATTGCCAGCAGCTGATCATAGACCATAAATACTCTGTCCCTTTAAAGGGTATATAAAAGTCTAGCAACAAAATCCCAAGAAGAGCAAGAGGAGAGAGCGCAGAGTCCTAAATGAGAGCACACTTTTTTGTGCTGCTTTTGTTTTTTTTTTCATTTGTTTTCGGTACAAATGCTGCCGCTGCAGCTGTTGCAAAATCTTGTGCCGCTTGTGGCAGTGCCACTTAGGTGAGAGCAGGAGGAGGCAACAACAAAAGACACAACACAGCGAAATTAATTCTATGCACAACACCGAGAGGAGGCATGCCACATAGCACAGAGAAATTGTCAACCGAAAAAGTTTGCGCCTGCAAAACGTGACATGGAAAATGTTTTTTCGCGTACAAATATTCCTCAAATGATTCCTTATAGCCGACGCCTGCCACATGCCACATGCCCCTCCGCTAACTCACTGCTGCTGCTGCTGCTGCTGCTGCTGTTGTGGCAGGCTCGTTGTCCACCCGTTTGTCGTTTTGGGGTGGCAATTGCCGTCGGACTTGAGTTTTCCACAAATTAGCCTGCGTTTTAGTTTCTTTTTCTTGACGCTAATTAGCACGCGCCGCCGCCGCCAAAAACTCATGTGGCAGGCAGCAGCAAGATGCCGCCAGCACCACCACCGCAGTGGCAGTGGCTGAGGCTGTGGCTGTTGCTGTTGCTGCGACTGTGGCAGGGGCACTTATTATATCATTTTGGCAGAGAATGCAGACAACATTTTGCGATTTTGTCACAGTAATTGGACATATTAATCTCTGTTCGCGTTCAACTTTCGTTCGGCAAGTGGCATGGGAGGGAGTGATGCGGCGGCGAGGGAGAGGGATGTGGCAGCAACAGGGTGTAGCGAGGTGTGGGGGGTTGCCCTCCTGTTCACTCGTTTGTTGCCAAAAACAAAAACAGAATCAAAACGCCCCAGAAATGAAATCAAAATATTTTCGTGGGTTCACGGGATTCGAATATGAAAAGAACTTTGCTCGTGGGAGAAGATCGCTCTTCTCTTGGCTTCTCTAAAGGTTTTCCCACGCCTTAGACTGCCTCTCTCTCTCTTTCTTCTTCTCTCCCTCCATGTCTCTCCCTCTCTCTCTGTCTCTTTGCGATTCCGTCGAGTAATTAGCGGCGGCAGACAGCGCCATGGCCTAACGATGTCACTTTATCAACGGATTTTTGTATGTTTTTTCAAGCCTTCCCTTCTCTCTGTCTCTTGGCCAACTTCTGCAAGTTGTACCGCTAATATGGCCCATACGCCTACTCCCCACAGAACCGCAGAGATGCAAAGATCCAACGATCCACAGAGCCAGAACCCAGAACCCAGACTCCCAGATCCAAGATCCCAGTTGCCAGTTCTCAAGTCTCGCAAGTCTCAGGTTCTCCAAGAAGATAAAAGCCAAATGCAGTGCGTCTTCCACTGCCACACATTTCCTGCCCCTGCCCCTGCCCCTACCCATGCTCCTGCCACAGCTCCCTCTGCAGATGCAGCGTCTCTCGCCACCCCTCTTGCCACACAAAGCGGAGCACTTTGCATTAGCGACATAATTTATCTCGCCAACGAGGAGAAGTCTCTACCAGGAGACTGCTGGCGGGGGACACGGGGCATGTGGCAGAAAGATGACCACGCAGACGCAGCGGCTTCGACTGGGACTGGGACTCGGACTGGGACTGGGACTCTGTTGCCTGGTTGCACCTGCAGCCTTGCCTCGTCATCTTTTCTGCCGCTTGCTGTTGCCGCCTGCCGTCTGCCGCTGCGGTTGTCGTTCTGTCGAATGTCGTCTTCATCGTCGCCTTGGAGCACCCTCCTCTCCCCCGCCGGGACCGTCCCAATCCTCGCGACATTCGACTGTTGCTGGCTTCTCTTTCGCTCCTCCTCCCACTCTCCCACTGCTCCCTCTCTTTCCATCTGTTTCCCACTCGTTTTTCTTGCCGTCTCTTTCGATCCTTTTTCCGTTTTTTACTTTTTTTGGGCGACGGCGGAGCAACAAGTGCAATTATTAAAAATTCCGGAATGCCGCAGCCCCTAGGGAGGAGTGCACTTGGAGAAAAACAACGGAAAGGAATACACTGAGAGAAATGAAAAAAAGGAGAGTACACTGAGCGAAAATAGTAAAAGAAAACAAGCTAAGAAGTTGAAATATGGCGGATACACTGTGAGAAAACGTCACAAAAAAAAAGAGTACAGAGAGTGGGTATAATTGTGGAATCTAATGCACTGAGAGAAAGGAATAAAATAAGAGGAAATTTCAGTAATCAATTAGAATATGATACCCATTGATTTCTCTCTGTGTAGCTTCAGGGTTGACTTTGAAGGTGGTTTCTGGATTGCGTGGGGAGCTCATTCCAGTTGTTGCATGTTGCATGGGGCAACCTGGAAATCCTCTGTGGGGGGATGGGGCCGGGCCGCCTTCCTTACGCATCAAGTGCGTTGGTTTTCGCATTAATTATGCGGCAGAATGGGGCACAGAAGCAGCAGCAGCAGCACCAGCAGCAGCAGCAGCCAGCCAACCAGCCATTGAAACCAGAAATTGATGTGGCAGCTACTACGTTCTGGCTCTGCCTCTGCCTCCGCTGCTGGGAGTGCTGCCGGTGCTGCTGCTGCTTCTTACGAGCATTTAATAACATTGCCACAAATCAATATATCATTTGTGCGGCAGCAGCCACTGCTACTTGGACTGCTACTTTCTTCAAAACTCCTTGGACTCTGGAATGGAGTCGTCTCCACTTGGTCAGCAGTCTCCTGCTGCCGCTGTCTGTCGCCTTCCCACACTTTGGGGCGAAAGATGAAAATCAATTAAAATATCTTTCTGTTTGGCATAAAAATTCCACTAAATCATTGCCGTTGCAGATGCAACGTGCAACTTTGTCCGATTCTGGGATTCCTGTTCTGCTGTTCCTTCAGGAATTACCATAAAACATGGCTAAAAAGGCAGAGATTGATGGCTGAAACCACAGCCGTTATCCGATGGGAAATCTCAATGGCATCAACAGATATATGCCACCGATATGTGGCCCAAAAAGCGTCCCACATTCGGTGGCTAATTGATTCAACAAATGTGATAAATGGCGGGCACTCCATGAATTAATTGCTGGCTAAAAATGATGTTGCAACCGCGCCCCCAGACACGGACAGACGGACAAGCGTAACAACAAGTGCCCCAAAGCACGATAGAGGCAAGTGGCAAGAGTGTGGACAGAGGGAGAGTGCCTCAAATGAAGTTCAAGTTTTAGCCTTGCAGCAGAAATTCATAATCAGAAAGCAGAAGGCAGCAGCAACAGCAGCAGCAGCAGCAACAACAGCAACAGCAACAGCAGTCACTAGAAGCTTGCAACATGTCTGACTGCCTCCATGCCCCATTCTCTGACATCCCGTTGACACATCCACCGAGGAGGAGGAGGAGGCGCCTCTCAGCTGCCAAGTAGTAGCCAAGCAGCAGCTGTCGGAACGGACATCCCACATAGAACTTGGCCCCAGACGCGTTGGCCATATATTTGTCTGGCTTAGCACCACTCCACCACTCCTCAGCCTCTGTGCCTGCCCCACTCTGTGTCTGTGTCTGTGCCTGTGTCGTTGGTGCCTCCTTTTGTGGCAGCCACACAGCCACAATCAAAAGGCCATCACCCACAACATTAAAGGCGAATGAATTGGAATTGAAAATGAAATGAAATGAAATGGAATCCTTGTGCCGCCGCCGCCGACGCCGCCGCTGCCTCGCGCATTAACAGCTCATTGCCACTGCCACTAGGGGGTCTCTCTCTGCCCCTCTTAAGTGGCGCCCCCACACACACTTTGCCTCCTCTCTCACTCGCTCTCTCCCTCTCCCTCTCGCTCTCTTTCGAAATAAGTTATAAATTTTGCAACCGTTGATGGGGCATATTATGATATCATTTTACAACTTGTGCACCCATGGGGCAAGGCATCTGGCTGGAGATGTGTGCGTGCCACAACAGCGGTCGTGAGTGTGGGATTTCCTTAGCAAACGCTTGCCACACGCTGCCATCTCCCGTCCAAAGAGCACAAGCGGAGAGACCCTTATGCAAATGTCTCTGCTGACTGCCTGCCTGACTGCCTGCAAATTAATGTTGCTGCCGCGTTTTAAGCGTCTCTCTGCTTCTCTTTCTGCTGCTGCGGCTGCTGCTGCTGTTGCTGTTGCATGTTGCACGTTGTTGTCGTTGTGTCATTCTCTGTATGTGTTTGTTTGTGCTGCGCTGTGCTTGACCTTCCCCCACTTTAAGAATTATTGTTATTATATGCAGCGCAGGCAGCGATAAAAATCTGCAGCATGCCACTTCATCCAAAGTCCTGCAGTGTCCCCCTGCCCCTCCCCACCATGCCCCTACCTTCTGCAACTGGAGACAGGCCGCCCCAAATGAAATACGGCCGTGTGGCACCCAAGAAGAAGAAGAAGAAGAGCTGCTGCTGCTGCTGTTGCTGCTGCTGTGGCATATGCATCTCTCTGGCTGCTGTCTCCGTATTAAAAATAATTATAATTGCTCCCACGATTTTCTCTCTCAGTCTGTCTGCTCGGCGCTTTCAAGGAATGTTGTTGCTGCTGCTGCTGCTGTTGCTGTCTGCCACCACAGGAGCAATGTTGCAATTGTTGTGGCATGTTGTTGCTCCCACTCTGACTCCTTCTGTTGCATGTATGTATGTATGTATGCCGCCTCTCGCTGCCTCCTCTTTCTGTTGTTCCATTTTCAACGCATATTAATTTCAGGATTTTTATGCTCTTGTATTTTTATTGTGACATTTGATTAATTGGCGACATTTAATTACAGCAGGCACTGTGTACAGTACGGCCCCGCAGCCCCTGCTTACTCCCTCACTCACCCTCCCCCTGCAGCTCACTCTCCTCCCTCCTGCCTTGCTGCCTCTCTCTTATCGCTACTCATTTATCGCTGGGAAAAATTATGACGCTGCTGATTGCCAAAAGGCCTTTTATCGGATCCAAAAGTCGACCTCTCTCTTTTGATTTTCGTGTCGCTAAAGAACACTGAATACCCTGTAATGGTACCAACAAAACAGTGATAAAATATACGCTGCTTTTTCTCTTGTTAAGAGCAGAGATAATGCTTAAGTATGCCATGTTCTACAGATGTGAATATTTTTACTTATTTTTTCAGTTTTTTTCGCTTTTCTGTGACTCTTCCTTCTCAGATTACCCTCTGGTATTTTTGGTCTATCAAATGAGAGATTACCCATTCCTTTACCTATCCCCTCTACAAAGCACAGCCTTCCTTCCCTTCCTTTCTTCTATGTATATACCAAATACTACCCTGTGCTATACACTTTTTGCCTCATCTCTAGGGGCCTTTTCCTAGCCCAGGCCTTCGCCTTCATTTGCCACTGAATTGATGACTCATTTGTAGCTTTAGCTGTTGCTTGTTGCAGGTGGCAGCACACAACACAAATCGATGATTAAATGATTACAAGACAATAAATGATTCATCTTTGGCGGGGGATCTTCGAGCCTGAAACGCGGGTGGCAAACGCATTTTGTTGGCTGCAAAAAAAGGCGGATTATGGAGGAGACACGAGGTGCCCCAAGATGAGCAAAGGAAGCCCCAACAAGAGTGGAAACTGTCTGTAGAGGGGGAAGGAGGCGGCATTAGACGGGAGATGCAGCAGCAGAAGTCGCAGTGGCAGCTGCTGCACCATTCGGGGAGCACAGGGGACACCGGGAGATACGTGGCACGGGGGGGGGGGCGTATGCATAATGTGTGTCTGTGTGTGGCAAAGATAAATGGCTGCCACACGAATGAATGAATGTGTTTTTCGGTTGCAGCCAGAAGAAATGCACAAGAAAACGACTCCTTGGCTCCACTTTTAATGGCCCTGTGTGGCACAGTCCACCAGCCTCCATGTCCATTCATTTCGGTGTCACATTAAGATAATGTGGCAGCATGCCGCATGTTAAGCTGCAACTCTGTGTGGCAGGCACATCATCAAATGTAGTGCCCCACCGATGATCAGCGGCCATTGATAAACGACGGGGCAACAGCATCAGTGGCAACATGTTGCAGGGGGCACCTAAAAAATGGATCTCTGTGGAGCAGTGCGTTACGTCCACGCGTTGCTGCTGCTTCGGCTGCTTCTGCTTCGGCTGCTGCTGCTGCAGGAATCGCGTATCACATGACTCCTCTAATCTGCATGCATCACTCGGACGTCGGCCACATGTTGCACTGTTGCACTGACTGCACCGGAAGCATTTTATTGCCCCACGGAATGGCCAGCCGCTTCTGTTTTCCCACCTGCGATTCCCCTGCACTGATTGCTCCCTCCGACTGCTGCCTCCTCCGCTGCTCTTTGTGTGGCAGGAGGGGCACGCGTCCCCAGGCTAATGGCAGTTGCAACAGCCACTCTCCCCAAAAGGAGGTGCGAAATGGTGGCACAAACGCCCGCTGGCATTGAATTACCAGACAAACTGTTGCCTGCCACCGAACGAACATTAGATGATGTTTTGGGTCAATGTTGCAGCCACGAGTGCAGCGTTGCAACGTTGCAACGTAGCAACGTGTTGCTGATACAATTCCGTTGATAGGCCGCACATTTTAACGCTTCAACGCGCGGTGGCTGCTGCTGCCTGCCTGCCTGCTGCTGCCTGCCTGCTGCCTGCCTCATATCTGGAGGGGAAATCTAATACATTTTGTTGTTGTGGCCACAGCTACAGATGCAATCCACAGGCTACTCCTCCTCCGTGTTTGCCTCTGTTTTAGCCTCCGTTTTGTAGCCAATTGTTGCATTTGTTGCAGGCACAAGAGAACAGAGCCAGGAAAGGGGGAAATCTGCTGTGAGAAGCAGCGCATTGCAGCTCCCCCCAAAAGGCGCATTGCATGGCGTACGTGGAGGAGGATGGAGAGCAGGAGTCGCCCCCGAAAGGAAGCCAAGGAACACAGGTATCAGGAGGTGCAGAAAAGTGCCAGCAACCCGAAGGAAACAAAGGAGAACTGCCGAGGGTTTCTTTGCTTAAGCCTTTTGCCACTGCCCTGAAGGAAACTTCCGCATCAAACTCGTCATCGGGCATCCAAAAACGTGTTGAGAGATTCCTTCAGAGATGCCTGCCACCTTGCTTGGAGGCGCCACATATTCCAGCCCCAAAGTCAAGCTCTCCTTTGCTCTCTTTTGCCCCGGAATCTGCTCTGGAACTCTTTTCAAAGAACCTCTCCAACATTTCCCTTGGGGGGAAAAACAGATTTTCCCAGGCCTCAAGACACTTCCTGCTTCTAAAGAGGGGCGGCGGTGGCATGGGGCATGGGGCTTGTGGCATAAGCAAACTGCCTTTGACAGTTTTATGGGTTTTCAAACTGTTTTATGACACGCCAGCGCCAGCAAGAACGAGCGATACGCAGCGCAGCGAAGCGATACCCCTCGTACTTGCACCATAATGAGGCGCTGCGCTCTGCAACACGATTGCTCATACGCCGCGTGGAACGGAGAACGCGCGCCAATCAGACACTTGTCCGCCCACGCGATCGCTGGAGCTCTCCGGCTCTCATTTTGGGAATTCGAAATGCAAATGATAAATGTGCTACAGATACAAACTGCAGAAAAACAGCGAGAGAGAGAGAGAGAGACTCCAGCGGATTGTGTGGCACGCAACGCAGAGCTCTGCAGCCACAGTGCGCAGGCGTTTTTGACAGTTTTTTAATAATATCAGCAGCAGCAGCAGCAGCAGCGTCGGCGGCAGAGGCAGGGGGCCGCCTGCCTCTTTCTGTGCCTGCGATATCTGCCACAGATTCGGCCTGCCGGCCGACGCCTTTGCCTTCTTTTTGTGTTTAATTTTTATTTGTATCTCATTTTGTGGCATAAATGGCTGCAGACACGGGCGGAGCCTCAACCGCCGCCTCCTGCCTTAACTCCTGCCATTCGGACGGCACTGCTGCCTCTTCTCCCTCCTGTTTATTGCATGCCGCACGACATTTTTGCGCTTGGCGGCAGTGGCGATAATGAAATTTTCTGACACTTTAACCAACACTTTTTTCGGTGTGGCAGGCAGGCAGGCAGGCAGCCAGCAAGCCAGCCAGCCAGCCAGCCAGCCAGCCAGCCAGCAAGCAGCAGGCGTACGCTGTGCTGTACGTACCTCCTGACAGGTGGGCAGTGGCAGCGACTCTCGACGCTGATGCAGACGCTGACTTCCAGGCAATTTGATAAGTCAAAAAACGCTGTTTCCTCATTATGTTGATACAAAACAAAAAAACACAACAAAAATACAACCAAAAAAAAATACAGAAAAAGAGTGGAATGTCAGAACTGAAATGAGGCAACGGCAACACACTTCCCGCCACACTCCTTGCCACGCCACACACACCACACACACACCTTGCCACACTCTACACTCCTTGCCACTCGATTTTCAGCCATAAATGAGGCAAATTGCAGCTTACTTGCCTGCCTTCTGCTGCAAATTGATTCATAGTTTCAGATGCATGCCACTAAATGTGACACACGACCCCTGGCTGGACGCTCGCAGCTTCGAAGCGAAGGACTAGCGAGGTACTCACGGGGAGTCACGAGCGTCGTGAAGAAAGGTGAATTAAGATGAGCCCCACTGCAGTGTTTATTGATGTTATTGTTTATTTTAATATTAGAAATTGTCACGCTCTCATCACTAGACACGAAACTTCAGGTGGGCAGCACCAGCCATAGCCATGGCCAGCGCTCCGGCAACCAATTCCGTAGTCCAATCCGAGTCCCAATTCCGATTCCCGCGCTGCGGTTTACGTGCTTTATTACTTATGAGGTCTCTGCCTCCACTCTGCCTTCTGCCTGCTCCCATCTCCCTTCTCCGTTCCGTGGTGTAATGACATGTAATTAAGCGTTTATTTACAGACAGTTTTCGGTGTGGCCCTGGTGTGCCGAGGGGGCGTGGCGTGCAGTCGCATGTGTGGCAGGCAACGGCAGACGCAGAGTGGCCGAAAATTGACAGCTTAAAAGGCAAACAGCAACACAAATGATGCCTCCAAATGTGAGTTTCATAGCAGTGGGAGAGGAGGGAATTTCGCAGTCCAGACAGTAGAAATGGGATTAAATGAGAGGGGCCCTCGAGGCGCTCCAAACGGATTTTTGAGTATTCTATTTAATTTTTGTAGTTTTCCAATATTGAAGCTTTTTTTATCCTGCCACTTTACACAGAAATATGGAGGGATGGAAGCGCACAAACACCTCCTACTGCTATGCATACGTGCTGCATAATATTCAAGTGTAAATGTGTGCGTTGGAGGCGCCTCGAACTAATGAAGTCTCGTGGCAATACGATTACAAAATGCTAACAAGTTGTTTTATTAATAAATCGACATGGAAATTAGTTTACACTTTGAAGCCAATTGCCGTTTGTCGTTTTGCCGTTTGATTTATTGCCGACTGTCACATGACTGCCAGCTGTCTGCCGCTGCAGCATGCTACCAAAAAGAACACTCAGACTCCCTCCATCCGCCTGGGAGCCAGTGCCAGAGTCAGAGCCAGAGGCACGCAGTCTTGGCAACGGTGGTGGAGATGCAGGCAGACACCCGACACCGCGACACCGCGACATCGAACACCAACCAACACTGACTGCAACACCCAAAGAGACGCTTGTGGAGCAGCAGCAGTCGGGCGGCGCGTGGATCCTAGGCACCAGAGCTTCAGCCTCAGCTTCAGCTTCGATTGCGGCTGCTGCCTGCCTGCCTGCCTGTCCGCCCAATGCCTGCTGTCCATATAATGTATATATCGTATATCGTACTATAATTCATGGCAAATGCAAATAAATTAAAGTGTAATAACAAATAAGTCTGAATGTCGCCGCGCGTTGACGCTGGGCGGCGGCAGTGGCTGTGACGCTGTGATTGTGACGGACGGACGGACGGCTGCTATGGCTGTTGCTGTTGTTCCAGTGCCCACGCCGCACCTCCGTGGCCATATCGATGGCCACTACAAGCGATAATATCGAAAGATATTTGTGCTGTGCTATATAGCTACAGATCCGTGCATATATATTCCTATTCCCATAATCTTTTGTATTTGTTAACTTTGATCTTCGATCTGTGTTCTGTACGTTATTCTTTTGAGGTTTTGGACCTCCACTTGGTGGTGCATATGTACATATGTATGTATTTTATGCCTTTTTCCATAGTTCCCATATTTGTAGATCTGTGACCTTTTTGCCGGCTCGTTATTCGCATAATTACCACGGTGGAAAATTGCTAATTTCTGATAATAGTTGCTCCAAATTGAAATTTGAAATTCTAACAGAGAGACCTATTAAAAATGTAGAAAATATTTACCCCTAATTATGTTTAATGTTATGTGCTGTGTGTCGAATATGCCAGACTGTAGATCGGCTCGGGCAAAGGACTTGGAGCACTGAGAGCACTCTTATGCGTTCGTTACCCAGCGTTCTGCTTGAGATTTGCATGGCTTTTTTTTCGGTAAACGATGTCGGAACTAATTTTCATTCATTTTCCATTCATTCGTTGGCGCTGCTTTAGTTCTGTTTGATTCTACAAAATATTATTTCTAAAATATTCAGTTCTTGGTTAAATTAATTTTATTTTATATTTACATTTATGTTCCACCATTTATAGTACTATTGCTCGTTAAAACGTTCGTTGTATATGGTTATTGTATATAATATACTAAAAGTTGAGTACAATTTTTAAATAGAAAAGGCATGCAATTGGGGATAAATCGTTTTTCAGGGGTATTCACAGCTGCCAGCGTTTTGGTTTATTTTTTGATAACTATTTTGTTTGTGGATTTATGCAAATTTCAATTCCTGGAGCTGGTGGCAGCAGAAGGTTGAGATGGAGACGGAGGCTGTGGCTGTGGCTTGCCCCGCGCGATTTGTGGAGAGATAAATACCCTTCAATCTAAATGTAAATGGCTCCGCATGTAATTGCCACAAATTGCCACTGCAGTGAGCGACCAGTTTTGCGTTCGTCGCTTCGCTTCTTTGTGGCATGCCTTTTTCTATGGCGGCCATGGCCATGGCCATAGTCATGGGAGTCTGCTGCGTGGCTGTGTTCTTGCGCCTTTTTTAATTACCCGCAGGATGCGCGACAACAGCAAACAAATTGCCTCAATTTCCCAATGTTGCGTCTGCGTCGTGATTCATGTGGACTCGTGGAGAGGCAGCATCAGCAGCAGCAGCAACAGCAGCATCGCAGGCAGACATCTAACGGCGCTTGGAGGCTGCTCCTGCTCCGGCTCCTACTCCCCCCGCCTTCGCGCGTTGCCAACTGTAAATAACGCGTGAAGAGTGGCCCCAAAACATGCGTGGCGTGGCGTGGCGTTGCGGCGGCGGTGGTGGCTCTAACGGTATTCACTACGCTACTCCTCTCTGTGCTGTGGCATCAGTGGGCGGCTGTGCAGCGCCTGGCAACAAGCGATAAAGCAACGCGTAATGCTAAGTGTTGCAGCCAGACACTAGAGGCAGAGGCAGCATCAGGAAGGCAGGCAGGCAGGCAGGCAGATGCAGGAGGCACTGGGCACTGGCAGGCGCAACATGTTGCTGGCGGTGTTGCAGTCGCTGCTAATGATGATGATGATGATGCTGCTGCTGCCCCCAAAAGAAGAACCCCATGATCGAACAATTATCTCAAAGATAAACGGAGAGATTTCAGCCAGATTGCAGATACTTTTTTGCCACTCGGCTGAAGTGACGAAAAGCAGCAGCGTCCGCGTTTGCGTTCGCGTCCGCTTTGCAACATTAACTCGCTGACATTTCACATTGTTTGCGGCACCTTTGAGTGTGTGGCAACTGCCACAGGAACAGGCAGGAGTCCAGGGCATCGGAGCGGAAACGGCTTGGCTTTGCTTGGCTTGGCTTGGCTTTGCTTTATTTGATTTATCTTCGGAATAGATGAAGTTAGCGGCGTATCCGATGGATGCTGAATGGCTGCGTTAATTAATTTGTATCTTTTTGCGAACGAAATGGAGGCTGCCACACCACACCACACCACACGCTGCAAGCATCGATTGCAGTCGTTTAACATGTCACAGGGACATTGGGGGCCCGTCCGCCGGATGGCTTTTTGTGTCCTTTGGAGGCAATAAATTTAACGCCTGTGCTGCCGCTGCTGCTGCCACTGCCGCTGCTGTCAGTCGTTCTCTTATTTATTTATTTATTGTATGTATCTCTGTGCCCCACAGTCACAGTGCTCGTATCTGTGGGGCAGGCATGTACGTGCAGGTCCAGGCGGCAGGAAATCCTTGGGTTTTAGGCCGTTCATTGGTCGGGGCAGGGCATATGGTTCATCAATGGGATTTCGATCGAAAAGCTTTTGTTAGAACAACACGCAACATGCAACACACAGCTACAAAACAAGAGTCCACAACAAAGCGGGGCAGACAAAAGCCATGCCATTGGCCATCAATCAAACAGCTGCAGCAGCAGCAGCAGCAGCAACGGCAACAGCAACAGCAGCAACAGTTGCTCTTTGCGGTGGCAAGCTGTGTGGCGTGCTGCTGCTGCTGCTGCTTCTGCTGTGGCTGTGGCATCCAACTCCACCTTCACCTCTGTCGATGCAAGGTGTTTCAATCAATCAAGCCGCCGCGCCGGCAATTAATCAAATATCTTCCCTACCAAACAAAAAAAAAACATAATTAGATGGAGGCGACTCCTCCTTAACCCGCTCGCCATCGTTCGGCTGCCTCTTGCGGGGGCAGCAGCGTGTTAAATTATGAAAAATGAATGCCTAGAACGCGCTTTTAATTGTGCTAATGTTTCGTTTCGTTCGATCGTTACTTTTGTGCGTTGTGGGGCGCCCCCAGATGGGTGAGGCAGTGGCAGGGGGCAGGGGCAGGGGCAGAGGCGGCTCACCAGATCCCATGGCGATCAATGCTTCCTGCGGCGTTTGGTGTCTGGGAATCTGGCACTGGATGAGCCACTATCTGTGGCACTGTCTGGCCGTTCCACTGCTGCCTTTTGCCTCACTGCCTCTCTCTCTCTCTCTCTCTCTTTCGCTCTCTGTGATGTCCCGCTAATCTCAATTTGTAAGTTAATCGGAGGCGCTGCTTGACTCGAAACGTAACGAAAAAAAAAACATCGAGTGAGGCGAGACCAAGAAACCGAGTTTTTGTTTTGTTTTTCGAAATATGAAATACCTAGTAAGCGGGAGAGGAGCTCAGGGATGCTGGAGTAGAAGTACAAAATGTAACGAAAAATGTGGAGCGCAGATTTTATGCTGATATAAAAGTTTTCTTTGATTTATTCACCAAAAAAATACCAGAGGATTCTCTTTAGAAAGAATTCCAATCATTTCGTAGGATATCCAAGGAGATCTGACACATCTACAGGGTATCAAGGGTTCATGTCAGCCAAAAAAAACACCTATTTTTATGAACAGTAATTCTTTCTATCTCTAATAACAACAAACGGCCAGACACGGCCAATT
This sequence comes from Drosophila tristis, assembly GCA_018150885.1. Classification (NCBI taxonomy): domain Eukaryota; kingdom Metazoa; phylum Arthropoda; class Insecta; order Diptera; family Drosophilidae; genus Drosophila; species Drosophila tristis. Next base: position 889,634 of record JAECWT010000001.1, read on the forward strand.
CTGCATGGTAATTGTCAAAGTTTTATATTTTTATAGCCTCCATTTTCAGTGTTCAATGCTTGTACGAACAGGGCATCTGCTAGTCGATTCCCTTGGCCTGAATACCGATTCCCTTCCATTGCGTTTATTTGTCTCTGGGTACAAAAAAAAAGCGAATGAAATGTTCGGTTGTGCGTAAGTTGATTGGCCCTGACTGCCGACTGCTGTGGAAGGGCGGGGGGCGATCTCTGAGGTGATTTCTACTGGAAATCTGTAAAGCGGAATGGAAGTGCGGGAATGGCATGGCACTGAGAGTGCACTTCCTATGCGAGTGTTTTTGTAGTGGGCGTAGCTTGTAATTAACTTTGCTGGCACATAAACCAGACAGCAGCAGTTTTAGCAGCCTCTTAAATTGCTTCAGTTAAAGCATAAAAAGTCGTGAATTTCGTCTGGAACATCTCAATTCTGAGCTCTCCAATTTTGCCAATTCCTTGAGATATGATTTTCGTTCGTTGTATAAGACAATTTCTAGCAGATCTCGCAAAAGCGACGATTTTCTGGGGTCTGGGAAAGTCTATGGGCGTGGTTGCCCATTCGATCTTCAAACAATGGGCAAAATGGCTCTCGCAAGCGGCAAATTTATTGATACGTAACCCAAGAGCAGGCATATTATTTTAATTAGGCGACGCTAAAGCGTTGATTCGATATCGAGGCCGTCAGATCGGTAGATTGCGATTGAGAGATCGTCTGGGAAGAGTGTCACAGCAGCAGCAGAGCACTTGGGTTGCTCTCCTCCAAACAGACCAGAAAGATAGAGAGAGAGAGAGAGAGGGAGAGCCTCACAATCGATTCGGTTGCCGAGGCGTTTGCATGCCACAAAGTCCAGATCGAGACTGCAGCCTCCAGTTGCCACTTGGAGACGACAGGCGGTTGTGTGCCTTGTGGCATCGTGTGACACCTGACAAGGAATCCGATTCCGATTTCGAGTCCCGAATGGCTTTGAAAATTGCGTGGCAAGTGCGATCGATGCCTTGTCTTTGTCTCAGGATCGCATCGCATCGGATCGGATTGGAGGTTGGATCTTTGTCTTTTTGCCTCTTGGTTTGTCACTCGCTTCGGTTTTGATATTGATGGACTGACAGAGGATTTCCGCCGGCGCTTTCTGGTGCGATTGCCCCAACTCCTCCAACTCCATGCAATCCCCAATATCTGTGCGTGGGCCCCCATTCCACCGCTGCCAATGTGTCTGGTGAGACGAGACGAGACGAGACCACGACACGACACGACGCTTATATAAATTTCAAGCATTTTATTGTAACGCCGCAGTTTTATTAAAAGCTCATAAACATTTATTTTATTTCATAAATTTAAATTTTAAAAGGCCCCGTGTCACAGACATGGAACCTGGGATCTGGCAACCCAGCATCCCAGCATCTAGCGGGGAATTTGCATAAGAGCCATGTAAATGGCATTTGATTGTTAAGCCAAGCGACGCGACTCGAACCGTCGTCTCTTGTCCGGGCGGCACTCTACACTGAGCGAAAAACCCCCTTGCTTTGCACCTTTTCCCGGGTTTCTTTTGGCTTCGTACCCCTATCAATATTTGCATATTTCTGATTACAATTTTTGTGGCAACTTAACGCCGGTTTCTTCCAGTGTATCCGTTTAATCTTCTGCCCAAGATGTCGACTCTTTTGTGATGTGTCGAAAAATTCATTTCGGGGTGCCCTAACGGTAGTCGATGAACGAATCGGAACCCACCTTCGAGAGAGTCGAGTATCCCCACAAATGAACCCAGCTCCGAACCCCACCCAACCCAACGCCAGCCAAAGCATCTCGGAATCTGTGAAACGCGCCGTAAACAACACTAACAACATATTTAATTTAATAATATTAACAAAAGCCATCGATGGAGCAGCCACACCATCGATCGAGCGATCGAGCGATCGATCGATGAGAACAGACGATCGACAGATCTGTAAACATCAAAGCGAATGAACGTCGCGACGTTGGCTTCATTATGCGGGAGGAGTGTCTCCTCTCCGCTGGGTCTCTGGCGGCATTAATTAGCTTCGATTTAGTCGCCCCACTAGTATAGATAGTTTCTACGACTATCCATGGGGTATGTGTGTGTATGTGTGTGTTTGTGTGTTATCCGATTTGGCTAACGGACTGAAAAACTCAATGAAATTTGATATGCACAACGAGATATGAGATGGTTACCCCAATCCCCAATCGAGAGGTGCAGCACAGAGGCCTGACAGGGGACGGGTGGGGCGGGCAGGGCAGGGGTGACTCCAAAGGCCAACTAAAAAATGTTCAAAAATTAAGAAGTGTTTTTGCAATACAAACGATTGTACAACCCCTCTTCAATCTTCCGCCTTGCCGCACCACCGCCTCTGATTCAGCTCTTAATTTATTTATTAAGCAGCTTTTCGATCAGACTTTTTGGCGTTTCTGCGGCTCTGTCTCCACCTCAGTCTGGGTCCCAGTCTCTGGCTCTCGTTCTCCCTTTAGTTCGGCATTAAAATGAGCATTTTAGACGCGAACTCAGATTCGGATTTGGATTCGGATGTTGAAATCGTGTTGTCACTTGCTTATCAGCGCGTCGCGTCGCGTCGCGGGCTTCTTTCTTATTGATTTTCAAATGCTTTTGGGCGCTATAAATCTGTGGGATGCCAGCGGTGCCACAAAACAAAGCAAAGCGACGAAACAATGGGAGGCACAACAAAACGACAAACGATGAAAGAAACTTGCGAGCTAGCTTAGCATAAAGAGATGCAAAGTGCACAGATACAGATACAACCAGCAACAAATCGGACAACCTTCGCTACGACTGTTGTGTCTTTCCTCCATTTGGTGTGTTGTGGGTGAACCTCCACTCTGCATGCCACTTGCCACAGGCCAGAGAGAGGGAGAGATAATTATAGTGGCATGTGTGTGTGTGTCTGTGTGTGCATAAAATTTGTAGCATCATTAGGCTGCACCCCCGGCATCCGAAGATTCCACATACCACTAAAGTCAGACCCAAACCCAAAATAACATTTTGGCTTAAAGGCTTTTCAAATGAAAAGACTGACTCTGACTCCTCTCTGGATTCCTGTCCCAGCTAATGACCAGGGCCTAATCATTATGCCTAAAACCTAGATAACGATGCGGCAGAGTCGAGCGGAGTGGAGTCTCGAGTCGAGGCTCTCGAGTCTCGGAAATATTTTGACAGTTTCACGCTCATGCCGCGAGTGCTATACGGCTATATGATACTTTAATTATAGGCCAAAGTCTCTTCTTGCCTTTATTTTCCGTTTCTTTTGCCTTTTTAACAGAACAACCAAACGAATCAGGCAACGGCAACGGGCAGCGGGGCAACAAAGGGCCACAAAATATACTTATAAAAATGTATAATAAATAAGAGCTACACGAAAAAATCAACGCAAAAACATTTTGTTTTTCGAAAATTCTTACAACCAAAAAAAATGTATTTGAAAGAAATCTGTTTTTTTTTTCGTTTTCGTTTTCGTTTTTGTCTCGCAGAAATCTTTCAATTAAAATTTGCATAATTGCGGCAGCGAATGTATGAATTATGCGACGATTATTTTCGGCCGAACCCCCTCTGTCACCCCCTCAAAAAGTGTAGCTCATAAAATAAATTAAAAAATACAGCAACAAATATTGACAATATTATTAGTTGTCGAGATTTAACAACAAAAATGTTAAAGTACAAATAAATGAAGAGAAAAATGTACGTTTAAACAAATTGCAATGTCTTTATTATTTTATACGTCTCCTCCTCGTATTTACCCTCTTGCCCGATGATATCTCAGAAATTAAAGAGTATAGAGAAGAATAGGGCGATGCTCTTATCTCTCAAATTAGCAGCCGAATGGCTCTGCTTATCGCTTCGATCACGATCTCTCATCGGAGAAGCCTCGAGAGCCATTAGTAAATATCATATTTTTATGTTCGCATCCCGTACGACGCTTTCTAAAGCTAATTTAGAAATAACTGTCACACTATTTCGGTGCTTCGTTGGGGGTTTATTTTACAACAGCCCTATAGTGGGGACTCTCTCTCTCCCTCTCTGTCTCTGTCTCTTTTGGGGGGAAATTTATGATCCCTCTATAACTCGTAATTCTCGTAAACAGAAAAAGAGTCTCCCCGTCTCGGGTTACACATAAAAATGGTGGAGTGGAGAAAATGTTTGTATGAAATTATGATTTCTCGTTACTAATTTCCCTTGTTAATAAAAATATTTTTAATGTCGTATATAAAGATTGGATTTTGGCTTAACCCATGGCTGCCACAGATACTGTCACTAAACCGATGACAGGTCAAAACCAAAACAAGAAAATGATTATGAAACTTCGACAGAAAAATATAGAAATTTGTAGAACTCTTCCAAAGGAAGGAACCATAGCTGGAGCCTGGAGCCTATAGAAATTTGTAGAACTCTTCCAAAGGAAGATTGCATAGCTGGAACCTGAAGAATGGCTTCAGTTTCAGAGGCTAAAAGGTACTTGGATTTATTTTGGTTTGTTAATGAAAATATTTTTAAAGACTGGAAAAACAAAAATACAAAAAATTACAAAATTTCAGTGGGTTCCTCTTGCAGTTTCATGAATTATAATTTTAGCTACAGCACAGATTAAATAGTGTTAAGAGTTATCTGCTCAGCTTGGTCTTTAATGGGTTAATCTGTGGGGCCGCCGTGTGTTGTTGTTGCTGGCCCCAAACGGCGGCTGCTGTTGGTGGTCTCCACTTTTATGGCAGAACGCCAGTTGCTGGTTGGTTTAGACGACAAGCAGTCCCAAGTCCCCCTCCCCCACACAACAACAACAACGGAACAACATTTGACGACTGACCACACCCCGCCTTATGCTAATTGCGAGGGAGATGGCAAAAGAGTGCAAAAGAGGGAGCAAGAGAGGGCCGCTCCGCGCCGCATAATCAGGCAGTAGCGGCAGCGGGCAGCGGGCAGGGGCAGGGGCAGGCAGGGCAGTTTTTGTGTCGTTGATAAACTAATTTGTTTGATGTCTCGTCTGAATTGCATACATGGCCCATTGTCGTTGTCGGGTGTCATTGTTATGTAGAGCAAACATTTCAGAGATGAGCAGACGGACAGACAGACAGACAGACAGACGGACAGTCGAATGGACAGACAGACAGACAGACGTACAGACAGACCAAAAAGAGTGTTGTATTTCTGGCCAAAATGAGCCACTAAAATATTGTATGAAATTGACCAAAAATGACAGACAAATTGGCTTTTATCGTCCGCTCCTCCGTGGGGCTTTGTGTGGCTTTTACTCGTATTAGTAGTTTGTGAATAATTTAACCATCTAAAGTGGAGCTAATGGTGTTAGTTGTCGTGTTTCATGTGTCTATTTATTAGCACCGCCTTTGTCTAAACATACGGTGTTGCTGTGTGTGTGTTGTGTATCTGTATGCTGTGTATCTGTATGCTGTCCATTCGAATGGCCGGCCAAATGGGTTCAATCAGCATCCATTTTCAACCGCTTGCCACTTGCCGGCTGACAAATTTCATATTTATGCTAATGTAATGTCTGGTGTATCAAAAATCAAACCAAAAAACCACTCATTGGCCTCCCCATCTGCCCTCTCTATTTCGAAAATTCATATATTCATTTGGTCTGCAATACGAAAATATATATTTCATTTATTTATGATTACCTGCGGTGCAGCACCATATCTATAAAGTTGGATAAATTATATATCCGGTGGGCATCAATGTACATATATACAGAGGCTAAAACATCGAATTGTATACCGGCGAGATCGGAAATCGTAATACAATCCACGTGGATGAATATATTTCTACGAAGATTGGTTTACTTTCGAGGCTCGGTCAGCCCTAAAAGTTGGTACCATTTGACATTCAAACGAATGATAAAATATTGGCTCTGGCTCTGGCTCTGATTCCTATTTATAAGGTGGAGGGAGTCTCACCAATTTACTAAACACCAATCAAGTTTTGCTCTTCATGCGACTTATCTGCCGTACATTTCCGATGTTTAATGACCGTTTCTGAGCTTTTATGTTTCCGTTGCGCTCGATGTCGATGGAATATCTTATAGATAGTACGAGCATATAGCCAAAATGTCTGTTGGACATGTGTTTCCCGTCGATTGGAGTCTCGCAGTTCATGTGTTTACATCAGATGTGGGCCTCCGTTCATGTTTTTCCCTCAGATTGGAGCATTTGTTTATGGGTTTTTCTACTGGTTATGTCAGTGTGTTTCCCTTCGATTGGAGACGACGCTCTGCTCATCAAATGTCATTAATGACAACGTTTTTATCACTCCCTAAACCTAAAACCGGGTGCTCCCTTTTGGCATCTTTTGCTGCTTGATTTTGATTGTGTCTCCCGATAAAAAGAGCAGCCGAAACCGAAGCCCCCAATTAACGAATGAATCTATGCAAATGAGGAAGGAATCACATCACCCCTCCACCACACCCCCTCGGACAAAATACACCCCACTAAAGACTAAAGTGAACCTAAAATGTGGCCTAAGTTTTTACTGCACCCAAAATGTAGATAGCTTTTTTTTTACTGCTCCATTTTTAATAAGTTTTCAATTTGATTATAGTTTTTGTTTCTGTTTCACTCCCCAGAGATTGAGTCATAAAATTGGTTGGTTGAACGGTTTAATTAACTGTATTTATACATGTATATTTTGGGGGGATTTGGGGGGATTTTGTGGGGTCTGGTGTGGTTTTTGGGGATGGGTGGGATTCTAGTTTTCGATTGGGATTGGGATGGGCCGACACCCAATTAAGCAGTCGCTGGCTTTATCTATCGATCTATACTACAAAATTTTAGACTTTTAATGGCATTTATCAAAATGGTAACTGTTGCAGCAACAGCAACAGCAACAGCCACAGCAACAAAATACATAAAATACTTTTAAGCAAATATATCAATTTTTGGTTTTGTTTCTCCATCTGCAGCCACACAACAATTAATGTTTATTTGTATTTTTACGAGTTGTTTGGACAGGGCGGAGGGAGATGAGTGTGGGAAATTTGGGCGCCGCCATCGAACACAAAAAAGGCAAAGTTAATAAATATTCATCAAAAACGGTTAATCAACATTGATTTCGAAAGGATATAGGACATTGGAAGGTGCCCCCGTTGCCTGATATGAGAGCGAGTGTGAGTGAGAGTGTGTGTGAAGTGTGTGTCAGAGGCAGGGGCAGTGCCAGTGCCAGGAGTGGTTAGCGAAGGGCGGGTGGACCGTGGAGGAGAGGGTACGTTGAGACGAAGAAAAAGAGTTCCCACAATGAAGAAGCGCGCGACGACTGCTGCCTGGCCTGGCACTTGTGATTTCTACGAATGTTAACAACAACAACAACAACATAAACAAAAAGAACAACAAAAATCGCAGCAGCAGTGTGTGGTACTATGGGATCAATAATGTAAGTTGTGGCTTAAATTTAAAGATGGCTGCGTGAAATTTGATTTGTGGGTGTATTTTATTGATCTGAAATTTCGATTTAAATTTCAAATTTGGACTCTAAATGATTATACGATAATTTTGTTTGCCTCAAGTCATTCAAGCCACATGATGGGTTATTACTTCTATAAATTATATAGAATCTATCGAAGGATATAGAAGAGCAAATAGCCGATCTGGAATTCCATTGCTTTTCATTTAGATTGACTTTACTTGGGACTTCTACAATTATTTTTAGCAAAGGTCTCCATTTGATACCAGCCTAAGATTTCGTGTGAATTGCAGGCTTACATAGATCAGATATTTATCATCTAAGCGCTCTGAAATTTGCTCCTTAAGGCAACCATAAGAAAATCCGTTTTCTGCTTAGATTTTCAATTAAGCGAAACCCTTTCACATCCCATAGTAACCCCGCACTGTGGGCTTCTACTGCTTTCAGGCTTCTTCTTGTTGTTGTGACATTGAGGGCGAATGCGTTTGGCGGGTAAACGATGTCTTGAAACGAACGAACGAACCGTCGAAATCAGGTAAAAACAAAAGGTTAACACACAAAAAGAACAAACAACGATTTCGCTTTTGGCCTGAAAGTCAGAGACAGAGACACAGAGAGAGACAGTGAGAGAGTGAGAGCGAGAGAGAAGGGGAAGAGAGAACTACCGAAAAGCCGAAACACCATCATCCATGAGCCATGGACACCAGGGGCGTAGGGCCCCCACATCCCGCAGTGAAACTCCTCCAACTTTTGAGGCAGCTACAGTCCGAGAGCAGAGCTCCTCCTCCACCTCCACCTCCACCACCATCGAGTGGTGTGTGGCGTGGCATGGAATGGTGGAGTGGAGTGGAGTGTGTGGTGTGGCCGCCGCAGCCGCAGAGCATTTTGTAACTCATGTGCGACATTAAGTGCTTTGACGACTGAAAAACAAAAGGGAAAAACTCTCTGAACTGAACTCAACTGAGCTGAGCTGAAAAAAGACTGAAAAACTGACCCGTAAGTCATCATAAATGCAAGTTTTATGGCAACAATGAAATGATGATGACGACGACGACGACGACGACGACGACGATGGAGGCCTAGAGCTTAGGCGGAGGTCGTTGTAGCGGTGGGGTAGGGGGTTGGTGGCTGGTGGATGGTGGATGGGGGATGGGGGAGGCATCTTACCTACCGCGGACAACGCAACTTCTACGAAATTCACATCAAGAGCGAAGCGCTCCGACTTCAGCTGTGATTCCACACATCCATTGCCACAGTTTGATTCCCTCTCTTTATAGAGCTCCGCTGCTCCTCCTCGTCTTCTCGTAGTCTCCGCATTTTGTAGATTTATCTATTCGCAGGAAATGCTACAAATTCTCTTTAGATTTTCGATGATTTCTTGCAACGCCAACGCCAACGCCAAGCGCAAGAGAGTGAGAGGGAGGGAGCGTGAGAGCAGCGACCGACTGATGCAAGGATTTTTGTGTTTATATTTGATTATGCGATTGATTTCTTTGCTGTCAATCAAAGAGAAAGAAAGAGAGCGAGAGAGAGAGAGAGAGAGAGTCGAGCCGTTTAGGCCGATTTGCCATATTAAGGCGCCTTCTTTTTCTGTGTTTTTTGATCGCTTGTTAAGCAATTATTGGCACTGGCTTTGGCTCTGGCACTGGCACTGGGCACTGGCTTTGGCTCTGGCAGAACGAAGGATGATTGAAGATAGAAGATCTCTCTATACCATTCCTTTGTGGAAAGATGATTCTCTTTGGTGTCTTGTTAGTGTCGTCTCCCCATGACTGCTGCTGCCTGCAGATGACTCGCAATGATGATGAATTGTGTGAATTTAGCACATTAGTTGGACACAACGAGAGTCGCCAGCGAGCAGAGCAGGCTGCAGGCTGCAGGTTGCTGGTTGCAGGTTGCTGGTTCCTGTCTCTGTGCCTCGTTTGTGTGGCATGGCTGCAGCAAAAGGTGGGCAGCAACTAGATCGATCGATCGCTGGAGCTGCCCAGCAGTCCAGAAGAGCTTCTTAGTCCTGCATTTCATTGTGGAGAGTTGTAATTGCAATTGATCTTTGATAATAACGCTGGGGGGGAGGGATGGGGATGCTGTTGGGAGTCGCCTGCTCCTGCTGGTGCAGTGGCTGCTGGTCGTTTGTTCATTTCAATTGTTGCACTTGACATTGGGACAAGCAGCAGGCATGTACCATAAACGTGCCTCAATGTGGCAGCCAGCCTCCTCATTTTCCATTGATCCACTGATCATTGATCATCCTTTTGAGACTTGCAGTGCAGTGCAGTGCAGTGCAGTGAAGTCCAGTCCAGTCCAGTCCAGTGGGCGTCTTCTCTGTTTCTGTGAAGTTGGTCCGATGCTTGCCTCCGTTTAATTGATATACAGGCAGCAGAGTCAGAGGCAGAGGCAGAGTCCCAGTCCGAGTACCTGGGATCTACAGCTTCGACTATGTACCTTCTCTTCTCTTCATTGCCTCGATCCCTGAGCAAAATTCACACAAGAGTTCATTAGAGTTGACGCTTGCCTTAAAACTGACACACGTTACATTTTACCAGCCTTCAATCGGATTCGCGGCAGTCGGCGGAGTCGTGGAATTGGGTCCCTAGTGCAATTTAGTGGCCGGCTAATAAGCAGCCGAGATGTCGCTTCGATTCAACTCAAGTCTTGCGGGCTCCCATTCGACATTTAAAAGTCGGTGGCTGCCTCAATCTGCTGACTGCCTCTAATCATTCAAAATTCAACACAGGCAACCCGACTCGACTCGACTCTGCCACAGACACAGACACAGGCACAGAGACTGAAGGCAGACCAAACTGACTCTCTGCCTCACTGCCTCTCAGAAACTCTGACTCCGACTCCCGACTCCGACTCCCGACTCCCGACTCCGTTCAATTTCAAAGCCTCAAATTGTCATCATTAGGAAAAAGGCAATCGGTTGCCGCTGCTGCTGCTGCCGCTCTATTGGCGGGGCACACAGTCTCTCTCTCTCTATCTCTCTCTGCCTAAATTTGATTTCTTCCTGCTCCTTTGTGCAACAGCAGCGCCATTTCCAGTGGCTCACTGTGTGCTCTTTTGTGTGCCCCATCAAACGCCGGGCGACAGTTTGTCAGATTATTATCAGATTGCACTGGCTCACTTTTGACTTTTTGATGCCGGCATTAAAAGCAGGCAGCAGAAGCTGAAGGCGCACCACAATCTAGGAGGAGTAGCCATGGACAGTGGGCATGCCACCGCTGAAAAGGGATCCAAGAAGTGACCCAATTCCAAGCTCGAATGGAGAGACGCCCATGCCCATGCCCATGCCCACACCAGGCCACGCCACGCCACGCCATTCCCGTGCGCCACAATGTCGCCCGATCGCCCAGTTGCCTGGGGTTCGACTGTCGCCGAAGCGATTGTTCGGTTTTGCTCCCGCGCATGCGCCTGCCGGAGCAGCGGCTCTCTTCAAACGAAATCACATCGAATGTCGTCGCATGCGCGTGATCAACGTTGTTGATCTCTGCCTGTACCTCTCTCTACCTGTAGCAGCGCTCCCTCTCCCTCGCTCGCTCACTATCTCTCGCTCGCCTCCTTTCACCTCCCTCTGCTGTGGCTTGATGTCGTTTTTGGGTGCAACTCCAATCGGAGTCCCATTCCCATTCCCAGATCCCGCTTTCGTTTTAGGGCTTTCAATACTACATACAACCATTTTTATGGGATCTCTTTGTTGACTCTTGTGTCAAATACCCTATCGATGAACCATTCAATGGGTGGGTGAGCCACCGAGCCACCGATCCACCTACCCCTGCCCCTTGCATCCATAGAGTGTTTGCTGAATTTCCGGGGCGAAAGCGGAGAGGAGAGAGAGAGAGAGAGCTGTGCTCCAACAGTAACCATGCTGAAAGGAATTCCTTAGTTTTAAGCACCAGCTGAATAACCAACCCATCGGAGCTGGGAAAGCACACCTGTTAGAGCTGTGACACTTCGAAGTTGATCTTTCTGCGGCTTTTAGTTGCCATACAGAGACGAAACACTTAATTTTAAACATAACTGAGATATCACACACGCAAAAGCTATGAAACTTGGTAATGGCAGTTCCAGAGTCATGTATTTGCTGTACAGAATAATGCCACCTGCAAATTAGGGCTGTAGAGGATCTCCTAACTAACCGAACTTTAAAACCGTGAAAGCTGCGGCTATGAAATTTCATATTTGGGATTCTTTATCCACTTGATGCAAGTTCACTTACTAAATTTCCCTTGGAAAGAGTATTTGCTATTCGAACAGCTTTCGAAATGGAATTTTCGATTTCTGTTCTGTTTCTTTTTTTTCTCGACTTTTACGAGCTTTTTTCAAGTGAATTTCAGCGCCTGATGCGATGAGACAATGGTCGAGATTTTTCGGTTTCTGTTTCTGCTTTATGTGGGTGGCTTCTGTCCACTGTCTGCTGTCTCTCTGTCTCTCTGTATGGCGGCGACGGCGGCATCTCTTTCGTATGTTTTTGAGCTGGAAGTTAGCTGGAAGTCTTGACCCTTCCTCTTCCTTTCCCTATCTTCCCCTGCCACCAGCCCCCGCCCCATGGAGGAGCATGAGAATCGTTAAATTAAATCGCAGTCGTTTATGAGGCTGGTTTTCCTTTTGGGCGCCTTCTTTCGACCTCTTTTGGGCCTCAAATTTGTCAACGTTATAGTTAGTATATATCTTGTTGTTGCTGCCACATTGCCCGTTGCCCATTGCCCTTGCCCCTGCCTCTGCCAGCTGCTGCTCTGCTGCTGCTGCTAGTGCCTCTGTTTGCTGCCTCATAAAATACTTATGTTTTAAGAATTTTACGACGCCGCCAGCGTCTTGTGTGTTTTTCTTGTACTTTACCTTTTTTTTCTTACCTTTTCCTTTTTTTTTTTTTTTTTTTGTGGTTTTTTAGTGAAACTGAAAATCTGACGACATTGCCACCGGTTTTTTTGTGTGTCGCAGAAAGAGAGGAAGGAAGGGAGAGAGAGAGAGAGAGAGAGAGAGAGAGAGAGATACTTTTATGCCTACTTGCCACCGATCATCATCAGAGGTTCGGCTTCCGCTCTTGATTTTCCCTTTTTTTTCGAATTTTTTAATTAAAATTTCATATGAAACGAAATGCCTTCGCCTCGCACTTAGCACTTGTCTAAAGGCGAGCGAGCGAAGACTTTCCAAAGGCCGCTCCTGGCTGGCACACACTACTCCCTCGTACTCCCTGATGATCGCTGATCGGAGTACTACTCCTTCCTCACGTCTCCCTGGTGGAACAATGGCGGTGGCAGGGCTTTGATCTTCGGTAGCCGGGCCAACGCCACCGCGCCACCACCAACCAACAAGAGGCAGTGGCAGTGGCCAAGGCAAAGGCAGAACGAGAGAGTCAGACGCAGAGTCAGAGCCACCATCCAGACCAAAAATCCACAAAAGGTTTATTATTTATTGTTGGCCAAAGAAGAGCGAAGAACGAAGAGCCGAGCCAGAAGGTAGAAAAGAAGGAGGGATCGACAAGTGCAGCCCCAGTGATGCTGTTGCTGTTGCTGGTGCTGCTGTTGCATGCAGCTGCAAGTTGCACCACGAGCCATGCCACGGAGTCATGGACATGGATTCGTGGCCATGGCTACTGTAAACTGAACCCAAAAGAAGGAGCGAAATCTCGGCGTGCACTCGATCGTAACTGCAACAAACACACAGGTGGAAGAGTGGTGGAGTGGTGGAGTGGCGGAGTGGCAGTGGGGCAGGGAGTGAGGGGAGTGCCAGAAGAAGAGCAGAGAGGGGCTGGCATTGGACAAAACGTTTTACAAAACGTTCGACGTTCAAATAAATGCACTCAAAAATGCCAAAATGCCCGCAAACAAAATAAATAAAAATGTTATTGATATTTAGCGAGTGGCTGTGGCAAGAGTCTCCGTCTCCCCTTTGAGGCAGCGGCAGCAGCAGCAGCAGCAGCAGCAGCAACAGCTACAGCAGCAGCAGCGCGTGCTGCATCCTGCATCCACGACACTTGCGGCCAGTTGTGGCAACTCTTTTCTGTTTTTGTTTTCTGTTTTTGTTTTGTTTTTATGGCGCCCGATCCCATGGACTTTTACCCGCTTCGCAAATCCAAAGCCGCCTCTTGTCCATTGATTTGCTAGATAAACACGACTCCGAAACATACTTAGCTTTTGTGTTTTGTGCGGAATTCAGGTAGTAATTCCCATTTTAATGCTGCCTCTTGCCTCTTGCTGTTGCTGCTGCTGTTGCTCCTGTTGCTGCTGCTGTTGCTGCCTCTGTTCCCATCTCTAATCAATTCGTAGGTCGCCCCGAGGCTCCCAGGAAGCTGCAGTAGAATCCAAGAGAGTGGTTTATGTGATTTATGTGCGGTATTTAGTGGCGATTTTGTAGCAATTATTGCTTCATTAAACTCACAAAAGGTGAAAGTCCAGTCCAGTCCGTGCTCCTCTGCCGGGGAGTGTAATATTTATGTAGATTCCTTAAGATGCGCTGAAGTTTAAGTCACTAATTAAGTCATTCGCTCGCCTTTATAGGCGAAATTAGGCAGCTTTCACACGCACCTGCCTCACGCACGCGGGGCTGACTGTGCCTCTGTGTGGCTGTGTGTCTGTGTGAGTGGTAATTGCATGGAGAGCTTTCGAAGCTCACGCATACTCAGACAGAAGGCGCGCCATATCGAGAGGCTGGTGGCAGCCACTATCTTGTCATCTATAGAATTTCCAAGGAACTCTCCTAGCGATGGCGATGTCTGTGGCTGTTGCTGTGGCTGTTGCTGTGGCTGTGGCTCTTCCTACCTCTTGAAATGCACAACATGCGCCAGTCAACAAATTTGCAGCAACATCAACGCCATCTACGGTGGGTGTTGCCGCCTCATAAACATCTATCATCGCACAAAAGAGCATCACGATCTCCACAGCGGAAGCAGAGAGCTGGCGTGGGGAGAGCCATCAGAGCTGCGACTTAGAGAGAGAGAGAGATGTGAGAGTGCGTGGAGGGGAGAGGAGAGCTGAGGGCCGCCTTAACTGTCAACGACGATTAAATAAACATTTGCATAAATTAGCCAACGATTCCCCCCTCAGCCAACTCTGTTATATTTCGTGTATTCTGCTGCGATCTCCCGATGCGAGGTGAAAATTAAAGAGCACCAAAGAAAAGAAATCAACAACAAAAATCACAAGCCAAATGGAATGGAAGGGAATTGGGTAGGGTGGGGGGGACTAAAGGTCTGGCTTTGGGCCTCCAAATCAAATCAACTGAAATGAAATGAAATGAAATGCCGTAAGAAATGTTTCTCTGCCTTCAACTCTTTTTGTTGTTGTTGTTGCTTTTTTGTTGGGTGCTTTTGTTCTTTTGTTGTTGGGGAGCCTCGGCAGCAGCCAGCAGCGGCTGTCACATAATTCCGCTATAAATTCTTATTCACTTTTGTGGATTCGGACTAGCTGTTGATTTCAACACCTTAGATAAGCGAAGGAAGGGCCAGCAGACAGCGGATAGCTGTGTGAGGAGGAGAGCGTGTCCCCCCTGCCCTGTGGCCTGCCCTACCATCATCACCCCCGCGTCGTGCGTCTCGCGGAGTGCGGCCTACTCCTACGCCTGCGCCCTCGCCCTCGTCATCGTCATCGCCTTCGCATATAAACTGCTTGTAATACGCGGCTATTAATTTAAAATTACAGTTTTACAAGAGCCCAAGGCATTGAAGAACGAACAAACGAACGAGCGAACGAACGTAGGGGCAGAATGGGACAGGGAGAAACGAAAAACACACAAAAAACTTAGGGAAGCGAACAAAAATAGTGGTGACGAGACGAAGATCAGATGCTCTATGGGAGTGGAGAAAGGTTTCTGGGGATAGTTTACTTTTACGATTTGACAATGGAAATCGAATGGAACTATGAATTCCATTGTGGAGTATGCTGTGAAAGTATTGGCAGTAAATGGCAGTAATAATTTATAACATTAATAGAGAGAATATAGCTAAAGGAGCGCTGAATGGTGTGTAGTTAGCAGACTGTGGAAATCCTGACAGAAGCTAGAAAGCAAAGGAATTCCTACTTTGAGGATGATTTCAATATCAGAGTCAACAAATCGTGAATCTAAAAGGAATCAATGCAAAATTGGTGCAGGAAAAGTTCAATAAATAATCCTAAATACGACAGCTACTATCCTCCAAAGCAATTTCCAAGGGCAGAGCACACTGTTATGCTGCCAATTCGTGCTACCCTCAAAGGCAGTGTATAAATAAAGAGAATTAATGGCTTACGCACAGATTTACAAGGCCCCGGGAATCGATATGCATAAATGCATGGAACGGACTGGAGGAGAATGGACTGTGGATTGGTACGTAGGGGGGGGGACGGCAGGCCAGGCAGCGGAGCGGAGCGGAGCGGCTGAGGCATAAAAGAGCCACAGCCTCCGACGATCTCTCGGCCACTTAGATGTTTTGGCCGTGATAAGGCTGCGGCGGCACAGCGCCTTGGAGTGGAGGAGTGGCGGAGTGGCGGAGTGGAGGGAGAGTATCTCGTCGGAACAAAACACAGCAAAACATACGCTTAAAAATGCATTTACAGTTAAACTCAATCAATTTTCAATCGATTTTCATTCACAGAGCGACGGCAACGCTCTCCGAACCACTCCGCTCCGATCCGATCCGCTGCGATGTCAACGATGGGCTCTAATTTATGGGCGGACATAAAAACGGGCATAAAGATTGCCTCTCCTTATCGGATAGACGGACACACGCACACATTAGGAGAGTCCTTTGGCTGCTAAACGTCCATTAGGAGAGTCTCAAGAGGAAGGCTCTTCCTGTGTCTCCTGTGTGGCATGCAGCATCTACCTGTTGTGTGCGTGGGAATAGGCAGCGGCAACAGTAGCAGGTGTGTGTGTTGCGTATGTGCCTCCCCTTCATTTTGAGCGACAATTAAACGGGGCATTGTATCGGGATCTATCAATGCGGATGCCACAAAGCAGGCAGCATCGATAACCTCTTGAGTCAATTGGCCAATTGGCTGCTGAATTGGCTGCCAATTGCCTCCCGATACCGACCTTCTCTCTCATTGTGAAAAGAATCCCAAAGTGTAATTTGAAGTTGGTTTTGAGCCACGCACTTGCAGCAGTCGGCGGCTGCTTCAGAGGATCTGAACTGGCAAAGGCATTTCAATTGGCCTTTCGTTCTATGAAATTAGCACCTGTCTCCACGTCTGGCTGACTGTGCCCCAATCCATGCTGAAAATTCCGCAAGATCATTTATGCTACGAGTGAAGAGAGAAAGAGAATTCGTTGTGCTGCGAAGAGCGTTCGCTAATAGAGCAATAGCATCGATGATCCACTGCATCCAAAGAGAAAGAGAGAGAGAGATCTCCTGCCTGCTGCCAACGCTCCACTGATCTCTGCTGCTGCTGTGCTGCTGTTGCATTGTTCGCATGTAATAACTCCTTCAATCGATCGGTAGATCAATTGCCGCCGCCTATCAACGCCGCCACCACCACTGCTGTGGCATGAAAATTGCATGCTTTCTATTTCAGATGAAAATCAAAGCTACTCGGACAATGGATACGCGCGGAGAACCAGAGAGACGGAGAACCAGCGATCTCCACTCCATTGTTCTCCTGACGAACTTTCGCAAAAAGTTGCAGGCAGCAGCAGCAGGCAGCAGCAGCAGCAGTGCCTTTGTTGCAATATTATTAACAGCAAGAGGCACAGCCACAGCCACAGCCAGAGCCACAGCCAGCGCTATACTCGTAGCTATAGCAGTTCGCTTTTGAGCTCTCAATCTCGCGAGCATTACAATTTTCACAATCTTGCAGCAGCGATTGGACATGCAAGTTGCATAAGCCAGGGGCATGCCTCTGCCTCTCTGGCAGTGCAACACTCGCATGAGAAGATTTGAATCAAAGTTGTGCAGCCCAGGCAGGCTCTGGCTCTGGCTCTGACTCTGTGCTAAAGTTCGAATCTCTCGCTCGATATTCGAGTCTGATCTTTGCCGCCATTCAAGGTGTCTGTCTGTGCCTCTGAATCGGAGTCTCACTTCTGCCTCTGCCACTGCCACTGACTCTGCTGCAGGAGGTGATCGGAGATCTCTACATTTGTGGGGGGGCAGGCATTAAGACAATTTATAGCCGCTAATGTGCCAACCGATCCCTGGCGTAGCAGACTCTTCGGGGCAGCAGCTTCCGTTCCGTATCATTTGTCTATTTAGTTGCGGCATTGCCTTGCGCTTTTCCGATTAACTTTTTGTTGAACTTCATTACCGAATGCAAGGCGCAAAAATGCAATAAACAAAAGAGAGAGAGAGAGTAACACACAGAGAGGGAGGTATGCGTTGGGGGCAGCAGCAGAACGGGGGCCCATCCATATGGGTAGATAGGTAGATATCGGCCTTCGTAATGATTAAAAATCGTGCACTGTAACCAATCGAAAACAATATTCCGCTTACAAATTGCCACACCACAGAGTGCCACACAGTGCCACAGAATAGGACGAGGGGGAGCAACCTGCACCTGCACCATTGGCTACCGCTTCTTGATGAAGTTTCCCACCGGCTGCCAGAAGGGTAATCAAGGTAGCAGGCAGCATGCAGCAGGCAGCAACAAAATGGGGCACACACTCACACGTGCATTCTATCCTATCCGATGATTGCGATATTAATTCTGCAAATGTGGAAGGGCCATCCATTCGATGGGAAGTTAATCAGCGGATCAGTGGCTGAGTGGATCAGTGGCTGAGTGCGCCGGGGAATCCCTTCTTCGGATTACTTTTCATCCGTTTCTGATATCATATTTTCAATTTTGTTCATTAATTTGTAATAAGTGTGTGTGAAAGATGGAGAAGAGGCCTCTGGAAGGGAAGAAACACCAATGCAAGGGAAGAAAGATTTCATCAAGGGAACGATTCTCCTGTGGCAGGGGAAGGGTTCCCCAGTCAGGGCAGGCTGATCTCTGGTAAGAGATCTTATGAAAAAAGAGCTTAATTAATCTTTGGCATAAAGATTAAAACTTTCTCCGGAAGGGAAGGGAAGGGATATCCTGGAAGGGATATCTTTGTATCCCTTTTCTGTTAAAAATGTTTTATAATTTCTTGTATAAATTTCTTTTGAAACTCAAGCAAATGCATCTAACAATTTCTTCCTTTCTTTTCTTTACAATGGTATGTTTTAGTACAAATCTATCAACAATTGCATGAATTTTGGGTACGTATTTCCATAGATCTTTGCCATGCCTTTAGAATCGTTTGAAAATCGTTATGATCTCGCCCTATACAGAGCGCCCTATACCTCTATATATCTAGTCAAAGTTGCTCCCCTGTAAAGTCTATGACTAATGATTGAATCTCTCTCTCGTCTAATTTTTGTCCATTATTTGACGTCACCTTCCGTGCACATTTTCGGCTAATTTTGCGCTGATTTTGATTGCCATTTCCCAGCACAGATGAAATAAAATGCTGTTCCAATTGTCGTATGCAATTCTGCAAATGTTTTCGCCGTTGCCATATTTTAGCAAATAAATATATCTGTGGCATATGCATCACATGCATTTGTATCTGTATCTGTATCTGTATCTATGGCATTCATGCATGCCTATATGCATCTGCATCTCCGTTTTAGTGTCGCATTGCCATTAATTTCGCTTACAATATTAATTACCATCAAATTTCTCATGCCCCGTCATGATTTGTGGCAAAGCGGTCGGCGTAAATGTGTGGCACAAAATTGTGATTTTTGTGGGTCCCCCTGTCCCCTGTGGCACTAGACTATGTATATGCAACCCACTCTTTCCACTCTCTCTCACTCTCTCTCTCTCTCTCTCTCTCTCTCTCTGTGTCATCCTTGGGACAGGCGTTGCTCTGTTGACGTGTTGCAGTTGTTGTTGCCACTGCCACTGCTGGCATTAAATTAGTTGTTGGCAGAGCCAGAGACTGTGGCATGCCCCTGCCCAGCACCACTGCTCTCGCGGCTGCTGCTCCATCAACCGCCTAACGATGCACTCAATTACAGAGACCAAAGCGGTGACATCGAATAAATTATAGCCTCACTCGCGAGAGTCTCTGGCTTTTGTTTGCACCCCCCGCTACACCCTACCCGCTGCTATCTATACAGCCAGATATTCGGGTATATGCATATATACTGGGGTAATCGCAGATGTTGATTCCATTAAGAATTTGGCCAGTTTTGGGCGACAAATTGCGATCGCAACAGCCACACACCCAGACCCCAGAGCCCAGACCCCAGACCCCAGACCTGTCTCTCGCATTTAAAGTTTGTGGTGTGCTGTCCGCTGTCTGCTGTCCGCTGTCTGTGTGTGGCACGTAGCACGTGTGTGGGTTCCAGTGGCCACTTGCATACGGCATGCCTCATTAGCCATTGGCTTCGACCAAAAATTATTATGCAATTAGCCAAAAGCCAAAAGGCCTGACCCACATCCAAAGACTCTGCGCGACTCTTATCATTCGCATATATGCATTCATGTTTGCCCCCCATTTAGGGGGGATTTCTTGTGGCTTATGGAACGTGTGTGCTGCTGCGCTTTGGGGCAGGAAGTGGTGGCTACCCTGGGGTGTGAGGTATGAGGAAATCTCTGGTTAATGTTGCAACCTCGGAACCACGGAATGCCATGACTATTTCCATTTCGGGCAGACATGTTTGAGGCTCTCATTCGATTCAATTAGCATTCAATTTTCGGCTATGTGATTCTGCTGTGATTATGTCTGATTATTCGGAGATGATAACCATTATGCGGGCATGCGATGCCAATAATTCCTAGTATTTTTTTGACACCTTCGCCCACACCTCAAAGAATCAAAACCGTGTTTTTTTCACACCTTTTAGCAGGTTTATCACGTATCGCAGTCAGTCCGGCTAACGAATATTGGCTAACGCTTTCACTTGCCTTTTCGATTGCCCAAATTCGGTTGCCAAAAAAAAAACAGAGGTGGAAAGGGGGAAGTGGGTGTGGGTGTGGGTGGGGTTCATTATCAATTGCGTGACAGTGCGAGCCATTAAATTATGACACTCTTGAGGCGGCGCCTACTTTGAGTTTGTTGACTGGCAACTGCCCCACAAAAAACAAAGAAAAAACCTTTACATAATGAGGGAATGAGGGAATGACCGAAGGAAGAAGACCTCTCCAATGTGACGCCACGCCAACGAATGCCTCTGATTGAGGCAAATGATTGACATTCCATTCACGTTCTACCATTGACTGGGACTGGGTCAACATTTTCGTTATTGTCGATGGGTAATTGGTTTTTGGTTTGGTTTCCATTTCGTTTGATTTTGATTTTGAATTTGAATTAACTTTCGGGGCGGATGGCAGAGACCTATAAAACGATTGTGGCTGCTTTGATTGAAGTACAGTCCATCAGCAGCAGTTCCACAGGCATCGACGCAGCGTCAACACTTTTGGATATCGAAACCCCTTCTTCAATCAAGCCAGGAATCTCTCAAAATGAAGGTAAATCTGTGGGAACTTTGGAGAGCTGTGACTCCCGATCTCTGATCTTCAATCTGCGGATTCCTCATCACTAATTAGCTCTCAGATTTCCGAGCTCTGATCCTCCATCCCTTATCAGGGATCCTTGATGTTAATTTCGCTTCTAACATTTCTTCCAACTCCAATCTCTTTTGCCTGGCAGTTCTTCATGTGCATTTTGGTAGCTGCCACAGTGGCCGTGGCACAGGCTGGTATCCTGCCCCACTTGGATCATCATTTGGAGCACCATTTGGAGCACGAGCTGCCCCACTTTACGGATGCCGAAGTACACCATTCGGAGGGCATCCATTTGGGGCACAGTGCGTCCATCATACACCACGATGATCACCATTTGGATGCGGTGCCACATCACTACAGCAGCAGCCACTATGAGGCAGTGCCGCATCTCTACAGCAGCAGCCACTACGAGACCGTGCCGCACTACAGCCACCACTACGAGCATCTGCACGCCGCACCCGTGGTGCACCATCACAGTCATGCCGCTGTGGTGCACTACAAGCCCCATTTGGATGTGCACAGCCATGCGAGTCTGTTGTCCTTTGCGAAGCATCAACTCCATGGAAAGTATGGAAAACTAAGGATCACAGAGACGCATTACTAAGAGAGAGAGGGAGACAGAGAGAGATTCCCCACCTGCCCCTGCCACTGCCACTGCCACTGCCCCCTTCTGTGGCATCATTCAGCGGAGCCTTCAACATCCGAGCAGACAATTTATCATCCGCTGATTCGCTCGTTCGCGTGGAGGAGCCCCACGAAAGTAATTTACTTGCAATTTAAAGATAAACAGGCGCGATAATGTCTACAAAGCATAAACGTGAGTTGACGCCTACAATCTGAGAGGGAGAGGGAGAATGGGGACGGGGAAGGGGACGGGGAAGGGGGCACGTTGCAAGAGGGGCAGCAGCAGCAGCAGCAGCCATGACCATACATCATCGCGATATCGCGGGGCCATAGCAGCAGCAGCCTACAAAAGAGAGTGAAGGTGTTGGCTGGTTGGCTGGCTGTGTGCCTCACGCCATTCCCATGCCACATGCACCGCACTCTGCTGCCACAAGAAGGAGGGGAATGGCAAGGGGAATGGGAATGGGAAGGGGCGAGTGAGTACTCGGTGCTGCCACAAGTAGGGGAATAAGAAGAACAATTGCAACTGCCGTGGCACGATGCAGCAGTTTCGAGTTGCAGTTTGCCGCAAAACGCAGTCGACCCTGACAAACGCTGAGGGCGTCGTGCAGCACACAGCACACAGCACACAACACACAACACACAGCCCTCATGTTGCATAGACTAGAGGCCAAAGCGCATGCGCAACACGTGGCAGCGGCGAGCGCTTCTTCTGCTTTGGCTTCTGCTTCTGCTTTTGCCAATTTTCCAGTCGTGCGGCGCTGCCACAACGCGTGCCGCGCTCATTTTCATTTTCATTGCTTGGAAAAACACTGTGAAAAAGAGGTGCAAAACCAGTAGGAAAAGGAGGGGAAATTAGCCAAAGGATTGAGGATCGGCTTTGGCCAAATATTCCAGCAAACTCTGGTGCCTCTTTCTGTGGCAAAGTCTGCAAAGTCGTGCCACACGAGAGCCCACAAAACTAAACCAAATGCGGCACGACTTGAGAGCGTCGTCGTGCGTTGAATGGGGCAACAATACGACGACTCTTTGTGGTGCTGGTGGTGCCTCAACACCTGCCAAAAGTTTATGAATTCAATGCATCATAGGCGAGGGGTACGCAGAGCAGGCCAGAGCTGGCTACGAGTACGAGTACGAGGGGGAGTGTGTGGGGGGGCTGTGTGTGGCAGAAAAAAGCTGTCAAAAAACGCTGATGCGTGAACACCCGCCGGAGCGGAGTGGAGTGGAGTGGCTCCGACTCTACGCGCTTCGATTGTGCCACAATGCTAATGGCAAAGGCACACACAAAATCTTTGGGTGGCGCAAGAAGAGAGGGGGAGGGAGAGATGGGGGAGAAGTGGCAGGCAGACAATGCCACAGTTTATATTGCCACAGTCCAGGCCTGCCACAGCACTGGTCATTAGCAGCATTGCAGCTGCAACACAGAGACAGACAGACGAGACACACACCGGCCGCTGCAATCGGGGACTTTGGTGTGTAAGTGAGGTAGCAGCCACAGCCACAGCAACAGCTCGGAGGAGACTCCAACTTCAATTTCAGAGATGGGAGATGGAGTCCAAGTCCAAGTCCGACTCCGACTCCGAGTCCGAGTCCCCAGTCCGTCGTCTGTTTGGCAGCGTAATTGTGTTAAAAATTACTCAGGCATCTTAATCACTTTGGTAAATATTTTGCCAACTCCAAAGGCAGTTGGCAGGCAGGCAGGCAGGCAGTCGGAGGCGGCGGCGGCGGCGGCAGCAGCAGCAGCAGTAGCAGAGGCCGAGCATGAGGAACGAACGAGGTTAATGCGCTGCAGCTGCAACACACAACAAAAGCGTCGCCAAAGAGGCAGCGCAGCGCAGACAGAGCAGCAAAATGTGTGGATAGAACTTTGGCTTTGGGGTGCCTCTCTTGCTGTGTGTGGTGTGTGTTTGTGTGTGTGTGGGTGTGCGTGTCTCATCTATAAGATGATTCCCCCCACTGCTACTCCTCCATCTACGCCTCTGCCTCCTCCAAAAAACATGTCTAAAAAACCAGAGCTGAGATTTTCATTCATGAAATTGCCACGATATTGGTTCGAGCCAGGAGAACAGGAGATGGTTAAGAGAGCGACAGGGGCAGAGATGATGATGGCCAACAGTTGAGAGGAGGGTGGTGGGTGTTGTGTAGTGGGCAGGGGGGAGGCCAAGAGGCAACATTGATTGCATGTTCGAAAGCAGTTCATTTTCAACAGCATCCCAAGGATCAAATGCATTAAATACGAGAAGGCCAACGAGGAGACCCAACAGCCAACAGCCAGAGGACGCTGCAGGGGCAACGACAGAGCTGGGGCATGTGGCAGGGGATCCATCGGATGTGGCAACAAGAAAAAGAAGAATGGAAGTCCAAGTCAAAGCTCTTAGATACCCTAAAGAATTCCCCAAAATACATCAAGATACCTCAATGATAATTTCTAAATAGAAATATATCATTCTCTGGAAATTCTCTAGCTATAGTATTTCGATCTTTGGCTTGTAATAAATGTAGAAAGAAATACAGAAATTTTTTACATTTTCTTCTGATTTCCTTGAATTTTGAACAAAGTTTCATTAAAACAAAGAAATTGCCAGTTTTCGGATGGAATTTCTTTAAAAGCCGTGTAGGGAAAACCCTACAGTTATTCCACTAGAGAGCTATAGCATATACATTCACAGCTATTCGATTTTAATAGGGTACAAAGTAAAGCACTAAAAAAAATCTATGGAAATTAATAGCACAAAATAAAGATGAATGACTGAATAATACGGAAAATGAGAGACAAGTTTGCATGGAACTCTCATTTTCTGGTGTTTAAAATACCCTCGTTACCGCCTTTAAAAGGGTATCAAAATCTACTTACGTGCCACAGTTTGTTGCCTTTATCAGAGTTGCTCATCTGGCGTCCATCGTCTGTCCCATGTCCTCCTGCTGCTCCGTCCAGCAGTCAGTCCCGCCGTCCGCTGCTGTCTTCGGTCCTCTGTCTTGCGTCCACTGCCACAAGCACTGTGCTGCATCCACATCCAGGGCGGGTGGCGCACCTGCGGCAAACTGCTTTGCAATTATGAGATTTTTTTCTGCGTCGGCAGCGGCAGCGGCAGTGGCTGCTGGTGCTGGAGGAGGCAGGAGTTATGCTAAATAAAACAGGAGCGGATCTGCAGTCCCTGCAGGAGAAGAGCAACGCGAAAAGGAAGCGGCGGCACAGCCCTGACTTCCAGTGGAAGAGGAAGAGGAAGGAGAGAAGGTAAAGAGGAGTCGATGATGTTGCTGGCAGCTTCTGTGGATGGGATGTGGATGCTACACTTTCTCCACCCGAGATGTGCTGTGCATCGGCATCATAATTTAGACTGCAATCATCATTATCGTGGGGGGGGAACAGGGGAGCAGCCGAGCAGGGCAGAGGAGCATTCTTTAAGGAAAACGCCCGCACGTAGAGGATGGGGATGGGCATGGGCATGGGCCTGGGTATGGGCGATGTGCCCCCAAACAGATGCCAAGGCAAACTGTCAGTCAGTCGAAAGGCAGCAGCCAAGCCATGCCAGGTCAGTGAGTCTATCATTCAGTCAGTCAGTCAGTCATTCATTCAGGCAGCAGCAGTCGGAACGTAGTGGATCGCCAAGTTGCCAGCAATTTGCTCAAATAAAAACGTAAAAAAAAAGAAGCAACAAAACAAAATGCAACCCAGGAAGCTGCCGCTGCCTGCCGCTGCCTGTTGCTGTTGCTGCTGCTGCGCATGCGTCTCTTGTGGCAGCATATAATTGTGAGGATCTGCCACACAGCTGTGGCTGCACAGTCTCGGACTTGGGACTCAATGTCCGGCGGCAATTGTAATTACCGCAGTTGCGCCTCCCGTTCCGTCGTCGTCGTCGTCCGTTGGGTAGGCCAACGCCTTCGCCCAGCAGATCCCCCAGAGGAGGAGGCATCCACTGGTGCAGGCGGCAGCCACTGGAAGGAGGAGTAGAGGCATCCACTCCAAAGGAGACAGTGGAAGCGCAGTAGCCTGGCATTTCAGTTACGCCTGCAGTTTGTTATTACGCGCATTACTCTCTCTCTCTTTCACCCTCTTTCACCCTCTCTCTCTCTCTATCTCTCTCTCCACCGCTCCACCTACCTTCTGGTGGCATCTTCTGGCCCTTTTGCCACACCCTACCTTACCTCTGATTGCGACCACTGGCGGGTAGGGCACCACTGAAGACATTTTACATTATCCGCGCATTCCAAAAAGCAGTCGCTCCTTCATTTCGTTTATTTATTTTGGTATTTTGTTGTGTTAGAAGAAAAAACTAATTAGAGACGAATCCTAATGGAAATACTCGTGTATTATTCATAATTTAGTTGGACTTTAAAGAGAGTTCTAAGAGTGTTTCATATCGTAATCATAAACAGCTAAGGATTGTCTGTGGAATGGAACTTAAATTAGGGCTTAAAACAAGCTTAAACTAGGGCTTAAACGAGGCTTAAACTTAGGGTTGAACCAAAGCGTTTTGTTCTTTTCAAATAGCACCACAAGAAAATATCGAAAAGTGGATTGGATTGCACCTTAAACGATGTGGGGGAAGAGTAAGGAATAGGGTAGGGGGCTTGGGTTCTTTGGGGATCATCGTTAGGGATGGGATCGTTCCCCTCATAAATTATATGGTAAATAGCATTTTGGAAGTGATTCGATTTTGTTTTCTCAACTAATATCACAATGTTGCTCACTGATTCTCTCGCTCACTTCTCTCTCTCTCTCTCTCTGTCTCTCTCATAGCATGGCTTTAATTTATTGGTAAAATTCTCTGTATTATTCTTCAATACTTCTTTAGATCTTTCCTCATATTATATATATTTTGATTCGAATTTCTTAAGATCTAAAAGGCAAAGAGTAAGCTAAGAAGTTCTGGAAAAGTCTTTTGATCAATCGATTAGCTATCGTTTAGTTATTGCTTTTAATTTACATAATTTTATTAGAGATTTTTTTTTATGTAGAAATTTTATTGCTATTAGATTTTTGGTTTGTTCCACTTTTAAAATTCGAAAAGCACTATGAAAATATGTCTGACAAAGCGATTTAAGTAAAAGTTTTCTTGATTTTTAGTTTAATTTTTTTCTTTTCGTCTTGTTAAAATTGATTCTTTTAGGAATGTTTTTTTTTTTTCTTTTTTCATTAGTAATTATCTTCGGTTGTTTCCTTGTTTTAAGGAAATTCCTTTTTTTTTTTGTTTCTATATTTTTTTAAGGAGTTTTTGTTTTTTTTTTGTATTTAGTTTGTAGGCAAAAAGCATTTAATGCTTAAAATTGTTGTAACTTCTCAGAAGCGTTAAAGTGAAAAATCTTAACACTAAAATTTGCAATATTTTTAATTCGTTTAAAAATATTTGTTACGTATATCTGGTAAATATATATTAATATTCCCTCGCCCCGCCCCTTTCCATAGGAGGGGCGTGTTTTTCTTCTTTTATTAAGTCAAAAAATTGATTAATATTCCAATGGCAAAAGTCGCTCAAATGTACAATGCATAAAATTCTATCTTACAGGAGTTTTTGTTTTGTTTTTGTTGTTGTTGTTTGTTGTTGCTGTTGCTGTTAAGAGTATCAAAAATTGTTGTTGTTTAAGGCACTTCCGTGTGACGGAAATATATCGTACTAAATCTAATATACATAGACTGATATCTAATCTTTAGATATCCCATTTCCAATGGTTTATGTTGGGGTTTGTTTTTCTATGTACAATATCATCGTTTTTTTTTTGGCTGGTGGATCTGCCATCAATCAATGCCCCTGAATCACATGCAAACACGTCTGAAGAGAGAGAATTATGTTGATGGAAACAATGGACCATACCATGCCACCCATGCCTGCCACTTGCCTGCCACATGCCTCTCTTTGTAGGACCCTTTTGCTGTGGATCCCTGTGTCCCCATTGACCAAACTTCAAACTCAATTTTCGCGCTACAATTACAAATTATGGCCATAAATCTGCGACCATCCGCTCACACGGAGACAAAAGGAAAGTTGGATGAATGCCACAAGCTGGATCGCCCCTCTCTGGATGCCCGCTCCCCTCGCCACAAAGGAAGTGATAATAAACGCACGCGACACGCGGTGCCGCGCGGCGCGGCGCACTACGTTGTTTAGAGATTTATGCGTGCCACAGAATAGAAACAAACGCACAGAGAAAAAGAGAGCGGAGCAGAGCAGAGCGTTCGTTGCAAGCGCGTTGCAAATAATGTCAGCGGCCAAAATGATGCACGACCAGGCGTGTGCAACGGATTATGCAATGCGGCATCATCTCTTCTAGCTGTAGGCTCCACGGCTAATACACTCTGCCACATAAGTCACCGGACACTGCCCCTCCAAAACGGGGCAAGGGACTGGTTGATGTAGTGCAACATGGAGGCTACTTAGCTGCCCCTTCGACCTGATTTATGGGGCAGCGGCAAACAGCGCAGGAAAGGAGTGGCGGCCCCCAGACACAATGTCTGTCAATTGCTGTATGCCACCAAAAGCATTTTCACTGCTTAATTACACAAACAGAGGCAGAGGCAGTGGCAGTGGCAGTGGCGGAGTGGGGCATGGGGCAAGTGGGTGGCATGTCTGCAGTTTCGTGTTTGTTTTGTGCATTCGTGCCCCTGCCCATGCCCATGCCCCTGCCGCTTGCCCCCGCCGCTTGCCGTTCACTTATTAGAGGGAATTAATTTAGTCATTGGAAAACAAGGTCAAACATTAGCCGCAAACTGCAATGCAGCAAGTGGTGGCATGCCCCCTACACTGCACACACTGCAAACACTCCACACTCCACACACCCTACACCACACACCACACGTTGCAACTCCCACGACTGGCCTTCTTCGTGTTGTCGGGACATTAAGGCCCCAAGAAATTTCCATGTCGCAGAACAAGGACTTTGCCTCTTCTCCTCCCCCACAAGCGTGGGAAAACTTGCCGAAAAGCCATAGCACATGGCAGGAGAGAGCAGGAGGAGGAGAGGGGACTGGAACTGGCACTGGCACTGGCTGCCTGCGTGCCACAGTGCAGTTTCGTGACGACCGACTGCTGCCTGCCTCCACCTTGTAAGCGATTCCCATTGCCTAAAAGCTTGTAAGCCAGTTTCCGGCTCCGTCTCCGGCTCTAAGGCTCCTACGGCTCCAACCACAAAATCTTTGGGGAAACCGAAAATAAAAGAAGCAAAAGGTGGAATATATATTTTAAACAAAAAGTGGGCAAGCCAAAATCAGGGAAACCACTGAAAATAGTGAAAATAGAAACCAGAGTCGCGGGTGTTGAAATGATTTGTGTTTTGCCGCGAAGAAAAACCCAAACAGAGCAAAGCAAAAACAGGGGAAATGTAAGGAAATAGGCAAGGGAATACGTGTGTATATCTTCGTGGCTCAATCTGAAACGATACGCGAGTGTTGAGTGTTCAGAGTTGATGAATGTTATCATGCCACAATGCACTTTAAAACATGCAAAAATCATATAATATAACAGATACGGATCCAGGAACAAGAACGATCTGTGGCAAACAATAAATACAAATTCAGTTCTGAATATCAATTAAAATAGGACACTTTTTATACCCTGTTTTTAGTCAAGCTTGGGCAAACATTTCCGAAAAGAAAGCAAGAAATATATACTCGAAATTCCATTTGAAAATCAAAGAAAACTTAAGCAAATAAAACCGTTTTCGAATCCAGAGACAATATCCAAATGTAAGGGATTAAACGGATTCGTTCGTATTTTCAGTTTTAAATCTAAAAAAATCAAACCAAAATAAGACGGAAAATTTTGCACGCTGAAAAATAATAATTCTGATAAATAATAATTCAAATGTGATTTTGTTTTGTGTTTTGTATGCCATTTGTATCCCCCTCTCGGGGGTAGACTTTTTCTTTTTTGTTTCTTTTATTTTTGTGAAAAACGTTTGTGGAACTAATCGCTAATCGCTAATCGTAATAATAATCATAACCAATAACTAGAATAACTAATAAAACATAAGTTAATAATTTATTTAAACATTCTAATGCGTACAAACTAATAATCAATCAATCAATCAATAATCGCGGGCGAGGGCGCTTCCAATAATAAATAACGAAAAACTTCAACGTTGAAAACGAACCCGAAAAGTGGGACAGGGGTCCCGTCCCTCTCTCCCCTTTGAAAAGAGCGGGGGATAAAGAAAACTTAAAGGTTTTTTTTGTTTGTTTTTAATTTCATTTCATGAAAACAAAAAAGTATTGGAATAAAATATTCAATTTAAAAATCATTTTTGTTGAAAAAAAAAAAGGAAAAGAATTTTTTCAAATTGTTTATCAAAGAATTTTCTCGATTCGAAAAATGGAAATGTTTTTGTTTTTTTTTTGTTTTGTTTTGTGCCCTTGGGAGAATTCTTTGTCTTTTGTTTTAAAATTTAAATATTTAAATTAATACGAAATTGTGTTTTAGCTGTTGAGCTTTTTAAAATATAAATAAATTAAGAGAATTCTATAGTTAAAATTAGAATTAAAATGTATGTTTAAAAGTGGCTAATCCTAATGCCTTTTTGTGCGTTGTGCGTTGAGACCCCGTGTATACCCTACAATATATACCCTATAGCTCTGTTTTAGCGAGTGATTTTCGTAGTCATTTCGTTGCTTAATAATTTCAAAAATGTTTCCCAACAAGAAAATGCTGGAGAGATCCCCCCCCCTACCCCGCAAGAGGGGATCACCCGAAGTGGAACTTAATGCTAAGTTTTATTTGTGGAACATGGAATTTGCTAGCTGTATCCGCACGAAGATGCCACACTCTCTCTTTCGCTCTCCCCCTCTCCCCCTCTCTCTCTGCCACATGCTACGCGCTAAGAACTAGAACTAGAATCATAGTTTTAAAACGCTAAGAACTAGTAGTAGTAGAAGCCTAAGTTTTAATCGCTAATACGTTGGATGGTGGGTGGTAGGTCTCCTCTCCTCTCCTCTCGTCTCATCTCTTCTTCTCTTTTTGTGTGTGTGTGTGTGTGTGTGTGTTTTAGGGATCGTAATTCTATATCTTTAAACTGTAGGTAGTAATTAGGTTTTCCTCAGTCTTCGCAGAGATTTCCGTTAATCAAAAAAGTGTGTGTGTGTTTGTGTGTGTGTTTTGTGTTTGTTTGTGTGTATGTGCTTGTGTTTTTGTATGTGTGTGTGTGTCCTGCCCCCATTTTAGAAGGTCATGTACTGCCTCGAGGCTGCCGCATATTGCAGATACAGCCGCCGCTGTTAGGCGCTCTCCGTCTTCACCACCATGGGCATGGGTCCGCCCAGGCTGAGTCCTGCCTGTGCGGATGACTTCTGCAGCAGCTCCTCCTGCAACAGACTCATGTTCATGGGCGACAGACCATGCCCACCCATATTGAGGCCCATGCCCATGCCCATGCCCATTCCCATGTTCATGTTCATTTTCATGTCCATCAGCGGCAGGGGCGACTCCTGTGGTGGTTCCTCCATGTTGCCGCCACGACCTTCACGGCTCTCGCGACCATTGCCAGCCCTTTCGCCGCCCCGCGACTCGTAGCGCGTGTGTGTGCGCATGTGGCGCGTGATCATGTCCCTGCGACATGCCGCATAGGGGCACTGGGGGCACTTGTATGGCTTCTCGCCCGTGTGGGTGCGCTGGTGGGTGGACAGATGATCGGAGCGGGAGAACACCTGGCCACAGACCTTGCACGTGTACGGCTTCACGCCCGTGTGCAGCCGCATGTGGCGCGTGAGCATATCGGAGCGGGCGAAGGATCTGTGGCACACGTCGCAGGAGTACGCTTTGGCAATGTCGTTGGCGGGATTGCGCGACTTGTGGCGCGAGGCCATGTGCTTGGCCAGGCGGTCGTGCAGCGAGAACATCTGCCCGCAGGTGGGGCACACGTATGCCACATCCGAGCCGGGCGGCATCTCCTCCACAACGGGCGACACGTCCAGATTGTAGCGCCAGGCGACAGTCTCCTTGGTGGTGGGCGACGCCACATCCCCCTTGATCACGGGCACACCCACTGTCGACGAGTGGTGCGAGTGCGAGTGGGAGTGCGAGTGCGGATGCATGTGGTGCGGGTGAAGCGAGTGGCGAGTGCGAGTGCTGATGCGGATGTGGATGCATCTCCATTTTGATCATGGCCGCTGCTGCTGCCGCCGCTGCTGCATGGGCCGCTGACATGGCGCTGGCATACGGCGACATTTGCTGCTGGTTCGATGATGGCGGGGCGGCATGGCTGGCGGAGGCGGAGGTGGAGGTGGGCGTGTGCCCGGAGTGGCTGCTGGAGGCGGGCGACAGGGCATTCATGCTCTCCAAACTGCTGGCGGCACTCATCGAGGCGGCCGAGGATGCCGCCGGTGGGGGCATCATCGTGGCGCTCGGCGGAGAGGAGGCGCCACCGCCGGCGGAGGCGGATTTGTACTTCTTGATCTCCGTTTCGCTGCGCACGCACAGATCGAGCGGACGCTCCTGTGGCGGCGGCATGGGCTTCTTCTTGTCGCCCCGTTTCTTCTTCTCGGACGGAGGCTTGGCGCTGCGTGACGTCTTCGTCGTGGTGGTGGTGGTGCTTGCCCCACCCGTGGGCACCGATGACTCGCTGCGCGGTGGCGACGGCAGCGAGGGCGGGGGCGAGGCGTTCGCCAGCAGAGCGTGCGGCAGCATCTGACTGGCACTCGGCATCGGTCCGAATCCCTTGCGATCGACTCCTCCCGCTGCCGTGGGCGACGTCTCCGTCTCGGAGGCAATGGACGAGGGTGTGTGCTGCAGCGGGGAGGGGTAGAGATCGTGGCGCCGCCGAAACACCTCGTTCAAGTACTTGGTGTGCAGATAGTAGCCGAACAGCGGCGAGTGGATGGGGAAGTAGCGATCGTAGGGATTGGGGATCTCAGTCTTGATTTCCACATGCAGCGGATTCTCCTTGGGGACCGGGACCTGATGTGGCGCCACACCGGAGGCTGGGCCAGCGCCAGCGCCAGTCCCGGCGGCAGCGGCAGCCTGCAGTTGCAGCGGACTCATGCTGATGCGCGGACTGTCGTTGCCATCGTTGTCGTCGCTGTGCGACAGCTCCAGATCCTCGCCAGAGATGTCCTCCGCGGAAGCCGCCTCCTCCTCCCCATCGCTGGCTGTGTGCTCGCTTTTGATGTACTTAGCCTCCTCCTGCTCCTGCTGCTGCTGCTGCTCCATGGAGTCGTCCTCCTCGCCGTCCTCATCCTCGTCGCGCGACTCCTGCCCTTCGTGATCTGCCGCCTCGTCCTCCTCCATGGGCTCCGTCTTGCAGGCGGCCATGCCATTGCTCAGCGGCTGTGGCGAGGGACTCTGCGATTGGGGACTGCGACTGCTGCTCCGCCGCTCGATGGTGTCGTTGTGGTTGTGGTGCAGCTGGTCGAGCACCGCCGAGAGGCGCTTCCGCTTGCGCTGCTTCCACGACACTGCCGCAATGTTGTTGTTGGCGACGCACGGCTGATTGTTGTTGTTGTTCTGCTGCTCGGCACTGGCCACAGCCGCTGCCGCGGCCGCTGCTGCAGCCGCCGCCTGCTGGTGCAGGCTCAGGGCCAGTGGCATGCCCATGCCCCCGTGCGGATGCGGATAGCCCTGCTGCAGCTGAGCCGCATAGTGGGAGTGGGCCGCTGCTGCCGCCACGGGGGGCGGTGGATACACATGGGGATGGTATTGGTGTTGCTGGTGGTGCGGTGGTGGCGGCGCCGGTGGATGGTGGTGCGGCTGGTGTGGATGGTGATGGGGATGTGGGGCATGGTAGTGCGGATTGTGCGTGCCGGCGGCGTGATGATGATGCCCCATGGGGTCGGTGCCTTCTGCCATCGTCATGAGGTCAACTTTTTGTGGACTTGTCGTCGGCGTCGGCGTCGGCTGCTGCTCCGGCTGCTGCCACAAAATGGGGCGGCACACGAGACGCTGCTCGTAAAGCTTGAGCGGACGAAGGTTCTTGCGGGCGCACTGACGAGATTTTTTCGACTGCAAATAGAAAGAAGGGACCCAATTTTGGTGTTAACTTTTATGAATTGTTTATGCATTATCAATCTTTAAATATACATTTCTAATTATCTCTAAATTTTTGTACACTTTTCAGGCTTTTCTTGCGGTTTTTCTGCCTTGGGGGGGATGCCGACGTCTTCTGCCTGCTCACATTCGCGTCAAAATGTGAGTATTTTTTGCCATTAAATTCCTTTTAACTAAATACACTTCACCACAAACACTTGAAGCATTTAAAATTTAAATATGTTTCAGCTATTATTTGCACAAGTTTTCTTTTGATTCTCAACCAATATCTGACCAAATTTCCACATCTTCCACATCTGGTGCATGCATATTTATTTGTGATTATTTTCCCCATATGATTTACTCAAGTGTTTCCTTAATTTTGTGAATACATTTCACAGTTTTCATCAATTTTTCTGCGCAGTTTCACACTATTTTTACATAACTGCAGCTTGCAAATAAATAAGTGTGTGTGTGTGTGTGTGTTTGGTGTGCGTCTCCTCTTTTGAGACACCAAAAGTGTTGCGCGCGTGTGCGTGGCACTTTTGGTTGTTGTTTGCCGCACAGGCGCACACAAAATCTGCTGCAGCGATTGCAATAATACGCTTTTTAATCGAAACCTACCAACGTTTCCATGGATAGCCTCGCAATTCGTAAATTGGCAACAGAAACAAGAGAACTGCACTTCAAAGCTAACTTTTAATGCCTTTAATTTTAATTCCAAAACTCCTTTTGTTATGGTTCTTGTATTTTTTCTTTCTCTCCAATTTTCCTGCAGAAAAGCAATGGAATAAAAATTCTTTTGCGCTGCTGCTTTTTAGTCGTCGAAACTTCTCTAAGGAAAAAGCTAGTGGCACTGCTCTAACGCACCCACCCGAACTCTACACGCGCTCGCTCTCTCTCTCTCTCTCTCTCTCTCTGTCTGTCTGGCTGAAAGTCTACACCTTAACTGTGGAGCGTTACCAGATCGTTCGATAGGCGCCCCCGCACCACGTCGCATTATTGTGAGGTTAAGTTGAAGCAATTCCTAAAAATGAAGAAGTTAAACCCATGGATGGACTGGCAATCAGTCAAGCATCAAAATGCAGCAATTCCCTTTGGCTTTGGCTTTGGCTTCCAACGGGCGTACAGTGGAGCGGAGTGGAGTGGAGTTGAGTCTTTGGCCTTCAGTCAAACAAATAAATAAGATAAATTTTTGTGCTGAAGCTGCCAAAAAAAAAGGAACGGAACGGAACGAACGAGTAACGTAACGAGTAACGAGGAGACAGATGACAACGGCGGCGTTTACGCTGCGTTAGTTTTATGCGTTTCTCCGGGAGAGTCGGAGCCGTAGAAGGGAGCCAAAACGTCCGTCCGTCCCTCCGTCCGTCTGTTCGTCCAATCTCCAAACTCTCCCGCTGAGGGAATTTTTATTGCACTGCCAGCAGATTTTATGGCGCTCAAAGTTTATGGGGCTGCCACTGCCAGTGCCTGGTGCCTGCTGCCTGGTGCCTTGACCGGGGGCACCGATTGTGTGGCTCCAGGAGGGAGTCCGAGTCTAAGTCCTGGCCGCCTCCCTCTAAGCGTCGCTGCGGCGCTCCTTCTGGTCAGCGGAAAGCAGGCAAACAGAAATCAATGAAGGGGACAGGACAAGTCAGCATCGCATCGCCACATCGCCACATCGCACATCGCCGTCTGGCGCCAACATTCGCAAATAATTAAAAGTTACACACACACACACACACACACATGCTACATGCTATATGCTACATGCCACATGCCTCGCAAAGCAGTTGGCAGTAGCAGTAGCCCCGCAAAGGCACGGCACAAGGCACCGGAGCGACAGCACGTCTGGAAGGACGTTTGCTGCATTGCGCTTATCCTTGTGATATATGAATATTGTGCACACACGCACGCCACCGCCACCCCTGCCGCCACGCCTGCCACCACGCCTGCCCCAAGAGAAGAGGAGAGGAGCTGCAGCTGCAGCAGGAGCTGGAGCTGGAGCTGGGAGCTTTGTGCTCTGTCTGCCATAAGCCGTCAGTTTATGGGGTACGTTGTCGTTGTCCTTCCTGGTTGTCCTTCTGTTTGCAATTTGCGCCTACAACTACGGCAGAAGAGCGAGCAGAGAGTCGAGAGTCCGTGCGGAGGAGCACCACGACGACGACGACGGCGTGTCCATGTCCTTAACGGTCACGTGTTTGCTTTACGTGTTGAGAAAATGAAAAGAGTACGGATACGGTCTCCCTTCTCCCGTCTCCCGACTGCTGTGTTTGTTGAGAGGTTGGAGGTGTTGATGGGTACGGTCCCCGCCACCCCGACATGGACACCTGTGTCCACCAGTGTCCTGTCCTGTCCTTTGCTGTCCTGTCCTCACTGCTTGTGCCCCCTGCTTGTGACCCGTGCCACGTTAGTGGCCTGCGATTGCTGTAGTTATTGTTGTCGCATATCGCATATGTGTGTGTGTGTGTGTGTGTCTGCTGCCCCACCGTTTGGCATAATGGAGTGCGTGTCCTTTGTCCTTTGTGCTGGACTCGACTTTGCTTTAAAGTTTTCCGCTTGCAACTTTTTCGATTTTCCAACTTTAATTGGCAAAATGGCCAGAAAGTTTTTCCGCCTCGCCATATCATAATTCATGTTCTATTTCCTGGAACAGGGTCACCCGAAGGGCAATTAATATTCTTAATTAGGGTAATTAAACAGCGCAATGCTGACAACTACTACACTACACTACGCTACACTACACTGCCCTACACTGCGGTGCGATGTGCGATGTGAGAGAAAACTTTACAGCAGTAGTTTTCCCTTTTCCCCCTACTCCGGCATCTGCGTTTTCTTTCTCTACGCTCCTTTTACTCATAAAAATATAAAAAACATAAATTTTCACGCCACTGAAAGTTCTTCTCGCTCTTCGCTTCGCCTCGCCGCCCTTCTGCCCTTCTGCCCGCTGCTTTCGGGTCTTGTTAGCACGCGAAATCGGGAATTGGATTGCGAGAATGGAAGCAAGAGAAGAAGCGTGAGGGTGGGGGGGAGAAGTTGTCGAGATTTTTGATTAATGGCCTGGCAAAAGTTTAACTGCATTTACATACACACACACACACACACACATGCAGATCTATGGAAGTTTTTATACCCTTTGCGGTAGAGCAGAGTACATTAACTTGGAACGAAAGTGGAAATCCGTTCGAGTTAAGAGAACATTTCAACTGACAATTGCAGCTTGAAGAAGAACGCCGAAGGAGCCGAACAGGCTATGGGTAGGCAGGGCAGGGCAGGGTATGGCACTCTTCGCTTTCTCCTTTTATCAAATGTATTGCATAATGGCAGGGGGAGAAACAAAAGGGAATGCTGCCAGGAGTCAAATGCGAAGCGAGGCCAAAGTTGCAGTCCAAGATGGAGATGGAGATGGGGATGGGGACGTGGTGTGAAATTATCCCAAATGAAGTGTTAATTTCATGCCGCAAGTGGAGGACTGAGCACCTCTGGGCGAGGAGTGAGGGCAATCTTTTGATAGAACTGATGGAAGTGAGTTATCGGACTTGCAGATCGAATGACTGAATAACCCCCCGGCGTAACGGGGAGCGGAGAGTGTTAAACATGGCTCGTGGAGTCGCTAGCAAACAGCGCCAAAGATCGGACAGCGAAACATGCTTGTAAGCAAATGTTTGGCTTGGCAAAGTGGAACGGGGGCTGGGCATGGGGCTGGAGCGGCGTGTCGTATGCCCCGTAAATGAGATCTGAAATAAGTGCAACGCAAGTGCGAAATGGTGCAGCGGACACTTGCTTAATTGCGCTAAACAATGAGCCAGCTAGCCAGCAACCCAGCGAGGGAATGAGGAAGCAGCCGCAGCCCAGCCAGCCAGCCAGCAAATGCCACTAAATGGCGCTCACACAATGCCAGCAGCAAAAGTTGCAAAAAAAGCCCCCGGGCCTCAGATTTGCTGTCGCGGCTTTGTTCGCACTGAAAACTGCAAAAAAGAAAGAAAAAATAACAACAACAACATAACAGAAGACAAAATGCAAAGCGGGAAGACTGAAGACTGAAAATGCAATGCCAGGGAAATATGATTCATGGCCAAACGATGACAACAACGAAAATTGTCACAATTACTATACAACCAGAAGCAACTCTGGCCAAGAGTGTAAACACCAGTGGCAACCCTAGGGAGCAGACTGTACTCCAAAAGGTTTGCCGCTTATTTTTTTGTTGCAGTTTTCCCTTAATTTTCTTCACACATTTAGCACTGAAAATGCACAGAAAAGTTGAAGAAATTAAACAGAATCGTCAACATAATGATGCTGGCAACACTGACAGGCTGCAGACTGTACCTCGCGTGGCAGAGTTGCCACTGGATTTGCATGGCATTTGTCACGCTTATTAAGCGCACAGTGGAAACAGTTGGGAACCCGCTGAAGTTTTAGCAGTGTAGCAATGGAGGGCAGAGGAGTGTCCCCCGGCAGGCCGACACCCCACCCCCGCAGACAAACATGTGTGGTGGCAGCCGTAGCCGACGCCGCGATAAGCCTCGAGCCTCCATGTGGCCTCTTGTGGCATGGCGTCGACGTCCTCCCTCTCGGCCGACGACACACAAAGTTAACCAAACAAAATTGCAGAAATTAAAATGTAAACAAATTGTTGGTGCTGACACGCCCCCCTGCGCCCTGCCCCCTGCCCACTCAGCGACGGGATTACACAGCACACTGTACAGTACACACTCCGCTGTAAGCCCCAAACGACACTCTGCACACTCCACACAGAGAGACGGACAACCGCTGTGGCCATTAATCTGGCAAATGTCTCTGACGCCATTTAAGCCACACTTCACTCGCTTTACTTCGGACTTGTCTTTGCCTGCAATAAACGACATCATAAACATCAGCATTCAACGTGATATGCATTGATAATGGACAGCAGAGACGACAGCCTGACGACAGAGACAGCGACAGCGACAGACAGACAGAGAGAGAGAGAGAGAGAGTGGGAGAGAGAGAGCGAGCGAGTGGGAGCTTCCATCGCAAGTGGAAAGCAAACAAAGCATGACCAGGCAGAAATATGGCTAATAAAATAAAACGCCATTTGCTCAGGGCCCTCCCCTCACCACACCCCCACCCAAGCAGCAGCGACAAAAACAACAACAAACAGCGGCTCCAGCGGGAGTGGCAAGAAGAGGAGGAGGAGGAGGAAGATACGATAAAATAATGCATGGCGGAGGGTGGAAGGGTGGAAGGGAGGCAAAACCTAACACAGCAAACTCTTTATAAAAGTACGCCTACAACAATCACTTTTCTCTCTGCTGCTGCCTCTGCCTCTCTCTCTCTTTCACACTCTTTGGCTGTGTGCAACCAATGACAGCGGCAACATGTTGCTTGTTGCTGTTGCTGTTGCTGCTGCTGCTGCTGGTGCCGCCTCCCAACTCACTCACATTCGCTGGCAACACAAGAAAAGCTGCCAATTGAGTGGAAAAGCTGGATTTTAATTGTTTTTTTCTTGGTGTCTGGAACACGCGGGTTTATGCGGCATGGCAGGCATAAAGTCGATTCGATAAAGGGAATATATTTCCACAGATGGATCAGTTATAGTACTTAATGGCAGATGGATGCATTTGATGCACTTTTTGTATCTGTGCTGTGGCTGCTGCTGCCCTGCACTTGTCATGCACTCGACGCCCGCATAAACCTCTGGCCTGGCAATCTGTCAAATGAAAATCTCATTTATTATTTGAACTGCTGCCTGCTGGCTGGCACTGCCCCTGCTGCTGCTACCCCTGTTGCTGCCTCTGTTGCTGGTTTATTTGAATTGGAGTTCCCGGCGTCTGGCGCACTGCAATTAAAATGATCACTGTAATTTTGAAAACGACTGCGAATTGCGGCCCGAACCAAATTTGACGTCAATATGCGAGCTAACGATATGCTAATTAGTTGCTGCTGCTGCTGCTGCTGCTGCTGCCACTGGTGGTGCCACTGCTTCTCCATGCGGGGACTGGGATCATTAATTAAGACGAGAGGCCTCTGATCTGAGAGATCGGATTGACTGCCCCACGGATTGGGGCTGCTGCGGCTGCTGCTGCTGCAACCTACGCTGCTGCTGCTGCTGCTGTTGTGGCTGCTGCCGCTACCGTTGACCAAGTGGATAATGCCAGATAATGGCAATTTCCTGCCTTGCCTCTTGGCCAATTGTTGGCCTGTTGCTGTTGCAACTCCCGTGCCAAAGGAGCAGCACACATGCAGCAGGCAGCAGGCTGCAGCCCCTGGCTGACCGCAGCTTAAATAAAATTACATTCAAATTCAATTGTAAATGCATTTTATCTGTTGGTTTTTGCTGCCTGCCACACTGCCACTGCCACTGGGTGCTGCTCCCTCTGCTGGTGCTTGTGCTGCTGCTGGTGCTGCTGCTGCTGCTGCTGTTGTGGCTGTAAACTGCAATCATGTTGCACATTTTTCTCTGGCATGCCTCTTGCCTCTTCCAACTTCCATCTTCCACTGCGAGGTCCAAGTGGTCGTCGTCTGGTCCTGCCTGGTCTTCTACTAGAGACGCAGACGCCTGGGCCTTTTACAATCAAATGTAATTATTTTTGCAATATACACCTTCAGCTGCTCCTGCTGCTGCTGCCTGCTGCCTGTTGCCTGTTGCATCGGGGGGCATGTGGCAGCAACAAGTTGCTTAGCATACTTCCGTTTGAGGAGGCCACAAAAGGCCGCGCCCGATACCCAGAGTCCAGGCACTTCGGCTCTAGAGGGCGATCGCGTGATCAAAGTCAATTTAGCCAGCGATATACAGACACATTTGTTTTGCTAGTGCCCCTCTGCCGCTGCTGCTGCCGCTGCTGCTGCTACTTCTGTTGCACGTTGCACCACACTCCACACACCACGTAGGCCCGGCCCAACTGTGGGCCCAACGATCCTGTCGTCATCTGCTGCTGTTCCTTGCAGCTAAATTAAACCATTGCCGCTTT
Source organism: Drosophila tristis (assembly GCA_018150885.1). Taxonomy (NCBI): domain Eukaryota; kingdom Metazoa; phylum Arthropoda; class Insecta; order Diptera; family Drosophilidae; genus Drosophila; species Drosophila tristis. The sequence continues at coordinate 930,027 of JAECWT010000001.1, forward strand.
ATCGGCGGCAAACCGAAGGCAAATGAAGAGGAGGCAAGGCGAGGAGGCGCCTACTCCAAGGGCAACCAGACAACCAAACGGGTTCTGCTCTGCTCGGCTCTGCTCTGTTCTGTTCTGCCACTCCGAATGTGATGTGAGTGGGATGAATCTTCGGGCTTTGTGGCACGGCACTCACTTCCTTTCTCAAAACAGTGATGTTTCCACTCACTCGCCTCGCTGCCAGAGTTTATCATAATTAGGCACACGATTTGCTGCTTAATTGCTGAATTAACATAAAGATGTGTGGTGGCTCCGCAGAACGGCCACAAAACCGAAGCCAAAAAGCGCCAAGAGCGAGAGATCCCTGACGCTCATTTCATGCTAATTATATGGCCAACGTATGGTATGTGTGGTGGGGGGTACGGGGTTCGGTGCGGGCCAAAAATGAATGGCTGAAACGCCTGCCATTTTAGCCATAGACTTAGACGCGAACTTGGGCTTCAGTTTTTGGGCTCGCAACTTCGACTCCGACTTGGAAATTATTTAATTTTTAACCTCTAGGGCCGCAGCCACACAGCAATCATCATTAAGCACGAGCGCGCGCTTTCGTATTTGTTTTTGTTTCTCTCTTAGTTTTGTTGTGTGTTTGGGGTCAGCGCCAGAGCGAGGGAGAGGCAGAGAGGATACCCTGCTTACTCCTCCACCTCCACCTTCATCTTCATTTCCATTTCCATCTCTTCAATGCTTCAATGCTCCATTGCTGCATCGTTTATCAGTCAAAAGCGATCTTTTGCAATTAGCCTTAAACGCTTTCTGTGGGCCTCAACACTCACGCACTGGGAGTCGCCTCGGGAGTGCATCCCTCAAAGTGGGTCAACACATCCAGATCCTCCACTGGAAGCACCCATGCCATTCGCCTTCATTCGCCTTCTGTCCATCACATTATCAGAACGAAATTATCGTATATCAAGCAACATTTTGGGGCGGCGGCGGGCTTCGTTCTCAGACTCTGCGATTCACCGATCCACCGATTCACCGATCCACCGATCCATTGGGCTGTGCACTTCTGAAGTTATCTCTCGCGGAAAAGGGATCGCGGAACGGACTGCATACGGAGAGTATTTATTTTTAATCATCTTTTTGTGAAAGCAGGTGAAATTTTTGGCATTTATGAAAGTGCATGCGGCGGCGGCGGCGGCGTGACCCATTCCCTGAAAGACGTCGCGTCGTCTCCTGTATATAAAAATTAATATAGATTGCAAGCGGCAGATACATTGGGGCAGGAGACGCCAGCCTCAGCCGGGCTGCCCCTGCGCCTGTGTCTGTCCCTGCCGCCTGCCTGCCGCAAAAACAAGTTGAAAGTTTCTTAACGTTTTTCCCTCTGTTGTTGCTGTGTTAAATTTATTATGCCGAAAGGCCGATCATTATCGGGTAGCCGAGCACAAATTATATATGCGCGCGCGCACACATGATGAGCATTAAGGAGGATCCTGGAGTGGAGTCGCAGTCGCAGTTGCAGTCACAGGGATCCTCTCCTTCTCGGTGGTGCTGGCTGCTTGCTGCTGGGGCAACCTCTGTGGTTGCAGCCTATAAAATGTCGCAGACTATAAATCCACTTGCAGCAATAAATTTCTCAAAATGTCAGCGCAGGCTCCCGCATTAATTACACCTGAGAGCGAGAGCGAGAGAGAGGCTCCAAGGAGACTGCAGAGTGCAGGAGACGATGGAGACTGTGCTGACTCCAGACTACAGCGACTGGAGGCGTGCAACACCCGCATTTTGTGTGGCGTAATGTGAGCTGAGCTGAGCTGTGTTGCCGTGGCATGTAATCAATAGTTGTAACCACCGAAAGTGCACTCCGCAAGTCGAAGTCCAAGTCGAAGTCGAAGTCCGTTCCCCTCCCTCTGTGCGGCTTGCTGCTCTGCTCTGCTCTGCTCTGTGCTGTGCTGTGGCTGTGTGACCGCAAAAATGCAAGTGCAAAGCATTCAATTTTTGAACCGCGTTGACTGCAACAAGTTCTTTCAATTTGCCTCGTTGCTGCCAGGTGGAGTACAGCCACAACAACTTGCAGTAACCTGCGGCAAGGGGCCAACACACAGAAACAACGACACTTAAAACAACCTGCAATTGAAAACTTTGCGCGTGTTTTGGCTCGCATTTTGATTGCCTACAAGCCGTTGCTGTCACTTTGCATTATACGATCGAAGGAGTCCAAGAGTCCAGCAGCGGGGATCGGGGATCGGGGCTAGAGAAGAGACATGCAGGGAGTCAGGGGAGACAGGGAATGGTAATGGTAATGGCATTGGCAATGGGCATGAAAGAGTGCAAAGAGTGCCAAGCGGAGAAGCAGGCAGCCAGCCGCCTTTCGACGAGCGTCAGGCGTCAAGAAATGCATGCAAAACGCGCCAAAGTCCAGCTAAAATTCGTTAGGGTTGTCCCTGGTGGAGAGAGAGAGAGAGAGAGAGTGCCAGGGATAACACAGTTCCGAAAGGAGTTGTGCAGAGGATGTCCAGAAGACGGAAAGAACGCACTGACAGGGGGAGATGTAACAGTCTGGAGAGCCTACCCATAAGAAGGGATTTAGCGAAGAATATTTCCTATGGATACTCCATTCAATGACAGAGGGAATGTGGCATGTATCTATATGGCGTGGAATGCACTGAAATTTGATAGGATTTATCATTGAAATGTTCCATAAATCAACGAGTACTGCCCCCAAACAATATGAAAGCATCGATTATATTTAGAATGGGCTTCCATGCCAATGGAATTTCATGAAGAAGACCTTCTGCTTTTTTCTTTTTTTTCACTTCTTTTGGTAAACAGTTTCCTTGAAAAATGTTTTCTGTGGCAAGCGACTTTTTGTCCACGGGGTGTCTCTCCGCATTCAAAGGCCATTAATTATGGGTTTGAGCTTTGATTTTCTTACGTTTTTCTCTGGCTTTTTTGTGGTCGATTATCGTGCAATTATGTTTCGTTTGATATGCTAATTCACCCCTCAAAAGAACGCACACAATTATGGCGGACAGTGAGCACTGTAATGAGCGGATGACAGTGGACACTGGACCTGGACCTGGGGAGCTGGGGAGCTGGGGACTGTAGCTAATTTATGCAGCGCTCGTGTCAACCGATTGATCGATGACTGGGAAACGATACCATGCCATACCCCACAAGCATCATCTGCAGCAGGTGTTAATTGATTTCGTTTGGCTCCTCTCCTCTCGTCTCCTCTCCTCTCGTCTCGTCTCGTAATTTGATTCGTTTGTTTATGACCCGTTTCCTTTCTGTTTGGATATTTACCGTTTGGGACCGCTTCGAGGGGGGGGGGCTGGAACTGGGACTCTGGCTGACTAAACCGATTCGTTTGCCAACTCAATTATATGGGGCGATATACAAGAAGATTTGTGTGGCATACACACATAAAATAAAACAAGATACACTCGCGAGATGGCGCTGGGCGATGGGCGATCGGGCGATCGCTCGCGTTGTTCAATGAACGAATGAATGAATGGAACTGCTCTGCGAATGGGTGTCGCTGTGGCCTTTTCTTCAGCGATCTTTTTTGTTAATTAAGCTACATTTCATATGCAGCTGATGGATTTATGAATAAAGCGCCAGCGCCAGCGCCACACACTCCCCAAAAAAAGGTTAAAAATCAAAACACCAAAAATCCAAAAAATCAAGAAAAAATAAAGCGAATTATGTGATGACACCGAAAGCAGCCGCAATCGCAGCCACAGCCACAGCCGCAGTTGTGTTTTGTTTTTTTGTGGGGCGTGTCAAAAGAAATCTCCCCGAGAAATGACAAAATACAAATAAAAATCCGCGAGAGCTTTTCTGGCCTTAATCGCCACTGGCCCGTCCCGTCCCGTCACCAAGTGGTCGCCAAAGGTCGACCCGATTGAGTTGTACCTCGTACTCGTAGTCGTAGTCACTGTTGTTGCTGTTGTTGTTGCTGTAGTTGTTGCTGTTGTTGTTGCTGTTGTTGCTTTTGTTGACGTCATGTTAATGTGGCTGCCGATTTTTATGGTCTGGTCTTTGGCCAAGAGCTGCCTCAGACTCCAATCTACAGTCGCAGTCGCAGTCTGTCTATTTGTCTGTCCGTCTGTCCGTCTGTCTGTCTGTCTCTCTCTGTGGCGACTGTCGCTAGCAATTAATCTTCGAAAAGTGGCCAGAGATTCATTTAGCTGCAGTTTTTTATTTATTTATTTTTTTATGACAAAAACTTGGCAATCTGTCGAGAATGCTCAGGCTTCATTCACTTTCAATGGCAGTAGAGGCAGCGAGCCTGAGCTGCAGCTACAGCTACAGCTACAGCTTCACTCCCTCTCCATGGCAGCTCTGGCAATGCCTTCTGCCTCCCCCAAAGCAGCAGCAACGGAGATGACAGCGGGAGGCACACGAGACACGAGAGGCACGCGAGAGAATCTCTCTCTTTTAGTGGGAGGATGGGATGGAAGCTTCTGTTTCAGGAGTTTCCATAGCTGCTCTGGCAGTACCTGCCCCAAGCCACAGGGATGCTTGCAACGGCATATCTTTCCATGGGATATGGCCAGGCCACAGTGTCTCGCACTCTTCGTCCCACCTGGCAATGGCTTCTGCACGATAAGTCACGCTGCCATCACTGTGTATCGTGGCCATCGCATCACCCATTGCTTGTGGCAGTCGCACATATGATCGATCTCTCTCCCCCTCCTTGGACACCGCTCCCCGCCCCCACCCCACAGCAATCGCCGCTGTGGTGTGTCCTCGACGCACGCATTAAATTCAAAATGCGTTTCAGCCTCAGCTTTTTTTAGTGAAGGTTGCCAGGTGGAGCGACTGCGAGTGCGTTCGTTCGCTGGCCAAAGCCAAAGCCAGGCCCGGGCCAGGGTTGTCAGGCAGAGCCAAAAAAAGAGAGGCACAAAAAGCGGCTGTGGCAGTTGCAGTTGCAGCTGTGCGTCGAACTTACCTCGAGACGGGAGTTAGACTTGCGGCTGGACACTCAGTGGGCTCTTCGGGGGCATAGTCTGCAAAAGAGCGGGGGGAGACATCGTTAGAGATTGAAGATTTTTTGGAGGAGATGCTGCCTGCCACAATTTGTCATAGCTACAGCCGCAGCCGCAGCAGCAGCTAGCAGCAGCAGCAGCAGATCTCTGTTGCGTGGCAGCTTCGGCTGCTTCAGCTGCTAATTGCTGCGGTAATTAAAGCAGAACACAGCCACAGACGCTTCGATCATTAATCAAAACTGGAAACTGGACAAAACTCTGCTCTGCTCGGCACTGCGGCTCATAAATATTTAATGGTCTTATAGGCAAATATTGAGATCGGATGGAGATCGTGGGGCAGGTTTCAGGAGGCAGCGAGTCTTGCGAGACTGCTTGGCGTTCGATGGCGATTCGATGGAGATTTGGCCAACATTTTGGCTGAATTTGCCACTGGACATTGATTGATTGAAGTGTTTTAATATTAGTTACCCAAAAGCACAGCACTGGTTGCCACCCACTGAAACGTAAAGCCAAATTAAGTGGGCGTGTCTGCAACCGAAAAAACAGTGGCAGCATGGGAGAGATAGAGAGAGAGAGAGCGGCGGAGCGGTGGAGCGGTGGAGTGGCCAGGGATATCAAAAAGGGAAGCCGCCTGATTGGAAATCGAAGGTAATTCCTGATCGAACAAGAATTGATTGATGATGATTCGGCGGGCATATGAAATGGATACTCTTTCCAGAGCAGGAGTTGCCTGCCACAACAGTAATAAGACAAGAAAAAAGTATCTCTACGCCTGCGAAAGTTTAATTTTGCTGCCGCACCTTCAGGTGTTTTCAGGTGTTTCTGTCATGTGAATTTCGATCACGGGCAGTGTATCTGCTGCTTCGTTCTGGGTAGACACTTGATTCCTGTCGTCTTTTAAATAAATTATAATCTTTGTTTTTTGTGCTGCTTATTAATTGAATTTCCTAGATAAACGATTTCCAGTAGCAGAAACAAACAAATCTCGTGTCACATTTGCAATTGTGGCTGTTGCCTTTTTGGGCCCGACAATTGCTATTATTTGCTAATTATTTTGTACAATTTAATCAATTTAATGCAGCGCACTGTCAACGTGGTGCCAGGGGCGGGGGGCATGATTTGCATGGTGTGTGGTGGGGTGGGGGAGCTGCTGTTGGGGGCGACTGCTAATTGACAGAAAAAGTGACATGTTGCTGCTGCTGCAGCAACAACAGCAACGACAGCCAACCCTTGCTACTGTTGCACACATGGCTGGTGCTTGTGTGCTTGCCACCTGTTGCAATTAGGCATGCAACATGGCATGTTTTGCGGTGGCATATGACCAGCAGCTATGTGCAGCCAGCCCCCAAGTGGCAGTGCTGTTGCAGCTGCGCGCGTCGAGCGAGCGACCTTAACAAATATGCCGCCAACAAAATTCAACAAAATCAACAAAATCAACAAAATCGACAAAATCGTAAACCAAAACCAAAACCAAAAAAACTTGTTCCAAAAAATAAAAACAACACTGAAAAATGTTGCCCCAGTGGCAAGCAGCAACCAGCAACTAGCAAGCAGCAAGCAGCAACGAGTATCTGTATCTCTCTCTCTGTGCCTTGCTTTCCACACAGCTGCCACTGTTGCTGCCACTGCCACTAGACACGCTGCTGCTGCTGCTGCTGCTGATAAACTCTGGCATTGCCTTATCGCACCCCCAACAAGAGGCTGCTACTTCGCCACTTCTGTCGCATCCTCCCATCCTCGCATCTCTTATCTCATGAACCTTGGCCCCAAACACGCTCCACACTCCCCTCCCTATCTGTATCTCTGTATCGCGCTCTCTGTGTGGACCACTCGAGTCGCCACTCCATGCCGCAGCCCATATTCCACTTCGATTTGAAAACTATTCGAACCGCACCACACGCCTACTCACAGAAACAAACCTCGCAGATAAACATCGCTCTGTGGCTGCTGCGTTATTGAAATACGATTGAAATTCGAATGAATTCCAAATGAGAGGAGCGAGCCCATGGCCCATGGCCCATGGCCCAGGGAAAATGGAAATCCATGGAAATCCACTTCTGCGCGGCTCCACTTCTGCGGAGGGAGCGCGTGAGAAAATGATTTTTTTTTTTTTTTTTTGTTGAATCTAAAATCAGATTCCAATTCCGATTCCGATTTCTGTGTGTGGCTGTGGTGGTGCCGAACTCTAACGCTTTTTGGGTTATGGTTATGCTTATGGGTTTTTGTGTGCGGTATGTGTGGCATGCATCGTATCTGGAAACCGTTTGACTTTTGCAGTTTAAACTTTCAAATGCAATTAGTTGTGGGGCATAAATTACATAGCCATAGCCACAGAGTGAGAGGGGGAGTGGGAGAGTGGGAGTGGGAGAGAACTTGCAGCCGAAAGACTGACCACAGAAAGAAGCCTGCTATTAAAATGATTGCCACTGGGATGTGGCATGTGGACACCCTCCAAGAGGAGAGCGGGGCAGCTACGTACCCGTACTACGTATCGTATCGTATCGTTTCGTATCGTATCGTTCCACCTACTACAATCAACGAGGCGTGCATGCAACGTAGAAATTGCTACGGCAGCGGCACAAAATTAGCAGCGCGTGCTAAACAATTGCCCCAAGCAGAGAGGCAGGCAGCAGCAAACAGCAAGCAGCAAACAGCAATAGCAATGGCTGTGTGGCAGTGGCAACAACAGTAGCTGCTGCTGCTGCTGTTGCTGCAACACAATACACACCCACAAAACGATAGACGAAACGAGAGCGGCGGCAAGGTGTGGCAGCGGCAAGGGAGGCAGCGAGAGGCACCTTTTTGCATATTGTTTTACAGCTCAAATATGGCGGCAGTGTGGCAGTGGCAGTGGCAACATCGCTCTAACTCTCGTAATTGCAACAATTTAACGGTCTGTCGCTTGTGCTCTGCGCTTAAGTGTACTTTTGGGGTGCAGTCAGTGCCTGCCCCGTGCCTCGCCAGTGCCTCCCCAGTGCCTCCCCTGTGCCTCGCCAGTGCCTCCCATCAGTGACCGCGCACTTTTTTTTGGCTGCCTACAACTTAATCAGAAAAACTAATTGCATTTGCATAGGACGCATGGGGCATAGAGGCTCCTGCCACAGAACGGCAGAGCCAAGTGGCAGATTCAGTTGCACAAAGACAGAGGGAAGGAGAATGAGGCAGAGGCCTGGCCTGGCCTGCCTGGCTTCGGATGTGGTTTTCAACGCTTCGCTGTGTCAACTTTCAATCAAAAGTCAACAACAACAAAAATAAAAAATACAAAAAAAAACACACGAAGAATCTTTCGGAGCTTCCTGGAGGCAGAAGCGGCAGCAGAGCAGCAGCAGCAGCAGCAGCAGCAGCAGTAACAGCAAACCGCAAGCTGCAAGTTCTACTCCTAGCGGGTGCCTCTGCCTCTCCAGAGGTGGCCGCCGCATGTCCGCTCGACCGTGGGAGCCACCGCCCGAGTAAAGAGTAAATTAAAAACTCAGCCACAGGAGCATCGTACACGCTGTGTATCCATGAGACACAGACACACACACGAGCCCACGAACACACGTGAAAATACGCAGCTCACATTCTAATTTATATGAAGAGAAGGCAGACAGGGAGGACTGGGGACAGGGGACAGGAGACTGGACGCCCGCGCAGGCGTACGGCTACGCATTTTTGCACGAAGATCCGCCAGAGTCCGTCCAGAGGAGGAGGAGACTCGCATCCACTGATGGATCACCGTAGATAAGCGAATCTTGCAGATAATCGCATCACTCACTGAGGCACAGAGCCACAGAGACAGAGGCAGTCCCAGAGATGCTGCTGCTGTTGCTGCATCCTCTGGCAGGTTGAAGACCCAAAGTCCGAGTCGTCCCCGAGACATGCAATAATTTTCAAACAGCAGACAGAGCCCCAGAGCCAGAGCCAGAGCCACAGTGCCGCAGTGCCACAGAGCCACAGAGAGGCCTCCTCCTGATGATGCATGACAGTGACAGTGCGTTGCAGTTGTTTCTCTGCTGTTGTTGCACTGACATTAAGCATGTTGCAAACAGACGCGGCACAAACCTGACAATAAGTCCTGGCCTGGCTGCTGCTGCGACTGCTGCTGCTGCTGCTGCAGCGAATTGTGGGTGCCTCGAAAATTAGCCACAAAACTTATTTTCATGGTTGATCTGGCAGCGGAACAGGAGGAGGAGGAGGAGGAGGAGGGAACAAGGAGCCAGGGGGGTAGTTTTACAGCCGCATCGAATGGCCACCGTGCCCCAACGAATTACAGCCTCTCTCTCTCCGTCTCTCTGGGGCAGTCTCCTTCCGAAAATCAATTAAAATTCATGGCTAATTGATTTTGGAACCGAAAAATCCATTCTAAAGTTTAGATTTTCTATATTTACGAGTGGGTGGGGGGAATGCTCTCACCGAATGCTCTCTCTCTCTCTCTCTCTCTCTTTCTCTCCCTCTCTCTCTTTCTCTTGAGAGTGGCAGCGGGGGCAGTGGCAAACAAATGAAGCTGGCGCCAGTCGTCAGGTGGGAAGCTGATAAAAATCACGGCTGCCGCTGCAACTGCCGCGGGTCTCTCTACCTGTAGAGAGGATGGGGATATCTGTGGTGTGGTGCCCCCTCCGAGGGTAAAGCCTTTTTTTCCCTCTCTTTTTTGTTGTTGTATTTTTATGTCTAGCCACCGTTGCAGTTGCAAGAGGCAACCGTCAACGGGGCATCATCATTATCATCATTAAAATGTCAGTTAATAATTTCTACCTTATATGCCCCACCGAGCCCCTGTCCCTTGCCCCGCCAGCTGCAGCTCCCCGCCCGCCCTGCCCCACGCAGCTTTGAGTATTTTTGAGTGGTTTTTTTCCAGTTTTTGACGTTTTACAACAGTCTCGAGAGGGACAGAGAGAGAGAGACGAGGGCAGCCTCCGCTCCGCTGCTCTCCACTTTTCTGTGGCTATGTTTTTCTTGGCTACCTGTGGCCCTGTGGATGCATGCCCCTTGGGTGGCCTGCCCTGCCTCCTACTGCACCTCCTGCCACCACTCTTGCCACTGACCTTATTTATCCCGAGTGTCAGCCAGACAGGGGGAGAGGATGATCCTTTTGCTCTGGTTGCAAGTGCCAGAAGTTCGTTTCTTAAGTCTTTTGTTTCGTCGTCGCAAAATGTGAAAAATGTTGAAAATTGCGCGAGCAATATCCACAATAAGTATTTAAGTAGCCTGCCACTTGAGGCAGGCTGCTGCTGCGGCTGCTGCTGCTGCTGCTGTTTCTCCTGTTGCAAGTCGCTTTCTGCTGCTTGTTGCACCTGCAGACAATTGCTAATAATTATTTATGCGGCCCAGGCTGAGGCGGCCCCGACTGCAACTTGCAGCTAGAGAAGCTGGCTGCCACCGCCAAGCCTGCCACTTGGCATTGGCTACTGTGCAACCAGCCACCCCTCTCTGCCCCTGGCTGCACCCTCCCCTGCAACGCGGCTCATCAGGCAGTTAATGACCAGTCGACGTGGTCATCGCCATCGGAGTCCCAGTGGCAGCAGCAGCAGCAGCAGCGGCAGCGGCAGCCTCATGACTCCATAATTATGTACACAGATGGAGGAGATGCACAGACACAGATGCAGAGATACAGATGCCAATACATAGAGAGCAGATACACAGCAGATACAGAAAGCAACTGCATTTTTGTGCCCCCCTTGGTGGGTGGAACAACACGCCTATTGCTGCTTGAGGCCTTCCCTCCCTCGTTGCAACAAGTCTTGCTCTATGTATGTATCTCTTTACAGCTGTATAGAATCCTTGCAGAGTGAAGCATAGCTTGCTGCCAGATGCTTTAAATTAATAGAGCGAAGGATACCCGATGCCTCTGTTTCCATAACTAAAAGTTCTTCGACTTTAAAGATATTTCCATATATATATATATATATAGATATATCACTTTAACTGTAACTGCAGCCTTCATTCATTATTCTGATTCAAAATCTCGAACATCTGAAATTTGAATCCATTTGCATCGTTGAGAAAAAAACACAAAAAGTCACTCAAAATGTGTTCTACGCCTGCAGCTGCACTTGCCACTAAATCAACCATCTGTGGCTTCATGTCTTGCCACATTTCGCGCACAATTTCCATTCAAATCGGGGCATATTTCTGCCACCAAAAAGTATTTATCTTCAAGGGTATTCGAGGCTTCGAATCCCTTGCTATCTTTCTGTCTTTTGCTTGGCGACTGCTGCTAATTTAATAATATTTTGTTACTTTATAGGCCGAAGCGACAAGCTTGTTTACAAGCAGCAAACATGCAACATGCAACAACCACTTTAATGGCGAAACAAACGAAAGAAAAATCAAAGAGAAACTTCGCTGGAAAGACAGAGAGAGAGGGAGGGGGAGGGAGTGAGTGAGAGATAGTGGGTAAGTGTGAGTAGGAGACAGGGGGCCGGGGGCCGGGGCCTCTTTAGCATTTTGCAAACTGCTTGCAACACAATGCGGTCGTAAGTTGTGGCATTTTGCGCACTTCCTGTCGGCTGTCCGACTGTCGTTCCTGCTGCTTCTGCTTCTGCTTCATCACCGACTGCTCCCCCACTTTGTGGGGCAAGTTGTGGCTGCCACACGCACGCATTGCAGTTGTTTTGTTTTTTTTGTTGTTTCGGTTTCGGTTTTTGTTTTTGTTTTTGCATAAATGTTCACTCGTTGGCTCCTTGGTGCCGCAAGTGTTGGCTGCACTGCCATTCCATTTTCACTCTGATTTTCCATTTCCACTTTTCACTTTTCAGCCGCCCACACCAGCACGCCCGCCGCCATGACACATAGACACATTTTAGTGTCCTGTTCCTGCCGCTCGTTTGCCGTTTGCCGCTTGCCGTTTGCCGCTTGCATGCGATTAAGTTTTGTAATTTGATTGCAGTCGGTGGTACGTGCACATACACATTCAAGCGGTGCGCTACGAGTGTATCTCAGAGATACTTTCGTTTGGGGGAAGACTGTAAAAAGTTTGTCCTTTGCGCGTTGCGCGTTGCCTTTGCGTGTCTGTCTGCTAATTGAAAGAGGAATCCAAGGAATCAAAGGAATCAAAGCAATCAGGGAATATACTTGTCTGCGTTAACCCCCCAGTGACACTAAATGGGGGGAATCAGGCTGTGGGTTTTGGCTCCACGAATCATTCCTCTTGCTCTGGCATTTCCTGCTTAGGCGGCACCTTTTTTCCCTCAGCTGTAATTAGCTGTGAGAAAATAGCTCTGAATAATGTCTGCTGCGGTGTGTTCTTGCAACATCATCTAATCCAATCAATTGTGGAGGCAGGCACTGCTTTTGGGTGCAACTTGCGTTGCGTAATAACTTCCGTTGTGGCGGCGGTACTTTCCTTTCCCCTAGCTGTTGCATTCGATGCTGCTGTTGCTGGTGCTGTTGCTGCTGCTGTTGCTGGTGCTGCATCTTTCAATTAAATCAATTCCCTGGCTAATCAGAAACCCTCTCTTTCGTTCGCTGCATATCCGCTTTGGTGGGGAGTTTCATCAGCGTCATCATGCCACACCACACCACACCACACCATGCCATGCCACACCACATCATCCTTTGCGCAGTCATTATCCCAAAGACCCACGGGCCCCGGCCACTGATTCTCCCCCGATTCTCTCTTCTTCTTATTAATTTTGTTTTTGTTTTTGTGTTCTGCATTCGGACTGGCATGGGATGGGATCTGCTCTGTTCTGTTCTGCTCTGTTCTGTTCTCTCTGTTTTGTGTTCGGTTTTTTTGGACCAGTTTGACAGGTGTTTTCTTGTCGCCAGCGGACTGAAGCTCAATTCTATGCGACGTCTGCGACTCTTCTTTGGTTGTTGCTGTTGTGGCTGTTGTTTTTTTGGTTCCACTGTCTTGCTGTTTATTTGTTTTGGCTCTCAGTTCTACAGCGATCGAAGGAGCGGATTGCAGGGGGATGGGAGCGAGGGAGGTAGGGTTTCGGCTCTTTGGGTCGGGTCGGTCGTGTGGCGTCGGCGTCGGCGTCGGCGGATGCAAGCGGTTCGTTCTACTCGTATTTTAAATACGCTCTGACATCACAGAGCGGAGAATCTCCATCTCGCATCTCCATCTGTATATCTCCTCCTGCGTCTGCCTCTCCCTCTCCTTCTTTCTTCGTCTCTGCTTTAATTATAATTTATCTGACTTGTGCCTTAGTCGCCGTCGTCGTCGTCGTCGCTGTCGCTGTCGCTGTCGTCGCTGTCGTCGTCGTTCGGCGGCATCCATCGACGACATCCACAGCCACAGCCACATCCCCATCCAGATCCAGAGCCGTGAGCGTATCTCAAAGTTTTTGACTTTTATCTGCTGCTGAATTGATGAGTATATAATAAGACTTTATTGGTCGAAAAGCGGCTTTCAGGAATTTCAGTTTCACTCAAGTGGCACGGGGGGGGGACAGCGCCAGGGGGCATGTGCATGTGTCCTCTTTTGTGTCTTCGCTCTCCTGTCGCCTCCCTGTCGTGGGTGTCTTCTCGCATTCTTTTCTCCTTCTGCGGATCGGTCGGGAGATGTCCTTTGGGGCGAGAGCGTGAGAAACATTTCGTTTCGATTCGATTCGAATTCGTATTCGATGTGCCAACCACCCCCTGCCCGTGCCTCTGTGGTTAGCCCCGGCAATGCATTTCTCTTGTTGCCACACAAACAACAACAAAAGGGACAACAACAAACGGCGCGTATGCATTGGAATTTAAGACTTGCCACAGTCCCTGCCTGGTTCCTGCCACTGGCCGGGCTCTCTGTGCTGCTCTCTGCCTGCTACCTCCGTTTTTTTTGTGGTGCTTTTTGCACAAACGGAAATCAGTTTGCCACTCAACAGGCTTCCCCCCTTTTTTCCCTGTGGTTTCTTTTCTTTTTTTGGGGCAACTAAGAGGGTGCCCGCCTCAGCGGGGCAGAGTGGGAAAGAGAGAGAGAGAGGGAGGGAGGCACACACACACGTGCCAGCCATTCATTCAGCGCTCAAGATTCGACAACAAACAAACATCCATAAGACGAATGGATGGGGGATTTATGCATAAACATAATAATAACAAATAATTTGCATATTCATTTCGGAAGATCGCTCAGAGCCGCCCTCTCGCGCGCTTCAAATATATATATGCTAGGTATAGGTATAGATATATATAGAAAGGTGACTGTGAAAACTGTAAAAATAATCGCTTAACAAATTTATGATTAAATGGAAGATCTACAAGGCCTCCTCCTCCTCCTCCTGCTCCTCTGCTCTACCCAACATCCATTGTCATCGCATTTCATCGATTGGGTGCCTGTGCCTGTGCCTCTACCTCCCCATTGTTTGGCCTCTGCAGATAGGAATGGAATCCCAAAGATGCTTTAGTGACACTTTTCCCTCCAAAGAGAAGGGGTAGGGGTAAGGGTAGGGTGGGGTTTTTGAGCGGCTTACACTTTGTTTACAATGTTGTCTCCACCTTCCGCCGCCCGCCGCCCGCTTCTCCGCTGTTGCTGCTGCTGCTGCTGCTGCTGCTGCGGCGTCAATATTGATCCATAAATAACACACAGATCTCCCCCGAACCGCCCAAATGACCACGAAAGACAGAGCCCCTCGGACATTAGACGCAAAAGAAGACGCAATCTTCTGGCGGCCCAATGGCGAACCATGGAACGATGGACCGATGGTCACGTCTCAAGTGAAAATGGTTTTTAAGTGGAGGCGAATGTCTAGTGAAAATTAAACTGTCCCTTGGGGTTCCATGGCTCGCAGAGACTCGTAGCCGTAGCCGTACTCGTACGAGTGTGTACCTGTGTTCCCGAGGCCAAAAACTTGAGCGAGCGGACAACTTCTTTAGAGCCCTTCTGCGAGGATGAAATGCCGCGCGCCGAACCAAACCGAACCCAAAAACCGAAAAGTGTCAACTCTAATTGCCTTTTGGCTTGTCCGCCCAAAAGGAGACACACAAGAGAAGAGAAGAGAGAGAGAGAGGAATGCAGATGCTGCCTGCTGCCTGCTGCCTGCTGACTCCCCCAACTCCCAAGAGTCGGCACTCTTTTTGGTCAGAGCGGGGCACTGGTCGCCTGGTCGCCTGGTCACTGGTCTCTGCTGCGTTCCGTAGCGTCGTCGTTTGACTGGTTGTCAAATATTTAACATTGACTTTGGCTTGCGCTTGCGCAAATACTAATAAAATTTCGGTTAATTTTCGTTCCACACTTCGTACATCTTTTATTTATTTGCTGTTTGCTGTTCGAGCACTCGACTGTAATGGATTTGTTGGCATGAAGATATTTCATCTTTTTCGCTCTCCCGCTTTTTTTTTTCGGAAACCACTTGGAAGGAAAGTAGTCCCAGGCGACGGGCGACAGACGACTGAGACAATGGGTCAGGGCAGGGCTGGGCTGGGCTGGGCTGGGCAGGCATTACATAAATTAGGCAGCCGCCAAAGTGTTTGCTTTAAAGAGATTCCAGTTGCCCCACTGCATAGAGCGCGGTGGCGGGGGCTCTTTAGATGCCACAAAACAAGTTCCTCCTCCCATGCGGATGGCAAAGTGGAGCTCGTAAAGAACTATTACAATTAAGTTTTATGCGACAGACATTTGCATTTGCATGTGCATTGCTTTTGCATTTCCTTTTTCATTTTCTTTTTCATTTGCATTGCTTATAAAATCCACTAAAATATTGCGCCCCAAAAGGGGAGCTGCCAAGGCGCCAACAGGTTTTGTCAGTGCTTCACTCTAATCACAAAATATCGACACATCGCAAGATCAGAGCTGTGTCTGTGTCTGTGAAGTGGAGTGGAGTGGAGTGCAGTGCAGTGGAGTGGAGTCTTTCCTCGTGACTCAGAAAATAGTACGCGGACCCACTGACCGATTCTTTATGCAATGCGTTTGTCGTTTATTTCCCAATATAAGCCAAGAGCCAACAGCCACCCATTAGCCACCAGCCACCACCCACTGAGTGGCTAGCTGGTTATCAGGGCAGCCACTTATCAGACCACAAACCCAAGCCACCCACCCCGCCTTCTCAGGGGCACTCGTCCAATAAATAGAATTGTTTTTTTAGTGCCAAAGAAATTCATGAATTGCGCCTCGACTTGTGACGTAAATCGAAGGCCTTCCTCCTCCGCCTCCGCCTTCATGCTGCCGCCTGCCGCCTGCCGCTTCTATCTATCCGTATGGATCGTTTGGCTATATATATATACATATATAGGCCCCCACTGATAAGCCACACACCAGCACTGACCATGTGCGGTGGGTGGGCCCGCAATCATCGCACAATCTCCCAAGGAATAAATACGATTTCTCCCCCGGCCAACCGCCCATCGCACACCGCCGCCCATCGCCCAATTCTGATTCCGTTGCGACTTTGTTTTCGTTTCTATTTTTTGTTTCGTGCGGGATTTACTTGATTCTTTCTTTTGTTTTTGTTCCCTGCGCTCTTTCTAGTACTCTCTAGTACTCTCTAGTATTTATTCCTCTTTAATGTTCATTTCATTCAATCCCTAATCAGCGATCTATGTAGTCCAATGACGTTAATTGAAACTACTCCAGATTAAAACGTTGTTTTCAAGTGCTGCGGCGTGTGGTGTGTGGTGTGCGGGTGTGCGGCCTAAGTATTCTATCGAATGCTACGAGTACGTGCGCCATGGTTATGGCTGTGCACCCACACCGGGTGCCAAAAAAAAGTGCCTCATTTTAATTGAATTCTATGGTTAGAATACCCCCCCGGAAAGAGTTCTTTGCGGTTCTCGCACTATCGCATTGCCGCTAAGCTCAGACCTCAGACAGGACGTTGCTGTGTCGCTGCTGATAAATTGTTTAGCATGGGAACAATTTCTACCGCAAGAGACGAAGCAGTCGGAGGCAGTCCGAGGCGGTAATCGCGCACCACATGGTTGGCTTTTCCATGGAACTCCACATTTGATTTTTTCGATTTAATTTCTGATGCTAATTGAAGGGGTGGTGTGTTACCCACACGGAGATCAGTGCTTTGATCGCCCATCACCCATTCGGAGGGAGGATTCCTCTGTCTCTGGCGCTGTCTCTAGCTCTGTCTGTCCGTCTGTCTCTGGGTCTCAGTTTGGGGGGCTCTAATGAAAAACAAAACGTTTATCAAATGCATGATAACAACGCATGTCCCCGCACCAGGGTCGCGCGGATCAGTCAGCCCCCTATCAGATGTCGGATACCCTGTCTGTTCGCCCCTGCCCCCTGCCGCTGTGCCCGCCACAAAGGTGTTAAACTCTTTGCAACTATTGGGGCAGCAGCAGCGGCAGCGGCAGACACATCAACCGACCGACCGACGCTTCGTTGTGTCCGATTGTCTCTTTGTTTTATTGTTTAACGCATTCTAATTAACATCTTCCCCGTCGGCCCCATCTGCCCAGAGATCTCTGTGTCGCTGTGTCCGCTGTCTCACTGTCTCCCTGTCTCCATCTCCATTTCCTTTGCTGATTGTCTCTCTATTTTTTTTAACGCACACGTGATGATTGAATTTTAATTTTAGCCTCTGCTTTGTGTGGCCTGGCAACCCACCCCACCCTTCTAAACCCCCTGCCTAAACCCTGTTAAAGCAACGCCTAACCTCTAGAGGTCTCTGCTGGGGTCTCTCTCCCTCTCTGGGGGCAGACCTGCTGCTTCGCTCCCGAGGCACGACTAATCCAAATCAAATGGCTTCTCCAAATCAATTCGTTTTCAATCGTTTAAAGTTAATTAACGCGCCAGAATTTTTATTTCACTTCACACACGCACACACACACACACACCCATTCCTCTCTCGCCCCCTCTACCGCCTGACGCTTCTCCTTTTTCTCGCCTCCTTTTGTTACATGCCTTTTGTTTTGCTGTAAATTTATTTTATGTTTCTTTTTTTCTTAGTCGCTTTTTTTTTGTTTTTGTTTTTTTTGTTTTTTTTTCTGTATTGTGTGCATTTTTTCCTTAGTCTTTTTTTTATTTTTTATTTTGTATATCGCTTCCAACGTCTCAATTTCAATGCGCGCTCTTTTGTTGTTCCTCTTGATTTTTGTTCTGATTTTTTTTTTGGTTTGGCTTGTATTAAAATTGTTAATTTAAGGCTGTGTCTGAAATAAATTAACCAATGAACCAGAGACCCCAACGGTCAGCCCCATTCCCAGTCGCAGCGCGCCGCCTTTTGTGGGAGGGAATGAGCGAGCAGCAAGAACTAGGGCGGGTAGGTGGGGTGTGGTGTGGTGTGGTGGGGCTGGGGTGTTTTTGTATGAAAATGCAAATAGTTTCAGCTGACGTTTGGAACGGTAGGTAGGTAGGTATCCTACCGTTTGGAAATGCGTCGCAATGCGCGGGTGATGGGTGATACGACCTGC
Source organism: Drosophila tristis (assembly GCA_018150885.1). NCBI lineage: Eukaryota > Metazoa > Arthropoda > Insecta > Diptera > Drosophilidae > Drosophila > Drosophila tristis. The sequence continues at coordinate 948,260 of JAECWT010000001.1, forward strand.
CCCTACTGCCACATCCACATCCCCATCCCCCACTCCCACTCCCACTGTGTGGCGGCTGCCTCCTGCCTGGTGGCTGGTGCCTGCTTTATATGCCACAAGCAGTGGCTGTGGCTGTGGCTGTGCCTGTGGCAGACGTCTCTCCGTTCATCATATATGGCTCGGTGCGTATAAAGCCAGGAGGCGCAGACCAGAGCCAGAGTCGAGTGACCAGAGACGAGAGATCCGAGACATCATCGGGCATTCGATCGACTCGAATCGACTCGACTCGACGACAGAGAGCCCAGAGTAAAGCAGTGAAAAAATCACTTGGCAGAGTCGCGCGCGACATATTGAGAAATGTGCAATAGCCTAATGTCCATTTAAGGCATCACTTTTCATGGCAAGTTGCATTTATCGCTGATCGAATCGGATCGCATAAGATCGTAGAAGATCGTACGGGGCTCGCCTGGAGGGGGTGCGAATCGGTGAGCGATGATCGCCGCTGTCCCGTCCGCAAGGCAATCGATCAAACAGTCAGAGCAGAGAAGGAAAACCCTGATCTAAGTCTACACACACATCGCTGCTCTACAGCTCTAGAATTTGTGATATTCGAGGGTTTGGCCTGCACACAAAAATCGCATGCTAATTGTGCGCGAGGTGTGAGAGATCGATACAGAAAAAGAAAAGAAAAACAAAAAAAAACCAAGGCGGTGTGCAGCGACTGAGGAGGCTAGAGTGGAGTTTCCTTTTTGTAGGAGTTCCAAAACAGGAACACAACATCGATTCGATGATCCTCTCCGCCCCGCGCATGCCTGAGCAGGAGGCAGAGTCTGGCGGAGTGCTGCAGCGTTGCGTCTTGCCTTTAAATGGTATAAATTACCAATGAATGACATACGATTTAATTGCCTCTCGACTAAGCAGCAAGGCAGCCAGCAGCAGCCAGCCAGCAGCAAGCAGCAAGTTGCAACTTCTGCTGCATACAGATCAGACGTTGTGTTGCATGCAACTCCTCTTGTTTGCTGTCGTTTGCCGTTGCTGGGAATTAATTAATATTGCACTTTTGAAGCGCGTGCATACAAATTTGTCAGAGATGCAGAGAGCCAGAGGCCAGTTTCTGCCAGCAGCAGCAGCAACAGCAGCAGCCTCAGCCTCAGGCTACATCTGCAGGTGTAGACGACAATTGGCATAGTTCACATAAAGAGATGCTGCAGCAGAGGCAGAGATTAATATGGCTAGCAATGGCAATTAAAATTGTCCAAATGGAAGACCAACTAGGAATGGAACTAAAACCACAACTACAAGACACGGCAAACTGCGTTCAATGCTAAGGCTAAGGGTCCCTCTTCAGCACCACACCACAGCACAGCACAGCACAGCACACCATCCGATTCCATCAGATGCCATCCATCGATCGATCTATCGCTGCTCTGGTTGTGCGTCAATTTGCCTCTCTGGCTCGGCACACGATCCAAGCTCGATCGAGGCTCGATCTGAACAATCAGCGATGTCAAGTCAAGTCGTTCCATGGATTGACGTCAATTCCTGCTTTGCGTACTCGCACCCGTACCGAACTCTCTGCTGATTGGAGGAGCATCAGCATCATCTATGAGGGGGGCCTGTTGTGCTGATATCAATTCTCCATCATCATCATTCATAGGTGCAATCCATACACACCCATGTTATATTCATATTCATATATTTCATATTCCTATTTATATTTCGGCTGATATTACGCTGAGTGCGCTGCCGAAAACGATCTGCTGGCCCGGGCGGGTAATTAGATCTATAATATTTTGACACATTTTGCTGAGCTTTTGCTGCGGCAAGCAATTGATTGACTAGCTCCTGAAGTAACTGGCTGACTGACTAGCCGACCGACTGATTGCTCGATGCCATTGATTGAGTGAGTGAGGGTAAGCCTCTCTGTTACCGTCGGCAAACCACGGCCGCCTCGATCACTTACCTCTTTTTGCTTTTGCTTTTATTTTGATGATGATTTCTGATGATTATCCAAGCATTATCCAAATGGTGGAACTCTGCAACTGGAGCTGCGGGCTCTGCTCTGGCCTTTAACTGCGTTCGCGCACATTTAACAATAATTCGAATAATTCTCTAAACTGCTAATATATCTCAAAAATATCACACTTTTTTCTTAGCTTTTTCTTTTCGTTTGCGTGTTGCGTGTTTAACGGGGCGTAGAGTATTACGGAGTGCGGAGTGCGCAGTGATTACGGGACTCCTCTGCGGACTACTCTGTGACTGTGTGTGCGTTGATGCTTTCCGCAAACATTTTAATTGATATAAATATCATAATAGTAACGCATTCACTTCATACGTTAAATTTGAGTGGACTTCCGCTTCTTTTTTGTTGTAAGACACTTTTGATGGCCGAAAAACACTTTTTCAGGGGCTCTGATTTTTTTCTCACTTGATTTTCATTGGGATTTTTGCATGGGATTTAGTTGTGGATTTGTGGACTTTTTGATAGGTATTCACGGTTTCTTTTTTTTTGAGAGCGTTTCTTCAGTGTGTTGCACGCGCGATCATTCATGGGGCATTGCAGTTGCAGTTGCAGTTGCAATTGCAGTGTGTGTATGTGTGTGTGTGTGTGTGGTGTGTTGGGTTGCAACTTCGTTTCGGTCGTGTTCTGTTCTCTCGGATGCGACGTCGTCGTCGTCGCGCCTTCTCCGTCTCGTCGCGTCAACGTGCGAATAACAAATAACACGAAAACGTATGAACAAATTTTCACAGCAAAGAGATTTTCCCGACGTCGCGTCGTCGTTGTTGCTGGCGTCGGCGTCGGCTTCGGCTGCGCTTCGGGGGCTGCACCAACACCAACGCACAGGAACCACCAACCACCACCACCGCAGCAGCAACAACAGCAGCAGCAGCAGAGAGAGAGTGAGGGAGAGGATGAGATTGCAACTGCAGTTGTTGCACGCACAAATTTCAAAGATACGAAACGAAATGTTTTTTTTTTTTGTTTGTTTTTGTTTTGTTTTTTGGGGCACAGTCTAAGACGAGGCTCGCGCGATGCTTCGTTTGTGCGACGGCTCTGGGACGACAGAGCAGTGGGCTTGTGTGGAGCGTGGAGCGTGGAGCGCGTGCGGGCCTCTTGACGTTGGAACCTGAACCGAGACACTGAAACTGCCATCAGCAGGCAGCAAGAAACTGGCGCAAGGCGCAAAGCAGCAGCGGCGGCCTTTTCTAAGTAGAATCCGACCGACCGAACAACACACACGCACACACACAGATACTCCACACGAGCGCACACACACACACACACACACTCGTCGTTGACCCACACCAAGGCAGCAGCGGTGTGTGTGAGTGGCCTCTCATTCGCCGGATAAAGCGGTGGGAGAGCAAGAGAGCATGACAGAGAGAGAGAGAGAGAGAGAGAGGGAGAGCAGGGCTGACTCCGCAGTAGCACGTGGGAGCACTCGGCATCGGAATCGGTGGCTCCACTGAAAATCAGCTGTTGTTGGAGAGTCGAAGTATTGGTGCAGCAGGCCGCGGCGGCAGTGGGAGCTGCTCTTGGAGCCTCCTCGACAGCGACATCGGCATCGGCATCGGTGTCGGTGTTGGAGTCTCTCGTATCTCGGCATCGCTGTCTCGGTGTTGGCGGTGTTGGCGTCGGTGACTCCCCCTCATCAATCCGACAGCAGCTCCGACGGCAGTTGTAGTTGTTGTTTATGGCTGCGTGGGCTTCTAATTGCTCAAAACTCTATGCCAATGGGGGGACTCGGCTGCATTTGGCGCTTTTGCCGTTTGCTGTTTGCCTTTTGCTGTTGCTGTTGCTTTTTGTTGCTTTCTGCTTTTTGCTTTTCGTGTTTTGTTGTTGCCCAAGCGAGCTCCGAATAGGCGCCTCCCACTTTGCGGCTTTTGCGGATTATATAATACTCGTACTCGTACTCGTAATCGTACTCGCACTCGCACTCGTAGGGAGCTGCAAAAGGAAAGCCAGGGAAGTTATGTGAAGGAAAATCGGTAAGAAAAGGAAGTTATGTGAGGGAAAATCGGTAAGAAAAGGAAGTTATGTGAGGGAAAATCATACATTTTCATAGCTACGAGCAGCTGCAAGATATCTGCCTATCTCTGTAGTACTTTTCCGCCCAATGAGATACCTTTTTGGAGTATCTTTGAGGCATGTTTACAGGGATAGGAACGTGGGTGGGTTGTTAAAATCACTTAAAGATACTTTTAGCTTGGAAGTTAGTTCCACCATGCAGTATTTTCATTTAGGAATGCTTAAGGTGAAGCCATTATACCTTTGGAACAGAAAATTGCCCTGCCACAATGTCTATTCTAGTCGAAGATACATGAATGAATGCATATGTGCATCTTGTGTGCATCTTATGGTCACATTTGGGTCTCAAGTTGCAGCAAGATTTAATATCTCGCTCTTTAAAATAGCTTTTACAGCTTTAAAATAGTTCCCGCGATACAATTACAAGTTTACGAGTAGCTATCGACTATAATAAGATGCAATTGTGTTTATTAAGTGTCCCAGATATCACCAGACATCACCAGATACACTTGCATCTGTTTAATTCACCCCAGAACATGAAAAGTTGCAACTGAATCTAAGAAATACATTTTTACTCAGTTGCTACCGCCTGCCAGATACAATTGAGGGGTAATTCAATGCCTGTGGCTTGCACTTGGCAGATGCTACAATTGCATCCTTTGACATATTGATAGTGACATTGTGAACCATCACCCCAGCCGAATGGAATGAACGGCTGGCCAAAAGTCTTAAGCCTCAAAGATCTCTTGAATCACATCACAAATTGCATTATGCGAAAATCTCTGACGATTGACTCTGGAGCAGCGACCACGACAATGGCCGGATAAACTTTACGGATAAAACGAAGCGCGAGAGAGCGCGCTCAAGTACCACACACACACACACACAGCCACTCTCTTGCTCGCTCTCTCTCTCTCTCTCTGTGTGTGTGTGGACAAATGCCGGCAAAACAACTTCAGCCTGAACTTGAAATGAAATGCCGATGCAGAGAGCGAAGCGAGTTCGCTCTCTCGGGTGTTGCGCTCTTTTTGGCTTCGATGGCTGTGTGTGTGTGTGTGTGCCCGCAGCTGCCGAATGCTGCTCGAGTGTTTGTGTGTCTGTGCATCTGTGTGTTGACAAAACACACAAAAACAAAAAGAAGCAAACAGCAGCAGCGGAGGCGCAAAACCAAAAGCATGCCGCAGCAGCAGCAGCAGCAGCCGCAGCAGCAGTGGCGGCTACAACAATACAATTTGTGAATGAACGAATAGTAGCCACACCAACACTCGACCACTGTGCCACTCACACAGATGCACGCGCGCGCACTCGCCGTGTGTGTGCGGTGGTGTGCGTGGATTGTGGGCAGGGAAACAAAAACGAGACGCGAAACGCGTTTACGCGATTCGTACAGAAATTTTGTTGGTCGCGAACAAGCGGCAGCCCGGCAGCCAGCAGCAGCCGAATGTAGGTGTATGCAGATGTACGTACGCTGTATCTGTGTGTGTGTGTGCTGTATGTGTGTGTGTGTGTATGGCAGTAGTGGGTTGGGGTGTTGTGTATTGGAACCCCTACATTCACACACAACTACAGCAATGAATGAATTATTGAAATTGAAATGAGAAGGCGACAAAACCAAAATGGTGTAGGCCAAGTGGCCAAGAGACCGCACGGCCAAGAACGGGCCAAGAACGGGTATGGGTGGGGGAGGGGCAGGGTGGGGAGATACAGCGATACAGCCAACACAATCCAAACCAATCCGACAGATTGACAGAACTGATTTGTTGATGAAGTCTGCTGCCCTGCTGCCCGTCTTGGCGACACTCTCCGCTCCAGCTGCCTGCCCCTGCCCCCTGCCGACCGACGAGTGCCTGCCTGTGTGGGGTGGTGGCAGTGCTGCAGTTCCAAGTACATTTCAGTGTCACCGCCAAATGCCTACGCCCTGCCCAAGAACGAAGGCCTCGGGCCTCACAGTCACCGATGCTAAAGGTAAAAAGTTCTCTTGGCGGATCTGCAGCTGCAGGGGAATTTCAGTGAAAAGATTCCTTCAGGCTGAAAAGATTCCTTCAGGCTTTTGTATCCGAAATCTTCCCACGGTTCTGCGTCCCAGCATCGTCATCGTCGCCCTCTCAGCCATGGCTCTATTGTGCTGCCGCGGCCACCCCATCAGCGGCACCGCCGCCCGCCACCACCACCACCATCACCATCACCGCCCGAAGGACGAGCCACCCCACCAGAGAACACAGAGATCCCGTTGTGTGCAGCAACCCCCGTAGTACATTTTGGCGGGAAATCCGCCCGACGATCTCGTCGTCTTGAGGCAAGTTTCTCAAACAAAAGGGCCAAGATCGCGGGGATTTTGTGGCCTGAGGCAACGGCAACGGCCACATCCACCCAAGGCAGCGTGCCACCCCTAGTGGCACAGCTTTACTCTTACCTGAGCCTCCTGCTGCTCCTTTTTTGGGCCTCCTTCTACCTTTTGGCATGCCTCCTCCTTCTCCTCCTCCCTCCTCCCATCTCTTGTGCTGTGATTTCTACTCCTCCTTCTGCCCATTCTCCGATTCAGCTCTGATTTCCCCTCAGAGCATAGCACTTCCCTTTGGCCCTAATGATGGCCCTGGCATCGCGATGGGAGGGCGACAGCCAGCGCCAAAAACTGCGTTGCTGTCGTCGCCCGTCTTTGACTCTTGCCATTCATTAGAATCGAAGCCGAAGCCGAAACGAAACACAATTTTCAATTAAGCGCACGCAAAAAAAAGAAGAAAAGAAGTGAGGCCGCGATTTGCATGTGCAACTGCAACAGCAACTGCTGCATCTGCCACAGCCACTGCCACTGCCACTGCGGCAATAACCATAAAAGCGAATGACATCGAGGTGACGCCAACAGCCAACAGCCAACAGCCAAGAGGAGATTAGAGCAGCAGCTTCTGCCCGGGGTCAGGCGCCAATTAAAAAATCTAATTTGCATGCGCCTCAGAGGGGCAGAGGGGGAGACATTCCCACGGCTAAGCAGCCGTACTCCAGATGGAGGAGACACGTGTAAGGCTGGGAGATTTATTTGCAACAGCTGCATGGCCGGGGAAACACAGTTAAGAAGTCCACTGCGGAGCGGCTTTATGGGCCACCAAAACTAAAATAAAGCTGAAATTTCGGATGAAATTTCGGATGAGAACTAATTAAATGGAAATGGAAAGAAAACACCGAGCAGGAGGCAGTCAGTCAGTCAGTCAATCAATCTCTCTTGCTTGCCACACATTGAGTGATTGATGGATGGGCGATGATGATGATGATTGCAGAGTCAACCCAATCAAATGAATTCAGTTATTATTTCTGCCATTAGGCAACGTTTATGGCCCCAAAAGTATGCTGCAATCCGGGCAGGCCATAACTAATCCATGCCCCCCCCTTTTAGAAGCTTGTTTTAGCCATCTATCATAACCCGTCCCGGCTGCCAGCCTGCGTCTCCGTCTCCGTCTGACTTCTGTGGATTGAGGGAAGCAATTAAGCGTTTTCTTGCTGCTCATTTTTCTGGCAAGTTTTTGGTTTTTGGCACTGGAGAGCCCACCGAGCGAAAGATCTTATCAAAGTTCTTTGCACTTCCTCCAACACACAACAAAAGACACAGTCACAGACGGGGGAGCGACGGGGAGACGACTGGGCCAACACATGTGGCCAACGCTAGCAGCAACAAAACATGAGGCTTAAATCACGCGCACGCCCCAGAAATCTTCACCAAAAGATCTGCTGCCATGCTGCCAAGCTGCCGGGCCAAGTGGAAGACAAATCTACAAATGATTTACCTACAGCGTTGTGGCAGAGACACCACACACTTTTTTTTCTGCTATTTATTTGTTGTTTCGGTTGTGTAGGGGGGGATTCATTTCATTCACAACTAAAAACTAAGCAAACACAGAGACCCAAACTGTTTTGTTGTCTTAATGAAAATCTCGCAGAAGAACGGAAGAGGAAGGTCGCCTGGCAAAAAAAGTTTAACGACGCTCGGCCCCAGGGATGGGGCGTGCGTGCTCCCCCCTTTTGGTTTAATTGATTTTGCTGTTCGTTGGGTAAATGTTTAGTGGCAGTCATTAAATTAAATCACTTTACCTGCCTGCCCCCGCCCCACCGCTGCTGCTGCCACTGCCACTGCCACTGCGCCTTCTGTTGTTGGTTCTGGCAAAGATTTTCCAATTGGCAGCAGCATCCGCTGCAGCAGCAGCAGTGGCTCTCAGTGGCTGATGCTGATGCTGCTTTTTCAGCATTTTCTCACGTAGCTTAAATGGCTTAATAACCCAATCCCAATGCAACATTTTGTGGCCAGCGCTTAAGTTGTTGGTAATCGGTTGCCACCCTCTCTCTCTCTCTCTCTCTCCGTCTCTCTCCTCCCCCTCTCTCTCTTGCCCCTCCGTTTGGGGCAGTAACCCGCTTCCGGTCTGCGGCCAGGCGGCCAGGCGGCATGCGGTGGGGTGTCCGAGTCCCATGAATGGAGGCCCACAGATTGAATGAATCAATGAATGGAGGCTATCGTGTGGTTTGTGTGTTAGAAATGCCATAAAAACATGCTGCAACAGCAGCATAAAATTGATTTGATTGCCACTCGTTTGTTGTGGCAGAACGATGATCGGAGAAGCAGAAGCAGAAGCTGCTGCTGCTGCTGCTGCTGCTGCTGGAAGGAGCATCCTATCCTACACCCGCCTGCGAGTCTGTCTCTCTGTGGCCCAAGCAGCAGCGTTGCCTCGTAAAACCTCAGATCCCAGTGCCCAGTGCCCAGTGCCCAGTGCCAGAGACAGCTACCAGATGTAGGCCGAACCACTTTGATGAGAGCTTGATGGAGTCTCCAGTACACCGCCGACTCCCAGCTTCAGCTACAGATTGGGATTGAGATGGGCATTGAAATGGGGATTGAGATGGGGATTGAGATGGGGATTGAGATGGGGATTGGTGGGGGCCTTTGACTCAGAGCCCAAAGCCTCTTCTCGGCCACATTTAGAGATTAACTGGTTTTATTGCTCGATTGGCTATAATATCTTTTATTTACGAGTCTCTCGGGCTAATTTGAATTTTCAACGTTTTCTTTTCTACCTTTTTAGATGTGCTTTTGGCTCTGGGCTCTGGGCACTGGGCTCTTGGCTGTGGCTGTGGCAGTGGCAGTGGCTGCTGTGCCTGTGCCTGTGGGGCTGTGGCTGTGGCGTTTCTATGGTTTCCCACACTTTCAGCAGGTGAATGGTTGATCATCATCCAGAAAGGTATTCATGTGAGTGTTTTGTGAAAGATATTTTTGATCGCATGATTGTTATATTTTTATTGGTAGAAGCAGCAGCCTCAATCGAACCTATGCATCCAAATCTATATATCTACATATTTACACACATCCATATGTACATATGTGTGTGTGTGTGTGTGTGTATTCATCGATTGAAACGCTTCAGTTTTGTTTTGTTTTGTTGTTTTTTGTTGGGTGGCTGCCGTCGTGTGTGTTTTTTTTTTGGATGTCGTTTATGATTTTAAGCTCATTTCTACACTCGAATGCCCACTCACCCCAGTCTCCTTCCCCACTCTCCATCCCCTCTCCCTTTCCCTTTCCCTTCCCCTTTCACTCGTTGAGCATTTAATGGTTTAATTTTTATGTGAATAAACAGTTAATGTTATGCCAAGTGGCAAAAGGTAGCTGTGCCGGGCTCTGGCTCTGCCTCTGGCTCTGGCTGCCCGTTCTTGTGGGAGTCGCCTTGGGGCGGATACATAACTTATGCCACACACACACACACACAGACAGTGAACTATGCAAATGGAAAGACTTAGGCAGCAAACTTGCGCCCAAAACGAGGCTTCTGCATCTAATGGTGATGCAGCCGTGTTTATACGCGGATTAAAGTTCCGTCTGCTTCCTTCCTCAATTCCTTGGGGGACAATGAAAAATCACTGCCGAAGAAGCTCTTAGGGAATTTTCCCAGAGGCAGCTGCAAAGCTTTTTTTTGCTTTGGTTTTGGTTTTGTGTTTGTTGTTGCCTTTACAGAAATTCCCAAACTGCGCAGCGTTTCAGCAAACAGCAAAAAACACACACAAAAAGTTATAGTTAAAAATTGAAGCAGCTGCGCACTTCGTTTCGGTGTCTTCTACTCCTGCTCCTGGCGGTTCCTTCCATTGTCCTCTTTCTGTTTTGTGTGTGTGTGTGGCGGAGGGAGGAAGATGGTCCCAGGGCTGGATTTTGGGGTGGCGGTAGGAGGAACCAAAGGAGCAGCCGCAGCCGCTTTCGTAGGTTGTCAATCCTGTTCGTTTTGGGGTGGCGTAGGATCGTCGTAGGCAGGCAGGCAGGCAGGCAGGCAGGCAGGCAGGAAGGAAGTATCAGGCTCAGGATCGCTTCTTAAGTGCGCAGTTTCCTTCAGGAATACTCAAGGGGTGGTGCTGGTGGTGCTGGGGTGGGGTGGGTCATAACTCGTTTTCCCAAAATGGACAAGGCCGCGCGGTTCGGGCCGGGCAGCTGTAAGACAATTTCGCAGCCGCGTGACACAATGATAAATAGATGCTGGCCATGTGCACCCGCCGCCATTGCCCCCCCCTAACCACAACCGTTTCGCTCTCTCTCTCGCTCTCCCTCTCTCTCCCTCTCTCTTTCTCTCTCTCCCTCTCTCTTGCTCTCTCTGTGTATATTTATGTCATTAAATTTAAGCATTTTCGTTTAGGCCATTGAGTTGCGTCTGCCAACCTGTGATTAAGTTTTGGCCCTCGACTGTCTGTCTTTGCCGTTTCGCGTTGGGGCTGCTGCTGCTGCTGCCGCTGCTGCTGTGGCAATTGCATGCCACAGCTAATAGTTGCAGGCGGCTCCTCTCTGCCCTCTGTCTCTGCTTCTGCCTGTGTCTCTGGCTCTGCCCCTGCCCCCTGCCCCCTGCCTCTGCGAAATTCATATGAAATTATAAACGTTTTAGTTTTATTGTGCGTTCGTTCTGTCCGGAATCGCAGTTTTGAGTCCCCGACCAGACCAGCGTCCGAATGCGAATCGGAGAGTCGGAGGCGGTGGCGGTGGCGGTGGCGAATGGCGAATGGCGACTGGCGAATGAAGCTGAAGCCCCCATAGCAGTGATAAATGTTTCCTACGCCGAGGTATTTCACCCGCGGCATTAACTGGCTGTAGCCGTAGCTGTAGCTGTAGCTGTGGCAGCCACAAATGGATGTGGCAGCGGGAATCATACAAATGCAAATTTAATTGTAGTTTGCCGCATCGCATCGCATCTCCCAGTGGCATCCACAACACAACACAAACACACATCTCAGGGCTCTCGCTCCTTCTGCAAATGAATGCTTTCAGCATGGCACGCAATTTAAGTGGGCGGATGGTGGCCGCGGGGCATGGGGCATGGGGCATACACACAACCGAAAAAAACAGAAAACGAATTCATTTGAATTTCTTTAAATGTTTCGTTTCGACGTGTCCCGTGTCTCGTGTCTCTGCTTCGGTTTCGGTTTCTGTCTCTGTTTGTGTCTGTCTCCGCCTAACGGTAGTTAGTGGCAGCCACCTCCTCCCCCGACCCCTGCTCCTGCTGCTGCTGTTGCTGCATCCTCATCCTGCTACGCCTCCAATCTAATCTGCCGCTGCTGCCGATTCTGGGGCAAGTTTTTCAGCGTCTGGCGGGGCAGCATCGATAATAGGGGCACTGGCAGCGGAGAGAGGCCAAATGGAGAGCACACGCAATGCCACTTCGCCTTGGCGATCTGTGTGGCGTCTCGCATATGTCAGACTGCTTGCTGCACTTGTTCCCTGTGCTGCAACGTCGCCTCCCCCACCACTGCTCGCCCTCTTTCCTAATTGCAATTGCAATTAGAATCGAAATTACCTACACAGATGGCTGCGGCTGCTGCTGCTGCTACATTTCTGACACCTTTTCCGCTTTTCCGCTTTTCCTCTTTGCCGCTTCTGCCGCGAAGGTTAACCGCAACATTTGAGCTCCTTTTCCATTTCCCTGTGGCTCGTGCAGGGCAAACTCTGCCCTGTCAGCTGTTCCCTTCACAGATTTTCCTCGCAGGCGACTTCTGTTTTTTCGCGCCAACGACTTCTCAAGTCGATCTCAAGCCTCATGCCTCTGATCCCGTACACAACAGCTGGCTGGAAGATGCCGCCGCTGCATCTACTGCTGGCTCTGCCACTGCAGCCTCATCCTCATCTGCAGCGCAAACAAAGGTTTTGCCTGTTTGCCAAGAGGTCAATAATCCCAGCAGAAGCCACGCTGAAAAGGAGGGAGAGCAGAGCAGAAGGGAGACCCTCAGACACCCAGGAGGAGAAGATGCCTGTACAGGCATATGTAGGTGGAGAATTTCATGCAGAAATATTTGCCTAAAAAAAGAGGAAAGGGAGTGCTGCCCCCTTCCCTGGGGAATCTCTCTAAGTGCTACACAACTTTGCTCAAATTGTAGTTTAAATTCGGCTCTTGGAACTTCTAGGAGTCTTCCTTCCCCCTGGAAATTTCTCTTCAACAGTTTCCTGCGCCTTGGAAAAGTCTTCTCTATGAAATGCCACAATCGCATCTGAGATTCCCCCTGCTATTCGATCTGTTTCTGATGTCATTAGCGTTGCATACAAATAAGCAACATTCGAGTGACACATGCGACTGCGCCGCAGAGGAGAGGAAGGAACGCTGCTGCAAGGGATGACTGCCGACAAATCTGAGAGAATCAAAGACGCTGGCACAGAGTGGTAGGTAGAGCGTAGGTAGCACACCAAAGGTAGGAAATTAGATGTTATTGTATAAGGAAAGACACCGGGCCGTGGATAATAATAACAATAATGTGGCAGAGGGGGCAGAGCGCGCGCGCCAAGAGCCAACAGCCAACGGCCAACGGCAGGGGGAACAGGAACAGCTGAGATCTGAGTTCTGAGTTCTGCAGAGGATGCCCCTAAGGATGGGAATGAGATAAATCTCAGGTGCTGCTCAGTGCGGGGGTGTGTTGAGCTCCTGTTTCTGTCTGCTGCTGCTGCTGCTGCTGCTGCTTCCTTTTCTTACCTATGGAATCACTGCAATTTGTAGCACGTGGCCTCGTTTGGCGCCCTTTTTTTCCTCTCTGTGTGGCAGACAAATTATTTAAAGGGCTACGACACGAAAGACCCGAACGAAGTTTGAAAGAGTTGCTGAAAGCGGAGATTGATCCGGGTATTGAATTTCCGATATCGGTGGCTTCTTCTTCTGCCCCTGTCCCTGTTTAGTGGAGTATACAATGTTGCACCCACACGAGTGGCAGTGGCAGAGGCAGCCACCGGAAGGAGGCCTCGCAGGGGCTTCGCAGGAAGCTTGTGGACGGATGAATGGCTGGATGGATGGGATATCTGCATACGAGAAAGCAGCACCCAAGGCCCAAAGAGAGGAGAGTGGCAAGAGGCATACGGGCGCAGTGGCTGTGGCATTAGGCATGAGGCATGTGGCATGTGGCAGCTATATTCAGCCCAAGCCCAAACACGGTTATAATTGGCCCAAGGCTGCAACAATTTATCAACGCCGATTGCCATTTGTGTTGACAACTAACATAGTGGACACACGGCAGGCGGACACATTCGGACACATTCGGACACTCGGACGTGCCACCGATGGCCACTGTGTTGCAGTGTTGCAGTGTGGCAGTGTGGAGACAGACCCTGTCCAGCGATCTCTAGTTTTGTGGCATGAAGCGTGTTGATTTCGCACTTTACAACTTGTAAAAGCCAAAGGCAGTGCCAGCCTGCTGCCACACAGCCACACTGCCTTTCTGCCACGCTGCCACGCTGCCACACTGCAACTGCAACTGCAGTTCGCTCAATGATTATTATTTATTTAATAATCAAGCAACGAGGAGTCATGGAAAATGGCCAGCAATTGTCGTTAGTGAATGCCACTGATGCTGATGCTTTGCCACTGCCAGTTGCCTGCCGCTAATTGTGCACGAAAAGCTGCAGCAGCAGCCGTAGCAGCAGCAGCCGTAGCAGAATTTATTACATTTCAATTATGTATATGGGCAAATGTTGCCACAACCAATTGGCAGCGCATAAATCATGGCGGAGACTCCCAGTTCGTCTCGTCTCGAGTCGCCTCGAGTCGCCTCGAGTCGCCACCAATCTGTAGAAGTCTTTCTGTCAAATTAGCAAGCGAGCAACATGCCCCATTAGCAGTGGCAGCAGCAGCAACTACTACTATTTGTGGCATATGGCAGGCTGTCAGGCAGGCAGCCAGCAGGTAGCAGCACTCTTCCGGCTAATCATTTTCCTACACCTTAAGTGGGATGTTTCTTGTGCTGCAACCAGCCACATTTTCGAAGCTTGCAGCCGCCTTCAGGGAACTCCCTTTCCCATGAGTTTTCCAGGCTAAAGCACCAGCCCCACAGCAGCCCCAGCAGCAGCCCCAGTCACAGCAGCCACTCCACAGGCTGCACAGCAATGCGTGTGGTCCTGCTGCTGTGGCTGCTGCTGTGGCTGCTGCTGCTGCTGCCCCCACTGCCCTCACTAAGTTGCAACTTTTCGTCGTTGCAGCGCGCATAAATCGTGTGAAATATCGCATTTCGCGCATTTTCGCTGCGTGTTAACGAGTGTCACACAGTCTAAAGGAGAGGCAAAGAATCGTTTGCTGGGCTGCTCTGTGCACTCTGTGCCGGCTGCAACTTGCTTGTGGCAAGTGCTGGTGGGACTACGTTGTCTGCTCTATGCATTTGCATATTGACAGCGCGGTGTGATAATGCTGTTGACATTGATATAGCCTCCAAAAGTCTGCTGCTGCCGCCTGTGCGCACTGTGACTGTGCGACAGATTGTTGTGGCGACTCTTGTTGCGACTATTGTTGCTGCTTGCTGGTTGCTGCTTGCTGGTTGCTTGTTGCTGGCAGTTGCAACTGCTTGCTGCTGCTGCTGCTGCTGCAACGCCCACAAAACAATTGACAGTCGACAACATGCACAGCAACAAAAACACACACACACAAGTAAAAAAGGAACAGCAACGGCAACGGCAACGGCAACGGCTACAGTGGAGGCCTGCAGAATCTGATAAAGCTGCGGCTGTTGCGCATGCGCATGTTGCACGCCTACAAAATCATGTTGCATGTCAGTTGAGCGAGCGTTTTTGCCTCAAAATATGTGTGTACTACAGGCAACAGAGTGTGTGGCAGTGTGGCAGGGCGCAGGGCAGTGTGCAGGGCAGTGTGCAGGGCAGGGCAGGGCAGGGCAGCGCTGGGCTGGGTGCATGTCAGCTATGAGGGTTGCCCCTCAGCTGCAATTCTGCAATGATTTTGCGCCAAGTATTGCTTTTCAAGGCCGCCTTCAGGCTGCCCGACTTGTGGGGTGTGGGGTGGGGCCGGACAGAGGGGGCACCTGCACCGGGAAATATCGAATTTCCAGAGCAGAGATTTTCTGCCGCTGCTGCTGCTGTTGGGCGGCAATTGACTCTTAAAAAACGCTGACAACTTACATGCTGCGCAGCCGCAACATGTTGGCCGCGTTGACAAATTGGCGGCATGTTGCACATAGAAGAACTGCCAGCCAATCCGCTGCGCGGATCGATCCACCAGATCCCCAGCAGATTGCAACGGAAATTGGAAATTACCGCGAAATGGATCGAGAACCGAAAAAAACAAAACCAGAGCAAACGCCCACCAAAAAAAGAAGCAAAGAAAAGCAAAGAAAAAGATTGTAAGCCCCAATGGAAGCGGCAAGTCGATGCTGAAGATGTGGCAAGGCAGGGCAGGGCAGGGCACGGCACGGCGAGGATTGGGTGCTTGGTGCAGCTCTGCACTGGGTGCTTGCACCCAACTAATAATCGCATAATACACGTTCCAGGCTAATGATTAACCTTGCATCATTATCGCTGCAAGATCTCTGTCTCTGTCTCTCGCCCCGCTGCTGCCGCGCATGCCCCAATCTCTTTTTTTGCTGCTGCTGCTGCTGCTGCTGCCCCATCGAAAATTAGCTGCTGTTTCTGCAGAAGCTCTTCCGATAGGAGGGGGCGTGCAGCAGCGGCCCGGCAGGAGGGGCAGGACTCTACAAAGCATCCTGCACTTTTACTCTTCGCTTCCATTCAAGATCTTTGCAGCCCCTGCCACAGGTACGTACGTTCCAGCGATTGGGGCATGGTAGGAGTAGGGGTAGGAGGCAGGCGGCAGGCGGCAGGAGGATGATGCCCCCAAGGCAAGAGCTGCCTGCAATCTGGCTTTATTTTATGCGCAGAGCGCGCTTAAAAATGCAGTCAACGTCGTCGTCGTCGTCGTCGTCGTCTCCTCCCTGGATGGGGCGCAGACGGAGACAGGAACCTGCCGCTTAGGCGAATGCCTCACGGGCCCCAAAAAGGCAAACGGCCCGACAACAGCAACAGCAGCAGCAGCAGCGGCAGTGGCAGCGGCAGTGGCAGCAACAAATGGCATTAAAAACAAGCGAATGAAGTTATCGAAGGTTTTGATACCCTCGAAAGTGGAGTGTTCCTGTGGCACAGATGGAGGGGAATCAGCGCAAGGGACATCTTTCATGGGGGAACTACTTTAGGGGCAAAGAAGTGCCATGGACTACAATTGATTATGAAAATATGAAAGATATTTGTGAAGGGAAACATTAAAGTTTGCAGCGATTACTGCCAGAGCAGCCATGGCATATAGTGAGCCGATCTGGGAAGAGCCATGGAGGCATACCTGCACAGAGAAAGGGTATCACCAGAGGCAGAAAGAGGGAGGGAGAGTCCACTGCATCCTCCCACTTTTTGCTGCTGCCTCAAGATGCGGCCTATTATGTAGTTGTTGCCGCTGTTGCTGCTGTTGCGCTGTTGCTGCTGCTGCTGCTGTTGCTGCTGTTGTTCCCCAATCATTAAATGCGTTTTTCATACAGGAGTTTTTTTATGCGGGAGTTTTGAGGCGGTGGCGGCTGCGGCTGCTGCTGCTGCTGCTGCTGTGCGATTCCTGATTTATGAAGCAGCAAATGAGTTGCGCGAAAGGAGAGCAGCGGGGAGCGTGGAGCGAGGGGCGAAACGAGAAACGAGAACAAGGAATTGGACTACACAGCGGACAGAGTACACATGAGGAATGAGTGTGTATCAAAGAAGTATACACCCACACTTCCGGCTGTAAATTGAATTGAGGGCGTGGCACTAAGAGAGGGAGAGAGCGCGAGAGGGGGGAGGGGATGGTGGTCAAGGAATGTTGTACCCCATGTTGCCTGCCTGTCTGCCCCCTGCCTGCCTGCCTGAATCGTAATTATGCGCATGCTGCTTTCCACGTTTTGTGGCCAAACATCAAAGTGGCACACAGACGACAGACGACAGAAGACAGAAGACACTGACGACAAATCGTTGAAAGTTACAGTTTAAGTTGCTGCCTGCAACATTAGCAGCAGCAGCAGCAACAGCAACAGCAACAGCAGCAACAGTTTGCTGCCAATCACCGCTGCCAGCCGCAGCAACCAGCCACCAGAAGCCGCAGATAATCAGAATTCCAGCCAGATTTTCACCTGTTGCCGCTGCTGCCACTGCTGCAGCCTCTCTTGACATGTGCCGCACATGCCGCGCGGCCATTTGTCTGCAGCACTTTAATGATGCGCCACCACGGCCACTGCCACTGTCGACTGGCCTCTAACTGAAACTGCAGCAGTCAAATAGCTGTCCCATTGCACCGTGGCACCGCAGCACCGTCCCTGGCAATCACGTGCAACATCTTGTGCCGATCGTCTATGCGCATAGTTTAGCATTTAGTATTTGCCGCTTACACATTTCCGAAGTGGATTGCGGAACGCCGGACACTGCCTCGGACCGAAGTCCGGGTGCTACAATGCCAATGCCAATGCCAATGCCAATGCCAATGACAATGGCCAGCCAGAGGGCGAACAGTTTTGAATATTGAGTGAATGTCGCTATAAGTAGATGTGTGGTCGGCAGCAACCCCCCAGTTTGCAGTGCACCACCAGCCAAGTGCAATGTCACCCAATAGCCACGCCACAGGGACCACGGGAGTGCTCTTCGAGGGCGACACCGCCACCGCGGCGGCGAGTGCCAGCCGGGGCCCCGATCCGAACCACAAGCTGGAGCTGGCTTGGCTCAACATTACGCTGTTCACGATCCTCCATGTGTCGTCGGTGTACGGGCTGTGGCTGCTGTTCACCGCCGCCAAGTGGCAGACATTTCTGCTGTTCCCGGCGGCCCTGGTGCTGACCATCCTGGGGATATCCGGCGGCGCCCATCGCCTGTGGGCACACCGCACGTTCAAGGCCAACACGCCGCTGCGGCTGATATTCATGTTCCTGAACACGCTGGCCTTCCAGGCCGCCGTCTACTACTGGGCCCGCGACCATCGGCTGCACCACAAGTACTCGGAGACGGACGCCGATCCGTACAACTCGCAGCGCGGCTGGTTCTTCTCGCACATCGGCTGGCTGTGCTGCAAGAAGCATCCGGACGTGACGACCAAGGGCCGCGAGATCGACCTCTCGGACCTGCGCAGCGACAAGCTGGTGATGTTCCAGAAGAAGCACTACCTGATACTGATGCCCATTGTGTGCTTCCTGCTGCCCACCGCCCTGCCGATGTACTACTGGGGCGAGTCCCTCAACTGCGCGTGGCACTGCTTCACGCTGCTGCGGTGGTGCGCCAGCCTCAATATCGTGTGGCTGGTGAACAGCTCCGCCCACATGTACGGCAAGCGGCCCTACGACAAGAACATTGCCCCCACCAACGAGGCGTTCCTGATGTGGTTCCGCGTGGGCGAGGGCTACCACAACTACCATCACGTCTTCCCCTGGGACTACAAGAGCGCCGAGCTGGGCAAGTATTCGCGGGACGCCACCACCTACTTCATCGACTTCTTTGCCCGCATTGGCTGGGCCTACGACCTCAAGAGCGTCTCCACGGAGGTGCTCCGCCAAAGGATCAAGCGCACGGGCGACGGCACCCATCCCGTCTGGGGCTGGGGCGACAAGGAGCAGCCGCAGGAGGACATTGACAGCACAACCATCACGCACAGGCGCCCTGCCAATGTCGCCAGTTGAACGGACTCATCCTTGAGTCTAGTGGCAGTATTTGTGGCGCCCTTTCCTTCTCGATTCTCCTTAAATAAATTTAACCCCCCGAATTATGGCAGGTGTACTTGAACGAAGTCGTGCTGCGAATTACACTCTTTGTGGTGTCTATATTTGAGGGTTCAGGGGTTGAATTTGATTTGCAAGGGAAAACGCATTCACAGGGGAAAAACTGCACCGCAGTGAGCCCTCCATTGATTGTTATTGATTGATATTGGGTGCTAGAAGAGAGGCTTTCCAGCTCTGATATTAGCACAGGTGTTCCCACCGATCGACACGCCATAGAACAGCTCTACACCCCCCTCACTCTCCCTCTCTAGTCGAAGCCAAAGCGAGTGGGAAAATAGCCAACGAAATGGAAAAGCAAACAAATCTAAGAGATTGACTTCTGGCCCCCCACTTCGATTCGTACTTGTCACTGCTGCGGCACTGCGGAAAGCGGGAAAATTTGCATTTTCGATTCGGCAAAGCACAGGCAAAAGCAAAGGAAAGGAAAGGCGATGGCGAAGGTGCCAGCAGCACACAGCGGGGGCTCATCGGCCCCACACAATGACCAGGGAGACCAGCGACCAGGGAGACCAGCGACCAGCGACCGTTGATTGTGGCCTTAACTAGAAACTGTACTTTGCTTCTTTTCTTATTTATTTATTTATTTATAGAATTTATGGGCAAGTGGCATTTGAGAAATGCCCCAGCCACTGCCACGCTAATTAGTTTGTATCGCCACGGAGAAACAGAGCGGCAGAGCGGCAGAGAGGCAGAGCGGCAGAGAGACAGAGAGACAGAGACACAGAGAGGAAGAGCAAGAGGAAGGCTGAAGGATGCCGCAGGCAGTGGCATAATTTAGGTAGCAAATTCCGTGGCCCCAGCCTAGAGAACGCCCCCACACAGAAAAGCGCAGCGAAGAGTGCGCCGGTGGGACGGGGGGGACTGTGCTTGATTTCCTGGAAAGAGTCCATGGCTTTGGGCCATGCTAATATCTCAAGACGGGAGATCGAGAGGCAGAGAGACCGAGAGACGGAGAGACCGAGAGACGGAGAGACCGAGAGACGGAGACCCTTCCTTCCTGGAAGCTGGCCAGCACAGATTCCAAAGATCACTACATAACCCGAGGGAAAGCCACTGCCTCGTCAACACATTTGCATAATTGGACAGAGAGGCAGCGACAGAGAGACAGAGAGAGAGAGAGAGGGAGAGGGAGAGAGAGAGAGAGAGAGAGAGAGAGAGAGAGACAGAGACAGAGACAGAGAGAGAGAGAGAGAAAGAGCGTTCGATTGATCGATCGCAGAGAGAGTAGCCGAGGCGCTGAATGTTCGTTTCGTTTTGATGATTATAAGATTTCAACGTTAAGAACTGAAATCGACAGAGAGAGAGTGGGAGCAAGAGAGATAGAGACAGAGACAGAGACAGAGAGAACGATGTCGCAGCAGCAGTCGCAAAGGAAGATGCGCGGCCGTCGCCATCGGCTGGCCATCAGAATGGATCCGGAGCTCAAGCGGAAACTGCTGCCCTTCCATGTCCGTGCCCTGGGCATGGTTGAAAGGAGTCTGGGGTGAGCTGCACAGAGATCTATGCAGAACAGAGCCCTCTGCCAATGGATTTAATCTTGCTACGCCAACAGATCCCCCCTGGCCTATGAGGCGCAGGTGCTGCGACCCGACGTGGAGCACACAATGACGTGAGCAGGAGCCGCCTCCAGCCAAGAGTGTCTGTTCTCACCCACTGCCACCCACTTTAATCCACCGTTTCTCTAGGGATCTGGAGACGTTCATCAATCTGGTGAAGTGCGCCTTCGGCACGGGCTGCCTGGCCATGCCACGCGCCTTCGCCAATGCCGGCTGGGTCGTTGGTCTGGGTGCCACCGTTCTGATTGGCTTCATTGTGGTGTATGCCATGCACGTGCTGGTAGGTAGCGCCCCCACTTTGACTCTAGCAGTTCTTAGAGCCGTTCTAAGTGCCGTTCTGCCATTCAGCTGAATGACATCCAACGTCTGTGCAGACGCCATCGAGTGGCAGTGCTCAGCTACAAGGAGACCATGGAACTGGCCCTGCTCGATGGACCCACATGGCTGCACTCCATGAGCCAGCCGCTGGGGTTAGTGCCGTGAGTCTATCGCCGTATTCCATCTGTATCTGCATATGTGTCTTGGTTCTGCAGCTACTTGGTGGACGTGTTGATGTGTGCCTATCACTTCGGCGTGGACTGCGTCTACATTGTGTTTATAGCCAAGAATCTCAAGTTCCTGGGCGATGTGCATCTCCGTTCGCTGGATCTGCGTCTCTATATGGCACTGCTGACCCTCCCACTGCTGCTCACGTTCCTCGTGCGCAATCTCAGGTATCTGGTGCCGTTCACCGTCATCTCCAATATCCTGATAGCCGGCAGTGCGTGCTGCAACCACATTGCATCCTTGGACCATCCTTTTTACTGCCACATTTCGCTCTAGGTTTTGGCATCATTCTGTGGTACCTCCTACAGGACTTGCCCAGCCTGCAGGAACTGCCGGCCACACAGCACTGGACGCAGTTTCCCCTATTCTTTGGCACTGTTCTGTTTGCCATCGAATCCCTCGGAGTTGTAGGACATCTCTGCCATTTTCCCTCCCACTCGCAGCACTCATCTGTGGTTTGTTTGCCCCCAGATCTTGGCGCTGCAACGCAGCATGCGGCACCCGGAGAACTTTCTGGGCTCCTGCGGAATCCTCAATCAGGCCATGGTCTTTGTGGTTCTGTTCTATGCGGTGTTTGGCTTCTTTGGCTACTGGCATTACGGCGATGAGACGGCCAACTCCATTCTGCACAACCTGCCACCCAACGAAATGTAAGTTGCAGAGAGAGGAGGGAGAGCTTCCCTCACAGATGCTCATCCTTGCTCTGCCTTTGCTTCTGCTCAATCCTGCAGCCTGCCACAGTGCGTGATGGCCATGTTTGCCATGGCCATGTTCTTCAGCTACGCGCTGCAGGGCTACGTCACCGTGGACATCATCTGGCGGGGCTACATGCAGCCGAAGCTGGAGGAGAACGTTGCCACCGGGCGCACCGTGGAGTATCTGGTGCGCTGCGCCCTCGTGATTGCCTCTGTGCTGGTGGCCATTGGCTATCCGGACTTTGGGCTGCTGCTCTCCTTTGTGGGCTCCTTCTGCCTCGCCCAGCTGGGGCTCATCTTTCCGGGCATCGTGAACATGTGTGTGCTCTACGGCCAGGGCTATGGCTGGGGCAAGCTCCTGCTCTGGCGATCCCTGTTCTTCCTGCTGCTGGGCTTCTGTGGGGGCATCACTGGCACAGTCATCTCCCTGCGCGAACTGAATGAAGGCTATCCCAAAGGGAGGCGCTGACACTGACACTGTACTGCCCCAAGTATCCCCTTGTTTATCCATCACTTTACATTGTTTTGTTCTGTTTCTACTCTACAAATAAAAAGTGTAAATTTCATTTGTTCGAATTCCAAATGGCCGACAGGTGGGACATCTTACGGTGCATCCTGCATCCATCTTCAACGCTTCCATTTCGATTGTCTAACCCGCTCTCCTTTCGCTCTTCCCATTGCAGTGCCTACAATCCCTACGAGAATCGCAATGTGGAAGTGCCAATGTCGTAAGAAATCTGTGCTCTGACAACCCCACTCCAAACTGCACTAAGCAATCCCTCCCTTCCAGAAATGTGGGCGCCTTTGTGTCGCTGCTCAAGTGTGTGATTGGCACGGGAATCCTTGCGCTGCCCCTGGCCTTTGCCTACACGGGCTGGCTCAATGGGGGCATACTGCTCATTCTGATTACGATACTGCTGATCCATGGCATCACGCTGCTGGTAAGCACACCAGCACACAAGCCAAACCCACACCAATCCTCAGTCGCTCCTCCGATGGCTCTTTGCAGATCATTTGCATGGTGGAGTCGGCGCGCAGGCAGGAGCAGGGCTACTGCAACTTTCCCGACACGATGGTGTACGCGTTCAACCAGGGCCCCAATTGGTGCCGCTACTGCGCCAGGGCCTCGGGCTTCCTTGTGGACGGGGTGTTGGCCTTCTCCCACTACGGCGTGTGCGTGGTGTATATCGTGTTCGTGTCGGTCAATATCAAGCAGCTGTCGGACTACTACATCAAGGTGATGGACCTGTGGATCTTCATTCTGTTTGTGGGGATGCTGTCGATACCGCTGTTCCTCATCCGGCACCTCAAGTACCTGGTGCCCTTCAATCTGGCCGCCAACATTGTGATGTATCTGGGCTTTGTGCTGATCTTCTACTACCTGTTCCAGAATCTGCCGTCCCTCTCGGAGCGTGAGGCATTCAGCGAGCCCTCCAAGCTGCCGCTCTTCTTTGGCATTGCCCTGTTCTCCGTGAGCTCTGTGGGAGTGGTAGGTGATTCCAGATCAGAGACCAGACCAGACCCTGTTCTGCCTAATCCTTGTGCATTTCCCTCCCCGCTAGATGCTCGCCATTGAGTCGAAGATGGCCCATCCGGAGAAGTACATCGGATGGTTCGGCGTCCTCAATCTGGCCTCCGTTGTGGTCGTCATCTCGTACCTGATCTTCGCCATCATGGGCTACTGGCGCTACGGGGAGACCGTGCATGGCAGCGTCACCCTCGACCTGCCCAACGACGAAATGTGAGTGCAGCCCCAGAGATCGCACCTCAATCCCAGTCCCGCAGTAGTAATCCCCGATAGCCCCGCGCAGGTGTCCAAGGCGTTCATCAGCATGGCCGTCTTCCTCACGTATCCCCTCTCCGGCTATGTGACCATTGACATCATCATCAACCACTATCTGAACCGGACTGGCCAGCTGAAGCATGCGCATCGCATCGAGTACATTGTGCGGCTGTGCTTCGTGCTGGTGTGCACCGTCAATGCGGTGGCGTTCCCCAATCTGGGGCCGCTGCTGGCCCTCGTCGGGGCGTTCACCATCTCGCTGCTGAACCTCATCTTTCCGGCCTGCATCGACATGTGCCTCAACTACCACGCGCCCTACACCTACGGCAAGTTGCGCTGGAAGCTCGTCAAGAACATTCTGATTGTCATCATTGGCACTTTGATCCTGGTGTACGGCTGCATCCTGGCCGTCATGGACATGATCAAGGAGTACGGCGCTGGCACCAAGAAGACCACTCTGCCCCTGTCGAACAGCACTGAGGCTGCCACCTCCGCCACCACCACCACTGCTGCTGCAGCACGTTTTTAGGCAGGGGAATCGAGCGATTAAAGAGTTTGCAGCTCGCCTTGGAGTTCTCCTTGCCAGACATTCATCTGGGGGCGCCATTCGCCATGTTAAAGGTCAAGTGCAACACTCCACCCACTGGGCAGGCAGGCAGGCAGCCAGACAGGCAGAGGCAGTCTTGTGTGTTGTGTCTGCAGGTGCCACAAGGGGGCAGCCACAGCCACAGCAGACCATTATCGATGACGTTGTTGCATTGGCATTGGCATCGGCATCGGCAGTGGCCGGTAATTCCCTCATTAGGTGGCCAAGAGTCTGGAAGCTGGACGTCTGGAAGGCCTGGCAGCCTGGCATGGGGCATGTGGCATCTGGCATGTGGCATGCAACCTGCTCTCGAGCCTGTTCTCTGTGGCAGTGTCTGGTGGCACTCGTCAGCCCACTTAACGATGTGCTCCGGAATTTATGCCGATATGGTAATGCATCTCTACGCTGGGACTTGCCTCTGCGACTCGGGACTCTGGACTCGGAGTCGTCTCCGTCTCCGGCTCTCGCTCGCCCGCTGCCCGCTGCCTGCTGCCCGCTGCCTGCCTCATTATGCCATTGATGGACTGCAGTTGAGCATTTGGATTGCGTAATTTATTGTTTTGGGTCTTTTGGCTTGATAAACTGGTGTTGCCACTGCCGCTGCTGCTGCTGGCTGCCCCATGCCCCATGGCTGCCTGCCCCACAGTCCACCGATTCGGATTCCCGATGCCACTGACAATCCCGACATCACCAAAAACGGTCAACGGGGTCCAGTCCGCCGTTCGACATTTGTTTGCGGTGTTTGCTGGCTGTCTGTCCATCTGTCTGTCTGTCTGTCTGCCTGTCTGTCTGTCTGTGTGCCTGTGTGCCTGTCTGTATGTCTGTCATTTGTGTGGCATTTTTTGCCAACGCCTCCCGACAAATCTCACTTTCCGCCATCAAATCCGCCGGGGGATTGTGTGGATCGGTGTATCTGGCGTATCTGGCGTATCTGGCGCACTGGTATCTGTGGCACTGTATCGTTTATGGCTCTAATTAGCTACGCAGGCAGCATGCAAAGCGAAGCAAAAAGCCGATTCAATCTCTCTCCCGCTTCGGCTCCACTCCGGGGCTCTTTGGCCTAATGATTTCCACTGAATTGTGTGTGTTGCAACACGTGTGCTGGCATCGCATCGAATCCCTCTCCCAGCAGCTTTTGCCTGCGTGGAGTTCAAGAGGTTAAGCAGCAGAAGAGAGGAGCGTTCTGCGTATGCAACTGCAACGGCAACGGCAACGGCAACAGCAACGACGACTGCGACTGCGACTGTGATTGCAACAAAAGTGCAACAAATCATCTCCCGTAGCTCCCCACACCCCACTGCCAGCTCGCAGCTCGCAGCTCCAGGTTCATATTTTCGTGGAGTGGGAGAGGGAGAGGGAGATCTCTTCGAGGCAACCAATTTGTGTTCCGTTGCTTTGCCGTTTGTATAAATCAATTGGCAATGAGACGATGCGATGCGATGCGATGCTGGGGACTGGGTACTGGGTACTTGAGATTCTCCTTCTCCTGCTTCTCCTTCTTCTTCTTGGAGACGCGACAACCCGCTGTGCGGTGTCTATTGGCATGGCCATCCTATAAATCGCTCCCCCCCTGACACTGCCACTGCCCCTGTCCCAGCCCCTGTCCCTGTCCCTGTCCCTGCCCCTGCCCAACTCTCACACTCTCTCGCTCCTCTAATGCGTTATGTGTGTTTTGGACTATGATTTTTCCACTTGTTTCGCAGTTCGTAGTGCGTTGTGCCTGTGCCTGTGTCCGTGTCCGTGATTGGTCTATAAATTATTGGGTTTATTGCAGCCCAAAGGGTACTGCAACTCCACCTCCACCTCCGCCCCCGTTGCTGAGACACTGATGGATTACTCACGGGGGCCAGCTCCTTATCAGCCACTCCCACTCCCGCGCCCGTCCTGTAAATATTTGCTTCCCTTCAGATATACATATGTACTCGAGAGTGTTTCTGATGTATTTGCCCCGCGACTTTACTTTCAATTTCGATTTCAATTTCAGTTTCCAGATCCACAGCCACAGCAACACGACACGTCGGAATTTGAGTTCGATTTTTGTTAAAATATTTGCACAACTTAAGGGTCAGCCACAAACAAACTGAGGGAGGGCAGGAAGGAGGGAAGGAAGGATGGAGTGGGTGCAAGCGATAAAGGCCTTGACCTGTGGCGAGGCCTCTGCTGGCAGGGAGGATCACCAGGGACACGAGTAGGACCCAAGGTGCATTCAATATACTTAGCTCTGCAGCCATCCATAAGTGTCTATATGCTATATGAATGCTTGCCCCAAAATCTGGTATCTGTCTATGACACAAATGCCAACGGACCAACCAACCGAAGCCAACCCCACCCCACCCCAGTGGCAAGTTTTGTTGCAGCAACAGTAAACTGCAGCATGGAACATGAAACAACTGCAACAGTAATAATATCGGCGGCATTAATATTAATTAAATAAACGTTAATTCAGCGCATTAATGCGTAATAAATAATGCTCTTTTGAGGCAAAAATTAATGCATAAAACGCTACTTATCGCTGCCCGATTGCACGATGGCCCGATGGACCGATGGCCCGATGCCGCCGCCACGCCACGCCATGCCATGCCATGCCATGCCACGCCACGCCACGCCACGCACTTATCTGTGTCAACACAGAGAGCTGCCACAGGGAAGGGGCAAAGCCTGACAAACGCATTGTCAATAGCCTATAGATCCGCCTCTGGTCTGCATCGGTGGAGTTGGAGTTGGAGCTGCAGTTGGAGCTGCCAACTGAATGCTGGAGTCAGAGTCAGAGTCAGAGTTTGGAATCGTTGTCGTCGTTGGTTGGTTGGCGCGTTGCAATTACATGTCTGTGACAAGAATTTTAAATGAAAATCGCTGCGTAGTGCACTGGACAAATGATTCAAACTTTCGCATTACGTGTGGAAAATGTTTAAAACTGCAGAGAGCCACAGAGCCACAGAGCTGCAGAGAGCTGCAGAGCCAGAGCCACAGACTACTCGGATTCGATCTCAATGGAGGCAGGCGCCATGCTCCATGCCAGGCCAAGCTGTGTGTCCGAGTCCGAGTCCAGGTCCGAGTACGAGTACGAGTACGAGTCCGTGCTTTTTGTGCGCTTTGCATGCCCAAGGAGCGGAGGAGCGCCGCTGCTGGCCGCTGCTGGCCGCCGCTGGCGACGCGACGCATGAAATTAGAAAGGCATTATTGCAAATCTCCCGCTTTATTTATCAGCAATTTGTCAGCAAGTGTGCTGTGCGGCACGGATTAAAGTGGCAGGCCGCCACTGTCGCCTCGTCTGTTGCCTTTCTAATGCAATGCAATTGACACGGGCGAGTGTGTGCGCTGCATCTACGCACAAATTACTCGGGAAATCAAGCACTCCATCCAGACTCAGTGTGTAGAGAGCTGGAGAGGATACCGAGTACTCCCTGTATCTCCCGCTCTCTCTCCCGCTCTCTCTCCCTCTCTCTCTGTGTGTGGGTCAAGTGCATTCGTTAATGAACTCTGAGGGTAACCATCGACCCACGCCACTGGCCGCCAGCTGATTTATGGCCCAGGCACAGCAGCAGCAGCAGCAGCAGCAGCAGCAGCATTAGAACTCATTCGCTGGCCAACTATTCTGGAGATCTTGGAGCACAGCAGCGCAGAGCAGAGTGGAGTGGAGTGAAGTAAAGTGAAGTATAGCCCTTTTGCCAGTTAACAAATAACATCAACTTATTAAATAAAGTTTCAATCCAGGCGCACGGACTGGACTGCTGCGGAGTGGAGACCAGAGCGAGGAACACAGCTACCGTGCTGGGACGAGGACTGCAACTGCGAGTGCGACTGCGGATGCCTGACTACAACTGGGACTGGGATTGGGACTGGGACTGGGACTGGGAGCGAGAAGGGACAGTTGTGGAGGCTGCAGGCGCAGCCACAATAAATCATCACATCGAAGGAAGGAAGGAAGGCTAGTTGGCTAGAGGTGGTGGCGGTGGCGGAGAGCAGTGTGGCGGGGTCAGGGGCAGACGGGTACGAGTAACTGCGGCCAAGTTATGTGGCTTCATTGTGGACAGAATGAACGCTTTTAAGCAGACAATTGCAGCCTGGGGCGCAGCCACAACAGGTAGGCGATGAAGGAAGAGGAGTCTCCGTCCATGGACGGCAGTCTGCAATGCTCTGAGGGAGGAGTAGACTCTCTCACTCTCTCTCTCTCTCTCTCAGTCTCTCTCTCTCTAGAGAGTGCCACGCACCTCCCACTACCCCTGGCTATTGTTTGCTCTCGCTCCTCCGACACAGCCGAACGACTGGAGCTTGCCACAGATTTTCGTAGGCCGCACTGCGGGCATAAATCATTTGGGCCTGCTGTTGCTGCCGCTGCTGCTCCCCAGCGCCTCCTCCACTGGCGACTTGCAGCTTACAACGTGCAACTTGCTGCAATATGAGTTAATTTCTAGAGCCTGGATCGGGTAAGGAGTTTTTGCGTATTTGTCAACTGCAAATTACAACGTTTTTTTATATGTTTCCCACACAAACTGTGTGCCTCTCGTTCGCAGAGATCTCTGGGCCAGGAATGGACTCCACTCCACTGCACGCCCCTCCCCACCCCTGGACTGAACATTGGACACTGGTGTGTACGTATCGCTTGTGGGGCGACACAATATGTGGGTGGATGTGGCATATTTATGGCTCGCCTGGCATTATAAATTTTCTATTAACCTGCCCCCTTGGCTCGTTGAGATTTGCATTGAATGCTGGCAGTGTTCGGCTGTCCCACTGTCTGTCTGTCCGTCCGGTGATAGCGCATTATCTGTTTAAGGCTTTAATTTTATTTTTGTGTTGCCAAAAATGTACGCAAAATAAGTGCGCGAGCAGCGCCTTCTATGGGTTATGGAAGTCACAGTCAGAGTCCCTGCCACAGCCACGCTACGGACCTGCCCCCCCTCCCGACCGATCCACTGCATGTGGATGGGGGGCTCGCTTTGCATGCAATTGACTTGAATGTGGAAAAGTGGATGGGCATCGCTGGTGCGATGGCGGCTGCTGCTGCTGCTGTTGCTGCTGGTGCTGCTGCTGGTGCTGCTTCTGCATCTCATTGAACCCCGACAAATTGGTCATAATTTTAAGCAACTAATCCCAATAAACATGGCCCAAACATTGTGCCACTGACATTAAGCTGCCAGCTCTATGGGCGACTGGACTGGACTGCCTCTCGACTGCTTTCGGGGACTGCTACGACTTACGGTCCCAGTAAGCCAAGTAAGTAGCCAACTAATAAAATGCCATTTATCTGTGCATCGATCAGCCGAGAGCCACTGCCACGGGAATGGGCAGAGGCAGAGGCACAGGTGGATAGGGGATAGGCGGAAGCGGAATGGCCATAAACTTGGCCATAGAAATCGAAGCGAAACGAATCGATTTGGCCAGCAGTCAAACATAAATTGCAGATGAACAGGAGTTCAAATCGAAAACGAAGCCCCGGGGTGGGGGGATTTATGCGACGAGTCAATGACTAGACAAAGGTTAATCAGATGGGTCATCAAAGCGGCCACTGCCCACTGCAGGATCATAGATGCCCGCCGATAGATACACTTGCCACTTGCCACTGGCCACACGATGGACGCCTGCTTGTGCTATGCTGCCCAAAGAGAAAGTAGAACACGTGAAAGGTGCACGTGCATGCCGCAACCCATGGCCTACAGTCCACAGTCCACAGCCCACGCATGGTCAATCAGTGGGTCTCTGATTGGGTTCACACGCTGCCCCTTATCGATGCGTGTGTGTGTGTGTGTGTGGATGGGGCACGAACTTTAAACTCTCGCTGGGCAAACAGTAATTTTTCAATTGTGCACACACTCAAGCAACACCAACACCAACACCAACCTCAACCTCATATTGCGTCACAATGCAAAACGCTTATCGCTGCAGTAAAATATCTTATGGATGCGGTCTGGCTGTGGCTATGGCTATGGCCTGGCTATGGCTCTCGTTCTCTGGCCCTTGAATGTTGTGGCGTTGGCTGTGTGTTATCTGTGGGTGTAATTTTCTCACGGTTCAGTTTTCAGTTGGACGCGGGATTGAATTGCGTTTGCACATTTCCCTTTTCGTGTTTTTATTGCTCGCTCGCTCGCTCGCCTGCTGCCCGGCTCCCCGGCTTCTCGTTTGCCTTTTCGCCAACACTTTTTGTGGGTGATTACGATTGCGGGAGGAGGAGGAAGCCAGAGCCCAGAGCCCAAAGCCCAGAGAACGGAGCTGCGAGCGAGCACCTGGATAAATATCTTATCTTCCGTCGACTTGAGTTCGCATTGGGTTTCCTACGCTTCCTCGCTGCTCTTTCGTGTCGTATCGTACCGTAGCGTATCGTATCATTTCGCTTCTGCTTTCAGCGCCTCATATCACATATTAATTTGGGAGTAGCGTGGGAAAGCAAAGCTCGCGAATTGTTGCCAATTCGCATGCGAACTGACTGTTGTTCCTCCGCTATCGCCGCTATCAAGTGTTTGGATTGTTTGCCCTGTGCGCAAACAAACATTCGGCCACAGCAAATCTTCCGCCGCCGCCGAGTAGGCGTTGGGAAATGTCAACAAGGGCTCAAGGTCCCCAAGGTCTCCCCTTAGCCACATGCTTTGAAATAGATTCTGAGGAAATATATTCAAATCACACTTAAACAACACAAATAAAGAATTTGATTGAAGTTAAGGGCCATAACATCTTACCTTCTCATTTGATTTCTTTCTAGTAAGTCCCGTGCCCCATGGAGTCTGGTGGAACATGGCAGACCCCTGCAGTCGCCGAATGTAGTAAGTGTACTCATAGACTCTCTCTTCTCCCAATCTAATTTCTGCAATTCCATTTCAGAGTCAATATTACATCCTGTTCGAACGGATCAGCGCTGCCTGCATGAAGATATCGCCAAGGAGCCTGGGCGTCGGCGACGATGATGACTAGCCAGCCCTGCAGCCCCATACAATTTGCGATCCAATCGATAAAAAATCAGACATTTTATTTAGTTTCTCATTTTATACATTTCTACATACGTATGTTATATCCATAATAAATCCATAATCCAAAATCCATAAATCCATAATCCATAATATTCTTATTAAAAACAGATGTACACTGATACATAAAAATATTCATATTAAAAATATTCATAAGTAGATATTAATTAAATCGTTATATTAGATATTCAAAAACACTTAAAATATAAACTTTTAATAAAAATATAACACCTGTTAAGTATTTCTTATGGTTGTACTTATGCCAAACGATCGAAGAAATTTGTCCGATTACGAGGACGCCCAGATCGGACAGGATATGACAGAGCTGTAGCGATTTTACTAAAATTCGTTTGGAAAAAAGCGTCAAAATGGCACACCCCGATCGTCCTTGATGTCCATGGTTAGTTTTAACGATGGCGGACATCTTCCCAATTACGAGGATATGTATCACGTCCTGATCGGATAAGAAATGGCGAAGATATAGCGATAATTGAAAATCGGTTTAAAAATAACGTACCGCACTGTGGCGTCCCCACTTCGCGGTAGTTTCCCGAACTAAACAAATTTAGTTCCAGCGTTGGCCGTTCAAATGGGGTCGCCACTGTGTACCACACGAAAATCCTACAAACTTTTGTTTCTCTGGCGCCCCCACAAGGAGCGGCCAGTTATCGAACTAATCGTACTTAGTTCCAGCTGTGAATGTCGATGCACTTGGGGCGCCACTGGGAAACAAAAAGAAAACCTACAACAAAACTTTTTTGTCTGGCGCCCGCACCATGAGCGGCCAGTTTCCGAACTAATCTGAGTTAGTTCCAGCTGTGACCGTCGATTCTTTGGGGGCGCTACTGGGCAATAAACAAACCTACAACAACAAGGACCAAGGACATTTTCTCCAGACAAAAAATTCTTATTATCGCCGCCATTTATAGACCGATCTGGGCGTGCTTTGGCTTTTCGTGATCTGGGGGCCATCTTTGATTTTTTCGGGTTTTTAATTCGAGTATTTCGAGTATTTAATTTTCACCTCTATTCGTGGCCCTATCTGGACTTGCTTGATTTAATGGTGGCCTTAGCAAGGATTAACGATATTTCCTTTCTGGGATCGGAAACACATTCTTCAATTAATCCTAAAGTCGTTGGGTGATTTTTCAATATTTTATTATTTTTTTAATGCGATTTTCTGTTGCCCCTGTGCCTAATTGTGGCAGGGAGGGGCAGCGGGTCTTTGTGTATTGGATAATATGTCATGATTATTGAAATAGGGCGTAGATAATGTACAGTAAATAAATGATAAAACAAAACAATTGTCGACCAGAAGCAATAAACTCTGGTTGCGTCCGTCCGTCAGTCCGTCCGTCCGTCCATGTGTCTTGGCTTAGTTCGAACAACGAGAGTAGGAACTAAATTACGACTAATTTGTTTTCAAAATCACTACGATACAAAATCACTTCTAGAAGAATTCCTAAGTAAGCTTAATGCCACGGCCGCGTGGTGCACGTGGCATCGACTAAATCGAAATACTTTTGTTGTTTGTAATAGTTTCCTTTCGGTTTGTAGCTGGGGCTAGGGGCTGGGGCTGGGGGTATAGATGAAGAAGCGTGGAGACAGAGAAGTAGGGCGAAAGGGGGATGAAGGATAACCACATGGGGAGACAGGGAGTTTAGAGTCCTAGAAAACTTTGGTTAGCCCTAAAATTAGTTAAAAACTTAACGTAGACATCCCTGTGCTTAGAAGAGTTTCATTTAAGACTAATTTAAATTAAATTAGCAATAAGCTGCGCAGCCCCCCGTTGCAGGAGGAGGCACATGCCGCTCAATGGCCGCCACTGAACTCGGCATGGAATTCGATGATGCTGACGTAGGTGCCCGCCACAAAGCCAACCACTCCGAACAGTATCAGGCCCGAGTTCTTCCACAACCGCCAGTTGAAGCGTCCATAGCCGGGGTCCTCGTGGTACACGGCCAGCTCGATCGTCGCCGGCACAATCATGCCCAGCGTACTGAGGCACACGGCCCCAATGAGCGAGATGAAGGGCCCCAGATTGGGCAATGCCACAGCAATGCCTCCGCACAGCACCTGCAAGAGATTGAACAGAGTTTTAACAGATGATTCCAAGGGCAGAGAAGGCATCATATCGTACCACCAGCGCCACACGCAGTCCGTACTCGCTGATGTTCTGGCGCTCTGGTCTGATCTTGTGCTCCAGCCCCTTCCAGAGGATCGAGACGGGCACGTAGAACTGCAGCGTGAAGGTGAAGAAGATGGCAATGGCAATCATCAGCTTCACGGACTGAGCCAATCTGCACACGAAGAAGAGAAAAGGCAACGCAAGGGCATGAGTTTGGCTGCTCTGGGGATCGTGGATTGGGCAACTCACTTGTCTTCCAGCGGCAGGTTGAGTGTGATGCTGGCCTGCGTGTCGGGGCCGTACTTGAGGAAGCCGAAGAAGCCAACGAGCGTGTACAGGGCAATGACCAGACCCATGCCAAGGTTCAGCACCGAGGGGCAGCCGATGAAGTGCTTGGGGTTCCTCATGTCGTTCTCCAGGGACATCACTACACCGATGCCCTCCAGGGCGAAGATCACGGTGCCGAAGAAGAGGGGCCACTCCGAGACGGCGACCAGGCCGGGGCGCTCAGCGGGCGCCGGCAGGTCGGTGAACATGTAGATAAAGGTGATGACAATGCCCACGAACATCAGGATGTTGGCGATCATTGAGAAGGGCGTCAGGAACTTGAGGTTGCGCACCAGGCACATGAAGATCAGCGGCACGGTCACAATCATAATCCAGACGCGCACACTCAGTACCGTCTCCAGGTAGACGCTCACCACCTGCTCCACGTTGGTGGCCACGAACACCAGGTAGATGCAGCAGCAGCCGAGCAGATCCAGCACCAGGAAAGTGTTCACCATGAAGCGTATGAAGCGGGACCAGCGGTTCAGCGCAGGCGGACCATCCAAGAAGGCCTGCTCCGCCACGTCTGCGAATCCCATCATCGGAATCTTGCGTCGCCGGCACAGGATGTGGGCGCACTTCACCAGGATGTGCACGCAGTAGGTGCAGAGGGTGCCCACGGCGAAGGTGGCCACCAAACCGAACCACAGACCCGCATGCGAGAAGGCCATGGGCATGGCCAGGATGCCCGAGCCCAGGGAGCCCTTCAGCAGGTGCACAAATGTCTCCAGATCCCTGGGGAGATTCGAAATAAAACAATAAATGAATATCATGTATATCAATGTATTCTAGAGGTTAATAGAATCTGCATTGCGTAGCCAAAAATCGAATTTGGCACTTGGGTTGGGGGGAAATCACGTTTTTCGTTGGAAAAGCCCCTCCCCTCCAGGGCAGAACGTGGCTGACGTGGCGCCACAAATGCATTTCGCATTTCGCACTTTGCTTTTTGCCCATTCCACAAGCAAACAAAAGATCCGCAGGCATGCGCCCAAAGCATTTGGTCAATAATGGTTTTGGTGGACGTATCCGAAAATAGCCACTGCACAGAGCCTCCTCCATCCTCCAACCGCCCGCTCGGTCTCTCAGATCTCTCGATGCAAGGCCGTGCGGATGCGTGTGCCTCTCCTCGGGCGTCTGCCGTCACCCGAGGGGGTGTGAGAGGGCGTGTGGGGGGTGTGCAGGCAGTGGGCAGTGGGCAGTGGAGGGGCAGGTGATTAGGAGAGCAGCGTTCCTCATTCCACACGATAAACGAGTCGAGCAAAACATTTGGCGGCGCTTCTCGTTTTCTTTTCATTCGGCCGAGATTTTCGTTGCGAATTTACTTTATATTTATTTTTATTTTTAGTTTGGAAGCCAAGCCAAGACCAAGGACAATGCCAACCAAATTGCATTTCCGTTGTATTCTCTTGGGCTTTCGCAATGGCAAAAGGTCAATGACGCGGGCGGGTGGGTCACGTCACCTCCCCCGCGTATCATTAATTGGGATTAGTCATTGAGGATGGACCCCAACCGATTCGATCCGATCCGATCCGATCAGCTGTTTGTTTATATAATGAACGAAGTGGACAAACACCAATCTACAATCCGTAGCCTACAATTGTTGTTACTGCTATTGGGGTGGTGGTGTGGTAGTGCTAGTGGTACTCACGATGTGGGATGCTCCACCTTGCGATGCTCGAAGGGATTGTAGTTGCCATCATCGGAGTCGCCGCCGCCTTTCTTGCGCGTGATCACCAGGGGCAGGGTGGAGCCAGCCGCCTGCTGGACGGGTACGTCCGCCATGTCCGAACGGATGAACCTGTCCGAAGAGGAATACATTTCAAACATGGTCGTGGAGGACTTGTTGTCGATGTTCTTGTACATCGCGACGCCGTGCACTTTGCTAACAACACTGCCGCTGCCTGAGGCATCGACTGATCGAATGATCGTTGCGATTCGATCCGATCCGAACCCATCGGACACGATCCGACTGGCGAATATACTCACTTGGGTTGGCCTATGCTCGCGTTGTTTCTACCGCCTTGGGCCTTCTCGTTGTCATAGCCGCTCGACACAACCGTGGGGATTTTCTGCAAGAGCGACAGAGGGAGAGAGAGTGGGCGAAAAAGGAATAACGGATGAATAAGGTGTGAGGAAAAGAGCACAAGAGCGAGAGACGGCGAGACGGAGAGACAGAGAGCGTCCCATGGCAGTGTGGCAATTATATAAATCTCTTCGCAGCTGCAACTGCAACTGCATCTACAACTGTTCGTATTCGTATCTGTATCTGTATCTGCCTTTTAGTATCTGCATCTGCATCGCTTGCCAAATAGCAAATGAGAAAAACACGCAAAGAAGATCAATGAACAAGTTCAATGCAGTTTTATGACCACAGAAATCTTCACATCTCACAAATTATTAGATCGTTTAGCCAATATCCTAACAACTCT
Organism: Drosophila tristis; assembly: GCA_018150885.1. NCBI lineage: Eukaryota > Metazoa > Arthropoda > Insecta > Diptera > Drosophilidae > Drosophila > Drosophila tristis. The sequence goes on from JAECWT010000001.1 coordinate 984,314, forward strand.
TCAGCATTGCATAGATACTGCTGCGGTACTGCTTTCGGTACTGGCCAGGCCAGGACGCGCTGCCGGGGAGGGGAGGGATGTTGCTCTGTCTGTGTCATGCTTTCGATCGCGCCTTCTGCTGCACCTGCTGCACAGAATCCAGCGATGTGGTCATCACCGCCGTTCCACTCGATGCCGCCGGCGGGGGTCCGCCTCGCTTCAAGGACATCTTCAGCTTGTGACGACTCAGCGCCACACTGGACACACGTCCGTCCCGGCTTCGCCCCGACCCCGAACCGGACCCGAAGCTATTGAGGCTCATGCCAGTCTCGGGCTGCTGCTCGCGACGCGGCGGCAGGGGCGGTTTTCCGGCGGGGGCGCTCAGCTTGACGACTTCCGTGGACGGAAACGGAGACAGAGTGCGGGGGGAGACAGAGAAAGTGAGGCAGAGATTCCAGCAGGTAACGCGATGGCCTTTGGCGTCGAGGAGGTGGGCGGAGATTCGGACCAGACCCAGCGCGTGACTCTTTCAAACGGCGACAACCAACTGAATCTCAAGGCAGCCACACAGCCAGCCACCCAGCGAGCGGTGTAATGACGGCGACAAACAAAACCAAAACCAAAACCCCTAACCCTCCCCTCGCCTGCCACCCCCCGACAAACCAGGAGAGGCCTCGCTCTCTCTCTTTCTCTCGACGGGGCTCCCACGAGCAGTATTCTATCAGCCGTTCTGCCTCTCGAGTGGAATCTGTGGGGGTGAGACGACGCAAGTTCACTGATTTTTTGGGTGCAGTCGCAGGATGACGTCACGCCAGTCAGTGTTTCCCCAACCCGCCACCCCCCACTTCCCACACGTGATCATCGCACAACAAATGTGGCCGAGGGGGGAGAGTGGTTGGGTGCGGTGCGGTGCGGTGCGGGCAAGCGTGCTTTATATAAATTGTTTTTAGGAATCCGCTCGCTTTCAGCGGTGAAAATAAAACGCTGCGACGCAAACAGAAAATTAATGAGGAAACTGCCATTTGTGAAAAATACGTGCGAAAAGGCGCAAAAAAGGAAAGAGTCAGCACAAATTGTCGCTTGTTTATTTTTGTAAGTCAGCAAATTGGTTATAATTAAAATAGTTCTTATTGTTCAATTTATTCGCTGATGTTTTTGAATTTCTTATTTTCTGGCGGTTGTGTTGTGGCGCCACCAAGCGACTGCAAGTGGTAGCTCGAATCGGTTAGTGGCGATCAAGCAGAGCGGTTAACTACTGTTAACCGGTAGCTGTTGGCCGGTGCTTTACATTACATTCTACATGTGTAGAATACACGTAAAATTTGAAAATTGTGCATTTAATTTGTGTAAAATACATGTAAAATTTAAAAATTAGCCAAATTTTTAACCCAAAAAACCAAAAAAAATGCTAAACGTTTTTTTTTTGTTTTTATGGTGTACGTTTTTTTTGCAGTATTTTTTTCTGTTTTTCAAGTTAAATTTTTGTAATTTTCATATGGTATTTTTTCAACATTTAATAGGGAAAAAAACAACAAAAATTAAAAGCTCTTCTTAAATTTTTACCAGTTAAATATTTAATTAATGCCAGCTAAATTTAAAAAAAAATCCAAACAATTTTAAAGTGTAATTTTTACTGTAAAACTGTGGAAAAAAGGAAAGTCCTTGCACGCTTCGAACCGAGTTGCTTGATTTTGCTGTGCATAATGCAGCATTTATTCCAAAATGGCGCAAATAAAACGAATTTCTTTAGAAAAAAAGGTAATCCAACCCTGGATAGAACGACTTGACTTATCCCAATTGGCATTCATGCGCTATAAGCCAAAGCTATCTATTTATCCGCTTCTAATTGCTTGACGTGGGTTCATTAATAGCTCCACTCGCAAGGAACTGCTCAATTATATGCAAATAAATTGGAATTCGAGGTATCCGTTTAAAATGGCCCTCAATGAACCAAGTTACTTGCATGTTTGGACTCGCTTCGCGTCACTTCATCTTCATTTCCACGGCAGAAGGCAGCAATATGTGGGCCATGGATGTGTGTGCCCTCAATATCTAAGATAATATTGATAAGGACATAGTATCGTTGCATTTTAAAATGAAGAATGGGAGGATTTGCTTAAGTGTTTTGTCTGTTTTTCGGTACTGATTTAAGTAGTATTTAATTGTAGAAATATGTTTATTGCTGGGAAACCATAAAAGTTCAACCACAAAATGCTAATTTGCCAAAATATAATCTCTAATTGCGTTTCTTTACGCTCCATTGACTTCCCACTAAAGGCGAGACCCAAATCCAAGTCCCAGTCCCAGCCAGTTTACGCTTCACATGGTATCCACTGTGAGGCATAGACAAAAAGAAAATAACGCTCGTGTACGCAAATGCAAAGGTAAATAGGAACAAGTTTGCATAATAATTGGACAGCTGCAATGCGAACCAAACTAATTGTGTCGCTCACTTATTTGCCATATCGTTTAGTTATTCATTCTCCCAATTGCATGCAAGCCACAGTCAAGATCAGACAAGCATTAATATATAGTGAGAATACGTGAATACGAAGAAGACTGCAGTGTAAACAGAGCTTGTGTCCGCGACCCGCTCTCGACAAGCGCTCTCTGGAAGCACTCTCTGGACGAGCGGACACAGGTAGACACAGAAGTGGCGGGGGGAGCGACTACACGTGTCGCTGGCGCACTTCAGCTTCAAAATGGCGTCAAGTGCAGTTAACATAGCGAAATGTGTGACGAATGCAGAGAGCGGGAGAGGGGAGCGGAGCTGCATTGATAATGAGATCAATGATAAAAGTGCAACGGGGGACAGATGAGAGTGCGAACCCGAGGGATCTCTGGTGTACTATCTGATCGGATCTGCTGTTGGGTAGGGCAGGCCATACACGGAAGCGAATCGGAGTCTCTATTGTAAATTGAATCATTACAAGCCATCACGAAACTGATAGTCAAAATTCAGTAACAAACAAACACTCAAACTCGTATCTATAACTGTGAGATTACTCAGTAGATATTCCTAGAGTTTGCACTGCCACTGAGTCATGTTTTAGATGTCCCGCCCATCTGCCCCCCTACTCTAATGGCAGTTATTTCCCGATCTTTCTGTTTGCGACAGTGCTGTCGATATGGAAAGGCTTTCTTTTAATAGCAGAAATCTGGAAGTAATCCCACAATCTCAAGCCCCCACTCTGCTCTGAGCACGACTAATCTTTAAAGGGTGACGTCTTTTCCGTAGCATGACGGCATACCGGCATGACCATTAGACGGCGTTTCTTAACTCAAATTCGAGCAACCACCCCTAGCCCCGATCCGATCGTGAACCGATTCCACCGCTGCAGCAGTGCAATGAAAAAAGCGGCATTCTGAGGCGCACATGCATTCCGTTTAGTTTTCTAATTAAAACTGTCAACAATGGGGAACCGAACCGAACCGCACCGAGCCGACGCCAACTCCCAAGCGCCCCAAACGCTCCCCAAACGCCCCAGCCTGGCGTGCCATTGAACTTATGTAAGCGAAATGTGGAAAATGGAAGTGGCACAGGTAACAGGCACAGGCACACGGTAGGAGGGGGGGGACAGAAACAGAAACAGCGACAACGAAAACGGCAAACGGCAAACGCCAACAAATTGCAGTGGAAAATTTTATATTTATTTTAGAAAAAAAAAAAAAAAATGCAAACAAAAAAGTGCATGGTAAAACAGTCTGTAAAACGGTGTAAGCCGAGCATCGAGAAGTGAATTCGATGTGAAATCACGTGGCTGTTCGGGGCTGGCTAAATTCCACTGAAAATTATCGGCAATCTGTCAGTTAGCAAACAGTCAGAAGACAGAGATCCCTCAGGTCAATCTATCAGTGACTTTAACTGTCCTAATAAGGGGGGAGGTTCGGTAAACGCCTACGGGCGTTACCAGGCGCCTGCAATTCGCAACAGATAAGATAAGTGTGCAGGCGGGCAGGCGGGCAGAGGCTCGAGCCGATTACTCCGATTTCCGCATACCCTGCAGGCATCGATTACCTCGATTCAGCGATGATCGGGCATCAAACATCAGAGAAATTCGAATCGAAGCCAATCACCTGTTCTAAATACTTCTGGTATCTGTCACGGGGGGAAATTGGATATTGGATCGACTCGAATTATTTCTAGAACAATACCAGATGATTGTTTTACCACTGAGGGGGTGCCATAGTCATAGCACCACCTACGGGGAGTAGTGCTTTGTAGTTCAAGTTTCAAGTGCAGGCTGACGCAATATCCAATATTCAATAGAACGAGAGAAAGAGAGAGATAGAGGGGGGGAGGGGGAGAGAGCTGCACCTGGAGGTGCAAAGCAAACTGCGCATAATTACATTGGAGCGAGAGAGCTGCTCACATTGGACACACTCCAGTGTGGGTTCGTTCTGCTGCAGCAGTGGAAAGTTACCGAGTTTCCGATGTAATCGGAATCAGAGTCAGAGTCGGTGTCGGAGTCCAGTGCTCGAATTTATGCCAGAGAACTGCACATGCAGCACATTCCCCAGCGAGCCACACCAAGCAAACCAAACCAAACCAAACCAAAAAACATTTGGCGCTTGCGCAGCAGCCCAAAAGACAGCCCAGTTGAGAGACCAAAAATCAAAATTGATACAAGAGAATACTCGTAGTCGTACGTACTATATGCGCGATATCTCTACTATATGTACATATATGTATGTACGTGATACTTGAAGACACCGAAATTGAGACCCGACCCTCAGAAATAGCTGACGCAGTAGGTAGTCAGTCGGCCACTTGGATGCCCTACAGTCTGCTCTGCTCTGCTCTGCAGACATAAAAGTGCGGCGCAATGAATGGAAATTTTCCACTCGCCAACGACGCCGCGACGGCTGTCCTGCGTGCAAGAGGGAGAAGGAGGTGTGAGGGTGCGTTTCTCATAGCAACCATACGACCAGACCCAGAGCCAGACCCAGACCCAGACCCAAAGGCTATAAGTCGGCAAAAGGAAATATCCAGAAATCATCCCCGAAATTAGGCTTCAGTTTGTTATCAATCCAAACAAACAGACTAGAGATTTGCATAAGCAATTCAGTCAGACGGTGGCCAAGCAGGAAAGACCCCATCGATCAATAAATTAATATTGCATTAGCGTTAAGGTCTTTGATGGAGTATCCCAATCACATGTCCCTATCTATGATATGGCGTACACAGATACACCACGTACGTACACACCCGACAAGTCATCGCAAAGTTTCCACCAAATCAATCGCCAAACCGAAACGGGGCCCAAACGACGACTATTATCTAGTAAATGCTGATGATGTGCATTACATGCACAAATTAATGTCCAAATTGCAGTTATATCATGCATGCACATGACACAGCGCAGGCATCAGAAGAATACAGCGATAGAGGCGAGAAGGGTACGCGTAGGGTACACGCTTCCAGTACCCGGAGAGTATTAATCCCATTTCGGATCGGGGGGACAGGACTACTACTTACAGTGTACTCAGCCGGCGCCAGCGGCGTCCGCGAGTCGCTCTTGTGGAAACTCATGATGAGCGGGCAGATCGGTTTATCCTGGAGGAGCCAGTGGCCAGAGGTTGGCGGTGGTTATCCTGGTGCGCGGTACGATAAACGGCGCTGGCAGCAGCCTGTGCCAGCAGCAGTTTCCAAGCACTTTTTTCGATACAAAATAGAATTTAATGGGAGATTTAATAGCAATGGTTGAGACTCGATATTTGGGCTATTTGGTTTTTGGGCAGGAATAATATAGAAATGCAATATTACTAATGCAACTTGCGAGATAACCGGGAGACTCGAACCGGGAGTAGAGCGACAACTTTCTAAGTACGAGGCCAAGACCGTTGGCCGTTGCGATTTGAATGAGATTTCTGACGGAGTTCTAGCCAACCGCACGGTTTGAAAAACTAAACAAGAATGCCAACCTTTGCACAGAATCGGGCGAGTAAAACCCCCGATTCGCCGACGATTCGATTCTCGGTTACAATTTTCCCCGAGCGATAGAGAGAGCGCAGCTCATCGGAGGGTGAGGGAGGTGAGCGTTGAAAAGAGAGAGAAAGAGAGAGCGAGCGTTTGCTTCTCTCTGGCAAGAGTTTTCCGTTATTTCGATTGCATTTGGAATCGATAGTTTCGCCTTGGGAATCCCCAGTGCGCCAAAGGAAACTAGCGGCAGCTTACATATTTGGTCTTCCGATCAGTTCCGCTTTGCCGACATTCCCGTCATTTGCTTATAAGGCCTAACCAACATGCGTCACCTGCTGCAGATATCGTGAATCAGAGCGTTTCGGGAAAGCTCAAACAGGGCTGGGCAGAGGGCAGGGCAAGGCAGCGTTATGGAAAGATAAATAGGAGATGTGCCATGCACATGGCAAGTAGCAGGCTAATTAATTATAGATATCGTGAAGATTAGATTCCAGGTTAGAGGCGGGGTAATGCTCCTCTCGGTGGGGTGTCTTGTGTCGCGGCATCAATTGGCTGCCAATTGAAACGTGCGACCCCAAATGAGAGTGAATTGATCGAAGTCGGAATTGATTGCCAAAAATATGCACGCCAAAGGCCTGTCGTCGCCAGAGTCGGATCAGTCATTTGCTGGAGAATTGAAATCAATTTGATTTCTGCGTCGCATTTACGTACGGGTAATTTGAGATGCACGTCTCATATGCTCCGCAGAACCAGTTCGAGGCGGTTGCTTCCTGGCGAATCATATTTATGGAAATTTTCACAATTTCTTAGCAATTGAAAGATTGCCGCAAACCCACACAAACTTGACCGAGTTTGCGCTAAATTGAATCTAGCGAGATTTGATTTGATCTAGATTGGGGTGGGGTAAAATGGGTGGGACAGCCTTCACTGCGAGATCAGGAAAGGACCTTGCCGTGGATTAAGTGAAGAGTAAACTTGGGAAAAAATATTAATTGATTGAGACTTTGGAGCGCCTAATAAAGATCGATGTGAAATCGTTTTTAAATTCAAATTTGAATTTTAACCGCCAAAGAGTAACATTAAAGCGACCGAAAATGACATTGCATACTTTTTGGCGCCAGTGTGAATATGTCGGCAGTAAACGGAACCAGCAAAATTCGATACAATTATGTTAACATTAACATTAACATTATTATGTTAAGTCAACATTTATTTCGTTCTGGCTGTTCTGACATTGCTCATACGCCCAAAACGTAAATGTATAGGCTGTTTACATTGGGACTGCGTCATGCTTCTTTGCGTCTTGCCGGAGACGCAGTTTTTTTTACATAGGTTAAGCATAGGGCCCTAGTGGTGGCAAAAAGTTGCGTCAGTTTCTGATTCATGTGCGTCTATTCGATATATTCGATTGCTTTTGCTCATTTTTGCTCTTTTCTGCCTATCAGCGCAACTATCACCACTAATAACAACAAAAACTTGTAGATCAAAACTCAAATTTTGGCGCTAAAAATGTATGATTGTGCAAAAAGGTGAAAATATACATAAAATCATTAAATAAATTACTTGAAACTGATGGTATTATTATCATACGAAATTTTTCTGACCCCCTGATGCCATTAAGACACTGCTGCAGACGAACTTCGGTGGTTTTCATAATTTGAAGAAGAACTCCCACAAACTCTACAAAGAAATGTCTGAAATTAATATATAAATATGAGAATCAATTCTCTTTCGTCCATTTTCCTGCCGTCTTGCATAATTCTGTCGATTTTCAAAAATTTGTCTTTCTTTCCTTGTCATCAAGCACCTAAATCCAAATTCAAGACGCACGTCTGCCAATGTAAACGCCTTTTCTGCTTCATTGCGTCTATTCCGATATCGATAGCAGACGCGCCCAGTGTAAAAAGGCTGTTATTGTTTTGTTGCGAGCAAAATGCTCCTTAATTCGTGTGACCTCTGCTACCGATCTGGACGGATTTTGCTACTTAGCTTATGGATAAATATAAATACACATAACAACTACAGCTTTCACAGCCTCACGTATCATATAGAAGGGGGTGGATAGAGGTGAGCGGGTGTGGCAGCGGGGCCAAATCCGAATCAAGTCGTACTTGAACGCCAATTTACAGCAATCCCAAGCACTTGAAAACTGTTTCATTTAAGAAATTTGCATATGCAAAAGCCAAAGCAGCAGTACAGAGAGCGCAGAGTACCAGCGATATGCACCCTAAATCTGGGCCTGTCCAACCGGTTTTTGGGCCCGAAATATTTTCCGTAATTGCTTGCAATATTGTTCGCCAAAAACTTACACAGGCCAGGCCGCGTGCAGGCCGAAAGCGGAACCAGGGAGAAGTGAAATGATGCACACCCGATCGGGTATTACCTAAGCAGATTCACAGCACAGTGTTCAGCCACACTCCACTTGTCATGCAAGGCACCAAGCACTTCCCACCCACTGCACACAGCACACAGCACACAAACGATTCTCGGACACGTACGCGTGCATCCTTGAGCCATTCACAAAAAAACACTTGTCGAGTAAACCCCCCAATCATGTCATTTATCATGCGATTACGCGCAGGTTGTTGACTTTGAAAGCGATGTGAGGTAATTGCTTCAAGCTTTGGGAGAGTAGATAGCAGCTCTCTGGATCCGCTGGAGCACACAAACTTAGAGGATTACACACACACACTTCAAGCTCACACAGGCTAGGGTTGGGTTCCTTTGGATCCTTCACTGCGCACAATTTGCAATGCTCACCTCTTCAGTCATGCAGGAAGCACAACCACAGCACGCTGTTCAAGAATCTAAACTAATCGGCCATCCATACTTTGGCTACCAAGAAACTTCTGCCACTCGAATGCGGATAAGACTCTCCTATCTGGGCATATCCGCAACAAAAGGTTGACAGAATACTTCAGGGCCAGGGTACAAAGAGTGTCCGTCCGGCTATCGCTTCAATGACGCTGTTAATTAAGGAATGTCTGAAGATAGCCCCTCCATAGGAGTGTGGCCAAGAGATCACAGGACCCGACACAGTCACGACAAACGAAAATGGGGTCTCGCGTGTTGATTTAATTAAGAATCGATCTATTCCTCAGCTGATTAGGGTATGCATGTGCAAGTGGCCAAAATAGCCGCACAACTGATAAATCCCGATAAATCGCATAGGCATGCGCATTTTTAGATATTTACTATAAATACGGAATGGATTGGGTGCGGTAGTGATTCACACAGCCAGTGAATCATTTTGACTTAGAACTACGGGCCACCCAAACACGGAAGACATTGCGATGTCAAGGCCTGGAGCACCGATCTGGGAGACACCTCCCCCATTCACTTAACGAGCACATTAACTGTTAATTACACGCTGCTGCTGCTGCTGCGGCTGCTGCTGTTGGTGTTCCAGTGTCGATTCTATCATTATCCGTTGATCCAAAGGTGCGCGCTGCTTTGCGAACAGTCACTATTAGGTAACAGGCAGTGGACGACTGCCAGTCGAGGGATTAGCCAGAGGCCCACATAAAGCAGTGGAGCACCGCACCTGATAAGGCGCCAGCCTAAATATAATTTGCCTGCTTTACAATCACTAAACGATACAATGTCAAGTGATATGTACAGTGGCACAGTGCGAAGGGATCCTCTGTGGGTTGTGCCAAGTATCTGATTGACTTTCAGTGATTTATATCTCATTTATCTTTGATTTACACTGCAACAGCCAACAGAGTGCACGACTCTCATGGATGCCCCCATTTCGATAACGAGGCTCGCGAACGAATGGCATTCCGCAATCCAAACCGATGATTGGGGGATGGAGGGCAGCGCGAGGGAATGTTATCACTTTCGGATCGGATCGAATCAAATCAAATCGAACCGATAATGCTATTTCGGGGGACTTACAGTATCGCAGGCTTGGCCTGTTCCACTAATCACGGCCAGCTTCATTGTTTGCGCCGATTGGAACTGGATTCCACACAATACCGATCAGAATTAGTAGCAATTAAATCAAGTATACGACTGCCGCCGCGTGCAGGGGTGTTGTTTGTACAGCGGTTGGTGATCACAGAATAAAGACGCGAATCTGAACCAACATTCAATTTAAAACAAAAGTTAACAAAGCACTCAGGGGAGAGCAAATCTGAGCGCAACTCCGCCTCCGTCTCCTCCAGTTAAAAGCTCTCGGAACCCGCTCGAGCGACAGACACCCCTTGAAGCACTTGCACACATGTACTTGGCAATGGACGCGGTTTAGCATTAGCATGAACATTAACATTAACATTAAGCATTAGCATTGAAATCGAGTATGAATAGAGTGTGGAGTGGATGTCACAGGTGTGGTGTGTGCGTTGGCCACGCTCGTCTAGTCTCTTTTATTGCAATTCCATAGTCGCGGCCCCAGACACCAGAACGTGAGCAATAGCTCAACAGAAACTCGTAGATGACAAACTGCCAGTGCTCCGGCTGCCCCGACAAACAGATAAAGATACAGACACAGAGACGAGAAGATCTTCTGCGCCCAGACATATGTAGTTATCTCCCGCTCAGATTAGGCACAGTAGTTGGCGGCAGATCACTTCCCCATGGATCAGGCCAAAAGCTCCTACCCCAAAAACTTTATGCAACTTACATGCTCGTACCTCCAAGAAGCAGAACAGAACCGACAAATTCCGAGACCTTGCCACAACGAACCTTCTTTCACCCTGACCAAACGGGTTCCGACTGCGGATTCAAAACACCAGATCCGTGGCTCACAGCTAGATTCTAGAGTCGATCCAGTACCCACACCCACACCTATACCCATACTGATACGCATACCCATACCCATACCCACAGCCGGAGGAATTGTGTCACTCTCAATTCCCATTTCCTTAATTCGAAACAAACGAAAACCATAATATAATAATAATAAATCAGCACTCATTTGGGGAGCAGATTAGTGATCCAGTCCAGTCCCAAAATGGGATTCGCATAATGCCTAAAACTGTATGTTTAGACCCACAAATTGAGAATAACAAAGTAATTTTTCAATTGAGAACCACACCACAAGTACAGCCACAGCAGAGTCACAACCACAGCCACAGCCACAGCACGGTATGATATGATATATGGGTTCCACGGCAAAAAGAATTTCCCATTTCACGTGTTCTGTTGCTGTTGCTGAATGGAAAGTAAAAGTGGGGGTATTATCGAGGCCAAAGGGCAGTCGACCACCTGACTCTGGAGGGTGACAATGGGAATGCGAATGGGAATGGGCATTTGCATGGGTATAGGAATGTGAATGAAGCATCTCCATGGACATGTCTCTGTTCATTTGGCACGTGTTCCATTGTAATGGACAAGCACTCGCCAAGCCAAGTGCTGGGACAAGTTCATGGCGAAACCAATTTTCCCTTATTGTGTGTTTACCTCTCTACGGGCGAGAATGTGTGTGCTTGTGTGTGTGCTGCCTCAAATACAGTAGAGCAGCGGTAGGCACGTCCTTACTACCAAGTGTGCCCATCACTCGGATTGACGCTCGACTCGACACGCTCGAGCGAATTATTCAAAGGAGAACTCCCGGGAATTGCAACAACAACATACATTGTGTGTGCATGAAGCCTCAGATGGATGCTGATTAGGTTTTGTATTGTTATTGTTGTCGTTGTCGCATATTCCGAATGCTTTACTCCACCAATTAGCAAAAAGATTGCTTGTTTTTAGTTTTAGCATGCAATTATCAGTCGTCCAATCTCTATATTTATCCACAATTAGTTTTTTTTTCTATGGAAATTTGTGACGTTCCATTATGAAAATTGGCCTCAAATCGATTAAAATTGTGTCGCTGTCAAAGTTAATAAATACGAGCAGCAGTACATCCTCATTTGGAAAGCATTTAATCTGAAAAATCACACCTCAAAGCCATTAGTTTTATGACGTCAGATGGGGTGTTTTTCCTATGGAATATGTGGCCTATAAACAGCCCAAAATTGGCTTCACAGTACGCCAATAAACAGCGATTATATGGGCACTAAGTGGTGCTAAATGGCAGTAAAAGAGAAGTAAAAGAGTCAACATCTGGACGATCATCTCCAGTTTTGAGCGTACCGTAGCCCCCCGCGTCAATGGGTTGATTAAATTGGAGCTTCCCTTCCCTGATGTGCTCGTGAATCATGGACGAGAGCTGTCTGGCCAAATGGTTTGGCAACGTCACCGCCAAAGTCAAGAGTGGATAGACGACGAAAGAGAGCGACTACGTCAGAGCCCCAGTCGAGATGGAGATGGAGATGGAGTGCCGTCTTCTGACCGGTTCGACGGATACCCCATACCCATGCCCCATTGGAGTGGTGCAGGCTGGCCTTCTGCTTCGCCGAGGGATACGATACCAGTACTTATGTACGGTAGATGTATGTACGGTATATAGGGTAGATGACAGCCCCAAAGACATAATCGCAGCGACAGGGAGACACAAACGGTGGCACGCGGCGTATGCGCAATGCATGCGAATGAGTGCGTGCTCGGCCACGTACCCGTAAATCGAGATCGGAGGAAGGCCCACCACTGCCCACCACCGACGAATGAAGTCTGCAAATAAAATTTCATTTGGCCAAGTTAGCAGCAGGCGGCAGGCCGAAGAACACCCTCCCCCTGCTCACACCCCCCGCCCATTAACCGGTTGCCCGCTGAGAAAGTGCATTAAGCCATCGCATCGCATCGCTTCGCATGGCATCGAATCGAATCGAATCGATTGCCGCTTGTCCCCTTGCCTGCAGAAAAAAAAAACATGTTAATTGCAGTTGCAGTAGCCGTGCAGTGCAGTGCCACAGGTAGCCTGTGCCAGCCACACTCGCAGTCTAGTCACTGGACAGCACTTACTGGTTCTTTTGTGGTCTTGCCATATGGCTGTAGCAGCAGCAGCAGCGGCAGCAGCAGCAGAAGCAGCCAATGCCCGAGGGGCGACACGATACGACGACAGGCAGCCAAATATTTGGCAACGACTCTGTGCCAAGACAGGAAAGTGGCCCACGGAACGGAACGGGACGCGGAGAGAGGAGTCTTGATGCTGATGATGATGGTTACATGAAACATGAAGTGTGTCAGCCAGCCAGCCAGCCACAACGATGATACCTTTAAACCAACAGATGGTGGGGCCACGGAATCGGCAATACTTTGGGTACTTAGGGTACTAGATCCGATTGATAGATCTCAGTGGATCACACTGTGGATATAGCAATTAGTTGCGTCTAGGATGTGGCCGCTCTTGATAGCTTTCGGTGCGCGGGGGCATGCTCTATAATTTGCCCTAAGTGATCAGATTGATGTATAAATGAAAGCTCTCCGCGCCGCCGCTAACCCCGCGTGGATTCTGCGACACTCGGACGAATGTGCGAGTTGTTTCGCTGTGTGTGATCGTCGTGCAACGTTTCGCGCGATGCTTAAAACTGGTGACCCACGTTGGATCTGATTTAGTGTTTAACGCGCGGCCAACACGAACACATCGCTAGAGAGATCGCACTCGCACACACAGCCCAGCCGACCCAGCCAACCCAGCCAACCCACCAGCAACTATAATACATGATCATATAATAGGTGTGCGGCGTTGCGAGGGTTCTCTCTTTTGAATTCGTGAATTTTGTGGTGGTCTCAGCGAGTGGTGTTTTTCGGTTAATTGTGGTTGTGCCACCGCCAGAGCCAGAGCCACAGCCAGTGCCCCGTGTCCCGTGTCCGTGCAACAGCAACAGAAACAGCAAATTTTGTCGAGTGCCCTTGGCTGGCAAAAAGGTGTCGCTCAGTAATTGGATTGGGGATTGCCAAAGCAGCGAATCGAACCAGTCGAATATAGTTACATATGCCAAGTGAAGTTACCGCTCCACCACTTCATCCCGAGTTACACAAGAAATTCCTCTATCGCCAGTCAGCTGCTGCAGCACAGTCGGTGAGTGGAACACACTTTATTTTTTTGGGGGGAAACGGAAGTCGGGTCAGACTTTTGCAAATTAGTCAAGCAAAGTAAGTCGGGCAGTGAGCTAACCAGTGAGCGGAGCAACCAAAGCTCCTTTGTAGATTCCCACTAATTGCATTTAAATTTAGCCAGCGGGAAGCGGTAGCCAGCCGCCTGGGCGGTTGACGCAAATCGCTGATCAAGTGCACAGAAATAGCTGGCGGCACAAGAAGGGTCGCCAGAGCAGTTTGCCAGCGAATTACAAGTGATATTTGCTCCAAAGGGATATTCGGCTGAAAGCAATTCCAAGCGCACATTGCCATTTATCTTTATCTGTGTGTTGAAATGGCATCGAGTGGTTGGCAGCATTGCCTACAGATAGGGTGGGGTGCGTGTCATCCATGCAACACGTTGGCCAAGCTACAGACAGCTTAAAGCAGATATCGCCCCATCAGTGGACTCTTGCAGAGCCTGGACTCCGACCACACCTCAGCGACTGAGAGAGAGAGGGAGAGAGATCACCTATGATAAATTTGCATTCAGCGTTGCCAATGGCCGTTATAATTCGATTTGAAGTCTCGCGAGCGGAGCATTCGAGTGTGACCCGTGTCTCGAGAGTGTTGCAACTGTTTCGTGTTCATGCGGTTTGTGCAAGAACTTCGCACCATCACACAGGCTACCACAGATAGCCCAGTGGATAGAACTTATTCAGACGTGTAACATTCACAGATTCATAGCAGAGACAGAGACTGAGACTGAGACCCGACTAGACATTCAAAATTCAATTCACAAATCAATAAGCGGAGCAAGGCCGACGGCTTTTATAAGCTTAGAAGCCAGGCTTAGATTCACCCGTCTCGACCCGTCTTGCCCGATCAAAGAGCAATTGGCGCTGGTCTGTGGGGCCAACTTGTTGTATCTTTGGATAGGGTATTATGGGTTTGATTGCAAGTTTTGCAATGCAGAAAATGAAGCTGAAAAGTATTGCCCCCAATCGTTAAAAGCAAAGTATTCCATGGGTGGCCTTTTCCTTTCTCTGAATCTCTGCACTTAATGCACGAGGCATACAGTAAGTACACAATTCCAATCTCTATATCATAGCCAACATATCTACTCGTAGCTGCCATAGAAGCGATCGGTTGAAAAGCAAGTCCCTGTAAAAAAAAAACCAGTTTATTCCTAAAGATATTCCAGCCACAACTCCACAAATTCGAACTATGTGTAGTAGTTTTTCTTTAAATATGTATAAGCAAAATCGTATATTAATCGAATGAAAGATCACTCTGCAAGGGTATCAAAAGCTTCGCCCTCGAATACACAAAACGTAGCCTTCCTCTCATGCTGCTGACAATTGAAATTTGTGCTCAACCGCGTCGACATCGCAGCCATTCGGACGGCTGCAAAGCCGCTAAGGCCGCTCTACCGCTCCACCGCTCCACCGATCCACCCCTCCACCATTTGACGACTTGGCTCATTGAACTTGGCTAACTCTAGACGACAAATACAATGCATAAATAACAATACATTAAGAAGCAGACGAAACAACGTCGCTGCTCTCGAGTCGCGTGCTGTTTTCAAATTATATTTTTTCACGTGAAGAGCAATGGCAATGGCATGCGGCGAGCGGCGAGCGGCTGCGACTGCGATTCATGGGGAATTCTTGGCTCAAACATTTTGCTCAAAAATGATTGCATATGCGCCTACGAGCATATGCGCCTATTTTTAGTTCTCTTGGCAAAACAGGGAAATCATCATCGCATCAACACTAAATCATGCGCAGAAAAACAGTCAAAACAAATTGGCAATTTGCAAATTGCAAATTGGCAAAAGACAAATAAAATTTAATTTATGAGCATAGTGTGCGACTAATTCAATAGGATAGGGCTAGACACGGCTGGGGGCCACGACTTTAGGACAATCCAGTTTAAACCGCCTGCACTTCATTATTAAAACAAACTTGCAAAGGTTTTGCCATTAGTTGCTTATACCAAGAATAAATTATGGTAATTATTTCGGCGAATTTAGGTGTTGCGTAGTATCGAAAAGGTGTCTGGTTTTGCCAGTTTTCAGTTTCAGTTTCAGTTGGAAAGTTATGGAACAAAAACAAAGATCTATTGAGATTATTTTCGCTGTAGAATTTCCCATAGCTTGATTAGGTATTCCAGGGAGCAATTACTTTTACTCATCAGTTATTCAATTGGCACCTTTTCTCTACCAAGTTTTCCCGCGGAAATCCATTGACTCACTCCGACACCCATTCGATACAGTTTCGAAAAGTCAAAGACTTATTTTCTGAGAGTTTTATTCATCAGCCAACGACTTCCGCATATCTAAGACTTTGACTTTTGGTACAGGCAGACAGACAGAGAGACAGACAAACCAGTACCCGCTGTACTTGAGATTATGCAGAGAGTCAGTCATTTCATTCAGGTTTACAGCGGCGGCAAAATGGGTGTGCGGAAGATCGTAACAGGCAGAAGATCAGATCTCAGGGGTCTCATAACGTGCATGTATCATATCTGATCTGCAGTCAAGATGTCAACGGGAGCAATTAGATAAGAATGCAAGAGAGACTCGCTAGAGACTCGCGAGATTGAAGAACCGGAAAAATTGTCGCAATTTGCCAAAATTTCCATATCTTTGCAGAGAGAGATGAGATGTGAGAGATTATCTTAACTGGAACTGGCAGTAAAAAGCCCCCAAATTACCCATGTCATATAGATACATATATTCTAATTAAGAAGGGGGGAATGGGATGGGAATGGGTATGGGTATGGGAATGGGAATGGTGGGGGGAATCGCAGCAAAGTCGAAAGCTAGAGACAAGTGACACTAAAATTGGCTCACGACATTTGCGAGGGGTTCGTTCCGTTCCGTTCTGTTTTGTTTTATTCTATTTTAGACACGTTTCAGACACGGCACGAAATGTAAGTTGCTACTCGTACGGGTACGGGTACGGGTATGTGGATGGGCATGGGATTGGGGCATGGGGCAACGCTTCGCTTGCATTGAACTTGACATTCGTTGAGGTCTGCTTTCAATTTAGAAATATGTCAGCGGCACAAACTATTTTCAGAGCACAGCGAACATTTCACATTGCACATTGCACGCACTTGTTGCGGTTCGAGAGAGACACACAGAGAGACGCGGATTCGAATGCACATGCACATGCAGATGCAGATCTTACGGCACAGACAGCATATTAAATAGTATTTCCTTTTCCATTTTTGCAGCCATGAGTAAGAACGGACACAGCAATGCAGGCTTTGTCAGCGATCATGCGGACAGCGTACAGAAGCCAATGGGGAAGTCCTACTCCCTGGAGCTGGCCGAGAAGGGTGGCAGCCACAACAACAGCAGCAGCACGAATAAGGCCATAGTGGCCAAGGATCCCGATTACAATCCCTACCAGCATCGCGATGTGGAGCATCCCACAACGTAAGCAGAGACTGAACAGATTAAATCAAGCTCAAGATCACCTAAACTAATCGCATTTCATTGCCTCGCTTAGCAATTCGGAAACGCTGTTCCATCTGCTGAAAGGTTCTCTGGGCACAGGCATCCTGGCCATGCCGAATGCCTTCCGCAACTCTGGCTACATAACGGGCTCCATTGGCACCATTGTGATTGGGTTTATCTGCACGTACTGCATCCATCAGTTGGTTAAAGCGGAGTTCGAGCTGTGCCGAAGGAAGAAGGTGCGTCTCATGCCAATGTCCATGCACTCCAGGGATTAATAATTAATGCTCTCCCATTCAGATTCCCAGCATGAACTATCCAGCTGTGGCGGAGACTGCTCTGGGCGAGGGGCCAGGGTTCTTCAGAGCCTGTGCCCCGTACATTGGCAC
This sequence comes from Drosophila tristis, assembly GCA_018150885.1. NCBI lineage: Eukaryota > Metazoa > Arthropoda > Insecta > Diptera > Drosophilidae > Drosophila > Drosophila tristis. The sequence continues at coordinate 1,001,982 of JAECWT010000001.1, forward strand.
CGTGGTGAACACCTTCCTGCTGATCTACCAGCTGGGCACCTGCTGTGTCTACGTCGTGTTTGTCGCCTCGAACATCAAGGCCATTGTGGATGCGGTGGGTGATACGAACATCGATGTGCGCCTCTGCATGATCATCATACTGCTGCCGCTGATTCTCATCAATTGGGTGCGCAACCTCAAGTATTTGGCTCCCTTCTCCACGCTGGCCAATGCCATTACCATGGTCTCCTTTGGCATCATCTGCTACTACATCTTCCGCGAGCCCGTCACCACCGAGGGCAAGGATGCGTTCGGCAAGCCCGAGAACTTTCCACTCTTCTTCGGCACCGTGCTGTTCGCCCTGGAGGCCATCGGTGTTATCCTGCCGCTGGAGAATGAGATGAAAACACCGCAAAAGTTTGGCGGCAACTGTGGTGTCCTCAACGTCTCCATGATCCTCATTGTGTTCCTCTACGTGGGCATGGGTCTCTTTGGCTATCTCAACTACGGCAACTCAGTGCTGGGTTCCATTACGCTGAATATGCCGGAGCATGAGCTGTGAGTGAACTTCCATATGGCAGTGGTTTCCCCTTTATAACATCTCATTCTCTTTCATCTTCAGCCTGTCGCAGTGCGTCAAGGGTATGCTGGCATTTGCCATCTACATCACCCATGGCCTGGCCTGCTATGTGGCCATTGACATCACCTGGAACGACTATGTGAGCAAGCGGTTGGGTCCCCAGCGCAACAAGCTCTTCTGGGAGTACGCAGTGCGTACGATTCTTGTCCTGATGACTTGTAAGTCGGCAGACCATTCACAGATTGCTTGGTTACTTGATTACTGATTCCGTTTCTTTTTAAAGTCCTGCTGGCTGTGGCCATACCCAATCTGGAGCTGTTCATCTCTCTGTTTGGTGCCCTGTGCCTGTCGGCCCTGGGCCTGGCCTTCCCGGCACTCATCCAGATTTGCACGCACTGGTACGAGACGAAGGGTCTGCGCAAGGTCTGGCTTTTGTTGAGTGAGTAGTGTCTCAGGATTCACCTCAAGCCATACAGCATTTGCTTAATTGATTGTTCTTTTGTTTAGGTAACTTTGTGCTCATCATTGTGGGCATCCTGGGACTTGTGATCGGCACTTATACCTCGCTCAGGGAGATCGTTCTGACCTTCACCGAGTAGGAGGGTGGCAGTAGAGAATAGCATTCAGTTCTAATCCGCCAGCTGGCATTCCAATTTAAGCGAAAGTATTATGAGCAAACGGAAGATATCTAAATCGGTTTACATTTTGCATTCGCAGCAGCACAAATGACAAAAGGATCTGCAGTTGCAGTTGCAGATACAGATGCAGATCTGATCTATTTTGTACAATGCGTAAACTTCTAATCTGGACCTTCTATCTTTGTGTTAGATAACTAATCTCTAACAGTTTATCAGATTTGTGATATTTTTAAGCATTGTGCCCAAAAACCTGTACAACCAATGTACATGTGTACGTTTATATGTATGTGTGTGTATCTATATCTATATCTATCTATATATATGTATATATACATATAGTATATTTTTTCATAACGTATAATGTAGTTTATAACATTCTTGATAAGTAGTTTAGTGCCAAGTCACATCTTTATAAGCCTTATTTAACGTATGATGATAGCAGACAACAATATGAATAAACATAGACCTTTTTTGCCATATTAAGATACGCCTTGCGGTTGGTTAGGGACAGGCCAGCCTAGGCAGTGGACACGGTAATCATATAATCCTTAAGTGCCTGGCAGAGACGCTGGGCTCCGTCTACTAGCTTCGCCTTGCCGTGGAAGCCAATGGATAAACGAAAGAATTGCTTACCACTCTCCCCATCCGCGGCGAAACGAGGCCCAGCTATAAACGCAATCCTCTGATGCTCCAGACTGTATTTCAGAAATTCTCTGGCATCCAAAAACTCTGGCAGCCGTATCCAAATGAAGTATCCACCGCTGGGGCTTATCAATTTGCAGTCCCCGGGCAGCTCCGCTCTGAGCGTCTTTGTGGTGGCCAGCATGCGCTCCTTGTAGGTCTCGTGGAAGCAAGCTATCTGCTTCTGGGCCAGATTCAACTTGAACAGACTACCTACAATGCCGGCGGTGTAGTTGTTGAAACAGCCGCCGCTGTTGGCGAAGCCACTGCCCTCTAGCAAGGGCTTAATGCGCGGCGGCACCTCCAGCCAGCCCAGACGCAATCCAGGACCGAGAATTTTGGAGAAACTGCAGTTGGATATGACATGACCAGCATAGTCAACATCCGAGCGAGCATCATACGAGAGCAGACGCGCCACAGGCCTCTCGCCATAGTGCAATATGTTGTACACATCGTCGCACACAACGAGAAGGTCATACTTCCTGGCGAGCTGCACAATGCCCCGACAAACCTCTGAAAATAGAAAACAGAATGAAAAATTAAAACTTTTTGGTCTGTGGGCAGACATACCTGGCGAGAACAATATTCCCGTGGGGTTGTGGTAGGTCGGAATTGTGTAGTACATTCCCCAGAACTCCTTGCTCTGCGAGCTAAATCTGTGCTTGGCCACCTTTTCGCCCAGATCCTGCAGATCAACCCCATCATCATTCAACTTGACTGGCACAATGGTCAGACTGGTGAAGTGCTTCATGCAGTCCAGGGCTATCATGTAGGTGAACTCATCCACAAATATAAAGCCCTGGAAGTCAATCAACGTCGACAGCAGCAAATGTAAACCGTTGGTGGCACCAGCCGTAACAATCAAATCCTCACTAAAAACATGAAACAAAAGATAAGTCCACAATCGTATAACGATTAACGCCACAAAACCGCAGACCCAAGTCTCACCAGTTGACGGGACTTTCGTACATGGCGCTGAAGTATGTGGCTATCTCACGCCGCACCTCAAAGACTCCACAGGTGGGACCATACTGAAAGATCAGAGACTGATTTTCTTTCTTTTCATGTTGCTGAAAAAGTGCACAAGGTCATTTGAATGGGCATTGCATAATTTAGGCGTGCAACTAACTCACCAGACAATGTTCCGTGGCCTGCTGAAAGATATCGCAGCAGCTCTCGAGAAGATCAGTACCCGGTGCTCCTACGCCCAAATTGAGGATGTTTGGATCATAGACATTCCAAGCGCCGCCATCGAAAAGATGCTTCAGCTTACGTTCCTCCGTTGCACGTGACATGCTGGTCCGTAGAATGTCACTCTTCTAATGGTCTTATCAATCCAAACTGCACTCATATTTATAGAATTGAAAATTTGTGCCGCGAAACTCGTCATTTTCGACATTGCGCTTTGTTGCGAATTAGAGGTGGAAGCCTCGATGTTCTATAGCGACTATCGATGTATGAAAACATCGATGTGTCCTCACCTCTATCAAACAGCTGACCGCCTGAAACTGCATTGTTTTTGGAAAATTGGAAAATCAAATGGACACGGAAAAGCCTTCTACCAGCGCTGCTGCAGCCGCTGCATGTGCTCCAATAGTGCAGGACCAGAATCCGCTCCTGGACTCGCCACTCCATGGACCAACGCTCTCCAGCAGTTCCAGCTTCGAGGCTCTGGCACGCCACGACGACCCAAACCTCCGCCGATTGGCGACACAAATGTTTCAAAAAACAGAGGAGTACATTACGAACGAACTGAACGCTCCCCTGGAGGACTACAGGCTGTTGGAGGAGATGAACAAGGCTACCATAGCCAAGTACAAGGACATGCGTCAAATTGCAGAGAACCTGAATGCCTCTACTAGTGATCTGAGCGTCAAGTTCCAGCAGCTGGCGCCGCTAATGCAGCAGATCGATGAGATATCCGATACGGTGGACAAACTAGAGGCGGCAGCCTACAAGTTAGATGCCTACAGCATAGCACTGGAGAACCGCGTCAAGTGTGTGCTCCAACGCAAGGCGGGCACGGGCACCCATGCGACACAATAAAGGCTTACAGTATACTTTTTACAATAGACTTTATGTTATTAACCAAGTAATAGTTTAAATATAATCGCAATTATGTTAAGAAATATCAGGGGAACTGCAATAAGAAAGAGATGATTTTGTTATTTATGTTTCTTTGATGTGAAGATGCTACGTACTTTTGGCCACTGTCCGAATGGATCGAATGAGATTTAACGCTTGGTCCTTGGCCGTGGGAGCTCCAAAGTCTTGCTGACCCGCTTGCCGGCCCCAGCCAACTAAAAATAATGTGCTCAAGATTAGCGTCGTGGCGCTTGAGATTGGATTGCAATTGCCATCTAGGCGAACTTACACTTGGCCAGGAAGCGCTCCTCGTGCAGGATGCAGACGGCATTGAGGCACAGCAGCGAGGCTTCGATGAGCGTCCAGAGAGTAAACATTATATTGTAAAATTGAGAATTATTTACATCGAAATCAACCAAAAAGACCGAGTAATTGTTGACGTCAGTCAGTGCTGCCCACTTTTCAGCAGGAAAAAAGCCGTTTCTAACTTTAACATGAGACAAAAAATAGCTAAAAATTTACAGAAAAAAAAATTTATGGCTTACAAATTAGTCTGACAGGTAAACCTTGTTGTTTCCAGCCGCTTATTGCACTTTTGATGGTGACTTTGCAACAGCTGCAGTACAGCTATGCTTATCTGTGTCATGTTTGGCGATGCATTAAATTCTTCGCTTTTTAGCCAAGCAACGTGGCACTTTTTCTTATGGCCTTTTGGCACTTCAAAAATGTTCATACATGTCAATCCAAATTTGGTATAGAGGTGATAGATTGCTTAAAATTTCAAACGAACCTGTTAACATTAAAAAAAAAGCGGAAAAAGCCAAACGCATAACTAAAAAATCACAAATTCCCGCTTCCCACAGCTTGTTAAAAAAAACAGCTAGATTTGACGGGAAAAAAGCGGATTTGGCAGCAAAGACGTCATTTGTCGTCTTGCCATTCACACTTTTCGTATTTTCACGTCAAAGGTCAAATGCCTGAGATTGCGCGCCAAAATAAGATTCAAAATTAACAACTTTTTATTAATATTATCTATTTCCTTTTATCGTTGGAAGCACTCCTAGGGCGCATTTAGACCAATCGGTGTCTGAAAAATATAAATTAGTTTCTGCTAAAATTATTTAGCCACATTCACAAACCTTTCTCAAGTGTCCAAATGCCCAGGTCGGTGTGCACCCGGACTTTGGGTCGGAAAAACTCATCAAACTGTTCCATGGGATCCACATCGAAAGGCGTCTCTGCCAGCGGAATCAAACTAGGACATGGATGGGATAATGGTTACCAATAAAGTCAAATGGTTTTCCTGTGAGCTTACCTTCGGAGGATGGGTGCTGAGAATGAACTTAGATACGAATATCGCTGCAGGAAGAACTCGTGGTCAAACAGCACAGCTCGTGGATTCTTTGGGCTGTTGCCAAACATCAGAGTGAGTGTTGGATCCACACCAGAGTGAGCTAGCAGAGTGCGAATAGTTTTCGGTACGACGTGCTTGTTGAGAGACGTGAAATCCGTGGGCTTCAGCTTGTCATTCTACGGGATGGTAGACGAGTACCCTTAGCAAGTCACTAGTTAATGAATTTCCGATAGCCATACCTTGTCCTGCTCCTCCTTGAACATGCGCTTCATGCGGGACAGCATGGCGAAGGTTTCAATCATCTTTAGCGCCCAATATCTGGCCCCCAAGCGCCGCTCATCCGACTCATGGACATTTTCAGTCAGCTGGACGAGAGCCACAAAGACGTTTTCGGTGAACCCGTGGATGGCGATCAGTTTGAAGAGTCTCTCAGTGGCCGCTATGATGTGTTCCTCATTGTCGTTTATTTCCAGTCCCACGCCCATGAAATATTTCATTCTTAATATTTCTGCAACGTATACGTCGGGCAGATTCCTAACAGTTGACGTTTGCTTGACCAATTCGTTTAGTTTATTTATCACCGTGTCAAGAATCTCCTTGGGCGTCTTTAGCTTATTTTTCGATAGATATGCCCGTATGGTATTGAACTCTTTTGGCTTCAGTTTCTTGATGGCCTTGAGGCTGTGAGCGCTCTTGATCTGACACTCCAGGGCTAGGTCGAAGGCGGACAACTGGTGTACCATTTTCTGCCTGAACTTAATGTTTTCCTTGCCTTCCAGTTTGCCTGCATCCAGATCGGAGAGGGTATCCTGCAGCGGCAGCCAGTAGTTGTGGTGCAGCCATTGCAAGCAGATTTCGGCTGCATTCCTCAGCAGATACACGGGTGGCATTTCCGTGCCGTGCGAGCACTTGTGCCGTATGTCGACCACGAATGATGGCAGTCCCAACTCCTGAGCCTTTGCGTACATGCTGCTCCAGTTGTGGCCTTTGTACGGTGGACGACATGAAATTGAAGAAGCGCATTATGGCGTGCGCATAGATTTTGTCCAGATTCAAGTCGCCCTTCTTGTCGTCCAGCTGCGCCCGAACAATCACGGCAGTGGCCAGAGCAGCCGCTGGGCACAGGCTGCCGCGTCGCAGTTTCCAAATGCGGATCATGGACAGAGCCATTCGATGCTGATTGCTCGTTGCATTCTTGCCAAATATAAGAGTGTATGCTTCTTTAAATTCCGCTCTGAAATGGCAAATATTAATCAAAAACAAACCCAAGCAAAACAAAACAAAACGCACGTGCATTTCCATGGTGTAACAATTGTTCTCTGCTTGACGGGCGCTGCTGTGGGTGTTGGCGTAGCGCCTGGAATGCTCTTTGAACTCATACCCTAATATTTTATGTCTCTATCCACTTGATAATCTACAGAAATGCAAATTTACGAAAAATGAAAACAAAAATCTATTTAATTTCAAGCTGTTGAACAGTGCTGGTAAACAGCGTACCGGGTATAAAAAGTGCTGCATACTTTTGCATAGAACAGCTGGTTGGGTTGGCATTACCAGCCAATGTGAATGGCGAAATAAAAAGTGGAGCCAAAAATTATATATTCTCTGCCATGCCGCCTGTCTATGCTTAGCTAGAGCCTCAAACCACGGAATACGCATTGAACCTCTTCAGCAGACCTTGCATCCAACAAATCACATGCAGATCCTCTACACTTATAGTCCCAGCAACAACGTGGTGGATGAGTACAACGATTTCGATGTCCCGCCACCGGCAAAGAAGATGATAATTGGCTCCTGCTCGATGTTTGTGATATTCTCATACCTGAAGCTTCTGTACATACTCGTGGCCATCTACCTGGCACTCCATCACGCTCACCACTAAGCGGCCCCTGGGGCCATGTATCACTTTGTGTCCGAACAGACACCGGAACTGCGGCTCTCGGAGAAGGCACTGGTAACCAGCCACGTAACGCAGTATCTGAGGGGCTTTCAGCTCGATGCGGTGAGTTTTCTCTACGAGCGCCTCAGCAAGGGAGAGTTTTGCATTCTGAACGATGAGAGTGGGCTGGGGAAATTGGCCACAGTGTCGGCCCTGCTCAGTGCTCTGGAACCCGCCAAAAAAACGCTGATTGTGCTGCAGAACGACGGACAGCTGCTCGCTGGCTGGCAGTTTCACCTAAACACACTCACAGATCTCTCCGTCTACACCATTCAGAGTGTCAAAGGTAATTTTGGAAGTCTTCTGTCTAAAGTTTCATTGAATTAACTGCACAAAACTCTCCTTTAGACACCACCGAGTCACCGCACAGCGTTTACCTGGCCAAGTGGAGCAGCCTGCGCAGCATTGGGGATCTCAGCAGACTAAAATTCGACTACGTTTTCGTGGACAATCGCGGCCATACGCTGAACAACAACTTCTGCAACTCCATGCTGGTGAAGCATTTCGAAGGCAAAGTAAACATTGTAATCTCCAGTGTGGACATAACGGTGAGGAAATCGAAATCCACGTCACTTCGAACACAGCCCACAATCTAATCGACACTTTCTGTTGGCTTTAGTCTGACGTGAAGCTCCTGTACAATGTGCTGCGACTGGGTGGACGCCTGGAGCATAAACACAGAAACTTTCAGAGTTTCGATCGCAAGTTCCACCTGCCAGACCCCAAAGAGGTGTTCAGCAAGCGCATAGATCTCGAAGACTACTACAAGCAGCGTGGCTTTCTCAGTGAATACATCAAGTAAGGCAGCCCCTTTTAAAGCCATTTAAAAACCGTTTTGTTATCATTTGTTTGGGTCATCTCGCAGGGACTTTCGTCTGCGTCGCTTTTGCCATCAGTTCGATAAGAGTTTGCCGCTGGTAACGCTCGAGCAATACAAGGCGAATCTGAATCTGTGGCTGACCACTAGCAACAGTCAGAGCACACTCAGTGGCTCATCGGATGTCTGCTCCACAGTAGCATCGTCTGTGGAGATCAATCAGAGTCACACAGAGGAGCCAGGTAGGGCCGAGTTGGAGCACAGCAACGAAGCCGTGATAATGCCGCCATTGGTCTTCGAATCATCCGACTCTGAAGAAGAGCCAGTAATGCTGCGATCTGATGTTCCCGTTCTTCATGAAAACGATGTTTTGATTGTGTCCAGCGATGATTGCGAGATCATTACGTCCCCAAATACGCCGCCTACGCGCAAACTATCCAAGGAGTCGCCTTCAATTAAACCGCAGAGGAAATACGTCAAGCGCCAGCCTCCTGTCAAGCAGCCAGAACTTACCGAATCGGAGCCAGAGGAGCAGGAGTATAGCCCGAGGCAGAGAACGCGTGCATCTGCGGCTGCTGCTACCGAGAAGACAAGAAAAGTCAATGTTCGACTGAGGAGAATGTCCTTGGCGGCGCCACAGCGTGAGAGCACTCCACCTCAGCAGGCGGCGACACCGCCACCACCACCGGTGACTCCCAAGACAGAGCCAAAGGCGAAGCGCCGTCCGGTCTTGAGTCCATCATCACCACTGAGACGTCCAGCGACACGCGGAATGCAGCGTCTTACGCGCTCCGCAGACGCGAAGCTGAACAGCAAATACTTGATGCACAGAATCAGATTGGAAGACTGCAGAAAGACCACGCCCCGGCGACCCAAAACGGAGACAAGTCAAACTCCAAAGACAAGCAAACCGAGGATGAAGCAAGAGCGAAGCGAGCCGCAGGAATCGCCCAAGAGGGGGCCAGGTCGTCCATCGAAAAAAGCAATCGAGGAGAAATCCAACAGCAGTTCAGCCACGCCCAAGGCTGCAGATGAAACACCCAAGCGAAGACGAGGACGTCCACCCAACAACGAACCGCAGCAGCAGCAAGAATCCGCACCCAAATCAAAGGAAAAGCCTTCCGTAAATAACTCGAAGATTAAGCCCATCGCTGCCACACCCCAAGTGGTGAGCAGCAGCTCCCTGTCCTCTGAGTACATGCAGTGCGGGCAAAAGCTGCCGGACAACGTGGATGTGCTGGATCTGCCCGCCTTCCGCATACCCTTCACGCCCCAGCCGGCTCCCCTATGCTGCCATCGAACTTCACACTGTTCAGCGACTCGGAGGTGCTGTCCGTTCCCCTAATCAGCCAACAGCAGCGGGAGACTGTGGTCATCTGCAGCTCCCACGATGAGAGCTCGCAGCCGTGCTCGTCCACAACGCAGAGCCGCCGCACGAAGGCACTGAAGCGAAAGCGGAAGCAGGAGACACCAGCAAGTGGCTCCTCACACTTCGGAATGCTGCTCTCGCAGCAGAGGAACCCGATTAAATCTCCAGACATCTTTAGCAATTGCTCGGACATTTCTACACTGGCGATGGCGCAGCCACCACCCAAACCGTCATCGCCCTTCGAGGGCTTCAAGATATTTGGGTCTGAGGTGAAGCAGTTCCAGCAGCAGCATGCGATCGCTGGAGCTGCCAAGAAGAAGCGCGAACGCTCCTGCCTGGACATCCTAGAACAGATGTTTGAGCCGCGTGCGCCGGTGATATCCAGCCCCAAGGTCCTACCCAGCCTCCCGAATGTGCCACCACCCCAGCAGCAGCAGCAGCAGCTGCAGCAGACGCCGAATCTGATAACCCAACGGCGGCGAACATTTGTAGAGGAAGATTTCTTTGAAATAACCAACAACGGGGAGTTCGGCAGCCGCCTGCGCCTCAACTCCTCGGGTGATGTGTCACCTGTCCAGCAGGATCGCTCCACGCAGTCGAACAAGATCACCAACTATCTGATCAGCTCGGGGCCGGAGAAGTCGAGCACCAGCTGCAATCGCACCACATCTGCCACGCAAACGTTGCGCAAATCCCCCAAAGCCGCCAGCAAGTCCACGCAGTCTACAAAGCTGACGCGTTGGTTTGGCTCCGCGTTCGGTGTCGCCTCCCAGAGCAGCTCTGTGGAATCGCTGAGTGCACCCAGCACACCCATGGCGCCATCGACCAGCGAAGCAGCCTGCCGTGCACGCTCAGCACGCAGTGCAGGGCCCAGCAAAAGGAAGCGTTTGGATCTGTACAAGTGAAACTACCACTACAGGAGGAGGCCAGGAGACAGGATCAATCAAAATGCATTCATAAGTTAACTGAATTCAGGGATTTCCGGCACACAAATGAAACCGCTCTCGCATGTTATTCTATTGTGAAATATCAAAATGGTATAATGTTAACTATAAAACATTAAGCGAGCCGATTAACTAGCCAAATTAGTGGAATTACAATTAATTTCTTTCAAGTTTAAAAAACATATTTTTCCTAACTCGCATCCGTTTTCTAAATGGGCTGGGCTCGGCTGGTCCCGTCTCTCATATCCGCTGTTTGCTGAATATATGTGTGAGATTGTGCATGACCGCCTGGCGCTGGTACTCCAGCTCACGCCGACACATGCTGCCCAGCAGCGGGGGACACTGGTACTGGATGCGCTCCAGGGCCAAGGTGTCTTCATTGGCGGCACTGAAGCTAAACTCACTGAGAGAGTGCACTGCGCAGGAAAAAAGGGGGGGAAATAAACAAAATGATTTAAGCCCAGATATTTAGATCCACTCACAGCAGTAGAAGCCACTGAAGAAGCAGGTCTCGTGGGTGGACTGAATGCCATAGGCCACGGGTGTGATGCCTGGCTTCGTTTTGGTCACCACATACTTGGCCGTGGCCGTGTTCAGCCAGTAGGGCCAGTGGGAGAGTCGCTCCGTGTACTCCACCGTGTAGCGCCAGTCATGGGCGTGGCCATGATCGGCGAGAATCTTGAAATTGATGCTGCCAGCAAATGGATATGGAATGATAGATAGCCAGGGGGAAAGTGCTGAAGCATACCTATGTATGTCTATGTATGTACTCACATGGTGGGATTGAGCAGACGCATTTTGTTAAAGTCTGCCACATACTCCCAGACCTTTTCCGGTCTCGTCTTGCCGATAATGCCCTCGATCTGGTACTTCTGATAGCCGCTGGAGAACACAAAGACGTACAGCAGCAGGGCGGTGGTGAGCAGCAGCGAGAAACGCTTGATATTCCATCGACGGACGCTATGCATGATATGTATGTATGTATGTATATCAAATAAACAAATGCCCGGCAAATGTGGAAAGGGGAATGAATGGATCACAGAGCGACGGGCATCCAAACAAATGGGAGGAAAACAACAGAATGAGAGGCACGCCAAAAGATCTGGGAGTAGGACGCCAATGAGAAAGAAAGATTGTAAATACTTTGTGGACTCCCCAAAGTATATTTAATGTAGGGTAAGACAGTTCTAAGGAACACCTACAATATCAAAATAGTTCATGAACTTGCAGTATAGGAATGCCTAACCTCAGGTTAATATACGTTGGGGGCAGAGTGCACACACAATCTCTCTCTCTCTTTCTCTCTCGTATTCACTAATACTACTGTACGATCTTGTTGATATAACAAAAAATCTGAAAAAACACTTGATTTTTGCAACCCTAGCATTTCCTGTGAATATATGAATTTATTTGCAAGCTGCATTACAATACAAATACAAAATGTTTGATATACTTATACATATTTATGTGTGTGGTGTTATCTTAATTGGAAACATTAAAAAGCTTAGCAATTTCCTTGTGGTTGCCACTTTTTTTAGCATGGCGAAGCTTTGAAAGTAAATTAGATGCGGTACGGCTGCATGTGTCGAGTTGTCCATGACTCATACGATCAAAAATGTTATGTCCCTTTGCCAAAAAGAAATTCAGTTCTCCGTTCCTTAGACAAACAACCAAAGCCTTCCACACCAGAATAAAGAGAGTTGGCAAATCTCTGTTCCATGCAGTATTTCCCAGTCGAGGAAGCAAGACTGTTTTCAGCATGTAACTTGATAGATGGGGCAAATCAGGCTCATGAGCGTAGCGCAATCCCTTCATCAGACGTAAAACATTTTTGAAGTTATCCAAATCCTTCGTTATCTGGCGTTCCCAATGCGGGAAACATACCATAAAGGTTCGCTCGTCCCGTGAGCCCTTTTTGGATTGCGGCACAGCCAACCATGAGAAGTTACGTATTTTTTTCTTACGGCTGCAGTAAATGTTATTCTTGGGCAACGGCCACTGGTCCCAAGTGAACTCGAATGCTGGCACCAAATCGAACGATATGTTCCGATTCTTCCCTTCAGCTTTAATGGTGTGGGCACATCCGTAGCCCTGGGCCGTGTACATTAATTCGTATTTTTCTTCAGTCTTGCAACGAACAATTTGCTTTGAGTTGAACACCGTATTGAATGCATCGCGTAGCCAATTTTGAAGATTTTCTCGATCTATCTATGTAATTGTTGGTAACAATAGGATGATTGGCGTAATTTGCATGCAAGAACATAAATCCTTTCTCGTCTTCTATGGGTATAATTGGGAATGGAAATTTCAACTTCATATGCAAATCAAATTCATCAGGAGTCTTCAATTTCACCCTGTCCAAGTAGCTTCCTGAAAGAAAATCAGTATTAAACATTGCATTAGAGTTTCCGCAGGTTCCATAACTTACCTGCAAGGCTTAGACCATCAAAAGCCGTGCGAAAATTTTTGTCTGCCAACTTTAGTTTCTCAATCACATGATTTTGGATTTCAACAGCATCCTCAGTGTACTTGGAGCGATCATCGTCAGAAATAAGCAATTCTTGCAAAATATTTTGCAGCTCTCCGGCCAAACTCATTTCTTATATATTGTACAAACTAACGTCTGAGATAAGAAGCAATAATGAAGATGACTCAAAGCGTTGAAAAGGAATGAAAGATACCGGAAAGTCCCTAGTTTCACATAAACTTCCAATGTGACCAGAGGTGTATACTGCGTTTGTGCCCGAAAAAATTTCGTATCGGTTTCATACCAATATAAGCCCTGATTCTGTTCGCGAGTTGCTTTAATTACATATCGCACAAAAGTACCGATATTTTCTTGCAGCTTACCATGTGTTCGATAAGTAGAATAAAAATTCTACAAAGTATTCTAAATACGAGAGACAATAGACAAATAGTGTCAGAGTTTTAGAAAAGTAATTCTGTTGATTATACAGCCCACAGAACTGCACAATTAATATTTTCACCAGTTCAAAAACATATCATCTAAAAATATATTATCAACATAAAATATATATATCGATATATTGATAAATTAATTTAACATCCCTAGCTGGCAGCTGTTTTTATACTTGCCGCGCGCTGTTTTCCATACCCGACCCGACCCGACCCCTCTTTTTTATTGTTTTATTGTTTTAGTCTGTTTGATTGTTTTATATTTTAACATAAATTAAGTACAAAATGCTTTGTAGACTAATTGCCCACCGCAATTTGAGCGCCAAATATGCTGGCAATTTTAAGGTAAGCAGCCACCCACACCACACCTCACCCGCGCTCTGGCACTAGGGAATAATTGTGTCGATCTGCTGGAAAACAGATTAACTGGATTAAAATAAACGCATTTATCTTTATGCCGACTGTACAAAGAGAGCATTTATGCCAGTAATCATGTGATCAACAGGTGAAAACCAGTTTCCAACTCAGAAAACACAACAAAAGCAACAGGTGCACAATGCTAAATCTGAAAAACAATGAAGTAGTGTTTGACAGTGTTGGTGTGCTGAAGCATAACTGTGGGTTGTCCAGCTATGGAGTACTGTATTTTGATTTAGTAGAAGGCCTGTCCAGCCAGCCCCCCGATAAGCACTATTTTGATAGACCCACACGAACAGCCCACTTGATGGCATGCGGGCCCCGACCACCCGACCCCCCTGGAATCATGTGTTTAATAATATAAATAGGCAAACTTACGTAACATTTTGCACAAACAAAACACACACACACGCACCCTCACTCACACGACATCCAATCATAAGCAAACCAACCACTATGCTAATGGACCCCAGATCCAGATGACCTGCTAACATTCCCCTACGATCTATACGTTTCAGCTTATTGCCTGCTACTCCACATCGGGAAAGAAAGCCAATGGAAAAGTCTACCAGTCGGCCATCGATGCAGTGGCCGATGTTCAGGATGGGGCCAAGATTCTGTTCGGTGGCTTTGGCATCTGTGGCATTCCAGAGAAGATGATTGCTGCCCTGAAGCAGAAGGGCGTCAAGAACATTACCGGAGTGTCCAACAATGGAGGTAGGTGGTGGCAGAACTAATACTAGATATTTTCTTAGCACGAGTCCCCTGCTCCTTTCAGGTGTTGATGACTGCGGTCTGGGTGTGCTGATCAAGCAGAAGCAACTGAGCAAACTGATCGCCTCGTATGTGGGCGAGAACAAGGAATTGGTGCGTCAATATCTGGCCGGAGAACTGGCCATGGAGCTGACGCCGCAGGGCACGCTGGCGGAGAAGATTCGTGCGGGTGGTGCTGGCATTCCCGCCTTCTACACGCCCACTGGCTACGCCACTTTGGTCCAAGAGGGCGGTGCACCCGTCAAGTATTCGAAAGATGGCAAGGTGGAGATTTCTAGTGAGGAGAAACCCGTGAAGGAATTCAACGGACGCAACTACGTGATGGAGGAGTCGATCTTTGCTGACTTTGCCTTTGTCAAGGCTCAGAAGGCGGATCCCCTGGGCAACTTGGTGTTCAACAAGGCTGCCAGGAACTTCAATGCACCCATGTGTCGTGCCGCAAAGATAACCGTGGCCGAGGTGGAGGAGCTGGTGCCCGTGGGCGCTCTCTCGCCCGATGAGATCCATGTACCCGGCATCTATGTGAAGCGAATCTTCAAGGGCACCGACTATAACAAGCGCGTAGAGCGTCTGAGGATCACCGAGCCACAGGATCCCAGCAAACCAGCTGCTCCCGCTAGTCCGGGACAGGCACTGCGCGAGCGCATCGCTCGTCGTGTGGCCCTGGAGTTCCGTGATGGCATGTACGCGAATCTGGGCATTGGCATGCCCGTCCTCTCCTCCAACTACATACCCAAGGGCATGAACGTGCTGCTGCAGTCGGAGAATGGCATTTTGGGCCTGGGTCCATTCCCCACCAAGGACCAAGTGGATCCCGATCTGATTAATGCCGGCAAGGAGAGCGTCACTGTGGTTCCCGGCGCATCCTTCTTTGGCTCCGATGACAGCTTTGCCATGATTCGTGGCGGTCATGTGGACATAACCATTTTGGGTGCCATGGAGGTCTCCGCCACGGGTGATCTGGCCAACTGGATGATTCCGGTAAGTCAACAGATTAATCCCACAGACAAATTCTCACTCAAAAATGTCTCGTGATTTTTTTTCTTGCAGGGCAAACTGGTCAAGGGAATGGGTGGTGCCATGGATTTGGTAGCTGCTCCCGGCACCAAGGTGATCATCACAATGGAGCACAATGCCCGCGATGGTTCGCCCAAGATTTTGGACACCTGTTCGCTGCCTTTGACCGGCAAGGGTGTCATTGATCTGATCATTTCGGAGAAGGCCGTTTTCGAGGTGGAAAAGGGCGTGGGTCTCACCCTGATTGAGGTCGCCGAGGGCTATACCGTCGATGATATAATCGCCTGCACTGGGGCCACGTTTACCGTCTCTCCGAATGTCAAGACAATGGGACAGATTCCGGTTTAAAAATGCTACATGCCAATGGCTTCCACAGAGGCTACGTGGTTAGTTGGTTGAAGGTACATACTTGAGTGATATTTGAGTGCATTTATTTTGTGTTGATCGTGTGACATAAACGTTTCTGTTATTGAATATAGTTTTTCGATGCCTTCTAATGGGGCGTGGTGCGTGTCGCTGCGAGAGCTATCCCATGGCCTTGGCCATGTTCTTGAGTGTGGCCGAGCGATGGGCGGTGCGCATCTGTTTGTTTAGCATATCGAAGATGCGATTGTACTTGCTGTCGGACTCGGTGCGACAGATGGCGCAGAACTGCGAGGAGAGCACATGCATGGGACTGCGGAAGTAGAGGCTCTTCTGCATGGTCAGGCCGTTCTTGTGGTGCGACATCATGTGCAGAAAAATCTCAATCACAGCCATCAACGCGCCAATGAAGAAGTTGTAGCAGAAGAGCGTCGGCACCAGGAACAGCAGATAATGCTGGCGTTCGTAGCCCAAGATGATATTCTGCGAGAGGCAATGCAATTAGTGAAGGAAATACTCAGCGTGGTGTCTCTTCTACTTACACTGCTCACACCGTCCATGTGACAGTAGTCCTCGCGCTCATAGCCTGGCGTCGTTTTCTTCGGCTCCTTGCGTGCACCATGCTTCACGATTATGTCCAGATCACCCTGATATTTGTTCGTCATTAAGTCGTCCATCTCGTCGCACAGGGTGCCACGGAGGCAGTGCTTCGGCACATGGAAATTGTGATGCTTGCGATAGCGCACCTTCATCTGGCCGTGGACGGGCTCGCCGGTCTCTCCATCGTAGTCGGGCTGTGTGACACGGGCGGAGTCCGTGTAGAAGTACTCCAACTCTCCGGTTTCGCTATTCTACAAAAACAAAACAAAAAACAGATAAGAGAGCACGATAAGAGAGAAACTTAAGAGAGCTTAAAACCCCAAAAACACACTCGTGTGGCGTGATCCCAAGCCTCGAGGCTAATTTATTTGTCTGAATAATCAAAAATTAGCAATTCAGATTTATGGAACTCCTCTACATGAAAGTTGATTGCCTATTGGGGAAGTATACTAAGACGATCGCTGTCCCATCACAGCTGATCAAAACAAACATTTAAGAGTAGGGTATGCCAATTTCGTGGTGGAAGAGCGAGTTCGTTCTCATCATTGCGCGTATTCGTATATTTCAATGTTTTCGTTGTTTATTAAATGTTATCTGCCCCACACACTACCAAAAATAATACCCAAAAATAGATTTCATAAATCAATGCTGATAAGAGAGCGAGCCCCAACAAGGTGTGTGTGTGTGTGTGTGTGTGTGTGGGTGACCACGTCTCGGATTTGTGGGAGTGTGACTCTGAATCACCTGCGTAGAAGCCTTAGATAACTTGCACTATGCACCTGCTACCGGTTGTTGCTCTTACCACCAGCATGCTTTCTGCCGTACTAAACAGAACCCACAAAAAACCAAATTGGAATACAGCCAGAACGAACCCCTCCAGTACTCGCATGTGTCTTATCAGTGGGCTCTGACCGTTTTGTGTGTGTGTGTGTGTTCTGGAGGCGATCGACAGACGGTCGGCGCTTATCATTACAGGCGCTGTAGACGACGACGAGCGCCAAGACTTATCTCTCGCCCGACAGGCCAGGCAGCAGCAGAAGAATACTCCTATTAACGGGCAATTAAGACAGCTACAGCGGACAGCAGAATATTGTAAATTACCCATGCAATTACAATGTCTGTCTGTCTGCCGCCTTTTGTTCAATTAATTATGGGTTGCATAAGCAATGAGGAGGAGTAGCAGGCGGTGGAGGGAGGCTAGCTAACTGGTTTGCGTGCCAAATGCGATTTGATCGTAATAAAAATAATACAAATTGATCTGAACAGTAATATACACTACGAGCATGGGGAGTGGAGGCATTCGCATGGCATCCGATATACATTTTTGATTGGAAAATGAAACTGGAATTTAATCAGATGTAATCTTAAGCCTGGGTATATGAAGAATCAAGAGTATTGCAAGCGATTAAACTGATCTTTAGGAATAATAATGAATGGAGTACGAGGATAGCAAATAGATCTTTAGTGATATTTGAAGTATGGGAAGATGCTGACGGTATACAAAAATGTATGTTTGGTGGAGTGAAAGTTTTAGCGCATAGAAACTGGCTCTATAAATCTTGCTTTTGGGAACACAGATTTATTGTAGAGTAACTAAAATTCCACCTAATAGTACCCACAAATATTTGTTCGTAGAGACACTAATTACACTCAATCTACATGCAAATTTGCAACTTTATAGCTCTATTCCAATCATCCTCTGTTGATCTTGAGGGGAATAAAATTATCTAATCAAAAACAAAAACTAAAAAAATAATTAAGGTTTTCTCAAGTGCAAGGTAAACAAAACGAGAAGGAACGTGTGAGTCGCTTCTTTGGACGCGACTCTACTTTACAGTGTGTTGTCACAGGAGTCTGGCTCTAGCTCTAGCTCTTATACATAGTCTCTGAGATCTTGGCGCTCATCAAGACGGACAGACAAACATAGACTCGGCTATTGATGCTGATCAAGAATATATGTATATACTTGATGGGGTCGGAAACGATTCATTCTCTGCGTAACACTTACATCCACTTTTACCATAAATACAACATACCCCTTAGATGTATGGGGTTGGCATAGGTAGCTGCTAGCACGATAGAGGGAGAGGCAAAAACAAGCTACCGTTCTTGGAGTATTGGAGTACACCTGTACAGGAGTCTGTGCACTTGAGATACCTGTACAATATAAGGACACCTTTTTTCTATCAAATAAGTATGTAAAGCCTTTTAGCTGGTACAAACGAAAAAGACTGTAACAGCAGATAAGTCAAATGGAAATGGAATGGAAAATGGAAAAAACAAGGCCAGCCAATGGCACCAAATCAGTCTAAAGTTGATAATCTACGGTCGGCTACACTACACTATATATTATACCAGTGTCTAGCATTATAATTGGTATGTAGTGTAATTAACTGGGATTGTTTTTTATTTTTTTTTTGTTTTCGTCTGGGGGCTCTTAATGGGGTTTTGGGTTCAGTTTTAGATTCAATTTAAACTTAATTACTCCGTGCCCTTCCCTCTCATTCTTTAACAGTTTACACCACCGACTCTCTCA
This sequence comes from Drosophila tristis, assembly GCA_018150885.1. Taxonomy (NCBI): domain Eukaryota; kingdom Metazoa; phylum Arthropoda; class Insecta; order Diptera; family Drosophilidae; genus Drosophila; species Drosophila tristis. The sequence continues at coordinate 1,020,991 of JAECWT010000001.1, forward strand.
GAGATGAGGATCATCTCCATGTTCCCTTTCTCTGACTTACTCTCTCCCTCTCTCTTTAGCACTCACCGTAATGGAATATCCCATGGCTGTCGTCTGTCTGTGTGCGCTGCGGCCTGACACCAAAGCTCTTTTTTATTTATTTTTATTCAACTTTAGCTTTAGCTGTAGCCCTTCTGGTATTACCTCAAAACAACACATATACATATAAATATTGTGTATAGATGTGCCTGTGGATTTTCACTTCACTGGAAATTTATGCAAACGCAAACGAGGGAAAAACTGAATTTGTTGTGGAAATTTTTGAAACCGGTTGATGTTGGCTCGTTGTTGCTGTTGTTCTTGCTCTTCTTCTCGCATTTGTTTTGGTTACGTTACGGGGTGTACTCGAGGGATTATATTTTCGCAGAATAGCAATTAAATTAGCATAGCACACTAGCACACAATTTAAAGCATTAACTTGTCGTTTTTTGTTGTTAATTTTAGGCTTTATCTTTAATTTTTGCAGGGGTTTCACACAGTCGAAGCTTTCTTAAAGCGAATGGAATACGATTGAAGCGGTGAGCTGTTACTTTCTTATTTTTCCAATTGGGAATTAATAATATTTTCCAGCTGATGGGGAACGGTATTCATGTAATTTGGATTATTTTTTCAAAACATTCAACGTTGATATTCCTCGATTTTGATCTTCCGTTTAATATTACTAGCTAGCTGGGACTCTCAGCCCTAAACAAATAGTTTTATCCGATAGATACATAAATTTTCTACAAGATTGGCGAGTTTTTAGAAGTCCTTTTTATTGGATTATTTACATATTAAGGTTCAAACAAAAACAACATAAAACGAATGTGTCGTCGTTTTGTGGCGTTGCCAGACTCGTGCAATTCGTAGTTGCTGCGGGCTGCCATACCGTGATATTTTGTGATATGAAATTCGTCAATTTTGATATTCCGTTTAATATTAGTAGCTAGCTGGGACTCTCAGCCCTAAACAAATAATTTTATCAAATTCCTCAATGAATTTTGTTTAGGATTGGCTAGTTTTCAGAGCTATTTTCGATGGGATTGTTTAGATAATAGGGTTCAAAAATAAATATTTTACTTTATTTGTTTTGTCAAGTGTGACTGGACAAATTGATTTAATTGAAAAGATTTGGTTCATTTCATAACAAAATTAAAAGCTTTATTCGTAAAAGCAAAAAAAATTCAAAACTTATTCTATAAGTTTAACAAAAAATGGTTTGGTTCTTATTGATAAACATAAACATACTCGACACTTCGCAACACAAACGCATCCAACTTCGTTGGTTCAGAAACTTTGTCTGTTGTTGCTTTCTTTGGATGAATCCTCTGTACATGGTCCCACAAGTTGGTAGTGTTTCCACCTGTCTTAAGCATTTTCCGCAGTAAATGCATACTGCTTTATTATTATCGGCCGTTTCTTGAAATGCTGCCCACGTCCGAGGTCTGCGCTTCCTCTTCGTAGCAGGAGCCAGAGACCGCAATTTTCCTTAGTTGTTCCTAACATTTGCAAAGGTATAAGTGGCTCAAAGTTGTCATGTGTATTACTTCTATGAATACTTACGGTTTAGGAAGTTTTCCATTGCCACACATCCACCGACGTTGCCTACACCACCAATTGAATATCTGAAAACATCTAAATACAGTAAATAGTTCAATTTATAAATATATTTTACACATACCTTCTGCGTTTCCTTTACTTTAGTGTCGCGGAAAAAACATCGATGGTTGCCACAAAGCATCGATGTTTCCAAAAAATTTAAAAACATCGATGCATCGATGTTTTCATCGATGTTTCTCCACCTCTACTTGTGCCGCATATCCTCGGATACACGCTGGGCTGGATGGGATGCAGCGTCATCTTGCCATCGTCCAGGCCGTACTTGGAGAAGTGCTTCACAGAAAAGACCCAACTGCCGGTCTCCGGGCGGTACTCGATGAAGCGCGTATCGTTCTCTTCGCAGTCGCGACGCAGCTTTGCCTCCCACTTCATTTCGAGCAGACGCTGCACATCCCTTACAGCCACGGGCCATACCTGCTCGAGGGTGACTTGTGCCCTCACGATTCAGGCCTTGGTTGATAGGCGGCCTCCTCTCATCATCTGGATAAATGATGATCTGCTTGTTACGGAAGAAAACTGCAAGAGAGAGAGAATAGTTATTGACGGACGATGCTTGACTGGCCTGGCTCCTCCCCAATTACTTACCAATCTCATCCAGATTTAGGCCAGCCACGTCCATTTCCATGGCAAAGAACACAGTGCCATAGCCCTCGCGTCCAATGGTGAAATTGGGCACCACACAGGACCCATCCGCGGCCAGGTAGGACTTGAGATCATCCAGCGAGGGTATCGTGTAGTAGCCCACGCGTCGCAACACTATCCCTGTGGGATGTGGCGCATAGTCTGACGCCCCATAGCGCCTCGCTGCTGCCTCAATGGCCAGTCTGGAGCGATTCACTGCAGTCTCCTGCGAGAGGGCCGCCTGCTGCTGCTGCGATGCGAAGGTATCCCGCTTGGCAATGGCGCTGGTTTGCGACTTATCCGTATCCTGCCGATGTTGGTCTCTGCTGTCCCTGGAAGAGAAACCGCTGCTGCTGCTACTGCTCGCCGTCTCTGTGGGACTGTCGGACTTTTGGTGGGGACGTCCCAAAGCCGCTTGGAGCCTGTGGGGAAGATTGCTGTTCACCGAAGATTTGGAGTTTGGGATATCGGCGTCCTTGTCATTTTTTTTCTCTCTTGTTTTCCTGTTGGTGAACCAGGCATAGAACCTATCACACCACTTTTCCTCTTGCTCCAGCGGAAAAACCCTTCGCATGTTGCCTTCTAAATATCTGGCGTCTCCCAGCGTCATGTGAATGTTATTATGTACAAAGTACTCTCCCACAAGCGTTACGAGCTTCCTCTGTTGCGTCGCTTTGAGCTTTACGTTTTTGCGCTTCTTATTTAGCAGCGCCTGGCCCGCATTTCCACTGTTTAGGAGGATGCCGTACACGTTTATAACCGTAGTCACTGTGGACGGGCATGATGCGGCGTCCCGTTGCGAAATGTGGTCGTACTCATCTGAATCGCCACTACTCGACGTCACATCGAAGTCGTCGTCGCTACTTACATTCTTGATTACGGTGACTGGCACCGGAACGTAATCATGTTCATGGTCAACATGATCGTTACCTGTGGCGGCGGCGGCCTGGTCATCCAACCAAGCCTTAACGTATCTCCTTTTACTCATTATTACAGCTATTTGGTGCGCGTCCACACACACTCGTATTGTTGCTACAGGTAAGGTAAGTTACTGGTACTATATCGTTACTAACAAAGTTAGTTACTGCACTATACGTAGTCAGTTTAAGCGCTTTGGCGCGCCGCGTCATCACACCCACACACTCACACACACATATCATAACGGATCTTTCACTAGGGCTGGATCGTTGCCGAAACGATAGTATCGATATAAATTTATAAATTAGATTTATATAAATTGCAATTCCAGATGGATCTCATGAGATGAGATAGTTATGGCTATAGTTATAGAAGTCCTAATATACTCCTAAGCCTCCTAAGGATTGGTAAGGACATAAACTGGACCTAGACGTACAACAATCGATAGTATTGTGTTCGTATCGATAGCATAGCTAGGGCTGCAAAATCTTACAAAGAGGAAGGAAGAAAAAAAAGGATACAAAGGACGCCCAGTACGCATACGCACAGCGAAATGCCGAGAAACGGCGATGCCGGCAACGGCGCCCCAAGATCTGGTACCGGCGGCACCAGCGACGGGTGCATTTATCCAGACGACGTCATAATGGGCGTGGGAGTTGCATTCAATGTGCGCTATACGGGCTGCGTTGAGGTCAAGACCTCGATGAAATCCCTCGACTTTGAGACTCGCACGCAGCTGGCGCGGTAAGCGGAAGCCACATCTTATCTCTCATGGCTGAGTAATGCATTTTTACCCATGCTTTCCCCAGGGAGTGCATCAACCGCGTCTGCGAGGCCGCAGGTCTGAAGTCGGCTGGCAAGCGACGTCTGTGCTCCTTCATCTCCGACCGGCCCAGCATGCAGCATGCCGGCACCAACATCATCATCAATGTGTCCAGCCGCGCCCTCACCCTAAGCAATGTGGAATCGGGCGAAGTGATAGCCAATCACAATATGCCGCGCATCTCCTTCGCATCGGGGGGTGACAACGATACCCTGGACTTCCTGGCCTACATTGCCAAGAACGAGGACGAGTGGCGTGCCTGTTACGTGCTGGAGTGCGCTGGTGGTCAGAGCGAGGACCTGATCGTCACCATTGGCAAGGCCTTTGCGCTGCGGTTCAACGCCCTGAGTAGGCTCAACGATCCCACTGCCGACAACATCAATCAGAGCTACAAGGAGAATGTCAAGGAGTATTACAACGATTTGCCCAACAAGCTGCCCCCAGAGCTTCCGAGCGACGATAGCCGATCCCAGCAGCAGCAGCACCAACCGGCCCAACTCCCATTGCATCCCCATGCACCGCGTGTGGCTCAACTTAATCTGATGGATAGATGAACATGCGCGCGTATCTACGCGGCTTCCATAAAATTAAATTCAATTTAGAAGAATACAAACAGACATGACATCTATGCAAACTATGCAAACCTTGACCCCCCCTATATATTCTAAACTTATTGTTCTACTTGATCGAAAAACAGTTATTGGAAAACATTATCCAACAGTGCGGCTATGATGGAGTGACGACGATCATCATACTCGTGTGTATCCGCTGCGATTTGGCTTATAATTAGACTCAAGCACGATTATTTCGGAGTGTATGCGAGAAATCTCTTGGAAAGACCTCTTGGAAGAAACCTAGCCCAACGCCGAAAGTCGAAAGCCGAATATTCAGGCAAAACAAAAGACAACCGGTTTATCTGTATTCTTGGATATTCTATTTGATGTTGGCAAATGACAAGATAATCCAAAGTAATCAATCAAAATTATTTAAATTTATTAAGCCACAATAAACTTGAGCCCAATTCGCAATTGCCACGTTCTTAGGCTCCAGCTGAATCTAAAGCCAGACATGATCTATCCCCCCTGGTGAACCCAACGATCAAGATTACTGAAGGGTCATTTACACATACAAAATAAGCAACATTTTAGTACATGCACGAAGGGTTCTCTGCTCACGAATGAATTGTATGAACATTAATTTACTTACAAAAGAATGATATAGTGACGAAGCTATGGCAGTACAGTAGTGGGCGGTGCGCCCACTACGGGAGTTTCTAAAGCTCATTTTCCTGGAGGATCGGGACAGCACGAGATTACATTTTTAATATTGCTTTGCTTGTCTTTTTTATTGACTCAAGTGAATATAAAGTGCCGCCGGCCCAATAAGAAGTTGATAATACTGCTAGTAGATTGGCAGAATACAGCAGGTGGCGGTGTTTGGTCTCTGCCTGGAGCAGCAAGGAAGTTCAACGAAGATCTTCGTTTGTGTTGAGTGCTATCAAATAACATTTGAAAATTATTTGTGCAACAAATGCGTCAAATTACAAAGCAATTTAAGGGCACGTGGATGGAAGTCATTTCAGCAACATTCTCCAAACTACAAGAGAATGTATATCTTTATTCTCCGAATAGTTTTAATAGTATGAATATTGTACATGTGTAATTGAATGCGCCATCAATTTGACTTAGTGAATTAAAACGATGCGAATTTGAGGAAATGGAGAGTATGAACCATACCCAGGGTCGGCCTTGTTTGGTTGCACTAGGAGAAATGCCTTATTTGGACCACAATGCCTTTGCCTCTTCAATACGGTCCATACATCTGTACATATGCAAGCCAAGCACATTTGCAATTGAATAAACATGTTCAATTTCTGAAAACCTCAAGCTTTTGTGTCAAATTACTGTCATTCTTTTTCCGCAATCTTCGGACACAATGAGGAATTAAGAATCTGGTGAATGTAATCAACTAGGAGTATCCAATGCTATACCCCGACCCTGCTACCCACCTAACAATCCATAATGTATTTATTTGGCTTATACATACATGCATACATACATACATATTTATGTAAATACGAGTAACATTTGTCAAATTTTAAGAATCAATAACCGCATTTATGGATAATGTTGCGCATTCTTATCATCTGAATCTTGTATTGACACTGTATCCGGGATATTCAAAGGCCACACACCACGGACGGGGACAAAGTAAAATGTCTTGCGATATCAAGCCCATTCACTAAGCTAGTAGCTTCCGACTTCACCCTTTATCCTGCCCCGTGCACGTATTTGTACAATACATTTAAAATTTTCCATAATCACAATGGGACCTTCACAGCCAATTCCTTAACAACAACTCCTTAAACCGAACTCTACTCTAACGGTAGCATAGCACATCGTATCGTAACGAATCAGCGCCACCGAAGTCGACGTCGACGGTGGTACGTTGGTACGTATGAAATATTTCTGCCTTTTTGGCACACTGCCGAGACTAGTTTTCATTTCGCGTTCGTCTTTCACGGAATAGGGTTCTTGTTCTTGCCGTCGGCTCGGATCGGGCAAAAGCGCGTGTCGATTTCAGATTATTCCTCGCCTGCTGCCCCACGTGCGAATGTGTTCCAGTAAAGAAATAAAATAATGATACAATATTGTGGCTTAAACCAATTCAATTTCAGAGCATAAATTGGATGACATGAATTAAATAATATCAATCAAAGTGTGTGCTTAATTATTTCCTAGGAGTGACGATTCTGTAAAGTTAAATATGATAACATGACTTTAGCGTATGTGGATATGCCAGCAGTTCATGTTCAGGTATTTTCAGAATCTATTCAATCTATGCGCTAAATGAGTTTGGCGGTCATTTTCGAAAAATACCGCAAATAGTCAGAACAAGCTTTAAAAAAAAAGCTAAAATCAGAGCTTGGTTGTTGTCACTGCTAAAGCTTTTTTCAAATAAAAATCAAGATAAAAAAAATATGAAGTCGAAACATATTTGTTAATTAATTATTGAACTTCAGGCGGGGGTTCAAAAATAAAGCCACAAACTGGTTAAGGCTCTCTGTCTGGTTTACTTTTGTTTGCTTTTTGGTTCCTCCACACAAAGTGCATATAGTATTTGGCGACTTCGTTTCGGCGACGTACGTTCGTTCCTCTGCCTCTGCCCACCCCCCACACCGCACTCCACACACCTTAAACGTTTCTGATCTTGGTATCGTATAGCCCCCCGTAATTATCTTTTTAAAGATTATCAACATGTTTTTTTCATGAACGAGAGGTTTTCGAGCGGCATCGACGGGGATCCAAAATTTAGTATCCGCCCGGTCGGCCCAGCACACGGTTCTGCGCTTGAAGAAGATCCCTCTTTTCCCCTCTATACTGCACACCCCTCCATAGCAGGAAATCGCAATCGCTTAGTACACCGTATAGCTGTTGTCTTTCATAGAGGGTTTATCGTTGTGTGATAAAAGATTTATACGGTTCAGCTCAAATAGTAGCTTTATCAAATACTCGTCGTCAGCTACTTTCGGGCAGGGCACCCACCCACCTATCACGACGATGCAGTGAGTCTTCATCATTATCATAATATAAATCTTAGCTAACCGATCGAGATCCCAGTTAAATCGTTTTTATATTCTTAATGTTTTGGGGATGATTTTCTTTTTTATCTGGAGAGCCCACTCATGGGGGTTTATTATTGTTATTGTGGGGCTTGCAAAACACTTATCAATCAATCAAATCGCTTCACAAACAAGTTCTGATTGCCTTCTTTATTGATAGGACTGATACAAAAACTGTGGCCATCATATACAACCCGGCAACAACTGGGGAATCAGCGGGCCCAATAAAACCCACGAATGCCAGCAACGATGATTACGATCCGCATCTGAATCGGAATGTGAAGAATCCGACAACGTAAGTCGAGAGTGTCTTATTTTTCCATGGAATATTTTAGAGGTTACCTACCCATTGCCATTATCTTTCCTTTAGGAACGGACAGACGTTTGCACATTTTCTGAAGGCATCTGTGGGCACTGGGGTGCTGGCCATGCCCAGTGCCTATTCGCATGCGGGCTATGTGAATGGAACGATCTTCACATTGATTATAGGGCTGCTGGCTCTGTATTGTCTGCATATATTGGTGGGTATTGGCTTGGGTACACCCTACTTGGTAAAATATCTCAGATAATCTTTATACGTACATAAATTCCTCTGCAGATCAATTGCATGTATATCCTGTGCAAGCGTCAGAAGGTGCCGTATGTCAGCTTCTCCGACGCCATGAATCTGGGCCTCAAACAGGGTCCGCCAGGGCTGCGCTGCTTGGCGCCCATTGCCATGTAAGTTTCATTCTTTGCTGGCATCCCAAAGCCCTAAACCCTAACCTCTAATTGGATCTCTTGCAGACCCTTTGTGGACGGCTTTCTGGCCTTCTATCACTTTGGCATCTGCTGTGTCTATGTGGTGTTCATTGCGGAGAGCATTAAGCAGCTGGTAGATGAGTATCTGGTGGTGTGGGATGTTCGTCTTCATATGTGCCTGTTGATTGTGCCCCTCCTGTTGATCTACAGCATCAAGAATCTGCAGGTGTTGGCTCCCTTTTCCAGTGCTGCCAATTTGCTGCTGCTTGTGGGTGAGTCCCCCAAAAACGATTCGCACATCCATTCACCCATCTGACATGTCTGTGTTTAGGCTTTGGCATCATTTTGTATTACATCTTTGATGATTTGCCGCCGTTGAGTGAACGTGAGGCTTTTGTGTCCTACACGGAGCTGCCCACCTTCTTTGGCACTGTGCTGTTCGCCCTGGAGGCTGTGGGCGTGGTAGGTTATCCAACCCAGCCATCACTTTATGCATATTGAAATTCTATCAATAGTTTTCTTCTGCCTTGCTAGATCCTTGCTATTGAGGAGAACATGGCCACGCCCGGTGACTTTGTGAAGCCCTGTGGCATCATGAATTGGGGCATGTCCATTGTGCTGGGCCTCTACGTGCTCTTGGGATTCTTCGGCTATTGGAAATACGGCAATGAGGCGCTTGGCAGCATAACCCTTAACATACCACAGTCGGATATGTGAGTTTTGCTTTGTTATTTTCATTATTTGTATCTGTACTTGCACTGTGTTTACTTTCAGACCCGCACAGGTGGTGAAGATCTTCTTTGCCATCACCACGTGGATATCGTATGCGCTGCAGGGCTATGTCACGGCCCACATACTGTGGGGCAAGTACCTGAGCAAGCGTATCAAGGACACCAAAAGGCATTCCCTGTACGAACTGATATTCCGGGCCGTCATTGTGCTGCTGACATGTAGGTTCCCCTTATCACCCTATGATTTTTCAGCTTACTCTAACGCTGTTTTCTCCCCTTCCGCCTGCAGTTGGCTGTGCCATTGCCATACCAGATCTGTCCGTCTTCCTGTCTCTGGTGGGCTCCTTTTGTCTCTCCTTTTTGGGTCTCATCTTTCCGGCACTGCTGCAGATCTGCGTGCAGTACGAGCATGGCTACGGCCCGCTACGCATCAAATTAATCATTAATATTCTGCTGCTATGTTTTGGCGTCTTTGGTGGCGTTGTGGGCACCTATGTGAGCATTTTGGAGATCGTTGCGGTGTACAAATAAACACGGACACAAATTTGATTGAGTTGTTGTGTGGCAAAGCCCTTGGCTAAGGGCTTCGACTGTGTTTTTCTTGGGTAAACTTTGTTGCAGCAACGCACACACACACACACACATAGTCTTGAGCAATCGCACACACATAAATACAGCAAGTTGGTTTATGGCCAACATATCAAACATGGCCAGAATCAAGAGTCAAGCTACCAAAGCAGACCAAATATTTTTAATTTTAATTAAAAGCTTAGCTGAGGTCCTGCACGTGGAGCGACGGTAATGTACGGGGCACGTGCAACCAGAGGAGTATAAAGGGAAACAGGGCGTAGCAAATGCCAGAGAGAGAGATAGGAGAGAGAGAGAGAGATAGAGAGATGGGTGGTGTGGGCGAGGGGTGCGGAAGATGGTCAACGTTGCAACGAACTGTAATTAAATGCAACCGCAATTAACACAAAAGCGCCGCAGGTCAGAAAGCCAGACACAGGACTCGGGACTCGGGACTCGGAACTTCCTCCCCCCCTGCCGCTCTGCCACACCTTTACCCCGCTGCCCAATCTGCCGCTCCCCCCTCTGCTCTGTTGCAGCTCCCCTGGAATACCTGTCCTGGAATCCTCTTGCATTTTATTTACAATGTTTTGCGCTCAGGACGTTACTGAAAACCTTTCTGCCTTCCCCTCCCCACTACCCTCATGCAGCTCATTTCCCCCCTGTTTTCGCCTTTTGTTACTGTCTCGTGTGAAGGCCACAGAGAGACAGAAGAGAGAGAGAGAGAGAGAGAGAGAGAGCCGGACCAAGCCACAATGACCGCCGGGGCCTAAGAAGCCGGCGATGAAGCCAAATGGACAAATGCCGGAATGTGAGAGCGAGGTGCGCTGCAGGAGTTTGCAAGGAATTGGAATTTAATGGGCAAGGGTAGAGGGCAGAAATCTGTCTGCCTAAATGGCAATATTCTCAATGAATTTATGTGAACTTTGACCAATCCAAAGGCTCTTTGGGATCAGCGTAATATAATCGTAATATATCATACATTTCCCCCCTCGAATGGCTCCAGCAACCCTCGCTGTTGTCTGCCGGCTCCAATTTAGCCGCTCTCCAGGCCAGGAATGTGTTGAAATGTCGTTTGCTTTGTGCGTTTAATTACTCGTTTGACGGAAATAACACAACATTCGTGCACTAGTATTCGAAATTGGCAACAACAAAATGGACCCACAGCCAAAGAGAAAAGGGAGAGAATAAAAGGGAGAGAATAAAAGGGCAGAGGCAGAGGGAAAAGGTCAGTGAAAAGGGAAAAGAAAAATCCAAAGGAGTTAGAGAAAGTGGAGAAAAAAAGGCAAATTGGTAGGACAATTGGAGCACTAGAAAAGAGGGAAAAATGCAGCACAGCTTCGCGGAAACTGCAGACTCCGCAGGAGCAGGAGAGCAAGAGAATTTGAAACCAAAAACATTCAGGACCCCTTGGCTTGTGCGACCAAAGAAGAAGCCGAAGCCAAAGCCAATGCCGTGAAAAAGTATCCCATGGATGCGCCTCAGTTGCTCGGTTTCCATCTTGAATTTGCGCAGCTTTTAGTCACCCTTCATCAATTTGGCTCAGAAATAGCTTCGCTTTGACCAGCATGGAGCAGCAGCAAATTAAATGACAAGTTTTACTCCTGTGCTACGCTTTTATTTATATTTTTTGTCCACCGGCACCGGTCCACGGCTGTTGCCGGGTAGTGCCTGGCAGCAGGACGATTTTAATTATATTTGTGCAGGCAGCCAGGCAGCTTTTAGTGCTTCCGGTCAGTTGACTCCGAAACCAGCTCCCCTTGGGGCTTAGGGCAATTGAATTACGCACAATTCCAGGCCCCTCCACAGGTAGCAGTCAGCCATGGAACACATGGCCATGGATCGGCTGGGGCATCGCTATTGAGACCACTTCAAATGCGTAAAAGTTAATTATGGAATGTCATGAATAAATTCCACCCACACCCACACACCACCCCACCAACCCGCCGCATCAAATGGAGTAATTTCATCATCCATGTGGCTGCAGGGGCATCCGCATCCGCATACTCGTAGTAATTTTACGATTATTTATTCGACGAGTACTCGAATTTCTTTCGCATTTTAAATTTAACATTTTCCCTCATAATTGCAGCCCAATTTTTGTGTGGCTTATTTAATACATTTACATTTTTTAGCGATTTCCTGCTGGATTATAAACTGCTGCATTGCAAGTGCTTTATTTGGTTCATTTTCGGGTTTAATTTTGTGCACTTTTTTAGTGTTGTTTTTTATTTGAGCTTAAATACTGTTTAATTGTCGATGTGTTTTCAGTTGGAATAAATTATTTCACTGTGGCTTAGGTTTCGCTTGGTGTTTGTTGCTAGTTTTATATGGTTTTGTTTTTTGGGGTTTCCACTTGACTCGGCAGCTGGTTTTGTTTTGGCATTTTTTCGTATCAAATTTATTATGATATGTGTGCTAAAAAACGCTAAAAAGAGAAAGAAGATTCATTTGTTTAATATTATTTTATGGGTTGAAAGTAGCTGCATATCTAGCTGTAATCTGTGTTAATTTTTTCAGCAAAAAACAAAAACAATTTTTAAGCCATAAATTACTTTATTTTATTTTCAATGATTGCGAATTTTCACATGTTGCCTAATGCCACTATTCAGCATATTTCCAGCTGCTTAAAAGTTATTTATTTGTATCCATATGCTTCAGAGATTCCTTAACTGTTCCCTAACCTTAGCTCTATCTAGTTTAATATATTCAAAACTTCATAAATATTTCCACGCTGCCACAAGTTGTTCATCTTTTTAGTTGCTCCTCAAAGTTTTCTATTAAAAATTCCCTTGAACATGCACACAGAAAAATGTTGAACTGACTTGCACAGAAATTAGCCAGAAAGTTTTTGCTCTTAAACTTTATAAAATAAACCTTTCAGCTGCCACTAGTACAAATTTGCTGTGCACATTTTCTTGGACCGCTTCTCATGTTGCCGCTTATCTTTATTCAGTTAATTTCGCCATATAATCTTTAGCTTTTCCCGCCACACTTTTCAGTCGAAATTGAGAGCCAGCTAAGCTGGCTTATCACACACACACACACACACACACACAGATGATCCACCCCGCCATTTTCCCCCATCTAAGTGTCTCTATCTCCTGTGTGAAGTTTTTCCACACTGATTTCCACTGCTTAATTTGGCTCCTGTGCACAAATGACTCATTTTTATTCATTCAGCTAATTTTTTGGGGGCTTAACAGCGAAGAACAGAGGAGAAGAGATTTCTGCTGGCAATTTGTAGCAGGCAATCGCAAGCATCTCTCCGCCCCTCTACCCATCTCTCACTGAGAGAGATTCTCTATGATTCGCTTTCTCTCTCTCTGTGTCTGTCTCTGTCTCTGTCTGTTTGTGTGTTTACCGCAGCAAAATGATTTATTTTACGCTACGCTAAACACACACGTACCCGTACCCGTACCCCTGCTCGTACCTCTGGAAACAACAACAAGATGTGGGTTTGGTGGGGCTTTAGATGCTTGTTAGATGATGGGGCAGAGAGTGCGAGAGGGTGCGGAAAGGGCAGGGATAGGGCAGGGGCAGGGGTAGGGGTAGGTGTAGTGGCTGGCTGCAGAGGGGCAACAACAGCGACAACCGACAAGCGACGCATTGTTACTGCGGCCGGGGCTTTACGCTTCGGTTTTTACACTGAGGTTTCGTTTCGTATTTATTTAAGCCGAAAAACATTTTGTACATTTTCATGCAACCATCAGCACCTAAAGCGGGAAGGGGGGCAGGGCAGAGAGCATGTGGCATGGTGCCACATTGAGTAGTAACATTTGCTATGAATAAATAACGAACGAACAAATGAACGAAGGAAGCAAACGAACGAATGAATGAATGAAGGAAGAAATAGATGGATGACGACTTGTCTCAACGGGTTCTCATGTGATTTATGCCTTGAATACATGAAACTATAATAAGGTGAGCCCCAAAGGAGAGAGGGTTAAGGTAGAACAGCAGCCGAGAGGGAGGGTTAAGGTAGAACAGCAGCCGAGAGGGAGGGCTAAGGTGGCGCAGCAGCACAGTAGAGGATTAAGGTGGCACAGCAGCAGCACATAGGCAGGGTCAAGGGAGCACAGCAGCACAGTAGAGGGTCAAGGGAGTGCAGCAGCACAGAGGAAATGCCATAGACAGGGTCAAGGGGCACAGCAGCTGTACGAGATAGAGCGGGCTTAGGAGTAGCCAATACAAAGGAGGACAAGAGGCCTTCCCCAATGGGACTATCCCCATTGATTGGCCGCTAATATGGTGGTCTCGTACCTGCAGGAAGCGCAACTCCCTTGGGAGTTTGCTAAAAATAAAACCCATCGACAGCAGCAGCAGCAGCAGTAGCAGCAAACAAAAAGGGATCATTGTTATGTGTGCCACATGGCGTATGTGTGATATGGACGAAGCAGCTGCCCCACAACGAGTCCCTCTCTGTCTGTCTGGCACTGGAGCTGCCACTGGGGTTTTTGTCTTGTTTCAGGGCCGTTGCAGGTGCGTTAAACATTTATGAGCGCAGATTTTCCACAGCCAGAGAGAGAGAGAGAGTGAGAGAGGGGGTGACGGAGGGAGAACGGGTTAGCCACCGAAATGATTATGACTACACCCTCATGCAGCATGCATAATTCATCACAGTAAAGTGACCCCATTGCGTATACGCAATAATCATACGCCATCTGGCACACACGTCAGCGGGCCGGGTGCCGCGTACTTTAGGCAGTTAAAGTTCCCCAGAGAGAAAGGTGAAGCATAGCAGCGCGCGGCTGCAAGTCAATCAGAAATGTGGCTGTGCTGGAAATGCGTTTGAAGGAGCGTTTTATGGTTGCCTAATTTAAGGATTTCACTGACAGCTGCAGGTAGTTATTGACCGTCTTTATTTAGCAGACAAACAAACATCAAACTGTGGACGCTGTCCTGCTGCAGAGACTTCTGGTCTGCTGATATTCCCCATGCTGCTCCTCCTGTTGCTGCTGTTGCTGCTGTTGCTGCTGCTGCTGCTTTTCTCACTTCTTTTGCTGCTCGCTCTGCTGCTGCTTTGTTCTTCAGCTTCGACTTCTGCTGTTCAGTCTCATAGCTTCTTCTCCTGTCCATTTTCTTCTGCTGTTGCCTCCTGCTCCTTTACCTGAAACTCATTCAGCTACTGCTGCTGCTGCAGACCCTCTGGCTGTTCTTCCCATTGCTCTTCCCATTGCTCCCTCTCCATAGCAATTTGATGGGTCTCAGTTCTGTGTCTTTTATATAGGAACTTTGCACACTTTATGTTAATAAAAGGAAGACATATACGAGTGTCTGCTGCCTTCAACCGCACATCCTTCGGAGTTAGGATTTCTTGCCACTGCGGTGCATTCGCACCGTAGCCGACACCTTTTCGTATTTGATGCCGTGGTCAGTTTTGGGCTTGCGATATGGCACAATGCCTTCAAACTTCAATTGCTGGAACTTTGGCTCGATATATTTGTCAGAGTTACTCGCATCTGCGCTCTCCTCCTTCCTATCTTCGGCAACAGCTTCGTCTAGTTTTTTTACTACGTGCCAGGTCTTGCGTCGCGGCGCCTTATTTCCTATAGCCGGCATTTTGCTGCTTATTTTCACCTCCTCTTTTGCTTGCTCGAAGGCGCAACGTTCGCGTTTTTCTTCGCATTTTGCATCTTTTGGTTTGTGTTTCGATTCGATTTCTTTTGGGATCGGCGGCTGGTCTTCGCCTTTTGCTTCTTTGCGGCGTTTTTCCAGTTGATTGGCTTCCTGAATGAGTCGTATGTATGAATGTCGAGGAGGAATGGGGTAGGCGTACACGATGACCTGGTTGGTTTTGTCCTCCGGCTCCACCGGGAACTTGTTGGCGTAGTCCTCTGGGTCCACGAGAAACTTGTTGGCGTAGGTCCTCTGCAGTGGCGCTGCTGCAAAGACAATACAATACCGATACTGAGTTGCAGGTGGATATATCTTCAGAGGGAATGTACAGACTATCCATTGAGGGACTAAATTTCACAGTTCTACTTACGTGAGGGCCGATTTGCGACGGCGCGACAGAGGCCAGCAGCAGACAGATTTAAGAACCTTTTAAACATCACAGAAAATTTAAAAAACTAAAATTGAAATGCGAAAAAAGATTACTACACGTATAATTTAAAAAACAGTCAAAAATAGATGAGTGAACGAACAACTGAGTGTGTGAAGCATTACTACTGAATGCTGGAGCCCGAAATGGGGCGGGCGTAAAAATGTTCAAAAGTCAAAATCGAAAACTACTTTGGTCCTGGGGAAAAACCATAACAAAGGCTGTGATGGGGAACAAAACTGTTGCCTTACGTCAAGGGACATTGAACCTTTGGCAACTGAAAGAGGATTTAGATTTCTTTGAGTGATATCCAACCATCAGCAGCCGCCAGTCGCCATGCGCCCCGCCCCGCCCCGCCCCGTTGCCAGGGCCATAATTTATGCCGCATGTTTGCCATAATTCAATGGCTGCGCTGCGATTGCGGCGAGCTGAGAATTTCCAAAGAGAGTCCGCGCGAGAGAGGGAGAGCGAAAGAAAGAAAGAGGCTGAAGACTGAGCACTGAGCAGTGGAGTAGTGAATGAGAGAACATTGAGAAGCCTTCAACTGGTGTGCGATACGGCGGCTGATGAAGCTCAATCGATAAATAGGATTCTGCTCTGGGGCTTCTTCATGCTGTGCTGCTACGTCTCTGCCCCAGGCCCAGCCCCTGCCCCACTGGTGCTGCGTTTTTTTTGTGTGTGTGTCGCCGATTGAGCGAACAATTGCGAGATGTTGTGCCAAGATGAATTGCCTGCAATTGTGCGCATTGCTAGCCATTTGTTAGCCAACACGAACAAGCAACAGAAAGTGGAAACAGCTTCGAAGGCGAAGCTTGGGATACCCTTAAGGCATTTGCTTGCCATACTCTGCCGTAATCCCGCCAGTTGTCTTTGTTCTACTGCTAAAAATCACTTACACTCCTCCGAAAGGGTATGCCAACAACCGGTGAAGGAGCGAAAGAGAAAGCGGCATGCCAACATCAACAACCATAGCAGATTTCCGAGCCAAGTCGACTTTAGAGCCGGGCTTAAAGTCCCCTTGTCGTCGCCTCCATCAGCGTGCCAGCCGATAAGGGGCCAAAAGCATTCGACAATGGGCCTTAGAGGATTTCCCCCGAAAGACAAATCGCTGCATGTGTGACCGAACGCGAAGAGATGCGATGAGGGGGGGCCATAGCACCACCATTAATAATTATGGTTATGGCCCTTTTTTTTTTTGGGGCGTCCAGTGCAAATGTTAATGGGCTTTCGGTGCCTGGTTCAAATCGATTTTCATGGCTTTTCCCGTTGGCAATTTCAGCCCACGTTTGCTTTGGCAATCTTTTGGCTCTGTAAATTGGAAAATACACACAAATACGATAGGCCCTAAAAGCGAGAGAGACACGAAGAGAGGATATAGTGGAGGAGCAGGGGAGCAGGGCAAATGTGACCACTAATTAGCCAAAAAACATTGTCATAGCATTTGGCATATGCTGGGGCATAAATAAACCAAGCCAAATACATATGCAAATACATATGCATACACTCGTAATGCACACACACACATATATATTTTATTGCCTTTTCGGACGTGGAATTAACCCCGACTTAACCCCGGGAAATCGCATCGCAGCGCATATCAGTTCCATGGCCCAGAGCCAGTTAGTGGGTCAGAGTGGGTTGGCTGCCCCTTCGCGCTACATTTGTAATTCATTAGAGGGAGGAGCCAGCCACCCACCCCAACCCACCCCACTCCACGCATAACGTTAGTTTGTGTCAGTGGGCTAAGCAAACTATTCGAGTGTTAATGCAAAATATCTGTGAATAATCGCAAGAGATAAAAGATGCCATCGATTTAGTTTATGAAAAACGTATACAATAAATATTTTCAAATGGATTTTAATTAACCCCAAACAGCAGGCAATCGTTTAGTGCAAAAGCCACCCAAAACTATGTCGGAAATTGACTAGAACCTGAACTAATAAAAAATATATAAAATAAATAAATAAATAATATAATAAAATAAAATAAATTAAAACTCTTTCCATTTAATTATCATTTTATTTTTGCTTACTTTAATTTCTATTAAATCTCTCAGCTTGTTTTTCTGTCAGTGCAGCGCTTCTATTAATTCCCTCAGCTGGTTTTTTCTGTCAGTGCAGCGCCACTTTGTCAATCCAAAAATCGATCTATCAAATTTGAAATCAGGAAATGGAAATAATATGCTGCCATTTGAAATCTGTGTGCCAATAGGCGAATATATTTCAAATGAGCAACGGCAATGCGCTGCCCAGCCATAATTAAGCTTCCAAGTGCTGCCCCTTTTCTTTTGTGTAGTCCAATTACTAATGATAAATCTTGTCCTTGGGTGTAAAGTTTGAAGCGTTGTTCTGCCCATTTCCGTAGCTATTATCCCTGCACATCTCACATATTTCATTTAGTGTGAAATTTCTTTCCAAATTTAGGTATTTGTGTACCAATTAAACCCGAAAACTGGCTAAAATGAATTATGAAATATTGTTTATTTTAGTTTGCCCCGAATGCATATGTGCGGCCACGCTAATTAAATAAAATTATGCAATTGTTTTTACATTTTGTGGCTGTCTAAACAGCGACACCGATCGCCCAAAATAATTTTCATAATTTGTAAAGCGATTTTACGCTGTTTTTCCGGCGAGGGGGGTAAAAATAAACAAATTGCTAATGCGTGTGTGTGTGTAAGGGAGGGTGCAGAGGGCCAGCAAAGCCAATGAAGTGTACTGAATTATTTGGCCAAGCGAATTGTCCAAATGGGCCGTGATAAACTCTCGCATTTTATTGCAGGTCCTCGCCCCAATCTGCCCAAACATATCTATGAGGGATCTATGGCACACAGCAGCAGCAGCAGCACTCTCGCTCTCTCTCACTCTCTCTCTCTGTCGCTCCTTAACAAATAAGCATTTCCCTTTTGGTAATTCTGTTTTGGCATAAAGCCAAAGATAAATGGCGAATTCCAAATGCCAAACAGAAATATAACCAAGCGAGAAGGTCAACGCAGACACAGAGTTAGAGACACAGAGTTAGAGAGAGAGAAGAAGTATAACAAATCTTTCGCTAGTTGTGCGGCACTCTGCATTCCCACAGAAGAGGAGGTCCTGTGCTGTAGCTGGACCTCCTCGAGGGTCGGATTTATGTGCGCTCATGTCACTGCACACAAAAAGTTAAACAGCGCGCAACGGAAGTGCGACAGCGAGAGCAGCCAGACACAGTAGGAAGATACTACGGAGCAAAAAATAAAAAAAACACAACAACAATCTGCAACAGTAACAGGAACAGGAATAGGACCCACCCAGCCCGGATGGGAGTACGGACAGGATCGAAACAATCAGGAAACTGGCCTCCGCTTCTGGCAACTGGCACTGGCACTGGCAATTGCTACGAACTTGCTCGACGCGCTCTCATTACCGTGAAACACCCCGTGGCATATATTTTACATTAAGATGAACGATTTTCAGCGTTGAATAATGACGTGGCGATGCACTTTCAACTAAATGTGGAAGTTCTGCTTAAAGCGGAATTATCGCAGGTTTATCAGAAGCTAACAAAACTGGGAAATAATTGTTCTATAAATCGCACATTTCTTTTAATAGTCAACATTTTTATGGAGCATCATATCAAGCTGCCTGAAGTGATTTCCGCAACGAATTCTTATGAAAACATCATCACAAAATGATAAATAATTGATGCTAGGAGCACAATTTCAGTCGTGCCTGTTGGGTGTGTGCTGCCCACCCATGGAGTTGCCATGCAGATTGCTTGTTTCCTTTCCTTAGCTCTTAGCCCGCATACCCTTTATCCCTTTATTAAGTGTGTCAACTAGTTTTATTCCGCCCGAAGGCCAGAGAAGGCCAGAGAAGGCAGCAACAGCAACCGAGGCAATGGCACAGCCAGCAACAGAGCTAGACAAAGAGTCATAGAAGTCATCATTCCCAGCCCATTCCGCTCCCACCTCCACCTCTTAGTGCTATAATACCTGATCCCCCGGGCCAACAGAGTGTATGTGAAATGCTGCAAAAAAAGAAGAAAAAAATATATTAAAAAAAAAACAAAAAACAACAGAAATAGAGGAAAATTTGCCAACATTTTCACTGAATTTGCACTGTATTTTTGTTGTTGCTGCTGTTTGTTATTTCTAGAGCCAACTTCCGTTGCCTGTTGACATATTTCCACTTCATTGGAGGAAACAGAGTCAAATGAAGAGGACACACGGCAGACGACAGACGACAGACAGCCGCGAGGCACACGACACCAGGGGACTCATTCAGGTGTGTAGGATGGGGGATGGGGTAGGACCGGGGCAGGGCAGGGATTGCAGTAGGAGTGACAGCAATGAAGACGAACGGATGGATACACCCAAGGGCCAGGGCCAGGACCAGGACCAGGCCCGCACTAACGACAAATATTTGACACATGGCAGCGGAGGCAGCCCCGCGGAGGAGTGGCAGCCGTTGGGGCTGCCAACTAAAATATGCGAGGCATGTGCCAGGATATGCGTGTGGTGTGCAAAAAGGAACCACTGACACACACACACACCCACACACACACACACACACACACACACACACACACACACACCCACACCCACACCCACACCCACATACACATCCTTATTTCCGTTTCCCAAACACTTCCTTTTTCTATGCCCTCCTCTTCAATTACTACTTGTCTCCTTTCTCCTTTCTCCGCCTCTTTGTCATTCATTCTCTCCTCTTTCCTCTTTCTTTTTATTCTTGTTAGTTTTTTGTGCACATTTTAATTTGTGTCAAATTGTTGCTAAAATGCAAAACGCATTGTTCCCCAGGAGACAGCCATTCGGAGCGGTGTGGAGCGGAGCCAGCCCCTTGCTACATCATTCCATTCCGTGTCCTTTGCGCTCTCCTTAGGATGTCCTTATTCTCCATCTCCGTTGGCCTGCTCCTGCCCCTGCCCCTGCTCCTTCACCATCTCCACACCATCTCCGTCTCCGTCGCCCACTCTTTCTTCTGCCACTTCTTGTTGCCTTGTTAACACACTTTTGTGCTTTTGTTTTCATGTGTGTTTGTGAGCGCTGCTGCTGGTTTTTATTTCTTCTCGTTGTGGCATAACAAAAACAGAGACAGCATGAAATAAAAGGGTGTAGAGTAGATTAGCATGCCGAGGCATTGGATACCCTTTCAGATGCGTTTTGTTCTGAAGCAGATATGGAGGATATAGTCTTGGCCGTGCGCTGAAAACTGAACAAACACAGCTGGAAAAAGGGGTTCACTTTTATTATGTATCCGATGGCAAAAGTTCGCCCACAAATATGGCTTGAAAATGCCGCTACACCCTCTTGAAGGGTACGAAAAAAGAGGGGCAACCAAAAGGGCCGATGACGATGCGGGTTAAGCAGTGACCGAGTAAAGGGGTGTCAGTGGGGAAAAGGGTGGCAAGAGGCAGAGACCAGGGCGGGCACGTTGCAGCTGGTGCTGCTGTTGCTGCTGCTGTTGCAGTGTGTCTCCATGTTGCAAAAGCACAACAATAAAATGTTGTTACAAATTCATTACCGAAGGCGTTAAATTTGACACAGTTTTGCATGAAACAAAACGAACACGCAAAAAGGGAGAACACTGCAAAGAGTATGAGCGAAATGAGGGTGAAAGCATAAATGAGGGGTGGGCACGGGGGGGATGGTGAAAACAAGGCACAGAACATGCAACAAAAGCTCTGTGAAGCAGCGGCACTGTGGCACTGTGGCACCGACTCCGAGGACAGATGGAGACGGTCTGATATGGTGCGAGGTGCAGCAATTAAATTCCTTTTTATTCTCACTGCAATTCAATGGAACCTTTGTTCCCGATTGCATAAAGGTCAAAGCTGATTTCTTAACGGGGTATTACCAATTGAGGAATGGGCTTAAAGTTTGCCATGGAATTCGAGGCGAGTTATGGAACAATTGTGATGGTGAGAATTTGGATAAACGAATACATACAAACATATAAATGAGAGATTTATTAAGAGATTAATTAGTTAAGTAAGGGTAAGGGTAATCGAACGATTTTTAAGCTAAAAAGTTAAAGTCAGTGCAGGAATTTTTCTATTCGGATTTAGATTTAGTATGAGAACTGCTGGGGATAAATGCGGTTGAAGCAGCAATGATCTATGGAAGATCAACGAAGTAAAGATGTAATTTAATTCATGCTATAGAAGGTACATACATACATATGTACAGTGGTGCTCATAGACTTAAGCCAAGACTTCAACCAAGAATTTAAACGAAAATTAGAAGTTTTTTTTCCAGTCCAATTTGTTGTGTCACATTAGTTCTATATATCAGTGTTCTAATAGAAGAATAACCAAGTTATTAAAAATATATATTCAACGAAAAACTTAAAAAATCTGAGACCATCTCAAAGTCTTATGTACTTAAGCCACCTGGAAAAATGGTTAAGTTAATTGCCCAATATTCCTTATCTTATAAATTTATTTAATATTGAGTTCTTTTTGCCGCGCTTGGTCCATTCCTGTATACCCATTGAAGGCATACTATACAATAAATTTGCATTAAAAATTACACATAAAATTTAAAAAATGTTCTGTAGCTTTTTTCTGTTGCCTCCCATACTACTTATCTATCCTTACAAACTCACTTGCCGTACTACCAATCCCTTATCTACGTTATCTACTTTCTATGAACTCTAACCTCTGAATAATCCCTCTCTTTCCGTTTGAAATTCCCCCCTTGACAGATTTGCTATTGTCTATCATTTCATTCTTTATAATCCCCTGATTTTATGAAAATTTGCATTATTTACACAAACATACATACATACATTTTATGAGTTGCGAGGGCGGAGGCGTGAGCAGAAAAGGATTATTATCTGCTGACATCTCGGCTAACACGATTCGTTTGGCACTTTGCATCTAAATCGAAATTACAGGCACACGCATGCATGAACATGTCCAAAGAGTGTGTGTGTGCGACAGAGACAGCGGCAGAGGGAGAGTGAGTGTTGCGAGTGGGAGTGGGAGAGAGAGTACACACATAAAGTATGCAGAGGGCGTCACTTCCGCTTACTGTTCAGTGCTGCTGAGACTCCTACCCTACCGCTGCCCCTGCCCCTGCCCCTGCGCCACTCAACGACTGTTTCTTCTTCGATTATAAACAGAATTTATTGTTCCTTGTTCCTTGTGCCTTTTGCCTGCTGCTTCTTACTCCTTGTTGTGTTGTGCTTTTGTCGAGTGGCAGCCTAACCTTGGGGTTTAATTTGTGGCGACTTCCGTTTAGCTTCTGGCAAAATAAACCAGGGAATTACCTTAATTTGTGAAATTTGAAGGCCTTCAATTAGCGCTGAGTTGGCAGCCCCTGTCCTTGCTATCGATTGGCTGCATTGATCGAGATTTGAATATTCAAACTGGAGCTGCAGAGTGCACAAATTATTTTTATTGCAATCAACTAACAACTAATTGGACAATTTGAGCGCCTTGAGCTTCCTATCGAGTGCTTGTTCAGTCGTTAATCGACAGTTGCATATTCAAAATGGAGCAAGGGCAGGCAGCTGCAGCGGCAGCCAGCTGGTTCTTCTTCTCAAGTGTTTGCTCAACTGTGAAAATTACTTGTGGCCTGGCCCAAGTCGAACATGAAGAAACAAAGAAGAGGCAAGTGGCAAGAGGCAAGCGGCATGCGGCAGAGCACACACCAACCGATGCGAATTCTATTCCGCATTTAACCTTTGGCAGCCATTACCAACTGGCGGCCCAGGCCCAGGCCACCAAATGGACAATATCGATTGACCCCGTTTCCGTTTTCGATTGCAATTCGTTTCAGTTTCATGCACTTTGCACCCAGCACAGGCACACCTCCAGCTCCAGCTTCAGCTTCAGCTCCTTCTACTCCTTCCACTCCCTCTGCTGCACATGCTGGCTGCTCACTGCTGGCTGCCAAGTGAGCAAAGAAAACATAATTTACTTCCGCCTGAATGGATTGACTTTGAATTTCATTTAGCGCCGGACCCCAGGATCCCGCCTCCCCTCCCTCCTCCCCATGCTGCCTGATATTTTCCAGCCAGCTGCTGACCATGCTTAAATGCGGCTCATTTATCAATGGCTGCTTAGCATGGTGGGGTGGGGGGAGTGCAATGGGGCAGCAGGAGGAGTCCAACCAGTTGCTGCTGCTGTGGGATCTTTGGGTGGGATGGGGGCGGCATGCGATATCTGAAATGAGGTCAACTGCAGCAGCTCTGAGTCCGTCCCTCTGCTGAGCGTTTCCGATTTCCGTGGCTGCACTTCAAAAATTGACTTTTACAAGAAAACAATTGCAGCCAGCGTTGATAAGTGGCCGAGAGCAATGGACAGGCCATGTCCGCGTCTGTGTCCATGCTGCCAATACGCTGCCATGCCATTCTACACGCTCTGCCCCCATCCTCTTCCTTGTCGTCGTTGTCATTCTGGAAGTCGCAGCTGTCGATGCGGCCAAAGAGGGTACAGAAGACAAAACAAGGGAAATAAAATCAACTATTTTATTGCAACGAACATTAAATGCACTTGCTAGCAAATAAACGAATCAATGATCACAAGCAATTTCATTAAATTCGGTTTATTTTCTCTTTCTCAAGAAGTTAGCTTTTGAATTTGATTTCAAATTCAAATTGAAAGCGATCGATTTCACAATAATATCGGTATCGTTCTTCAACCCTGTCTCTCTATCACACTCTCAGTCACAGCTCAGTCTATCGGTAATCTCTCTCGGCAACTTGCGCGTTTTTTGCGGAGTAAAATAAATAAAATTCAATTAAATCATAGTACAGTGTATCAGTGTGTAAAATATCTTCCTTGACAATATTGCGGTTAAGTGGCATTCCTTGTTGCTGACTCTGACTTTCTTTGGCTACCACAGCCACTATGTACTATTATTTTTCGGTTTTTTTCTCGGGTTTTATGATTGCTGGCCGGGCGCACCATTGCAATGTGTGTGTACATAGCGGCAATGCGAAAACGGTTTTTCTCGCAAAGTTTGTTCAGTTGGTAAGGTATGTATGGACAGCATGGACAATTGCATGTTAAGAAACAATTCGATTATTTCAATATTGTCATTGGCAGTGGTTTTCCTGTGCAAATATAACTTAATTATGACGTTCAGACGCTAGGCAAATGCTGCGCACATTCCAATGTACACAGAAGGATACAGTTATTTGTTCTGCTTTTTTCTGGATCATGCCAGGTCTGTGTGTGTGTGTTAGAGTGAGCTGGAAGATGAGTGGCTTGGTTGCTGGGGAACGAGCGTGGAAGAGGATAGCAAAGGAGAGCGAGATATGACTGACTTGAGTGAGAAATATTTTGAGTGGGTATTTTGCTGAGTGTCGAGGGCCCAGCAAGAGAGTGACAAAAGAGAACAATGCAAACTGCGCAGCAAGCTTACTTTTAAGAGAGTGTCTATGAGGAAGATGCTGAGACTAATTAGGTGCCAGCAAGGGCTTTTAAGTAAAGGTGAGGCATTTCTGAGTTTTGTGTATTATTTTTCTTTTCGCTCTCTTAAACTCTGTGCTGTCACTGTCTGTCGCACTTAACAAACATGGCAAAACGCATTTTGAGCATGCATAACCTTGTATCTTTACACACCTTGGACGCATTCTGAACTATGCTTGTCTGTGCTCGCCTTGTCCCGCTCTAACACCCGCACCTGTTGTGGGCCCTGCCTTGACCTGTCCTTCTCTGGCAGCTCCTGCTTGGGTCCAGCCTTCTCACTCGCTGTCAGTTGCACCCAGGGCCTGGGGGGCATGCAGTATGCAGCATGCAGATTTCATTTGCCAATTTGTTATTGAAATATTTTCGATTGCTAATGAATTGCAGAACAAATGTTGAACACAAATGCCGGACACGAAGGAAATCCCATTCATGGCCCAGTTAGCATGGCCATTGGCCGGTTTGTCTGGCTTTTCAGTTAGGTAATAGCCCTCAATATTTAATGCCAATTTATGGCCACAAGGAGCCTGGCTCTGGCTCTGGCTCTAGCCAGGAGCTCCTTTGTACGAGTATATATATCTGTTTTGGATATGTTGCATCAATTAAAGGTAATTCATTCAGGTGAATATTGCATGACATTGCAGCCAGGCGGAGGCCAAGGATATATGCCACTCCATTGCGCTCTCCCTCTATCTCGCTGTGGGAGCTGTGCCAGCTTCAAGTTTTCAAGGTATGCAAATATAAACCCCAGGAGAAGTGGAGCCATTATCTGAAAGCCTACTGGCTGCTGCTGCCGAATCATGGATGGCAAAATGTAAATGTGCATCTTAATGCAGATGTAAGCATTTCGCACCTGACGTCGGTTTATCTTGTCCAAATGATAATTTGCCAGCACACTGTGTCCCTGGGCCCAGGCATAATTTCGGCCCAAAGATTACGGTCTCTGGTCCCACTCTGTGCCCTCAGCCTGCAACGGTTCTCACTCGGGCTCCGTCCGGGCTTACGTTTAGCCGTAATTATTGGTGAGTGTGTGTTGTGCCGTGCCGTGCCGTACTGTGTGCCGTCAAAGAAGGCTGTGGAAATCTGAGAGTGTTGCACACAAGAGTTATCTAATTGGGAGCAGCATTTGTGATTTGTGATTGGATTAGGGCCCAAACAATGTCACATAATTCATCTCATTGCACATTCTCTTCACAGTTGTAATTTATGTTTTGCTTACTGATTTAGAATATGTTTGAATATTCTTTCATTGTGCCCGGCAGGGGGATATTACCGCCTTACACAGAAGTTTATTTACAGAAAAGGAAGCCTTAAAGGGATTGAAATAGATACTGAAATATAGAAATTGCCTTTAAATATGTTTCTGCATCAATTTCATGTACTTCTGTATGTAGTTGCCATAGTTTTAGTTGCCTCTACAGAAGTATTTAACCTTTCAACCTGTCTCCCAATTCTTTCATTGACATTTTCCCTGAAGTTTTCTTGTGCAATTTTCCTTTGTTCTATTGCAAAATATATTTCTTTGTATCGCTGTGTATGGCAGCTGCTGTCGCTCGAGGGGCGCGCCTGCCTCGCGCCTGCCTCAACAGAATTTGAGGTCACGTCGCTTTACGTCGCTCCACTGACAATTTCTAATAAAATCAAAGGCACCCAAAGTTTGTTGGGGGAACGGGCAAACGAAACCAAACCCCCACCGATATCCGTGACATAGGCCATACAAACAAATCTGCAGAGAGAGAGAGAGAGAGTGACCCCAGCTGCGATTCGCCAAGTAACTTGCAAAATAAATAAAACTCGTCGCTTGATATACATATATTCCTCCCCTCCCACCCGGCCGGGAGCCGAACTCTTCTGCCGCCTATAAACGGCTGAAACTTTTGTTGGCAACTGTTCACCTGGTAGCCCCTACACCACCCATACCCCACTTCGCCATGGTTGGTTGGTTGGTTGGTTGACTGGCTGGTGGACCTGTCTCCTGCCATCAAGTTGGAAATTCGCAAAATATTTGCATGCAAAACTTTAGTCATAATTTCAATTCGCCTCCTCATTGAAGGTGGGCTACTTGAGGGGTACGAAGTGAAGAGGGGCAGCCACTTCTCTACTAGTATCTCGCGTACGTTTTTGTTGTTTGCATTTGGCAAAAAAAAAGTTTTGCTTTTCCTTTTTTGCTGCGCCTGCGGCAGAGGCCTGGCAATGCGACGCGATGCGAAGGGTTTTTGCGCTTTACTTTCATCATTGTCCGCCTTGCCTACTTTCTGGCGGGGTATATTGATTTTTTTAATATTTTTTTTTGGTTTACATATCCCCGTGCATAGCGTATTCTGTTATTTTTTGGCACGTTTTTCGGTTTTTAGGAAGGATGGATGTTGGTTGCAGATTCGGGGATGGAGAGTTGGCATTCAAAATGGCATGCGAAACTATGCGCTGGGACCAAATAAAAATTTCAATGCAAGCTAAAAGCCATTGAGATTGGAAAAGCCAAACGGCATGAGATGGCAGCGGTGCGTACAACGAATAGGAGATACTCTTTCGAAAGGAAATTTTATTTCTATATGCAAGTTGATCTGTTTAACTCTGTTTAATTGCTTTGGCCTTCGCAACAGATTTGTTTTGGTCTTCTCAAAAATGTACTTACAAATTTGCCAATAAACCTCGCTCTGTAATACGCAAAAGCGGATGTTTCTCAGGGGAAATTACCAAACGGAGACATTTATTTATATTCATTTTACATTATTAAGAAATAATTTGTTTTTATTTCCAAAACATTTTTCATTCAGTCGCTTTAATCTTAAATATTTACAAAAAACGAATCAAATATTATGAATATGAATAACGTAATCGTATATGTATTCTTGCTCTATTTATTTCCAAGCTTATTTCAAATAGAGTTGCCA
This sequence comes from Drosophila tristis, assembly GCA_018150885.1. NCBI lineage: Eukaryota > Metazoa > Arthropoda > Insecta > Diptera > Drosophilidae > Drosophila > Drosophila tristis. Next base: position 1,049,009 of record JAECWT010000001.1, read on the forward strand.
AAATGTAGCCCCAAAAACCCAGCTAAAGTGCGAGACAAACTTTAGCAGATATTATGCAATGCCATTCCTGGAGGTAAGGATACATTTACAGGCTTCATTGGTGTGTAAAAAATGATTTTGCTGCTCACTTTTTGGTTAACATGAAAGCTGGCATTTGTTGGCCATAAATGTTTGCGGCGGTGGCCGAAATGTTTGAATGTGCCACACAGCAGCCACACAAAGCACGGACGAATGGCAAATACCGAGCACCAAATACCAAAAACCAAATAACGAATGGATATATAGAATTATAAATAAAGTGCGAGAGAGAGTACACTTTTGGGCATTTACACTCCAGCTAACACACACACAAACACACACACACACTCACACACCTGAATCCATCCTGAATCCTGCAAAGTGGAGAACAGTTTTTTGACCACAAGAGCCATAATTTTGTTGGTTACTTTCCATGTAGTGCGTTTCCACACTCCACCTCCGTCCATCCCGCTCTCCATATCTCTGTGCCACTAAAAGCACTCAGAATCTCGACCATTACACGATGCAATGACACACCCAACCCACACCACACCACACCATACCACACCACAGCACTCCTGGAACAACATTTTAAACTGGGATCGTTTCTGCCGCTACCTTTACCCTTTACCCTTACCTTTAGCATAATCCCAGTGAACATAAATGTGTGTGTGTGTGTTTGTGTGACCTTGTGACCAGGAGGCACTAGGAGGCATCCCTTAAAGGTGCCGACTCGACCAGGAAAAGCGCTCACAAGGGTTGAGGGGGGGCCAGGCGAAGCCACCACAAGTGTTGAGGGGCGACAAGGATTTAGAGAAGACTCCCCTTTCTTTCAAAGGAGTTTTTGGCACCGAAAAACTGCATTCAAATGGGGGCAACTTTTCGTCGACTCCTGGCTAACAGGCAGCGGCGGCGGCGGCATTCAGGCTCTTGAGCGTTGCTTCTCCTCTTGGGCGTCTCTTTGAAACGAGCAAAACTAGACCTGTGCATATATTTTTGGCACGCACTTTAACGGAATAAAGGGCAGAGAGGGAGAAGTGCTAGGGGTGGTTGCGTTTGTGGTCAGGTCGAGTGTTTGGGCTTTGTTTCGCTTTTGTTTGGGTCTTGTTTTTCCACTTGCGTTTGACATGCATTGACTATGCATAAGCCCCACCGAATTTGCCAACCCAAAAAAAGGACTCGCTCTCTTTTCTCTCTCTCTCTGTCTCTCTCTCTCTCTGTATGTCGAGGGGGAGCCGCCTTGATGACGACGACGTGGCAAGAGTTGCGCTTCGCGAAGGCAATCCTGATGATCTTTGGCGGTGGGCCAAAGGCAGTTCTCATAGCGGGAAAAACCCCAAGTATACTTGTAATTCGAAAATGCAAATCCCCTGCCTAGGCAGCCAGGCAGGGCAGGCGGCACACTCTACGCCTTGGATTTCCCCTCCATTTTCCGCCTTAACTGTGTGTAATTGCATGTAACAGGCAATAGAATTATGCATTTCAGAATGGAAATGGAGCTCGCATGGAAGGTTTGCATTAGGGAAATGCATTTGGGCTTCGGATTGAAATTGCGCTTTTATGGGTGTTTTAATGGCTTAAATTTAAAGATAGAGACAGGGAGAGAGAGAGAGAGAGAGGTTTCAGGCAGGAAAAACAAGTGTTAGTGTGGCATCTTCTTTGTGGCAGAGTTGTAGAAAGCAAAGATGTACTCCTATTCTTCTCAGAACCTTGTAAAAGCTTCTTTTTTTCTGGGTCCGTACTTTGTTTGATAAAAAGTTTATCTGCAGCTAAATTGGCTAATAACTTTTTGTATCTACACTTGAAACCTTTTTTTCTGGCTGTCGACGCATTCAAGTGTCGTATTTCTATCGCTGTGTGTGCCTGTTTGTGTGTGTGTATGGGCTCCCTCTTTCATGTGTCCTTGTGCGTTAAACACATTTTCGAATTCATGCGAAAAGTTTTTCCCTGTTTTTGCTGTTTCGCTAGCTCTTGTAATGCACCCTGGTATTTTTTGTTGGGGGTGTTTAAGAGTATGTTGTATTCGTGGAAATTTGGTATGTCCTCATAAACCCCTAGATCTGGTAGAACATAAAAACTAAAGCATACCAGATTTAATGTCGATACATTTGTGTAGATGAAATATAATTTTTGTTGAAAAATTTATTAAAGATACGCGACTCCAGCACTTGCATAGACAGAGAGAGAGAGAGAGAGAGAGATATTCTTCGTTTCTATAATAATATTCTTAGAGGATATTATGTACCAATACCAGAAGGAAGATCGCAGAACCTGCAGTTGTTTTAGTTGTTGTGTCACTGGATATCCCTTGGTCGCATCACTCAATTATTTCGCTCTCTTTTTTTGTTATTTGTTGGGCAAATAAAAGTTTTTATCAACGGTGTGCATGACTGGGAATGAATGCTGCTGCTGCTGCTGCCTGCCACATGGCTTGTTATCGCCTGTCCCTGTCCCCTTGAATGAGTGTGAGTGTGTGTGCATAATCATAATCATAAAATTGATTTAACTAATCAAACAGACGTAAAACCCACGCAAAATTAACACAACATTCAATATGAAATTGTGAACAGAGCAGAGCGAAGCTGTCGACAAATCAAATCAGAGCCTAATTCATGCAAGTTCAAAGGGCAGTTGTTGCTGGTGTTGTTGTGGCTGTGGAGAAAGTTTGTGCCACCAAATTGAATGTCAAACATGCGTGAAAATATCAACACAGGAGGGTATTGCTCCTTGGATTTTCTTGGATCTGGATTTTTGCAAGACACATGAAGGAAATGCCACAATCAAATATAAATTACTCATACGCACGTGTTGCCCCCCCACACCACACACCCCATACCCATATTTATCTGTATCTAAATCTATATTTGGATATGGACAAAATCCACACAGCAACTAGCATTTAAAGTCGCATCCATCCATCGATTTATCATGCGGGGCACGGCCAAAGGCTCAGCCTGGGCTCATCCTGTGGCATCGACGTCTCTTTCTCCATCGACATCGCTGTGGCACCACATTCTCTGCCTCCCATTGAGCGGTTTAGCTCTCACATAACATTTTGTTTAGCATACTTATCACACTGCTATACGTCTGCCTCTCCAGCCCAGCCCTAAGCCAAATGGCAGCCCAGTGCTACTCCTACTCCTACTCTTGGGCAAGTGCGTTCGTCCAGTGATTGATTGGTTGCGCCTGGCAGCTGACTTGGAGCTTCGATTACGTGCGGCCATCTGAGTTGCTGAAACCGCAAAAAACTGCAAATTAGCCAAAAAAAAAAAAACCAGTGGGAGGGAGAAACGCCGCCCCACGCCATAAAGTCGTCTGCCAGTCTGAGCTTTGCAGCGTTTCTTTTTTTCTAGCTTTGGAAAATTTATTACAAATATTCTTGGGGAATGGAAATTCCATTAGCTAACGGCAATATGTGGCTACAACAAAAAGAAGGTACAGATTTAAGCAATTTATTGCCTTTAAAATGGGAAAAATTGCGAGGGTATGTCTGCGGAAAACTGAGTAATTTAGGAGACATATAACTCGACAATCTGTGCTCACCTGTCGAAGAAAGAAAGCAAAATAAAAACGGCAGATAGAAGATGGAAGAGGCGTGTCAAAGGAAACCTTAAGCTTAAAAATATTACAAGTTGAAGGAAAATATTTACTACTTGGAATGGTATTTATTAAAATTTAAAGAATTCACAGAAAATGTGACATAGATAAACGAAATAAATTTTCCGCCCATAGAGTAGATATATCCCAACTGCTGCCATTGCTCCGAGATTGTGAAGGCGCGAACCAAAAATTAAATAATAAAACCCAAAAAGGACTCTTAACTAAATTTTGTTGTCTGTCAAAGATACTGAAAAGTGATGCTTCAGGCATTACGCATAGGTAGATACATATGTAAATATGTATGTGTGTATCACTGAAATGTATCACTGCACATTTGAGTGCCTGACAATGCAAATAATTTCCTCTCCCTCTCTCCCTGTCTCTCTCGCACTCTTGTTTGCCGCAGTTTCATCAAAGAGTTGACTCCCCTGACGATTCCAAATGCCACAATTTTTGTTGTTGACAAGGTTTTCATGCATACATAAGTACTACGAATACTTGCACCACCTCGACTTACATATATTTATACTCCCTTCCCTCTCCACCCCACCCACTACCTCTTTCAGGTAGAGTTTTTTCCTGTTGGGCTTTCACTTTTTGCTTTTGATAGTTTTTCACGATGCTGCACCCCATGGGGCTGGGGCTGGGACTGGGGCTGGCCCTGGGATGATGATGTTGCTCTGCTGTCAGTTGAAGGACATTGTAACAAGTAAATAAATGGGTTTTATTGCAGTTTTTAAACGCTTTGCTGATTTCTGACTGCGAAGCATCAAATGTGTGTGTATGTAAGTGTTTGCGTGTGTGTGTGTCTGTGGCACAGTTGCATTGTCAAGTGTCGAGTCGAGGGTTCAGGGTCCAGAGGTTCAGTTCGGTTCTGAGTTCAGGGTTCTCTCTCTCTTTCTCTTTAGGGCAGAATGTGTGGGAAAGTTTGTCAAGACTCTCGCAGGTGAATTAAGTTTTCCGCTCGGCTCGACTACGTTCGACTGCCTAGTGCTTGCCGCCATGGTGCCTGCTGCAGGCCGCAAAACTTTTGGCCCAAGTCAAAATGCATTTTGTGAAAGTTTTTGCAGCAACAGCAGCAGCAGCAGCAGCTCCTTGTGCATTGACAACCGCATTGGCAGGGCAGCAAGCAGAAGGAAGAACTAGGTGGCAGCTAGCAAGCAGAACCAGCTACCAGGTGGCAAGTGGCAGGCAACAGCATGTGATGGCAGGCAGCAGCTGGAAAGGGCTTTAACACTCGACTGCCTGCTAAGTCAATGCCAAAGTTATGGAGCCAAGAAAATGTATTTAAATTCCCCATATTGATGGCACTTTCACGAGAGAAAGCACCAATCCCCTTCGTGAAAATATAGCGAAAACTCCCCATCACTCTAAGAAAATTGAGGGATCAAAAGTGACCATCGAACCGTCCGCCCATCCGCAAATGGCATTAGCTTTCTGTTTGTTCGTTTACTCGCGAATGATGTTTCTGTTGCTGCCACTGACTGCTGGCAATAAACCAGAAAAGAGCTCAAAAGAATGTCACAATTGTCGCCAGCTGTACACTGCGAAAAAAGGCGTGTACATACAAGGGATAAAGTAAATATTTGCAGAGACAAACAGCAGAGGAAAGCAAGTTGAAGCAAAGTTTCGTACGGACTGTAGTTGCGGTCATAAAAATAATAAAAAACAGCAACAATAAATATGGTGAAACGAAGAAAGTGAAGGCAGAAAAGCGGCTACACCGAAGCTATTGATACACTGGAAAATCCATCCATCAACTCGTACTCCTCTATCCCAGGGAGACTCGTACTCTTTAGAGAGTGTAACACCCCTTTCTTCTTTTATGGGATCCGCTCTGCTTTGCTAGCATTTGCAGCATACCCTTCTTCAAGGGTATACAGATTCCCTTATAAATTCCCAAGCAATGGGGCCGGCCCCACCCCACCATAAAAAATTAAATCAGTTTGTGGAAAATACTTGCGTACATACTTTTACTGACTTTCAAGTAGCAGCTCTCTGGGTCCAGCTCCAGCAGCCAGAGGGACAGACAGAGTATATTTTCTGCTCCTGCCTGCTCACAGCTCCTCTCAGCATTACTTTTTGCAACCTACCCACTCCTATCCATCGCTAGACGACCCCCAAGAAGATGATTTCAATGAAACGCACGCGCGCAGCATTTTGTTTGAGTGATTTTGTCTTGCAGAACGCGTAATTGCAGCAAAAGTTGAAACTCAAGGAAAGAAAAACTGTGTGGGATTGCAAGATAGTTATCCTGGGGTGCAGCGCGTTCGTTCAGCGGTCATGCCTCCTCCTGTAGGAAGTGGCCCCCCCCCCAAAAAGGAGCGGTTCTGGCCACCAGAAGGGCGCACATAAATATCACAGAAACCTACTAAATTTGTGACACAATTCCTTGGCTTTTTGCTTCAAGTTTTAAGTTCGAGCTCAAAAGCGGGACCCGTAAATTATGGCAGTGTTGTGTTTGTTTCTAGCTTTAATTTGATCCCTGAATGTTGGCTACAAGTTGACAGGGCAGGAGACGTTCTACGGGGCAAGCAGAGCCCAAAAGAAGGGGGGACTTTAATGTGAAATTTGTATGGAAATTTTCTGCATATATTTGCTCGTATTGGTGATTTGGCATTTGTTTTTAGTTTAATTCAGAGCCCTTTTTAGCCATGACTCTGGCCCCTTTTCTCGAGCCAATTTCACTCCCTTTTCATGGCTACTTTCTCTTCCGTTTTCCATTTTTATTATTTATTTTTTAGTTTTTTGTTTTTTGTTGAATGTTGGAATGTGTTTGCCATCATTTTGAAAGTTGCACAAACTGTTTTGCCTTTTGCTGCGTGCCGCTGTAGCCAGAGAAAACTTTGCAGAAGGAAAGCGGAGAGAGCGAAGAGCGATGAGCGAGCGGCGTACTCGTGGCAGGCATCATAATTTGTCAGTGGATAAATAGTTTTTCCCCAGTAAGTGGTCGCCGCCAAAGTTATGCTTTTCCGATTATGTCTCGTGGTTTGTGTGTCGTGATCATTTTTCATGGCGATAACTTTAAATGCTGTTCCTCTGAGCAGAGATTCACACAAGTCCCAGTGAATTATCCACAAGGATCCTAAGAGATAGACACGACGGTGGACTTTTGCAGGCAATAAATTCAAATTTTGGTCGTGGCACAGTGCGGGGCGGTCGGGGAAACCAATTTAGTTGGGAGACCCAGGGACTTAATGTGTAATGTGTAAGCCGCAAACATAATAAATAAGCTTAAGTTTTGGTCAATTTGACAAAATTGTTTGAGCTTAGTGCCACGAAAGGTGCGGAGTGGGCGTGGAGAGGGAGGGGGTGGCTCTATATGGGGCAGATCCTATAAATCAGCTGCCATTTAATCTGCCAGCGTTAGCCATAAGCGAATTTATTACACACTTCTTCCTGCCAGACGGGGGTGAAGTAACGGGGGGTTGAGTAAGGTCCAAAGGCGGAAGCAATATATCGATGAGCCTTCGATGAGGTTTTTGTTTTTGTTTTGTTTTGTTTGGCTTTGCTTTGGGTCTCTTTAGTGTCGTGCAGTACCCACTGTTCAGTGTTCAGTCTCGGGTTACTGCTTTCCTCTAATCAAATTTAACATAAATGATTGAATAGAATTTTTAGCCAGAACAGAATATCAGCAAGAGTTGTCATTGATTGAGCAGTCCGCTGTCCGCAGTCCACTCTCCACTCCCTACTCCCCACTTATAATGCAGTTAACCGAAAAAAGAAAGGGACAAAGGGACTTTGCTTCTCTTTTGATTGATGAACTTAAAGGTTCGTTGTACGCTTGATAAGCAGCGAATAAAAAATCTCTGGGGGAAAAACTCTCCTGGCTCTGGCTGTGACTCTGGCTGGTAATGTATTTCGAAACCACTTGACAATAAATGCGAAATTGCCAGTGGAGTGGACTCCTTCGCGACTGCTCCATTGTGGAGCGGCAGGTCCGCTCTCTGGTGACCCTCTACTCCTGCTGCCTGCCCCTCCAGGAGAGAGAGAGAGAGTGAGTGCCTCTTGCTACTCTTGGAGTGCCCCTGTTACTGCTTTCCACTGCTACTGTTGCCCTCCCTGACCTTCCTACCCTGTTGCTGTCGCTGTCGTACATGGCGTGGGATTTAAGCGTCGTGTCAACGTTGCAAAGGTAATAAAAGTAGTGAAACTCTTTCTCTGAAATTAAATATTAAATGCATCTCCCACTCCACATCCCCAATCCCATCCCCTTCAGCTGAATGCTGATAGCTCTGTGGACATGGCAGCAGATTGCAAGGGACTTAGGGATTGCAACCTGCGATTCGCTGGCAAGATGGAGTGCAGTGCAAAGTGAAGGCTAACACAGGGATTTGTCGCGATAGAAATCTCCACAATTGCGAGATGGCGATGCGAGATGTGATGTGTGTGTGTGAGTGTGTGTGGAAAGGAGTGCACTGCAGGGCAGTGCAGGGCTCAAGTGCATACAGATGCAGCATATAAATCTCTTGTACAATTCAATTGTCTTGACGGTTTAAGGATATGCAATGACACACACTAGACAACAGTTTGTGGGGTTTAAAGGGAAACCCATAACTTCAGTCGACGTTTTTCTAAATAATTGTTTATATCGATGAATTTTAATATCTTATTTAAATTATTAAAACCTATTATCCATTTCTATATCTACAAAAAGGATTTTTTTTTTACACAATTTCACCAGGATTTCCAACCAACTCCTTGTACTCCATTTAAGCGTTTCAAAACCTCAAATCCACATCCCAAAAACGTTTTCAAATCTTAATTTGGACCATCCTCTAATCCAAAACGATAACGATCCATGTTATGACCAGATATTTAGCTGATTTCGGCCGCAACTGGAGGCAGAATGGGGCTTGGCTGAACTCAAGGAAAAATGCCATAAAATATGCTAATTTTTTTTAATAAAATCTCACATAAAAATACCTTAAATGCCTGGCTCTACGGCCTCTTTGGCGGCTTCTTGTTTGGACGACAAATTCGAAATCCTTGGCACGTCTCCTCGGACGGGCGTTACATTATTAACACGTATACGCGGCGGTGGCGGTGGCGTTTATACCGCGAAGTGGCAGTGGCATCAGGTCCTTTGCCTCTTCATTTCTGGAGTGGCTGCTGCTGCTGTTGCTTCTTCTTCTCTCCTGTTCTGTGGATGGCAGTGCTCGCCTCCTCTTTGGATTTTCTGTGGCTGGCGCTGCTTCTTCTGTTTGATTCTGTGGTAAGCAAAATGCTTTTCCTTTTTGTTTTCTGGTCATCATCTTCTCTCATTCTCAGGACCAACAAAACGATTCCAAATGCTGGCAATGGCTTTAATGTTGATGTATGAAGGCTTTTCAATGCGTTTTGCCGACTTCCAGGAACTTGTTAAAGTTTTAGTACGCCTCAAAATGTCATAAAATATAATGCCTAAGCGGGTGGATGGGATGGGATGGGATGCTGTGTGGCAGTGAGGGAAGACATTTGACCATGGTCATTTGTTTGTGGCAAAGAATGTGGCACGGGCATGGCATGTTAGAATGTGTGTGTGTGTGTGTGTGCATGTGAGATGCGAGACGAGACGAGACGGCTGCCTGGCTGCTTGTTAGCGACCGATGCTGATGATGGCTTTTTGTCTTTGGAGGCGCGCGCTCGCTCGCCCGTTTTTATGCCACATCATAAAAGTTGTGTGCCCTCGACTCGAAGCTTTGGCAACTCGAAGGCGTAACACATACATTTATGGGGGGAATGAGGCAATGTGCCTCGTACAGTCGCTCGTTAGTCGCGCTGCCGTTGGATTTTGAAAAATTGTTGCAGGAATAGGAATAAGAGGAGTCTCCCGTCTCCCGTCTCTCTCTCTCTCTCTCTTTTTCTGGCACTGAATCGAAGTTCTTCGTCAGTTTGTTGTCTGATTGATTAATACATCAATTTGTTATTGGGGCATTCATCTACCCCACTACCAACTCGCCCACTCCCCACTCTCTGGTTCTCTTTTTTGATGTCTGTTTCTATATCTTTGTGTCTGTGATGTCTTTTTCTTTCACTGCCGCTGTTCGGGCATCATCATCATCATCATCATCGTCATACACTTGACACAGTTTGCAGCTCATTTAATCACCACAATGCTCCACCGCATAAAAGCTAATTGTGCAAATTTCTTTTGCTTTTGGCTGAAGAGAAGAGGATGCAGGAGTACCCAGGGATCAGGATCCCTTTTCCTTCTTTCAGCAGTGGGTACAGCTCTGAGCCCTTTGCCCTTTCCTGTAGTTTTTCCAGCTCTTCCACTCGAATCCGCACAAAAACTTGTCCACACAAACATTTGACGACAAGCACGACGCAGACGACGCAGACGATGACGACGACGACGACAACATATGATGAAAGTTCTCCTTAATGACAGGCCACAATAAATACAGCAAAAGGAAAGCAAATTTTCTTTTATTCGTTGCAGAGACGAGAGGAATGTAGCAGGGGAGCGATGTAGGTGGTGTATTTTAGGGTCGACTACGTGTTTGCTGTGACGCTGATTGAAGTGATGATTGAACGCAATTAAATAGGCGCATCTAGGATTGGTATTATCTAATTTGTTGAGTGATTTGAATGTTTAAGTGTGGGAATTAGTATGGAAAATAAAGATTAATATACAGTGGCTTAAACTGAATGATTAAATGATGTAATTGGGTGAGAAATAATTGCCTCTCGAAGAAAATTGTGTGCTAGAACTAAAATTACTTTGATTTCTGTATGATTTATAGGGGAATTAGAAAAGTAATGAGAGAAATTAGAGCATTAAATGTGCACACTAAATGCGAATGGTGTCTCAGTGTTGCAACTGCATCATTTATTATTTATTTGAGCATTAAATAGAGAAATTAGGTGGAAAATTATTGAGTTTGAATGTTTAAATGGAGAAATTAGTTCTTAAAATTCCACACAAACAGAAGACACAGGAGACCCCCCATTCTTTAAGCAGTCATTGCACTTTTATCCATTTATTCCGTCCATTAAATGGTTACCCCCAGTCCCTTCTGTAAGCACTCCTCCCTACCCTATTGCGGTTGTCGATTTCGATCGATTCTTGTGTTAAAATTTAATTGGTTTTCGCCCTCTCTCTCTCTCCCTCTCTCTCTTAACCGCAAGCAAGTCTTGTTCTTCGTTTAGCAGGGAGTCAAAAGACTTTCTGAATTGATGATTGCCCCTCAAACTCTCGCTTCTCTCTTCCCTCTGCTCCCTTTCTTTTTTTTTTTTTTTTTCTTTTGCTGGAACGCACACACACACACACAAAGGCGAGGGTATCAATGGGTTGGTTTAGGCAATTGCCTGACAGACAACGTCATAAATTATGCAGTCGGTAGTGCCAAGCCCCCTGCCGCTCAAGGGGGTGACGTCTCTGTGACAGCATTCAATATGCATAGTTAAGCAAGAAGAAGTTGTGCTGCAATTTGTTTGATTGATTGACTGACAGAGTGATTGAGACGAGACAAGCGAAGTGGGTATGGATTGGGGAAAACGTTTTAGGAGAGTCAAGAGTGAAGTGGAGTCCGTGCTTCGGCTTTGGCTTCAAGTGCAGTTTTGCAATTGCTTTCCTTTCCATTCCTTTCCTTGCCCGAGTGAAGTTCAACTTTTGGCCCCCCCACCACACCATATGTGGCCTATGTGTGGCATGTGGCATGTGTGTGGACGACTGTTTTTGTGTGCTCTGCTCTGCTGTGCTGTGTTGCGCGTGTCCTGGCGCAATTAAAAGCCAATGAGGAATCACGCTTTTTAATTGTTTGCCCTCGCACGCCCCCGCACCCGCTCTTGCTCATTGATTGGGGCTTTAAATGTGGAGAGGCACTCCACCCCACTGCCGTTCTCCCCCCATCAAAGTTTAATCGCATGAAATCGAGCAAAAGCCAAAGGCTAATTTATCGACAGAGAGAAAGAGATGGAGTGAGAGCCCCAGGGCTGGGGGGCAAGCCACACTAAAATTGTATCAGTATTTTTCAATTTTGCTATCGATGAAACGGAGAATCAGTGTGGCTCATTAATAAGCAATTGATACTTTTATTTTTCTTATCTTTTAATTGTTGATGAAACGTAATTTATAGAGCAATTTAATAACGAATTAAGTAATGACATTAGTCAGAGAGTTCTATAGAGGGAATACTAGTAGGAGGGATTTAAGAAGGCTCAGCTCATGTGTACTTGGAGTGCATTTTGTTGATGATACGAAAACACAACTCTGGGATTATATTAAGTGGATTTGTTGACTAGATTTCGTTCTTTGCATCATCATTGTAGTAATTTTGAGGAAATATTCTTCAACTTTTAATTATATATAGAAAATTAGTTGACTTTTTATTTATTTAAATTTATTTACGTTTTTTGTATAGCAAAACTTAAAACCCTGACAGCATTTTGTGCTAGAAATTCAATGTAATCCTTTACTAAGCGTCACTTGTGCCTCGACAAATTCGTTTTTATCTTCAAAACAAAGTGGTAACAAAATTGCAATCCCCTGGGGCATTAATTACTAATCAATTGCCTTGTATAACTTCCATAAATTCCTTTCAATTCCACCCAAAAGTCGTGTAGCTCGTAACCCTGGGACTACTACTACTACTACTTAATCGTAGTTCCTTCTGCTTATGATTCGCAAGCAAGGTCTTTTCCATTTTCCATTTTCCTTTCATTTCAATTTCAACGTTTGTTATAATTTTATATTTCCTTCCGTTCCGCAGGCGCATCGTAAAAATCAAAAACGCAACACAACAACAGCACACAAAAATGCACGAAAAAAGAGAAAAAACGAATTTTAAGCATTGTTTCCTTTATGAGTGGCAGCCAGCGCCAGCCACAACATCAGATGGGGGCACACTGCCTATGCCCCATGCCCCATGGCCCGTTGCCACCCACCTCCTCGCTTAATGTTGTTTTTTCGTGTAAATTTATAATAACTTGCATAAATTAAGGCGTTTGCGCTTGCAATTCGAAGGGAAAATCAACTCTACAGAAATGTAGGGGAAGCAAAAACCCACCACAGCGGGGAAACTGAACGAAAGTTGTGTGGGTGTGTGGTGTGGTGTTGTGTGGTGTTGTGTGGTGTGTTGTGTGTTTCCCCGCCTCAACAGGCATCGGCAGTCGGGCTTCCCCTTTGTTGTTGGTTTGTGAATGTCATTCCGCGTTTGTCCTTTGCTGGGGATTGGTCTTGCTTTTGGTTTTTTTTTGTTCTTCTGCTTTTCCTATTTCCGTTTCGCATAAAATGCTAGCCAGTGGAAAAGGTTGCCCACAAAAATGGCCAATAATTTTCTATATGTACTCGTATGATTAGCTCAAAAACCTATGTGCCTCGGCCGCCGCCTGCCGCCTGTTGTCCATGGGGAAGGCCCAACAACATTTCTTTGCGGCACAAAACTAATGAGGGTCAGCACTTTTGACATCGGACATTTGGACATTCGGACATCGAGACACGCCCACAGACAGAGACACACAACACAGACGGAAGGAGGCGGAGGGAGAGAGAAGTGGAAGTCGACATGTCCTGCAGAGGAGCAGCCCTGTCACAGCCTGTGCCCGAATCCTGAATCCGATTTGACATTGAAGAATATTGGAATTTAAGTTTCCTTTCTTTTTTTTGTGCATATTTTTGGGGTAGCTTTAAATTTGCATTTAAATTTCCTGCTTTTTCTGGCTTCCGCTTTTTCTGTTTGCACTGCTGTTTTCTCCACCTCCACCTCCAGCTCCAGCTCCAGCTTCTTCTTCGCCTGCGTCCTCTCGGACTCTGCTTCCGCCTTAAATTATGCATCGAAAGAGCAGGCCCCGCACAAAAATATTGGAGGTTTTACTCTCGCAAGTGAAAGTAAAATGAGTGAAAAAGCAGCAGGACATGAATGGAGCAGGAGCAGGAACGGGAACAGGAACAGAGGAGAGTGCAGAGTGTGTTTGTGGGCGTGGCATATTTTGGAGAACGGGGGGAGGGGTCTCAATGTATGTTTTTTGTGCTCTTTTCTTTTTGGTTCCGTCCATCGCCATTCACATAAATTTGTTTTAATGCGCTTTTCTACTACCAAATATTTGGCAGCAGTTTTTGTCTCTCTCTCTCTCTCTCACTCTCTCTCTCACTCTCACTCTCTATCTTTTTTCTTTCTCTATCTGTGTCTCTTTTCGCCTTCTATTTGCGGCCCTCGAAAAACATAAATCGAGCCAAGAATTTTGATAATGACACGCAGGCCTCTGCGATTTCCTTTGCATAGGCTCTGCTTGTTTTTTGTTTGCCTTTTCCGTTGCTGTTTTTGTGGCCTTTCGGGCCCGAAATTGTTTAATTAATTAGGGGGCAACATTTTAATTAGGCTTAAGTGCTCGCTCGCCCCCCCCATTAGCTGTACTTGGCCCCTGTTGCCCTGATGTCCTTAACTTGAATCGGAATCAGAATCAGAATCAGTACAGGATGATGGGCCCACTCCTGTCACAGCTACTTCGTTTGATATTGGAACTTCTCCTGATTCTGTTTGTATAACTGTTGTAATGAAGTCCAAAGAAAGTCCAATAGTTAAATGAGCAAATGCTCAGTACGCGGAGTACTGGCAGTACTCTAATCTCTCCAGAAATTCTCCTTAAAGTTTTGAGAGTCACAGATTTGTAGCTGCTCCTTGGCAGATTTCATGTGTGCCCCATCGAGTTGTTTTTTCCAGGCTAATGATCCACAAAGAAATACTTCACTTGCATTTACTTGGAGACTATACAAATTTCTCCTCTTCTCTGTGAGTTTCTGCCATTTATTTGTAGCTAAAAGAAATGCTCAAGTTTCAGCCAAAAGCTAGCTCTTCGATCATCTTTAAAGAGCTTCAATCAGCATGGAAACATAAGCCAGAAACCCACTGACCCACTGACTGATGCAGAGACTTCTCTTCCTCTCTGTCTCTTTTTCACTCTATGTGGCATGCAAACAAAGGCGTGGACTTGCGGGAGTCAAGACAATGCTCCACAAGCATTTGTACTCGTAATTGTGAGTGTGGTGTGTGTGTGTGTGTGTGTGTGTGTGTGTGTTTAGCGGTGTATTCTATATGTGTATTGGAGGAGGACTGTGCATCTTCTTGGCCAAACAAGCAGCCAAACAATGTAGACAATTGCTTTTAGAGCGTTGACTGATGACAATCGCAATCACTCTGCCACCGCCTCTGCCGCCCACTCAACCTAGATTTCCACGAGCCAGCGGAAAAGCAAACACACACACACACACATAGACTCCAACACAGATACGTGGATGGCCAAGAGTTTTTGGCAGGCGATTCAATGCGGGATTCCCATCTGCCCCATCTGCCCCATCACTGGATGATGCACTCTCACTCTCTCTCTCACGTATCCTCTATGCTTCCAGCAGTCAGGTAGCATTTGCTCTGGTTCTCAATTTGTAGTTTTCGGCATGGATTACACACACACATCCGTCTATACCTGAGTGGCCCCGCCGTGCATCGTGTGGCGCGCTTGTCGGCTTATAATTCAATTGGGAAGCACAGCAGATGCTGCTGCTGCTGCTGCTGTGCTCTCTCTCTCTGTGTGTGTGGCTATGGATACTGTTGCGGGTTGTGCCCCAAATTGACTGGCAAACTATACATCGCCATCCTCCGCCATGTGCCTTGTTGCAGATTGCATTAGCCACTGCGAGTACGATAGAGAGAAATGGATACGATCCCCCCCTCTCGTATCCGGCTGCCTTTCGCCCTTTGCTTTGATTGTGTTATTTATACAAAGATTTGACATGCATCTGTCGCTTTTACTCGGCATGCAACGCTTTTACGGATACACAACGCTTTGAAGGTAGATTTCCTTCTATTTTTGCGATGATTTTGCATTGCAGGAAAGTTATTTTGTTCGCTTTTTATCTACAGGAGGATATTTTACAAAATACACAAGAGAGGAGGGAGCAAAGATGCTCACTCTCTTTATTGAATGCAGACAGAGAGGTCTTTCTATCCTACAGATGCGAGTAGTTGCCTTGAGGCATCGTTGTTGCCATATTACAGATACTGACTTTGAGAGCGAATACCCTTACTATTATTACAGATATCAGCTTTGTCTTTGGCAGATACTCTCAGCTGTTGCTCCGTTAAGGAAGACCCTTTCCATAAATTGGATCAATTTATATCAAAATGCTCGTAGCTGATATGTACTCCAGCCCATTGTACGCCAATTGGCCTTTCCCTGTCGCGTTCAAGGGTATTCCAACTTCGAGAGCTTGCCCTTCCACCCTGCGTCATACAATAGTTGTCTCTCACTCTGCTCTGTTTGACACTCAATGCATGAGACGACAGGAATGAGTTCAAGTTTCGCTGTCAATCGCAAGGATTTAATGCTTCTTTGCTTGCTTTCCTTTTTCCACCGATTCGCTCTTTTATTTTCCAGCTCCGAGTGCTGCTCTGTCCGCTGCTCTGCTCCTTCTCCTGCTGCTGCTCTGTTTACTGCTTGCTCCTGCTGCTGCTGCTGCTTACTTCTCTGCAGTATGTTATGGGTTGTGTTTTTTTATTGAGAAACAGCTGCCATCATAATTCAATATTTTACACTTGAATTCACACGAAACAGAACTTGACAGCAAAGCGACAGCATAGCGACAACAGCAAAGCGGAGACTCCGGCAGGACACGGTGAATGAAAATGTTTACACGCTGCTGAGCTGCTGAGAAGCATAGAGAACAACTTTCAGGGAAGAAGCTACAGGATGTGGGGCGCCAGCACGTCTACTGGTGTGTCCCTGGGAGCTGACCATAAGGAGAGCACTGTGGCAGGCAGCAGCTGTGGCAGGCAGCAGGACAAGTGGCCAACAAGAACAGCAGAGGGAAGCAACAGGCAGGCGTCCAAGGTAACGGGGCAGGCATGGCCCACTTTACCACTTGGCCAACAGCCAAAGGTCCTACCTGGGCCTCCACTTCATTTTACTGCTGCTGCTGCTACTACCCTTCCTCTGCTGCCTGCCCTTCTCTTGTGTGTCCTTCCCTTCTCCTGTGTGCTCCCCCCCGCTCTTGTGAATGTTGTGGAATAATTAGCATATTGTAGTTAATTATTGCCACTGACAGGCAGTCAAGTTGCCCCCAAAATCATGAGGTTTCCATGGCCAATAATGCAGCCACCAGGGCCACGTCTCATTTAACATAATGAAGGTCTCGCCTCCCCCCCCCACCCCTCTTGAGGTGGTAAAGGGAGAGGTGATGAAAATTCAAATTCAATCAAATGTTTTCCACACACAGCTCAAATGCATGTTAAATGGTTTACCACAAAAGCCAGAAATCAGATGCCAGCAAAAGGAGCTGCAAAGGAGGATTTTGGGGCAGGAACAGCAGGAGCTATAGGAGGAAAAGCTGGAGCTGTAAGGAAGATTCATAGAACGAAAGGCAGCAGCTGGAGAAGGAGCTATAGAAAATCAGGAGCTGAAAGGAAGATTTGAACAAGGAAAAGCTGC
The DNA here is from genome assembly GCA_018150885.1 of Drosophila tristis. Classification (NCBI taxonomy): domain Eukaryota; kingdom Metazoa; phylum Arthropoda; class Insecta; order Diptera; family Drosophilidae; genus Drosophila; species Drosophila tristis. The sequence goes on from JAECWT010000001.1 coordinate 1,066,034, forward strand.
TAAAGCGGCAGCTGCAGATGGAGTTAAGGCAGTGAAAGGAGCACAAACCACAGCCAGTGGGTTTCGGGCACATCTAAATCCATGTTTTTGAGATCCACAACGCAACAGAGGCTTTGGCTGGCCACTTGTCTGCCTTTGAATGGAGATGGATTAGTATTTTCGATTTGGTTATAGCTTGGGGAATACTTTTCGCTTTTTCGACAGGTCAAAGAGATAGCAAAACACGCATACACACACACATACACAATATAAGAGAAAAGTCTGGCAAAAACAGGTGCGAATTCCCATCAATTTTAAAGGTGCGTTACACCAGCAAAATTCTGCCTTAAATCCTGTGGTTAATTTTAAACACTCGGAAACTTTATGGCTGCTGTCTGCCTGTCTCTCTGCCCATCTGCCTGCCTGTCTGGCTGTCTGACTGTAATTTGTGCTTTCGTCTGGCATTACGGTTGGAGCCATGTTGTGGTTGGAGGCGAGGCCCATCACTTAGCTCAGAGTATTACGCATACGCCGCGTATCGTTTAAACTTTCGAAAGAATTTCTGTGCAACGTTTAAAAATCATTTTAAAGTCGCATTACACACAGAAAACATCGACTAAAATGGGTTCAAGTTGAAGAAAAACAAAAAAAGAAAATTGCCTTTTTGCGTTTGATGCTGCAGATGCCCTGTAAATACATTTTTACTTATGGAATTTTGCTTAAATTTGGGTATTTTTGTAGGAAAATACATAAAACAATAATATAATATTTCTTCAGAAACAAAAGTGTTTTTTGCTATCTGCTAACAAAGATTGTGTGCCTTGTCTCTACTGGCTACAATCATCATATCCTCTGAGGAAAGGGTATGCTCTACAACCTGAAAATTGTATGGAACACAGAGGGGCATGCGTTCCCTCCTCCACTTATCAGTGGAAGCCGCAGAAAGCAGCGAAAGTTTTCCCCGACTCGATAAGAGTTTTTTAATTTGTCTAAAAAGGTGTGCGGTGTGGGGCGTGGGGCGTGAGGGGTGGGAGTACGAGGAGTAGGAAAGTGGGCAAAGGGCATAGGAGACTGTATGAAGCATAAAGAGTGTTGAGAAGAGGAGTCGTCGTCCTCGTCCTCGTCGTCCTGTGTCGTCCTGTGTCGTGTGTGGAGGGGCGTGACTCTTGTTCGAGAGGCGTCAAACTTTTTAGGCATCGTCCTCGTCGCCGTCGTATTTCCCGTAATTTATGCACAATGAAAGCATTTTGGATTAAGGACATACACAGACACACACACACACCCCAAAGGGGCGTGGCGGACAGGTGTGACAGCGAGCAGCCAGCAGGCAGTAGCCAGAAACCGGAAAATTAGCGGAAAGCGTCAAAAGCGTTCCCCAAACGGTAATGTCGCGCTGCGGTATGCCACCAAACTAACCTTTGGATCCTTTGGTGGCTGCTCTATTCTATCCTTCAGCCTTCAGCCCTCAGGCTTTGACTTTTCTTCTTTTTTTTTCGTTTGTTTGTCATGTGTTGCAAGAATCGAGGCAAAACAACAACATTTACGAGTACTAACTGGTGTGCAAATGAGAGGCGCAGTTTATGGCTTATTGTTGCTGTTGCTGTTGCTGCTGCTGCTCACAAATAAGCCGCAGGGCCGTCGTGTTTTTTGTGTCTTTCGTGCTGTAGTTTGTCTATCTGTCGCTCTCTCTCTCTGGCTATGTGGCTATTGGCCTGGTGGTCCACACAGTTCGTAATTACCTGGACTTTTGGCTATAATACCGAACACGTTGTTTGGCTGCTGTTGCTGTTGCCTCGAGGCCCCAAACGACACGAACGTTGCTCCATTTGGGGCATGATAACTTTGTTCTTAAACTTGTGAAAAGTGAAATAACTAAAGGGGGCAAACGATGGGTATGGCGTAATGGGGATATTTTGCTGTATAGCTATTGCCTCTCAAAGGTATTTTCTGTGTTGGGTAAACACTTTGATTAAGTTGAAAGTTTTGTTAGAGTTTCTTAAAATGCAATTTTCTGTTGGAAAATGTTTGGTAAAAAGGTGGTAGATGATTTTGGCATGGCTTATGAATTGATTAGGGATTGAATTTGGCTCAAAGATTGGTTTAAGTTTGGACTTTGCAGCGAATTTTTGTTTAATTTGCCTTCAGCTTAAGTTCTATTTAGTTTTTAGTATTAGGTTGGAACCATGGATGCATGCAGCAACACAAAGCGAGCGATGGGAGTTGCCGCACTTTTTGTGGGTTTCCTGGCTTTTTTTTTAGTTTGTTTTGTGCTTATTTTAGGCACCTTTGGCAAACCCTTAAGCTTGCTCCTTTTCTGACTTTTTCCAACCCCAGAGTATTCAAAATTCCTTGTGGATTTTATTTTAAGTTTACTTAAAAAATTCGGTTTTTTAGAGGTTTTATTTTGCAGTCATTTCCCCACGTTCAAACGTTTAATTTGAATTTGTTTTTGTTTTGGGATTTTTCTTTGGTTTGTTTTTCTTTGCTGTGGATTTTTGTCATGCATATCGAAACGCGTTTCCACAGGCCCCGCTCAGTAGCAGGAGACGTAGCGACCCTTAAGTAGCCCTTGTCTTTGTTTTTTCTTTGTTGTTTTGTCATGTTTTTTGTTTGTTATTTTTTTGGTTTATTTTCTGGTTTTTGTGCCTGTGGCTTTGAGTGGAGCTTAAAATTGGATTTACGTTTTGGGAATGTCTCGCTCTCTGTCGGTACCTCTCTTTATAATCTCTTTTCCCCCTCTCTGTCCTTAACCTCAACTTCTCTTTTTCTCTTTTACCTTCCACACACACACACCACTCACACACACACACACACCACACTTATAAAAATGTCACTTTAATAACTTTTCCTTTTGGTTTTTCTTGTTTTAACTTTTTTTTTTTTGTTGTTTGGTTTGTGTTTTTGTTGTTTTAAGGCACGTTTTAATTGCACCAGCTGCTGGCAATTTTCTCTATCTATCTCTTTCTCTGGGCGTGCTGCTCCTCTCTTCTGTCTGCCTCAATGGAATGGCATCTCGTTGTTGTTGCTGTTTCAGTATTTTTAGACGTGCCACAAATCCCCAAAAGTCCACAACAAGACTGAAACAAGGCTGTAGCTGCATTACCAAGTGGCTGCACCAAGTGATACCCTGTTTATGCTAAATAAATGCTAAAGATTTGTTCGATTTTACTTGATTTACCAAGCCACATTTATTCACGCTGAGTCTTTCTTGGGATATTATTTTCATTATTCTTAGACTTCATTAGGCTGCCATTTTGTTGCTTTATAAAATACTATGACTACGAATCAGTGTTCCCAAACGAATACCAAGTTTAAGCCGCTCTTGAAAGTCCCTTCCGACTTTCTGTAAGCGCCTGCCTGTAACATATCCTGCCAGCAAGACAACATACCCTTACCCCGCTGGAATCAAAAAAAAAAGAAACGAAACATTTCGTTTTTATGACTGCGAAACATGAAAGAGGAACAATGAAAGAAACGGAACAATGTGTGAGATTTCGCACGTCGTTATAAATAGCAATAAAATAAAGTAGAATTAGTATAAGGGGGGGTGGCACCCCAAAGGGGGGCACACACACGCATAATAGACAATGGAAAACAATTTTCAAATTGAGGGCAAAACTCCAGTTGTAATTTATAATTTGATTTTGAGATAAATGCGGGCCAACAGGGCGGTCGGGCATGGTACTCTTTCTCCTTCTCTGTCCCTGTCTCTTCCGCCATTGTCGCTGGAGGAAATATAATAATTTTACAGTCAAACAGGAAGGTCAAAGTTGCGCCTCTCTTTCCCTGCTACTGCTGCCGCTGTTTGGGGGCATTAAATTAGCAGTTTTGGGTGTTTGTTCCCTCTGCTGGCCCCGAAACTTTCCATTTCCGTAAGCCGCTTAGAAGTAGAACTGCAGCAGCAGTAGAAGCAGCAGAGAATGTAACGAAAGTTTACTCCCTAAGTCCACCGCAAAGTTATGGCCACACAAAAGTTAATTCTGAATGGTTTTGCGCCTGTCCAATGTCGTTTGTCGCATGCAGGCTATGCAGGCACATTTGATACCCTCGAAGAGCGTTGGGGTTTATTAGAAAATAAACAACGAACGTATTGTATACACTTAAGCTTCAGCTTCATCTTTCGTTGACATACCAAAAGCTAATTTAGAATTAAGAAATCGATCGCAGCATTATGGGTGGAAAAACTATAATTTTCTTAAGGATATTGTTACCAAACGTCAGGAATTTCATGGCACTTCATTTGTGTTTTAATGAAGAAAAATTATGAAAGGTTGAGACAAAAAAGATACATCTGAAAATCACGTCTTCCAATTTTCACCCGCAATAATAGCCGTAAAATGATATCATTCGATGCTTAAGGCTTAATGCATATTAAAAGTACGAGAATGCAGAAAACACGACAGACTCATGTTGATTGAATTAAAGCAAAGACTGGGAAAGTACCCGGCCACAAGATATACCCACAGCTCATCTGCCATCTCCCCTCCGTTGCGGAAAACGTCTTCCAATTACCCGCAAAATGTAGTAGCAACATCCTGCCCATGCGGCTCGCCCGCCCGCACGCGCTATAAAAATTCACGTAATTATTTGCACAAAATGCTTAATTGTTTGCATTTTACAGGGAATTTCCCCCTACTCAGCTTCCCCGGCGATCCAACAGGCAAATATTGACGCGCTTATTGGGGCTGGCGTTGGCTCCTGCTCTCAATGGTGATTCTCTGTGTGTGTGTGTGCGTGTGTTGTGTGTGTGTGCTTTCCTTTGGGCGGAAAAATTATCGCACAGCGTGTGAAAAATATGGCAAGCTGCTTGTTGTGGTTGTTGCTGTTGTTTGGCATTTCAATTAAATAAATAGGCTTATTTCTCGCTTTTTTGGTTTTTTTTTTTTTTTTGTATTTTTTTTTGATGGAGTCCACGCTCCATTCGCTGACGAGAAAATTTAAATAACGAAAGAAAAAAATTGAGCGCATGAAAATGTGGAAAACTCTGTGTGTGTGTGTGTGTGTGTGTGTGTGTGTGTGTGTGTGTGTGTGTGCGTGTGTGTGTGAGTGCCGCCTGAGCATTGAACCAGTTTTCAAAGGGTCTCCTCAGGGCCAGACAGCGACGGAGCTGGAATGCCGTGGAGCGAAGGAGGGTGGGCGAGAGCGAGCGGGGCGGGGTCGCGGGGCTGCAGCTTTTAGCCAAGTCTCTTCTCTGGTTGTACCTACATAAAAAAAAGTCAACAGACAAACAAACAAACAAACAACATGTAAATTATGAAAAATGTAGTACTAACAAAAGCAGCAGCAGAGCCACAGAAGAGCGTACGCCCACACAGTGGTGTGCATTTGAATAGCAGACACTTCCTTGGAGGCCACAGAGGAGATGAGCACACTTTTGGGGGAGCCACAGAGCAGTTGGGAATAGACTTGTGAACAGACTTTGGCAGCCACGCAGTAGATGTGAACACCATTCCGACAGCATTGCCTTCGGCAGCCACAGACAGAAGATGGTAACACTCTCGAGCACATTCTCAGGGTTTGCCAAAAGTGGAAAACTATTTCCAAGCCCATCCCCATTCCAAGCCCGAATAATAGTTAAAAATTCTTAAAATCGTGTCTCAACTTTAGCCCCCCCAAACTTTAATGATTATTGTTCAGCCAGCGTCCATCCCGTTCATTTAACAATTGTATTTTCATGTCATCCGACAATGGTTCAGGATTGCCCTCATAGCGACTGTATTCGATAAGTACTCCTCCCGTCTGCTTTGGTGGCGTCAGATTGAAGTACGGCTTCAAGGTGGCGAATAGTTCCGGCTTCCAAGCATAGAGTTGAGCTCCGGGCTGATGATTGGCATCTGCAGCGGGAACATCATCCATAATCTCGTGACGAACCTCACTTATAAGCCGATAGCGACGATCATTATAGCGAATATCCACAAGCTGACGAGACACATCCCCGTGGCGATTCCTTACATAGGCATGATCCTCGTACATATGGCTCATGATGAAAAAAGTTCCAAAGTTTTTGTGAAAAAAGTTTGGAGAAAAAATAATTTCGATAGAATATTTCGGGACGACTGAAGGGAAACTACGTTGTAGGTTTGTTTTAATGATTGAATTTTGAAAAGATTTTAACGAAAAGCTTTGCAGGCTGAGGTGCAGAAAAAATGTTTGTCTACATTCGTGTGGCGCTGACTGTACTACCCCCCACCTTCACCGCATAGGTGTATGTACTTTTTGAATTACAGAGTCTCTCGTTAGCCACAGACTGAGTCACGGTTTCGGTGCGTTCTGCCCCCTGATTCTGTGCAGCATTTTCTGCTGATGTTTTTTTGTACAACACTTTTCTCTCTCCCTCTCTCTCCTTGCTTTGCTGCTGATGCTGCTGGGCGACGATGTAGGCCGGCAATACACCAACCACATGGACTGTGCTCTATGGGCACTGCAGACTCCCTGAATCGGAGCCCTGCCTCTGCACGTACATCCTTTCTGTGGCTCTGTTGTTAGCCCCAAATAAAGATGAGGGCTGGGGAAATATCCTCTGATTGTCCGTGCAGTAAAATTGCTGACAAAACTAACGGAGTTACAGTGCAGAGCTACACTTATTTGATCGGATGGCACGGTATGAATTATGTTTATTATTTATATATGTGGTATTCATTTTTCTTAGTGTTTGTGGTAGTATTTTGTGTTATTTTTTATTAATTAATATTAATTAATAATATTAATTTAATATTAATATTAATTTTTTTTTGTGTTTGTGGTAGTATTTATTTTTCCTAATAGGTCTGTGTTATTTTTCCCAATATGGTTTAATTTTTGTGTTTTCCCTGTGGGTTTTCCTGCGGCGCACAATCCAATCTCATGACTTCAGCATACCCTAAGCGAATGCTCTATACGGTTGGAAGCTGCTCACCTGTTTTGCTTATTTTACGGCACTGCAATGCACTTTTTGTTGCTGTTGTTGTTTTTGCAGCCTGTCGCTTGAATCAAATCTTGTTGTTGTTGCTGCTGCGACTGTTTGATGTTGGATGTTGGAATGATTGAATGACTGACTGTTGATGCTATTGTTGTCTTAGCCCAGCTGTGATGCTGCCACATTGTGCATTTAAAGTCGGGCGCAGGCTCATCCCAATCTGCTGTACATCAGCCAAAGCTCATCCATTCCCCATAGGCAATGCCTGCCTTGTACACGCACTCGCAGTCGCACTGATAGTTTCCTGTGGCACGTTTCAGGCTCATTTGCGCTCAACTTTTAAGTTGGGAAGCAAACTGTGAATTTTCATTCGGCAGAAGCATGTCAGATATGTGTGTGAATCTTGATGAACATGGGGCTTGGCACAGCTGCTGCGGCATGGAAAAGATTACTAAATACTTACGCGGAATGTGGCACACTCTTCAGGCTTCTGACTTGAAACTTTGGAAGTGTTTGAATGCGAATCAAGGGATAAATAAATCAAGGATTAGTTGTCGTCGACAAATTGAGTGCCAAAATATTATTTTCGAATAATTCTATGGTGTCTATCCAGTCCAGGGACCTCCCTTGGGGGGGCTAGGATATACTTCAGTTTGTTTTCGTAACTCATTACAAAGTGTGGCCGCCAGGCGATTGAATAGATTTGTTGAGTATTCCACAACAGGAACTTAAACTTCAACTTCAATTGCAACTTTGACAGCGGTTTACGCTTAATTAAATGGTTAAAAGGCAAACGAAGTCAATCCCATCCCAAACTGCAATGGGAATGGGGAAAGGTGGCATCCCACGCAGTGGATTCTCATTGTTGCAGCCCTCAGAGCTAATCAGTCGACGGAAAGATACTTGGCCAAGATTCAAACAAAAGGCCAAAACAGCAGAAGGCCAGCCAGAAGGTTGGTCCAGAGGAGGATTGGAAGGGGTCTGTTGCCCTAATTAGCGCCGCAAACAAAAGGAAACTTTCTTCTGCTGCTGCTGCTGCTGTTGCTGTCCGGGGGAGGGCTGGTCGGGGTGGGTCAAAAAAGTGCCAATACAATGTGTAAATATAAATGAGAAGCACGAGCAAGAGCAAGAGCAAGAGTCCTCTCCCTCTCTCTCTTAATTATAAACGCTTCATTGGAGCGAGTGGAATGCGCCCGCCGGAAGGATGCTTCACAAGTCTGCGATTTCCGGGAAGGTAAATGACAGACGGCTCAAGTTATTAATATATTTCCGCCTTTGCAGTCAAACCCTCAATCATGGGGCATCAAAAGTGATGACCTCCGAAAAACATCGCTTAATGCTGGCCAAATAAATCGCCAATATATTGATATTGATTAACGACAAAAATTCCACGTTTTTCGCTTCCATTTTGTGCCTATTTTTTATGCATAATTTGTTCTCCATTTTTCATTGTCTCCATTTAATAGGCAGCAATTAAAATGGTTAAAAGTGGGGAAACTGGAGGGAAATGTTTTGTATTTGTTGTGAAAAGATTTTGCCAAATAAGCAAAGGATTTTCCAAAGAAAGTGAAACATTAATAATGTAATACTATTTGTTAGGCTTAGTAGGCAGATCTTTTTGTATTCATTATTTTTCGATTCACAAATACAGATTTATAGAAAATTCAAATTGTGTTAAATAAAAGTTTTAGATAACATTTTTGGTTATCAAAATGGACGGCGGCGATGTCTTTGACAATGATGAGGAGCAGCAGCAGCGCATTGAGGAGGCCCAATTGAATTCGTTTGCGGATACGGATCGTATCGGAAATGCTCTCTTCACAGTGCATGCGGAGTTGTTTAGCACCCTGATGCCCTACTTTCAACTGTCGCATCCACCAGCAAAGAATCTCGTGGAATTGTTTGATCGCACCAATATTTCCGATCATGAGAAACTAGAGTTGATGCTGACCAATGCAAATGACTATGATTTTGATGATATTGCATTGATATTAAATTAAACAATTAAAGTTTAGCCCAAAATTTGTTGAGTAATGGAAACACGATTGTTTTAGTGCCTTAGCTTCTGGGGGATGGAACTATTTTGACTTGTATATTTTTGAAGCTCACATACGCAGCTTTAACAGCTAAGCCACACTGGGAAAGAAAGAGGCTTTAATTTTTCGGAGTTCCTGATTTGCAAAGATCTTCCATTCAATTCTCCTCTTTATGCTCTGCATTTGCCCTCGTTCCTTTGATTTGGATATCTTTTTGGCTCCCTTAAAATGAAATTTCCCATAATCATAAATAGTTTCACAAGTTTAGATAACTTTCCGGGCACAAAACCTTTTTGTGCTTTCCAGCCACAATAATTCAATTATGAGGCGACCGCACACATTTGTGTCCGTGTGCTGCCTCCGCAGCCTTACGACAAATTGAACAAGTTGCGAAGGTCCTTCCGGTCTGGGTGGCAGCCAAGATTACCCCCAAGCTTTTAAGAGTTGAACTCACTTTGTGGGTACACCCCACACTCACACCCACCCCACACTCTGCCACGGCTAGTGCCACTGTTAGTGCCACAGCCAGTGGTCATTGGAGTGTGGCATATCCTTCAGTAATTGTAGTGCGAGAAAGTTTTTAGTGTTTCAGGCCTACAATTTAACTAAAAGGCAATGGCCATAACAGTTTAAAAGGTGTTGGAAACGCAAAGGAAGGAGGCACAGAGGCGAGGCGGCAGCAAGCAATCATATGGATAGCCTTGGCCTCTGCATGGCATGAATGAGGATGGGTGTACGAGTGTGTGTGTGTGTGTGTGTGTGTGTGTGTGTGTGTGAGGCATATAAAACTTACTTACTGGCAACAGCAGCCATCAACAAATCCAATTGGAATCGCTTGTGCCTTCTGAAATCCATTTAATAACCAACATAAATACTGTTCCAAGACGCCTTTTACGACTTGAGTGCCGCACCGCACCGCACCGCACAGCGCCGCGGGTAACTACAACTACTGAAAGACTGAAAGATACAGATACATATACGTGTGTGTGTGTGCGTATATATATCTGGGTGATAGCACTATGCAAATGTGTGATTCCCGCAGCGACACTTTATGGCTGAGAGTGAAATATATTTTAGTTACATATACATATTTAGCATGTATATCTTTTGCACAGATTAATCCACGAATCCACGTTATCCACTCTCGATTTGTCCTTGTCCTGGATAATGTGTGTTTGAATTTCAATATGCCTTGGCCTCCTCCCACTCCCCCACCCATAGTAATCGATTGAATCGGTGTATTTTGTCGGTGTTTCCTCAAGTTAAGTGGATTTGTGCCTCCTGTAACCTAATAAAATAAACATAAATAAACATACGTATATCCCATTTTGAGCTCTAGATATTTAATGAAAGTTATTTGTATGATTTGATGATGATTACACTCGTGCTCTCGATTATAAATGTCCTTTCAAAATGAATGTGTGATTAAATATGATTATTCATTTGGCGCTAAATTAGAATTGAGTCTCTATTAAAGGAGGTTGGGGAGCATAGGACAAGTCATAAATACAGGGCTACTTTCTTAGAATATGTTGCCAATCATTCTCTAGATAATTCAGTGTTCTTCCTAACGGCAGGATGGAATTTTATTCATCTCTAAGGAGTAAAGTCCTCTACCTCTGTACAGAATGCAGGTCTTATATATTTAATTTAGAAAACAACTTCCCAGCGCCCTTTCTCTGCACTCTATCTGCGCCGCTCTCTCCCAGTGCTGCTTAGCTGCAACGACTCAACATTTTCGGAAAATCTAGCAAACACCTAGTCCTCCTTTTCCCATTATTCCTGCCAACAAATTGACTCCAATTGAATGCTTCTTCTTGTATTATGTGTAATTGCGTTTTATTGCCATAAATAAAACTTTGCCATTTAAAATGTTGGCCACATAATCGACACACTGCCACTGGCACACTGCCTCTGGCACACTGCCTCTGCCACACTGCCTCTTTCATGCCACATCTTTCCATCGCCATCTCAATTAGGACACAAACAGTTGCAAGTGCAGTTGAAATATTTAAGCAATTTCCACCAAGATTTCTTAATTAAAAAGTTGCTCCATCTCGGGCTCTCGTCTCGGCGCTGCTGCTGCTGCTACTGCTGCTCCTTCGCCTTTCTCCTTCGTGGCGTTTTTGTTGAGGTGTCAGCAGCAACAATGAAAATATTTTCTACTTACCAGCTTGCGAGAGAGAGAGAGCGAGAGGGAGAGTAAAGTGTTTTGGTATTTTCTGTGCCACTTGTGCGAGTATTTTGTATCTCCTCCCTCCTTCGTCTTTTGGCAATTTGTGCTTTTGCACATTTTTCTTCATTTACTTTGCAGCCAAAAATCTACGAAATTTCATTTGCAGTTATGTGCCAAACAACACGTTTTCTGGCCCCTCCCCCCCTGCCCATTCGGCACCATGTCTCCTTGCAGTCAGTCACTGGCCTAAAATATTTACACAGCGCTTCACATTGGACGCATAGTCAAACAATTTTCGGACCAAGTCTGGCCGTTGTATGGCTTGGACTTTGGCCGGGACTTGGCTTGGCTACAAAAAACGAATGATGTAGAACCAGTATTGTTGCCACGGAGTCAAGGCCTTGCCCCAAGCATTCTGCCATGCTCCATTCTCGGTTTTTTTTTTAATGCCATTTTAGAGACTTCAATTTTTGGTTTGTTGCCTAATGCCGAATGCTGTTGTCCCACGGAATGTCCTGCTGCTGCTTGCTGCACGCTTCACTTATTTTTCTACAATAAACGAATTTTGCATTTGAATATTTCTAGAGGCAAGAGTGCACAACTTTTGTCGAAATTCCAGCATGCGTTACGAATATACTCTACAATTGTGTGGGCGAAATAGGCCGAGCAGAGGATCCTCTTACTAGTTGGTAATTTTGCCGCAATTAACTTTTATTCTATTTGCATTATAGTTTCCATCAATTGATCCACTGGAAAATAAACGGAAGCCTTAGCTGGGTATTAGTTTAATTCATCTTTTATTTGGCTCGTTTAAGTTCAATCCTTACACGAGATATATCGATATCTCTGGTGTAGGGAATTCAATATTCAATTTAAATCATTTTTTTGTACCCTTTAGCCCTTTCCATTCAGATGAGAGTCTCAAGGTATACCTTTCTTTCTCTTTGTCTCTGCCTCTTTTCATCTGTGTCTGCCTCCCGTTGGCCCTCTGCCTCCGTTCTACCTCAGCGTTTGCTTTCTCTGTCTCAGTTTGCATCGTTTTGGGGCACAGGTCAATGCGTTCTGTAAAACTCACTTGTTATTACCCATAAAATGTGTGCTTGGCCTTGGGATAAGAGCGGAAGAGACATCAATGTGGTGACACAGAAAGGAGAGAGAGAGGAGAGAGAGGGAGAAGAATGAGTAGGAAACAAGAGAAATGAAGTGGGAGGCAGGATAAGCATCAAATACTTGTACCTTTATTGTACAATAATTGCATTTTAAATGCCATTTTCAATCCCCAAAACAGAAGCATTTGTGTGCGTGTGTGTGCGTGTGTGCACCCACAATATGCTGCCATGCCCACACGAGCCGCACGTTTGCCACAGAATATGGTAAATTAATTCAATATTAAGCATTCAAATATTGTCACCACATCATCAAATGCTGCGGCGGCCTCCAAATGTCAATAGCCATAGCCGTAGACGCCGCCGTCCTCTCTCTCTCTCTCTCTCTCTCTCTCTGCGTGCTTGTGCCTCTGTTTGCATCTGTGGGATGTCTGTGCATGACTTGTGGTTCTCCTCGTATTGACCAAAGCCTTTCGATTAGACTATGGCAAATTGAACAGAGAGAAGCACACCAAACCCCGCTCTCCTCTCAATGCAACCGCCTACGAATACGAATACGAATACGAGTATATATATTTCACACGCGATTCAAAATGAATTTTCAATCAATGCTCTTCCACTCCGGGCGGCTGCAGCTAACGCGCTTTTATTACATTCTACTGCCTCCAGACTGTGCCAGCTTCCCCTCAGCCACGCATTTCGGTCGCATATTAGAGAGAATGAAAGGGCTGGGGCTGGGCTGGGGCTGTGCTCTTCACGCCCTCCATTTTTATTAATTTCCAGTTTTTCCGCTCTCCTGCCCGCACCACACTGCTCTTTGTCTCTGTCCCTCGTTCTGTAGCTGCTGTCTTTTGTCGAGTGTCTGGATATCTACATGCCCCTTCTATGAAAAGAATTTAATTAAAGCGCATACAGCGAGGCATTGTCTGTGCCACTGCTCCGCCTAGTGTCTGATGTGTGTGTGTGTGGCACAAACGCGAGTTGTGTCCAGGAGGCAGCATGACAGCGACAAAAAGGACTAAGACGCTGCTCTCTCGTATCAAAGGCATAAAATCTGCAGCAGCAGGAGTATAAGCTGGAAGGAGTCGTGGTTAGAGGTTTTTAGAGGCGAATTCCATGCTAAAATAAATATTTTTGAGATTATAATATAAGTAACTTTAAATTATTCTATTTATTCCACTCGTCGATAATTGACTGATGCATTGGCATTGCCGTGGCTCACTGCTAAACTTTTAAATCATATTGCAGGGGGTCCAACAGAAGAGTTTCCCAACATATAACAATGGAATTTTCCACTCTTTTCCTCTTCATAAAACATCTCTTCGCGTTAACAAAAGCCAAAAGATAATGATGGGATATTCTTTGCCTCTTTGCCTTTTTTTTCTTCTTGCATTTATTTTTTCTCCCAAGGTTAACCCACATTGTTGCCCCAAAAGCACTCCACTTGACACACAAAAATCATACAAACGCACTTGTGTTTTTTTGTGATTGTTTTGTTGTTGTTGCTGCTTGCGACTTTTCCAATCTCACTTTCCGCTCTTTTGGTTTCCATTATGCTCGACATTTAAGCTCTCGACATTCCTCCCAGAGGAAAAACTGGAAAAGCGAAGAAAAGGAGGAAAAAAAAAACGCCACGCAAAGCAACAGGGATTTCCACATTTTTTTTTTTATTGCTGCAATTAAATGCACATCAAACACTGGGAAAAAGTGTCAAAATGAGTGCGTGTAGTATACAAAATATATGACAGATGTACTACATGCCACACCCACAGCCATGCCACACACACAGCCATGCCACACCCACATCCATGCCACACACACAGCCATGCCACACATTTGTACACATCCATGACAGATGTGGCGGCATCAGCTTCAGCACAAAAATACCACATCTTCCATCTTATAAACCATTCAAAAAAATAAGAGTATGCACAATTACAGTACCAGCCAAAAGTACACACACACACACATCACTGTAGTGTACACTGTACTCTGTAATCCCTGTAAATCCTCACTTGTATTTGTAATTAAAAAAGTTTTATAATTTTTGCACAGAGTGACATTCACGAATTGCACAGACATTTAACACCTGAGCGGCGGAGGTCGGGCGGATGAGAATGGAGCGAGCTTCATGTAAATTATAATTGTTCTCAAAGTTATGGCCCGCTTGAAATTATATTTGTCCAACGTGGTGGCAATAATCACAGGGCATGTTAAGCTTTAATTGGAAGAAAGAACAATGGGGAAGGGATAAGGAGATAGGGAAGGATAGCGGCTAAGGGCAGGGGGGAAGTTTCATAACAGTCAAAAGAAATTATAGAAGATACGTGACGTGCCATGATTGCACCATCAAGTGGCCCAAGGCCCAAGGGACACCAAACCGAAGCATTTTACTCGTGAATTCAAAGCAGAAGCCCAACAACGACCAAAAGGCGCTGCTGCATGACGCGGGTGCGCAGGAAAGTATTATATTATTTTATTATATTATTTAATCTTTAGTTTTTGGAATTTATTGATTTCCCTTTCAAATTTCCCTTTTCAGACTCAACAATCACATAGAAAACTTATTGAAAAATAATTCTATTCTTCATGGGCAGCAATGCTTTGCCTGTGACTTCTCTTAATTAAGTTTCCTCCTATCCCATTTAGTATTCAAACAATTAACAAATTCTTTATTTACTTGCTTATTTGCTAATCCCTCAAACATCATTGTTGAACATTGTTTCATGCATTTCTGTTTCTGCATTCTTTTATTTACCCATAGTCAAGGAAAATGGTTTGGATTTGGAATTGTCATCGCCTAATCCACAATCCACAATTTGTGCTATTTCTTCCAGCCCCCAGCCCGAACGTCTTCCCACCATTTGGCAGACAAAGGGAAATGCATTAGAAATTTAGTAAATTAATCTATTGAAATTTCAACTGCAGAGATATTTATTTGCATTGTATCTGCATCTCGGACTTCTGCCTTTGTGTCTATCTACTGGAACGGAACCACAACAATTTAAATTAATTTATTTGCTTCATGTAACTTCGGAGCGGGGAATTTGAATGGCTTTAATTATAAAACAATTTGTGTTACGCTGAATATATGCAGCCAGCCAGCCCATTGATGACATAAAGAAGTGGAATTTCGTTTGTTTGGGCAGTCGGCAGTTGCTCCAAAGTACGGAAATGGCAAAAAGGAAGAAGGAAGTCGACTGTTTGTCCCGTGTTCATGCCGCTGTTGCCGCTTATTGCAATGGTCTATTATTATAGTCGTAGCCGCAACAGACCAAGGGTGTGTATGTGGGAATCGGAACTCGTGTCATTTCCGCACAGAGTAAAGTTTTGCATGCTTTTAGGCTGCGGAGCCAGAGCGGAACCTCTCCACTTAACATGGGCCACTCTCACGCGTGGGAAACAGCTGTGCGCGAGTGTGTATGTGTTCTGGCAAGCAAAAACTCATCGAATATCCCAGGGAATCCTTTGGCGATGATAAATTCGATGTGGGAACATCCTCTGAACGTTTTTGTGATGGTTGCAGATAAAACTAGGAATTTGTGTACTTCCCTTGGCCATTTCCTGGCATTTATCCATGGATATCCATCTGAATTAGAAATTGACAGGAAATTGGCCATGGGAATAACCTTTTGGCATTTAAACTGGTAATTTATACATTTTCTTGGCCTATTTCCTGGCATTCATCAGAAAGACAGGCAACAAAAAAGAGAAATTAGCGATGAGAACATCTCTTGGTCGTTTTTTTTTTATGTGGACTTACGTTGACCCTGAAGCTGCCTCTGACCCTGAAATAGAAACCTAGGCACACTGTATGTTCTGTGTATATTTCCCCCTGCAATTTCCTGGCGGCAGCCTGAGAAATATCTACGAAATTAGCATCGGGAACAACATCCCCTTAGGGGTTCATTTCCATGCTGATTTTTCGCACAAAACGCCACAGCTGTCGTTGACCCTGAAAGTTGTTTAATAAATGTACTCACACATGCTTATGGTCCCGGCTTATGGGCCGAATGGCACCATCGAATGGTTGGTCGGTCGCTTTTTTTTCTGGTTTTCCTGCTGTGGACATTTGCGCCATTTCCTTTATTTGGGGTGAAATGCTGAGACAGCAGCAATGACCCTGCGGCCAGAACTTTTTTAATAACGATTTTTGGCCAATATTTATCTGAAATTTTGTCTACCGATTAACATATTTACTGTGCGTGTGTGGTGTGTGTGTGTGTTTGTGATTTTTGGTATTGCATTGCATTTAATTTATGGCTCGTGGAATAGATGGAGACCGAATGTGTTGGCTTATTTATGGCAGAAGTCTGCTAATTACGAGTTCCATTTAACGAGCAGCAGTTAAAAGTCGCTACGGAAATTAATTGCAAGACGCTGCTTGCTGTCTGTCTGTCTGTCTCACTGTTTTTCGTTTATAATTTTAGTGTCTATAGAAGCTGTTTCTCTGGCTTATTCTTTCGGGCTTCCTTTCAGCCTTAACGCACAGCCGCCTTTTCAGCACCATTCTCTGAGTAATTCTAAGCCGCATTCTCTTTTCTTTTTGCTGCCGCCCCTTTTTGTCTAACTTTTGTGCAAGTTCTTAATGAAGTTTACATTCTGTTCACGCCGCTTGCTTACCTTTTGCTGAAATTTAAGGAAAAACATAAAAAGACAGCCCCGTTTGATGGTCGCCGCAGCCTTTGAATTAACGTAACCCTGAAGATCCATTGTAGCTTTGGTATCCTTATGATATAGCGATACCCCTGAAAATACTAGAAAAAGACAAAAAGAATAATAAATAATTATGTTATCGAAATATAATCAAAGCCGAACTAAAGAAAGAAAATGCCTGTGTTTTGGCTCTTTGAACAACTGCCATACGCTCTGGGCTATGCTCTAGTACGACTAAATAATTTAGTCGCATTCCCGAACCCAAAATGTAAATAATTTCACATGGTACCAGACCGTTTTTGTCTGCTTTTCAATTACTAAATTGAAAATGTGGCAAATTCTTTATGAGGATACGAGTATCTTTTACCAAAATTATTTCCAACTAAATTTGTATTTATTTATTTCATTTATTTTTTGTGAATAAAAAGGAATTATGGCAGCACCAGCAGCAGCACCAGCAGCAGCAGCCGTAGAGTAAATTTATGAGTTTTTCTCTGAATTTATTGACCAAAAGAAAATATCATGAGTCATATTTTATTTTTGACTAACAATCTTGCCAGAAATTTTGCGTATCCTACGCTGCTCCTGCCAAGGAGCGAATGTGTGTTGATTGTGAATTTAAATAATGTGATAATCGTAGGAATAAATAAACCTTTTTTTGGACAGTTGCCAGACGAGTAGCCCACAAATATATCTTTGCCTTAAAATTTAAATAAAGCGAGTCCCATTTGCATCAAATTCCATTCCATTAAGTGATGAAAAACAATTGGCACTGGCAACGCTACTGCTAATTGGTGGCCATTATCCCACCGAGCAACACTGAGAGAGAGAGAGAGTGAATGACTGAATGAATGACCGACTAACAGACATGCGAATGAGTCCCAAAGATTGCCCTCGAGCAGGTGACTGCCGCCTGTCGTCTCACTAAATATGTGCTGCCATGTCTAGACGATGACTTAGCCCCCGAAGGCGGGCGGGCAGGTCCCAAAGTCCAAGAGTCCGGGATTCTGGCCCATCAAATAAATCTGTGTTGGGTTTCAATCTGCTCTGCACTTCTCCTTGCCCGTTGCCTAAAGTTTCGCTTTGGGGCTTCAAACTCGTGTTCCTTTTTTTCATGTTGCTTTCGGGTTAACCAAATAAATGTGCTTTTTGGGGTCAATGTGCGTATCTCCCCCACACACACACAAACACCTCTAGCTAAGCTTCCTCTTTCTGTATATATGTACATAGAATATCCCCCATTTTATATATCACATATACACTACGACCATCTATCCATCTTTGCGTCTGATTGTGTGTTCTGTGGGGCGTTGTCGTTAGGCAAACACATGTAAACACAAACGAAAGACAAAACTTAAACACGTAGAAATCAGCTTAACACAAGTCGCTCTCTTGTTTGACTTCACACAGTTGTGGGTGGGTGGTTGGGTGGGTGGTAGATACTAGAATGTGCAAGGATGTACCAGCATCTCTGTGTTGTGTGTGTGTGCTGTAGCTGTAGCTGTATCCTGGTTACACTCACAAAATTAATGCCCATGGCTTAAACAGATTGTGAGACTGGACGCTGTAAAGTCCATTCATTGGGTTTACTGGGGGTTAGAGACAAATGTGAATTCGACTTTTGGGGGATTTCAGGTGCTTATTGTGCATATATATCTTTGCATAGCGCGTCCTCAAAGCGGAAAAAAGCTTTGGCAATCAGAAACACTCCAATGATGAGAATGATGTCACAGTTTAATCGGCTTTAAAGGTGTCAATGATGCCAACCGCATGAAAAGTGTGCAATACTCGCCGTAATTCAGGATTGAAGCGACTTAACGGGTGTCAATGTCAGGGACCAGACATCAATGGTAGAGTAGCGTGCGGGTCACAATGTGGATCACTTTGGAGCCACACCTTCAGCTTTAAAGCTAAAATGGAGTGTACTTTCCATAGATGAGCGATGAGCGATCAGAGAGGAAACCTCATTGACACAGCGAGAAGAGATGCAGCCTAGACATAAAACAAAAGCGAAAGGGAGAGAGAGAGAGAGATACATAGTCATAGATGTTGATTTTGCATGCAGTGAAAAGTTTTCTTTGGGGCTAAAGTTTTATAGCCCAGCTGTTAACACTTTGATTGCCTGAGAAGTTTTAAAACTGTCGACAGCCCCCCACCAACGTACCAACCAACCAACCGAGCAACCAACCCACAGACCGACTGCCCCCAAAAGTTGCACACCAAAAACCACCAGCAAAACTCGTATGCAAATGTTCTTTTTGGGCAGGGTGGAGAGTGCACATGGCGGGGGCCAAATGCTAGCCAAAAGTTTACTCAACTGTAACGCCAATTTATTTGGGCTATCAGGGAAATCTATACGAATGGGTTGGTTATCGGTGGCGTAGGGTGAGGGTGAGAGTATCCTTGGGAATATAGACAAAGGAGAGAGGGCTGGGGGCTGTGGGATTAGCTTATGAACTTGGGAACACAGTAATGGATACAATTTCGATGATTAATTTGAAGGAATGCTGGCATTGGTATGGAAAATAACTAACGAAGCTGCGGAACAGTCAGGGAAAAGCTACTGAAAGTTGATTTGCGAGCAGTTCTTACGAGAATACTTGATAATAAACCCATACAATCCATAATTAATTAATATATTCAGCAATACAACTATTTGAACTGAGAAGCCATCATGGATAATGCAGTAAAATGACTTCATATTATTATTATATTATATATTATATTTTCTGTTTAACAATTATTGTAACTAAGGAACTGTTCGAGATAATGCACTGAATTTTGATATGAATTTCCTTTAAAGTTACAGTCATTAAAGTGGCGAATGCTTGGACTGTATTAATCTACTATTTTATATTTATTTATATTTATTTATTTCTTAGTAATATTGATGGTGTATAGCTTGTTAATATAATAGCGAGGATTTAATAGTAAGGCGGTACATAGAATTCGCCTGCGTTTGTTTCCTACTCAAATGTTCTACTACTCAACTCTCTACGAAAATAAGTCGAGCCAAAGAGAATTGGAGAAGATCACGCGATGCGTTGCTCCGAATGCAAAGACAAGACGGAACACATCGATGTACATTTGTATGTGTGCGTGAGCAGCTGCGCGTGTTTGGCTATGCATGTGCGGTCTTTACAGTTATGTTTTGTGCATAGGCGAAAGACGAAAAAATAGGTGCGTACGCGTTTGAGTACAATGATGGACCTAAGAATAGGGCAAGCAAGACTATGAACATATATTAAGTATGTATGTACTTATGAAGCTAAGAATTATTTAATTCTATGTTTATACCCTGAAAACTAACCATGGAAACTTGACGAACACTTTCGCACTTGAACCAAGGAAACTTGGTATATGATTAAACCCGATGAGGAAATCCAATATATTTTATAGCCACCACATTGAGAAACAGTTTACTCTACTCCACGAAAGCATTAAAATTCCTTGCCTTAAAATAAATTCCTTTCACACTTATTCAGCCATTCATCAATTGTCATTTCATCAGGTTTTCTATGGGCAATCGATGGACACTCAAGTGATGGAGGGGCCAATGGAGCAATGTGGTGGAGTGGGTGCCCATCACCTTCCTTGCTGCCTGCCTGCCACTTGAATGGCAAACAACCAAACACCTTGAATCCGCCGCTTCGCAGCTTGAATAAACACTGTCTGGTAAGTGCATTTAGCAATCGACTGCCCTCAATTAGATTTCGATGGAAAGCTGCTCTGGGAATTACAGAGATCCAATATGTAGGAGAAGGAGTAGGAGATGGATGCTGCTCTTTTGGCGCGTTGCTCTTAAAGCATTCAGCATTCGATGGGTAAATAATAGGAGTACTCCGAAATAAACTCGCTGTCTGTCTGACTGGCTGTTAACTTTGTTTAGCTGCAAAGTACTTGTGTTTAAGACACAAGTACAAGCACTCCTTGCAGGGTTGCCAGGTTGCAAACACACAGCTAGAGTCAGAGCCAGAGCCTCAGCCTCAGCCATAAATAAATAAGATTAAGCAGGCAACTCTTGAGTCCAGTGCTGCTGTTGCGCCTCAAGCAGCAGCAGCAGCAGCAGAAGCAGCGGTGGCAACAGACGTGCTCGGAATGGTAGTGGAAACATGAAATAAACATTTGCCACAATGCGAAAAGGGACACTGAAAAAACATTTCCGCGTGCCGCATAAGTGCAGACTGCATTCGGAATCAGCGCTCTCTGACTGTGCGCTCCACAAGGAGCGCAGCATCTTCCCCCCCACTGCTCGCCTCACTGCTTTTCTGCTGCTTTCAAAAACCACCTTCTACTCATAATTCAGGAAGTGTGCAGCATGCACTTTTTCGTGACGGCAGAGAACTTGCATTTCCTCTTGCAGTCCTCTTTCCACTCCACTCGAAAATCTCATGCCCACTGGAGACAGCTTAATAAATGTCAGGAATAAACTCCAGAGTGGCAGCTGGAATTTACGACTAAAAAAATCAAGAGGTTAACAATTAAATTTTAATGCAATTAAATAAGTTTTAATAAAAACACATAAAAACCCAAAACACAGACAGAAAATACGAAGTATTTGGTGCACTATAAAGGCACCAACAGATTTTGGAGTTTTTATTGGATTATTGCATTTGGAAAAATGTTCTTCTCTGTTTTTAGTTGCAAAGAAACGCATTATTAGATTACCTTCAACAACGTTTCCCATCATAGCAGGTGTGCCCGTTAAAAGAGTATTCAAAAGAGAGCGATAAAGAATTACCTCGAGCCATGGTCAGTTTTTAATGAGCGAGCAAACAATGTGGAAACTGGAAAAGATACAAACAATTCAACAAAATATCATTTAATGCTGGCAGCAAACATTTGGATAACACTGTGGCCATAATTAATATAAAAATCAGAAGGAGGCCATCGGCCGTCTGTGGGTGTCTGCATTTAATATTGTTTAATTAATCAGCCATTGTGGTGCCACACACGAATGCCTGTGCTGTGGTTGAGCCACGCCCGTTTGCCCATTTTTCATTTGATTAATTAAAAATCTGTTTCTGTTTGTCGCCTAAAAGTAGCAGCCAAAATGTTGCATGTCATATCGGGGACAACCATTCAATAAACTTGAATGGCGACCACCATTTGTGGAACTCATGTTAAAAGATATTTTAATATATTCCCGGGATTAAAATCATTGTGTTGTGGTCAAGGCCTGACACGTCGACACACAATATATTAAAACTTTATCAAGGGGTTTCTCTTTTATAATATTTTTTTTTTTTTTTTAAATATGATGAAATGAAATCATAATTGTTTTAATACTCTTTTATAGGGCATGGTGGGTTTTAGTGGAAGTTAGGTGAAGATTTTAAAGAGACTCGTGGATGGATACATCCACAATGAAACCTTAGAACCATATAAAATTTAAACATATACTACGGAATTAAATGAAGGAATGTTTCCATTGTGGAACATGCAGCACTGAAAATACTCACGAACATCAAACACATATTAAGCGTAATCTCGCAGATAAACTCCATTGCCAATAATTTTAAGTATAATTCACTAGCAATTTTCCCGATTAAATTGTCGTTTAATTATTGCTCTGAATTAACGATTTCATTGCCTACTTTTATGGGGAATTTTCTTGGGGCATTTTTCACAACGTTTTTCCACCACTCCTTAAAATGTTTTTTATTTTTTTTATTTTTTTTTGCCATCCGCCTCTGTCATTAAACAATTAGTGTGGCATGAAAATGAAGCCGAAGAACGCAACGTTACGAAAATACAGTTGCAATTAGCAGCGATGCACAAATTGTACTTAATTATATAATAAATTCAATTGACAGATGCACTTTTTTGCCCCTCTTCGCTCGAGTTGTTGCATTGTGTTCCCGTCGCTTGTGCATTTTTGCTTGTGTGCATAATTTGCATGCTTTATTTATGAGTTTAGCGTTATCTTTATTTATGCACTTGTTTGCCATTATGATGCAATTATCGTATATATATATATATATATATATATATATATATATTTGTAGATTATCCCGACTTTGCGCTGCGACTAATTGGCTTTTGTGGTTTTATCCGATTGCTTGCAATGTGACGGACGTTAATTGTGATTAAATCGATCCGCTACCGAAGCTCTCACACTTGCAAACATTTCATATTAGCCACAGGCATCACATTCAGGCTGTAATTCGAGATTCTGTTGCTTACAGAGACAGTGAGAGAGAGAGAGAGAGAGCACCCTTCCCCACTTTTCCTGGCATTCCCTTCAGGCTGTTCGAGGGCTGAATGGCTGAAAATTCAATCAAATGCTAGCATAGTATTTTCATCAGGAATTCCTTTGAAATAACAAAAAGAACAAAAAAGTAACGAAATATTACAAATGGATTTCCATTTCTGTATCTTCCGTATAGATTTATCAGAAGCAAAAATGCAAAAGTTTTTCCCCTACCGAAAAAGTTTTGTTTTGTGTATCCTTTGGATAAAAGTTTATTGTTGATGCACAGATTTCATTTGGATTTGTTTAAAAGAGAAACATATTTTCTTGCCAGAAAAATCACGAGAGGAGACTGAGCGAGCGACAGAGCCAATGGAAATGGAAATGAAAATGGAAATGAAGGGGCATGGCATGCAAATCGAGAAAAGGCTCTCTGGGAGAAGGCTCTCACGGAACAATAGCCAAATGGCAGGTAAAACCCGCGCCAGACTCTAGACCAACAAACATTTACATAGATACTCCACTTCGTTTGCATATTTTTTAGCAGTTCATTGTTGGATTTAACGGGGTATTTCAAGGGTATATTCAGTACATTTAAATATAATGTTATGTGGGGAAAACGTTGGGCCTGATCTTCTGTTTCATTGAACTTTATGGGCTGGCAATAAAGCCTAGAATAAATTAAAGATTTAATTCTATAAAAATCAGAATATCAGAATGCTGAAAGTTAAATTTATAAATCAGCCATTTGCTGGTCATCTAAAAGTCCATTCATATGTCCGTTTCTGCCTTCCAGAGAGGGCCAAGAGCCGACAATGTGCCCATTGGAATTTACATGCAAATTTGTTTTGTGCAATTTCCAATGATTTCTCGTCCGCTGATAGCTGCTGATGGCTGATATCGTGAAAGAGGAGGAGCGGAGCTCTTTGGACGGAATAGAGGGAGCAGAATTTCTCCAACGTCAGGGCATATAACGCATACGCCACGGCCTGTGCACGGGCTGACCGCCAGGATAAAAGATAAATGACGTCAGTGGACGACAGTCTGGTTGGGAGAGGGGGAAAGAGTAGTAGGTCTTGGGGGCATATTTTGCCGCTGTATTTAGCAGCTAACCAAGCAGCCGTATTAATTAACTTTTATGACGGGCCAACCGGGTCGGCGGAGAGGGGCTGCTGAATCGAATGAGGGTTAGATGAGTGCCACCACTCGTATGCGTAATATTTCATTATGCGGCTGGCTATGGCAACCCTCCGTCCGTCTTCCCCGTCTTGCGCCCTTCCTTTTGATTCTATCTCTCCGGCTGGCTGGTGGTGTGGAGGATACTTGGGGGCTCACAAGATTTATTGCCAGCTCGAAAGATAAAGTCATTATGATGGCATTATGGGGAAAAAAGGGAAGACGAACGAACAGGACAGGAAAGGACAGGAGATAGGAGGCCGCTGTGCGGCATTTAAGCGATATGAATCTTTGATGCATGTAATTGCCCCAGGAATGTGTGGCACCGACCTACAGCACTACAGCACTACCCTCTACATCTGGCACCCTCTCTTAGAGCACCCTTCTAGCCTCTATGTGGGAGTTTTCCTCATTGATTTTCCCTTATGCCGTTTGCCCCCTATTTATGGTAATTCCTTTAGCTGTTGGCAGGAGGTGGGTGTCTTCGTTTCCTATATCATTTTATCGCTTGTCTTGCACTAATTAAAATTTCATTAGCCACACATTTCGTCGGGAAGTCGCGATGGTGACGGGCGATGGCTTTTTGACTTTTGTGTGATCCAATCCATTGTGCATTAATTATGCATGCCACAAGAGTCAAGCGGCAGGCAGCAGGCAGCAGCAGGCGTTTTGTCTGACGGAGTCGCACAATGCTGACAGCTGTCACTGCTGACAAGACAGCGCCAGCGCCAGCGCCACCCCTTCCCTCTTGAAAAATCACCTCGAAATCAACACACATAATCAATAATTTTCTACACGAGAGCTGCACGAGGATACTATTAGGGAGTAGATTGCGCCCCCACCACCACCCCCAGAAACTTTGAAATATTTATGGATAGAATGTCAATGAACTAACACCTCCAATTAAAACAAACATGTAATCAATAATTTTCAAGCGACAAGGGGTGGTATTGCTATCCAAAACATAAAAAATGGTGGATGTATCAGCCACAAAACTGAAGGTAGTATATGGATAATATATAATAATATAATATAATATAATATAATATAATATAATATAATATAATATAATATAATATAATATAATATAATATAATAATATATATATTTTATATATATAATATAATATAATTAATATAATATAATATAATATAATATAATATAATATATTATAATATAATAATATATAGTATCCTAAAAAGAAAAATATAACCGTAGCAGAATGTAACCATAAATATTAGGAAATTCTAATTCTGCTTTATATTTCTCGCTCTTTTGATATTAATTAATGACTGATTTTGATTTAAACTTTTTAACATTTTTTAAATACAAACCTTTTAAATTTTAAATTAAAAAAAAAAACCGCAATATCTAATATCAACCCAAATAAACTACAAGTACGAGCAACTCTTCCATTGAGATAAAAAGTGCAAAAAGTGCATCTAAGCTAACATTGTGATGATCTGAAACGGGGTTTTTGGTGGGATATGCTTTTGTTTGAAGTTTTCCGCTATTCGGGTTTCGCCATTTCGCTGGCATTGTCTGTCGTCCATTTGGCAGACTTTCAAAAACTGCCAGCATCGACTGCGACGACTACTCGCGTAAGTTGCAGAGACACATCATGCAACAGCGACAGCGGGACAGGCACACGGACCCCAGACGGCCCCCAGAGTCCGACGACACAGACACAAATACATACTGAAAGGAAGAACAAAAACTATGGCCATAGTGGCGCCTAAAAATACAGAGCGGGACAACCGAAAAAATGGCCGACTAAATGGCGTCAACGTAGGGGGGGTGCAGATGGTAGTGAAATGGTAGTGCGGGTCGGCAGTTTTGCAAGCCATTTCAAGGTGCAATTTTAAAGCAGTTGAAGTTGATTCAATGAAGTGGAGCAAATGTGCTCTTGTTGAGGGATCTCAAAATATATTCCATGACTTTTAAGGTGTGTCCAATATCGAAAATAAAGACCTCACCTTGAATTACTTTTCCCATTATATGCTTATTTCGTCAACCTCTAATTCCCCATTTCCTTTTGCATTGCCCGCCTGCTGCTCGCTCTTTTACTCAGCCGCTCATTGTGTTTTTTCGAATGCCTTGAGTGCCGCTGGCACACAGCAAAAGTAAAACCACGCTCGGCAATGCTCTCTTTACTCTTCGCCCACGCATGCGTAGGAGCAGTGGGAGCAGATAATCATAGATAAGACGTCGCGATGATCTCATCGCAGCGCACTTTGCTTAAAAGTTTTAAGTTAAAACATTGTTCGAAATCTGACCGCAGCAACACCTCCGATTCATAAATAGGTCGCAAAATCAGCAACAACGACATAAACACACACACACACACATTGCTAAAGTAAAGCCACGCTCTCTTTACTCTTTACACACGCACATTGTAATAGTAAAGCCACTCTCATAATTGCTCTCTTTACTTTCAGACAACGCTTGAGACCATTGCACTCCGCAACCTGCATAAGGAAGAGGGAGAATCAAATATAGGACGTCGCGATGATCTCATCGCTGCGAGCTTTGCAAAAAGTTTTGTCCAAAATCTTAGCGCAGCAACACGTTCGTTGCGTCGCGGACCTAAAAATACTTAAAAATCGGAAAATAACTCGCAAAATATTTCTAAAAACCCGTCAGTAGTCGCGTGCAATATGTATTGCTAATTGCAAAGTAAAAATAATTGCCCAAATAATAAGCCTGAAAATGATTTTTTTTTTTGTGAAAAGTCTGAAAAGTGTGTGGGGAGAGCCAAAGGTTAAGCTAAAAGTTAACGAATGATCGCAGCATAAAATTCAGTGTTTTCGAAGCAGTAAAAATGGGAAAAAAGCCGACCTGAAAAAAGTCTTTTGCGTCGCAGCTGTCGCGCTGCTTCCAGCGCTCATTTGGAATGTGCATGGAAACGCAAGAAGAAATAACGGAATCATTTAAAGCTGTTGTCGTACAGGATGGTCATCGGACGGCAAGGAGTGCAAGGAGGATTGCAAAAAGTGAGTGAAAGTGAAAAGTGAAAGCGCTTGTGAAAACAAAACAGTTGAATGCACCGCAAGGACTAAAGAAAGGAGCGGAATAAGAAATACAGCGCAAGTGAGTGATAGTGAAAAGTGGAAAAAAAAAACCGGTCTGCCGAAATTCTATTGCGTCGCCGCAGCTGTCGCGCTGCTTTCAGCGTGGAAACGCAGAAAGAAATGGAGGCGAAAACATATTATACTGTTGTCGTACAGGTTTGCAAGGAGGAAAGGATTCCAAATGCTGTTGTCGTACAGGATGGTCATCGGACGGCAAGGAGGGAAAGAAGGATCGCGAAAATTGAGTGAAAGTGAAAGCGCAAGTGAATGAAAACAGTTGAATGTACCGCAAGGACTGAAGAAAGGAGCGGAATAAGAAATACAGCGCAAGTGAAAAGTGAAAAAAAAACCGGTCTGTCGAAATTCTATTGCGTCGCCGCAGCTGTCGCGCTGCTTCCAGCGTGGAAACGCAGAAAGAAAGGAATGGCGAAATCATATTATACTGTTGTCGAACAGGTTTGCAAGGAGGAAAGGATTCCAAATGCTGTTGTCGTACAGGATGGTCATCGGACGGCAAGGAGGGAAAGAAGGATCGCGAAAAGTGAGTGAAAGTGAAAAGTGAAAGTGAAAGCGCAAGTGAATGAAAACAGTTGAATGTACCGCAAGGACTAAAGAAAGGAGCGGAATAAGAAATTGAGCGCTAGTTAGTGAAAAAAGTGAGTGAAAGTGAAAAGTGAAACCGCAAGTGAAAGCGCAAGTGAATGAAAACAGTTGAATGTACCGCAAGGACTAAAGAAAGGAGCGGCCTAAAAAATTGAGCGCTAGTGAGTGAAAAAAGTGAGTGAAAAGTGTAAAATGAAAGCGCATATGAAGGAAAACAGTTGAATGTACCGCAAGGACTAAAGAAAGGAGCGGCCTAAGACATTGAGCGCTAGTGAGTAAAAAAAGTGAGTGAAATGCTGCGATCAAGTGCAAGTGAGTGCAAGTGAGGGAGGGAGTGACATGAGGCAATTTGGGCAATAAGTGAGTGGTAGTGCGCGAGTGAAAAACGAAATAAAAGATAAACAGCAACTACAGACAGCGGAAAGAGAACCAGAACTTCACTGAGCGAGGTTTAAGAACGGAGAAGCACAGCACTGCTTGTTTTTTCAATTGCGCATTAGTAAAATGCAAGGTAATTCTACACGAGCCTCGTCACTATATTATATATTATTTTGTACTTTATATTATACAATATTTTATACATTTTTATTCATACAAAATTTCTATATTTATTTCTAGGCCCTCAGAGCGGAGGATCATAGCTCTTTTTTGATTTCGCTAGAAGACAGAAAGAAGAAGACATTAGTTAAATTCAAGGTAACTCTATTCTAGACTCAACATTTCTGGCATATACATACATATTTTTGCTGCCCTTAGGGAGACAGGGGGAGCCCTTGGAATTTTTCTAATATTATCTGGTATTTTTTTTATATTTTCTAGAATTTTTGAATATTTTTTAAATATGTTTCAGATATTTTTCTGGTAATATTTCTGGTTTTTTTCTAGTTGCCCACAACTTTTAGGAAACAATTATAGGAATTTTTTTTCTTTCAAATCGTTGTGTGTTGCCTCCTGCCTTATGCCTCGTCCTGTGGCAATAAGTTATTGAAATAATTTATTGAAAGCGTCTTTGACACACGCTCCACCTCCGCTTGTTCGCCCTCTGCTTCGAGTGCATTTGCATAGCAAGTGCTGTGCGAAATTTACACAGATTTATGTTAATTTATTGAATTTAATTCGATTTTTTGCACACGCACTCTCGAACGCGCTCTCTTGAAAGGATACTCGACGCGTATGTTGTGTGTTGCAGGTGGCATGCGGCATGCGGCATGGGGCGAAAATTCAATCAAGTTTTGTGCATAAATTACACCTTTTTTGCACCACTCAACAGAAACAACAACAAAAAAAAGGTATAAGACCTCAACGCAGAATAACAACAATAAGGCGACCATTTGTTGCTATGAACCAAATTTTATTTTATGTTTCATAATGGCAAAAGTTTTTGTCTGCCTTTTTATGTCTGGGATGCTATTTGTGTGGGTCAAAGGAGGGTCCTGTGAGGTCAGGTCATTAAAATGGAAGAACCGGAACCCCAAAATACGAAAAAAGGTACTTTCGAGGACCAGCCTCTCCTTCGTCTCGTCATCCTTCTGCTTGTGTGTTTGTATTCATTAAGTAATTGGGCGGCAGGTGAGAGAAAAGTCGGAGATCCATGACCGAAGCCGCTCCTTGTGCGGGTCGCTGCGGCTTGTGGCATAAATTATTTATATTCTAATTTAATTATCATTTAATTTGTCTCTCGATTATTCGTGTGTTCCTTTTGCCAGAGGTATGACTGTAGTTCTGTTATTTCCCCCTTCTGGACAAGGTAAACGATGGCCATGAAAATCACGAGGTTAAGCAGCAATTTAAAGTGCACCAAAATGGTATTTAAAGTGAGAAAAGAGGTACGCTTTCTTAGTTTTCCTGAGAGAAAGCAAATGGAAATTCGCTGATGATCGAAAATGTCGATTTGTGAATGGAACTGCAGAAGAAAAAAAAATATTCTTAGGGTAAAAAGGAAAGTCAAGGAGGTCAAATATTACTTGCCAGTATATCAATGATATCGAATTGAGATGCCATTTCAGTTTTCCCTTGCTCAGAGTTAATTTTCTTCTCCTCAAACTTGATGGGCCAGCAATGCTCAATCAATGACTGATATTCGCACTGATGTAGCTGTGCAGCAGCTAGGAGAAGCAGCCACAAGGCCAAATGCCAGGATAACAGATAGATGGACTCCACTAGCAACTCCTTTGGGGATGGAAGATCTTCCAAATCCTTGCCATTCCATGCCGCTTCATCCTCCAGATCATCGCGACTCTTTTGCTGCTGCAGCAACTCATTCGAATCGAAGCGCAAAATACGCGAAAACTCCACAATGCGAATGGCAATCAGACACACAAAGCAAACATAAGACACTCTAAAGTAGAAGCCCGCCAAGAGATTGACTCTCTTTTGTATGGGAAATACTATCCTCAGGAGCAGCTGAAAGCATTTCAGATTCCTAGTTAGACGTAGATTTTGCAAAGATTGAAGCCATCCTGCATTCAACAGATGAAAGATAATGTGCAGGGCTATCAACAGTATGAAGATGAGTCGAGGGATGCCCATTAGATAGTTGGAAATGTTGTAGATATCTTTGGCAGTGTAAATCTTTCTTTGGGCATCTTCAATTAGAGGAAATTCCAGCCAGAACATTTTGTAGCCCATGAGGAAAAGCAGGAGAACTAGAATTCCTCCATAGATGAGAGACCTAAAGGAGCATTCCAGTGCCAAGTGTCTACCCAGAAGGGCTTTCATTTGTTTGTAGGCCATTTGTGATTGATTGACCAAATGCCAGAGGGATTTATGTCGAACCAAAGACCATATCATGGCCATGAGATACGCTAAACTCTGCAGGTACTCGCATCTAATGCGGAAAGTATCTGCGGGGGGCCGCGACTCAATTTCCAGGGTATTCATCATTGCATTTTCCACTTCCAAACGATTGCGGGCCACTTGATGCAGCAAAAAGATGCACACAATAAAGATGCATGGAATGTATCTGTAGCAACTGTATCTGTGCGTATACACCCGCTGAGATCTGCTGAAACGGAGCTGCAGCAAACCCAAAGAATGGAAAACAAACCGAAATACTTGGAGAACTTTCCAGAGCCAGTGTATGCGTGACATTTCGAACGACAACTGACGAACTGACGGCAAATTAGGCCCCGAAAAAGTACGATTTGTAATTGGCAATCCACAGTGAGTGTATTCATAAACGTATTTTATTCACTCGAATTCATCATAGAAATAGAAGCGATAGACCTGACTAATTGTCTGCGTGACATTGCCATTTGAATTGACGTGGACGAAATCGTCTCCATTTTCATACAAATGAAAGTGCTTGTAGAATAATAAACGATGGATTAGCAGGAGCAACAACTCGCGTAGGTGTGTGAAGAGCAGAGTCCTGAATGTGGTCAGAGTTAGAGTGAGGAGACAGGACCTGTAACCCACAGAAGCAAGTAGCAGGGGCTGTGGCACCAATTGAGTGGCAGGAAAGTTTGTGGCGAACTGGAAAAGTGGAATTTAAAATGGAAATTGTGCAAAGAAATGAGAGATCCACCCACCATTATAGTTACGATATCCGGTTGTCGCTTTAGATACTGCCGCCGCCTCATCAGAGTCACGCCAAAGGCTTGGGGCAGCGTACGATGCTGCAACAGGCGCCAGGACTTCAATAAAAAAAAGTTTGGATCATCCCGCAAGCGAAGAAAGTTCCGCTGAAAGCTTCTCTGTTGCCGCTGGAGATTCAGGCCAATCAGCAGGAGGAGAGCCAGCAGCAACAGGAGTATCAGAATGTAGATCAATTGCAGACTTAACTGCTGCCCCGCACCATGTTGCAGCATCAACAGCAGCCGTATGCCAGGCAGGGCCATAAAGCTCACAAAATGCAGACCGAAGTACCGCGTGACCCTTCGATGAACGCGCCAAATGCTGGACTGTTCGCGCAATAGACCCTTGAGGATGGCCATGCGATCGCTTCGCATGTGCTGCGAGAGGAAGGCATTCAGCGAACGGTAGATGCACGACAGCCACAGGAGATAGCTGCCAAAGAAGAGCAGTTCCAGGTGATAGATGAAGGCCACGCCCCCAATGAAGCACGACTGGTAGAAGGAGTACATGCGCAGCTGCCACGAGAGCAGCAAAATGAACATGCCAGTCAATGCGAGAGTGTAGAAGCACTCGCGACGGATGCGCACACAAAGGAGGGTGCCCAGGATTCGCTGGATCCTTCTATGGATCGTCGCACACTCGTTTAGCAGCTCCGTAAAGTGCCGCCGCAGCAGCAGAAAGTACACGTACAGTGGGACATACAACAGGAACACAAATGGATCGTAGATCCAGAGTTGACTCAGCGAGAGATAGGCCAGGCTGGCCAGCAGATGCACCAGAGCCATCAGATGAACGTAGAGCTGCTCGTCGCACAGGAAGCGACGCTGCTGCTCCGCATAGCCCACATTGTAGTAGCCCAAATAGAGGCCAATCCGTCCGATTGAGTGCCACACGCTCATCAAATGACACAAACAGAAGCCCTGCGCGGAAGCGTGACTCTCCATGTAGCATGTAGAATAAACTGAAACTGCCTACGGGATAGCAGACCTATGGCAATGTATCTATGCCATACCATAATGTAGAGCCATTACTTTGAGCGGTTTTTGTTTCGGGTGCTGTGGCAGGGGCAAATGGAGATACTTTCATGTGTAGTATGCTTATAGATACTTAGGTATATTTTTTATATGCAGAAAAGTATCTTCTACTACCCATAAACCTTTCAATTGAGGATTGGGATAGAGAGTATCCAGTCGGGTATCCATGAGGTGATAGCTTTACCTTTTATGAACATACCTACTAATGGGATCATTTACACACCATAAAAGTGTCTTTTACTACTTGTAGATTGTTTGCTTTAGTTAAAAATTGCTCTTTAAGGTGAGAATTCCTGTCGAAGTCGTTTCTCTAACGTTAAAAGTATTACGTGTGGAACGTGTAATTTAAGCGATAGCTTTTCAACGCACTTGTGCCTCGACTTGGACATTTTTCGATTGATTTTATGTAGAAATTTAAAGCATATGCCAACAGGCATAGTTAAGTGAAAGTAAACTTTAACTTATTGTAAAAACATTCGATTGAGTTGCTTAAAAAGAGTTTTACTCACTTGAACCATAAATATGAAGTGTACGGTCACCTTTAACCTCTGCTTCACGCTCCCAGGAGTACTTTTGTGCACAGCAGAGCAGTGCAAAAAAAATATAACGACTGACAAATAATATTTTATGCTCTGTTTATTTGTGGACAGAATGGGAGGGAGCTGCTGCGGCCGCTGCACTGCTGTAACGAAACGCTTTAATAGTTTACACTCGGATGTGGCTGGTGGACAGGGGATGTAGGGAAAAGGGATAAGGATGCAGAGGATGTGGGAAGTGGGTAGTGATAGTGGTGGTGGGGATATGGTTATGGATATGGTTATGAAATGGAGAGAGCACTTAAAATGGCATAAAGCCATAAGAGGAGGTCACTTCTTTCACCACTCCTCGTCCCCCTTCGTTATACTCCAGCAGCAACGACCATTCCCCTGAATTCTCCACCATTCCTTTGTTTTGTTTGCAAAGATACCGTATATGCCCCATCCTCGTATCTTTTTTCATCGCTCGGCAAATGGTTTTACACGCATGTAACTTTACTACGGGATACGAGTACTCCCCCCTTGATTGTCTGCATACATATATGAATGTATGCCCCATTCCCACTTGCCACTTGCCATTTGCAACATGGTGGCACGCTGGCACGCTGGCATGGGGCATGTGTGGTGTGTGTGCTGTGTGGTTCCGCATATAACAATCACAAAAAACTGCATGTTTTTATTACAAATTGCAATTGTGAAAAATTTTATACATGGCCGCATTGTCCCTCATCCTTTTGCAGCAACATCATGTCACCAGACCCAGTATCCAGCATCCAGCACGCAGGAGCTTCCTACATTCTGCTGCTGCACCTGCAACAAAAAGTTGCAAAGGGCTGGTAAAGGGGGAAAAAGAGTTTTTTTTTTTTTAAAGGAAGGCAGGCAGGCTCTCTTCCTGGGTGATAGTGTCGCCCCGAAAAATAAACTGCCACATAAAATTCCTGCCGCATATCCCCTGTCGGTGTCTGTGTCTGTCGGTGCCCTTGCCACTTGCCACTTGCTCCACTCGGGCCGAGGCGTGGCGGCGCATGGCATCGCACTTTTTGTTCCACACTCGCGTGTCGTGCGGCATGCATAAAGCAAATGAATTTATTTTTCTCGACTGCCACTTTTTCAATTTAAATGCTTTTTGCCCTTTTGGCTAGTTTCAGCACCCCCCTTTTTCGTTTTCCTCTATTTTTACGGCATTTTTCTTCCTCTTTTTATTGTTAGTTATATTTTTGTATTTTTTCTTCTTTTTATTGGTTTGTTCGGAATTTTTCTTTAGATATTTTTTTGTTCTTTTTTTTGCATTTGACCTTTTTAAGAATTTTCGTTTATTTTTATAATATGTATAATTTTTTCTTGGGTTTTTATTGTAATTCGCTTTAGCCAAACACTTTTTTTTTATCAGTCCTCTCCGATTTTCAGTGTGCCATAAATTTTTGCATATTTTCATTAGTTGTCAGCGCTGCTGCTTTTGATGATTTATGCATGTTTTTGATGCGCTCGCTCCATACTCTCTGCCTCGTTCTGCCACTCGTTGTCCTCCGTTTGTGAATGCTCTTTCTGCATAAAAAGCGGAGCAATGGGCAGATGAATGGGAGTGCCCACTGCCCACTGGCTATAACAAAAAAAGCAACAAACAAACCTATTAAAAATTTAGTTGGTAAGGAAAAGTTTTTAAGCTAATGAAAATTTCGGTTGCACTGTTGCCAGTTGCCAGTGGAGTGTTAAATGTGGGAGCCAGCTGCGACACTGGAATATGGAAATTGTGGCAGAGGGAGTGGAGAGTGTGGAATGTACAGAGGGGCATCTTATATAGTGATTTTTCAATTTGGGATGTGCATAATATTATATTTACTAAATCATTTTAGAGAGATATTTAATTTTATTTAAAAGAAGTATGGAGTGCAGAAGAATATCCATTAAATGGAAGTTAATCTACACGTAAATCAGCGTCTGTAATGTGCGTTTGAGGGCTCTACATATATACATAATGAGGGTGGGTCCCATAACTGTTGTCCGCTCTCCGTTTCTCGTGAAGTCGCGCATAATAAAGCGGTCGACAGGTATCTGCGCTTTGCTCTGCTCTGTTCAGGTGTGAAGTGGCATCTTCCCCTCCCCCACTCGCTCTCCCACTGCTCTGCTCTTTCGACAGCAGGCCCATCTGCCTAACGGTGATTGTGATGTTTTCCAAACGCCCACATTCCTGCCACTCCCACACGGCCATACTCCAACGAGTGACGTCTCTAATGATTGTTTGACAAACATGCCCATCCGTAGAGCTCTCTTCTCTGCTCTGCTCTCCTCTCCGCCCCTCCGCCTGTCTGTCTGTTTGTTTGTCCGCCTTTCAGCCTGCCAGGCTTCCATCCGGATTCCAGAGAGCGATGTCCATAGAAACGGCTTTGCCTCTCTCTTTATTGAATACCAACACTGTGCCAGCAGCGGCAGCGTTCCGCTTTGAGGCATCTTTTGGGCGGCATCAGCCGTGCCTCGGACGACATGTACAGGATTTTAAAAATGCCACAGAAAAGCGGCACCATCGAGCGACGAGCAGCAGCGACATGAATTCAAAATTGAAATGACAAAGTAAACGGCGAGAGGTGAAAGTTGAGAGCTGGAGAGCTGCCAAGGAATGGAAGGGATGTGGGAAGAGCCAAGTGCAAAGCTAAGCAGCGAAGGAAGGAGCCGAAGGAGCAGCAGGACCCAATCCCCCGCTTGAGTTTGACATTTTTGGGTTATGCTGCGATGAACATGGCCCGATATGCTGCTACCTCATGCCCCACCTCATGCCCCAGCGTATTCTCCTGTGCATGCAAATCTCTTACCCAGCAGCAACAGCAGCCGAGTGGCAACTGTGGCACGGGGCAAGCCTGTGACAAGTGTGGCACGTGGGAAAGAGTAAGCAGCGATTGAGACTTCAACAAATTAATCGCCGTGACTCTGGTTTTGACCGAGTTTACACTTTTTTATCGCGCTATCCCGCTCTCTCTCTCTCTCTTTCTTCTTTTGAAAATGTCCTCTGCCCCTTGGCCCCTTGGCCCGTACCCTTAGCCGATTCCCAGTTTGCAAATAAATTAGTTTGCTACGTGAACGACGCAAATCTGAGGTGGGTTTGACAGCAACGTCTCCTCTGGCCTTTGCTTTTTCTGTTGCGCTTGAGAAGTATTTAGATACCCTTTCATTTTTGGCGGCTCTAGGGGGTGTATGGAACGAGTGTTTGTGGCAAGAACAGAGCGAAGAGGCAACCATAGAAGCATGCCGATGCCACTTACCATATATCAAGGAGAAACGAATGCGGCATACAGAATTGTGCATTATGCCACGTTGATTCCACTTTGTTGGTCTCTAAATAGTTTTATTTTATAGTGAAATGCAAAATATCCTGATAAACGGATAAAAAATAAATAAATAAATAATTTCGCAATGGTCCAGAGCTCCTCTCTCACTCTCTCTTACTCTCTCTTTTCTTCCATATTCATTAAAATAAAAGGATTAACAGCATGAAACGTTTTTGTGTGTAAAACTCGCTCCCAGAGTGTCTGAGCAATTAAGGGTGGAGTTTTACAAAATACCTCCTTAACAGAGCCTCTTACAGGGTATCTCCATTGTCCATACAGTCACGTAATATTTTTATTTTCCTTCTTTTAAATATTAAAGCGAGTGAAAACTTATCGATTCGATGGTACGAGTATGCGAAAGGGACAGCAGCCGCTAATTGAAGTGGATTTCTGTGTATGTTTGTGTGTGTGTGGGTATGGCAGGGCCATCAATTATCCGTGGCATGCCTTTCCCTCTTCCACCCAGCAGCTAAAAGCATTTACACAGCAGAGGCAGAGACAGGCAGAGTCAGAGGGCAGAGGCAAAGGCAGAGCTCTCTAGTTGTAGTTGTAGTCGCAGTCATCACATTAGTGGCTAAGTACTCACCAAATTGTTATCACTTTCTCCTCTTTCCTCGTGCTGTCTCCTGCTGCCTCCTGCTGCCTCCTGCTCCTTCCTGCTGTTCCCTGCTACTGCCTCATACTGCTTCTTCCTGTGTGTGTTCGTTCAGTCGTTGTGCTTGCAGCATGCCGCAATCGCCGCTGCTGCACAAGCTGCTCTGCGTGTGCCACATTGTCAGCCACTTCAATGGCCAAAAGTGGATCTGCCAGCTGCTGTGCCTCTACAACCTGCGCTACGATGAGGCCACGCAGCGCCTTGCCTTTGGCCAGCAGGTGCTCGTTTACTGTGCCCACTTCTGGTGCCTGTGCAGCGGCGTTGTCCTGTTTGTATACGAGGACCCGGCCGATTGCATAATGGACAGATACAAGATCTGTGTGTATGCCCTGGCCGGCATCTATTTTGGGCTGCTGAGGCGATCTTTGCTGCAGACTCTAAATGATATGTTGCACGTTCATCGCGGGCTGCAGCGGACCATGGGCTCGCTCTTTTGTGTGGCCGTAAAGAGAGCCTTCTGTTGGTCCTGCATAATAACCGTGGAGCTGTTGGCCATCTTTTATTGGCAAGTGGCATTGCAGGAGTGCACCCAGGGGCTATTCCTGTTCGGCTTCCTGCTCTGCTGGTATCTGCAGATACTTTTGCATGTCAATAGCTACATTTGGCTGCAGTCCATCTATGTGGTGATGAATCAGGCATTTGTGGCGTCTCTAAACTGCACAGAAATGTGGATTATGATGAAAAGATTACTGAGAATTCAGCGTCGTTTGAGGAGGATACAAAGGGATGTGGCCCATTGTTTTAGTGTGCATATCCTGTCGGTCATGGTACTCATATCGGGCCCGTTCGTTGTGAGTTTAACCACGTTTCAGCCTGTTTTCGAGGAGCATCGGGAGAGGGTTGTGCTCCTGCACTTTGAGGTCCTGCAGCTGCGTTACATAGCAAATCTTTGCCTACTAATCTGCAGCCTTTTTTTGGTAATAAAAGATTTTAAAACCGAAAGAAATCGTTTTCTGGAGAGCCTTTGGAAGATGTCGCCGCCTTTCCACAGGAGAACCTTGGACGTGCGGCACTCCACGATGCCTCAAAGTCGCTACGAACAGCCGCTGGATGTTGTAGATATGATGGTAAGGGTGCAAAATATATCTGGGCATTTGTATACATCAACCGATAAATTTGCCTCCTTCAGCTGCTATCTGGAAATCTACCCAGTGATATGCGCGCCACGAAAGTGATTGTATGGGAAATACGAATGGAAACAGAAGTTAAATTCACTTCAGAGATGAAATCTTTTATCAATTATCTGGTAATGCTTTTGCTGCTTGCATTTCTGTTACCCCTTGTGGCCATTTCGAATGGTTTCGCCTTGAAATGGGAAATGTATACCCTCGGAAATGATACCGCAGCAGCAGCGTATGTCCTCAGTTGGCAGGAAAGGATGGAAATGTCTTGAAATAAAAGCAAATAAAAACCCCTAGAGAAGCGATAATAATTATGCAAGGCACGTCCGGGGGAAAAAAAGGATTTGAACCAATAAATCAAGGGAGGGAGAAAAAAGGATACTAAGCAAACTACAAGTGTGGGTGTGCCACCCGTTCGTTCGATTTATATACAAAATGTCAAACTGGAAATCTAATGAATGCCATCAATATGGCACTTGTGTCCCATCATTCTAGTGCCTGCCCCGTTAATTAGCTTGCCAATTGAGAATTGTGCAACGTGGCGTATGATTAACACGCGACTAATGAACGTCGCGGATGGGCTGTGTGGCAAGTGCAGGCTGCTGCCTCTTGCTGCTCCTCACATCCAGTCGCCTGTGAATGATTGAATTATTGAATCCATTTGCTGGACGGACGGACGTACTCAACCTGTGCACAAATCAATGCGATTTATTGACCACCCACGCCCGCCATCCTGCCCCAGAACTAGCCTTCAGTTCGTTGCACAATGCAACGCCATGGCGGGAGGGGTGAGAGGAAACTGATTTCCGTGATTTCTAATTTCCTACATTTTCCCATGGAACCTCTGGGGAGGGGGAACTTCCAATCCGCCAGTTGACTGGCAAAATATTTCTCTCCGATTAACTGCATTCGAAATTTTTCGGTTTTTTCGGGCGAGTGGTGTGGTGGTGGCCTTGCAACATTAATGAGGCACA
The DNA here is from genome assembly GCA_018150885.1 of Drosophila tristis. Lineage (NCBI taxonomy): Eukaryota > Metazoa > Arthropoda > Insecta > Diptera > Drosophilidae > Drosophila > Drosophila tristis. Next base: position 1,105,141 of record JAECWT010000001.1, read on the forward strand.
CGCCCCGAATAGTAGCAGTAGTAGTAGTGCCCCATTAGCAGTGCTCATTGTCAGGGCGTCGACTAACACGCAGGAAAACCAATAGAAAACGGTGCAGAAAAGAGCAGACGATGGGCTGTCAAAGTGTTTGATACTCTTTAAGGTTTACTCTCCAGGGTATTTAATAATTTAAAAAATTATTGAAAACTAAAATTCTACGGGTTTTTACGACTTACAGTCACCTAAAGACACTTTTGCTTTGCGTTTGAGAGCAGAAAGAGTATAATTTTAAGGCTTTCTACTGGCAGCAATGATTATCTGAAAGGAAGAATGGAAGATCTTTGAACAGATCTTAGATATATTCTAGATTTATTCTTTTTTGTAGATACCTTTTTTGCTAAGGGTATTATACGAACTTAATTGATATGCATGGACTGTGTGGACTGTAAATGCAATTTCCTTGTTGCCACTGGCACTCCTCCCGCCAATGCCAATGCCGATTCCTCTGTTGTTGCCACTGCCACTCTCCCTCTGTGCATTCTGTAATCAGTTTGAAATAATTCCAATGTTCAGGGCACATCTATCCCACAGATCTCCTGTCTCCTGCTACTATATATCCATAGACACCACATTAAAAGGCGACGGCTCCACCAGTCCCCGATAATCATTTGATATGCGGCTCAATAAAATAAAACCCCCAAAAAATAAGGGACAACAGATAATAGGAAATAGACAGAGAGAGAGAGAGATACAGAGGTGCATAGCGTGCAAACGAGAGAGAGAGAGAGAGAGAGAGAGAGCGGAACATGGAGCTTTACGTATTGCAATTTGTGCAAAATGCAAATTTCCTCCACTGATGACAGCCGCAATTTTGTGCCCCATTGTTGTTAGTGCCACACCGAGGGTCGTCTCCACTATCTGTCGTTGTTGTTGTTGTAGTTTTTGTTGTGTTTGCCAACGTCCATTCCCATTGTTGTTAGGCACAGACTCCTCTCGAGTGTAATCATGTGTGTGTGTGTGTGTGTGTGTGTAGTAGGGGCAGTAAGGGCCATGTGGCATGGCGTCTGTGTCTGTTTTCTGGTACGGTCACGGAACCACTATTGTGGGAAAATATATAGAAATTTAACTTATTTTTGTGTATCGAATAATTTGGTGAAATTTTAATTTTAACAAATAAAATACGAATTTTCATTAAATTAAATTAAATATTATTATTTATGCATATTTATACGAAATTAAAGAACTTCATTTCAAAAACAATATCAAAATAAAACTAAATTTCGAATTAATTACTTTTTACATCAAAAATACATTCAGTAATTACATATTTGATGCAGTCACGAATTTGCATTAGGGCTTGTATTTCTGTTGAGCCTTCCCCTCAGAACTATTGCTATTTGTATGAACCAGAGTGTCCCTTGTGTCATGTCAGACATTGTCGGCTGCATACCAATAAACACAGCAGGCAGGCAGCAGGCAGCAGCATCAGTGGGCCATAGATAGTCCGAGTTTTAGTCCAAAGCCAATGCCAAAAGCCAGAACCGAGCTGAATTCCTGACTAGAGCCAAAAGTCTGTCTGTCTGTCTGGCTGTCTGGTTGGCCACTGGACGGCCCAACAATGGTTGACCAGCATTACTACTCGCTCGCTCGCTCCCTCTCACTCTCTCTCTTTGCTGCCTCGTGTCACTCTTGTCTCTCCTTTTGATTAACAATGATGGGCATTATTTTTGCAAATAAATTCGAATGTCCGAGAGGGGGTCATGGACATAGAGACGAGACGAGACTGTGGAGTTCATGGCTCAAGAAGGAATTTGTGTTTTGTTTGGCCAATCGTTGACATTTTTCCATGTATTCAAGTTGCACTTTATTGATTTGTGGCATGGGGGCATGTGGCATAATTGCACATTTGCAAGGACACATACAGTACGATTCCTCCGTCCTCCGTCCTCCTGCTGTAACGATGGCAGCAGCAGCCAGAAGCCAGCAGCAGGAAGCTTTTAAGCAAACAGGATGTGTGCCTCTCTCTCTCTCTCTCTCTCCCTCTCTGTGGAACGAACAGCTTTTAAACGAGGAAAGGATGGATGGATGGAAGGACGAACGGACGGATGGAACAATACTTAGAACAAGTCCGAGAACTTGAAGTGAAAACAATGCATTTGTTATGCAAAGCCTTTGATGTTGTCCTTGGGGTATAAAATGGTGTGTGCTGCCTCCTGCCTGCCTGCTTCCTTCCGTCTGCTGATGCTGCTGCTGCTGCCCCTAAATGCAGGCGGCAACTACTTGTCAATGCCACAAATGATTACGGGGGAGGCCCCAAAGTGTTTTGCCTTTTTATCGGAAAATGTTCTTAAAGTTTTCCTCCCGACTTTTCTGCTCGTAGTTGGACTTGCAGTTGGAGTTCCTGTCGAAAGTCGAGAGTTTAGGGGCCTCTCTCCTGCCTCTAATGCCTCTCCTACCAAATGGGTCAACAGCGATATAATCAACTTCTAGAACAAACTTTTTGCCCCACCACGAGAGAGGGAGAGCGACTGACCGAGCGACAGCTCAAACAACAAAATAATTAAGGTCCCTCAAACTTATTGACGTTCTTTTCTTTTGGTGTGTGGCCAGGGGAATGCAAAAAAAGTTTATACTTTTTTTTTTGTGAAAATTCCAGAGATAATAATTAGGAACGCGCCGGCCGCAAAAAAAATATATATACAAAAATAAAAGAAGAACAAAAGCCAGGAAGTGGCCAAAGAGAGTAAACAGCAAACAGAAAAAATAAATAAAAAGATGGACCCTCAATAAATATATAAACCATAAAAGAGGGAGTTGGAGAAGGGTCGAAGATTGGAATACCCTTTGAATATATATGTGTACAGTGTATTATAATTCTAGAGAAATGTGAAAGCAATGAAAAGCGCATTTGATTTTATTGCGGAATTTTAATAAATTTAGTCCCACAAATTCAAGTTCTTAGGAGTTTTTATGACTTGGAATCGTTGTACTTACAATCTGATCAGAATGAAGCAACCATATAAGATAGTCTTTAAGTAAATCTTGGATCCTCATGAGATATATCGGAATGGGCATCCATAGATCGGATCATAATCATAGCATTCTCTAGTTGGTGGGAATGGTATGGATGGGTCTATGGGTGGGACTCTCTGCGACTCTGTTTAATGCCCTGCAGAAGCCAGGGCTCAGGTCTAAATTTCTACATAAACGAATGTCGGGCGCACTTAGCAGGCAATTGCGAGATAATTTAATTATGCGGAGAAGGCGAAGGCTTCTGGCAGAAAACAGAAGGACAAGTTGGGGCCAGGAAGCAGGACAGAATCAAGGGAGGAGGGCACAGAAGCCAGTGAAGCAGCAGGGAGTGCTGCTCTCGGCTCGGCCCAAACAGGATAACAGGATAATGATAACGAAATAAGTAAACCAAAAAGGCTTACAGCAAACCCACAGCTACACGGCCACCGGGCCATAAAGAGCGAAGCGAAAGCACAGATAAAATTTGTGTGTCTGTGTGTGTGGCGGTAAATGAAATGAAAAATGGCCAACGATAGGGCTAGGACGCAGAAGGCGGTCGGTCCTGCGAAACAGGGAACCAAAGGTGTGTGTGTGTGTGTGTGTGTGTGTGTAACGGAGCGATAACAATAATGAGCGCATATCGGTCGGAGTACCGCTGTGGCTTAAACAAATTGCAACCGACTTAATTGCTGCTGCTGGTGCTGCGGCTGCTGAAAGCGGAAGTGTGCCACAAACTTGTCGCCCGGATGTGGATATAAATTTATTCTGCAGAGAACACAATGGCGGGACAGGCGGGTGGACAGGTACAGGTACAGATGCTGTGGACAGGACAGGCAGCAGCTTGTAAATATCTGTTGGCCAGAAGTGAAAATGCCATTAAACACAGTAGTCCTAATTAGCGTGGAAAATACTCGCTTAATTTATGCACGAATTGAAAAGGTCAATTTGCGCGCAGGGAAACAGGACAGGCAAACACAACACACAGTAACGCTTTGGGCTTAATTTTCCCCGGTTGCCCCGCGCTGCCTCGTTTCACATGCACATTTTTCACATTTGGTTTTTCTCGTTCCACATTAATGTTACACGTATTTTGGGCCTATATTTCTCGATTGTGGTTTGTGCAAAATGTTTTGTGTGTCAGATGAGAGAGGACGGAAAGCCATGCCATCCTCCATTTGTATTCGCATGGAAAATTTGAATGATTTGTAGTTTTGTGGTGTGGAATTATTTAGCTTTTGGTCAAAGGTAAAATGAAAATTCTGCCATTTGTGGGACTTCCTTTTAAAATACGTAATGTTGCCTGTATAGTATTTCCTGCTGCTGGAGTTTTCGCAGTTTGTTATTGCTTTGGGATTTTCTCTATAGATTTAAATGTCAAATTTCACATTGCTTCGATTTTCTTTGGTTTCCTTTGACTGAGAAAATTCCATGTAGAGAAATTTCGACAAAAAAAAAATATATCTTTCTGCTGAAAATGAAGGGGAAAAGAGAGAATATAATAAATTCCAATTGTTGCATTTAAGAGGGAGAATTTCCATTGCCTCACCAGGTCCACATGATGGGGAGAATTCTTGTGTATATTTTGGGGTAAATTCACGGTTGATTCATTGATTGATGGATGCATTTTTGGCACTACTTTGGCATCACGTGTGGAATCTTTAAGAGAGTCTAAGCTTATTCTTTATAGCTGTAGGTCGATATATTGGTAGACCGAATAGATTTTTTGCTGTATTTTATTTGGTAAATTTCTGCTAATATTTCTCCCTTTCGTCTAGAGCCTGATATATGCTAACTACTCCCTAAGCCAGTATATAATAATTTTCCAATATACTTTTCCATTTTCTACACATTTTTCGCTACTTCCTTCGTGCCTCCTTCTATCGCGTCAGAGCCAATGGCTGAAATGGCTTTAAGAAAGCATATTACGGTTAACTGTTAACGGTTAAGCAACGTGCATGTCAAGCACATTGCCACACTGGAAAGTTTGTTGCCCCAGCTGCAGGTTGCACATTGCACTTTCAGTTGCAGTTGCAGCTGCATGTTGCATGCAAGAGAGAGAGAGGGTGAGGGAGAGTGAGTGGTGCCCCTAGGCAGAACAGAAACAGAAGAACGCCTTGGCGCCCTCGTTTCAGTTTCAGTTTTTCCTCGCAGTTCCTTGTGCAATAATTAAGTGAGTGCCAAGTAGAGTGAAGCGTGAAGGAGTCCTCATTTGGCCACCCTCTCCCTCTTGCCGCCCTGCTGCCGCTACCCTGGAAAATTCATGCGTTAACAAAATGGTGGAGAAGGATGGAGAATAATCAGTGGGAAAAACAGCAGACGTAGAAGCAAGAGAGAGAGAGAGAGTCCTCGAAGGGAAAGGGACTTTACTGCAAGGATGTGGTGTGTGTGTGTGCGTGCTATATTTTGGCTACGCTTGCGGGGGCAACGAAGGAACGCGACGGCTGAGTAAACGTTGCACGCATGAGAAATCAAAAGGCGGACGCCACGCACCCAGCTGCTCCTCAAGTGGCAGCTCCTTGGACCTCCGCCCCTCCCCAAGTGGCAGCGGCGACTCCTTGAAGGAGCTGTGCGCCCCCGAAAACTGTTGCCATATGAACGGAATGGAATCGACAACTCCTTGGGGCTGGCAGCGGCTGGGAGTAAAATTGCGTAAGAATTGAAGGGGGAAAATTGTAAAATTACAATAACTGTCGTCGAATGGAAAAGAAGCTGGAAAAACACATGTGAGGCAAATTGGGAGAAATAAACATTCGAGGGAAAAGGAGAAACAATTGAATGCTGCGGGAAATTAATAAGAAGCAGGGGGTGGTATGTCGGCGGGGGGACAAGTGCAAGAAAATAATTGCTCAAAATGTGAAGGAAAATAGCAGGAAAATATCGAACGACTTTAGTGATTTTTAGTGATTTTTCGAAGGAATTTATTGGGAAATCTTTTAACATTCTTATTGATGGGCTTTTCGGGGGAATATTATTCGTGTAATCTTTGAGAATTATTCAGAATTAATTCTTTTGCAGTTAACCCTAGGAAACAATGGATGATTTATGTGGGAATAGTCTGGGAATAAATTCTCAATATATTTTAGTTTCAACCGCTTCCAATCTATCTAAGAGTTTCCCTTAAATACACTTTAGATGGTTACCAATTTTCGCTTAATTTTCGCCCTCCACTCTTCTTGCTAGTCTGCCACTTGATGTTCTTGCCACCACACGCACTTGAGATGAGAGGACACCACACGTAAACTGCCGCAACACGCATTCACTTATTTTGCCATCAAAATGTTCCAGCACTTGAAATCAAATTTAAACATTTTCGTCTCGTCGACCTTCGACCCCCCACGAACGACACATCCACGCACACACACAGAACGATACACGACACACAAGACAACACTCACATCTATGTACAATATCTATGTATCTATCTATGACATGTATTTATCCCCTGAGCATATCTCGCATCCTCCTGCAAATGTGCGTAGTTTTTCTTACGTTTTTCTTTCACATTTTTTCCATATTTTTTGCTTTTTTTTTCGCAGGTTCTACTGCTTGTAGCTTTCCCTACTTCTACTTCGACTTTTCCCAGCTTTGACGCTAGTTTTTCCACCTTTTCCCTGGCCCGTAGCTCCAGTGCCTCCTTTTCCCTGCTTCTGCTGCTGTTCCTCCTTTTCCCTGACTTCCAGCTACCCCGTGCCTGTCCCTGCCCCTGCACGTGGTTGGTTTTTTTTTCCTTTTGAGGCAAGCGACACGTACTTCCGCTCATGAGCCAAAGCCAATGGCCAAAGGCAAACTAGAGGCAGCAGAATGATGGCCAACAACTACTCCGAATGATGGCTAGAAAAAGCTGGTAATACTAATACTAATACCCATAGCTCACACACACACACACGCACACACATTTACATACATACATATATATTTTTTAACATTGTAACGAGATAATATTTTTGCAACATATTCATGTGTGGGAGCAGTGAATGGTGTGGGGTGGGGGCAGGTCTAAATGATATTACCTGAAGGAACATCAACATGACTGACAGACAGAGGGGAGGAAGCAACAAGGGGGTAGGAGCACCATCAAGAAGAGGAGCCGCAGGAGTTTGATAAGCAGAGAAGCAGCAGGCAGAGCCATTCGAGGAGGGCATGTGCGCTGCACTACCGCCACACTAACGGAAACCGGATGTGCTTCGGCTTGGCAGTTGTGAAGTGATGTTTAGGCCAACAGGACGAGCATGTGGCATGGGGCAATGCTGGCTCATGAGCAGGCCGCTCACTGCCTTCTCATTCGTGCCTCAATGCTTGCCTCCTCATGTACGATGTGCGATGTGCGAACTCTCGCCCGTAGGCATCATCGAGTGCCACGTTTTATGTCTTGCCAATGGCGTTGGCAGCGAGGCAGACGAGGCGACTCCATAAGAGTCATATGTGTGTGTGAGTTGTGTGTGTGAGTGTATTTGTGGAGCCTCTGTTATGGCCCCAAAGGCGCCACTCACACTAGATCTGCCGCCCGCTCTTCCCCACTTACTGGAACACCCTGCACCCCCACTAGATGTGACAGCATAAATCGCTGCTATTGCTACGGGGGCAATAGTAGATATAGAGAGACAGTGCCACAGAGAGAGAGAGGGAGAGGGATAGAGAGAGAGAGAGAGAGAGAGAAAGCGACACACAGAGAAGAACAATAAAGCCATATTGGCAATTTAATGTGCTGCAAAACATTTGTAGATTCGATTTGCTCTGTGCCTGTGCCCCTCCTCATCGGAAGAAGAGGCAAGAAGACAAGACGACAACACGCATACGCAACGTATGCCACACACACACACACACACACACACACTCATACACAGTCGTTGCGAATGTCGCACTGTATGGATGCTGTGCGGCTGGGGGTGGGGGGGGGGATAGTGGAATGGGGCATGGTGACTGGAGTGCATTCTAAACAGCAACCAGAACGATAAGCACGTAGTCTCCACAGAGAAAAGTGACAGAGTTGGGGAAGGGAGGGAGGGGAGTGTTGCATAACTGTGTTGCAGCTGCAACGTGGCTTAGTTTACCGTTTACTTATCTTTTGGACACACACACACACACACAGACACACACGCACACACCTTCAATAAAACCCTGTCCCCCGGAGAGCCTTAGAACTGCTTCATTTGCAATCTTGCAACCAGATGCCAAAAAAATATACAGAAAAATAGAAAATGGAAGAAAAGAGTGGCCTTTGAGCAACTGAAGCACAAGATACCCTCAAAGATCTACAGATCTTATTGATATATGCCTAATTTGTCATTGGATTATTGTCAGAATCGAATGAGTTCTTATCACAGAAACTTTCCTTATATCTCATATTTCTTAAGATGTCTAAACATATCCATAAAGATCCATATTTTCCATAGAAAATGTGAACTTTTTAGTGTCTTTGTTGGATTTCTTTATTTTGATTTATTCTATGCTGCTCCAAAATGCTTTCTCCGTGTTAGAGCTCCAAGCAACCTGATCAACATTGCAATACTCTCGTTGGAAGGGTATAAATGGGAAAATACCATTTAAGGAATAACCAAACCAATGACCCTCATTCCGTGGGCAGCATTCCTCCTTCTTTCTCTCTCTCTCTCTATCTCTGCTTGCTATCTTCTTTATCTCAGACAGCCCTTCCCCACTCTCTCTCTCTCCCTCTATCTCCGATTCTCTGGCAGCAACATTCTCAAAGGGCGCCACTGCCATCGCTAGTTCGCTTCACTGTCGTTTGCATATTTTTCGTTGTAATTTTCTCGTTTTCAGAATTTGTGTAAATTCGACCTTATACCCACCCTCTCGTATACCCCGCATACCCCCCGCATGTATGCATGCAGAAGGTGAAAATCTGTTTAGCGTCCACGATGTACCGTGTGGCATCCACTAAGAGAGAGGGAGAGGGAGAGCGTGCATCAAAATGCATTTATGCAAAGGCCAATGGAAACTTACAACGGAATTAAGTCAGCCTCTGGACGGGTCGGAATGGAAAAACACCCCCAATCCTCCCCACGACTGATGATGACAGAAAGAGAGTTTCACAATGGAGAGGTGGGCGTGGGTAACAGAGGGCTGGAGCGGGTGACTGGTGTGTGGGGGAAAAATTTCTGTGGCAACGGGGGAAAATATATCAATGTATCAGAAAAATGTTTGTGGAATTTTCCAAGCGAAAGAAGAGACTTTTTTTTTTGTACATTTTCGGAATTTTTCTCTTGCTCTGCATGATAAATAATTTAAAGGAAAAGGAACATTCTATTGTTGTTGCTGTTGTTTTAAACCTAACATAATATTTAAGTATGTGAATAAAGTATTTATTGTGCGTGTGTGTGTGTGTGTGTGTGTGTGGGATTTGTAAGGGGAACAAAGATTCCTTTATACAAAATAAAATATGTATTGCAACATTTTTATTGGTAAAAATATCCCAATAAAGATTTCAGTAAATGTTGTTCCCCCGCCAGCTTTTCGATTTGTGTTATTTAAAGGGAGGGAGTACCTATCAAAGGCATTTTCTTTTTATTCCTGGAAATTATTAAAATTCATAAAAAGTACTCAACGAAAATATGAGGTTTTTTTTTTGTTATGCAAATTTGTTTCATGTTTTTGTTGTCCATCTCCGCCATATGCTAATCTATATTCAAACTAGTGTCAAAGGCATTATCTGCTGCCTCAAAATATGCTCGTAACTACTCTATAATGAGAGCTAATCAACGAAGGGAACCCCTGAACTTTATTCCTGTCAATAAATGCAAATGGTTTTTCGCTATTCGCACACAAAACCCGAAACTTTAACGACGTTTTACGATGCGCACGGATTATAAAATCAGAGGCCAAGAAAGAGGCCATAAAACAGACATTCGAACAGACATTATTTCATCATCAATGCCATTGCTAGCACCTCCATAGCCAACCCCCTCCCACCGATAGAATAGATTGTGTATTCCAAACAATAATAAAAAGAGGGAGAAAGCAAGAGAGAGAGAGAGACGAAACTTTATATGAAATCAGAAATTTAGAAATAATGTTTAGAGTTTTGGCCATAAAGTGGTTTTTGGCAGGGGGGGAATATTCTTCCCGCTGCTGACAGAATTTTGATAGAGTGTTTTCCTAATAAATTGTTATACGATTTGTGGTGTGTGGTGCGGTGCGGTGTGGTGTGGTGTTTGCTAATAGCTGCAAAAGTCAACGAAAGCTAATGCTGTTGACAGCTAACACACACAAATGCACATGCTACAAAGAGACAGAGTGACACACACACACACTTATGGATATACCCAGAAATAGTGGGTGGGGAGGTGTGTACAAATTGCATTACATATATATACATATGTAGGTATGTATGCCCCACCGCACCAAGCGCATTTTGGGCAGCATTTGGCAATTGACTTTAATTACTTTGCCTTCAAAAAGTCATGCAACAGCAGCAGCAGTCAGCAGCTGCAGTCAGCAACAGCAGGCAGAAGGCAGCCGAGTTCATGGTTCCGTCAGTGTCGTTGTGTGTGTGTGTTTTAGACCACGACGATGTCATCAGCTGCTGCTGCTCTGTGTGTGTGTGTGTGTGGTGGAAACACGAGGAGAACTTTCATTAGTTTTTTGGTGGCTCCCCCGTCGGCTGTCTGCCTGCTGCTGGAAGCCACTAAAAGTCATCTTTACATTGCATCCAAGTGCCACACCACAGATGTACCTTCCTTCAGAAGTCGCCTCTCTGCCTCTTGCAGGCACAAGTGTACCGACAGCTCCCTGCTCCGCTGCCTGCTGCCTGCATAGTTTCCACCTCCCACCGCTCTCAGATTCTCGTGGCCCCATTCCCATCCCCGCATTCCCCGAGACATCTCTTATATGAAAACAGTTTGTGAAATTAAATTTTCAGCACACTTGATTTTTGAAATGGCATCAGGCAGACAGCCAGACGAAGGACAGGAGGACAGGAGACGAGAGGACTCCATAGAGCAATGAAATTTGCTGTTAATTTGTACAGTAAATGTCTCTATTAAATTTTAAATTGGTTTTACCCTCTCTCCGTATCTCTCTCTCTCTCTGTCTCTTTATCGCTGGTAAATTTTATGAATTGGCTACACATTCAGAAGAAGAAAAAAAGATTTTAAAAGACGATTTCAAGTAGGTCGGTAGAGGTTCTTGTAGCAGTGCGGAGAGCGGATGCATTCGATGGGAAGGATGTGGACTGGTTATACCAGGGAAATATCAGTAAAAACGAATAAAGCGAAGAGAAGGGAAGTAACAAAAGCCAAAGGGAATGGAGAGTAACGGCAGTGGAAGTGAAAGAGCGAACGACCAAAAAGGTGAAACTCCCCGAAAACGGAGCGAGAGAGAGCCAATCGGGGCAATAAATAAGTTTTATATTTACAATATGCCAGGGGTCCGGGGCGAGCCCTGGGGCTCTGGCATGAACAGAAGGAAAGGAAGGTTCTTTCAAAGTTCTGCCATTTAAATGGTTTAAAAAGCTGCGCTTGTTGAATCCGTAATAACCATAGATGCAGCTACAGATACATGCACTTGAAGATACATATGTATGTGCCCTTGTATTGTGTGTGTGTGTGTGTGTGTGTGTGTGTGTGGCTCTGTTGTTGCAACAACTGGTTGTGCAACGATTCATTGCTGCCGCCATTCATGTCATGTATTTTCCTTCTTAAATGTTTACTTACTCTACCGGAAACGGATTCGGATTGCAGGCAGGACAGGCGGCAGAAGCCGCACCCCCCCACCATCCCCACCACACGCCGGAAGTTGTGTTCTGTTTTTTATTTCATTTTCGTTTATGATGCTGCATTTTGTGGCTTGCTTCGTAACATGTGTCATGTGGCATGGGGCATTCATCCGCTTGTCCTTCGGATGTTTATTCCTGGCAATTACATCACATATACGATTGCTTTGGTGGAAGCTCCTGGGAGTTATCCCCAAATAGAGCACACAACTGTGGAGCAACCGTGTTGCGCATCGTAAATGAATGAATGGGGATGGGAAGAACGGCACTAATCTCTAGCAAAGCGACCCATTGGGGGGCTGTCTGTGACTTGGATGCCATGCAATTAACATTTTATATGCCGCCCTTCTTTGTTGCCCACCATTTGGGGAGCATCTTTAAGCCTGGTAATCGTATGTGTCTCTTTAACTGGATTTGAATTGGTTTATTTTTATTGAAACCCAAAAGGAAGAACTTGCTAGAAACATCTGGAAATGTTACTGAAATGATCTGTATTTTGGAGCTGTATCCCAAATTGTTGCACCTTTAAAACATTTAAAATATTCATTTATTAAAGATTATTGAGAATATCCTTCTAAAATGTTTTTTTTTCATACACATTTCTCAGATTACGATTGTTTGCTTTGGAATTGGAATTACTGCAATTTAGAAAAGGTACTGTGACATTCTTTTATTTTTTTAAACATTTTTATCCACTAAAAAATATTTTATTTAAATATTTTATCTAGAATATAAATATTACATGGCTTACGGTCATTGGGAATCCATTTATCTTGATTGCAAAAAATACTTTTCCCTTTTTTTACATTTTCAGAGACTTATTCTTTAATTTAAAATATTTTTTCAGCCATCTTAAAGGAACATTTACCACCATTGTTCCTACTTTTTGATCATTTTAATCACCTAAAAGTGAAAGATATAGAATTAAAGGTGCAGGGGCAGGGGTGCAACCTACCGGATGGTGATATTTCTTCTGTTGTAAGTTTGTGAGCTTTCGCCAGGCTCTGGCACCGTTTTGCAAGACATCCGAACCATCAGGATCGCTGCATTTGGCACGATATTCATGCATAAAATTGATAAAGCCCTTGCAGGAACGGCACATGATGCAACGATTCGACGACTGAGAGCTGGATGGTCCATCGTTTAAATAAATGATGTACTGCTCGCCCGCCTTTTTTTGGCATTTCTTCATGGGTTTGGGCTTGCTGAATCTCTTCTGTAGTTTGGATTTGCTTTTGCGACAAGACTTTGGCTTTCGATTGGATTTGCACTTCAATTTGGCTCTGCACTTGGATTTGGCTTGGGATTTGCATATGGGCTTTTTCCTGCAGGATTTCTTTGGCCTTTTCGCAGTCACCTGTCGTCGCTGGCAATCACTTTGTTGCATGGACTTAAGATTAAACTTGGAGGGTTTTAAACGATTTTTATCCTGAAGAGTGATCAGAAATGATCAAGAATACGGTAATCAAGGGAATAAATGGAACTCTACTGCTTACTGTAGCAAAGTTGCGCTTCTGTGTTGGCGTTAGCTTGCCCCATGCTTTGGCGCTGCAGACCAAAGCCTCGAATGGATTGATATGCTTATACTCTCGCTGGAATTGCCGCATAAAATTGTGAAATGCTTTGGGATTTGAATAGTTTTGGGTGCTACATTTGGCACCCATTTTATAAAAGCTAGAAAATTTCGATGGAATGTGTATCTCTGTGTAGTTAGTAAAAAAAATAATTTTTGGATTGTTTTTGTTTGTTTTCTATACAAATTCCAATGCCTTCTCTTCTATGAAAAAAAATATATGTATTTATTCTTTATTTTTCATGTAAAATTATTTCATTAGTATTGTCACAAATTTGATTTCTTCTTGATAATTACATTTATTTGTTGGACCAACAAATGAGTTTTCCCCGCCAGTTTTCCTGCGAGAGTTTTTCCCTCCTACGAATGGGAATTTTTGGGGAAAGTAATTAGGCAAAAAACTTGGCCAACTTTCTACTGTCTTTTTTCTTTGGTTTTACTTTTATTTTCTTTTGTTTTTATGCCATCATCTCACGTTTGACGAGCCTTGACATGGGAAATAAGCCAAAACAGTAGAAAACCAAAACCTCGGATAGGAAATTGCGGAAAAAGCACAAAAGAAAAAGAAAAATCAGTCAGAGCCGACACGTGCCTCGACACTAAGATACCCGGTGTTTTATTGGTCTACTTGGATACATTCTTAGGGGTGATACAAAATTCCCATAAATACTAAAAAGTACCTATAAAAAGCACAACAAAAATCAAAAAATAAGAGCTGAAAAAATTACAATATTTTCAATTAAAATAGCAGCTGCTGTAGCATTAATAATATTCCTAAGCCAGGAGCTTAAACAGCCAAACGTCAGGGTGCGCTTTAATATGTTTTCGGCAACAATTCTGTCTATAAAATTAAACCGATAGAAAGTTGTTTCTGGCTGGCAATTACACGAACGGAATATACCCCCCATGTAATGCTTGAATACAGGGTATAACCAGAGGCCTTGTCAATTTTCTACGTGCAACCCATAAAGTTGATGTGTAATTTCTGTGTTTTTTCGAGGATAGAGAACTTTTCCAAATTCTATTACAAGTTTTACAATTGTATTACGACGGAGAGAGAAAGCGCTCAAGCGCTCTCTCTTCCTCCCGGAATTTCTTCCACTTTCTCCTTAATAAACCATCACTAATAGGTAGACCAAGGAAACCTCTTAAAACAGATACTTTTGAAAAGAAGAAAATGCCGCTTGAAAAATGTATCAAAACTTCCAGCATTTAAAGCCGCTTAGCAGCAGTTTCCAATTTTCATGGGCCACACAATAAAATAAACACAAGGAGAGAGAAAAAAGAGAGGAAAAACTAAGCACGAAGAAAATTGAGTGCTAGCGTAGGAGGAAAAAACACAACGCAAACAAAAGTAAATGAAATTTCCGCTTAGAACAAGACGCTCTCACACTCTGCCACTCCTGGAAGTATCTTTTCAGTATATCAATAACTACAGATACTCGGATATAGGATATGGAATATATGAGGAATGGGAGGCAGGTGGCCTGTGAGAAGTAGAAGGCGGTTCTGGCTGTTTGTTTGTGCTGCCAAATGAAGCCGAAGCCAAAGCCTTAGCCTCCTGCCTTTTGTTGGTATGTTTGTTTCTTTTTTTTTTTGCAATTTAAAGTGCCGGAAATATGCTTTAGCTTTATGGGTTTTTAGCTCTCTCTCTCTCCAATCTCCACATCATCCAATCTTCCAATCTTGCCCCCATTGTTCCCCCCTTGAAACTGCTACCAAATTACTGCGTCTAGCCGTACTGCTAAGAGAGAGAGAGAGAGAGCGAGTCGTTGTCGGAGATAGATAATATCTTTTGATTAGTGGCAACCGCACGAAACTTTAATTAAATTCTCGCACACACAATGCTCTTCTCTCAGCTCTGATGCTGCTTCTGTGTGGGGAAAGTTTATGCAGCGTTTGCCCCGCCATGTCACCAGATATAAGTTTTACCAACGCCCCCAAACGGAGGGACACTCATATGCGTGACAGAGAGAAAGGGAGAGAGAGAGAGAGTCCAGAAGAGTCCCTTTGTTTGCCATTAGACCAGACAGCCAGAGAACCGAACCGGACAGCGAAGGCTTTAAGTTTTCAAATGGAATGTTACAAAGAACAAAACAAAAGAGCAGAGAGTGAGAGTGCTACAGTTGCTAGCGCTAGACTAAAAGATACCCCGTAGTAGAGTAGAGTAGAGTAGAGTAGAGTAGAGTATTGGTAAGTACTCGTACAAATAAATGGCATACACCTGTGATTTAATGATTTATTCTAAAGCTTGCTTTAATATGAATTCAGATCCCTTTTGTGTTTTAGAATTCGTTACCCAAAAGAAGTCTGATTAAATGTTTCCTTGTATTTGATGATGATTTCTATAGCCTCCGTCTGTCTCTTACATACCCTTCCATTATAAGGGTAGCAAAAAAAGAAGGCATGAAAACCCCCCGAATGGAAATTGAAAACTTTTCCCACAGCAAAGTTATATGGGAAATATGCGACCAGGAGGGGTTCTGAGTTCAGACTCTCCTAATGAATTAATTAGTTGATTTTGTCGGATGGGGGGGAGATGCACGGAAACCCGAAACATGCCACAAACCAACAACCTTGAAGGGGCCAGCAGCAGCAGCAGCAGCACTTGAGAAATTCATGAATTGTTAATACATTTTATATTTAATTTATTTATTTATTTCATATATATTTATATGGTTTTTCTATAACTTTAAGGACATACGAGTGTGTGTGTGTGTGTAACTTTAATTGCCATACATTTCTATGTGCCACACGTAGCCGAGGGTATCCACAGGGGCAAAGGCAACAGGAGCCAGCGAGTCAGAACCGAATACTTGCCACCAGAAGATAACTCGAAGTATCCATCGAATGTTGCACCATTTGTTCTGAGATATTTTGAGTTATTTCTGGGGGTTTGTCTGTCGTTTGGATGGTGTTTTGGGGATTAAACAGTTCGGGTCGAATCCTCTGGCCACTGTTGCCCGATGCCTCCACAAAATGGAATCTCGGCATCTTTGTGTGTGTGTGTGTGGCACAGGCATTTATTTATCTTTTATCTTTTTCGTTTGACGCTTTTCGATTTGTTTCATTTTTTCTTTTTTGGATACGATTTATCACAGCTTACAAAAATAAAATCATAAAATCAAAAAACCTCTAAGGATATTCTTTATGTAGATCGTGTAATGGCGCACATTGACGCACATTGGTGCCACGCCCACACGCGGGGCACGGTGGGGGGGGACGTACACTCGAGCATCAAATACTTTTCTTCGCTCGCACTTTCCGTTCGAGTGGCGGCGGACCCGCACGGCCCGTCTGTGTGGGCATCGCCAGCACAATGGGTGGGCAGCTTCTTCAATCAAATCGATCATTACATCAATCCTTACATCATTTCATTCAAAAGTACAAAAAGCTAGAAAATCAATGGGTGGGTGGGGATGTTGGGTTGGGGGAGTGTGGGTAAAATATGCTTAAACTATGACTAAAGTTTTTCTTTCGTTGTCGTTTTCTTTTGTTTTTGGTTTTTTGTTTGTTTCCACTTGATGGATTATTTGAGGCTTTTCTTCTTTTTGCTGCTGCTGGGCATCTGCGCCCACAGCCGGAAGAAGTACTCATCACGTTGCAGGAGCCTGCCCCGAGCATACGAATGGATATCGGCATCCATATTATGATCCCTCAGCCACGACGAAGTGTTGCACGAGCTCATCTCGGTGCGTGGCTCTTCGGGCAGGCTTTCATGGCCTGCAAAATACAAAATTCGGGGAATGTGATTGTAATTTCTTTTGGTCCTAAAAGGAAAATCCCTTGTAGGGATACACGCGTACCTGCTGTCATAACCTTGTAGGGCTCTTCCGATTCCAGTGGCTCACTCAAACCGATCTCGTTCTTGGCGAATATCCGTATCATGTACTCGTGATTCTCCTGCAAATCGCGTATCTGGAATCGCTGCACGCCCGCCGGCACACGACCCACCTCTATCCACATGGTCTTCTTCATGTCACGTATGGCAATGTGGTAGCCGAGCAGTGGTGCACCTCCATCTGACTCGGGTATACCCCATTCGAATATGTGAGCATTGGCGGCGAGAACACGCGCCTCCAGTGGGGCAGTCGGTGGCGAGGGAACGGCTACAAAGAGGCACAAAGGCATTAGATAAAAGAAGTTGGCTCACGGATTAAGGATACTCACTGGCATGTGTCTTGAGGGATATGCTCTCGGTGACGGCTGGGGCACCCAGCCCCATCTCATTCTCCGCCGAGACACGGAACCAGTATTCGCATTTCTCTTTCAGGTTATCGATCGTATAGTGCAGCTGATGTGCATCTAGGGTAATGACCTTTGTCCAGGTCGTAGAGGTCGATGAACGTTTCTCCACGCAATAGCCTACAGGGAAAGATATTTATGCTGCCGCTGTAACTGAAGGGAAAGTTGTACAAGTTACCTGTAATTTCGGAGCCACCATTGCGCGCCGGGACCTCCCAATCGAGGGTCACACTGCGGCTCGTGACATCTGGAGCTCTCAGATTCTGTGGCGGCGATGGCGGTGCTACGCAGACAGAAAAATTGTAAATTAATGAAGGGTTGTGCCAAACTTTTGATGGTTGTGTGTGAGTTTTGCCACGTACCATTATCATTTTCATTAGCTGTTTGTTAGCAGTGGCAGCAAAGCATTAGAAGAAAGGCAAAAGCAAATAAGCAAAAAGGGAAAAGCTTAGTTTTGGCGGGGTAAGGAAAAACGTACTTATTTTACGACCCACAAGGATCTTTTCGGTGGTCTCGTAGGCCTCGCTGGTGCCTGCCTCATTGCGGGCATAAATCCTGAAGAAGTAGCCCTTTGTACGCAGCACCTGCTCCACATGAATGTTCGTGACAGTGCCCAGGGTAGTGCCCACCGAACGGTAGACGGTCTCAGTCTCCTCCCTGATCTCCACAATATATTCGAGAATCTTGGAGCCACCATCGCTCTCAGATGGCTCCCAGGCCAGCGTAAAGGAAGTGTCGTTCATGCCAGAGACATTGGTGGGGCCACGCGGGGGTGAGGGTTTATCTGAAGGATAAAATATGGCATTAGATTTATATCTGTGCATTAATTTATGGTCTCTGTGTTGTTTGCTTACCAAACTTCTTGGTTATCGTCACCGTCTCCGATTCCGTGGGCTCGGACTCACCAATGGGATTGGCGGCCACCACACGGAACATGTACTGGGAGTTAATGGACAGCTTTTGAATGGCATACGAATGAATGTCCTTGTCAAAGTCGGAGACCTTCATCCACACATTATTTTGGACGTCACACTTTTCCAGCGTGTACTTGTTGATGTCCAGACCGCCATCATCCACCGGCGGTGTCCACTCCAGGATGATGGAGTCCTTCTTCACATCCTTGATCTCCAGGGACTGCGGGCGACTGGGCTTATCGATCACCTGCACAGTGCACTCGACATACGCGGAGCCGGAGTCATTCGTGGCCGTCACCTTGTACTTGCCAGAGTGCTCGCGGGTCAATTTCTTCACGGAGTACGTGGAGGTCGTCTCTGTGGTCTCAATGGACACTGTCTTCTGCTCGATGGTGTCCTTGTGCCATGTGACCGTGGGCTGTGGATAGCCGCGCACCGTTGCTGGAATGGTGAGAGTGCTGCCTGTGCGGAGCTTCTGTTGCAGATACTTGTCCTCCACCTCGACGACGGGCCTCTGTTGCAGCTTCAGTCTACAGGAGGTCTCCACGGAGCCCCTCTCATTGGTAGCCACACACGTGTACGTGGCTTCAGTCTCAATTGTTGTCTTTTCGATAATATATTTGGCCACACGGTTCTCGTAGCGCAGGCTCGACGACTCGAACACCTGTCCGTTCCTCTTCCACAGGACCTTTGGCTCTGGAATGCCGCCAAACACACAGGACAGTGTGACCTCTTTGTCCAGTTCACTGGACACATCCTGCAGTGCTTCGCGCACGCTTGGCGCCTCTGTCTCAACCTTTGGCACCAGACGAATGGGCGGCGAGAGGGGCGATGGCGGCGAGGGTCCCACCTCATTCACGGCAATTGAACGGAACACATACTCCGTGTCGATCTTCAGCTTGGAGATGGTATAGGTGGTATCCTTGATTTTACGTATTTCAGTCCATCTGCAGAAGGTAGCAAAATGTTTGGCGTTAAAACTAAATCTTACGATTCCCAGTCGGGGCTGGGGCTAAGTGCCTGTCTTCATGTCGCTGGCACTTACTTTTCTTCCTTAACATCATGATATTCGAGAATGTATTCAATTATTTCGGACTTGCCATCATCCTCGGGCGCCTTCCAGTACAGCGTAATGGAGTCATGCATCACCTCGAGGGGCTGCGGAGTGCCAGGTGCCGTGGGTTTGCCTGCGAACCAAAGGAAAAGGATTATGTTAATTATGATTTGGGTCTTGCCACAGTAAGTGGCTGGTGGCTGGTGGAGTGGCAGCTGGTGTACTTACGCATAATAACCAAATGTAGGCTGGCCTCTGCCTTGCCCACGGGATTCACCAGCTTCACGGTGTACTCGCCCTCGTCATCGTCGACAACCTTACGCAGGGTCAATGTGGCACTCTGCTCATCAATCGATGGCGTAACGCGCTTTGACTTGGGTATGACAACATTACGGGTGGTCCAAATGGCCTCCGGCTGCGGTGCACCGCCCGTGTACTTGACAGTGAATGTGGCATCCTCGTTCTCCTTCACCTTGAGGGTCTGCTCCTTGTCAGAGGTAATGACGGGCGGCAGCTTGAGCTCTTCAACGCACAGCTTTGTGCTGCTGGTGACGTTCTCGGCCACACAGCTGATCTCACCAGCATCCTCGTCGCCGGCATCGTGGATGACCAGCCGTCGGACAGTGCCCTCAACGAATACCTCGTGCTTGGGGTTGGGTTTGATGGGCTTGCCCTTTTTGAACCATGTTACCTCCACATCGGGCTGGGACAGCTCCACAGTGAACTCGGCATCGGTGGTCTTTGTGGCCAATGTGACGTCGGGCAGACGGATGACAAAGTCCACCAGTGGCTCCTCCACTGTCAGCGTGGCCTTTGAGGTTTGTTCACCCACTTGAATGGAATACTCGCCCGCGTCCTCTGGCTTGGCCTTGACTATGCGCAGCGACTGCTTTTTGCCATCGATGGCCAGCTGAATGCGTTCGTTGAAGACCAATTCCTTGCCGTTTTTGAACCACTTTACAAGGGCATCTCCCTTGCTCAGCTCCAGCTCAAAGATGGCATTTTCACCCTTTGTGACGGAGACATTCTCCAGGGGTCGGATGATCTCGGGTGGCAGCTCAATGACCGTCAGCTCACAGGAGCATTCATGGCCTTCGATTTTGCAGGTATACTCGCCCTCATCGTGGATGGTGGTGTCGCGAATCACCAGACGACGCGACTTGCCATCCTTGATGAATTCCACATTCTTGTTTTCGATTGTGATCTTCTCCCCATCCTTGAACCAAGTGATTTCGGTGGCTTCGGTGGTCAGCTCCACATCCAGAATGGCGGTATCCTTTTCGGTTACCTCGTAGTCCTCGAGGACCTTGATGAAATCGGGCTTACGCTGAAGCACCTCCACGGTGGAGGTCGTCTCCTGCTTTTTAACCTTGCACATATACGTGCCAGAGTCGCGCAGATTGGTGTTGCGGATGACCAGCTTGTGCGTTTTGCCATCCTCGACGACCACGCGATGATCCATGCCGGACAGCTCCTTGCCGTTGAAGAACCACTTGGTGGTGACGACATGCGAGGTCTCACACTCGAGGGTCAGCGATTGCACCTCCTCGATGGTGATGGTTTTCTTTAATTTCTTGGTAAAGGTCACCTCATCGACCTCCACTATGACACGTGCGCCGTGCGATGTCTTGCCAATGGGATTGCTGGCAATGCACTTGTAGTCCCCGGAATCTGTCTCCGGATTGGCATTCTTGATGATCAGTTCGATCGTTTCGCCATCGTAGATCTGTTGAATGCGTTCGCTGGGGAACAGTGGGGCATTGTTGAACAGCCACTGCACCTCGGGCACTGGATTGCCAGAGACCTTGGCGGGCAGACGTATCTCGCCCTTTTGTGGGACACTTTGTTCCTCGAAACGTTCCACAAATAGCGGCGGCTCGGCATTTCCACTTGTGGGCTCTACAGGGAAGGGAAAACATATACGAGAGTTAGTCCAGATTATCCAGAGAGAGAGCGATCCCATCCGTTAGACATGAAACAAAACCTACCTTCAATTGTCAGATTTGCAGTTGTCTCCACACTGCCCAAAGGATTCACCGCCTTTACCGTGTACTCGCCCTTTTCCGTTTTTTTCGGTGTGATCAGCGTTAGCGTATGCAAATCCTTATCAGATTTGGCATTCTTAACGGGCTTGCCATCCTTGTACCATGTGACCTTTGGCGGTGGGTTGCCCACAATGTGGGTGGACAGAACGACGCTCTCGCCCTCGCGTATGACCATGTTGCGCAGCGGTTCGAGGATCTGGGGCGCCTCCTTTTCGGTGGTGCGCACCTTGAGGGTGATGGGCAGACGTGCCTCACCCTCGCGATTGGTGGCGATCACCTCGTA
This sequence comes from Drosophila tristis, assembly GCA_018150885.1. Lineage (NCBI taxonomy): Eukaryota > Metazoa > Arthropoda > Insecta > Diptera > Drosophilidae > Drosophila > Drosophila tristis. Next base: position 1,126,974 of record JAECWT010000001.1, read on the forward strand.
GACGCCCTCCTGCGATTTCTTCACCTTGGTTATGTGCACCACACTGCAGTACATGTGCATATCGGATTCGGTGACAATTCGAATGTTTTTGATCTCCTCCTCGTCAATGTCCTCCCCGTTGAAGGTCCAGACAATGTCGGGCTCCGGCACGGCCACCAGACGGCACTCGAGGATCACATTTGTGTTCTCATCGACATACTGGGCCTTGGGTTTCTTCGAGAAGGTGGGCGGTATGCCCTCCAGAATGTCGGCCAGTGAGGATTCACGGGACATGCTGCGACGGGACAGGGCAGTGGCATCCGAGCCATGATCCGACAGCGGACTCTCCACAATCAGTTCCGTGGTGCTCGATGTAAAACCAGCGGCATTCTTGGCCACACACGTGAATTTGCCAGCATCCTCGGGGAATACCTCGCGAATGATCAGAGTAGCGACATTATCATCATCGTAGAAGATCTGGAAATCCTGCGAGGGCTTTATGATGGCCGTCTCGCGGAACCAGGCGATCTGCGGCCGCGGGCTACCCTCCACCTTGCACTCGAACTGCACCGTGTAGCCGTCGGGCGTGTGAATGGGCTGCAGTTTCTCAATGAAACGCGGGGCAATGGGCTTGTCTTCGGGTCCGGGACCTTAACAGATGCACAAAAATCACAAACGATCATCGACTTGTTAGTTAAACAATAAACGAAGACAGAGACAATACTCGGACAATGTTTTTTAGTTGCATCAAAGATCAAGCAGCACAAAGATTTACTCTGCACGTTGCCTAATCCTTGGATAACATTTAAGTGCTTAGATTAGACATGGATTAACTTACGTTCAAACACTGGCAGCTTATCGATCTTCTCGTGCAGTTTATTCTGCACATATTGGGCGTACTCCTCGGGTTCCATTAGATACTGGGCGGGCACCCAGCCCTCCTCTTCGGTGATGCTCTTCTTCACGTACCACCATTCGGAACTGTGACGTCCCACCACTGTGACCTTTTCACCTTCCACCAGATTGATGGCCTCGTCGTTATCGGCAATGTAATTGCATATCGAATACATAACATTGGGATTTTCCGATTCTAGAAAGCGAAGGAGAGCTTTATAAGTGGGAGTGTACTTTTTTGGGGGAAACTTATTCTGATGGGCAAATCGAAGAAATCGCTGCATAAATGTGTCCATAAGTGATGGGACACAGTCGTGCATTTATTAGTTATTTTTAGATTTAAATTTAAATGGAAAGTGTTCCAATATTCAAAAAACAATGTACAGTCATTGGAAATATGCAGAAAAACTTGATAGAACAATTTGTCATTGAAGGAATATAATGTAGGAAAACACAGCTGTTTATTGCCACTAAATGGTGCCATTTCACAATGAAAAAAAAATAATAAGAGGCACATAAGTGGAACCTACCTTCAACATTCATTTCCCTGGTGATATTCAGCGACGCTCCATCTGTGCCGAAAGAGAAAAAAACATATTAGATTTCATTCCAACCAAAACGTTTTACATGGAAGTTTTTTTTATTGCCAGAATAAATGGGCGGTGGGGGGTGGTTGGTTATGCATTAGCTACTGACACTCAAGTATTTTTGTTTTGGTTTGGGTAAACATTTTACCTTGCCACACGCTGTGATATCATATAAGCAGAATGTATAAATGTTTTTTTTATTTTTATTTTTAAGCATTATCTGTGGGTGATCTCGCCATGGATCTTCCTGACTTACCTTCATTGTACAATTGTTGGATAACCTTTCGCTTCTTTTTGAAGGTCAGCGAATCCTCATCGTACGTAATGGAATCCCGTTTGGGCTGACGTATGCCAATCAGGAACTGCTCCTCCTCCTCATCCTGTACGGAATAGCTGGGCTTTGGCTGCTTCTTGGGCTTCAGCTTGAAGTCCACCTCGTCTGGGGGCAGCTCCTCAACCATGTACTCTTCGGGCTCTTCCACCTCATCGATGGTGTCCTCGTCGTCGCGTATCTCTTCGACGATTTGCTCCTGGCCATCATCGTAGTCCTGCATGATCTTAATCTTTGCCTCATCGGCGGCCTCGCTGTAGGTCTTCTTTACGGGTTTCTTGATCTTAATCTTGCCAGACATGGACACCTCTTCCTCGGCATACGAATCGAGGGCAATGTTGAACTCCTGATCGACATCTTCCTTGGTCTTTGTGCTTCTCGCACGGAAGGTCACGTTCTCCGTTTCTCCGTACTCTGGAATGTCCACCTTCTTGCGGCGCAGCTGCTTCTTCACCGTGTAGGCCTCCTCGTCCTCTTCGGTGATTTGCAGAGGCTTCTTCTTGGCCCTGGCGCTGACCACAAACTCCTCAATGTCCTCGCCCTCCTCGTACTCTTCTTCCTGGCGTTTGATGGACAGCTCGGCGGCAGCCTCGTCCAAGGTTTGTGGCTTCAGGGGGCGTTTCTTTAGGACGGTGCCCGTCTCTTCCACGCCCTCATTGATGGTGTGGGGCTTCTTGAACGAGAGACTGAACTCGGTTTCCTCGTGCTCCTCCACGGATGGCTCGAAGGGTTTCTTGGGCTTCCGGCGCACAATGACGGCCTCTTCGATGATTTCCTCTTCTTCGATTTCCACGGGCCTCTCCTCCACGACCGTTTGCTGCAGCTGCAACTCATCGGCGGCTTCTTCCACGGGTTTCTGTGGCTTTTTCTTCTTCTTCAGTTGCACCGTCTGATCGGAGGTCTCTTCGGTGATGGTCTTCTCCTTTGGCAGTTTCACATCCACGGAGAATTCTTCATCGTGGATCTCCTTGGGTGCCTTGGGCTTCAGTGTGACTTCAGCAATCACTTCTTCGGCTTCGACAGGTTCGGGTTTCTTGAGTTTGATCACGGCAACATCCGCAGTATCCTCGGGTACGGGCTCCACCGTGGGGGCCTTCTTTTTCTTTAGCTGCACCTCCTCTACAATTTCCTCTTCTACAATGGGTTCGGGTATGACCTCCTCTTCGATCTTGACTGTGAGTTCTTCGGCGGCGACCTCTTCGACGGGTTTCTTGGGCTTTTTCTTGACAATCTTTGCCTCTTCCTGGACCTCTTCCACCGTTGGTTTGGGCTTGAGGGTAACCTCAGCCTCGGGTTCTTCTACGACTGGGGTTTCCTTTGGTTTTTTCTTGGGCAGAGCCACTTCTGCCTGCTCTTGGATCTCTGGTTCCGTTTCCTTGATGCCAAAGGTGTACTCCTTGGGTTTCTCTTGGGGAATCTCTTTGGGCTTTTCTTCAACGACTTCCTCGATCTCCTCAATGATTTCCTGGACCAGCTCTGGCTCTACGGGCACCTCTTCTGTGATGGTTACCTGCAGCTCCGCGGCAGCCTCCTCTACAGGCGCTGCCTTCTTGGGCTTCTTCTTGATCTTGGCCTCCTCGGAGACCTCTTGCACGGGCTGCTTGGGTTTCAGCACAAACTCTGCCTCGGGCTCTTCCACCACTTCGGGGACAACCACTGGCACCTTCTTTTTCTTCTTCTGCAGCGTCACCTGCTCCTCGGGCAGCTCCTCTACGGTGGGCACCGCAGCAGGTGCCTCTTCGATTTCCTCAATCTCTTGGACGAGCTCCACCTCGGGGGCCTGCTCTTCGATGATGGTGATCTTGAGTTCGGCGGCCTCCTCTTCGGTGGGTTGTTCGGGCACGATGGTGATGCTGGAAACGGCTTCGACCTCTTCGACGGGCTTCGGAGCGGGGATAGAGACGGCCGCTTCGGGTTCCTCTTTGACCTCTGGCTTGGGTTTCTTCTTGCGAATCACCTTGACCTCTTCCTCGATGGATTCTTCCACTATTTCCCTGGGGGTCTCTTCAATGACCCTCACCTTGTGCTCTTCGTAGACTTGAGGCTCAGGTTCCTCCACAATTGGTTCGGCTACTACCTCTTCCTTCTGTGGAATCTCCTCGACAGGTTTCTCGGGAGCTGCCGTTTCCGTGACACCGATCCTGTACGTCTTATCCTCCACCTTGGGCGCCACCACTTCCTTGATTTCTGTGACCACTTCCTCGATCTCTTCGATGATGGGAGCTGCCTCTTCGGGGATTTCCTCGGTGATTTGAATCTTTAGCTCTTCGGCTGCCACCTCCTTGACCTTCTTTTTGGGTTTCTTGGTCTTGATTTGGGCCTCCTCTGTGATTTCTTCGATGGGTCTGGGCTCCTTGAGGATTATCTCTGTGGCCGGCTCATCGGCAAAGGTCACCGATTGCTTGCGCTTCTTGACCGTGAATTGTGCCTCACCCTGTGGCTCCTCCACGGGCTTTTCTGGTGCTTCCGTTTCCGAGACGCGTACCGTGAACTCTTGAGGTTTTTCCTCCACAAGAATTTCCTGCTTTTCCACAATTTGTGGTTGGATTTCCTGGGGCACTTCTTCGGGCAGTTCGGGGGCTGCTTCCGTCTCTACAACCTTGATCTCCAATTCAGCGGCTGCCTCTTCGGTTTTCTTTGGTTTTTTGGTTTTCTTTTGCTTGATTTCAGTTTCCACATGGATTTCCTCCGTTTTCTTGGGTTCTGTCAAGACAAATTCAGCCTCCACTGACTCCGGTTGGGGTTTGGGTTTACGCTTGAAGACTGCCTCGGCGGGTGCTTCCTCCACCTCGGGTTGCTCTTCGACGGGAGTGACCTTTTCAGCCTCTGTTTCCTTGACAGTGATTTCATATGAATCGAAGGACTCGATGACCTTTTCTTCGGGTTGCTCCTCCTCTACCGTGGTAGCTTCTTCGATCACTTCCACGGGCTTTTCCTCGACGGGAGCTTCCGTTTCTGTGACACTGAATTCGTAGGACTTGGGTTTCTTTGTCTTTTTCTTTTCTTGCGGCTGTTCTTCCACTACGATTTCCTCCTTTTCCACTGGTTGTATCTTCTCCTCTTCTACGACCACAATCTTCTCTTCCTTGACCTCCTTGGAGGGTTTCTTCTTGGACTTTTCCTTGACTGTGATCTCCTGGGGCAGAGGCTCTTCGGGTGTGGGTTCTGTGAGCTTCAGTTCAATTTCAAATTCCTCCGCTTCCTCGACAGGTTTCTCCACGGGAATGGTGACCTCGGCGGTGACCTCTTCGACCTCTGGTTCTTGCACCTGCGGCTCTTGCAGCGTGACCTCGTACTCTTCGGGTTGCTGTGGCTTTGGTTTCTTGCGGCGCGTCACAACCCGTTCTTCGATGACTTCTTCGGTGGTCTCGCGGCGCTCATCTGAATCGATGACACGCACCTTGTGTTCCTTGGGCGCCTCTTCGGGTTCCAGGACAGTCGTTGTGATTTTGTACTCAACGGGTATGTCCTCGGGGACTTCTTCAGGCTGCGGTGCTTCCTCCTGGACCTCCACTTGGGCAACAGGTGCCTCTTTGGGTTTCTTTTGCTTGACCTTCACCTCCTTGGGCTTCTCTTCTTCAATGGGAGCCTCCTCTGGTGCCTCTTCGTCCTTCACGGACACCTCAAACTCTTGTGGGGCTTCCTCGGTGACCTCCTGCTCCTCCTTTGGCTGTACCTTTTTGGCCTTGGGTTTCTTTGGTTTCTTGGCTTCTTCTTGGGGAATCTCTGGAATCTCCTCTGCTTTGGGCTCCTCCACCGTTGGCTGGACGATGGCTGCCTCCACGGGTGCCTCAGCCTCAGGGACCTTCGGCACTGGTTTCAGTTTGATTTGAGAGTCGATCTCCTCTGGAGCTTCACTTTCGGGAATGCGGAACTTCACCTCCAGTTCGGGTACCTCCTCCTCTGCCTTGGGCACACCCGGCACAATCTCTGAGACGATTGTTTCCGGCTCCGGCTTGGACTTATCCTTGGGCTTGTACTTGGTTTTCGTGGGTTTCTTTTGTTTCTCGGGCTTCTCGGGATGCTCAATGGGCTGCAGTTCCTCGGGCACGTATTCCGAAGGCTCAAAGTCCACGGGCTCGAAGGGTGGCACCACAAAGTGTCCTTCCTTGGGCTCCTTGGGCTGTTCCTCGACCACAACGACTTCCTTGGGCTTGCGCTGGAGCTCCACTTCTTCTTCGACTTCCTGTGGCTTCTGTGGTATCTTCTTGAGGGTGACATTCTCTGGCTGTTCCTCCTCCTTGGGCTTCTTTTTGCCCTTTCCAAGCTTTATTTTCACTTCTTCTTGCTTTTCCTCGGGCTTGGGAGTCTTCTCGGGCTTCTGGTAGGGTTTCTGCTCCTCGGGCTCCTCCTCGCTGCTGACGTACTTCTCGTACTTTTCCAGCTCCACCTTCTCCATGTCGTCCTTGATCTTTTTGATCTTCTTGGTCTTTGGTTTCTTGAACTTGAGCGCCTCTTCGGCCTCTTCGATGTTGCGGGACAGCTCGCCATTGTCCTTTGTGGCGCCAATCTCTGTTAGCTTGGGTATCAATGGCGCCGGAGGATATTCCACAATAACCATGCGGGTCTTGAGACGGAATTTGGGCAGCTGTACGGACTGTTCTTCGGCGGGTTTTTCCTTGCGTTTGCCAGGCTTCAGTTTCACCTGCTTTGGTACCTCGGCGGCCTCTACAATCGTCACTTTGGTTGGTTTCTGATCCTTTCGCACGATTTTCATGGGCTCGAGATTGGCGAATTCTGGTTTCAGCTTCTTGGGCAGATCGAAATCGATTTTCTCGTACTTTTCCAGCTCCGTTTTCTCGATCTCCTGCTCCAGCAATTTGCGGATAATCTCATCGTGATCATCGGTCTTCTTTTTGATGATCTTCTTCTTTTTGGCCTTGGGTTTGGTGACATCCTCGGGCTTGTCCTCGGCAATGGGTTGCTCCTCCTCTTCCTCCACTTCCTCAATGATGGGTTGGGAGTCCTCAATCTCTGAGATCTCATCAATTACACGTATCTCATGGATCTTCTCGGGCTCCTCCGCCTCCTCGACGATGGGCTCCTCATGAATGATGTTGATTTGATAGTCTTTGTGTACCTCTGTTGCTTCACCTGTGTGGAAAATGCATCAACAGTTAAGTAAATTTTGATCTTTAGGGGGTGCAAAAAGGATCATCCAGGATCCAGGATCCATTTGGTGGGGGGTACCAGGCATTGCTTTTGCCAGAAAGCAAGCACAAATCGTAGAAAACATTGGACAGAAGACATTATAAATTTTTGTAGGTATATTTACAGATAGAGATATAGATAAATATATTTACAGAAGGATTGAACATATTTTGTACAAAGGATTTAAGGATGTGTTAACTGAAAGATGGAAGTTATATATTTCACAAAGGATTTCGGGGGTATAATTTAGGTGATAGATGGCATTTTTTACAGAGTATTAGCTGAAAGATGGAGTTAGATTTTAGTGGATCATAAAAGAGAGTATAAATCAAAGATCGATTAAAATGTAGGAACACTCATGCAAAAAGGGTATTAATATTTGGGTTATTGTGTTGGAGGGGGGCAGGGTAAGAGATTCATCTGAAAGATCATCAGCAAGAGAGAGAGATAGAGAAATTTGATAGGCAATGGAAGAGGCAACACGCGGAAGTTGTGGTATTCAACAAGGGAGTAACAAAGAAAACAAAAATAGGCGGACAGGCGCGAAAAGACAAAAGTCACAGGAGCAAAAACGGAGCAATAGACACAAAAAAAAAAAGGGGAGCAATAAGAGCAGCAAAAGACATGGAAAAAGGAGATAAATATATAGAAAAGTGCAGCATAAAATAGGGCAAAGGATATAGAAAAAGTTGCAGTAAAAGAGCAGCAGAAGACATGAAGAAGGGGCTGTAAAAGAGCTGCAAAAGACATGGAAAAAATGGAGCATAAAAGGAGGAAAATATATAGAAATAAAAGGAGAAAAATACAAGAAAACAGAGGAAGCATAAAAGGAGCAACAGAACAGGACGAAAGGGGAGCATAAAAGGAGCAATAGACATGGACAAGACGGAGCAAAAGACACGGAAAAAAACGGAGCATAAAAGGCGTAAATTACGCAGAAATAACGGAGCGAAAAATATGCCATTGCTGCTGCTGCTGCTTTGCGGCGGCGATACGTAGGGGAACATTTTTCTTTTTTCTTTTTTGTAGGTGTGTGTGTGGGGGCGGGGGGCGCTTATCCAAAGCGAACTTACTTGTTGTTGTTTCTACGATTTCTTTGTGTGTTTCGGGTTTTGTTTTCTGTTTATGTTTAACTGTTTTCTGTGCTGTTGTTGCTTCATCTTGCGGTGTAATTTGTGCAGTGGCTGTGTCCTCGGGTTCATGTGATTCTTGTGCTTGTATCGGTGTTGTTGTTGTTGTTGGTGTTGTGCTCTCTTCCTCGTCGTCTTTGGGTATCTCTACTGTCGTTACGTATGTCGTCTGCTCCGTGGGTTCGTCTGTCTCTGTCTTGGGTTTCTTTTGGGTCTTTGGCTTCTTTGTCTGGGGCTTAGTTGAGTCGGGGACTACCTCTACTGGCAGGGATTCCTCCACTACCGGAAGAACCGCTTCTTCTGCTGGCAGAATCTCTTCTACCTCTTTGGGAGTTTCTTTCGGTGTTTCCTCTTCTATTAATTTCTTAACATAATCGTCTAGATCCTCCTTCTTTACCTTCTTGACTGTTTTCTTGGGCTTTGGCTTGGGTTTCGTTTCCTTTTCTTCGGGTTGTTCTTCCACTGGCAGAACAATTGCCTCTGGCTGTGGCTCCTCATCGACAATAACCATCACGGAATCATTATCCTCACTTTCGATGGTTGTTATCTTGTATGTGGTATCCTCCTTGGGTCCCTTTTTCTTCAGCACCCGCTTGGTGGTCTTTTCCTGAATGGGTTTGCCCTCTTCCGTGACAATTTCTTGGATCTGAACCTCCTCTGGTTGGACCTCAACAATCTCAACGGGCAGGAGAGGCTCTTCTTCGGGCGCCTCTTCCTCGATGATCTTCACCTGTGCCAGTTCTTCGGGAACAGGCGACACTTCCTTTGTCGTTTCCTTGGATTTTGGTTTCTTTTCCTTCTTTGGCTTGCCCTCGGGAGCTTCTTCCACCACTTCGATGGGCTTTTCCGTGGGTTTATCCTTTACAGTCGGCTCAAAGTCGAATTTCTCATACTTTTCCAACTCTGTTTTGGGCGTTTCCATATCGATGAGCTTTTGTATGTAGTCGTGGATGTCGTCCTTCTTCACCTTCTTGGTTTTCTTTTTGGGTTCCTTGGGTTTCTCATCCTCCTTTGTGGGGGCTTCGGGCTCGTATTCCACAATTGTGATTTCCGCTTCCGGTTGATCATCCCTAAGGACTTCTATGATTTCGATTTCACCCTCGCCATCGGGTCGCTTGATCTTGCGTTTGGTGGTGACCTCCTTGTGGGTCTCGCCAGCGGCATCTGTGGTCTCCCTGACCTGTGTTTCGCTTTCGATGACTTCGATGGTGAATGGTTTTTCTTCCAGCGGTTCTGCAGAACTTTCCGTGATGGAGATTTCATAGGAATCGAGTAGTGTGTCCTCGGCGGTTTCCTGTGGCTTTTTCGATGTCTTTTTCTTTGTGGGTTTGTCCTGGGATGGAGTCTCCTCCTTGACGGATATACTGAATGTTTGATCTTGTGGTTTATCAGCAACAGCTTCGATTTCTGTAACTTCTAGAGGCTCTTCGGGGGTTTCTGCCTTTGGTTCTTCCTCAGCCACGATGATCTTTGCCTTTGGTTTCTTTTTCTTTTCAGGCTTCGGAGTTTCCTCGGTTTGTTGGATCTCTTGTTCAGGTTCATCTACAGTCGGAATGGAATCCTCCACAGTAAAGACATGCTCTTCTGGTTGCGGAATATCCTCGGGCACACTCTCCACGACAGAGATTTCCTCTTGTTCTGGTTTGTCCTCCTCAACGGCGGCTGGCTTCTCCTTCCTGGTCTTCTTTTTGGGCTTTTCTGGCGTAGGTTCTGAGGGAGTTTCCTCTGTGACAGCCACAACAGCCTCTGGCTCGATGAGTTTCGGTGTTTCCTCCTCAATCACAGCCTTGATGAAGTCCTCGACATCATCCTTTTTGATCTTCTTGGTACGTTTCTGCTTAACCACAGGTTCGACATCCACGATTTCCTCCGATGGAGTTGTCGTGGTGACTGTAATCTCAGATTCATTTGTGTCTGCATCCGTGATCTCGACAATATCGTGAACTATCTCCTGGGGACCCTTTTTCTGTTTGATTTTCTTTGTTTTGACGACCTTTTCCCTGATTTGGCCCTCTTCATCGGGCAGCTGTTGAATCTCTACTGTCTCCTCGAGCACTACGATTTCAAAGGACTTTTCTTCGGGCTTTTCTGGTGAAAATTCACGCACAGTGATCTTTAGTTTTGGTTCTTCCTTGGCCTCCACTACCGTTGGTTGATCTTCCTCGGGAAGGGATGTTTCGTCTTCGGATTCTTGTGGTTTTTCCGTGGGTTTTTCCTCCAGAACTTTGACTTTTTTCACGGGTTTCTTTTTCATTTTCACCGGCTCATCCAAGTCGATCTTTTCGTACTTTTCCAGTTCCGTTTTCGGTATGTCCTGCTCGATGAGCTTTTGAATGTAGTCGTGGAGGTCGTCCTTGGGCACCTTCTTTGTTTTTCGCACCTTTTTGGGTGCCTCTGCCTGGGGCGTGTCTTCCTTCACAGGTTCCACCTCTTCGGTGTGCACTATGACCTCGTATTCGGGTGTATCCCCCTCGGTTATGGTCTCGACAATTTCAATGATCTCCTCCTTTGGACCCACCTGCTTTTTGATCTTTCGCTTCGTGACAGTCTGCTTGGTGGTTTCTCCCTTGTCGTCTGTGATTTGCTGTTCCACAGCCTCCGTTTGGAGTTCTTGAATCTGGAAGGAGGGTGTCTCCAAAGGCGTAGGCTCCTCCGACTCCAGTACGATGGTTGTGTGTTCGGGGAAGTCTTCTTCGGGTAGCTGCTCCTCGGATATGGCTTTCACGAGATACTCTGGGGATTCCTCTTGTGAGGGTTGCTTTTGAGTCTTGGGTTTTGAGGATTTTTTGGACTTGGGTTTGGGCTTTCCCTCTGCAGTAGTTTCCTCTGTAATACCGATGGTATAGGCAGGAGTTTCCTCGGGCTTTTCAAGAACTATTTCCACAGTTTCCACAAATATTTCCTCTGGTACTTCGGGTTGCGTCAAGTCCGCCTCCTCTTCTGTTTCAGTGACTGCATATTTCTTGGGTGTTTTCTTTGTTTTCTTGCGTTTTTCCTCTTGAATTTCTTCTGCCTCACTTTCCACAGCTTCGATCGGGGCCTGCTCCACGAATTCCTCAATAACATTGATGATATATTCCTCAATTTCATCCTTTTTCAATTGTTTTGGCTTCGTGAGGATCTTCTTTACGGGTTTGGGTTTTTCTTCGGAGACTTCCACCTCATCGGCGGTCAGTTCAGTGACTGTTACCTCAGCAAGAGGCTGATCCTCGCTGGTGGTGGTTTCTGTGATCTCAAAGACCTTCTCCTGGGAACCCTTGCGGCGCAGAACCTTTCGCTTTTTGATGGTCAACTCTTTGATGGTGCCCTCCTCATCGGGCTGCTCGACGACTTCGACGGTCTGTTCGATTTCCTCCAAGGGAACAGCGGGAAGCTCCTCCGTTTTGTCTTTTTTCTTTTTCTGTGGCTTTTCCTTCTTTGTGGGCTTGGGTTTTTCTTCGGGAGTTTCTTCCACATGCTCCAAGAATTCATCGGAAACATTGACTAAATATTTGGTTGAGTCCTCTATCTTTTGTGGCAGCTCCTGCACATCCTCTGGAAGCGGTTCTATTTCTTCAGGTTCCTCGACTTCTGGTTCAATTTGCTCGACATTAAATTCATGGATCGTCACCGGGAAACCATCCACCACATCCACAGTTTTCTTGTGATGTGTCTTGACCTTCTTCTTGGGCTTCTTGGGCTTGTCATCCATCTCTGTGGGCTCGTACTGTTCCAGCTCCGTTTTGGTAATCTCCTGTTCGATCAGCTCTTGGATGTACTTGTCCAGATCGTCCTTGACTGGTTTCTTCTTCTTGATCTTTTGGACAATCTTCAGGGGTTGCTCCGCTGGTGCCGCCTCCTCCGAAGGCACTTCAGTCGTTGTGAATTCAATGATGGCCTCGGGATTGTTCTCCTGATACGTCTCTGTGATCTCGATGATGTACTCCTTGGGGCCATCCTTCTTCTTGAGTTTCTTGGTGGTTTTGACCTGCTTGACCTCTTCGCCCTTTTCGTTGATGATATCCTCGATGACGGTTTCAGGGGCCAGCTCCTCAATGCGGATTGTTTGCTGCTCCACGGGTTTCTTCGAGGATTTCTTTGGCTTTGGAGTTTTTGGTTTTACTTCAGGAATTTCCTCTGGAACATCAGATTCTTCCTCCTCAAACTTCTGTGGCTCCACAAATTCTTCCAAGACGTTGATGATGTAGTCTTGGACATCTTCGGGTTTCAGTTTCTTTGGCTTCTTGATGGGCTTCTTTTCTTTGATCTCTGGCACCTTTTCCTCAGGCTTTTCTTCCTCCGTAATCTCTACAATGGAAACTTCGGCCAGGGGCTCATCATTTGTAATGGTTTCGGTGATCTCGAAAACTTGTTCCTTGGGTCCTTGTTTCCTCGAGACCTTCTTTTTCTTCACTTCCACCTTCTTCTCAGTGCCATCCTCTTCGGTGAGTTTGGTGATTTCCACAGTTTCGGAAATATCTTCAATGACGGGTTCCTCGAACTTGTAGGGTTCCACAAATTCTTCAAGGACATTGATCACATAGTCCTTTACTTCTTCGGGCTTCAGTTTCTTGGGTTTCTTAATGGGTTTCTTTTCCTTGACCTCTGGGATATCCTCCTTGGGTTGTTCCTCCGTAATTTCTACAATGGAAACTTCCGCCAAAGGTTCATCATTCGTAATGGTCTCTGTGATCTCAAATATTTGTTCTTTGGGACCCTGCTTGCGGGAAACCTTCTTCTTTTTGACCTCAACTTTCTTCTCAGTGCCATCCTCTTCGGTGACTTTGGTAATCTCCACAGATTCCGAAATATCTTCAATGACGGGTTCCTCGAACTTGTAGGGTTCCACAAATTCTTCAAGTACATTGATCACATAATCCTTCACTTCTTCGGGCTTCAGTTTCTTGGGTTTCTTGATTGGTTTCTTCTCCTTGAGCTCCGGAACATCCTCCTTGGGTTCTTCCTCTGTAATTTCTACAATTGAAACCTCAGCCAAAGGTTCATCATTTGTAATGGTTTCTGTGATCTCAAAGATCTGTTCTTTGGGGCCCTGTTTTCTTGAAACCTTCTTCTTTCGCACTTCCACCTTCTTTGGAACACCATCCGCTTCCGTGACTTGTGTAATCTCCACAGTTTCGGGAAGTTCTTCAATGATGGGTTCTTCCTTTCCGACCTCTTCAAACTTGTAGGGTTCGACAAATTCTTCAAGAACATTGATCACATAATTCTTGACATCTTCAGGTTTCAGTTTCTTTGGTTTCTTAATGGGCTGCTTTTCTTTGATTTCTGGAACAGTCTCTTGAGGCTTTTCTTCCTCAATAATCTCCACTATGGTTACCTCCGCCAGAGGTTCATCATTCGTTTTGGTCTCTGTAATCTCAAAGATCTGTTCCTTGGGTCCCTGTTTCCTGGATATCTTCTTTTTCTTCGTTTCCACCTTCTTTTGTGTGCCATCTTCTTCGGTTACCTTGATGATTTCCACAGATTCGGAGATGTCTTCAATGATTGGTTGTACCTTTTGCACGTCCTCCGGCAGTTCTTCAAACTTATAAGGCTCGACGTACTCTTCCAGAACATTAATGATATAATTTTTGACATCTTCTGGCTTGAGTTTCTTGGGTTTCTTGATGGGCTTCGTTTCTTTGATTTCGGGAACAACTTCCTTTGGTTTTTCTTCTTCGGTAATTTCGATAATGGTTACCTCCGCCAGAGGTTCATCATTCGTTTTGGTCTCTGTGATCTCAAAGATCTGTTCCCTGGGTCCCTGCTTGCGGGAAACCTTCTTCTTTTTGACCTCAACCTTCTTCTCAGTGCCATCATCTTCGGTGACTTTGGTAATCTCCACAGTTTCCGAAATATCTTCAATGATGGGCTCCTCGAACTTGTACGGTTCTACGAATTCTTCAAGGACATTGATCACATAGTCCTTTACTTCTTCGGGCTTCAGTTTCTTGGGTTTCTTGATTGGTTTCTTCTCCTTGAGTTCCGGAACATCCTCCTTGGGTTCTTCCTCTGTAATTTCTACAATGGAAACTTCGGCCAAAGGTTCATCATTTGTTATGGTCTCTGTAATCTCAAAGATCTGCTCTTTGGGTCCCTGTTTCCTTGAGACCTTCTTCTTGCGGACCTCAACCTTCTGTGGGACACCATCCTCTTCGGTGACACGGACTTCCACCGCCTCAGAGATTTCTTGAATGATGGGTTCTACCTTTTCCTCTTCCAGAACCTTGATTTTCGCTGATTTCTTGGGCTTCGACTTGGGTTTCTCTTCAACGATCTTTATTTGCTGATCCTTGGGGGTTTCCTCGATATCTTCATGATCACTTTCCTCTACCAGATCATATGGCTTAAGATCCTCCTGATCTATTTCAAACTCTTGGATAATAACCTCGTAAACTGTTGTCGGCACACCATCCACCACTTGAGTGGTTTTCTTGTGTTGTTTCTTGATTTTCTTGGGTTTCTTCACCTCCGATGGTGTGGAGTCCTCCACGGTCACCACGAATTCTTCCAGTTCTGGCTTTGGAATATCCTCTTCGATCAGTTCTTGGATAAAGTTATCCAAACTTTCGGTCTTGGGCTTCTTTTTCTTGACAATTTTTATCTTGTGCTCCTCTTGGGGCTGTTCCTCCGTGACTGGTGTGATTTCTGTGGTCTGCACAACGACTTCTGCTTCGGGTTTATTCTCTTCGTAGGTCTCAACCACTTCGATGAGATATTCCTTGGGTCCAGCCTTCTTTTTGAGCTTACGTTTGGTGATGACACGTTCCACTGTCTTTCCCTCTTCATTGATTGTTTCTTCGATGATTGTTTCGGGTGCTAATTCTTCCACGCGAATTGTATATTCACTTATGGGTTCTGCAGGGACTACCTCCTTTGGTTTCTTGGCGGGTTTCTTGATTTTCTTGGGTGCAGAGTCCTTAACTTCTACAGTATATGCCTCGGCTTTCGGGGCTTCATCTGTTTCAGTTACAGATACAATTTCTTCTGTGATGGTTGATGCCTCTGGAGTTGCTTCTGGTTCCGTTTCAGTTACTTTCACCTTTTTCTGCCTCTCCGATTTCTTTTTCTTATCCTTGGGAAGGCGATGAACATCTTCTGGTTTCTCCTCTTCCGGCCGAACCTCTTGCAGAGTCTCCTCTTCAATAACGGTCGTGGTAAAGGAGGTAATATCTTCTACTGGTGATTGTTCCCTCTCTGCAACTGGTGTATAATCTTCGGATATTTCGGCAATCAATTCGAGAGGTGCCTCTTCCACAACCTTGACGATGTACTCCTTGAGTTTTTCCTTCTTCACCTTCTTCACTGTTTTCTTGGGTGCCTCTGGTTTATCTTCCGCTGGAGCATCCGTCGTATCTTCTAATGTTTCTGTGGTTATGACGATGACCTTTGCCTCTTCGGGAATATCCTCGGGTGCCTCGGTTTCAAAGATTTCAATCTCGTACTGTTTGGAACCCTTCCGGGTCTTGACCTTTCGCTTTTTGGTGATCTTCTCCTCCTTGAGGTCAAGTTCTTCCACGACCAGTGGCACAGTTTCCACTTCCTCCTCGAGGACAACTATGGGAAGCGTTTCCTGTAGATCAGCAATGATATCATCCAGTTCGGGGACGATTTCCTCCTCTGATTCTTCAACCTCTTCCTGGGGAGCCTGTTCCGAATCGATCTTCTTGATCAGGAACTCATCGTAGACCGGAATCACCTCCGTTTCAAGAGTTTCCTCTTCTTTGGTGATTTTCTTGGCCTTGGGTTTCTTGGCCTTTGGCTTTTCCACAGGCTCGTGTTCCGTGACTCCGATTTGTAGGGTTTCGCCCTCTGGGAAGACTGCTTCCTTAGGCTTTGGCTTTTGTTTCTTGGCCTTCTTTGGCTTGCCATCCACATCGATTTTCTCGTACTTCTCCAACTCAGTAAGGGGAATCTCTGCGTTGATCAGTTGCTGAATGTACGCATCGAGTTCATCCTTTTTCATTTTCTTAGTTTTCCTCTTGGGCTTTTCTGCGGAAGGAGCAACCAATTCCTCTTCCTTTGTTTCGCTAGAGGTTATGGTTATTTCATAGAGCGGTTCTTCCCCTTCAGAAGGCAAGGTTTCCACAATCTCTAGGATCTCCGTTTCATTACCCTTTTCATGGAGGATTCTACGCTTTTTGGGCTTCTCTTCGTTTGGAACCTCTGGCTGTAGTTCTGTGAGTTTAACCTCAAAGAAGTCTTCTGTGCGGGTTTCATAGAACTTTTGTTCGGGCTCTTCCTTGATTTCGGCCACAAATTCCTCAAGTTTTTCTCTGTTCATCCGTTTGACCTTCTTTTTGAGTGTTTTCTTGGGTTTTTTCTCATCTTCAGCAGTTTCAGAACTTGTGATGGTAATTTCGTAGATCTTTTCATCGCTATCTTTCGGTGAAATTTCTACTATTTCAATGATGTTTTCTTCTATATCAGTCTTGACCTTAATCTTGCGCTTTTTCTTTGGTTCCTTGACTGGCTTTCTCGGGGTTTCTGAGGTTTCCTCGGGTATGATTTCTGGTGCTAGTTCCACAACCTCATATTTGAAGAAGGGCTTCAGTTTTACCTCTTCCTGGACATCCTCTGGTCGTTCGCCTTGACGATAGCGCAGCTTAAGATCATCCTCGGGAGTTTCTTCCACATCCTTTGGCTTTCCAGGAGTGATTTTGTGTAGATTTGTATCGGGTGAAGGTGAAACCTTCTTCTTTCGCTTGTGTTTGGGCTTATCCAGTGTTTCAGTTTCTTCAATGATAGATTCATCTGATTCATCTGGTTGTTCCAAAGTTCTTTCGAAATCTGTGAGTTCTGTGGGTTCAAAGTGGAGTGTGTCCTGCGGTTTCTCTGATTTTTTGGACTTCTTTTTCTTGGGCACCTCCTCTTCGAGTACCTTTTGGGGTTTCTCTTCGACTTGTTCTTCCTGGCCTTCGATTTTCACGGGCTTCAAGTGAACCTCTTCGATGGTTTCGACATTCTGTGGTACCTTTCCTTTGCCAAGTTTAAGCTTACGAATTTCCTCAGGAGTTTCCTCCTTGATTTTTTTGCCACGCTTGTACTTGGGCTTGGGTTTCTCCTCGTCCGAGGGCTGGCTCTCCTCAGAGTCAAAGGTCTCCAGATCGGGCTGCTCCAGCTCTGCCTTTGAGGGTTTGCGATGTTTGAACTTCTTGGGACGTAGCCGTAGGACCTCTTCGGCCTCTTCGATATTACGTGAGAGTTCGCCACTCTCCCGATGGGTATCCAGCTCGGTCAGGACATACGGGAAGCAGTACGGTGAGAACGGTATGAATCGTATCCAGCTCTTGAGTTTCTTGTTCTTGAACGAAGCTTCGGCCTTCTTCTTTTTCTCCACCCCAGGGCGTTGCTTGGGCGTTTTTAGTTTTAGCATTTGCGGGAATTCTGCCACGGAAGTAATTTCAACCATTTTCGGTCGTTTAAATTCGATTTTCTCGATTTTCATGGGTGTCAGCTTCATGGGTTGCGGTTGCTTGAAAGACGAATCACGACGAGCCCGTTGCGGAAGTTCCATTTCCGTGCGCTGATATCCCTGGATGACTGTCTTGGGTATATCCTGATGAATGAGGAACTGTATGTATTCATCCATTTCATCGCGTTTCGATTTAAGGACCTTCTTTTTCTTGGGTTTGTCCTTTTTCTCTGTAGCAGCAGTAGTGGGACCCTCCTCAACCTTACCCTCCTCTATGACTACTAATTTCTTTGGTTTGCGTTTCTTAGCCCCAGTCTTTTCCCCAGGACCCTCCTCTGTCAGTGTCGTCTCCCCTGTAGGACCCTCCTCTGTCAGTGTCTCCCCAGTAGGAGACTCCTCCTGTTCCTCTTCTACAATTGTCTCTTCCTCAATGGGAGCCTTGGTAGCGGGTTTCTTTTTCTGTTTGGGTTTCTTCTTATTGTCTCCTGAGTCTCCTGCACTTACAACATCTTCGGGTTCTGTGATAGTGTACTCTTTGTTGTTCTGTTGGTCTGTTTTCGAGAAAGAATTATGTGTGTTTTTTTGTGTTAGAACTAAACTAATGTTTATTTTATACTCTTATATTTGCATTTCATATAATGCTTTAAAACACCTTCAAACTTTGTGAGGCACAAAGTTTTAGTGTTTGGAATCACATACCATACGCTTGCAACAAATATTTGTGTGTGGGTTAGAGATTTCATTTCAATTGAAAATGTACGTAATTTCGTTTTTGGTTTTCCAGAATTTTTAGATGTCACGTACAGAAAAGTGCAGTGTTAGTAATTATTTTGTGAGAAAATATATGAAGTGTTTTTTATCTCAGTTTTTGTTTTTGTATAATTTTTAGTGTGATTGATTCTTATCTAAATACTGAATGACTGAAGGACCTTTGTTTCTTTAATACGCGGCTTATGGTATTGTAAATGGAGTGTACGAGTACATATGTTGTATATAGTATAGTATAGTTTGTTTATTAAGTAAAAATCACCTGTTGTCTCGCTGACTTCAACAATTTCTAGGTGTGGTGTTGATTGTGGTGTTGTAGTGTCTTCTGGAATGGGTTCGGTATCACTGAGTACCTCCTCAACAACGATGCCTTGTTCCTCCTGTGAGATTCGTTTCTGTTCGGTTTCTATTGTGGTCTCTCCATCTTCGTTTTGTACCGATTTGAATGTCGTTATGTATTCGGTTGTTGTGTTTTCGGGCTTTGGTTGTTTCTCCACTGTGTGTTTCGTTATGTTTTGTGTGTGTTTTTTGTTTCGTTTGGAATGTTTAAAAAAAAATATGTTATTTACAGATCTAAATATCACGGGGTTTAAACTATAAGAATAATTTAAGGAAAACTTTAAACTGAATAAAATTTTTAAGAAAACTAAGAAATTGGTTTTGCGTATACTTCAATTTGTGTTGTAGAATGAGTGTAGAATGGATAGTGTAGATGTTGTTTGTTGTGTTCTTACCCTTGGGTTTTTTGTGTGGCTTTTGTTTGTGTTTGTTGGTGGGTGAAACCTTTTCATCGTCGCATTTACTAATATCGATTATATCAGCGATATCAGATAGATTTTCATCGCTTACAACCCGTATCAAAGAATAGGGCTCTTTTCCCTCTTCCTCGATGGTTTGTATCTGGAAATATTCCAGATCTTCTTCCTGTGGACCCTGTTTTTTGAACGTACGCGTTTTCGTTGTCTTCTTCTTTGGCTTCTTATTGCTGTCCAGCTCTTCGGTAAATGTGGTCTCCTCCGGCAATTCCTCAATAGGTATGGAGGCAAAATCATCCGCTGGCACAACCTCCACTAGCACTGTCGTCAGGGGCTCCTTGTCGTCTTCGACGACTGTCTGAACCGTTGTCACTTCATCAAGTTTATCGTCGAGGTTCTTTTTGAATGCCCTGGACTTGACGGTCTTCTTCTTTTTGGTTCCATCTGGCGAAGTATATTCCAGTTCTGCCACTTGTTCCGGCAGCTCCAAGGACTTATTATCCTCTGGCTTCGATTCGGTTAGAGGCTGTTCCGTCACTGATATCGAGTATATGGGCTCTGCATCATCTTGTTCAATGATATCAATCTGAGTAATCTCTTCCGTCTTGTCACTTGTCGGCTTTTTGATCACACGTTTCTTTGTTTTCACAATCTTCGGCGTACCTTCTTCGTCTACAGTTTCCGACTCGTGCACCTCATCGGGCAGAACCACTACCTCGGAGATCTTTTCCTCTGGAAGTTCAGGGAAGGGCAACTCAAAGTTTTCCACTGTAACCTTTGTCTTTGGCTCCTTTTCATATTCTTCGACAGTTTGAATCTTAGTTACCTCCATGTTGGAGCCCTTGATCTTTTTGATGATTCTTGTCTTAACAACTGTCTTTGTGGGAGTACCATCTTCCTTCTCTGAGAGAATAACAGACTTTCTTTCAGGCAACTCGACCACTGTTTCCTCATCGTCAGGCTTTTGCACAATGACTCTTTTCTTAAGCTTCACTTTGCCACCAAATGGAGTCTTCAGTTCTGTTTCTTCCACCGTCACTGTTATCTCTGGTAGTTTGTCATCCTCTTCGACGGTTTCGATCTTGGTGACTTCTTGTTTGTCACCCTTTACCTTCTTGATAACGCGACTGCGGATCTTCTTCTTTTTGGTTTTCCCGTCTTCAGAGATGGTTTCCACAACGCGAACCTCTTCTGGAAGTTCCTGGATCTCCTCTGGTTTCTCTTCTTCGTAAGGAACCTCTTCAACGGTCACAGTTGTCTCCGCAGGCTTGTCATCTTCTTCGATGGTTTCGATCTTGGTGACTTCTTGTTTGTCTCCCTTGACCTTCTTGATTACACGAGTGCGGATCTTCTTCTTTTTGGGTTTGCCGTCTTCAGAGATGGTTTCGACAACGCGCACCTCTTCTGGGAGTTCCTGGATCTCCTCCCGTTTCTCTTCTTCGTACGGAACCTCTTCAACGGTGACTGTAGTCTCTGGCACCTTGTCATCCTCCTCGACGGTTTCGATCTTGGTGACTTCTTGTTTGTCTCCCTTGACCTTCTTGATTACACGAGTGCGGATCTTCTTCTTTTGGGTTTGCCGTCTTCAGAGATGGTTTCCACAACGCGAACCTCTTCTGAAGTTCCTGATCTCCTCTGGTTTTCTTCTTCTAGGAACTCTTACGGTGACTTAGTTTGACTTGTCATTTTCGACGGTTTCGATCTTGGTGACTTCTTGTTTGTCTCCTTGACCTTCTTGATTACACGAGTGCGGATCTTCTTCGTCTTGGGTTTGCCGTCTTCAGAGATGGTTTCCACAACGCGAACCTCTTCTGGAAGTTCCTGGATCTCCTCTGGTTTCTCTTCTTCGTAAGGAACCTCTTCAACGGTCACAGTTGTCTCCGCAGGCTTGTCATCTTCTTCGATGGTTTCGATCTTGGTGACTTCTTGTTTGTCTCCCTTGACCTTCTTGATTACACGAGTGCGGATCTTCTTCTTTTTGGGTTTGCCGTCTTCAGAGATGGTTTCGACAACGCGCACCTCTTCTGGGAGTTCCTGGATCTCCTCCCGTTTCTCTTCTTCGTACGGAACCTCTTCAACGGTGACTGTAGTCTCTGGCACCTTGTCATCCTCCTCGACGGTTTCGATCTTGGTGACTTCTTGTTTGTCTCCCTTGACCTTCTTGATTACACGAGTGCGGATCTTCTTCTTTTTGGGTTTGCCGTCTTCAGAGATGGTTTCCACAACGCGAACTTCTTCTGGAAGTTCCTGGATCTCCTCTGGTTTCTCTTCTTCGTAAGGAACCTCTTCAACGGTGACTGTAGTCTCTGGCACCTTGTCATCTTCTTCGACGGTTTCGATCTTGGTGACTTCTTGTTTGTCTCCCTTGACCTTCTTGATTACACGAGTGCGGATCTTCTTCTTCTTGGGTTTGCCGTCTTCAGAGATGGTTTCCACAACGCGAACCTCTTCTGGAAGTTCCTGGATCTCCTCTGGTTTCTCTTCTTCGTAAGGAACCTCTTCAACGGTGACAGTTGTCTCTGGCACCTTGTCATCTTCTTCGACGGTTTCGATCTTGGTGACTTCTTGTTTGTCTCCCTTGACCTTCTTGATTACACGAGTGCGGATCTTCTTCTTCTTGGGTTTGCCGTCTTCAGAGATGGTTTCCACAACGCGAACTTCTTCTGGAAGTTCCTGGATCTCCTCTGGTTTCTCTTCTTCGTAAGGAACCTCTTCAACGGTGACTGTAGTCTCTGGCACCTTGTCATCTTCTTCGACGGTTTCGATCTTGGTGACTTCTTGTTTGTCTCCCTTGACCTTCTTGATTACACGAGTGCGGATCTTCTTCTTTTTGGGTTTGCCGTCTTCAGAGATGGTTTCCACAACGCGAACCTCTTCTGGAAGTTCCTGGATCTCCTCTGGTTTCTCTTCTTCGTAAGGAACCTCTTCAACGGTGACAGTTGTCTCTGGCACCTTGTCATCTTCTTCGACGGTTTCGATCTTGGTGACTTCTTGTTTGTCTCCCTTGACCTTCTTGATTACACGAGTGCGGATCTTCTTCTTCTTGGGTTTGCCGTCTTCAGAGATGGTTTCCACAACGCGAACCTCTTCTGGAAGTTCCTGGATCTCCTCTGGTTTCTCTTCTTCGTAAGGAACCTCTTCAACGGTGACAGTTGTCTCTGGCACCTTGTCATCTTCTTCGACGGTTTCGATCTTGGTGACTTCTTGTTTGTCTCCCTTGACCTTCTTGATTACACGAGTGCGGATCTTCTTCTTCTTGGGTTTGCCGTCTTCAGAGATGGTTTCCACAACGCGAACTTCTTCTGGAAGTTCCTGGATCTCCTCTGGTTTCTCTTCTTCGTAAGGAACCTCTTCAACGGTGACTGTAGTCTCTGGCACCTTGTCATCTTCTTCGACGGTTTCGATCTTGGTGACTTCTTGTTTGTCTCCCTTGACCTTCTTGATTACACGAGTGCGGATCTTCTTCTTCTTGGGTTTGCCGTCTTCAGAGATGGTTTCCACAACGCGAACTTCTTCTGGAAGTTCCTGGATCTCCTCTGGTTTCTCTTCTTCGTAAGGAACCTCTTCAACGGTGACTGTAGTCTCTGGCACCTTGTCATCTTCTTCGACGGTTTCGATCTTGGTGACTTCTTGTTTGTCTCCCTTGACCTTCTTGATTACACGAGTGCGGATCTTCTTCTTCTTGGGTTTGCCGTCTTCAGAGATGGTTTCCACAACGCGAACCTCTTCTGGAAGTTCCTGGATCTCCTCTGGTTTCTCTTCTTCGTAAGGAACCTCTTCAACGGTGACTGTAGTCTCTGGCACCTTGTCATCTTCTTCGACGGTTTCGATCTTGGTGACTTCTTGTTTGTCTCCCTTGACCTTCTTGATTACACGAGTGCGGATCTTCTTCTTCTTGGGTTTGCCGTCTTCAGAGATGGTTTCCACAACGCGAACTTCTTCTGGAAGTTCCTGGATCTCCTCTGGTTTCTCTTCTTCGTAAGGAACCTCTTCAACGGTGACAGTTGTCTCTGGCACCTTGTCATCCTCTTCGACGGTTTCGATCTTGGTGACTTCTTGTTTGTCTCCCTTGACCTTCTTGATTACACGAGTGCGGATCTTCTTCTTCTTGGGTTTGCCGTCTTCAGAGATGGTTTCCACAACGCGAACTTCTTCTGGAAGTTCCTGGATCTCCTCTGGTTTCTCTTCTTCGTAAGGAACCTCTTCAACGGTGACAGTTGTCTCTGGTACCTTGTCATCTTCCTCGACGGTTTCGATCTTGGTGACTTCTTGTTTGTCTCCCTTGACCTTCTTGATTACACGAGTGCGGATCTTCTTCTTCTTGGGTTTGCCGTCTTCAGAGATGGTTTCCACAACGCGAACTTCTTCTGGAAGTTCCTGGATCTCCTCTGGTTTCTCTTCTTCGTAAGGAACCTCTTCAACGGTGACAGTTGTCTCTGGTACCTTGTCATCCTCCTCGACGGTTTCGATCTTGGTGACTTCTTGTTTGTCTCCCTTGACCTTCTTGATTACACGAGTGCGGATCTTCTTCTTCTTGGGTTTGCCGTCTTCAGAGATGGTTTCCACAACGCGAACTTCTTCTGGAAGTTCCTGGATCTCCTCTGGTTTCTCTTCTTCGTAAGGAACCTCTTCAACGGTGACTGTAGTCTCTGGCACCTTGTCATCTTCTTCGACGGTTTCGATCTTGGTGACTTCTTGTTTGTCTCCCTTGACCTTCTTGATTACACGAGTGCGGATCTTCTTCTTCTTGGGTTTGCCGTCTTCAGAGATGGTTTCCACAACGCGAACTTCTTCTGGAAGTTCCTGGATCTCCTCTGGTTTCTCTTCTTCGTAAGGAACCTCTTCAACGGTGACAGTTGTCTCTGGTACCTTGTCATCCTCCTCGACGGTTTCGATCTTGGTGACTTCTTGTTTGTCTCCCTTGACCTTCTTGATTACACGAGTGCGGATCTTCTTCTTCTTGGGTTTGCCGTCTTCAGAGATGGTTTCCACAACGCGAACTTCTTCTGGAAGTTCCTGGATCTCCTCTGGTTTCTCTTCTTCGTAAGGAACCTCTTCAACGGTGACAGTTGTCTCTGGTACCTTGTCATCCTCCTCGACGGTTTCGATCTTGGTGACTTCTTGTTTGTCTCCCTTGACCTTCTTGATTACACGAGTGCGGATCTTCTTCTTCTTGGGTTTGCCGTCTTCAGAGATGGTTTCCACAACGCGAACTTCTTCTGGAAGTTCCTGGATCTCCTCTGGTTTCTCTTCTTCGTAAGGAACCTCTTCAACGGTGACAGTTGTCTCTGGTACCTTGTCATCCTCCTCGACGGTTTCGATCTTGGTGACTTCTTGTTTGTCTCCCTTGACCTTCTTGATTACACGAGTGCGGATCTTCTTCTTCTTGGGTTTGCCGTCTTCAGAGATGGTTTCCACAACGCGAACTTCTTCTGGAAGTTCCTGGATCTCCTCTGGTTTCTCTTCTTCGTAAGGAACCTCTTCAACGGTGACTGTAGTCTCTGGCACCTTGTCATCCTCCTCGACGGTTTCGATCTTGGTGACTTCTTGTTTGTCTCCCTTGACTTTCTTGATTACACGAGTGCGGATCTTCTTCTTCTTGGGTTTGCCGTCTTCAGAGATGGTTTCCACAACGCGAACTTCTTCTGGAAGTTCCTGGATCTCCTCTGGTTTCTCTTCTTCGTAAGGAACCTCTTCAACGGTGACAGTAGTCTCTGGCACCTTGTCATCTTCTTCGACGGTTTCGATCTTGGTGACTTCTTGTTTGTCTCCCTTGACCTTCTTGATTACACGAGTGCGGATCTTCTTCTTCTTGGGTTTGCCGTCTTCAGAGATGGTTTCCACAACGCGAACCTCTTCTGGAAGTTCCTGGATCTCCTCTGGTTTCTCTTCTTCGTAAGGAACCTCTTCAACGGTGACAGTTGTCTCTGGTACCTTGTCATCTTCCTCGACGGTTTCGATCTTGGTGACTTCTTGTTTGTCTCCCTTGACCTTCTTGATTACACGAGTGCGGATCTTCTTCTTCTTGGGTTTGCCGTCTTCAGAGATGGTTTCCACAACGCGAACCTCTTCTGGAAGTTCCTGGATCTCCTCTGGTTTCTCTTCTTCGTAAGGAACCTCTTCAACGGTGACAGTTGTCTCTGGCACCTTGTCATCTTCTTCGACGGTTTCGATCTTGGTGACTTCTTGTTTGTCTCCCTTGACCTTCTTGATTACACGAGTGCGGATCTTCTTCTTCTTGGGTTTGCCGTCTTCAGAGATGGTTTCCACAACGCGAACCTCTTCTGGAAGTTCCTGGATCTCCTCTGGTTTCTCTTCTTCGTAAGGAACCTCTTCAACGGTGACAGTTGTCTCTGGCACCTTGTCATCTTCTTCGACGGTTTCGATCTTGGTGACTTCTTGTTTGTCTCCCTTGACCTTCTTGATTACACGAGTGCGGATCTTCTTCTTCTTGGGTTTGCCGTCTTCAGAGATGGTTTCCACAACGCGAACCTCTTCTGGAAGTTCCTGGATCTCCTCTGGTTTCTCTTCTTCGTAAGGAACCTCTTCAACGGTGACAGTTGTCTCTGGTACCTTGTCATCCTCCTCGACGGTTTCGATCTTGGTGACTTCTTGTTTGTCTCCCTTGACCTTCTTGATTACACGAGTGCGGATCTTCTTCTTCTTGGGTTTGCCGTCTTCAGAGATGGTTTCCACAACGCGAACCTCTTCTGGAAGTTCCTGGATCTCCTCTGGTTTCTCTTCTTCGTAAGGAACCTCTTCAACGGTGACAGTTGTCTCTGGTACCTTGTCATCCTCCTCGACGGTTTCGATCTTGGTGACTTCTTGTTTGTCTCCCTTGACCTTCTTGATTACACGAGTGCGGATCTTCTTCTTCTTGGGTTTGCCGTCTTCAGAGATGGTTTCCACAACGCGAACCTCTTCTGGAAGTTCCTGGATCTCCTCTGGTTTCTCTTCTTCGTAAGGAACCTCTTCAACGGTGACAGTTGTCTCTGGCACCTTGTCATCTTCTTCGACGGTTTCGATCTTGGTGACTTCTTGTTTGTCTCCCTTGACCTTCTTGATTACACGAGTGCGGATCTTCTTCTTCTTGGGTTTGCCGTCTTCAGAGATGGTTTCCACAACGCGAACCTCTTCTGGAAGTTCCTGGATCTCCTCTGGTTTCTCTTCTTCGTAAGGAACCTCTTCAACGGTGACAGTTGTCTCTGGCACCTTGTCATCTTCTTCGACGGTTTCGATCTTGGTGACTTCTTGTTTGTCTCCCTTGACCTTCTTGATTACACGAGTGCGGATCTTCTTCTTCTTGGGTTTGCCGTCTTCAGAGATGGTTTCCACAACGCGAACCTCTTCTGGAAGTTCCTGGATCTCCTCTGGTTTCTCTTCTTCGTAAGGAACCTCTTCAACGGTGACAGTTGTCTCTGGCACCTTGTCATCTTCCTCGACGGTTTCGATCTTGGTGACTTCTTGTTTGTCTCCCTTGACCTTCTTGATTACACGAGTGCGGATCTTCTTCTTCTTGGGTTTGCCGTCTTCAGAGATGGTTTCCACAACGCGAACCTCTTCTGGAAGTTCCTGGATCTCCTCTGGTTTCTCTTCTTCGTAAGGAACCTCTTCAACGGTGACAGTTGTCTCTGGCACCTTGTCATCTTCCTCGACGGTTTCGATCTTGGTGACTTCTTGTTTGTCTCCCTTGACCTTCTTGATTACACGAGTGCGGATCTTCTTCTTCTTGGGTTTGCCGTCTTCAGAGATGGTTTCCACAACGCGAACCTCTTCTGGAAGTTCCTGGATCTCCTCTGGTTTCTCTTCTTCGTAAGGAACCTCTTCAACGGTGACAGTTGTCTCTGGCACCTTGTCATCTTCTTCGACGGTTTCGATCTTGGTGACTTCTTGTTTGTCTCCCTTGACCTTCTTGATTACACGAGTGCGGATCTTCTTCTTCTTGGGTTTGCCGTCTTCAGAGATGGTTTCCACAACGCGAACCTCTTCTGGAAGTTCCTGGATCTCCTCTGGTTTCTCTTCTTCGTAAGGAACCTCTTCAACGGTGACAGTTGTCTCTGGCACCTTGTCATCTTCCTCAACGGTTTCGATCTTGGTGACTTCTTGTTTGTCTCCCTTGACCTTCTTGATTACACGAGTGCGGATCTTCTTCTTCTTGGGTTTGCCGTCTTCAGAGATAGTTTCAACAACGCGAACTTCTTCTGGAAGTTCCTGGATCTCCTCTGGTTTCTCTTCTTCGTAAGGAACCTCTTCAACGGTGACAGTTGTCTCTGGTACCTTGTCATCCTCCTCGACGGTTTCGATCTTGGTGACTTCTTGTTTGTCTCCCTTGACCTTCTTGATTACACGAGTGCGGATCTTCTTCTTCTTGGGTTTGCCGTCTTCAGAGATAGTTTCAGCAACGCGAACTTCTTCTGGAAGTTCCTGGATCTCCTCTGGTTTCTCTTCTTCGTAAGGAACCTCTTCAACGGTGACAGTTGTCTCTGGCACCTTGTCATCTTCCTCAACGGTTTCGATCTTGGTGACTTCTTGTTTGTCTCCCTTGACCTTCTTGATTACACGAGTGCGGATCTTCTTCTTCTTGGGTTTGCCGTCTTCAGAGATGGTTTCCACAACGCGAACCTCTTCTGGAAGTTCCTGGATCTCATCTGGTTTCTCTTCTTCGTAAGGAACCTCTTCAACGGTGACAGTTGTCTCTGGTACCTTGTCATCTTCCTCAACGGTTTCGATCTTGGTGACTTCTTGTTTGTCTCCCTTGACCTTCTTGATTACACGAGTGCGGATCTTCTTCTTCTTGGGTTTGCCGTCTTCAGAGATGGTTTCCACAACGCGAACCTCTTCTGGAAGTTCCTGGATCTCCTCTGGTTTCTCTTCTTCGTAAGGAACCTCTTCAACGGTGACAGTTGTCTCTGGCACCTTGTCATCTTCTTCGACGGTTTCGATCTTGGTGACTTCTTGTTTGTCTCCCTTGACCTTCTTGATTACACGAGTGCGGATCTTCTTCTTCTTGGGTTTGCCGTCTTCAGATATGGTTTCGACAACGCGAACCTCTTCTGGAAGTTCCTGGATCTCCTCTGGTTTCTCTTCTTCGTAAGGAACCTCTTCAACGGTGACAGTTGTCTCTGGCACCTTGTCATCTTCTTCGACGGTTTCGATCTTGGTGACTTCTTGTTTGTCTCCCTTGACCTTCTTGATTACACGAGTGCGGATCTTCTTCTTCTTGGGTTTGCCGTCTTCAGAGATGGTTTCCACAACGCGAACCTCTTCTGGAAGTTCCTGGATCTCCTCTGGTTTCTCTTCTTCGTAAGGAACCTCTTCAACGGTGACAGTTGTCTCTGGCACCTTGTCATCTTCTTCGACGGTTTCGATCTTGGTGACTTCTTGTTTGTCTCCCTTGACCTTCTTGATTACACGAGTGCGGATCTTCTTCTTCTTGGGTTTGCCGTCTTCAGAGATGGTTTCCACAACGCGAACCTCTTCTGGAAGTTCCTGGATCTCCTCTGGTTTCTCTTCTTCGTAAGGAACCTCTTCAACGGTGACAGTTGTCTCTGGTACCTTGTCATCTTCTTCGACGGTTTCGATCTTGGTGACTTCTTGTTTGTCTCCCTTGACCTTCTTGATTACACGAGTGCGGATCTTCTTCTTCTTGGGTTTGCCGTCTTCAGAGATGGTTTCCACAACGCGAACCTCTTCTGGAAGTTCCTGGATCTCCTCTGGTTTCTCTTCTTCGTAAGGAACCTCTTCAACGGTGACAGTTGTCTCTGGTACCTTGTCATCCTCCTCGACGGTTTCGATCTTGGTGACTTCTTGTTTGTCTCCCTTGACCTTCTTGATTACACGAGTGCGGATCTTCTTCTTCTTGGGTTTGCCGTCTTCAGAGATGGTTTCCACAACGCGAACCTCTTCTGGAAGTTCCTGGATCTCCTCTGGTTTCTCTTCTTCGTAAGGAACCTCTTCAACGGTGACAGTTGTCTCTGGCACCTTGTCATCTTCCTCAACGGTTTCGATCTTGGTGACTTCTTGTTTGTCTCCCTTGACCTTCTTGATTACACGAGTGCGGATCTTCTTCTTCTTGGGTTTGCCGTCTTCAGAGATGGTTTCCACAACGCGAACCTCTTCTGGAAGTTCCTGGATCTCCTCTGGTTTCTCTTCTTCGTAAGGAACCTCTTCAACGGTGACAGTTGTCTCTGGTACCTTGTCATCTTCCTCAACGGTTTCGATCTTGGTGACTTCTTGTTTGTCTCCCTTGACCTTCTTGATTACACGTGTGCGGATCTTCTTCTTCTTGGGTTTGCCGTCTTCAGATATGGTTTCGACAACGCGAACCTCTTCTGGAAGTTCCTGGATCTCCTCTGGTTTCTCTTCTTCGTAAGGAACCTCTTCAACGGTGACAGTTGTCTCTGGTACCTTGTCATCCTCCTCGACGGTTTCGATCTTGGTGACTTCTTGCTTGTCTCCCTTGACCTTCTTGATTACACGAGTGCGGATCTTCTTCTTCTTGGGTTTGCCGTCTTCAGAGATGGTTTCCACAACGCGAACCTCTTCTGGAAGTTCCTGGATCTCCTCTGGTTTCTCTTCTTCGTAAGGAACCTCTTCAACGGTGACAGTTGTCTCTGGTACCTTGTCATCCTCCTCGACGGTTTCGATCTTGGTGACTTCTTGTTTGTCTCCCTTGACCTTCTTGATTACACGAGTGCGGATCTTCTTCTTCTTGGGTTTGCCGTCTTCAGAGATGGTTTCCACAACGCGAACCTCTTCTGGAAGTTCCTGGATCTCCTCTGGTTTCTCTTCTTCGTAAGGAACCTCTTCAACGGTGACAGTTGTCTCTGGTACCTTGTCATCTTCCTCAACGGTTTCGATCTTGGTGACTTCTTGCTTGTCTCCCTTGACCTTCTTGATTACACGAGTGCGGATCTTCTTCTTCTTGGGTTTGCCGTCTTCAGAGATGGTTTCCACAACGCGAACCTCTTCTGGAAGTTCCTGGATCTCCTCTGGTTTCTCTTCTTCGTAAGGAACCTCTTCAACGGTGACAGTTGTCTCTGGCACCTTGTCATCTTCTTCGACGGTTTCGATCTTGGTGACTTCTTGTTTGTCTCCCTTGACCTTCTTGATTACACGAGTGCGGATCTTCTTCTTCTTGGGTTTGCCGTCTTCAGAGATGGTTTCCACAACGCGAACCTCTTCTGGAAGTTCCTGGATCTCCTCTGGTTTCTCTTCTTCGTAAGGAACCTCTTCAACGGTGACAGTTGTCTCTGGTACCTTGTCATCTTCCTCGACGGTTTCGATCTTGGTGACTTCTTGTTTGTCTCCCTTGACCTTCTTGATTACACGAGTGCGGATCTTCTTCTTCTTGGGTTTGCCGTCTTCAGAGATGGTTTCCACAACGCGAACCTCTTCTGGAAGTTCCTGGATCTCCTCTGGTTTCTCTTCTTCGTAAGGAACCTCTTCAACGGTGACAGTTGTCTCTGGTACCTTGTCATCCTCCTCGACGGTTTCGATCTTGGTGACTTCTTGTTTGTCTCCC
Organism: Drosophila tristis; assembly: GCA_018150885.1. Lineage (NCBI taxonomy): Eukaryota > Metazoa > Arthropoda > Insecta > Diptera > Drosophilidae > Drosophila > Drosophila tristis. Next base: position 1,157,487 of record JAECWT010000001.1, read on the forward strand.
TTGACCTTCTTGATTACACGAGTGCGGATCTTCTTCTTCTTGGGTTTGCCGTCTTCAGAGATGGTTTCCACAACGCGAACCTCTTCTGGAAGTTCCTGGATCTCCTCTGGTTTCTCTTCTTCGTAAGGAACCTCTTCAACGGTGACAGTTGTCTCTGGTACCTTGTCATCTTCCTCGACGGTTTCGATCTTGGTGACTTCTTGTTTGTCTCCCTTGACCTTCTTGATTACACGAGTGCGGATCTTCTTCTTCTTGGGTTTGCCGTCTTCAGAGATGGTTTCCACAACGCGAACCTCTTCTGGAAGTTCCTGGATCTCCTCTGGTTTCTCTTCTTCGTAAGGAACCTCTTCAACGGTGACAGTTGTCTCTGGTACCTTGTCATCTTCCTCAACGGTTTCGATCTTGGTGACTTCTTGTTTGTCTCCCTTGACCTTCTTGATTACACGAGTGCGGATCTTCTTCTTCTTGGGTTTGCCGTCTTCAGAGATGGTTTCCACAACGCGAACCTCTTCTGGAAGTTCCTGGATCTCCTCTGGTTTCTCTTCTTCGTAAGGAACCTCTTCAACGGTGACAGTTGTCTCTGGCACCTTGTCATCTTCCTCAACGGTTTCGATCTTGGTGACTTCTTGTTTGTCTCCCTTGACCTTCTTGATTACACGAGTGCGGATCTTCTTCTTCTTGGGTTTGCCGTCTTCAGAGATGGTTTCCACAACGCGAACCTCTTCTGGAAGTTCCTGGATCTCCTCTGGTTTCTCTTCTTCGTAAGGAACCTCTTCAACGGTGACAGTTGTCTCTGGCACCTTGTCATCTTCCTCAACGGTTTCGATCTTGGTGACTTCTTGTTTGTCTCCCTTGACCTTCTTGATTACACGAGTGCGGATCTTCTTCTTCTTGGGTTTGCCGTCTTCAGAGATGGTTTCCACAACGCGAACTTCTTCTGGAAGTTCCTGGATCTCCTCTGGTTTCTCTTCTTCGTAAGGAACCTCTTCAACGGTGACAGTTGTCTCTGGCACCTTGTCATCTTCCTCAACGGTTTCGATCTTGGTGACTTCTTGTTTGTCTCCCTTGACCTTCTTGATTACACGAGTGCGGATCTTCTTCTTCTTGGGTTTGCCGTCTTCAGAGATGGTTTCCACAACGCGAACCTCTTCTGGAAGTTCCTGGATCTCCTCTGGTTTCTCTTCTTCGTAAGGAACCTCTTCAACGGTGACAGTTGTCTCTGGCACCTTGTCATCTTCCTCAACGGTTTCGATCTTGGTGACTTCTTGTTTGTCTCCCTTGACCTTCTTGATTACACGAGTGCGGATCTTCTTCTTCTTGGGTTTGCCGTCTTCAGAGATGGTTTCCACAACGCGAACCTCTTCTGGAAGTTCCTGGATCTCCTCTGGTTTCTCTTCTTCGTAAGGAACCTCTTCAACGGTGACAGTTGTCTCTGGTACCTTGTCATCTTCCTCAACGGTTTCGATCTTGGTGACTTCTTGTTTGTCTCCCTTGACCTTCTTGATTACACGAGTGCGGATCTTCTTCTTCTTGGGTTTGCCGTCTTCAGAGATGGTTTCCACAACGCGAACCTCTTCTGGAAGTTCCTGGATCTCCTCTGGTTTCTCTTCTTCGTAAGGAACCTCTTCAACGGTGACAGTTGTCTCTGGCACCTTGTCATCTTCCTCAACGGTTTCGATCTTGGTGACTTCTTGCTTGTCTCCCTTGACCTTCTTGATTACACGAGTGCGGATCTTCTTCTTCTTGGGTTTGCCGTCTTCAGAGATGGTTTCCACAACGCGAACCTCTTCTGGAAGTTCCTGGATCTCCTCTGGTTTCTCTTCTTCGTAAGGAACCTCTTCAACGGTGACAGTTGTCTCTGGTACCTTGTCATCTTCCTCAACGGTTTCGATCTTGGTGACTTCTTGTTTGTCTCCCTTGACCTTCTTGATTACACGAGTGCGGATCTTCTTCTTCTTGGGTTTGCCGTCTTCAGAGATGGTTTCCACAACGCGAACCTCTTCTGGAAGTTCCTGGATCTCCTCTGGTTTCTCTTCTTCGTAAGGAACCTCTTCAACGGTGACAGTTGTCTCTGGCACCTTGTCATCTTCCTCGACGGTTTCGATCTTGGTGACTTCTTGTTTGTCTCCTTGACCTTCTTGATTACACGAGTGCGGATCTTCTTCTTCTTGGGTTTGCCGTCTTCAGAGATGGTTTCCACAACGCGAACCTCTTCTGGAAGTTCCTGGATCTCCTCTGGTTTCTCTTCTTCGTAAGGAACCTCTTCAACGGTGACAGTTGTCTCTGGCACCTTGTCATCCTCCTCGACGGTTTCGATCTTGGTGACTTCTTGTTTGTCTCCCTTGACCTTCTTGATTACACGAGTGCGGATCTTCTTCTTCTTGGGTTTGCCGTCTTCAGAGATGGTTTCCACAACGCGAACCTCTTCTGGAAGTTCCTGGATCTCCTCTGGTTTCTCTTCTTCGTAAGGAACCTCTTCAACGGTGACAGTTGTCTCTGGTACCTTGTCATCTTCCTCAACGGTTTCGATCTTGGTGACTTCTTGTTTGTCTCCCTTGACCTTCTTGATTACACGAGTGCGGATCTTCTTCTTCTTGGGTTTGCCGTCTTCAGAGATGGTTTCCACAACGCGAACCTCTTCTGGAAGTTCCTGGATCTCCTCTGGTTTCTCTTCTTCGTAAGGAACCTCTTCAACGGTGACAGTTGTCTCTGGCACCTTGTCATCTTCTTCAACGGTTTCGATCTTGGTGACTTCTTGTTTGTCTCCCTTGACCTTCTTGATTACACGAGTGCGGATCTTCTTCTTCTTGGGTTTGCCGTCTTCAGAGATGGTTTCCACAACGCGAACCTCTTCTGGAAGTTCCTGGATCTCCTCTGGTTTCTCTTCTTCGTAAGGAACCTCTTCAACGGTGACAGTAGTCTCTGGCACCTTGTCATCTTCTTCGACGGTTTCGATCTTGGTGACTTCTTGTTTGTCTCCCTTGACCTTCTTGATTACACGAGTGCGGATCTTCTTCTTCTTGGGTTTGCCGTCTTCAGAGATGGTTTCCACAACGCGAACCTCTTCTGGAAGTTCCTGGATCTCCTCTGGTTTCTCTTCTTCGTAAGGAACCTCTTCAACGGTGACAGTTGTCTCTGGCACCTTGTCATCTTCTTTGACGGTTTCGATCTTGGTGACTTCTTGTTTGTCTCCCTTGACCTTCTTGATTACACGAGTGCGGATCTTCTTCTTCTTGGGTTTGCCGTCTTCAGAGATGGTTTCCACAACGCGAACCTCTTCTGGAAGTTCCTGGATCTCCTCTGGTTTCTCTTCTTCGTAAGGAACCTCTTCAACGGTGACAGTTGTCTCTGGCACCTTGTCATCTTCCTCAACGGTTTCGATCTTGGTGACTTCTTGTTTGTCTCCCTTGACCTTCTTGATTACACGAGTGCGGATCTTCTTCTTCTTGGGTTTGCCGTCTTCAGAGATGGTTTCCACAACGCGAACCTCTTCTGGAAGTTCCTGGATCTCCTCTGGTTTCTCTTCTTCGTAAGGAACCTCTTCAACGGTGACAGTTGTCTCTGGCACCTTGTCATCTTCCTCAACGGTTTCGATCTTGGTGACTTCTTGTTTGTCTCCCTTGACCTTCTTGATTACACGAGTGCGGATCTTCTTCTTCTTGGGTTTGCCGTCTTCAGAGATGGTTTCCACAACGCGAACCTCTTCTGGAAGTTCCTGGATCTCCTCTGGTTTCTCTTCTTCGTAAGGAACCTCTTCAACGGTGACAGTTGTCTCTGGCACCTTGTCATCTTCCTCAACGGTTTCGATCTTGGTGACTTCTTGTTTGTCTCCCTTGACCTTCTTGATTACACGAGTGCGGATCTTCTTCTTCTTGGGTTTGCCGTCTTCAGAGATGGTTTCCACAACGCGAACCTCTTCTGGAAGTTCCTGGATCTCCTCTGGTTTCTCTTCTTCGTAAGGAACCTCTTCAACGGTGACAGTTGTCTCTGGCACCTTGTCATCTTCCTCAACGGTTTCGATCTTGGTGACTTCTTGTTTGTCTCCCTTGACCTTCTTGATTACACGAGTGCGGATCTTCTTCTTCTTGGGTTTGCCGTCTTCAGAGATGGTTTCCACAACGCGAACCTCTTCTGGAAGTTCCTGGATCTCCTCTGGTTTCTCTTCTTCGTAAGGAACCTCTTCAACGGTGACAGTTGTCTCTGGCACCTTGTCATCTTCCTCAACGGTTTCGATCTTGGTGACTTCTTGTTTGTCTCCCTTGACCTTCTTGATTACACGAGTGCGGATCTTCTTCTTCTTGGGTTTGCCGTCTTCAGAGATGGTTTCCACAACGCGAACCTCTTCTGGAAGTTCCTGGATCTCCTCTGGTTTCTCTTCTTCGTAAGGAACCTCTTCAACGGTGACAGTTGTCTCTGGCACCTTGTCATCTTCCTCAACGGTTTCGATCTTGGTGACTTCTTGTTTGTCTCCCTTGACCTTCTTGATTACTCGAGTGCGGATCTTCTTCTTCTTGGGTTTGCCGTCTTCAGAGATGGTTTCCACAACGCGAACCTCTTCTGGAAGTTCCTGGATCTCCTCTGGTTTCTCTTCTTCGTAAGGAACCTCTTCAACGGTGACAGTTGTCTCTGGCACCTTGTCATCTTCTTCGACGGTTTCGATCTTGGTGACTTCTTGTTTGTCTCCCTTGACCTTCTTTATTACACGAGTGCGGATCTTCTTCTGCTTGGGTTTGCCGTCTTCCGATATTTCCTCGATGATTTGCAGAGTTTCGGGGGTTTCCGTGATTGTGGTTTCATTAGTTTCTTGTTTGTGTTTGGGTGTCTTTTGTGGTGTGGTGTGTGGTGTGTCTGTAGTTTGTTTTGTATCTGTGTAAAAAAGTGTGCGTTTATTATAAAGTTCTGTTTGAGGAATGTGGGTTTGCTTTGTTCTGTGTAATATGTGCTTGTGCTTTGGTTCTGGAGGGTCGAAGGGTGGTGGTAATGGAAGTAATACGCCTTTTTTTGCTGAACTTCTTAGACTAAACTTAGTTGAATACTTACCCACAGGTCGTGTTACCGTTTTAACATTAAAAATCTCTTGTGTAAGACTCTCCTCTAACAGTTTCTGTGTTTGGTCTTCATCTTTCGATGTGTAAATTGTGGCTTGTGACTCGTTTGTGGTGAAAAGTGCTACAGCATGTGTTACCCTTTCGGGTAGTGCAGTTTCAGGCATTGATTTTGGGAGAAGGAGGTCAGAGGTATCCTCCGACACAAATTGTGTTGTCTGTAAAGCATTCTTCAGGGTATCCTCAACCAGTGTTGGGTGTACCTTCTCCCCAGTGCGTGTGACACTCGGACTCGTTGTTGTGGTTGTGTTGAATATGTCTGGTTGTTCTGTTGTTGCTATGGATGTAGTGTTTTCTTTGATACGTATACTTGCGTTCTGTGGCTGTATGTGTTTTTGTTCCTCACTATCTAACAGATTGACATTCTCCTGAGCGATTGTTTGCTCATTCAGATACGTACTCTGTGTGGTAATCGTACGAAGCGCTTGTTTCTCATCTACTTGAGAGCTTGTGATCGTCTCCCGAATGGTTCCCTTCTCATGCAGCACACTGGTCACGGCTGCAACTCGTGTATCCGCTGGTGCAAGCTTTGCCTGCTCCCTGGTTGGGATTCCTTCTTCCAGCAAAGTGCTCACAACCTCACAGGGAAGCTGCTCGCTTTGCAGTACATTTTTGTGTGGCACAGTTTCGGGAGTTGCTTTTCCCTCCAGGGGTTTCTCAGTCGGAACTCGACCCAAGAATGGCATCACAGACACCTCTTCCACCACCGAAACCTTCAACTCAGAAATCACAGTGGTATCCGTTGATGGCAACACACTAATTGGCTTAAAATCCCCATGTCCCTCGATATTCTCATAGACATTAACGGTAGAGCTTTCGATAGGTTTCAGGAGCTTTTCTACAGAACTTGGCTCTGTGCGGATACGACGATCGTCCTGCTCTAAGGCCAACTCCGGTGACTGTTCATAGGTCTGTTGTTCGGCCACACTTACAGTCTCATGTGGCGCCTGGCGCGTGACTTGGGCCTTGCCTTCGTCTGGCTTTTGCAGTTCATACGATTCCTGAATCGAACTGATGCCCAGAACTTCTTCGGTTACCAGAGATTTTATTCTTTAGTTCCACCTTGGACACTCGTGCGGTGTCCCCATCGCGAATGTGCTCCAGCGGTAGATTTTCTTCCTTGAGAAGCGTTGATTGTATAGTTGTCACATGGGCACGATTGATGTCGGAACCTTCAACGATCTTTATGAACTGACCTTCTTGCTCCAGCATCCCCTTAATATCTTTTGTGATCTCATATGTATTGACCTCTGATATGGTGGTATGGACATTCGTTTCATCCGATTTTACCTTTGCCTGGGCCAGATTTTCATATTCAATATTGGCTTCACCCTCCAGCTCGAGTGTTAGTTGGGTTTCCACCATGTGCGATTGAGTGGTTATCTCGCTGGACGTAGGACTCACTTGGAATGTGGCAGGACCTTGTGGTGTCTCTATTTGATTTACATTTTCCATGGGAATCACTTGCGTGATGAGTGTTTCCCTCTGTGTGCCCTCAATGAAGGGTTTTCCATACAATTCTTGAAAGATCTCCGGCAGGGTCTCTTCCTTATCCATAATTAGGTCATCGAATTGGACCTGCACTTTCCTGGACTCCACGCCAGAGACTAGATGTCTCTGTGCCTCTTGTGGCACTGTTGTCTGTGTATCTGGGATGCGTTCGGAGGATTCCAGCGTTAACACATCGGATGTTGTGGGTGCCTTGGTGGAGATCTACCACAGGCTTTGCTGTGGCCTCTTGGGGCTTGAGAGCTTCGATTGGGGACTCCTTTTGGAAGACGCCTGGTTGGGTGTCCACCGATGTAGCCTTGAACATGACATCCATCGACTCGGCAGCGCTAACGGGTGCTATATCTGCAGTTTTCTGTAGATTCTCGGACTCCTCGATACCCTGGACTTCGCTAACTGTTACCTCGTGCTGCCTGCCTTCATACGTGGACTGGGCCACTCGCTCGTCTGTTGGCAGAGTGACAAAATCATCGACATCCTCTACAGTCTGTGTCCTCGTGGTAATCGGTAATCCAAGCTGTGAGGGTATCTCATCTGCTGTGGCCACTGCATAGCTTTGTTCTGTCGTTGCAAGCATCGTCTCTGCCTCCACAGTCTGCTGCAGTTCGGTGGCATGAGTGTGTGCCAATTCGTGGGTGACTTTTGCCTGTTGCACGCTACATTTATCTGTTGGACGATCCTCGCCCATGGACTCATAGACGGCTGTAGTATCTACCATTTTTGCGTGCAGATTGGTGGCATCTTCCATTAGTTTTGCCATCTGCTGTGGTGTACTTTCCTCGCCCAGCAGCTTCTCCGATTCCAGCACCCTCTGATCCTCATGGATGATTGAGTGGCTTAGATTATCCTGAACTTTGACGGCTGTGCGCTGATCTGTTGGCTTTGCTTCGAAAGGTTGTGTTCCATCAACTACAAGGCACTCGGTGATTGTTGTATGCTCGTGTGGCACCATAGACTGTTGAGGACTTAAGATTTCCGGCTGTATGGAGTCCAGAGATCTGGATACAGTATCATATACGGTGGTCTCTGTGGATTTTGTTTCATTCAAAAGATCCATTCTGGGTGAGGCATATTTATCGGAGACACTAAAGTCCTCTAGCTTTCCAGTGCTTTGGTTTTCCAGAACTCCCTCGGTGAGGGCTGCCTTCAGCAGATCTGCAGACACGGGTCTGGCCTGCTCTGCCTCTGGGGCAAGGACTCTCAGCTCTTCCTCATGCTCAAAGGTATCCTCCTGTCGAGCCAAGGCCAATCCTGTGCTGGAGTCCAATGCAATCTTCACGAGCTGTTCGCTGGGCTGTGGCACACCCTCCAGCAGCTGCTCCTTCTCCAGGACTTCTGTTTCACGCACATTTATCTCGTGGCAGCTATCAATAATGGATTGTCCCGTGGCCGCATGTGGCAGATGGCTACTCAACTCGGAAACTTGATCCAAAATATTGACACTCTCCGAGAGTGGAGTTTTCTGTGCGAATTCATTGAGTTTCGGTTGAATCTGAACCTCCTGTGGGGCATCTTTATCCCTCAATTCCTCTGTCCTTTCACTCACAATTGCTGTGGTGGTCCTTAAAGCTGGAGTTGCTTCCATGATTTCTATATTCGTGACAGCTGATTTCTGATATTCCGGTGAGGCATAATCCTGCAAACCCTCGAGTGGCGTGATTTCCTCGACCTTTGGCAATGTGATTTCTCCTATATTCAAATGTGCCTGCTGCTGTGGCAGTCTCTGCTGCTCTTCGATGCCCTGCAACGATTCCATATGCTGAGATCTCTCTGTATTTGCAACCTGCAGGGCACTGGCTGCTCCAATGGCTGCAGATTGCAATGGATGTGGTTCTGCTAGGGGGATTTCCGTTTCCTGCTCTAAGGTAACGCACGAACTGGTCTCCAATTGTGACAACAAATCAAATTGTGATTCGGTTTGCTGTTCCTGTGGCTGGACATCCAGCGGACGTGGCTGTAGCGTCTCCAGAGGCGACTGTTCCATGACATTGGTGCCATGTTGCTGTGGCATGCTGACATCAGCACGGGCTGCCGTGGGCTTACCCTCCTCTGGCTGTTGCCCCGTGGACTCCATGGCAATAATCTCCATTCCCTCGGCATGCCTGAAGTCTTCTGTGGCGGGTATGGGCCTTCGTTTGCTGTTGTTTTGGCAGTGTATCGGCCAGTTCGGTGCTCGTTTCACTGATCTGTACATTCGTTACTTCCAGAGGCTGTTGGGTTTCATCCATCAAGACGGTGCCGCTCTTGAGTTCGGGCTTTGGCAGCGCCTCCAGATAGCTGGTTCCTTCCATTAGATCGGGCTTAGATGCCACTCCAATGGGCATTGTATCTAGAACCTGAATCGCAGACACGGAACGTGTATCTGCCGGAGCAATATCCCCCGACGTTTGTCCAGGCTGCACCTCAAAGACAGTTGTTACTCTGAGATCCACAGGGATTATCTTTGCTGTAGCTGATTGCTCAGTTTGCAATACATCCTGGGGGAAGGTTTGCTCCTTTTCGGCCACCGTATCTTGCTTGATCTCCAGTGCACCGGTCTCCTCCACGATATTGATTGTGGCATCCACAAACTCTGGCACCACAGACAGGAGCTCCTCTTCCGTGTGAATTACAGTGGGAGCTGCCTGTACTTCTGCCACGAGTTCGCCCTCAGAGATGTTGATCTTTCCCTGTCCCTTGGGGTGTTCCACAACTGGAACAGAGCCCAAGGTGTCGTATAGCGCCTCCTGATTGCTTTCAGCAGTGCCATAAGCCTTGGTTAGCGTTTCCTTTGCGGGCTTTGTAGACTCCACATGGGGCTCAATCAGATCCTGGGCCATTTCTACGAGATTTGTCTCTAGAGTTTCGCCAATTGTCAGGGCACCCGATTGTCCGTGGGTGCCCTCAACGCTCTTTGGTGTCTCCTGTACACCCAAATCAGTTGGTGCCTCCTCAGTCGAGACGGTTTCCTGGGTTACCACATGGAACTGCGTTTCCATTTCCATTACGGCTTTCCTTTCATCTGTTTTGAAGTCTGGCATTTGCTCTTCCAACGGACTCTGAGCATCTGCTGTGAGGTTAAGCAATCCTTCGGTTAATACCAAATGTTGCAAGGCTTTTGTGTCTGCCACGCGTGGCTTGGTTTCGCTTTCTGCTACAGACTCAAATGTTTCTGTTTCCTCAGTGACGACTGGGACTTCTTCTGGCTTGAGTGTGACATCGGCAATACCTTTGGTGGGTTGTGTTTCCTGGACTATAGTGTCCACACTTTCAAGGACCTCCGAAGCACTGCTGCTCACCGATTTGTGCTCTAGAATTGTCCTTGATGGTGTCTCCTTGCGAACCTCCACTGCGGGTTTTAGTTCCCCCACAGAATCCTCTGGTTGGCATTCGCTGATGGCCAGACTTACATTTGATGTTAATTCTGGATAAATCTTCTCGGCCGTTGGCTTTATCTGAACGATATCTTTGCCCAAAGATTCACTAATCAATTCTTCGGTTATCAAAAGACCTTCCTGATCCCGAAAATGCGATTCAATAGTCTCCTCCTTCATGGATTTTCCCTCCCTAAGCTGCTCAATGGCCTCTAAAATCTGAGGCTGCTCCTCTGTTAGCTCATGGGACAACAGAATGTCACCATGCGCCTGCTGTCCCACAGTTTTCAATGGCTGCAGATCATCAATGACCTCTTCGATGCTTGTGGCTTCCACAAGCAAAGGACGCGATTCCTTGACCCTCCGCTGGGCCTTGACGCTCTTGGGAATCTTTGAGGGTTTCAGTTCTTTGGGCGAGGCCTCACGTGCCTCTGTTTCGGTGACATCTACGGCATGTTGATGCCGCACTTCAATTTGTTCACTCAAATGAGTTTCTTTGGGTCTTGCAGAGTCCTTGGGGAGTGCCACATCGAGTGGCAGACACTCCTCACTGATGGCCAATATCTTTTGGGGCAGTATGTCGTCCTGTACTATTGCTGGTTGCGGTTTCGGTGTTGAAAGTTCTGTGGTCTCTGCACTGGCAATGGTTTCGATCGTGTCTTTGGATACATGTTGCATGGATAGTGTTTCGTATGGCAGGGTAAGCTCTTTCAATTGCTCGACAGTTTCATCCGCTGCAATGGGTGTGATCTCTTCCTGTATTTGTACCTCTTCCCGTATCTCTATCTGTTGCTGTACCTCTTCCTGTATCTGTATTTGTTCTGTATGTTTCTTATGCTTTCTCTGCGTTTTCTTTTTCACAATTTGCTGTTGGACAACAGCAACCTCCTCATATTCTTCTCTTGCTGTTGCTGTTGCTGCTGACTGTATGTGCACTTGTTCTTGTTGTACGAGTATCTGTTCTTGTTGTATCTTTTCTTGTTGCTGTATGAATTTTTTATCCACTTTTGTGGTTGCTGTTTCTGTGAATGTAATGTTTATTAAACAATGACAATGTCTGGACCTCTCTACTAGTATTTGTGTGTGCGGTTGGTTGTGTAGCAGAGAACAATAAATGAGATTTCAAAATTTGCCGAAAGCCAAACCAAAAGCGTTCTATTTATCAATTAGTATTTGTAGTATACGAGTAATATACATATACATATATGTACATAGCTTATAGCCAGTGCCGTAAAGCGGTAAAATGAGTTGCACAGAAAAACATGAAACAATTTGAAGAGGGCTCATAGAATATCTTACCTCATTGTGGCATGGGTTGGTGCATCATCTGGGGGGTGCATTTCGTGCATTGATTGAAGCGACTCTTCTACGTGTACTCTTGTCATCGAATGAGCATTTTGAAGAAGCAAAAGCATTATAGTGGGCATGAAAATCAATAGTTATATCGCTTATATGGTATTTAGAGCTGCAGCAAGATATACATACACGATATATATAGCTTTGGTTTTTTTGTTTTTGTTTTAGTGATGGTTGATTAGCTGTTAATGGGGAATACTACTTGTTGTATTAAAAGACTCTTGTTTGGAATACTCTGTAGAATATACACATGATTTTTCTTTTGATTTCTTTTTTTAATTGTTATATTTTGTTTCGCAATGTCATAAATATTAATATTTTTGAGACTTTAGTTCATATATGGTGGGATCGTGGTGTTGGTTTTGGTGGTATACATCGTTACTGGTGGTAGGATTTCGTTATATATATATATATATTGGTGGTGGTTGTTTTTTTTTTTGTTTGTTTTACAGATCGTCTGTGTTTATGTTCAAACCTTCTTCAACAATTATCGTTCGTTCCTCAATAAATGTTTCCTCTACGCGAGGGTTTTTTTTCGAGGGATTTCATGGGTTTGTTGTGGTGCACGCAAAGGTAAATTTTTTGTTTACAAAGCAGATTTGACATGTTAAAAAATAAAAAAAAAAAAAATAAGATAAATAGATTTTTTTATCGCGTAAATATCTACTTATAGCTTCTTGGGCATAATACTCACCGATTTTGACATGCGTTATAGCCTCGTGACTTTCAATTATTTGCGATGTCTCTACTATTCTCTAGATTTCCGATTTCACAAAACCAAAAGTATACAAACAAAATTGTTGAAAAAAAATGTGAATGAAAATCATTTATCTGACCTAATCAGAGCCCGCAAAAAACCCTCAAAAACATTGGCAAAAATATCAATGATCAGATCACAAAAACAAGAAGAAGATAAGAATAAAAAAAATAAATGAATAACAAAACAGTCAAAAAGAAAATAAGCAAAACTAAAAATGTTTCTCTTTTTCTTTACATTGAATTAGGTCCGTAAAAAACTGTATTAATTTTTTTATTTATGTTTTTTTTTTTATTAAAGTTCCAAACAATGTTGAGGGTTTTTGTACGCTTCGCTCCTAATTTTTTTTTTTCTATTTTTAATTAATAAATTTGAATCCCAATTTAAACACAGAAATGAAATTTTAAATAGATTTTTTCTTTCCAAAAAAAATAAGAACGAGAAACGACAAACGTGTAACAGAAATTCAAACCTCCTTTCCGCATATCTTCCAGTCCTGCGATATGAAATCCTCCCTAACAAACTTTCGTATGACAATCTCGATCGTGATCTCGTATGTCTGTATCATCCGTATAAAGGCCTTGAAGCCCACGGTGGCAGCAAGAATGGTCTCATCCTCGTTGGAAGACTCGCTAAGGATTTGGGTGATCAGCTCCTCGTGGCCTTCGCGCTCTACCAGCTGCACCAGAGCTGCCTGAGATTCGGGCTTCTTCAGGGATATAAAGATATTCTGCTCGTACATGTACGTGATCTCGTAGTGAGTGCAGCCATAGCGCAGGAGGAGGCCAATGGTGGCCAGGTCTCTGAGTGCTGCCTCGCCCGAGGCACCAAAGGATACAGCCTCAATGGATTCGAGCAGCCACTGGACCTCTTCGTGCTGCGATATCACATGTATATCCTCAATGGTGATGGTCTTTTGTGTAATTTTGGTGCGTATCAGTTCGACGGTTTTTGTCAGTTCAATCGTCTTGCTGGATGTGTATTTTATTTCATCTTTGGCAGACTTTTCTTCTTTAATTTCTTCTTTGATTTCTTCTTTAATTTCTTCTTTAATTTCTTCTTTGATTTCTTCAACTTCTTCGATCTCTTCTTCAACTTCTGACTCGTATTCTTCTATGATTTGGCTTTTGCGTATCTCTGCATCTGCAATCTTACGATCTTTGACCTGCATCACCTCGGAAATCTCACTCTTCTCTACGAGTATAGAGACAGGTTGTTTCACTTTGTAGACATTCATTGTCGTGGTGGCCGCAGGAACAATACGTATCTGTGTCTTTTGCATCGCCGTTGCACCCGTTCTCTTGACCGTTGAGGAGGTCTTCTTGCCACCAGCTTTCTTTTTGATGATCCTTTTGGTCTCTACAACCTCCTCAACATTGGATGTTGATGATATTTCGAATTTGGCACGCGACATTGTCATGCCAATCTCATTGATTAGCTTGCAATTGTAGTAGCCGCAGTCGTCTTGTGTGACTTTCATTATCTCTAATGTGGCCTCGTGCTCCTCGACTACCATGCGATACTTTTCGGATGCCCTAAGCTGTACATTGTTGAAATACCATTGAATATCTATAGAGAGAGACGACTGTCAGACTGTCTCCCCTGTAGAACTCGTTCTGTCACTTATTTTCTTATACTATACCTGGCACTGGATTGCCTGCAAATTGTATGTAAAACTTTGCCGTTTCCCCCAGGGCACAGCGGCTGTCGCGCATTTCATTTAGTAGCGATGGCGAGCATTTAGCAGCTAAAAAGCGAGACATAAAGAGTGGCATATATCTATGGATTAGATAACTACAGATACTATCTAAAAGCAGTGCAATGGATGGAATGGATCGGTTGATTGTATCTTTGCGCTAGTGTACTTACACTTACTGATTGTTTTTGCTTGTCTGTTTTCAGAGTATTATGTTTTAAATGATTTCAACAAAATATAGAACACAAAACACGGACTTAGTCTGTGTGTGGCATGCAACATGCAACAAGTTTTGGTGGTTATAGAGATCTACATAAAGTGTGAAGAGTGCAAGCAGCGTTCTGAAGGGGAATGTTATACGAATTTCTTTGATTTTCAGTTTGAACACTTTTTTTTTTGGATTTATTTCTAATATATAGCTTTTGTTTTTGTTAGTTTTGGTATAAAATTTGGAATAAAGTGTAAGAATTGGAACTGGAACTGGAACATGGAGCCAATTGTACGATGTATTACTTGCAGATGAAAGATACACACAGATACAACGATACTGTGCTACTGTAAGAGATACATTTTTGGATATACAAAAAGATAGATTATACTAAACAAAAAAAAAATAGGCGTTTACTAATTTTAAAAGTTCAGTTCTGGCGGGGTTGGGGGTGGGGTAGGGTAAGCCTTAGAGCTGTAGGCGTAAGAGGGACAGAGCCATAACTGTATCTGAGTGCGTGTATGGCAACACTGTACATTGGGACAAATACAATAGATAGAGATAGAGAAACAAAAGACAGACGAGATAGAAGACATTGGACAAGAATTTTGTATGTGAATTTGTTGTTTGTTTTTTTTTTTGGTTTTAAGACAAAATTACAGACGAAAGACAGGAATTTATTGTTTGAATGTTGTGTTTTTTTTGGTTGTTTGGAGAACACGAAAGATTATAGAAACACATATACACATAACAGTGGAACAAACGAGAGAGAGATATAGAGAGAGAGAGAGAGAGCGGCTGAAAGAGAAAGATACATACCTTTGAGTGCCACCTGCATTTCCTCCATTTGTGTGACCCATTCTGGTTTGCGATAATCCTTGGATCCAACAATGCCTTATATAAGATATAGATATGGTAGAATCATTAAATATTTATAAAGCGAGTGAGACACAAAAAGATACATTTCGCCTGCAAAAGATACGTTTTTTGTTTTGTTGTTTTAACTTAAACTAAATTCAAGTGTGTTGTGTGCCTCAAAAAATAAAGTGTAACTTTTTTGGAGGGATATTTTTGGGGGTTAGGATTAGGGAGAAGGATTTAATGCTGCCACAACCTGTAAAAGAATTTTAACTAACAAAATTCCAAAATAAAATATAGAAAATATATATAAACAAATATATATGTATGTATGTAGGTAGATATATCCTATAGATAGAACCCATATAATGATAGTAGTACCTTCCACGGAAAATAGAGCCGTTGTCACTGCCACGCCCAATGGATTGTATGCCTCAAAACTGATGGTGCCCCAATCATCGGGATACACATTATTGATCACCAGCACCGATGTGCCATCGTCGAAATTCTCAATTTGATATTCCTCGGAGGCAAAGATTTGCTCATCGTCGCGCAGCCATTTGACTTTTGGCTTGGGTCGGCCAATGACCTTGACCTCCAGCTTGGGCTGTTCGCCCTCTTTGGGTTCGATTTTCTCTGGCAGTTTCTTAATGATTTTCGGTGCTTGTTCGTCGATTGAGAGGGTCTACAGAAAAATGGGGGAGAGGAATATCGATTGATCTCACTCTTTCTCTCGCTGCGAGAACACTCTCTGGGTTCTGGGTTCTTACTCTATCAAGTAGATCCTCCTCAGATCCAGTGAGTCCAGTGATTTCAGAATCGGGGATATATTCAAATGCTAAAAGATACATACAGTCGAAAGAGCATTATCCACAAGGAACAACAAGGAACCGAATGCAGAAACACAAACAGAAACGAGGAAAACGAGGAAACGAAGCAACCAGGAAGGAATTATTTACAAAAGGAAACGGGAGAGAATATATAGAGAGAGAGAGAAAAAACATCACATGCAGGGCTGACAGAGGAGAGTAATTATTGGGGGGAAAGGAAACACAAGACCTATATAAGTATCTAAGTATCTTTTTTTTTTTTTTTGTTTTTTTTTTCTATGGTTTTTGGGGGATGCATTGTAGTGTTTGTGTATCTGTTGAGAGGGCAGCAGCTACTTTCACTACTTTCTAGTACTTTCTGCTGGTTATTGAACAAACGTTAGAGCTGTTGATGATGATGCACAAAAAGTACCTTGAATTTTAACGTTTGTCTTGGTCACTGCCTTGCCAATCTTATTGCTGGCAACGGCCTTGTATTGGCCCTCATTCTCGGGGAACACTTCGGTAATCTGCAGCTGGCAATTGCCTTGCAAGTCCTGCGATATCGTAGTTTCCTTTGTCTCGGCAATCTTCTCCTCATTGTGATACCATTCGACCTTGGGTGTGGGCTTACCCCGCACCTGGCACTGCAGCACCAGCGCCTCGCCATCCATCACCTCGACGGGTTGCAGCAGTTCCTCGATGAAGCGTGGCGATTCAAATTCTACAGCCTCCTCCTGGGGCAGGGCCTCCAAAAGATTGACAGTCGCGGTGGACGTAACCGAACCACCCACATTCTCCGCGCGACACATAAAGGGTCCAATGAACTTGCGCTGGAAATCCTCAATCAACAGCGTGGACTTGTTGGCCTCGCTGACAATGCGACACTCGCTGGAGCTCTTGATGAGCTCATTGTGAACGAACCATTGGAAGGAGGACAGGGGCTCGGACTCCACGACAGCCTCCAGAATGGCCACCTCATGCTCCCCAAAGAACTTGGGCTCCAGGGGTTGCACGAAGCGTGGCGGTTGGATCCGCTGGTCGGGTTTCGAGTCGGAGACAACCACCGACCCTGAGGATTTGGCCTCTCCCACCTTGTTCTTGGCCCAAACCTCGTATTTGCCGGTGCGCTTGCGGGTCATATTGATGACCCGGATGATCGTTGTCGTCTCTGTCGTCTCCACAATGACTTCCTCGTTCTCCACGATCTCGCGGCCATTGCGCATCCATTTGATCTCCGGACGGGGCAGACCATCGTATTGGACCTCGAAGCGGAGTGTGCCGCCTGTGGGCACCACCACAGCACTCAGGGGAGTGACTGTGGGCGGTTTGAGTATTTCTTTGGGCTGCTCCTGCTCATCCAAGCGACTCATGATGTTGGCATTGCCAATGGCACGTCCAAATTGATTCTGTGCCTGCACCGAGTACGTGATGGCCTCATTCGCTGGCGGATTGAACACCTCCAGTGCCACTTCACCCGTCTGCTGGTCGTAGAACATTTGCACCGTTTCGCTGGGCAGCACCTCTTCGATGCCGCGATACCATTTGACCTGTGGATGGGGCTTACCCGCCACCTGACATGTCACCGTGACCTTCAGCCGCTCGGGCTGTTTCTCTTCGGTGAACTCGATCTTGAGGGGTCGCGTAAACTGCGGCGCAACGCCTTGTTCTTTTTCTAAATGGGAAGTTGGATCCAAATCATAAATATTTTGTGTGTGTGTGTACAGTAGGGGGGTTGGGGGTGTTGAGGATTATATACAGGGAGGAGGGGTCAGTGCATAAATCAGGGATAGAATGTAACCAAAAAGGAAATTAAAAACTAAGCTAATATAAAACTCACCCAAAATAATATTCGTACGACTTGTGGCCACTCCAGCCTCGTTCTTGGCCTCGCACGTGTAGACGCCCACGTCGCTGGGCGTGACCTTGGCTATCTTGAGCTGTGCCACCTGCTCCACCACGGTTATCTCGTACTTCTCGGAGGCAAAGAGCAGTATGTCGTTGAAGTACCAATTGATTTCGGGGAAGGGCACACCCTCCACTTTGCACTCCAGCACCGTGGGCTCCTCGGGCACACATTGGCGGGGGCGCAGCTTCTCGGTGATGCGCGGCGGCTTGATTTCCTTTTTCTTTTTCTTCACCAGCTTTCGCTCCTGACCAATCACCTCGGAGGTGGTGGTCTCCTGCTGATTCTGTGTGAGCTGCTGATCCTCGATGAGCTCCTCATCGGCCATGCGATCGATGCCCTCCTGGATGCGTTTCTGTGTGATGAGCTCCAGCTCTGGCAGCGGCTGACTGTCATCGAGCACCACCCGCCTCTTCTCCTTCTTGATGATATTCGAGGTGACCTTCATCTCGAGATCCCGGCGCACATCCTCCACATCCAGTTCGATCAGCTGTTCCGTGGTTATGAACTGCGGTCGCGTGTCCTCAGTCTTTTTGAGCAGCGTGATGGTTTTCTGTGAGATCTCCTGGAATACTTCGTCCGCCTTTTCGATTTCCGCAATGGCTGCCTCCAGCAGCTGCGGCTGTCCCTCGATGGAGGCCTGCTTGAGGCGCTTGGTGCGCTTCTTTTGGGCCTTTTGCTTCGCTTCGGGGGAAGTCTCTTCCGTGGGAAGGAGCTCCTCTTCGGGCAGCACATCTTCGGAGACGGCCACCACCTTGTCCTCGTCCACGGGCAGGATCTCTTCGCCCTCATCTTCCTCGGCAATGGGCTCGGCAAATGGCTCGGCCATCTCCTCGGAGATCTCATCCACCGAGGGCGTGGCCTTCTTCAGCTTGGGCTTCTTTTTCTTTTCCTTCTTGACCTTGGGCGCCGCATCCTCGGGCACTTTGAGGGGTTCCAGTTCCAGTTCCTCCTCTTCGCTTTCGGGTTTCTCTTGGGGCTGCAGTTGGGGCCCGGGAATGGCCTTTTCCGGCTGCTGTGGCGCCTCCGCTGGCTTGGCGGGTATGGGCTTGAGCTGCACTTCCTCGGGCTGCTCGGCGGGCAGTAGATGCCGCTTGCCCTTGGGCCATTGCTTCTCCTCGAGCACCTCCTCCACGGGCTTTTTCTTCTCCCCTCGCTGCCACGGCACCTGCGGCTGTTCCTGCTCCAACTTGGGCTCCTTCTCCAAGTCCAAGTGCTCCGCTTCCTCCAATTGTGTGGGCTCTGCATCGGCAATCTCCGGCAGATCCTCGTGCTTGGGTTTCTTCACCCTTTTGGTCTTGCGCTTCTCCTCCTGGATGAGCTCTTCTTCGACCCTTTCCACATGTTGCAGGTCCACTGCCTCGAGTGTCACCTCTTCGGGTTTGATGGATTTCCTGGTGGTGGGCTTCAGACGCACTTCCTCGATGGTGGCCTCCTCCGGCAGCGGCTTCTTTGGTCGCGAGACACGCTTCAGGGCCACCTCCTCCACCCTCTCGATGATTTCTTCTCGCTTGGGCTTGGGTTTGGCTGCTGCCTTTGGTTCTGCAGGCTGCTCCTCCTCTGGGATGGGCTGCTGCACCTCTTCTTCTACCTCTATCTCTGGCTGTGGCTGCTCTTCCTCGAGTTCTTCTTCGATGGTTTCTTCTTCTGGCTCCTCTGTGGCCTCCTCTTCTGTGGCAGTCTTTGGTTTGGGCTTCTTTTTCTTCACCCGCTTCTTGGTGACATCCACAATTTGCTCTTCGGTGGTGATCAGCTCCTCCGTTTCGATCTCTTCTGGTTGTGGTGTCTCTTGCGAGACAATTGCAGTCTTTTTCAGTGGCTTCAAGGACACCGCCTCCACCTGTTCCTTCTCGGGCAGTGGCTGTTGCTTACGGGGAGTGCGCTTGAGTTCCACTTTTTCCACTTGCTCCACCACTTCTTGGGGCTTGGGCTTGGGTTTCTTGGGCTCTTCTGCGGGCAGAGGTTCCTCCACTTCTGGCTCTTCCACTTCAGGTTCTTCCACCTCTTCCTCGGGTTGCACCTCTTCGGTTTCCTCTGCGGCAGTCACCTTCTTCTTCGGTTTCTTGATCTTTTTCACCTTTTTCTTTTCCTCAACGATCTCTTCTTGTTCTTCTAGGATCTCTTCGGGCTCTTCTATGATTTCCTCCTCTTGTGGCGCCTCTTCTGCGGGCTGCTCTTCATCGATTTCGATCGTTTCTGCAGTCTTTTTGGGCTTCTTGACCTTTTTCACCTTGCGTTTTTCTTCCACAATTTCTTGTTGCAATTCTAAGATCTCTTCCTGTTCTTCTGCGATCTCTTCGGGTTCTTCGATAGCCTCTTCTTGAGGAGCCTCCTCCTCGGGGGCCTCCTCTTCAGTCTTTTCAACAATTTTCTTTGGTTTCTTGACCTTTTTCACCTTCTTCTTTTCTTCTACGATCTCCTCCTGTTCTTCCTGGATCTCTTCGACAATCTCTTCTGGGATCTCCTCTTCGGGAATTTCCTCTACAATCTCTTCAGTCACCTCCTCGGTTGCCTTGGGCTTCTTGGCCTTCTTGATCCTGCGCTTCTCTTGGACAACTTCAACCTCCTCTTCCACAAGGACCTTTTCAATTTGTGCATCAACCTCATCGGTATGCTGCACCTCTTCCACAGGCTCTTCCGCAGGGGCTCTGGCGCTGCCTCTGGCTTGGGCTTTGTTGCTGCTGGCTTCTTCTTGCCACGCTGCCACAAAACCGGCTGGGGCGTCTCCTCCACTTTGGGCTCTTCGGGCAGGACATCGACAGCCTCTTCGTAGGTCTTTACTGGTGTTTCCTGCAGCGTTTCCTCGACCACTTCTTGGGGCAGGGGTTGGGGTTTCTTCTTCTTGCCTCGTTCCCACAGCTGGGGCTGCGGTTCAGCTTGAATCTGCTGCTGCTCCTCCTCCAGCGTGTCCACTGCCACCTCGAGCGTTTTGGGCGCCGCTTCCTCGACAACTGGTGTCGCTTTTGGTGCTGGCTTCTTCTTGCCACGCTCCCACAGCACTGGCTGCGGCTGTGGCTCTGTGGGCGCAACCTTTTCCTCCTCCAAAGTGTCGACTGCAACCTCTAGAGTCGGGGCAGCCTCTTGGGCCACTGTCTGCTGGGGCTTCTGCTTCTTGCCGCGCTCCCACAGCACAGGCTGTGGCTGCGCCTCCACTTGTGGCACAGGTGCCTCATCGGGCAGCTCATCTGTGGCCTCTTCGTAGGCCTTTTGGGCCGGCTGCTGCTCCACCGCCTGCTGCACGGGTCTGATGGTCTTCAGGGGCTTCAGTTGGAAGTCCTCCGCCTTTTCCGCTTCTTTGGGGCGTGGTCTGGGCGTGGGCTTCAGCTGCACCTGCTCCACCTTTTGCTCGGGCTCCCGTGGGGGAATCACCCGGCGGACGGCTGTCTTTTTGGTCTCCTCCACAATCTGGGAAGTCTGTTGCAACACCTCTTGGGATTCAATGACTTGGGTGGTCTGCTGCAACACCTCTTGGGTTGTTACCTGCTCCTGCAGCACCTTCTTCTTGCCGCGTTCCCATAGGACCGGCACAGCTTCGGGCTGTTGCTGCTGCACGGGCAGGGGCTCTTGCAACACGTCGTGCAACTCCTCGTAGGTTTGAGCGGCAGGCTTTTGCTTCTTGCCACGTTCCCACAGAACAGGCTGCTGCTGTGGCTGTGCCACAGGCAGCGGCTCCTGCAACACGTCGTGCATTTCCTCGTAGGTCTTCGGTTTCTCCACAAACTGTGGCTGCTGCTGCTCCTGGACGGGTGCCTGGGGCTGTGGCTGTGCCTGTTCCGGCTTCTTCAGGCCACGATCCCACAGGACGGGCTGCTGTTGCAGCAACTTCTGCTCCTGCGTGTCCTGACGCTCCTGCAAATGCATCAGAGAGGAGTCCTCCACTTGAATGAACTTTTGGGGCTCGCGTGGCTGTCGCCAGTCGAAGGCCTCCTGCTGCGTGCGCTGACTGATGATCTTCTGGTGTTCGTACTGCTCGAGGCTCATCATCTGCGAGTCCTCGATCTGCACGAACTGCTGCCGCTGCGCCTCCTCGATGAGGCTCTGCTGTTGCACCAGTCTCTGGCGATCGCTTGCCTGCGAAATGGTGTCCTCCACGGAGGTCAGTGGCTGCAGCTGGGGCCGCTGCTGTTGCTGCTGCCGCCAATTGACGGCCTGCTGCTCGCGTATCAGACGCTGAGCCTCCAGTTTCTCCCGCTGGGAGACGTGCATAATGTTGACATCTTCGGTGGTGATGAACTGCTGCGTGTGGCTGCCCGACTGATCCTGCTCGTAGTGCTGCAGATCCTGCCGCTGAACGGTCTTCGAGATGGAACCCTTGGAGCTCTCGTCGATGGTGAGGAGAACCTCCTCGGCGATGGACTGCTGGGCCTGCTGCAAACGCTTCAGTTCCACTTCTTCGATCTTGAACTTGTCAATCTGCTTGGTCACACGCTGCACGCTCTTCAGCTGCTGCCGCATCTCCTTCCAGGGTATCAGATCCTTGTTGTTCTGCTGCTGGGTGATCAGCTGATCGATCTGATCCGTCATCTCCATGATCTCCACGCTCTCCATGCTCTTCAGTCGCTGTATCTCCTTCGAGCGCTGCTCCTGCTCCACTTGCGCCTGCTGCGGCAGTGGCTCCTCCGTCTCGATGGCGCCCTCCAGCGGACGCAGGTAAACCTCATCGATGTCGAATTTGTTGAGCTGCTCCGAGACGCTCTCCACTTGCTTGAGCTTCTCCCGCATGGTGATCCACGGCACTGCCTCCTTCTCCGTCTTGCCAGCAATTATCTGCTCCAGTGTGGCGCCCAGACTCATGATGCCCTGATCCCGCTCCGTTTTGATGGACTTGAGCACCACGGTGGCAGCCTCCAGCTTCGGCGTGGGCTTCTTCTTTTCGATGGGCGTGGCCTTCAGGCTGATGGTCTCCTCGGTCCAGGACTTAACAGGCTCTGGCTTGAAGCCGGGCAGAAAGACACCCTTGTCCAGAGAACGTCCGCGATTCGGGCGCGAAGACTTGCGCCAGGGAATCACTTTTGTGGCCGGTTGCAGGGATTTGCTTCTCACTTTTGGTTTCTTTGTGCGGGAACGTCCCTCGTGCCCATTGACGCCCAGGTACTGGCCAAACTGTTGCTGCTGCTGCTGGCCTCCTGGCCTCTGATGTTGCTGTCCTGGCTGCAGAGGGGAATCGGGTGCACTGTCCTCCCGGCCAGAGGATGAGGACTCATCTTCGGCGGAATCAATTGTGCGCAATTGAAAGGCCGAGATGCGTCGCTCTAAACGTTGTGGATGATGGGTGCAACGAAAAAGATTCCAACTTTAGTAGGGGAATCTCTCTGGGGACAGACAGGGGCATAAAGCATGTCCAGAGTTCGATGGCGAGCAAAAGGGGGGCGGCTACTTTCTGCTACTTACCTTTGGCTGTACAAATAATACGCTATACGAGTATAAATAAATCAGAAATCTTTTTTGGCGCATATGCAAATGCAAACAACAAAAAAACAATGAACTTGAAACAAAACATAAATATAGGTATATTTTTAGTGGATTTATAGACAGAGTAGCAGCGCAGATGAAACCAAAAACCCACCCACTGAAATTCCCACTACTCCCCCACTCAACCGAGGCATAGCCCCAGCATCAATGACCCTGAATATTGGCCCAGCCATGCACACACTCAGAGAAAAATGGCATTTAATTAAATAAATAAAAATAATAAATTAAATGAAATTTAATAAATTAAATTCACTTTGATTTAAATGTGAAAATGTATTAAAAAGTCTTTTCCAAATATAAAACACAAATATAAATAAATTTAGTATATAAAATGTTGTGGGAAATTTATTTAATTTAAATATGCAATATATTTGATTTAAATATTCTCGCATTAAATTGTAAGTGAAAACACTTTCGTTTTTTTGGTATGGAATGCTCCCAATGCTTTTTTTTTCTCTGGGTGTATGGGATCTTGAAATACGGGACTGTGGGCCCAGGTGGGACCTCTAGGTCAGATCTAAAACTCTTTCAGTCTACATATTTTAGCTAATTGGCATTGATAAAAATAGTCGAAAACAGTCAGTCAGTCAGCCACATAGTCACAAGTCTTCTGCTTTGAGGTGACACTACGGTTTATCTATGTGTCCTATGATTCATTAATCGGGCATGACGGAGCAGCACCAGTCCTACACTTGGATGTGCGATGATTAAAACTGCATTAACCTGCACCTAAATCCTATATCTGTCCGAAGACTGTGGCGCATTGTCATGACAAAAGCGAAATGTCATTTCGACTCATCATCATTACGACGATCATTAAATGGCTGCCATATGGATGTGGCCTCTGTGTGGCAAGTACAATTGAGAGCAAACAATTTGAAATGTGTTGTTGCCTCCAAAAATAGAAATCTGATTAGTGGCGGCTACGTCACCAGGTGGGGCTGCTGGCTCTTCTATAGAGCGGCTACAGACAGATTTATGGGCGGGGTGTGTCTGCCTGCTGCTGCTGCTGCTGCCTGCCTGCGCCGTATTTTCAGAGCGAGCGCAGCAGCAGCGCACTGCATAGATCCAAGCGAGAGATCTCGCTTCTCATTCCGTTATAGACAACAAACGGGCAATGTTCTGCCCCACCAAAACAAAAAAAAAGAGCCGTTCTATTCTGTAAAAAACATTACCTGTGTGATTTTTACCTGTGTGTTTCATTCTGATTGATGGCATGCATGCAACAGCGTTGGCAACAGTAGCAACAGTAGCAGTGTGGCATTGTGGCATTGTGGCAGTGTTTGTGGCATGTGTGGCAGGGAGCAGGAGCAGGAGTTATCAAAAACAAAGTTTTTCAAATTAATGCATTTTGCTTGAATTTATTTATAGACGCGATCAGATTTGGTTTTTAAGTATTAAATACATGATAAAAAATACAATTAAAAAACAACAAAAAAGTGAAGAGTGAAGAGTGCTGGATAGTGGTTTGTATCGTCTATCGGTATCGGTAAATCGAAAGTAATCGATAAATGATAAACATAAACATACAATTACAAATTGGAAATCGTATCGGTACTTAATAACGAAAAGAGTCGCATGAGTTTTTATGATTAATTTTTTAGTAAAGCTCACAAGCGCCAAATAATCATTCATCGATTTGTAATCGATTTTTCTTCGCTTGATTTTGTTTGGACAAATTTTTGGAATTCATTTACAACAAATGATTGATGATTGAGAGTGTGCGATTGACAAAACAAAATGGAAAACAAAATTAGTAAAGAAAACAGAAGAAGAAGCGGTAATAAAAAATGAATAATAAAATCTCATGCAACATCACTACAAAAATAAATAAATTGTAAATTAAAATTTAAACAATACATAAATCATTATCATTATAATCATCATCATCATCATCAACAATCGATGTGAGGATATACACAGATATAAACATATTTGAAAGGACACTGTCAGAGGAGGATCGTCGTACGTTTGGGTTTTATTTTGGTAAGAGTTTTGATCATGAAGAAATATCTTGAAGCGCATCCTAAACCTTTCTAATATGAAATTTCTTTTGCAGCATCGAACAGAGGAGCATCATTCTCATTCCTTGCAAACAACAAAACATCTTTGGGCCTGGCAGCTAAATATATCGAGGAAAAACTACATGGGGCCACGACACATGATTCATCTAAAAGGTCCCTCCGTTGCTCGATGAGTGAACAGCCGTAACTGATTAATCTAATTAAATTCATTTCTGCATCATAAACAGAATCATCAATTCATGTTCTTGTCTAATGAGTAAATGGCCAACTGCTGTTGGTTGGCCAACATCTTTTTTTGGCTATTAGATCTTTAAAACCCCCTGGGGATCATCTCTTTGCGGTAATTTATTTAATTTATTTTCTGTTTTTTCTGTATCTACCCCCCCGCAGAACTATAGAAATTTCTTTCGTTTTTTTTTGTTTGCCTTTTTATTGAAAATAAATTTCAAGATTTACTTGAAGCGAAAAGCGGAAAATACATAAAATGTTTTTCAATTTGTTTGCCTAAACGAAAGAACACCAGATATCCAGCCAGCGGCGGGCCCCAAAAATAGACCTTCGCCGAACAGCACGGATTTTTTAACGCTAATCTATTGGAAATTAGTTTTCTCGAAGGCACAAAGCAAAACATTCTCCAAAAAGAAAATTGAAAATAGAACAAATTGGGGAGAAAAAGTAGGTACATATAGAAGAATATCTATAGGGAAAATTTTCTGAGGGAAAAATAGAGATACATTCGAATGGCAAGATGAAAAGCCCATGGCTGAATGGCTTTCGATATTTTTGTGTTCTAGTTTTTTGGCTAAAGATCCCCTCATCTGTGTGTGTGTGTGTGTGTGTGTGTGTGTACCTGGCAGATACAAGATACCAGAAGCAGAAACAGAAACAGCACACAAAACGAGCAGAACGAGCAGCAGAGAACCAGCAACAGCAGTGTGTGCGCTAGATGTGTCATCCATAATATTTTATGCTAATATTCACATGAAAATATAACAACTTTCACGCTCGAGCGGAGGCGGTTGAAATGTGCGTTTTGTTTGCACACGGCCCCAAAAAAACTACACACGAATAATGATTGTTGGGAGATACTATATATAGTATCATTTGGGGATACTGTTGAAAATATTATGTATACGACCGAGTATTCTTAAAGTGGCCTGGCCTGCCTGCCTTCTACACATGTACATGCATGCTGTAGTGTTCGGACATAATTCGTTGAAAGTATTGTTGTACATAAGCTGGCTGCCTTATTTATAAAACGACTCATCGGGGGGCCTAGAGATCGGTCTATCTGCATGAATATTCTTTGAGTCATTTTCAATTTCACTCATTTTCTGTTGCTAGACAATTTTCAATTTTAATTTTGAAATTTTTGGGTTGTTGTTGCTGCTGCTAGATAGATATGCTCTGCTGCCTGAATAAATGTTCTATAAATATTTATAGTTTTGCAAAATACTTGTAATTATTTTTATTATTTTTTCAATTAAAATTTTTCTTAAATTTTTTTTTTGTGTTCTTTGCGATTTTTTTCTTTTTGTTCTTTGGTTAATGGTTTTTTTTCCTGTTAAACATTATTGTATAAATTTTCACATTTTGCAAAAATTGTTAGTAGAAATTAAAAAACTCGTTCGTTCGGAAAAAGGGTTAGAAATAGGACCTCCAAGAGGTCCTTCGCTTTCAAATATTCTTCACTCTCAAACTTTTACGACTAGTAGTTGATCAATATCGATAATTATCGATATGTTTTAGGTTGTTGGATCGTACGAGTAGTAGGTGTTGGTTCTATACGTTCGTAGCTTTCTGGTTGATTCGTTGTCAGTTTTTTAAGTGCTTTTCAGCATTTAAAGTTCGTTCAGTAAAGTCAGTATTTTAAGTGTTTTCCGTACTGAAAATATGTTCGTTATTTTCAGTATTTTTTGAGCATTCTTTGGAGTTGGTTTTTTCTGTTGGTTGTTTGATTTTTTTTTTTTGTTTTGTTTTGTTTTGTTGATTACGTTTGCTTACGTTTGGTTGTGTGTTTGCTTGGTATTTTGTCGAACTCTGGTTTCGCTTTCGGTTTTGGCTTAGTTTTTAGATTTAATCCTTACTTTTAACAGTCAGTTTGGCCGAGGACTCGACCTGGCCGGTGGACGAAGTCACACGTACTGTAAAGATGCCCGAATCCTCCTCGTAGGTGGTGCCAATCAAAAGCACAGCGCTGTTGCCATCAAAGATCATCTGCAATGAGCCCCAAACGAATATTATTTGTCACGATTGAAACACACAGAACCCTAAAATCATGAAATTTGAGAGTAAAAACCGTGTGAACCCACCTGGAAGTCTGGTGTCTCGGGTATCAGCTGTCCCTCGCGGAACCACTGCACACTGGTGGCCTTCACCTTGCCCGTCACCGTCGTCTTGAATTGTGCGGGCATGCCCTCCGTAACGGAGACATCCTTCAGGGCCGTGATGGTGGGTGGGGCATCCAAATTCTCGATGGGACGCACCTTCAGCTGGGCGCTGGTCTGGATGCTGCCCAACTTATTCTCGGCCACACACTTGTAGGTGCCCTCGTCCTCGGGGAAGGCCTCCGAGATGATCAGCTGGTAGTACTCGCCCTGTCGCGACATTTGGAAGTAGCGCGACGGCTTGACAAAGTTCTCACCGCGCATCCAGCGGGCTGTGGGCGTGGGCTTGCCATCCACGCGGCAGCGGAAGATCACCTTGCTGCCCTCCTCGACGGACTGGCTCTTCAGCTGCTCCACAATGTGTGGGGCCTTCTCGCTGCCGGGTGTCGTGGGCTTCTCCGGCTTTGTGGCCGACTGGACAACGCAGTCGCCATCGCAGCGCGCCTCTCCAGCCGAATTGACGGCCACACACTCGTAGCGGCCGGAGTCCTCAGCGAAGGGTTCGATGATGAGCAAAGTGTGGACTGAATCCTCCTCGAGCATCTTGAATTTGATGCTCGGATGGATCTTCATGCCGTTCTTCAGCCAGTAGACATCCATGGGCTTGGTGCCGGTGACCTTGGCATCGAAGCGTGCCAGCTGTCCGGTGGACACGGTGGTGCTCTGAATGGTGGTCACAAAGCTCGGTGGCTGGACGCCACCCTTGCCGGCACGACGACGCTCCTCCACCACGAGATTGGCACTGCACTTGGCGGTGCCGCCGCGATTCTCAGCCACGCACGAAAAGACGGCCGAGTCCTCGACAAACACCTGGCGGATAATCAGAATCGATTTGCCGCTGAACGTGTGGATCTGCAGATCGGGCGAGTTCTGGATGGGGAAGCTCTCGCGGTACCATTTCACCGTCGGATTCGGTTCCCCATCGAACTCCACCTCGAATTTGGCCTGTTCGTTCTCGAACACGCGGCAGGGTTGGATCTTCTTGGTGAAAACGGGTGCCTTGGAGGGCTTCACGGGTCCCTTGACGACGCGCTCCTGAATGGTGCCCTTGTGCTCCACTTCGGTGGTCTCGGTGGCGGTGATCTTGCGCGTGATCTCGAGATCACCTTGGATCTCCTTCTGCACTTGCTGTTGCTTGTTCATGTGCACCTCGCGGCCATGCACCGACGATTCTGAGGGTTCAGCGGTGCCCTTGGGTGGGGCAGGCTGCACCTGAGTGGTGCTCGTTTGCTCTTGACTACAAATGGGGGGAGGGGAAAACAAAAAGAGAGCTTTGGTGGAATTTTGCTTGAGTGTTTTTCCTGCTTTCACTTACAGATTCTCCTCGTACGAGTGGGCCATGCCCTTGGCCGCTGAACTGCTGACAACCTTCTCGCCGGGAATGGCATACTGATGATTGTCCCTCCTCAGATTGGTCTCCTTGAGCAGCTGCTCCACCTCCAGGCTCTGCAGCTTGTTGTAGTACTCCTCGCTCTTCTTGGCCTTGACATTCTGCTGCCAGTCGGGTGTCTGTGGCTTGTACTGCTTGGGCTTCAGATGCTCCACGCCCTTGAGCGTGTGGGCACTCTGCTCCGACAAATATTGCTTGCGTTCATCGAATACCTTTTCCAGCTCATTATCCTGGCGCTCCTTCTGATAGGCGGCTAGCTCGTAATCATACCACGCTGTACATTCGAAAGGGGAACACATTATGGGGATTACATTTGGGATCTCACACACTTGCGCGTATATAGGTAGAACGTTCTAAGAGCTGGTTTAGACACAACTACATGCTGGCACAGGGGTGATACGTGTTAGTAATTGTAGCAGCAAATATCACAGAACACAGCAAAGATGAGGCACAAGGAATGCCATTTGTTTTACTCTCTCGCAGTGGGACATTTGAGCTGTGCCGCTGCTGCTTCGTTACTCTTCTGTTTTATTCACATTTATCCCTCCTTTATACCTACCCATCCATGGCTCTAGAACAGCTTACACTCTTCCCATTCTGTTTTATTAATTTAATTGCATCATCTTTGCGGTTCCATAATTTTGTATGCAAAATTTCATGCCTTAGCTCTTAAGATTTTAGTCACTTGTCAACCGATTTAGTACAAAGAATTTATGATTATTGGATTAGTGTTCTTTTTTTTATAGAGGTCTACTAGCTCCTTTTTTTGTTGTATCTCAACAAATGATGAATAAAGACAGACAGAGAGAGAGAGTGGGAAAGATAGAGAGTGGGGTAGATAGAGAGAGTGGGGATATAGAGAGTGGGGTAGATACAGAGGGTGGGGTATATAGAGAGTGGGGTAGATACAGAGAGTTTGAATGACAAGCGGATGATGAGCAGAGTTTTCGAAGAACAGACGGAATAACTGCACACAGACACGAAGAAAAACTATCATAACCACATAACCACATAACCGTATTACCCATGGCTCCGAATGGCAAATACTTAGAACGATATGTACAGAGTGAGAGAGAGATTGGAGAGTCCATTCTGGGTCCTCGGGTTGGGCGGGCTTCTTCCTTCCAAAAAGCGCTCTCCTACAATAGCATCCGATCTTGGATCTTGGGAGTTGGTGGAGGGGAATAATACGGGGCACGGGATAGCTTGGCTTGGGGGGATATCTTTTTGTGGATTGTTCTTTTGTTCTAAATTGTTTGGCTACTTTTAAAGCGTGCTTGCATCTACGGGTTGTATCTCTAGCTGTGTGTGTCTTCTGTGTGTGGCATGTTGTCATGTATAAATATTTACAAATGAGTTTATTATGTGAGCGTTTTTTCGTGTGTGTGTTTGTTCGGTTCTACTGCATTTTCTTTGTAAAATTTGTTAAGTTCTAAATAGCTTTTTACCATAAATTGTAATAGATTGAAATGTGTGTGTGTGTGTGTGTGCGTTTGAGTCTTGGACTTACGGCGTGGCGAGTTCTTGAGGACATTGCGATAATCATCGGAGCGTGAGACAACCTTCAGTTCGGTTTGGGTGATGGATTCACCCACAGAATTGCGGGCAATCACCTCCACCTTGCCGGTGTCGTATTGACGGGTCTTCGGTATATCCAAATGGAACATGCCATCGTTGGTGAGCTTATAGCGTGAGCCCTACGTGGCGGGTGGGTGGAAAGAGTGGGGTTTATATTTGAATTTATAGCGAACTTTCTCTCTCTGGTACGTACATGCACGACGGTATGGCCATTGACCAGCCACATGACCCTGGGACGTGGATGTCCAGTCACACGGACACAGAATCGTGCGGGTTCGCCCTCTTCCACGGTCTGGGGTTCGATTTTGCTGACAAACACAGGCTTCGATCGGGGCTTGGCATCGGGATCAGCCTCCTCAGGTACACTAAAAGGGGCGCATATAAGTTATTTCGAATTAATGGCTGTTGGCGGGCTTTTTCTTGACCCTTTTGGTGGCATACTTACACCTGCCATGAGGCCTCCATTTCACGAATGCGATCAATGCTCTGCATATGAGCAGGCAGCTGCGAGTCATAGACAATGCCAGGCTTGCCAGATACCTTGATGAAGGCTCGCGTCTCGTCCTTGCCATACAAATTGGTGGCACGGCAAACATACTCGCCCGAATCCTCGGGATAGACCCAACCAAAGTTCATGGCCACATAGCCAAAATCGTAAATGGGCTGGAAGCGGTTCTCTAAAGGGACACACAGAGAGAGAGAGAGGAGCATGTAGCTTAGAGGGATTTTACATCTTTCCGAGTACTTACTGTACAGCAATGGCTTGCCATTGAAGAACCATTCAACCTTCATATTGGGATCACCCACTGGGGCCAATTGGCATTCGAATTTCGTGACGGCCATTTCCGTGAGGGTCAGCTGTTCCTTGATTTGGGTGACAAATCGCGGCGGCTGCTTGCGATCCGGATCGAAGAGATCGTCTTCGGTCAGATGCACCTCCGAGGTGTACTTCTTGATGGTGGCCTCCATTTGGGTCAGAGCATCGGAGCGTTTCATGCCGCGTGGCACTTGATTTTGCAACAGAATTGTGGGAAGTTCTACGGCGAAAATACAAATAAATAAAATAAAAATTAAGGTAAAGGTTGCGCGGGTAAGAAACTCACTTTTACAGGACACTGTGGCCCTAGTGCGATCCTCGCCATGATTGTTGATGGCACGGCACACATACTCCCCAGAATCCTCGCCATACACATACAGAATATCCAGCGAGACGAAGCCCATGTCAAAGATGTTCCTGTAGCGATGACCCGAAGGCAGCGGCTTGCCATTGCGATACCATTCGACGCGCAGGCTGGGATCCGTTTTGGGTTCCACCTGGCACTCGAAACGCACCGCCTCGGCCTCCTCCACGGTCACGTTGCTGATCTGCGTGATAAACTGCGGCGGTCCGTACTCCTGTTCGACGATCTTGGGCGCCTCGGGTATGCGTCCGCGTTCCAGTTCCTTCAGCTTATCGGAGGTCATGCCCTCGGGCAGCTGCGACTCGTAGACAATGTTGTGCTTGCCCTTGCACGTGACCCGGGCAGTGGTGGTGGCAGTGCCCCACTTGTTGGTGGCCCGACACGTGTACTCGCCCGAGTCGCGCGCATAGATGTAGTCCACATCCAGCGCAATGAATCCGAAATCGTTCAGCTGATGCACCCGCGAACCGGTGGCCATCACACGACCGTTGTAGAACCATTCGATGCGCATCGACGGATCGCCCACGGGCTCCACGCGGCAGTCAAAGTGTATGGGTCCGCCCTCGGGCACGTCCAGATTGTCCTTGATGTCCTCGGTGAATTTGGGCGGATTGGGCTGCTCCTCATCGATGATGATCTCCTCCCGCTTGTGCATGCTCTCCTCCAGCTTCTGGAGGCTCTCGGTGCCGGTGCGGAAATTCGAGGGCAGCTGCGGCTCCATGATGATGCCCTGGCGACCCTTGACCTGCAGCTTGCACGAGACAGTCGCCTCGCCATGCTTATTGGTGGCCTTGCACGTGTACAGGCCAGTGTCGCGCTGATAGCAGCCCGCAATCTCCAGAATCACAAAGCCAAAATCGTTGATGGTCTTGATGCGCGATCCAGCCCACAGGGCCTTGCCGTTGTGGAACCAATCGACGCGCATCGACGGATCGTTGATGGGCTGCAGGCGGCACTCAAAGTGCGCCAGCGAGTTCTCCGTGATGACCATGTCGAAGGGCGTCGTAATGAACTCTGGCGGCTTGCCAGTGTCATCGTCGGGCACGAATTCTGTGCTGCGCGAGCCCAAGCCCTCGAGCTCCGCGATCCGATCGATGGTGCCCTCCATGCCCTTGGGCAGCTGCGACTCCATGATGATCGAACGCTTGCCCTGGATCTTCATCGTGGAGGTGGTGACGGCCTCGCCGTACTCGTTGATGGCACGGCACGAGTACTCGCCAGAGTCCTCCGGATACACGGGCGAAATCTCCAGGATAACGAAGCCAAAGTCACAGAATGTGCGGAAGCGGGAGCCCGCCTTGAGGGGGCGTCCATTCCAGAACCATTCGACCTTCAGCTTGGGATCATCTGCGGGCGTTATCCTCGCCTCAAAGTGCGCGTTCTCGCCCTCACGCATGTTGTCGATGTTCTCGAGGGGCACCGTGAAGACGGGCGCCTTGCCCTTGGTCTCCTCGGTGGTGGTGTCGTCGCGTGTGCGCAGCATGCTGTACTCCAGATTGGCGATCTTCTCCAGGCCACCCTCCATGCCGCGCGGCAGCTGCGAGTCCAGAATGAGGCTCGCCTTTGAGGCGCACTTGAGGGACGCCCGGGTGGAGTCCTCGCCGTACTTGTTGACCGCCCGGCACTCGTACACGCCCGAGTTCTCCTCGTAGCAGTACAGGATGTCCAGGATGACGATGCCAAAGTCATGGAACGTGCGGAACCGATGGCCGTGCGGCAGTTTCTTGCCATTGAAGTACCATTCGACCACCAGATCGGGATCCGTGATGGGCGTGAGACGTGCCTCGAAGTGGGCGCTCTGTCCCTCCACCAGCTTGGTGACGTCCGCGATCTGTGTGATGAATTTCGGTGGCTCTGCCGCGACGGGTGCACTGGTGTCGCCCTGCTGGCCCTGCGGGCACTCCAACTCGCGGATGCGCTGCAACGAGTCGGGCTGCAGGCTGTCGTAGAAGACGCCGCCGCGTCCGCCACAGTTGAGGGTGGTGCGGGTAAAGTCCTCGCCGTATTTGTTCCACGCACGGCACACATACTCCCCGGAGTCGTGGTCCTGCAGGTAGGCAATGTCCAGCACAACGTAGCCGAAATCGGAGACGGTCTTGATGCGATTCGAGTGACGCAGCAGGCTGCCGTTGTGGTACCATTCGACCTTCAGCTCCGGATCGTTGACGGGTATCAGGGTGCACTCGAAATGCGCCGCCTGTCCGTCCTTGAGGCCCTGCAGCGGCTGGATGTGGGAGGTGAAGTGCGGCTTCTGGCCGCGCGGCTTGTCCACGCACTCCAGCGTGCAGCTGATCTCGGCCGTGCCATGCCTGTTGGTGGCACGGCACGTGTACGTGCCCGTGTCCTCGATCTTGGTGCCGAGCACCTCCAGGGCCACCGTGCCAAAGGCGTAGATGGTGCGCACGCGATGGCTGGCCTCCAGCACCTTGCCATTGTAGAACCATTCGATGAGCATGCTCTGATCGCCGACAGGAATCAGATTCGCCTCGAAGTGGGCCAACTCGCCCTCCCCAATGTCCGCAATGTTCACGAATTCCGTGGTGAAGCGCGGCGCAATGCCCAGATCGGGCTGCTCCGGCCTGGAGCCGTCCTTGCGCAGCGAATCCTCCAGATCCTGGATCTGTTCGAGTCCCTCGGCGCCCTTCGGGTGCTGTGTGGCCTCAATGATGCTCTCCTTGGTCGAGCAGAAGATGGTCGTGGAGGTGAACGCCTCCCCGGCCTTGTTGTACGCCTTGCACGTGTAGATGCCCTGATCCCGGGCATACACCTCGATCATGTCCATCGTCACGAAGCCAAATTCGGTGGTCATCTTGAAGCGGGAGCCGTGCTGCAGCATTTTGCCATTGAAGTACCATTCGATGAACAGATTCGGGTCCTCCTTGGGCTCCACGTTCGCCTCCAAGTGGATGGGCTGCGCCTCCGACAGATGGAACTCGGCCTGCAGCGGCTTGGTCCACACGGGCGGCGGGTATTGGGTCTCCGGTTTGGTCGATTTCTGGGCATACCGATTGGCCAGCGCCTCCTCCGTCTCCTGGACGGCCTCCAGGCCGCTCTCTCCCTGCGGATGCTGCGTGTCCAGGTACATGGTCTGGCCGCCGGTGCACTTGAGCGTGCCCGATGTGGTGGCCGAGCCGCGGCTGTTGGTGGCCTTGCACGTGTAGACGCCACTGTTCTCCGCATACGAGTTGGTCAGGTCGAGGGCGCAGTAGCCAAAGTCGTAGATGGACTTGAACTTGGCTGCCGCCTGCAGCGGCTGCCCGTTGTGGAACCATTCGATCTGCATGGTGGGATCCCTGGCGGGCTCCACGTTGCACTCGAAGCGCACATTGTCCGACTCCTTGCACTCGATGTTGTTCAGGTGCGTAATGAACACCGGCGTCTCGTAGGTGGGCTCTGGGGCCGCCGGGCGGTCCGCCTTGGGCGCCTCCAGGGCGCCAATGCGCGGCAGGGCATCCGGATGCAGCGAGTCCGCCTGCAGCCAGTGCCGGTCCTCGATCTTCAGCGAGGATGTGGACACGGCCTCGCCGATTTGATTGGTCGCCTTGCACGTGTAAATGGCCGAATCGTCGGCGCGCAGGCCGTTGATGGAGAGCGTCACCAGGCCGAAATCGAAGGTGCTGCGTATCCGCGAGCCGGTGGTCAGCGAGATGCCATTCTTGAACCATTCGATGCGCAGATTGGGATCCGCGCGTGGCTCCACCTGAGCCTCCAGCAGCACATGCTGGCCCTCGTGCAACTTGTCGTACGACTGCAGATGCGTCGTGAACACCGGCGCCTGCTGCGGCGTCGAGTCCACGAACAGCTCGGGCACACGATTCATGGCGGCCTCCTTCAGGCGAATGGCCTCCCACGATTCAGGGATCAGGGGCTGGCCGTCGATGTTCGCTTTGGTTTTGACCTTCATGGCCGTGGAGGAGACGGCCTCGCCGGCGGCATTGTAGGCGCGGCACATGTAAACGCCGGCATCCTCTGGCACCACAGCGGCAATGTCGAGGGTGACGAAGCCAAAGTCGTGGGTGGTGCGCAGCCGGGAGCCCATTTGCAGCTCCACGCCATTGATGAACCACTCGAAGCGCAGCGAAGGATCTCCCACAGGGACGACCCTCGCCTCGAAGTGCGCATGGGCGCCCTCCCACAGCTCCGAGGGTCCCGTCAGCAGCTGCGTGAAGATGGGCTTCTCGAAGAGGCGCTCCGGCTCTGTGGGGCGTGGCGCCAACGGTTTCTCCAGCTGATGGATGCGACTAATGCTGTCCGGATGCTGGGTGTCCATCAGGATGCTGGCCTCGGACACAACCCGCATCGAGGCGGTGGTGACGGCCTCGCCCAGCGGATTGACGGCACGGCACATGTAGACGCCCTCGTCCTCCTTCCGGATGTGCGAAATGTCGAGCGAAACGAAGCCAAAGTCGTGCTGCTTGGTGATGCGCGAGCTGTCCTCGATGATCTTCTCGTTGCGGTACCACTCGACCCGCAGATTGGGATCGCCCACTGGGATCAGACGCGCCTCAAAGTGCGCCGTCTGGTGCTCGTTGATGCGGTCGATGTTCTGCAGCGGCTGCGTGAACACAGGGCGCTGGCGAGTGCCCGGTGTCTCGACCTCCTGGCGCTGATGCGGCGCCGTCGACTCGAGCTGGCGGATCTTCTCCAGACCCTCCGGATGCTGTGTGTCCGAGATGATGGTGCCGCGCGCAATCACCCTGAGATTGGTGGCCGACACGGCCTGTCCCAGGGCATTGACGGCCCGCACGGAATACTCGCCGGCATCCTCTGCCACGGCGTGGGTGATGTCCAGCGACACGTAGCCAAAGTCGAAGGTGATGTGGAAGCGGGCAGCCGATGGCAGTGGCTTGCCGTTGTGGTAGAACTCGATGCGCAGATTGGGATCGTGCACGGGCGCCACCTGCGCCTCAAAGTGCGCCGTCTGACCCTCGTAGATCTCCGTGGAGCCGCGCAGCTCCGCCGTAAAGTGTGGCGGACTGATGGGATGATCGCCGACCTCAGTGCGCGCATTCACGACCTTCGATTCCAGCTTCTGGATCTTCTCCAGGGCGTCGGGATGCTGCGTGTCCAGGATCATGCTGCGACGATTCAGCACGCGCACATTGCACGTGTTTACCGCCTCGCCCAGCAGATTGGTGGCCTTGCACATGTAGGTGCCGGTGTCCTCGCCATACACATACAGAATGTCGAGGGCCACATAGCCAAAGTCGTGGGTGGTGCGGAAGCGATGGCCCATCGGCAGTTGCTTGCCATTGCAGAACCATTCGATCTTCAGATTGGGATCATTGATGGGCTCCACACGGCACTCGAGATGGGCATGTTCGCCCTCCTTCAGGTGCTCCAAGTTGCTCAGCGGCGTGAGGAAAATCGGCTTGGAGCCCTTCTCCTCCACCACGATCTTGGTGGGCGGGGCATAGCTCTCCAGTTGGCGAATCTTTTCCAGTCGTTCAGCATCCATGGTGTCCAGATCGAGGGTTTTGTTTGCTGCAACGCAAAAAAAGAGAGAAGGGAAGATTAAGGAAGGGAACTTTAGGGTAGATTGGGATTGGATGTGTACCTGTTACGTTTACAGCACATGTCGTGACGGCCTCTCCAATGGCATTCTTGGCCTTGCACATGTACGTGCCGGTGTCCTCCGCATGCGCATACAGGATATCCAAGGCGACAAAGCCAAAATCGTAGGTGGTCTTGAAGCGGTGGCCCGTTTGGACGGGTGTGCCATTGCAATACCACTCGACCTTCATTGTGGGATCATTGACGGGTATCAGGGTGGCCTCCAGGTGCACTGGCGAGCCCTCGTTCACCTTGGCATTGCGCAGGGAGCGACCGAACTGTGGCCGCTCCGCATGGAACTGCTCCTCGTCCGCCTTGCGCTGGAAGCGTGAGGCATCCTCCAGGTGGGCGATCTTCGACAGGGCATCCTCGTGCTGCGTCTCATGGATGATCGAGGAGCGCGAGGTGACATTCAGCTGGATCGAGTTGACGGCCTCGCCCAGATTGTTGGTCACACGGCAGGTGTACTCGCCGGAGTCCTCGGCATAGACCGTGAGGATGTCCAGGGCGGCGAAGCCAAAGTCGTAGGTGGTGCGGAACCTGTGGCCGGTGCTCAGGGGCTTGCCATTGTGGAACCACTCGACCTTGAGGTTGGGATCCGGATACGGCTCAATGCGGCACTCGTAGTGGGCGCTTTGGCCCTCCTTCAGATTGGTGGGGCCAATCAACTTGGTCACAAACACGGGCGCCGTCGTCACGGTGTACTCCTCCTCCTCGCGTCGCTGGTAGCGGCTGTGGTCCTCCAGTTGATGGATCTTGTGCATGGCTGCCTCGTGTTGCGTCTCCAGCTGAATGGCCGTCTTCGATTGCACAATCAGCGAGGCGGAGGTGACCGCCTGACCCAGCTCATTGATGGCCCGGCAGCTGTAGCTGCCGGAATCCTCGGGATTCACGTACTTCATGTTGAGAGCCACGTAGCCAAAGTCGTGCATGGTGGTGGTGCGATTGGAGGCCTCAATGGGCTGCCCGTTGCGCAGCCACTCGACCTTCAGGTTCGGGTCGCCCACGGGTATCAGACGTGCCTCAAAGTGCACCGCCTGGTTCTCCGCCACGCGCACATCCCGCACGGGCATCGTGAAGACCGGGGCCTGGGACACGAACTCATCCTGGACACTGATGCGCTGACGCTTGGAGCCATCCTCCAGATGCTGCAGACGCGGCAGCGCCGTCTCGTGCTGCGACTCCAGGTAAATGGATTTCTTGGTGTGCACCACAGCCACCGCGGAGGTGATGGCCTCGCCCACCGCATTGAAGGCGCGACAGGTGTAGGTGCCGGCATCCTCGGGCAGCGTCGACATGATATCGAGTGCCACGAAGCCAAAGTTGGAGGTTTCCGTGAAGCGGGAGCCCGACTTGAGGGGCAGATTGTTGTGGTACCACTCGACGCGCATCGATGGATCCGAAACGGGTATCAGGCGGCACTCAAAGTGCGCCCGCTGGTTCTCCTTGATCTCAATGTTCTTGAGGGATGTGGTAAACACAGGCGCCTGCTTGGTGCTCTCGTCGATCTCCTCGCGGCGACTGTACCTCGAACGATCCTCCAGATAGTGGATCTGCTCGAGGCCCGCCTCGTTCTGGGTCACGGTGACGATCTGCTCGCTGCTGCGGCACTGCAGCTCCACCTGGGTCTCATCGGAGCCAATCAGATTGACGGCCCGGCAGGTGTAGACGCCCGAATCCTCGGCAATCAGATGGACAATGTCCAAGGCGACATACCCGAAATCGTGTATGGGCCGGAAGCGATGGCCCACCGTGATGGGGCGTCCGTTCTTGAACCACTCCACCTTCAGGTTGGGATCCGTGACGGGCTCGATCTTGCACTCGAAGTGGGCGTGTCCGCCCTCGCGGGTGTTGGTGAGGCTCTTGGGTTGGGTGAGGAACCGCGGACGGATGCGGACCACCTCGTCCACCTCCTCGTGGCGCCGATAGCGTGAGGTGTCCTCCAGATAGGCAATCTTCTGCAGTCCCGACTCGTTCTGCGTCTCCAGTATCAGATCGTTCTTCGAGGTGATCCTCACCGAGCAGGAGGTGACGGCCTCGCCCAGCTGATTCCTCGCCTGGCACGTGTACACCCCCGAATCGATGGCATAGCAGCCCAACAGATCGAGGGCCACATAGTCGAACTCGTAGGCGGGACG
This sequence comes from Drosophila tristis, assembly GCA_018150885.1. Taxonomy (NCBI): domain Eukaryota; kingdom Metazoa; phylum Arthropoda; class Insecta; order Diptera; family Drosophilidae; genus Drosophila; species Drosophila tristis. Next base: position 1,196,767 of record JAECWT010000001.1, read on the forward strand.
GAAGCGATGGCCCGTCTTGACGGGATTGCCATTCACGAACCATTCGATGCGCATCGAGGGATCGCCCACCGGCTGCAGGCGGCACTCCAGATGGACGTTGGTGCCCTCCACGGTCTCGATGTTGTGCAGCGCACGCGTAAACTGCGGCGCTTGCATCACGGTGATGTCCTCCTCGCGATGCTGCCGCCGACGCGAGTCCTCCAGCAGCTGGATCTGCTCCAGGGACTGTTCGTTCTGCGTCTCGGTGACGACATCGGTGCGATCGATGACCCGCACACAGGCCGAGGTGTGGGCCGTGCCCAGATGATTGGTGGCACGCACCGTATACTCGCCGGAATCCGCGGCCGTGGCCTTGATAATGTCCAGAGCCACGAAACCAAAGTCGTAGTAGGTCCTGAAGCGGGAGCCCACTGTCACGGGTCGGCCATTGTGGAACCACTCGACGCGCATCGTGGGATCACCCATGGGCTCCAGGCGGCACTCCAGATGGATATTTTTGCCATCGTGTATGGGCTTGGGATCGGCCAGGGGCTGCACGAACACGGGCTTCGATTTGGAGATCTCCTCGATGTCATACTGGGGCTCCACGAACGGTTTGTTCTCCAGATTCTGGGTCTTCTCGTAGAGGCCACGATGCATGCTAGATGTGTCGATATTGGAACGAGCTGGAGGGAGGGGAAACGACGATTAGGAGAGGAGATCTATGGCACTACTGTTTAGTACTTACTTTCCACTACCATCGTTGCCTGCAACTGAGCTTCACCTAGCTTGTTCCTGGCCACCACCAGATAGACGCCCGCATCCTCGGCCCTCACCTGGGATATGTCCAGAGCCACGTACCCGAAATCGTAGTACGTTTGAATGCGATTGGCGGCCGTGATGGAGCGCCCGTTGTGATACCATTCAATCTGCATGCCCAGATCGGACTGCGGCTCCACGCGCGCCTCGAAGTGAGCGCGCTGCCCCTCCAGGATCTTGGTGGTGCCCTTCATGGGCCCCAGGAAACGGGGAGCCTGATTGATGCAGATCTCCTCCTCCTCGCGGCGACCGTAGCGCGACGAGTCCTCCAGATGTTGGATCTTCTGCAGACCGCCGGGATGCTGCGACTCGGAGACAATTTCGTTCTTGGAGATGACCGTCAGCTGGGCCACGGTGGTGTCCTGGCCCATGGCATTGTAGGCGCGACAGGTGTAGGTGCCGGCATCGTAGATGGTCAGCTGCTTGATGGTCAGCGCCACGTAGCCAAAGTTGTGGTAGGTGGTGATGCGGCTGCTTGCCTCCAGCGGCTGCCCGTCCTTCAGCCACTCGACGCGCATCGTGGAGTCGCCGACGGGCTCGAGACGCGCCTCAAAGTGCGCATGCGCGTGCTCGCGCAGGTCCAGCTGATTCTGGATGGGCGTCTTGAACTGCGGCGGGGCAATGGCCTCGGGTGCCTCCTGCACGTGACGACGCTGCTGCGACTTGCTGCGATAGTCCTCCAGCTGCTCGGTCTTCTCGATGTAGCGCTGCTGCTCGGGTATGCCCAGATCGGCGGTGACCTGGGCGCGCACATGCACTCGGATGACGGACTGGCTGATGGCCTCGCCAATCCGATTGACGGCGCGCACCGTGTAGGTGCCCGAGTCCTCGGCCCTCAGGTGCAGGATGTTCAGCGAGACGTAGCCAAAGTTGAAGATGGCCGTGATCCTGGAACTGGCCGTAATGGGCAGGCCATCCTTGTACCACTCCACGCGCATCGACGGATCATTGACGGGCGTCACCTGTGCCTCGAAATGCACATTCTTGCCCTCCTCAAACTCGCCCAGATCGCGCAGTGGCCGTATGAATTGTGGCGCCTGATTCAGCTGCTCCTCGGAGCTCTCCTGTCGCTGGTAGCGCGAATAGTCCTCCAGCTGTGAGATGTGCTGCACGCTGTTCGGATTCTGCGACGTCTGATCGATGGACGGACGCTGCACGACGGACAGAATGGCACGGGACTCGGCCACGCCACTGGCGTTGCTCACGCGGCACATGTACTCGCCGGCATCGTGGCCCATGATGCTCAGCAGATCCAAGGCGATGAAGCCGAACTTGAAGACAGACGTGGCACGCGCACCTAAAGGGGAAAGGCAAACATGCAGCATTAGAAGGAGAGCATTTCGATGGGGCAGTCTGGGGACTTACTGGCTGCCAGGGGACGTCCGTTGAGGTACCATTCGACGACCATTGTGGGATCGCCCACGGGCTCAATGCGCGCCTCCATATGGACGCGACCGCCCTCGGTCTGCTGCACATTCTGCAGCGGTATAATAAACTGTGGCGGCGGATACACGCGATCCTCCTCGCCAGGACGCAGATGGGGCTTGGCGCGCTCCACATGCCGCAAGTAGATGATTTCGGGGCCAGGAATGGGTCTGCAAAAAGAAACACCAAAGAGAGAAAGTTATGAGTAACTCTATGGGAGATATCTGGGCGTTTAGTGCTCACTCTGGCTCAATCACTTTCGTGGGTCTGGGCAGATTCAGACGCCGCTGCTCCTGCGATGGCTGCTCCCTGGGCACCTCCACATAGAGGCGTGCCCGGTTGGCTGTGGAGCCGGCAATGTTCTGGGCCGTGCACTGATACCAGCCAGCATCGGTGGCCTGGACACGCGGTATCTCCAGACAGGTGGCGCCCCCATCAATGCCCACAAATCGCTCGGCGGTGGATGAGATCTGAACGCCATCCTTCTGCCAGGTGATGCGCGGCAGGGGCGTGCCAATGGCATTGGCACTCATCGTAATGGGCTCGCCCTCGCGCACAGTCATCGTGCTGAAGCGTTGAACGAATTGCGGTGCAACAACCTGTTCCTTCTCCAGCACATTCAACTGCGCCTCGATGGCCACCTCGCCGGCCTTGTTGCGGGCCAGGCACTGCACAGCGCCGCCATCCAGACGGGTCACATTCGTGATCATCAGCGAATGGCTGCCCGATTCATTGACGAGAATCTTGTGCGAGGCATCGTCCCTCACTTGGCGGCCATTGATGAACCAGAAGACCTCCGGATACGGATTGCCGGTCACCCGACAATCGAAGCGCGTCATGCGGCCCTCGGTGACCTCGCGATCGGCAAAGGCCTTGACAAACGCCGGGGGCAGTGCTTTGCCCGCCTCCAGCTGCTCGGCCATCACGTCCACGGGTTTCGGCTCGTAGGCAGACTCCGCCGCAGGCTCCACGGCCAGGACGGCCGAGGAGACGACACAACCCTGGAAATTCTCGGCGAGAAGGGTGTAATGGCCGCCATCCTTGGCGGTGGCGTTCTTCACGCGCAGCGTGGCCACGCCGCTCGAATAGGAGATCTCGTACTTCTGCGATGCCACCAGACGCTGCCCGTTGTGGAACCACGTGAGACGGGGCTTCGGATTGGAGCCGAGGCGGGCGGTGAACACCGCATCGGAGCCTTCAATCAGCTTGGAGCTGCGCGGCTTCTGCGAGATTTGTGGGGCGTGCGCAGGGCCCAGGGAGCGGTCGAGCTCTTGCGAGAGCTGGGAGTCCAGCTCGTAGCCAGAGCGACGGGTGATGGCCTCCCGGAAGGAGACCTCGCGCAGCAGTCTGTACTCGAAGGTGTCCACGCGGAACTCCTCCTCGATGGACGTGTACGAGTACCCGTTCGAATAGATGTTCTTCTCCAGGTTCTGGATGCTGGGCTGCTGCATCGCTGGCATTGGTGCGCCCTCCGGCTGGATGTAGACACTGCAGATGGCCTCCCCATACTGATTGCGGGCGGTGCAGGTGTACTCGCCCTCGTCCCCGGGTCCGATCTGATTGATCAGCAGCGAGACGTCGCCGGTGGCCTCGTTGTAGCTCATTCGAAACTTTTGCGACTCGAGAAGTGGTGCGCCTTTTCGGGTCCATGTCACGAACGGCTTCGGATTGCCACGCAGCCGTCCCTCGAACAGGGCGTTGCCGCCCTGCGCGAAGCGAGCGTTCTTGAAGATCTGCTCGAACACCGGCGGCGAGATGTCGCCCTGGGCATAGACGTGTGTCAATGCGGGCGGCACGTAGTTGATGCCACTGCCGCCGCCAGTGATGGTGCCACCGCCAGAATGTTGTTGCACTGCAACAATAATTCAGATTAGAAAATTGGGAAATTTGTGACAGCGGAAAATGAGAGCAGCGTAAAATGATGTGGGCTCAAGGCATAAGTATAGGAGATTTATTGCGAAAAATCGTAGTAAAAAAGGGGACTTAAAGTTGGATCCTAGACCTAGATCCTAGATCCTGGATACACCTTTCCTTTTTAGTTTCAATAAATAAAATTTAACAAGGAAATTCGTAGGGTTGTTTCAACAAGACGCTAGAAATTTGCCCACAAATATCATCGATTCATCTATCAAATAAATTCTAAAACAATTTAAAAGATTTCTTTTAATTAAAAGAAATTAAAAACATCGAAATATAATAATGTCCAAGTCTGTTTATATTTCGTTGTAATAAAACTTGCACCAAAATAACCATAAAAATCATTTAAAAATCTTTAGTTTCTGTGATAAATTAAAGTGAACTTAAAGTGCATTTACTTCGAGATAAATATAACTGAAAAAAAAGTAAACTTCAGTGTTAATTTATTTGAAGATTACTTAAAAAGTTGGCACATGAATAAAACTATTTATACAAGAAATTAGACATAAATAAACCCTGTCTATAAGTAAACACCAAACTATAAGTAGGAGCTATCTATAAGTATATATACCATCTACGTAGGTATATATATATATATATATATATATGTTTCGCATCTGTATGCTTTCTATAAGCATTTGTTTATCTCTTAGAAGTGTGTCATTAACGTAAGGTACTCGTAGATGCTTTTGCATGTGTGTATCTATGGGTTGACGACTTCCCAAAAACAGCTGATTGAAAGAACACATCCGAAAGATAAACAAATTGAGGAGGAACAGCTGTCTATCTATCTCTCGTTTCTCACGCATGATCCGACTGGTCGTATAAGAGATGCGAGAGAACTGAACATATATCCGATTCACTCTAACTAATGGCTGCAACACTTACCCACAAAATGTAAACAAATGTCCACTCTTATACGCCTTAGATATAGTATACGTATATGTATGTCAGTGCAGTCTTAGGGGATTTTGGCAGATGAATAGATAAACCTATAAATAGTTTCCCGAATTTCGTTCCGAATGTTGCCTGCCTGATCATCAATTAAGATTTAAATGATGAAACACAAGTTGACACATGAATATGTTTGTATGTATATTTGTATGTTGGAAAAGATGTTCTCCCGAGTGTTTGTCGCTATTCAACTTTTATTTTTGGGTTTCATTTGGGGAAATTTTAAAGATGACACATGTCTTTGGATTCATACTTATATGAGACAGTGTACATGCGGAATATAAATGTTTGACGTGTAGGCAAATATTTATGAATCTTTATTTATTTTTTTAGATTTCGTTTACTATATTTATTAGTTTTAGTTGCAGGAAATAAGATTTATTTTCAATTTATAAACAATACCTAATTTCTGGATTTTCGCATTTTTCAGATATTTCTCTGTTTGGATTGTTCATGGATTTGTTTATTGCAATGGAATACATATCCGTAATCTGGTAAGCTTTATCGATATGTTTACATTAAAATTACAGAATAAATAAATCCATACATTGCTGAATAGTTTCTGCATAATATTACGTCTTTGGTTTTCCACTGAATTGAATAATTATTTTTCATTTATTCTTAGTAATGATTCCTACAATAATTCCTACAATATTTCTTTGGGCTATAGAATATGATATCTTCCATAGAAAAGTATTGAAGTTGACATTATTTTAGGTTTAGGTAGTCTGAGTAACGAAAAGCAATTGCTGTCTGTTTTTTGAAGAATGTTTTTTGTAGGAAATTATCGCTGCCAAATGGTTTTACCAAAAAGTACTGTGATGAAAATTGCGCTCTTTTAATAGTAAATATCGAAGAAACTACACAATTTTGATGATTAAAAGACAGCGCTAAAACTGCAGTAAAATCGAATTAATTGCACATTCTAACTCAAAAGATTTACAACATTTTCTGGGCAACGAAACGATCCTATGTTATCCAGTGATATATGTATGATATGAACGAACACAGCAATCGATTTCTTAGTTTTAAAATGAGTTTTTGTTTCCTCAAACCTATTCCAAAATAAATAATTTAAGGGTTCCACAAATATCTATGCATACATGTAAATAAAGATGTAAATAGATTTAAATAACTGCATAAATCAAGCCTTTAAACAAATCCCAGGTGGAAAAGAAAATCGCCCGAACCGCCCTGTCTCATGAAGCGGGACAAATTGGGTCGACTACATGCAGTGAAGGTCATTTTAGGTGAAATTACAAGCAGGATGATGATGAAAAGCCTCTGACGGGGACAGTCCCCCATATTGGAACAGTGAGGATTCTAAATCCACGGTGTGAATCCCCACTGAAGCCATTCGGGTGAACCTTCCCCTGAACTTGAATCCTTCGACTTGACTGACCTCGTTGCTGGGTGCTGGTGATTTGACTCCTTTGAACATGCTGTTCGGTGCGGCTAATCCTTTGCTGCTGATGCTGCTCCTGGGTGGAGTGCGAGTACTCCTGAGTGGAGTACTGCTGCTGCTGCTGCTGCACTTGTTGCTGCTGCTGCTGGTACGGGTTCGGATTTTGTCGTTGCATTTTGCTGCTTCGTTATATACTATCACTGATATACTATCATTTGACAAATGACAACCAAATCAGATATGCAGATGAAACTGCACTTAAAGAATGGAACACCTCTCGATCACTTTTCTCTTTTTTGATTTGCTTCTTCACTTGATATACTTTTTTTTTTATTTTTTTATATATTTATCTATCTTTGATCTCGCTTCTGTATGATGCTGAAATTGAATACGCAGGGTGCGGCAGGCATGGACAGGGGCAAGAGCAGGGGCCAGGGGCACGGCACGAAAAAATAGAGAAGGAAAATCACATTAAATTTTTATGCATTTTCACATTTGAATTCGAGTTTCGAGAGATAAGTACACACACGCATTTATCACTGCCACTTTTTGGCAAACATTTATTATCATGTCGTTCGGGGTTTGTATCTTTTACTTGATTTACTTTTATGGGTGAACCTGTCACACGGTTTTTGTTTTATAGATCTTTCACTCTGTTTCTCTTTTCTGACACACTCACACACACACACACACACACACTTGGATTTTTCTTAAATTTTCATTCGATATAAATCAGATCTAAAGATCTTTCTTTCTTCATCATATTCATATTCTTTGGGCTATGAGGCATTTCCCTCAACTATTTTTAGCAGCACTGCGACACATACACTCTCCCCTAAAAGCACACGCACAGGCACACACAAACACACGCACACACTAGCACACACACACTAACACACACACAGTCTCCTCGCGTACGATGGGTGGATCGGATCGGTGGTTCGGTGGTAGCTTCTTATTTTTCACTTTGGTGCTATTAATAAACGTTTTTTCTTTCACAGAAAACTTTGTTCGAACTCCGCTTCGTCACAGAGAGCGATAGAGAGAGAGAGAGAGATGGAGAGCGAGAGAGATAGAAGCATTATCCCAGCACGATCAGCGTGTAATCCTTGCCAGGATCAGCCAGGATAATATCTATACACTCCCTGATATACGAGTATATGCGCTTTGTTCATATATCTATAGAATATATATAGAATATCGCTTGATATCTGTGTTTGCACACGATTTCACAGTCCATTCGTTGGATTGGGTGCGGACCACCACCGAAAACCGAAACGATACGAAACGATCCGATACGAATCGGTATACGAATCCCCACCGAAGGCACCACCGCGCTCGCTCGTGTGATATTTTTAGATATTTAGCGCACTGAAAAATTCTTTCGGAATTTCTGATTTTTTTTTTGTTCTTGCTTCTTTTTCGAAAAGTGGTTTCGTAACCAGAGAAAATTTTCATGAACACTTTTTTCTTTCCATTCCATTCACTGGCTTTTGATCCTTACTCAATGATTTCGTTATCCTTACGGTGTTCGTGTGTGCGTGTGTGTATGTTTGCGGGCGTACAAAAAAAAACTCTATACAGATATATTCCGTACCGTATGTGTGCGCGTATATATACGATATATATATAGATATATGTATATTCTTTTACTAAAAAATATCTATTTTCAAACTGTTTCAAGTCATAATCCCCGAGACTGAAACCAAGACACGTCGATCGTTTGTGAGGTGCGAGCGAAGAATGACAAAATCTTGTTGAGAAGGCGATCAAATAGCTCTGCTCGCTGCAGCTCGGCACACGATCTCCTCAAACCGAAGCGATGCGCCGGGCGACAAGAGAGCAATCTCCTCCACGAAGCGAGGAGAGCGCCGTATCCGAACAAGGTTCGGTGGGGTTCGTTTGGGTGCCTACGCCGCTCCACAAAATATATTTTTGCACTTTCCATGCGCCTATTGTTGTTGTGGGAAAACGCTCTCTGGGATGATGCGCTCTGCGTCGGATGATGCACTACACATCTCACTGGGTGGCATATCGTTTTGTGAGAGAGGCAGAGTGGATGAGAGATTCGATCGAGACAGGGTATATCTAAGGGTATATTTGTTACATATCCCTGAAGACTGTGGAATATTCATTACTTAAAGATTTGGAAGGCGGAGAAGTCGAAACATGTACATCTAGGCATCTCAAGAAAGATATTTATATATTTTAATAATGCTTAAGAATTAAAGTTTGTTTTATTTTAGTAATTCAAACTGAGAAGAATTCTGTGATGTGTTGTTTGGATTCTGAATTGAAGATCAATTCAAACTCCAATACAAAGTTCACTTTGTTGGTTTAATTTTTATAGTAGCGCTGCCTCCAAGTTTCCAAATTATGCCACAAGCAATATTCAAGTGAATTTAAACGCTACTCTGCTTCATTCAGCATATTTCAAAAGTCAAATTGCTGTGAGTAATTTATCCCAAAAAACAGATCCACCGAATAGCATATGCCACACAGCCATTTGGCTTTCGGTTTTCCCAACTGTGATCTACGCTCGCTTGAGCGGATCTCTCTCTCTCTCTCGCTCTCTCTCTCATTTTATATTTCTCTCTGGTGTGTCCTCCTGGTCGAAATTTGTTCGGAAAGTGTTCGGGTTTTGAGTAAGTTGGCTAAAAATATATGGCGATTTATTTTTGACACGTATTTTTCAACATTGTCTGCACAAAACGAAGAAAATAAAAGAAGATCCATCCCAGAGAAATTCTAGATACAAATGCATACACACGGCACAGATACACACGTATCTCTGCATATCTATTGATTCCAGATACAGGCGTATATAATATATATATATGTATGTATATATATATATGTGCAAAGATAGATGCAATCCTTATGTTCCTTTCTGGATATATATCGATGCGAGCGGATGTATCCATCAGATTGGATAAATAAATATTCGTTGCATTCTTTTGTGGAAATTATATGATAATTTAGATTTTGATTCGTTTGGTCTCGCACCCTCACATTTTCCACATAATTTATTTTATTTGTCTAAAATTAAAACCACATACGATAGATAAATGGATACATAGATATAAGATGTTGGCTCATTCGCCCGATGCCTGATGTACCGATACATATAGACTCTATACCCAGTTCTTGATTATTCATTCTCGTGTGTCTTAATCATCAGCATAGAGATGTTTCGTGTGACCAATTGGTCACAAATGTTGCAACTTTCTATTTCTTTTTAGCCAATTCAGAAATAACACTCGCTTTAGATACAAATTGCACCTAAAATGCTTGCTGCTTGCCTTTGGCTTTGGCTTTGGGTCTATATATGGCCAACCGACAGACAGACAGACATACAGACAGACGAACAGAGCAGAGCAGAGCAGAGCTGAGCAGCCTTTGGCTATGCTTTTTACGGCAACCCGGTTTTCAATGGTCATGCAATATCGTTTTATTTGTATTTTCAGTTTTTTATTGTAGCACTCAAATTAATTGTTAACATGGACACACAGCAACTGCACAACTCGTAGTCATACTCGTACTCGTATTATCGGTGGCATGCTGCAGTGGCACACTCATTAAATTACAAGAAAAAAACGCAGCAACAATGTTGTGTGTGAGAATCTACGAGACGAGAACTAAGTAAGTAACTTAGAAGCAGTCGAGAGGTGCAGCCAGCCAGGCGCAGCAGAAGGCAAAGTTTCGACTGTCACCGACAGCAGATACAAATGTATTTACCCCATTAAAGTGCTGCTGAGAGAGATAAGGTGCAGTCTGTAGCTTCTCAGCTACACGCATATTCTTGGCCAGCTTTTTCTTCATCTTCTGGTTTTTTTCTTTTCAGACAGTTAGAGGCCGGTTCTGCAAAAAGCCAGCGATGCGCCACGATCCACCGCACTGGCAGCTGTCTCTAAGATTAACAGCACTTATCTCTCCACAACCAGAACGAAAGCTGTATCTATGCGTACCGTAGAATCTGTATCTTATCTGGTAGAGAGAGAAGGAGATGCTGGCGAAAAAAATACCCATCCCATTATGTCATTTTCTGCTTCAAGAAAGAATTTCATGGAAAAAACACATTTCACTTTGCCTTTAATTAGTATTATTAATTGTTTAGTAAACATAATTAGACAGCTGCTGGCATTTAATGCTGCTTAATTATAGTATATATATTAGTTCAATAATTAGTAGGGATTCACGCGTTCTCTCTCGCGTGCGTGCGTGTGTGTGGGGCTCTGCTCTGCCATTCAATTTACTGCAAACAAGAGAAAGAATTCAAGTTCAATTAACGTCAAAGAAGAACATCAAAGGGATGATGATCGCAACAGATGCAGATGCTGATGCAGATGCAGATACAGATGCAAAGATGAGTTGACACTGGAGTTGAGAGTCGCTTATGTGTATGAGAGGAATCATGCAACATGCAGCAGTGAGGGACCCCAAGCAAAGCCCCCAATCCAATCTTAAAGTTATAAATACACAGACACTGCTTGTGGCAGGCAAACGGCATCCCAGAGATGTAATGAGTCGCATAAGCAGAGCAAAGCAGCGGCAAAGCAACCAGCAACAAGCAACCAGCGAGCTGCCCCACAAGAGTCGTAGTCTCGTTTTGGCATCAAATTTCGCGACCACTGCAGTTTGCCCCCAGTCAACAGTCAACAGTCTCTCTGCCCCAAGTCATAGCAGTGGGCTCCCAAGCCCATACCCAATCCATTCAGCAAAACCATAAAACCGAAACGAAACGTCGACGATGTTGTGGGGCAGAGAGAGAGAGAGAGACTGAGATACTGAGAGACCAGACCGAGCTGCATGCCAAGCGGCAATTTAGGTATAAAATGTCCAAATGTGGTTGACTCTAACTCACAAGAAAAGACTCCCAAGACCCTGCAAAATGGGCGGCATAAACTCATTTTAAACATTTCGAAGGGTTTATCCTCAAAGTTAAGGCTTAAGAATGTATTCTGAAATTGCTTCTAAATAAAGGATATGGCAAAAAAATTACAGCAAGCAGTTGAAATGTAAATAAATTCACGACGGATGCTCTATTCATCATTAAAATTAATCAGAATATGTGCCTTGCACTCAAAATGATAGAAAACATGGCAGAAAACATTGAATTCGCTGAAACGCTTGTTTACCATTTTTCCTTTAGCAGATTGAACAGATTACTTAAATTTCTTAAAGATTTTCTTGCCTTTCATAGTCGTATTTACATCTAGAAAAACCTCTTGCAGTTTCTACAGCTAAATAATTTTTCTTTTTTCTATACCCTGATAGAAACCCATACCTATCCCTGTATTCATCTGTATGTCAAGTTCTAATTATAATTTAAAAAGGGTATCCGCCCAATCGACCTTCTGTTAAATGTTTACCCCTTCTCTACTCGTTGGTGTTTTCCTATCAATTGTTTATACAATTAGACACACGAGCCGCAGAGCCGCCCCATCCCCCTTTATTTGTGTGTCTCCCTTTCTGGTAAATGAAAGTTGCAATGTGGTGCAGATCCGAGAGATACACAGAGATCGAAGAGCTGCAGAGCGGTGGTCGGGTGCGGTGCGTGTGGTTGTAATCTATATTTAGTGATTTTACATGCGGTACCTCAAAGATATTTGAAATATGTTTGTCTATATGCGATGGTATTTCATGGCATGGGGGCATGGATAGCAGATATGTAGTTGGGAGATGGTTGGCTGCCCCATTTTGTAGTAAGCAATTTTCCAGATCGCTTGCTTATGATTTAGAAAATGTTTTAAGCTAAACAAATGGTTTTTAAATGATTTCAAAAATGTTTAAACAAAACTAAACAAAACCCAAAACACCAAAAAGAAATAAAAAATATTGCTTATTTCACCTGTTTGTTCGCGTAGCTGCGGCTCCTCGGCAAAGTCTGAGATGGAGACTGTTTTGGTGCTCACATAACTGATGGACTCGATGGTCGTCTCCCACTTTTGGAACGTGTTGATGGTGTCGCTTCTCAAGGCTCTCGTTGAAGCGGAATGTTGATTGTTTCGCAGCGGCGTGGAGGAGCGCAGCGACATTGTCGATGTGGCCGAACCCAAGGAAGAACTTGCCGGCGACTGGGATTGGGATGTCGATGTTGAGGAGGAGCTGAATGAGGCTGATTTGCGTAGAGGCGTTTTGCCAACACCATTATCCAGGGGCTCTTCCTTTCGTTGATCCTCATCTTCGGTTATGAGTAGACTATCCGTTTGAGTGCCTTGATCTATAGAGAGGGAGAGAGAGAGAGAGAGACAGAGAGAGTGGAGATGAGTACAGAGCGGAGAAAGTTTGGCAAAATTAGCAACGCGGAAATGATTGGAATCTTTATTTTTGGTTTTTATTGCTGCACTGTGGCTGCTGCTGCGACTGCTGCTGCGACTGCTGCTGTGCCTGTGTCGGTGTAGTTTTATATTCCTGTTCAATTAGCTGAAAACAATTAAATTGTTGCGCCTTGCGGCTGCTGCTGCTCCTTTGGCCATTAAAGCAAATCGTGTTTATGCTAAAACTTGGCCCCATTTTCATCATCAGCAAACACCATCATCATCTTCAAGCTTTAGAATTGCTGCAAATTTGCAGCTCAGTGAATTTTTTATTGTTTGCCTACTGCGCATACCCCTTGAAGGAGAGGGTAATATGAACCATAGAAATAATAATCGTTGTGAGAAAGTGGCACAGAAGCACACCGAATGTTGAAACATTTTTTATGGGGATATATAAATTCATAAAAAACAAAAAAATTATATAATATAATTTTATCATATTTCTGGCATAGAATCGAACGTTTCTTTAATATCTCTGAAGAGCTAAAAGCTGCAAATTCTATACTTTCCAGGGATAGGTTTATCGTTACCCAATCTCTTAGGGTATCAGCTACTTCGTTTCGCAAAGCCTACCCTACCCTACCCTACCTACCCTATCCTCTATCCAAGTATTTCTTGATTATATTTGCAGCAGGCATTTTTCTGTTGTTTTCTTTGCTAATTTACAGCGTGCGTATAAATAAATTTGCTGCCAAGATTCTGTTTGCGGGCCAGAACGAGCGAGAAAGAACGAGCAACTGACTGACTGACTGCCTGCCACTTGGTGGCAGGGTCAACGCGTGGCAGTCAGGAGCAGCATGTTCTACCAGAGAGGGCGAAAGAGTACTCCTGACTGCTGCCTGTCATCGGGTCTTATGCAACTGAATTTGTGTGTGGTGCCACCGCGGCGCTTTCAATGTTGCGCCCAATTAAATTAAATCTATAGATATGTATGTATATAGACATTAAAATATTATAATACCCAAAAAGTAGCAACAAATTTTGAATAGATTTCGAAGTGCTAAATGGTTGTACATTCCCGAAATCTAGCCGGCATTTGCGTAGTTCTCTGTAGTTCTGTAGATCTGCTGCTGCTTTATTACACTTTTGAATGGACCAGAACGGATAGATAGATATGTACGGGTAGTAGCTATAGAGTCCGTGGGTTGTGGGTGGAAAACAATTTTACGATTCTCTGGGAACTAGTTTATAATATCGAATTCTCAAATGTGATGTGGTGTTGGCTCTTATCCATGTATATCTATCGAAGGAGCTCAATTCAGCTCTGTCTTGTTTTTAGATACACACGATATGTACAGTATAGACACTGTATTTTGTTGTTGCATCGAAAGCGGAAATATTTGTATTATTATTTATATGCGACAAGTGCCGACCCAGGGCCACAAAAATTGTACCACACAAAAATGAATATAAAAACTATTTGCAATAAATATATACATTTTTTCGGCAGGAAAAACAACAGCGTAGTTGCTTAACGATGGTTTCTAGATCCCAATTTACAGATCTTCCCCCTACTTTCCACTGTTGAGCAACTGAACCATCAATAAACCACTCATGAGAGATCTAATGCCCCATCTAATGGATCACAAAACAAAGGCAAAACAAAAAGAATGAAGCAAAAACCCAATAGGAAATCTAAGGAAAATATGAAAGAAATATTTAAAGTAGCAAAGTAGGAAAAATCTCACTTCTGTTTTGTGTTTTCTGTGTGTGTGACTCTTGTCTTGGCGCTGAGTTCATTTTTGTATTTTTAGAAAATTGCCTAATTAATTTAGAAAAACTCTCGCGAGCCAAAGAGCCCCGCACCACAAAATGCGAATGTTTGCATAGAAGCTATTCATCACGAAAAAATGTACAATATTTCTGTGTGGAGGAAGCGACAATTTTTGTGGTCCAAAAATAAGGGAAGAAGGTGCTGCATTTTTGTGGATTATTCGTGACTTAGTTTAAAAAAAATATATTCGAAATCTCACTGCAAGAGAAAAGAAAATAGAAGACACGAATGGCACGAATTTTCGAATAAAGTCCAGTAACACGAATTAGTATTGGGATAAATATTAAAAGATTTCGAAATCATATTCATAAAACAAACAAAGATATTATCCATTAAAACTCAGCTAGCAGGAAACCCTTTAAATGAGTTTTTCTCAGTTTTCTCAGTTTATGTTGAAATAATAATACCACTAGCCAAAATTGCCGAGTAATACTCCTGAAATAATGTGCCTGCAATCCTGGAGACATTTTTGAATTTAGAGTTTTCCATTTTTCCACAATGCTAGCTACAGTTTCGATACAGTAATAATTTGCATTCAAGAATCAAACGTGCCAGAAATTTCAATTAGCGAAGAGTTTTTACAAGGAAATGTTTTTCCATATCATAGTTTTCCAATTTTCCCAAAGTTTACCCTAGCTACTGATTCAGAAATATCATATCATATTAAACATATATAAAACCGTAGAATGTTTGTCCATGGGCAACCATGGGGAGGGTAAAATTTACCAAAAAAATATCGATGCTCTGGCACGACATTTGCCGACATATGCACACAGATTGTGTTTGTCCAAGCGAGGGGCTTGTGGCATGGGGCATGGAGGCGGGAGAAAAAAAAACTGACGCTAGAGCGAAAGAAATTTTGCAAATGTGCCAAACAGTATACAAAAAATAAGAAATGGCCAAAGGAAAAATAAAGACACAAAAAAGCAGCCAGCACAAGGCCGGGCACGGACACGGGGCCGCATATGCGGCTTATGCGAAATGTTTTTCATGTTTCTCTTGTTTTCTTTCCATCTGCATTTTTTTTTTGACAAAGTTTTCGGAATATATTTTCTAATTTTATAAGCAATTTAATGAGTCATTAATATATGTGGATGATAATCAAGATCCGGGCCATATGTTTGATTTCAATGATAATTATTCGTGTTGATTTGTAAACGAGATGCACTGCAAATGATTCAGAAGTGTTTGGTCGGGGTTTTGCTGCTGACTAACATAACATGCAATTGGGACACTTGGACCACTGCCTAATGGCCTGAACACCGAGCACTTTGGCCCACAATACGAAATTGGCAGATTGGCAGGCGGTACATGCTATACACCCACCAGCCCACCAGCCCACAACTAATCATCGACAGAAGTGTGTCATCCATCCCAAAATTAGTGGACCAGTGGGTGGGCCCATCAGCAAAACGAGGGCACTGGCAACGGCGACGGTTCAGGTATTGCCATAGATTTCCGTGTCAGTGTCAAGGACTTGCCTGCCACAGAGGGAGAGATGGTGGCCTAAATTCTGCTGGGCCTTCTCTGTGTGGACGTGGACCCATTACCTTGACTTGACAGCCAGCACCCAGGCCCCCTCAAAGAGTGTGTTTATGTCTGGGAGCCGTCCGTGGCCGTCTCGTAGCGAATTTCTCGCATTTTGCGCCATTCGATTCTTGGCAAGCGATCGCGACAAAAGGAAGAGCAACGCGAGATGCCAAGAAAATTAGATAAATAAACGTTGCCGAAAAACCCAAATAAATCATTTATGAGCCAACAAAGCGAAAAAATCTGCTCAACATTTTCATTCCACACAAATCCAAACATTTGTTTAGCCAATTCCTCTATATCGTAGCTCTGACCTGATTTTTTCTATAGGAATCAGAGGGGAAATACTCGGTCTTTTAGTGGCAATGAGTAATGATTGAATGATTTTGGTGAAGATAAATGAATTTTTTAAGTTTTGTAATTCATTCAGAATATCATTCGGAAGATCATCATTTTCCCCGATGGCAGCACCACAAATTGTACGCTAAAGCAATAATTAATCACGAATATCCCCACATCAAAGTTTATCAAAGAAAAATATTATTAATGTCCAAATCAATCTGCCAGTATATTTATCCCAAAAAAGATCTAACGAATTGTTATAGTATATCGGAATGCAAACATTTTCGAAATGTTCAATAAACTTTTGCCCATAAGGAAACTATTTTGAAATGTTTATGAATTTTTGTTTTGTCATAAATGGAAAATATTATCAAAAGATTTCTTGGAAACTTTTCAATATTTTCTGTTGTAAATACAATAAATATCAGAAAATTAGGAAATTTTGGAAAAATCGGCGATCAGTTGGCGCCATCTAACGACTGAGTTTTCCTCAAAGCTTTTTCGAAAATTGTGAATGCAGCTTTTTCGAACAAAAGTGCGAGATTTTCACTATAGAGAGCGCCAGTGGAAGAGACTTTTCGCGATCTTCATAGGAACAAAATGATAAATGCCATCAACTAGAAAATTAAATTTAAAAAATTTTACTAAAAATATGTTTAGCATAAAGGACAAACTTTCTAAATGGAAAAACAATGGAAACGCAAAAGTTTTTCATGTCAATACTAGCAGCCTCTAAAACCTTGAAATTTACGATTAATAAACGAGGGAAAATCTAAAAAAAATAAAAAGTAAATGAAAAATTATCCAATTTCCCGAGTTTCTTTAAAAGTTAAATAAAAATAGAAACTCCCAAAAACGTCAAGGGTGATTGATTGAGAATCCGATAGAACATAAAAAAAAACATTCAATAAAAATGCGATTAGACCTTGCAAAAATTCCATTTTAAATGAAAATTACTGTGTCAGGCTTCGTTTTCATATTGATTTATTTTGATATTTGGACAAAAACACAAGTAATACTATAATTCCTTTTTGTTATATGAATGCATCCTCAATAATGGTCCTTCCTTTGGCTGCTCTGATGGATCCAGCATTGGGCTGTAGTATAGTTTTTAGGAGTCACATCTGAACCACGAACGAATACAATTTACAATACAATAAGGCAAAAACTTTGGCATTGAACAGATCATAAATTAAATAAATAAATAAATAATTGTAGTATGTATGCCACCATAGCTTCATAGCTTAATATCTAAATCCACGATTTGTGCTCGAAACATTCAAATTTCCGCTTGTGCTAGCGGCTCCCAGCTGATTCATGGCGGTGCAAACGTAGCTCCCATTGTCGTCTGCAAAATGAATCAAAATTGAGGGGATGAGCGAGGGGGGATAATGAGCTTATGCCCCCCGATTATGATGTACACTCACCCGGATAGGCCTGTGGCAGTGTTAGACGGCACACGCCGTTCCGGTACTCAATGAAATGCCGACTGCCGTGCCCCAAATGGCCGCCGTTGTGGCTCCAGTTGACCTGCGGTTGCGGATGGGCCTGGACAATGCATTCGAAACGGGCTGTGCCCCCAACGCCCACTGCAATGTCTTTCAGGGGCTTCAAAGAGGCGAGCAGAGAGCAGAGAGATAGCAGAGATTACAGAGTGGAAACGGTTTGAGGTCAAAGGTTAATGACTCGCGCTTACCGTTATGAATAATGGCTGCCTTTGTGCCTGCTCATCGCGGCTCAAATGGGCATTGACGGGTTCCGTATTGGGCAGTTCCGGCACTGCGGCATTTCCATAGAGAGTGTGAGCGTGGGCGTAGTCATCGGCGTGGGCGTGGGCGGATGAAAAACCATTAGAAAATCTCTTGGCTTCTGGGCATTTTTTCAAAGCGGTGTGCCATCCATTAGTGGGATTAGCAGCAAAACGCGCGAGCGGGCGGTGCACAGCAACTTGTATATTTTCTTTCACTTTTTTATACAAATTTTTTAAAACACACACAAGAATTTTTCATGCAACAAACAAAACAAACGGAGCAGAGCGAGCAATAAAACAAAACAAAAAGAGAGAGGATTGTATACCTCTCTCTTTTGTGGGTTAAGATAACATGCTGATTGGGGTTAAGGATATGCCTATATGCTATATGGTATATATGTGTATATGTATGTATATACACAGAGTGTTCCGTGGCGATGGCTGATCAGGGTTAATCACAAAAACTGAGAGAGTAGAACAACAGCAGAAAAACGTGTCCTAAATGACTAATACAAAATTGACAACATCGATAGCAAAATGGCGTGATTTTTGGCATTAGATCAACGATTGGTTTTTGATTGATGGAGTGCGCATCCTGTGCATTTATTCGGTTGCTCCAGTTTGCTGTGCTGTACCTGTGCGGACGAGCTGCTGTTCGGTTGGTAGACGCGGCGCCTGCGCGTGCAACCGATCGAGATGTATGTCAAGGCTGTGGCTGCTGGGCAGACTGTAGCGCTTCTGGGCATTGAAGCGCGGTGCTAGACGCACGCCAGCCGGTCCAAAATTGCGGCGTTGTTGTTCATTATCGGAACTATAGCCTGGAGCGGAGTTATAGCCAGGAGTGGAGCTACAGCCTGGAGCGGAGCTATAGCCAGGAGTGGAGCTACAGCCTGGAGCGGAGCTATAGCCAGGAGTGGAGCTATAAACGGGTGTAGTTGAGCCATAGCCTGCACCGGGTGTAGACCTTCCCGTATGCTCATGTTGCACGGGTATAACCAGCTCATTTCCAGGCGCCAATTTCAAAGGATACGGCGAATGGCGACCACCATTCTGTATGGGCACATTGCCCCCGTTGCTGCTGCCCTTGCTGTTCCACTGGCTACTGACAAACTTGTGGCCCTCGCCGGGAAACAGTATACCAAATTCGTAGCCAAAATCGTATTTGAAATAGATCAAACCGGTATTGGGATCGATGCATTTGGTGCCTGATTGGACAGCATATTTTAGAAAGGGAAGTTTTTATACAAACAACAAATTCAATCTTATAGATACATAGAGAAACATACACATAGAATAGATACTTTAACGGTAAAACTCAATGGGTTTCTGGGGGATTAGTATGGGTACGAGTATTTGGTATTTGGTATGGTGTCTAATGGTTGTTTTTTTTCAGGCGTAACAAAAGAAAAGAATTTCTCAAACCAATTTAAAAGCGCAAAACTGTTGCGCAACTTTAAAAATTCCAATTCAAAATAAAATAATTTCCAAATCAAGTATTTTCGTATCTACTGTTGGATTAGTCTTACTATTAGGGGTTAGGCGGAACTGAAGCACTTACCGTATTGGGAGACGCGCGACTCATCGCGATAGGCCTGTGGCTGATTGCTGCCTTCGCTGGGGGCACGCTTGAATCCTGGTCGCAGGACGTGGCCATGGCCATTCCTCTGCTGCTGCACATCCCTGCTGATATCCTCGATGAATTGATGGGATTTCTGCAGGAACGTGGAACCCATACGCCTGCCCTGGCCCTCGGCCTGCTGCTGCAGGGTGTTGCTGCTGCTGCTGCTGTATCCACAGCGTGGCAGGGTACCAGCTCTATCTATCTGATCCATGGACTGCTGTTGCTGTTGCTGCTGCTGTTGCTGCTGTTGCTGTTGCTGCTGTCCCCTCATGGTGGTGTTTCTGTTCAGGGACTGGGTGCTGTGCTGGGTGGTCACTGTGCTGCCGCCACGCTGCTCTTTCCTGAGCGTATTCACATCCACGTGGATTTTGGTGGGCATTTCGGGACCCCGATCAAACTCCATGGGGGAGAGAACCCGCTCGTAGGCGCGTGGCAGGCTGCAGGAGCGTGCCGAGCCCTGGGGCGGTGCCACACGACGATATCCCCGGGTCATGCCATCGCCGTAGGGCGACCAAAGCGGTTGGATGCGCGACCCAGCCTCCACCTCGCTCTCGTAGTCGCTCTCCCGGTACTCGCCGGGTATGAATTTTGTGGGCGTGGCCGGCGGTGGCAGATGCGACTGTCGCGACGGCGTGCGACTTGGGACAGGACTATAGGGGAATGGCTCCAACTGTTGCTGTTGCTGCTGCTGCTGCTGCTGCTGGAGCTGCTGCTGTTGGCTGTCAAAGTGAATGATCCGCTTTGTCTGCTGCATGTTGACCACCCGCTGAGAGCTCTCCGTGGACTCGTGCATCTGCATCGAGTTCTTGGTCTCTGTGGCCACCTTCGCCAGGTGCATGGGGGCACCAGCAACAGCATTGTAGTACATGGTCGGACGAGACGGTGAGTGCTGCTGCTGTGCCTGCTGCTGCTGCTGTGTGGCAGCTAAAAACTTTGCTGCCACAGGCTTGGGCTTGAACAGGGGCTGCTGTTGCTGCTGCTGTTGCTGCTGTTGGGTGAACTTTGATTGCTTTGCGCTGCTGCTGCTGCTGCTAGTCTCCGTTTTGATCTCATGGCGAATCTCCTTGCCGATTGGCTCGAATTTGGGGCGACTCTCGTGCGGCATTGGTTCGAATTCCATGGGCGAGGGTGTGATCACCACCACTGGAGACTTGTGGCCATTTGTGGCCACATTCGTGCGTGGTGTGGGCGTGGGCGGAAAGACCACACGATAGCCCTTGATGTCCGCGTCCGATTCGTTGGTACGCGACACCGAACGGAAACGTTCATCCACCTCGCTGCTGTAATCACTGAACTCTGCCGCTGGGGTTTTCCGCTGGGCAGGCACAGGACTCGGCTGTGGCAGCAGCACAGGCACAGTGGAGGAGTACTTGGTCTCCTGATGGTGCGTGGAACTGCTGCTGCTGCTCTGCTGCATGTTGTGCGAGTAATTGCTGCTGAGCTTCGATGTGGCAAAGAAGTCCTAAGCGAATAGATTCGAGAGTTTTGATTAATTTTGGGATATTTATGGGCGCAGTACACACAGGAAATGGCATGTTAGGGGGGTGGAACGGTTTGTAAAGATCAGGCAAATGCAAGAACGTGGCTCAGGGATTAAAGTGGCGAGCGACAATGAAGACTTAAAATGAAGGTTAAAGGGCAATGTTTTTTTAGTGGCAGTTTTGCAGTTTTATTTTGTTTATATTTGGGAGCTACAACAACTCGCCCAAAAGTGCTAGCAACAACAAACAAGAACAACAACAACAACACACAGATATAGTGACAGACACACAAGAAATACATAGAGAAATAGTTTTGGTATCTAAATGCGAACCTTCGCCGCTTGCGGCTGTGGCTGTTGTGGCTGCGGTGCCTGGGGGGTATAATAAATCGTTGCTGGGGGCTCTGGCTGTAGCTTCTGCTGCTGCTGCTGCTGCTGCTGCTGCTGCTGCTGCTGCTGTTGTGGCCCCGCTGTGGTAGTCGATGACGATGACTTTGTTTCGTAGTAGCTGCTGCTGGTCTCCGATTTCCTATAATTCGAATGCTCTTCGGTATCCGCGGCATAGCCACTCGACTTGAAGCAGGACGAAGTCTCCGTGGTAACGGGCTTCGGTGCCCGCGGTTCCGCATCGCTCTCGCTGCCACTGTACTTGTAGCGATCGCTCTCATAGTCGCTCTCGTAGAGGCCCAAACGTGTGGGCAGCACTGGCGGCGGTGGGCGGTAGGCGTTCGGGGCAGGCGGCGTTAGAGTCGGCACCGAGTGGGGCAACACCTTGCGCGGGCCCTGCAGCAGATTCTGCTCCAGTTTCTGCTCCATGCTCTCCACCAGCGAGCGACGGCGGATCACCTCCTCCGTTTTGGGGGCAAAACAGATCTCTGGGGGTGTGCCCGGCTCCAGATCCACGTTCACCAAGTGGCTCACCGCCGCCTGGGCCGGTGGTATACTCTTGGCTATCTGTTGCACCAGGAAGGGGGCATTCAGCTCCTTTGTGGGCGTGGCTGCTGGTGCCGCTGGTGCCGAGACACCTGCGGGTGTCCACAGCTTGGACATGGCCACACCCTCGGCCGAGGGCTTGGGCGAGGGCGAACGCGGATTCTGTTGTGCGGGCGTGGCCAGGACCGCTGCAGGACGCACAATCGGCTGGCCGTACTCCACCTTGACCTCCTTCGTGAGTGTCGTCTCGTGTTGCACGCTCTGCAGGGCACCCAGAGGTGGCGGAAACACTGGCACACCGCCCTGTGGCGGCGGCTCCATGGGCTGCACTTCCGACAGGATCTTGATCTTCTCGTTGATCAGTGGCACCTTGGGCTCCTTGCGCTCCGCCTTCGGTTCGTATAGGAATTCGGGTGCATCGCCTGGTATCAGATTGAGGCTACGCAGCTCCTCCGCGAGGCTCTGGGCATGCGGCTGACGCACCACCGTCTCCAGTGGCTTGAAGGCCAGTGGCTTGGGTCGCTGGGTGATGGTCTCCTCGTCGATCTTCTTGAAGTAATCAAAGGACGACGAGGACTTGGAAGACTTGTGTTCGCTCTGCTCGTATCTGGTGTTGGTTTGCGTTTGCATCTGTGGCTGCTGCTGCTGCTGTTGGCCATAAAGTGTGGCCACCACTGGGGTTTGTGTTATTCCAGTCTTGAAGCTGGTCGTGAACGGGGTCTGGATCTGGATCGGTATCGGTATCTGTGTCTCTATCTGTGTTGTGGGTGCGGCAGTGTTTGTCGTGTGGAAGGTGGCTGTATCGGTGGTTGTGTCGGTGGCTGTTGGTGTCTTGGGGCGCGTTGTCAGCTGTGGCAGTTCCAGGTCAAAGGCCGATTTGTGCTCTAGACGCATGGTTGCCTCGGTGGTGCAACGATGCTCAGTGATCACTTTTGATTCGGATAAGCCATGCAGATCATTCGCATGTGTCACATCGCTCTGAGTGCTCTGATATGACTGCGGCTCCTGTGGCTGCTGCTTCAGATGCAGAAAGTGTGGCATGATGAGTGATTGGTTGGTTGATTGGTTGGTTGATTGGTTGGTGGGTTGTGGCAGATGGAAAACCCCAAGGGTGTTGTGTGTCGATTTGTGTTTGTGTGTGGAATGATCAAAGCGAAACCAACGGGCGAGCGGAGGAAGGACACGAGCGACGTTGATTGAGAGTAGAGAAGATTCACAAAGAAAAAGTTGTTGTTTATTAAATAATTGATCAAATGAAAACTTTTCTATGATAAACTTAACAGAGTCGAAAGAAGAGTAGAATAGAGTTTAGAATAGAGTTTAGAATAGAGTTTAGAATAGAGTTTAGAATAGTTTTAGCATCGAAGTGGATCCAATCATAGATCGAATTTCGAATTAAACAAGAAATATGTGATCCAATTATTTGTTTCTTTTTGAAGGATAATGCATAGATCGATGGATCGATGGTTGGTTGGTTGATTGTCTATTTTTTTGTTTTGGTTAGATATTGAGCACATGCACACTTACTTCAGTTTTATAATCGCTCAGGGCTGCCGTCGCTATTGTGGCCGTGGGTGTTGACTCATAAACAATGGTCTTGACGACCTCTTGGAGTCGCTCTGGCGAGGGTTCGAGTATGGCACAGTCGGCAATGCTTTTGGCCTCGCCGCCAGCATTTGTGGCCCTCACCATATACTTGCCCGAGTCCGAGGTTTGTGCTGCATTAAAGGAGAGTTTGAAAATAAAGTAAATCCCGTCTAGGGGCATTATCCTACAGTTGTTTACCTTTCTCAATGATCAGACGATAGGAGTTGCCCTGGGCAAGCAATCGATGCGGGGATATGCCAGCATCCTGTATGGGTTTGTCGTCCTTCAGCCAGAGCACCGTGGGATCTGGCAGGCCAGTGACCTCCACTTCCATTATCAATTTCTCGCCCTTCTTGGCGACCTGTGCCTGCAACCGTCTGCCAAATACTGGCGGAAAGATGGTCTCTGAAGCGGAGGAAGAAAATTATGGCAAACACATGAGAGATGGGAGCCATATGATAAATCTTGAAGATTGGGCTAACCGCAAGGCGAATGGAACACTCAATGAACATAAACATTAGCCTACACTTTTCTTTTTTTGGTGTCATTGCAAAACTTAGAGATCTGTGGAGGTGTGGATCTGTCTGTTTGTTTTTGTGCGGTTAAAATTTACTTGCTGCAGCCGTTCGCCCCAATCAGCAGCCATAATGAATAATTCGCTTAGACATCGGACATCAGGCAGGCAGTAAAAATATATGTATGTACATGTACATGTATATATATATAATCCCCCCAAGAAGAAACCACACAAGACGACAAAAATCCGCTAAAATCTCGAGTAAATAAACGATCGCCATTTACATAATAATAATTGCAGACATCAGACAACCCCCACATAGCCCACATCCCCACATCACCACATCCACATCCTATAGAACGCCCCAACCCACAGCCATCAAGCAACCAACCAACGTCCCCCACCCACAACGAAGAATATTTATAAATTTCGTGTAAGAAAATCTTTTTTGCATTTGGCCAAGATTTTCCTTCCCCCTTTTTGTTTCCCCGGGGCCCCGAACTATTGAAATTTCAACAAAAACAAAAGCAAAAGCAAAAGCAAAAACAACAATCGACCCCACTAAAAACTCATCAATATTCCGCAAGGGAGCTGCTGGCTGGGGGTTTTTTTCCCCGAGCCATTGACGTTTGAAGATCCATACAATGACACTTTAATGCTCTACGCTGATTGATGTGTGGCACGAACGGACAAGCGGACAAGCGGACGGATAACATATGATATAGGGTCTATCTGGGCTGGCTGGGTAGAACATGTGTATATTCTCTATACTACTCTTTTCGTATATTCTATGCTCGAGATATTTGTACACTTTTCGCCAGTTCATTAATTCTGGGAATTGCTTTTTATCGCATATATTTTCTATGGCTTCAAAAAAGTGATTTTGGCAGTTGGAGAAAATCTTAGCCCTAAAGGACACGCTAAGGAAAGCATTGGGGAACCCGAAAATCTAAAATCAGGAAATTTAGAGAGCCCAGTAAATACGAGTATTAAATATATATTTTGGCTCCGTGAATAGTTTCTATCTGCATTTAGCTATGGCTCCTTTCAGCAAGTGCAAATATATATGGAATTGTGGCTGATATTGCCGGGGATATTCTACATATCCCATAGATTTGACGGTTGCTTTATTTTTGTCATGGTTTTTTGAAGTCCAAGAATTTCGGGAAACTCTTCAGAAATGTTCAACAGAAATGTTGCTTAAATGACAACAAAACTTAATCCTTTAAGTATTTTAAATCTCTCAATTTCCTTATAAGAATGGCATGAGAATGTTCCTTGAGGATGTTATCCCAATTTAGATGAAGTTTTCTTCAATTTTAAGCTGAAATTTCTTAAATTCTCAGAAATCAGCGCATAAAGAAAATTCCCATAGCATTGATGTCCCAAATGATGGATCATTGTGGGTAAAATTGGCATTTATTTTCTTTGTTTAGCTCTGGGAAATGGCTTGCCCAGGGAAATATCTGAAAATGGATGGCCACATCTAACGGCAACCTTGAACCCGTTAAGGAGCATTATATCTCGTATATCCGACGCATTTCCATGAAATACATCCCCCAAAAGACAAACAGTAAGAAAAAATATGACTCACTTTTAACCACCAGATCGGCGGTGCTTGTCGATTGGCCCACCGCATTGGAGGCTGTCACCGCATAGCGTCCCGCATCGGCCACGCCCACCTGCTTGAGTTCGATGGTGACGCGATTGAATTTATTGGAGATCTTCGTGCGGGCATCGTCGAACAGCTGGCCGCCGTTCTTCTCCACCTTGATCTCGGGCGAGGGATAGCCATCGTAGATGGCCTCCATGCTGACATCGGCGCCCTGGTCGACAATCTTGCCAGTGAGGGGAGTGGTGAAACGGGGCGCAATCTCCTTGCGCAGGCGCGTGGGGGAATCGGGGATGCTGATGGCAGCAGGAAGTGCAGCTGGACCGCCGCCATTGGAGGCAGATTGCACGACCGTGAAGGACTTTTGCTGCAGACTGGGAGTGCTCATCTCCTTGCTCTTGTGCAGCTCCTGGTAGTGATGGCTCTCCGTGATCTCGGGCCGCTGCTGCCCCAGCTGCTTGAGCGACTGATCGATGTGTGCGGAGGAGTGGTGCACCTCTGTCTGGGGCACATTCCCCTCGTAGGAGTTCACCTGCGAGGTGGAGGTGGTGGTAAATGTCTGCTTCTTGATGGTCACACGCGACGACTCGGTATTGTGCTCCTGGGTCATGGTCTGCAGATCACTGGACGCCGGCAAGCCGCTGCCAATGATGTTCAGAAAGGCCACACAGGTGGCCCTGCCCGCCTCATTCTCGGCCACACAGCTGATCTTGCCGACGGCATCATGGGTGAGCGCCTGGATGGTCAGCACCTGGCGATCGCCGCTCGTCGAAACGAGGAAATTGTGCCCATGCACGGGCTGATCGTTGAAGAACCAATGGACCTTGGGCGTGGGCCTGCCCTTGACAATGCACTCGAACTTGACGACGTCATCGACGCTGCCCTGCTTGTCGCTGAAGAGCTCCTTGAACTCGGGACAGGCATGTCGCTCCACGATCTCCACGGAGGATTGGCTGCTGCGCCGATTCTCGGGTGCATTCACCGACTTGACAATCAGATGGGAGAAGCATTTGGCATCGCCCGCCTGATTGGAGACCTTCACCGTGTAGACACCCTTGTCCTCGACACTGGCATTGTTCAGGATCAGCTTAAAGATGCCCGATTCGGCATCGCCGGTGGCCGTGACACGATCGTCCAGCTGCAGCTCCTTGTTGGTCAGATACCACTGGGCGCTCAGCGGCTGATCGCCGCTGGCCTGCACCTCCAGGACCACCTGTTCGCCCTCATCCGCCAATACATCGGAGAGGAGCCGCTCGAACTTTGGCTGCGCATCCTTGGGCAGGCTCTGCCTCTCCACTTGTGCGCGGGTGGCAGGCTCCGCCTGGTTCAGTGGCGTGACCTTCAGCTCACAGCTGCTCGATGTCTCGCCCGCCGAATTGATGGCCACCACTTTGTAGTGGCCGGCGTCCTCCTGGTACACCTCCTGCACGATCAGCGAACAGCGATCGCCCTGGAACAGCAGCTGCACATCGGCGGACTCTTTGACGGGTCGCTCGTTGTGATACCAAATGACCTCCGGCTCCGGCTGGCCCACAATCACGCAATCCAAGCGCACAGGTTTGCCCTCAAAAATGGAGACATCCTTCAACGGTAGATGGACGGCCGGCTTGATGGGTTCTATGTCGCTGGCCATCTCGGAATCGGACGTTTCGTTGGGCAGGCGACCCTTGACAATGACGTTGCAGCTAGTGTATGCCTCTCCGGCTAGATTCTTGGCGCTCAGCACGTACGATCCGGCGTCGTTGGGATAAGCTTGGGGGATTATCAGCGTTACGCGTCCGTATTCATACTGAAAGTACAGAGGAAAAATCATTGGAAAAATCAGACAAGGCATTGGCATCGCATGGCATTCATTCAGTATTCAGCAGTTGAGTATTTGTGCGGCATTCGTATTCACCATTCACCATTCACCACACCCGAAAAGAAACGATCACCCGATCACACGATCACCCGATCCCATCCGATCCAAACCGCTGCCGCGGCTAATGCTTTCGTTTTTGTTCTAGTTTTTGTTTCATTTGTTTTTTGATTTTACTTTTCTTTTCTTTCCTTTTTTTTTTTGCAATTGAATGTTTCTTCTTTTTACACAAATTTTCAATCTTATTTATATGATTTTTTGTTTCTTTCTTTTTGTGTTCTGTGTGTTTTGTGTTTGTGTTTTGCGTGTGCTGCGGATGTGCCACAGCAATTGCGATCTCTGCCGGCGCATCCGGCGGTGGCCTAAGAAGAGGCTTTTGTTTATTTGCTCGCTTTTGTTTTTTGGCCCCAAATTGCAGGAAGCGACTGAGTACAGGTGTTCAATGGAACAAAGATCACTTTTCAATTAACTATTAAAATTACGAGAGAAAAAATCTATTGGTTTTAATCTATTGATTGAAACCAAAGTGAGATCATGTTTTTGGCATATAAAGAGCACAAAAACGAAATGACAGCATGGCAATTAAAAAGTGTGTGGCCCGGCCAATGAAATCATTTCGCAATTTTTCATTTTTAATTTTTTTTGGCAATTTGTTGGCTACTTTTTCGTTGGATATATATGCATATATGTATCTATATCTTTTTCATATTTGTATATACAATGTCGGCGCCCACAATAAACAAATTGCCTGACGCGCGGCATCCCGGGATTGGGGTTCATTTTGGATGAAATGGGCGGGGAGGGGCTTTGGACTAACTGTGACTGCCACACTGTGGTGAATTGAATTTGCTTCGCGCCACGCCACGCTGCACGGCTCGTTGCAACACACAGCAGCAGCAGCAGCAGCAGAGCAGAGTATGCGACGAGTGTTAGCTGCCAAAAAAGTTGCAGCTATTAGATATTATATGGCAGCTATATGTTCGTGCTGCTGTGCTGCTAAATTGCATCGAAAGATAAAGTGCGTTGGCGTATTTTCAGAAATGTTTGCCTTGAATTTTCTGTATTTGCAATCCCAAACGATGATCATTAGAATGTGGCTGTGGCAGTGGCATGAGCAGAGGATGTTGATAATGTAGCAGACTAGATCAACAGCATCCAAGGGAGCATCTGATGCGTCTACGCATTCACCACCGCCACTGACGTCAGTCAGTCAGTCAGTCCACTCTCTCTGATCTGAGAAACTAAAACATGATGATATTTTCTTTTCCAAATTTTGGAATACGCCGCCCACCAGCCACAAAGTATAGAATATTTCTGATATTCCTCGGGCTGCTGTTTTTTCTTTCCAGCCAAAAATTTGCTACATATATACGCGAATATTGTATGTACAAATGTGCCTGTACATGTGTGTATGTGTGTATGTATCTGCGATATTCTATGGCACTGTCTATATGGAAATTGCCCATCGCCAGACAGATGTGGACGGGGGGGGACCAATGGATTTGGAACGGGAATGGGGCGATTGGGGGATTGTACTTGCTGGGATTTTCTTTTCTTTAACTTGAAATTTTTGTTTACCCTTTTGATTGCTTGGGGGTCTAATATTATTGTTCGTAAATGCTGGCTGAAAAGGCTGGGGGAGAAAGTTTTCCAGGGTCAAAAATGGGTCAACATTTTTCTGAACTGAAACTGGAAGACTTCTCAGGAATAGTAATTTTTGGGGATTCTCTTAATATTATATGGTTTTTGTATGTTTGGTTAGTTTCTATAATATGTTAAGGCATTTTTTTTTTTTAATATTTGCAGTAATTTTTATTTTTATTTTTAGTATTGCTCTAGTAATTTGCTCTATTATTCTAGCATTAGGATATTGTGAATATTACTATATGTACGTGTAGTCTGTTAATATGTACATACATACATACTTATGTATGTGTCTAGTAATTTTAAACGTGTCTATTACTTAACTTTATTATGGTACTCTTATTTTTCTAGTGCTCTCTGGAAGTTTGGATCGTTGACATTGATGTTAAGAAACTAATAAGTAAGTCTAATATTTATTGATTATATTCTTTTCATTGAATGGCATTGTTTTTAGTTTTCATCTGGTATTTTTATGGTATTATTCGCTATTTTTTCTAGTACATACTGTCTAATGTTATTTGGTTATTTTTTCTAAAATTTTTTGATATTTCCTATTTTATTTTTCTCAAAAATTGCATATAATTCCTAATGTGGATATAATTCCTAATCCTAATAATTTCATTACATAAAAATGTTCCAAGACATCCGTATATATTTTTTTAATCTTCTCGATCACCTAAAAAATTCTTAATCTTTCCCTAATCTTCTCCTTAGAGTATCTCCATCTTCTGTATGTCAAAACAAAAAAAAAAAACTTTCTCCTCTATATACAAACAAATTTGTTTAATTTGTGCACAGAAAAGATGGCATTCCAACGAAAGTACAAAGAGAACACAAAGAGAAATTCCAATAAATTGTATAAAGTACGATCCCGCACAACATTTGAGTATTTTCAAAGATATCCAGAGATATGGCATATTTTTAATGGGATTGTTGCCCCACATCCACTCCACTCCCATCCCTTCCCCTCCCATGAAATGTGTGGTAGAAATCGTAAAACTCACCTTTGCATCGCGTGGCTGGAACGGTTTGCCATTGTGCACCCAGCAGATGTCCGGTCGGGGTATGCCGCTCACGATGGCCTCCAGCTTGATCTTTTGGCCCACACGAGCCATGGCATTGGACAGGGGCACCTTGAAGCTGGGCAGTTCTGTGGGTTCCAAGGCTGCAAATGGCAGAGAGATTCCTTCTTATAGATCGATTTGTTGGACTTGGGCTGGGGCTTCACTTACGTTCTACAATCAGGCTGGCGGAGCAGTGTTCGATGCCCGCTGGATTGGAGGCACTGCAGGTGTACACCGCATCATCCTCGAGGAACACCTCCTCGAAGCGGAGCGTTGCCTCGCCATTGTTGTAGCTGATGACATAGTCCGGCGAGTCGTCGATGCACTTGTCGTTCTTGAACCACTGCACCGTGGGCAGGGGCACACCCGCGACGATGCACCCGAACTGAAAGGAGCTGCCCTCGGTGGCCTTGCCGCTCTCGAGGAAGCGCAGTATGCGTGGCGGCACCAGCTGCACCTCTGCGGCATTCTCGCGCACCGCCAGCGAGGCATTGGTGTCGCAGGTGCCCACCAGATTGGCGGCACGGCAGCTGAAGCGCGCCGTGTCGGCAGCAAAGGTCTCCTCGATCACCAGCCGACAGATGCCCTTGTCGAAGCTCGTTTTGTAGTCGGCGTGGCTCAGGATGCTGATGCCATCCTTGAACCACTCGACGGTGGGCTCTGGTGTGCCCGTGACCTCGCACTCGAAGACGAATCGATCGCCCTCGCGGGTCACCGCGTCCTTGAGGGGGCGCACAAACAGGGGCGAGGCATAGCGCAGCTCCGTGAAGATGGAGTTCACCTGGATGTCCTTGCGGATGTTCTCGGTGACGATGCGCTGCTGGTCCACCTGATCGCGCAGCGTTTGCAGTCGCGTGATCTCCTCGCGCTGAATGCGTGCCTCCTCCTCCCGCTTGGCGCGCGATTCGTCCTCGCGCCTGATGCGGATCTCCTCCTCGCGTTTGCTATGCAGACGGGCCTCCTCCTCTCGCTTGGCAATCTCGCGCAGCATCTGAATGCGCTGCTCCTCCTCGCGTGCCGCCTGTTCCCTGGCCAATTGCTCGCGGGCGGCCTGCTCCCGCACAGCCTGCAGGCGCGACTCCTCGTCGCGAACGGCCTGCTCGCGTAGGGCCAGCTCGCGGGCCACCAGCTCCCTTTGGGCCTGCTCGATGGCCGCCTGCTGTCGCTGATTCTCGAGGCGTGACTGCTCCTCCCTGGCCAGCCGCTCCCTGGCCTCTGCCTCGCGCATGGCCTTCTCCCGCTCCGCCTGATCGCGGGAATCGCGTTCCCGCTGCTCGCGCTGCCGCTGCTCCTGGCTGAGTCGCTCCTGGACAATGTTGATGTCCATTTTGAGCTTGATGAAGGCCTGAAAGATGTTCATGACATCGTTGTAGAGCGACGACACCTTGCTCATGTCGTGGGCACACTGCGAGGCGCTGTCCAGCTTCGAGCGGAGTCCTGGCTCCCGACTTGTCACATAGTTCTCGATGTCATTGACCAGATTTGCCGCCTCCACGGAGTCGCGCAGATAGGGAACCTTATTCGAGACGCTGCTATAGAAATAGCTAATCTCACGATATTCGGCATCGATCTGTGGGCGGGGGGAAGGGAAGAGATTAGCAAGGGTTTTCCGTAAGAGTTTTGTTCTGTGGGGTGTCCCTTTACCTTTTCGACAACTTCAAAGAAATCTGTGGCCTGATTGAGGCTCTTTCGTTTCTGCTTCACCTGATCCTTGAAGCCCTGCCACTTGTCGTTGAGCTTGTGGAGCTCCTCCTTTACGTATTGTTCGCTTTCGGGATTTGTGATCAGCAGCTGCTGACTCGTTGACTCAGTGAACTTTTCAATGCGTTTCTCGAGCAGCTAAATGATGGTTAAAAGTATGGAAAATATGCTTAAAATACCATAAAAGAAAATGAAACCAGGGGGGCAGGGCAACAGGGCAAAAGAAAAGGTGCAGCCAAGCAGCGGAACTTCTTCAGCTCTCCGTCTAAAAGTATCCAATCTACAGAATCTCAAATGCCAAAAAGCACAGAAAATATACATGAAGAAAGTGCAATGCAAAAAGTGGGCACAATGTTGTGTGTATCTGTATCTGTATCTGTATCCGTAGCTGTGGCTGTAGCTGTATGTCTCGTTATGCAAAGATGTATTTCAAAAGTTTTTAATTACAAAAACTAACGACAGCTGCCGCTGTCTATCTGCGAGGAGGGGCCCCCGTCCCCATCTTCCGCTGACAGCTACAACATTTTCAAAGTTGCGAGGCGCACGCCAGTGTCTATTTCTTTTTCGTAAAATGTCATCCATGGCGCAGTATTTGGAAATTTTGATGAATGTTTGGTGGGGTGTGTGCTCAGAACTCTGTTTAGCTCATGCAGCGGGGATGTCTATCTAGATTCTAGATGCTGCAAGTGTACATATCATATCTATGAGTTGTGGCTACCTCGAGAGTGTGGGCTGTTTGGCCCCAGCGTTGCTGATGGCGCGTCGATTTCAATTGCTTGGGCATTGAACACTATAGATAAATGGATCATTAAATTATGCATACAAAGAAAAAAACATACAAAACAGATATCTGCTCTCACTCTCTCTCTCTGTGGTTTTCTCTCTGTATTCTATTCTTTTCTATAAACATAACCCACCTCAACAACACACACACACACACAACACAAGAGCTTGCGTCTCGGGCAGGTTCACTCACCTCAATGGTACGTTCAAAATACTCAAATGCCAGCGATGTGGTCTTTGCCGCCGCCAGACTATCGACACTCTGGCCATTGATGTCGTGCAGCTGCTTGCTAACGCTGTCCAGACTCCGATCAATATCCTCCAGATCGTTGCGGAACTGCTCGATCTTCTCGAGACGTTCGAGCGACGACATTCTGGCACTGCACTGCGTCTCGAAGTGAATGCGCAGATTCTCCAACAACTTCAAAATGCGATCGGTGTCGATTTCGCGTGCACCCGGCGGCTCCAGTACGCGCACACGATCGATCAGCAGTTCGGATTGTGTGATTAACGATCTAAATTTATCCATGCAATGATCGCGGAATTTCTCATGCTCTGCAATGCTGCGCTCCACACCACCCAAAGACATGGATGAGGATGGGTGTTGCTGTTTCTGTTGCTGCCTCGCAAAGTACTCATCGATCTCGTGCCGCAGCTGCGCAATGTTCTCCAGGAAGAGCAGCACGCTCTCAATGAGCGTACGATAGTCGTACTTGATGCCATCCAGGCGGGCCTTCAGCATGCGCAGATTGTTGATCACCTGCTCGATTTTGGCCAGCGATGGCTGATCCTTCGTCTGGATGCTGAGTGTCGTTTGAATGCGATGCTGGATCTCCTCCTGGGCCCGCTCAATGTCCTGCGTGACAAAATTAAGCTTCTCCCGGATGCCCGACAGCAGCTGCTTGATATCCATGGAGGGCGAACCAAACACAGGATACAACTGGGTGTCCACTTGGGTGCTCTTGGCAACCGTCTGCAAGGAGAGAAGAGTTTGCGATTTTATTTGGAGGGACTATGCCGTGGATTATGCCATACTGTACCTCTTCATTATCACTCATGACTTTCTCTAGCAGATATTCAACTTCTCGCTTCTCCTGTATGGTCGTTGTCCAATTCTCCAAACTGCTCGTCACGTCGCACTGCCGCTTACTGAAACCGTTCAGCGTCTCTTCCACTGCCTTCGACGAGGATTTTGTCTCGAGATATGGATCCACAATCTGTGTGTGCGTGTGCGTGTGTGTGTGTGCAGCACCAAAAATAGCAGACACAAAATAAATTGAAAATTAGTTTTTCCTTATTTTATTTTGGTTCTTCTTTGCTTCTTGTGCTTCGTCAAGTGTCGCAAAGTATTTTGTTTTTTGTTTTGTTTTTCTAAGAAAAAGTACAACGGCGCGTGGCACAACGCATCTGCCTTTGGCCAGGGTCTGGTGCGTTCTGGCCACAACATCACCAAATCCAAATCCGAGTCGAGTCGAGTCGCGGAGAGTCCAGGCCATGCCATGCCAGAAGACCAGAGACACAGACCTATCTATAGCCCTGGCAGCGCGCAAATTGCTTTGCTTTTATTTATGGACTCAACTCGAGAGGGAAAACTCGAACCAGAAACAGAAACCTAGAAGGAAAACTCGAATAACAGCCAACAGCCAACATCGGCAGCAGCAGCAGCAGCCGCAGCGAAATTTTCTAATTTCAAAATTTTTCTTTCTTTTGCGGCTGTCGCTTCTCTTTTTCATTTTCTTCCCGGTTTTATGTACTGCTCGCACACACAAACATGCATACATATGTATGGATTCTCTGGTATGGTGCTGATGTGCCGATGCTGTGGCAAAATGACGACGTTGTCGTTTTGAATAGATGTTTATGGCCAACGAAATCATATTGCTGATAATTTATGGGCCACGACCAGCACAAGGATGCAGTCTCTGGCATGGAAATTGAAGTTGGGAATACTCTTTCGGGGATCGCCCATTAATACTAAAGCTGCGGCTGGAACGATCTATGGATCTCTTCGATAGGAAACTTAAAGGCTTAAAGGATTGTGCGCTGAGACTGTTATCTGTGGAGCTCTATTGATAGTTTGAACACTCTCTCGGAGATCTATTGCAATGTATCTACAGCTACATATCAGGGGAATTTAAGTAGCAATGCACTGAGGCTGTAATCTGTTTATCTCTGCACTGAATCTGAAGATTTTACTTCAAGAGGAAGTGAAGTTGGTGGACTTATTCGATGATAAGTCTGAAAAGCTTGCTGGAAGTCTCCTGCAAGTAAATTGATTTGGGAATCCTATTTTAGTTTATACACAAATTGGAAAACTCTTTTTGGATATGTTTTTGATCTTTAGAGATGAGAAATCTTACTGGAATTCTTATAGGAATAATTCGGAAAACTGCAGCCACTTAATCTCCAGATTTATTCAATAAAAGTTGGTGTCGGAATTGTCTTTGGATTATTCTGTCATTAGATTTAAGTATGGAAGACTATACAATTATCTCTGCTAGCGGTTTCCGATTTCCAGCTTCTTTTCAAAGTTGTTCAAGTGAAGAATTCACCAAAAATATTCCATAAATTATCTCTCATATAATCTAAAGCTTTCACCTATAGAATTATATAGAAAATCCTCTGGTAACTATCTCCTAGCAGTTCTGCTTCTTTCTTTAGATTTGAGTTCTGTTTTCCGTAAAAATTGAACATCTAATTTTGCCCTTCTATAGCTCTCGTGATCTTTTGCATTTGTGGAGTTCAACTCCAAGCTTTTGCCATAGCCAAAGGACCCATGGTCTGGACAGATGCCTTTTATGCCAACACAGCTATTGTGTCTTTGAGTGTGTGCAATGTTCTATGCTTGCAGCGTGCAAATGTGGCAGCTGTCAGCAGCTGCAATTCCAGCGGTTAGCAAAGATTCTGGCGGCAAGCGCAACATGCAAAAATCGCGACAAAGCGCTTAGAGAATTCCAAAAATGACTAAGATACAGATGCGTTCTTAAAGTTAAGAGTATTCTTCCCCCTGCCCTCTCCCGCGTGCCGCTTTCGGATACCGACTTTCAGGTTGATGAATCGCTGTCCCCGGGACTTGAGTTCGCTGAAGGTGAGAATAATGTTGGACCAGGTGGCCTGTAGGAACTGCAGCTTGTGCTCGTCGGGGGTTTGCTGGAGCTGCCGCTGCATGTGGTCCAGCTGACTAGAGAGCTCGTTGGCCTGCTCAAAGAACTCGATCAGCAGGGAGACATAGTCGACGCGCTTCAGCACCAGATCCTTGAGCTCGATCCAGTGCTTGTGCAGCGACTCGGCCTTGGAGTCAACATCGTAGCGCTGCTGCGGACTCAGCGACTCCAAATGGACTTTGATGGACTCCAGCAGCAGATTGATGAGTTCTCCTTTGATCTGTTGAGGGGAAAAGGTCATTCCTTTGAGTACAGCTTGCGCACAGTGTTGGCTTCACTTACCTCCAAGTCCTGCATTAGTTCGTGATGCTGCAGCAGGAACTGCTTCGACTGCTGCAGATTCCGACCCATGTCGACGCTCTGCTGGAGGTGCAGCTGGCCGGAGGCCCGTAGCCAGGCCAGCAGTTCGTTGTGCTGCGTGAGGAACTCGCTCAGGGCACGCTGCACCCTCTGCTGATCCTCGCTGCTGTGCGCACAGATGCCCTCGATGTAGGCCTTGCGGTTCTCCAACTCATCCAGCACCCGCTTGACGCCCTGCGTCTCTGGTTGCGTGCGTCCCACCTCGTCGAGGATGCCATAGCCGAGTCGCAGTGGCTCCTCGGTGAAGCTGCGCACATCGCGCTCCACTTTGGAGAACATGGCATAGCTTTCGGGTGAATTCGGAGGCAGCTTAACGCTCGCCAGCTCCAGCTCAAGCTTCTCCAGCACACTCAGCGTGTGCTCGGCCTTGGCGAAGAACTCCCGCGACTGATGCAGCCAATGCTCGCGCTGATCCACCAGATCCAAGTGCTCCGTGCAGCCACTGAGCACAGCATAGGCCCTGGCACACGCCTCATCGCCAGCAAAGAGACCCGCCGACTGCACCTTCTCCTTGGCTCGGGTTATCTTCAGGGCCCGATCGCGCAGCAGCAGCGCCTGCTGCTTCCACTCGCGGTATCTGGCCAGCATCTCGTTCGCCGTGTGCTCGCACTCGCCCAGGCTGTACATGGTATTGAGGTCCATCCGGGCCTTCTGCAGCGCCGCCTCCAGATCGATGAGCTCTCGTCCGAGCAGCCCCAGGGCCAGGCACTGCTCCATCTGTGTTTTGCGCGTCTGCCAAGCGAGCTCCAGATCGTTGCGCCGATCGTGCAGCGCCTCCAGCCACTGTTGCACCTGGTGGACCGCCCGCGTGGCATCCCGCTTGATGTGCTCGGGTCGTGTGTCCAGGGTCTCCAGCTTTTCCAGCTCCTCCAGCTGCGAGAGCAGCTCATTGCCGTCCTTCAGGGCAGCCATCACACCCGTGAGCATGTCGATCCTCAGCTGCTTGAATCGGTTGAGGAACTCCTGCACATGGGGCACATCCGTCGGCTGCAGGGTCTCGCTGCAGGCCATCTCCAGCTGGTCCATGCGCCTGAAGCACTGTGTCATTTTGTCGTGGAACTGTGTGCAGAGCAGCAGAATGTGCTGCCGGTCCTGCAGCAGATTCAGGATGTCCTGCCAGATGATGTTCAGTGTGTCGGCCATGGCATTGACTAGCTCCGAGCTGATCCTTTTGCTGGCCAGCAATTTGTCGGCCTTCTGCACGAACTCATCCATGGGTCCAGGCAGGCTCTAAACGGGGGGCGGGCATTGCAAGAGGCGGTTTATCAATGGGTGCGGGGTTCTTTTCCAGAAGGTTTCAGCTGTGACTTACCTGTAGATTTCTGAGCGTATCATCGTGCTCTCGCTGCATGCGCACGGACTCCTCGAGATTCTCGCCCAGCGATGTGATCTTCGGCTCCAGTTCGACGACTTTGATGTAGATCTTCTCGGGACTCTGCAAAAGGTTTACAGCAGATGAAACAAAGTGACGGCGGAAAGCGGCGAGAATTCAGATTTAATGTACGCTTTGCTCCCACAACTTTTGCTCAAGGAATTCTGTTCGCCCTGTTTGTTTGAGTCACGTTCCAGTCCGTTCCGTTGCTGTGCTCCCAGCTGCTGCCGAAGCTCTCGTGTGTCTGCATTTCTCATTCATGAAAACTTGTCGCCAAAAACCTGCTTAAGAGCATAAACGACAATGCTGCACAGCAGCTTCTAATTTTGGTAAGGCCACCGCCACCAGAAGTAGCAGAAGCAGCAGCAGGAGGAGCAGCAGCAGGAGGAGGAGCAGCACCACTCGTGGCAGCAGCAGGAGGAGGAGCAGCACCACTCGTGGCAGCAGCAGCCGTAGCAGTCTCTTCGCTCTGTGGTTCTGTTTGATTGCAATGAAGGTCAACATTGGCTGTTTATGGTAATGGCATCCGTTAGGTTTTCCTGTTGGGATGAGCATGTGTCGATACATGGCACAGAGACCAGAACAGAACAGAACGGAGAACAGAGAACAGAGCGCTGCTGTGTTGTGTATGTGGAAAGTGCCACATGCCACGGAAGATACAGCAGAAGATACAGAACTTTGCTTCTACTTCACGACTTCTAGTTTTTTTTTTTTGGGTTTATTTTTCTTCGTTCCAGTGAAAGCCGCTTGCGTGGGTGAAAATGTCTCTTGGTTTCCACTCCCCCCCAAATTGATTGACTTGATATTTGTGGCTCTGTTCCAAGGGTTTCCCAAGCTGCAGCTGCCATTGGATTTAATGATCTTAATGGCCGACAATCAATCAATTTACAAAAAACAATTTAATAATCAAACGATTAAAATAAATGTTATGCGCCGCTCCAATCAGATCATAGATCATCATCATTCGCTGGCGTCCAGTGACTCGACTCAATGCTACGTGAGTGAGTTTTCAATATGCAAAATGATAATTTTCTCGTAAATTGAATAAATTAAAGCTGAAAAGGGGGGTTGCCTAGCGGCACAGAACGGAGACGTCAGCGGGCAGCAGCGTCTAACTGAAATATGAACCATAAATGGTATGACATCACTATATAGTAAACAGCCCCTGCCCCTGCTCCTGCCCCTGCCACTGCCCCTGCCACTGCCCCGCAGCCTGGCCATAACGAGACGACGCGTCGTATTTTTATGCATCACTCGTAAACCATTATGCATATGGCAAGGCAAGGCATGGCAAGGCGCCTGCCCCTGCCTCACTCCTGCTGAATCTGAATCGTATTTCAAGTGTGCACGCACCGAGCCGTTAAGACTGCATTTTGAAGACATTTTGAGAAAGACGTTTCGGTGGGGCAAGTCACACAGGCCAGGCACTTGTGCAATCCTCAATGTATGAGGCGGAAGTAAATCGTTCGTGGGGCTGAGTCGATGATATAATGCCCCAAAAGCCTCCCAGCAGCAGCGGCTCTAACAACAAACTTCCCTCAATCGGGCAGGGAATAAGATCAAGCGGAGGTAGGAGGTAGGGCGGTCGGTCCGCCGTCCATCGTCCACTTTCAGAGGCGCTTAGCTCCAAACACGTTTTTGGCTTTTAAATTAATACTTTGTGGCAGCGGATAGAACACGATTTCGATATGAAATTACCTTCGTTCGCTCTTCGCTCTTCGCTCTGGTCTGGTTCGTTCTTATCGTTTTGTATGAAATCATTGCGCATTTTTATGGAGCGCCGCAATGCCTCACAATGCCGCAAATGCCGCCGCCGCCGCAGCCGCTCTTTCATTACGAACCTGCCCGTTCGACCCCCAAACCATTTGGCCACACGTAATCCGTGATTGCCGCCTGCCCGATCCGATCGTTGATTTAATTGGCGAATTGCAATTTTTGCGAAGGCGTTGTCTGGATTATTCAGGATTTACTTGGCATACTTCGTGGCAGATGAGAAGTGTATGTTGCATGATCCTTCTGGGAAACCACTTAATTATGGATTTTAGATTCAGAGATTCACAATTTACGGGAAATACCCTCTATATAGTATATACTGGGTAACCTTTTGGGGGAATTTTTATTTTCTTTGCATTATTTTAATTGTATTTACTTAAATGGATACTTTGTAGGCATATTTTGGTCTCCTTTTTATGCCCTAATTTGAAGAAACTCCCTGTGAACAATGTGACCTCCTAATCAAACTTTTTGACTAGCTTTTGATGATGGTTTTTATGGCATTTATTAGAGGAACAGAACTGATTAGCGAGGAGTCGCAGTGTAGCTAGTTTTATTGCACTTTGTAGACAGTGTGACCCCCATTTAATATTCGTTTTCCCTCTCATTTTTAGTGGATTTGCCGTTTCCAAAATCTCGTTTAATCATTCCAAGATATATATTCTCTGCCAAAGAGCAAATGTGAAATAAATTTGTAATTAATTTTCTATATTCAGAGTTTATAGTGCATCGACCGAACCTTGACCCAATATTTGCAAACATTTTGTGTTGTGCAAATGAAATACGTGTTCATCATCACAGCGCACAAATGAACAAATGAACAACTGAACACACACTCAAATGACTGTCTGTCTTTCTGGCTGTCTGTATCTTTTGGTGGAAAGAGAGAACCATTTTTATGGGTCGCTTGTGCTCTCGATTAAAGGTAAAAGCTAATTGAATACATGATTGAGTACCACGGCTCATTAAAGTGACATAAATCAATATATGTCTGTCTGTCTGTTTATAGAGAAATGTCTGCCATAAAAAAGTTTATACAAATATAAGGCCAAAACCTAATAAAAGTTCGTATTAACATTAAAATTTGCATGTGCCGTGTGTGTGTGTGCCTCCGATAGAGAGCGCAAATATTATACTCAACGTGGCAGCATTAATGTGTTGTACAAATACGAGAAGAGAATATGCAAATGAGTATTTTGAGTATTTACTCTCCACCCCTACTACTGCCTCCTCACGCTCTGACGCGCGTTCCATTAAAGCCCCAACTTGATTTTGTCATAAAACAAAGCACAAAAAGCAACGCAACAAATAAATGTAGTGTTGTGTTGTGATGTTCTACTATTAACAAAAGGTTAGTGCTGGCTTTTTCGCTTCAATCTCAGATCATCATCGGCGCGTCATCATCCATCACATTCGCATCGCATCGCATGGCATGGCATGGCATGGCATGGGCATTCGTGTGCTTCAGCGAGTGATGTCAGACTTTTGAGTTCTATAAATATGTATCGTAATAAACATAGTACAACAATTTTCAGTTGAGGTTCTTTGGGGGTTTGGCTATTTTGTAGGTCGCACTTTCCCAGGCCACAACAAAAAAAAAATACTCTCTCGTACGAGATACGCGGATTATGGGAGGCCGCCATCGAATGCAATTTAAATTTCAATTTAATTCGCAAAAAACTAAAAAAGAGAAGAGATAATTTCTATAATTGTTTTTACAAATTGTTGGCCACGACTCGATCAGCAGAAGGAGGAGTCGACTCCGCGCCGCTGCTGCACACAGCGCGACTTTCATTGAACGTTTATCGGCGAATATCAGTTTTCATGTAAACATGCAATATATTTCGCGTCTCTAACTCTGCAAAAACGTGCCTCCGCCTTGTGCCTTGTGCCGTCTGCCTTCTGCATCTCCATCTGCAGATCTGCTGCTGCGCCTGCGCCTTCGCCTGTGCCTGTGCCAGTGCCTGTGCGCGGTAATTACAGCAGCTGGCTGTGGCGAAATTTATGCCCCACTGGAGGCAGATCCACCTCCTGCTTGACTCCGAAACCGACTGCTACTCCGACCCGTTTCCCGTTGGCTTATCAATCAGTGCGTGCCAAACTGTTTTGTCAGTTTTTCGCTAAGTAGCAGCTGTGCATTAAAGCCACTACCGATACAGACAGCACACAGCACACACATGCCCCAAGCCATGGCTTTGGATGGACTCCAATCCGATCAGAGATCCCCATCCAAGAGGTTCGCATAGAATACATTATTTTTTTAGCGCTTGCAAATGTTGACATTCCCCACCGGCACCAGCGCCAGCTGCAGCTCTTGGTCCGTCGGTTAGGGCTGGAATTTTTCAATTACTGATAAGATTTACAGCCCCATTCACGGGTGACACGACATCAAGAGAGGATGTTGCATGTGATTTACATTGCAAAAAGAGTGACTGAGAGCGGATCTCGTACGCAGTTTGTAGACAAAAATTTGAAAGAATTTTCTAAGATTTTTGCGAACCTTTAAGAAAGACAAAAAGAAAGATAGAAAAAATGTACGCATACGCACAGATATTCCAAAATTCATACTATGATTTAAATGATATTTTAAAATGCACAATTTACAGACAATATCCTTCAAAAAATCACTGCTTTCCACATGCTCCCCGGCCATGCGTCTCAGTGACTTCCTGTGGCAGCATTTCTGTTGAAGGGAAAATTCCAAGCCACGCCCCCGCACCATAAACTTCTCTAAGCACAAAGGCCATAAATCACAGTGACAAATCACAAAAAGCAGTGACTTGATTGCAACCCTGTGACGTGGAGTCCTGCCCCTCAGCCCCTCTGCCCCGTGCGAACACGTCTCGGCGGCACTGTGTGTGCTTGTGTGTTTGTGTTTGTGAGAGGAATGCGCAAGCTTTTCCATGCGTAAATTTATATGCCTGCCAGGCGTCGTAAACATTTCTTTTAGCCGCCGCACGGCTTTCTCAGCTCTCTCACTCTCTCTCTCTCTCTCAGTCTGCCTGTCTGTGCTTGCCTCTCTTTCTTTTGGCACTGCGCAGCTGCAGCCGTTTCACCCACGCCAGGCCCAGAGCCAAAGCACATAACTCTTACAAAAAGAGACAGACAGATGGGACGAGAGACACAGACAGACAGGCAGACAGACAGACAGACAGACAGACGGACAGTGCCGTGCATAAGTACACGCTCATATGTCTATGCAATTTATGAGTGAAAAGCTGTGTGCGACTTTTACAAATGAAAATGCCATAAATTCAATTAGAGTTTTTCTTCGCTTTTGCCTGGCTTTTCCTCGATTGCAAATCAGAGCAGATCGTCCCCCCAAAAGCAGGTCAACTGTTGCGCCCCAATTCCTTCCACTCCTGCCTGCACATGGATGCGGCACCAAAAAGTCAAATTA
Source organism: Drosophila tristis (assembly GCA_018150885.1). Taxonomy (NCBI): domain Eukaryota; kingdom Metazoa; phylum Arthropoda; class Insecta; order Diptera; family Drosophilidae; genus Drosophila; species Drosophila tristis. The sequence goes on from JAECWT010000001.1 coordinate 1,239,851, forward strand.
GTTTCGCGCATTTGATTCAATTAATGTTTTTGGGGCTTGGGGCGGTGGGTTGGGATGGAAAACTACTCATGCCGTGGCACACGCAGGGAAAATCTATTTATTTAGAGAGCATCGCTAAACAAATATGTAAATCTTCTCCAGGCCTTTGATGTTTTGCTTCTTGGGTTTTTCTCCTTTTAATTGGCTTTCCGAGTTAATTTCTTTCCATTTTGGCCAGCATCAGGCGGAACCATAAAACGAAACATTTTGTAACCAGGCCAAGAAGAAGTAGAAGAAGAATCCATTCCCAACCGCCTATCTTGAAAGAAACACTTGTAAATATTTTCAGTGTTGCATCAACAAACATTGTAATCGAGTGAATTCTGCGTCAGAGATTGATGTTCCTAAATGGTATTCGGTATGTATGTATGTATCTCTGGGGCTTCAGTCATTCGTTGATGAGATTTTTGTTAATCGAAAGAAGGGGGAAAGGGAAATAAAAAGTGGATTATGTAAATCATGTCAACATGTGGGGTTAGTGGGATTTTATGTGGATTTGGGTGGGGTTTTTTTAATGCTGGTCAAGGCAATAAAGTTTCTAGTAAAACGATTTTCTGGCAAGAAAATTCGTTGTGGAATGAAAGGAATGGATGGAATAGTAGGAGCAGTGTTTCTCATACTTTGTATGCTTCAATGGGATCTTTCCACACATCACCAATTATCTTTAAACATCTCAATTATCGGGCAACATATTGTAGAATTTGTGAGGCAGCTACAGTGAAAGCTACTTTGGCGGAACGACGACTACTCCCTCAACCGTTCATCACTCATTGGGAATCTCAATTGGAAATCAATGTGTGTGTGTGCTTTCACTATTTCGCTATGGATTGAAGAATGCGAGAGAGAAAGACTACCCATGGCTGGAGATTCCTCTGTGAAGCTTGAATTATTATAGAATTTATAGAATTTGGAACTAAACGACAGAAGAAATGCTTTTTCCCCTTGAAATATTCACCACAAACTGTGCTCATAAATAATATCTGCTGGACCAGTTGGGATAACTTTGAAAGATTCGCTCCAATTTTCTACACCACTTAACATTCAAAATCTTACGAGTAATATCGCAACTTTAGTTTGGGAGTTGGACAAAGAAAACCAAACCCAAAAGTTTGATATTGTTCTCTGTATAATGAACCCCACCCCGGCCCAAAATGAAAGGAAACTTTTGACATATTTGCATAGTTTTAAACACACACACACACAAACACACACAGAGTTTTCAGGGGGGTAGGGGTAGTTACTTTAATCGTATGCAGCAGCAACATAAATTTTCAACGAGCAAGCGCATCCGGTAGCAGCCCCAGCACCAGCACCAGCCCCAACCCTGTCCCTGCCACATGCCTCCCGACTGGAACCACTGGAAGAGGCACCTCCCACATGGAATTTATAACAATAACAGAAACTGAGCTCATCGAAATATATATTCTCTTCTCATATGTTTCTTTGTATTTCTTTTGTGCTTTTTTCCTTTCGTTAACTTTTTTGTTGTACATACATCTGTTTGCTTTTGCTTGTGTGGAATATTGTGTATTTATTTTCCCCCGCTTTTGTTGTTTCTTTTTTCAGTTTCAATTTTTTTCAATTTTGGGTTTTTTTTGGCTTTGCTCCACTGCTAATTTGTTTACCTGAGAGAGAGAGAAAGAGAGTGAGTGTATTCTCCCCATTTATATAGGATCTGTGTGTGTCCCTCTCTGTGGCTCGTGTTTTTTTTTTGCTTATTTTGTTGCTTATTTTGGGACCCGAATAAAACATCCAACAGGTAAAAATAATGTTTATTTTTTTGTTGTGCGCCGACAAATCAATGAAAAATGTTGCTTGGATTGAGCGGAAATTTAGAATTTGATCTAAATTTACATTTTTTGGGGTCGCTGAATTTAAATTTTTATGGAAATGGCCGACAAAACCGTGTTGAAAGAATGGAAACAAAATGTTTCTGCATAATTTGCAGACGCGTTAGAAAACAACAACAAAAGCAATAGAGAGCATTTAAACTATATGTCAGGACTTAAGCATACCCTATCAGTGTATATATTTGAAGGGTTTTCATGATCTGCAGAAAACTCGTCTTATAAAACGGTCTAGAAAGATGATTATTCTTAGAGGGAATTTTATTTGTATTCCGTTAATAGTTTTTAAAGTTTTAAGTGAATTTTGAGAATTGTGGATGCCACAAGATTTACAAATCCATGAAAATAAAACTTTTCAGCCCACCGAAATCCTTCTGATTTTTTTGCTGAAAGCGAGAGTGAGTAGATCACATCATACCCCGTCTCCACGCCAAATACCTATTGCTACAAAAAGTAGCAGAAATAAATTGTAAATCAAATCGAAATGCTTAACACATGGAGCGCACTCTCGGGCACCACTCGAGCATGGGGCAGACGAGGCAAGAATTATGTACATACATATGTATAGTAAATTCTGTGTGGCGAAAAAAGTGGCACAAAGTGTGCAGAGCGCACAGAAATTTCAATGGCTATCGCTGCTTGAATGAACAGAAAAGAAAGGCAAGAAGGCGTGGAGGGGCAGGGTGAGGGTGAGAGCGAGCTGGAGAGTTGGAGATCTCCACATAAAAGCCCATGCTGCCAATAATTATTGAATGGTGGAGTGAAGTGTTGGTTGTTGTTTTCGGTTACGCGCAGGGCATGCAACTTGTAGCGCTTCTTCCCGCCATCAGAAATGAATGTTTCTCAATTTCAAGTTCGAGACCCAAAAAACAAAACAAAAAAGTTCCATCTCTGTGTTGCGGTTTTGTTGTTCTCGTTGGATCCCTCCAGACAGGTAGCAGCTGCGCCTAATTGTTGAAAGTATCTCTGGTCTTGTGCAGATACATTTCTTTTTTTACTGTCACGTTTACTATGTTTTAGTCTCTCTTTTTCGCTCACTCTCTTTTGCACCGTTCTGGTTGTGGTTCTCTGCTCTGTGTGATGTCAGACAACCTTGAACCTTTTTAATGTTGTTTTTCAAATATTTATAACTGGCATCGCATCCACAATCCACAACTTTTGCTTTCGTTGTTCTCGTCGTCGTCGTCGTCGTCGTCGTTTGGGGCCGCTAATTGGCACGGAAATTGTGCTGCTTGGGACTGGGAAGCCGGTTTAAACAATCATCGAACTGTAAACCAGTTTTGGGCATTAGACACCCATGAATTTTTCAGTGTTAAAGTCAAATGTTTGTGCTTGATAATGGGTGGCTAGAACCACAGTGGTATGTGGAGCATTCCACGGGCTAATGGCAATAATCGCTCAGGCGTAATTATATATGTTTTTCAATTAAATGATTGAATGATTGAAACATTTTGATTTGACATCTATTCGATTTTAGTTTTCATTGAGAAATTATGTCTATGTTTAGTTGATAAGATAATTGATTGATTGATTGATTGAATGTTGCGGATGCTGATAGGCATGGAAAGCTAATGGATGTTTTTGGGTTAAATTTTCGGTTTGGTTTTCCATCGATTTGATGGATATGTTGCAACACTTTTGTGGAGCGATGTTTAAGCATAAAATAATGCATTTTGTTTTTTATTTAGAGTTGGGAATATAGCTGGGAATATCTTTTTTTAAGTTTGTTATTTGTTTCCGTACACATTGCATCCGTTGTGGAAACATGCATCCTGTTCCTAAAGATACAGAAAATACTCTACGAAATATCAACTCCCGCAACTCCTTCACCTTCGGAGCCTTCTGAGCCTTTGATTATCTTGAAACCGTAACAATCTGAATACCAAAACGTATATCTGGCAGTCAATAGTTCATCTGGTCTGGAAATTTATGCTCCATCTATGAATTTGCACAAGCAAAAGGAGCCGAACCCCTCAAGTCTCAATCTATGTAGATGTCCTCCCAGATCGCTTTTCGCATTTTCGCTGCATTTCTCAAAACGCTTGAAGAGCTTTCTCTCTCTCTTTATCTCTGTATCTCTGTCTGTTCCCTGGCTGCAAACACCTCTCCCATATCTAGATATATGTATCTCTATATTCCCCATTTCTTGGTCTCCTTTTTGCGGCTGTGTGTGTTTATTTCTGTAAGTACAACTCACTTGTAAGAGCGCTATCACCAGCTGGATGGGTCCACAGCGGACGACAACGGTGCCGATGGTTGTGGCACGCAGCGAGGGGGCGGCAGCGGTGGCGGTGGCGGTGGTGGTGCCTGTGGACAGGGCCTGGCTTGGAGTTGGCGATGATGATGACATTGTTGCTGAATAATTGAAGGCGTCTAGCTGCGATGGGGACGGATGGGACTGCTGTGACTGCTGTGATAGCTGTGACTGGAGCTGCGGCTGTGGATGTGACTGCGACTGCGACTGGATCTGGCGACCCGAGGAGGCAGCCGAATAGAGCGAAGACATCGATGAGTCTAGGGTTTGGCGGCGTTCCATGGCGGCTAACTGTTTTTAGTGATGGAAGCGAGCGAGAGCGGGTGGCGGGTGGCGGGTGGTGGTGTTGCTGTGGTGCTGTCTGTTGTCTGCTGTTGGGGGCTTCGTCTGGGCTGGGATTGAGGTATGGGGACGGACGCGGGACTCCTCTTGTTGTCGGCTTAGCGGCTACGTGTAGTATTTTTTTTTGTTGGTTTTTGTGTGTGGGCGTTTATAATCTTTCTCGTTTAGGTTGCTTCTTTCTTTTATTTTTGTGTCGATTCGCTCTCTCTCTCTCTCTCCCTCTCTAGTTTATTTTTTATTGTTTTAGCTTGTTGTACATTTTGAACTCTACACGGAACACGAAAGACACGACGCAGATAGATAGAGTAGAGAGACGCGTTTTGCTTGGGTATTTTGTTGGGTGTTTTGTTTTTGTGGGTTAGTTATGGGGTTTCGTTCGCGGATTTTGTCGTTCGAGTTATAGCTACGAATAATATGTGTGTAGTTCCTTTTATTCTTCGATTTGTGCTGCTCTTTCGTTGCGAGCGCTATCAACGCCGCCGATCGTCTGACTACGGGCAGCTACGGGCACGGCTCTACGGGCTCTACAGATCGGTACTCGCATAAAATTTGAGCAAAATAAGCATACGAAATGCGAATCGACTGCGACTATTATGACTTCATGCCTTGCTCTGCTCTGCTCTGCTCACTCTCTCTGTCTCTTTGAAGATCTCTCTGTTCGGCTGTTTATTATTGTACAGGCAGCACAACAATTGCTATATATACCTACGATCTACTAGATGGCGAGAGATATTCGCATATTGAGCCTGAGAATAATTGCCTTTGATGCGTGTGTGCACAAAGATCACGAAGTACTCGTGCTAGTCGGTAGTCTCTCTCTCCCTCTCTATCTCTCCCATGGATGACAATGCTCGATTTGTGCTTATTTTTAAACACAAAAACTATTGAGTAATTTGCTGTGGCGAATCCCAAAACTGTTGTTCTAGCCTAGATACGATTGATTCCGCGAGAAGATATTCGCACACGGATGTGCGTCAACAAAAAGATACATTCTGCATTGATCGATGTGCCAATTGCATTGGCAGCCAACGCATCACCCATCACAGCTCTCATAGTCGTCACGATTGTTCCTTGCCATCTTTCAGTTAGATATGGCATATATTTTCGACTATATTACGTATACGCCATGGAGCAGGCCTGTGGCTGTGCCTGCAGCCAGCTGCTGTTGCCGCCTCGATTAGGTAATTTTTGGTTTTCTCTCAATTTTTAATAGCCGCCTGGCTCTGGCCTGGCCGCTGGGCGTAATGTAAACTATTTTAATTGTACTTTTCCTCAAATCTATAAATAAAAACAAAAAAAACAAGATCCAACAGAATACTTTACTTTAATACATTTACACTAACATTTTGTTGCCTGTGTTTTTGTCCAAAAGAAACATTTTATGGAGCTTTTCAGTTTCGGATGGAATCCGCTAGCATTTGGGGGGAACCAAGGAAAACAGATCTTTCAGATCTTTCACTGCCCGCCCATGACTCAATGTTTTGCATGAATTCCCCCGAAAACTTTTGAAGGGAACGGAACCTGAGAACAAATCTTTCCATCTACGAAAACCAGCTAATGACTCAAAATCACGTACAATAGTGTTCTGCAAGCATAAATTTGTTTGGCTTTTCAGCAATTTTGCAAATGTATTTTCTTTAATAATGTTTCAAAATATATTTCGCGTTTTTTTTCGCCTTTCTATGTCAGCTCTTTTCTATTTTGCGTATAGTATTTGTTTGGGCATAGAGATTTTACGCTTTGAGGGTCGGTTCCACCAACTAGATTTCTGACAGCAACAACAATAAATTTAGAACGAAATTTGTGGCTTTTGAACGACAAAACCCAACAAAAAACAACAAGAACAAACTAGCGCCAAGAATTTTGAATGGCAATATACATATTCCTGAGTAAATTATGGCTTATTAAAGGTTTTTATTTTATTATTATTCTTTTTTCACGGGCAGCTCTTAGCAGATGTTGTTGTTGTTATTTAGCTTTTGGTTGGATATTTCCTTTAATTTAATTTACATAGATATGTTTTTGTATTCGCAAAGCGAGGCAGATGTGATCACATCGGAGTGAGGAGTAAAAAACGCGCGCGTGCCGCCTGCCGAACAACCGTACGACGCGAACTTCGGACCAAGACTGACCGTCCGATCGCGAAGACACAGTCTTCAGCCTGCCAGCAGCGGCAGCGCAGGAGAGAGCCCCACAGCAGCAGCAACAGATGGCAAGTATAACCGATTCGCTCATTTGCCATATTTCTTTGGGGCGCTCTCTCTCCTCTCTCTCTCTGTTGCTTACTCTCTTGGCGCTCGCTAAGCTCAGTTTATGAAAAAAAAGCCGGCTCGGGCCTTGGGTGCTGGGTGGTGTGAGAATGCGAGAGGAGAGAGATAGGGAGGCAGTGCATGGTGAGCGGCCGTAAGAGATCGGGGGCAGGCGACATAAATAAACAAGTGCTCTTGGCATTTGGTGCGTCGTTAATTCATGATTTCAATTTTTAATGCCCTGCGCCCGGCTTTTCAGCAATTACAATACCAACACAAAAGGTGGAGAGGGAGAACGATGTATCCAAAAGGTGTCAGAGAGAGTCTTACTTTTGGTACCCTGTAGGGCTGTTGCTGATTTGGTTTTAGGGGTTTAATCCCAAGGGTAGAAGCGATGCGGAAGAGTCGAAGGAGAGTTGCAGCGAGGAGCATCTTTGCTAATATACCCTAACAAGTAGAGGGTAACAGCCACTGCAATGTGCTCAAGTGCCGCTTTGGGTACTTTAATAATACAGCAAAACAGAGAAGAAGAGAGAAGATGAGTTGTTCAGAGAGGAGAGAAGATGAGTTGGGCAGAGAGGAGAGAAAAGGCAACGCAACAACCTGACTGCAACGCGTCATAATGTACGCCAGAAGGGGAGGCCCTGAAATGACCGACCGCCCGCATTCTGAGAAATCCAGCCCTTCTATACCCTGCAACCCACCCCAACCCGCTCTTGACTGTTGCTCCTTCCCTATGATTTCCCCCACTCTCCCCCCCACTTTATCGAAGTATTTTCCGCTACTTGAGAGCATCTCAAAATGCGTGTGGGGCTGGGCAAGGGGAGCCCTCAAGCCGAACTTTAGTTTCAACTTTCATGCCACACGTTGCATGCTGCACAGCTGCAGCAATCATTGATTGCTGCGCCAGCTGCCTTATTATCTTTCCGTACGAATTTATGGAAACATTCTTGCTTTCCCTCACGAAATCCGATCAAATTGTGTGAAAATTATCTCCAAGATACGCGTGAGTATCTTTCACTTTTTGCAGATGATTTCGCTTGTCGAGGATTTCTTGTAGATCTTTTTCTTAAGTCGATTTCATTCACACCCAAAGCAGCACACAACATACTTGATAATTTTATTTATTTCTTTTTAATTGAAATTAATGAGGCACTTGGGGCAGTCACAGTGCCAGGGCGCCCCCCTACCATATTGCTTCAAAGCGTAACCCCTTCTGACAGCAGTGCTACCCTACCCCTCTTGACAGCTCACATTTCACATAATTGAAATCACTTGAGGGACAGACCGCAGACCCCCTTAAATGCTTAGCAAGCGATAAGGCAGGCGGGCCACCCACTTCGACAAAAGTTTTCTAATGATGTGGGGCGGTTAAAAAAATTACCCGAGAGCCAAAGGGTTAATGAAGATCACTTTGTTGCTGGAAACAGCCTACAAGTATGCAATCCCAAGTTTCTCAACTAAAAAAAAACCTCAAATGTTTTTTGTTCTCTGCAAAAAGTAAGTAAAATTTTCAGCAAAATAAACATTCATTTGCCGCATTACTTACTTGCCAAAACATGCTAAAAATTAATTTAAAAACTTAAAAATTAGCTGAAATTTTTGGGGAAAAATATTATTGACAAACATTCCAAGTGATTAGTTTTATTTGTTGTGGGCTAAAACATTCGTCAAATATTCATATTAATTGCACTATATTTGTTGTGACTAAATGGGAAAGAGAATTATAAATAAATGTGTTCTATATTAATAATTTATGTATTTAATGGCCAAATTGTGACTTTCTGGAGTGGATTGTTGATCCATTTAAACTAACTTTTCATTTTATTTATATATAAATTGCATTTTGGAATTCTCTAATTGTGCCAAAGCCTTAAACTAAATTTCAACTAAAATAATAAATAAATACAAGAAACAAAAGGAAAGCTCGTGCAAAGGAAAAGTGAAAAACAAACAAAACGAAAGGGAAAACGCATTTTAGCTCATGAGCAAAAATAAACTTAGAAAGAGCGAGCGAGAGAGTCGAAAAAATCATCATAAATAAGAGACGCCAACTAATTTTTGTCGTAATTAATGGCAAGCATTTTTTTGTTTTTTGGGCAGCAAATGGCGCGTATTAATTGGTGGGACAGACTGGGGGGGATCAGAGGAATCCCTTGATCGTTTGCTTCGTTATGTTCTCGTAGTATTTACTGCGCCGCCAGGAAGCTGGCGGCTTCGGTTCGTTGGGGTTAGTGGCAGCTGGATCGAAAGCGGCAACAGCAGCAGAGGAGGATGCAAACCTCGTGGCACTCACCTCCGGCGTGTGGGCAGTGGATGAGCGTGGACCCAGCTCTGTGGTGATGCCTGTGGCCAGGCTAAAGCCCTCCATTTCGCTGTCCGATTCGATGGCTTGGGGCAGTGGCAGTGGCAGCAGAAACTCCTGCTGTTGCTGCTCCTGATCCTCATCCGGCGTGGGAGTGACACTCTGACTGTGCAACTCGGCCACACCCACCACACTATCCTGATCGTCGCACTTGAGGGTGCTGCTGCTGCTGCTGCTGCTGATGGGCGGAGAAGTAACTCAATTCGGAGCTGTCAAAGGACATGTTCACCGGCGATGGCGGCAGTTCGGGGATCTCAAAGGTGCTCAGCGTGGAATCGTCGGCCTCATCGAAGGAGTTCTTGGCGGAGCCTATGTAGGAGGCCGTTTGGAAGGAGGACGAATGCGAGTTGGGCGTAAAGTTGCCCTCGGAGGCAGTGGCAAAGGATTCATCCTCCGTAGAACGCGATTGCCAGTCCTAAAACGGGGATAAAAGACTCACATTAGAATGGTTTCTCTTGTGGGGAAAATCTTTGCCTCTTACCTCAATGCTGCCCAATTTCTTGTGGCCATGTCCGCCACTGCCTCCGTTCGTGATGGACATGCCAGTGGGGCCACCGCCGCCGCCAACTCCCTGCTCCTGCTGTTGAACATCGCGTATGACGGCATCCAGGGACTCGGCCACCTCGGCAATGGCCCCCAGCTTGTGGGAGATGGCAGCGCAGGCCAGCTCATTGCTCCCTGTGGGCACAATCCTCAAAGTGGCTGCTGGCGCGGATTCCCCGGGGACTTCGCTGCCACTGGCACTGCTGGTCCGTCCGCTGTCGTGCATAAGGGGACTGGGGCTGCTGTCCAGCGGCAGTTCATCGGCCACGACACTGAAATCACCAGAGAGACGTGGATTAGCATCAGGGGCGGCTGCACCCGAATCCAATGAGGCAGTGCGTGAGTGCGAGGGCGTCGGCTCCTCCGTTTCGTTGTCGTTGTCGTCGGTGTAGTCGCTCTGGGGATACGTCTCACTGTCGTTCCGAATGAGGGCTTTGATCTTGTCCAGGCTCTTGAGGGGTTGCTCGCCTTGACAATCCTCTGCCTCCTCCTGGTGCGCCTCCTCTTCGGACTCCTCAAAGATAATGTCACGCTCTATGGAGGCTTTGGCTATCTTTGTCTTTACACTCGAAGTGCTGGCCGTCTCGTCGTCATCGTCTTCATCCTCATCCTCTTCGGCATCTTCGCTGCTCATCTCCGGCAGCTTGCTGGCCTCATTGATGGCCTCCAGAAGTTTGCTCAACTCCTGGCTGGACCCACTCATTGCAAGATCCTCATTGGCAAGATCCTCCTCTTCGCTGGCCAACGGAGCAGCGGCGGCAATTGTTTCAGATTCAGTTTCGGTTTCGGTTTCCGTTTGGGTCTCACTTTCTGGCAGCTCTTCCACATCGGGCGCTTCATCAACCACAATGCTGGGCACTTCCGGTCGAGTGTAGGCAACCGCCTGCTGCTGCTGCTCCTCCTCCTCCGCTTCCTCCCCATCGCCCTTTGATTTGGCAAACAAATTACGAAATCGGGCAAACATATTCAGCGTTTGGGTTTGGGTGCGTGTTGTCTGGGATGCTGTGGCGCCTCTGGCTGGGAGGGACAATTGGTTTGACGTAATGCACGGGAACACGCGTTTGGCTCGAGGCCAGGCTGACGGCACAGGGGAGATGTGTCTGTCTGTCTCTCTCTCTTACTGATAATTGTAGTCTCTAATTATTCACTTGGCCAGGATTAGCATGGGAGCCTCATCACCAAAGACCGAAACACACAGAGAGAGCGAGTGAGTGAGAGAGTGGGAGCGAGAGAGGGAGCGAGAGCTACCCATGAAGACACTTCTATAATTATCACTTTCCTCACTTTTGACCCACTTCGTTGCGTGTCCGCCTTCTCCAGCCGGCAAAAGATTGGATTGGAATTCTCTAGATATTCTTCCCCGTTTTATATACGTGTATATCTGTATACTATGTAGTATAGTATTCTGTGTGGCTGAGTGTTTCATTAATTTGACAACCTGACAGTTGCTCGCGCGCCTTCAACAACTTTTTCCCGCTCCGAACAGATCCCGCAATAACGAACGATCAACCGCACTGGACCACGCACTTAAATAGACTGGCGGATGGATCTCTTCTGGGTTCCTGCCTAGTTCTGATAGATCTTTTAGTCTCTATATATTTAAGTGGTTGTTGTAGTTTGCGTCGTCGCTCTGACATTTGTTTTATTCTGTCAAAAATTTATTTTTGACTTTTTCTTTAGCATTTTCGCGGGCTATTTAGGAATTATTGTGGGGTTTGGTATTTCTATAGATGCATTGGGTACATAAAACTTATTCTGTTTTTGGTTTTAAGTGTTCTGGTTATTACTTTCAAAATAAAGTTGTTGGGATTAAGTGTTTAATTTTCTTCGGTATTCTTTCAGTTGTGATCATTTTTGTCCACCAATTCATGGAAATATCTTCTCCAAATCTGTTAGAGCATTCACATTTCGTTCTACTTTGTGTTAATTACATTCCAATTTGTCATTTCTTTTAGTTTTATGTCTCACAGCCTATTAGTTTTTAGTTGTTTTAGCTGTCTTTGGTGGTTTTGCTGCTGTTCTGCTGCTGTGGCTAGCGGCGCGAACTCGTGGGATGTGAGTGGAAATCTTTACCCTTTCCATAGTTTATATGCAGAAGGCTTTTTCCTACCGCGTTTTATGCGTGGAGCATAATGAATGAGCCGCTGGCATGCCTGAAGTCCAATGTCCAGGCACTCACGCAACTGCTGCCAAGTGGAATAAAGAAGGAGTGTGGAGGGGGAGGGGGGTGGAACCCTGGGAACACTCACCTTTTGCCCGTGAGGGCATCCAAGACAAACGGCTCCTTCAGTCGCTTCTTCAGCAGCCTGCCCAGCCGCACCATGCGCCCCACTTCCACCAGCAGCTGCTCCCTGGCCAGCAGGTGACGCTGCAGTCGCGGCGGCAGCTCCCCCAACGAGGGACCGACCGGCGACAGTTCCGCCTCTGTCTCGGCCTCGGCATCGCTGCTGATCCCGCTGCTGCTGCGGTTGTGCTGCTGTCGCTGCTGCTGCTGCAGCTGCGCTGAAAGTTCCTTCGTCAGCAGCGGTCGGAGTTCCCTCAGCTGGCGGTAGTAGGCCTCGACGCTGCGATGGAATACGGCCGAGACGCGCAGGCGGGTCATCTGCTCCTGGGCAATCGACTGGAGGCTGTGCCAGGTGTGCTGCAGCTGGTGGGAGATGTGCTCGGGCTCAGCCTCGTTTCCGGTTGTACTGGCACTGCGTTCCAGTTTGCAGCACAGACGCAAAGTCTGCGAGGCCTCCACCAATTGGCAGCCATAGTTGTAGATGCTCTGAATGGGTTGGGGGAGGCAGGTGTGTGGAGATTGAACAATTAGGGTTACTACAACAAAATATTGGAAATACTATAAAACTACTAAAAAAAAATAAAACAAATTTAAAAATTTTAAAATATTAAAAAAAACTTTAAAAATACCAAATAAATTAAAAATAAAAATAACACCCAAATACACAATATACCCAAAAGTTTCAGAAAAAAAATAAATATTATTAATGCAACAAAATACTGAAAACGTACCAAAATATACCAAATAAAATAGAAAAAAAAAAAAAATAATAATCAACTACCCAAAAATTTTTTACAGAATTTAAAATTCTTATAGAATAAATCTACCTAAAATACCCGCAGTTCACGTACAAATTTGCCCCGTGTATACCGCCCTCTAACAATCTCTCTCCCGCTCTCATTTCTCTTGGAAGCTTTTCCCCCAAAATAATACACACTCAAAAACAAAAAACCAAAAACAAAAAGAAAGAGAGGAAAAAAACTCACTCGACCGGTTTCCTCGAACCCCTGCAGCTCGTCCTTCTGCAGCTGGATCTCGTGTATGTTGCAGCCGACATGGGAGTGACACCGCAACAAGACCGCATAGAGCTCGCCCAGCCAGTCTCGGGCCCGCCGCGCGTCCTCCTCGTACGCATGGATGTGGGTCACCTGCTCCAAGGTGAGCCGCTGCAGCGCCAGCCGCTGGCCGCACACCTGACGTCTGGTGCGGCTGGCGTCGAGTTGGCGTCGCAGTCGGGCGATATCGGGGCTGTAGTCCAGCTGGAGGTCACGGCCCAGGGCATCTTTCACTGGCATGGCCAACATGTCGCTGAGCTTCTCGCCCTCGCGCACAAGTTCGCGTTCGATGTTGCCTGTGTGCGTATGTGTGTGTGTGTGTGTGAGTGTGTTTTTGTGTGGGGGAGTTCGATCGATGTTTGATATGGGAAATGTTCGATGTTGGCTCGCACTCACCCAACATGTTTTGGTTCGTCTTCAGCTGCAGGAGGAGCTGCTCCGCTTCGTGCCACTCCAGGCAGCGGCTGTCCACCTCCACCACATGGTTGCCGGTGGTCAGCAGCTCCTCGAAGTGTTCCAGCAGGCGGTGGTACCGCAAAGCTGTCATTAGGATGTTCCTTCTCCGCTCCAGACGCTTGGCAAAGGAGCGGCACACAAACTGCATGAAGTCGCGTTGGGAGAGCAGGTCCTGCACCTGATCGCTCTGCCGATCCTTGGAGAACGTCTCGATCTTGTACAGCAGCTCTGCATAGCAGCCGTAGGTGTCGCGGCACTCGAGCTCCAGCTGATCGTGGGCGGAGCGAAGGCTCTCGCACACCCGAACATCCCCGCCCACACTGCGTTGGCGGCCCAGCAGCTGCTCCGCCTGCTGCAGGATCCAATTCGTGACGAAGGCCACTCCCTCCTCGAGCGTCCCCCTTTCCCGTGCCTCCCGCAGTGAGCGCAGCAGCTCCAGCCAGGCGGTGCGTATCGCCGTCTGCTTCTTCTCGATTTCGTTGAGTCGCAGCTCGATGCGGGTCCGCTCGCAGCACAGATCCGGCGGCAGCGGGGGACCTCTCTGCGCAGGCGGAGGCGCTGCAGGGGCTGTGGCCGCGGCTGGGGTCTCGAGTGCAACAGGTGCGGCCGCTTGTGGCACTGTGGACTGCGGCTCGTAGACCTCGTTGAAGCGCGCCAAGATCGCGTTACCTAAACAATGGGGCGAAAGAGAGAGCAAGAGAGAGAAAGAAATGTATCTTGTGGCACTCTGGGGCTCCCATTGAGGGGAATCTCTATTCTCGCTATTCACACACAAAAGTGAAACCTCTCATTTCATTCTGCGGACTGGATGGGATGGGATGGGGTTGTGGCATGTGCCACCATTTCGTTGCGCATCAACGACTTTTGTGGCTTTAAGTGAAAGGTCACGTTTATTCGTTGTCTGTGTCTGTGTCCGTCTCTGTGTCTGGCAGTGCGTGGGACACTCCACGAATCGCCCATTCCCGCTACCAGAACTCGGCTAAAGTTGTTGAAATTAAAGTCGAAACACTGTCGAGCACAGTTAAGAAATGATCGCAAACCGCAAGCAAAAAAAAAAAAAAACGATTTAAAAATAACTCAAAGAAGCCAACAAAAAGTATGAAATTCCCTTCTTTGGAATCGTGGCATAAAGTATCAATGTATCATGTATTTTCAATGGCAACAACTCCCTAAAGTGAATTTCGGAGTTATTTTCATTTTATATCTACATTTGGGCTTTTTTATAAGTGTGCCTAAATATTCAGAAATGCCAATAGTAGGTCTAAATTATATAGAGCAAATAACACCCGGAATGCAACTGACTTTTGTGATAAAAGACGACAAAATATCTTCATCAATTAAGGCACACATATAATTAATTTCCCATTGTTCTGACAAATATATCAATTTATTATGAGCTTCCAGAGCTTCTTGGAATCATTTAGCTAAATCTTCTCATGTTTCCACAAAGTAAATACAATTTTAAGGAGCGTCATTCCGCGAAAGAATTTTTGGGATTATTCCTTAAATATTGTCGCAAAAATTTATGAATTTTAAGCCTTTCCCTTCCCTTGCCATCCCTTGCCACATTTGTATATTATTGATCATTTTTGTTGATCTCCATTAAGGCCTTCTGTAGGCCTCAAATAAGCTCTCCATTGGCATTATTTCAATGTTATTCAGTGCCGTTAAAGCCAACCCACAAGCAAAAAAAAAAAACAAAAACCAAAAAACAAACGCGAAAAACGAGTTTGACAAACGTGGCGCACATTTCTAATTGAAAATAGACTCAAAATTCAATGATTTACTTGTCACCTATGTGTCTCAGCCTCTCTCTATCTCTTGCTGCCGCTCCTGCCCTCCATCTCTGCCTCTCCATCAGCCAACACGTTTCGAGGGCACTTTGAATTATGTTAATTGCTCGACGCAAAAAACTCACAAAAAACAAATGACTTGAGCCACAAACTCGATTCGTAACAGCACGATTCGAAATTCGATTCGGAATGGAACTGTGAGTCGGCGAACGCGACTCACCCATGTCTATGGCTGCCTCGATGCTGCTTTGGACGCGGGCATGCAATTGGGCGCACTTCTTGAGCTCCACATCCGCTTCCGTTGGTCGCATCGCCTTGTTGGCCCGCAGCAAAGTCAGCAGCTGTTCCATGGCTGCCAGGGTCTGGACATGCGATTTGGTGAATTCATCAATGGACTGAGGAAATCAATGCAAAAAGGAATGCTTATAGACTCGAACTAATTGAATTCAATGTGGCACTAACCTTGCGCTGTTGCAGCCACAGATCGTAGTTGAATTGCAGTGTGCCGCCCAGTTCCTCGGGCAGATTGTGCAGATCAATGAATTTTGCCAGACGCGACTTGGACAGTACCAAAGGCTACAGATTGAAGATGAAATTAAGCATTTCCGGTGGCGATTTTGGGTGCTATAAATTTTACCTCTCCTTTTGTCTGCGATTTGGCGCAGGGCTCCACATGCTTCTCCCAGAATCCCTCCGCCCTGACTAGATACAGATCCACACTGATGTCGCCCCCAAAGAGGTTGTAGATCTGACGCACCTGCTGGCGGCTGATCCGACTGCTGCTCTCCTGGGCATTCACGATCACGCTGACGCCATTCTGCAACACCGAAGCGCTGAAGCAAAAAGATTTCATGAAAGATTGAGGTTACAATGGAGAAGATCCGCAGCTAAATGCTTCATTAGTCTGCCAGTTAAGTTTCCTCTTAATTAAAGACTATTTTCTTTTATTTTTTGGATCTCTGGCGACCTCTCTGCTTGGTTGATTGATCACGATCAATAAATCCATAATTCATAAGGTTTTTCCATCTCCCTCTGTTTGATTGCTGCCTCGTAAAATTTAACAATTTGCTTGTTTTGGGGGAAAACAAAGGAGGGGCGTTGCTCTAAACGGCCTTTAAATGTGGCAGCAGGGGGAGCAAATTCGTTGGGGGCAGGGGGCGGAGATACTTTCAGTTGTGTTTTTGATTGATTGCTGCTAACTACATTTGGCTTTCCCTCTTTTCAGATTACACGCAAAACAAAGGAAATACCGAGATATGTGACAGAGAAATGTAAGTAGAGAATTATTATAATCAAAAATATTAATTTCAAAAGGAATAATTCTTGGAATACAAACAATGGATTAATGGATTAAATACTTTAATTTTCTCTCTTTTAAATGAACTCTGGAGCATTCAAATCTATTAATTTTCCACCACTTGTTAATCAATCAATCATCAAATACATTCCCCCCTATGACATTTTAACAAGCCACTCCCCAAAGCTCATACAAAAGAGCATTCCGCAGTCGACCTTTCAGGCAGTTTCACCTTGAAGACAGTTCCCCGCTTGATGCCACACAATACGGAGTAGCATCAGAGCAGCTTTTAAACATTTACTTAGCCAAAGAACTGTGACACTTTGCATATAAATAACCAGATATTGTCAAGCCTATAAGACCCATCCCTAATCAAAAGCAATGAAAGAGAGAGAGAGGGGAAAAAAGAAACCTATTTCATCTGCGGGTTATTTGCATATTTCGGCCATATGTTAATTAGTTGGCGGCAAGGCAAGGCGGTCTTTCTGTTCTGTGGAGAGTGTAATTCTGTAATTCCCGATATTCTCTCACCTGAGCGAACGCTTGAGATAGTCGAGAGTCAGCTGGAGATAGCGGCGATTCCACAGTTGTAGATCGTTGAAGGCATTCACAACGAAAATGATGCGCTTCTGGCGATCGAAGCCGCCGGATAGATAGGCACTGCGCGTCTGCAGGGCATTCAACACGTCCTCCTCCATGCCTTCAAGGGATTACGATCGTCGGATCGTCGGATGTCGGATGGGACGATGATGATGCGTATGCGGATGATGTTGGGATCGTCGCGATGATGCGGCTTCTCTTTAATTGTTAATTGAAGCTTTTGTGTCTCCAGCAGGCAGCAGTCATTTCTACCATACGTAAATAAAGTAGGAAAATGCTGTTTAAGATTTTCTTTTTGTTTGCTGGAAAATTAATACAAGTCACAGTTATGTGAGGCTGTTGCTGTTGCTGGTGCCTCTGATGCCTCTGCTGCTGCTGCCTCTGCTGCTGCTGCTGCACAATGCTGCACATTTCCAAATGCCGCGCGACTTTGTTGGGGAACACGTTTGACAAGTTGCAGCTGCCTGAAGTTTGCCTTTAGCCAGAGCCAGAGCCAAAACCAAAGCCAGAGCCAGTCTCTCCACATGATTTTCACTATTTTCATGTTAGTTTAGGAGTATTTTTGTTGTAGCTTGTTGTTTTTATACCCTAACAGAGGGGCTATGGGGCAACAGGGACAGGAATGGGAAGAAGACTTTCTGGCTAAATATTAACTCATATTGGAAAATGTCGCAACCTTTGCAGCATTCCCACTTTTGGACAGGATAGCATCTGGATCTCCATCTTGAAGGAACGTAGACAAACGTTAACTTGGGAATTTTTCATTAAAATCGAAAATTGAATATTGTTCCTATTGATCCAATCTGAAATCCAACTCAAAAATGTACAGATTTTCTGTGGCATAAACTAATTCAAATTTGTTTTAGAATCGAAAAATTATGTCATCGGTCGTTAAACGAGTCACTTCCTTCCTATATAAAATCAAGTCTCTTCGTTATATTATTTAAATACGAGACATTATTTTATGGCGAGGGTATCCCAAGCTTCGTTTCCCCAATTGCTAATTTTTTTGTTCTTGTCTAGCCTCCTCTCTCTATCTGCTTCTGCCTCTCTGAGACTAATGGAAAAATTCCATTTTAGCGCATGAGTATTTTGACACAAATTGAAGTTAAGTTTTTTTTTTTTCTATGCCAGAGAGCAGCAGAGTGCTGCAGCAGCGGCAGTTTGAACTTAATTTCCCGGCTGATAAGGGGCGCGGCATATACTCAAACGCAACACACACACACATGCCACACATACATAGTAGAATGAGAGAGAGAGCGCTGAAGAGTATGAGAGTGCAGTAATTCTTTCACTTGAATGTACGTGTAGTGCAACAACAAAAATCCTGTTTGCCTGAAAGTCCGTCTATCTTACAGTTATGCGTAAGTGGTCTGTCTCCCCTACTCCTGCTACAGACCCAGACCCAGACCAAGACCCGACCCTCTCTCTTCACCTCTGCCGCTCTTCCTGAGTCTCTTACAAACTTGCTCTGCTTTTTTTATGTTCTATGCCTGTTCGAGCAATTTGCACTGCTTTGGTTCGATGGAATGGAGTTGTGGCTGGGGTTGGGGCTGGCATTGGGTTGGGTTTGATGGAGTGGCAACGTAGCAACCTGTTCCTTTGAGTAGCCTTTAAAAGAGGAAGCTGTAATAATTGTCATAGCTGTAGATAGGTAGCGGTTTTTCCCCCTCCATCCACCGTGTTCATGCCACTTCCCCTGCTGTGACTGCAGCTTCTTCCACTTGCCGCTCCCCTACCCGCCTCTTCCGCATTGAATTTCAATTAATGGCAAAAAGGCTTGGAACAAAAAAAAATACCTTGCAGAAGCAACTTTCTGGCTTGAGCATGAAAATATTTTCTGGTTTCAAATGTCAGTCTAAAAATTACTTGCAAATAAATATGGAATGGAAGAGTTATGTCTATATGAGGATTCAGCAGAAAGAGAATCACGAAAAGAATTAGCAGAAGAGGTAGCATGAAAGAATGCTCGTGGAGAGTATTTATGCCATGGGATACCCATTATTCACACTTATTTCCTGGAAGATTCACTAATTGGAAGTTCATTTAAGTTGAAGTTGATGGTCAGATAAATACACTAAGCAAATGCCTGTACATTTTGCATGCAAATCTATTAAATACGAGCGGTAAATCTTGAGATCTAGAACAATATACCCCTAGTACCCTCCAAATACCGAACATCGCAAAAAGGGGTAGCTGAAAATTGCGACCCCCGCAGGGCAGGTAATGCTCCGCTCTGCGCTAACTTTGAAGCGGTAACGGGGCACACCTTTTCGGCTCCAACTGCCTATACCTCGACGTCTGTGCTGCTGCTGCTGCTGGTGGCACGTAAAAATGCTACTAAAATAGACAGCCCAGCCGAAGCAGCAACAACAATCAACCGTTTGAGTTTCGTTTCTGTTTTGTTTTCTTTCAATTTGGATAAACTTTCTTGAGAACTTTTTTTGTGCTGCCCCTTTTTCTCTCTCCTCTCTGAGCAGACTGCGGGACTGCGACTGTGACTTCTTCGACATTGACGTTGACTCTTCGGGGCAGCAGCTTTTATTTTGTTTTATGATATGGCGATGCGATAAGATCTATGCGGGGCAGGCGAAAATGAACAACGGCAACGGGCTGTTAAATTAATTGAAAAGTTCAACTGGCAGCAGCAACAAGAACAACAACAACAGCAGCAGCAGCATCAAAAAGTCATTAACATTTCTCCACAAAATTTGTTTTAACAGCTGACAAATGTTTTTTGTTTTTTTTTTTTTTTTTTGGTTTCCAAATGAGTTTTGCAGTTCATTCCCGCCGTATTCTTTGGGTTCGGTGCTTATTTCTTGGGGTATTTTGTAATTTGACTTGAATTATGTTCAAAAGTTTCACGTAAATGAGTTCTCAGGAACTCTTTTTTATTTTATCGATTCTGGATTCTTGATACGCGATTTGCCAAACATTTTGTTGCTGACTTACTTTCGAATTCCCAAACGGATTAATTTTTATTACGAGTATCCCCACCGTACCGCACCGCAACCGCAAAACCGCTCGCAATCATCCGCCTCGACCGTCCGCACAATTCACGCGTCCAACTTGAAGTTTGGGGCTCGCATTTGTTGCTGATCTGCGGCTGCGAGAAAAGCTTAAATGGAACTTGGTTTGAGTTGGTGGAGCCTCTAGCAGGTTCGAGCTCGATCGCGGTTCGCTCTCGAACTGGGTTCGATCTCCATCTGTGTTCGTTCTTCGCAATGGATCCGCCTGGTTGCAGTTCGAGTTGGTCGCGTGTCAGCTGTTTTTTGTTGTTTCTCTGCATATCAATTGAAGCCGTTTGTTTTTGTTGCTGCCCGCCCCCTCCGGCCCGCTGCTCAGGCTGATTACTTGCACGTTTTGCCCTTTTTTTATGGGCCGCATAAAACCTGTTCGCATGTGTTGGTTCGACTGCAGTTGGGACTGGGACTGTGGCTGGGGCTGGGACCGGGGCTGGAGTTTCTTTTCCGTCAAGTGCGCAAAATTAAAACAAAACATGCGTTTTGTTCGCTGATGGAGATATCGGGAGATTCTGTGGCGGCTCTCCACCGATTTCCTTCCCTCTATCTGACACTCAGTATCTGTTTTTCTCTTTCTTCTTCTCGTTTTGTATGGATTTGTGCTGGATTTTGTGTTGACTGGGGCATTCCCATGGGTATTTTTATGGGCAGTTCAGTCTTGGCATGGTATAAAATATTTCAATGAAAATTGATTGTTCCAATGGACTCAAATTTATCTCCTCAAAACTCACTCTTTCTGCCAACCATTCGATTATCTTAGCCTACATACTCTCCCATCTCTTTGTTGTTTTATTCATGTATCGCACAACGTGGGAACTTTTAATTGTGTTGTGTGCATGGGACTTCAGCAGATACTCCAGTCCGTACCAATACCAGGAATTGTTGTCCACTTTTCTCTCTTTTCAACAACAGCAAAGAAAAAGTACTTGAAAATGCAAAAAAGGATATTTAGTATGCTCCTCTGGCAGGGCAAATATCAAAGATTTATTTGTGTGTGATGGGGAAAAATATATATAAAAAATATAAAACCAGAACCGTTTTATGCTTCACTGCACAATCTTATGAAAATTGGGGGAAATCGGGAGACCCAAAGCAAATATTGTGCCACTCAATAACAACAACAAAAAAAAGAAAAAGGATCCACCACGCTGGCCTGCTGCAAAGGGGTAGTGACAGTGGGGGGATGTTACGACCCTTATAAACATGTCAATCACAAGTAAATTGTAGCAGATTTAATGGGCCCATCCAATGGGCCTGTCCAACCGAATTTGGGTCCTCTCCGCTTCGTAGGGAAATTCCAGCGAATTGCGAGCCTCTGGTTGCGGGTGAGCAATGCAAATGGCGGTTGAGAGAGGCGAGAGACAGCGGGAGCCTGTCATAGATTTCCCGCCTTTCCATTTCACTGCTTAGCAGGAATTTATGTGGGCCAGGGATATTTGGAGGCCTACGCCTGGGCCTGGGCCTAGGCGCGCGATGGATTGTTTAATGAAACTTTAAGTGCGTGCCCGTCCAGTGAGGCACGTAGCACAGAAAGAAAGGGCAGAGCAGAGTGGAGAGTAGAGAGCGAGAGCGAGCGTGGCCGGATGTGGAGTGAAGGACTAGTGCCTGCACTCAATTGCAGTATGGCCGACCACAAAATGGCGTCGAAAGCACTTCCGCTCGAGTTAAAAACAAAAAGTCATGCAAGAAGCAAGACCAGCAGCAAGGAACAGGAGCAGGAGCGGGAGCGGGAGCACCAGCATCATCATCGTACGTGAAATGTAGCCTGACTTGTTTTTTTAATAACAGCCGTCCGAGCAAAAACGAGTCTCCCCCCCCTCCCCAGAATCCCCCTGACAGCTTTAGCGGCTATTAGAAAATTGCGAAAATTGCGCACACGTTTTCACACACACACACACACACACACACACAGAGTGAGAGACGACGACGTTGCATGCCCCCGGGCAATCGAGTGCAGTTTGTGGCCTCAGATTTATTGCAGACTCGGAGTACCGTTCGAATTTTAAACAGTTTTTCGTTAAGTTTGGTTTATTAAGCCTCGTGCCACGAGGCAGCAGCAGGCAGGCAGGAGGCCCCTCTGCATAATTCATCTGGTTTAAGGGTTTTCCACCATTTCATTTTCCACAGAAACACACAGCGAGACAGAGAGGAGAGTTCTGTGATCCTTGTGGCTCGTTTTAAATCATTTGGCTGGCTGGCCCGGCTGCCAGTAGTTTTTGGCCATTTTATGGACAGAGCAATAGGTGTGGCCGTTGATGTTTATTGGATGGATAAATGGATACTCGTAGTAGTGCTTGGATTGGGGACTACTCCTAGTCCTAGTTTTTGTGGGTAATTTTGGTAATTTATGTTTAGTTTCTCCTTGCTGGAAAAATCGAGAGTTGAAGATTCGTTTATTATAGTTATTGAGTTTTCTGTGCTGTCAGTTCTATCGCTTAATCATATCAAAGCGGTTTGGAGCAAGAAAGTTGAATGAGATTTGGAATAAAATTTCAGGAAATAATTTTTGCTGAAGAAAAACCTCAATAAAATGTTAAAGTTTGCCCCTGCCACTAACTCATTTCATTTAAATTTTTAAGTAAAAGAAACACAGAGGCTTTCATTTGAGCGACTCATAACTTCCCATATCCAAATTCAAACAAAATTAAAACTCGTATTTCCCCAAAAGTTGAATTAATAAACTTTAGAGAAACAAAACAGCCCACATAAACATCAAATTTCTATTCAAATTATAGAGTCTCCTTGAACGCTTTAAGAAATATCACACCAACAAGCCAAAACGCCCGAAATGTGGCCGAAACTGGAGCCGAAAATGCGTTGAGTTAACCCTTAGCCCCATGCCCATGGCCCTGCCGCACCCTCTCTGTTCGGAAAAGAGGCATTTAAGTTCTCGTGCCATCCACATGCCCAGAACCCACTTTAATTTGGCAAAAATCTAGGCATATGCCGTCAAGGCTTTATGGTTTCACCTTCAAAATTGCCGAAAAATGAACGGAATAAAAGGAAACCCTGCGGCGTCTCTGATTACACGCCCACACACTCGCACACACACACACAAACAGAGAGAATGAATGCCACGTGTACGTATGTACATATGTGGCACCACCAGCAGCAGCAGCAGCACCTCTCTAAAATGGCAAAATCGATAGTGTTGCCAGAACAAAAAAAGGAAAAAAAAACACCCAAAAACCAGAAATTCGGGGGGGAAATATGCCTGCCATTTGGAAACATTAATTGATTGAATTTCTGAGACGCAGCGAAGTGAGAAGACAAAGGCGAAAAGTTTCTTCGGCTGGCATAAATATTAATATGACAGCAAAATTATGCGTGGCACAAACAAATGTTTAAAATTCAAACAAGACCGCCCGCGCCCTCCGCCCTTCGACCGAGCTCACAGCTCACCGCCATCCATCCATCCGTTTGGCCCAAAAGAAAAGCCATTCAAGGACACAGCAGGAAGGCGGCCTGAAAGTAACAACAAGGACAACGACAAGTGTTTAAATTAATAAGTATGACGGAAGGACTTGCCATTTGCCAGACCAGAAACCCTCTCACCCAATTTTCCATCTCCAGCTCCGTTTCGTTGCCAGGCGTCGGCCTAAAAGCAGGCTGTGAAAATTGTACGAGCATGCGGCTGCGGGAAATTAATTTTCATTGAAGCAGAGCAGAGCAGAGCGAAGCGTGCTTTTCAAGTGGGCTAGTAGCTGCTTTTCCTGGCACTACTACGATAACTTTTCCCCGACAATTGTTTAGATTTTCGGCGCATTTCATTTGCATTCATTTACTAATTACGGGAATATTAATTCAGTGATTCACTTGAAAACTATTTCCAGCATTCATATTAATTCATATTCGAAGAAGGACTTGCGAAGGACATTTTCCCATTGACTTTCTGCCGCTGCTGTGCTTAACTTTTCGAGCTTTTCGTGCAAATCTCCGGGAATCTATGGCACTGATGATAGCGCTAATTGTTCTAATGCGCTCAGGCAGTAAGCTGCTTAAAATTGCTCACAAATTGCAGGAAACGACTAGAGAGGCTCCTGTGGAAAGAAGTAGGAAAGAACCCACACACACACACACACACACAGAGATGGGTGGGAGGGTGTGTAGCTAGGAGTAGAATGGATGCGACTGCCTCTGCTGAGGTATTAGCAGAACTCTGGCATTGACACCACCATGGGGAAAGGTTGATAAATACCTCACAAACTGCCGCCATGCTGTTGGCCAAACCGATTGCAAAAGCCAATGGGGGAGATTGTAAAGTAAGGGTAACTTTGGGAGCTAAGTAATCTGTAAGCTAAAGCACCTAGGCACAAATAGATGGATATATAGATAGACTTACAACTAAATATGGGAATATAGGAAGAAATGTATAAATGAATTCAATTAAGTCAAGATCCATAGACAGGGACATTCATAGGGATCACCGAACCCAAAGAAATATTATAATAAAATAATAATTTAATCCACAAACATTACAGACAACAAAGAACCGAATCAATGATTGTTAACCATTCGCCGTATCAATATTTTTCGCAATAAAAATATATATACAAGAAGAAGTGCAAAAGATTATTGGCTTTCTTTAGATAAGGGCTGTCTGGAGTTCGCCCCAAAAGTACTTGCACTTTCCTCCTGCGAATAATTAATCTATCGGACCACCCACGCTCCACATAGCTCTTCAGCTTTCGAGGCACAGCAACAGCAAAAAGAACTTGCAAAAAGCAACATCAGAAATATCATAATCATTCCCCGAGTAGTATAGCATAAGTCTGTACATTTATGGGTGGCATTTTTTAAAGTTACTTCACAGTTTGCTCTTTGAATGTTCTTCTGACTCCAAGGACGAGCTATTGAGGGTCGATGGAGGCCTATGGCGGATGAGAAAGGGCACAATATACTGGGCACACTTCTCGGGCTCGTTGAGATGCACATGATGGGTGCCCTCCACTTCGTAGAACTCAAAGTTTGGGTTATTTGTACTCAGAATAGAAAAGGCCTCGCTGGGCCCCAGGAACGGCGACTCGGAGCCCTTGATGATGAGGTAGGGATTCGTTGCGATGCGACGCGCCATCTCCGCAAACAATCCCACATCGAGGTAGGCGTGATTTAGGAACTTTATCCGTCCGTCCCGTGAAAAGTAATATTTTCCCGGATACAGCTGCGACCTGGTCACCTGGCGGTGCAGCATGTGGTGGGCCACTTCGTAGCGAACCGATTGGAAGGTGCCCTTGTTCAGGGCACGGCACAAAGTTTCCAGCGTGTAGGCGGGCGGCTCGCAGCTGATGCCCTCCAGCAGTCGCTCGTCCTCCCCCAAGTGCTTCTCCATATTGCGGGCCGACAGCCGCAGATTGTTGCCGTCGGGCTGCCTGCTTTCGGATATCAAAATGTCCAGCGATATGACCATGTCCACAGTGTGCGGCGCAAGGGCCGCATAGACAAACATCAGAATGGCGCCCATGGAGTGCCCCAAAAGGGAGACCTTTTGCCAGCCGTATTCCTTCATTACTCGCGGAATGATGTACACGTAATCATCGACGCTGTAATGCACGCCAGGCTGCAGGTGGGAGGACCTGCCATGGCCGGGCAGATCGATGCACAGCACACCCACATGGTCGGGCAGCAGCGGTATCAGTCGGTCAAAGGTCCCCAGATTGTCCAGCCATCCGTGAATCGCCAGAATGGGACGCTCCTGTTGATTGCCATACCAGCGACCCGATATATGACCCCACGGCACGGCAATTCTCACATCTTTGAACTGCAAAAACCATGAGAAATGTAGGAAAATTTGCCCTTTTGCCATTATGGAAACACTCACATCATCAAGCGATAACGTGCCCATCCTCATAAACTAAGCACCCAGAGTGGGTGGTCAAATCCAGTGTCTTATCTGACTAATTTAATAATTTTGTAATTTACTTTTGCTGTTTTTGGGCGACTGTCCGCTCCAAGATCTATGCACGGAATGATTCCGCCTTTGGTTTCACTTGGTAAACAAACCCCAAAAAGCGAAAGACAGAGCCATGTGGAACGCAAAGGCAAAGACAAAAACACGAACAGCCTATAACGAGAGAGAGGAGGAGAGAGAGCCATCTAGGTGCTTTCTGCCTTTTTCTTATCTCCTGCTACCACACACTCTTTTTGGGACCCATACAAAATTTGGGTTTTCGGAAGTGTTTCAGCAGTGAATCGGTTAGGCGGCAAGGCTATGCTTAGAGGGCAGATAATACAGATAATAAAAGTAAAGCAAAGTATACACACAGAAATTCACATAAAAATGTATTCCAGTCCAACGATTCCCACTGACACCTAAGGAGCGATCCCTCCACCAGTGGCTGCGCCACATCCATTGTCTTATCTGCATTGTTTTGCTCTGTAAACACAAACCTTGAGTGATTCCCAAACTGGACTATTTTTAGATTTTATTTGTGCTATTTTGGACGACTGTCCGCTTAAAGATCTCAGCACGCAAATACTCTCAAACTATAATACAAATCTCCTGCTATAAGTAACGTTATCACAGGTGCGTTCTTCACAGTTTGCTTCTCTGTTTGCTAGGCTTGTTCCTGGCGAAGAACTGCTCCTGCGCAAGTCGTCGCTCCTTTGGAGCTGAGCTGAGCCTCTTGCCCCGCCAGAGACCAGGTATTCAGAGCAGGAGGACGATGGTGTCTGATGAAGGGCACAATGTACTTGGCGCACTCTTCGGCCGCATGGAGATGGACATGATGGGTGCCCTCCACTTCGTGCAGCTCGAAGTGTGGATTGTTTTCACCCAGAATGGACATGGCCTCGTCACAGTGGGGTCCCACATATGGCGACAGGGTGCCCTTGATGATGAGATAGGGCTTTCGCTTGATACGTCTCGCCATCTCCGCAGCGAGTCCTTCTTCGAGGAAGAGGTGGTAGTAGAACTTGACCCGTGCATCCCGCGAGAAGAAGAATCTGTCCGGGTAGAGCTGCGACTTGGCCACCTGGCGATAAAGCAGATGCTGTGCATCCTTGGGGGGCACCGAGTTGTGGCTGCCCTTCGAGAGAACTTCGCGCAGTTTGGGCAGCGTGTAGGCGGGCGGTTCGCGCAGGTTGCCCTCTTCCTGGCGCTCATCCTCCACCAGATGCTTCTCCATGTTCCTGCCAAAATTATCCACGTCCTTTCCCCTGGCATTGATGGGAATCGGCAGCAGTATGTCCAGCGAGATGATCATGTCCACAGTGTGCGGTGCAAGGGCCGCGTAGACGAAGCAAATAATGCCGCCCAAAGAGTGGCCCATCAGCGAGACCTTGTGCCATCCGTACTCCTTCATAACTCGCGGAATGATGAACACGTAATCGTAGACGCTGTAATGCATTCCCGGCTTCAGGCGCGACGACCTTCCATGGCCAGGCAGATCGATGCACAGCACACCCACATTGTCGGGCAGCAGCGGTATCAGCCGGTCAAAGGTCCCCAGATTGTCCAGCCATCCGTGAAACGCCAGAATCGGTCTTTCCGTTCGATTGCCATGCCAGCGACCCGATATATGACCCCAGGGCACTGGAATTCTCACCTCTTCGTACTGCAAGAGAGAAACGGTTAATTATGTTGCGTTTGAGTTTTATGTAGGATAGTGTAAACCATCAATCGATGCCGGTTTTTACTGTTTACTGTTTCTCACATCTGTCAGCGACAATGTTCCCATCACGAGCGTCGGCGTCGGCCTATTGAACTTTGAACGGCGGGGGCAGCTTTTATGCGTGATCCGCGATCCAATTGCGGTGGCAACACCCACAGTATTATCTGTAGTATCTCGACTAGGCAAGCGTGGGTAGTGATAAGTCTCTTCCGACTTTATACATTTCCCTTTTCGAGTTCCTACAACCCAGTAAGCTAAACAGCTGTGCGTGGAATGAAACGGAATCCAAGTGCTGCAGCAGACATAGTGCCAAAGAGAGCGCCAGCTAGCGGGCTGTGAAGAGAGCAATCAAGCTTTATGCACGAAGAGAGTGCGTACAGGTTCTAGCGAGCGTGAGAGATAATGAGTGGGAGAGCCAGCAGGCGCCATCAAAGCTTTCTTCATGCTCTCTTCTCACATTTGCTTGAACGAACAGATTTTTGTTTTCTTTGTTTTCTTTGTTTTCATTTTTGCGCTGCGTTCACATGTTTTTTTTGAGTCGATCTTCAATTTTAAGCAATATTATCCACTTGTATTGCTTTATTTTTCACTAATTGGTTGCTTAGCAAATGATTTTTAAGCCTGAAACACTTTTAGTTGCTGCCAGTCGGAAGTTTGAGAGAATACTGTGCTCCAAATCGAGCTTTAAATCAGCTGAAAAGATCACAGAGCCAGCGCAAAAAGCTTCAATCCCCTTCTTGCGTTGCATTTCACAAAGCTTTCATTTGGTTGATAATTTCAATTCAGCCATCCGTGAATCCCCAGAAGAGACGCTGCTAACTTTTAACTACTAACTTTTAAGTACTCGATCCAGTTGAGTGTTATCTGCGCTGTTGTGGTTAGTGTTTGTCGGCTGTCTACATAATAAATATATACTCGTGGGTATCTCTTTGAGGCAGTCCTACAAACCAAAGAGCTGTGCATAAAATGGATCACTGAGTACATCAGTCACTCATCAGTCAGTCAGTTGAGCCTCTGAACTTTTCATAATTCTGATCTTCTTTAATGGCTATCATGGCTTCAAGGCTGTGCTGTCCCTCCTGGGCTCAATCATCCAATTTGCCTTTCCGAGGCATGGCAGCTTCCATTCGGAGTCCGGTGCAGAGTCAATAAACTGCCGAGAGATTTGGGGAATGTGTCGATTACTACGTGACTCTCGAAACGAGTTGTGCACCGTTGGCCGCACCGTTGGTGGCACCGTTGCACACCGATACGCTGCGCTGACCATGACTCGCCGTGTTGTCCTTTCAAACTGCATTGAGCACGTGCCATGCCACTTCTCTGGTCTCCTTTCGGACGCTTCGTTCCGCCAGCCAAGTGAAGCAAAATGTGGTTGCATGCAACTTAAATGGGGTGGAGTAAAGGGCGTGGTGGGGTGTGCTGTGGTGTCAGTTCTTTGCCAACTTTAAGCTGCTCCTGCTGCCTGATCGATTACTTAACGATGTCCCAATCCCCTTGTCGGGCTTAATCCGTAGACTCCGCCAAGTGCAAGTCCCTTCCAGCTGTCAACCAAAGTGCGGCTTACCTTCCGCTGTCTTTATCCTTGACTAACTATAACTCTAGATGCCATCCAGTAACCTTTGGGAACCCCTAATTTGATGGCTTGTGCCAGGGGTTGGCTGGGGCTGTGCATTTCCATCTCGTGTGCATTTCCATCTCGTGTGCAGCCATGATTTATCTTTAATTTATGTTTGAGTAATTTATCATGTCGCTGTGTTTTGGGGTCACACAGTCACTCGCCCCCCCACAGCAAGCAAGAGCTGCCTGCCTTCCTTTTCCTGCCTTGGCGAAATGCTATGCAAATTGTCTTGAGCATTCCCCAAAGTGAAAGTGCCATTTCCCAAGCAAACACACCCACACAGAGAGAGAGAGAGTCATCCGACTTTCTCTGCCGCCCCTTCTCCGATGTGTGCGTGCGTATTTGGCCTTGAATCCATAATTTGCTTGTCAACGGCAGCCTCTCGTGGCAGGGTTGCTGCCGCTGCCGCTGCTGCTGCTGCTGCTGCTGCTGGCTGCTCCACCAAAAATTGTGCGCACATAATTGAGTTCAAGCATTTGGAAGCCAATTATGATTTCCACATTTTCACCCAATTTTCTCTCGCCTCTCTCATTGCTGCCGCTTCTTGCCACGCGCTTTTTGTGCTGCCTTTTTGTCCTGCCCTCGTCTCTGCTGCCTCGCTTGCTTGATGTGTCCTTCCCTTTGGCAGGCACTTGCTTGATGTGTCCCCTGTCCTCGCTTTGGCCGCCTTCCTTTTGTCCCTTTGCTTTTGCTCTTTTCACATCTCAATCAAGTGGGCGTGGGGTGGCGTCCTTGGCCCTTTCTGCTCTTGGTGGCTCCTGGTTGGGCTGGGGTCGTGAATTGAACTTTAGCTTCTGCTGCGTAACTCCAGCACCCATTCGGCCTTCTTTAAACTCGAGCCACTGGCTATCGAACGTCTTTAAGCCTTCAGCTGCAGGTAGCGGTCCTCTCTCAACGTGGTCCTGCTCCTGCTCCTGATGCCTGCTGCCTGATCATGCCGATGTTCCTTTAATTGCTTCTGCCACTTAACATATGCAAATTTAATTTAATTCTTTTGCCTTTAACCAGATTTCCTCAAGTGGCTGTGGCTGTGGCTGTGGCAGGGCGAAACCCTCACCTTTAGTTTGATAAATATTTATGATTGCCAATGATAGTGGGTTGAACAACGGAAAAAGGGTTCTGTGTGTGCCTCCTAGGTAAACCCCCACTCCAGTGCACTGCCCCGGCCAAAGGAAAAGCGGCAAAAGAAAAGAACAATAAACAATACAGCGGCAGGCACTCAACGCAACGGAACTCGACGCACGGACTCTGACGAAGCTCTCAACCTGTCAGCATGGATCGGTTGGAGCGGAGGGGGGGATTGGATGGCTTGGGCTAAGTGTGTGCCGCATCCCGCTCCAAAGGAGCTTGGGAGCTTGAGCCGGGGCTCAGGCCAACAAAAGATACCGCCGGAAGTCTCGAGCTGATACGCCATGCACCTTCCAACCTTCAACCTCCAACAACGAAAACAGAGGGAAAACCGAGTAAAAAACCCAGGGAAATGGCTGTGGCAAACTTGCGCAACTACTCCCCCCCTCTCCTTGGCTATTATTCTTTATGTGTTGCTATTTTTTGGCCGGATTCTCTCTGTCAGGGACCAGAGTGCGAAAGAGATTTGAGCTCGAACAATGGCTGCAGGATTGAGGGGCTGCTGAGCGGCAGCGGGGCGCAGGGGCAGTGGCAGTGGCACACGCAGAAAAAACAACCCACCGAAAGTGAAGAAGAAGTGAAGAATGTGAAATGTGTGGAATTGCATTAAGAAATCATTTTCATTGTGCGGGCGCTGGCTGTGGGGGGTTTTTTTCCACCTCTAATTCAAACATTTCTTCGCTGCATTTTTCCACGAGTGTGTGTGTGTGTGTGGTGTGGTGTGTGTGTGCGGGCGGTTTTTGGCCGCAATGCTTTAACTAATGAATTTGACTATTTTATAAGGTAAGGGGGGGACCCGTATGCCGTACCCCGTCCTGCCTTCTGCCTCCTGCCCCTTCTGCTGTGTGCATTTAATTGTATTTCTTCTAATTATACAGCAGCAGCAGCCGCATTTGCATTTGAATACATTTGCATACTCGTACGAGCTTTACACACACACACACACACACACATGTGTAAGACTGAATACACTTGTATACAATTCGTACTTTTGCATATTACAATTAGAAATTCCAGAAAATTACGAATGTAAACGCAGAGAATTTTGTTGTTGTCATGAAAATTTAATGCTGCTGCACCCCAGCCCCCAGCCAGTCCAGACCAGCCCAGACCAGCGCAGCAGAGCCAGCCTCCTTTTTTCGCAGCTTTGCCTTTTTTTTAATTGAAGGTGAGGGTTTCCCCGGGTTTACACTCAGCCTCATTCGTACGTAAACTTTAGAAATTGGATTAGGGAAATGAGGCAAATGGTGGCAAAAAGGGGCAACTGGGGCATGGGGGATTTAATAGAAGAAATGTGTGTGAAAATTCTGTCAGAATAAAAGAGCAAAAAATTATCTTTTTCCAGAGCAAAAAAGAGAAAGAAAGTGAGGAGTTAAGCCTTGCGGGGCTAGCCGTTTTGGTGACCTTTAGACCAAAAATAGAACAGCGGTGGGCACGGAAGAAGTCTTGGAAGGAGTCCAGAACAACGAGCGAGACTTGACTTGAGCGGCGATCAGCCACACTCTGCGTGTATTTTGTTTTTAGGGGGATCTGGATGCCCAGCATTGATAATCTCGGGAGGCGGCAACATCATAGACCACAACTCATTTACATTTCCACATTCAAGTAACTCAATTTCCACTAGTTAATAATTCAATTCAGCTAGATTAGTTATCTTCGCCATGCACTATATTTTCACTAATTTGTCATTAATTTTCGTAATGTAACTAAACCCATATAGCCCATCCAACCCATCCAGTCACACAATAATCGTACAGGCATACAAATGGTTGTTCGGTTGGGCAAATTCCCATTTGGTTCCACTTCAGATGTGCATTAATCCACTTGATTTCCAGTCTCACGCCTCACACAGCACCAACCAACGGGCAATGATTTATGAATCTCCACTCTGCCACACCCACTGCCACACCCCTCCCACTGCCACACCTACTCCCACACCCACTCCCACTGCCACCCACTACTCCCTCACTCTCTTCAAAACCCTCTTCATCAAGTCTCAAGCACTTTGTGCAATTTAATTTGGCTATGCAATTGCTTAGGTTGATTCTTGGTTAATCAAGTGTCCACCTCAGCAGCTGAGCTCTCGCCAGCAGGCGGGCAGGCGGGCAGACTGGCAGGCAATCAGAAATCAAGCCGGACACGTGCCGCAAGATATACCCAGTCCGTTCCAATAAATTAATTAGCCACAATATTTATGATTATTGCCCCAAATGATTTTCGCTTTTTCTTTCCCTTTCCCTTTCGATTTCTGGCTTTTGGCTTTTGGCTTTGGTTTTAGCTTTAGCTTTGGTTTTGGTTTTGTTTATGTTTTGGCAGGCAGGCAGGCAGTTCATAAATAATTCGTATAATTTATGCACTGTCATTGTATACATTGGCTAATGGCAGGAAGGCGTGGCATTTGTCAGGGCATATAAACCGATTGTTTATGCTGCCTCCAGCCCCTCCCTCTACCCATACCCACAAATCGAATACGCAATTGCCTGGCACTCAATTTGCACTGGAAGGAGAAGCGGAACGAAGGTACGAGTACTAGACTACGATTTCATAATTCAAATTCTTCGATTTATGGGGCCAAAACTGGCGAAATTCCCCCGTGGGGTTTATCATCCTCTCCCTTCTCTTCCTTCTCCTCCTTTTGTTTGCACTTGAGACCCAAACCCCCCCTCCCAGCCACCTGGCAATGCTCTCTTGGCAATCATAATTTACGATTTACGCCCAAGCCCACCACGCCCCTCCCCACCACTCCCTCCAAAAAACGCACTTCACTTGTGCGTAATGCCAAGACAATTGTGTGCACAAACTGCAAGGATTCTCTAGGGTAGAGCAGGAGCGCCACTGCTCGTATCGTATCGTCGGCAAGTGCATTGCTGTTGCCGTATATCGGATCTTGTCTGGTCATAAATTTCCGTTTTTCTGGTTAACTGCTGCTCCTGTTTTCTGGCCCAAAAATCCCACTTTAGCAGTGTTTCGTTTCAAGGGGGAAATTCCCCATACCTGGGGCCCTGCCCTCCTGCAGGGCTGCTTGCTCCCTGGCCACAGATTGAGAGAGAATTGGATTCTCTTCCCTGCATTTTGTAATTGGAGTTTGAAGTGGCAACAACAAAAAGTTTGCTATGCAAAAAGTTTTACATTTGATTCAGTTTTCAGCTGTATCTGTATCTATATCAACGAGTACTCGTACTCGTACTCGCATTCGTATTCGTACTCTTAATCGTATCTGTGTGTCGCTTGTTTGTCGAAATTGGCCCCGGAACAAACTTTGAGCAGTTTTGACCCGTAATTGAACTCCGTAAAATGTCACAAAACACACACACACACACACATGAGCGGGCTTCTAATTACTCGTACAATCTGTCACTTGTCCATTGTCTTTTGGTATGAAATGTGAGGAAAGCAAACCTGAGAAAACAGCCATAAATCTATTGATGGCCTGCGGTGGCGAAACATTTTGTCAGAAAGAAAAGCACTCAGATGTGCAAATATTTTCCGCCTTCCTTTCATATTCATAGTTTCAGCTTTCAGCTTTCAGCATTCAGTTTTCGGGTTCGGGTTCGGTTTCGGTTTCGCAACTTTTGTAGGCAAGTTTTTTAATTAAAAACAAATTCATGAATGCAATTTGCATGAAATTCAATTAAAGTTTTTATCTCTGGGCATCTGTAAGTACTCGGATACTGCCGGCACTGCCTGCGCACAGGATGCTGGGGAAAATTAATCATACGCACTGTCGTGCAATCAAGATGAAATCTAAGCCTGTGACAAGCAGCACATGAATTTGATTGCAATACCCAGAGGGTAGTGGCAGTGGGTTCGGCAACCTAAAAAGAAAGAGGCGTTGCTTTTGGAGCCGAAGATTTTGATACCCTTTTGCATATTTCTAAAGTGAAATCCCATCGAAAATCCTTATGCCCTGCCCAAAGAGTGCACTGAATAAAATGAATGACTGAGTGAATGATTGAATGGGAGCCGCAAGTACGGGTATTTGAGCATCGAACGTGCCACAGTGGAGAGTGCAAAAAAGTTGCACGTACTGCAGTTGCATCCCTCCGCTGCTCCTCGTTTGTTTGTGTTTGTGTTTG
Organism: Drosophila tristis; assembly: GCA_018150885.1. Classification (NCBI taxonomy): domain Eukaryota; kingdom Metazoa; phylum Arthropoda; class Insecta; order Diptera; family Drosophilidae; genus Drosophila; species Drosophila tristis. Next base: position 1,274,430 of record JAECWT010000001.1, read on the forward strand.
CATTTGCATTTACTTTTCTTGCACTTTTTGGCTTTCACTTCCACGCATTCTCCTCCTCGCCGTTCCTTTCCTGTGTTTGCCAATGGCGATGGCCGTGTAATTTCTCTCAAAAACATCAACATCAAGAAGGAAGGAACTTTTGGCTTGTTTCTCCGCTTCTTTTTGCTCTCAAGTGTTCGTTCATTCGTTTCGTTGGTTCGTTTATTCGTTTATTCGCTTGCTCGTTGGTTTATTTCGGTATCAATGTAAATTTTAATTTGTTTGGCAAATATTTTCTTACACGAGTGGTGCAGCAGAACGGAGCCAGGACAGGAATGAGCAAAGATACGAGTGTTTGGTTCGCTAATTTGGCTGGAAAGGATGTGTGTGTGTGTGTGTGTGTTGGCAACGAAGTGATTTCTGGCAACTGGAGTATGCAAAATATATACAGCATAAGGCAGGGTATATAGGCAAGCAAAATGGTGATCTCAAGGCAGATTTTACCCAGATTTAATATCTACATTTCTTGTTACAATTTTCCTTCGGGATATTTTCCTGTTTGATTCTCAAATTTTTGCTTTTGATGTTCCCCAAAAAGTTTTCTGAGGCAACCGCAGCCAATACGTAGGGCAAAACGCTCCTGCTACACCTTTGTCTTGCTACTCGTTCCTGGCTGTGCCACATACAGCAAATTCCCAAACTTGTACTAAAAAAGAGAAGGAAGAGGCAAAAAGTTAGTCACTTTTTATTGTCGGCAAAACATTTAAGTGGAGAGCAACGAGAATGTAAAGTTCCGGTTCTGGCAACTTGATCAGAACTAAGTAAGTGGCAAGACATTTGCACGCATGCCACAACCAGTGCGTCCCATCCCATCCCGTCCCGTCCCGTGCGCTTTGCTGGCTTGTCAGTCAGTTGGCTGCTCTGTTCCGTTTCCTTACATGTTTCCCCCCACCCATGACAGGCAACGATTTTTTCAATATGTGTGTAATTCTTACTTAGGCGGCGGCGCCTGTACTCGTCGTGTGAGTTCTCTCTGCTTGGCGACAGTTTCCAAAAGTGACGATGACAGGCAGAGGCGGTCGGTCCCTGCTGCTGCTGCTGCTGCTGCTGTCAGCCACGGGTGACGCTACTGTAGTCCCTGAGATCCTGTCCAAGGGTTCTGTGTGGCCCAGAGTCTAGACGATACCATGCAGAGAGGCCCCTTCCGCCTCTCAAAAGTTTCATTTGTCGTTTGCCACGAACTCACATATTTTTTATACACTTTCAATTCATTAAACTTTAAATTTAAAGTGACACTGCGATGAAGGAGATAACCGAGTACGACTACGACTACGAGTACGAGTAAATTTCCACATTTCTCCATCTTTTTTTTTTGGGCTGACAAAAACTTAAATGAGCATTGTTCCTATCGCCATCTCTTTTGGCATTATTGTTCCGGGGGCTATAAAATAAATAAAATTGAAATTTTATGCAAATCACTGAAATGTTGTTGCTGCTGTTGTTGCTGTTGTTGTGTCGTGTGGCATGTGAAGCGGCAAAGCCGAATGACGGAGAGACGGAGAGAGCAAGCCGCAAGGAATATGTTCGAAATGAGACAAGAAGTTAATTTAGGGAATCGCATGGGCAATGGATGGATCCTTGGGGGTGGAGCGTACACGAAACGACGAATGGGAGTCCTGGGAAGCCTTTCAATTTGTTGAACAGATTTTTTTTTTCTGGCGCAGAAGTTTTATGCCATTTATTGTTTTTATTTTTTTGCAGAAATTTCTAAAACTCTTTTTGTGGGGAATTTTACTTTTTGTTTGTTACGAAAAGTAAAAGGATCTAGCAAGGATTACGGGCATAGTTTAAGCTTACAATCTACCAATGATGACGGAGATTAGTTTTGGGTTCGATTGGAAATTGAATAGAAATTAATCAGCATATTCCGATTGGTTTTTGGACTGCTCTACCGTCGTGGATTACGCACACATTGCTTTTACTTTTGAAACGCACTGCAATGAATGTGAATTTGAATGTGAATGCGTATGTAAATATAATTTAATTTCCCCCCAGATCTGTGCCAAATTTCAACTTGAATGTTCACTTCCGGCCAAGAAAATGGGCGAAGTCAGTGTGCCTACATCTTGGCTATCATTTGCTTGCCCAGCTTCCAACTTAAGTTTAAATGCCAAATGAGCTTCCGTTGTGGCTCACACACACACAGAGCCGCAGATAGAAAGCTCTGCTTCAACTTGAGTGGCAAATGAATCCCAAAGCCAAATAGAATCCTGGCTCAGCAAATGTCCATCCATTGGACTTATTACATAATTAATAATTAGAACAGATCCAGTGGAAGCGCTGGCGAGGAGAGCGAGAGGAGAGAGAGCCCGCCCGGGATAGTATTTTAATAACCCATCACATCACATGCCCCACTCAAGTTTCGAATGCTGCCACATGCCACAACATGGAAGGATGGCAGGATGGCAGGGGGGAGTGGCAGTGGCAGTGGCAGTGGAAGTGAGGCAAGTGGATGGCAACTCAAATCAATGTGCGAAACGTGCTAATTGCGGCAGCTGTGCAAATGTGTGCCTAGCCCGGCCATTTGATAGTTGACCATCATTTTGATGGCCCAAATGGTTGATAGAGGGGCAGGGGCAATGCGGACGGGTACTGGGGCAGGGTCAGGATATCTTTAATGTGTGCAGAAACCGCAAAAGATGGAAAGAGACAGGCAGACAGACAGACTGACAGAGAGAGAGAGAGAGAGAGATGGAGGAGAGAGCACATGGAAAAAATACTAATTGCCAAAGAGCAATGAATGCCATGAAAGTGAGCTGAAGCAAGGAGAAACTTTTGCATAAATGGCTGCCGAAACCTCAAACTACTCAAGTGGCTGTTTGTGTAGGGAAGAGAGGGGGGTGTGTGTGTGTGTGTGTGTGTGTGTGTGGGAAAGAGAGAGCGGGAGAAGCTTGGGTCGTAAAAAATGGCAGCAGAAGAGCACTCATAGCCGCCGTAACACGTAATGAGATACTTCAAAATGATGTTATTGCTTTATTTATAGCGCTGCATAAAAAGACAAAAACCTACAACAACAAAAAAAATATGCTGGTGTAGAAGGTGCAATAGGAGGTGGCATAGATTTTTGGTACTGTTTTCGTTGCCCTTGCGTGTGTTTTTTGTTGCGTACAACCTCTTTTTATGCCCACGTGGAGGGCCATGTAGTTTTTGTGCTGCGACTCGTGTCGGTCGACTCTCCTTTCGCACTTTTACAGCTGTTTTGTTTCGTTTCGTTTATTAAGTTTTATCTGTCACAAACACACACACACACACACACACACACACCGCATACGTAGATACATTGTGTGGTTTGGTGTGTGATGTCTGACGGCTGCATAAATCTTATCTTTTGGCAAATAAAACCTGCAGCCTGTCGTCATCGCAGTCTCCAGTCTCTCTTACTCTCTCCCTCCCGTTTTTTGCTATCTGCCTGCTGTCTTATTGGTGTCTCACCTTCCGCTGCTCAGTGATTGCCCAAGTTGGTTTTGTGTTGAGGTGCGGCAAAAGAATAATCCTACTATCGTGGGCACACTCTCGGGCGGTGCTTTTCACCTTGCATAAATAGAACCTTTGCCTGCTGTGCCCTCTCCTTGGTGCTCCTCTTTTTTCTAGCTTTTTTGCTCTGCGTTTTGCTTGCCCGTCGCTTGGATTAGCTAATAATTTTCTTGGATCTCGTTGAACTTGAGTAATTGCCCCTCGGGGCATGGTTGGGCTGCCTGCTGTCGCTGACATTGCTTAGATAAAAATAATTCGTGTTCATAAAATTATTCATAGCCCGCTATTTGATTAAAGGACACAGCAAAGAGCTTGACAATCATAAAGCAACGAATACAAAGCGCCCGAAAAGGAGATGGCGAAAGGAAATAAAGTTGAGTGGGAGAATAAAAATAGAAGTGTGTTTTCTGGACTAATAATAGATGAGGCGGTTTCACTTTGCCGCTCATCGCTCTCTGTCTCACTTCCTCTGAAAGCACAAAATTTTAATTGAAAGCCAACACCGAAAAGAAAGGAAATGCAATTTTCCCAATTATCAGCAGCAGCAGAGGAGGAAAATTTTGTGCAATTTTCTCAATCGCCAGCCGTTAGCCAGCAGTCAGCAGAGGATGAAAGAAGATCGTCAAAGGGTTAATTTAATGGCTCTGGACTTTGGTCTCCCCCCACTCCACTCTCACTCTCCCACTCTCCCACTCTCCCACACTCTCTCTCTATTACTCTCTTTTAATGGGTCTTCTCTTATTTTGCGCCCAACTCCTGCTGCCTGCTGCCTGCTTGCCGGCCTGCCTGACTGCTGACTGCTGACTCATGAAAAATTAACACACAAATCGCATGGGGCAGACATTTAAAATGCACTTTGTTGCAGCTGCATTGCATAAAATTATTGCAGAAAACAAAAATGGTCAGCGATAAGAAAGCAGCAGCAAAAGCCGCTACAAAACTAAGAGAAAATTGTACAAATATGAAGCAAGCAACGACAAGGGGGATACCTCAGAGGAATACAATAAATGTTAGGTCCTGCGATTGACACCTTTTTCAAACTGCATAAAATAGAGCGTACATTTTTCTGGCATTTCTCTACAGGAACTACTCTACTCTCTTTAGGTCACTCGTGGACCTGGTACCCTCCACTACCTTGCCCCATTGCAGGGTATTTGGCATTGCCTTTCGCCCGAATGCTTTAAAGTGCATCAATTTTAATGCAAATATGCAGCAAGCAGCATTAACTTTTGCTGCGCTCTTAACAAATTTACATAATTGCAGAGAGTCAGGCGAAGGAGCGAAAGAGAGGCGCCGCAAAAGTTCCACTCCCCCCCTACCCGCCTACATGCATGTGTGTGTGTGTGTGTGTGAGAAATGTGCAGAGCAAAAGCCAAGGAAAACTTTAATGAAAAACGTCCAGCACTTTGCACAATTAACGATTTTTCATGATTTCTCCTCCTCGTTCACGCTGGTCAGGCAATTTGCATAAATCAGTGCAAAGTATCTGTGACACATGGAGAGCACGCGCCGCCCCGTCTCCGTCTCCCGCTACTGCTCCTGCTCCTGCCCCAACTGCCCCACTCCGCCAGCGCTCATCCCCGCAAGTGTGACCAGGCGGCGGGGCTCTGAAAAATGTTTACACATTTGCAAAATGTCTGAAGGTCAGAGGAGGAGGGGCGGCGTGGTGTGTGGCAGCAGCACCGTGCAACATGATTTAGGCGTTTGTTCGCTGAGTAATTGTTGTGCGGCAGTGTGGCACAGTGAGGCCGTGTGGCGGTGTGGCCGATGTGGCCGTGGCTCAGTGGCGCACTAGCTTTAATTTAATTTATGCAGCACCACAACAGGAACAACCGACGCAGCAGCAACAAAGTAGCAACAACAACTGCAACTGCAGCAACAACAGTGGGTAACCAGCAGCAGCAACAACACAAGCAATAGGAACGGAAGGAAGGCAGGAAGGAAGGGCGCCCCATCGCCCCATCGCCGCCTTGTCGAGAGCCACTAAGTGGCCGCTTCAGCAAAATTAAATGCACTCTCGCCGCCTCCAGAGGGACGGAACGGAGTTGTTGTGTCGTCATCACAGTTGTTGCAAGGGTAAGGCCAGGGTATGCAGGGCTACTCTGGGAATATAATGCGGACTATCAGTGCAGATCAAGCTGCCGAGCTTAGATCAAACGTCGCTTTGGTGAGGCTCTCTTTGGCAGAGACTTCGGCTGGCAATCGCGAGTGTTTTGCCCTCGGCTGAAATGGGAGAAAAAGAGTGTCGGCGGGACTGTATTGGGCTGGGGAGAGCGATGCAATGAACACTGAAGAGTAGCCAGAGATTGGCACTTGGCACACATTTCGTTGCTCTCCAGCACAGTGTCGTCGTTCCCCCGCTGTCGTGTCGCGCTGCTCGAATGACATTAGTGGCCATCAAATGGTCGATTCGCGGCCATTAGAAAGTAATTCCATTTTGCTATTATTTGCACAGGCTGCGCATCTTCTTCGTGCAGCTGCCTCTAAGCTGAATTTATTATTATGGCCAGCAGTCCAATGTGTTTAGTTTTATGGCCAAAGAGACGTGAAATGTTTATGCAACAGCAGGCAGCAAGCAGCAACAGAAGGAGACTTGCATTATGTCCATGAAGCAGAAGCAGCAAACAGCAGCAGTAGCAGCAACAGAAGCGGAGAGTTATTTAATGCGTAATTACAGCGCAAATCTTGTTAAGAAGTCAAAGGAGAAGCGGGATAAGATGTGAGTAAAATGGCAGAGAAAAAAAGGATGGATAGTCCCCTCCAACTGGCAACACTTTAAGCTTTTACCACAGATACAGAGAGAGGGTGAGAGAGGGTGTGAGCGGGAGAGCGGGGTAGGTGGGTTGAGCAATGAGCAACGCTGAGAGGCAGCTTAGTGTTTGCTTCATTGAATTCATAAGCGTCTCGAAAAGTAAATCCGCATGAACTTAAGCCAAAGTCGGGAAAGCAGATGGAAAGAAAAAAGTGCAGCCAAAGGGAATCTCGCACATAAAAAGCTATGACTTGGCGGATATAGCGGGTAAACCAAGGATTTAACTCGACCCCAGCCCCAGGCGAAGCGAGAAGAGCACAAAGAGAGAGGGAGAGAGAGAGAGAGAGAGAGAGAGGCAGCGACAACGGGTCGTCAAAAGTCAATTAACTGCAACACTTGCAGCACAACTTCAACTAATTAGCGTGCCGCTGCTGCTGCTGCTGCTGCTCTCTGTCTATTCAAAGCGTGGGCAGAGGCATGTTGCAAGAAGGGGTGGGGCAGGGGCAAAGGTGCAGCTGTGGGTACTACTACGCACACACAAAAAAAAAAACGTGTAGCATGCTTTTGGGTTTGCGGTAAATAAGAATGCACTTAACGCGGGTTTTTAGATGAGGACTCGCCACGAAGAGAGGGTGAGCGAGAGAGGCGGGGGAGACGGTGGAGAGACGAGTGGCAGTGGCAAACTGAAGAGTAGAGGAGCACCAGCACCAGCACCCGCACCACGGACTTTTACGAGACACAGAAAGTGTGTCAGGCTCTCCTCGTGGGTTAATTTGGGTTAGTTGTGGAGTGCAGGTGCCCAGCTGCTCACAGCAGATTCACTAACAGACTCTCGTTGCTGTGGATGCCACCGTTTCGGTTGAATCTTTCATTTCGCATTTGAGTAATTCAGTAAAATTGTTGTGCCCGGGCAACATATTGGTGGCATTATTCATTGTGGAGGGAATTATCTTGCCACAAGAGCCAGAACTTCATTTGAGACTAAATTGTGTGCATCATTCATTCAGTGAGGGAAAACCAATTGCTGTAATTAATTGACGCTCTGCTTTGATTGGAACAAACAACTTTCATCTATATTTAGGCCAACTACAGTTATAAATACATCTCTCTCTCTCTCTCCCACTCCTTAATCATTCAGTCGTTGACTTTTAAAGAAATCTTTTGCTATAAATAATTTCCACATCTGTTGCTTCTGTCTTTTGCAATTCCATTGACTTTCTGCTATCAATTGTGCCCTGCCCTGCCCTGCCCCACCCTACGCCACCCATTCCACCTATTCCATGCCACAACAGGTGTGCTGTCCTCCCTCTCTCTCTCTCTCTCTGTGGACCAAATCTCCCAAGCAGTAACATCATCGTCATCATCATCGTTCGCTGTTTAATTAGTGTGTCGCTTGTTCTGGGCGCGACATTTATCTTATCTGAAGCGATTGGAGACATTCGTGACAAGATGCGCTATCGGCGCTGTGCCATTGATAACCAATATACAGCCAGACAAGGCCCCCCAACCACAAGCGGGGGATGCACTTCGATTACGTGTATTTCCATTTCAATTTCAATTCCCCAACGGAGTAGATGTGACAGCGGGCGAGAGATGAAGCTGCCCTCGAAGGTGGATAACGCGTGGACACGTCTCGTGGCAATCTTCTCGCTGCCCGATTTGCTGGGTATGTGCCCACTCGATCACTCAATCGCTTGTATCACCGCCAAGTGTGTCTCTCTCTCTCTCTCTTGCTCTTGCTCTTGCTCTCTCTTCAAGTGTTGGCCTGCCTGTGGGCCAGTGGCTTCTCCTTGGGCTACTATGCAAAGTCCGCCTATGCGTACGACAATCTCTGGCCGCACTGGTATGCTCTGGTGGGTGGCGCCGTGACCCTCTCCCTGGCCCTGGGCTGGACCCTGCGCAAGCACAAGCGGCAGCAGTACAGCTACGATCATTACTATATCATCTTCTATGGGCTGTTGTGTTCGCTGATGGGCAGCTGCTTCATGCTCACCAAACAGTTGGGTGAGTCACCGGAGATCTCTGTGCCATGGCAGCCAGCCCCCGTTTGATAATTTTACCTCCGTTAGCTGTTAGCTACTACTTCACCTTTGTGGGTCTGAGCGTTGTGTATCTGTCGGGCTGCAGCTACGTGAGCCTGCGCTGCGACGCCTCGGGACTGCGACCTGCCAGGATCGCCTTGGCGAATGCTCTGCATGCCTGCGGCCTGGCCAGTGGATTTGTGATCTTCAACGAGATGGAACCACAGCGCTGTGGACTGATTACCCTGGGCATCAACCTGCTGCTGATTTCTGTGGTGTGCCTCAACGAGCTGCTGCAGCACGTGGGCTGCCACAACTACAAGGAGTCGCGGGACTTGGTCTTCAATCTGCTGAACGAGGAACGGATGGTGTTCCTGCCCCGTCAGGCGGTGCTCGCGCAGTTTGTGGGACGCACGGACTACCAGCTGCTGGCCAGCAGGCAGTGGCTGGTCCTCATCCTCGGGGGACTGCTGGTGACGCTGCAGCGCAACTGCCTGCTCTTCTCGCCCACCTATCTGCAGCTGATGTGGAGTGCCACCACGGGATATGCACAGCGGACGCATCTCTTCGCGCCGTTCGTCCTGTACGCGGGTGGCTGTGGCCTCGGCGCTCTGCTGCTGATGCGATACACCCCCAAGCTGGTGTACCTGCTGTTTGGGGTCATCCAGATGACGCTGATCGTGGCCCTGCTGTGCATCTACAGCGAGGAGCAGTCGGAGCACTGTTTCCTCTTCCTGTGCCTCATCTACGCCACCATGGGCGTCCTCTCCAGCCACACCCTCCACTGGCTGGTCGAGTGCTCGCCCTTCCTCTACACGGAGCTCGCTCTGGCCACCGGATTTGTGCTGCAGTTGGCCATCCTCGAGGGCTACAAGTACGAGGCGAATGTGGAGGACACTTGGACGGCTCTGCTCACGGGCAGCGTGGTCACTTTGGTGCTCACAGCCCTGGCCATTCCAGTGGTGCAGTGGCTGCAGCCCCACTCCGCCAGCCTCGTCGATGTCCGCAATCGACTGCTGGGCATACGCCGCCGTGCCTCCGCCGGGGAACAGACGCAGTTCTGGCAAACGAATCACTTTCTGGCACACAACAAACCGCCCCACGAGCTGCAGTCCGTGCGGCTGTCCAAGAGCCGCGTCTTCCAGCAGTATCCGATTAGTGGCCTCACCGACACCGCCGACAATCCCAAGCACAAGTTTTGACAATAAAGTGATTTACTTTCCCCGATCTGCCCCCTCCCGAGGTTCATTTCCATTCATTACTCATCGATGAGTATCCCCTCTTTTTTTGCGCGTTTTTCCCCATTGTCTTTGGTGCAAAATGAAGCTAATTTCGTGGAAAACTAATTTCCTTCGAGCACAAAACGCGGGGGGGTTTCGGTTAATTATAATTCTTTTCCATCAAATATTTACGAGCATTATCTGCAGCTGGGATTGGGACACAAATCTGTTGTAAGCCTTTACCCACCAAAAGATTATTAATTATTTATGAGCGGCATTATACATTTTCCACCATCTTACGGGCTGGTGCTGGGGCTGGGGAGATCCACTCCGCTGAAAACCTTCTCTTGGCGGAACAATGTTAATGATTTTTATTGATTTTTAAGCAAATTAAATTGTGCGTAAAACCGCAAACGGAATTTATCATAAAGTCGCTTTATCAGTGGGCAGATAGGATGCTCCCTCTGCTGCTCCCACTGCTGCTCCCCCTGCTGCTCCCCCTGCTGCTCCCCCTGCTGCTCCTCCTGCTGCTCCCACTGCTGCTCCCACTGCTGCTCCTACTGTGTGTGTGTGTGGGGGTAGCCTTACATTTTTATTGCCAAAACATTAAACATTTATATCCGCTATCAATTTCGTAACGACGGGAAAAAGCGTAATCGCATCTTTGGCTGCTTGGGAACATTTTTCCGGTTCTACCTAATTTAATTTACGTAGAAAACTGAATACGGAACCACGGAGTAAGAGACGGTGAAGACTGCGTGGACGGGGGCTTGCCTGGAGTCGGATCCGCAACGTGCAAAGGCAATAAAAGCGTTAAATTTGTTTATTTTTTCAAGCCTCGTGAGTCCCGCAGGGGCTTCCTTCTCCGGACGTACGCCACTGCCTGCCTCTTCCCATCCAATACGGATGCGATTCGGTTTTGGGTTCGATTTCTCCCTCTCTCTCTCAGTCGCGTCTGGGTGCTTAGAGTGTAGCATACCTTCCGGCACCCACTGGGAAATCCGCCCACAAACACACTGAGCGAGAGCGAGAGAGAGAGAGCGAGAGAGTGTGGAGAGGGAGGCATAGAAGAGCTTTTTCCGAACAAGGTTCTTTTGTTTTTGCCCCGCCATTGTTTTTAAGTGGATGCCGGGACATCCTTTGTCGGGGCTCATTCCCAGCCAGCCAGGAGGGGAAGTTGGCTGGCAGCCATCCAGCAGCCAGGAGTGTGGCTCCAGCAGCATTTCCGATACCCTTATCACTAATGAAGTGGCCAATGAACTGCGTCCCGAAAGATTAAAGCGAAATTAAATGGCCAAAACCTAAACGAAAATTGATTGATCGAAAAAAAGGTGCACCCACCAACAGTACCACCACCATCAGCATCAGCGGAGCAAACCCCCAAAAGCAAACCCAAACATACCAGAGGGCGCCAAGAAAAATAAATGGGGAAAATTATTTAAACCAATTTAGGTTGCGGTTTGGGCGGCAGTTCAATATGTTGTGCGGTCAGGCCGAAACCACAGATACTCGTAGAGATAGGGGATACGGGAGGATAAAGGTGTGTGTGTGTGTGTCTGTGTGTGTTCACACACGTAGCAAGGTACTGCGGGCGGGTAGGGGGATGGGCTGGATACGGCTGATGCACTTCAACAAAATTCTAGTGTTGCCTGAACTTTGGAAAATTAAATTTAAATAAAGAACAGAGAAGATTAGCTTTGACGATAAAACCTTTCGGTGCCAGAGCGCAGATTGATTGCTAAAGCAGCCAAAGAACAAATTTGATGCGATTATCTTAACGGAAAAAGTAAATTGTAAGAACTAAAAGTTCAATGGAAGCACCGATTAGATATTAATATATAATACTAAATATAATTCTTTGATATAACCATAAATGCAGCAGCTGCATTCTCACTCCACATTTCTGTATTTGTATTTCCTGTCATACTTTTCTCCGCGTGCACTTTCCCGCTGCATTGTCCGACAATTAAAACACACACAGCCAACCCTTGAATTCGTAATAAAATTATGGTTTAATTAAAACTATATTTTCACACAAAATTATCGCTCGAAGCATCACACAATCATAACCAAAATCAAATATCATTTTATATACACACATACAGACGTGTGTGGAAATCTCACAAGTTCTCTTTTCGCGCTGCAAATCAGAGATGCCGACAGCAGCTATAGGTTACTTTTTCTCTTTCTCCGCTTGACATTCTCTGAGTCCTCCACTGCCAGCTTGAACTCCTTGATGGTGGCAGGCAGCTCCTCGCTCTGGTCGCTGCTGTCCACCGTCCACGTCTCCAGCTGCGGCGGCCGGTGCCGCATGATGAACGGATTGATGATGGCCGCCACACCGGCGGCATTGTTGAGGTGCACGTGATGGGTGCCCTGCACTTCGTGCAGCTCAAAGTGGGGATTGTTCTCGCGCAGAATGGCAATGACCTCGTCGCTCTGCTCATCGATGAAGTTCGACTCGGAGCCCTTGATCACGCAGTAGGGCACATTGCGGATGGTGCGCGCCAGCTCCGCTGCAAAGGGGGGACTCGTGTGGAATTCGTTGTAGTATTTGCAGCGTCCGTCGCGGGAGAAGAAGTACTTGTCCGGGTACTTGGTGGACTTGGCCACATTCCGCTCGAGTATGTGGTGGCAGTTCTCGAGCAGCACCGACCTATCGGAGCCCTTGTGCAGCACCTGCTCCAGCTCCGCGTAGGTGTAGGAGGGGGGCTCCTGCCGCTTGGCATTGGCGAAGCGCTCGTCCTCCAGCATGTAGCCCTCGATGTTGGTGCGCAGGTAATCAATCTGCGAGGCTGGCTTGCGGTAGCGCGTCTTCACGATATCCACGCTGATGAGCAGGTCCATGCGGTGTGGATAGAGCGAGGCAAAGACGAAGCACAGCATGGCGCTCATGGAGTGGGCCATTAGCGACACCTTCTGCCAGCCGTACTCCTCCATGATGCGCAGGATCACGCACAGGTAGTCCACAAAGTGGTAGGCAATCCCCTCGGGCAGCTTCGAGGAGTAGCCGTGGCCGGGCAGGTCAATGCAGAGCACGCCCAGGTGCGTGGGCAGCAGCGGCAGCAGCTCGTTCCACGTCCCTAAATTGTCCAGCCAGCCGTGGAGGGCCAGGATGGGACGTACCTGTCGATTGCCGTACCAGCGGCCTACCACATAACCCCACGGCATATCGATGCGCACATCCATGGGTTCCTGCAACGAACAAAACAGAGAGAGAGAGAGAGACGGAGTGAGTGAGAGTGAGAGAGAGAAGCAGATGCAGATGCTGATGCTGGAAGGGTTAGAGAGAGGTGTTTGTTCTCCTTGTTAGCTGTTAATTGCCAGTGGGGAAGCTGGTAGCTGGTCGGTAACCTGGTCGCTGCCTGTTGGTGCCTGTCGGCCTGCTGTTCTCTCCTGTCCGTGTCTGTCCTGTCCTGTCAGCTGGCGGCAGGAAAACCAGCCTGGTTATAGCTGAAAAATGTGCCTCTGGCATTTCCCCACTCGCAACCATTTCCATCGACACATCTCATCTACTGGGGCTCGGTTTGATCAATCGCTTTGTGTGAAAAAGTTGAATCGGTTGACAACTGAGCTGGGGCCCAGGTGTCAATTGATGGGCAGGCGAAGCGAACGCCCCACAGCGCATTTTCCCTTGCAACAATTTATCATCTAGTGTTTTTTGTTGTGGGTTGTGGGGGGTGGTGTACTGTATGTATGTGTGCCCCAGGCGAAACCAATCGTTGGCAGTACAGTGCGGGTTCTACGTACAGAACAATGGATGCACTAAGAGAGTATCAGCAGATGGATTAAAGCGACAAGAGGGTACTGAAGCATGGGAGAGATCTACCCAACCTGCTCTTTGGTGGCAGCCTTTACGGTCTCTGCGATTGACGGATGCTGCACATGCAAAACTTTACCAATTTTCGACAACAAATGGTTTTTGTCTAGTTTTGCAAATTTTCTTCGCTCGCTCAGCTTGAAAATTATCGCCAAAAATGTACTCTCAAGTGTGACGAAAGCGAGAGAGAGACAGAGAGAGAGAGAGAGAGAGCAAGAGGAGAGCGCAAAGCTTTGCCTGTAAAACTTTTACAGTAAACAAAGTTTCCTACGCCAACCAACACTTTGATGAACTCCGCTAATGAGCTCCATAACACACAAAAGAAAGTCCCCCCCCTCCCCGCTTTAGACGTGTGGTTGTGGGTCCTAGTGGAATTTTGTAAAAAAAAAAAATCACCATCGGTAGCTGGCGACGCTGTCGGCCCCAAGTGTTGGGCATTGACTTTGATTCCGCTTCGAGTGCGGGCGCTGGATAGGAATCTTATCAGGTGAGTCCAAGGCGATAAGAATGCAATTCCGTCCAAAGGTAGCGGGGCGGGGCGGGCTATGTCTGTGGATTTTCATGGGAAATCTACTTAGCTTAGCCCCGTGCGATAAGCTCGTATAACATTCAATAACTTTTTATGACACGACAGCATAACACTCTCAGTTCCCCACCCCGCCCAGTCCACACACTCCGATCCACACTTTACTATAATTACCTGTTCATGTTGCTCAATCTGTTCTCCATCGACGCCTGCTCCACCCGCCTCACCCGCCTCATCCGCTGTGGATGTCATTGTGTATTGGGGATTTCGTCCGTTATGCTTGACACAATCTCTCAACTAGATCCGACACACGCGTGTCATTAAGCAGAGCGGGGAAAACTTTTCTATTTTTATGCAATAACTAAATTAGCAAGCGACCAAAGCAGAACGAGAAGGAATGGGTAGGGAAGAGGCAAGCAAGTGCACGCCAGTAGCGCGTAAACAAAACTAAAGCGTGTTTGGCCCCAGAGGCCGATTAAATCCCACTCGATTCGGACGGTGTCGAGGCGGCAGACACGGGACTGAACTTTAATCAGCCATTCAGCCGGCAAGAACAACAACAATAAGCCGCTAAGGTGAGACCAGACAACAGACACCTCGCGGAAGCAGACGGAATGAGCGAAACGAAGAGAGGGAGTGTGAGAGCAATAGATAGAGAGTGGGGGACAGTGGGAGAGAACGAACTAAAATAACAGATCGCTGGGGAGCTTTTGCTGGCATAAACATGTTCCATCATGATTGGTTTTGAGCGGGAGAGAGAGCAGTGAATGAAGAGAGCGGTTCACAGCTTATAGTGAGTGAGTGAGGGAGATGTATGCAGAGTGATAAATGTGGGAGCGTAAAATATGGGAGAGCACTTGAAAGCTCTAAACTGTCGCGATAGCATGAATAAACAAAAAGAACTTTGGCAAGGGCACAAAAAACAAAGGGGTCAAAGTATACAAAATACATACATATGCATGTATATCTGGGAATTCAATTGAAGATCTCTATAACACATACATACATACATACATATATTCCAATGTACTTGACTATTTATGCCTACGAGTATTCAGATGTAAGCAATTACTACCATTAAATTGCACGTTTGACATGCAACACCTTCTGCTCACCATAGCAAAAAAATCAACAATTTTCAATGAAGATTTTTATACTTTTTTTCAACTTTACAGATTACATTTCCAAAAACCATTCTGTGGTCAAAAGCAGCCATCAAATAATTGATGGCATTCACGTTACTAGATATCAAATTACAAAAACCAGCAAATAAAATTTCTGCTCTTCATAAAAATAAAATTACTTCTCGATGACAGGGCAGACAGAAATACAACGAGAGAGACACACAGAGAGGGACAGAGAGGGAGTAGAAAAAAGTGAAATTTTCATATTTTATATTTAATTTTTATGAGATTTTTCAAATGGCAAAACGAGAGCACCAAATACAAAATATAAAATGCAAAAAAAAAACATTTTTCCAATAAAAGCCAAATGAATATACGGTTTGGTGTGTGTACTGTGGAGCATATTTTTGTTGCTTCAATCGGTTCAAAAAATTAATACACAAAAGCAATTCAATAAGAATTTATTTACCTCTTTTTGTGGAAGTCAACGGCAACATCAATACAAAACAAAATATGCTTTGCTGAGAGGTTTTGCGGTGGGGTGTGTGGGGGGGGCCTTACACACCAAACAATACTCAAAAATCCATTTGTATCGAATGAAGCCGCCGCGGACAACAATTTACACAAAATAGTAGAAATATTTGTTTAGTTTGTTGGCCAAATGGAAACCGTTTGAAAGTGGCCAGCGCATAAAAAGGCGCCTCGGGCTGCGATACGTTCAACACAAACATAAATCTTCATGGAGTGCAAAATTGAATATTGCTTCGCTCTCGCTCTCCACTCCCCTCCGCTGCGTTCTGTTCAGCTCTGTTCAATTCCGAGCAATAAATAACAAATCGAAATCATAAATCTGGCAATCGCTGAAAAGCGTGCAAAGCCTTTTTTAATTTCCAATGCAATTAAAATAGCAAAAGATGCATGGGGGGAACGAGACAGCGGAATCTTCTGGCCTCTAAAAGTGGCCCCAGGATGTGCAGTGCTGTGCTGCTGTGCTGTGCTCTTCCTGCTGCTGCTGCCGATGCTGGTTCAACGTTTAATCAAATGCAGCTGACGCCTCGCCAAGTGGCGGAATCCTGTTAGCGCCTTCCGTGGCTCTCAATTTGGTGTGGCGCCTCGAAATCAAATTGCGATGCATGCACCTCTGCAGCTCTGCTCTGCAGTGCCACCTGCTGTGGCACCTCCTGCTGCATCCGTGTCACTAATGACATTTGAATGACACTCACGCCCCTCTCCGCTCCACTCCACTGCCCTGCCCCAGCCGCCAGACAGCTGCTGTGGCTATGGAGCATCGCCCAGTCAGTCAGTCAGTCAACCAAGGTGGCTAATGACCCGAACCCAAACTGGAGCAGGCTTCCTCTCTCTCTCTCTCTCTCTCTATCCCTTTCTGCCTCTCTGCTTGATGACGCGATGGCGGTGGAGTCGCCTCCACCAGCGGCAGATAGATAAGCGATTTATGCTTTTTCGGAACTTTACTTGGGACATGCTGTGCGGAACGTGTCGTGTCCCAATCTTAAAATTGGTCTCTTGGGTCTCTTTTTCGAACACAAACTATAACGGGAAGGATATTTCGGACATGAAATTCGGAAAATATTCCCATTACTTGATGTACCTATCGATGCAGGTTCCCGTTGAACTAATTCTCGAAAAACCCAGTATTTCCGAGCCAAATCGGTTACGGGTGCAAATTTATTCGCGTGGTTTCCACGCTCTCCCCTGCAAACACAAATATATACTCAGTATTTGCTGGATTTATGCCAAGAGCAACGACAGCAGCCACGCCCAGCGACATGTCCTGGCCCGACTGTACACCGTCTCAATCCGAAATCCTCTGCCGTGGCCCTAATATTTGCTGCAAGGTGTAAAACGCAAAGTAATGGCTTTGAATATGCCTGCTAAGGAGATGCCAGAAGACAGCCCGGGCAGGCACAGGCACAGGCAAGCAGGCAGCCAGCAAAGAGGTAGCCTCGACTGATAAGTACCCTGTAAGTGGCTTGCTTTTTGCTGGCTTAAGCCTTGCAATTATTAATTAATCTTTCGTTGCAGTAGCCCCAAACCTTTGGCCGTTTGCAACTTACTCTCTGTACCATTAGGGCGAGATTTAATCCCCCTAATTGGCTGCCAATGTGAAGGGTATATAAACTTCGTTTACACTGCAACTTATCTGCCATGGCTTGCCATTGGGTGGGTTGATGGGTGGACTGGGGACTGGGGGGCTTTTGTCTGGCACTCAAGTGAAAAGCTTTTGTCGGCGCATGGAAATTTGACGGAAATTGTTTGGTCTGATGGATGCTGCAGATGCAGATTGAGATCCAGAAACAGAGTGAGAGGGATGATGCAGGTTGCCACTGTTGCCACTGCTTCAGCAGCAGCAGCAGCAGCAGTAGCGGGTCCTGCCTTGCCCCCCATCCTTCTGATGCGCCTGCCTTCTGCTGTTGTTTTCTTGTACCTTTGCCTAATGGTCCCTCGCTGCCTCTTGGTTGTGTCAATCCTTCAGCTAAGTAAGCGAACAGTTTTTGGCATTATGGTCAGTAAAAGGCCATAAACTGGCATCGTCCTGTGGATACAGCACCCATGAGCAGGGCCTGTCCACAGAATGGCAATTTCAGTAGAATTTAAAGTTAATTCTGCTCCATTGTGGAGGATGTTCCTGAAGGAAAGGAGCAAAAGGAAGCTCAGATTATGCCAAGCGAAATAAATGCAAATCGCATTAGAATAAATTGTACTGCCAAGCGTCGTCCTGGCTCTCGTCCTGGTTTCGGGTTTCGTCCTAGTTCGAGACCGGGACCGAGACTGTGACTGCAGCATAATGCCCTTAAAATGGCCAGCCAGACGAAATCCTCGGCTAAGAAACTTTGGCGACAGGTAGTCCAGATATAGCCAGCCTCAAGTGGGAGGTCCTGGTGCTCCATAAGGTTGAAGGAGCAATTGCCGCCCTGCAGAACACAATCAGAATCAAGTTGAACGTTGAACGTTGAACTTTTTAATGCATAATTTATTATGGGCCAAGGTGCTGCTGCTGCTGCTGCTGTCGGGGGTTAACCTGAGAGTCACTAGTGGGTTAAAGCAACATTTTTTTACATTTTTTTTTTGCATTTTGTAGATTTTACGCGTTATTTTTTATGCGCAACGCGAACAAAATCAGTTAGAACAATAAAAAGAGAAAGCCAGAGAGGGAGAGTGAGAGAGAGGGAGAGTGGGAGAGAGATGCAGAGCAGCAGATCTTCCTGTGGCAAGCAGCATATCATAAATATTTATGAAGCATGCCCCATGCCCCATGCCCCGACACACTCCCGCAGCACGAAGCCTGCCCAAGCACGTACCCCGTACGCGGTGGCACACCTCAATACCTCAATGGGGGAGGCCCCCTCCCCTTTGGTGTGGCCAGAGGGGGTCCGTCGTCCATGGCCTGCCATTTATGAAATTTATTTGGTTTCATCAAAAACTCATCTTAAATGCCAGCACACATGCGGCACATAAATATCGAGGAGAAATATTTATTTTCAATTGATTTGCGGCGCCACAGCAGATGTGGGCAAACGAAAGCTACGTGTAGAAATATATGAAAATATGTGTAGGGAAGGCTCACAGATTGTTTATAGAGAGTGGCACGAGGAGTAGAAAATTATGTCCGACTTTTAGCCCGAAAATTTCACTAGAATCTGAAGCCTAATAACATTTGTCTTTATCTTCGGAATTGATGATATGGAAGGACCTTTGGCATGATTAAGGCACCAACGAAAAAACTTGATTCTACTTTTCATATATCCATCGTTGAGTTGTGGTATTTCCTTAATTTCCCCAACACGGTCAAAACCAACTCCAACTGTCCAAAGTTTCCAAACCTTTTGTTGTTTTCTGCCACTGCTACTGCCAAAACAAAAACAAAAACAAAAAAACTTTTCCGTTCCGTTCGTCGCTTGATTTGCGTGTTTGGCTGCAACCAAATCGCCGCATGGCCAGCAGCATGCCCACAACTATCAATTAAACTAATTAGCTTGATTTCCCCAGATGGCTGGGGTGGGGGGAAAGCAGCCCAAAATCGAGAACAGAAAACCGAAACTGGGACACGCCCAAAACTTTCGCCTTGGCTGAAAAATTCAATCAGCGCGTGCAGAAAAACGCAATCAAATGATTAAGTCAACAAATGAAGGCAAATTGCTGGGGCCGCATCATCTGCTGCGGCAGCCGGACTCCTGCTTCTGCCGCCCTGCTGCCTGCTGGCTGCTTCTTTCTGTTCGTGGACATTTGGGATGCACTGTGTGGCCGCGCGAATATCGAGACCAGATGGCAAAAAGTCACCCTGTCCAATGAGGACTGGAGGTTCCATTGGAGGTCTTCCTTTCGTAAACTTTTGGGCCAACTTCCCCTCGGGGGTTATCTTTTCTTCCTACGTTTTTTTAGCTGTCTGTGTCACTACCCCTGTTTTCCCCGCCCCAGAGAATTTAAAGCAGGTGAACAGCAGCACAGGAAAAAGTTTCCTTCGCCCTAATGAGTGCGGTGGCAGCTTCATTGATTAGTTGGCGGTTTGGTGGCCGACTACCAGCTTTTTCTCTCGCCAGCTATCGAACCGACCATCTTTTCCTGTTGGCCAACATATTTTCGCCATTTGTATGGCACAGTTTTTCTACTTTTCTGCTGGTTGCTGGCGTGGAGTCTGGTCCACATTCAAATTCAATTGACTGTGGCATCTATGGGCGGGGCGTGGCACGTGCCACACACACACACACACACACACACACAGACACACACCGATGCGAATATGAGTAGTGGATGTATGGATCCTTCTAGGATATTTATTCCACTCTTCTCCGCTTTTTCGGTGCGATTGCCTGGCAGGAAATTTATTTATATTCAATTTGTGAATTTATGCCACTTTTTTCCAGCAATGGAAGCAGATGCCAGGGGGCGGAAATTCAGTTTGCTGCAGTTGCATAAACGTGAAAAAGGCTGCAGCAGGCGGCAGTGTGAAAAGTGCACTGGGAAAAAGTTCAGCAAGCAGAGCAAAGTTGAAAGGTTCCTTGAGGGATTGTGAGGAATTTTCCTTGAGGAAAAGTACCCAAAGAAAAAGTTTGCTTGCACGAAAATACAAGAGAAATTAGAGAACTATGTACTGAGGAAAATCAGGGAATGATTTGAAGCTCATTGAGAAGTGGAGCTGAGAGTGGAGGGAAAACGTTTAATCAAAAAGGGAAATAAAGTTCGGCATATGTTCAATTCTGCTGTGCATCTCTTGAGCTTCCGTAAATATTAATTTTCTTTGTACTTTAAGAGGAAACCTTTGACTAGATTAAACATGAATCAATAGTGCACTGAAAGGAGTATTAGGGGAGGCTAAACTGGAAGAGCATCCAGTGGGTTTCCCATAGGAAGATTGTTCCGCAGACTAAATTGAAGGCCAAATTCAATTCGTTGAATGTAATCTATGTATAGACTTATGGTTAAGATTATTCACTAGAATCATTATATTTTCCAGGGAATCTGTCATATGTTTTATATTATTTATGTATATAGAGATTTACCATTTTCACTCGAATGTTTAGTCGAGTGTGCCTGTCCGTCTGCCTTCTTCTTTCTGTGGAAAGAGGAAACTTACTGCTGCATTTACAGCCACTGATGCATTTTCCGTTTGTGGCCGTCACTGTTGATGTGTCAGGCAGCAGCCTGACGTTTTTGGACATTTTCCGCAAAATCATAAACACCGTCGTTTGGCCGTCGCCTGCGCCTTCGCGATGATTACCTAATCTGAAGGACTAGCCAAATAGTAGGTACATATGTACATCCTCAAACGGTACAGTCTAACCCAAAAGAAACCCACGAGACCGAGACCTACCCCGTGGGTGGGTGGATGCTCTACCTAAGGTTAGGTAGAGGTAGCAGCCGGTTAGCCGCATAAATACTGCTCTGCCGAGCAAGGATCCGTCACTCAGTCGTCGTCTGTCAGCAGTGATAGTCAGCCATCATCGTATTCGCAGTCCCAGAAGTACAGAAGTCGTGTCTGTGATAACTATAGACCCAGTGCCTGTCCAGTGCTTAGGATGTTGTTCCTGGCGCCGCGCAAACATCTGTTTGCCACCAATCTGATCATCCTGCTGATGATCTATGTGATGCGCAAGTGCCTGCAGCTCTTTTGCATTCTCGAGAATCGCACTGCAACTTGCCAGAAGCCCGACTGTGACTGCGATGAGAAGGATGTCGATATCCGGCAGCAGCAGCAGGAGGAGGAGGAGAACTCCCCATTGATGGAGAGACGCGGCGGCTTCAAGTTCATACCCGATGCCATGCACAAGAGCATGCACGGCTTTGGCTATGGCGAGGGCCACTACCAGATCTTCGTGGAGAAGAAGGAGCGAAATCTGCCCACCCATTCGCGCCTCAATGCGGCCACAGCTGAAGTGAAGCTGAATCCCAATTAGAGGACGATGCCCCCCCGATGCCCGACACCCGAGGAAGGGGCCACTGACATCTGCCTGAGGCCTCTGCCCACAGGATAATGTCAGCACAATGAGCCAATTGCCAGCCAGCCAGACAGCCAGACAGCAGCCACACAACAGAGTCACAGCAATCAACCAACCCACCAGCAATATACAATCGTAATCCCACCCACGTAGACACGCACATACACACTCGCAAATCCACATGTCTTCTTCCACAGAGTCTTTGATTAATTATTAATATATGCAGCAGATATTCATATGTTTATAACCAAACAAAAGCGCACTTTTGGCCATTAATAAAAATTCATAAAAAAAAAATACGAGAAAAGTGGAAAAATCTGTGCCGGCTATGCCGCCTCTGCCCTGCAGCACTGTGATTGATGCGGCTCAGCATAGTTATGTGATCTGCTTGCTGGGACTTCGCCACGTGGAGACAGTGGGTGTCCAAGAGTCGTCGAGTCCTTGGTGCTTGCCATGTCGCTGGCGGCGTTGCCTGCTGCTGCTTGAAAAATTATCTCAAGCGTAGGAGGCTCTCTGATCGCGTGGGTGTTGCTGCAACATTAAATGGCATCGAATTTATCACAAAGGAGCAGCACCAAGGGCGAAGAGCTCCCTCCAGAGAGGGAGTGGCGCAGCGTGCCAAGGCAGAGCCGAGCCGAGCAGCAACAGCAGCACCAACAGCAACAATGTCAGGCAATATGCTCGAGTAATTTGCAAATACTCTTGCACAAAAAAAGAGCAACTTTTGCTGGGGCATATCCGTTTGGGGTGCTCTGAATGTGAGGGAATTTCTGTGGGATATGTGAAAAATACACAAGAAAATATCAGAATAGTCTCGAGAATACTCAGAAAAGTTTATGACAGCCGAACTTTACTTATTTCAATACTTTATTTACTCACAAAATAGCGCATATTACAGAGAGTTCTAATGGGTTTTCTGTAACTTGTATCTAGGTTAAGGCTTTGGTTAATATGATATGATTAATAGCTAAAATATTCAACAGGTGCCTTAGTTATTTAAGGGCTTCTCTTTAAAGCTGTCTTACCTTTTAGCTAACTTCCAGAAAACAAAATACTCAGAGAATAGTTCAAGCTATGCAATCAATATCTGATGGGTTTCCATCTCTCTCATTTGAACTACTGCTTACACATCTTTTATCTTACAATTATTCCGTGATTATTTGTCTCTCTTTATGGCAAGAGCATCCCCGTGTTCGTTGTGGAATTCCTGCACGCAGCAGCAGCAGCAGCAGTGGCACTTCCATTGTTCGGCATTGGCCAAGATAAGGAGGACAGAACTGGCTCAGCTTGAGCGCAGCAATTGTTCGCAAATCTATCATCATCATCTTCTTAAGCACGTGTCTGTAATGCGTGTGCTGCCCTCTCTCTCTCTCACTCTCACTCTCTCTCTCTCTCTCAAACTGAAGGAGACAATGTCTGTGTCTGTGTCTGTCTATGTATGGGTGTGCAACATTTTCTGCATCGCATTATAAATGAGGGGAAATTTTTAGTTGTAAGCTTGCATCATCACTTGAGCTGCATATAAATTATCCGCACCAAATCCAACCAGCCCACCCATCCACAGCTGCCCCCTGCTGCTGCTGCTGCTGCTTCTACTTCTGTTGCTGCTATTCCTAACGAGTTCGTTGTCATTATAATCGTGATTGTTATGGCTGTAATTCTAATTCCATATCTCGTTCATACTCGCATGAAGGCCGCAGGGGGTCGTGTGGCTACGTGCTCCTCCGATCCACTACACTCCACTCCACTCCACTCCTTAGTGCTGCTGTGCTGCTTCGGCAGCTGTTGATGTGTAAAAATGAAATGTCAGTCGGATAAGCGCGCCCAAAGGCAACATCCTGGCCATAATGAGGTACAGCGAGTGGCGATGGCCTGGCCATGGCTTCTGATATCCAGGGGGTATATACCACAGACTCGTAGCTGGATGGACCTCCCTCGCTCCTTCTACTGCCATTGCTGAACTAGTTTTGCCCGCATAGTAAACCGTTAAGCTCTCATGTAAATCATGTCGCTATTGTTAGTGGATTCTCTCTCTCTCTCTCTCTATCTGGCTGGACTCATTATAATTAACAATTTATAAAGCGTTAATCCACACACACACACACACACACACACAGACAGGGAAACTTGGATCCCCACTCCGCCCATCCACCCCCCGTTGACGGTAATTTGCCAAGGCAGCCAAAAGAGCATGTTCAGCAACAGCTATGGGGAAAATCCAAGCCAAACAAACAAGTCAACAGAGGGGTAGGCAGGGTGGCTACAGCAGGGGACGAGGGCTCGGGGGTGTGAGTAAGCAGCATCCATTCGGTTGTAAGCTGCTTTCATTGCTGCTGCTGCTGCTGCTCCTCCTCCTTTTCCTACCCGTTCCCCTACTAACTGCCATGTTGTCCCCCTTCTCCTGCTGCTGCTGCTGCCGTGGCACGTCGCGCGCATTAAGAAGATGAGCTGCATTTTTCATGCATGTGAAGTTGAGATTGCAGCTGCTCCCTCTGCTGCTCCACGAGAAGAAGTGCCGCTCCCTTCGTTGCTCCATTCGCCATTTCATTTTGGCCTGGCATTCAGTTGCAGTTGCAGCTTTTCCCCAGCTATTTCTTCCCTCTGCCACTTCCCATTGCGGCAGGCATCCCGTGGCAGCTTCTTTTGCTGCAGCATCATCCTCATCCTCATCCTCATCCGCATCCGCATCATCATCAGCATCCTCCCGCTGCACATCAGCGTCATTTGTATTAATTGCCCAAGCATTTTGCACTGCGCAATGATACCGAAAATAGGAGGCGACTCCATTGTGGTGGCAGCAGCAGTGATGTTGCCACAAGTGTATTTTGTGTGTTGCTTCCACGAAATGGGCGCTCAAAATAGTTGACAAATGCTTGAAGGAAATGCGAATATTCAGTGTTGTCTTTAAGAGAATATTTTGGGTGATTCATCAGTAATAAATTACCGTACTGGCTGCATCCTGAAAATGGAAAGTAAATGCTGAAGGATCATCTCTGAAAGTCTTTCTTGCTTGAGTCGAGATTAAATTAAAGTTCCCTAAGCCTTACTCCTGCAACTCCCATTCCAAATCGTGTTCCTTTTTTCATATATTTTGTACCTTTCGTAGCTCTGAGTAATGCTGCAGATTCTCCCCATTTTATATGTCCATTCTATAAGGTTTCCCCGTTTTTCATTTCCAACTTAAATACTCGTTTAATTGCCTCCCTCAACCCAACAGCCATTTATATGGCATATTCTACTTCAATTCTCCACATTCTCAATGCCATCAGCATTTTTTTGTTTTGCAACCATCGTGCAATCTGCGATTGCATCCGCACAAGCAAATTGACAATTTTTGCAGTTTGCCAAACAGTTTGACAGTCACTGACTCAATGCTAGTTAAACCGCATCGAAACGACTTTTATGGACGTTCAATTAGTGGCTCAATCGGAGAGACCGAGCAGAGCAGAGCACAGAGCAGAGCAGAGAATTCAATTGAATTTTATTGAGTCTTTAATTGATGCCTGGGATGATGGCACTGCAGCGGTGGGTGGGGGAGATTTCTGAAAACAATAGTAACAATTGCAGTGGAATTTTCAGTGCACATTTATGCTGCTCGAACTTCCACAGCAGCGATGATAATTAGCAAACGTTTTGGCAGGGAATGGCATGTAAATGATTTACAAAATGACGGCAAATTGCCTTCCTTCCTGCCTTGCTTCGTTACTTTCTGCCATCCTTCCTGTGTGCCTGTTTTCCCATCCATTTGGCACTCATTATCCTAGCATATCATCATTTGTGCTCGACAATTGCTTGAGGCAAGCAGCCAAAAAACAAAGGAAACCATTTGAAAACCGTTCAGCACTGAATGCCAGGCAATTAAGCAGCGCTAATGAAGCGACTGACTGCCGCCAAAACGAATTTTCCCACCACATATTCATTCCAGCCAAAACTTTGCATCTGCATTGATGCATTTAAAATGCACAAATACACAGAAAATCCCCAACTGGGAAGGGGAAAAAAACGGAATAAAGAATACAGAATAAATTTTAATCAAATTGCCAAACGAGGCGGAGAGCCGAGCCACTGAGCGAGAGCAGAGGAGATCTCGCATAATAAATAATAAATAAATATTCGAATTTAAATCAACCGAAAATGAAGCAAAATAAAACCGTAACGAAAACGAATGCGAAAATGAAATTATCAATGCCCAGTAAATACAATAAAAATATCAATATAATATAAATGTATTCCCATTGTGCGATACACAAACATGCATATCCATTCGCATTCTGTGTGTATGTGTTCATAACCGTATTGATATATATATATATATATATATATATATATATATATATTTGTAAGCGGATTTCCAAGTCGATTTATTTGTGGCCACAAAAAATATACTCCCACAGGCAGCCATTTGTATATTTTTGGGCTTTTTGTGAAATTCGATTAAATTAAACAAGCCACAAAATACCCTCAATAAAAAACCATTAGAAATATATCATGGCAATTAAAAATTAAAAATCAATTAAGTTGAGCAAAGTTTCTTCGAAAATTCTGTAGAATTTTCTCAGGCTTGGAATTGTTTGGGCGGCTTTGGCTCGCAGTAGAGTCCATTCCGAACAGGACAGCCAGGCGCCACATGCCTCACATGCCATTCGCCTGTAGATAATGCGCATACGACATGTAGTCCGGCTGTCCGTCTGGTCCGTCTGTCCGTCTGGTCTGCCTGTCTGTTGGAGTCTGTTCCAGAGGCCAAACCAGAAAATGTTTATTACAAGCCACTCAATAAACTATCGAAAGCCTATAAATTTTGGGGCGGCCCAAACAATATAATCACACACTGGCCACACTGCCTGTCAGCAGTATGCACACGTATCTGCCTTACATTTGGCTGGGTGGAAAACTGCTGGGGGTAACTGTGCTGGGCGAAACTTTCAATTCGTTTACGACTCGCTTCGGTCCATGCAAATGGATGTCGAGTCGAATGGGAAGGGAAGTCAAATGCCGTGTGGCATTTTCGTTGGGACTCGACTCGACTCGACGACTGCTGCTTGGCTTGGCTTGGCCCCTGCCAAATGGGTCAAAGTGGCAGTCAGCCAGGCGGGGCAAACCGTTTGCCAGCAGAACACACACGCGCACACACGCACACTCTCAAGTGAATGCCCCAAAGTATGCAACGCGAAAAAACTGAAACTGAATTCTATGCAAGTAAATAAAGCGAAATGTAAGCGAAATGTGTGTGCGACTGCGTGGAGCCAAAGTCAAACAGGGATCCCCAAATGTTGGCTCAAAGAACCACAAAACACACACACACACACACACACACACACATGGAAGAGCACACATTGGCAGAGGGATGCTTGCGTGTGTGTGGGGGAATGTATGGGCAGCCACCCGGCTAAACATTTGTCCAATGCCACGATTCCTGTTCCAATTCCACTGCTATCCCGCTATCTGGAGGCACGTACAACTCCGATTTGCACAATTCAAATAGCACCAACATTTTGGGTGTGGAAATGCATTATATATTCGCTGATATATACTCGCATATATGCCCCACAGCCATCAGCATCATCATCCGAAAGGGTTTGGTCATGTTTCTTTCAACTTTATGCTTCGCCTGATCCATGTCCTGCTGCAGCTCTCTCGCTCCTTCTCTGCCTCTGGGGGAAATGTTTAAATCATTTTAATTAATTTTCTGCGGTCAGCAGCTTAAATCTTTATTACGTCTCGCGTCTCGTGTATCTGTAAAAGGAAACCAAGAACCACAGACAGCAGATATGGCAGGCAGCTCTCGCTCTCACATTTCCCTAAAGCCCTCAACGTTGCTTTCATTTTAATTAAAAATGCGCTTTTAATGCGCTTTTCCTTGACCTCCGCTCTCGCTTTCTTTCCCCTTCAACGGACAAGTTCAAGGCAGAGTGCACTTAAATTACAAGCATTTCATACACAAAAGCCGCAACTGTTGCATGCAACTCTGAAGGAAACATTAAGCGTCAAGAGTCGCGCGCCTCCCAAAAGAGCCAAAGATTACTCTGGTCAGCTGGAAGAGAGACAGAGAGCGAGAGAGAGCGACAGAGAGAGAGAGAGGATGAAGGATGTTTGAATGGAGAATATGAAATGCAATAAATTGCGAAAAGCAGCAGCGACAGAGCACGAAATATGCCACAAATGCCATTAAATGTCAAATAAAAATTCAAAACAAAGCAGAACACAGCAGTACACAGCACAGCACAGAACGGGGGGCACAGCACAGTGCACAATGCTGCACAATCAACAATGAAAACGAAAATGAAAGACAAATGTGGGGCACACATTGCACAGATTTTCCGGACAGACTTCCACTACGACAAATTGGGAGTGAAGTGGGGTGGAGAGTGAGGCCTCACTTCCCGAACCGAACCCATTCTGTGCTGTGGGATATTTCAATATCAAATACCCGGAAAAGCACCAAATGCCAGACGAAGATTGAATGCACTTTTGGGAATGGAAAAGCTACTGCCAGGCATATGCATCCCAGAGAAATGCACCGAAAGACGCAAACATTGCTGATGTCACCATAGTTAATAGAGCCACACCCGGCCCTTATGCTGCACCACAGAGAGCACCCACATACACAATGTTGACAAGTCGGCTCTGAGGGTCATATAGAAGAAGTGCCAGTGCCAGTGCCAGTGCTCGTGCCCCCGCCCCTGCTGTGGTCCCCAGAGTGGAAAATTTAAGGACTGGGGCCCCACTTCAGTGCTTTATGCAGAGAGCAATTTTTAGCCACTGCAGTTGCCTGCTGCCGTACGAGTAACTCTTGCCAGAAATTAAGTTGCATGTAGAAATCTCATAGCCAGCCTCATGCATGCATGCCGCACAGCTTATGCAGCAGGTCCAGTTTATGAGGCAAGCATAAGGCTGTAAAACTGTTGGGGGAAAGTGTTTTGAGTGCCGGCATTAGCTCTCTCGTTATTATCACACAACTTTTATGCTCACCCTCCCCCCCTCTCTCTCTCTACCCCTCCACACCACACCGCTCACTCCTTTGCATGGACGAGGCCCCAATAAACACATAGTTCTGTGTGCCCCGTTCTGGGCACTTCTCGTAAATTGCGCATACGCCATGTGGCACGCTTCAGCAGACAACGCAGATAACTTAACCCTGAAGCATTTTTATGCTCATATTTTGCGTTGTTCTTGCTACTGCTGCTGCTGCTGCTGCTGTAGCAGCCTGCAAAAAATAACACTAAAGAATGCAGCCAAAAGAGAGCAAAACGAGCAGAGCAAGAAAAAAAGAGAAGAGCTTAAGAGCAATATAATGTAAGTGCGTCACTCGCGGCGTATACGTAATCGGCTTGCCTCGGCTCTGGGTCTGGGTCTGTGCCTGGCGTAAGCAGCCATTGATTTATGTTCATTTTGTCACACAGTTGATAAGCTTAACAGGATGCGAAAGGATTCTCCTAAATGGTACTGCTCCTCCTTTGGGCAGCAAAATGCTCAAAATTTGAATGGGAATTTAGTTGGGTGTGGAAACGATAGCATCGATGAGGGAACAATCATTCCCATTACAATTGGCTACTCCTCATCATTCATTTTAGTCGCTATAATTTGACTGTAATCTGTAACTAATTTCTGTGGGGAATTCGATTACAAAAGATTTTCCCTACTTTAATCTCGCGCAGACCTTCAAACGCTTCACTTCAAAATGTTTTCATTACGGAAATTAGTTTCAAATATACTTATGGCAATAATTCTGTCATGTTTCATTTTATTTGTGCAAAAATGGATTGTGCCGCGTCCTCGAAAGCAGAGTTCAAAGCAGAAATAGTACAAATAACAAAAGCCCTTTCTACTTGGGCGGGCAAAAGCTAAGCGATTGTCTGTCCGTTCATTTATAACAACTTATAATAGTGAAAGACATAAACCACAACGACAATGTACAAATCCCAGAGCAATGTTTAACTTTAGACACCAAAGTTTCGAATGCAACTAAAACCCAATTAGTTGTCGCCCCCAACAGAGCCCTTCCCCTTACCTTACAGATGATGCCATGAGCATGTCCCAAAAGTAGGCAAAAACAAAGCCCAAGTCAAGGCTGCTGCTCCTCATTTCGAGTCAATAAATATTGAACCCCAAGCGGAAACAAGTTGCTCTGCGAAGTGAGTTTTATTTGGCGTATAATTAGAGTAGGTTCGGCCCCAGAGATTAGTTCCCCAATCCCAATGCCATGAGCAGGAGGATGTGGCAGGGCAGGGCAGGGCAGGGCAGGCATCCATTCAAGTTAATTTGCCCACCAATGTGGCCTGCTGTTTATTAGTGTCTGTTTGTCGGTCTGTTTGTCGGTCTGTATGTGTGTGTATGTGATGGTGAGGGCGTGGCAGCCGCAGAAGGTCGAAGTAATTGAGATTGTAATCGTTACTTATTGGTGGGGTGTGAGGAGGATATCCATATACCCTACCTACCCTCGCCCCACTCCCCTCCCGTATAGCTATCTTTTGTACTTTCTCGCTGCGGGTGTGAAACTTTTCCGGGCATTAAGTTATTAAGCTGTTTGGCTGCCCTGCCCTGCCCTGTCCTGTCCTGCCCCCTGCCTAGTGGTCATACTGTGTGCCGGGGGCACGGCTTATGGCATCACATATTGGAATATGCTGTTAGCAATTAATAGCACAAGAATGGCAGGCAGCCACCACACATTCTGTGCCTGGCATCGATGGGGGGCGGGCGCAGGGGCATCATCGATGGATAATCAATGTGTGGAAGTAAGCATTTTCAATGCCATGGCACGTAATAATCACAATGAATTGCACTTGAACAGTCAGAGCCGTGCCGAACCCACCCCACCCCACCCCACCCGACCCTGACTTGGCTTGGCTTGGCTTAGATTCCTGCGAGTATGCAGCATTCTGTGGCATGGCATCCATGTTGCGTGCTGGAATGATTGAGGGCGTGGCTTAACCCTCCCCCAGCCACCAGCACAGCCAGCAAACGTGCAGCGTAACCATCCTGTCTGTGGCGGTGCCACAACGGGGCAACGTTTTTCAATATCAGACAAATAGACAACGAATTACATTGTAAGTAGCTCACGTGCTTTGGATTATGCGTGATATGCCTGGAAATTACTTCATTAGCAGCCGCAAATGGCGCTCTGCATTCTAAGCAAGTGCAGAACGAGACAGAGAGAGAGAGAGAGGGAGAGAGAGAGAGAGAGAGGGAGATAGAGAGACAGTGCCATGGATTGTCACTTTTGTTATGCAAAGCAGCAGAGCAAAAAATTTGCTAAACACGAATGAACCGTCCACGGAAGGCAGAGGAGCCAACCCCCAGCGCCGCTCAATACAAAAACTACAACGTGGCAACGTCGCTTTCTCTCCCTCAGCAGATGTGCCGCCATAAGTGGCAGGAAGTGAGGGCAGGAGGTCGCTGGCTTGGGGGCGTGGGGGCGTGGCAAGGCGTTGCTTAAACGGCATTTGAAATGCGCTTAATAATCAATATTTTGCGGTGATAATTGTGCGCGTGTTCTGGTTTTGTTTAACCATTCAAACAATCACAGAATTTATAATGGGCATCACCACAAAACCACAAAACGCCAATCCCCAATCCCCAATCCCAAATCCCAAATGGCAGTAGTCGGGGGTTAAAGGTTAAGGTCGTAGCGATTTTATTTCAGGCATTTTTTAAGCCCTTATCGGATGCCATTTCGCGTATTAACGCGCGACTGCAACATTATGCTCTTTCCCCCATTCCCCCATTGAGGCCCCTATTAACTACTGTGGGGTGGGGAAAAGTGCAATCATTAATCTGAAATCAAATGAAGTAACTTCTGCTTGCGGGTAGTACGACTATTATGAGCGACTTGCAATGCATTGTGGCTGCTATGAAGCAGGATTCACCTGTGGAAAGCCCTGAGATGATTCTTTATTGGATGCAGGTGGAATATATGCACATCCAAGATTGTGTAACTCCACCATGTAGTACTCCTATCTGTATTGTTTCTGCTGATACAAACAAACACAAACATTAATTATCTCAAATTTCAATATTTTTCTTTAAATTTCAGATAAAAAACCTGCCACAGAAATGGAAACAGGATAGGAAAGGGTATGTTACACCTCTGCGTACATTTCGTTACTGTTTTTTTGTTTTCACTGATCCGGTCTGCATTCCGGTTTCCATATCGTTTGTCACGGTCGTCGCCGTAGCATTAAATCAAAAAGCCAACCAGATTTTCGCTATTTTTTTGCTGCCGACATTTCTGCCGGCTCAATTTCGCAAGCAAGCAAGTGGCATTACATGCCGCAAATACGGGCAGAAAAAAAAAGCTGCATAAAGGAATGTTGCACAGCGAAAAATATTGAAGATAATTTGCGGCTTTGATGCAGCATTGGATTTGTGTGCAAATTAACTCAATTTACGGTTGCACACAGCCAGCGCAATTTAATTAACCGGCGAAGAGGAGTGAAAGGCTTTAACAGAATCAGCAGCCAGCAGCCAGCAGCAGACACAGAAACAGAATCCAGACTTGGCTTTAATTAAGCTAGCTCTGAGCCAAGTTCAGGACAAACTTTCGAGCCACAAAAGAACTTTAGCAATAAACCAGAAAGAGATGAAGGTGCAGAGGGTGGCAGGATAGCAGAGGACTAGAGCGGCATGGGGGTGCAAGTCACGTGGTTGAATTAATAAGCTTGCCACAATTTTGTATGCCACGAACATTGCAAATCTATGTAAATGTGTCGCATGTGGCGTATACTTAATGTGCCTGACATGCACTGCCTGCCACCAAACTGGGGGGGACGACTCGCAGGCCACAGACAAAGGGTGAGCCACGGGCCGGGGTGTCGTGCAGGGGTGTGGCAGACACAGGGAAGCAGCTGCAGGAACATTTATAACATTGTGTTAATGCGACTTATGTGACAGATCAGTTAATTACAGAGCATTTCGAGGCACACAGGGGGAGTCGCAAGAAACTTGCAGAAGGAAGTAAACACTACGCTTCCAGCCTGCGCCCCGCCACGCCACGCCACGCCACTTACCCCCACTCAGCAGCCAACCCATAAACCCCCTGCTGTGTGCTTGACTTGGAAATGCTTTTTAATGATTTTCCTTTTGATGTTTACTTTGCCAAATGTTCGCCACTATGATGTGTTTGCCTGGCACAAGCTTCCAGCTTTACGTACGCTCTCTACACTCTACTTTCTCTAAGCACTTTGCCACACACATCCCCCCTGCTAAATCTCCCTTTAGACAAGGAGTATATATGTATACACAAATAGTCGTATATATACTCGTAATTAAATCCCGCACTTGAAGTGTTTTTGACAGCATTTTCTGTGCTAAAAATATTTATGAAAGTGCTTGAGAACCAATGAACTCGCAATTCAAGTGGGAATCGCTCGCACAAGACGAAGCCCTTTTCCACTACGAGACCTAATGAGTGGCTGCCCCCCTGCCTCCCTGCCCATCGGGCGTTTTCTCGGAAAGTCCATCCAATTATGGGGACCTCGAACCTGATATCTGCCTGGATGAACTTTAGCATTAGGATTAACAAGACAGCAGGCGGCTTAAGCTGTTCTCTGGTCTCTGTTCGCCCTTCTCCCACCCACTTAAAAAATAAATCATCCTGGCTGCAGTTGAGTTGCTTTAAAAAAAAGATGACAGGACCGGGTACCGGGTAACAGGCACCGGGGACAGCAAAACACTTGTAACAATGTAATTTGAAACGGCAACATCCACTGGCCCACGCAGTTTTCCCTCCCAGTCAGGGACAGAATATTGTACCTCCCTCCATTTGGGATGACAAAGCTTTAAAGAACGCAAGGAAAACAACAACAGGAGAGAAGAGAGAAGCAAATCCCCGGGAAAAGACAACAAACAAATTCAGGCAAAAGGCCAAATCCGCTGCCGCCGGTCAACAGTCACAAGCGGAGCATTCAGACCGGCAAATGGATGTGAAAATGTGGAGCTGTGGAGGAAATTTCTGGGATAGAACCAGAACCAGAGTCAGGGCGCTCGCTACGGGCGCTAAACTCGAGCATAATCACATAATAAACATTTTCCATTCCGAAAATCCAACAAAATAAAAAGGAAAGGGACACTCGGCGGAGAGGATTTCATTAGAGCAGGAAAGCGACAGCGGAAACGGAAACGAGAACCGAAAACCGACATGATAATAAATATGAGGGGGCGGCAGGGGGGCGTGGTGAAAAAAGTGTAAAAAATAAAATGGCGACAGACAAATTCAAGATAAACAAAAGAGGGAATCGCACAGAGCGGGCGGGCTGGGGGGAGCAAGGGGATGGAAGGACATACAAGTTATGCATATGTAACACACACACACACACAGACAGACACACACACATAATCGCGACGGAGATACCCTTAATGGCCGAATTAAAACCTCCGCCTGACATCAGAGTGGAAATGGAAATGGAAAATCCTCTGCCCGGGATGCGAGGGCGGGGAAGGGCGGGCAAATCCGGTCTGCACAGCCAAGGCCAGACAGAGCCTGTCAGCCAGTAGGTCCTTCAGCCGTCACGTCAGTCAGTCGGTGCGGATATGTTACGCTCTATTTTCCAGGCATTTTCACTGATTTTTTTCACGCTTAATTTCCCACAACCGCCCCGCCCCGCACCGCCCCGACCGCCCGCACTACTTCCCATCCAACCCAGCCGCCTGTGCGCGCTGCGCTGCGGTTTTATGTGCCATATTATTTTTAATTTCTTTCATATTTTTTCCACTGGATTTATAGACGCGTCCTGCGGCTTAAGGACATTCTGAGCATTTTTATGGGCAAAGTTTGTTGTTTTGTTCGGGGCCACCATGTCACACAGATTGGCAAAGGCAAAGCCACATGGCAAAGGGAAATTGTTTTGGGAAATAAACTTGGGGAGCATTTAATTTGATTTAAAGAGCTCTTTCGGCGCACTAGGCGTATGATGAATGTGGGCCGCATGAACGAGGCCAAGCAGCAGAGGCCCACGCGATTTCTGTGGGCCCCAGTCAATATATATATATATTTGGCAAAAATTATGGCAAAGTTTTTTGTGCTGCCGCCGCCTTGGGGGCCCTACATCTCCCACGTACGAGCATAATCGTATATATATTCGTTTGTGTCAGAAGTTGATTGTGTGTGTGTGTGTGTGTGTTATCCCTTGTGAAATATGGGTCCATCCACTGCTCATTTGACTAATTGCAGCTCCACTCCTGGCAGATCTTATCCAGCCGTATCCCAGCTCTCTCTCTCTCTCTCTCTCGAGATTCTATCTCTCTGAAATTCTCAACTCGTTTAGGGGATTCCGTTTGCTGCTCTCCATTGCAGAAGAGGCTTTCGAAATGTTCGCAAATGTTGTCGAGAGTTTGGTAAGGCAGAAATGCAATCTAAACTCGTGTCAGATGCACTCCGCTCTCCGTTCCGCTCCCTGTCTTGGCTACAATTCCGCTTTAGGCCATGCCATGCCACGCCACGCCACGCCATGCCATGCCAGAGACAGAGCCTGGTCTGGGTCTGGGTCTGGGTCCGGGACAGCCTCTCTGCTGTTTGCCTGCAAATCTGTAGAATGTAGCCATGTTATCCTTGACTTGCCTTCTTGCTGCCAAAAAAATCCCTTTCTACTAAGCTGCTAGTGCTGGTGCTGATGCTGCTGCTGCTGCACTTTGGGGGGCAGGCAGGCAGGCAAAAACAAAAGTCTGGAAATTCGTTTATCGCGCCGCAAAATTGTTTTCGTTTTTGTCTACATTGCACATAATATATATTTTAGTTGCTAGTTGCTACAGTGGCTCCTGTTTGCTCACTCTTTTCTCACTTTCTCTTCTCTTCCCTTCCCTTACGCTCTCTTTGTCTATCTCTCGTTTCGCTCACTTTGTCTTTATCTGTTTACCGACAAACACGAGCGAGAAGGAATAGTCGAAGGTTTCAGTGCCCTATCGCCCATAGACACAGCAAACTTCATTGGAAACTCGTATTACAGATTAACATTTTGTAGGTTTCGCTCAACTTTTAATCCGGTTAGCTGCTTCCTGAAAGGGTTTATTGACGACTGGCTTATGATCCAATGATGTGTATACTCTTATGGGGCAGGACTTTGGAGTACTCTGAGTATTATTTTCTATACGTTTTAGCCTTTAGGATGGGTCTGCCCTCCACAAATTTCTTAAATTTTCTGCCAAGCAACCTTTAAAGAAGGCGAGACCCCACAAGGCATAGATTTCGTCATTTTCTTTGCTCTTTTTTTCAGGGTATAGCAAATCGAGTTTGGCTCAAATTATCCTTGCTCTTTGGCGCCTCAGAGCAGTTCTAAGGCCACGCCCAAAACGCCCCTAAAGTGACTGCAGCAAACAGTTTCACTTTTGATGGAGGCAGCGGCAGCCACAACAGAGCAGCAGCAGCAGCACCAGCAGCAGCAGCAGGAAGCAGCAAAAGTGCTACATGCGAAGTACCACAGCAGCCAAAAGTCATTTTAGACTCTTTTTAGACTCGTTTTTTGTGGTTGGGAAGGGGACTGAAGGGGTCTCTGTCGTGTAATTTATGAGTTTGCGCCTCAAGTTGTGGGGCCGGGCGGGTAACTGGGGCCACACGGTAACCGAAACCGAAACAGAAACAGAAACAACAATTCTTGTACCACGAGTCCAGGGCCGCCGCATTCGTGTCCACACCAGAGAGTTGGTGGAGAGTGCCAAAGGGCAGGGAGAAGCTGCACTGCAGCAGCGGCTTATCGTCATTGTCTCGCCTGGCTCTGGCCTGTCCCGGCCTGTCCTGGCTTGTCCCTGGCTGGCCTTGCCCGCCGTTGTCTGGCAGTTTATGAAAACTGCAGCGGAAAATGTTTTGGCTGTTTTCCTCTCGTTTTTTGAGGGGCATCAAACATAGGAGCGACCTGCAGGCAGTGGCTGTGGCTGTCGCTGTGCCAGTGGCACCCAGGAGTGCAATGTCCTTGTTTATGCGCTGACACTCCACGTCTCCGGCTGTGGCGCTTGATTGAATTGTGTCCTTGTCAGTGCATGTCCTGCCTGAAACATCAGAAGCAGCCTCCGAGGCAGAGGCAGAGGCAAAGGCAAAGTCATCGCCACAGGCCACAGCCACTGGCACAGCCGCAGTCCCGAGGCCAGGCCACAAAGTTTAATTAACTTTTTCAGCTCAATTTCTAAACATGTTTTCGGTTGATCCTCTCTCGCTGTGTTGTGTTTACTTTTGCAGCAATTTAATTTAATTTAATTTAATTGTTTAGGCCCAGCGAGGGCAGCCGCAGAAGTTTAGGGCAGCGATTTCTGGCACCCTCTTTGGTAGGTCCTTTGAAGAAGGGTTCCGTTCCTGCCTCTGCCAAACTAAGCCTCTGCTTTTCTTTTCCTTTTATTTTCGTGTGTTTTTTATGTCGAGTGACTTTAAATGGCAGCCACGCCTTTTGACAGCTGGAGTGGAGGCTCCAACGGTATTACAGCTGACAGCTGGCGTCTGATGCGGTTTATGTTAAAAGCCAAAAACCCATTCCCTTACACACATGATGGAGGAGAGGGAGAGGGCGAGGGCTACAAGAACCCGTACTCGCACGAGTATTCCGCGGCTGAGCACACACACACAAATTTATGTTTATGTTAACAAAGTCGAGCCATTCAAGTGGCAAGCCAAAACAAGACAACCTGTCCCCACACAACAGACTGCCATTCCCCTTCCCCATCACCATCCCCACATGAAATGGGATGCAGTCATGTGCACAAAGCCGAAAACATTGTAGCCAAGAGAGCGCGCGAGAGTCCCAGAGATAACAACGACAACTGCCGCTCCACACGATGTCTGATGGGCTGATGCGCTGATGCGCTGATGGCTGCTACACTTGGCGAAAAATCAGGGCAACCGGATCAGGCAAGGGCACTCATGCTCGCAAGAACGAAATTTGCTCATCTGCAGATCTAACCCTGCAGTGAAGTCAGAAAGTAAAAGGCATAAAAGGAATTTACAACAGAAGAACAGAGAAAATTCTTAAATTTATAATTCTAAAAACCATTTAAAACAGAGAGAGAGAAAGTGGGAGAGATAGAGAGCAAAGTCCAAACTTTTGGATCTTGAATAATTTTGAATACTGGAAGAGAGAGACAGACAGAGAGAGAGAGAGCGAGACAGCTTAATCAGCTGGTGGCGGTGCCTGCGCCTCGTCATCCGTCTCTACGGGTCGCGGCTTGGCCTGGGGTTCTTCCTCGTGTTCCCCGAAGTCTTGCTGTGACTCCCTATGGTGATCGGTGTCCGTCCTCATCTTGTCCGCCACATAGTCGGCAAAGGTCAGGTTGATGTCGAACGGCGTGCGACGGAAGATGTTGGGCGGCGTGTAGTTGTTCTGGATGGGCCAGAAGAGGCCGTCCTCGTCGGGCGTTTGCGGTGCACTGCCGTAGAGATCGGAGAACTCGGCCAGGGTGAAGTAGAAGCGCGTGGAGGCCAGCACCAGCTCGATGCGCTGGATCTCGGGCAGATACTTGCGGTAGACGTCCACCGCCAGGAACTCGATATGCTGCGAGCTCTTCGACTTTAGGGAGCCCACAGCGCTGATGGCCTGCACCAATTCCCCCTGCTCCTGCTCATGCTCCTGCTCCTGCTCCTCCTCCTGCTCCTTCTCCTCCTCATGGTGCAGGCGATGGACGGAGGTGGGTCTGCTCTGATTGAAGCTCGGACTCCGGCTCTGCTCGCGGTCGTGGTCGGCATCCTGGATGGGCTCTGGCGGCGCCAGACTCTCCGCTACGAGGCGGCAGATGATGAACAGCTTCTCCTTGATGATCATGTGCTGCTTCCCCATCAGATACTCATCCGTGGGCGTGGAGGTGGGGAACTTCTCGTTGAGAAAGACGCCCGGAATGCGGCGAAAGGTCAGCTCCTTGGTGTACAGCTGCGAGATGTGATCCTCGATGTGGAAGACGCGGTTGCTCAGCCAGAACTCGTCGCTGCAGGCCAGCAGCTGGCGGCAGTAGCAGCCCATCATGTCCTCGCTGGTCTCCAGCATCAGCAGCGAGTAGTCGCCCATGTAGATGTACAGCCCGCACACGGGATCCGGGGTGAAGGCCTCCTGCAGGCAGTTCCTGTGCAGCTCCTGCAACTTCTCGCAGAACGTCTCAAAGTATTCCTTGGCCTTGACGGGCTCCGGCTCCGTCTCCGGCTCTGCCTCCTCCTCCTCCTCTTCCTCCCCGCCCGTGGGCTGCAGGGCAAAGTCGTCGGTGAAGCGAAACGTGTGGGTGATCGTCTCCGGATCGGCTTCCACGTTCACGCCTTGTGCAGCGTCTAGGGTGGGCAACGTCACGGTCGGACCTTCCCCCGAAGCATCTGTAACCGCTTCGGAGGTGGCCTCCGTTGGGGGCTGCGACCCCTCCGTGGTGGAGGCCTGCGTGGTCTCGTCTGGCGGCTCTGCCGCCGCCTCCACCTCGACGGTTATCACCTCGGGCTCCGGCACACTGCTGGGCGGCTCCTGGCTAGCCGTTGGCACCTCTGGCTCGGGCTCGGGCTCCAGGCACCCGTTTTTGGCCAGTATGAAGATGCGCTGGTAGAACACCGACGTCTGCATGTCGGTCAGCTCCGCGTCCACGTACTCGACCAGCGACTTGCGCACCTGGAAGGTGCCAGTCCGCTTCATGGTGAAGCATGTGTGGCGCGTCAGGCGGTGGGTGCGGCTCTGCCGCTGTCGCGCGGCCGTCGAGGCCTGCCGCAGGGTGGCGCGCATCGGTGTGGACATTCTGGGCAAGACTGAAGCGGCAGCGCCAATCGATCCGAATGCTTGTTGTTTGTTTCTGGCAGAATACGATGTTGTTATGAGCAACAAAACGTTTGTTACGAAATTTGTTACGGGGGAAATCAATGAAAATTCAATGCCCGCTTTGGGATTACGAAAAAATGAGTCAGAATAATACGGATCCACAAATTGAAAGTTCCCCTTTATCAGTGAGGGTTTGTTCTTTTGGCGAGGAATGTCCATAATGGTCAGAAACATTATCAATAAAATCTTATCCGCAAGGACATCTGGCAGAAGTCTGAACAACAGAGCAATCAAATGCTCTAACAGAGAGAGATCCAGAGATCAAAAGAGGTGGACAGATATTATTAATGAGCAAGGGGAATGAGTAGCAGCCTGTTTTTCTCTCAGTGCACACGCACACTGGTACACACACACACACACACACACCCACTGGTACACACACTCGCACTGGTACACTATCTAAGCATTGTACTTGGGCCGCAGCGCCTCAATTATTATTATCATTCGCTTAAAATCTAAGGCATTCTCTTCCCCCTCCTCACACACATCTCTGCTTCTCTCTATCACCCTCTCTCTCTCTATCTCTCTCTCTCTCTCTCTCGCTCTGTCGCTCTGTGTACTTACTAAATATCTTTGTCTCACTCTGTGGCGGTGGCTGGGGCTTTGTTTCTGGTTTGGAGCTTTCGACTTCTGCCGCTTTTCAGCGAGTTAATTTATTCATGGCACATTTATGAGCATAGTGATTTCAGGCAGCACCTACAACAACCTTCCGCTTTTCCGTTTGCCAACCACCTTTTCCTAACAGGCAGACAGACAGACAGACAGACAACAACAACAATGTAAAGGGAAAACTTCTTCATCAGGATGCGACCTCGTCCTTGTTCTCCTGTTCTCTTTCGCTCTTGACTCTGCCCTGTTCTGCCCTGCTCTGCCCTGCCCTGCTCTGTTCTGTTCTGTTCTGTTCGTCTCTTGGAACAATTTGAAACACTTGGGCATACAATATGTTGAAATGATAATGAGCGAAAATTGTTTTTTGACTCGGCTCCGTTCCCCAGGTGTTTTCGGAGTTGCTCCCAGTCCCAGTCCGTGCTTGGCTTCAAAGGATGTGTCTAAGCAGCAGAATCCTTAGAGTCCTGTCCTGTGCGCTGTCTTATCCTCCCCCCCAACATGCAAATGCCCAGCCTCCCATCGAGTTGAGTGCCTTGGACCGTTTTGCCGTTTAGTTTATTGAGCTTAAAGTTGCGTAGCAATTTGTGGGCCAATGTTTTAATAACTGAGTGCCTGCCGCTGCCGCTGCCTCCCGTTCGGTCGTTGTCCTGGCAGATAAGATTCAGCTTTGAGTCTCGTTTTTTAGCTTAAATGCTGCGGCGGCGGCGGCGGCTGCTGCTGCCTTTCACTTTCTTCTCTTGGTTCCTGGAACTGGAACTGTCTCCCCATCTCTCGATGGAGTTTCACTTTCATTGCCGTGCAAATATCTGAATGAATGACTGACTGATGGACTTTCATCTCCTCCTACTTTCTACTCTGCCTGTCCGCCCGTCCGTCCTTCCATCAGCTATGTCGGGAAGCCACGCCCATTTGTCGTAGCTGTCGTTGGCAAAAGTCGCTGGCAGCAGCAGCAGCAGCAGCAGCGTTGATTGCATCGAAGTTCTTAGTCAATATTTGCCGATTTCAATGAAATGAGAATTTGACATGCAAGCAAACACGGCAGACAACTCGCCCAGCCATGCCCCTGCCATGGATACAGGCGGTAGAAGGCAGCCGGCGGAGACTTTTGCTACTTTTGCTGCAACACTGGCTGTGTTAGTGGCAGCTGCAACAGGAGAAAGACAAACACGCCAGTCGGCAGTCGGTTGGGGGGTTGGTGGTTGGTGGCTGGTGGCTGGTGGCTGGTGGCTGGCGGTGCACCAGAGTGAGATGGGGCATCGGTCTGGGTCCCAAATTAATTGCGATTTGTATGCAATGACATTTTTGTGTGTGTGTCTCTGAGTGTGTGTGTGGCAGAGTGATTGATGCCCCACTGTCCGAAGAGGGGGGCTTGCATTCGTTATCTTTTGGTTGTTCCAGCAAAAATGTCCCCTCTAATGAGGCTCCACTTTGTCGCAAGGCAAAGTCCAGTGCATTGATTGGGCTTCTGTGGAACTTAAACTTTGAACTCAAAGCCTCTTCGGAATAAATCTGTGGAATAAATCGGATTTACCGATTATCAAGTGCTCTCCTCTGTGGCTCTCTGTGAGTCTCTATATGCTGCTGCCTGATGCTCGTATCGTACAAGTGCCCGGACATAACACGTGTATTCGGTTTCCTGTACATGCCACAGCCCACAGGCTACATAGCCACTGGTTGTGTTTGCTGTAATCCAATTATTTTGTTGAGCATACTTAAGCGGGCGGGCGCAGCTCATCATCCTGTATAATTTTTGCCCAGTACTTTACTTTAGTTACGCCCCCCAAAAGCCCGCCGTTGTAGCAGCACATGACAGTGCACTAATTACAAAATCAAAAACTACAAAACAGTTTGTGCAATAAATTCAATTAAAATTTTAAATGGGCCAGCGCGCAAACAGAACTTTCTATAAAATAAAAAAATTAATGCCAACTCAGCAGGGGAAGCAGGAGGGCAGCAGTGTGGCAGGCGGAAGGCGACAGGCGGCAGGGGGCAGGTGGTGTGTTTCCAGGCAATTTTAATTTAATTCAATTATCCGAGGCATCAACGGCAGCAGCAGTAGCAGCAGCAGCAGCAGCAGCAGAAGTCGGGCCAACAACAACAAGTTGAGCATTCAATTGCCTCGATGGGATAAAAGTTCTACCAGTTGCATGGTGGCAAGGTGCAAGGCAGCGAGGCAACGAGGAGTCTGTCTGCTCTACCTTTTTAATAGTTGTTCGGCTCTGTGTAAGTGCCAGTGGCAGTGGGGGTGGCAGTGAGGGTGGCAGTGGGGGCGGCAGTGGGAACTCTTTTTGCCAATGCAATTAAATGCAATGACAACTAAGGGGCAGGCAGGCAGGGAGGGAGGGAGGGCGGTAGCAAGAAGGCCGAGGCCAATCAATTAAGCCTTGGCAACGAATCTTCTTGGCTACCCCAATTTGTTGGGGCGCTGCTTGAGTGGGTCGCAGTCTCCGCCGCTATCTCCGCCGCCTGCCCGCATTTCCAATTAATGGCAGCTAATTTATTTGAACTGGACCAAAAATCAATAGAAATATTGATGGAAGGAGGGGTGGGCGGGGAGCAGGATTGTACATTCCTCATCGTCAGCAGCACAGCGGCATGCCGCAGGCCATGTGGCCAGGAATCTGATCTGTGGCGAGGGACTACCGCGGGGGTGCGGCTGCTGGAATGCTGTGGGGATGGACTGGGATGGGAATGGACTGGGGGTTGGGGCTGCTTTCGGCTCAATTATATTTTTATTTATGCGCCAACATTCGCGCACTTAACAAAATAGCATCCGGCCAGGCCCGGAGCATCCTTTTTCTCCTTTGGCGCGGCTCCTAGACAATGGAATTTTATTGTTTCGCCAATGTAAGCAAATTTGGTGGAAACTTTTTGTAGCGCCACATGTAGGGGGTAGGGGTAGTGGTAGGGGGGGACTAGAGCATAAATAAAGTTATGTATTTGATTATGAAACTGGCGGACAGGCCCGGCCAGAACCGGACAGGCTCGTGGCCAATGGATTCAATTGCTTGGCAGCAATCTTTATGGACGGGACGGACGGACTCGTAAAAAAAGACGAGAACAATGCGAAGGGGGCAGGGAGCGAGAGTGTGGAGGTGGGGAAATGGCAGTAGGCGGCATCCTTTTATGACCCAAAAAGTTGGCTTTAAATGAAAGTGTCCAGTCAAGTGGAGGACCCATACCGAACC
The DNA here is from genome assembly GCA_018150885.1 of Drosophila tristis. Classification (NCBI taxonomy): domain Eukaryota; kingdom Metazoa; phylum Arthropoda; class Insecta; order Diptera; family Drosophilidae; genus Drosophila; species Drosophila tristis. Next base: position 1,317,411 of record JAECWT010000001.1, read on the forward strand.
GCAAAAGCGATTCGGCAAGCGATATTTCTATTGGTTCTGCCCATCGATTTCGTTCACTGTGGATAAACATTTTCACAGCATTTCCATCACAGGATGTTCGGCACTTGAAACCCTTTTTTGGAAAGTAATCCACTATTTGTTGAGCCCTTCGCACCTGGGGCTGGGGCTGGGGCCCCTGAAAAAATCTAGACGAAAGTGATTTTGTGTGTGTTCTGACCCTTTTCCCTATACTTGAACCTCTTCTCTCGGCACTTCTCTTGTGGCGCACATTCCTAAATGACACTTCCGGGTGGGTGCTTAAGTTAAGTTCTTTGTGTCTGTTCTTCAGATGGAACAGGAGCCGGAACAGCAGCAGCAGCAGGAGCAGAAGCAGACAAACATTCCGTAAATTTCTTTTTACGCCTCTCCACTTTTTTTATGAGATCATCTAGAGCCAGGCCAAGCCAGGCCCACCCTTCCTGTCACCAGAGATTGCCCCCGCAGCAGAGTGAAATGTTGCACATATTGTTTTTTTGTGTCCCTCAGCAAATTTTTGTTGCATTCTTCTGGGCTTAATTTAGATGCTGCTGCTGGCCTGCTACTGCTGGCCTGCTCTCGTGTTTCTCCTTCTGCCTAATTGCAATGCCAACAAGAATTGGCATTTGGAGTGCAAACAATATGCGATATGGGATATTGTATGCATACATTTATTTATATGGAAAAACTTGCAATTGTGTAAGGGAAAAGAAACAGACAGATGCAGAGCATGAAATTGCATTTTCCTTTTGGTTTCACATCCACTGAGAACAAACAAACAAACAGGCATCAGGACAAAGCCTGATTGAAATGAAACAACGATACAGGGGGGACGGCACAGGCGGACAGTCGGTTAGTGCATGTCATGCAAAGTGCGTGTGTGTGCAGGATAGTGCATCAGCATGTGTGTGTAGGCAAATATCAAACAATTAAATTACACGCAGAGCAGCAGCAGAGGCAGCGGCAGAGGCAGAGGCAGACCAGCGGCAGAGGCAGCGGCAGAGTCAGAGGAAAGGGCACAACCCAGAGTACAGCGCACACAAAACTATATCCAAAGTGAACTCAATTTGCTGGCATCTAAATCATTTTTAATTTGAACAAAAACAACAGGCAGCAGCAACAGCAACAGCAGCAGCAGCAGCAAGCCCAACGAATCCCCGGCAACAAAATACAAACGTTTTGTTTGCCCCACGAATGTTGCCAGAGCAGCAGCAGCAGCACTAAAATAAAACCCAAAAGCAGCCGCTACTTTCCGAAGGCGCAGCATTTGATACCCTGGCAGATAGCTGAACGATTTTGATATTTCAAATGAATCAGAAAGGAATTAACTTTAGATACCAATAATATTCGCACAAACGTTTAGTTTTTTCGATCTGTCATTAAAATTCGCGTATTGCCATAAAGATGATCTGAGAGCTTTCTTCTGCGAGTCACACACGACTGTTGACTGTTCATCATGCCCCTGCCTGCAGAGGGTAACCCCACAAAACATATTTAACAATAACAAAATATAGCCGACATCTGAGCGGAGCAAAAGGAGATGCAGAGAGAGAGAGCGCGAAATATAGAGAGGGTGCATGCATGTAGTGGTGGGAGGGAGTGGAGGGAGTGGAGTGACAGTGGGTGGGAGTGAGGTAGGGAGCAGGAATGGAAAGTGAGAAAAAGAATGTTTATGCAGCGAGAGAGAGGCGTGCGGGAGAGGAGTCGGTAACAACTGCAACAATGAGAGAACAAACACAGGCACACACACTGCCACTCCCACTTCCCACTCCCACTCTCTCTCTGCCTCTCTCGCTCTCTATCTGCCATGCCATGTACCGTTACACGCTGCTGCACAATTATTCAAATCCACGAGCCATGACTGCAGTCGAGAGCCACAACACCGGAGCAGAGGCGCAGAGTGAGCGATGGGTCGGGGGGAGACAGAGCTTCTGTTATAGAAGCAAACAGTCAAGGCCAAATGATACCCTGCACGTGCCATAAAGGGGACACGTGCTACTCCCGCGTACGGGGTATTCCTGAGTCGAGTCTTCAGTTGAGCATCCACTTGAGTTGCCAAAGAGATGGAGTTGGGATGCAGCAGCAGCAGCAGCAGCAGCATACACGGCAGATCACAGCAACAGAAGCTGTCAGGCCAGGGGATATCCAACCCAGTGTACCCGTTAAAGCACGCGGCTATACATGTGGATTACAGGCAGGTGTCAGGCTTAAAGCTGCAGCACAGGATATCCGGCAGTCGATGCATTGCATTCGCTGTCACTTCGGTTTCTAACTCGTTTTAATTTCTCCCTTTGTTTGCCGCCTCAATTTGTCACAGTACTCGTAACAATGGAATTTAAATGTTTTCAGCAGCAATAAAAATAAAAATAAAAATATAAAGAAAACAAAATAATAATAAACGTTAAGGGTTTGTTTTTCTTTTTTACATACGAATTTGATTTAGAGCAGCTTTCTCGTACATTTATCCACGCGTAAAGTAAATCAACGTTTGCGAAAAGGATTAGGGAAATAATTTATATGGAATTGGGGCCATTTATTCCTGCTGCACAGAGCTGATCCGCCGCACAGCTCAGCAGATCCGAGAGCGGAGAGCTGAGCGCTGAGAGCTGAGATCTCGGGACAAAGCAACTATCAATTACCATCATCTCATCCGGGGGCTAAACAAGAAGAGCTCTCCAGAAGACCTCCTAATAAATGTGCCTAAGCAACTCGCACTCACCTCCCTCTCCCCCTTTCTCTTTTCAGACTCTTTTTCGGAATGACAAAGCCCAAGCAAATGACGTGAAATGTACAATAAAGAGGAGGAAGAGCAGGTCATAAAATGGCGTCTCCATTTTGGCTGCTTGGCTGCTTGGCTGCCTGGCTGGCTGGCTGCAAGTGTGGCATCGTTCCATTCGCCCACTTACAAGTAATAACACTGGCCCCAGAGAGGGGCATAAAAATCAGAGGCAAGACCACCAACCATCCACCCAACACCCACCACCCACACCATATGGGCCATAAAAAGTATATGGTAAGCCAAAATCCAAATAAACCCGGCCCCCCAAACACCTAACCCCATCTAAGACGACTCCCTCTCTCGGGTGGAACCTGCTGGAATACATTTCACACAAAGGCAAAAGCAAAGCCATCGCATAATGCGTCTGATTGATTTACCTGTTTCCACCTCTCGCGGCCCCAGCTGCGGCCCCAGTTGTAAAATTGATGGGCCCCATTTGGGCAGCGGCAAACGAGATTGGAGACCATTGCTTTTGCGATGATTAGCAGGGAAGGCGGGCGGCACATGCCACGAAATTTGCCACTGACTCCACTCCGAGTGCTGCTGCTGCTGCTGCCTCTGCTTATCCGTGCCGAGCATCTTTCACAGTATATTTGGGTTGGGCTCCCGTGTCAAATGACCCCGCAGAAGTTTGTTGTTTGCCGGGGTTAAACTGTCGTCTGGTATCGGGGCAACACAATCAGCAAACCAGCCAGTAAGTCAGCCATCTGGCTAAGACCCAAACGAAACGAAACGGAACGGAACAAGCCAGCAAAAGTTGGTTAGTTAAAAGTGTTTGTCACTGCTGACACCTTTCGTCTTCGCCCAGCGAGGATCGCGCGATGGCAACGACACAACAACAACGACAACGACAACGACTTGAAGAACTCGAGACAATGAGCACCGGAGAGTCCACGTGAAAGAGGGCAAAGTTTTCGCCTTCTTTTCTTTACTTTTGTTTTGCCTGCCTTTAGGACTTCTCCTGCTGCTGCTGTTGCTGCTGCTGGTAGCCAGTTTTGGCCGCTTGTTGCCTTGCCCTGTCCTGCCCTGCCCTGCCCGGCTGGTGCGGCCAAAAACTTTGTTGCGCCTCTCATGTTGATTGGTGTTAAATATTTGGCGGCATTTCTGGCATCAAGTTTTGTAAATCTAATTTATTACATTGTGTGGTCCAGTTTTAAAGCCAACAAAAGAGTCAACAAATGGGAGATGGGATACCATCGCATTCCTTCCTTCTGCCTCCCCCACAATCTCACTCTCCCTCTCTCCCTCTCTATGTCTCGTGTTGTGTGAGTTGGTTTTGGTGTTAAGCCCCCACCAACACCACAGAATGCCACAGATTGCGTCGAGCAGATCTCACTCATGTGACTGTTTCCAGTAACCATATACCACACATATCTATGTGTGTGTGTGTGTGTGTGTCTTTCTATGTGTCTCTGTGTGTGTTGGGGTTTTCTGTTTCAGTTCCCAATTTGCTGCTGCTTCTACGATATGTCTTCATATCATTTACGCTTATTTTGTGGTCTGTCCCCTGGCTTTGAGGCTGCTCGGGCCACACTCTCCTACTGCTACTGCTACTGCTGCTCGTACTCCCACTCGTATACGTATTCCTGCTTGTATCCCCGGACTCAGATGTGCACCACCCGCTAGCCATTTATCAATGTTGCCACAATTCGTTGTTGCCGCTTCAAGTGGCTTCCCGCACGGACTAGCCGATGGGGCGGAACGGGGTAGACAGACGAGCCTGTTGTGTTGTCATTGAAAGTGCACTTAAACTGCAATCGCGTTCGCGTTTTCATTATGCGACCCCATAAAACCGTTGGCACGATGGATCCATCCATGCCCTTCCCACAACGCCAACGCCCCGCCAAGTGAAAGAAGCGAAACGCCTGATGCCACAGGCAAACTTTTGTTTTGTCTTTCTGATGTTCGACAATACACTCGACCAGAGGTGTACCCTAGGCACAAAACTTGCCAGAGGATTAATTATTTCCTTAGTTTAACTTCAATCAATTCTCCATTCAATCAATTATGTATAGTACCCCCCAATTTACAGCCCCTGTGCAGCTACTAGGCCCATATTCACGTGCATTGAGAGACATTTTCGCTAGCTTTTCCTCTGTTCTTGGTCCGCAGCATTCTTCCACTTTCATCAGTTTGATTGAACCCCCACTCACGGTCACCCTCTCTGCATATACATGCAACCTGCCCCCTTTTCACAGGGTATGTTCAATAAAAACAAGAAAAAGAAGCAAAGTTATCAACGTAAACAATTCAAGCACTTCAACTAGTTTCGGGCGCCTCGATAGTGCTCCAGATAATGGGCTGGGTCTGGAGGGGGGGGTTATGGTAGGGGGATGCATAATGAAAAGTTACCAAAAGAGCGAGCAGCAGATGGAGGGGGAGAAAGCGGTGGTCGATAGAGAGAGAGAGAGAGACAGGCGCTCCCTTCTCATTCGCAGAGCGACAAATTTTTATGGGCAAACTTTCAATTACCCAACTTTTTTCTTGCTTGAATTACTTTTGAAATGCTTGGCTCACGCACACAGACACAGTCACAGGACATATGCATATGTGTGTGTGTGTGTGTATATCTTGTTTCGTTTGCTTCACTGGCTCTGCCACTGCCACTGCCACTGCTTCTCTGACTCTCTGTCTCTCTGTCTCTTTGATGTTCTAGTGCGGTGGCCACGGCCATTGACTACTCTCCCCCTCCGTTTACTCACCTGACGACTGTCCACCCGCTCAACCGCCAAAAGCACCCACAGAAGTAAAACAGCAGCAGCAGCAGCAGGCACCCCGCCTCAAGGACGCCGCACAGCCATTTATAATGCCTGCCTGTATATTATTACTTTTCACTTTTGCCGAGCAAATTTACGAGCGTGCTTTGCAATTTTTCAACTTGTTACTTAGCGCGAGCGCCACTTAAACACTTTTAAGCGTAATTTCTGGCACTCCCCCGCCACCCCGCCACCCATCCACCCTGCGGAAGGCAATGGCAGGAAAAGGAATTGAAGCTCAGCCATGAAATATGAATCTCTAAACGGGTGCCCAAGACAATGGGAGTACCCACTCCATGTCCCATTTACCGGAGCAGCACAAGACCATTTCAGCGCCTTCATGGCTATAAATCATAATCTGTTGGCATAATACATAAAATATTGATGCTAAAGAGTTCAAAAATATACACCCCACCACACACACACACACACCGGGGTACGGGGCTATGGGTACGGGGTATGGGTACACATACGTGCACACGGAGATGATAATAGCCACTAAACACCTACTTACCCACGGGCCGCCAGAGTTATTAAGACCAAATGGAGTGGCCAAGAGCAGAGAGGGAGAGCGAGCGAGCGAGCAAGAGCCACTTTCAATGGAGTCTCCAGGAGAAAGGCAACCCCAAAGCCGCATGTCATTTTAGTTATTTATGTCTCTATGTAGTGCGAGTAAATGGCATATATTTTGCCTTAAAAGAAAAGCAGCCACACAGCAGCAGAGAATGTTTTGGCTTTACCAGCTATGGCCGTAAGTCTTTTGGCTTTTAAACAGTAGTTGCTGCCCCGCACTCATCGCATGAGTAATGTTCAATGGATGAACCGGAGACAAGCCACAGAATATTGAGCACAAAATAAGAATCAATTAAGTTCCAATCTATTTTAAAGCGAAGTTGAAGCTGAAGTTACGGGCAAAACTATAAATCTGATCAATTTCGCATTTAAATTGGAGAAACTAATCCGCATAATTCTATCTCCATCGATTAGCCTGCTCCATTCCACTGTATTGTATTTTATTCTGTTTTTGCATTGATTCCACATGCCACAGGGTTCCGCCAATAGATTCGACACAAATACCTACTACAAATCCCCAAAAGGCCACAAACAACAAACGACAACAGCAGCAGTAAAAATACTCACTGAAAGCAAATTCTGCTGGCATTTGAACATTTAAATTTCTATCGCCGCCGCTTGGCGTTTTTCTTTTTCCTTTTTGCTGTCCAAATAAATTGACATTGCGAGAAGGCAAACAAAAATCGACGGCGAGCACGAAAATGCAACATGCAAGGCAAATGTCAATGTTTGTATCCTGCACCTCCTGTCCTTCCGCCTCCACCTCCACCGCCATACACCCAACCAGTCATTCCATCCATCCATCCATCCATCCAGTATTCCCGGCCAGGCGGAAGTGTCTGAATGATGGATGCTCGGCATTCTGTTCTGTGGGCAGGAAAAGTGCACAAAACTAAAATGTTGAGCGGCGGGCATTTGCGATTTGTGCGATTTATGTGCGATGTGCGAGGTATTTAAAGTGCGCTCCACATTTCGTGGCCCGGCACCACTTGAGCTGTTTTTAATGAAGTGTCCTGGCTACCAATCCTGCCAGTGCCAGTGCCAGTGCCTGTGCCAGTGTCTGCCCTGTGCCTGTCCCTCGAGCAACCCTTGGAAGATGAATCGCTGGGTCAGGCTGGGTGCTGGCTGCCCTCGAATGAATCAAGCGATGATCACTTTTTCTCCTGCTGCTCCTGCTCCTCCTCCCCATTCGATTGTGCCTGGAGTGTCGTGCGGGGGGTCAGCAATTAAAAACGCATAATTCATGGACCAATGAATTTATCAAAGCCGATGAAAAACTCCCACTCCCACCCCCGCCCCCACCGAGAAAAGGTGTGTGCCCTGCATATAATTAAATTTGCTAACCCAAAAGTAATTGCTGCTGGATGTGGATGATCCTGATGATGTATGCGGCAAGGCCACAGCTGACATTTCCCTTTAATTATCCCCCCACACACACACACACACACACACACACACATGTGGGAATGGGGGCAACACGATATGGTTGTTAGTCACGGCGAGGGGGAGGTAGGGGGTCGGATAAATTGAATGTAAGCAGAGCGAGAGATGCTACAAAAACCGAACCAAGGTGAGCCATCAGAGGGAGCAGCAGCAGCAGCAGTAGCAGCAGCAGCAGCAGGACAGGCGACAATGACACATGATTATGTTTAGCCAGCAGGTGGGTTGGAGGGTGGAGGGTGGAGGGTGCAGCTGCCACCTTTGACCTGACCGAAACCTACTAGTTGGGGCCAGCCCCTGACCGACCACCCACCTGCAACATATTGCGGCACATTACATTAGTCTTGGCCCTGGCCCGTGTTCGCCTTTCGCCAATGGCCATGTGGCATGACCCGGACCACCATTCTCCTCCTGCTGCTGCTCTCTTGCTGCTGCTCCTGCTGCTGCTCCTCCTAGTGCTGCTGCTGCTGCTTCTCCTGCTGCTCCTCCTCGTGCTGCTGGTGGTGGGGGCTCCTTCCTTGTCCCTTGTACGACAAGAGCCATTATGCATACGTATGATTAATGAGATTCGTGTTATTGTGGGGGATCCATTCCAGACAACCACTTTTTGTGTCTGCTGCTGCTGCTGCTGCTGCTGCTGGCTTTATCAATCAGATGTCGTACCGCACAAAGGAAAGGCGTTGTAATCATGCTCAAAGCCCCTAATAGAATATCTCAAATCTGCGCTGGCCCATCCCCATGTCTTGCTCTGCCTCCATGTCGGGAAACCGCAACTGCATTGTGCCCCTGACCCTCCCCCTATTCTTTTTGTTGTTGTTGTTGTTGTTGTTTGTGTGCCACTCACAATGCCATCATTGAGCACACATTGTGCCAAAGGCACTTCAATTTGTTGCCCCGGCGACCACATCACGAATTCATGACCCTTTGGCCAAATAACCAGCAAAACCAAACCAAACCAGCAACAACAAGAAAACGAAAAAAAAACAATATGCAGCACCCGCTGGTACATGGCTTTTGGGATACATACTGGGAGAATGGGCTGGGGAGAGTGGAGAGGGGAGATCGGCGGGGCTGAGGCTGAGGCTGACGGAACAAACCGACATAACCAACCATCAATCAAAATGGGGAGTCGTCGTCGTCCTCGTACACACTGACAATGGGCGTACCAAAAATTGTCCCTCTCTCTCTCTCTCTCTCTCTCTCCACGGGCGCAGCAGCCTCCGAACCGAACCGCACCGAAATTGTTTTGTCCAGGCGTGGCCATGCGGCGTATGCGTGATGTGACGGGGATCCAGCCCAGGTGGGGATGCCCTGCTCTGCTCTGCCATCGCTATAATTATCACCTGGCAGAACGGAACGTGCTGTTCATTTTCATAAACACAATTATTAATTAATTAACTAAAACCCTGACAATTTTAGGCCCCGCGTCCGTCAAAGTCAATTGGTATTTAATTGGAGCGCGGACATCCCTTTGCCCGACAGAGGAGGATCACAGAGAAACGCAGAGCGAGTAATGGCGGGGGAAGTAATGGAGGGGAGCAGCATGGCAGGATATGGAGTGCTTTCAACCAGCAAATGCACAAAATAGTCGGACATTTAATTTATGGCGGGCCGCTGACAAGCGATTTAGATTGATTGCTCTATCCACTGGTGCACTGGGGCTGGGGCTGGGGCCTGGGCGAAGCAGGGTGGCTAGCTGTGTGGCTAGTTCCGAGATTAATTAATAAACAACACGCAGGCTACGCTGCAAATGGTCTTGCCCTGTGAATATATTTCGCAGCTGTAGAACATTCATTTGCCTGTCGCCAAGGTGTTTTTTGTCAGCTCTCCGCCAAATAAATGTCAAAGGACAGACGGACGATGAACAGACGATGATGAGACAAACAAATTTAGAAATTAATTTCATTTCATTGGGCATTTTGTTTGCTGTTGGCAGGGTTTGGGGTTGCTCAGAACTTTTGCTCAGTTGACGCTCAAATTAAATGTCAAATATTGCAAAATTGCCGGCGATAGGTTGGAAAATTAATTAACATTTTCGTCGAGTAGCAGCAGCACTTGTTGTTGTTGTTTGTTGGCCAGCGGTGCGTATGATTAATATGGCCAAGGATTTCATTTGATGAAATCCTTGCGCCTGCGACTGCAAGGCGGGGGCAGTGGCAGCAGTGGCAGTGGCAGTGGCAGGTCGCGCACGTGTTTGGCATTTCTCTGGTGGCACTTTTTAAATTCAACAATGTGCCACGCCCCCAAGACCCAAAGCCAGAGTTCCCCCCGCCTACAGTTCGATGGCAGCCCCGAACATAAATCTCTCAAGTGTCACATAAAATTTCCGCACATGTACAGAATCAAAATGAAAAGAAATCGGCTGGAAGTGGCTGGAAGTGGCGGCGCAGAAACAGATAGAACGAGAGGGAGCGGTGGGTGTGGTGGGTGGGGTCGTAGTGCAATAACTTATCAAAGTTAATAATTCTTAATGTTAGTGCATAAATAAGACCGAAACAGGCAGGGGCTGGGGCAGGGGCAGGGCCAGCAGCTACAGCGACAGACATATCAGGAGTTGTCACAGCCAGCGCCCATAAAAGTATGTTTCGGAATAAATACGGCTGCTGCTGCTGCGGCGGCTGCTGCTGCTGCAAAAAGAAAGCAGGCATAAAGGAAGAAATTTAAAATTTATGCAAAAAGCAACAGAAGCAGTCGGCGGCGGTGGCGGTGGCGTTGGCGGCAGTCAGTCGGCAAGGGAAGAAGTGCTGCAGGAGGAGAGGGGGTGGAAAAAGTCAACTGACTGAAGGCTAATTTGCATAAGGAAAACGACAAACGAAGCTCGAATGTAACGCTCTATCTCGCTCTCATTTTTATACACCATCCCCCCCTCTCTCTCACTCTCCTGTGGGTGGGTGTGGGTGGGTGGGAGTGTGCTCAGTGGCCTGGCAAATATGAAACGTAAAGTGTTCATGCTGACATCGCGACATAAAGTATATATGAATATATACGTACATATACATATGTATGTGTGTATTTGTGTGTGTGTGTGTGTGTGTTTTTGTGCTCGTACAACTGTTTCCCTTTTATTTGGCAGGCCTTTTGGCTAATAGCCACACCCTCGCCCGCCCGCCCGCTCCCGCTTCTTCGCTGGCTGGCTGGCTGCTTGTCCGAAGCAGCAGGACAGAAATGGCAGGCAAGGCAGCGCAAAGCAGGGCAGGGCAGGCATTCCAACAATAAAGCGCACAAACGCCATTCATGCATGTGACTGTGTGAGTAGGGAGTACCAGTCTGTGTGTGTGTGTGTGTGTGTGTGTGTTTGGGCAAGTCTCTGCTTCCTCCCCTCTGGAAGGATACGTTTTGCAGTGACAATCCACAACCGGAAAGAAAGGATTGCCTCGCAGGGCCGAGGGCTGGCATACCCTTGCCGCATGATCTGTAAAGTTTTGCATAAACTATATCCTTAGGGCATTATCTGCCGACTTCAGTCCACTGTAGATTAAATATATCGAAACATATTAATAGTGGAAAGTTTCCTCGTACCCTCATGCTGCTTCCCTTTACTCTAAACCGGGCTACCCTCTCAAAGGGCACAAAAAGGTTTCATCCAATTGTGTCCAGACATTGACTTTTGGGTTTAGTTTTTTTGTTGTGTTGTGTACGTTATGTTTTGGCCTGGTGTTTGGCTGTGCCGCTGGCCAGCATCGTTCACTGCCGGGCTGGCCACACTGTGGTTATGAATAAGTTATGGCCCCGATCAGATGAACTGCAAACGGGCACTCGGATAAACATTTGTGGCGGCGGAGGGCCCTTTTAATTACATCTGTAACTGGGGGACTGGGCGCCCAAAGCATTTGTTAATCACGTAATTGGCCAAAGTTTGGGCACTGGCTTAAACTTTGTCGAGGGAATCGTGAAAATGTTGCAGCTCATCCACGGGAGATAAGGGAAGACAAACGCTTGGCCCTATCGCGTACGAACCATCCGTCTTATGAGTTGAGCCGGGAGCCAAAAGGGCCAAAGCACTTGGCCAGAAAAGTTCATTGTGCCACATTTCATTTGGCTAAAAGTGCCTGTGGCCAGTGGCCAGTGGGCCAGTGGGCCAGTGGCGCTGTTGTCTGCTCTGCTGTGGCTTCTGCAAATGATGCCCGTGAGCCATCAAAACGATTGCTTCATTTTTCGATTGAATAGATGCGTTTGGGGATAGAAGTACGGAGTGCACTACGAGTATGCCCATCATCTTCCATGCACCCATCCGACCGGCCATGGGTGCAGTTTTAATGCTTTTAAGCTGCTAACCAGAAGGGAATTGCAGCTCTGCTGCTTCCACTGCTGGCTGGATGCACTCGGCTGGCTTCTGCTGCTGTTCATCCCACGACCGCTCCCACGCCTGCTCCCACTCCTGCGCCCAATCCTGCTCCCACTCCCACTCCCCCTGCTGCTGCTTCTGCTCCAAACTTGGAGGCAGTAAAGCGTAACTAGGCAAACTAGTCCATCTCTCTGGCACACAATTCTCCAGCTCTCCAAGGTGATTATTTTGCAATTGTTGTGCCAATTTTTAACGCAAATTGTTGCCAGACCCACACACACAAAAACCTGGACGTGGATGGGATGGGATGGGAATACGGACGGTCGGAAGTCGCTTGTCCGGAGACGGGAATGGAAGGCAGTTCTCGTATTTTGATTTCATTACGCCAGCAGGCGGCATATTTCCAGTTCATGATTCCGTTGCTATCATCCCATCCCATGCCATTCCGTGCCAGCCCATCCGATGCCATTCCATCCCATCCTAATGGGCAGATGTAGACATTTATGTACATTATTATTCCGCTTTTACTTGCCTTATTTTTTCTTCCTATTTTCACTTTATGCTTGCTTACACAGAGGAGCTGTCCGGCTTTCGGCCTCTGCTCTCCGTTTGTGGGGGCTTGTTAAATGATTGACCACCTCCCAATGCTCCCCTGCCCCTGCCCCTGCCCCTGCCTGTCGCTGTCGCTGTCATTGTAGCCGGGAATTATTGTTATGGAAATCGCTTTGATTGCACGTTAGCAGCATTTAATTATATGCCCATGCGGTGGCTGGGCCGGGGGCGGACGCCCTTTAAGTAATTTCGAGCAGCTTAAATGCCATAGAGCTCAAACAAAGAGCCTGCGCTGTGCCACCTACAGATCCGATCAGATTACATTCAATTACATATTTGGGGGGTGGAATACCTCGCGTACATCTCCAAATGGCATTTGAATTTCGACCTTTGCGTCGTGTTGTTCGCTTTCATCTTGTTTTCAGTCAAATCACCCTGCAGGCGCTTGGCTTTCTTTTATGCGCTTGACAAACTGCGTTAAAATCTCCACTGACCGGAAACTAATTTGAAAATGTTATTCATTATGCATAGCACTCGGTGCCGTACCCCGCACTGGCACGAGTATATCCCTCTGCTGCTCTCCTATGCCCCACTCGACTGGCGGTGGCAACTGCTGCTGCTGCTCCTGCTCCTGCTGCTGTTATTTTTCGCGCACTTTCGCTGTTCTGTTCTGTTCCGTTCTGTTCCGTTCTGTTCTGTTCGGTTCGGTACGCGAGTTTGTTGCAGTTTCTACGCACGGTCTGGGGCATCCCCTGAGTGACTCTATGAGACTGTATGAGTGAGTGAACGAGAATGTGTATGTGTGTGTGTGTTTGATCCAAAGTTGAAGGAAAAAGTTTTGGTTTTTCGCCTTGCACTGCACGGCAAGGCGTGCCGTGGCATGGCAGGGGAAAGTGCGCCAAGGACTAATGCCCAGATTTGAGTTGCGGCTACGAGAGTTTTAACCAGATTGCTGCCTTAAAGCCGAATTAGCTCGCCAACAGCTCCTGTGGCCTGGCTGAAAGTTGGCGTAAATAGTTCCACCAGAGCAAGAGAGCCAGAGAGAGAGAGAGAACGCTAGACACAATAACGAGTGGCGAAAGGCATTTCCTTTTAGCCTGGCACCTGATAAACGGCCTAATTGAGAGGCTCATCTTGGGAGACGGCTGCTCGAGCCTCCAGCAGGAGCTGCCATAAATTATAAGTCGACAAATTAAACTGGGCAAAAGCAGGACCGTTCCACGGATACGGAAGTGGCGAGAAATGCAACGCCAGTGGCAGCCAAACAGGAGGAAGAGAAGGCGACAAAGGCAATGGCAACGGCAACGGCAAAAGGCAAAGGCAAACGCTGCTGGCAACCGCCGCCACACGAACCGCCATCTCAAAGGAAGGAAAACCGTGGCAACAATGACAGACTAGACCAGACCAGACCAGACCAGAAAGCAGAGGGGTGGCGGGGTGGACACTAGGAGAGGAAACCTTAAGGGGCGACAGCAACCAAGTTTTAGAGACAAAAGTCTCTGGCAATGGTTTAAGGCAAAAAGGAAAAGAGATAAAAAAATGGCATGCGTCGCATGGAACATGAACCAAAATGGCACCCACAAGAGCTTCCGGCAGACTTCCGCTTTAACAACTCTTTTACCCCACACACACACACACACACACACACACACACACAGGAGGGGGAGGACACTCTCACACACACATAGAAACAGATGAAAACGCCCTGCACATTAGCCATGTTCTATTAGGAAGGAGATTCGGGGTTGGGGGTGGGTTGGCTTGGGTAACGCTTTTGTCATAAACCCATTAAAAGTCAAGGACAAAATTCATGTTGCATGTTTACTCATGCACACTCCCACACACACGCACACACACACACATACACGCACACATTCATCCGAGAAGCGGAAAGAACAAGCAGTGCCAACAAAGTAGCTTTAATTAATGAAACTCATTAAAGGGATGCCAACACAAAGAGCAGCAGCAACTGGGTACTCGTCCGAGAGACCAAGCCCAAGCTCCAAGCCCCAATCCCAAAAGAACCAAGAACCCCGAACGGGGGTACCGAAAACCCAGACAGAAGCGCTTGGCTGCGACCTGCCACAATGCGTTGCCATACATTAGCCAGGCTGGCGCTTGCTGGCTTGGCTTTGGCTTTGGCTTGGCTTGGCCTCTGCTCCTGGCCCCAGTGAGTGGAGAGACTATGCCACAAAATAAAATAATCAGGCAGCAGAAATGCCAGCGACTGCCTCTGACTTTGGCCAAGGCAAACGATGTTGCCCCACGACGACACCAGGCGATGAAGCGACGAACGAGCCCATGAGCACACGATTCGCGAATTTCACGAGCTGCCGAATGGCATACACGAGAGAGTCCAGAGAAATAGCGTGGGCGAGCACAAGAGTATTTGCGAGAGAGCAACGCCAAGAGCTTTGCTGAGAGGATACGTTGGGGAAATGGTGTGGTAAAGTTTAACGGGCAGAACTCCGAAAAGCGCAAGCTGGAGAATGTAAGCAGGCGAAAGCAGTAGAAAGCAGTAGCATCATAAGGAATAAGCAGTTTACAAAAAGCGTGCTGGTGCCATCTCAAGCAGTTTGGCGGCTTAATGGAACTGCTTATTTTTGGTTGTTTCAAAGTTGTGCCGTCCGGTTATAAGGTAGCTATATAGCTATATATAAGGGTAGTTATATGCAGTTATACTCTGCTCGGCATCCCATCCCTTATAAAAACCATAGAACAGTTACTGCATATCATACTCTGTGCTCGGCACCCCCATAAAAACCGTGGAAATTGTAAATTTGTCGCCAGAATGTTACTTTACCAGTTTATACCATTTCAGTACACTCTTTTAATATCCATAATATTTATGCCATTTTCAGGCTCACTCCTCCCCCAAGGTCATGCCATGCGCTCTCTTTGCTGGTTCAGTTTCTAGCACACCTGTATGAATTGGGCTCTCTCTCTGTCTCTGTCTCTGTCTGTCTGCTCTCCCTGTGCGTGGGCCCTGCGCACACGGCGGCTGGAGAGGAGCTCGCACTGCTGCCAGGACTAGGACAACGCAGCAGCAGAAGCAGCAGCAGCAGCAGCGATGTCTGCAGAGGCAGCAACAGCTTTGTCCGTTCTCCTCGTCATCATCGTGTTCGACAAGAGAAGTAGCAGCAGCAGCAGCAGCAGGATGAGCAGAAACAAGGAGACACCCCCCAGCCCCTTCCAACCAGTCGGGAAAGCCTGTCGTGTGGCACTACGTACATCCTGTCCTGTGGCAGGCCCGGCACAGCACGGCACCTGCTGCATACCAGAACAAAGGCCATTTATTTAGAATGGTGAGCGCAAAACGGAAGCGCCAAGAAAAAGGACTACAACACGATACTACTCTTTGTAGGTCTGTCCACGAGAGAGCGAGAGAGAGAGAGAGAGCGAGAGAGGGTGGATGGGTGGATGGGTTGCTGTGTTGCTGTGTTGCTGGGTTCCTGGTTGCCACAACAACTGACGTGAGTCACAACAAGAGGAAACATTTGCTGGAAAATTCAGACACATTTCACAAGAACAATTCACTTCGCTGAGCAAATACTCGCAACTTGAAATCAGAGCCAAGGATGCAATTGAAATATCTGCGAACATTGCTGGAGGGTCAGGTGAGGCTTTCACTTATGGGAAAAAAAACGAAATATATATTCTTACAAATCCTCTTCGACAGGAGCAAATCCAGCGGATTGCGGGCCTGGCCTGGTCGCCCAATCAGCAAAAGTTGGCCATTGCCACCGCCGATCGACACATCCTGCTCTATGACGATGCCGGCGAGCGACGCGACAAGTTCAGCACGAAGCCCGCCAATGCGGCAAATGGCAAGAACTCGTATGTGATCCGTGGCCTGGCCTTCAGTCCCGATTCCACGCGCCTGGCCGTTGGGCAGAGCGACTGCATCGTGTATGTGTACAAGCTGGGGGAGTCGTGGAACGAAAAGAAGGTCATCTGCAACAAGTTTCCGCAGGCCAGCGCCGTGACGGCGCTGATTTGGCTCTCCTCCGGCGCCATCATAGCAGGTACATTCCCCCCCAGCCAGCTTATCCCACTGAGACCCATCTTTAATCTAATCTATCCTTTGGCAAGGCCTCGAAGATGGAAAGATTCGGGCGCTGCACAGCAGGAGCAACAAGTCGCAGAGTCTGTACGGGGGCGACAGCATCTGCATCTCGCTGGCGGCCAACACCAAGGGCAGCGGCTTCCTCAGTGGCCACAACGACGGCACCATCATCCGCTACTTTCTGACGGACGAGGCCAATGAGCCGCTGGGCCGAGTGGTGCAGCATCCCGTGCCGCCTTTCGCCCTGGCCTGGCCCCAAGGCGGCTTCTGTGTCGGTGGCTGCGATCAGCGGATTGTCTTCTACGATACGATGGTAAGAGATTGCTGAGATTCCACTGGATGTACACTCCAATGCTAATGTACTTTTCCGCTTTCAGGGCAGGCAGCTGCGCACCTTTGACTACTCGCGAACGGAAGGCGAGCGCGAGTTCACGGTGGCCGCCTGCAGTCCCAATGGGCAGGCTGTGGCCTTCGGCAGCTACGATCGCATACGCATCTACGCGTGGAGTCCGCGCCAGGGAGCCTGGAGCGAGAGTGCCAGCAAGGAGATCGCCTGCCTGTACACGCTGAGTGCCCTGCTGTGGCGGCGGGATGGCGCACGGCTCGCTCTCGGCTCCGTCAGCGGAGCTGTGCTGCTGTTCGAGTCCGTGCTGAAGCGCACCATCTGGCAGGACAAGTTCGAGCTGATCTTCGTGGCGCCCAGCCAGCTGCTGGTGCGATCGCTGGCAGAGCCCACGCAGCAGCTGACCATCGAGTCGCAGCTGGGGCTGGAGATAGACGATGTGCGGATCATGGGCAAGGACAACTACCTGGTGGCCCGCACCGAGGAGTCGCTCATCCTCTGCGATCTGACGCGCAATCTGGCCAGCGAAGTGCCCTGGACAGCCTCCGGCCACCACGAGCGCTTCTACTTCGAGAACCCCAACGTCTGTCTCGTCTTCAATGTGGGGGAACTGAGTCTCGTCGAGTACGGCGACAACTGCATCCTGGGCTCCGTGCGCACAGAGTTTGTCAATCCGCACGTGATCTCGGTGCGGCTGAACGAGCGCGGCAATGCGCGGGAGAACAAGAAGCTGGCCTTCCTCCTGGACGCCAAGACCATTTGCGTGGTGGACCTGGTGAGTCGCCAGACCAGCGGCCAGATCAACCACGAGACCAAAATCGATTGGCTCGAGCTCAGCGAGACGGCCCACAAGCTGCTGTTTCGCGACAAGAAGCTGCGCCTGGTGCTGGTGGACAACTACACCGGCAAGAAGCAGACGCTCCTCAGCAACATCTCCTTCGTGCAGTGGGTGCCCCAGAGCGATGTGGTGGTGGCCCAGAGCCACGCCAATCTCGCCATTTGGTACAACATCGACCTGCCGGAGCACGTCACCATGCAGACCATCCGTGGCGAGGCCATCGAAGTGCTGCGAGAGAATGTAAGTGAAGTAACCCTCCGGTAACCCTCCGCCAATCCAAATCTCTCTTCTGCTTCTGCTGCTTTATTTTCTGTGTTAGGGTCGCACTGTGGTCCGCTCACAGGACGGACCCAGCGAGCACAGCTACCAGCTGGACGAGGGACTCGTGGAGTTTGGCACCGCCGTCAATGACAGCGACTTTGGGCGAGCCGTTCACTTCCTGGAGTCTCTGGGTGAGAAGCCGGCGGCCAAGGCCATGTGGCACAATCTGGCGATAATCGCCCTCGAAGACGGCAATCTTCGCGTGGCCCAGCGCTGCTATGCCGCTCTGGGCAACGTGTCCAAGGCGTTCTACCTGGCCGAGATGATACAGCAGGCGGATGCGTTCGAGGAGGCCACCGACTCGCCGGGCATCCTCTGTCCCGAGGTGCGTGCCAAGTTGGCGCTGCTGGGATCCGATCTGCGCACCGCAGAGCGCATATATCTGGAGCAGGGCGACATAGAGGCGGCCCTGCGGATGTACCAGCAGCTGCGCATGTGGGACGAGGCGGTGGCTCTGGCCGAGCGGCGGGGATATGCGCGATTGGCGGAGCTGAAGCAGCAGCACATGGACTTCCTGCTGAGCAGCGAGCAGCCGGAGAAGGCAGGCCAAGTGCTCGAGGAGCAGGGTGAGCTGCAGCAGGCCATGGGGCTGTTCCTGAAGGCGCATAAACCGGCCAGAGCCGCACGATTGGCGCTCAAGACACCGCAGCTGATGCAGGACGAGCAGCTGATGCTGCAGGTGACCGAGGGTCTGGTGCACTGCGAGCTCTACGAGCTGGCTGGCGACATTGCCCACCGCCTGTCCCGGCCAGAGGCTGCCTTGGCTCTCTACCGGAAGGGAGGGGCGTATGCCCGGGCATTGGAACTGGCACGCGTCGTGGAGCCGCAGGACGTGACGTCGCTGGAGGAGGAGTGGGGCGACTGGCTGGTGGGTCGCAAGCAGCTGGACGCCTCCATCAATCACTACATCGAGGCGGGCGCCACGCAGAAGGCCCTGGAGGCGGCGGTGGGCGCCAAGCAGTGGCGGAAGGCCGTGCAGATAGCCAAGGTGCTGGACGAGCCGGAGCTGATACAACGCTATGCCCTGGATCTGTCGAAGCATCTGGCCTTTGCCGGCGACTTGGACGGAGCCGAGGACATGCTGGTGCGGGCCAATCTCCACAAGGATGCCATCGAGCTGCTCAACCGCCACGGCAAGTGGGAGCGGGCGTACGTGATTGGGGAGAAGTACCTGAAGCCGGAGCACTTGCGCGAACTGTTCGTCCAGATGGCGGGCACCCTGGAGGAGCAGGGCAAGTACCGGGACGCGGAGAAGGTTCTGATCGCCGTCAATGAGCCCGATTTGGCCATCGCCATGTACAAGCGGCGGGAGCTGTACGACTCGATGATCCGACTGGTCGAGCGCTACCACAAGGATCTGCTGGACAGCACCCACCTGCATCTGGCGCGGCAGCTGGAGTCGCGCGGCAAGCTGAAGAACGCGGAGGTGCACTTCATCGCGTCGGGGGACTGGAAGTCGGCCGTGCACATGTACTGCTCCTCGGGCAGGTGGGAGGATGGCTACCGCGTGGCCAAGCAGAAGGGCACGGACGGGGCCAGCCAACAGGTGGCCTACATGTGGGCCAAGTCCATGCCCCTGGAGAGCGCCGTGCGACTGCTGAGCAAACTGGGACTGCTGGACACTGCCGTGGGATTCGCCTGCGACTCGGGACAGTTCGAGTTCGCCATGGAGCTGTGCCGCTTCGCGGGCAAGCCCACGGACGAGGTGCATCTGAAGATTGCCATGTCGCTCGAGGACGAGGGCAAGTTCGAGGAGGCCGAAGTGGAGTTCCTCAAGGCCCACAAGCCCAAGGAGGCGATCCTCATGTATCAGCACGCCGGCGACTGGCGGGCCGCTCTCAACGTGGCCGAGCAGCATCTGCCGGATGTCGTGGGCGAGGTGCTCATCGGCCAGGCGGCGGCCGCTCTGGAGACGCGCAACTACAAGGAGTACGAGGCGCTGCTGCTGCGTGCCCAGCGGCCCGATCTCATCGTGGAGCACTACAAGCAGGAGTCCCTGTACGACGATGCCCTCCGCATAGCCGAGGAGCACTATCCCTCGGCGCTCAATGACTTGCGGCGCCTGCAGGCACAGCTGCAGCGGGGACTGGCCCAGACGGGGGAGGAGTCCGTCACCGATTCGCGTGCCTATCTGCAGCGGGCTGCCGAGTTTGCCAAGCGGGAGCAGTTCCGCAAGGCCGCCGAGTGCCTCATGCAGATAGATGCCTCCAATGCCGAGGATGGGGCCACGCTGGAGCGGGCACTGCTGCGAGCCGCCGAGATTTGCAACCAGTTTTTGGAGGGTCAGGATGCCCAGGAGCTGGCAACGGCCCTGGGGCCACGGCTGCTGGCCATCAAGCAGATTGGCCCGGCGGCACAGCTGTATCTGGCTGCGGACATGCCCAAGCAGGCGGTGGATGTCTTCATCAAAACGGAGCAGTGGAGCAAGGCGCGGCGACTGGCCAAGGAAATCGACGCGGATCTGCAGCTGCTCGCCTACGTGGAGCAGCAGCAAAAGTCGTGCCTCAAGCACGAGGGGAACGTCGAGCAGCTGGCGGACATTGACATCATCTCGGCCCTGGATCTGCTCGCGGAGCAGGGCCAGTGGCAGCGCTGCCTGGAGAAGGCCAAGCAGCTGAATCCCTCGGTGCTGCAGAAGTACGTGGCCGTCTACGCGGCCCAGCTCATCCGCGAGGGCAGCTGCACCAACGCCCTGGGCCTGTACCTGAGCTATGGGGCGCCTCCCATCGAGGCGCACTTCAACATCTACACGCGCATCGCCCTCGACTGTCTGGCCCTGAGGGAGGAGCAGTCCGAGGGTGGCACCCTGTGGCGCCAGCTGCGAGATTTTCTCCAGCGGCTGCTGCAATCGCTGAGGGCCACGCCGGAGCAGGCGCAGACGCAGACGCAGTTTACGGCCAGCATGGAGCAGTTCCTCCTGATTGCACACTACTATGCCACCAGAGCCGCCTGCAAGGAGGTGCAGGCACTCCAACCAGTGGCCCTGCGCCTCTCCTTGGCGCTGCTGCGGCACACGGATATCCTGCCGGTGGACAAGGGCTTCTACGAAGCTGGCATGGATCTGCGGCAGGCTGGACGGGAGGCGGAGGCGTTCGTCATGCTCAACCACTACCTGGACGTGTGCGAGGCCATTGAGGAGGGCTCTGGCAACTTGGTGGATCACTCCGATTTGGCCAGCACCGATTTCCCCAGCTCAGTGCCGCTGCCCGAGGACATTCACCTGAAGAACGAGCCGAGCCTCCATGAGGAGGTGCGCGAATGGGTGCTGGCCGTCAGCATGGACCAGCAGGTGGATCAGCAGCTGCCCACCGACGATCGTGGCCTGTACGAGTCCAGCCTCGGACCCAATGATGTCGCCTGCCTGCTGAGTGGATTTCCGGTGCGTGGCCGTCAGCCAGTGACCTTTCAGTCATCCAGCAATCAGGTGAATCGCGACGTCTGGAGCAAGTTCTCGGTGGCCGTGAAGATGTCTCCCGGCAGTGGCATAGCCGACATCATAGGCTTCACCGAGAAGTGGCAGGGAGCCGCCAACTACGTGATGCACTGATGAACTGAAAAGAGCTATGGTCGGTAAGTTGCTCGTAATTGAATTCTGTATTCAACCGTCAATATACTATAAATTGGGATTATAATAATCTGGGCAATATAATCTGGTTGGTGGTGGTGCAGCAGGGGAGTGGGTGACAACTTTGGAGTGGGTGACAGCTACGACGATTATATGCAAACAGAATATGTATATGTATATGTATGGAGCTGTGTGTGGCTTAAGTAGTTTCTGGTTAAGTGACTCGAACGCTGCTACTGCTACTTGTCGACCAATTCGATCCGTGATCACTGTGCTGCTCAGTGCAGAGCGTTGAAGAGATCTCCGGCAGAGGGCAGGGGTGCCAGTCCGCCAGTGACATCTGGCAGCTGCGTCAGATCCGGCAAGTTGGATAGGTGGTCGTGTATCTCCTTCTGCAGGCCCAACATCTTGGTCAGCTTCTTCTTGTGTTCCTGCAAAAGAGAGACACGGCATTAGGATGCTGCTTGATAGTTCGCTTATTCGTTTGCAAACTACACACACAAATCTGTGATCGGTGATTCAATTGGAATTTTGTTTAGTTTAATGCAAAGCAAAAAGGTATACAATTTGTACAAATTCAGATGGCCCAAAGGAAAGGTCTCGGGACTTCATGTGTGGCATGCGAGGCAGGATAATCAGCAGGGAATGTTGGCAGTATGAGTGACCGGTCCAACATTTCGAATAACTCAGTAAAATCTCAGACGGAAATTGGTTCACTCATTTTAATCGTTTCGCTTGTTGGACAGCCACTCATATTGCCGCTCTTATATAAACCGCCCAAGTGGGGGGAACGTACATCGAGTCGTGTCTCGGCCTGGGCCAACAGCTCCTTCTGCTCCGCCTGAAAGTCCCGCAGCATTGCGGCCAATTTGGTGCGCTCCTCCATCTCGGCCGCCAGCCGCGCATTGTAATCGTTGAGCAAATCCACTGCCTCATTCACCTACAAATAATGAAAAGACACGTTTAGGTACTTCTCGAATATTGTATTTCCATTCCATTGCACGCACTTGATTGGCCAAGGCCTTCGCCTTGTCCTTGTCCTCCAGCTTGTTGATGCAACTCATCTCCGATATCTCCTGCGGCAGCTTCGCAATGCGTTCCCTAACATCGGCATCGCTGGAGGCCGAGTTCTCTATGCTCGCGAGTGCCTTGATAAGCTCCTCCGGCTCGGGCGGCTCACCCAGCGGCAAGTAGGGGGGAGTGTGCCCGTTTTCCGGCTCTGCAGCCACTTCCTCTGCTGGTGCTGCTGGAGCACTGCTGGTGCTGCTGTGGTGATGGTGTCGCTGTTTTTTGGACTTTGAATGTCGCTCCTCGTGCTTGCGCTTTTCCCTCCGCTCTGACTTTTCCGACCTGCTGCCACCGCCACCGCCACCGCCAACGCCGCCTCCGCCGCTGCT
Source organism: Drosophila tristis (assembly GCA_018150885.1). NCBI lineage: Eukaryota > Metazoa > Arthropoda > Insecta > Diptera > Drosophilidae > Drosophila > Drosophila tristis. The sequence continues at coordinate 1,340,341 of JAECWT010000001.1, forward strand.
GCTGCTGTGCTCTTTCTCCCGCTGCTCCCCTGCTTCGGCGTCGTTCGATTTGCCTCCATTCTTGCTGCTACCCGACTCTCGGTGCAAGCGTGCCCGATATTCGGTTATTGCCTTGGCATCGTAGACGCCGCGCTCCAGCCAAATGTTGAGGATGCGCCCAAGACTGCCCAGGAGCTTGTCGGAGCTGCACTTCTCCCCGATGTGGGCAAACACCTTGCCCAAGACATTGCTGTACTCCCGGCCGTACTCGGGGCCCTTTTTCTTGCTGTTCTGGATGACATCGTTGGCCAGGTACATGAAGGTCAGCTTCTTCGGCTCCGGCACTGAAATAAATGGGGAGAATGATATAAGAAGGTTCGGAATGTAGTGGAAGGGGGAGTGGGCCAATTCCAATTCTACTCACCACTCTCCAGCTCCCGCTGCCAGGTCTTCACTATAACTGCACTATGCTTCCGATGGTGAATCAGCCACAAGGACAGCGTCTGGATGCTGCAAGCAGAGGAGAGGGTATCAGGATTTGCTATACACATTTATTGCGTTGATTATTTTTATTGGTGCTGCACCTCTGCTGGCTGCTGTTGAGCTCCGCCAATTTCTTGATTAGCGCCGTCTCCGTAAACGCCGACATTGCAGCTGCTAACTCAATGCAATCTGCAATCTGCGAGCTCTTAAATATCTATAAACGGGCCGGATTCTTCGATTTTGGGAATAGAAAAACGCGCACAACAACAACAACAAAAATTCCCTCGGTTATATTTTCCCTTTTTTTTGGTATTTTTTGGTTGGGATGGTGCTATCGATGTTTTATTGTGGAGGGCATGCACGGTGTTGCTTTTCGACTATTTGAATGTTTTGTTGATTAAGATGATGTTCTCGATGATATTTATTTATACAAAGAATGTCGGTAATCATGTTAATGATTTTAACAAAGTACACTCGGTTCAGTTAATTTTGTATTTTAGTTAATTCCTTATCGCACACCAGTGTGACCGCGGATTTATACCGTCTGACCCGCAGAAATATACCGAAATATACCTGCTCTGTTTCATAATATATCGTAAATATGCCGAGGAAAATCATATTCATCCATTTGTATATTCCATTGAATATTACTAGCTAGTTTGGCCGTTAACAACTGAAAATATCATTTTATCAGATTTATGAAACAATTTTCTACAATCTGGCTTACATCTAATGGATTTTTTATAAAATAAGGTTTTAACAAAGAAGGTCAACAAAAATATCCCTTTTTACATGGATCAGCTGAGCTCGGTGCTGCCAACCAGGGCTACTTTTAGTTTGAACTTACAACGCTGTACGGCAGATGGCTCTGCGAGAGCACACGGTTGTATTTCCTTATATTTGAGTTGGCGCGCATAAGTTGCGCGCGCTTTTCAAATTGTAATTTATACTGATTAGTTTCAGCTATGATTGGCGTCGCAGTGCAATTGCTGCTTTTCACATGCTATACAAATCTGTTTATCTGACGTACGTCAACTGCTTATCTGCATAATTCAATAAGTGAATAAATATGGATGCATCATCCATCACAGCCCATCAATCAACAACTCAATCCAAAAACCTTTTCACACTGATAAGCCAGTGGCTCTCTCTTCTCACTCTTCACTCGGCACTCAACTATCGACAGGTGATTGTCGTGTGTGCTGAGGCCGTGTGCCTCAGTTGGTTGCAGCAGTTCAGGCGTATTGGTCGTGCGGTTCCCTTTATAAAGTGAATAAACGGGTACGGATACGAGTGCGAGTACGGGTACGGGTGCTGGTAGTACATATCACTCAGTGGCGTAAGCTGAACGAGCAGCAATCGACCGCTTATCAGCAGCCCCCTTGCCAAAGAGTAATTTGTGATACCTGTCCGCCTTGTGTATTGGCTTGTTCGGAGCGCAACGAGCTTAAGTGGTGTTAATTTTTCAGTAATTATTATCGTATTTATTGCCGAGCGAAAGAAAGTGAAGTGCGCTCTCCCGCGTGTGTCCGTGCGAAAAGGGCCATAAATGAATTACATAGCCATAAATTAGTGATCCGCTCGGGGGTCCAACTGCAGCTGATAGTGGACAGCGGGCAGGGTGTGCGTGTGTCTGTGAGTTTGATTTACAAATCATTAGCACACAATCAGCAACACATTAGACAAATTGCTAAATTAGCTGCTGTTTGGCAGCGACAAAACTTTGTTTTATGCGGCAGGTAGGGGGGTAGGGAGGGAGGGAGACTCAAATCAAATCCCGTGGTGAGACACAGATAGGGCGAAAAGAGAGCGCGAGAGAGAGCTGCTGTCTCTCACACCTGTTTAGGTAGACCCCCGGCCGATAAGCCCACACACAGCTCAGCCATTGAGTGATTCAATTGGTTTTTTGTGTGCTGTCTGGTTAGCTGGTTGGCTGGTTAGCTGGTTAGTTGCCTCCGCTAATGTTTAATTGTTTGATCTGATAATACCCACAGATAGATTCGGCCGAAACTGATTGCGGATAGCCAGACGAAAATGCTCAGCCCCAGACGGATACGGATACGAATGCAAACATGAATTCCTACTTTGATTCGGCCATCGAACACAATCGAACAAACACGATTAGTCTGGCGCACTCCAACGAGTCGCAGTCGCAGGCGCAGAGTTTCTCCAACGAAAAGAACTGGGAATGGTCGTATCTGGTGGTGAGTCTTGTGATTGTGCCAACTACAAGTAATCACTGCACCATAATCCAAATCCACCTTATTTGTTGTGCTTTTATTTTTAGCGCAAATGCCGCAATCTGGAGCTGGAGGAGTCGTACGATTTGTATATGCGACGCCTGCGTGTGGGCTACCTCTCGCTGTTCATCTTCATTCAGCTGCAGGTGACCATCACGCACACGCTGCTGCTGCTGACGACGCCGGAAATCGACTACGTGTATGTGGACATGGCCGCCTACCTTGCCTCCGGCGTGGTCATCTGGCTAATCCTCTCGATCAACTTCCGCAACGAGCTGGTCAGCAAGCACGGCTGGGTGGTGTACGTCTCCTCGTGGCTGGCCGTGTGCGTGATGGTGCTGATGGACATCGGGCTGAATGTGTACCACGCCACCAGCCACAACTTCATACTGAATCCCATCTACGACGCGTACACCCTGTACGCCATCTACATGTTCATGCCGGTGCCGTATCTGCTGCAGCCGTTTGTGCTCGGCTCGGCCGTCACCCTTTGCTACATCATCAACTACATATTCGTGATCACCTCGAAGGAGGACAACCAGATGCACAGCATCCTCAACGAGGCCATCTACCTGAGCAGCGTCAACCTGCTGGGCATCTTCTTTCGCCTCATGCGGGACATAGCGCTGCGGACCACCTTCCTCGATCGCAGGCAGTACGTGGAGGAGAATCTGCTCCTGCGCTACGCTCGCGACCAAGAACGGAGCCTGCTGCTCAGCATCCTGCCCAACCAGATCGCCGATCGCCTGCAGGAGGATGTCAAGAACCGCATCGAACGCTCCAAGCAGCAGCACCAGCAGCGATCCCACGTAGACACGCAGCGCACAACAGACAGTCAGAACCTCAAGCGATGGCGACAGCCAGATCACGGGTAAGTGCGGCAAGTACTTACTGGTAGTACATACCTTCTTACCACATAATCATCCCCTTCATAGCACCCTCTTCATTGAGCCCCATGAGGATGTGACTGTCCTGTATGCCGATGTGGTGAACTACACGCACCTGACCACCACTCTGGATGTGAAGAAGCTGGTGGAGGCGCTGCACGACCTCTTTGTGCGCTTCGACATCGCCAGCGAGGAGTACAATGTGCTGCGGATCAAGTTCCTGGGGGACTGCTACTACTGCGTGGCGGGGCTGGTCAGTCCCAATGCGGATCATGCCAAGTGCTGTGTGGACTTGGGCCTGCGCATGATCAAGGACATACGGGATGTCAGGTGCGTGCTGCTATGTGCATATATCCCTGTGTTAATATTTTCTCCCAATTATGTGCCACTTTCCGTTCTACTTCCAGAGAGAAGCGGCACCTCAACATTGACATGCGCATCGGCGTGCACTCTGGCGACGTGCTGTCCGGGGTGATTGGAGCCGCTAAGTGGCAGTTCGACATTTGGTCGAAGGACGTGGACATTGCCAACAGACTGGAGACTACTGGGGCCACCGGGCGCGTGCATGTCAGCCAGAAGACGCTGTCGCTGCTGGACGGCGAGTACTTCTTCGAGGATGGAACGGAGAAGGCGCGCGAGGATCCCGTGCTGCAGAAGCACGGCATTCGCAGCTTTCTGATCAAGTCACTGCGCGTGAGTACGATCCAGCGATGCCCCAAGGGAGAGTTTCCCCCCCCACACACACACACACTTACATCGAATCGAAAGTTGTAGGCCCCCATGCACGATCCGAGACGCGTGCAGCGCGAGCGACAGGCCAAGAAGCTGAGCGAGGCCAACAAGTCGAACTTCATGCACAACTCCACGCTGCACCAGTACAACCAGGTGCGCAACCAGGCCAAGCTGGAGATGTGTCGCGAACTGGACAAGATGCCCATCGGTCGGATACAGTAAGCTCTCGCCCGCTCGCCCCTCTCGCCCTCTCACCCTCGCTCTTCAGCCCCTAATCGAGTGTCATTGGTCTCCACTGCAGACTCACCAAGGTGTTCCGGCGCAGCACGCGCCTCACCCAGGACGAGATCGAGGAGGAGACCTTCCGGCGCAACATCAGCTCGTTCTGTCTGTTCTTCCGCATCCGCAACTGGGAGATGCAGTACATGCGGGAGCCGGATGTGATGCTCAAGTACAGCATTGCCCTCTCGTGGGTGATCTACATGGGACTGCTGACCATCCAACTGCTGAGCAAGGAGTGAGCTATAGTCGCCCCCCTCTTGGCAGCCAGTCTAACCGATAATCATGTTGCAGTGCGCGATACCATTACTGGTTCATCGATGGCACCACCATTATCCTGCTGACCATGCTGCTGATCGTCTCGTGGTACAAGAAGCTCTGGATAATGTACGTGTCCGACGCGGAGGTGTCTGTGCCCACGAGTCGCCTCAGTGCCTGCCTCTTCAACATGTCGGATGTGATGCAGCGCAACGTGGTTCTGCGCATCGTCATCTACTTCCTCATCATCTTCTCCTACTGCGCGGTGGCCGCCATGCAGGTGCTGGGCTGCAGCAAGGACGAGGACTACGAGGACAGCGATCCCAGCATCGAGGATCGGCTGCTCTGCTTCCATCCCTGGGTGAGTCATATTGCATCTGTCGGGAGTTCTTTTGTTACACTTTGAGGCCCCTTCAGATCCTCACCAACTGCATGACGCTGGTCATTGGCATGTCCTTCCTGTTCACACGGATCCCATTCATCATCAAGGCCTGCTTCTCCACCATCATCACGATAGTGTACGCAGCTCTGGTGATATTCGAGTTCGACCACATCTACGCCAACAGCCCCTCCACCAATGTCAACTTCAACGCTAAGTACTCGCACATTCTGCTGATGATCATCACGCTGGGCATCTTCCATCTGATGGAGCGGCAAACGGAGTTCATAGCCAAGGTGGACTACAAGTGAGTATCCTGGGGGGATGCAGGATGCGAAAAGTCAACTCTGCTTTGTCTGCCCTTCAGCTGGAAGCGACAGCTGATGAAGAAGCAGGAAGATGCCCTAATCACCAACGACACCATCAAAGTGCTGCTCACCAACATATTGCCCTCGCACGTGGGTGAGTCCTGCACGGAGGAGTAAACCGTAGAAACTTAGACTGATCCTTAGGACTGCCCTTCCCTTCCAGCTGACTTCTATCTGTCGACGCAGCTGCAGAACGAGCTCTACTACGAGGAGTACGACAATGTGGCCGTGATGTTCGCCTCCATCAAGAACTTTGACACGGACAAGATCGGACTGCGGGTGCTGAACGAGATCATCTGCGACTTTGATGATGTGGTATGTGACCGCTGTGATTTATTCCATTCCTCTGACTACCCGACTACCTGTTCTGCCCTTTAGCTGAACAAATATGCGCAGTGTCTGCGCGTGGAGAAGATCAAGGTGGCCAACTGGACATATATGGCTGCCTGCGGCCTGGACGTGTCCCGCTCCGAGCAGGTCAACGCCCCCCAGATGAAGTTCCGCAACGTCTCGCTGATGCCCAACGGTCGTCGCAGTCGCTACGACGGAGCGCGCAACTCCGACTCTGACGGTATCCATCGCGTCCCCTACGGCAATGGCAGCAACATTGCCCTGGACCTGGACCTTGAGCGGGGCCAGTACGAGGGCGATGTGATAGCCAGTGCCCCGCGCACCAGCAACGTTGGACAGCAGACAGCCGGCAACAGCAGCAACGAGGTGGTGCTGGTGATGGCACGGTTCGCCCTGGATCTGATGCGAGCCATGCGCCGCTTCAATGCCGAGAACATGCAGACGGAGTACGAGGGGAGCACCGACTACGGCATGCTGAGAATCGGCATCTCCCACGGCCGGGCCATGGCCGGGGTGGTGGGTATATCGAAGCCACACTACGACATCTGGGGCAACCCGGTCAACATGGCCTCGCGCATGGACTCCACGGGGGTGCCGGGTCAGATCCAGGTCACCGAGAACACTGCCATCAAGCTGCGGGAGTTCAACATACAGTGCAACTATCGGGGCATGACCTTCGTCAAGGGGCGTGGCAACATTCCCACCTACATCATTGGCACCGACAGCGAATACGAGTTCCTGCCCCATCGAGCCGAGCGCCAACACAAAGAAGACTAGCTGAATTTAATAGATTTTCGATTTTAAGCATCCATTTCCATGTACATACATGTATATACATAAATACTTACTTACATAATAATGCACAAGACAAACTAATTAATAATAATGGCCCTGAATAAAGAATTACGAGTATATTTCCCCACAAATGAAAAGAAAGACTTCTTTTGAATGTCGTTACGATATTGTGGCATAATGTCAGGCTGGGCGTCAAATATGTAGATTTATTTAGAGAGTATAGCGTACTCTCAGGCTGAGTTGAGAAAATGGGTGGAAACTTTGACGTACAACTGGGGAAGCACATCCTTGGTCCTTGGTCCTCCTACATGTGAGGGACTTTTTTCCGATCGGCCCACAAATAAAGAAGAAAACAACAATACATAACTGGCCTGTTGTTGTTGAACAACAAATTTTGTTTTTGTTATTGTTGTACAACAAAAATAAATTGTTGTACAACAAAAGTTTTGTTTCGTATTGCCCAGTGGCGCCCCCAGAATTGACGGTCACAGCTGGCACTAAATCAGATTAGTTCGAGAAATCACCGCTCGATTTGGGGGAGCAAGAGTGCTGCACGCTTTTTTTAAGCCGATTTTTAGGTATAACTCAGGCATTTGATATGAGTCCTCGTAGTCGGCAGGATGTCCCCATCTCTTACACCCATCAAGGACATAAAGGATTGTATGGATATAACTTATTAACGCTTTTTAGCTATATATTTTAAATTAAATCGCTATAACTCCGCCATTTCACGTACTATCTGGAAGCGAGGACAGTGAGCGAGGATCCTCTGCAACTCATTCTCATTTTTGTTTGTTTTGTTTTGTACGTTTCGTTTGCAGGGCGATCTGGGCGTGCCATGCCTACTTTATTATCGAAAATCTATATCCTTAATCAAACTATTTGTGCCTAAGTCAGAGAAAATAAATTACCTTCATTTAATTGGCACAATCGAAATGGGTTCTCCACAGCCGAGTTACAATGAGGATGTGGGAGACAGCCGCACGCTGGGCAACCTTCGGACCTTAGAATGGAGGCACTTGCAGGTATATCCCACCGAGCCACCATTTGAAGCAATCTACACGTATGTCAATTGCAGGCAAAGTGTCGGACGCTGGAAATGGAAAGCTGCGTGTGGCACTACATGAGGCGTTTGGCCACCACCAATGCGGCTCAGTTTATTGTGGTCATAGAACTTCTGATGGGCGTTCACATAACATTGCTGCTGATCCTGGTCAGGGTAAGGCGGCTGCCTTCTGCTCCGATCTGCAAAGACGAAATTATATTATTTCCAGAATGTATGCTTCTACCCGCTGGTTCCCTACCTGATGGTAATGATTCTGACGCCACTGGTCATGATGGTTTGCCTGAAGGACAACCTCAGGAACTACTTCACCTGGAACGTGATAGCCAGCTGGGTGATGGCTTTTCTGCTAACGATTATGGGTAGGAAACTGATGCGGCTTCTGCTTGGATTCATGATCTTTCCTCCACTCAGACAACTTTGTGACAATTTCCCATGGCAGCTACGATCCGCTGAGGGTCTGCTACGATCACATTGTCCTGGTCGCCGTTTACTTTTATCTGCCGATTGCGTTCTTAGAGAAAGGCAGGCCCTATATCCTGGGCCTGGCCGTTTCCTTCGTGTACTTTTTTTGCGCGTACTGGAGGGTATCCGGGAGCACAGCTCTCATATTCCCCACCCTCCTGTGCTATGCCATGTATCTCTTGTACCAGAATCTCCTGATGACGTTCTATTTCACGATGCGGGTATTCTGGGTGCGACGCATTATCCTCAATCGGCATCAGTTGGTCTACGAGAGCATTGTGCTCAAGGTGGTTATGAAGAACGAGAAGGCCCTGCTGGAGTCCATTATGCCAGCCAAGGTGGCCCACACCCTGCAGGAGGACATCTGCAGTCGGATCGAGGATGAGCGGCTGGGTAAAAAGATACCGAAATTACGGTACGTTAAGCAGTCCTCTCCCCGCCGTCCCTTCCGGCTGATCCTTCCCTTTCCTGCTGATCCGCCTGCAGCAAACTCTTCGTGGAACCCCATCCGGATGTGTCCATACTGGTCGCCGATATGGTGAACTACACGACCCTGACCAACACATTGGATGTGCGGAATCTGGTCGAGATCCTGCACGAGCTGTTCGTCAACTACGATCGGGCCGCCAAGCGGAACAACGCTCTGCGGATCAAGTTCCTCGGGGATGCCTACAACTGTGTCTCCGGCATTCCCGTATACAATCCCGACCACGCCAGCTGCTGCGTGGACCAGGCCCTCGACATGATCAGCATAACCCAGGATGTGCGCGAGGAACGGAAGCTGAACATCGACATGCGCGTCGGCGTGCACTCGGGGGAGGTGTTCGCTGGTGTCATTGGCCACATCAAGTGGCAGTACGACATCTGGTCGAAGGACGTGGATATCACGAACCGCCTTGAGACGTGTGGAGAGCCGGGCAAGGTGCACATCTCCAATCACACTCTCAGCCTGCTAAACGGCGAATATGTCTACGAGGAGGGCACCGACAGTGCCAAGAACGACCCCGTGCTGCGGAAGGCGGAGGTCACCACGTACTTGGTCAGTAGTCGACATCCCGACTATGAGGAGCTCGGCCCGCTAGAGCCGAGGATTAGTGCTGTCTCACTTAACTCGTTCCGCATGAGCTTCAGTAATATCTACGAGGACGTTGCCAAGATGACCCAGCAGAACATGGTGGACGAGGTGAAGAACATGCCGGTCGGACAGTGAGGCCACTCTTCCTTCACCTTCACTTTTTCCCCTTCGTTTTGTACTCAATGTGCCTCCCGTAGACGCATCCACATCTGCCGAGCACCGCAAAGGAACGGGGAGAACCTCAGCGAGGATCAACTGTTCAATTCGCAGATCTCCTTCGGTCTGCTGCACTTTCACAGCGCGAGCAGGGAGTGCGCCTACATGAAAATGCCAGACCTGCAGATGAAGTACAATCTGTTCGTTGTGCTCTTTGCCGCAGTGGTGGTCACCGCCATGAATATCGCAGTGCCTTTGTATGCAGAATTAGCTGCAGAGATGCGATCCCATCTAATCCATTCGCATCTGCACTTGCAGGTCGACGCTGTTCATTGAGCTAATTGCAATGCTGCTTGTGCTTGCGCTCATCTGCCTGATCGGCGGCTATAAGAAGTTGTGGATGCAGGTCCATGCTCTGACGCCCATGAGGCAGCCCTCCTTCTTCCTGAACCGATGGCTCATCCGCATGTCGGAGCATATCGAACAGCAGTCGATATATGTCGGCATACCCCTCTACGTATTTGTCATACTTCTCGTCTTCACAATCTCCACGACCCCGGTGGTAGGCATCGGCATACAATACTCCTCCTATTCGTATCGAAGCTAATCGCTCTCCCTTTTACAGTTGCAGTGCAACAGGGCCGAGTTTGAGTTTGAATTAATCGAATCGGATTTGGCCGACGAGGATCCGCAGATGATGTGCTTCCTTCCCTGGATAGTTACCCATTCGGTGATCATTGTGCTCAGCCTGCTGTTATTCATCGGGTCCTTGGCGCTGTCCTTCAAGCTGGGCCTGGGTCTGCTCATCCTCACCTGCCACCTGTTCATCATCCAAGCGCACTACGGCTTCGCGTTCGAGCGATCGGAGACCACAAACATGAACCTGAAGGCGGATTGGGCCCACACCTGGTACGTGGTTGCCTACTTTATAACGCTCTCGGTCAAGCAGCGTCACTCCACCTATATCAACAAGGCGATCTTCTTGTAAGTATCCAGTCCACTGTATCCACTGTATCCACTGTATACCAATTGATAGAAGCTCGTACCCTTCCTTCAGCATCCGAGAGCGCTACGAGCAGAAACGCAAGCAGACAGAGGACACAACAAAGTCCATCAAGATCATTATGGTGAACATGTTGCCCTCGCATGTGGCCGATAACTTCCTTGAGCGACGGCGCCACGATCAGCTCTTCTACGAGAACTTTAAGAATGTGGCCGTAATGTTCGCGTGCATCGAGAACTACGAGGCTGACCGGGCTGGCATCCGAGTGCTGCACGAGTTCATCTGCTACTTTGACGAGCTGCTGGTGAACTTTGGCCGCAAATACAAGATCGAGAAGATCAAGGTGATGGGCTGGACGTACATGGCTGCCTGTGGCCTGGAGGTGGAACATTACACCGACTTCGCGATCAATATTCCTGTCAAAAAAGAGAGTACATCGGGACCGATCAGAAAATCAAGTGAGAATCCCCATACGTACATTCTTACCCCAACAGGCTCATCAAACAGTTGATCTTCACAGATAGCGTACGCTTCGGAAGCGCCGAGTCCTCGGAGACTGCCACGCCTCGACGGACCATCGGGAGTCACTTATTCAGGGAGGATAACGACGACGCCGTTATGGTCATGACCGAATTCGCCGTCAATCTGTTGCGCATCATGAACCAGATCCAGGTGCAGGACATCTTCTACGAGCTCGATCTGCCGAAAAGCTCGCGGGGGTGCCTGAAAATCGGTAAGATGTGTCCTTGCCTCCCACGCATTTCTTACCTCAGTCGTCTCCGCACATCGTTGAAGGCATCGCTCATGGGCCTGTGATGGCTGGAGTTGTGGGCCTCTCGAAGCCACACTACGACATCTGGGGCAACACCGTTAACATGGCATCACGGATGACAAGCACAGGACTACAGGGCGCTATCCAGGTGGCCGAGGCCACTGCCCAAGTGCTGCGTCGCTTCAACATCAGGTGCAGCTATCGGGGACAGAGTTGGCTCAAGGGCATGGGCAACTATCCCACATATCTGGTGGACCTGGATGACCGCCTGGAGTTTCAGTACAACGATGAGACGTCCTCCCACAGCACTGAACAGGCAATTTCGAACGGATATTCCGAGGACATCGAGGCGGAGGAGGAGGAGGAGGAGAAGGGCAGAACCACGGGCAGCGACTTCGAGGCTCCCTAAGCCCAAACTTCTCACTTAGTATTAATATAGATTTATTTAGAATATATGTATATATAACATGCAAGCAAATGTCCTTTCTATATAAGGTTAAATACGTTAAGATTTGAGCACTCGCAGACGTGCAGTACAGTACAGTACGCCCTTTCACAACTGGTAGTCTGTGTATAAGTATGTGGATAGCTTTCCATTAAACATAGTCACATTGGGTTTACATATACATATGTATGGTAGATTCTATGGGGTAAGACATGCATCTCAACGAAAATAAACAGCATGAATCTTCAACAGAGCACCACTTGGTATCAGGTTTCCGTTTCGTTTGGGTTTTGTGCACAGTTTTGAGCGTAAATATAAGCATTGCTGCTGCTGGTTTGGGGTCGCGCATTCGCTGAGTGGCTTACTCATTGCCAGAGTTGGAGCTCAGCAGAGCCGTGTCCTCGGGTATGGGCTTGCGCCTGTACGAGGGCTCCGTGGCCAGGTAAACCACAAGAGCACCAAATACCACATACAAGACGCCAATTACATTGGCCAGGACACCAGCCGTTGGCAAGGTGGAGTACGGTGGAGAAGTACTGCAGACGGTATGGAAAATACATTAGACATTGTCAGGGACAATCGTGTGAACGAGCGATCCACTCACATGGCAAAGATTGCCTTCTCGGTGATGCCCATGACGGCACTCGCAATGGCCAGAACGAAGCCAAACAGTCCAAAGTAGATGTGCAGCGGCATCATGGCAATCTTGTAGTTTTCCCTCAGGCCCGGAGCGAGGAATGCCACGAACCCGGCCACGTACTGCAGCCCGAAGATGATCACCGAGGAGAGGCCCAGCCAAGAGTGCAGCGAGTACAGGTTGGGTATGGGCGGGCTGTTCAGGTTGTGCGAATCGAAGACCGTCTTCAGGGCAATGACTGTCAGAACGAAGGCGGCCATATGGATGCCGGCGTGGGTGAGCTTCAGGGTCTTCTTGCGCGTGGTGCGGAAACCGCGGTACACCAGAATGGCTGCAATGGGAGTGGAGTGCAGTGGAGTTTAGTCGCAGTCTGCACCTCTTCCGCTTTCAGCGCTACTCACAGTTGCCATACAGATAGATGAAGCCAATGGTCATGAGCAGCGGATGCCAGTTGAACTCCAGCTTGGGATTGGAGCTGCCACCCAGTCCGCCAAAGTGCTGGCCTATCCAGGTGCCCACCAGCACGATCATTGTCAGGCCGCACAGCTGCGTCAGTACGTACAGCACCTTAAAGTTGATCAACGCCGGATCCATGTTGGATTTGGTGCCGCCTTCACGGGGGGTGGGGAGAAAGAGTATTTTTTAAAAATATAATTCAAGAACCACATTAACCACATGCCCCCGCATTCCGAGCATTCCTTTGCCACGCTCCTATACCTAATCATTGAACACAAAAACATAAAAGCACACGCATTCCATCCATCCCCGCTGTATGCTTCATAAAGCTATTCCATATTCGTATTGTACAACATTTTCGTAAGTGGCCATAAATATTGCCCTTCCCTTGCGCCTTTACACCTGGGGAGCCTACTGGGGAGCGTCTGGAGGTGATTAAAATAAACCTAAAAACTAGTGCTGATAACCACATTGGTTGATTGCCAGTCCGCTGCTGTTGGTACATAATCCATAAACAATAACTAAAGCCCGCAAGTGGTTTGGAATTGGCGGAATACCCCCATGGAACAGCGCACTTTCCCCGATAGCCAGACAGATATTCGATCTGGGGCAACATCAGTAGCCGCATTCTTGACACACACAAAACAATGCTCCTCCTTTGTCGCCAGTAATCTGAGATTATGATAAATAAATAGCCTGAATGAGATCTAGACATTAGAAAAACAAAGATTCATTGGAACCACTCGGATCCACTCCCACAATATTATCCGCTTACAATGCTCCACCCCATCTGGTTGAATTCTCCAAGAAGATTCACGTAAACATTTATAAATGTTTATTCCACAATTATTTAATGCCAACGAAGTCTAAATTTGTGTCTGCTTTCTGTTATCACGAAGTAACGAACGAACGAACGAGCGAATGTTCTGGGTAGATAGCCTCCAGCCAGCAACTTCCCCCCAACGAAATGATATCAAGCATCGTGGAGCGAGTGTCTTTTATCTTTATATAGATCGTGCAAATAAATTAAAAATAACTTTGGAAATTCGGCAACTGGAATTGTGCTTCGATGGAATGAAGCATCTGTGAAGCATTTGAAGGTACATATTCCCAAACGAAATTGTATCCTCCGACTTCAAATTAACCTTGAAGTACATATGTACATGCTACCTGCCAATCTTGGGTACAGTCGCCCTCGATAAAGGCCTTTTATCAGCTAGTTGAACACTGTCGTATGCAAATGACAACTCAATCAAAAGTCAGGAAAATTGTGAGATGTAAGCTGCCGTAAATTGCACCAGAGACATTACGTTGTTGCAGATCGTCCCCCAGTTATCCAATAAATTTGAATACTTTGATCCAGATTTAAGTTTGTTGCTTTTTTTGGGGTAGGGGGGTTTGGGCTTTCGGACAGAAGTGAAATTAATTGGCATGTTAATTAATGATTATGATTGTTAATTATGACGGTTAAGTAGGCGTGCCAGGGCGTCTGTCTGGGCTGATCAGCAAAGCGTTGCAACAGATCGTGCGCAAAATTTAAAAGAAACAATCTACATACTCGTACTCGTACTCTCGTACTCGTAAAAGATGAAAAGTAAAACCTCCGCCGATGACGACTTTGGAAAAGCGTACAAAAAATATGTTGAAGACGGCAAAAGTAAAATAAATAAAGCGAGTTAAAGAAAAGCAAAGAGATGTATGTATATGTATGTGCGAGTATGTATGTTGAAAAACTAAAGTGAAATTCAACTTGAAGTCGAGTCGTGCTCATCGTCATGATGATGATCGTGGCGGGCGCATGTTGGGGAGGTGTGGCAATGGCAATGCAGTTTTCAACGGTCTCTCTCTCTCACTATCTTTATGTGTTGGTTTGTCTATGCGTTTTGTTATAACTTTTACTAAACTAAACTCTTGTGGTTGTTGCCAGTGGCAGTGGCTGTGGCACTGTCAGGTTGTTGATTTTACTTTGCACTAATCAAACTTGCAGCCGAATCGCAAAGCCATTCACTGTCTGCACCTGTCTGCCCCTGCCTCTGCTCCGGACTGGCCTGCTGCTGGTCTGCTGTTTGTTGTACCTTTGCTGGCTGCCAATTCAATGCCTCCAATGGTTGTTGCTGGCTGCACTTGTTCTGCTGCTACTGTGGCCGTTGCTGCCACAGCGGCCACTTGCGCGGCAGTCATCTGCTCGGGAGGCTTCTCCGGCCCAGCAGGCGCCTTCTCTCCTCCTCCTCCTCCCCCATTCGTCACGGAGATCACTGTACTGACTGGCGTTGCAGTGGTCGTCCCGGAGGATGTTAGCTGCTCCTCTGGCGTGGCGGCTACTGGCTCCACTTTGATTTCGTTTGCGGGCACCGCCGCCTGCTCTATGTCCGAATCCTTTGACATGGCTGGTGGACTCTGGTGTGGGCTGGTATGGAGGTTTGTGGTTGGGGGGGCACTGATTAATCAATAGTTCACCAAATGGCATGCAACGCCAACGGTTAATTGCCACAAGACACAACACTACAGCAACTCTACAACTACGCTACTACGGAACGGAACTACGGCACTACGCTACTGGGATCAGCGACACGACCTACGATACGATGCGATGCGAATACGAGTATACAACCGAACGCCTCAACGTGTAGTGCGCAAGTGAATTTAAAGTTCTCCAACCGCCGCCCGCCGGAGCTTAAAAATGGCAGGGAATACAACTTCGGAGCGCCGAAGTTTGTATACCCTTGAAATTCGATTTACAGACAGACTGCAAGTATGCCCTGTACCTATGCTTCTATACTACAGAATGCTATGTTGGGGAAAGCTTCAAAGCTCCGAATTATACTCGTTTAAGATGGTGGACTATCCAGTCGACTGCCACTTGATATACTTTATAGTGTCGGAGATGCATCCTTCTGTGTTTAATAGTAGTATGTACCACCCACTCTAAAAGAGTATACACCAAAAGAGCTTTTACTGCCTGGCAAAATGTGTTGGGTTGGTGCTATTAAAGCGTAGCTAATTGTTTAGTTTGTACTAGTGCGGATTTCAATGGATATGAAATGGCAAGGGTAAATGAGTGTGCAGGGGGAGAACTATGGTTAGTATGCCACACCAGACCAGATACGGCTGTTCGAAAGGGGGTGAAGGTGGGTGGTGGGGCACCTTTTGCATTCCTCTTACTCTATTGATGCCTCGTCCGTCACTGAGCTGCATTTCAATTGCGACTCTGACTATAATGTTCTATGCATAATAATGTGATTTAAATACATCTAAAGTTCCTTCTTTAATACACACACACCCTCTCCGTGGGGCACGGCACTGACTGATGTGTGTTGATGGGGGGCACTTACCCAGAGAGAACAACATTGCGTATGCTTATTACTTTCTTCAATTTTCAGATAATACTTTTGGTGTGAATCATATAAAGCTCCTCTTATCTTTAGCACTCTATAAAGATTTTTAGCTGTCGGAAAACAATGGAATATATACGATTTTTCCCGCTGCGACACTCTTTACTTGTTGAACGAATTGCGTTCTAATGACAGTTCTCTGCCATATGGGAGGAAAAACAGTGAAAATGTCTGCAAAGGCTGCTGCGTGGGCGGCGGCACCCTACACCCACCCTTCCACGTAGGGTGCGCTGGCTGCTGCTCTGGCTGCAAGCCGCAAAACAACAAAGCTTTTGTTTGAAAGCTCAAACATTCAACACTCATACAAGCGCACACGCAAACGCTGTCTAACAGTAATACCACACACACACACAGCTACGCATGGAAACCACTTGTTGGAAGATACCGAAAGACAACGTTCTACTTTCGTACATTTGGTAATTAAACGTGGCTAAGATATACATACATACATATATACTCACAGTTCAAACTTAGTCACCGTCCAATATGTACTATACTTAGACTAATTTGGCTGGACCGCACACGCGACAAACAAAGAATCAAAACAACACGAGATGATGCCAAAAAAGCAAACAAACACAAGATTTCGCGACGTCAGCAGCGGCTACGAGACAACGTCATGCGTTCATTGACCGACTATTTACTTTATCAAATCAAGTGCAAGGTCAGGCGGCTTTCACTCTCTAAGGGTCTCCAATTACAAATCGGTCCACTCATGGTCTGAATGCTCGCACAAGTGCCGTCTTTTGTTTCTGCTGCTCACTCATTTGGAAAATAGCGGGAAAAATTTTATCGACTCGTACGAAAGCTCTGACTGGCCTGCTGGAGTGACCGTGAAACGCCTGCTTCGGAAATACCGAAATTCGGGGAAAATAGCGCATTTTTTCGTAATGAAAGCTTTTATTATTTCATTTCGGTAGCTTCATTGTTCTTGCATCGATAACGATAGCTACGGTTTCTGGTATTTCTTGCAGCGTGCCACAATAAAATACCGCAGCGAACAAAACACACTAACGCCTCTTGGTTGCTAACGTCTTCACAACAACAAAGCAAAGTGTACAAATTTTGTACGATTTCTCATTTCTCACATAAATAGTTATAAATAAATGCACATAGAATGCTGTCCAACCTGCTGGTGACCAAACAGAAGGTGGTCCTCATAATAGGTGAGTCCCAGCCAAGAAATTAAGTGTGCCAAGTGCATAAGCAGTGCCGCAATTCGTTTCCGTTTCCCTCGTTGCAGATGAACTAAATCGGGAGCGCATTGCCCTTAGGTTCATTGACAGTCTGCTGCACGAGCAGGGGCAGGAGGCGGGCACTATCAAGACGCTGCCAATTGGCAATCTGAGGCACGTGTCCAGCTACCAAGCGCTGCTGAATGAGTGCGGCAACAACAACAACAACAATAACAACAACAACCAGTCT
Organism: Drosophila tristis; assembly: GCA_018150885.1. Taxonomy (NCBI): domain Eukaryota; kingdom Metazoa; phylum Arthropoda; class Insecta; order Diptera; family Drosophilidae; genus Drosophila; species Drosophila tristis. The sequence goes on from JAECWT010000001.1 coordinate 1,357,981, forward strand.
GGAGAAGCCGCGGATTTCAAATCCGTTCCTGCCACGGTTATGGGGGCCAGCACAAAGGCCGAATACAATGTGATACTGCCCACATTGGCCGACCTGCTGTGCTACCAGACTCCCGCGTACATCTTCAGCTTCCTCAACAGGCTGCGTCGCTCGGAGCACGTGAGACGCGTGTTCCTCTGGGCCTCGCCCCAGCACTTGCAGCATCACCATGCGCAGTACATCCTCGCCGGCTGCGAGTATCTGGCCGAGTTGATTCTCCGCCTGGAGACGGAGACACTCATGTCGCTGATATCGCGCAAGCCCGGCGGCGGGGTCTCCAACAAACGCTACGCCTGCCAGGTGACCAAAACGGAGTTTCATGTGACGCCTCTGGACGGGCCAGCAGCAGTTGGTTCGCCCAAGCAGCCATCGCCGGAGGCTGATCAGACAGCAGAGCCGGCCAGCAGCACCTTCAAAATAGAGCTTGACGAGGATGAAGTAGTGGCGCGTAACGCTCTCACATTGCCATACGAACGGTGAGGCGTCATCGAAGTCATATCTGTGTATCAACATCCAACTAAACATTGGCATTTCAGCACTAGCGAGCCTGCCGAAGGCAACATCATTTACACTCCCGATGCCGACGATGATTTCGATGACGAGGATCCCGATGAGGATCTGTGCATCTAATGTGCGCCCCAGCAGCGAACGGCAGTACAAATAGCCTTGGCTTTAAGTCTATTTAAGTCTAAACCTACTTAACACATAGAATACCTGCAAGGAGCAAGGTCCGGTCCAGAATTCCACCCCCCAAAAAAGATGAATATACATAGATTATGATGACCTCAACTGAACTGAACCACTGTGTTGGTTGTGGTTCTGGTCACACAAATTGTTGAAGCAGACCGATCACTTTAGTACATGTAGAATTGCTCATTTATTTTGGATAACTTGTTGGCGTTGCATATTGATATGTGAATCAAAAATTGAAGAAACTTTATATGAAGAATACACACAGAGCTTACAGAGTTGAATAGAGCGAGAGTTAATATTGAGGACCCTATCTTATGACTTAGTTGCGCAATTTGATCTAGCTAACCTTATTTATAACTCGAATATTTGGCTGCAAGCTCCCTACGCTACGAGTGGGTGGGGAAGAGTGTCTGTCCAGTGCGCTGTGGCGTATTCACAAAGCAGGGCGACCTTCGTTTCGTTCTTAGCTTAATCTAATTGCTATTTAATACATATTGCAAAATGCTCTAAAAAGCGACAAAAACAAACAAACAAAAATATAAGGATCTGGATCTGCACATGGAATGGGTTCGGTGTCCCGATCCCAGTCCAGCATCCCGAGTCAAGATGGCGATAAGTTTCAAGTTTACACATTTACGAGTATCACAAAGAAAAAACTACGGAAAAAACCCTAATGGTTGGTTGGTGCATTGAGCATAAAAATTGAGTAATTCTTTGAGTTGGAATCTGAATCAGAATCTGAGTAGATTCATTGCACTTTGAGAGACACGAAAAGGTATTTACACTAGAAAATTAATAACAAATTGGATCAATGGCAATACAATGGACCTAATAAGAGTAGAGCTGTAGTGGCTGCTGCCTTTCTCTCATTTGAGTAGGGCATCCACATCGCTCTTGGGATCGGCGGTCAGCGAGCTCCAGGCGGAGTCACTGCACAGTGGCAGCGACAGCTCTGTGCCCGCATCCACCACACAGCTCTCCCTGAGCTGAAAGAATTTACCCACCAGTTCATCAATCCAACTGTGCAGCGGCTGTCCGGTGAGTTTTCCATTGGCCAAGGCCTCCTCGCGCAGGGAGAACTGCTCATCGTCGGTGTGGAGATGCTGCTGCCACTCCACTGGCAGCTCAAATTCATCCGGCAGGGCTATGCCCAGGCCACCGTTGCGTTTCTCCGCTTCTGAGGCGCTTTCCAGGGGCTCACCATTCCCATAGGCCATGGGGGAAATGAGGAATTTGAGCTGTGCGTAGATGGAGCTGCGTCCAATCAGCTTCGCTGTCCATACACCAGGTGTGATTGGATGGCTGAGCAGGGTTTTTGAGTGATTGATTACATCGGTGGACGAGTCCTCCACGTGCAGCTCATTGAAGTCCTGTAGCCGACCCAAAGGATCGATCCACAGCAGCGTGAGGTTGTATGAGTGCGAGGCAGCACCGGAGTCCGTCGATCCCTGATACGTGTAGCTGAGTACCAAGTCACTCTGTGGCCCCAACAGCTTCCCAAAGTTGCGGGCCACCTGCTCCTTCTGATCAAAGTCCGTGGAGACTTCAAAGTTGCGTAATCTCTTGGTGAAACGAGCATTCCGCGCCAGCTTGCCGTGCTGGACGGGTCGTACTCGCGTTTCCAGTTGCACATCCTGGCCGGTGGCCCTCCGGGCACTGTAGCGCACCAGGAATCCCTTGTACTGATCCCGATGGAGGTAGTGTGTTAGCTCCAGCAACTCCAGAGGATCGACCCTGGCCTGATGGCCAGCCAGCCGCATCAAGCTATCGCCCACAGTTCTGACGAGGTCATCTGCAGCTCCGTGCACATCCTCGTGATGGTAGAGGGACTGCCAGTACCCATGGAGGTTAAGATATTCGCTAGTATACGGCCCATACAGCCACTCCTCCAGCTGCAGGAGCACCGCCTGGTTGATGATCGGCTCGAATTTGCGGGCGAAGAACAGAGATTTCTGTTCCGTGGCCAGCAGCCGGGGCCAGTCGTCGGGCACAAAGTCGTTGGGGCTGCAGCCGCACCAGTCCACCACGTGCTTGTACTGGCACTTGCATCCCTGCTTGCGCTTCCAGTTGGTCACATGCAGATTGTTGTCCACATACGTGTGGCAATGGTGGGTGTTCCGCAGGACCGTGTGGAAGAACGATTCCGCCGGGAGCAGCGTGTGTCGGAACAGCTTCAGTAACGCTTGCAGCAGCTCATCCTCCTGCTTGGGATGCGTCACATAGGCCACAAAAGGCCGCGAGAGGGCCACCCAATCACTGCCGCCATCCACCTGAATGCCGGCGGGCAGCTTCCGATCTCCGATCCTCCACATATGCGTGTCACACTCCACAAAGGTCCTGTCCAGGCCCTGCTTCTGGATGAACTTTTGGGTCTCACGGCCATGGCCCTTCACAAAGTTCCTGCCTCGATTGGCACTCAGGAAATCCACCAGCTTGTCCAGCGTCTTAACGGGGAAATCGCTCTCGCTTAGGTTTATCACGAAATCCCATTGCCACCTGGACTTGAGCAGATCCTGCATGCACTGAAGCAGCATGGTCAGCAGCGAGGCACCGCCCCAGATGGTGGAGAAGCGTCGGCGGGCCAAACGGATGTTGGGGAACTTCTGTTCCAGCTCTAGCAGTTTGCGGTACAGATAATCTTGTCGCTAAAACGAAAAGCCCAACCAACCCCCTCCCATTAATTTCATAACTAGTCTGCCTTCAGCCTTCAGCTGCAGCAACAACAAATAAATGTCCAGCGTTGAATTGCGCAAATTGGCAGAATTAATTGCTGGAATCCGGTCATTGACTCACCTCGTCCACATGTATGTAGTAGACATGCTCGGGCGCATAGAGAGCTTTCAGCAGTCGATGCACCTGACGCAGCGCCCTGCCATTGATCGTCAGCAGAAATGCAATCCGCACGCGCTTGGCGCCCGACGGTGGGGTACTCGCCGCCAGTTGGGCGGTAAATTCTGCAAGAGATTACGCCGTTTAGGTTTTAGGTCATCCAGAGTGTGGCAAAAATACCATCATCAATAGATTTTACTCACTGGCAATGCCCGTTTCGTAGATGTTCATCGCATAGAAGCCTCCGCAGATCTCCTTGGCATTGCCCAGACACTTGATGTTGCAACTGGAGTCGGGCAGCTTGGCCGCCTTGGGCGGAGTATCGAAGCCGCAGAAACACTCGCGACCATACTGCACACCGGCATAGGGATAGCCGCTCTGCAGACAGAGCTCCAGGCAGAGATTGGGCGAATTGGAGTTCTTGAAGCTGCTGTAGTAGCCGCCGAGCAGGCGGCGATCCTTCTCGTCCCGATAGCAGCCGAGGGACACGTTAGCCGTGTGGTTGCCCGAGGGGCAGCTGCTCTTCAGCTGGATGGCATAGAAGCGACCGGCCTGTATGGAGCAGGCGATGTGTGCGATATGTTGGCGACAGTCTTTCGTTTTGGCGCGCTGCAGCGCCGATATTGCTTCCTTGGCTTGGATATCACATTCGGGCTGGAAGCCCAGTTGATTGGCGGTCAGCCTGGCAGGACGTGGCAGGCTCTCTGCCGGCTCTGCTCTCACCGCATCCGAGGCCACATCACGTTGTTTGCGCTGTGCGATATCCACGTCCAGGCCGGAGCCGCTGCCACCGGCTATGTCCACGGACTTGTAGGCGAGGAACAGTTGGATGCCAATGATGAGGAGTAGGATGATGAAAAAGGCGCGATACCGTCGCAGCCAGCGTGCGGACACCGATTGCTCCATGACTAGTGAAGTCGTCTCCTGCTGCTGTTGCTGCTGCTGCTACTCCCCCGCGTGGTGTCGAACAGGTTGTGTGCGTTGCTATTTCTTTGCGTTTGACTGTGGCCACGATGCGGCGGCATGATACACTGCTTATTGCTGGATGTCGGTGCATTTGGATATGTGCATTTGACTAATTAATTGCATTTTTTCCTTAATAAAAACGCCCCCGCAGCCCGCAATCAACCTGCAATCCTGTGTGACCGTTTAAAGATAAAATATACCATCAGTCCCAAGGAGAGTTTACTTGTAAGGTGGCGTCTTCACCCCTTCTGCTATTTTGCGTTTGTAAATATGCATGAAAAACAAACAAAATATATACACCTTTATTGTTTCATTAGGGTCCGCACTCTCGATTCACGGAGAGATAAACGCTAGAAGGTATAGCACTCTCTAATTGTTTCTGTTGGCAGGTAAAATAGTGAACGACATCACCTTATTATTAATTCATCTTGTTCTGACCCTCCGAAATATACCGTAAAATACTACTTTGAAATATACCGAAAAGCGGCAAGAAACAGTAAACAAGCGACACACAAATTAAATTTGATTTAATCCGAATGCTCGAAAACTATAATTAGAAGCAACTAAAATATGGTCGATCCGAATCGGAAAATCAATCGTCTGCCCGAAAAGGATCACTTTCTGGAGGAATGCGAGGCGGAGTTCGGCTCGCGCTACACAGAAGATGATGAGGAGTTTATGGCACACTGCAGCAAGCCAGTGCCCGGGCCGCCAATTGTCGAGAACTGGATGAGTGGTGGCGGAGGAGGAGGCGGTGGTGGTGGCGGCGGGATACTCTGGTAACAATCGATACAATGGCAATCGCAGAGGAGGCGGAGATCGTGGCTGGCAGCGGCGTGAAGGCGGATATCATCACAATAACCATGACAGGGGGGGATTCAGAGGTATGTGTCCAACTCCAAAAGTGGTTTCTTGTAGCTATATATGTCCTTTTGGCCTTTTAGACAATCACAATCGCAATCGGAACAGATACGATCCCTATCAGCGCAGAGATCGTGGCCAGCATCATCATGGTGGAGGCGGCAGCAGAGATGGCGGCGGGGGATATGAGCGCAGTGGTGGTGGTGGTGGCGGCGGGGATGAGCACCATGGTGGTGGTGGCCACAAGCGTTTCTTCGATCAGAGACCTTCGCGCAACGACTCCCAGGGCAGGGATCAGCCCCCAATCAAGGTTAGACGCGACTATGGTAACTTTGTGCCTGCATCCAAGGATTAGCAATCAAAACTATATTAAGTGTTCTCAATGTTTGATGTTTGATCAATTATACACACACATAAAATATACATATATTTAATTCATTTTGCTTAACGACATTATGATAAAAGATACCTGTATCCTGTATGCTTACTGTATGATTCCCACATTGCTTACACGGCCGACTCTGATAGATCATTGGCCTCGTCTGCGGGTGCCGCTGCTGGTGGTGGTGCTGCCGACGCCGACATGCCCACACCCATCGCAGTGAGCAGATTGGAGACCGGGCCTGCGCCACCCGCCTGCGATTTGTAGCTGTCCATCATGTTCTTCAGCGTATTAACGTTTATATTGATGGGCTCAAAGTCCTCAATGTCATCGAAATCATCCTCATCTGCCTTGGTGGCTGCTGTTTTTTTGCCCTGGAACGACTTGCCAATGGTGGTCTGCGACAATTCCCGATCCATTTTCTTCATGTACGCCTGGATGCTGCGATCCAGCGGGAAGCCGGTGCTGGAGCTGGCCAATGCATCGAAATTGCGCTCGATATCGTCGTCATCCGCATAATCGCTCATCTCGGAGTTGGAGTCCCAGTTGTCCTCCGGGATAACAAAGTCCAGGAAGTTCCTCACGTGTGTGCTATCCGCCTCCTCCGATTGAATCAGAGAGTTGCGGTTACAGGCCTTGCGCATCGATTGATTCTTTCTGAGCTGCGATCCATGAGACGTGGATGCTCTTGGGTGCCGCAGCGCCGGTTCGTCATCATCCGAGTCCAGGTCGAGGCCGCCGTAGCCGCCGTGTTCGATGCCCTCAAAGTTCGACTGCTGATCCAGGAAATCGCTTAGCTGCTTGGTGAATTCCTCGGCGTCCATGTCGCCATTTGGCTTGTAGAGTTTGTTCGGTCCGTAGCGATCCTGGAGCAGGGCATCCAGATCGTCGGCGGTAATACTGAGCCAATCATCCTTATCGCTGGGCAGCAGATTGTTCTGCTCGTCGCGCAGGGCCACTGATGCCGTATCGGACGGGTGCAGCATCAGCGCCAGAACCTCGGCTCCCACGCGCTTGGCGGTGCGGAAACGATCCTGATTCCCCTTGAAGAACTCCTTGGCCTTGCTGAGCAGCCGAATGTACTCGGCACTGCCCTCGATGTGGTCCCGAAAGTAGCCCTTGCCCTCGAGACTCCTCAGATACGCTCGCCAGGCTGGCAGATCCTCAACTTTTTGTTCCGCTGCGCGCTGGGCTTGGGTGGCGAGAATTTCCAGGCCACACGACAACTTGACGCCCAGAATCTGTTCCTTGTAGAGCTCTGGCTGGCTGACTTCGTCGGTGATCTTCCAGCCGAGGCGCCTCTCCGGCGTGTACTGGTTGTGCATCACCATGGCGTACAGACAGCGGGTGAATCGGACATTTGTGCGGACACGCGCTGCCTCCGGAGGGAAAAACTTCATGGTTCTCAATGCCTTGATGTCCTCGTTGTCGCGATCGCAGAACGCCCTCACCGCCGACGCCACCAGCTGGGGGCGTGTCTTCAGCAGCTGTGCTGCACTGTGCGACACTTCCACGATCTGGCGATGAATGGAGTAGTGGGGCATGGCAATCAGGAACTCCTTGAGCCGCGTCTTAAGTACGGTCTGCACTTCCGTGGAGCAGCGATACAGGGTGGGATTTAGACGAATTCGCTGCAAGGCGATGGGCACGGGCATCGGTTTGTCCGGATTGGTGGATGCCGAGTTCTGCAGCAGCTGGAGGGCACCGTTCACTATGTAGGCACGCTGCTCGCAGGTGTCTGGAGAGGCCCAGTCGGGCAGCACATCGGCCGCCTCGATGAGCACGAACTCACCATCGGAGTCGGAGACCCGGGCAATGTATTCACCGCGTGCCTGCGATATTTCCAACAGAAGGTACACAATGAACCATTCGTCGCCAATGTTGTCGCCGTAGTGGGTCACCCCGTGCAAGTGTGGCGGCAGATCCCCTGCAGAGAAAGAACATTCTGATTGATATTTGCTTGCTATTTATAGAACTCAATGGGTCCCCGTCCCCGTGCCCGTCCTTGTCCTACCGTCTTCGTCGTCTTCGGCCACATTGGTCTCATCGTTCAGCATACGCTCCATGGGTGTGCCGGTTCGCACTTGCAGCTGAAACTCATCCTTGTGCCAAATGTAGCTCCGCTGGATGACCAGCTCTCTGACTATCTCCATGATCTCCGTTTTGATGCGCAACAATTTCTCCTTCACCTGAAACTCATCCTTGAGATTCTCGGGCATCTTCGGGAATATATAGTATTCCACGTAGTCATCCTCGCGCACGAATTCCAAATTGCCCGGCTTCCTATACTTGGGCGCTGGCTTTGCCTTTGTCCTTGAAGTCATTGTCTCGATTTGTCTGTTGCTGCTGAACCCAATGTGCCTGCTGAATGCTCCTTTGTGCTGTCTGTGACTCAGATCGTGGGAGACGCGTGGGCCGACGTGGGATGTGATGTGTGTATCCTTAGCGACTGTTGGGGGTGCGCGCTGTCCGCTGTCCCCCAAACAAAATGCTGTCGCGTCGGCGATTACCGTATAAATAATTGATTAATTGTTGCCAATTATCTTACAAACTCCGTTTGTTTTCAAGCCAATTTTTTATTTATTCGAAAAAGTTGGTGGAACGCTCCTCAAAAATATACCGAAATTTACCATATCATTATAAAAATATACCGTGAATATACTGACGGACACGATACGTCTTTGATATTTCTCGATTTTGATATTCCGTTTAATATTACTAGCTGGCTGGGACTCTCAGCCCTAAACAAATAATTTTATCCGATAGATACATAAATTTTCTACAAGATTTGCAAGTTTTCAGAAGTCTTTTTTATTGCATTATTTACATATTAAGGTTCAAACCAAAACAACATAAAACGAATGTAACGTCGTTTTGTGGCGCTGCCAGACTCGTGCAATTCGTAGTTGCCGCGGGCTGCCATACCATATATTTTGTGATATGAAATTCGTCAATTTTGATATTCAGTTTAATATTACAAGATAGATGGCCCTCTCAGCACTAAAAAAATTATTTTATCCAATTCCTCAATGAATTTTGTTCGGGATTAGCTAGATTTTAGAACTATTTTTTATTGGATTGTTTACATAAAAAGGTTCAAAAAAAAACGGCCAAAGCATAAAACGTAAATGATGACTAAATGTGACGTCAGTGTTGCTGGTCAACCAAGTTTCTTCTATGCGTATGTACTTTTTTATACCTTATTTCTGTTAATTGATGTTAAATGTTTTGTTCCAAGCTCAATTAAAACATTATTTATGATTTGATCCTAGATTGACATGTTTTTTACCTCTTAATGCATATGCTTGTGTTTTTTATATATACATTTAACCCGGTCCTGAAACAGCAAACGTCAACAAAAAATAAAAGCACATAGACATTTGTATACCCCATTTCCTGGAGTTAAAATTCAGCTTTCCAGTATACTAAAGCGAAATCACAAACATAGATGCATAGATGTTTTTCCGTTTATATATTTAGATAAAGTAATTTAACGTCAAAATGTCCAGAAAATTACCCTGTAAGGGTGTGAAAAAACATGTGATCGAAGTTTCTCCATCTAGATACTAGTACTAGATACCTGTCTATCGTTTGGCGGTAATATTCGAATTTGAAATTTTGCTTGTAATTGGCAAAGTAGGTGTTTTCGTAGAAATTCAAACAAATATTAGCATGCACACATTTTCACTCTGCCTTTCTTAGCCAATCATAGTATTATTTACCCATTAAGCAGACAAACATACACACGCGACCGAAGAATGGGGTAATTCAGCTTAGAAGTTGTCACATTTGTTTTTGGTGTAAATATGGATCGTTTACTCATCATTGCGGCATGCCAGTTCCAGTTTTCGTTGTTTCGTTGTTGTTGCTGCTGCTATGATTGGTACTTTGCCCAACTTCTATTAACTTTCGAAAGTTGATAGGCAAACAAAACACACAACACACATCGAATCGCAGATATAAAGAAGTCGCCTCTGCTCTGCTATCTTAAGACCTGATATTTCAGTGTTCCTCTTTTATTGCTGCCACTTGGGGCGCTATCTGCACAGACAACCCGAGAGACTCATAGGAGCTAGACACTGGAGCACACGTAAAAGAGACAAAGCAACAAGAAGAAAACGTCATCATGTTCCACAGAAAATTCCTTTTGGGCCTGGTAAAAATCTCAAAAATTTCAATCTTCAATCCGAAGCGTTCCTAATTAGATTTCCCTTTCCTCTCGCAGCTCCTGCTGAGTTTTATGGCTCTGCTAATGGCTGCCACCGTGGTAACCACACGACGCATTCAGCCACGGGAGGCCAACTCTTGTGAGGGCCGTCAGACGCCTGGACCCATCTGCGAGTCGTGCGAGCTGCTGGCAACCTGTGTCCGCCACTCGAACGGCTGGGTGAACATTCCCGTGGAATCGTGTGATGTGGCCAATGGCTACTACTGCAATGCCCGGCAGGGCAGCTGCACCAACGACACGGGGCCCTGCCATCCGTTTGGCATCGAGGGCAACTTTCAGTGCACCTCGCAAGGCATCTTCCCCGATCCGTACGACTGTCAGAAGTATCACATGTGCTACTTTGTGGGTGCCACACTGGTGGCCGCTGCTGTCGACTGTGGCAACGACAAGGCCTTCGATGCCAGCACCGGCCAGTGCACCCTCACGCTCCAGGATCCCGTGTGCCTGCAGAGCCAGTATCACTGTCCCCATGCGGGCTACGTGGCGCCATGGCCCACCAATTCCAACATCTTCTACGTTTGCAAGTCGACGGTGAATCAGAATCTGAACGACACGATCGTCATCTATCCCTCGCTGCATCGCTGCAACGACGGCGAAACCTTTGTGGATTATGTGTGCCGCTCGAGCAGCAATACGCTGCCCCAGATGCCATCACAGCCAGAGGCGCCCTTAGATCCCAATGACAATGAGTTCTCGGTGATGCCCAGCAGCTGCCAGCATGTGGGTCTCATTGCGGACATGGATGACTGCAGGAAGTACTATTACTGCTCGGCCTTGAACGGCACCCTCCGGCACATGCAGTGTCCCGATGGCACCTACTACCGACCCGAGCAATCCTCCTGTGTTCTCGGCACATGTTGAGCGTCTTTTTGTATAATTTTTTTATATATGTTTTGTGTTGCTCGAGATGATTGGATTGTATTTATCAATAAATAAAAAGAATCGAAGTGTGACCCTGAGATATGAGCATGCCTCTGGAACTGAAGAAAATTAGAATGTTTGCTCCAGGTTTATCTTTTTGTAATTAGGTGCAAAACATTCTCCCTTCCTGTGCTTTGATTAGGCGCTATATAAGACCTTGCCAAACGAATCCCCCACCACAGTCGTCGAGATGAAGCCAACTTTTGAATTACTTTTGCTGCTTATAGGATTGGTGAGCACTTTGGCAGTGCATCCTTTCGATGTGGGTCCCAGAGCATCGTCCAATCCCTGCCAGGATGTGCGTGTGGCTGGCTTCATTTGCGTGGACTGCACCACATTGGGCTACTGCGTGCACGATGGCAACGGCCAGTGGGAGACGCAAACGATGATGACGTGCCAGTCGGATCACAGTTTCTACTGCACGGACGAGGGCACCTTTGGCTGCACCTGGCAGGCCAAGTGTCGCGTCCCAGTGCGTGGCAAGTTCTACTGCCAGCAGCCGGGCATGTTCCCAGATCCCTACGACTGCCGCAACTACCACGAGTGCAGCGCCCAGAACGTGGACACCCCGCGGCAGTGTGCGAACGGAGCCGCCTACTCCACCCTCACCGACAGCTGCACCCTGCCCAAGGACAGCGACCAGTGCTCGGCTGCCCAGTACGCGTGCAGTCGCGCCGGGGAGACCGGCGCCTGGCCGGCGGACAGTCGTTTCTATTATATCTGCCAAAAGGATACGACCGCCGCGGTCTTCTTCCCCCTGCTGATGCGTTGCTCCGAGGGATATTTCTTCAACGGTTACAGCTGTGTGCCTCCGTCCTCGCGGATGCTCGTGGAGGCAAGGCAAAGCAGATCCTGCACGAACTTTGCCATCTCCACGTGTCCTGACTCCACGGCCAGCGGTGAGTACTGCCTGTGCATCAACGGAACACTGCAGACACAGCAGTGCCCCGCGGGCGCGTACTTTGATGCCCAGCGATTGGTTTGCCAGAAGGGCACCATGTATCCCGAAGAGCCCTCCACCACAGGAGGTCTCTGTCAGCGCGTGGGAATGGTTGGCGATTTGGCCGACTGTTCGATATTCCATCATTGCGATGCCGTGGGGACGACGATGAAGCAGTCCCAGTGCCCCACTGGAATGATTTTCAGTCTCACGAAGTTCGTTTGCGAGGCAGGAACTTGTTGAACAACAAACAACAAAAGATTTACTCTCCCAAATAACAACAAAAACATTAAGAGTAGCAAACATTAGGCATAAATAAACGGCAGCAATCCAATCAATCCATCAATCAATAATCGCGATGATTAATCATCGCATTCCTTCACCACGGGATGCAGGACAATGGAGGCGCCATTGCAGCCAGTCCGGTCCGAGATGAAGTCATGGAAATTACTTTCCAGCGCCCACATGAAGCGCTTGTGTCCGGGCAGCACTTGGGTGGAGAGGCGGCAGTCGCCGCCGCGTTGCACCTCCTGCAGATTGGAGGCCTTGAAGCACGTCTCCGAGTCCCACAGATAAATGTCATTCTCGCCCTTGTAGCGGAAGAAGAGCGAGGTGCCGCCATCGGCGCCCAGGAGCACTGCCTGCTTGCCGTAGGGTTTGGGTCCCACATCGATGATCGAGCCCGCTCCCTGGCCCACACGCAAATACTCGCCCTTGATCGAGTACAGGCGGGAGGAGCTCAGGTAGCTGAAGAACAGCGTGGAGGTGCCATCCGCCTTGGAGGTCAGTGCCACATACAGCACATCGCTGGTGGGTGCCGTCGCCTTTGGCAGGACAATGCGATAGGACTTGTTCCCGGTGATGTCATAAACGAGAATGCTGCGCGCACCAGCATCGGCCACGTAGCTACACAACGATACAGGACAGGGCACATGATAGCAGGGTATTTCCATGATAAAGATAAAGAACGGACTTACACAAATGGTTTGTTATCTTTTGAATAGTCCACGACGATGAACTGCAATCGACTCTCGGAGGTCACCAGATCGCTCAGATCGATGCTCTTCACCACCTTATGGTTGGCCGTATTGATGGCCACTATTTTGGGTCCACAGCGACGAATCGGCTGCTCCAGCGTATTGACGATGCCCACATCCAGTGCCCAGAGCAGACCCTGTAAATAATCCATCGAGAAAAGGGCATCAAAATATTTCCTTAATTCATGTTTGCATGTTAATTGAAATGCCATTGCCCATCGCCCATCGCCCATTGCATTCATCAGCCCATAATATCTCTGGGGGAAAACATTGAATTTCATTGGGGAAAATTGTTGCTATTGTTTGGCAGTTATTGCTATTGCGTATTGTACTTATTTACATTTCAATTGTAGTTATTTTTATTGTTGTTTGTTGTTTGCTGTTTGCTGCAACTGCAAACGCACAGCTCAAATTTCAATTGTTCAATTTTGCTGTTGCTGTTGGTGGTGACTTTTCGTGTAAATAAATATTGAAATGTTTTGCATAAACGAATTTCAATTCTGTGGATGGCATTTAAATGAGCAAAATAATTGAACGGGTGAGGGCGGAGTGGGGAGGAATTAAATTACATTGGGAGAGACAGATCCAATGAGGGAATACCCTGTACAAGCACGAAAAGGGAAGTACGAAAAGGGAGTTGTTATATCATTGGGAATTGATCATATAATAAGATGCTATAGGCATGGAATAACCTATGTAAGTAAATAGAATAATCCAATCCAAATTCAGGAACAAGCAGCTAAGATAAATTTAGAAATTTATCCCTGGAAATGCAAAGGGTATTCCTTAATCTATCACACTCTTTGTCTCTCCCTCTCTTCATTTAAACATTCAATATTTAAGCAAAAAAACCACTAAAAATTTAAAGCTGTCAACAATTTCAGCAGCAATAACAAATTGTTGTTAATTGAAATCGCAAAAAGAGCTTTGGCCAAATGGCTAATCAAAATGGCAGGCGCTTGGCCCTGGCCCTGGCCCTGACACTGGAATTGGTACTGGCATAACGCTTCAAAAATTAATTCCCAGAACTTTTTCTGCATCGCATTTACATGGTGCTTCGGCTGCAGTTGCGCATCGCAGTGCAAAGTTTTTGGGTACCAGCGTGGGATGGCCTTTTGGCCTTTTATAATATTCCATTTACACTGCAGTTCCATTTTTTTTTATCGCGGCAAGCTCTTGTCATTCGCTGCGTTCCGTCCGTTTCTTTCTTTTCGGGGATTTTTTTCGGCACCGATTGCCAGACATGAATTTTATTTGAAGCTTTTCGTGTTTGTCGACCCGTTTATTTGATTAAAAAAGCAATTTTTGCTGAAGAGAGGCGTTAAAAACTCTGAATTTAACGGATGGGGGTGTGACTGAGACTCCGAAAGTACCCAGTACTGCAGGGTACTCGAAGGCGTACGAGTATAATGCGTTTGCTTACACTCCCTAGCCATTGTAACTATTCTTAATATGAGCCAGCGGTTGATTAGCAGGTTGTAGCCAAAGAGAAATAAAGGGAAAATTCTATCCCAAAGTAATATCTTCTGCTGCAAACTTAGGTACCCTTTGGTACCTCTCTCTTTTCCCACACAAAAAATGCATGAAAATACGCATTTTTGAAGCCATCAAAGAGGCGCAAAGTGTCAACGTGGCAATGTAGAATTAATTGCAAACAAATTGCACTTTTGGATGGGCGAGGGAGAGAGAGAGAGAGAGACGCTCTTCAATGTCACCTTTCCGCCTCCACTGGAAATGGAACAATGTCAAAGTTAATTGCACTCACATTCTGATCGACAGCCACATCCACAACGGACTGCAGCGCCTGGCAGTTGCCCTCCTCCTGTATGGCCCAGCACGGATACGGTGCAATTTTGGTGAGGCACTCGCCCTTCTTCAGATTCACCTTCCCCAGCGTGAAGGGTACGCCCTGCTTGTAGCGTGGCAGTGCCACAAATGCCGAATCCCTTTGGAGCTGGGCTCTCGTGACAATCACATTGCGGGGCACATAGCGACCGGACTGCACGTAGATGTTCTTGGTGGAGTCGCAGGGCCAGTGCAGGTTGCTGCCACTCAGCTGAAAGGTGAGCTCCGCCAGCGGATTCTTGTCACATTTGCTGGTGCCAATCGAGTTGGAGGCACTGCTGCTGGAGGACTCATCGCCACCAGAGGAACTGTAGCCGGCATGGACCATCGATGAGGAGAGGAGAGTGGGCACCACCACCACCAGCAGTTGGAGCAGCAGCAGCTGGGAGGCCATTTTTATTTGATCGGTTAACACGTTGAGCCGTTTTTGGCCAAGTTTGAGAGAGAGCCGAGCCACGAACGAAGATGAAAAACTGTCTGTCTGAAGAGGGGCTGCTGCATTCTGCTTTTAAATATAAATGCTGCCGATTTGCATGCATCGTTCGGCGTTCGGCGTGTTGGTGCGTGTTCTGTGGCAAGGCCGCTTGGCTGGTTGGTAAACATGAGGGGAAACATGTGTCTGCACGTCTGACTCGCATCATACGCCGGAAATTGAATAGACCACACATGCATCCAGCAGCCCCATCCCCGTCCCCCCATTGGACACCCCCTCGGTCACTCCCACTCTCCGCACTCTTTTGACTCTGTTTCTATGCAATGCGGAAAAGCATTGGCGCTGGTTTCAAATTTAAAATTGTTCAAAATTGTGGCTGTGGCTGGCTTTTCTGTCTGGCCATCGATCATTTATGCACTGCACGCTCCCTTCTTCACTCTCTCTCTCTCTCACTCTTTAAAGTTCAGGGTTCATGTCGAAACTATTGCCAAAGTTCAATACCAAAATGCTGCCTCTCTCTCTGAGTGTGTGACCTGCACCTTTGGAAGTAGAAAGTTTCGATTTCTTGTTGGGTTTCAGAACTGACAAAAACATCTGTTTGGGTGGGTGGGGTTGGGGCTCTGCTATCAGTTGGGTGGCTGCAGCTATCAGTTGAGCAAGAGATAGAGCCAGACAGCAACAGTTGAGGCTTGTTCTGTGATAAGACTTCCCAAGAATCGGAATCAGAGAAGGCAAAGGAATCAATGAAGTGGCAACGGAATCAATGGAAATGTATGAATACCACGCTCAAGCACACACAGACAGAGACACCGAAACTATGGAGCTGCATGTGATTGACATCATTCCCATTGACGCACGTAGCACAGATACTCGAACTTTCTCCCTCCCCCTCCAACGCCCCGCCCACAGATATCAGATCCTTCTGCATTCAGCACTCCTTTGCATTCAGTTGCATGCAACTCCACCTTTGCCAATTGCTGAACAATCTGCCGGATATTGATTCCATGCCGCTGCTATTTTAAGATACATTTTATCTCGAATTCTCGTTTGAGATACGGTTTTGAAATACATCTCAGTGTCGCCTGTTTTCAAGTTGGGGGTATAGCTCAGGGGTAGAGCATTCGACTGCAGATCGAGAGGTCCCCGGTTCAAATCCGGTTGCCCCCTAAAGCCAAATCTTTTTTGCATACTTTTTTTGCTGGCATCGGTTCGCGTGGTACCCTGGGATTGTGGCACCCATTAAAGGTGTCCATTCCTCCTGGGACAATGACCCTATGCTCCTCGTAAAGCAGATACGTGGTCATTCGCAACACCCAACCCATACCGCCCACGCATCAAATAACAGCAAATAAAACGCGTTGACATATTCGGGGAGGGGCTCCTCCTCCTACGGCCCGGAGGGCACCCATTGTTCATCCTTCGCCTTTGTCTGTGCCTCGTGGAGTGAAGTGGCACTGTGCGCCGCCGCCAGCACGTGCATTGAATTATGGACCTGCCCCTCCATTAAATCTTGCACACAAAAATTTAATCTCCGACAAAAAAACAGTGTGTCGTCCATCGGCAGGTCAATATTTTCATAAACGAAAAAGAATAACAAAAATGTTGAACCCTTTTACGGAGGGGTCAAAGATTCAGCTTCCGTATCGATGGATATGGGAACACAGAGACAGACAGAGAGAGGGAGAGAAGACAAAGATGCTGTCTCGGTTGCTGTCCATAATTTCAAATTTCATGCAGATTGAATTTGTGTGAAATTCGTTTTAATAAACTGCCATAAGTTGCCACTGCCACTGCCGCTGCTGCTGCCTCTGCATCTGCCTCAATCTGTGCCCTCTGCCTCTGCTCTTCTGTTTCCTTAGATGGTCATTTGTGGCACAGACGCACACTCCCACTGCAGCACACTTGTGTGGCTATGTGGGCGGATTGTCTGCCAATCTGTTGGACAGTCTTTGTCTGTCTCTTTCTGACCCCTTGTGCTGCTGCCACTCTCTCACTCTTTCCCTCTGACTACCGATGCCATCAGCCGAGTGCTGAAGCTTCAGCCTGAGCTGTAGATAAATATTTATGCGTTTCAATATAAATAACATCAAAAATATAACAAAAAAATTTTAAATTAAACGAAAAGCAAGAAGTTAAATACACTATAGAGTAGGGAAAGGAATAGAATAGAATATTTATTGGAATATACTGGTAGAGATATATATGTAAAAAAAAATCCCAGAAAATTCGAATTAGGAATAATACCGCTCGAGGAAAGTGTATTCCCGCATCCAAACCGACAGCCAAAATGCAGGGCAGGGCAGGGCACACACTCGTAAAATGTTATTCTACTTTTTGCATTTGGCAGATGCGTAAATATAAATAAATGGAATGCTTAAAATGCTGCCATTGGAGAGCAGAGCATTTGTTGAGCTCATAAATACACAAGCACGGCAGTACTAAGTGTTCAATATGGATTCACGATGGGCAGACGTTCGATATACACACCTCCCCCTCTCGTAAGTCCGCCAAAAGTCTATAAAAGTAATTTCAATTAAGCAAAGGCACTGTGGCACTGGATAAGGGCATAAATTATGGCCATTTATGGGACAAATTGAATGGCACAGTAACGACACTTTCAGCTGAAGTCAGCACAAACCAAAGAGTGTCAGAGAAAGCAGCAGAGTGAAAGAAAATGGATTGGATGGGCGGATTAATACCCCTCTCCATTTGATGCCTTTTTAATACCCTGTATACTAAAACTTTAAGTCGGTGCCTTTGTCTACATATTCTGTGATTAATGAGGGTCCATCGCCGATCGATTTTCTCAGAACTTTGGCCTAAACTTCATGCAAGTTTTCCCCAGTTTCTTCTAATTCTTATATACCCCCCTTCTAAAATGTCTTTTAAACTTTCGTATGGTCGTATTTTATAAATCGCTTGACTTTGCATAAACAATCGTAGAATTAAATAAATGTCGCGGCCCATTTAGCAAAGAAATTCAAACGTGACCACAGACAACATTTGTGGTTCTTTTTTAGTTGGGGCTCCGTACTCTGGCTTGTGATTGGTACAAAGGGTATGTTGTATTTAGGTGTAGGCACTTGCCAAGCAGAAGAAACGGTTAGGGAAACTCACTTATATTTGTAATTTGAATATTTATTTATTCTATTTATATTTTGTATTTTTTTTAAATATATTTTTTCCGCTTTTGTTTTATTATTTCTTCTCCTGATAAGAGGATTCTTTGCACACTTCCCCAAAGCTGAGGTATTCTCACTGTCTATATAGAATTATTCTTTGTTTTCTTTTTATTCCTCCATTTTTTTTTTTGGTTTGCCACTGCCAGAGGCAACAAAACAATGGCCGCACAAATTATTGGCTTATTTGCGTTTTCAATTTGAATTATACGAGCATTGGCATATATAAAAAGTTCATCCATCGACTGAGAGTGAGAGCGAGAGTGAAAGAAAGAGACTTTTAAAGAAGCATTTTGTTGGCGTTTGCATAAATCGCGCTCCCACTTGCTCCCAGCTCCCACTCCGGCTCTGCCGCTCGCCTACTGTCCCACTCTCATGACGCATTCGCCTCGTTTAGCCGGCAATAAAAAGACCTGTCAAGTAATGTGTGTGGCCTAAAGGTGGGAAATGGTAGTGTGGCTGGTGGCTAATGGGGGTCAGTGGTAGAGGCTATCTCTTATCGCCCAAAAACTTCCCCCCATTTGTTGTGTGGGGGGTTTACATAAATTATGTGTCAGATGAGCGACCATCCCGGAAATGCTTGTCATCAATTCTTTTTTTTTTTTTTTCTTCTTTTCTTGGGGTGCCATGTGGGGGGCTGACTGCTTGCTCTTTGCTGCTGCTGGTGGCATATAAATCATTGAGCTATTGTGGGGGAATGCGGGTCTTTGGCTGACAATTTGACATGCCAAACACGTTGGAGCCATGGGCATGCATGTCTGTGTGGCTTGGCATGATTCCGGGTTGAATGGATGAATGGTTGAATGGGACAGAGAGACAGAGAGAGAGAGAGCTTAAACCCTATTCAGGGGGTAATTACGTGGCAAGGAGACCACTCCACTCCAATCCACACACCACTCGACAATCGACAATCGACAAGCGTGCAGTCATCCTGCGGCTTGGAAAATTACAGCTCGTTAAATCACAGCATCTGAGGGTCATTTTGCCAAAGATTGCGCATTGTGCACATAATCAATTAGCTAAAAATACCGCCGGCAATCAGGAGACAGACGGCCGATGACACTTGTGAGGCTTTCCAAGCTTTCTCGGGGCCATCAAACAGTAATTGCAATCACTTCGTTGGCTGCCCGCCCTGCCCAGTAGCACAGCAGGGAGGGACCACATCCTCCTTGGGCGACATTACTTGTCGCTTGAGTGGGGGAAGGAGGGAGCCAATTTCTGCGGTTTCTGCGCGTAAACTATTTCAATTATTTCCATCACAATCGACCGAATCACTTTTCCACTTTCGCATTGAGCAAACTTTTGGCCAAGGTTCTTCAATGTTTTTGTTAGCATGGCAATTGAGAATCGGTGGCAAAGCACGTTGCACAGTGGCCTGCCTGGCCCGTTTCTGGTTCGAACTATGGTTATAAAAGCACGCCACTTAATGGTGTCTGAGAGCACAGTCGCGCACGTCGTCTGCAACAGTCTGCAGCACCAATAGCCCAGCCCGAGCATCACAGAATGGCATTCAAGATGAGACTGCCTTGGCTCTCCGTAGCGTTACTCCTCGTCCTTTTTGCCGCAGATCTGTGCCACTCGCAGGGTACAAAGTATGGCCTGTGGACACCGGATCGTGCCCATTCCGATGCCCAGCCCATCCAGTGGACGGGCGGACAGTTTGAGTTCCCCTGCGCCAGCACCAAGTCGCTGTTCAAGAGCTCGGGGAAGTTCGTCTCCAAGAATGTGATTGCCACACGGGCACAGCTCATTGGGGACACCATCTTTTTGGCGCTGCCACGCTACAGGAAGGGTGTGCCCGCCACTCTGGTCAAGACGAGCGTGAAGCCAGGCGCCTGCTCCACGACATTTAAGCCGTATCCCTGCTGGGATCTCCAGGAGGAGGGCAACTGCAAGGCGCTCCAATCAGTGGTGGATCTGGTGGTGGATCAAAACGAGGTGCTGTGGGTCCTGGACACGGGTATTGTCAACACCCTCGAAACCCCAGTGAGGAAGTGTGCGCCCAAGGTGGTGGCCATGTCGGTGAAGACCGGAAAAGTGTTGAAAACCGTCTCCCTCGAGGGCCTCACATCGAGCAGCTCTCGCTTGCAGTATCTGGTGGTGGACTATGCGCCGGACGGGGGCTGCTTTGTGTACGTCAGTGATGCCGCCAATCGTGCCATTATCGTGTATAATCTGCAAGCGGATCGCGGCTTCCGTGTGGTGCTGCCCAAGGCTGTCTCTGCCGGCTGTCGCTCGAGGGATGTCCTGTACATTGCACTCATCCGCAGGGATTGTGGCACCACAGAGCTGTACTTCACGTACTTGAGCACCAGCAAGCTGTTCTCTCTGAAATCTGAGTATCTACGCAGTGGCGTTGCTGATGGACGCATCTTGGGTGAGTCCGAACAGACATACATATGTATATATATTCCCCTCTGACATGCCTCTAATAATCCCGATATTCCTGTGCTTAGATCTGGGCAAGAAACCCACTCGCATGGTCATCATTGGCACCGACAATGGCTCTGCCATATTCTTCCGCAACGAAGGCGATGCCGAGGTCTATCGCTGGGACACAAATTCCACCTTTGCGGAGGAAAATTTTAAGCCCGTGTACCGGAGTCAAACGTGTCAGCTGGTGACCCATGCTGTGCCCGATTACAAACGGAATACGATGCGTGTTTTGCAGAGCAATTTCCCCGATTATATGCAGAATCGTGTGGGCTGTGGTGCCATACAGCAATTGGGTCTCATGCAGGGATGTTGGTAGTGGCACTCTAAAGATAGACAAACACAGATGCACCAACACATTCACACACACACACACACACACACACACACACACACACACACACCAGTAGACACACACCATGAATATAGAGAGAAAATCCACTGGCACTTGTAGTTTGGAGCCGAGAGAGTCGCACGAGAAGGAGACTGGTTTAGAGTCCTTTTTTGGCCTCTTGAATGCAGTTTGTTTTTGTAAATAAAATAAACGACTTTTGGTCGCTGTTGTTATCTAAGCTAAGCAAATAAACATTTCATTGCTCTTCAAACACAGGGAGAATGGGAGAGGGAGAGAGGATCTAAGTAAACAAATATCCAAGCAATACTCGTATTTCTATTTGCCTTTCCAATTGCTTTGTTTTCGAGCCTGTAGTTCATTCAACCTCTGTTTCAGTTTCAGTGACAGTTTGGATTAAGCCTAAGCTTCGATTCGATTGACCATGGAATATGACACTCGTACGCGTGAAGGTCAATGCTCGTGAATATGTAATTAGCTTGAGTCAGTAATTCGCTTCGGCAAAGACTTAAGAAAGAGTCTTACCTTGAGCATAACTTGTCCTTCTTCTCTTTCACTTGAAAAATCTCTTATATTTCCTTAATTTCCTCTACTTTCCACCGCAGAAGGCGAAAAACACTGAAATTAATAAGGCTAATTGGTTGCCCTATCAGTGGATGCCTGATCTGTTACCGGGTACTCCGCCTCTGCAGCGAGTACTCCGCACTCACTGGCGGTTTCTTTGATTACATTGCTCCATTTCCATATCGTTTTCCCGGAATGAAAACTTACATCCTCTGCCATTTACTTCACCCATTCATTGCTTCCTTTGGAATCTCCGCAATGGCCCCGGAGATGCGAAGGTCCCGCGACTCGACTCCTCTGTCGACTCTGTTCAACTTTTACGCTTTTACTAATTGGGAAGTGGGCTGATAAATTGCACGACACGGACACGGCGTCTGTCTGGGGAGGAGGAGCTCTCACCATGCCTCCAACCACTTTGGGGAAACAGCCGAAAGGCGTCGAAAGAGTTGTTTCCCATAAAAAAAAAAATCAATTAATCAGCAGCTCTTGTCTCTCTCTCCCTCTCTCTTTCGCACTATTTGTGCAACCAACCTTTGCCCTTTGGGTTCCTTTATGGCTTCATGGCGTGTTCATTACGCCCCCACTCTCGCATCCGGGCCACGATATTGCAACGCATATTTCGCACTCATTGAGGATGGGTTTGAGGGGTCCAAAGGTCTCTCCCAAGTGGCCAGACACAGCTGGGAATACGGGGAGTACAAAATTTTCTGCTCCAAAAATAAATATCACCTGCTAAAAGTAGATATTTTGTTGATAAATTTGATAGTTCGACTATAGGATACCCGCCATTCCAACACAAGAGTTGCTCAAAAATTTACGAATATTCCAAAAGTGATTATTTTTGGAGCCTATAGAGATCCATTATTCCCAGAGTTTTGATATTATTCTCAACAAAAGATCGCCTTTTCGAGTGTAACATGCATTCCACCAATACAATAAACCCTTAATGCCCCAAAAGTAACAGGGGGATACACAGATATAACCCCTACCAATCCCCTCCCCAATTGTGGACTGTCTGCCTCGCTGGGAGTGGAAGCAGCTGCTGCTGCTGCTGCTGTCACACCAGCAACAAAATCGACGATAAACTTGTCTCTCGCTTGATTTACAAACACAGAACTGCGTGGGCTTGGCAGTCGGAAAAGAGCCCAAAAAAGTTTTCATCATAAGCAAAAATACAAAAGGAGAAAAAAAATAAAAACGGTCAAAACAGCAGAAAATATAATAAAAAAAATAAGAAATATATTTCGATTGCAGCTGCTAAAAAAGTACAGAAAAAAGGGGGAATCAATAAAAGCAAAAAAAATATTTTGATTAATTAGGTATCCAGTAAAAACAGGGCAGGAGGGAGGAATATTATTTCGAGTTTCGAGAAGAACTTTATAACTTTTTGATTGAATTAAAATGCGAAATAATTGAAGAAACGACACTCTTTATTTATAATTTAAACTTATTTTAAAGTTCAATAAACACAAAGGGAAACAAACACAAAGTAAATGAAAGATACAAAAATGCAAAAAATGATTTCTATAATTGGAAAAGTATCTTTCACTTATAAATAATCTTTTTCTTCTTGACGAGTTCAATGACAACAAATAATTGAAGTTTCATTTTTCAAATCAAGTCACCTTTAAATACCTTTCCTCCCAGAGTTCAATGATCACAAAGAGCGAACAATATTGAAATGAAATGAAAAACTTCTTTAAGCAAATACCCGAAAAGGAAGGTGTTTTCCCCAAAGGCTTTGCATCGTTGGCTGGCTGCTCTTTGATGTGACAAAAGCGGATGAATAAAATAAAATTACAAATAAATTTGTAAACAAGAAAAGCGTTTGCAAAAACCGCAGACACGACAGTCAGCCTCTTCACACAGCTTCTCTGTGTGTTTTTCTGCCTGAAACGGGGAAAACAAAAAGTTGCAAGCAAACGTAGAACGTCAAGGACGTCAAAGGAGCATCTGACAGAAGATGACAGTGAAAGCAGCAGCAGCCACACAGGAAAAACCATGACAAATAATTTTTCGCTGCACAGGGTGTTCTGTCCAGCAGCAGCACCACAAAAAAAAAAACACGTACCATAATTAAAATAATGCCAAGAGCCAAGGCCGCGACTTCGTTAGAGAGACATGTGAAATTTTTAGTTTTTCCTGCACTTTGAGCAGGAGCACAAGGCATTTAGAGGGTGAAAGGGAAGTTCATTTTGGGACTTACATCCTCTCCTCACTACATGAAGAAAGAAAAGGCAACTTTTTCTCTTTTCAAAGCTCTTCAAACATCATTCGCATCAATATTATAAGAAAGTAACACACCTTAAACAGCGACAGAAAACTCAATTTAAGTGCAAATATTTACCACATCTTGTGCAACATTTCCTCCGACATGATGTCCTAAAGCTACTCAATCCGACATTTGGCACACTTTTAAGGCCTTATCCCCGTGGCTAAATCAACTTCAATCCACACGAGAGATTGACAGCAGCAGCAGCAGAGAGTACTCTCTTTTTGGCCACACATTCTTTCCCAATCTCCTCAAAGAAGTCTGACTGTGGGACTGGGGACTGTCAAAAAACGTAGGCTGTCAGCCTCAGGACTCCACTCCCCCCCAGGAAGGACTAATGTAGGGAATGTTTGCAAGTTTATCTGTAGGTTAGATGTAGGGGATGTTTATCCTACGGTTAGGTTAGGTGGCAGTAGGGACGACACTACACTTTGGCGCCCACTTGAAATGGGTTTTGACAGCAGGGGAATGGCAGAATGGCAACATTTCAGAGAATGCTTTGATTTCTATTGTGTTCGAAAGCTGAACAAAACATTCGAAGCACTTTTCTGGTTAATCGAATAGGAATAGGAGAGCTGTGCAAAATACCAAATGTTACCATGAAAATGTTGTGCAAATAAATTTGTTAACAAAACGGCAGAGTATGGGCAGAGAGTCTTTACAAAAAAATGAAAATAGTTTGTATTTCGCAGAGATTGCACTTTGAGACTCTTTAAAGTCTTTGAAGCTAATGGATTTCTAAGTAAAAATACTGCTGGCTCCTATCTAACGTCTAAGTGCTGATACACCTCTCATTCCACCACATTTCGCTGCCATTTCCATGTGAATTGGTTAGAGATTATAGCGCTCCTGGGGCTTACGCTTCTCTGCCTGTCTGTGCTACGCTTTTTGGGGCTGTGTCCGCTGTCAAGTCAGCATTTCCTAACACCCCCCCACCAAACACATACACACATCCGTTTGGCCATTCCCCCTGCCAGCATTTCCTGCTCCGTGTCCCAACTCTTGGCCATTACCCGCGCTAACACGCATCTCCATTGAGAGTCGGAGCCTTATGGCTGGACAGCCATCGGATAGGATATTGTAGTTCTCGATGCTGCTTCTCTCTGGGGCAGCTTTAATGCAAAATAGCTAACCGTCTGACAGATGGATACACACCCACCAGCTACACAATATGTGGCATGTGGCATGGAGCGTGAGGCATGCGGGTGTGGAAAATGGCTAAAACATTTGGTTGGCAAAAAGACAGAGGACTGAGAGAGAGACAGCCACAAAAGTGACTGCCAAACGACTTCCGTTTTCCGTCTTCCGTCTTTCGGGCTTATTTTTCAATGGGTCACGTGCAAACAAAAGAAAATCTTCCAATCCCCAATTTTGCATTTTCCCTAGGTCACGGGGATAATCAAATTTTCCTTTTGTTAGGCTGCAAAATACTGGTATTCGCCGGCAAATCGATGCAATTGAAAAATAATTGAACATCTCTCGAGTGTACGAATGCTTATTGAATGTCATTTCAAAATTCATGGAGCTACAAGGATATGAGCTTATGTGTGACAGGAGGAGTGGGAGGATGCCCCGGGTGGGATTCATGGGTAGGAGGAGGTTGGGCGGAGGCGTATACCATGCATCTCTAATGGGGGGGTTTGCCTCCTCCTTCCACAGGAATTTTCACATTGTCAACATTCCCCATGCCTTTCATTCCTCATTCTCAGCACGTTGCTGCCGCTGCGTTGGCTCCTGGGAAAGAGGGAAATATTATTGATTTGGCTTTAACGGCACTTAGAGGCACATAATTGAGGGCTCCTCCCGCACTGCTGAACAAGTGTGAGATTGAAATGTCAGATTTTTTTTACGAAATGTGACATAAATTGAAGGATGATATTTTTGTGGGGGGTAGGAGAAGAGAGATTATGGTTTTTTTTCTTTTGCGGTTGGTGGAATTTTTGGTTGTGCCTCCTGCTGGGGGCACGTCAAACAACAGATATATGCAAAAATTGGCTTAAATGTGGTACTGTTACTTTGGATTTTTGAACCATTTTTTTGTATAATTTTTCCATTTGTGTTGATGGGAAATATCACAAAAGTGTACAGACAAAAATATTCCAATTTCTTCTTTAATTAGCTTAAACTTTGATTTGTGGAATATTTTTTTTCTTGAGTATTTTCTTGGTTTTTAAGGGAAAATATAAAATATATAGGTCCTTAAATATCAAAAATGTCTTAAAAAAGCTGGATAAAATATTAAGGGTATAGCTCATTTAAATAAGATGTTACTGCCATTAACAATCCTTCAGTTTTCCTGCATAAATAAACTTTTATTTGTATTTCTTTAGGAGTTTAGGAATTTTTCTTCTCCATCAATCTTAGCCACTCCTTGCCACGTTTTTGTGTGAAAATCTCTGAAAAAAGTGATGAAAATCCTGCCATAAATAGTAGGCTAAGTTAATCAACATATGCTCAAAGAAGATATGGCCATAGGGATGGTAGGACAAAGTAAATTGAAATGCAAAACATAAATTTCCACAAATAAATCCTCATTTGCAGCTCTCTATCTGTGTCCCTCTCTCCCACACACTCATAAATCTCCGAAAATTTAGCACTTGAAAAATGCACAAAAGTAAAGACAAAATAAATAAATTCAAATCCCTCAACAAAAGATACGAGTTTTACGACCACTCGAACGGGTACTTTTAGATATATTTACACCAACCCCCCACCACCCAAAAAAACGAACGGGGAGGTTCTATTAAAATTCCGTTGTAGTTGGCTTAAATAAACAACAACAAAAAAAAAGAGGGAAAGTGAGGAAAGTTGGGTTATCATTGGATGATTTATTGCCCATATGTACGCTTCCCCCAAAAAAAAGGTTAAGCTGCCATATGGTGGGGGGTTCTACCATAAATTTGACCAGCAAAAAAAGTTGCTGTGGCATAAATAGACTCCGAAATATGAGGCAAGTGGCAGACAGACAACTTTTTGGCGCGCTTAGACCAGTGAAGACCTCAAACCAGTGGGATTTCCATAAGGGTTTTCCATTCATAAGAATCCGTTTTGAATGGGATCCACAGCAAATGTCTTTGTAAAGGCAAAGACATTTCTGCACAGATTTTTTCTATCTCTCTCTCTCTCTCTCTCTCTCTCTGCATGAAAGTTATCTCTCTTCTTTCTGCTCTCTCTTTTTGCAGCTTCTGCTGCACCTTCAACAAGTCCAGCGACCAGCTGTTGCTGCCTGCCATATGCTGTGGATCCTATGCGGCGTGGATGCTGTTCTGCACCAGTTGCTTCATTTTGTTGTGGAAACCATTTGCCGGCACGAAGCGAAACAGCTGATCGGCTCCGCCGCCGACGCCACAAAGCTGGCAACACTTTCGACAGGCGCGCAGGAAACTCTGAGCAACGATACTGCCTCCCGTGCCGCCTGCCCACTCTTGGTAGGTAGCCGAAAGGCAACAGCGACAATCGTCTGCTGCCGCCGCGGCATAAGTTTTTCGCAGTTTTTCAGTTGGTTTTCCATGGCTGTGCCGCACGCACGCTTTTCTCGGAATTTTCTCGGTGTTTTTCGGTTACTTGCAAACTCATTTCGCTTTTCCCCGTGCGTTTTGTGTGTGTGTGAGACAGCAAAGATGCGCCACTGACTGACTGCCACATGCCACAACTGGATGGCAAATGCAGTTCCTGGGCAAAACAATGTTTCGAAATGTTTAAAATAAATCTTCGATTGGATTGAAAATCTGAAGCCTTCAATGCCTTAAAAGTGATTTTTGTTTTTTTTTCAAAACTTTGGTCATCTCTGGACATCTTTTGGTGAGTGGAAATTCATTTTCTTTTGGTCAATGAACTTGGGAAATGGCCAGCAAAAGAGATTTTTTGACCATCTTTCTTGCAATCTAACATCTGCTTCTGCTGCCTGTGGGAACCCAAAGTTATATTTCATTTATGTGCCAGAGAATCGGGCAGAAAAAGGTTTATCCGATTAGCATAATGTCCCCAATGGTTCTGGTGCTAGTTCTCCATTGGGAGACCACTGCTGCTGCTGCTGCTGCTGCTTAATGTTCTGCAAATTGTATCTGTGGGTAATCTTCAAGATTGATGTGGGTCCTACATCTGCCAAGGAATAATTGTGGAACCGAAAGAACAAAAGCAAAAAGTTAACAAAAGATTAAGGGCACCGGGACACGGCCACAGTAAGCAGGAGTCTAATAAATTTTAAATGAGTTTAAGGACCTGCCGTCCACTGCAATCGGAATGTGCAAATAGCTTGGTTTTTAATTTGTAAAGAAAATATTTATGTGGGCAGCAGCAGACTTCAGATTCAGAAAGAGCTTTGGCTGCCCAAAAGTTAATGAATAATTGAAACTATTTTCTAAATTGATATTCAGAGGCAGCCACCCTGTCAGGCATTCTCTGCCCTTTCTCTGCTCGGCTCCCCGCTCATCTCTGATTTTGGAAAAACTTTTGCAATTAATTCCAGCCAAAGAGCGTAAGCCACCCGCCGTTAAGTGTCTTTAAAAAAGTTTACAGATCTTTGCCTTGTCATACTTTTGGGATAACTTTTGGTGCTCACTTTCAGGGGGTTTCGCTTGGCCATAAATTTGTTGTAGCATTTTTATGATCTATGTGGCCAAACACTGAAGTGCAATCCAAGGGCCGGCAACTAGCGACTGGGGAGCACTTTCCCTCCGACACACAAACACACAGAGAATAATAACCTGAGAGATCCAGCCACAAAGAACACATCTTGTATAAATCTATATGTTGCTGTCAATAAAATGTGAATGGAAATGAAGATGGAAATACAAATAGAAATGGACATGGAGAGCCACAAAAGCCAACAAGAATTATTTCATTCGAGTCGTAAAAAGAGTGTTAGACTGTGGGGACCTCTAATAAAATTTGAATTTTCCAGTGAAAGTGTGTGGGAAAACAAGGAAAACCAGCAACCATGAAGCGGAGGAAACAAACAGTAAAGTAGATTCGCACGAAGTGCTTAAACAAATGCGAAACAAACAGAACAACTGGCGATATTTTTGCATTTTGTGCTTAAGATTCCTTTTTGGGTTTCTTTCGAAGTTTTCTTGTTTCTCATTTGCTGCCACGCTTTTTATGGGGTAACAATAAATAAAAGTCAACTACATTCAAGAGAGCACAGGAACTAAAAGAACTTCAATGGGAGAGGGCGAGTCCAAAGGGGTAGGTCAGGGTTCTTGGGGGCTTGGGGTTCTTGCCACAATGAACAAAGGGTTGCAGAAATATTTGCACAGGCAAAAAGGCAGCGTCACAATAGTCACCAGAATTGTGGTTTCGTATAAAGCTAACTTTTCTAATTATACCGTGGTGCCCTAACAATTCTAGGGTACACTGGGAGGTAGATCTAACGATCAAGTGCTCCCCAGCCAAAAGGAAGAAAACAAGATTTTTCTTGTTTATCTCTGGCATATTTTATAGCATTTTTTAGGTATATTTGTGGAATTATTTTGTCTCGCTTCATTTTATAAGGATTGCAAGATACTTCCCAGAACAATGGGTGTCCATTCGTCGAAATAACATTCTTTTGTGGTACATATTTCACTTTACGAAAATTGCGTTCGCAAGCCGTTCAGCGATAAAGCACTAGAGGCAAACAAAAGTCGTCGTGTCAATAAGAGAGGCAAGACAATGCATAAAGCTTGCAATTTATGAATGCCACTGCCACTGGTACAAGTAAGATATGCCAGTGGCAGGGCCAGGAAGCGTAGCCAGGGGGCAGGGTTAACAGCTTGCAACAATTAGAAGCATGTGCCCGAGATCTGCGATGATGGCACAGCGGTCATAATGTGAGTGAATTTATGTGCATGGCCGCTGGCTTTAATTGCCAGTCGAATTGTTGACACATTTACTCTCAGATTTTGCCAGACCAGACCATAAATTGTGGCGCCAAATGGCGGGTGCCGGCCGATTCGGTTGTATTTGCTGGTTATTTTGGGGCGCTGCTGTCATACCCATCACTGCATGTCAGTGTCAAAAGTCAATAGCCGTAGCCACACAATCCCTATGCCCCACTCAATTCCACTTTCAATGCTCGCCTTGAGGCAGCGCGCGGCCTGCGTTGAACTTCTGGGTCGCCAGAAGACCCCGAAATAAGTTGGGCAGCTAATTAATTTTTCGTGCTGCCAGTTGCCAGTTGCCAGCTGCCAGAGTCAGGAGTCTCTCTCTGTTGCAGAGTCTCTCGCTTGGAGTCCCGCCGACAACTGCAAATACCACCAGATGAGACAGTAATTGTCCATTGTGGCTGCCACAGAGTGGCAGAGTGGTTTTCCCATCCACATTGTGGCTTTTTGGCCAAGACAAACTTTCAGTTACATGTTTTTGGGTCTTGGGTTCGGCTTTGCTTTCTTTCAGTTTCGGTTTTGAGTATCATGTAAATTAATTGCCAAAGGAGTTGGCAGCAAAAAGAAAGAAATGCCCCGAAGAAAACACTTGGCGAACATTTAATTTGATGAGCCCTCAATTAATTGGCTGCAGAATGAAGTTCTGCTATGGTTTTCCCCCGTTTTCTTCAAGTTTGTCACGATATTCAACGAATTACGCATACGCCCCATGTGGCACTCTCCGGCGACATAAAGAACAGCAGCATCATAATTCGCTATAATAATGTCACTTTTGTTTAACTTTAAATGTGTAACTGCTGCCTGCTGCTGCTTCTGATTCTGGCTGCCAAAGGGCAAAAGTTGAGCAGCAGTTGAGCCACACACACATGTGCCACCCCAAAAAAAAAGAGCACGCACGAAAATTTGTAAAGGAAGTGAGGACATTTTACAGCCTGTTTGAAAAGTTTGTGCCTTGCAAAAAGTTTTGCATGTACCCCAGTAAATAATGAAAAGAGTTTACTCCTACATTAAGTTTATATTCAAATGATTTTGGGTCCAAAGAGCAGGTCAAACATTTAGGGGTTCCCTAGATTCCATTTTGCCAAAGATTTATGCTTATTTCCTTGGGACGCTCCACCAATGCGAAAGCGAAAGGCAAAAGACCTGTGCCTGTCCCAAGGCTTGATAAAAAGTGGAGGCTACCAAAAGGCCTCCATTCATCAGGCATCCACTGTGTGGCAGGGCAGAGCAGTGCAGAGCCCAAGGCAGCCCGTGGTGCCTACAAACAGAGCTTAAGTATGGGTAATGCCTGCCCCAGGCTCTGAGGACAAATGTGGAGAAGGTGCTGCCCCAAAGCTCAGAGCAAAGGGCATAAGCGAATCAATATTTCATGTACGAGGCCAAGCGGGCGAACAGTTCAAATAAATCAGTGGCATGAGAGGCAGCAGTAGTGGCAAAAGGGTTGCGGCTTACAGCGTGTGTGCCTCTTCGAGTGCATCGACGAGAAGAGGATTCTCTGCGTAATATATGTTGCATGCAACGCATCTACGACAGAGATGCAAGGTCAGATGCAGAGTTGAGAACGAGAACGAGACCGAGACCGAGAACCCGACAAGCCGCCTCATCATAATCGCAAAAGTTTCCCACACACTCAAACACACTCACAGAATCATAGTTTTGCACTGGTTTTCCGCATGCATGATGCTGTGTTTATATCACTTCCGCTCCGCTTTCTTCCTCTACCCATCCGCTGCTCCTCTCTCTCCCTCCCTATCACGGCCTCTGCTGCTTCTCCGCCTCTACCCTTCTCTGTCGGAAAAGTAGCATTTTCATAAATCCAGTCAAATATTACGCATACGCCATTGCGGGAAGGGGGTGGGGAAAAGCATAACCCTCTATCTCTCTGGTTGCATGTTGCAATCTGTCAGCAGTGTCCCTGCAGAAGGCGGGCGTGTGTTGTGGGTAGGAAAAATCTCATCTCAGCCATAAATGATGATTGCATTTAAATGTAATTTATGATGATGCACTCGTTCTACCAAAAAGTCCGTGCCTGTCCTTGGAGCACAACGTTTTTGATGCAATTAAAGTGCTGCCTCCTCAATCACGAGACTGTGTCAGTGCAGCCGCTTGACAATCTTCCACATCAACAGGGATTCAATCGTAGAAGCCAGAATGTGTTTTAGGGGGAATTTCGATTAGAAATATTCGCAGATGTCAATGCATTCGATTGGGAGCAAGCAACGACAAATCGAATGCAATTACATTGATGAAGGATCGAGAACTATTGCCATGGCTCGGAAAATGAAACCGAATCGAAGCCAAAAACCAGAAGAGGAGATTGGGGGAAGGTCTTTAAGCTCAAGTGCTTTGTTTGGCCAGCAATCGAGCAGCGAAAGATGAACAAACCAGAGACAGACGCAGGCTAGGGCCACCAGAGCGGAGACAAGAACAGAGAACTACAAAACAGAACAAAAGCCAAAGGCAAACGGCAATCGACAAAAGCCGCGACTGCAGACAGACAGCCGGGCCCTTAAAAGATTATAAAGAAAGGAACAACGCTCCTCATAGCGTGGCAACAGCAGGGCATGGCAGCGCGCGTGGGAGGAGCGCGTGTGGCAGTCCAAAGACCAGACACAAAACTGTTGCTCCACTCAGTGGCCCATGAAACTGTAGCAATCTTGCGGCTGTATCTATAGATATATAGACATCGCATAAGTGGGAATGTCATATCGGTGAGAAGATGGCCCTCATTACTCGGAAAGATTTCTGTCAATTCCATGCCTGTCGCTCTCTCGCTGTCTCTGTCGCTGCAGCCAGAAAGTTACGATTCAACATTCAGCATTATATTCCTTAAGTTTATGTCCTGTCCAGACTATAGGACATAGCCCTAAAGTGCGCGTCCTGCGTATTGACAGGACACTCTTGGCAATCGTTTGAGTTATGAGTTTTTTGCTCCTGCAACATACACAAACACACACACACACAAGAAAAGTTGCATGCGATTGTTAACACGTTTTACTAAAGGGAAAAGCTCTGCTCCCATAATATTATTAATTTGCATACGTGGTGGAAAGGCAACGGCTGCCACAGGTCACATTAGATATGCTCCCAATTTTTTGTTTTTCCATTTTGCATGCCACAAAAGAATGACATATGAAATGCCAATTGCAACGTGGAGACAAAGGAGACTTTGAACCGGAACGACAGATAGACAGATGGCAAGTCAACGGAATGAATGGAAGATGTATGGCAGAAGGATGGCAGACAAAAGGATGAAAGTGCTGCTGCTGCTCCTGCTGCTCCTGCTGCTCGTTCCCCTTCCGACTACATAAACAGGAAACACTAAGGACACATTACCTGCTGTTGACATTTTGCTTCGAGACATCGAGAGACGTGAGGTCTTGAGTTTACAAAAGATCTAAGAGCAGCCCTGCTATTTCTCAGTTCCCCTTAGCTGCCTGGAAAACACACACAGCTGGGAAAACCGAGCAGAGAGTAGAGTACAGCAGTCATTTTTGGACTTGATATGTTTAAAATTTAATTAGAAGTTACCTGAACTGCAGATTGTATCTACTTAGAGTAGATACCATACTCTGCTCCTCTTTTTCTCTGGTTTTCTCCTAACAAGAGCCCTGACGAGCACTTTGTTTAGCCATCTCTCCACCCCTTCCATTCGATGGCCAAAAGGCCCGCATGTCATGCCAGTCATCAGTGTTCTGGGCTCCGTTCTTCTTCTGACCAACCGACACGCTTAATTCATTCATTTATTCATTTATCGTGTGGTGTGTGCCCGTACCCGCACCCGCACCTTTGCCTTTGGCTTTCGCTTTGTAGCCGATGGCCGAATTAGCCCTCTCAAACGTTTCAATTGCATTGAGGTAACAGCATTAGTGGCCTCATACCTTCGATCCAATCAGCAGTAGTTTGGCCACTGCTGCTGCTGCTGTTGCTCCTCTTTCTACTGCTTTTCCTTTTTTAGGCCCACAGAATGATTTTCTGTTTTTGCGCGAGTCATGTCCCAAATGGACGTGGCCTCCTACTCTGACTCCTGGCTCTGCTTTTTGCCTGTAAAATCTTCTTCAAACTTCCAGTCAGAGGCTGGCAATTTATTAAATCCCAATCCACAATTTCAATTTCGGGCAGGTGAAAAATAAACACAAATTCTGGCCACCATTTTCCGCTCTCAAAATGTGGAATAATATCCAGAGAGAGAAGAGAGAGAGAGTGACCTGCTCCTTCCTCCCCACACGATCCTATGCAGCCGCCCGAAAATGCATGTCAATGGCCCTGTTTTTGGGGCGTGGCAACACTGACTGACAGTCACGGGCACTTACCCAGTGCTCAAAACATTTGGGTTCGGCTTTCAGATGATGCTAAAAGTTTTTAAATACCCTGCAATTGTGTGGAGTTTAATATTCAAGGGTATATTATGGGAAAAGAATGTGGTATGGTAGATCCTTTTGGAATCTCAGAAATTGTATGGAAAGAGAGAGTCAAACACATGAAAAATACTATAAAATAGAATCAAATAATTTTAAATTTCACTACCAAAAGATTACCTATGTCATTTAAGTATCGCATAGAAGAGTGCCATAAAAATAAATAATACCAAATTAAAAAAAATACTTTAAAATTAAAAATTTTAAAAAATAAAAAAAAAATTAAAAAACAAAAGATACCAAAAATTCAAAAATAATGATAACAAAAGTTAACTGCAAACTCCTTACAAGCCAGAAATCATATGTAACTAGTTTTCTCCCTAAAGGGTATCCCGTAGTCACAACAATGTCCAAAGACTTTGCTTGTATTTTTTTTACGTTTCTTGTCCGAAAAGAAAACACTTTGCCTGGTCTGGAAATCGACTGCGCCCCAGCATAGAAGCCACTCAGGCCGCTCACTCTCTGTCTCCTATAATCTCAGAGTTCTTCTCCCCAAGCTCCTCCCAGTCTTGTAGTCCTGTAGTCCTGAGTCTCGCAGTGTCTTGGTCCTTCTCCATGGGTCTCTCCATCTCCCAGTCTGTCAGTTATACTGTGTGTGCTGTCTCAAGCGTCCCAAAGTGCGTTACAGTTACAGGCCACCAGGCCACTTGGCCTTGTCTTGGTGCCACCTATGCATGTATGTATGAACAGTGTGCTGTGGAATAGCCTGAACCTCTTACACCACTCATGTACAATACCAGTGCCCCACCATGCAGCAAACGCTGTTCCGAGCCACATTCTTCGTCGTTCGGATTCACGTTCTCATTCACATTCACAGAAAAAAACTACTCACGAGTTCTGTGTAATTTTCTCAAGTTTCTTCTTCCGTTGCCCAAATACTTGACCCAAATTGTGTATTTTATGTTGTTGTTTATATTTGTTTGAAGAGACAGAGAGGAGATTTTGTGTCGAGTCTTTGAGGGAAGGACTTTAATTTAATTAAAATATTTTCCCTTTTGAAATGTAGCTTATCTGCTGGCAGGTGCGATGAAAGAAAGCAGCTTAAGAATTCAAGTGGTGCTGCAGGCAAAGGAGCGCCTAAGGATGTGGAGCAAATACTTTCAGAGAAAGCGGAAAGCAGAAAGAAAGTACCAGGGGACGATTCGCTTAAGTTTCAGTTTTAGTCGAGTTCTCAGTTCCCTTTGATTGTCGCAGTCCCGAGGTAACCGAGCATTTTGTCGACTGCTTTGTTTGCCTTCTGTACTTCTGTCTTTTGTCCGGGCCGAGTCCTTTGGCCAAGAGAGCTGTGCAAATTTTGGCAGCTTTCTGCATTGTTTCCTCTTTTGTTGAATATGCATTTGCCACCGAAAAAAAGCACGAGCTCTCCTCTCGATTGCTTTGTTAAATTTGCATATTTTGCAGCGGAGAAGAGGTATTGCAGAATGTAGATCAGTTTTTAATCAAGTAAAAGACTGCAACTTCAATCGGTTGGAGAAAAAATTTGAATGCTTTGCGAAAATAAATTTAAGTGCGGGACATTTGCGCACGTAAAAGACAGCCATAGAAACTACTTCGTACGGAAAGAAGTCTGCGCCATAAAATACGGAATACGTACGGTAAAACCTCAAGAGCCACACAAACACCTCAGGCAAACAGCAGCAGCAACCCCTTGGGATAAAACTTAATTGCAGCATGTAGTGAGCTTTTCCATTTTATTTGTGTGTGTGTGTGTGTGTGTGTGTGTGTGTGTGTGTACTTATATATTTGTGGGCCTGAGTAACACTGCGTATGAGCATTGCTCGTATAAAAAGTGAACAAGTTAAAGGCGAGAAAGGGAGCAGAGAGGCAAGACAAAGAGAGCTCCGTAGAGTGGCGTTTGCTTTGCGGATGGGGGACTGGGCTGGGCTG
Organism: Drosophila tristis; assembly: GCA_018150885.1. NCBI lineage: Eukaryota > Metazoa > Arthropoda > Insecta > Diptera > Drosophilidae > Drosophila > Drosophila tristis. The sequence goes on from JAECWT010000001.1 coordinate 1,394,124, forward strand.
TGCATTTCTCTTCCAGCATTTCCCATTTTCCATCCCCGTTAATTCCAATAATGTTGTCACACGAAGCCGTAACGTGGGCTGGCTGACTGCCGCTGCCGCTGCCCCACGCACTTGTGTGCCACTGACGGCCATAAAAGATCTTTATTCTTTTCTGCACTGGGGAAAAACTAACAAAAAATGCAATTTATGTGGCGCCCTCTGTTTGTGACACGACCACAAACACCAAAAAAGACCTGCCTCACTTTCGCACTGCCCTTGTTGAGCCCAAAGGAACGAACGTATTAAAAAGTGTCAACCCCGCCTTGCGCCTCATGACAAAATGCGATTTAAAAGCCATTTCTAAAATAGGGAAAAGCCTTACAAAGCCTCGGAAATTTCATACCCAAAATGGGACTGAACGAAAAATATAAATAAACATAAATAATGCTCAAGGTCGTGTGTGGGTGGGCGTGAAGGTGTGGGTTTGGGTGTACGGTTGTACTGGTGTCGAGTGTCGGGTGCGGCAGCCACATATATAAATGGCGTTAACGTTAGCAATTTTTCTAATTTTCTAATGAATATTATTCGCACACACGCGGCACCGAAACGAAGCAAAAGGCAGCCTCCCAAGTGTTCGGGGAGCTCTCCTCAAAGTATTCAGCATGAAAATAAGTACGGAAGGTATTCGTTGCTATTCAGACCAAGGGATACCCTGTGGGAAGGATGGAAAATTTGTCAAAGAGGCGCTGCTTCGAAAAAAAACCCATGAATAGATGTAGCCTCTATCTCTATGGCTACTACAGGGTATAATTAACATTATAACTCACCCACCCACACACACATCTGATTAGTATTAGTATATATATTAGTATGTATGGCACGGCACTGGCTCCGGCGTTAAATGGAGCGTGGCATGAGTTTTAATGCCCCAATACGTGGCATGCCATGAGGATGCGATTGAAGGGACAGGGAAACTCCTGGGATCAACAGCCGCAGGTGAAGCACTGAAGCATTATGGGTAAGCCCGAGGATGTTGATGCCAAATGAAAAGTTATCCACACACACACAGCCGTAGCCCTCATTGGGAAAATTCCGCTTTCCTTTTTTTTTATATTTTGTTTTTTATTTTTGTTTTGTGTAAAAGTATTGAAGAGCTGCAGGCATTTGGAATAAATTTCTGGTTTTTTGTGTTGCCTCCAATAGGGGGCTTCTTACTTTTCCGCTTCTACTGCAATGAAAACTTCTCCATCCACTGCTCTGAAAACGTTCTACTGCATTCAAATTTAATTTTTATCCTCCCTTAGAACCTCCTCGTTTTTCCCTGAACTCGCATTGAATGGTATTCCTCAATGAACAATTCTCGTGGAATTTTGTTTTCCTCAAAATTATGTTTTTTAATTTAAAACTCGAAAATTTCATGATAATTTCTGAAGATAAACTTTTTTGCAAAAATTAATGAACAATTCTCCAACAAACATTTCAATTGGTTGCATTCCAAAGATAGAATAAAGAGCGAGTTTCCATGGCTAGACAGGGGCATACTTTTGCAAGGTATCCATTCGACTAAGGAAGTCTGGTTCATAGAAGGTGTGCTTTTCCGATCAATCATAATTTTGTAATTTTAAAGAAAACACCATCGTTGCGAGCATCCGGTTTACTTCAGAAAATGGTACGAGTTTTTTTGAATAGATTCTTAATATATTCATTAATTTCGTGTAACCCAGCATGGAACATTATTTTAACAGCAGAAGAACTGAAAAAGTTTTACATTGGGGACAGCCTTTTGGTTGCCATCTTTTTTGCTGAAAAGTCATTTAATATTTTTTACGACATTGCATTTAAAATGCTTGCTTGAGTATGACAAATTGATGACATTTCACACTTCACTTTTTCCACTTTCACTAGAGCAAAATTTACCAAGTGTCTTGTATACATTTTTCATTAATTTTCAAGGATATCCTCTCGACCAAGGGTCGTCTTAATACACTTGGGAAATAGCTTGGATACTCATTTAGGCTTAGATATCTACATCCAATGGAAACTACACTTCTTTCTATATTTTCTCTATTAAATAGGCAATTGATATGAAAAACCTGATAACTTCATTCTTGAAGTTACTTTTCCTGCAGCTTTTTCTCAACCTGCTAAAACATGCCATAAATAAATCATTCAATAAGTATACAATTTTTCTCGCTGTGATGCTGTCTGAAAAATTCACTTAAAGCCATTATATTTTTTTTTCGCTTGCCTCAAACTACATTTTTGATGGCTTTCTTCCTTCGTCGCTGGTCGACTGTCTGTCTGTCTGTATGGCTTCCTGTCTGACGTCTTGTCCCCCCAGCAATTGATGGTGCTTTAATAGAAAGAAAATTCTGCGCGAAATAAAAACCAATGAACCGCGAAGACAGGCAGCGGAGCAGTCGCAACCAGTAGCCACCAGTAGTAGGTACTTGATAATAAATTGAAAAATAATATTGAGCAGACTTTGGCAAAAGTTTTTTCCTCACGATTCTCGTTGCGAGAAAGGAATTCCCCGGAATGTCGCTGCAACTGAAACGACGATGAGGACGAGAACGAGGACGTGCTTCCAACAAGTGCTAGGGATTTGTATTCACTGTAGTCACTGTAGTATCATTGATTCAGGGAGAAGAAAACGAACTCTTTCTCTCTCCCAAAAGAAGGTTCCCTTCAAGTGCTTTTTTCGTGCTTTACCCTGCTAAAAAAATTTGGTTTACTTTTTGGGGCGCAGCAGCGGATATTATTTTCCTTTTGCTTGACAGCCGCCGCTGGGGAGGCAACAGTGTTTCCGTTGTGGTTTCTTCCCATCGATTCTAAAGCTGCGATAAGCTTCTCAAATGTTTTTTGGGAAAAAGGAAAATCAGTAAAAAAAAAAAATAAGAGCGAGTAAAACGAGAAAGTGTACGAGTTGCTAACATGGTTTTGTCTTCTGCTGCCACAGAGTTTCCTTCCAGATTCAATTTATGGGCGGACAAGCGGAAACTTATGGCATTGGAAAAATAAAATTATTATGGAGTATTTCTTTTGGTTTTTATGGCGCTCTAGATCCCAAGTCCCAGTGGATTAGGGCCGCATCTTAAGATGGGGCATACAAATTAACAACCAATTAGCAGATTATTTTTAATGGCAACCAATAAATGAAAATGAATGCCAATTAGGAAGTGATTTTAGCCAAATTAATCATTAAAAAATCTCATAAAAAAATGGGAAATAATTCAATTGAAAATTTCAACAATCCGCTTATGGGGTGAAACATAATTTTATTTTGCTACAAAACCAATAACATTTCCTTTATTTTGGGAAGTTTAGGTGCGAAAAATTCCATTTATTGCCGCTGTCTGTCTGCGCGTTCGTCTCATATAAATATATGTATAATAATTTATTGATATTTTATAGACATACAAGCAAATGTGGAAAACAAAAGAAAAATCATACCATAGCCAGTGGGGTCAGTGGGGCTTGTGCTGCTAATCAACTGCCTAGCGACTGGGCATTACCGAGCATACGAGGAGTACACCCACGAATCGCATTCTGTAATAAACATGTCCATTGCTAATAAACCATCGATGGGCCTCCTCCCAGACACAATAAAATAAACAATAAACCAACGACGATAAGCTCCACAGATTAATAATATCATGCCAGGCATCAGCGTGAGCCGTGCAAGCCTCATGGCTATAGAATACAAACAAATTAAAACCAGAAAAAACAGGGCGGCTATTTTTCCGGTGACGAGACGTTGCATACCCCGTAAATCTATTGAAACATTTTGAAAATCATTGAAACGTGTGCAACGGTCGATTACATTACAAACTCCCCGTCAAACACATCATACTTTTCATCGTTCGTGTCCAGAGTATAAGATGAAAAGCAAACAGGAAAAACTGCCGACTCACATGAGAGCTGCTAAATTGAAATGAATTGCTGAAGCAGCAGTGGCAGTGGCCATGCCATTGCCTATGACTGGCAGTGTAGGCGTAGGCGTGGGGGGCGGTAACAAGTGTCGGCGCCAAATGATGATATAATCGAAGCTAATGGCATGACATCTAGGGAATATATATTTGTGTGTGTTTAATGAGGGGAAATTTCAATTCCAATCTTCAGCTTCGAAGGAGGCCATTCTCTAGGGTACTCCCATAGTCCATCAATCATAAGAGGTATGTTTTATTAGCCACTGTTCGAACGATAAGTGAAATTTATTCCAGGCAATAATTATTTAATGAGTAAATCCACTTTATATTAGAAAAGCCACAGGGATGGGAAACAGCAGAGAAAAAGCGGCGGCTGACCCCAGGCTTAAAATTACAAATAAATAATTGAAATTCCAGCCACGGGGCCATTATATTATGTTTTGGCAAGGCTTTTAATTATCCCAAAAAATACGAGTAAGGGCGGGTTAACCGAGAGGGGAAAACTAATCAAAATAAAATAATACACAAAACAATGGAAAAAGCCATATTTTGGCTGACAAAAATATGGCTATATTGTTGGCATAAAACACTGCAGCAATTACCCTGAGAACCGTCACCCAAAAACTGCCATGGAACGGGCATTTTCGAGCCGCTGCCGCATAAAAGAGGAGAATATTCTGTCAACAAGTCCGGCAGTATTTCGGGGGCCTGGCCTCTTGTTTGCTTATGCTGCCCACCCGCTCTCTGCCTTGCTCATGCTATAGGGTGTATTTGCACGGGCATCAGGAAGAGCGTTTTGTGAATGCTTAATTACAAAATGGCTCTGATGTTTGGGTTCTAGACTTTCGCGCCGTTTTAACCGACAACTAATATTTGTAGAAAATCGCCAGAGCCAGCCATAGCCATTGACATTTCGCTCTGTGGTCTGTTGACACACGCTTTGCCCAGTACTTCCACACACGCACATGCCACAAGCCACATTCCACATGCCACAGATAAGGGAGCAAGAGGCGAGCGGCAAGCGACCATAAATCAATGAACCAATACTTAGTAGAAGAAGAGAAGAACAAATAAGAGTTACAACAGATATTAGGGTTTCCTCGAATATGCATTAAGTGAGAGGATAAACAAGGAAATACCATGAAACAATTCAAAAGAACGGAAAAGGAAACCGAAGAAAACAAAAACAAAACAAAAAACAACAAAACAAAAACAAACAATATACATTTTGATGATATTTTGACGAAAAAGCTGTTGGGAACAGAACAGAAGAAGCATGAGAACATCTCAGATGAGTATACACATGTCGAAATTTAAGTACAAATTATCCTCATTTGTGTCAAAAAGAAGAGCAGACATCCCTATTTTTATCAAGGCAAAACATCCTCATTTGTGCCAAAGAAAGACACTTCCTTGGGGCTATTTTGTCAGAATAAAAATACTTTCTGAGTCTGGCCTTCTGTCTCATGAATAAAGCCTGTCACTTCCTTAGGCCCTTCAATCATATATCTTTCTCTCTCTCTCTCTCATTTTGACAGCTGTCCATCAAACATTCAATGAACGAATAAATTACAGAACTAATTAAGTAAACAAACTCAATACTGGAGCCAAAATTTCCACCAAAAAAACTTTCGAGAAGCTGGAAAAATTAAACACACAAAACGAAAAGAAAAGAAAAACGGCAACAAAATGTGCAACCACAGAGAGAGAATTGTGGTTAAAACTTTGAGAAAACAGAAGGAAAAAAAGATGGCGAGCATAAAAAAGTGAGGAAAAGTGCCAAAAACAAGCATCAACATCAAATACCAAAGAAGTTAACATACAATTTGGGGGAAAAAATGTGGAAAAATTGTAACAAAAAGAATACAAAAATTGTACTCCAACGAAAGGAAGGGGAGGTAGATACCACAGCAATTTGCTGCCTGTAATTGCTGTGGTCTTTGCCTCCCCTTCCCCGAAGCATCAAAAAGAAAAGCGAAACGAAGCTAGAAAAAGTCAAGTTCCACTTGCACACGAGGAAAATTTGCCAGGGAAAAGTATAAAAAGGGTGGGAATTAGAAAATCACCCTACGGGCATCGTAGGCCATATCCTAAACAAAGTTCCTTCTGCCACATGCAACAGAAAAAGGAGCTGGTACGAAATATAGTATTAATTCCCTGCAACAAAGCGGAAAAATCGTTTCATTTTTTTTCTTTTATTTTTCTTCTTTTTTTTTGGCACAAGCCGCTAGTCATATTCGGTTTATTTTTGTAGCATTTCGATTGTTGAACGGAAATTAGGGGATAAAAACAACAAAGAAAGGAGGAAATCGAATTAAAGGATGACCTGCAATTGTGCTAATTAACGGAGATCAATTGATGATATCTTCACTAGTTCGATCCCATCGATAAAAAAAAAGCAGCACACTGAAGGCGAAGAAGCAGAAGATACCCTGTATATATCATAAAAATTATTATCTGAGACTTAAGTTGGTAGAGTATATAGTGATTTGAACACCTGATTTCTACTTTTACCTACTCTTTCAGCCAAAAAAAATGCTTCTGGGAAGAGTATCGATTGACCACGAATGACATGCTCTGCCCGTGCAGGGTTTAGGTAACAAAAAAACTTCTTTCTTTCTCATAACCATCTTTCCAGGGTATGTGGTACGTTATTTATGACTATGGATGCGAATTTGATTGCCAGTTTCCAGATTATTGCTCTTATACGCTCCTCCGCATGACAAGAGTTCAATTAATTCGCTTGGCTCTTTGTCCCCAACTTCTGCTGCTCCTTCGTCCGGTCTCATATGTTTCTCGCTGTGCTTTCCCCTCTTTTGGCTTTACTTTCCCACTCTTTAAGCGCTCAGCTCATTTCATTCTCATTTTGTTCTATTTTTTATATAGAGAGTGAGCACACTTTTCGCTAAGTAGAACCACAAATATTGCTCTGTGTGCCACATGCCACTGCTACTGCAGCCCGTGCTGGTTTTCTGAGTGGATTTCCGGCCCCAAAAACTCACACGAAAAACTGAAACTGAAATGAAGACCCAACAGGCACCGACAGGCAGCACGTGGCACGTTTACCTTCTGGCATAATTTCCCCCCGTTCTATTGTAAGTCCTCTCTCTAACCGCATTCCCAAATGAAACTCCCTAACCGGAAAATGCTGAAAATGTATGCCAAAGCATTTCATTCTCGTACATTTTCCAGTGGCTCCTCTGGCTCTAACTGAACATGAGAAGGGCTCTCTCAATCTCAGGGACAGCCAAGGGCAGCAGCAGCAGCAGAAGCAAGCTGCTTACCCCAGGAAAACACACATGGAAAGCGCCAGCACTCACTCGTACATTCCCTTCAGATGTATGCTCATTAGATTGGGCCCCGAAACCCAAAACCCAAGCCCCAAAAAAGTAGAAACGAAAACATAAACAGAAAACAGAGTCTGCAGCATTTTTGCAGTGCTGCCTGCCTGTCTCGAGGACATGCCACAGATATTTGGCCTACAATTTGAGTTTAGAGAATGGAAAAAGGCAATTCCATTGGCCAACCCATTGGCTTGTGGCCAAAATTGTGGCTAGAAATTAAACATTTTCTCTGTTACATTTGTTGCTTTGAACAAGTCTACCTCTTAATCCTGTTTATCGTTTATGGCTTTTTAGGGCTTATCGTTTCAGCACTTGGAGCACCCACCCACCTGATGATTACCCACTTTGAACCTATTCATTGATGAAGCCTTTAATTCTTTTGTACTTGAAATCCCCTAGAATTTTCACTTGAAAACTCCTCTTTGATGATGCTTACTTTTGATGATGCACTTTTTTCCAAGGATCTATCAATCGACAGATCAATCGACAGCAGGAAACAGTTAAACAAATGCTGCTAATGGATTCAGATACCAATCGCAGGGCAATTACGAGTATTAATCACCATTTGAGTGAACCATTGAAACCATTTAAACCATGTGGCAAGTGTCAAATAGGGCGTGGCCAGAAATTGTAATTAAAATGTGACACCAGAGGCAGGGAGGGGAGGCAGAGACTGGGGATAACCATTAAGAGAGGGAGGCTCTAAGGAATTAATAATCCACTTCGGAGGAGCGGAGCGACAAATGACAGCCTTCGCCAATGGCTTCATTACATCATTTAAATGCCTGTTGTGTTGTCTATTAGGCGGCCACGAGTGCCCTGTCCCCCCCCATCTGCTGCACCCACTTAAGTGCGTGGCAGTGGCAGCTGTCAGATGGGTGGGGGCAAGCAACACAGCGAGCGAGCGACCTGTGTAGCAAAAGATTCTGTTGTGTTCGGTTCAGCTGTTTCTGTCATCGTCAACAAGTCGTTCGGGGGGGCGGGGGAAGAATCACGTTACGTGACTTGTGGCACAACTTTAAGGGACATTCATGCCACTAGTTTCATGCCGAAACTTCTGGTAATGTGCGGCATACGTTGCGTATTAGTTACATTAGTGAAAAGGCCACAAAACAAAAGACAAAACAGGAAAGCCTCTGATACTTTTGGTCTCTATGTATTTTCCACGAAATGAAATTCAATTCAGTTACGATTTTTGTCCAGAAACTGTGTGCTGGGAAAATAGGCAAATATTTCCACATATTTGAAGCTTTCTTTTACTTAATGGGAAAACCATTCCGGTATTAGTTACATTAGAGGAAAAGCCATGAAAAGAAAGATCAAATTAACAGGAAATCCTCGACTACTTTTGGTTTTTCTGTATTTTTCACAAAATTAAATTCAATAATGTGTGCTGGGAAATTAGGCAAATGTTTCCACATTCTTAAAGCATTTTCTTTCCTTGAAGGGAAACCCATTCCCGCCCGCTATGACAATTCCATTCAGTGGATTAATTATTCCCCTAAATAAAACTTATGTAACCACTTGGCTTGGGGGTTTTTCCCAAAAGTTGAGCCCTGTTTTCCGCTTGTCCAGACAAACTTTCCACAAGTCAGAGCTAAGCCTCACATTTTGGGAAAATCTCTGAACCAAAATCATTTTTCTGTAACGATTTAATCACTGTAAAGGAACGTTCTTTGTTAAGCTCTGCAGGCAGCAGCATCTGGTGTCTGGTGTTGGGGAAAAAAAACAAGCTTTTGCGCCTCACTAAATCGTCTAACAAGATGAAAATGCATGGAAAATGCTGAAAACTCAATTTATTTCTTAGTAAACACTTGATAATCTCTCACTTTATGGCTGACAAAATATCTTGTTTGGTTTTGGTCTTCGGTTTTTGTTGGGTCGAAAATGGAATACAATGGAATTCGTGCCTACAGGGGATTTATGGGGAAAACACCTACGAAAAATATGTGAGAATGAGTGAAAATTGTTAGCAAGAAGATAAATATCAGTTCAAATAGGAAATAGCATAGAAAAAGTATCAAATTGTCATGAAAATTCTCCTGGTGTTTTGGAAAATGCTGAACAAGCTATAAAACAAGTCAGAAAGGCAGCAACACTTTTAATTAAATGTTGGACATATTTTTCCATGACTCAAAGTTTGGTTTCCGGTTCAGGCCAAAAGCCCCATGCCCTGCCCTTTTGTCCTTCGTTTGGTTTCATTTTCTTCTGCATATTTTCTCATTTGTCTAATGGAATTACGGGGACACAGGTCTAAAGGTCCTCTTAAATTTCTAGCAGGGAGAGTGGAGTCTCACATTCAAGGAGAGCGGAGGATTTGGCTGCAACTGCAGCTGCAGTGAAGGATGGGGATTGTCCACAGGCACTGATTGAAACAAAATGACTCCACTCTCTCCTTCTGCCTGATGTCCATGGAATAATGCATATTTCTGTCTCTTGTGCTTAGATTTCTTTGAGAGAACTTCTCTATTGAATAGACTGAGCAATTCTACACGAATGAGGCTTGTCCTGCATTTATCTCAAGCAAAATCCAACAGCGAATCCAAGTTTAAGTAAACATTTTTCACCCTCTTTTTATTACTTGAGGTTCCATTCATTCCATTCAAATTTCAGGGTTCAAAGGTGCATTAAATTCCTATTTGTTCATATTTTGTGTGCCCTCGTGCCATGAACTTCAACTTCAACTTGAATGTAGCATTTCCGTTTGCATGTGGCATGCAACATTGTTGTATTTTGATCATCACGTAATAAAGGAACGTGTGTTCTGCCACTACCACTGAAATTTATGCTTTCTGTTTGTTTCATTACAGGGTATACCCAATCCCCCAATCCACCAATCGACACGCAGCTTGAATATTTAAACATCAAAAATATTGTGAATTTCGAGAGAGAAAAAGTAATTTTAATGAGACGACAAAGTCGCTGGCTGCCGCCTGTCGCCTGCCACATAAACAACAGCTGAAAGGAGAGTGAGAGGCAGCAGCAGAAGCCACAGCAGCAAGCAGTAGGAGGAGGCGCTTCCCGGTCCAAAAAAGAGCGACACTCGGCACACGGTGCTCGGTGCTCGGTGAGCGGTCGAGTCAATCAACAGAGGACCAATCCGCCAGCAGCTCCTGCCCTCATCAGTCATTGGACAACGTCATCATGGTCACGAACATGTCGCAGCCGCATTATTGCGGCACTGCCATCGATGATTTTCACACAAAGTAAGCGAGGAGTCGCAGGGTTTTTGCTTTTACAGCGGAAAAAGGCCAGGCATAGGACGAGGCAAGGCACCATGGATAGGGCCAAGGCCACAAGTGATGTAGGGTGCTGTGCGGTGCTGCATGCCGCTGATGTCTGGCTCTGGGGATGTCTGCATATTAATTACTTTTTGATATCCTGTACTTTTGGGCAGCACTACTGGGTTGTGTTGTGCAAAAGGAAGCTACTCCGACCCAAGGGAATCAATCAATCAAATGTTTTATTTTAATCCGAACAGACTCTGCTTTTGGGCTCTAGAAAAGGTATTATCCACTTGTTAAAGCAAATATAAATGGGATTAGATGGACCAACCTAACATAATATTTAATCTAGAAACGTTACATCTGCGTTTGGACGAAATCTTCTGTAATTGGAAACATTTTACGCTACTATAATTGTCGTCTTTTTATTATGATTTCTTTCAAGAGTTTTCCTCAGTTAGTATCCAATTAGAGGGTATACCCTAGTCTATATATAGGCTTACACTTTGCCCTAATGCAATTTGCATAATGATTTGACAGCTGGCATGGCATGGCCGCTGAGGCTCAGCCGCATATAATCATCACCTCTGGGGAAAAAGGTGTGGAAATCGCTTTTCGCATTAACTCTAATCAGAATTTCCCCTCGGTTTCCCGTTCTCTTTTCTAGCTACAAATACTTTCATGGCTACTTCTCGCTGATTGTCTGCCTGCTGGGAACGATAGCCAACACTCTGAACATCATTGTGCTGACCCGCCGCGAGATGCGCTCCCCAACGAATGCGATACTCACGGGTCTGGCGGTGGCAGATCTCGCGGTGATGCTCGAGTACATACCCTACACGATCCATGACTATATACTGAGTGCCCGGCTGCCGCGTGAGAAGCAATTGAGCTACGAGTGGGCCTGCTTCATCAAGTTCCATTCGGTGTTCCCCCAAGTGTTGCACACGATCTCCATTTGGCTGACTGTCACCCTCGCGGTGTGGCGCTACATTGCCGTCAGTTATCCGCAGAGGAATCGCATTTGGTGTGGCATGCGCACGACTCTGATCACCATTGCCACGGCCTATGTGGTGTGTGTCCTGGTGGTGTCCCCGTGGCTGTATCTCGTCACGGCCATTGCGAAGTTCCTGGAGACGCTCGACGCGAGCGGCAAGACGATCCATTCGGTGCCCTTGAGCCAGTACATTTTGGACTACAACCGAGAGGAGGATGCCATCACAATGCAGGTGATGTCCAGCACAACGCCAGAGATCTCATGGATGCAGCACAGGGCGTACAGCAACGCCTCGCTCACCACAGTGGTGCCTCTGACAACTAGCACAATTGCAGGGGAACTGCCTGGGGTGCGAAATGTCACCGTTTTCAAGCTCTATCACAGTGCCCTCGCGCTGCACGATCGCCAGCTGAGGAATGCCACATTCCTCATCTACAGTGTGCTCATCAAACTCATCCCCTGCTTCGCTTTGACGGTGCTCTCTGTGCGGCTTATTGGCGCCCTGCTGGAGGCCAAGCGACGGCGCAAGGTCCTGGCCTGCCATGCGGCCAGCGACATGCAACCGATTGTCAATGGGAAGGTCATCGCGCCCACACCCACGTCCAAGAGCTGCAAACTCCTGGAGAAGGAGAAGCAAACGGATCGAACCACTCGCATGCTGCTGGCGGTGCTGTTACTCTTTTTGATTACCGAATTTCCACAGGGTATCATGGGTCTGCTGAATGCCCTCCTAGGGGATGCCTTCTTCCTGCAGTGCTACCTGAAATTGAGTGAGTTTGCCCTTCCTCTGGGGTTTCCTGCAGACCCTCTCTCTGATAGTCTCTAACATTTCCCTTTGTTTTTCTTTCTTCTTTCTCCAGGTGATTTAATGGACATTTTGGCCCTGATCAACTCCAGCATCAACTTCATTCTCTATTGCTCGATGAGCCGACAGTTTCGCACAACCTTTACCCTGCTCTTCCGCCCCCGTTGGCTGGACAAATGGCTGCCTCTCTCCCAGCACGACATCGATGGCCGCCATGGCGGACAGCGGGAGGGCGGCGGCAGGCAGCGACTGCTGCACACGGATGCTGTGAGCAAGAGCATGGCCATCGATCTGGTGGGTCTCACGACGCAGGTGACAAATGTGTAGCACGAGAGCAGCGGCCGTGCAAACACTGCATCGGCCATGGCACCAGGGGGTGGCGGTGGGGCGTCATCAGTGGTTGATGGATGCGGTGTGGATACAACAAATGACATCAGCATGGTGGAAATGTTGCACAGGACGCCACCCCCGCCTCCGACCAAGGGCAACACCAGCACTTCACGCCGCAGACAACGCCGCGGCAGTGGCAAGTGCATTTGGCCCACAACCGAGTGGCTGCGCAAATTGAGAGCCAACAACAGAACGCTCACTCCGGCGGGGGCGAGCGAGGAGCAGCTGCAGCAGCAGGATCATCAGCAGCAGCGACGCAGCAGTGTCCTGTTGATGGTCCTGCTGCACAGTTCATCCAACGATGAAATGAAGGCCAAGGCGGTGCTCGTCAGTGAGGAGCAACAGCAGCGGGAACGGCAGCCGCAGAACCCCCACCCGCACCCGGACGAAGTGGAAGATGCCATCGATGCTCTGTGGCTGTAACCCCCTTCCCCTTAGAGTAGCTAATTAATACTTAACTAATACCGAGCTAATATTTAGATAAAGACCAAAACAAAATTGTTTTCTATTGCTGCTTCCATGAGCCTCCCACCCCGCCGGGCAATGCAGTTGCGGATCGAGAGCCCCTTTCTGCAGCTGCTTCGCTTTAGAGGCCGGGTGTGGGACGAAAAAAGCAGCATACAACACACATTTTGTGGCGCCACTTGATAAGGTGATACTTACATTTAAGAGTGACCTTTAAACCCCCATATGATCCCCCCTCCTCTAAACATAGTTGTGTAAGTGCAAAGCGCAACATTTAACTATAGTTTAACTATTTAATGGAATGATTTCTAGGCATCTAAGCATCCAAGAAATAAATATCTTTTCTAATGGAAAATAAAGGGAAAAGAAAACGAAGAACTCGCTGTAGCTTTTTAGTCTCTTAATTCTTCTGATTCCAGCATTAAATTCCAGCTATTAAATTCGCCTGTCAATTAAATTTAATTTTCCTTAAAGCCGAGCTGCGCTGCTCCTTTCCGGTGATTGACATTCAAACATCAGGCAGACAGACATTCGTTTTTCGCCTTTCGCTTGCCATTCGCGTATCTTTTGGCCCGCATTCCGCTGACATTTTGCCGCCATACTGCTGGCATTAAGGCCAAAATGAAATAAACGACAAACAACGACAAATGACAGTAAAAACAGAGTGAGTGTAAAAACAAATGGCAGCAGCGTTTGGAAAGCGTTGATTAATTGTAAGTTTTATCAAAAGGTGGGGGACACAGGGCAGGGCATGTGTATTTGTCAAAGTGAAGGGCCAGCAAAAGATAGAAAAAGTTATAGAATGATGGATATTCGAATTAGAGATACCCAGCAGCAGGAAACTGCAGCAAGAAGCCACACAAAATAAGTAATAGAATAATAAATATCGTCTAAAAGATATTTTTTACAAGTGAACTATCCATAATACTAATACTTATTTAGAATGTTTAGCTGGGGATTTATTTTCTGTGCGTATGTCCCAGAAATTGATGGGAAAATGACTTAAATGGTATAGAGTATATTTATATATATATTAATAGGGTATACTATAGTAATGTACCTTCAAAAAGCACAAACAGATGACCCAATTCGTAGTCTGCAAATGGCCAGCACTTCAGCATTTGTTCAATGGGCGTAAGATACTTAAAATATGATGTATCCTCATGGCTTTTAATGCAGAAACAAAAGACACTTTCGGCAAAAAGATGCCTCAATCGATAAACAAAAGCAGGAGGGAGGCAGGAGCCTTCTGCTCTTCGGAAATTAGAAAATTCAAAGTGTTCATCACTCACTGAGGAGGGAGTGTCACTGTGTCCCTCCCTAAGGCGGGGGACTGTCATAAATTTTTGATATAGGACCTGCTATCCAGACTATGGGCGTGGGCGCAGATGGATTAAATTTCCCTACCAAGAAATTTTTTGCTCAAAAAAATGATAATTTGAAGCCTCCATTAATTTTCATAACTGAATATTTTCCGATTAAAATAATCGGATTTAATTTAATTCAATTTCATTCATTAACATAATTTATTAAAAAAACGAAAACAGCAAGAAATAGACATATCAATTATGCAAATGATGGAAAACCAGGAAAAGAAAATGTGTAAAAAACGTGGCTGTAAAATATGAAAATTAATGGAGTATGTTTAAGTATGAAAATGAAGATTAAATCAGTGGAAAATGTGGATTTGTTAGCGTACATTTTAGAAAAAAAAAATATGCAAGTGGAAAATTTTTTTTAATTCGCAGGGGATTGAATTATTAGCTAATTACAAATTCATAATGTAATGCATAAAAGCCAATGACAATTATTTAATACAAATGGATTAAAAAGCATTAATGGAGTTAATATTAATATTAAATGGATTTTTTTTTGTTTTAAAGTTTGGAGTTTAGTTAAAGTTTTTTAGCTTTAAAGTGGGAACCCGTTTAGAAAAACCATTAAACCCGCTGAAAGGGAGGAAATATTCTGATATGTACGTAACGATGCACGCGAAGAACTAAGAAAAATGGGCTAGAAAAAGCAGAAAGAATAGTGAGAATATAGTGCACCCAAAGGAAAGGAAACACATAGTCAGGGACCAAAGGGACACAAGCGGATAATGACACCACAACACCCACAAGCCGCAACATCCATCACTCGCTTCCATCAGCCAAACAACGACCACTGAAACAGAACAGTTTATGGTTTTGATAACAAACTACATGTTCTACCCGTAAAATTCTGAGAATATGGCAAACTCTCCATTTCAAAAATAGACAGAAACCCCAACAGAAATATACTCGTATTTCCATGCAAATGCAGTAGTAATTGCATTTGTCGGAATAAACCAAATCAATTAGGAACAAATTTCTATGGCAATAAAGATCCATTTCCAAACTTTTCATTACACATTTCCCATTAAAAACATTCCCTGACTAAAACCTCAACTAATTATTCAAATAGGTTGAAATTAATTCAAATGAAAGACCTCCTCATTCGCTCATTCGTTTGCTCTTTTTGCAGTTAAAATATGGAAAATATTACCTCCACACCACACCATATTTTGCATGCTTTCCTCTCTTTTCCCTCTTTCTTTTCTAAAATATAAAAATATTCCCGC
This sequence comes from Drosophila tristis, assembly GCA_018150885.1. NCBI lineage: Eukaryota > Metazoa > Arthropoda > Insecta > Diptera > Drosophilidae > Drosophila > Drosophila tristis. Next base: position 1,409,859 of record JAECWT010000001.1, read on the forward strand.
ACTTGTTTCCGCTAAATCATCATCAGGAGCCCTGCGTTAATTACAAAACCCACTGGAGGGCAGAGAATTTTCCGAAATGCAATTGTTACAAATTTCATTGAATTAAGCGCCACATCAAGGCCGTAGCCGACTAGGACCGGACCTAGAACTTGCGGGGAAAAGGCCATGGAAAAGTAGCCTTGGCTGTGAACATTTTCGACTGTTTAACGAGCGGCGCCACAGCTGGCAGGGCAGGCAGCAAAGGCCAAAAAAGGAATTAGCATAATTGTTGGGTCCGAGCGGGAGGAGAAAATTGTAATGAAGGGGAGGCAACGGCAACGGCACCAGCACCAGCAGCCCCCTCTCTAATTACCCTGTAATTTATGCCTGCCCCGTTGCTCGATGTGTGAACATTTTTGCCAAGCAATTTCATGTCAAAACTTTTGATTGATTTACGCTACGCTCTGGCACTCTGCTCTCTCCCTCTGCATATATAATCTCCCGTCAAGTGGAGAATAGGCTGTCAATCAATGAATTTTCCACTGCTTCTTCAATGGATTTTCCTGTTGTCTCATTGATGGTTTATTAATGGAAGGAAAAACTTGAATTTTATTGCGAAAATTCATTCGATCGCATCGAGGGACTGCAAGTTTTTTCTCTTTAGTAAAACTTCAAAAAGGAATTTTCATGACAGGTACTGCGTAGAAGTTTTACATATTTTGCACCCCATTTCCACCATTTATTCCTGCTGTCATGTAAGCATTTTCCATTGCGCTTGTCATCTATGAAATTTCCTTTCGTTTTCCGAGCATTTTTCCCGACAGTATTTATGCCATATCGTTAGCCAAAATCCATTGACAGCTGAGACTCTTGACGACCTCACACGCAACATGCTCTCATTGTTTATAGGCCAATGTCCTTTCCCTTAGGGAAAACAGTTTTCAAATGGAGTTTGGGCAGATATTTGGGCATATATCAAGGGATATCAAATGGGGCACATATTATGGGCCATAAATTGCAGAGCATTAAAGGAAAACTAACAGATATCCATGCCAACGACTATGACTGATGGCATTTAATTGAGAGTGCAGAGATTTGGATTGTTTAAATTCCTAGACTGTACGAGCATTCTTAACTGTTCATTCGAGCAAAAATTTTCACTAGAAAAGTCTCCTAGCATGGGGGTGAAATTATAACCAGAAAAGGGCGTTACTTTTTCAAACAATTAGAGCCACACAAAAAGCCTTAGTTTCGATGGAAATTTGCAAATGAAATATGACTTACTTTAGGTGGTAATCTGCTTCTAAAAACAAGCTTGCTTTACGTGTAAATATACACCTAAAAAGTACTTGATGTAAGAACATTTTTACCTGTGAAAAGTGCTCGACTTTTACCTTTGAAAAGTGCTCGACTTAAGAGATCTTTTTACCTGGAAAAATATCACAGCATTCCAGAGAGAAAACTGTTTGTTTGCCAGTTTTTTTTCATCTTTTATTCCCCCGAAACGCATTATGTTTATCTAAAATTTGAAGAATCCCGAATCCTTACAAAGGAAAATAATCTGCATTTTCCATGGAAAACCCTCCTTCCATAATCTCAAATTTCTTAATTTTTCAAATGCGCCACCAAAAATACGAAACCCAAATCGCAATAGATTTTCGCCTGCCCCCCGTTCGTGTCAGCCACATTCATGACACACAATGAAAAACAGAAACAATGTCAAATCATTTGTCAACACAAAAAAGTGATAAATGTTTTAATTAGGGATGGCCCATGGGGCGCCATGACACCGCACGCCTTGCCCCATGCTAGCCAAAAATATTCAATTGCGCGGCATTTTTTGTTGTCAAGGTGCTGGATGGAAATGGATGGAAATGGGTTTTCCCTCAATGCCAAAGGCTGCCCAAAGGTCCGACTGGCTTAAGTTTTTTCCGTGGCCATGAAAATCAAAGAATACTTTGCATTTAAAATCTCTTTTTAAAGGGGTTAAATTAGCTGAAATTATTGGTAGAGGCAGATGCTGTGCAACTTATCTTTCCCTTTAACAAAGCTTGCAACACGTGGCGTATACGCAATGGAAACAGCCCTAAATTATTCAATGTAAATCGTAGAGTCAGACACATCGACGCCCATACTGATTTATGCTCTGTTGATTTTTTGCAATTTTTTTTTGCGCGCCTATGGAAATTGTGAAATATTTATTTCTGGAAAAATTAGGGCACAAAGGCAGATGTAAAAAAAAGAGAGCCTAAATCAGGGTCAAAAGCACATTCAAAGAAGCCCAAGATGCACGTGCCATCATTCGTAATTGATTGATTGATTGATTGGCAAGCAAACAGAAGGCAACAGCTGACAAGAAAAGCAAACGGCAAATGGCAAACGGCAGACATTTCTTACAACATTTTCATTGGTAAATGTACGATAGGAGTACGAGAGATTTGTTTCGACTCTTTACAGTTCGTTGGCTTAAATTTATTCAAGCCAAAAAAGCTCACTTTAAGCCCTGAAAGCCTGTGTGGCTTAAAGCTTTCCTTCTGTCCAGTGACCCCACACATTTATTGGCCAGAGAAAACTTTCGAGTTTTCGGAAAGTTTCAGCCGCCTCTTAATTGCTTTTCAATAACAAAACAAAAAATAGTTGCAAAGAATGTGTAACCACGATGGATGAGGCATGGGGCACGGGATATCCTTTGCAAGCACGCAATGTGCCACAAAAACCTCATTAAAGGTCTATGCTGCCGTGTTGCAACAACTCTTTTTCCCCTCTGCTGCTGTTGCTGCTGTTGCGTGTTGTGTTGTCATTTCGGATGTGGGGCGAGGCGTGACCACCAGCCGTCGTTCAACAATTGTGAAGGAGTAAGAGACCAAACTGAACGACTACGAATATTGCGAATGTTAGCAACTTTTCATCCTACTTTTCTCCCACTTTTCCTCGCTCTATGGTTGAATTCATTTTGCGTGTTTTTGTTGCTGCTGCAATTGGCTCTCAAAGGTGTCTACAGTTAAGAAAAGGAAAGGAGAAGTTATAGCCAAGAGTAGGAAAAAGAGTTACTTTTGGGGGGAGTTTCTGCGAAAAAGAGAGAAAGAGAGAGTATACTCTTCTTGAAAGAAAACAGTAGGTTTGCTCTCTGCAACCGGAAGAAAAAGAAGAGTAGAAGGGGAGACAAACGAGAATTTTTTTTGGTTAATCAATCGAAGTATTGTCTTGGGGTAAATCGAAATGGGAGTCGTAATTGTTGGGATTTCATATACCAATCGATCAATATATTAATAAATCCATCTCGAGGGTATCTAATGCTTCGAGTTTCCTTACTGACAAAAACCCTTTCCTCATTTTCCTTTGTTCCATGTTTTGTTTAGCAATTTCCGAAACTCATTAAAAAATCGCTGCCACTGGAATTGTTGTCACTCATACGGCCCCCTCTTGCCTCGTGCCACTCAACAACAGAAAACTATGAACTGTGCATGTACTTTTACAAGTAGCTGTGTGCTGTGGGGTGTGTGGTGGTGTGTTGTTAACAGAGTTGTTGCTCCGTATTTTGTACGACATTTATGCGGTGGCGGTGGCGGTGTCGGTGCCTCTGCCTCTGCCGTTCGTTGCAATTGTTTGTCTCCTTGAACCAGTTTTTTATTTTCAACAAACAACAGGCGTCAGGCAGCAAGCGGAAAGGCCTGTAACCACCCACCAAAGCCAACAACGACCCGCATTGAACCGCAGAACCAACGACCCAACGACCCATCGACCCATCGACCCCATTGTGTCAAATAGTTGCTGAGGCTCCAGTGCTACACTAACCCCACACAAACACACACACAAAAACACACACACACTCACGAGAATTCGCACTCCAAAAATTAACTTACGCAAAAACCGCACTTTCTCTCCCCATCGCTCTCTGAAATCCATGTTAATTCGATTGAGTAGCCTCCAATTCCTCTCTTCCCCTCCAGCAGTAGGAGCAGCGGTTTATAGCAGGAAAGAGTTCGCCATCCACGTGCCACTCTCCCGCTCTCTTTCTCTCTTTCTGGCAAGTGAAATGACAGCCCGAAATAAATTTACATGTTTTAACTACAGTTTTGTGTATAATTTTCAAGTTGTTTCGAAATACACACAAAACTGTGGCAGAATTTCAAATAACCCAAGCGGAACGGCAGCAACGGCACCTGACCAGAAATGGGTACAGTGTTTCCCATATTACACCATTCCCATATTGACTTTCATTCCCCCAAAGTATTTTGCATGCAAATGAAGACAACAGAACGACAGCGACAGTGAGAGGAACATCTGTGGCAGGCAGCATTCAGTTGCTGTTGCCTGTCGTCGACTGACATTTTAATAGAATTAACTGTTACACCCAAAAAGAGAGAGAGCGAGAGAGAGTCCTGGCCTCGGGACAACTGCTTTCCTTATTGTTTTAGATGGGTATGCCATTAGATTTGATGTCTACAACTCCTGTGTAGCTTTTAGGGCTCAAAGGATTTTAAGGGACAGCAGCAGCAGCTCCTCAAAATGTGTGACATTCTGCCATATTTCATAGCTGAAATTCCCTCAACTGAGATTATATTCATACGATGAAATATTTAATTTTATTTATTTATGTGAAATGCAGTGCGTGTCCAGACAGGTGCCATGACCTAAGGCCAACGCTTACCCCCTGTGCGAGTCCTGTGTGAATCCTGTGGAGCCCTAACAATGGCCACATGTTGACAGGCGAAGCGAAAACCAGATAGTTTTTCATGACAGCACAAAAACACATTAGAGAGCTGCAAAGACATACTTTTACCACAGAGTGTGTAATGCATTGACGACAGGCAACTGGCAGACAGTGCGTTTCATAGCCACAGCAGGAGCCATTGCTGCTCTGCATGTACATATATCATTTACAACAAATAAATTATATTTCTTTTGGCAATTTTTCGCTTGAAAAATGTTCGTGTAATAAAAATCGTGTATTTTTTATGTAAATATTTTGCAACCACATTCCATGGCATCTGCAGATGCCAACAGAAGACATTCAAAAATGTGGAAATGATATTTATGTATATGCAATAAATATTTGAATAACATGCATTGATTCTGATGGAAATAAAAGAATCTTGTGGTTACAACCGACGACTAATGTATAACGAATAAATGATGCTCTAAGGGCAAATATAAAGACTGCGAGATGATTTTAAGTAAAAGACAACGAAGAAAGGATAAAGATAAATAAAACGAATGGGAGAAAACATAATGAAAATACTTAAATTCATAGAGATTTCATTACTTTATTCAATAAATTTGTTTTATTTATGTATTTACATACTTATTTCCATTCCTGGTGCTTCAAGATTAACAAAACGATTTCCAAATTTCACCAAATTTAATCAATAAATAAGGAATAAACTAATAATATCAAATTATGTTCCAGGGAAAACAGGCACACACACATACGATACAAAATTCCCTTGCCTGCCTGCCTTCCTAAATCCAATTCTCAGATTATCGCGTTGAAAATCGGCGCAATGTTGCATAAACAGCTTATAACCGCAGTGGCAAACCCAAAAAACACTTGGGAAATCTACAACACACACACAAACACACAAATAGAATCACAGAAGGAGAAGGGGGAGAAAGAGGAGCAGGAGATTCTGTAACCACAAGATATTACCCGCATTTGCAGCCCCCCCCCTCAAAAGTACCATCCATTCCATTCAGTCGCGACATGTGAGGCACACAAAATGCGAATGTTTATATGCGTCTCGTGTTTTGGTTTCTCGCTCACTCCCTCTCTCCCCGCTCTACACGTTCTCGATTTTCCTGTGTGTTTTTGTATTGCGCGGAAAACTTGCCTAAAACCCGCTGAAAATACTGAGGGTGGAAAAAGGGCAAACAGCAGTGGGTGGTGTGGGGGGAGAATGTGTTGGGAGTGTGTAAATATTATTTTAAATTGATAGCAATTGAATGAGCAATAACGTAATAGGGAGTAAATGTAGATAACAGGATCAAGGGAACTGCGAGGAGGGCTCAAGGGCTATTCCGAAAATGCTTTGTTTTTCCTAAGGACAGAGAAGAAGAGGGAGAGAAATCCTGCAGGAAGAAAGGTAAAACCTACAGGAAGAAAGTAAACCCTGCAGCAGGACAGGAAACCGTACAGGATTAAGAGGAAATCGAATGATAAATTGGAAAAGAATTGATTGAAAAGGGTTGGAATGGTATTGGCAACACGTTTTACAATTTAAAACTGATTTTGGGGAGAAATTGTCTTAGTATTCTGAATGATATAACGAAAATCCCTTCAAGTAACCATCTTTCAATAAACCACTGAATGTTTATGTGTATTAACTCTTCTTCCTTAAAGAGCCGAAACTTTTTCTAAAGATCCCTTCGCTCAAACAAAAAGAGTTCAACCAAATCGCACTTGTACCCCTAATTGCTGCCACCGGATATATGACCCGTATTTTTCATTAATTTTCTTTGTTTTGTGGGCAATTGCGCGCTTGATGGCCCTGAAATTGATGCGAATTAGTTTTTCTTCTCTATAGATAATTTGAATATATTTTTTGTTCTGTTTTTCTGCATTTTTTTCATTTCAGTTTTTCGGTTTTTTCTTTGGAAGTCGCAGTTTCAATGCTCCGTTGCCTTTGTGACAAATAACGCAAAAGGTTCTCTGTTTTTTTTACGGTTTTGGGTGACAGTGTCAGTGTCAGTGGCTAAGAGCAGAGCCTTTCTCCCATTTGACTTTGGGATTTAATTAAATTAAAAACTCAATCTGTCTGGCGTTCGTGATTCGTGGGGCAGTTGTCAGGTTATTAGTTGCTATGCTTCACAGTCGGGTATCAGGGATTGAGGATTGCGGATTAAATGCCCCGACCCGACCGATGGCTGCTTCTAATTATCCCCCGTAATGTAAAAACAAAACATTGAACTTTCCAAAGTGTTTTCCACAGCTTTTCTCTGGGTGTTGACGAACTTTGTGAAAAAGTGTTTTCGATTTGGGTACCGAAGGAAAATGTATTCCCCAATTAGCTGAAAATAAAAGAGACTACACCTTGGGGTGTAAATCAAGTGTTTGAACGTATTCACGCGCCCTTCGGCTATTAATCACATGTGTTTGAATACATATTCATGGCATTTATAATAGGTATTCATGGGGGTTCCTTGAGTGACAAATGTGAATGCTTTAAGCTGCTTTGGACTGCCCCTAAAACGGTTACTAATCTTAATACCACTTCGTTTCCTGGGCTACTCCTGCACGATACGTTTTTTAACGATGATTTTGGGGTGTAAAAAAAGGAAAGGCGATGAAAACAAACACTACAAGGCTACGAAAATTGAATAAGTGAATGGAAAAATATAGCAAATACAAATATGTAGATACAATATTTTCAGTAAAGATGTTTCGCCAGAAAAAGTATCGTGTAATGTAACAACCTTCTCTTGGGCATTAGCTAATATTTAGCGACTGAAAGACTGCAGCAGGGGAGAGATTTTTCCCGTTCGCTTAAGTGCAGATTAATCAGAGTTAATGGCGCTCTCCTTTCTCTTTCCCTATGGCATATTAAATCCGAAGAACAAACAACAAAAGAACAACAATTAATGCAAACAATGCGTATGCGTAGAAGAAAAGCGAGAAAAACGAAGGAAAATTGCTTCAGGAAATATGTTCAGAAATGTGTGCGAAATGAATGCGAGAGAGCAGCCGCACAAAAGGCAACTTTTATTCATAAGCAGGCATTAATATTCATACGCACACACATGTTCAACGATTCACGAGTACATACGTATATGAATGCACACTCACACACAAGCACAAGCACACTCATACTTAGATACATATTTACATTTGCTCGCACGCGCACGCATACGATATCGCCGCATTGATGCGGAAAATTACAATTTTCATCTGCAGAAAAATGATTCATTCTTCATTGTTTTTCCATTTCCAAACGTTTAAGGGAAAACGAAGCGAGCGTGTGGTCAGCGGAAAGCCTATGGCATGCTCCTCCACTCCAAGAGGGTTCCCGGCATTCACTACTCCTCTCCAAGAGGGTTCCTGGAATCCTCTCACACCCTTCAGTTTTCCTGCATTCTCCACGGTACACCACACAGAGGTTTCACCGCCCTGGCAATTTAATTCAAATTAATTGCGAGTGCACTCGCGGGCATATGAATATAACCGGCCACAACCGCCGCAGCAGCAGTAGCGGTCCAGCAGTCCAGTGGTCGATCATATTCCGTGGCAACTGCAAGGCTTATGCAAATGTTGCAACCACTGAGCCATCGCTTGAGTGCGTTGCCCGTAATTAATGTTGCAACCGCCGCAACAAATTGATTTAAAAGTGGCTTGCACACCAGCAACCTTTTTCCCTGGATTTTTAACATATTTTTTGAAAACAAAGATCGTCGCGACTAAAAGATTTCCTCTTTTGGGAAAATATCTATAGAACCCTTCAAAATATACTTTACCAAAAATCGAGCATACCCTTGGACTCTCTAAGAACTGGGTATTTAGCTGCACACGTGGCACGGTCGCGGCATTCGCTGAAAAAGAAATCCACGGTTGCAAAAAGTTGGTGCCGCTTACGGCGCTTCTGAATGCCCGGCGGACGGGCCTGGCCACCCTTTCTAAAATAATTCCACAGCCATACGCGCATACTCATCGTGGCACAGATTGCAACAGGAGCAGCGGTTCAAATAGTTGCACCACCACCATAGATAACCCAGAGGCGGGGCAGACAGCTGACATCCATTGGAGGTCTCCTCCCTGGTTCTACTTCCTCTCCCCCTGCAAACGGAAATGAAAGTTTTTCGCTGCTGCGGTCAGGTACCAGGACAAAGGTCGTTGAGGGCCCCAAAAAAAACTTTTTTTGGGGTTACAGTTACCCCGCCACAAATCGACGGCAATCGGAAGCCCAGAACCGGAATCAAATCTGAATACGAGTGGAGATGGAACAGCTGCGTGATGTGTGATGCTTGTGTGCCTTGAGGCCTTGGGCCAGAGCTCTAGTTAAAGCCTTTATCCTTGGGTTAGATTTGCAGCTTAACCAGAGATTATGGCACACATAAATGGGAGTAGTTTATGAAATATGATGACAGCAGAGCCCCATGGACATAATGTTATAGCTTTTCCGACAAGATTGCTTACCATTTACACTCTTCACGTTGTTTGGAGCAATCTTTTTTAATGGGTTTTTTCTGGAACAAGTACCGGGTACTTGTACTGCCACTACGTTGGGACGTTGGGAATACGTTACCATCGCAAAACGGGGCCATAAAAACTGCCAACTGCCACGCCTTTGCCATGCCATAAACTTGTGTGTAAACAAGACGATTATAAAAAGCAGTGACTTCAAGCAACGGCTTTAAGGAGCAGCATACGCCTTAAAATATAAAATTCAATATCTACCTAGAGATCTCTTCTCGTGGAACAAATGAAAATTTAATGAGGGAAACCCTGATTAAAACTCGAAGAAAATCAGCATCCAATCAACCATTACGAAGGGCAGCAGGCAGGCAGGCTCGCTGGCAAAATATTTACACAAGCATCCACAAATTTTTTTCAATCAACAAAATAAAAGTCAGTGGAGTTCGAAAAAAAGATCCAGTCTAGCAAAAACGTTTCAGTTGAGTGGCAAGTATTTAGCCGAGTTTTTTGTTTAATGGATTTCCTGATTTTCCCCATAAAAACTATAACTATTATGTTGGCCATCTCGTTTGAGCAGCGCCAAGGCCAAAACAATATACAGGGATACACAGACTGCTATGCAAAAAGCTTAGCTTTATGGTTTATGGTGGCAGAATTTTTGTATACCCTTTGCAGAGGGTAGTTTAATTTTTGAGGGTATTTATGATATTTATTTATTTTTTATTACATAATAGAGCCGAGTCGATATAAAGTCTATGCTGATGCAATTCTCATCTTTATTTCTAACTGCAGCTGTAAATCGATTTATATAGTAAGTGACGGGATTTAATGTCGGAGTGGAAGACAGTGTATAAATGGTTCTAAGTGATGGTATAAGACATTAAATAAAAGAGAAAAAACTATGATTGTCTTAGTATTCTAAGTACGAGTAGATCATATGTGTCAGTATAATTAAAATCCACCATTGAACGATCGCTTAAGATTCTAGTAGTAGTTGTGCGAAAGTAGTTAGCTATAAAGTGCAGATTAGGGTATCCAAAACGTCGAATGCCCTTCCATTAACGTTTTATGACGGCCCTTTGTTTGCCTTTCGGCTTTTGTTCCATTTCCACATGTGGCACTCACTTTATTATTATTAATCATAACTTCCACGAACAGCTCAAACCTGGAAATTATGACCAAGAGAATTCTTGAATTTCCGTTAAACAATACAACTTTCGGACAGAGAAAGAGACAGAGACAAAGAGAGTGGAAGATGGAGAGTTAATTAAAGTTTTTCCATCAATTTGGTTGCCTGTTTGGAACAGGTTTTCATACACTTTTCCAGACTTTTGCCTCGTATTTTGTGTGTTGTGAAGTGATTTCTCAATTTTAAATGTCAGACAACACCAGCATTTCGGTTCATTGTTTTGTGCTTTTTGAAGCACGTTTTAAGGATTTTTCAAGCGAATAATGTTGACCTTTCGACATGCTTCATTTTGATGATGCTTCATTTGATGCTGACTTTTTTGGGGCTTCTCTTCTTTTTGGGAATGTCTGTGTCCTGGGGCACCGCATTTTCATTTACTTTAATTGACGAGAGTTGCACCCACAATTAATACAGGATTTTAACTATATTTTTACACACGCCATTTGCTTTTTGGATGGGACTCAAGGGATCCCACAATAAAGCTGCCATCTGTGACGACCCCTTGAAGAGGTCAGGTCAAATTATTTGCCATTTAAACGTAAATTATTCTGCATTGCGACGTATACGTGATATGTGATGTGTGACAGAATTCAGCAGAAGGAGGCAAGGCAACAGCCAACCATTCCAGACACTAATTGGCCAGAATAATGTCCACATTCGCTGGCCTGGAGCTCGGAGAAAATGTCGGAAAATTATGTCTGTGAACGAGGTCCCCTCATTATGCAAATTGCAGGCAAATGAATGCAACAAATACGAGTACCCTCTGGCTAGCTCTGGTTCGTACCCTGATTAGAGATATTACAAATGTTATTTATAGTAAATTGCATGCAGAATGTTATTTCAGTCTCTCTAAAGTGATTCTCTAGAAATTACCATAACCAGCACAGCTCCAGCTGTGTGCTGGTTGGGCATCATATTTTTTTTTTGCCTAAAAACTATAATTAGTCATTTTTCTCCAACATTTTTCATGATTTAAGTGAAAATATTTCATGCTTGTTATAGTGGAAAATGTGAAAAATGATTTATGGCAAGGAAAGTCTCCCCCTGCTGAATGGAAACTGAGCTTTGCCCGGTTTGGCCTTTTATTTCAAACCGAAACTACAACCCAAACATACCCAAAAAACTATAGGAAAGGAAACCAAACCCTTTCCTTTAAATGAACCCCTAAATATACATTTATTTTAATTTAAATAGCAACCAAAAAAAAAATGTTCCTTCGTTGAATACTTTGATGATATTTGTTATTTTTCCTGCCTGTTTTTTCAAAGATAACAGAATATAATACTCACAGAGGAATGTCCGAACATACCCACCCATAAGACAGACGGACGGATGGCTGGATGAATGGACATTCCATAAATATGACAGTTGGCCATTAATTTTGTGCCATTTTTTTGTGGGGTCTTATACTGTGATTACCTTTTGGGGATTTTAATGAGGCTACACTTCAAAAAGCTGCCAGCTTTAGTCAAATATTAAAATCATTCGTTGAAAAAAATTACATTTTAATGCAAATATTTGGTCAACAAATTCAAGTGAAGGATTTTACCGGCTTTTCGTGCTTCTTTCAAGCTTTGTCATGCTCTTTCCTGCTTTTCCCAGGCTTAATTTTTGGATTTATGAAAGCGTAAAGAGACTTCTGTGAAAGAAAACGAAACATTTGTCAATTTTGTTCAATGGCTTGCATGATGATTATCCTCTTTTTTTTTTGTAGTAGTCCTTGCATTACAGAGGATTTACAGGCGGCATTTGCATATATATTTACTTTCTCTTTGTGTTGTCTAGAGTCTTTGAACTGCACTCTGGAGTGAAGTTTGTTAAACCCTGCTTTCAGTTTCGAATTGGATTGCATTTGCGAAATTGAAATCCAGAGAAAGAAAGAAAGACAGAAAGACAGAAAAAAAGTCAGACCTTTGACTTTGGATAAACGCATAGATTTTTCCAGGAATCAGAGTTCCATTTCCTGTTCTATGATTGCGGGTTGATCTGCTGCGGTTGAGGCTGAACAAAAAAATAGCGAAAACCATAAATAATCCCAAAGGAATCCAATTTGGCCTTCAATGCTTCGTTTGCTTTTAGATTGAAGTGTGCTTTCTGCTGCTTTCACCGCCTGTCAATCCATCTTCCATCTGCAGGTGAAAATAAAAAATTTTCAGGCTCTTAAACCCCTCTCCTAATCTAAAAAGCAGTGGGGAAAACTGTTGTGTGGCGGCATTAAACTTTTAAAGCACTTAATGGTCTCGGACAAACTTTTCAGAACCTACGCACATTACTACCGCCCACCTTTTTGTGGCCACAGAAACGTAGTTGGCTTTTGATTTTATTGCGGGATGAAACTTTTGTCCCTTTTTTGTAGCATTAGTCGAGTTCTGTAATTAGTTGGAAGTCTCTCTGTCTGCTTTTATGATGTTTTAATCTTTGGAATTGTAGATTAAAGCACGTTCTATCAAACAAGTCTATCTATCGATGCGGAGGCGTTTATTCACTTTCAATGAATATTCTGCTTCATGCCGATGAATAAATTGCCGGACACGGCTCTCCAGCCACCTATGCAGCGCAGAATCCCCGTCTAAGCTATGGAAATGGGGAAATTGAATGTACAACAGCGTCGGAAATGTCCACAAACGTGACACATTTGGAACAGAGGTGGGATTCGTCGCTTGGAATAGGAGGGAAATGGGTAAAGAAGAGAACAATTCTTGGGAAAACTCTGCAAATGATCGCATTTAGTCATGGAAATAGTCACAAATTCATAGCAGAATAAAGTTTGAAATGAAACAAAAAATAGAGAAAATCTGCAGAAAGTTTCTTCCTAACAAAAAACTTTAATAATTCGTTGACCTTTTCCCCGAAGTAAACACAAGGATGTGCCTTCCGCATTCACATCAAAAGGAGTCAAAAAGGTCCTATCTCGGGGGGATGTGTGTATTATAAACTTGTTAACCCATCAAATCCTCGAAGCCTCGAAACTATGTATGGATTCTCCTTCAAAAAGAAGCCAGCGAAAGGAAGGAAGGAAAGGCAACAGGCAACAGCCAACAGGCAACATGAGCCAGAGGGCAAACATGTTAGCACGCACTCAAGATGCGGCCATAAATATGAGTCATCCTTTGAGAGGATGAAGGATCCATACCGCACCACTTCGGGACGTATTGATGTGCATATTAAATATTTACAACTCTGGCAATGCGAGGAGGAAACTGCTGCGAGGAAATCTTACAGCTGCCGTATGGCTCTAACAATCACAATCAAATCAGGAGACAGCAGAAGGACAGCAGATGGGTAGGAGAACTTCAACGAGCGACTGAATGGAATGACAAATGTTATGAGCCTCTCAATTACGACTGCGAGGATGATACTTTCTACACATTAATAAGTTAACGCGTTGACGAATGTGGGGGATACATTCCCATACAGGGAAACAGTAAATATATATATAGAAATATAGGTATATATGTAAGTATCTATAGTAATAGGAAGAAGTGAAAGAAGTGGCAACAGCAGACTTAATGCCAAATTAAAATGTTTACGTGACTTCATTACATATTTTCCTCGTTTTTGGAACTGTAGGCAGCAATCTGGCTGGGACTCTCTATGCAGTAGCCACCACCAGTCTGTCTCCAACACCCTTTTCCCAGTCCACAGTCTCCCAGTCTCTCTCCCAAAACTGCCACAGACATTCCTTGAAGTGAAAAGGGCGTTGCCTTCCATCCCAACTCCCACAAACAATTGGCCTTCGAAGAGCTTTCTATATAGTATTCCTGGGGCATCGCATTGCCACGCTTGTCGTACCCTGTTATCAGAAGAAGAAAGTCGTAGGAAATTGTATAAATATTCCATGCCTAGTTTCTCTATTAAGGGGTATTTAATGGTCGACTATAATGGCAGACTTCGCACATTTTCTGTGTGTATGTCTGTTATTTTGGTTGGGGGATTTACCATTCGACTGAGTCCTTGACTTGTTGCCGACTTTCTGGGTTAATTACTGTGCTGGAATTGCCTTCCATTCCGCCCACGACTCCACGAATCTAAGATTATGGATGAGTTCCAATAAAAGATGACTTAATTTGGGGCATCAATTGGGGCCCTAAATAAGGCTAAGCCACATCTGATGTGAGAGCAAAGTTCATTAGCAGCAAAGCTCTGCCAACATCTTCTGCTGCTTAATTTAGTTAATGCACTCCAAGGTCTGACAGAGTCAAAAACAGAGCTAAAACCAACTGCAATGCCAAAACCCTTCAGCGTCGCATAATTACCATCATAAATTTCCATTTATTTCCACACAATTTGCATGTTCGATTAGGCGTTAAGTTCATTTAACATTTAATTACATTTGGGCCCAATCTTTCTATTAAAACTTCAAGCAAGCGAGAGAAGGGAAGTCACAGAACAGAGTCACGAGGCTGCTGTGGCTCAAACATTAATCATGCGCCACATGTGTGGCTTGCTGTCATTGACTGAGCCACAGAAACAACAGAAAAGGTAGACTTTCAAGGAAATGGAATGGGGTTTTCCACCTCCGGAATATACAAGTACTCCCCCCCCCCCCTTATGGATACATCAAACAATCATTGCCATTCAATCGTTTCTTTAGACGCCAAGAAATCAAAGCCATATTCACTCATTAATAAACATTAGAGGGAAGGCAAGGGATGCCTTTTCCAGAGGGAAAACTCAAGGGGAAAAGCTCATTAATTTGTAGCCACGAGTGCTGTGTCAAACACAAACTCTGTCTCTCTGCCGCAAGCCGCAAGCCTTCATTCGCATTCATCCGCAGATTTTTTAAAATAAAATATTTAAAGAAAAGCACGCACCAAATATCTTATATATTCTAGCTTTTGGGAGTGTCGCATCCGCATCCCGAATGAGCCTTGAAATTTTGCGCACACCCCATTAAAAGGGATCATCATCAGCCATGAAGGAGTCAGGCAGCTTTTGTGGCTGGAGCCAGTCAATTGGCTTATGATTTATGTTAACCATTAGGGCCGGTAGGACGGTTCATGCGAGCCTACAGCCCTACAGGCACCCTCCCTGCTCTCTGTTGACCCCTGTCGCAGCTGTCAAGTGGAGTGCTTCAATTTGTGGCAAGAAAATTTTAAGTTAAAAATGCGGAACTGGTATAAAATGTACTTCAGAAGTGGTGGAAGATTCTTAGGGGAAGATTTTGCCCACACTGGATAGTGTGATTTCCAAAAACTCTTTGCTTTCATTTTACTTTTCTGGAAAGATAACGCACAAATAAGTTAAGGAAATTTCATGGAAAAATTAAAACTAAATATAAGTGCAGCTTAAACTCTTTTCTAAGGCGCTTTTCTTGGGGAAATTGAAAGGTTTTCCCACACTTCAAATAAAACTTGTGCTGCCGTATCAATTTCCTCAATTATATTCCTAGCGAATCCATAAAAATCGAACGCCTGGCAGCAACTTTTCCGCTACATTTACCTCCCTTCCGCTTTGTGCAAAAATTCTACTGACAGGAAGTACAATTCCCTGGTTTTTTCTTAGTTTTCTTTGCGTAACCACTCCCACTTTTTGTTTGTGCCTTAAGCTCGTCATTATTTGCGTGTGGCACACGATTTGATTGCAAAACACAAAAATGGGCAACAGATAAAGAGAGGCCCCCCAAAGGCCACAAGGCAAAAATATATGCAAATCAAAAGAGTGAGCGAGAAAGAGAGAGAACGAGAGAAAGAGAGAGTTTTCTTTCACAGCTAAAAAGTTTCTTTCGTGGGGAAAAAGTATGCAATCGAAAAGTTGAGTATTATACAAATTGCGGCAAAAAGTATGCCTTGGAGGAAAGTATTCCCTTACCCCGTTTGAAGGAGCGGAGGCGACGCGTAGATGCTGATGCGTATGATTAATATTTCCAAGGGGACGAGAGGATGCACAAAGGATACACATGTCACACGTCTATGGACTCCAAGGAAAGGCAACTCCTGGCACATTAACAGAGTTGAGAAAATTAACCCCTTTGCAAATCATAAAATTAACTTTTTGCTACCACCGCTACAGGAATCCAACACAGCAGCCACAGTCGTCGGTGGCAAACAGAGTTTCCCGCCACAGCCGCATCCGCAGCAGGTGTCAAATTTCACGCCGGATGTAGCTACCGACATTCGCTCTTGCAAAAGATAACGGATCGCAATAAAGATGCGAGATATGGCGCCACCTGTAGATGCAAACAAAACAATCACTCACTCGAATCATTCGAATTAATCGTTTAAACTTTCCACTTTAAAGTGGAGTTTAGGGAGAATTCTTGTATCGTCCTATCGATCCAAAATGAATTTCCAATTAATTTCCATTTATGGAACAGTTTCTATGGCCGGATGTGCTCCGCCTGCCCCGCCGCTCACTTGACGCACACTTCCGAGTGTGCCCCTGGCATTGGTATCTTGAAGAAGCTACCAAGATACAAGATTGCTAGCATATTGTTTACCGCACAGAGAGAGAGAGAGAGAGAAAGAGAGAGAGATGTCTCTTTTTCAAGCAGATGTTTGAAAGAAATAGAAATTTAATATCGATTGTTGACCCATGCGAAAATACTTGAAAAAGCTGAAAAACTGTAACTAAATTAAGCGTCACTTTGTTGAAAACTTAAATTGTTTAACAGAAAAAAACACGTGCTATATTTTCTTTTGAAAATGGGTGGCACATCGTGTGCGTCCTGTTTCAAGGAGGTTTGGAGCGCGTGACTTCTCGGAAAACTTTTCATTAATACATTTTTTTTCGGGTTCTTTTTCCTGGGAAAACCGTTTTCCCGCAACTACTGACATTTAATGGAAAATGCTTTTAAAAGGAAGTGGATAGGTCTTTAATTTAGTAAATTGTGTAAAATTCCATTTTAATTCAGTTTAAATTAAATTAGATCTTCCCATATATGTCTTTGTTTAAAATGCACATTCGTATGCTTAAGTAATTCGATATATGTTTGGTTTAGAATTGAAATGAATGAAATTTCCCTGTTCCACACTTTTGTGGGTGGGCTGGCTGCACTGGGTTTTACACTCAAAGTTTATTTAAGGCTTATTTATGCGGTTTATTTATAATTCAGTGACTGAGAATGGAGCACAAATCAGCTTTCATTCCTTCCTACAAGTTCTTCTCGTTCTGCTGCTCCTCCTGCTCGTTGCTGCTGCTTCTGCTTTTGGCACATCATATGCGTCGCATGCGTAATGTGTGCTGACATTTTCAGAAGCTTACATATTGGAGAGGCAAAACGATGTTAGAAGTGGAAACTGATTTGAAATGCATGCGAAAATAATTCAAGCCTTGAAGTGACGGCAAATTGCAATTGCAAATTATTCTGATTATGGTATTATGATAAAAGTATTTAGGGGAAGAAAATGAATGATTATCTAGGATTTCAAGAGCATCCTTACTTATGTACTTATGATTACTTATGATTACTCTAAAACAACATTCAAAATACATTTTCATTAATTAAATAATTCGCATTGCTTAAACTTGTCCCAAACGGAATTCTGTTTAAATTTTACCTTCAAAACTTTCATTTGCGTGTAATTTTGTGGTGAAAAGGCAGTGACATTTGATTTTGAAAATGTCTCACTGAATTACTCATACGCCCAGTGGTCGACCATGATTAAATTACGAGCATTTTAAAATTTAAATTATTCATCAGCCACTGCTGCTGCTGTTTTTAATTAATACGAGCGACGCCTAGACATAGTCCGTGGCGACTTAATGACAAATTAGTGGCCCAAGCCCACAGCAGCACAGCCACACACAGCAGGTGGAAACGCAGCTGGATAAAGGTGGAAAATTTAAGAAAAGCACTCGTGCTCCATGGCTTTTCCACTCTTGAAAAATGGGGCAGCGCTGTGGCTTTTTCGACCATTACGCAAATTTCTCCAAGGAAAAAAACTGACCCGTCAACTAAATTGCTACGGATGTGAATGCAAATGCGGATGTGGGTCAGTGCGTGAGACGAGCTCAGGACAACCTCTGGTTGACAGAGCACTTTCCCCGAAGCACCAGGAGATTACTTTTTAAAGGGAAAATTCTATACATTTTTGCGCTCGAATAAAACTAGAAATTGATGCACCTTTTACCCCTTGAAAGTCCTTAAATTTGACCTGTTTATTTATTCGATTTCCACGTGACACATTTGTATCGTCTGCCTCATTCCCTGACACACACTTCCCTCTATTTATTTCCTCTCTTCTTCCGCCACCCAGCCACAGATTGATTTCGATAGACCAACGAAAACGACCCTTTGGGGTCATTGACACGTAGAGGACTTCATCCTCTTTTTGGACTCCTCATCTGTGGACAGGCCACACCACAAAGTACTGTTGTGACTAGGTTTCTCCATTGAAATTAATCAACTGAACAATTTCGTTTTATTGTAACTATGTTCCGTGACCCGATTTGCACATCCGCCACACAAGTAAGCGGTGCGGCGGACCATCAAAAAAAAACCCGAATAAGGAAACTTACAAATGACACAAAATTTCACTTAGTGGGGGAAAAACGCAGAGAAAACTCAGGGTAAACCAGCAAACATGACAAACAAGGCAGCAGCTGTTAGGAGGTGGAGTGGGAAAGAGAAGCGGCGCAAAATGAGGTCTGGTTAATGAGCTTTTGTTTGAGGGTTCACTCTGTAGAGGGGAATACCTTCTGCTGGAGCTAAGACATTCAAGTGTTGGTTGGTTTGGCAAACACTCTCATCTTTAAGAAGAACTTTGTTGATTTTTTTCAAGCAGAAAAACAACCCAGAGATTGAAGAGATGAGTTCTGGAGATATTCTCTATAGACAAGCTCCTCTAACAATAAATTTCAGTGCATAAAAACTCTAGAAAACAATGACCTATTTTAAGGTATCAAAAAAGTCGTATCTTCTTCCTGCTTCTCTCTTACTTCACGCACTTAAAGCTCCTCTTTTTTAGTGGCTTTTTGGTGCGGCCTCCAACAAAATTTGTTGACATTGCGTAGGGTCTTAGTTTTCACAGAGACCACAACTGGCACTGGCTTTCCCTCTCCTTTCTGCTGCTGCTGCTGTCCATCTTGATGTACTCGTGCATAAATTAGTTTCCTCTGCTTCCGGCTGGCGGCGACTGCTGCTGCCGCTGCCGCTATAAATCCTCCTCCGCATCGCGCATTAAAGTAAATTTTCTAAAGCTGGAAAAGCGGGAAAAGCTGGAAAAGCAAACGGCGGGTCAGCAGCACGTCGCGGCCATCAACTGTACAATTTACTGTCGGCTTGTGTTTCCTTCTTCTATATATATACAAAAAATATTTATCTTTGTTTTTCACCATTTTTAATTTCATAAAAAAAAAAGAGTGTGAGGACACCCAACGCTCCCAATGGTTTCGCCTGAATGTGACAACTCCCTGGCTTCTGGTTCCCTGCCTCCCTGCCCTTTGTGTTTGTTTAATATTTGGAGATTTTCCATAATTTTATGGGCCTGCTGCCTCTGCACACACAAGAGTTTTCCCGGGGAAAACGACAGCGCCAACGCCAACGCTTTCGCATACAAATGCAAATCGAAATTTAACGAAATGGCCAGTGGACTTATTGCTGCCACTGTGTTACTGTTGTTTGTAAATTATTTGTGGCTTCGCCTGTCGGATATGGCCTCAACAACACATCCAAAATTAAGGGAAGGGGCCAACCCGACAATTCCATTTTATACGATATACATGTATATTGCATTTGTTTACAGGAAACGCCGACTGGAGGCGTGGCACTGTCCACTGTAGCGCCACAGAAGCGAAGCCTGCACCCACAGGAGCGGTTGAACAACAGGAGAGGCAAAACAAAACAAAAAAAGTATATTTTAGGCATTTACTAATGAATAAATCACAAAAAGGTGGAAAAGAAATGATGAAAAAAGGAGGTGAAAAAATAGGAATAAAGGCAAATCAGAGTTTTAGTACACCTTTACCTTTTTCCCTACTCAAACCACTGTCAAAATCCCTCTTGAGTACGCTCCTGGGACCCTGGCCATCCCTCCCTTCGTTCGTTAGCTTTCATTTAGGTAACGAGAACGAGCGCAACATTTGTGCTGACACATTTTCTCTCGATTGCTTTTACATATTTTTCCCAAGCGAAAAGAGGAAATGTTTAGGCATTCAATTGACGTTCTGTTTGTATACAAAATATTGCACTTCTTTGCCATCCCCTCTCTGCAAATCGTTCCTTGCAAATCGTGGGCCTAATGACAGCTTGTAAAACACACATTCGTATAAATGGACTATGGAAGAAAGAAAGGAAAAGAAAGGAGTATTAATGCAGGGTGACTCTCATTTTTCATTTCTCAATCGTTTCATTTAATGTGCATTTGCCACGGTTCTTGTGGGTCGCGAGAGAGATGACGATGCCTCACAGAAGGGGTGCATGCCAAGGCGTCATTACAGCGCCACAAAAGAAACTGTTCCTTGGATGATATATGGAGCAAAATATAGAAGAAAAGTTCTTTAAGAATCGGGTCAGTTGATGCTCCTTGTTTTTGGCCATATTCGTATATTGATTGGCATTTTGGGGGTGTGTATGGGAGCCACGATATGTGGTGAAGCTGTCAGCACAATGCCCACACGATGGGGCAATGAAACGAAGCAGCCTAATAAATATTTATTGGATAAATTTTAAAGGGGTTAAAGTTGAGCTAAACCTTAAATATACCCTGTACCTTTAAAGAAAAACTTGAAGTTGGAAAATATTTTTCAAAAGAACGAACTTTTGGGGGACACTTTCAATCATCAGTCCTCCGTATTATATAAACTTGAATCTTTACTCTCCAACAAGTGCTGAACTCATATCGTGCATTTTGCTTCTAAATTCGACACGCCCCAAAATAAGTATAAAATAAGTATTAAAGTTGTATATTCGCCATAAACAATTGAGATTCCCCATATACTATATGGTACCCCTCGATGCATTTTCATTCCTGCATCTCTCTTTCTCTCTTGCTCCACTTCGCTGACTTTCAATATTTTCGCATTCGCTTTGGTTTAGTTTTTGCTTTGCCAACAAAATTCGGTTTTTGTTTGTTCTTCTTTTATTTGTTTTTATTATTTATTGCTGCACATATTCCCCCCAAAAATATGCGCCGATAAATTGTTTCATTTAATTAAAGAAAGAAAAAAAAAACTGCCAAACTAGAGAATGCATTTCATTGTTGTACGACATTTTATGCGAATACTCGCCAATTGGTTGGGATTTTCAGCAGAATATCAATTAGTTAAAAGTTTGTCTATATTTGAATTCGAATGTTGATTCGCTTTTGATTTGATTTCTGCTGGAATAAATAAATATTTTACATTTACTATGACTCTACCGCATATCTAATCGGAGAATTCATATTTCACAGTAATATATTACCCTTCCAACTTACTTTCCCTCTGTCCCATTTCTCATAATTTTTGATAACAGAATTTCCCTCTGATTTCCCCCAGTGCTTCACTAATTATGCAGTTTTCTGCAGTCTCTCTCTCATCTTTTTTGACTGTCACTTTGCCTTTATTAGAATAGCCGGAAAAGCTTTGCTACAATTTTCTGCAATATTTTCTGCGCAGTGGCCATGGCTTCTTCTCGTTTCTGATTTTCCGAAAGGCGGAAACACTAACGAGAAAAGTCTGGTGGTAGAATTTTTGGCAGCTATGCCAACGCTTGCCTGCTTCAGGCCACATCCTTGGGCCGTGCCGGCTCCTTAGGTCCTTGGGCTCTTGAATCTGTGACTGCAACAGAATCATTTAGCCTGATTAATCGTAATTTTTGTGGCCCTGCAGTATGGCAGGCATTGCCTAATTGCTAGAGGCGAAACCTTTTTGGCAGACACTGTACGAAACATAATAAATTCAATTTACGAAAAGAAGGCCTGACCTTGAGTACTGGGGGAGGGACCGCCTGTGGGGGCCGACAGACAACGTCTTAAAGGATTAAACACAAGTGGAGAAGAAGCGAACCGAAAGTGATTTCTATTCGCCCAATGGAACATGGCAGGCGACACTTTCGCCGCCAGTCACCCCGCCAAGCATCCGCACTGACGCTCTCTGACATTTTTTGTTCGCCTCATTTGCATAAAGGGAACACAGGCGATAAATTCATGCCGCAGACGGTACGTTCGGACGCGTCTGAGACGACGCCGGCGCTTCTTCTTTGACGCCTTAAAAACATCTTAGTTCGATGTTTCGCTTGGGCCTGACAAATGGCCAGCGATTTGAGGGCTAGGTGTACGAGTAAGTGACATTAAAGATTAGAAATTGGTCTCCAGGGATGTTTTGGCTTCAGTTTTACTATAGATTAAAGGCTGAATTTCTATTCACTCTGACGATTTGAGGCATAGGAAGGTTGGAATGTATGTTTCCAGCTTTAGTTTTCGCACATTTTAATCAACTAATTAAACATAACAATATGATTTATCCGAGCCAAGCCATTCTTTAAGAGGATACCAGTAACATACTAGCAAAAAGACAAGAAAATACCAGCCAAATTCAACACTCACTTTTATCAAGGGTAAAATATGTTTAATCCGCGAATTACAGTTTGGCCCTTGGAATAAAACCATTAATTTTCCACTGATTTGTAGCTTCTTTCACGGTTTTTCCTCCCCTCCCCGCTAAACCCTTTCCATTTTCCACTATTCATTAGTTTAATCGTGTTTAAATCCTTGAATTACTGCTCTTAACGTAATGATTTAGTACGTTCCGTTCCACACACGCTGCCACGTGTTCTTTCGTGCATAAATTAGCTAAAGCCATTACCCTTGCTACCAGTTCCAGTTCCAGTTTCAGCTGCTGCTTCAGGGACTAGAGACCAGGGACCTATTTGCCAAGTGTGTGTTTTTCCATGACTCCCCTTTCTCATTTACTCATTCACTCGCATTCATTCATGCATTCACAGGCGACTGACTGGCTAAAAGCGCCATCTGTTGTCGCCCATTCGCAATGACCTTAACCTCGGGGCGACAAAAAGGAGAGAAAAAAAGAAACGAAAGCAAGCTGGCAAACGAAAGCGAAAGAAGTACCGTAGCAAAACATCAAACACAACAAAACGGAGCAACAGCTGTGGGGCTGTGCAAACAGCTGTTCCACCGCCCAACGCCTGCGCACAGGATAGAGCGCCTTAAGAGAGGCCGTAAACGATTTAAGAGAACTCCTTTGCAGACTCCGTTGTCTTTGTTTGTCTTTCTTTGTGTTTGCTTGTGGAATGTATTGGGGAAATGCGTTCCACAGACAGTCAGTGGTTGGCAACGCAGCAGCAGCAGCGCGGCAGCGGCTGCGGCAGTAACGGCTCCAAAAGTTAGGCGCCCAAACAACCAACCGACGATGACTATTGGCGCCCGCTGCCATTCGCGTTCACAGTCTTCTATGCCCCTCGGTGGCGTTCGCATCGGTGTCGCTCGCTTCGTTCTGAACCAATCTGAAAGCGATCCGAAAGGGATTGCAGCAACCGACGAGTGTTTTTATTTCTAGCCATCAGTCAGTTGTGTTTCGCATTCCATACGCTGCGGCTGTCGATCGGTTGGTAAAAAGTTTGGAATTTTAAACTAGAATCCATATCAAAAGTGCAGTGAAGAAACCCAACAAACAAAATGTGGTTTGAAACCAAAGAATTAAAACCAAAAATTAAAAAATAAATCAAGTGACAATTAAATGTTTTTGGTTGCGGGAACAGCTGTTTGCAATTAATTTGCATAATTTCAAACGATAAATAGAAGTGCCGCATTCTGTGTGTTGCAGTTGCATTTCCAGTAAGTGTCCAAAGCATTTGAATTATTTGTTGAGGGGGCAATAAATAACAATACATAAATAATAATGCATATCTAGATATCCACTGCAGTGCCAAAGCGAGTACCCGAGGGCATGCTTTTGTCATGGAAGTTTTATAGCCAGTTTTATAATCTTCCACTTTCAGTCAAGTGAATGTCTTAGATATTTCAAATAAATCCGCTTTTCCTTCCCAAATCTCATCCGACTTTGAGCGCAAAATCAGACAAAAATTAAAGGCGCTTTTCCAGTTGATCGAGATAATTGCGTGCGCCAATAGATTGCTTTTCTTTATTTTCCGTTTTCTTGGGAAAAAATGTAATGGTGTGTTGGGACATTTCACTGTTCGATTCAACACTTTCATTTCCTTTTTGCTGCTATTTAAGTGCATGAAAATGGAAGAAGTCTCTGAACAAAGACCCTCTGTAAAGGGTCATCTATATTTAAGGATTTCATGCCCACGCGTCGTACACGGTCTCTGTCCCGGACAGGCAGGCAGCCCTTCAAGTATTCTTTTCTCTGTCTGCTTTTGGTCATACCTTTGGCAGTCTATTGTCGCCGACCGAGCCCCCTCAAAGAGCAAGTGATTTCTCTATCAAAAGATAAAGAAAAAGCCACCCACAAAAAAGTTGAATTTCCTTTCGGACATGAAACAATGCAAACAATCGCACAAAAATGGCTCTGGGAAAATACTACGTACTGCAAGTGAGGAGACGCCTATGGGGAACTTGGCACGTGACAAAAGACAACAAAAATAGTAGAAACAAAATGAAAAACCAAAAAGTTGAAGTAGTTTTTATAGATTTAAGGTTGTAATTTTCAAGGATATTTTTATGGGAATATAATTCAAATCGGATAACAGATGATGTAACCTCATGCTCTTTGTGGTTATGGCAGCGATTTTGGCACACATAAGCGCCTTATGCCACGGGATACACAAATGAAACAGATTCCCCAAAATATGAGTACATTTCCAATCAATCTCTATTCCGAATGTAAATGTATCTGTGTGTTACACCGGGAGCATGGAAAAAAATCTCTTTCGTATGCAACAGAGAAAAAATAGTATTTTTCTGGGAATAAAGGAGCTCATCCAGTGTATACGAATGATTCTACAACCCTTTCCCCAGAGCCATGGCAACACGCCCAAAACTTAGTCATCTATCAATTTATTAGTGACAGGAAAACCACACAACAGAAACAAAACAGGGAAAAAACTTAATTAAAAATAGTGGAAAAGGAAATCTCTGTGTTTCTGCCTTATCATTTCCGCTTTCAATATGTTTTTGGAGGCTCACGTTCCCAGACAGATTGTAGATTTCTGTACAAAGTTTCCGAGGGAACTTTAATGACGTTCCATCGGCAAAGTTTCAGTTTTCAATTTTTGGCTTGACTTTCGTCTTTCGCTTGCTCTAGCCGCCGCTGTATCCCTTCCCATATTGGCAAAAGATTTTAATCAAAAATCAGTTAAAACTTTGCCCGAAAACTTCCATGTGGCAACTGTTTTTTGGGAGCAAAAACGGGCAAAGGCAAACGGAAAACTTGCTGTGACTTGCAAGTAATTTTCCATCTATAAATTATAAATTACGATGGGATTTCCCTGTCAGTAGACAATGCGAAGACATAGGCAAATGGGTGCCGAAGGCTGATTTGCATAACGTGTGTACGGGATGCCTATGCGTATGCGTAATAATGATCGAAATCAAGTCTCAACGATTTGCCTTATTGACTTGGAGATTACTTTATTTATTTTTTGCACAGGCAAATTTCTGTCCTACGATTTCCATTTTTTCACTTCGATTTGCCTTAGATTTTGATTTCATTCCATGCCAATTGTGGTTTCTGTGGTTGGTAGGCGATGCCTGTGTGTGTGTGTGGCAAAACTGTTTTGTTTTGTTTTATGCACGCACAAAATATTTCATTTTTTTTTGGGGGGTTTTCTCCTGTTTGCGTTTCGTAATTTGAGTTGATTTGTGATAAGCGTGTGGGCTGCTTGCTGCCTTCGATTGTTTTTTCCGATCCACAGCCCATCATCTACTTATTTATGTGTGTGTGTGTGTTGGCCTTCAGCCCTCAGGCGCCTAGTTGTAGGCCATGGCTCTCATTTTTTATGCTCGTTCTCGTTGAGATTGCGGCAAGGGTCCTGTGGTCTTGGGGTCCCAAGGTCCTGTACTTGTGCCTCTGATTTGTATGAAATTGATATCCCAACCATATTCCCCCTGCACGTAATGCCAATTATGTTAAAATTACTTTATGCTTCTTCATGTTTTTTTTTGCGTTTGCTTTTGCTTTCGCTGCATAGGGTGGAGAAAGCATTTATGAATGGCAAAGCAATTGAGGCATTAAACGGGGAGCACATGAATTGAATGCCAGATTAAATTTTGTACAGCTTGAATTTATGGTTGAAGCTTCTGTTACGCGATGGCTTTCCACCGATGATTAAGAAAATGTACCAGGAAAATACTGTTAAATATAGCTACTAAAAAGCCTTACAAAAATAATAAAACAAAAATTAATAAGCAGAAGAATATAATATTTTCCTAGTCATCGTGCAGTCATCGTGCTTTAATCATTTCATAGTCTTTATCAGAGGGATGCAGTTCTAAACAATTTCATGTTTTACCACTGCTGACCCTTCAACAAATATATTCAATTTTTAATAAAAAGCAATACCACAAAAAATTTCACGCTTCTCACTTTCGCATGCAGTGTGGTGTTTTGGCCAATGGACAAAACTCATGCAACTGCAACTGAAACGGCCACTTTCCCCACTTTGCCTCTGCTCTACCACCCACACAATTGCCTCGAGCGATGGACCCACTGAAGCACTGGAAAAAGCATAGAAAAGTTGACTCCTGTTTCGGACTTTTCCGTTTTTTACCCTAACCATACAAAAAAATGAAAACGAGAGAGGAAAAGTTTGCGAAAAACGCAAACAAAACGCGAAGCACAAAAAAATTGTCACACAAAAATGCCAACACTTGAGGCGCTTTACAGGGCGCATCAGCGACTGGAAGAAGTTGATGCCAAACAACACAAAAAGCGGAATGGGAACGGAATATTCGCGATAATAAATTCAGAAAAAGAAGCACCAGAAAAGAATCAGAGAAGATGACTCTTGCATAATTTATGAGCGAGAGGGAGAGAGCTCAAAAGTCCCCAAAAAGAGGAGGCGAAATGAAAATAAACGATGGCAAAACTGTGATTATGATTTGCAACATTTGGCTACCTGCCACTGGCTCTGAGCCTCGGCGACGCTTTAGGTATGCCCCGTTCCACAGCCACGTCTTCCGGCTGCCACTAATTGTTAAATGCTGTAAAAAGTAGAGCCAAAAAAAACGTTCAAGGCAAGGACATGACCATGGCACCTTAATGAAGCCATCATCAAGAGGAGAATTCATAGCAGCAGCAGCCGTAGAGGGGGAGGAGAAGCAGCAGCAGCACCTCTGCGGATGCGGCAACATTTGGCAACAGCAAATGGCCATTAAATGCCCTTCGGAATGTATCCAATGAATTTGAGAGTATACCACAAAGTATTTTTGTCAGCCTCATCACAGTTTTATGAGTCCTTTCCTCTGGGGGAAAGGCATCACCAGGTGCTTCTTTACATGAATATTACCAGAGGCAGCCCAGGCCTCATTCTGGCTACAGCTAAAGGGCATTCCGTTCAACCACATATGGCATTCGACATAGAAGACTCTGACTCCACTTTTTGGCAGCATTCTGGGACACATTCCACTTCTCGGAAATTATTTTCTACTCCTCCGCAACGATGGTGTCAAGTGCCGCTGTAATAGTGTGACATTATGACAGGAGTAAAGGGGTTTCCTTGCTCCTAAATTTCCCTACACATGCCAACATCTGTCGCATGGCAACGCCTCCTCAGGGATACAAACCCATACGAGGGATAAACTGCTTTTGGATAGCCATAAATGTCATTCAGGCGGTGCTGACCACAACCAGGTGACCAGGCACGTCTTCAGAGAGATTGTGGGGGATGGATATGGGATATCCCAAGGAAAAGATATGAAAACGGAATCCATTAAAATTACATTTCAATGTGTTGTCCTTCGGCTGGCGCACACACACAGCCACGAGAGGAGAGAGAGAAAAGGAGAAGGAACACTGCTCCGCCTCTGCCATTCCGGAGCACGTAATAGACAACATTCTGACTGCACACAACAGATCCTGCCGCCTGCCGCCTGCTGCCTGCCCGCCTGCCCTCCTGCCTCTGTCATTTATTTATTGCCCCCGCCAATTGCAGCAATCAAAATCGAAAGCAACTGCAAAGGGAAAGTTCTCTCCTCTACGGTTTTCCGGCGCACACACACACACACACATGAGTGCGGGTGCGGGTGCGTGTCTTTGGGGGCCAAGAAGTTGAAGCAAACAAATCATTGGGGGCCTATAGCCATCCATCCATGGTTCATTGAATGAGCTTTCAAGTGGCAGCATGGCTGGGTAAGGGATGAGGTGCAGTGCAGGCACTTTTTAATAGCGCGAATAGCGCGTTTCGTATCGCAGCAACTGCCAGACACTTTGGCATAATTGGGTCATAAACTCATAAAAACTAGTTCAAGGATCATTCCAACAATGGCTGATGACCTTTTCCCCCCAACCCCCACGCCGAGTGTCGAGTGCGTGTGCCTCCTCCGCTTCGATATCCATAAAGTGCATTCAGAATCGCTTGGCGCATAATTTAAGATATTTTTACTTTGTAGGCAAAAGGAAGACAGTGGAGGATACTTAATGAGCCATCAACAAATTTGTCTATAAAAAAGAGATAGTTTTCTCAAGAGTTTTCTGGATTCAATGAGCGGCAGTACGTGAAGGAAAACTCCTTCACATTGTGCATGTAGGATATTCGAAGATGAAGGGTGCATCATTCCATCTATCATTCAGCGGTGCATCATTTAGGGTTATATCAACCAAAAGTCCATCATGCAATAGTCTATCCATCGAGGGTCTATCATTTCTTGAGATTTCTTCTATTATCTTCTGGAATATACCCCATAAATTCGGTTAATATTTCGTTTAATTTGTCTCAACATTCCCTTAAGTTTTTTTCAGGTATGACTTTGACCTTCTTTTCAATACGATTCCACCCAAAATTACAATAAACCACTTTTACGATTGCTTTGCGATTACTTTTACTGCCAGAAGAAACAAACTTTGACTCTAAATGGTAGGCCCCAACCACTAATCCACCCATCCACTAAAGGTAATTGGAGAGGTCCCCTCCCACCAGCCATTCGCCCCCTTTCCCACCTTCAACTAATTGTGTTTTAATGGGCATATCGTTGGAATATCGTTGGATATATAATTAGCAAACGAAATTATCCAATTTATGCGTACTCATACTTTCAGTTTCACTTTGGCAAACAATTTTCTTGTTTCATGTTATTCTGTTGTTCTTGTTGTTTGTTTGTCTTTTGGGCGATAGAGAATTATGAAAGTTTGTCACGTTTATCAGTCGAATTGGCTATAAATCTTATGAGAGTTATTACGTCTGTACTTGCATAAGAAACGATACAGGGTGTTTGTGGGCTATGGATTATGGATTATTGAGGCCAGGAACTAATATAGAAAACCAAATAAACCAATCACATGTCTACGAGGGATCGCATTCCAATAAAAAATTATTTGTTTCAAGTATTTTATTATTTAAGTATTTTTGTATTATTTGCTTTTATTATTTATTGGGGGGGTTCCATTGGTCTTTTCGTACTTTGAACGTCCAGAAAAATAATATACGAAAAATAATGTTACCAGCCTGGCATCTACATATCTTTCCTACATATTGCATAGGTTTCCCAAGTTCTCAAGCCCACACAATTACTGCCTTAAGCACCTACCCCGGGAAACTTTCTTAACAACAAATTCCTTGCACTTCTCGTACAAACTAACAAACAAATTTGCCAGTGCCTGTCAAGAAATCTCTTCGTTCCTTCACCCGTAAGTGCAAAAACATGTTTCAATCTCTCCTGCCTGCCTGCCTGCCTGCCTGGCCAACAACACAACTTTAAGCCTTTTGCTGCAGAACAATTTGTACAAGCTAATGGACACCCTATGTGCGTGGAGAGTGAGACAGAGAGGGAGAGTGCGGTGGAATAGTCATATAAGTATTCCCTCACTCACTCATATAATTCAATTAGCCTTCTTCTTCGTTCTTAATTACAACGAGAAAAACATCGTGGGGGAGAGAGGGGGGAGAGCAGGGGCTGGGACTGTGGTCACATGCCTCAACATTGCAGTTCATTGTAATTTTCTGGGCCTGTAGCTAAAATGCGTAAAATAATTAAAACAACATAAATAATGTTATTACACACAAACACACAGAAGGAGAGGGAGATTTAGGGGTGGAGAGGGGGTGGGCCGAATTTAACCACCCGTTGTCCTTGCGTGCCACCCATTGTCCTTGCCTATTGTGAGGGTTGGGTGGTCTAAGTAGATTTCAAATTATTCCATTAGTGCTGATGACATTTGGCGAGAGAGGCACAGAGCTGTTGACTCGCCCGAGTACTCGAGTGCCTGCACGCCCCGTGCCCCATGCCCCATGCCCCATCCTCCTCCCACATCCACCCATCTCACAGCCCACTTCCCTGATGATGATATGTGATGTGCTAATGCCTTCGTCTGTCTGTCTATCTGTCTGTCTGGGAAAATTAGCCAAAGAACTTAATTAAGCAGAGGCTCCCTCCCTCCGTCCCTTGCCGGGTCCCTCCCTGGCTCTGGCTCGCTGGTGTCGCCGGAAACGTAGTGCGATTCTGGCTGGGGAGAAACATCATTCAATTTGTCAACATTTTATCACCCCAAAGACCGGCAACCAGCGACATTCGATCCGATTGCAGTAGTCATCATCTCATCATCATCATCAAGGACCTAGAGCTGGAATTCTATCTATTGCCCAACTAAAAATTAAATGCAAATTGCATGCACGAATGCGCCAGACTATGTGATTTATGCGGGACGTACTACTATCGTAGGAATATACATAAACAAATAGCAGGAAAACAGAACAGAACAGCTCCCCCAAATGAGGTATCATCAATCAGCAGAAGCTACCAACCGAAACATCGGTGACACACACACACACCCACACACAATGAAGGAACAAAGACAAAGACCTGGCACCGAAAGGAACCGTAACGGAGATTAAGTGTGAGGTAGGAGACGAGAAGGTGCCACATAAGATGAGTATAAGAAGGCCAATCTGGCATCAGGGAGGGGGAGTTCGTGGGATGGGGATGGTAGATTGATGACACTAGATTCTGTTGGTGACACTGTCATCATGAGGAACATTAAGGTACCCTGTATGAAAAAAGCACAACAAATATGCTACCAGATGGAAGGGAAAGCAGTTAACAGTTTGCGGAAGCAATAGAAAAACAATCTAAAACAAACACGGTACATAACAAAATAGGGCATATTAAGGTACGATGTACATAAGTAAAAACTTCTGGCTCGAAAAATCCAATACTTGATGGTGCAAATCTGCGCAAAAAAATTGTATTCATATTTGATGGAATGTTAAATATTTAATATAACGTTAAAACGGTGCACAAAAATATATTTGAGGACAGGCATTTAGTCAGAAAAATTACCATAAAATATGAGAATTCATTCGCAAATGCTTGACAAACATTTTAGCAAAAAACAGCCATTCGTTTAAAAGAAAACAAAAAAAAAGGTGTGAAGTATTTGGTGCTGCAGACAAATCAAATGAGAAAAAAAAGCAAATCTAGAGGCAGAAGAAAAACCGAGTGCAGTTCCAAAATTAACCTTAGTATTTCCTGTACATTCCCAGGGTATCATCTCTTCGCTTCACTTAACTTTAATTTTCAGCACCAATTTTGTTTTCTTTCTCTTTGGGCAATTCACTTTATGGGGATATATTTTATACATTTTGTCATAATTTGTTGGTATCTTTTCCCGCATGAAAAGTCACAAAAAGATAAGCAGCTTTCCCCTCAATTGATTAAAGCTGTCGAAACGGCAGTGCTCGGTAATGTTTTAAAGCGCTTAGCGATACCGTGGCTCATGACACACCTCTCCCTTGCTCCATTGCTAAATAAATAGAGTCCCCCCACACTGTGTCCACCCACTCCCTTTTCTGACCCTCTGTTGTATATCTGGGATAAAGATAATAAATTAACTATGGCCGACACGTAGGGACATAAACTTGCAACTGCTTTTCACGTCTGCACAGGGGTCCCTGGTCCCGGTCCCGGTCCCTCCCCTGCACTCTATGCGATGAAAATTTTGTCAAGTGGTCAGCAGAAAGTCTCCCGCGTCCCGTGTCCCGTGTTTCTTGTTCCTCGCCCCTACTCTTACCCTGAAAAACCAACGAAACAACGACAAGAACCCCAACCGACCGAGTGAGTGCTCATACAAAATTAACATTCTAAAACAGCATTCCCCTTCCCTTCGCCCAGGGAAATAGAAACGAAAGTGGGGCCCCGGCCACCCACTCGCTTGACCTTCGTTTCTGGCATTCATTCAAGACTGAAACTGAGACGAGGCTTGAGCCGCCTTCTGCCTGAGCAATTTACAGCTGACTTGGCAGTTCGCTTTTCCCCCCAATTCTCCCGTTCTTTATTTCGTACAAGTGGCCGCAGGCTTTTAATTTTTTTACAGCTGCCTCAAAAAGAGGAGCAACAAAGAGCCTATAAAATGGCTTAAGTGTGGGTGGGGGGGAGAGTCCCACACCCCTGCGTCTGGTCTCTTGCCATTACTCATATTTTGACAGCAGTTCGGGCGTCCCACGCGGCGGCGTATGCGTTTTATTTGCTTTCATGATGAACTTTCCTGCATATTTTACGTGGGGTGCTGCTGCTGGGACCAAAAAATATTTGTGCTCCCTTTGGAAAACGAGCAGCTAATGCGCGTGAAAATACTCTTGGCAGGCTGTTCAGTTTTGTTTGTTTGAACTGTTTGCTTGATCTTTTTCTGTTTGCCTGGAAAGAGTTTAAGTGTTGGGAGTACTGGTGAGAGGGTTCTCTTCTGACTCTGGCTGCAGGAAACGGACGGACAGGGGGTTCCTTCCTCTAGAGGGAAAGCAAATACTGCCACAAATGGTTGGGAGCTTTCGTTTATCTTAATCCCTGGGCGATAATAATGCCATAAGATGGGTAAGGATGCAGAATGTAGTTTGGGGTTGCGAAAAAATTAATTTCGTGCATAAAAGTCAGATATTAAATATTTAATTGACATTCCTTTTCCATGGTTCGTGGAAAATCATTTAAATTTGCTGAAAAGATAATTCAAATTTGTTTGTATTAGTTTTGCGATTGAGAGACATTAAAAAATTAAAAGCAACAAATTTTATAAATTTTATTTTCATTTTAAAGTCACGGGAATTATACTTTAAAGTTACTTGTCAATGCCAAACATAAATTTGTTGTTTGATTTTCATGCTTAAACATCATCGAAAAGCGACAGAGTTGAGTGTCAGAAACGATTTCCAATTCAAAATTCAATTCAGAATTCAATTGAGAAAACTTTTGATTTAAAATTTCTGTTTCTGTTGACCCTTTTGGCTTGAACTTTCTGCTGACTCTGCCACAAGCGTCTGTTTGCTTTCTGTGTGTCACTCGAATGTCACCCAGTCGCACATGCCCCCTGGGAAAACGGCAGGGCAACCCTTGTGGCAAGCAATAAGCAGTCGTCCCTGCAACCTGTTTAACCTTAAAGTTTGGGACCCTCCAAAAAAAATGTAGTTTGAGAGTGAGTGACACAAAACACAAGCCGCAACGCAAAAACATCTGTGCCACAGTTACAGAATATACAAAATTTGCATCTCAAAAATGAGGGACGGGACATGTGTTTGTGCCTGAAATTTGATAAGGCCACGCCCACACCACACACACACACACACACACGCGTATACAGATCGGCCTACAAGTTTTGTCATCGTAACGGTAGTCATATCGGTTGTGGCGCTGCATAATTCAGGGGCATGCCACATCATCATCGTTACGGGCAGACGAAGAATTAAATGAACAGAAGACAGGGACTAAACATTGATTTATGCAGGAAGTGTCATAAATTTGAATATAAATAAACAAAAGGGTGTTTGCGTATGCCTACGGAGTCCCATAAATAAATATGCAGTACCAAACACCTTGCTACCTTTGAGGCCTACACCTGATGATATATGGTACACCCAAATACCTCTCGCTTTGTCTCTCTCTTTCTCATTTTGTCTCTTTCTCCCTTGCTTGCTACACCTGTAAGCCCACAACTGCCCCATCACTGTGGCAGCCACATCGCTGAGATGTAGAACTCTTTTGGGGTCCCTTCTCGGGTGTCTCTCCTGTTTCGAAGCGTCTTCTCAGCTATTTCTCTATGTTGAAACATCTTTTCTCAGGTGCTCAGGTTGCTCAGCCTCTTGTCAGTTGTGTAGAATCCTTACTTATTCGTTAGTTTCAGGTTATTTCCCTCTGTTTGAGGTCCTTTGCTCTATTTGTGGTGCGACAGTCCTTTTAAAATGTTTGGCGACACATTTTCTGGTTAATTTTGGTGAACTTTATGCACAAATTTCGGAAAGACATTTCAATGTATTTTAAATGTTGCACACAAATTAAGACTCAGCAATTCGGGGTTAGGTTCGTGCCTTCTTTATTTATTTTTCTTTTCTTAGTGGAGTTGATTATGAAAGTTAATTTTAATTGTGGAAACCCCTGCATTAATATGGAAGTGATTTTTTTCGATTCTGATTTTAGCAATTGCTTTATTATTTTTTTTCAAATTCTATTTACTGCTGCATGCTTGCTTTGTGAGTTTGCGAACTGTTCGTTTTCTTTATCCTTTCATTTTATCCACTGGTCTCTCAGTCTCTCTTTTTAATTTTTTCTTTACAAAATGCTCATCGACGAGTAATGTTTGCCTCTCACGCAGGCTCCAAGGCTGTGGCTGCTTTGCTGCCATTGAATTATGATTGCAGTTAGCCTTGGGACATGGCCATTGGCCATTCTAATGCCTAATGCCATGCCTGATGCTACTTTAACTTTGGCCTTCACAAGAGTATTGCCTCTGCTTTGGCGATAATCTTATTTGCCTTTCTGGTCAGTGGGCAGGGGTAAGGAGGCAATTACTGGCTAGAACGCACAGTCAGTCGCAGACAGGACAGTGTCGTGTGTCATTTCATTCCATGTTTATCTATTTTTGTGTGCACGCCGAATGAAATTAACACAGCATCAAACTTAGAAGAAGCAGCCTCCCCAGAGAGCACCACATAGACACCAGAGGGAGGGCAGAGAGAGAGAGAGGGAGCGCGCACACACACACACACACATGAGATACAAATGAGTGTATCCATAACCACAGAGGAGGCACAGAAAGAGGGAGGAACCGCAGCGGGTGGTGTTGGCATATCCATGGCAAAAACATGCACGAACAGCGGGATAGCGACTGGTAGGATGAACGCTGCCCCACTGTCTCTGCTTCTGCCCCTGCTACTTACGCCACCGAAGAAATCTCCCTGCAAATATAGAAATATATATATCTGTGTGTATGTGAAAATTCCTTCATTGGTGGCTGTGGGGGAGGGGGTGTTGGCAGTGGCAGGAAAATGCAATCAAATTACTTTGATGTTTCCATTAATGTCGTTTACTTTAACGCTGAATGAAGGAATCACTGAATAAATGAAGAAATCAACAGAAGAATGAAGGGAGCGAATGAAAGAATGAAAAGAAGAATGAAGAAAAGAAGGGAGGGGAGGGAAGGGAAATGAAGAACGACTGAAGTGAATGATAATGGAAGCGAATCATCAAGGAATCATCTGTTTGTGCAGTTCTTGGCGGCGACGCGGCATCCTTGTGTATCTTTTTTTTTGGTTTGTGTGTTGTTTGTGCTTGTGTTTGCCACTCCCTCTAGCAGCATCGCCCTCCGCCCATCATTTGTTGTTGCAAATCAGGGAAACACACAATGTCCTGCCTGGCATTTTTATTGAGAGAGCAGCGCCGTCCCCAAACGAGAACGCCCGGCCCCAAAGGCAATTCATTTGAGTTATTATCCTGGATATCGATATCGCCGCATCCGCAAAGCACGCCTCCAAAGACCTCTGTCTGTCTGTCTGTCAGTCTGTCTGCATGTTTCTGTCTGGCTTTTAATGTGCAATCAAGCTGTGTGTTTCTGTGGCATTTGCATGGAAATCCACGTCGCATGGTGGACGAGTAGAGCGGCAGCCCATCGCAACCCATCTCCTGTGTAAAGTGTCATCTCCGTTTTGGTTTTATGACATTTCCTGTCGCCCTGCCATTATCTGCCAACATTTTTTCTTATATTCTTACATTTTTCCAACATTGTTTTCACTTTGCAGCTGCAAGAAAAACGCATTTCCTCGCGATTTTTCCCGTCGCTTACTCTCGCGCAAACACCACAAAGATTTTCACACCCGAAAAATTTCCCTCTAGAAAAGTGTTTAGGGAAAAACGGTAAACATTTGCTTAACGTTGCTTGAATTTCCAACCATTATTATAACAGTTTTCGCCATTTTCCTCGGAAAAGCGTGTGCTAATGGCATATGCAACAGCAAAAAAGTTAGAGAAATTTTGTTGTTTGCTTTAAAATGTTCCTTTACATTTCCACATTTTCGTGATTTTTCCCACTGCAAACGAAAAATTTACTTAACTTTTTGAGATTTGAGAGCATTTTTTAATTACTCTTCTTCTTTGGCGTGCTATTTACATGAATTTTCATTACATTTTCACACCTTTTTCCCCAACACTTTTCCACATGACCTTGAACTCTTTTCCGTTGGGATCGGGGGTAGGGGGTTGAGTGTAGTGCCAGGGCCAGGGCCACACCTCCTTCTTTGACCCCCTCCTCTTCCTTTGAATCTCCTCCTTCGAGACCCGCCTTCTGACGTGTTGCTTCTGCCCCAATAATTCTGTTTAATGATAGACGTTGACGAGACTCTTCAAGGCTTCTGGGATTCTCCTTCTTTTGGTTTTTTATTTCGCTCTCCTTTTCCTTTACTCTTCAGGTTTTTGCTCTACAGACTATTAATCCATTTAATAATCACCTCTGGCCATTTTCTTTCGCTTTCTGGCCTTAAAGGAGGGTGAAAACGTGATATTTTGAATAGAAGACACAACAGCCAGAGAAAAAAAAACTACCCCAGGCAGCGGTGAAATCGTAACCTTGTCTGTGTTATAAAATCTCGGAGGGACACCGATGTTTTCTGGCAGAAGAAATCGGGGGTCGAGGGCAAAAGTGACAAAAGAAAAGCAAGAAAAATTCCATAGCGACCATAACCGTCCTCGCCACAATGTCAATGCCAGCGATTTCAGATATTGAGTAAAGTTTAATTCATTGTCGGGTTAATAAAAAAAAAAAACCAAAGTAAGTATTTTAGGGGCTAAAGGTGCTTATTTCTCTGGGATAAATATGTACATATATCGAATGGAAATCTGCCTCTGCCCCCTTCAATGGAGCAATGGATATCATCAATTACCGAAAAACCAATAGCCAAATTGCTCGGACAATCAAATGTCCATTCGAGTGGTCCTGTCTCGTAGTTTGGTTTTCTGGCTTTTTGTCACTCAATTAACAAGAGCATTGTTTTATGTGTGCCACAACAACTTGCAACAGCACTTTCCCACAAGCGAGGAGGAGTTGCCACAAAGTTTTTTGGGGGGGCATGGCCACACAAATTGCAGGCGAACACGTTCTCAATTTTAGGCCACAAAATATGCATCACATTGGCTGCATTCATGGGCTATCTACTCGCCTGTGCTCGTATCTGTGAGGTTCGTTCTGTGTCCACATCCTGCGTCCTTCGTCGGTCTTCCCCCCCCTTCCTTTATCAAGCATGAACTCATGTGTAATTGCATTGATAAGTGTGTGCGTGTGTGTGTGTTTGTGGTCTGAAATGTGGCAGCCTTCGATACAACAATAGAATTAATTACAAGTGCATCAGGAATAAATATTTTAGGGATACATTTAATTATATTTGG
Organism: Drosophila tristis; assembly: GCA_018150885.1. Taxonomy (NCBI): domain Eukaryota; kingdom Metazoa; phylum Arthropoda; class Insecta; order Diptera; family Drosophilidae; genus Drosophila; species Drosophila tristis. The sequence continues at coordinate 1,447,846 of JAECWT010000001.1, forward strand.
AATTCTCACTCATTCACTTGATTTTCGGTGCTTAATAAATTCTCCCTTCAACATGCATTTTCCTGCTTAAATCTCTTTAGTTATGTATTTATGATTTTTCAGCTTAAATTTCAAAACGAAATGTATTTATGAGCGTGTGGGCAAAATTGATTTGTTTGCTGGGAAAATTCGTATCTGCTGCTTTGCATAACTGAAACTCGACTCTTTTGTTTCTTAAATTAGACTCTGTTTTACCTACGAATCTCGTATCTCTTAGCCTATCTATGGGAGTCTCCCTGTGTATCCCTTTGTGTGTTTCCATTTTTCATTTCTATTTGCAGCGTGGGCAGCAGCAGCTTCGTTTTTCCTTGGAAATACTTATACGAATACAACATGATAAATAAATTCCATTCAGACAGACAGACAGACAGACCAGACATTAGGCGACAGACTAGAAGTAAAACCAAAACAAAGAGAGAATGCTGCAGGCGACTAGTAAATACCCTGTATTTAGGAGAGGCCACACCCAGAAATGGGTGAAAGGTGTCTACGCTGAAGGATGGATGCAGATTAAATGGAGATTCAGACTCTACTGGAAACGGATCTTCTTCATTCCGCCTGTAAAATGTATCCAAGAACGGAGCCCAATGGGATATTTTCGATATTTTAAGAGTCAAAGTCGTACGGGGGAAATTCTGGCCTTAACATTGATCCGACTATGGATCGACTTTGCTTGCTTTCACGGGGCTTAAACGGGATTTATATTTTACAATATTGAGAGATCGAAGGTATTAAAGTAGAATAAATATGTATACGGGTATACCCCCAGATTCTACGAATACCCATTAACCAAAAAAAAAAGCAGCGAAAATTTCAGCATATTGTCGTGCGGATTTCAAACGAAAATGTATTTTGTTCCAAGGAATGGGTTTTTTTTTGTTGTGCCAGGGAAATGCGGAACAGGGGGATGGACAAACCAGCGAAAGCAATTTGCCAAAAGCAACAATGACAACTGGCTGACATTTGAATTATGCTGATACATCGGATGTGAGCACGCGTACGCGTATTCCAAGGTCGCCAGGCGAGAAGGGAGGATAAGCGGAGAAAAGCCACCTGGGCGTATGAGTAATGTATTGTCATACAACAGGTTGAAAAGTGAGAGTACGATACGAATTCCCTGTGGCAGGGCAGGTCCCAGAGATACTCTCTCTTCGCTCTCAATTTCCCCCGTCTAATTACATCGAACAAAACTGTTTTTGACGCAAAAAGAAAAACTTCTGTTTCCCGAGCGGAAGAAGAAAAACGAAAAGAACAACAACAAAACGGAGAGGGAAAAAAAAACTTTCGACAGGATATTTGTTGGGAAGTCAAAAGGACTTCTTCTATGCTGACATCCTGACACAAATATTTGTGGCAGACTCTTGTATCAAAATGTGTTTATGTTTGTGTGAATGGATGGGCGCCCTATGGCTACCACTACCCGTCTCTTGCCATCTATTACACTCATGACTGGCAGGTTTTTCTCCTCATAGAAAGGCGTGCGTGTGTGTGCTCGTTGTATGTTTAAGTGGCATCAACATCAAGTCATCGTCGTGACCCATTCAGGGAGGTTGAAGGAAGGACCCAAAGCCCACCTCCCGTACCAAGCGGTGGAGGGTCTGGGACCTAATGCATTTTCTTGGCCTTGGCCCCTGGCTGATGGCACACCACACACGTTGCATGCATGCATATATGCGTTGCATCCTCAGTGATAATGAGACTGCTGCTTGCTCCACAAAATTTAATCTTTTTGTTTTTCCTGCGGAATCTCTGATGGAAAGGAATCTCCTCCATAGGGTAGTTTTTCCTCCATTAAATTCCAATGCTTTAAGCTACTCATGCAGATTGATACGAGTAGTAATGGAAAGGCAAAACGCTTTCCAGTTGGCTAACGAAAACACTTTATTTAGCTAAATTTGATCAAGTTTTGGCTGGCTGGGAAAAACTCTTGCCATTCCCCCGCTCCACAAAACCTCAAACCCCAACATCAGCCAACTGACTCCGACTCCATGGACCACAACTCCATCTTGCAGCTGTCCATCTTCTCAGTGGTAAAGCGGGAGACAGCTGCTTCCGAAAGGAAGGGACGAGCTGCTGCTGCTTTCCCCTTCCCAGAGACAGATGAGATTTTTACTACAGCTTCACTTACACTTTCAATGCAGAGAGAGGGGAACCCACACTTATTCAGCAATCGTTGAGTCGTACAAGCGGTGGAAATGCTACACTGCGAGAAACGGCGAGAAAGGGAGTGTCCAAATGTACTTTATTTTCCGAGTGCTTTGCTTGCGAGAAGTACAAGAAAAAGATGAGGAAAAACCAGGCACAAAACAAACACAAATCGTAAATAAATAAACAGGGTAGCAGGGCAAACACAGGATAGCAGTAGGAGAGAGAAAGGTACCAGGAGGAAATCAGGGTAGAGCAGAGTAACAGGTTGGAATAGTAGCAAAAGCAGGAGAACAATCAATCAATAATCAATATCGTAAGTAAATATTAATTTTTTGAAAAACTGCAAATAGAACAAAGTAGCCCGGAAGAAGCAACCACCGCGGCGGGCGGGTGGAACACACTCATAAATCTCCTCCAGGAATCAGTCGGTGCCTCGTTTCTCATTTCCGTTGGTCCCCCAGGCAGCCCGGGGATGCTGCTGCTGGCGTTTCCACGTATTTGACGCTGGCTGTGGTTCGCTTCGATCTGTGGCGTATGGCTGTTCCCTTCTTCGCGTCTATCGCTATCTTTTCTCTGTTTTTCCCTGTCTGTCGGTGGCACCTGCCCCTGCCTTACTCTCTGCCTCCTTGCTGCTGAACTATGCACACATTCATTCGAACAGTGGACAATATGGCCGTGACATCAGCGCGTTCTCATTATCAGACGGCAGAAGGGGTGTGGGCGGTTCTTATCATCCTACCCCCTCATTGCCACCCCATAGACCACGGCAGCACACAGCCACCTGCTTTATGCCGAAATCAGTTCTGATTTGAATTCTCACTCTTCGAGTGGTTTTCAGCTGTGTTCACCTGCTTTCCACCTGTGTTTTCCCTGAAATGATGCGACCCCTGCTTTTTGTGTGGTCACTGGAGTGTAGGCTGTGAAAATGTATGTCGGAAAATTGTATTCAAGTCTTTACTTATCCATTAGATGGCTTTTCATGCGCAAAATTAAGTTCTTCGGTTGCCGAAACATGCTGTTTGATTGTTACTATGGGTCTCTATTTCCCTCCCTCCCTCTCTCTCTCTCACTTTTTCTTCTGTCGCCATCTCTGTGGCAATCTGTTTAAGCTGTCATCAGAGATTGAAGCCACAAAATGTGGCATTGGTATAATGTATCCTTTTAGTCGTTCGGTTGAGTAAAAATTGTATAGCATACATTTGCGGGCGAAACGTCAAACTGCCATTCATTTCATTCATTCATTCATTTATTCATTAATCATTTCAGTTGTCATCTTTCCCTCTCTCTCTCTCTCTTTCTGTCTAGAGAAAAACAGTAAAAGAGAGAGAGGGAGAAACACTAATAGAAAGAGAGAGATATAATACAATTAAAACGTAAATGATTTCCGATTTCCCGTTGATTGCCACAAACGAGTAGAGTCTCGTGTCAGTCGCATTCCCATTCTTTTGTTTCTTTATCTGTGTCTGTATCGCATTGTTGTGTTTATTGTTCTGTTATGAAATACGACAGAAAAAGAGAAAGAGAGAGAAAGAGAGAGATGTATGGCGGCAATTAATTTATATAATCGAATTATGGTTAAACGTACCCGGCAACAGTAACAGGTTTTAATTAATATTTTGCCATTGCTACTAGCTCTGCTTCTGCTGCTGCTGTTTCTGCTTCTGCTATTTGTTTTATGTTTCATTTTTATATAGAACTAAATAAGAGAGAGAGTGCGCATCATTCCATCCTTTCATCCGTCAAAGCAGCTGTTCCATCAATCAATTAATTTCTGGGTTTTTCTTAGGAATAAATGCATTTCAAATACATAATAAATTCCCGTATTCCAATCGATTTCCAACCCACACATATTCCTTCCACATTTCCCTCCATAAGGTACCTTCTGCTCTACCTCCTGTAAGTACTTCCAGCAGTTGCCCAACTAATTTCCATATTAAATACAAATTGAATTTCCCCCTAATTTCCACTCGTTTACTCCCCGCATTTTCGCTTTGCTAAATTTCATTTAATTTGCTAAAACGGGCCCCGAAGCTGATGCCCCACGAAAGATACTCATTTAAAACGTTTGCCTCATTTACATCCCAAAAAACCAAAAAACGATGAAAAAGAAGCAAAGTGAGAGAAGGGAAATTTGCAAATCAAATTACGTGCAAGGGTTTCGCGACGCGTCGCTTCCTTCGGCACAGACACACACACACACACACACACACACATTAGCAAAAGGCATTTGTTCTCCAATTCTCTACTTCATTTATTTATCTCTCCCTCTCCCTTTCCCACTCTCTATCTGGCTTTCCATGTCTGAAGTGTCTTCGGTATCGTGCCACATCGTATGCATATTTAAGCAGTGTGTTGGCTTTGCGGTTTTTGCGCCTCATGGAACGTGTTAATTGCAGCCACATTCTGTGTCTTCAGCGGCTGCCGCTGCTAGCGGCTATCCTTTCGACTCCTGCTACAGCTGCTGCTGCTGCTCCTCCTCCTCTTGACTCCTACTGCTCCTCTGTCTCCTCTTGCTATCTGCCACTTGCAGCCTGCCTAACAAATGCAATTAAAATCTTTGCGCAAAGAAGAAATTGTTGCAACCACAACCGACGGACGGGCGGACGGACGAACGGACAAAAGAACGGACAGAGAGGCCAGTGATACCAGTTAGAGAATTAGAGAAAGAGAAAGGTGATAGACGGTCAAAGAATAGCAAACAGAGGAAGAGACAGAGGCAGCAGCCACAGCAGCACACATGACAGAAAACATATTGCAACACGCCCGCGACCAGAGCTCCTGCGACCACAGAAGAGCGAGAGAAATATGGGATGGACAAAGGGAAATATACAAAACAAAAAGAAAAAACGTAGAGATTTCCACTCAAAACAGAAAAAAAAACCCAGCAGGAAAAGCGGAGAGCATTTATCTACGTTCTGTGCGCTTAGGTCACGCTTTCCAGCTTCAGAGCTACAGAGCCAGCAAAACGAATCTAATTTGCAGCGCCACGAAGGCACTAAAAATGCCCCCTAGATACATTTTAGATTCCCGTCCAGCATCCAGTCCTGCGAGTAATGTCCGGCTGTCTGTCTGTCAGCTGTGGTCCTGTGGTCAGGCGGTCTTCTCCTACTACCCTACTCTACTCCCACTCCACTATGATGAGGGCGCCTCTAGATCTATCTGTGGGGCTAATTCAGTTTATTCATCAGTGTCATGTTGGGGCATTATATGTGGCAGGGTGAGGCATTAGGTTTTGTTTCCACCTCTTACTTATATGACGGTATTTTTCGATGAATTATTCAAGCAAATGTCTTATTTTGAGAAAATTTCTCAGGCATTACTTCAGGTTTTTATGGGTTTCTGTTGGGATTATTTATTTGTATTGCTATTTTTGGAGGAATTTGTTGAGCATGGAGCTCTTCTAGAGCTAATCTTAGTTGGTGTAACTGCATCCGTTTTCGGTATCTGATGAGTTATTCAATGAAACAAGTGAATACTTACAGAAAGTATTTTCAATCAGGAGTTTTTACAGCGTAACAAGAGCATAAATGATAGACGGAAAATGGTTGCATGAATTTAACATATATATTTACAAGTTCTCTACTGAATAACCCTCTTGAAGGGGTATCCCAACAGTCCATAGTCCGTTTTCAGGCACATTTCTGGACCCTGCCACTCTCCCCTGTTGCTGCTAATTAAGTTGCAACAGCAGGAGCAGGCGCTGAAATTTGAGTGGAGAGAAGAAAAAAACTGAAAAAAGGGAATCCCCGTGGCAGGATGCGGATGTGGAATGAGTGATTGAAAGGCAGCAGCAGCAGCAGCAGGAGCAGCTTCGCTAATCGGCTTAGGGGCAAGCAGCTGCAGCAGGAGCACCAGTTTGCAACGAGGGGCACTCCACATCTTGCTGCACCGTTTGGGCATGATATTTAATCACTTTTAAGTTGATTGTAGTGGGCCCCCCCGGCGGGGCTTGCATATGCAACAAATTACAACTCGCATTAATTATACGTCGTGTTGCACAGAATATATAATTGTCTGCTCCTCGCCCTCTCTCATTTACGCTCCGTCTCGCTCTTTCTCTTTGCAGGACACACCCCTCCACTTGCACCGCCGCTGTGGATAGTTTTGCTCGTTAATTAATTGTTAATGCAACATTTTCTATGCATCGTCCACGCTGCTGCTGTCCTTGGCAGCCCCATGATGCCCCACCATGCCACATGCAAGGGCAACGATTGCATTGAGTGACAGCCAGAAATCATCACAATAGAAATACAGCAACTACGACAACAACAACAAAACAACAATTGCCATAAAATCTGAGGCAACAACTACAACCATGTCGAGTGGCAACAATGAAACAGCGCCGCTCTACTGCGGCAGCGGCATGGATAATTTCCACACAAGGTAAGCAGCAAAAACGACGACGATGCGAACGAAGACCTGGATAGCAGACCGTGTTGCCTCTGGGGGCAATGTCAAAGTCAATGCCAGCAGGGAAATATACTCCGCCAACACACAGCGGGCAGGGGGGCAAACGCAAGCACCAATCAGGGATACAACAAGCAGCACTACAGCAGAACTGCAGTACGGAAAAGGAGTTGAAAAGCTTTGGATTTACCCTTTTGTAGTACATCACTTTCATTTCACTCCTGCAAAAGTTATATGAAATTTTGAAATGAAATTTTCATTTTGAATCCAAAAATCTAGACAACATTTACAGACATTCACGTTGAGAATTTAATAATGAGAATGGGAATCTGAAAGTTTGGTAGATGCTAAAGTTTCCTCGAAATTCATAGAATTTTACTCTAAAAGAACTAATGCAGAGTTTCTCACACAATAAAAAAAAGAAGGCAAAGAGACAATTGAAAGAGAAGGAGAATCGTAAAAAGTAGTATCTGGAATATGGAGAGTGAGAGAAAGGAGAGTCAAAAGCACAGGAATCAGAATCATCATAAGAAAATAAGAGAGTGATTCTCCCCTCTCTCCTTGTTTTTCCTTCAACAAAATTCTCGTTTTCTTAAGCTCCAAACATTTGTTGAAAATCATCATACCCATCAATCAATCATCTTCTATAGGGTACAAACAATAGCATTAGCTTCCCTCTCTCGGAACGATGACAACAATGTGGAACAAATCGTTCAGAAATCGATTAGCACTTCTCCCCTGATTCGGTACTGGACAGGGACAGAAGGAAGCGCTTCAATTTTGATTTCGACGTTTAATTTTCTTTTTCGGACGACTAACTGAAAAGGGAATACAAATAAAAAAATTCACAAAACAGATTTGTCAACAGGCAAGGTCAAGGGCGACAACAACAACAACAACAACAATAGCAATTTAATGAACGAGAAATCAATTTAATTGATAAGCAATTTCCTTCAAGTAATTTCGAAATGTCCGAAATGTCCACTCGAATGTCTGCTGGACCCATAAAAAAATAAATAGCAACTAAAACATTCAGAATTTATGGCACTGCCGCATGCCAGAAGCTCGTAAAATGCAGAGAGAGAGAGGAGCATTAAAGAAGCTTTATGAAGGAATACGCAAGTAGGAAAACCTGCCTGGAAATTCCATATATCCCTTGAATCCTTGAAGCTAATAAGCCCTGGTCCTTCATTCATTCTTTAACCATTTAGGGGATAAGCTTTAACTTTATTCATTCTTTGGTTACTACAGTGTTGCACCTTTCTCTCCTCCTGCAATGCTTTAAGTTTTAATTAGAGATCCAATGTCTGCGCCACACCAATGTTAATGGCCACAAAGTGGCTTGCCACAGCATCACACCCCAATGCCCATGCCCAAGCCCATGCCACCCTTGAATGCGGTTTCTATATAATTAAGAGATGTCTGTGATGCGAGAGAATGTCGGAGGAGAGATGTCGTATTTCTCTCTGGTTCTGGTAGCAAACAATTAGATGTGTATCCAACACTTGGACGAGGGATTTACTTTGTTCGTGTCAAAGACGTGCCAAATTGCTAGCGAGAGATCCCACCACTGTCACGCCCCAGACAGATATACAGCCAGACAGGCGCACACACACCCACACAGCCTCCTACAGAGACGTCTCACCTACAATGCGTCTCCAAGCGACACTCAAGCGGCACAAACGAACAAAAAAAAAATAATACAACAAGTCAAACGGCAGTCAAAGGAGAGTCACACATCGAAAGCCTTGACGATGTGGAGTCAGAGGTCAGAAGGAGCGTCAAGAGCAACCCGTTCTCCATTCGATTGATGGCTGACGTGACGTATACGCAATCTTAAAAGAGGAGCCACCAAAATGTGGTCTTTCTGCCACAAAAAAAATAAGGAAAAAAACCGCAAGAAAACACGCACAAAACAAGCAATTAACATAAAAAATAAAGAACAGAGCCGATGGCAGCAGACGACCTTTTGTTGCAAATAAAGAAACCCAAAAAAAAAAAAACGGAAGAAAAAAAAATAACCCAAAAGAACAAACCAAAAATGTGAAAAATGTTTAATTTTCCAAATGCGTCTCTCGCTTTCACTCTTTTTCCCCTATGCGCAGGAGGAGGAGGAGGCGGAGTATTCCCTAAACAATAAAACAAAATACATTTTCCACCGTCGTATTCGCTGTCGTCTGACATGTGTGGCATGTGGCATAGAGCGGCTTCTCGTACTGATGTTGGCGAACAGAGAGAACCCTGATGGACAGAAACGGTTGCCACCAAAGAGAGGCTGTTGCAGGTGTCAGAGGTGCTGGCTAGAAGGTTGCAAAGGTGGCACAAAAGGCCTACGTGAGTCATGGCGACATTGAAACAACTTTTGACAGCCACCAAATATTCAGGGGGCGGGGGCAGGGAGTCACAAAACCCTCGTCTCGATTCGTTTTGTGTTGCTCGTTTTTTTGAGGGCACACCACTCATTGGGAATTTACAACTCCATTCATCAAATTCACAAGAAAACTTTTGACGCTGCAAGAAACACAAACATTCCCGTGTTTTTCGTCACAGCTTCTCCTCCTCATCCTCCTGCTCTCTCTCTCTCCCTCTTCCACTGAGAATGTGTGTTGGCTTCGTCTAATTTATTGCCTTTGATAATCCATGTTGATGAATGGCGGGCAATGGCAACGACAACGACAACGGCGACAGCAGCGAATGAAGTCCTGGAATCCTGGCATTGTGTATTGGCGCGAGTCTGTGCTGAAGAAATTGTTGAAAGGAGGGACTGGAAGTTATTGGCCTAGACATAAAGCAAAGTCAGGGAAAAGCATTCGAACACGTGCTCGAAGCTGGGTATACCCTTTTTGGAGCAGAAGTTCTGCCTTCAAGTTTCAGAAAGTACTCCGACCACCCGGCTGATACCCTCTAATGAAGTTTATGTACTCGAATAGTGCAATAGTTCAATCACAAAAAAGCAGCAGAGCAAACATCACAGTGCTGCAGGCGCCTTTGCCTTACCAGAAGCAAACACAAATATATCCTCGCAGGTAGATTCCCGTAGTTTGGGGCATAGTTTTCCCTGCCGCTGCATAAATACGTAAATTCTCTGGGAACAATGGAGAAAACTCTCTCTCAACATCCTTTTCCATCTGTCGGCTCTTCAATTTATAGAGTCCTCGCGAACAAATTAAAATGCACCAGCCAATATTTGCCTTGGGAAGTTTGTGGACCTCCCCTGAAGTTTTTCGGTTTTAGAATGGAATGCAGTTTTTCTGGTATTAATTTTATTCGTTTCGAGAGGGCTTCGACTTGACATTTAGTTTTTCTGGTTTCTATGGTTTTTCTCTGAAATGAAGAGTGAAAGGAGGGTAGCATTTTCGCACGTAAAGCAATAAACAATTTAACCAAAGTCCTGACAGGAGATACGGAGAGCACCGAAGATACAGGCCACACCTGCAGCAGCAGAAGAGACAGGACACAGCTGTCACTCAGTCTCACTGACTCTCGGAGAGTGTGACTGCCACATTGGGGGGGCAAGTTTATTAAACATTTTTGTGGCTTATTCCCCAAAGTTAGATATAGAATGGCAGGAGGCTGCTGTACCGTTTGCTGCACCGTTTCAGTGCAATGTGTGTGGGCAGGCTTTGGCTTTGGATTTTCATAATAAATTGTACTCTAAGTCTAATTTGTGCATGCAACAGCAGCGGGGGCAGCAGAGCTACAGCAGCAGCATTCGTGTCAGAGGATGGAACGCAGCGACAGGGGGGCTTGTGGCAACAGCAGCAGGAAAGCAAACAACAACAAAAGGAATAAAGTGTGGCGTTGGCTGTGGCTGTGGCACTGCAGGGCCAAAGGGCGAATGTCCAAAATTAAAGCGTCAAAAGTTTTATTTTCCGTGGGTTTTTATTAAATTTTCAGTATTTCTTAACAGACTTTTTTTGGGACTATATTATTTATTTATCAAAATTTTAAGAATTATTTCAGTTTATTTAGTAGTCAGTTTTATTATTTTTTTTGTACTTTGTTAGAATTTCGTTTGGTATTTTCTATAATTTAGTTTAGTATTAATTTGAAGTATTTTCTATTATTTAGCTTAGAATTTTTGTTACTTTCTCTGCACTTTTTACGCTCACACATTTTTTGGCTCACCCGAAAAACTTTTGAGCCTCAGCTTTGAGCTGTTTGGTATTTGCCACATTCAACCTTTCTGTTTTCTCTTGGTTTCTTTTGCCCTCAAAGAGAGAACGAAAGAGAGAGAGAGTGAGTAGTGTGCCAGAAGCAAAGCGACGACAAACTAAACAAAGGCAGTAAAATGTTTATCCCCAACGTAGGCAGACAGCCGCCCCATCCTCCGTAGTGGAAGAACGGAATAAGCCAGAGCCTTGGGCTTTAGCCACTTTATTGCCTGTCGACAGTGGAGCCTTCGCCTCCTAGCGCTCTACGACTGCTGCTCCCACTTCTGGTGGGGAAATTCTGTTACGGAAATGTGGGATATTTTCGATGGTTTTATTGCTGGGATCTGGGGCCAAAAGTTAGGGCTAACTGGAGCATAATAACTCGAATATAATTTGGATTACTTCCCCCTTTTTTCTCTCTCCCGCAGCTACAAGAACATGCATGGCTATGTCTCCCTGGTGGTCTGCATCCTGGGAACGATAGCAAATACTCTCAACATTATTGTGCTCACCCGCAAGGAGATGCGCTCCCCAACGAATGCGATACTCACGGGTCTCGCGGTAGCAGATCTCGCCGTGATGCTCGAGTACATACCCTATACGATCCATGACTATATCCTGACGGACAGCCTGCCGCGGGAGCAGAAGCTGAGCTATGGCTGGGCCTGCTTCATCAATTTCCATTCGATATTTGCCCAGGTCCTGCACACCATCTCCATTTGGCTGACGGTCACGCTGGCCGTGTGGCGCTATATAGCGGTGGGATATCCCCAAAAGAATCGCGTGTGGTGTGGCATGCGGACCACCATCATCACGATCTTCACGGCGTATGTGGTGTGTGTGTTGGTCGTCTCCCCGTCGCTGTATCTCATTACGGCCATAACCGAGTGGATGGATCAGTTGGACTCGATGGGAAAGGTCATCAATTCGATACCCTTGACGCAGTACGTGATCGACTATCGGAATGAAATGTTGAGCGTGAAAGTGGCAGCATTGAATGCCACTCCACAAAGTCTGAATCTCAATGAAACTTTGTGGTTTAATGCCACAGGGACAGCGACTCCTCCGCCTGCTCCCCCTCTGGCACCTCCTGCTCCTTTGGTGGTGCGAAATGTCACCGTCTATCGGCTGTACCACAGCGATCTGGCGCTGCACAATGCCTCCCTGCAGAATGCGACCTTTTTGATTTACAGCGTGGTCATCAAATTGATCCCCTGCATTGCTCTGACGATTCTCTCAGTGCGTTTGATCTTGGCCCTCTTAGAGGCCAAGCAGCGCAGGAAGAAGCTCACCAGCAAACCCCCCACACCCGCAGTGGCTGCAGCTAGCAATGGGAATGGCAGTGGAAAACCTTTGGTGAATGGAAAACCCGCGGAACGACCGCGAAAGAATAGCAAACTCCTGGAGAAAGAGAAGCAAACGGATCGCACCACTCGCATGCTGCTGGCTGTGCTGTTACTCTTTTTGATTACCGAATTTCCACAGGGTATCATGGGTCTGATGAATGCCCTGCTGGGGGATGCCTTCTTCCTGCAGTGCTATCTGAGATTAAGTAAGTTTTCCCTTCCTTTAGGGGTTTCTCTTCTAATTAAATTTCCCCTTGTTTTCCTACCTTTCTCCAGGTGATTTAATGGACATTTTGGCCCTGATCAACTCCAGCATCAACTTCATTCTCTATTGCTCGATGAGCAAACAGTTTCGTACGACCTTTACCCTGCTTTTCCGCCCGAAATTCCTCGACAACTGGCTGCCAGTGGCACAGGATGAGGTGGCCGCCACACGGGCCGAACGTTCGGCAGTGGCTCCGGCGTTACAGCAGCGGCATATTGTTACTGCAGGTGCCACCACCACCACGAGCACCACTCAAGTGACGAATCTGTAGCATAGAAATCCCAGCCGAATGTTGGGTCGTCTGTTGAGTCTCCTGAAGCGAAGGAGAGACGCGGCAGAGGGTGGATTCCATACAGAAAGAGAAGCGGTAGCAGAAAGAGAATCCCTAGGAGGACTGGAGACAGATCCCATGGCGCTACAGTTCCATGCAATTGTCGTTGTGGTTGACAAGGCGAGTGGTGCCACGGATCATCGTTTATGCACCACTGACGAGGCGCCAGCAATGGCGTAGTGCCCAGGAGGAGTGCACAGTAAGATTGGGGCCCCCAAACTGTGAGGTACAACTAGATAGAGCCTAGAGAATGGTTTTCCCTAGTAAGTTTATGTAAAATAGATAAGATTTCTCTCTAGTTTCTGTCTAAAAATAAACCCATTTATTAAGCAACAGATAAAAAAAAGCTAAACACAAAGCATCTGCATACTTTTTTCAGGAAGTACGAGAGACCCTTGAAAGATTATAAAACTGTAATAAAACGCAACAGAAATCGCTCATGCACATCGCTTGCTCCATGAACATCAGGAATGAAAGTGTTTTGGCCATAAATCAAATTTGGGAAATTGCTTAGCTGCATTTTCATGCAAGCTTTTCATAGTTTTCCCACTCAACTATCCATCAAAAAGTATGCAAAATGCAATATGTGTGTGCTCTACAGAACTACGAATTTTTTGGCAACGATTTCAATGGAATACAAAAAAATGAAGAGATGAGAACAGAATAAATGTCTGATATATTTCATAGATACGCATACGGATATACGGAATAAATTTTCGTGTGTGTAGTAGCTTTAGTTTTGAGGGAATTTTCATGGTACAATTATTGCTTGCGGACGGGTTCTAAATTTTAAGAGTTCTTTAAATGAAAGAGTTCTTTATTTAGGAGCAGAGGCTGTGAAAAGTTAAATAAATAGGTTTCCTTCTACTCTAATGATATGGGAAAACCATGGCGGGAAAAATTGGTTTTCTTTTGGTGGTAAAATTTATGCGAAACCCTTGGAAAATATATTATGCGGATTTCACATTTTTTTCGATTTTTTAGATTTAATTTTTTCATGAAAAACTGTCGTTCGAGTTGCGCTGCAACATTTTCGCCCTAAATTAAAGGCATTAAATGGAAATCTCCTCTCCCATTAAATGACACGCATAAATAATGATTGATGATTGAAGTATTTGTGCAGCAAAATGAGCCCCTGACAAATATTTCGTATCCAATCGTTTGAATAAATTGAATAAATAAATAAATCAAAAAACCACAAAAAAGAATTACATGACAAAAATAAACAGAAAATAAATCAAGAAAAAAAGAAATAAAATCAAATTAAATAAAATATTGATGTTAATGGACGGGAAAGAAAGAGATGGCCAGATAAAGCGAGAGAGAAAGAGTGCATGCCATATAATTAGCACTAAAATTGATATAAATATAGAAATAAAATTACATTTATAATGTTGCCACAGTGCTTGCTAAAAGTAAGCATACTCGTACATATTAAATAAATATTAGTATTAATTTGTTGTTTGTTATATGAGTAAAAAAATGTATAATTAAGTGTGATTTAAACTACTAAAATAGAAAAAACGAATGTTAATTAAGTTTTTCTACGCATAAAAATAGCAGTAGCCGAAAAAGCTACAAGTCATGCATGAAATTCTCCTCTCTGGCGCAGGATGAACGAAGGTTTTAGTGTTTAGACAAATTAAAAACTAAATATTAAATATAATTAAATTAAACAACAGGCGGAAAATGTGTTTTATTTGAGGGAAAATATGGAAAGGGCTGCTCTGCTCTGCACATAATTTCAGGAAAGTTTTTCCAATTATTTTTCATTTAAGCCGAGAATGAAAAGCCAGCAGCCAATAGAAAACGCAACTTTATGGGGAGCCAACATATTTGAACAGAAAAGTTTAATTTGCATTAGCCAAAAAAAAAATAATAAAAATATGGCAGAGAAAGCCGCAGAGAGAAAAGTTCAGGCAGAGGGTAAGAGAAAGAGAGCGAGAGAGCGGGAGAGTGGAATTCAAAACAGTAAGCATGAGAAATGGGCCACAAAGAGAGTTATGGCCCAAACAACAGTCTCGAAAAAGGGAGTAAGAGCAAGGTAGAAGAGTGGGCAGGAGATGATGAAGGAACAGCAGAAGGGGAAACAGTGGGGAGAGAAAGTTCTCTGCTGGAGAGAACGTGTAGAAATCTTTTTTGTCTGCTACAACTTTTCCTGCGGTTCGTTCCAAGTATCGTAGTTTCGTAGCAAATAGAAAAGATTACTTCGTCCTCTCCATGGCATTGTGTGAACTTTGGAGCACTGTGGCACTTCCACTGTGGCAGCACTGGGAACTCTCTCTCTTTCTCTCTCTCTGTTAAGCCATGGCCTGAAAGGATAAGTGGCCTGTGGTCGAAATATTCGGTAAGGAACTCAGAACACTCCATTTGCCGTTTGGCTTTAAGCTGAACAACACTTTTTCTTGTTCGTTTCGGAGAAATTTTCAGCGTTTGATGCGAATACAAATTATATTATAAATTCTACATCGTATAATAATCATCCTTAACATCCTCTCCTTCATTGAATTTGAATACTCTCTTAACATTTTCCCCAAATAATAATCATATCTCAACCTCTTTACCCGTTTAATAATCATCTTTAAACCTCTCTCTCTCTCTCCTTTTTATTGGCTTTCTGCTTTCCCTTCTCACGATTTTCTCACGTCTTATTGAATTATTAACCCATTCAAAGGCGTTTCCCCCCCTTTAATCTCCTAATTAACTCAATTGACGCCCGCCTTTGGGTTTACCTTTAAAGTGAAGTTCGAGGGCCATTGTCCTTCCACTGTTTGGAGCAACAATATTTCCATTTACTTCTAATCTGACCCCCCCACAATATTTGTAATTAATGCCCTCGCGTTTTGACAGCTACAATTGCTGGCCTCCATTTCCACTGCCACTGCCATTTCTACTTCCATGCGACTGTTAATTCTGGCTGTTAATTTTATCCGTTGCTCAATTAAATATGAATTCTCCAAACAAAAGTTTTGGCCTTTCTAACTCTCTTAGAAATGCCTCATTAAATGCAGCAATGGGGAGCACCAGCAGCAGATGGAGACCAAAGATGGAGACTTCAAGGAAGAGGCGGATACTGTAGACTGTAGGCTGGAGGCAGAAACACATTTTATCGAAAGCAGTTAAGGCGAACGAACGGCACACAAAAAAATGGGAAAAACTTTGGCAATTATTGGAACGTGCTGCGACTTAAGAAGGAACGAAGGAACCGAAAGATTCTGGAGAGATTCGAAGGCCTAAAAGTAGGAGGTGGCATATCATTTAGACTATGGGATATCCTTTAATTTTTGAAATATTTAAGCAATTCTGTTAGATATCTAGTAAAAATGTATGGAACCTATTGCCAAAAAGAACTTTATTTGTTTCATTCTGTCTTAAAAGTTAAATCGATTTCAATGCTCAACTCTTAAAACTTTGCATACTTATTGCGATTATTAAAGAGACGAAAATATGGCTATAATTTTATCGTTTTGATTTTTTATTCTGTTCGAAAATAAATTTTATTTATGGGAATGTTAAAACCTTCGTCTCATTGCTCTCCACTTTTGAGACCGAAATGCCACTTACAGGGTATTAAAACTATGCATTATGTTACCATTCGTAGAGAAAACGAATGTACCAGCTGCTGTCTCTCACAAAATGTCTTCAATTTGACTTTTATCACAGATTTACAGAGGTTTCTATGGGGTTAGTGGCTATGTTAACTAGCTACATTCTTTTCTACTGTATTTCCATTTTTCCAAGATTCCTACAAGAATTTTCCGTTGCATTTTCCAGAGAATCCCCTCAATTTCTGCATTTAAATTAGCTCTAAAATACACTAGAAACAATTGACTAAAGATAACATAATTATGATTCGTTTTACGCTCTGCGCCTTTGAAGCATGAGGGCCCTTTGGTTAGCCATTTTCCTGGCCTCTGCTTCCTGGTAGCCGCTCCAAAACTTTTCATATGAAATTGATTGAAAAACTTTACACAGCGAGAGAAGCGAAAAACTGCTGTTCAGTGCTACTCTTCAAAGAGTTGAATGATGGTGAGAGACCTTCAACGCGTTGGGAAAACTCTGCACTGAGTGTGGCATGCGGGGAGACGCCTCCACGTGAAACGAGATTCCTCTTGCTACGAACTCGAAGCCTGTGCCTTGCCTCTGAAAGGGCCCAGAGGCTCGTGCGTTGGCAACCGAATGTCATGGCAACGCGTGCGGGTCCGGTCCTCTGGCTTTTCCTCTCTGGTTTTTTTTTCCCAGAGCATGGTGCAAGAAGAGGCGCTTAACTGGTGGGGGGTTCTTGGAGCGCTCTTGTCCACCCATTTGCATAATGGATTTGTCTACAATTAGCCACGCCAGCTGTGCCACTGCCACACTGACATGACTTCCACAGCCCTGTGTACAGCGTGGAAACCAGACCCTGGGGGCTGCCTGCAACAGCAGCAGTTTTTCATTCCTTGCCACATCTCATATGCGTCCAGGGAAAGGCCCTTTAGCACTAATACCTGCTGCCTGCCTTGCAACCTAATTGCTGGACAGGGAGGGGAAGCAGGGCTTTAAAATACAGTGCGCTGCAAAAGTCAACCACTTAACCGGAGAACACATCTCATAGCTAATCCGGGTAGTAGCATCAGAGTCTAGCCATCTAATGAGCCTCTCATTAACGTAATTGTGTGATGTTGTTTGCAGTGTCAGGAATCCATCCTCATCGTATGCTTCTGGTTCTGTGTTTGAGTGTGTGAGCTGCACGCGCCATTTGCTGCACGCGCCATTTGCTTCACTTGCCTCATGCCACATCAAAAGGATAATCTCTTTGTGCGTGAAGAGCTAAGCAGATTGTTTGCTTCGGTTGTTTGTTGAGTGGGAAACTAATAGTACTTCAAATATTTTAAGATTAAATCCACTTCACTTCAAATGTTCAATTTCTGCAGGAAAATATTCACAAGAAGTCAAAGATACACCTTTACAGGAAGAAATTGAGCTCAAGCTAATTTTTCTTCAAAAACAAACTAAATAAACTGAATAGTGTGTGCACGAAAATTTTAAAACCCATAATCATTCACCCAATAAACCCCAAAAGTATAAATATTTATGATCAAAGAAATAATCGAACACAAAAATTTGAGCAAAATCCACAAATCAATTAATAGAGAAGAAGTCGTTGGCAAGTGCAATTCGATGTGATTTATAGAGAAAGTTTTTAATCAGAGTCACTAAGTTTCTAATTATCTTTATAGATTGTGTGTGCGGGATTAATCAGCACTCAAATATAGTCGCATTTAACATCCGGACCTGCTGCTACGGTCAGAAACTGATTCTACTGTTGCTGTTGCCACAGAGACACACACGTGGATGTGGCTCCGATTTAGTTGCAATTAAAGTTAATGGCAGGACATTCGACCAGTGACCGAAGGCCGAGGACCAGCCTAATGTCCTGTCTAAATAATTCAGGAATAATCCTGCTTAATGTTACGGTCTAGTCTGTCGTTCTGGTCTATCGTTCGCTTCGAGCCAGAAGCTCCAAATTGAAAATTACATACATTGGGATATTCAATCTTTGTCAAATTACGGCTGGCAATAGGAGGTCGTGGCAGGCAACAGTCTGTGGCAGTGGCAACATCTGTCCCAAAAGCCAGGCTTACATATAATTGGTTTTTACCCCGCACCACCAACAGAAGCAGTAGAAGCAGCAGCATCAGCTCCAGCAGCTTCTGAACGATTTTTCACTGTAAATATTGCTCCCGCTACTGATGCTGCCACTGCCACTGCTGCTGCGCTTTTCATGTAACTGTCAATTGTCGGACGACTGAGATTTCCTTTCGGTCAACAGATTTTTTCACCTCTCTCTTTCTCTCCCTCTCTACGACTCTGGCTTTAATGTCACGCTCCAATGGCTTAAACGAAGTGAGTCCTGTCTATGTGTCCCTGCTCCTGTTCCCCGATGCATTACGTTTGACCACGAAATGCGAAATGTGCTCTAGCGCTTTGAAGTTCATCTTTTGGTTTTGCTCTGTTTTTCTTTTTTTTTTCCTGAGAATTATGAAAATTTTTGGTGATTTGGGATTGGGGATTTTGTTGAGTTGAAAATAACTTAAAAGTGATGTCATTTGTGAGAGCAGTGGGATTTGGGGAATTCTTTAGCGGATATTTCCCTTTTAGCAGGGTAAGGCTAAGAGATATTCGTATATTCGTTTACATTTCGTTAAACTTAAAGTTTATTCTTTCGTTTTTGCTCTTCTTTTGCTGCTTTAAGTCACGAATATTCACCACTAATTTCCCCCAGACGCTAATGACATTTCATTAGCTTCATTTTGGGTGCGAAAGAAATGCCTTTGACCGGTGAAACGGCCACCTAAAACTTGTGTGTTTGATGTAAATAATTAACAAGGTAGATAATAACAGGAAATGGGGAAGCCAAAGGGAATGGAAATGGGTAGTCTCAATGCCTAACCAAAAGCCGAAAATGTTTCCTGCTTTATGGAGTGGCAGTGGCATTGGCAGCAGGAAATGCCACAAAACAGAAAAAAAAAACAAAAAAAAAACGTTACCATTAACGTTTGGTAATTGGCTGAAGGTTAACGTTTTTCCCCTGGCCATAAATTAGTCAAAAATTGTTGCCAGTGGAATGGCAGCTCCCATGGAATTTCATGGACGAAGAAAAAACTATGGAAACACTTGACTTCCCCCTCGTTAAACCTTTGCCTGACTTTTCCGTTCATGTTGCAAAGTCTTTCGAAAGCAGCAGCAGCATTTTGAATAAAATATTTTCATGCTTTAAAATTTTTTGTAGCAGCAGCAGTAACAGCGGCAGAATACTCTCTCTCTGGGTATTAAATAATAAATTAATGCAATTTTCCGACAATTAGCAGAGATGCCATGAATTTATGTTAAATATTTGATTCGAAATTAACAGAGATTGAAGAGGAAAGAACATGGCAACCGGCAGGACATTTCTCTCATTACTAATTCATTTCATATTCACTTTCGGTTAAAAATGCAACCAAAATTAAACTCTTTTTCAACTGAAAATTCCTAACATTTCAAAGTCCAAAAAACGTTGCCATCGCAATGCTGGGACACTTGCTACGACATTTTAAAATAATTGCTGCCGCATGGATATCTTCTTTCAAGTAAATCAGCAAACGTAAGCCGATACATAAATAATATTTCTATTGAATTTCCTTGATATTTGATAAGAAGCAAAGAAGGGGATCATATACGAAAATGATTAAATTACAGAAAAAGGAAGCAAAAATTAAAGAAATAAAAACAAAGAGTGCCAAAGGTACAGAGAAAATTTGAAAGAAAAGCCAAGTTGTGACAGTTGAAAAGAGACGGTAAGACAACGCCACAAAAGAAGACAATTTTCCAGTGAATTTTCCACTTGATTGAATTAATGCTATGGCCATTCACTGAGCCATTGTATATAGTTTATGGTTTAAAAATAGTTTTCTCTCTAGTTTATTCGCACATTTTGTGGCAATTTGATGGCACAATGAAAGCTGCTTTTTGTGGCCAAAACAAGTGGCAAATGCAAGCAGAAGCCACAGACTTGCCATCCATCTATATCGCTCGACAAAAAGCTTGCCACAAGCTCTCAAGGCTACTGCTGCCACTGGAGTACTTCGTTCCTCAATTTGCTTACATGCTGCGCCGTGCAACAAGCTGCAGGAAGCATTTAGCAAGCAGGAGAGAGCTTCCACGTCTAACAATAAAGTTAACCTCGCCTCGCCAGTCAGCGTCATTTTTAACACCTGTCAAGAAGCTGAAGCAAGAAATCTCGGCATGCCATACTCCCTACCCCTTGGGGCACTGGCAAATGTCTGCTCGTTATAGTTCACATTGTTGCCTGCCACTTATGGTGGCAATGTGTGTGTTTGTGTGTGAGAAATCTGTCCTGAGCTGAAACTTTAAATGGTCCCCCGAATGTTCTCCGTGAGTGGAAACATTTCCACTGTTTCCGTCTCTTGGGGCATCTTCTGAGGGGATAACTTTACTGGAAAATCCTCACCTGTACAAATACAGGAAATTCCCTTAATTAATCAGCTTCTGGTCCTCGGATTGAACAACAAATAAACGCACAAAATAAAGGAAAACAAAGGACGTTACAGGTCAAATACAAGAATCCACAAGTTTTACTGAAGAAAAAGTATTCCTCTTCGGCTTTTCCCTCAAGAAAAAAGTATTTACGAGTACCATCGAGAAAAAGTTTCATTTTTCTTTCAGGCTGGAGGAGAGACATTTCTCCCAAGAGTAAAAGAGATTGCAAGGCATAGTGCGTATGTATGTGTAACAATTAACGGGCGACTTAATTAAAGTTCCAAGGGAAAAGGGACACTGCCATGACAACACATCGCTGGTGTCCAGCAGCAGTTCTTGGGGTCATCCGCAGCATTATCCTTTTGCTTCTTATTTCTGTTATTCTCCTCTAGGAAAATCCAGAAGGCAAAGCTTTCGAATTTTCACTTAACTCTAAAGTGCCATTAGAGTAGATTTTTCGAGCACCCAGAAGGACTCTTTTCGGTGGCATTGCATATTACGCATACCAGCCGCGTGCCGCATGCCGCAAGCGGTGCCGCGTCGCGTGCGTTGCCGCGTGAGGATGCTGGCAATTTGCCAAAATCCGAAAGCTTTCATAAAAAAAAGTATAAGAAACGCAAGAAAGGAAAGAAAATTTTGTACAAAAAACGTATGAAAATTTTGTAGGGTAACGCCAACTCCTCAGTCCTACCCTTTAGTTCATAAAATTTGAATATTCATAGCGATTGGTTTAATTTATTTGTAGTCTCATTTTTACTCGTCAGTTTTTATTTTAATGTGAATTTGGTTATACTTGGCATATAACATACAAGTCGGAAAATTCCAAAGTAAATTTAAAGGAATATTTTGCTAGAGCATTACTCGTTCGACTTAGCTTGAGCACAACTTTCCTGCAATTTCTTTTATATTATGCATTTGCAGCAGCGTCATTGATAACCTTGGGATTACACAGTAGCCAAAAAAAAGGCAGCCAAACAAATATGAGAAAATCTTTGCCATGTAAGCGATTTGTACTCGAGTACACTCGACTCTCTCCCGATCTCATCATAATCAGTGACCTCCGCCTCCTCGTCCACCCACTGGCTGGACGTTTCCACCGTTCTATCGCCTTGGGTTGTGTTCTTTGCTCTTTCGGGGTTTTTGGGAGCTTAAGCGTACAAATTTCTAGTGTTAAAAGTTCCATAAATCCAAAAAGAAAAGATTCATTTAATGCGACCACTGCATAACGCTTTTTATGTCTCTGTGTCGTCTGTTTGTGGGTGTTTCATCCAAAGAATAACTCAACAGTTAAAAAAACAAAAACAAAAAACATTTTCAAGGTTTGCTCCTTAACAATGTCCAGACCCCATCTCGGGGGAGCTGCTGGAACGGCTCAAATTGTTGACATTTTCCGCAACAGCAGAGGCATGCCCATGCACCGTCTCCAGCGCACTGTCGCTCTGCGCGACAGCATGCATGTCCCCATCCTCGTCCTGATCGGAATCCATGTCGCTGACTGCTTCCAGGGATGCAGTCGAGCCCCAGGCACTCATTATCTTGCCCTTTGACTCGCGCCAGATCGAGAACAGACGCTCACGGCCAAAGGCCTGCAGAAAGGCATTGAGCAGATCGCGAGACTTGGCCTCCCATCTGGTCAACAAATCGAGCTTCACCCTCTTGCCGCGAGTCTTCAGCTCGTCCATTTTGTTCTGAAAACGGAACTTCTTCTCGGAGAGAAAAGAGACATTCAGCTCCTTGGCGGTGTAGCCGCGTGCCAGGTTTCGGCGCACAAACATATCGTAGTCCTTGACGATGCGTGCCACAATGTCCGAGGTGGACACACCCGGCGTACGTTCGGTGGCCACAAACATGCCGCGTGCCTTCAGATGGGCATAGATGTCGCCCACCCCCCCAGAACCTCCATAGGGTATATCATCGTGGGCCACAAAATCAATTTTATGTTCATTCAGGAACTCATCAGTGAGTGTCCAGGGGGCATTGGCAACAATCTGTGGGACAGATCGATCGGTCGGTGGGGAGATCTTCTGTGGATCATCAGCCACTCACCTCATCCACGTAACGGCAATGGCGCACTGCCTCGTAGCGCTCAAAGCCATTCATCACGGTGCGACCCTTCATTTTGAGCGTCAGTTCGTTGCTGCAGACTCCCACAATCAGATAGACATTCGGAAAGAGATTCTTCGCCTGCATCAGCTGTCGGGCATGGCCCTGATGGAACAGATCATAGATACCATCCGCATAGACGCGCACGCGACGCTTCGATTGTCCCGAACGAGCCATCTCTTGTGTGATGCGCTGTGTGTAATCGCAGGCCTTTAGTTCCTCCAAGGCCTGCGCATCATTGGCAAAGGGACACGGCTTGCTAAAAGGCTGAAAGGTCATAAGAGCGGAAAAGGTTTCCTTTCAGGAGTGGCAATGGGACACGGACTGCTCCCTTGCTTACATATTTGTCAAAATTCATATCATATAGTGGGAACGTCGGGTATTGCTCTTTAAGGGCCAACATTAGCTCTGAGTCCGTTGCATCTTTATCCCCCAGCTGTTGATTCATTTGCCCTGATGCAGACAATAGCGAATGCGTTCCGTTTCCGGATGATGATGGAGAGTCGGGCTCAATCATTGTATTTTATTTATCAATTTTTAAAAGAATATTGTATTTAATTTTTAGAAAAAATATATGAATTTAATTTTTAGAGAAAATATATGAATTTCAGAGAGCTACAGAAAAATTGAATATTTCAGTACGCTTCCAAATAGTTGACTGAATAATACGTATACACAAATTTGTATCTTTTCTACCCCGAATGATCGGCACACTGCGATGGGAATCAAATTTCATATATAGTATAGACTAGCCATTTTTCCAGGACAGTTTTGTCTCTTTTATATACAAATAAAATAACAATTACGATATCATTGCTTCATTTGGTGAGTTAAATCGAAAAATTTATTCCGATTTTCTTAGGAAAAATGTGAAAAAAAACCATAGAGAAGTCTTCGAGAGGCCAAAGTTTCATCGTTTTCTGTAACAACAAAAAGCAACAGAGTCCTTTCCTGTGATGTCCAATGCGAAAGGCAAAAACAGATATCGACAGTAACAAGGCACCGCAACAGCAGCAACAACAGAATCAGCCTAATGGAGTGGCCAACAATTCCATCCATGGCCCTCCCTTCCTGTGTCGTTTCTCTTAATGGAATTGCTGCAGAGACAGGAAGAACAATACTCGTACCAAAAACAACAAAAACAAAGGAAAATTTAATAGAAAATTTGCATAACAACTTCCGCTTTCAGTTTTTTCTGTGTGTGTTTTTGTTGTTTTGCTTTTGCCATTTTATCATTGTTTTCCGCTGCCCCTGCTCTTCTTTTTGAGCATTCCCTGTTGTTGCTATTCCCCGCTCTTCTTTTGTACCTGTTGGAGCCTCGCCACCCATACCCTACCGTTCCGTCTGTATGTGCCTGTGTGTGTCTGTCTGTGTACATTTATTTTCCCCGCTGTCTGCGGATGCAGACCGAAATGTAATTTGCACCAGAAAACTAAATTCCACGTCGTGCGGTGTACGATGAGGGGGAGCAAAAGAGAGAAGAGAACACCAGCCCGTAAAACATCATCAAATTTTGAATAGCCGTGCGGATACATACAGGCGGATACAGCGATGATATGTGCCACACACACATGCATACATAGAAACATACATACACACACCCCATTAAGGGGAGGGGCGAACATTTCTGCACTTAATTTGTTAGCTTTCGCGCTAAGTCGTTTAATTTATTTTGTACATTTTTTGGCATTACGCTCCAATTTCACTTCCAGTGGGAAAATGTCCAATATTTGCTGTTGGCTCTAATTTGGAATATCCCCTACCATTTTCAGCATAGGCCTTATTGATAGCGTGGATTCAATTAGTAATACGTAATTAGAAATAAGACAGTTTAAGAGAATTTAAATCCATTGAAACATGTGTTAAAATGTGTGCTCCCCAAGCAAATTAATTACTTTAATTGCCTCAAAGAAAAGATGGATATTTTAATTAGAGCAGAATTTGATGACTTATGTATAAAAGTCATATTTGCTTTTAGACTCAGGAGAAGGGATGGTTGCTTAAAAAGTTCTGCTAATCCAACTCTATTTATTTTGCATAAGAAACCACAGAAATTACTTTACCAGAGAAAAGTTCTGCAATTGAAACTAACAAATAAAGCAAATAACTAACAAAAAACAACACACAAATCCTTGCTCCATTTACCTTCCATAACAAACATAACATTTACATCCTAGCCTCATTTTCCAACCTCTAGTACCCTCTAAACACTTCAATTACGCCCAAAGCAAAATCCTCCTTCATTCAAGATAAAAATCCAAACGAAAAAGGAACCTGCAGCAATTCACAGCAGCATTTTGTTTTGGGGCATAATTCTGCATAAATTCGCATCGATTGCCAGCGATTTGTACTTGTGTCCGAAATTGGACTGTGGGGCACCATATATAATGATTGCATTTCCGATTTAAACAATCTACGGACTAAGTCGGCATCTTATTAACATAAGCCACTACGCCACGCCACTTCGCCACTCGGCAGATAATCGCAGGACTTAGACGAGGAGAGTAATCCTTGCAAAATCAAATCGAGAAATGCCGAGCGACATCGAGGGCGACAGCGATAATAAAAAGGGGGAAGCAGGAGGAAAACGAATCGTTGAACTTCGCTCGCAAATAAATGCTGCTGTTGCTGCTGTTGCTGCTGCTGGCAGGTGCCACACGAAGGAGCAGGAAGGATTTCGAGGATGTGGAGGATGTAACCATAAAAGTTGCTTACTGCCGGCAGTTGGTCCGGACATTTACGGGCTGGACATGCAAACACAAGCTCCTCCACTGCGTGTCAGCGGATCCAACGATTTGTTGCCTGCCCTGCAATTTGCAGTCCTCGAATTTTTCCTACCCGTTTTTCTCCTTGGGAAAAGCGGAAGAGTAAACGGCAGCACTTTCCCCCGAAAGTTGAGAACAAAAGAAAACAAAAAGTAAATTAAAATCGTTGCAATGCTTCGCCCTAGGATTGCAATGCACTGGCGAAGCGTCGTGTCCGTTATCCGGCCCAAGGAGGTAAGGGACTTTCAGAGCCAAGAGGGAGAAGTAGTGGACAAGTTCTTGATCTTCGGGCCAAGTCAGGTGTCAAGGTGTCAGGTTGTGTCATCGCGCGGGGCCTTAATTAAAGTTGTCGCGTAGCGTTTACCTTTTTTTCGGGAGACAAGAAACTATCTTTGGACATCAGTCTACTTAATCTCAATTAACTTTTACTGCCAGTGGCAGCAGCAGGACATCGCTTGCCAGAGTGATTATAATTACAATTTTCCGCTAATTGGGCAACCGAAAAACTTGGCCAAAACACTGCATCCACAAACTTCAAAGAAAATACAAGAAAACTTCTAAGATGGGGAAAATGCAGTGAGAAATCTGACTTCTAAAATGGTGGAAAAGCTGGGAAAACTCTAACTCTAAGTGGCGGAAAAATGCAGTGAAAACTGTAACTTCTAAGCTGCGGAAAATGGCGGGGAAAACTCTGACGTCTAAGATGGCAGAAACCTGGCTTAAAGTTTCTGTACTGGGGAAAATGATGAAGATGCCTGCGTCCTTAAAATCAATTGAAAATTAATTGTCCAACAATAAAAAAAAAACTTGTGATGTCTGGCGGCATATTTTCCGAGAATTATGCAGAAAAACAGAAGCTAAAGATGAAAGAGAAAATGCTCTAATGGAAAACGAAGTTGGAATTTCAACGAAAATTTAGATAAAATCAATAGTCTTGGGTATGTATTTCAATCATTCAATGACGTGTACAAGTCTCATCTTACTAACTGACAAGCTTGCAAATTAATTACGAGTATCTTTCAGTTTATATTACACCTAATTCAGTTTGTAAAATCCCCCCCAGGCTTTTGTATCCTCTGCTGCTCCTTTGTTGTATTTAAAGTGCCATTAATTTACATAAAATTCACATAAAGTGCATTCTCAGAGACTGTCAAGAGAGGATTAAGATTCACAGACATTCCGAGTCTCTTATTGAATCATTCATTAAACATTCAAAATAAAGCCAAAAAATTTCATTTGCATTTTTCCCTAAATGGCAGCTCCATGCTGGCAAACTATGCTTAGGAAAATCTGAATATTTGTTCAACTAAATAAACGGAGGAAAATCCATAGAAAGAGATAGGACAAAGCATAAATTTTGTCTCTTACTTGCTTACGTGAGGCAATCAATTTCAAATCAAAAGTGTAAATAGATTCAAAAATTTTCACCCAATTAATTTTCCATTTGGAATGGAAATGTATTTTACGTTATGACAATTAGAGAACGTTGAAGAAACAAGGAAAAAGGGATACAAGAGAGGGCCAAAAGGCAAAACTTTGATGTGTAGATGTGTAGGGACTTCAATCGAACGCTTTTCGAATTTCTGTCGATTGGACATCCATCGAGTACATTTCTCTTAAATTCTGGGCATATGGATAACCTTTAACCTCCTCTTGGGGCATCCTTTTTCAGCTGAAAAGGCACCGAAAATGAGCCATAATTACTGGAGTCTTTTTTTTTTGTTTACCAATTAATTGTAGAATATTATGCTAATTGCTAATAAAATCCCAACAAATTCGCATTCGCTTTCTTGGCTTGGCGCTGTTTTTCTTTCATTTTCTTTGACCCCCAAAATCTTGGCTTATCATTTGCTTGGGTATTTGCACAGGACCTAGGACCGAACAAGGATTTGCTGCCCATTAAAATCTAAATTAAATGCTTTGATTTTCATCGGTCAGTGGCCATAAATTTAATGACTTGCCTTCTGGCTTCAGATTTACTTTATTTATGAGGCTTCAAACTCAATTCCCGTCCCTGAATCTGGTTCTGATTTCTGGGGAGATTTTCTTAATTAGATTATTTGTTGGCCACGTTTACGAGAGGGGGTGGGCCAGCATTTTATGACACATTTAATGAACAGCCAGCAGCCATCGAGCGAGCAAGGCAACTGATCGATGGTCTCCTTTGCCCCAATACAAAAACCGCAATCATTGCGCCCCCAAAACGAATCAATTTAGAGTCCTAGGCACCCAGTGCATCAACCAGCCATCGGCCACTAACAAAATTATGGCCTGGTGGTGGGCTCTGATGTTGGAGAAAATTATGTGGCATGTTGTAGTGCGTGCTGCATGATGATTTGGAAACCCCATTCACTGGTTACTGGTTCACTGGAGAGCCCCTGCGTGTCCCAAAAGCTGATTAAGGGATAAATGTGGAAATGGAAAGCAAAGTTATTTTTTAATTTTATGAAAAGCAGAGAAAAATCATATAGGACATGGACAGATTAGAATCAGGAAATGTATGTAAACAATTGAACAAAAGAAATACTAACCATTTGAGATTCCCTTTTGGAGATAAATAGATACATGGGAAAAAAACAAAGATATATTTGAGGGAAAAATTAGTTCGATTTGAGAAGCGAATTTTGGACTGAAATGAGGGGAATCCCCATGAGAAATTTAACTAAATAAGGAATTTCCCTTCTACAGAAAAATCATACATAAAGTAAAGGAGAAAAATAAAAAAAATTAACTCCAAAAATTAGTCACACACTAAGTATTATCTTCCAATGTTGTCCAGGTCAATTTTTCCATCATATTTATAGACAAGCCCTACAAACACTTTCAGTATTCCATCATAATCATAAATAAACATATTGAAGGTCCTCCCCCTCAATTTTCTTCTAGTTTTCCCTTCATTCAAACATTTTATTAGCATGTTTGTTTGCATTTGCATTTAACGTTTGAGTTGGCAACAGTTTTGGACTGTTGTTTTGGCTGTCATCGATCATTTTAAGTGGGGTTTTTGGCCAACATTTGCCATTAATTAGGCAAAAGTTTTGCCGGAATCCCTTTGCCTTCCAGCACAAAAAAATAAATAAGAAAAAACTGCCGAAATAACAAATGAGACAAGCGGCTAGACAAGCGACAAGAAACGTGGGTTGTCATTAATGATGATGATGATGATGATGGCTCTGCCCTTGAAAAACAACAGGACAAATGCCGCGACACAAAAAAGTGTCGCCAAATATTTATTTTGTCAAGGAACAAAAAGAGGAAACTGAAAAAAAGGGTCCAGTACTTTAAGACCATATTATGACAATAAATTGGAGGGTCAGTAAATTTAAGGATTCTGTCACTATGAAAAACACTTAACATCTGAGCTAATTTTTGGGAATTTCGAACCTAGATATTGTGTAGCTGTCTTTGGCATAGTTTCTACTCAGAATTTTTCCTTTTTATGGTGTACAAGCAGACCCGCGCGCTTCGCTGCTTAATAACTTGTCTTTAATTTAATTTTTGGGATATTTGTATAGTTTATGTATTTTATTTTATGGGTGCAATCAAAACGAGTGCCAATCAATGTGAATGCGAATACTCTGATCTAATTATAGTTATATTTTGAATTTTAATAATTTCCAGAGGACCTTTTCCGTGTAATAAAATATGAATTATATTTAACATTTAATCAGGCAACACATTTCATTTAACGAGCCCTTTGTTTGGGTCACAGTCCCTCCTGCGTTTGACAGACGGCTTTTAATATTTAATATTTGATGCAAACAAATGGAGAAAACAAATCGAATTAAGGTGCAGAATATCCGCACGGAAGTGGCGCTCCATTTACGTATTATATCGGCATTATTTTGGTCGAATTGTGAAATACTCTCGCAGCAATCCAATTTAAAAATATTTTCAAAATACAATCAAATTCACAATTAACTTCCGAAAATTCTGCATCCTAATTTCTGGAACCTTCGAACTCCCATTGGAAGCGGTACGGATTAAATTGCAGGGTAAATTGTTGTCTCCAGGCAGCATACATATAGAGATGATAAACGTTTAATTACATATTAAATGACGCCCCAAATAGAGGCGGCGCTCTTCCGCCTGTGTTCGTTGCAATTACTCCTGTGGCAGATGGCTGGATGCAGTCAGGATGATGCCTCACAGTTGTTGAAAATTTTATTACAAAAGTAAATGTTTGAAAGATGTGCTGTGCTGTGTGGCAGCATCATTAACTTTCACACTGAGCAAATGGCACTTTCCATTCCACTCTTTTTTCCTTACTTTCGCACACAATGCTACCCTCTCTTTCCTTTACTTTACCACTCAATAGTCCTCTCTCTTTTCCTGAATTTTGCACACACAGTGCCTCGTAGTGCCTCTTTTCCTCTTAGTGCTGCTGCCTCTGTCCCTCTTATGTTATTTTCCTGCCTCTTTTGCTCCCTCAAGTGCCGTGTAATCGACTGCATTTTGCTGCAAGCAAAAGCGACAAAACGCCACAGATCCACATCCGATGCCACAGATGAAAGGTGTCCTACAAAAGGAGCTCAAGTGGTACTCAACCGTTAAGGACTACTCCAGCCACACTCTCTTAGGAAAGGAGGAGTCCACGCCCATCTCATCTGTTGGTCAGTGGAAAAACCCTTCCGGCCAAAGCGTTCATATATTATTTTTCAATTAATGGATAACCAGAAGACATTTTCTTATTCACTTGTTCCTTTCAATTTGTATTTTAAATATCAATTATGCAAATAGCTTACTTTCTTCCCTTATTTTCCCATTTTCATAATCTATAATAAAGATACAAAAAATAACATACATATATATTACATGAAAATCTATAGTATTACGTATGTAAATATTATGTATATATGTAGTTAAATATGTAGATATAGCCACAAACTACATGGACAAACAATTTGCATTTGTAAACACTTGTTGAAACTGAGTTTCCATTGTTCTCTGGTCAAAAGAGGGAGAGAGATAGATGGGAAAGTACTTTCACTCTGGCATGACGTCACCGGGTAGGTAGACGTTTGTGGGGATCCTTGGTACAGTGCCTGGAGTGCCGCTCCCCGGGATTAACAGCTCTATAATTTTCTATCCAGAAAAGTTTTTCCTGCCTTGCTAAACTTTTTTCCTGCACTGAAAATTGACATTTTCATCTCATAAATCAATACGAAAGGAAAGGAAATATATCATATGGGAAAAATGAATGAAAACTCATCTGTTAACAGTTTCCATGATTTTCTTCTACGAACACACCAAATTTCTATGGATTTTTATACAATTTATTGCTGGGTGATATATCAACCAGAAACTTTTGCCAATTTTCAGACACTTCACATTGCAGATACAAAATTCAAAATTTACACCTTTTCCTGGCATCATACCATTTTCACTGAAAAGCAACTCCTTCTTGGCGCTTTTCCTGTTTATGGCAGGGACACTTTTCATTAGCTAATGTCAAAGGAAAATGCAATTAAGCGAGTGATTCGCAACCAACACCCCCGCGATAACAAATAATCCCAGCAATTCCACACAATTTGCGTTCCAATTGGTTTCATTTACACTCCAAAGGAAGGTAGGATGGGCGGAGGAGGCGCGTGAAGTAAATTATTGTTTTTGAACCCACGCCCCGCGTTTGTGGCGCCTGCGATTCCCCGCAAATAAATTCAAAATAAGCCCCCCATTTAAGCATTTAGCTGGGAGATTCATCCACGAGTGTGGCATCTGGGCGGATTATTTTCCAGCAGCTGCCACACCTTCGGGATTCGATATTCGACATTCCTTAGGCGAGGACTTCAAAGGTGGCGTTAGACAGCAGCAGCTGCTCCTACTCCTGCAGCTGCTTGTAAGCGAATTGGCATTCAATAATGAGAGCTCCGTCACTGGAGAAGCTGACTCCTAAGCCATTCTGAAACATTCTCTCAACATTCGAGCAGAGGTCTAACATCCTACACAATCACATAAATATGCTCCCACTCTCGCTCTCTCTTTCTGTCTACTATGCTTAAGTACATATATTATGTACCCTAGAAAACACAGACATAATGTGGGCGTGGACCCACAAGGGCGTCATACTGTCGAAAATTATTGCCCCCGACGCTCGTCTCATCTCATCTCGTTGCTTGGTTTTTGCTGGATTTTCCCCCAGCTTTTCCGCAGCTGTAGACATTTGACTGCGTTTCGGGTTACAGCATTTTCGATGCGATGATTTTGGGGTCAGAATGATTTGAGCCCCCTGTGTGTCCTTTTGCCTCTTAGGGAGCACCTCTCCCTTTACACCTCTTTACAGGGACCTTTTTCTCTGTATGTTACGCCTTTTGGGTGCACTCTTTGCTCTGCCTCTTACGCCCCTTTGGGTCCACTCTCTGGACTTGTTTTTGCTAATGAAGAAACAGCATTGGACCACTACGAGGAGTTATATATGACAAACAAGGGTTAAGGCAACAAGTTCTGATCAAAAAACTAGGCACAAACAACAATTTATGAATGAATGAAATCCTAGAGAGAATATATTTTTATATAGACCAAAATTATAGAGGGATATGTAGAATAGAGTGTAAAGTATCTACATATGTAGATATATGTACGTACATTTTTTAGCTACTCCTGAGGAAATTGAATAAAATATGGACTCTATTTAAAGAATCTAAATTGAATTTAATGGAAGATTTAATAAGTTTTATCTAGTGCAAATTTCCAGGAGGCAATTTAGTAATCAAATTTGATACGTGGAAAAATGTACAGTGCTCTTGTAAGTTTCTTAATTGCTATAGGAACAGACAGACACGTGCAACAACAAGAGGGTCTTGGGATGCGCGGAAGGGTCGGTGACCATTTTCATTAGGCTGGCATTCTGCCACTCGTTGGGGCAGATGCCATTTGCCATTTGAGGCAGAGCATGTGTCCTCCCGGGTGAATGTCTGTTGCACTTCATTTCCAATTAACCGCGCTGCCGCTTGCGAGGAGTTGTCGTTGGAGCCACTTGTTGTTGTTGCCACTGATGTCGGAGGAGGGTGTTGTGTGTCGTGTGACAGGGACAACACTTGTGCGAATTAAAAAAGAAAAAAAAAATGAATAAATGAAATGTGAGAGAATTTGTTGCTGGGGGAGGACAGATTTCACACATTTGTGGCACGTGGCAAGTGGCTAGATCCAAAGCTGATTTAGATTTATGTCGAATGTTGGGTGTGTGCGGCAAATCGTGGAGAAAAATGAGACAGAGTGTCCCTAGTTTCCCCAAGAGATAGAAGAGGGAGCGAAATGAATAATAAATGAATAATTCAGATTGAAAGGTGAATCAAACATAATGAGAGAACCACCAAAGG
This sequence comes from Drosophila tristis, assembly GCA_018150885.1. Classification (NCBI taxonomy): domain Eukaryota; kingdom Metazoa; phylum Arthropoda; class Insecta; order Diptera; family Drosophilidae; genus Drosophila; species Drosophila tristis. Next base: position 1,480,745 of record JAECWT010000001.1, read on the forward strand.
GAGAAACCTCTCCTTCTATTGGCTATTCTTTCTATTCCTTATATGCAATCTTGATGTCCTTTGGATATTCTTATAATCTGCATATTTCCACAACATTTTATATGCATGAAAAAAACCCACATGAATAGCGGCTGCCTCTCTATTGTATTGAGAAAACTCTCTGCATTATCTGTCTGTAACAACAATTTTTTCTACGAGTAGATTTGTCATGCATCAAATATTGTTTTGTCCATTTTCCATTTCCCTTATGGCATATGCCGTCGTCATCCTCACCCCCCTCACATATTTTCTCTGGCTATTGTGGCTTTATTAAAAACTTTACAATGCAACACATTTCTCTGCTTTTCTCTGCTACATGCCGCACATATCATGGCTACATTTTTGATGGCTTTCCCCTTACTTTTGGCCTACGTACACACGCTGGACTTTAGCTAGAAATGGAATATTGGGTAAGATAAAGTACTCTTTGCATTTGGAAAAACTTTATCCTTAGAGAGTTCGAATGGGTTTTGGGGAATGTGTTTGGTCGACATATCATATACATACATGGGGAGGGTCAACAGATGTTGCCAAAAGTTCTGAGCCCCTCAGCTTGGACAGATGGAATACAAGAAGATATTAAAGATAATAAATAGCACAGAAAATAAAGAAGCGTTAGCGCGTTTAAATTGAAGAGATTTAAATCTATCCAATTTATTAAATTGTTCAAAAGTTCATCTTATAGGCAAATTATTTAACGACTAATTACCCAAAATGTTGGAAGGAGACAAATTTCTCTATATGTATGTGTCATGCGGCAAGAAGTTCTTCAATTCAAAGTGTTGCGACTTGTCGAAAATTAAGTTTTGTGGTTCTGTCATTAGTTGCTAAATGTTGCCATGGCTTTGAGATGCCCTTTGCTCTCTCCACACCATATTGTTGCCAAGTTGTCAGCCTAAGTGGTGTTCCATAAATGAAATTTACAAACCAAGGCAAAAAACTTTACTGCTAAATGAAAAGATTTTCGTAACTGGAAAAGCAGTTTCCTTCTTTTAAAACAGAACTTGATTAGCAGAACATGAATAATGTAAGATAAAATTTAGATACTTATAAAAAAGAATTTTCGTTGGGAATATAGAAAAAATCAGAATATATGTTGAAATATAATGTAAAATAAAATGTATTAAATATCTTGACTTACCTTACATTTAGTTGACACGTTGAAGAGGGCACTGTTGCCGATATTCTCTTATGCTCTTCTCTTTTAGTGGATTCTTTCTTCCGAAAGCAAAGAGTAACAAATAAACTTTAGTTTAGTATGGCATACATACTAGTATTTCCGCTTTTTCTACTATATAGTTTCTGTCGGACATTGTATTGTTTTTCTCACTCGCATTTATAATCTTTTTACTTTCACATTTTGCCGAAACCGCCTGGCACCCCTTGCCGTCTTAATGACCATCTTGCCACTTCCGTCACCTTCACTAACTCTAGCCTTTTTTTATCATTTTCCGCTCTTTCCATAGTTTAGCGGGCCTTTTTCCGCTCTTTCTATAGTTTTGCGGGGCATTTTATTCTCACTTGCACTTTCACTCACTTTTTGGCCATATAGCCTTTTATTATATTCCGCTCTTTCCATAGTTTAGCGGGCCTTTTTCCGCTCTTTCTTTAGTTTTGCGGGGCATATTAATCTCACTTGCACTTTCACTCACTTTTTGGCCATCTAGCCATTTATTATTTTCCGCTCTTTCCATAGTTTAGAGGGCCTTTTTCCGCTCTTTCTTTAGTTTTGCGGGGCATTTTATTCTCACTTGCACTTTCACTCACTTTTTGGCCATCTAGCCTTTGATTATTTTCCGCTCTTTCCATAGTTTAGCGGGCCTTTTTCCGCTCTTTCTTTAGTTTTGCGGGGCATATTATTCTCACTTGCACTTTCACTCACTTATTGACCGTGTAGCCTTTTATTATTTTCCGCTCTTTCCATAGTTTAGCGGGCCTTTTTCCGCTCTTTCTTTAGTTTTGCGGGGCATATTATTCTCACTTGCACTTTCACTCACTTTTTGGCCATTTAGCCTTTTATTATTTTCCGCTCTTTCCATAGTTTAGCGGGCCTTTTTCCGCTCTTTCTTTAGTTTTGCGGGGCATATTATTCCCACTTGCACTTTCACTTACTTTTTGGCCATCTAGCCTTTTATTATTTTCCGCTCTTTCCATAGTTTAGCGGGCCTTTATCCGCTCTTTCTTTAGTTTTGCGGGGATTTTTTCATTTTCACTTTTTGGCCATATAGCCTTTTATTATTTTCCGCTCTTTCCATAGTTTAGCGGGCCTTTATCCGCTCTTTCTTTAGTTTTGCGGGGCATTTTATTCTCACTTGCACTTTCACTCACTTTTTGGCCATATAGCCTTTTATTATTTTCCGCTCTTTCCATAGTTTAGCGGGCCTTTTTCCGCTCTTTCTTTAGTTTTGCGGGGCATTTTATTCTCACTTGCACTTTCACTCACTTTTTGGCCATCTAGCCTTTTATTATTTTCCGCTCTTTCCATAGTTTAGCGGGCCTTTTTCCGCTCTTTCTTTAGTTTTGCGGGGCATTTTATTCTCACTTGCACTTTCACTCACTTTTTGGCCATATAGCCTTTTATTATTTTCCGCTCTTTCCATAGTTTAGCGGGCCTTTATCCGCTCTTTCTTTAGTTTTGCGGGGCATTTTATTCTCACTTGCACTTTCACTCACTTTTTGGCCATATAGCCTTTTATTATTTTCCGCTCTTTCCATAGTTTAGCGGGCCTTTATCCGCTCTTTCTTTAGTTTTGCGGGGCATTTTATTCTCACTTGCACTTTCACTCACTTTTTGACCGTGTAGCCTTTTATTATTTTCCGCTCTTTCCATAGTTTAGCGGGCCTTTTTCCGCTCTTTCTTTAGTTTTGCGGGGCATATTATTCTCACTTGCACTTTCACTCACTTTTGGCCATATAGCCTTTGATTATTTTCACGCTCTTTCCATAGTTTAGCGGGCCTTTATCCGCTCTTTCTTTAGTTTTGGATGGGCATATTATTCTCACTTGCACTTTCACTCACTTATTGACCGCATAGCCTTTTATTATTTTCCGCTCTTTCCATAGTTTAGCGGGCCTTTTCCGCTTTTCTTTAGTTTTGCGGGGCATAGATAATTCTCACTTGACACTTTAATTGTCTTCATACTTCCTGTGAGCTTTTTTATTTGATTTTTCGCTCTTTCCATAGTTTAGCGGGCTTATTTTCCCGACTTTTTAGCTTTTTTTTAGCCATATTAGTACTCACTTGCACTTTCGGCACTTATTTTTCGTTTAAAGCCTTTATTATTTTCCGCTCTTTCACATAGTTTTTAGTGGAATTTTTCGAGCTTCTGTCCTTTAGTTCTGCGGGGCCTATTATTGGCACTTGCAATTTCTCACATTTAGAAACTATCAACAAAGAAAAACACCTCGCGCTACAGGTAAAAAAAAAAAAACTCAACAGCAAAAACTCATTCTGACGGGCTCATCTAACGCCATGGATGGTTCCGTTATTTTGCTTTTGCATGTGTTTGCGTGTCTCCACTGTTGCATTCCCATAACTGGAAAGCAGCGCTAAAACTGCGACGCAATTGCCATTTTTCGGTGCTATTTACACATAGATAAAACATTGAAACTAATTGTCTTCACACTTCCTGTGATCTTTTTTAGTTCCTGATCTTTTCGCGCTCCACACACTTGTGGCTTTAATTTTCCCGACTTTTTAGGCTTTTTTTAACCATTTAGTAACCTCTTTTTCGGCAGATTTGTCTTTAAAACACTTGCTACACATATCACAAGGGTTTTTATATAATTTTCCGAACTTCTGCCGCCTTCGTTTTCGCTATTTTGGCTCCGCGACACAACAAACATCCTTCTGCGCTGGGAGGTTAAATTTGACTTCGCGCTCTCTTCTGCGGCTGCGGTCAACTGAAGGTGAACGAACCGCAGACTCTCTGAGATCAAAAATGAGTGGCTTTGCTTTTGCAAGTGTGTGTGTGTGTGTGTTCTGTTGCTTAGCATGGGTGGGTGGGAGAGAGATGGTGAGTGCGTTTATCTGTTTCTAGCCGTGAGCAGCGCTAAAACTGCGACGAAATTGCCAGCGCTTGCAGAGAGCATCTAAGAGCGGCTGTTGTTGTTTCTTTATTAGCGTATGGATTCTTATTGTTGTAGCCTGCCTATGCTTGCATTGGGAATTAGGACACGGGAAGTGCGTGGGTGAAGTAAGTTTGAACATAAAAAAAGTATTTCAATGTAAAGAGTTTTCAGTGACATGAAATTAAGAGTACATCTTTGCTGAGAGGATCTTAGAGCGGCTTTGCACTTGCAATTTTGTTATTGTTGTTGTTGTTGCTCTGTGAGGGTGAGGTGAGTGTGATAAGGAGTGCGTGGAAGACGTAAGAGAGGATGAGCAAAGAAGAGTTGAAGGATTTTCGTTTTGCTCTGCTTATCTGTGCACTGCTTAATTTTCTAAGACTGTTAATGCACGCGTGTACATATATGTATGTATGTATGTACACTCTTAGTCACCGTGTGCCATATGTAATTAATCTAATCCTATTATCCCTTTGATTTCATGGGCACACAGCTACAGCTGTGGACGGCAACCCCAGTCTCGGCTTCAATTTTAATGATGATGATGATCGAATTTGAATCTAATGAAATGTAAACGAAAGCAAATCAACGGGAAACAGTATAGAAGGCCCAACGAGGTGGGGAATACCCTAACCTAAAATCAGTTCCTAAGAGAAAGAACAACTGTTGAACCCACCAGCAAAATCTCAACGCACGACTCAGCCGTCAATTAATCAATGTCCAAACATATTAAATGAAGTAGTTCTCCTGCCACGAGTGTCCTATCAGCGGCAATGAGGGACGGGACGCACTCAAGTGGAGATCTAATGACAGACGGATGTGAAGGGAATGTCAATCATCCGCCATATGTGCCACAGCAGCAACAGGGCCTGCCTGGCAGAAGGTTTTACTTTCTATCTCTCTCTCACTCTCTCTGTCTCTCTCTTCTTAAGTGGAAGTCAGTATGCTGCTGAAAAAGCCTAATCACAGAGAAAGAACTCAAAAGTTTTCCACAACCCCCAGCCACACACACACGCACAGAGGTTTTTTCTCTTCAAAGTCAAAGCTTGTCTGTTGTCGCTGCAATTGTCGCTGGCGACAAATAGAAAAGTTTCCCCAAATGTTTGGTAACTTAAATTGTTTTGTGGTTTTTTGACAAGGCTAAGACTTACACCCGCCCACAAACACACACACACATACCCGAGACCATGGAAATGTTAGCCAAATTAAACACTTAGGAGGAGTGCTGTACAAATAATGAAATGAAAATCATATAATTTGCATTATGTCAAAGTTGAAATGGCCTAAAACATTTCTGTTTTCGGTTTTCCCAAAAGCAATGCGCGTGCTCAAGTATTACGATGGAAATTGAAAACTTTTGGGCGCGTGTTGGAGTGACCCCCACGTCAAGGGGGCAGCGAGGGGATAGTGCAGAGATTTCTACCATTTAGAACTTTGTGAAAAGTTCATTGAACGAAAATCTTAAAAGCAAATAAGTAACTCGAAATGGAAGATCGAATGCCCAGTGCAAAGGGAATGCCTGATGATGGAAAATTGCTTAAGGAAAACAAAGTTCATTAAGCTGCTCGGGTAAATAGTTTTAATTGGATTTCAAGCTATGTATGTGCATATGCATTTGCAATCATTTACTTACAGGCAGTCACATCAGCCTCTCTCTCTCCTGCTGTCCTTGCTCCATAAATATAATCTCACATAATTGTCAGAAAAATAACTCACTGACAGCTTCCACAGAATGCAATTTTATTGCTCCATTAGACATCTATAAAAACATCATATATTACAAAAAACTCTAATGACTTTTTCCCAAGAGACATAAGCGGATTTTCAGCTTAAAGTTGTTTTACCATTTAGTTATCTCAGGAAACAAAATGGCAGACAGCATAATGTATTTCGGGACATCAATTTATTAAGCATTTAATTGTAAATTCCACTTTGATTTTCTTTTAAAAAATTATATTTAAATTTTAATTCAATTTAGCTAATATTTGTGGCTGATTTATGCTTTAAATTTCAATTAGGAATCCCTTAGATTCTCTGGGCACATGTGCTTTAATTAACTTTCTCATTATAATAAATGTTAACAAATCCTTGGGGATCCATCCGATTTCTGTGGAAAGGCAGTGCCCCTGGGGAACATTAAATTAAAACATTAAAATCTGGAGACTGGAGTTAAGCCGAAAGTTGTTTTTACGCATTAAGCAAATAATAAACAGAGTCGGGGAGAGTCCTTTCCATGTGTAAGCCACCAGGCTCTTGTCAACATCCAAAAGCATTCTTTATGCTTCTCATTTTTACCAGTTTCCCTCACTTTGTTGTTGTGAAAATTAACAACTTCATATGTCAGCAGTGATATCTTCATGCCCCATGCCACACACCTCGCATAAAAAGTGTATCCCACATTGTCGAAGCTTTATCACTCCTGCCACACACACACACACACACACACACGAGGGAGGGAGGGACTTGGGCTTTAAGCGAAGCTCATTTGCATGAATTGCTGGTGCTGGTGCTGGTGCTGCTTTCCGCTTGAAGCTCTTATCAAGCGGCAACCAACACTCCATAAATTGTCTAAAATTAGCCATAAACAAAAGCAAACTGCGAAAACAAAACCGCTCTGTTGCAACAATCTCTCAAGAGTGTAGCAACCTGCCAGCAGACCCTAACACCCTCTCTTAAGCTCGTTATGCTCTATTATAGTAGTATACCCCACCTACTTCTCCGCACCACCATGGCAACCTCCATCACCATCCTCAGCATTCGCATCCTAATGCTTCGGGGGTGCGAGAGTGGTACAAAATCAGAAAACAGAAACAGACTAAATATGTCTGTTGTTTCTGTGGCCCCTCCTTTGTGGAGTTGCCTTTTGATTTCCGTTGCCATAATTTATTATTATCCGGACGCAAAATAAAATAATTTGTATAAAAGCCATTGCCCAGGGAGATGGTGGATGGGAGAGAACGGAAACCGAAACTGGGCGAGTCCCAAACACAAAACAAAACAAACCAAATAGCAAAAAACCTCAGAAAAATATAAAACAGCAACAAAAATAAACGAAAAAAAAGAAAAATATGTAGGTGCAAAACGGATCTGGGGACTGGCCTCAGGATGAGCTGTGAATGCTCTTTGGAAATAACAGAATTTTATGATTTTCTGAGGCGAACTTTTAGTTTATTCAGCTGCCTTGAATTAATGCAAAAACATATTTTTTGTATGGTATTGGAGGAACTTTAAGTAGTTAATTTTAACATACAGCTGAATGCTATTCCGTAACTTTCTGGGGGTCAAATATTTGAGCCAAAAGACATCGGTAAACGCATTCGAAGCATAAAGTCAGGAAAATTCTCTTATTCTGCTGCTATTACAAGCCTTTTACCTTCACTAATATACCCCTAATTTGTATAAGGAAATCCTTTCAGCTCAGCGCAAAAACAAAACAAAAACTTCCGCCGCCCAAAAGAGGATCCCCCATTGTATTTATTTCTCTTTTGGGTTTTTAACCTCTTGGGCGAGTTCCCTCTGTTGGGTTATTTTTTTCCCTGTCAACCACAAGAACAACAACAATAGACAGCGTTCACACACTTTAAAGACCAACGCATTCAAGTTCTTTCAGCGCCTCCTGGGGCGCGCCCCTTCCTGCCTGCCTGCCTGCCTGCCGCTGGTTGGGGTTAAAGTTGGAAGTTCGAGGAGCTGTTACTTTTTTATGGCCGACTGTGCTACTGACGGGGCGCCTGATTGAGCGTAAAGTTGTAAAACTTAAGGAGTGCTAAGTGCCCTCGGTCCTGGCCCTCCGTCTGGATCCTGTCCTCCTACGATTATGGCCAATAAAGCACGCATGTCGGCGCCAGAACTCCGGGAGGAGCGACTGTGCTAAAAAATTAAATATGCCTCGGACGAGCTCTCGCTTCTCGCTCTCGAGCTCTTCGCTCGACGACTTTCCACTACGGCTTAATATCCTTCTCTGAGGTGTGTACGCCGGACATTGTCCGGTTGGATGGTCACAGTGGGACACACTGCGCGGGGTGTGGTGCACAGTGGGTGGTATAAATTTATTAGCTTCTGGCTGTGTGGAAAACGGGCCAAAAAGATGGAAGAGATTAACCTCAACTTACGAGCCACTTGTTCCGGGTTCCTGGGAAATCATATTTCAACATTGTCCCCATAATCGGTGTCCGGTGAGCAGGCGGGTCGGGTGTAATGCGGTGAGGAGAGTTTTGGTTGCTTAAAAAACAGGGCAAGTGGCTAAAAGTTAATTGAAAAGAAATTGTTTCGAGGCCTTTAACAAAATTAACAGCAGGTTTAATAATTATTTTCGTTACTTTTGTAATAATTGCTAAAACCAAAAAAAAAGCAAGCCAAAAAACCAAATAAAATCCTCGCAATTTATCAAAAAAAAAAAAATGTTTCCCAATTAAATGAAGCTGCATATATGTAAGTACGTATGTATCTACGTAAATTCAATATGTAAATTGCCAAAATATGGTTTGTTTTGTGTGGCGATAAATGCACCACATATGAGGCGCCGCCAATCCCCTAATACACTGCCAACACAACAGAATAAATTCACACACAAAGAGAGCTAAGTCGCAGCTTTGATACTCTTTCGAATTGGCCGTTGCCAAGGCAGCCCTTTTAGACTTCTTCACTGTTCTCCTCTGAGGCTTCTGCTTTCAACGACTTTTACCTTGATATTTATTGGAGAATGATATACAGATCCTTTGGGTCGCCTATGCTTTCTTTTCTTCCTTGCCAAGCCTCTCCACCAAATAATATTATAGTTTCGAAAGTGTATAACAAATGGAAAATGCAGTCAAATTATTTGCAGCATCGCGGTAGCAAATATATAAGTGTCATTGCTGTTGTGGCAATTTTTTCGGTTGGCAACTGGAGAGTCAGGGACCTAGTGGCGCCTCTGGAAGCCACACAACACACAGACACACACACACACACACATATCGAATAGTCATTCTGGCGTCTGGAATATAAGCACACTTTTTATGCAAAACGAATCAAAATCCAATTATAAACCAAAAGCATGCGTTTGTTTTGATGTGCCGTGCAGTGGAGAGGAGAGAGTGTTGGGAAAGGGGAGGCTGGACTGTGCTAGCCACACACCCACAACGCAGAAACCCACCAAAACCGCAGCGCATACAGCGAAAACTGCTGTGCAGCCAGGGCTGTCGATTTTCCTTTTTTCAGATCGCGTTAGATCGTTATTATTTAGAGTTTTGATAGACCCTTTACAAAGGGCTAAGGCCAAATCCTGCAAATCGGCGGTGACCTGTCAGAGACTGATAACTGAGAGATGACCAAACAATCGAAGCTCCGCTCGGAGAATACAAATTATAAACTTCTAAATTCGTTAAATATAAAAAGAATATTTAAGAATCAACAACAAAAACTTTGCAAAATTTGTTCACTGTTGAGTAGCGGGTATTAGAAAACAACTCCAATTACCATTGAACTTTGTTTGGTTTTTATGACTCTAATTGGAATCCTTTTGTAGAAGTGCATTTTTCTCACTCAATTTCGGTGGAGTTTGGGAATCCCTTGGGGCAATAAAAAAAGAGATCATTACAAAGCCAGAACGATGCGAGGAATGGAAATCAAATTAATTATACTTACTCCTTTTTTGTTTTCTTTTTATGCAGCTTATAAAGATTATGTGGAGTGCGGGTCCTGTTTTACCCATTGCCTTACCTCTGCCTTTGTTTCCCTTTTTTGCCATTACTTTACCATCTCGTCGCTCTCTTTCTCTTCTCGTCTGGTTCTTAAGACTTTTTCGCAGACTCTTTTGGTCTTTTCAAGTGGGGTTCCTTTTTCGGCTTCTCCTACTAATTTCCTTTAATTGTTAAGCCTTCCATTTTTGGCTCCTCCAAGCCATTCCCAAATTGTACAGTCAATTCGTGTTGTTTTTGTTTGTTGAAGTTTAAATTTAAATTTATTAATTAATTTTAAATCATTTATATTTATTATGTATACATATATAATTTTTACAAGTTCGTAAAGCTAGCTCGAAAAGGTTCTTTTGTTTTGTTTTTGAAGGTATTTTGTATGTTTCGTTTTCTTTTCCTAAATTTGTTTGTTCTATTTTGAATTTGGTTTTGGTTTCGGTTCTCGAAAGGGAAATTTCGCCAGACGGGTGGTAGTGTGTGGGCCATATACGATGCCATAATCTACGCTATATATCGGGGGTTAGCTACTTATAAAAAGTGGAGTCTCTGTGGAATAGATGCATAGGTGTTTCTTTTCTTCTTCTCTTCTTTCTTGTATGTCTTAAAGTATGATACAACTTAGGTTCTAGAAGCGACACACGGTCAATGGGGAAGGAAGGGTCCAGGGTCTCGGGTCTCGGGTCTCGGGTCTCGAGTCTCGGGTTCAACAACAATTGCAGCTAACACATAAAAACTAACCATAACGAAAGCTCAACTAAACCAAAGAACATGTGCGGCGCGGGGGGTGGAACGCAAAGCAGGAAGGGAAAAGGGAAATTTTGTCGTATATTTCAATTGAAGATTTGTTTGTCAGATCTTTCGTCTTCTTCCGCTTCGAGAGATATACACACAGCGGCGGCGTTTCATTAGAGCAGCTCTTCGTTGGCATCTGCGAGCGGTGCGGGGCGTGGCAGTTGATCGCGCCGCCGCATGCGTGCAAAGACGCCCGCCTGATCTGGTTCCTCGTCAATGTCACCGTACAGATCGGCATACTCCGCGGGCACACCTGCCATATCCACACCCAGAATGTTGGCCACCAGCTCCTTTTCCTTCTCCCTGCGCTCCTTGAGCTCGCGCGCCTTCTGCTCCTCCTCCTGCTGCTGCTGCTGTTGCTGCTTCTTGCGATTCTCGTAGTTGACCAGACGCTGCCCCACCAAGTACTTGTCCACCTTGATCGACAGATAGAGCTTCTTCAGCTGCTTAATCTGGAAGAGCACGAAACAGATGGTGCCCACCACGACAAAGCTGACGGGATACACCAGCCGATAGATGTACTGGCGCGTGTAGCGATCCACAAAGAACATGGGCAGCACCATCTGCGCCATCACATAGGGTATGGCCAGTGCCAGGCCAAAGGTTGTCACCACCGGCACGGCCAAGTCGCGCATCACGAACTTCAGGTCGAAATCTCGCAGTCCGTCCGTGTAGGCGCGCTCCAGGGCACGCCGCAGATGCCACTCGGGCCCCATGAGGGTCAGAGCAATGGCTATCTTGGTGTAGAGCATGCCCAGCGCCCAGTCCTGCCATAGGAAGTGTATGGGTGTCTTGCGCAGGGGCACACGCAGCGGTATCACCACCACCAGCTCCAGCAGCAGTCCGAAGAGCAGGGGAACGAGCACGAAGATGCCCACCAGCGTGATCACGGGCAGGGCATACTGCAGGGTGACGGTGGCCCACTGCTTCAGTTTGTTCACAATCGCCGTGCGTCCCTGGGGCAGCAGGGTGGCCACCACAGCCACTCCTCGGAGCACAATCCAGCAAAGGTAGCCGCCAATCTCCGCGGTGTACAGCTCGTGGGCGCGCAGCAGTCGCTCGTTCTTCCTGGCCGCCTCCGGATCCACAACGGGCAGTGCGGCGCCGCCTTCTCCCGCGGGCGGAGCAGCCGCAGCTGCCTTCTCGCCCGGCTGTCCCGTCCAGAGCACCATCAGGCGGCGACCAATGTACACGGGCACCGTCAGAGCCAGTATGGCGGCGCAGACAATCGACACGCACATCAGCGTCAGCAGGGCGCACAGGCGGAAGGCAAAGAGAGTGGGCTTCTCGTACGGCTGGAAGCCCACCGGGGCATCCCATTGCATGATCGCCTGATGGCCGGCGGCCAGGTTTCGCGGCAGATGTATGGGAAACGGATCCACAGGTGGCGGCGGCGGTGGTGGTGGTGCCTGTGGCGCCACATCCGGATTGGCATTCTCGACGGCCGCCCCATCCACGCCCTCGCCCTCGGCAGCGGCTGGCGGCTCGGGCTCCGGAGCGGGCAAGAGGTAGCTGCGTATGCCCAAAAGCCAGGACACGGCCGTGCACCAGATGCGCAGCACACCCTTCATCCAGATGCGTGTTTGGGTTTGCTCAAAGAATCCGGGCAGAACAATCTATTGCGGACAGAGGATTAGATGGCATTCCAAGAGGGGGATGGAGCGGACTCACCTGCAGTAGCAACAGCTGAAGACTCAAATCATTGACCTCCGCATCACCACTCAGGGCATAGGGCAGGAAATTCGGCCAGGCCACCTGTAAAATCCGAATGGGCAGCCACAGTATCAGGAGCACAGCAAAGCCAAAGATCATGGCCGAGGCCACCAGGCGACGGATGTGCCGCACAATGGGCACATGGACCATCTCCTGAATGGGACTGAAATCGGGATCGTTGACATTGCGAAAGATCCAGAGGACGCCCGGACGCAGCACCTCGCGCAGCAGCGAGATGAACGCAGCAAAGTAGTAGACATAGACCATGCCGAACATCCAGTGGATGAAGAGGGAGGTGCCCGGGGCCGCCTTGAAGCTCGCCTTGCGATCCTTTAGGCTGGCATCGAGCAGTGGCAGCGAGCAAATGTCCAGCCACCAGCCGCAGACGAGCGGCAGCACGCCAATCTCCACGACAGAGAGCAGTGAGACCTTCACCACAATGTAGCAGAGGCCGATGAACCAGCAGACGCGACGCATGCGGAAGATGCGGGCCAGAAAGTGCAGCACCACGAGCGTCAGTCCAATGCAGCAGTAGCCAAAGAGGGTCGTGATCAGGCCATGGAAGTGCAGCAGTGGCTTCTCCGGCTGCAGCAGGTCCATGGAGCTCAGTATGAAGTTGCCCACGCAGTACGGACAGAAGGCGAACGTAAAGATGAACATCGTGTTGAGCGAAATGATCCAGAAGACGTGCTCCAGAAACACCAGCGACCCGTCCAGTCCCAGGAGGCGCTCCCAGGTGAGCTCCTCGGCTGCCCGATCCCACTCCATGGGGTTCCAGTTCTGTTCATCGGCCTCTGCTTCGCCCGGATTCCCGGCGGCAGCTGCAGCTGGATTTGCCGGATCTCCGGCTGCTCCCTGGGCATCGCCTTCGTTGTCGGCCGGAGCGGGTGCTGCATTGTCCATGGGCACATCCTGCGGCGCCTCTCCATTGTTGTTGTCATCCTGGGCGGCAGCAGCAGCCGCTGCCGCATCGGCCGGAGCAGCTGCCGCAGGCGCTGGAGCAGCAGCAGCAGCGGGTTGAGCGGCCGCTGGGGCATCGTCGCGTTCCAGCCAATCGGGCCCGCCGCCATGGAGGATCTGCTCCCTCAGCCAGACGAGGCCAATGAAGGAGAGCAGCGTGCAGGTGACGACGAAGCAGCCACGAAAGGCATCCGACGGCAGATTATCCATGGAGAAGATGTCGAACGGCAGCGAGAGGATCATGTCAAAGGAGTTGGCCCGGAACAGATAGCGATAGGTGCGGTAGGCGGAGAGCGGCACCAGTCCGAACCAGGCGAGGCCCACCAGCGAGTAGTGGAGCCAGCAGCGGGCGCCCTCCAGCACGGCGGACATGAGACCCACCAGCACATCCTTCACGGGCAGCACGCGCGGCATATCCGGGGCATAGATGGGCTGGAAGCTGAACCGATGGCCGCACAGCTCGCAGTACTCCTTGTGCGAGTAGCGCATCCACTGCATCAGGCAGTCCTGGTGGATGTACTTGATGCTGCCCGTGCAGATGCATGGATAGAAGAGCGGCCGATCGGGCTGCGCCTCGCAGCGGCACACGCGACATATGTCGCCCTGCGACAGATCGTCCATCGTTTATCCTAGTGTCTAGTATATTGCCCCGTCCGACAGGTGCCAACGGCCATTTGCACAGCGCAGTTTTAACGAGGGGTCCGCTCACTAATTGGACGACGTTGCGTTCGATTGGATGTGTGTTTAGTTTTGCGCAGCTACGTTTTGGTGGCTATAGTTGCACTTGGTAATGGTGGCGGTCACCTGACCGACGAGAGCTCTAAGAGCGGAACTAATACCTGAATTTAGTTGAAAACGCAATGGTTCTCTAAATATTACGACAAACAAAATTATTTCACTAAAAAAAGTGGCTGCCACTGCGCCACTGAGCGGGTGTGTGCACACTTTTGAATTTAGAGAAAAATCCCAAAATTAGAGATGCGCATAAAGTCACGCGAGCGCAAACGGTGATACGAGTGAAGGGCGAATATTTAAGTGCCTGGCAAATATTTTACTTACAAACAAATAACATCACGAAGGTTGTTCATTTTCTGTCAAATCAAAAGTCACTTGCAAATTGTCATATGAGGCTTCTATGGAAAGTATGACATATATAATTATTATATAAATTTTCTAAATTAGGCTTAAGAATTAAAAATGATTCATATCAAATGATTACACCGTGCATTTGAAAACAACAACAACTTTTCGCTCATCTCAATTGCTGCAGTGTGCACACATCTACCAAAAACAAACTCTGTGGCAACGCCACTCAAATCAGCTGGCCGCTGTTGTTTTTGTCATTTGGCAATCAATTCTCGTAACATTTCTGCTCCAAAAAAGAAACATGCAGCGCCAATTGGTAAACAGCCTGGGACGCAGCACGCGTCAACTCATCCATGGACAGCAGATGCGGCGTCCACTGTCGGTGTCGGCGCAGCAGCGGGAGATATTTAAAGTGCAGAGTGCCGAGGATTTCGACAAAAAGGTGAAGAACAGCCAGACTCCGGTGATTGTGGACTTTTTCGCAACGTGAGTGTGGGATGGGATGGGTATTTCGCAGTGCCATAAATCTCAAGTCTCCTCTTCCGCCCCTCCTCAAGCTGGTGCAATCCCTGCAAGCTGCTGACGCCGCGCATTGAGAATATTGTGGGCGAAAATGCAGGCTTCATTAAATTGGCCAAAGTGGACATCGATGAGCACAGCGAGCTGGCCCTCGACTACGATGTGGGTGCCGTGCCCGTTCTGGTGGTCATGCAGAATGGCAAGGAGATCAAGCGCATGATTGGACTCCAGGATGAGGACAAAATCCGCGCATGGGTCGCCGCCGCTGTCAAGGACTCCAAGAAGTAAGCCCAAAGGATGTGTGTGGACAAACCATGGAGCTAAGCTTCAAGTTACATCAAATATTTCTTTGGACTTTCGAAATAAATGTTTATTAATTCACCGTTGCAACAACAAGTAGCTTAAATCCTAAGCCTAAAACGAATGTGTCTAAATGGAGTACCAGCCGGGCGTGCCGGGACGCTTTTTGTTGCGATCGAGGAACTTGCGGAAACCATCCTTGGACTCGTCCATCGATTTGTCTTCCTTCTCCTGCTTCTCGGCCTTCCCTTCGAACAGCTCTGGAAAGGTGAATACCTCTGTTTTTGGCTGCAAGAAGGGGAGAAAACATTAGCGTGTGTCTGCTGCCCCCACGGAGATGCCGCATGTTGCACCTACCAGCGTTACATAAGCATATTTCACATCGTCTTTCTTTGTGATGTAGCCATAGGTCTGGTCCCGCCTCGTCTCGCCCATGGCAATGCGTGTGCGCACATCTATCACTGGCAGCTTGTAGATCTTCTCCAGGTAGCTCCTCACATCGTGTGTCGTCATTTGCGTGGACACCGAAAATGTGACCACATTGGGCGGCTGCGGCTCCACCGGCCGCACCAGTTTCATCCAGAAGTTGGGCAGGAAAACCCGCAACTGGGGATTGCCGCGTTGATAGATGGGGTACCAGCGCGTGGACATGGTTTGAATGCTGATTTGATTGATTTTAATTCAATGAAATGCAAATTAAAATTTACTTCCCTATAATAAATAAAAAATGCACTAAATAATGCCATAAAGCGTGCAGGTGCACGCACGTGCTCCACAACACTGGTCGCCCAAACAGCTGATTGCACCCACGGAATTTTTAAATGTGATTCTGAGGAAATTCCACTGGAAAATGGTTAAAATAAAGAAAAAGGAGCCCATGAAAAAGCGTCTCACGCGCAAGGAGCAACGCAAACAGAAGCAGGAGGTGAAGAAAACCCACAAGCGGCTCTACCATGCGGGCAAAGCAAACGGTACACAGCGCGTGGTCGCTGCGGAAGCGGCAGCCGCGGCAGCGCAGTCCTCAAAAGGTGGCCGCAAGAAGAAGAAGAGAAAGAAGGCGAAAGTGAATCCCGAAGAGATTCCACTGGAACAGCTGCTCTCCGGGGAAGTGGATGGGGATGATGATGAGTCGATTGCCTCGGATTTCAGTGATGCCGAAGTGGATGCCCTCCTGCCCAACAGCCGGAAGGTGGAGACCTACGAGCCGCTGGGAAAGCAGCCAAAGGCGCAGCGCGGTGCCATCCAGCGCCAGGATGAGATGGAGGTGCGCAAACGTGAGCTGCGCCAGCAGAAGGAGCTGCAGGGAAAGGCGCGCAAGCAGCGGGTGAAGCAGCTAAAGATAGACAACGAGGAGGAGGACCTGGAGATTGCCAAGCTGGAGAAGAAACTGAAGCTGAACAAGAGCAAGGACAAGAATCGCCTTGTCCGCAAGATGTTCAACGATGGTTTGGATTATCTGCTGGACTTTTGCCTGGACGACGACGAGGAGAAGCAAAAGTGGGAGGAGAAGCAGGAGAGGAAGCGCCAGATGAAAGAGCAGCAGGAGAAGGAAGAGGCGGGCATGTGGAGTGACGAGGATGAAGATGAGGAAAGGGACATGCCAGAGGGCGACAGTGAGTCGGAAGAGTCAGAGGAGAGCGGCATCGAGGATTCAGAGGACAGCGAAGTGGATAAAGAAGATGAGGATGAGGACGAGCCAGAGTCCCAAATGTAAGTATCGACAAGGGTCTCCCAAACTCCATTAAACCCCCTCTTTATCCTTCCCACAGTCAAGGAGGACATCTATGGCCGCAAACGCGATGCCGATGGCAACATTCTGCCCGATCCCAGCGAGCAAGAGGCCTCAGCCGGCGGCCAGAAGTACATACCACCACACCAGCGTGCCCTGATGGCCGCCGCCAGTGCTGGCAGCAACGAGCAGCAGGCAGAAATCCTGGCACGCCTGCTCAAACAATGCAAAGGTCTGCTGAATCGTTTGTCCGAGGCGAATCTGCACAAGATTGCCGCTGGCATTGAGGCGCTCTACATGAAGAACTCCCGCTACAACATGAACGAAACGCTCACGAGGTTGCTGCAGGAGGCACTGCTCGGCACGACACGCACCCAGGAGCGCATGGTGCAGGAGCATATGGTGCTGCTGGCGTATTTGCACGCCCAAATTGGCAGCGAGATTGGCGCACACTTTCTGCAGACCTTTGTGGAGCTCTTCGATGGGCATCTGAGGGATCTAGCCAGCCTGCCAGTCGAGGACAAGCAGCTGAACAACATTGTGCTGCTGCTCTGCTACATGTACATCTTCAAGATCTACGAGCTGAGTCTGCTGATGGAGCTGATTGGCCGCCTCGCCGACAATTTGTGCGAGAAAACGGTCGAGTGCCTGCTGCTGATCTTCCAGTCGATTGGCTTTCGCCTGCGCAAGGACGATCCGTTGGCCTTCAAGACCATGATGCAGAATGTTCAGTCAAAGATTGCCGCCGCCCCGCTCGAACTCAAGGAGAATCCCCGCCTGCGCTTCATGGTGGACATACTGAATGCCGTGAAGAACAACAACATGAGCAAGCTGCCCCAATACGATCCCGAGCTGGCGGAGAATCTGCGCAAGCGTCTGAAGGCCATGCTCAAGAACGATCGCTATGTGGTGACCCTCAACATTACCCTGGAGGATCTGCTGCGCGCCGACAAGGTGGGCAAGTGGTGGATTGTGGGCTCTGCCTGGACGGGGAACCTCAACGAAATGGGCACGGCAGCAGCCAAACACAAGTCCAACCAGTCGCAATCCTCTGCGGGCTTTGCCGATCAACTGCTGGAGCTGGCCAAAAAGCAGCAAATGAACACGGCTGAGCGGCGGAATATCTTTTGCATCATCATGAGTGCCGCCGACTATGTGGATGCCTTCGAGAAGATTCTGCACCTGTCGCTAAAGGATCAGCGTGCGGTGGCCTATGTGATCATACATTGTGCCCTCCACGAACGCCACGCGAATCCCTACTACGCGCACTTGGCCCTCAAATTCTGTCAGTACAATCGAAAGTATCAGCTGGCGTTCCAGTTTGCCGCCTGGGATCGCATCAACGACATTGAATCGCTGTCCAAGCCACAGATCCGCAATCTTGCGAGCTTCCTACAGCAACTGATTCTGTCCGCGGGACTGCAGTTGTCTGTGCTCAAAGTGGTGGACTTTATGCAGCTGGAGAGGCTTAGCTTTTACTTTATGCGCGAGATCATGGTGAAGCTGCTGCTGTCCGGCGATGAGCGAGAGCTGCAGCAGGCGTTCGAGCGCATTGCCAAGAACTCCAAGCTGCAGCAGTTCAAGCAGAGCATTCGCCTGTTCATGCAGCATTTTCTGCTGCAGGCGGAGCAGCTGTCGAAGCTCAAGTTGGAGGAGGCGCAACAGGAGCTGCTGCAGCAGCGCGTGGATCAGCTGGACAAGCTCTTGGCCTACGTGGACTTGTAATGCACAAAGTAGAAAGAGACTTTTTTTATTATTATTAAATTCTATAGAAAAACATTAACAATAGTTGGTATTGGTAGCGCGCGTCAATCGAAGCTCTGGAGTAGATCACGGGCACGCTGATAGCGTGTGGATTCTATCAGTTTCTGGCGTTCCGTTTCGTCCTCCAGCTTTTCGCCCTCTTTGTCCAGCTTTTCGATGATCTCTTCGGCCAGTTTGCTGATCTTGGCACGTGCTGCACCCTGGCTGCTGGCCAAATAGTCCAGGGCTATGTCCCAAATCTCACCGGACAGCTTCTCCTCGTCGAAGGCCGTCTGCTGTATGGATATCTGGCGTAGCTTCACGAATTTCCACTCCGCCCGGGAGTTCTTCCACTGCAGCAGGTACTCCTCATTGCGTTTGGCCTCCTTGTTGGAGTTCTGATCCTTTTGGGCCTCGAGACGCTGCTGATGCTTCTGTTTCTTCTTCTGGCGCACGGTGACAATGGCTTTGGTATTCTCCGGCTTCGAGGCCTCTTGGAGTTGTGCATCTGTGGGGAGGCTCTCCTCGTCTTCCGCAGCATCGTCACCCTCCGCTGCCTTGCTGCGTTTCTCTTTGATGGCAGCCAGCTCCTCGCGCAGCTTGCGTTTGGCTGCCTTGCGGGGACTAATCTCCTCCTCTTCGGCGTCTACTTCTGACTTTTTAGTGCGCTTTTGCTTGACCAAGGCTGCATTTTCCTGAAGTTTACGCTTGCCTGAATAGATTTGTAAAGTAAGTACAAGTTGTTCTGTTATAGAATGCGCCACTTACCTGCTGTTGGCGCCGCCTGTTCCTCTGGCTCCACGATCAAACTTTTGCTGGCCACCTCGTCGTCGCTGCTGTTATTTGAGGCAGCCGCAGCTTTCTCGTGCTTGCGCTTCCTGCCCTTGGGCTTCGGTTTGGTCTCCACCTCAGAACGCGCCATTTTTGGCTTATATTCGCTGTGTTCTTGGCTGGAAAATTCAAATAAATTCGCACGTTTTACCCAAAATTTTACATAGGGTTACCATCGATATCACTATAGAGAATATCGATGATTTTATAATTGTGCGATAGATCAATATCAACATAAAATATTTATCGATATATATCTAATATTCCTAGTTGCAGCTGTTTTTATTATTGCCGCCCCTCTTTTTTCACTATTATTTTAGTCTGTTTGAATGTTTTATATTTTAACATCAATTAAGTACAAAATGCTTTGTAGACTTGTTGCAAACCGCAATTTGAGCGCCAAATATGCTGGCAATTTCAGCTGCTTTACAACACCGCACTGTGTGTCATCTGTTTGACCGGCAAATTACACAACACTAAAGCTGCCCATACAAACAAATCGGAAATTCTTAAGTTTAATTCGTTTAATTAAATAAGTACTGGTCCGAAACAAAATCGATTTAATATATAGTATATCATTGTGCCTATGCAGAGCAGCCGATGCTGATTTTACGCGGCGTGCGGTCCAATTTCAATCCGAAACCAAACGAAATTCCCATTGGAACAATTTGCGGCGCGCCAATTTGTTAGCCCGCGTGCAGTGTGTGTGTGTGATAGTTACTTATAATTCAAATGATGTAATTAAGTGTTTTAGTATAGGGTTTACTAGGTGCTCAGGGTTCAATTAATCAGCCATTTATAGGTAAGTTTTTCTCTTTAAGTTTAGCCTGGCGGCACATACGATTTTTTGCGGCAACAACAAAACGTGGTTTTCGGTTCCCCCCGCCCCTTTCCGACACCGGTAAATACAACTGTTTATCGCGGCGGTGTTGTTTGTGTTTGTGTGTAAAGTGCGTGTGTAAAAAGTGTGGGGGAATTATTACAAATCGAAGGAAAGTTTGGCTATGGAAATTGTTCGAGTTGGATCATTTTGGAAGGATATTCGAATGGAAAGGACTGGATGCTATCCAAACAGCTGTTGATGCCCGGCATAGACTTCCCAGCTGTCGAATGTCAAGGTGAGTGTGCGCCCCACCGTCACAAGTTAATTTTCCAAGATTTTCCCGCCCGCAACACACACATCGTTTTCACTTTCATTCTGAGGGACGCCGGCGCGCCATGCATGCACCTTCCTCTTTCACTCTTTCAATTCCCCTACAAATTTTCATCTGCTTTGAGTCGGTTTTTTCTGTTGGCAAAAATAGCATTTTCCTTTGCGCTTTTCCCTTCCCCGAGTGTTTTCTGTGTGTTCTGAGTGGAAAAGCTCTCTTTTTTCTTTGGCTATTTGGTTGTGATTCCGTTACGGATTGGTCTTTCCGTTCAGTTTTGCTTTAGTTGTCTTCCCGTGCGCCTCGCTATCATCGCCTCGTCTCCCGTCGTCCGGGGTGTTCTCGTTGCCCGTTTCCTGCACGCCCGTTTGGTGGATTTTTCATATATATTTTGTGCCTTCTTTTTGGGGAAATATCATAAAAAGGAAGTCATTTTTAAACGGATTTAAACGGTTTTATCTTCGTTCTGTCTGGTGTGGGCCAGTTGGCATCTCTCGTACCGCTAATTGGATTGTCTACGAAACGTGCAAACAGCGGCGGCGGCGGGACCTGTCACAACACCAACAGAAAATCGACTTCCAACTCTGCGATAACTTCAACCGGTGACGGGCTCTTGAGAGGTTTTACGGTTCCTTCCCCCTGTACGCCGCGAGTAGGTGCCCCCGCCCTGTACGTCGCGACGTGTGGGAGAGTGTTGTGTTTTGTGCTGCAGTAATCAATAGTTTCTGTTGTTTCGCGCGTTTTACTTTCTAACATACTTTGGGTCCTATCCCAATCCCCAACCCTATACCTTAGCCCACTCCGCTGGTCAACCGTCCACACCTTAACCCCGCCCCTGTCGCCACTCTTTGCGCGTCGTGGTCGTCGGCGTCGTGTGTGTTTCTGTGACAACGTGAGCGGCCTAAACAAAAGCCACAAAGAAAGGTAGAAATCGCAACAGAAGAGCGACTAACTTTTAGTTCTGGAATGATAAAAGCAGCTCCACATCCACATCTGCATATAAATGCCCAACAGTACGCGCCATAAGTGTAAGTACCAGCGGTGCTGTCTATGTAAACATCCGTTTTTCTGTTCAAGATTACATCAGTGTACACTGAGAGCGATATACTGTATAGATTTCCCCAAAAGAGAGGTGTGGCTGTGCCGCTTTCATTATGAATCAGTTTTTGTATCTGTATCTATTCCATTTGCTTAGAATCTTTTACGCATTTTGTATCTATTTGGCAGCCGCGTCTATCTACCCATCTGTGTGTGCGTGTGTGTGATTTTCCAATAGTTTTCCTCTCGATCTCTAAATTTGGATCATCTTGTCGGCAATTAAGGCCTCCCACCAAAAATAAGTTCAACTAAAATCATTTGTTGGCTTCAAATATGACTGCAGGGAATGCCTTTAATCATTTCGTTTGGAAGTTTTTATGCTGCTGATGAGTTGGTTGATGAAAATGGATGGCAGTATATCATTCTGGAAGCTCTGTAAATGTCAAAAAAACTTATGAGAAATTGTTGGTATTTGAATTGGAATTCTGTCATACATGGAACTATATGTTTTCTGGTAGAGAAAAGACATTTCTGGTTTTTATTGGATTCACTTTATTTCACCGGAAACTCCATCTTTTCTCTCTCAATATCTACCAGAACTCGTTCAAAATAATCCTCTAACTTCCACATAAGATCTCTGCGCAATTCCTGCCATTTCTCATAGCTTTTGTCCTCTAGTTCGTTATTTTTTTCTTTTTGCCGCACTCATAAAATGTATCTTTTGAGCACAAATGTCAAATATTGCTTTTTAAGGGTCACCGGCTAAATATTCTTGTGCTCTCTCTGCCTATTTATTTTTCAATGTTGCATGCCACAAGCAAGCATTTTGCTTTTGTTTGCCAAAAGCCGCCCTTTGGCACTGCATTTCTTTTGAGTGTTTTTTTCCTACATTTCCACCCAGGGGTTGTATCACTCTTTGTGTAGAGACTCAATCTACAGAGAGACAGAGCTTTAACCCATAATTAAAAGCTAGAAGAAACCCATTCAGAAAAATAAAATTTGTATTTAGGTGGCTACGCATCTTTGCATCTTTTCCAGACCATTTCTAATAGCTTTTTGATTTATTCCCAAAAGAAAAACAAATAAAAAAACATTAGCTTTATTTGGATTTTTGGCCGAATATCTGCCTCGAGGGGCAGATCTTTATATTCAATCGGATTGACGTCAAATTGTTTATGCAGGCCACAGGGCTGAGACATTTAGTTGATGGCCGACTGGTTTATTTATTCCCTATAGATACACAGATACACAGACAATGTATCTGTGGCTACTGTTTGGGAAGATATTGTAATTTGCTATATAGGGAAATCAAGTGCCGCCAAATTCATTCGATATTCAAGTCAGGTTTCAACATCGAACTTTGCCAAATACCGCGACTGGAGGGCGTCACCTATTTGCGCGTTCCAAACGCCATTGAAATATTAATGCATTCGTATATTTTTTCTCTGCGTTTTTTTTTATACACATTATATAGCTGTATTCCATATATTTTTTTGTTGGCTTAAATGGCGTCGCGCCGACACGCGCACTTCCGTCAACGCAAATATATATTTTTTTCTCTCACAGAAAATCCCCAAAAATAACAATCGAAAAGAATACAATTTGTTCATTTGGGGACATGGGAGAGCAAGTGTTAAAAAGTGACAGATTGTTCGGGTTCTGAGGAAAACACGTACGAGTACACTCGATAGCTATATAATATCAGGGTCTTTTTACGATATGTCTCGTAATTTTTGTCTCATTAAATTATGAAAAATTATTTTGCCAGACAGTGAAACAATTCAGACTGCTTTAATGAGACTTTCACATAGATTAATGGCAATCCGCAGATGATTATTTCTGTAAAAATTCGTTTAAATGTTGAGAGGGTTAATGATCTTTGGGAAACATTTTTGGGAAAGGGTTTTCTTTAACATATAACAGAGCGATATAATGCTCTTTAAAATATTACTTTTCGCCAATTTTGGAAGTGAATTTCAATGTGAATTTTACTATTCCATGTAATATTCATTGATTAAGTATATTCTGGTATTTTGGCTTTAAAATTATCCTCATCTCTCATTATATAGATCGAAAAAACATTTTAAAAAGTTCCCAATAATTCATCTTTATTTGCATTTATAATCTCTTTAAATTAAGCAAATCCCCAAGTTCTTCATTCTGTGAAATTTTCAAAAATTTCTATAGTAATTTTTCCAAAAGAATTCTCTCGTTTCTTTTACCCCAAAAGAATATTGAGCTAAAAAATGTGAGTCTCTAAAAAATGTTTGCGTGGAACGTAACGTAGAGTCCCCAGCTAGACATTAATTAACATTAAGCAGACATATAGACGCATATAGAAAAAGATACAAACAAGATTTAGATACACTTAAAAAACAACAAAAAGGAAAAGCATATTATAAACGTTCGAAAACCAGAAATAGTTTGAATATCTGACGACATCAGGAGAGGGACAAAATATTGCAAAAAATAAAATGAACTGAAAATACTTTTAGTGAGTGACCCTGAAATGCGTGTGGGGTTCGGTTGTGAAGCAAATTTGAGCGTGAAAAGTATTTGGAACTGGGTCAAATACGAAAAGGGGGCATGTGCATTGACTCCGTTTCGACTTCAGGCCGACAATGAGGTCAAAATAAAAGATACATAGGCTAACCAACAATCCACCCACCCGCTAGGCCGCTGTCATGGCAACGAACTTGACGGGCGAAACCTCATTCATTGCTGATAAACAATTTTTTCAATTAAAACAATTGCCAGGGACAACGATAAACAGGCACCCGCGTGTCAATGAGTTTTCCATTGCGTACGCGTCTTTTCCAGGAGTTTTCCCTTGGAGAAACGCTTTTCTGCGTGAAAGTGAAAGTCCATGTGTGTGCGTCCAATTTAATGTACAATTTTCTTACATTTTCTGTTCATTAATCTTTTTCTTTTTTCGCTGTTTTTTCGCTTTTCTCGCATTTTTTGCGATAATGTTTTTGATTGTCTTTTGCTGGCATGTGCAACGATCAATCGTTGATTGATTCGATTTGCCTGCCTGGCCAACAGAAATGTGTTTCTGCGGTTGCAACAAATTTGAATTACGATAATTAGCATTTCACGTATCAAATTTGATTAAAAACAAAGTTCATTTTAGTCGTTCGAAACTGTCTTTGGAAATACAAATAATATCTTTTACTATGCTTCCATTTTGATGATTTGTATCTTTTGTGAAAACTTAATGATCTTTCCGTCTGGTGGTGAAGTTCTTTGTGGGCTTTCGTTGGTTTTTACAATGATTAAGATAAATGATCTTTTGTGGATGGTTTGTTGGCTTTTGCTGATTGATTTTTGGGAGAGTGTTTTGCTTAATAGTGATATATGATCTATGTTCCTATGATCTGGTTTAGTTTCAGGTTTTGGTATCTATTTTGGGATACCTATATTTAAAGAGCTGAAATTTAGATTGTTGATAGTTTTTGGAGAACTGTTTGTAAGTTTTAAAAAACTTCACCCACTTCACCCAACATTTCTCCCATTATACCATGCTATAATTCCCACAGATTTCTCCCTCATTCCCTATCTTCTATGTCTCTTTCCTTATGGGATGCATAATTTCAATAGATTTCTCCTACAATTTGCCATCTGATAGGCATATCTCCGCCTCCACTGCGTGGATGGCTCGCATCAATCTGTCGTCTGTCGTTCAATGATACGAGTATGTGGAGACAACTTCGGTTTTGCGGGTTTTCTGTGATTTGTGCGGTTTCTTTTTCTTTGTTTTTGTTTTTGGTATAATTACGGGCCAATCGATTTGTCTGTAACCCAATTCTTGAGCAATTCTCTGGCATTCAAGTTCACATGCAAAAAACACGTTTCTCCAGTGCTGCTGCTGTGGCTGCCCGCGTGGGTTGGAAAATTGTTTCGCGCCTTGTTTTTTGGTCACAAATCGAATTTGCATACCGCCTCAAGAGAGGGGCCCTGGAATATGCATATGGGTCTGTCTCATGTAATTTCAATTGAAGAATGAAGGAATGGTTATTATGATATTTGCATAAAAGCTTTGCAATTAATTTGTAGCGAATGGCACACCTTTTGGCTTAAGGATTGGCCAGGCATTCCTCCACTGAAACTCCTCCTGAGGGTCCGTCATAGAAAATTAACATAAAACAACACAAATAGTCAGACGGATTTCAGATTTCTTTAACCTGAAACGTGCCTTTTTGTGTCAAAACAAGAAAGCCCATCGGACCCAGCCGCTGATGGCACGTGAGCATTTTACAAATGAATCAACAAACTACACAGCACAGGGAAAACATTTACGAAGAAACGCACCTAGAAAAAGAGCCGCAGAAAGATTTCATAAAACAACACATTAAAAAATTAAAATAAAAACCAAAAAACAACAGAAAAAAAAGTTGTTGGAATTTCGGTGTTGATTTTTCTTTCGATTTTTTTTTAAAATATTAAAACGCAATAGTATCTCTAGGGTTTCCTAGCCATAAACAATCATAACAAGAGATCTGAACGTGTGCTCCCACAGTTGGGAGTCGGAACAGGGGCTTTTTTTTTTAGATGGAATCTACTATCCATGACGAAACCACAGACAGCTCTGGCTCTGGCTCTGTCTGTGGCTGTGAGCTATATTTAGTAGGTGGATTGTACATCGATTGTCTTCTAGTCTCAGAGAGAGAGAGAGAGAGAGAGAGGGAGAGACTGAGACCGAGACGAGACCGATGCCTGATTAAATTTATGCACACACCATCGCCCATCGAATGGGGGCTGGCACTTTTCACTACTCGTGTGATTTATGCCGACCGACACTTGCTGGGCGTGGCTCCAAAGAATTTCTTAATGGTCAAAACCAAAGCGCATTACGTGACCAACTGGAAAAAAGCAAGCAACAAAGTACTCGCGTATCGCGTTGCGAAAGCGAAAAAACGAAAGTGCCAAAGACCAGGCCCAAACACCAGAGGCAAGAGCCAGAGCCAGATCCAGAGCCAGGTCCAAGAGCCAGAGCTTGTTTTCTTGCTTCTGCTCCTGGCAATGGTCGTCCCTCCCGTCTTTTCTCCATCGATTGTCGCATTGCATCATCTTTCACATCTCTCATATTTCCCCGGCCAGTCGTAAATACCAAATATAATTGTTTAACTGTCCATAAAAAATGAACAAATGTAGTAACAAGGAGACCCTTTTTGTCTCTCTGCAGAGATGTCGAGGTCCATTGAACTGTGAGCTCCAAAACTGCGACTCAAAGAGATATTTCTGACCAAAATAATTTCACACCAATGTGTTGGCTGGCACTAGTATCTGTTGGACTGTCCATCCATCACTGGAGTGGAGAGAGGAGAAAGATGTTGCGCCACCACAGACACCAGCAACCAGCAACAGGTCGTTGTCAGGCAGGTGTCGATATGCCTTTCTTTACGGGGGTGGATCGCATGCATGATGGAGGTATTTTCCCAGAGAATTATGAGTGAAGACATCACTAAAGGTTAGGAGAGAATTGGCAGCCTGGGAAAACAAGGAAGTTGCATGGGTAGATCGTAGTTCGGGGGATAATTCGACTCAGCAAATGATTGGTGGTTGATGAATGGGAAAAAAGGAAAATCTATGGGAACAGGTAAGGGATCATAGAATGTCCTTGGAGTCGAGAGTATCTTTTAGACATGAGAAAAGGGATTAAAAAATCATTAGATGATCTTTTTGCTCTAGGGAGCCTTTTAAGTATATTTAATTATTTATTTCCTTAATTTCCTAGTGAATTAGGGGATACAAATTATAGAACTCGTATCTAAATGTCTCTGCAGAAAAATATAGATCAATAAATCAATAAAACTTTCTTTCAATTTGGATTATTGTAAAGCATAATCCCGATGAATATAGGGATCTATAAATGATATCAAAACCCTAAGAAAATATGCTAAAAAATATGTATATCCGCAAATGATCTCCTCAAAGTCAAAGAAAAACACAGTTAAAGTATCTCCAAAGTCAAAACAAATGTAACTCTATCTGTACAGTATCTTTTACCCACATTCCATGAGCATTAATTGTCTTTTGGTTAGCCACAAATCTGTCGCAAAAACCTCAATTGAGAAAACTTGATTTATGACTTGGAATTGCAGATAAATAGTTTTTCCCCCCTATCTTTTCCATGGATTTTCTTCACTGTCGATTGCTCTATTTGGGGGAAAATTGCATGTCAACGGAAATTGCTTAATCATTTCCACGCATATCTCTGGACATTTTACTCCGCTCTTGTCTCTCCTGCTCGCTTGACTCCACTGCACTTTTCTCTCCTTTTTTTTTACCGCACTCCACTTGCATATCTCTTGACTCCACTCCGCTTTTATCTCTCTCTTTCTCTCTGTGTAATCTATCGTCTTGTGAAATGTTTTTTATTGTTTTCTTTTTTTCTTTTTGCCAAATGACTAATCCACAAAACTATGTCTCTGTTTTCTCTTCTGCAGGTAAGTTTTCCTTCCCCGCAATAAAAAGGAAATCATTGCGTAAGTCAATAAAACTGTGAAAAATTGTTTACTTAGGACTTCCCCTCGGGCGTGGCGCTGCGTTACGGTTTTTATGTGGAAGTTCCTGTAGGATGCAGCCATTAGCATGTGCAATACGCATCCCCACATAGAAATGATTCATATAATGGATTTTCCAAATCAATTTTCGAATGATTGCGGTATATTTTAGAGACGATGGCGAGACCATGGGAATTATTGGCTCATTTTCGAGAGTGAGATACGGCTAAAAGGGGAGGAGACCACAAAACACTTATGAACCCGTGAGATACTCCGCTGCTTCAGCCTCAGTTTCTGCCACAACTTGAGCCACATTCCCTGGCTCTTTTCCTCTGTCTCTCTCTCTCTCTCTCTCTGTTTCCTTCTCATTACCTTAGGCTTCCTCCTTTACCTGATGACCTCTTGTCGCGCCTAACGATCTTCAACCCAAACCGAAGACAACAAACCATTCAAAAACCCAGTCTGCAGACAGTCGTTTGCTGCCTCATGCCTCATGCCAATTGTCTCTTGTATCTCTATCTCGTGTTGTTTCGTTGTTATTGATAGTTGTACAACATTCAGAGACGTGTGCGCGTCGAGTATCTTTGTTGCTGCTGCTGCTGCTCATATTCATTGTATCTCTAGGATTTCAGTATCTTAAACATGTCTGTTTGTGTGGTGCCTTTTGCTCATTTGCAAATATATCTGTTGGGTTAATGTCTCCTCTCTGCAGAGGGATGTCAATTAGCCGAAGGCCTGACTGAATGCCTCTGCCTGATGTTTAAACAGAAGTGCGTGATGATCAATGAAACTCCCTGTTTGACAGTTTCCCAGCTATACGTTTTCCTCTTGCAAAGTGAAAGTGAAAATATGCGAAGAAAAGGCAAAGAAAATAGCTCTGAACTACAGAGGATTCTTGGAGAGGTTTGGGACTTAAAAAAGGGAATATTTGAAGTTGGAGAAGAGGAGAAATAAAGAGTAAATTTAAGATATTTATGGGAGAACTATAGAGAGAAGGTGTAGAATTCGATTCATTTTCTATCCCAAGATTTCATATTATAAAGATAACTTTACCCAGAGATATTTATCCCTAGTTTTTTTTCCCATTTTCCTTCTTCTACAATGATTTCCACCCACTCGAAACTAATTGAAGATTTCATATCTCTGGATCTCTGGCTTTTATGGCCTTCGAAACTCATCTGCAATCTGCAATCTGGAATCAGCAATCTGCAGTTTGCAGTTTTGCAGTCGTTTACTAGATTCTAAAAGCCAGAAAGCAGACAATTTATGATACAAATTAAATGCATGAAAATTATGATGAATGCGAAATGAAATTTATGTTGATGACATACCCCCATGCGCCAGCAGCAGAGACTCCAAAGGCACGCCACAGACTCCACAGACTTCAGACAACAGATTTCTACTTCATGGATGTCTCCCTCTGCTTTCAGGGCTCTTTTCTTTTCCCTCTGCTGTCCTCTGCCGCTTTCAGGACTGTCTCCTCGTTCCCTCTGCTGTCTTCTCCTGCTTTTGGGGCAGCTCTTTATGCTTTGGGGCAGCCTCCAATCAAGAGCCAGACGATCCACAGACAACAAGCAGTCGACTGCTGGCAGGGGCGTTGAGGAGAGTCTGTAAGCCAAGTCTTTTGGGTTGTTTATGTCTGCCTCTATCTCTGGGTCTCTGGCTCTGTCTTCTGGTCTCTGGGTCTCGGGCTTGGGCCTGGTCCTGGTCCTACCTCTCCTGCCCCTCTCCATTGAGGCTGCTTCAGTGTAGGATATGGAGAAGGCCTGCCTCTAGCCGAAAGTTGTTGCGTATTTAAAATGGAAATTGCAAGTTTTTTTTCCTCGCTCTTTGTACGTTCCTCTCCCCAGTCTCTGGTCTGTGCGGCGCTTTTGTTTCACTTTCGTTTGCTTGATTGCAGGTTGTTGTTTTTGTTGTTGTTTCATTTTCTGATTCGTTGCATTTATCACGGGGTGCCACACATTTATGCCACAAGATGCCAGAAGATCAGGCAGGCATGGCCAAAAGCCAGCCGCGGCACAACAAATTGGCCAAATCGAAGCGCCAGAGTTTCAATTTCATTTTCATTTACTGGAAAAGAGAGAGAGGTGGAGATAAAATGTGATTTGGGTTTTCAGGCTTTTCTTTGACTAGGTTTTCAGGTGGGTTTTGTTGAGTGCAAATGTGGCCTCTTCTTCTCCCGTGTTTTGGCTGATTTTATTCCATTTTTTCAATGACATTTCGATGAAATTAGTATCCCTTTTTACAAATTTTAGACTGTTTTCTAAGAGTATTTTGATGGAATTTCCCTAACTGTCATTCTTCTTATTATTTAATGAAACTATCCACGCTTTTCCTCTCATTTTTAAATGATATTTTTCTTTATTTTTCCTCATACTTGGTTGGAATGTTCACCTCCTTTTTACCACTTTGATCCATCCGCAGCTTTGGTGTTTGTCTCTCGCTCTTTTGTTGACAGGTTATGAAATATCTGGCATCTTACATCTTGCAACAATCTTATGCCGCACAACAAAATTTCCTGTTTTTCTTTATTTTATTTACGCACTTCCCCACCTCCTTTTTCGCATTTCGCATGGGTTTCGGTGGGTCTGTCGGCCGATCGGCGAATCGGTATTAATTATTATGGGGGCCTCTTGTTTTTGTACCTTTTGCGGATTTTTTTATGCCGCCACGAACCTGTTGCAATGCGTTCCACAAGCCACGGAGAGAGAGAGATATGCGAATAGGTGTGGGGTTTGAAGTTCGGATTAGGTTGGGCCTTGGATTGGAGATTGGGGCGGTGGCTGGTGCTGCGGCTGTTTGTGCCACCACTGGAGGTAAAAGTTTGGCGATTGTGGAAGGGGAAGTCGCTTTTTGACGATACCTGGCTGAAGTTGTAGAAGAAAGTTTCTGTGCTCTACTTTTAACCACAAATTAATTTGATCCTAATGCATTCGAAGCGGAACATTTTTCCAACTTATTTTCTATATTTAAGACCTTAAGTTTTTTCAAATCAAATAGTTACATCAGAAAGTGGGATACCTTGGGATTATATACCTTGTATCTTCCGGGTTACACTCATTCTAATCCCACAAATATCTCTTCAACTGAAACCCCAGACTATGTCATAAGCCTCTCCCTTGGGGTCCCATCACCTATTTAATTCATTTAGCTTCCATTAAGAGCAATTTCTGTTCCACTTTCATTTCGTATTCCGGAATAATCAACAAATTAAGTAAATTCCAAGTGGGCGCCGGCTTCCCACAGTGGCAGTGCTCCACTACTATCTGATAATTCTTCACCACCCCCCCTCGTAGCACGCTGTACCCCTACCACCTAAATAATCCAAATTCCGAATGTCAAAGCCAATTCCAAGCGCCCAAAAAGAATCTTTCGAGCATATCGCTCGAACATGTTGCTCGGTTATCAGAAATATTTCCATGCGATGCAACATGTTGGAGTGTGAGCTGGTTTGAGTCCACACACGCGAATCGAATCCACAAGCAGGAGAGTGAGAGAGATCCGACTTAACATTTCTGGAATCTACTTAACATGGTACCCCAACTCTGTTAGGATGAAGGTAATAGGGAAGCAGTGCTATGAATATTTTCTTGCATATGTTTTATTTCTTGGATTAAAATTACTTTTTATTTATGTTTTCTTCACACATTAATTCGTTAAAATGTGTGGCGGTATTTAATAAAAACCTTTAGCAGATACATATTGATTTGAAAGATAAGCACTGATATATCTAAAACTAAATAATTATTTCTGCTGGCTTAGGAGAATGGAATAATTTCAAATTCCATGATAGCCTCTGCGCTGAGAGTATTCCCTACCTAATATAATTATGCCATGTGCATTGACTTCCAGCAACATGCCATGTTGCTAGCATGTTGCTGGAAACAAATGTTAAGCACAAACAGATTCCTCAACTGAAATTTTGAAAATTCATTTCGCGCCCACCACACCATCGAAATGGTCGCTTCCACGCGAAACCTTTAAGAATAATCCAAATAAAACAAAACTAAAATGCACTAAAATAGAAACAACCCGCTAACAAACCGACGAACTGTAAATAATTGTATAAATAAATGTTACAACAAATAAAAGATAAAATAAATAAAGCGTCTGCGCAGAGGTCCCTCAAGAATACGTGTGTGCCTACAAGTTATAACCAATAATCTGGTATTGTGCCTCCAAGCTACCATAGAATGTGCCTCAATTATCCATAGATTGCGCCTTACGTTCCAACGGATTGTTGTGCCTTTCCGTCTGCTTTGAAACCCATTTGTTTGATCGATTTTGTGTGTGCGAAGAAGCACCTTGTGAAGGCATTTTTCATGTGAAATAAGTGAACAAATACGAGCATAGTTCCCATAGTGTGAGGGTCAACAAAAAAAAAAGAAAAAAGTGTGTTACCAACCAACCCTCCTCTGGAAGCCAACCCCAAGGAAAACCGAAAAGCATTCACTTCCTTATTTTAACCAACTTTTGTTACGTTTTTCATACGTGCCGATGACTAATTGCGTTTATATAGCCCGACTATATAAAGACTGTACAATAAGACACGGGACCAACCCCTTTTTATTTCCAACGACAAAACTATCTTAATTTCGAGTGCTGGAAATTGCTTCGCTTTCAAGTGAAGTTTTAGATTTTCATAGCAACAAAAAGAACCATAGATTTTCTTTACGTTTTGTTTTGGCATTTGCACGGGTATTTGCACTCGATAGGAATTCGAGCAATCAAAAGTGAACTGCATTCTAAGTAGAGCAAAACGATAAAAAGAACAGCATCATTCAGATGCAGTTGCTGATGCTGTTGCCACAGGAGTTTGCTGCATAATTAGCATTCGAAACGGAACAAGCGATACACAGATACCAGATACAGATACAGCTGCTGCAAAATGTATCTCATACAGGTGAGGAAATATGTACACGATACGGAGAAGAGCAACCGCTAGCCATAGATCACACAACAATCAACGCAGTGTGCAACAATCAACTGCTACCCTATAGAGTAGGGAACAAGAAATGTTTGCTTGCACTTATCCACATGCTTGAGGCTTGAGAGACTGCACCCCGACAGTAAAAACAATGAAAGATCTTCATTTATAAGCGTCTTTTAATTGTTTTGCCAGCGGAGATGTTTCTATCTTTCCATCTGCATGAAGAGTGTATCTTTCTTTCTTTCGTTTCTAAAGAGAGTGTGAAGCGTATCTTTCTTTCTCTAAGAAGAGTGGAGCGTGCCGCCTCTCTGTGGCGTATATAATTGTGTTTAATTTGCAGCTAATTTATCTTTCCACTTGCTGGCCGCGGGGCACAATCAACACAGATACAAAGATACACAGATACAGAGCTGGCAGAATGAGGGGTTTACTGGAGCAGCAGCATCAGGTGGCAGCTCATTAGTGAACTTTGAACTTGAAAACGGAGCTCTGCGCTGCTACCGAGAAGATTAAAACTGGTAATGGGATTATGTGGCAGGGTTCGGGTATCAGTTGGGGTTACCAACAAAAGGGGAATGGAAAGTGGCACAAAAGTGGAGTAGAACAATGATTGGAGAAACGAATTGAGGAAATAGATTAAAGTAGGAGATTTTGTATATATTTTGGGGAATTAAAAATGGTTATTACATAAGATTATTTTTAGTTTCGGTTCTCTTCAGGATCTTGATATTTATTCTCCTTTAGCTGTTCCTATTTTAGATTTTTCTACAGAAAGTAGGCCCTGGCTTTTTCCTACAGTTTACTCTTTCAAATCAGTTGACCTAAAAGTTTTCTTGGTTCTGGAAATTTCTACAAATTCTACAAGAAAAATGTTTGATAACTGGGAGGAGGATAGTGACAAAGCCCGTCAGATTCGTGTTGTGATCTGTGGCATGCTCGACTGTGTGAATTCGGGCCTGTCACCCGAAACGGTTCGCATTTGCATTGAGTTGATGCGCCATGGCGTCCAACCCAAGCAATTGGCGGAAATAGTCAGGACCTTGAAACAGGAAGTGAAAATCGAGTCAGGGCTTGTGAAGACAATGGAAAATATGAAAATGAAGAGCGATTTTTACACAATTACGAACAAGGGCTTGAGCTCAGATTCAGTTATCACCAAGGAATTGAACGGAGACTCAAAAATGAACAAAGAATTGTGCTCGGTTTCAACTAAAGACGCCATTCCAAGCAACAATCTTAACCTAAGCGCAATCATCAATCAAGAATTGATCCCAGAATCAATCAGAAACCCAGAGAGCGAATCAATTTTAAAGCAGATCACAAACCCAATATTAAAGTGTGCGATTAAGAAGATTCTTAATGAAATGACTGATTAAATACACTTGAAATTTATTTATATTCTCTCAGCTTTCTTTTTGGATTGGATGCGGGGCTTATACGGAAGTGCCATACCAAAACGGGTGCATTCTTAAGGTGTAGCTAAGATAGATCTTTGGGGGCTTCTGTTGGGGCTTCTTTTGGGAGCTGAAATTGGTTAATTTTTACCCATCCTCGAACGCTTTCTACGTTGGCTGTTGATCACAGTAAAGGTACCAGCCAGAATGATGAGCAATTGCAATATTTTGGCCTGATAAAAGGTCTAAAAAATACAGAAAACAAAAACCATATCGATTAGAAATGGATTACAAAACAAATCGCAAAGATCTTCAGGCCTTACCTGATTTATGTAGACAGGTAACGGAATGTGCGCCCTGTGCGTGTGATAGTCGAGTCCTCGGTATATCCAATAGCCCGGCCAGGAGCCCAGACCAGCCATCAGAAATGGTGCAGCCGTTTCGTAGGCATTCTCGAAGTCCTTGTCATTCACCACCTGTCGTATTTCCTCGCCCAAATTGGGTGAGGTGAGCGCCTCCGGTTCTTCGGTGGGCGTCACA
The DNA here is from genome assembly GCA_018150885.1 of Drosophila tristis. Classification (NCBI taxonomy): domain Eukaryota; kingdom Metazoa; phylum Arthropoda; class Insecta; order Diptera; family Drosophilidae; genus Drosophila; species Drosophila tristis. The sequence continues at coordinate 1,515,753 of JAECWT010000001.1, forward strand.
GGCCGCCATATGTGGTCCACTGTCCAGTTTTTCAAACTCCCAAAATAGCTCCAAAGCCCCATAATTATTTGCAGCTGGTTACGGAATTTTGTAAGCAAAACAAATGTTTGATAAACAGTCACAAGGAAGTACTATGAACTGGCTTACTTTGGTTCTAGCCCGAGTCTGCGGTGTCCTGGTTTTTATTGCTCTTATAGTCGACATCGTGGACCTTTAGTATGTTCCCGGAATGGTGTCCCGTGAAGGCCATTATAAGACCTGTGGCCAGGATGGCCACCTGAATGAGTTTCGCCTGTTGGTAGGTCTTTAAAAAGGAAATTAAATAAATATGGAAAAAATACCGTGTGAATAATAAACCAGAAAAAAAGCAGGAAATTACTAGTATTTTAAAGTATATTTTATCATAGTGTTTTCTTGCCAATTATTACCAATGAAACTGCCTTTTAAACAATGTTGTTTTGCTCACCCTTTGTATATAAAAACCAATCCGTTCCGTATTCTTTTTGTGCTGCCACTGGAAGCCACGCCACATCCAGTAGGATGGCCAGGCAACGAAACCCGCGCCCATATATGGCAGCATATCGTTGAGTTTCTGGGGGAAACCCTTGGGCGAATTTTTCTCCACAAAGTGGACAAACTCCAGGTTGTAGTCAATGGAATTTGAGTTGGATGACCTGGGCTCCCGCGGCCACAAGAAACGCCCCAAATGGAAACCCTCCTCCGAAGGATTTTCCTCGGAAGCTAATGGTTCCAGGGAATCTCTTGGGGTGTCACGATTAGGCAGAGATTTGATCTGATCCATAGCGAAGCCCGTTTCATCCAAGGATTTCTCGCGTTCCTCTCGCTGTTGCTTCTCCACGAACTCTAGTATTTCTTTGGGATTTGGCTCCTCAGGATTCGATGGCTCTGCCTTGAAGAAGAAGCCCGAGATCCGTTTGCGCAATGCCTCCATAATTTTGCAAGAAATAAAAATCAAATAGGGGAACAATAAAAAAAGGGGGCTTTTGAATTTCCTGTGACTGGAAAAGTCAAATGGTGTATATTTTTTTTTTGATGGAAAAGAGAAGTTTACTTTGTGGACAAATGTGCTTTAAAGTTCAACAGAGTTTAAGTTGGTTCTTTCATGCGGGTTTTTGTCGATACTTGCCACTAATTTACGTACATTTGTAGCCCCCAAACAAAGTCCATGATTGTTTTGGGCTGCGGGTGCAGTAAACTCCACTACAGAGAGTATGGTTTTTGGTGAATAAAGTGGGTCAGGCGGCTGCTGCAGCAAGCGGTTCATGCAATTATAAAGCGGCATATCTACAGGTTGCATACCACATAGCCACACAGCCACACAGCCACTCAGCCATTCATTCAACCCAAAGACTGAGGCAGAGGCTGAGGCTGAGGCAGCGACTAAGACTTGGACTCTGGGGTCCATTGTGTTTTGCGGCAGCTAACGGCTTGGACTTGGACCAGCAGCAGGTGTCTCCTCTAGTTCATTGTGTGTTTTGTTTGGAAAATGTGGCTTACCTTCAACGAAATTTTTTTTTGGTTCTGGCTTTGACTGCAGGAAGCTGCCGCTATCTTTTGGGTCTCCGTTCTAGAAACTAGTTTTCGTTTGGATAGAACGAACGAACGAAACGAACGAACGCCTAATGATCAATGCATTTAATCAAAGTAAATTACAGAAAAATACCAAAATGAAAAGAATGCACAGAAGAAACTATTTAACGGTGGTCTGCTCCATTCTCTACACAAAAGTTAGCTTAATGAAGTGAAAATCGTAGTGGGCTTGGTTCTTTTTTGTGGCTTAAAGAAGTGAATTTTTTAGCTGGAGATTCTTTTAATCTTCGATGAAAGCAGCGACTAGCAGAGTTATTCTTTGATTGGAGATGATTCTTGGTTGCATTGCTGATGCTAGCTGACATCTAGCAGTTTCCGGGCATGTGTGCCTCCCAGAATCTGATCCACTTGCCCATTTACCTACCTGAGCGTATCTTCTACACTTCTCTGTATTCTAATCAGCATTCTATAGCATCTATAGCATCTCTCTGCGGATCTACTCAACCATTCAGCCAATGGATGACTTTCATTCAGTCTCTCGGGCCTAAAAACCGCAAACCCCAAATGCATTTTCAAGGCTTCGCAGATCGCGTTCCGCTTCTCTCTCTCTCTCTTTGAATATTTCTCTGCCACAAATATTCTTTGGGTTAGTACCAAGGGTTCCAAGGTTTTTCAACTGCTGTTCAATGACTATTACTATTAACCCAATTTTCGCATTTTCGTTAAATGATTTGCACAAAAACGTCTCTCGTCTCTCGAATGATGATATTTGAAAGTCTCTTTATGGGCCTGTTGTCAAAATAATACTTGAACATAAATCAAAACCACAATGAGAGCAGAAAATTGTATGAAATTGTTGCTTTTGGCCAACGCCAACACTCGTTTCCAGAGGCCCACCTGCAATTAGTTTTTGGAAAAAAAAGGTGGGTGTCCCAACTCCTCTCCCACCTTTCCTCCACTCTCTTTGGACTATATCTATGGCGCTCTTTCTTCAGTGCTTTTGCTGTCTGTTCCTCTCTTTCTGTGTGGCTTTTTGCTGTCTCTTTTCTGCGGATCGTGTGAAATTATCCATGGTTCAATGTTAAGTCTCCTTTTCGGTAAAGCCATTTACTATTAAATGGTAAATTGTATAACCAATTGTGAAAGGTTTCCCTCTGCTGTTTGGTGGTTTTCGTCGCTGCGACAGGTGACGACACTCTTCAGGTGTCAAGTGCACAGAAATTCGTTAACCAAAAATGGTTTAATTTCATTAAATTAATGAGACATTACTCAATTATTATTGTTATTCATTCAATGACACTTTTTTGTTCACTTTGGAGACATGTTTTGGCTTAAATACAAAATTAATGGTGGAACATGCATATGTAGAGATAGCTGTAAGATTCATTAAATTTAATGATTATATTTTTTAAAGAAGTGATTACGTTTGGAAAAGAAATGCCTTGCCAAAAGGGTTATTAATGCTGGGAAAATATCCTAAAAATAAATTTAAGCTTGCAGAATGTATGAAAATCTGTAGCTTAAATCTTCGGCAGGGTTCAAAGCTCCAATCCTTAATTAAAGCTGCTAAAATCGTTTGTATTCTTTGACTTTTCCATCCATTCTAACACCAATCTTGATCTGCACTCCCTCTAAGCTACCGGCCTTCTCAAAAGATACATTCCACAGCATGTACATGTATACATATGCATGTATGTATATTTCCATCGCATAAACCTGCACTGCCCGGGCACTGCCTCTCCCCGTGCCACTCATTTTCAAAGGCATAAAGCCAATCCCCTTAACATGCCCCATCATTCTTATTCTTTCCATTATAAAATGCCGCATCACTCGGCCACTAATCTCGGCTAACCAATCTACCGCTACCCCGACCCCTCAGTCGGGAGGGTATTACTCAATTTCCATTGCTCAGATTTCAAATATGCGATGAGACATGCGATGTGGAAGATGCCACACGAGAGGAAAGGCGGGCGGGCAGGCAAACACCAGAAACAATAGCAACAGTTGACACATTGACAAATGATCTCTGTGGGGCAGGCAGAGGCACCACATTCGATAAGGTTCCCTCATGATGCCACAAAATGCCAGAGACAGTGGACAGTGAAGTCATACATCAACAGCAGACGACAGCGGGATGATTCCCTTCCCAAAAAATGCGACATATTTTCCAGAATTATTTTTATTATTATTTTTTATTGAAAACTGAAAGATTATGCTGCAATATCGCCACAGTTTCTATGTCTGTTTCGTTTTTATTCCTATAAACGAGACTGAAACAAGATCTACTCTGATAGTGATATGGTTTTGCTCTAGATTTTCAATCAAGAAATGTGATTAGCGTATTGATGCTCAAATGTCGTCTGGTATCATTTTGGAATTTGGGTTCGTTGCCATTTGATCTTTTTCTCTGACCAGCGCTAAGCCTTAAGGAATTCAGTTGATTATTTTTTGAGGCTCGGCTCGGCTCGTCTTGGCCCTGTCTCCATTATATTTACGGTTTAGGATTCCGCTGGATTTTGTTTACGGTGAATCCTACACTCCCCTTTTTCAGTGTACGGTTCCTCTGTTCCTTTTTATTTATGCTATAGGATGGATTCCTTTCTCTCTCTTACTTTAAGCTGTAGTATTTGTGTATTGTTTATTGAGGCGTTGACCATATAATTCCTTATTATTCCGCATTCCTTTTGGACATGAAATATGTATCAATTTTATAACCTTTAAGTCCACGAAACACGCAATTAAATGGCATGCAAACCCTTTTGAAACAGTCACATTTGTACGAGGCTGAAGCCAAACAAAAGGCAGAGCAGGGATCACACCCTGACAAGGGGAAGAACTACCTGAAGAAACTTTGGAGGAGAAAAGAGAAGAACAATCTGTAGTAATTCCTTGAAAAGAAAGAATAAAAAGTGTCTACTCTTTGATGGCACTCCTCCACTTGATTCCCTATGTCCCTGATTTCTACCTGTTTTCCCTACTGGGTTTCTTTTATTTCTTGAGCCTTCGTTTATTTTTTGTTTTCAATGGGGAAACATCTTCTAAATTAATTTTCTTTGGGGCACACAACTCCTACAATCATTTGCCCTTGGGGAAGCAACTACCAAAGGCATTTTCTTTGGTGAATGCCTCTTTTCCTGAAGGGAAACTTCTCGTTAATGCCTTTTCCTTGGTTACACCCAACCCTAAATGCATTTCATAGATGATTTATCTTTTGACGGGGCCCCATTTCATGCCCTATCAATTGTTTAGAGCGGCAAAACCTTTAGGTTTGTTTTTTATCTACAATTTGAATATTTTAAGAGGTTGAAGTTCAATGCCGCCAAAAGGCGGGGCTCCCTCAACCATAACGAGGAGTCGTGTCGGATCTATTTAGGTGTTTTATCGGAGGCGTTATTCCCATAAAAACAGTTTCCACACAGCCCCAAGTTTTAGTTTCAATTCGGAACCAATCAGCCGGCTAAGGCGTATAATATTTCCAAGTTTAAATGGAAATGGAAACTCTAGAAACGTTACACACGAGGAAAACTTGTTTTTTTCTGAGGTCAGGCCATGAATCGAGCGAGGCAAGCAATTGTACGCGGAGTGTGTTTCTATTTCTATTTCTATTTTATCTACATTTAATTTAATCGATGCAAATGCTCGCCCCACGAGTGAGAGAGAGAGTCATGAACAAGGCCTCCCCAGTGCCAAACCCGAACTCGTCTACTCCCCAATGGATTGACCTTCGAATGTTGGCTAAGAAAGAAATACGTCAAACCAAAAAAGTTAGCTTAATGGCCATAATTATGTTCGATTAAAGCACTCCGAGTATACGTACGTCTGTGTGTTGTCTCTTGTTGCTTGTGGCTTGTGCCGCACGTGTTTGAGGTTCGGACAAAAACCAAAAATACTATTTCATATGCTGATTTTTTGATGCCCCATGTCCATGGACCCATGACACATGTCAGTGTGTAAGGTAGGAGGGAGAAAAAGAGGTAGGAGATCGGTAGAGAGTGGAAGGTAGAGATTGGTAGAGAGTGGAGGGGCAGCGGCCGCCTCTATCTACTGGGAATAACTCTCTGCCTCTCTGACATTGATGAAATGGACTTTTTTTTATGGCCCCATGTTTTCGTACCATAAAGCATTGTGTAATTGTTGTATATTTTATGTACGGGTGGGGGGGCTGTCGCTGTCTCCCATTTTGAATGGCATTTCAAATGGCATTTTTGATTTGTTTTCTTTGTTCCATAGATAAAAAGGGAAAATATGTTATTTTCATATGCAATGCTTTAATGCAATGAATAATCGAGGTAATTATCAGGAAAAACTACTACTAATAATAATAATTATAAACGATAGGCGAAAGTTCTGTTTTCTGATGTATGGCTAATATTTCAACCATTTTCCAAGTGTTTTTCATTGTTTTTATTTACTATAGTTTTCCTGTGTACGCTGCCTGACTCAATTTTGTGGTCATAATAAAATTTATTACGTGATCGGTAGAGCAAAAACGAGTACATAAATCTTTGCGTTTAAGTGGAAAAATACTAGAAAATGAAAAAGATAATAAAAATGTTGTGTGTGGTCCAGCGAGTGATGCAAGAAATGGGAAATCAAAAGAACAGATTGATATCTAAACATGATCTAGAAATCCGCTTGGCATGTTCTGGTAGAGAGATTTATGTATGGGCTGTGATTCCAAGATGTTCCGTCTTAACTACTGTTTTTTTCTTGTTTTGAATTATAGCATTTCCTATTTTCTTCTGTAGCATGTTTTCACTGTACCTTTTGCTTGCTTCAATGCCTGCCTTTTCTTACGGATTGTTTCTACAGCTTTTATGCTCTCTACACAGAAACACACAGACCAGACACCCGTGTGGCTGCTGCCGCTACTTTTATTGCATTTTTCGCTGCCTCACCGCGAATTGTTCGTAAACATTTTCTGTTATGATACCATTTCGAATCTTTCAATAGAAAAATGAGCTAAAAAAAATAAAAACACCTCCAATGAAGCAATAGTCAATGCATTACAATTACAAAGACAAAAACAATTGATTTATTTTGATTTCTTGGTTTTATTCAGGTTTTTCTTACATTTTCTTGGATTTCCGATGTGATTGTCGATTCCCTCGAAACCCCTCCTATACCAATCTGCCCTGCCTTCCCTCGAACTCCGCTCATATGACTGCTGTTCCCTTAAACCCCCTCCAAACCGATTGCTGTTGCTCGTTTATGGGACCTCTAGACCTCCGATACGTTTGTTGTTTCAAGTAATTCCAAAATCCAATTAAGTTCAATAACAATTAAGTGAAAAAAAGGTTGAACAAAAAAGAGAACAAAACCCAAACCAAAATCAAACATCCATCTGTCTGTCTCTGTCTTTTAATTAGTTGAACTTTATTTTCCCTTTTGTCTTTGGTGCGTTTTAACCCTTAGTTTATTGCTCTTTACACGTACATATATTCAGGCTGTCAGCTGTCTGTGGCTCAATTTAATTGGAAGCCCTTTAAGGGCAAGTTCGATGATGTATCTTTGGGTCTTTTGATGACAAATCGATGTCAGAAAAGGGGCAGCCAACAAAATCAATAAGTGCGTACGGGGTGCCGCTCTGTGGATAGCCGTAGCTGTGTTTTGACTGTTTGGACTGTTGGCTTTCTGCTGCTGCTTTCATAAAGAAGAATGTCAAGAGGCCACAATAATTGCAACTAATCCAGAATGAAGGCTTGAACTGAACCTTGGGCCATACAAATCTAGACCACCTGTCAGAGCCTGTCTGTCGTCCGATCCAATTTGTATCTGCTTGCTGTTTCTGCTTTTATCTGTATGTATCTGTGCTGTTTTGTGGGTCTGTTCACAGTTTGTTTGGCATCCATTGACTGTGAAGATTGCTACAGTGTACCCCACCAGTTTTAAGCCCCGTAATCACCTCTTTCCATTCAATTATGGTTTGCTTTTTGTTGTCCAGCGGATATGTAAAATGCTAACTTCCGCAAGGATGTTGACCACAAAAAGCCCGACCGCTCCGCTCTCTCTCTCTCTCTCTCTCTCTCCCTCTCTGTTACATGAAATTACTTGTAATTTGTATGGGTTTATGGTTTTATGGTGATTCTTGGCTATGCACACGAGAGAGCATGCCAATCTTTGGTTTCCTTTCTCTGTTTGCATTAAACTTGGCCTTGCCCTCAGATCCCATAGATATTCAGGTTCCCACAAACGAGCAACTCAAAAAGTGAATCATTCATTAGACATGCAAATCATTCATATATACAGCTAAAGATTGTGCCGGCATTAATATAATTCCTATATATTTTCTATAATTTTTGGCACATTTTCTGACTAGCCAAAAGTATATTCTCTCTGGCTTTTGGCCACACACTCAGTTGCTTCTTTATTTTAGCGAGATATCTGCCTGAAAAAGTAAAGAAAATTGTCTGTCTTTGCATTAAAGTAAAGAAAATTGAATAGGAAATGTGCTGCAGAAAAGAATTTTTCAAAATAAACATTGGTCAAACTTGAAAATGTGGGAAGAACTATGTATGTAGAGAATGTAGAAATATATGGAAGGAAGAACTAAAAATATGTTAAGAGACGTGAGCAGAACTAGGTGCTAAAACAGTGATTGAAACAGTGATAAAGTACGAGCCATTGGTGACTGTTTAGCCAACTAATCGAAGATGCTTTTAAATGATAATTTAGCAGGCCGAAAGAAAAGTCAAACTAAAATCAGGAAGAAACTTTGATTTGGCCAAAAATGATGCCAGTTATTCTCATAAATATAAACGTTGTATCGAGGCACATTTTCTTCGTACCAGATACACAAATTTCACCTATTTTACCCACTCACAGTCAGAATTTTAAACCCAAATCTCCACTGAAAACGCACCTCCAAAATACGCTACAACATCTTCCAAATTTGTCTGCTGCTCAATTTGTGTACTGCTCAATTGTACATACATATGTACATATGTATGTATGTATGGCATACTCGTCTTCATTATAAACAATCGGATGGTGTGAATCTTTTTTGCTCGTCTCTGTTTTTTTTCTTTTTGGGCCATGGCTAAAGCCATTTTGTAGTAGAGAAGCGATATTACGGAAATAGCAGAGGAACAGAGCACGAAGATGCACACGTTTTCGGCATTGTGAGTTTTCTGGCGTGCCAACAGAATCCCCGAATTGTAGTATAATTTTTAAACAATTACCTTTAACAAATCCATAATTAAGTCCGCCCCAAATGACATTGGGAAGCGCCGCTCTATAACTCTTTTGTGTGTCTCTTCGCCTCCCCTGAATTGCTGGTTACCCCTGGGGCGTGGGTCAAGGTCTCGGGTCTGAGAGTATTCAGGTCTTTCTTTCGACTGAGACTGATACTGCGACTGCGACGTGTTAATGGCTTGTTAATCTGACTTCAACAGGGCAAAACAAACAGCAAACAGTACACAAACAAATTAAAACGACTTCAAAGCGTGCAAAAATGAAAAAAGAAAGAAAAAAAATGCATTCTCTTACAGTAAAAATGTTCCGCTCTGTTGGAAACTGTAACAAAAATCGCTTTGTATGAGAGATCTGTCTTTAATGAAGTTTTCGTCTTCGTCTCTGTAGGGCCTCACAGATCATAAAAATTATACGACTTGACGTCAAAGCAAAATAAACTTTGCTTCAAGATTTCTCAAAGACTTTGACTATAAGGAAATTGCCTCAGCCACAGAAATGCTTCAGAAGAATTTACACAAAAACACACTCCACACAAAAACAAATATGTCATGGTGTTAATTGAAGAACAAAATTGAGGCAGAAAATCAATTCATTTCACTGTAACTTAACTCTCAGTTGAATCTTGGGCGTTAAAGTGTTAATTGTAGGCGGAAATCGCCGATCCGATCCCCAACAAAATCCAACAAGAAAGAGCAAGCAATTAAGTTTTTGTTTCGAACAAAGAATTCTCTTGGTTTGGGTTTTAATAAACATTCAATAGTATTTTAGTGTTCTTACAGTAATTCTTCTAGTATTTTACAAACTCTTTACCAGTATTTGTTTTCCTATTTTGCGTATTTTTCTAATATTTTAACTTAATTAAAAGCTAAAATTAATTATACCACAATTTCGTTGCTCCATAATTTTGGCAAACCTTTTATGATTTTGTAAGTTTTCTGCCACTCTCCCATAAAAAAGCATTAACAGACCATGAAAACAGAATAAACTTTTCAGAAAGCCACCACCAGCGGCATAAAAAGCACTTTACCTATTCGTGTAATTTCTTTAGGTGTATAAAATATAGAAATTCTGCGTGGCTACCATATTTTGCATATCCACACGCATAAGCCTAACCACACAAAAACCAACAAAAAAAGAGGTCCCATCGCTTTCATTTTCAAATGCTGCTGGCGGGCCAATGACCTTTTCTCGAGAAACACACTTTTTGACCAAAAAAGATCTTGGGCTCTGGGGGGTGCCGCCGCGTATGTGGCTCACTCTGGTACGCGTCTATTGGTTTACACTTTTCATGCGATGCGATGTGGTGTTTGTTATACAAAAACAACTTTCACTGGAAGTCATTAATTTTCACCCAAAATCCAGACGCCAGAGGGTGATGCTGAGACGCTAAGAGATCTGCATTTGATACTCTCGCATGTAAATCGATTTTTAATTGCTCCGAAATGTGCGTTTCATAAGCCGCTCCATTCTCCACTTTTGGGCAGCAGCGCGATCCCCAACAAGCAGGTGGTAAATATCCATTTAAATTTATGAAAATTATTTGTCATATTATCAGACCTTTTGTGTTGGGGATTGACATGAAAACCCAACTAATTTGTAGCATTTAGTTGGGATTTGATAAAAAGAGAGAGAGAGAGATTTGCATAATTACGCGAAACTGTTGAAGGGATTTGCGTAAGCATTATGTTATTCGATATGGTGTCGTGGGATTTTTGGATTTATTTTTGTTTGTATGAATGAAAAAGGGGGCAAATGGAAACCGGTTCAGCCAAATAAATGATGGCTCAATCGATTGGGGTTTAAGTGATAATATACGATTGAATGATAGATGAATCTTTGGATAGCAAAAATTTGATAAAAATCCCCGAAAAAATAAGAAGTTTGAAGCTGTTTTTCTCACTTAAATGCATAGGAAAGTGGAATGAATTTCGACTAAAGTAATGCCAGGAACCCAAGTTTTATCACTAGAAACAACCCCCTTCAACAACTATGAATTTTATAACCCTCTCCTGTAACTCTTATAAACATAACAAATTTTCACATATTTTCGGTTGCTTTTAATGTAGAAAAGAAAAACGAACAACCCGAAAAAATATGCATAATTATGCGAGAAAAACTGAATTAACTTCCTGGTTCGAATATGTGACTCCTTCCCCCTCTGTTCACTCACGCAAGGCATTGCATTACAGCAACCGGCACAACAATAGGAACAGCACAGCAGACAAATAGCAACAATATCACGCACTCGTCATTGGGCCGTGCCACAAGTTGCAACGGCAGCCGTTAGAAGGGAGCTGCCACAAGTTTCAGCTGCAGTTTAGAGAGCTGCCACAACAGTAGACACCCTCCACCGTCCAGACAGAAATGCAACACGTGCTGTGCATAAATAATAATGAAAAACGATACGAAATGAACTCTTTGGAAGAGCTGGAGGAGGAGGAAGAGCAGAAGGTTGGTTTTTCCCAAAGTTTTCCAGCGAATGCGGGAAACGAGGGAGGGAGCGAGGGAGTTCTGTCATTGACCCTTCCTACTGACAAGAGAAATTAGTAAAGATTATGCATGCTTCGGTGGAGAAGTTCCAGTAGAAGACAGAGACATTCGTTTGTTGCTGTGGGCAGAGATTAGAAGTGAAAGAACCCACAGTGGAGCTGGAGCCCACAAACCAAGCGAAACCACTTGTTGCCGCTGCTGTCAGAAATGTTTCTTCATTTCTTCCTCTTTTGCATAATATGTGCGATAATCTTCACTCTGACACAGATATTTCACTGGAATTTCAGCTTCTTTTTGGAGTGGAGTGTTGTTTGTGGAGATGGAGATGGTCTTTGGCAAGCGGATGTGGCGCGCAGCAAAAACTTTGCCACATTTTAAAAATAATTTAGCAGACAAGTCAGAGATCTTTGATATATATTGTACATATGTTTCGCTTTGAAGTTTGCTTGCAAATTTAACAGAATTAAAAGTCATTAAACTTGCAATTAAATTTCTTGATATATATTTTTCAAAATCGAGTTACAGTTCATTAACTTTTTCAATTGCTCGCGCAGCTGCCAAGAAAAAAAGTGAATAAGCCGATACCAAATTAAAATTAAATTTTATTCGATATACAGAGTGAAAACATGTTTTTTTCCCGAGAATTTTGTCAGCCAAGGTTGCGGCTGGCTCTCAGGTGGGAAAAAAGCCACATCAAAAAGCTTGAGAAACTCTGACCCATATCTGCCTGTTTCATTCGGAATCTCCTCTAAATAAACGAGTATCTACAAAATGTCTATCTAATATTAGATTTCACCCACTTACGGTACGGCATGCACTTTAGTTTTGCCTTCGGCGCACAAACATCTTCCGCATAGCACTCGAATGGTTCTGATGCTTTGCTTTCGGTTTCTGTTTTCCAAGCTGTCTAAATATTTTCTTTTTATTTTTTATTTTTGGTTTTTTTACCTCAAGTTAATTGCATTAGTAAATGTCGGTGAAATGATTCATTCTGGCATATTTATTTGACAAAAGTAGAGCAATCTTCGATCAGCATTATAGTGAAGAGAGAAGAGCACTGCGGCGGCTATTTTTGGGTATAACATTCATAACCCCAGAAGTTGATTTCGAGGCAGAACCAAAATGAATCTTGACATTAATGACGTTGTTAATCGGGCAGCAGACAGACAGACCCACAGACCCACATACCCCTACTCGTACTCGTTCCACAAAAAAAGGTGACACATTTCTCCTTCGAATGGGAGGAGGATATTTTTTGTCTAGTATAATTCAAGTATTTGTTGTAGTATTTTCTGGTATTTGTCTATCATTGCCTAGCATTATATTGCTATAGTATTTTTCAGTCTAAATTAAAGTGCCTAAAAGTTCATTGACTTTAGCCCCCGTCCCCCCATTCCTAATACACTTTTAATGATCTTAAAAACCAACAAAATCTAAAGGGAAAAAATCAATTTAATTGAAATTTTCTGTTTACTTAATTGAGATTTGTGCCCTAGGGAATCCTACACTCCGCCCTTCATCATATCACGCCTTCCTATAATTCGAAACCCCAAGTAAAGTTCTGCTCTCTCTCTTAGTAACACCCCACCCCACACTACTGTTTGCCTGTAGCTCTCTTAAGTTCTTTTGGCCGCTCTCTTACGCCCACAGGGGAGGGAGCTTCTTGTGTAAAGCTTTTGGATCGCGACGCATTGGATCGATCTGTGCGGTGCGCACACAGTTTTTCCTTTACTTTCAGTCAAGAAAAAGCCCGTGCTCGTGTCGGATTGAATTGGTTCGAAAGCGGAATCGCAACGGATCGCAGCAGAACGGATTGTATTTGAGTTATAGTAGCTATAGGATCGCACACATAATTCCCGTACTGTTTCTTAGACTCCCGTTTTATTTATAAGTTTTTTGCTCTTCTTTTGGTTCTGTTTTTGTTTTTTTTTGGGTATTCGCTATATGAGTTTGGGGAATCCAAATGCCTTTTGTGTGGATCTTTTTTTTCGCGCAGCCTGGAGTTGCGTGTGATTATTTATAGATAGTTTCCCCGAGCATACGTTTGATATACGTTTCTATTGTTGTTTTTTTTGTTTGGTTCGGCTTACGCCATAGATTCGGACGTGGCTGCAGGCCGTGCGTATGAGTGATTTTCAGCCTCTATATAGGTTTTTCTTTTTGCCTCAAACTTTTTTACTGGCAAAATGCCCGACATTACGCAGCTGTTTAGGAGACCCATAAATTCCTCTAACCCATAGCAAAATATTTCTCATGTAATTTACATAAATACAGTTTATAAATTTAAACTATAATTTGGCTTTAAGCAGATGCTGAATCACGTTTCACAGTCAGCAAAAAAAAAATGTATTTAGGGGTAAATTTCCATTCGTAAATCAGGGCTGCTGACAAGACCACAGCACACATGACATGTGTTCGATGGGAAGAAGTTTTGTTGAAATACTCGTAAAATGTGTTCGTTTTTATGAGAGTTTAAAAAGCCTCAAGAGGTGTAGATGTAACGTTGCGATCTTTGGTATCGAATCGGATTCAATAGATGTTCAAGTGATATTCTTTATAGATCTAGCAGAAGAAGTGATCTTTGCATTTGCAACAGACAGAGATCTCTGCCATATGGAATGATCTTCTTCAATTAGCCATAACTTCCATCTTTCAGTGATCTTTCAATCAGCCATAACTTCCACATGGAGTGGATTACAGGCATCCATTATTGCGATGACAAATTGAAGTGTGGATCTTTGGCTTTCGTTTTGCAGATGTAAACGATATCGAATATCCGGCCACAGACGCACAGACACACCATATCGAATGTCATTCAACAACAAGCAATAAGCTCTTCTTATGCTTATGTTTCCCTTTTCCCTTTTGTTATTTTTGTTTATATTCCACTCCACGCCAGAGTCAAGTGTTGCCCTTTACGTTGTTCGATTGCTTCAGCGGTCGCCTGATCTTCTTCACATTATTCTGATGATATTTTCAATGGCGTCAGCAACGGAAATGATGCATCCAGAGATCCACAGATCGCACTGCCCATACCGCACCCATTCCCGAATCGTAGAGAGAGCTTTTCTGTATAAACAAATATCATTATGATATTCACCCCCTTTAAAAAGAAACAGACCTAAATTCAACATTTCACACGCAATTTGGTTTATTTTTGTTAAATATCCGGCAAAAAAAAATGATACAAAATTCGTGGCATGAAATAGAAATTGAAATTAAATTGTGGGCGAGGGCTGTAAAATTCATTTAATTAATTAGCCACACAAAAACTAAACTGCAGATAAGATTAAATAGTTTTCAAATGTCGATGAATAAGCGACAATCGAATGATGGAAAGAGCCACAATCGAATGTTGGCAAGAGCTTTGATGGATCATAAAATAGTGCCAGTAAATGGGTTCCAAGAATGCCTTAAATATCCAGCAATTACTCGTAGATAAGACCCTTCTTTAGTCAACTTTCCAAGTACTTGGCTAAATATCTAAATTGTGTGGATAATTATCATTATAATGAGCTTCTTCCGCTCAACTTTTGAGCGAAGCGTGGGAGCTGTATGCAAATTTTATGAATTATAAAAAGTACGTTCAAAAAAGGCAAAGAAAAAAAAAAAATACTTTACCTAACGAGCCTATCCACACAGATAGAAGATTGCTAGAACGATATCTGAGACTGCGCACAAAATCGGAATAGAAATGCTTTTGAATATTGAGAAAGCGCTGTATTTCAAAGACTTTAAAGCCTCTTCCATACACAAAGATGAGATCCATCCCTGTACGAGAGACCAACGACCCTGTGGCTTAAGCTCCAGTTAAGATCATATATTTCTAGTATTTCTAGTTGTCATGTAAATGTGTTGCGGTTAGGGGCCCAGACGTGAGGTCGTTAAAAGCACACACAACTATCATTCAGATAGATTCAGCCAGAAAAGATCGTTAAAGTTTCTCGCGGACTATTTGTCCGGTGCCTTATCTCCCATAAGGCCTTTGAGACACAATCTTATCTGAAGTTTCCAATGAACCAGCTCCCCCCCTGCCCAGCCAGCCAGCCTTCCTTTAAGTGCAAATAAAACATAATGCTTACACATAAATTATCTACGATGCCGTTGAAGGTTTATTCAGCAAAAAAAAAATATAGCTAATCTTTGTATTGATTTTCTTTTTTTGCAGACTGTTCAGACCACTTGGCGGCCACAATTGCCGCTGCCCAAGGAGCTGCAGCTAACAGATGAACGGCATAACGACACGAAAGTGATATCCACCAAAGCGGACATCCACTATACCCAGAACTACGACGATAACTATCAGCCAGCAGGAGCAGCAGCCGCAGAAGAGGAGGATCAGGAGCAGATGGAACGATTGAGGGGCAATCATGGTGGGAGCATTGGAGGCTCCTCCCAGCAGTTGTCCCACAAACAGAAATGGTCCTTCGGCCGGCTATTTCGGGGCAAGAAAAAGGATGCAGCAGAGTGCAGTCCATCGTCCAGTGAGGAGGATCGCAAGGCCGGATTTGTGCCCTCCCAACGACAGTCGACGGGCAGTGGCAAACCCAAAGGAAAGCCAGGCAAATCGTCTGCCACCAGAGGCAGCAGCAGATACGAGGAGCAGGCGCCGCCACCGCCACCACCACATCCCCCACAGTCCATAGATCATGAGTTTTTTCTGCCAGTGGAAACGATACAGCAACAGCCGGAGCCGTACTACCAAAATCAGCCAGGACCAGGCTATTACCATCGATCGATGAGCAATTCCCTGGACAGACGTGGGCTCATGCAACAGCATTCGCAGCCACATGGCCCCCATGGCCAAATGGGGGCTAAGTCCCGCTCTGCTCAAAGGAAACCCCCTGGCGCGCATCACTCCAGCGCTGAGGAGGAGCTGATCTCATTGAACTCTTCGACCTTCTCCAAGTACCGCAGCGACGAGAGCATCCACAGTGGGGGACAGGCCCTGATGCAGGGCCACTCCACTCAGTCCCAGTGCCAGAACAGTCGCCGCAGTCGTGCGGCACGCAACGAGCGCTACTACAAGCGCCTCTCACGCGACGGCGAGCAGAGCCATGGCGGTGTGCCACCGCTGCCCAATCCGCAACGCTACAAAACGCAGCCACTGCCGCTGTCCATCTACCAGCCGAGTGCCGCGTATGTCCAGTGGCAGCCGCAACAGCAGCAGCCGAAGCCAGCGCTGCAGAACACGATCCAGAACGATGGCAAGCGTAGCATCAGCTACGACAGTCACATCCATTTGCAGAATGTGAATGGCAGGATGCAGAGCAAGCCACTGCCGCCGCCACCGCCGCCCCGAGATCCACTGAGACGGGTGCATGCCGTGGGCTCCAGTTCGGGCGATTTGCGTCCCGTTTCCTATGCCTTCGATCACAGCGGCAGGTGTGTGTCCGACGACAGGATTTGGCAGCCGGCGCCGCACTATCAGTCTGTGCATTCATTGAACTCTCAGCCCAGCTCCTCGATAGCCAGTGCGCCGCCTGTGAGTCAGCAGCAGCAGCAGCATCATCGTCGGTTCATCACTCGCTCGGAGCGGAATGCCAATCCTGGCAAGCAATCCCTGCCAAATGGCATCGATTTCCACTATGTGGCAGATGCCACACCGCGCTCCCGCAAGCCCATACACATGATGGAGCCAGACAAGCAGGAGGCAACACCACCCTCCAGTGGGATGCTAAGGACCTCAAAGAGTGGACTACCCACAGCAGCAGCATCAGCAGCAGCAGCAGCTGCACTGCAGCCAACCGTGAAGCCCCGCTCCATGTCCAGCTCTCGATTGAGCGAACTGCGTGGAGGATATCCCATGCCCATGTACTCGGAGGTGCTGAAACCCAAGCGAACGGCAGCCCCTGCTCCCCCAGCCAATCCTCTGCCGGATCAGGATACGGTGGTGTGCGGCAGTCTGCAGATTAAACCAAACTATGTGGAAATCAGGCATCGAGATGTCCACAAGACAAACTCCATGCCGCATCATTATCAGCGTAGATCTGGCGAGGATTTGCCCAACAAATACGAGGAATATGTGGCCGAAAAGCGAGAGCAACACCAACAGGCACCGCCGCCAGTCTATCCCGAACGAAAGCCGAGCCTGCCCGCTGCGGCGCCGCTGTATTTCCCACGGAAGAAGCCTGCCAACTTGGAGGAGGCCATCAATGAGCTGGAGGCCATTTACAAGAGTCTGGGACTCACGGAGCCACAGGAAAGCAAAGCAGAAATGCCAGAGGCTCATCCAAAGATGCCAGAGATGGTGATGATGCCGGCGGAGACTCCAGCCCCGCCAAAGATGCGGGTACCCACGCCCAGTGACTTTGAGAAGTTCGCCCTGGCCCATGCGGACGAGTACGATGATGAGGATTCGCCGACAGGAGAGCCGGATCCTGTCAGAGACGATGTGGCCTACAGGAACCTGCAGCTAGCGAATCTGCAGCATCATCGTTCGACGGAGAGGCAGCCACCGTTTGGCATACCCGTGGGTCCCATTGTGCCCGCCCCCCAGTCGGATTATCTGCATGTGGAGCCCATTCGAGTGATCAAGAAGAAGAAGAGCACCTCCCCGGACATCGTGAAGGACGATCTGGCAGTGCGCGCCCTGCGCAAAGATCCGCCCGGACCCAAATCGAGCTTCCACTATCCCATGCAAAAGAAGCAGCGGGCCACACGGACGCAGTCGGCGAATATCTACAATCTGATCCATCGAGATGCAGCGAAACCTTCGGGTGGGGATCTTAGGAGCTACATGGAGCTCACCAAAAGCATTGAACGGGCGGGCAGCATGTCGAATCTTCAGGCAGAGGCCACCAATGACATACCAGCCACACTGGATCTGCTGCGGAAGCTGAAAGCCCAGGACGAGGAGATGGAAGCGGTGCAAAAGAAAGCCCATGGCATACCCTTTCGTCATCCCAGTCAGGGCGGAGCCATTGCCCATCTGCCAGAGCGTTTGAACATCAAGGAGGAACCCTCCCCGAAGGCACCGCCTGTGGCAGCGCCCAGGAAGAGTCTCACGCCCGAGCCGCACCTGGACGATGCCCTCAACAAAATTGCGCAGGATGCCCAAGCGAGCAGCATCAAGTTGAGCCAAGAGCTTCACGAACTTCGCAGGGAGGCATTGATTACGGCAGCGAGACCCAAACTGAATGCCGAGCAGCAGAAACTCGAGAATGAGCTGCAGGAGATCGATGCCGTGTCCAAGGCGGCCAAGAGATGCGGCCAAATGCTGCTGGACAACCTGCCCGATGCGGGCCAGGAGGAGGAATATCAAATGCAGCCCCAGAGGAAACTCCACAAAGAGGGGAAACTGATACGCGCCATCGATGAGGTCTCCGAGGCGGCAAATGCCGTGTGCGAGAAGATCCTGAAGGATATTGTGACGACAGAGCCACCCGTGATAGTCCACGAGGCGCGGCAGGTGAAGCAGCCCACAGGCGGAGCACAGGGCGAGCATCTGGTGATGCCCAATCTCATCAAGAAACTGGATCCCATACAATCGGAAAAGATGGAGCATATTGCGCGCCGCTGCATGCGTCAGCTGAGCGAATTGGCGGAGGCCCCCCAACCGGACTACGATAATCTGCCGGCTGCCTGTAATATAAACGCTGCACCAGCTACCGACGCAGCTGGGGCTGATGCCACTCTCATTTCTACCGTTCCAGAGACGCTCGAGGAGATTGACAAAATAATGCAGGAGTGTGAGCGTCAGGCGAAGGGAAGCACTGCCGGATCCGGCTCCACCACCGATGATCAACGCACCACAGCCCCCAGCATAACGAGTGGCAGCAACAGTCACAGCCACAACAGCAACAGTCACAGTGGAGGTGGCAGCAGCTTTCCACCGAATGTGAGCACCACTGCGAGCTCCTTTAGCAGCAGCAGCGATTGCTTGGCCAAATCATCGAGTCCCTCGAATGCCAGTCGCCTGCTGTCCTCCAGCATTACCTCCTTCAATCCGTACTCCTCGAGCGACTACATCAAGTCACAGAGCAGCGAGTATCATGCACCCAGCACCGATCCCATCAAGACATTCAGCACCACATCGTACGATGTGCAGTCCACCACAGCGAATAACACCACAAATAGCACCATGAGCACTACCAGTAATACGAATGCTGCGAACACGATCAGCAGTTGCACCACAAATCCACGCGAGACGAATACGGAGACAACCGCCTCGTGCTCCTCCGTGTCGCCGCAGCCGCTGCAGCTGACGCCCGTGCGAGGCAACTCCTCATCGCCATCGCAGTACAACTCCAGCGAAGAGCTGGCTGCCATTTTTGGCATTGAAGAGCAGCCCAAGCAGAGAAAGCATCGACAACAGCAGCACACAGGTAAAGGAGATGCCCAAGGATCGCCCGCAGCCAGAGCCTCCA
Organism: Drosophila tristis; assembly: GCA_018150885.1. Lineage (NCBI taxonomy): Eukaryota > Metazoa > Arthropoda > Insecta > Diptera > Drosophilidae > Drosophila > Drosophila tristis. The sequence continues at coordinate 1,535,357 of JAECWT010000001.1, forward strand.
CAGCCTCCGCCTCCGCCTCCGCATCCGCCACTACTAATGCTCCCGCTATGCCCCCAGCAACAGCTACTACCTCCTCCGCTACTAATCGAGTTTTGAATGTTGCAAGCGATGTTACTACCAGCCCCACATCCTCCTCACACACATCCTCTAATGATAGTGCTAGCAATTGTAGTAGTATTTGTAATTATAAGCTAGAAACGATACCAGAACAGGAGCAGGATGTGGATCAGGACCTGGAGGAGGACACCTCCTTGAAGCTATCGCCCAACTTTAATCGCATCTACGCGAGCAAAATCCGCATTGTGATGGACGAAGAGCAGCCCTTGGTCACCGAAGAGGAGACCCAAGAGGAAGAGATGGAAAAGGAGGCTTCTCTTGCAGAGGCAACTGTTGGAGTGGAAACGCACTTTGATTCATTGAGTTCCCTGGAGGAAGAGGTCTCTTCCAACCCGGACTCTGGCAATGTGAGTCTCACCGACTATCCATTGGGTGGGAGTCACAATCACCATGCCAATGCCTCACTGGAACTGCAGACCACCTACAACAGTCGCTTTGAGGTGCGGGAACACTATGTCTCAGAGGTGTCCATCAGTGCATCGGAAGAATCCTCCACCGATGAAGAGGAGCAAACGGATACGGAAAGAACAGAGAGAGGTAGAGATCTGGCTACTAGCGAGGATGGTTTTCCACGTTTGCCCACAGAAGAAGAGCTGCTAGAGAGCCTGAGAGAGGAACTAGAACTTAACGAAAGAGCTGCGGAAAATGTGGAGGTTTCTAAAGAATTTTGTGGGGAAATGGAGTTGAGAATCCTGGAAGAAGCCCTCTCAGATGACAGTCTTGGGAAAGAAATTGCTATTGATGTAGAAATCAGTTCAAGCGAAATAACGGATAACGAAGAATCGGAAGATAGTCTGGAAAGCCATAGCAAACTTGACGAAACTGTTAGTCTTAGCGAAGAGGTTTATAAACTGGCGAGTGAGACTTTAAAGATACAAGAAAATCACGACGAAGAACAATTTGACGAAAGAAAACTTAACGAACTTACACTTAACGAAACAAAACTCGACGAAGAACAACTTGACGAAAGAAATCTAAACGAAACTTTACTAAATGAATGTAGATTTGTGTTAGAAGAGGTAGAATTTAGCTTGCAAGAAACTGAAGAAATACTGGATCAGATAGAACCTAACGAAACCGAAAGCCTGGACGAATGCGACGCTCTCATGCAGTTCCCACGCCGCAAGAGCATCGTTTACGAGACCCCTGCACTCAACCTAAGCATTTCCGAGGTGAGACTCAATTATGAAACCAAATTGGGCGATGAAATGGAAGCACCAGTAGCCGATGAAGCCAACCAATCGATGGACAGCGACAACGACAACGATGATGATATACCAATTAACGATACTTCAGCACGTAATGAGGAGGAACCGCAGGAGCAGCAGGGCAAGCAGGGCAAGAGCAGTGGCGATGTAAGTGAGACGCGCAAAGGACTTCCGGCGGCGGCCGCGGAGGAGGGGGAGGAGCAGCCAACCACCAGCTCCAAGGCACTCTCTGTCTTTGGCGAAGTACGCACTGTGGCACCAGCAGCAGGAGCAGCTGCAGCAGCAGTTGGTGGCGCCGCGGCACGAGGCGGTTTGACAACACTCGAGCACGTATTTGTCGCCTGCACCGTGGGCCTGATTACACCCAACGATTTGCTCACTTTGTGCCTCATTGTAATTGGTGTGATTATCATTATTGCAATTGCTCTCGCTGCCTGAGAGATGTGATCATTTGCACATGCACACACACACACACACACACACACACACACACACACACACACACACACACACACTCACAGATTGACTGTGCGGCTGTCACACGTTACTGTTATTTGTTGTTGTAATTGTGGAGAAATTATGGATATAATTATTGAGTTATTGGATTAATTTTTATATGTCTGTATATGCTATATGCCGCCACAAAGTGCACTTACAAAATTTCCATTTACTATAAATATCTAAAGAATTATGTTTTAGCTTAAGTTGAACCAAAAGTATTCTCAATTTCTAAGATAAGTTGTACAATTTATTACGTTTCGAAACACTGTGCAAAATATATATATATTTTTTTTGTTTCATTCATCAAACTGCTCTCCTTAACAGTGGCAAAAAATAATGTTTAATTTCTTTTAACAGCAATTTCCTTTGTTTTCTGACTTAATTAATTGTTAATTTTGACTGCAACTTGTGCCAATGATTTTTTGTATTTTATATGTATGTTTACCATTAATTATGCTCTTAATTAAATAATTAATTTAACCACTTTATATACACTCTCCATTCTTAAGTGTTTAAGCATCTGAAACGCAAAAGAAATGCGATACAAAATACTAATCATGAAATCTATTCTCTCTATAAATCTCTTTGTATATTTCCAGCTCAAAATTTATTAGTTTAAGTTTTTCTTGTCAACGAAACATTTACATAGAATTCATTTTTCGGTATAATTTTAAATGTTTATAAATATATGATTTAACCAGAGAAACAAACGGATGCGCAGAAGCCATGAAGCAAATATATTATTATTATTATTAATAAAAATGTTACAAAAACCAAAACAATATTTACTCCAAAAGTTTTTATTCGTGTGTTATTTTGATTTTTAGTTTTTTTTAAAACTTTTTTTTTGTAGTTTAACCCCTCTTTCAGCCTAACAAAACCGTTTTCTTTTATTGACTAACCTTTTTTCTGGTAATAAAAGTAATAAAATAAAGCTAAAACACGTTTTATTGTTGTTGTTTGCTAAAGTTTTGTGCCGCCAGCCATACAAAAATATTGAATGCTATATTGATGTGCTTTTTTTGACAATATATTAAAAGTTTTTATTATATTTTTATAGATTTTATTGCATTTATATTAAAATAATCTGACCTGCTTAACAAATTTGAGCTTTCGTCGATCTTTGGCTGGAGTCTAGAATTCAAATGTGAAACAAAAGCTTTGGGTTCTTGTGGTTGTTGTCTTGGTTAAAGTGTCAAAAGTTGCTTGTGGTGAAAGCTTTTACATTGCCTCAAACGCCACTATGTGTGAGGTCAGCAAAGCTTTCAAGTTTCATATTGACGGAGAAAACTTTCGAACAAAAAAAAAAGAAGACAAACGGCTGAGGGCGACTCTAGCGGACTTGAATGTTATCTTAAATTAGATGTCCGCCAGGTGGAAGTGCCAGCGTTAAGTGGTAATTATTTGTGGACATAGCCGACTCGATATAGACATGTCTGTCCGTCCGTACCTCTTGATGATCGGGTAGTTCTCAGAGCCTAAAAGAGCTAGAGCACACGGCATCCATGGGTTTCATGTATAATTTAAATTATACATATATTAAATAAAACCAAATCAACTTGTAATTTATGATATTTATACAAAACTTTTACCTATCGAACCCCCCATATCATATTCTCCTGGCTACAATTCCAAGGAAAAACTTCGTCTAGACATGAAAAAATGTTTATTTATTGTTGTTGGAAAAACTTGTTGAAAAAACTTTTTAAAAAAAAAACCGACAGCAACCAAATAGAAAAGTTCAACATATTGAGTGCTCCATCAAAATAAATACAGAACCATATTGATGGATTGAAGCATGGATGGATGTACATACCTCGTGTTCGCCATCGAATGGGATTCTGTTTACTGTTTGTCTGCCCGCCCGAGGACGAAACCCTACCAAAACAACACACAAAGAACATTCATTCAATTCTTGCGAAAAAAGTGGCGAAAAAGGTGCAAAAAGAAAAGGCGCTTAAAGCCAAAAGTCGTCTTAACAAAACAAAACAAAAAAGGAAAGTCTTGGCCTCATAATGGAACCTCCTCGAAGTTGTCTTCGTGCTGTGGCACTGGCGCTTGGTCTGTTCGTCCTGTGTTCATGTTGTGGCATAAAAAGGACATTCAACTGCAGGTCGCTTGCCCTGATTAAGAAGCCTCTTCGAGAGGGAGAGATAGAAGAGAGGCTTATTGTTATACGCTTCTTGCTGCGGTGGGTGTCTCCTTATTTTTTATACTTTTTTCTATAATTATGTTGCGCCTTTGCTGGCCTAATGAGGCGTAGGGTTTCCGACGGGGAAATTCAAGACGTTTGAGGAGGAAACTCTTGGGGGAAATCCAAGCTAAAATTTTACTTTTCATTCCTTTTTTTCTCTCAGGATTAAACTCCTGCCTAGCCTCCTTTCAAATTTAATTTTGTTCGGCCAAGTTTTCTTTTCTTTTGACTTTGTTAAAAAATCTTCGATGCTTCGATGGGACTTTTGCCTAGAGATTTATGCTCTCTGTGGAATACCACAATCCAATTGAAAATTGGCCCTAACGGAAGTGACTCTTTAATGGAAAATCCGTTTAAGGCTAAGGAAATTTCCTGCCACACACAAAGAAGAGTTCATTTACCCTCGGCGTGTCGCGAGCATTGCTCTCGGGGCACCACACACATGCCACACTCCACTCTGTTGGAGGCTAACTAGCAATAAAAATGTCACCCGGCTTTAATTTGTTTTCTGTCTGCGAAGGCACGGAGGCACCACCAAGGACCTCAAAATGTGTGTGGAACAGTCAAGTCAGAGACTGAGTGAGGCGTCTCTGCCATAAATAAACGAAACCACATGTGTGGCAGCAACTTTTGCTGCATGTTCTACTCGCTTCTAGTCCTCCCATTCCTCCCCTATATCTCCTGAAATAATCATAACTCACTTAACCCCATTAAATGTAGTAGGAACCCCCTCAAAAGTGGCAGAACAAAAAGAGGCAACCGACCAGGAACGAGGGAACCCCTTGGCAAGGCAGGGAACCCTTCTGCCAGAAAGAACCCTCATTCCATCAGGCGTACAAGTGATATGCACTTCATGCCCCACTTCACTCTTCAGGCTCCTAGAGGATGGGCGTGTTATGTTCCAGCGGCTGCTGCTGCTGCTTCATTGACAATGTTATAATATCCAGCCACCCACTGACTCGCTTTCACGTTCATTCGATGCATAATTACTATCACAAAAGGGTGGTGCCGTCCAGCCCCCCCTTTTTGGAGCAGAAGTTACGCACAGCAGATGTGTGCTAACATTTTGCGGTCTCTCGATAGAGAGGCGGTCAAGTGCGGGCTGGGCTTGCGTTTGTTTTGTCGCGCAGCTTGTTGTGGTTGCACTTTCCGAGACCTCCCTGCATGCATGCATGTACAATGTACCCCACTCATCTATGGGAGTTGCAATAATCCAATGGGGGCAGGCCACACAAATTTTACAGTCGAGAACTTTGACAAACATAATTTTAAAGCAAATTGTTGGTGAGAAAGGAGGGTGGGGTGGGGGTGATGGCTGCTGTTTTTGGGCGGTCGTGGCCGTTTCGTAGTAGTTGTTTTATTGACTGAATGAAGGGGCAGGCAGGCAAAGTGGGATGGAGGCGGCAGTGGGAGAGGCCAGAGAAGGTCCTTTCCAGTGCGCAGATACAAACAAATTAATGTGAATGGGAGAGGATACTAAATTTGTGAGAGAGAAAAAAGCGAATTTGCGTGACTTTTGAGAGAGAGAGTAAGCTGGGGAGGGAGGGAGCGAAATGTAAAGCATTGCCAGGTGTAAAAAAAAAAGGTTGTACATTTTCAAAAATATTCGCAAAAAGTTTTGCCGGTCAAATCTGGAAAGAAAAAAGGGAGAAGTAACCCAAAAGAAATCTTTAAAAAATGTCAGAACTTTCCTGCAGTGTTTCTCTCAGTGCATGGCCTTGCTCTCTTCTCAGTGCCTCTCTTCTCACCTACTTTTACGCTCTTTTACTCTCTTGGCCGCTTGACCAATTCGCCGTTTGTAAAAACCGGCTAAAACATCAGCTGTTTGTTCAATGCTCAGGACTTTTTAGTGCCGTTGTAGCCGCTTTTGTTACTGCCAAATGGTGGCGAAAAACACACACGAAACCTGTCTCTGTCATGGCCTAAGCCTGTTCTGGCCCGGTCTACTTGTCTGGTCTCTTGCTCTGGCTCTGACTCTGACTGCTGGCCCGAACCCCAAGGCTCCATCACACATTTCAGTGCACGCTGAGTTCTCCAACGGATCGGAAGTCGTGTGACGGCAGTGCGTGTCGTGTCGTCCTTCAACTCTGAAATTTACGTAAATTGTACGCGTACGCAGAAGGGAATGTCCTCCCAAAGAAAAACCTCAACAAAAACAAAAAGTTATTAGTGAAAAAGATATTAAAACAAACAGCAAAAAAACACAAAACGAATACGAATACGAATATATGAAAACGAAACGGAAGAATTCAATGTGAAAAACAAGGTGCGTTTTCTTTTGGTGTTTTTCCAGGGGGGTTCTCCGTGGAATGTGCCAGCATGTGGGGTGGTTGTTTAATGCACGTGTCCATGCTTCAGGGGCCTCTGGAAAATATATATTTATATTTTTGGTCAGCAACAGTTAAGCGGAAAACTTTTTGAAGTTCTTTTCGACAGTATGAAGCGGGGGGAACGGAACTCTAATATCTGGCTTGTGTTCTGTGTGTCGACAGCCTCCTCCCTGTCTGCACTCTCTGTCTACCCAGCTCCAGCCTAGTTGTCTCTCCCCCTTCTGTGGCGTTTCCCTCTCTAGCCACCCTATCTCTGTTTAGTTTCTCCTTTCCTCGCTTCGGTAGCATATCCCTCTTCGTGGATTATCCTCTATTGCTGCCACAGTGTTGCTGTCGCTTGGGTCGCTTTGGTGTACCCTTTGCTTTGAGAGGATTTCTTAGACAATGCAGAAAAGGCTACTACTATACTTTTTATCTAATTAATACTATAGACATATATCCTGATTATCATCAACAGCTGATTCGATTCCTCACCATTTATCCATATTTTATTATACATAGATTTCTGGCAGCTTGCATGATATTTTTTCTCTCATTTGTGAAGATATCTGGTGTATCCATGATATGTAAATCAGAGCCACGAAGATCGGCTATCTATATTTAAAGGATATCATATCGTTGCTCTATATCATATGTGAATCTACCTTTGAGGGGTATTAAAAGCTTCGTATGCCTAAAGCTAAAATTACGTACGCATTTGAGGATAATTTTTTGCAATTCATTTCACTTAATGCGTAATTCATGTCGCTTATATGACCATGACCACGCCTCTCACACACCCGCCTCCTGCCCGCCTTAACACCCCACTCTTAGCCCATTCTTCGCCTCTGGTTAGCGCCCCTCCTACCCTCCTCTTACCCTCCCTTTCGATTGCCTCTCTTTGGGCACCGCCTTTGTCCTGTTCTTTTCTGTCTGTCTGACATTTGTTTGCCAATTTTCATTGTTGCTGCTGGCTGCCTCTTGTCCCCACCTCGCTGCGGGCTTTGTTAGTGCGTTGAACCCGCTTGACTTTTCCCCCTGCCCACTCTGCTGCCCCTCTACCCCGGCAGCAGCAGCAGCTGCCACGCATTTTGGTGGCTCAAGTTCATTCTTATGGCTGCTGCCGTTGCCGCGTTCTTTTTTTTTGGTGGAGTGCAGCAGCTCCCAGCCCAGACATGGCATCAGCATCTTGATGCAACATTTTTATATGGGGTACAGGAATTTTCACTGGTTTTTCCACCGAGTCATTGTATGGCTAAGGACTCTGCTTTTCTCTGCTCTTCCTATGTACATTTGCTTCAAAGTTTTTCCCAACTCTGTCGCTCGGATGAGCTTTGCTGAAGGAGCAAAATCAGGCTAAGGGGTTTTCCCCATGACAAAGGAAATGTTTTCGTTCGAGCAAATTTAAAGGGAAATTGCATGAGAGGGATTCTAGTGGTTTCTTTGCGAAATTTTGAGAACTTAAAGCTGGTTTTTTCTTTTGTGGCAGTGGCAGAAGAAAGTAATCCGTTAAAGGCTTAAGACCCATATAATTTGTGTGTGGCATGGCATTTCCGTTCGCTTTCATTCAACCTCCTTTTTAAATCGTATTTTGGTGACTCTCCTTCTCTGCTCTATTTCCCTTTCTTTGTCCTTTTATCTCCGTATTTCCTTCTCCCTTTAACCTTTTTTTCCTTCTTGTCTCTTCTTTCTTTCCTTCAATATTCACATTGCTTATTTTTTGCGACACCTACAAAAGTCTACCTACAGAAACAGAGATACAGATTGGCCACACTGCTCTTGTACTTTTAACATTTACAGATACTTGCCTCTCACTTGTGTATCCTTCAGATACGTGAGTCGTCCAACATAATTATGTTTCATCATCGAAGCAGCGAAGAGGATGAGGCATCAGCCAAGCTAAGAAGAGGGCAGGCACCACAATCCCTTCCTTCCTCCCTCTCCTCCACCTCCCTTGCTCTCTTCTTAACCCACATTATAACGGTTATTTGTGCACGTATCCACGAAATAACAGTTAAAGCATTTCAACATTTCATGCGGCAGGTAAATTGCCCCCACGGATTGTTTCAGCGGTTTCCAGCAATTCGCTGTGCATCGATTATTAGGCCCACAAATTGGTGTACAAAAGAGGGAGAGAGACAACTTTTTTAGCTTCAGGTTCTCTGATATATGATTTCTATATAGTAATTCCTTGTTTTTTGGATCAGCATAAAGCAGTCTACTGATTTAGCTTCCAAATAAAATAAATAAAATATTTCTTTAGATTTTATTCAAAAGCAAAACACCCTTTTTTGAGTTACGTTATACACGCCCTTTATATAGTCGCTTACAAAAGTTGACTCACCCCACAGATGGGGACATCATATATTTTATAAATATTAATTCTGGCAATTAAGAGAAGTTTTTAAAAGCTGTGTAAAAGAGAATTAAATTCCTTTCTGGAGGTAAGCTATCGCACAAATGTCTCCTTTGTATTAAGTGTTGCTTCCTCATGTGGGTTGTGCCCCAAAAAGGGTATCAAAATTAGCATAATTCTTTCACTTTATTTGTTGGTGCAGGCGCTTAGAAAACTTTTCCGTTTTCAACACTAAAACGTTGCCCCAAAACTCTCGACTAATTTGCATTTTTCCTCGAGTGTTATTAGCTTAAGAACGATTGATGTGTTCATATAATACTCTCCTCGTAATGTTGAAGAGAAGAGCTGACAGTTTCAGGAGTGTGTTGCGGGTGACTGCTGTGAGGAGTGGGAGACCCCGAACGGCTTAAGTGCCAGACTAATTTGCTTAAAATTAACTTGAAACTTTTGACTTTTTGTGGGAAGAAACCAACAAGTAGAAAAGTTTAAGACGACTGCAACTCAGTTGGGGACAGGAAACTCTAAGACTATAAGAATGGTTTCGGAATCATATTTTATAACAGTTCCTTCAAAAAGTTTGCTGCAGATTAGTTTTTTTTTTGGTTTAAGAATTTAATACTAGTTTGCTCCTTGTAAACGTAAACTCCTCAATCATATATGTAATTTCAAGGCACAGAAAGATTGATTGCTGTGACCTCGTTTTCGTCTTCTTATAAATATTTTTGTAAAAATAATCACAGCGTTTCAAAGATTTCTGCCAAGAGTGATGGGGTCGGGATCTCACTTCCTCTCTCCTCAATCATTATGTACCTCCCTTCGATCACTCATCCCAGGAGTGAAATATGATATAGCCTTCCGTTTAGCATCGAGACGGGCGACGCACATTCATCAGAGGCGCCAGCAGTAATCCAAGTCCTCGTACCATCCATCCTCTGGCACTGATTTTATGGAGAGCGACGATGTCACGTGACTTTTTGGGGCCATAAAAAACGTTCCTTAATTAAAAGCCCCCAAAGCACTGCGGGGCGAGCGGCAGCTCTGTTGCTAAGAGGGGAGAGGAGTGCTGTGTGGAGTGTGCTGTGGGTTAAAGGGAAGTCATAAAAAGTCAGCAAGCGCAAAAAGTCATAAACAATAAGGAACAAACAAAGAGCTAAAACGCTGGCAAATACCGATTGAAATGTTGGCAAATAAAAAATAAATAAACTTTGAGCAAAGCAAAACCAAAAACTAAACAAGAAAAAAAATTTAGAAGAAAAGGTTAGGATTGGAGAAACAGAGCTTTGGATACACTTCAGAATTGATTTGTTGATACGGATGATTCGATTTTATATCTCTTCTTTTTATATTCGGAATATATACAGCTCACAGAAATAAAGAACAAATATTAAACGGGAAATAAATGGAAGGGAGACTCTGAATTGAATGTTTTAGCTGAGTCACACGTACCTACAGCTATGATACCCTATCCAAGGGTAGAGCAAAACTAGCATTACAACGGAAACTGTGCGAGAAGCTTGAGTTCCACTCAAAGGCACACGCCCACCCCACCATCCACACATATAGTCACAGTTTTTAGCTCTCCCACTACCTAGCGCCCCTCTCTTCCCACTAACTAGCTTCCCCTGGAATGCTTCTCCCTCCACGCTTTCAGCAATTTTTGCAAAAGTTTTTTAGTTAAAGCTTGTTGCTGCCGCTGCTGGCTGTCTGGCAAATTAATTAGTTAATTATGCTTTGTCTCTCGATTTTTTTTTGAGGCACGTGCCACACAAGCGCCTCTACGTGACTTCATCATTTGTTGCAACACGAAAATGTATCTGTTGAGAGATTTCGTGGAGTCGCCTATTAACATGCAATGATTTATGATTTGTGCCATGGAAAAATAACTTAAATTTTCATTTTCTTTGCAGGTGAGTCACGAGTACTGAAAACTTCGGCCAATTGTCTGCCAATTTACCAACTTGTCTGCGTTTTTTTGGGTGAGTTTTAAGCTTTAGTACGTACGAGTAAGAGTACGAATGCGAATACGAATACGAGTACTCGTACGATTTCCGTTTTTTATGAGCGGACAAGAGATACGTTCATTGAAAATCCATTGGCATTGCAAAGTCGTATAAATGTTTATGGTGCTGAAAAATAAAATGGAAATTTAAAGGGAAATATTCGACAGATAAACATGGGGTTGTCTCGCGATTGTCGGAAGGGGTTGGGTTCCTGGCAAGCCATAAAATTGAGTTGCATTTTAAATAGAGTCGAAAAAGTGTTTCCTTAGTAGTATACGATCGTAAAATATAAGAATATTTAATGTTCATAGAATATTTGAAGAAATTTAGAGGTTTTTTTTTAGAAGCTTAGCAGTTTGCAAATAGCTCTCTTAATAAAGAAATACCGAAATGTCGAAATGTTTTTACATAAGAGACAATTTATTGTAAATTGATACTTTAATTCTTGAACATTAAGCTATTGAGAAAGTCTCCCACATTCTATTTGACTAAGATGCATCAAATTTCTGTCTATTTCCCATTTTGCTCCTCTGGGATTTTTCTTTCATATTTCGCACTCTTTTTCTGTGGGGGTATCCATCATTATCTCTGAAAAATACTTGTTTGAAGTACTTCCCGTATTCCAAATAGTCCCTTTATTTTCCTCTCTATTTTTTCTGTTTTTCCACCTTTTTTGCTTTGCATTTGGTTTACCTGGTCATCTGCATCCAATTTGAATGCAATCTCATCTTAAACTTTTTCTTCTCCATCCATTAAACTTCGCCCCTCATCGACAGTCATCGAGACGACTGCCATTCGCCATCCTATACCCAATCTTCGATGCAATTTGAAGTGCAACAGCAGCCGCCTGCGCAAAAATAAATAAAATAATATAAAAATAGTACGAAAAAAGAAATAAGACAGAGAGAGAGAAGAGAATTCTGTGTGCAGTTTTTGTGTTCTGTTTTTATTTATTTTTATCTCCTGGCGTATTCCTACGCAATAAATATTTCTCGAAATGTGTAGTGTTTGTGTTTGTACATATGTACATATTTAACCAATTTTATGTGAGATGAAGAATGGCCAGAGAGATAGATGCACATACATATGTATGCATGTATGTTGTTTTCCAGTAGCAGTTGCCATTAAATGCCTAATGGCATTGAACCTGCACTCGAAACTGGGTTTGGACTGATCTATTGGACTGGTTGTTGGTTGGGTGAAGTTGTAGAGTAGCCACATTTCCATTGCCATTGCCATTTGGAGCAGATGCGAAACGGTTCATTAAGCAATTTTCTATGGCATTTCCGCGCAAGCTTTTCATCATCATCGTGATGATGATTGAGATGGAAGTTGATCATGAGCGCAATTCTTGTGCATTGGCTTTGGTTTCTAACGGCACCTGCATTGTGGCATTGGGTAGACTTTCCTTATTGGAATTGATCATCACCGCCGCCGACTCCACATTCTTGATTTCCTCGATTCGCGTCCGATTCAGTCATTAAGGTCTTTGCAAATATGTGAAATTATAGGAAATTAGTGTTAAGGGGGCGGCGATACCTACATATTTGATGGATAAGTGTACGAGTACATAACAACATGTTTTTTACTGCACTGCTTTTTGCAATCTTTTTGATCACTTGAAAGATATCTTGAACATGCACCATTAATGGGTTAATTAGTGCAAATGAATACCAGTGGAAAAGAAACAAGTACAAATGGTATGGAACACATTACGACTAGAAGGATACCCTGAGAACTACCTGGGAAAAAAAGAGAAAAACTCCATGGTTATATTTAAATTTTGAGCACTTTCAGCCTTGGAAGTCGCATATTGTATTGCCTTTCCACATATGCTATACAACACACACATATACCCTTCAACTCCCCGCGCTGCGCAGATATCAGAAACATTTGGCATTGAGTTGTTCCCTTATCTCCACTTCGCATCTCTCCCTCCCTCTCTCTCTCTTGCTCTCTTGCACTGTTGTACTTTATACCCCTCGGCTCTCGTACTCTTCAGCAGCATTGACAAACTTTTGCGCCCTTTCCCTTTTCAGAAATTGTCGTAACTGTTGTTGCTGGTTTTCTGTTCTGTTTGCTGCATTGCCAACACCCACACACACACCCATGCACACACACACACACAAATGCTGGGGCTGGCTATCTGTGCGCACGATCAGCTCCGATCGTTGTCGTCGTGTCTCTGTGGCGCTCGTGGAGCCGCCGGTCCGCCACTTTTGGCGCTGCCAACTTCCTCCAACTCTGGCTCGAGTCAGTCTTTTGTTTGGGGCTGCTCGCGTCGGTTCGAGCTTTTCGATTGGAGTGTGTTCTTGTTGTGTATTTTTCCCTTGGAGAGTGGAGTTCGTTCTGTTCGGTTTCGTGCCGTTCCGACTATAGTATCCGATCCGCACCGCGGTTTGTTATTGTGTCTGCAGTGCCAGTGATTGTTGGTGTTTTATTTTGTTTGAAAACAAGTTTATGCGTTTCCAATCTCCGACTGCGATTATTTCGTTTATTGTCATGCTCGATTTAACCGCAGAATTCCACCAAGAATTGGATATAAAAACGGAGAAAACCATTGGAGTTGCTGCCAGCATTTTGTAAGTACGCATTCGGAACAAGTCGCACAAGTTAGTGACAATTATCAAACTGTTAATCAGAGACGCGCCGGTCTTTGTGTGTGCAAGTGTTAATTTATGTGTGAGAAGAGCTAATAGAGAAGCAGATCAGACGAAGTCAAACTTTAAGCACTTCTCCCTCCCACTCACACATATAGGCTAGCTATGGTAAGCTGCAGCCGCAGCAGCAGCAGCAGAAACAGGAACGGTAAATTGAAAGCTCTAATTCGAGCACTACGTACACTTGACCGACAAAGCGAGAGAGATAGAGAACTAAGCCTCTGACCTGCTCTGTTTGTCACACACCACACACTCGATCTTACTCTCCCTCTCTCCCACTCTCATTCGGTTCATCTGTACGACTGACTCTCTTTGGGTCGGTCTGCTCTGCTTGTGTTTCGCAGTTATATTTTTAGCTCGTCTGGTCTGTCGGCTTATCACAAGTTGAGGCTATTTTTAGATCCAGAAGCTACTTTAAATATAAATGGACACATTCTTCATGTGCGCTTTATTTGCAGTTTTATTGCGCGAATTTGTTTTAATTTAATTGAATTTAATGCTCCGACAAAAGTCTAGCGTTTCAAGCATTCCACGCACAGCAGACGGGCAGAGAGAGAGGGAAAGAGAGATTGCATGCGAGCAAGAGAGATGCAAGGCAGCAGGTGCTTTGGTTTCAAAGCTTCTTTTTGTTTTGTTGTTCTGCGGATTCTTTCTGTAGACTGGTGTTGTTGCAATACCCTTTTGAGAGCAGAGTATTATGATGTTGATCAGAGCTTTGCTGTGCACCAAAGGCATGATCCCCGACAAGTGATCAAGGGGTATCAAAGAGTATCGAAAGCAGCCTTCGTTTATTGTTGTTTCGTTCTTGTGTGGTACTTTTGTTGTTGTTGAAGCATTGAGCCGTGCGTTTTGTTAGGCTCCGCCCTTTTGTTGGTTAGTTTATTGTTATTTAGACGTGGCTTTTGTTGCTGTTTCTGCCGTTTGTTGTTGCTCCTATTGTGGCTGTGTTTCTGTTGTTGGGGTCGTCATGGCAATGCCAACTTTCGAACTTTCAACTGCATTTAGTCGCAGTCGATTGCAATTTCATTTTCGAAAGTTTTCCATCGATTTCCATGGCTTCTTCTGATTAGAAAATGTTTGGTTTCTAAAACCACTTTTACATGACGGCCTGCCATGGCATATCATTGTGTGTGTTTTTAACTAGTTTTGGACTGCAATGTGTTGTGTTCCATTCTTTATTGGGTTCTTTTGATGGAAAAACAAAAGTTCTCCTCTCACATTTCACAGCATTGATGATGCGTTCCTGGAAAATGCCCTTAAATTATTTAACCGAAAATAATATTTAGTGCATAAAGTGCATTCATTCTAACTTTCCATTAGATAGCAAAAATCAACATTGCCATGCAAATTTCATGGCTACATTATTTTCCATATGCCTGAATTGCAAATCAAATTTTCCAAAACAATTTTGGGCCCCCAAATGTGGCCTCTCAGCTCATTATGGGTAGGTTCATTAGAATTTATGCGCTCCATTACAACAATTGTTGTATTTGTTGTTGGTTTCTGTGGTGGTTTCGCTGTGTGGTGGCTTTTTTGGGTGACTTTCAACTGTAATTTGTGTGGCACCCAAGCGCGTTAATTGTTCAACATCTGCCACTCGCAGAGGCAGAGCGGCAGACGCCGCAGCGGTTTGTGCAACCATCAGCAAAATGCCATTAAATTTTACTAACTCTTTTTCTATCGTATCTGTATCTGTGTGTAATTGTTGTATCTGCTGGAAACTTTCTGTATCTGTTAGTATATTTTCTGAAACGCAGTGCTGCTCTGTTTAATTATTCCCCACAACCAATCCAATAATTAACCGAAATACATTTAATTTCCCTTTTTATTTAATATCTGTAATTAAAAAAAAAAACCTTCCTGTAAAAGTTTTCCCCTAGGAAGCATACCACAATCATGCATATGTATGTATGTGACCTTTTTAGCCATGGCCAAAACTGAAAGTTTCATGGAACAAATGCAGATACAAAGGTCAACTGTCGCTCTTGACTTTCCAGAGTAGAGTTCTTCTGTATATAATATCCATCTCCCCCAAGAAAAGCCACCACAAGAAGAACCTTCAAGGCAAACTCCCACTCCCTCCCCCCACAGCGGCATAATCTGTATCCCATTGCCACGACAACGTTTTAGCCTTGCGTCCCTCCACTGCCTCCCGCACTCGCTCGACTTCTTTTGGTTTTATGACAAACAAAAATTTATTCATTTTTATTACTGTTTTGTGCTTACGCGTAATAAATCTCTGTGTGTCTCTCTCTCTTCGGCCTTTCTTTTATATTTTCGCCACTTAATTGTGGCATTTTCCTCGTGTCTAAAAGTTTGGGGGAGAATGAATCATAGCATGGAAATTTTGTGTATGACAACGTTACGTATGAGTAATGCCCCCAAAGGGTCCAAAAGCAGGAGGACACAGATTGACAAGCAGTTAACGACAGAACTCTGCTTGTAATTTGAATTTCATTGATTAATTTTCGAACTGGCATTAAAGTTTAAAGGTGCCTTATCCGCTTAACTTCGATCGATATATCCGTAAATAGCAATTTTTAACGTCATGGGGAAAATGGTGCATGGCCGCCGGACGGGGGACGGGGAGTGTAGTGTGCCTTCCTTCCGCTTCAGGCTTCCTTCCTTCCGCACTTTGTTTCCCAACGAGAAGGGGGGACACTCGCTCGCTGATGATTGTAACAAATGTCAGGGGCTGCCTGCGTCAATGGTAGGGACCTCACTCTCCTCAGCCGTGTGTCCTGTGTCTCCTGTTGTTTGAATGAAGAAGAAACGGCATGAGTGGGGGGGGGGGTCTGTGCCACACGATAAATGTGCCATAAGCACTTAAGGCCTATTGAGGATTGATGGAGCAGACAAGCAGAAGGGATACCCGCTGCCAGGTGATGGAACTCCGAACGCCAAAAACCAACACAAAACATAACATTTCGTTGACAGTTTTTTGCAGGGAGGGGTGCAGAGGCTAGTTGCCACTGATGGGTGCACTCATCCGTGGCTGTTGTGCCATTCGATATATACAAAACATAGATAATTTCCCGCTTGGGTTGCTTTGGGTTGCTCTTTGTGGTAGTCGGCCTTCATAGATACAATATTTTTGACAGTGATTGCCAGAGAAACGAACCAGAGAAGGGATGGAAGTTCTGAAGGGATGTCCAAGGGTTGTTAATGAGCTTTGTGGGGCTTGACAGCTGAATGACTGAGTGAATGGCAATGGGATTAAAAATTGATGGAATGATGATTGCCTGATGAAGTTCCATGATGATGGATCGAATGAAAGGCCACAAAAATGGTTTAAAAATTAAGTGAAAAATCAACATTCAATGGGATTCTGTAATCCGTGGGCTTGGATTATCCAACATTGAAAGTTACACCCAAATAATGCCCCGATATTTTACCCTAAAACTCTTGCTTTGGACACTTGGACTCTGAGGCTCTTGGGCTTTCAGGCACTTAGCAGTAATTGAATTCCATAGCTACTGCGCTTCTTCCCATTACCCCAACTATTTGGCACAGTGACTTCCGTTGCTCCATCACCACCACTGCAGTGGAGAGTGAAAAAGGGAGGACTTTTCCACAGACGGTGTTTGGTATGTTTTCCAACCCCCCTTTAAGTGCATTGCCAGCATAACTTTCATATTGCATTCTCTGCTCTGCCCCCTTTTTTTGTGGCACAGTTGGCAAACTTTCAACTAAATATACGCGACATTGGACATCAAAAATGGAACGCCCCCGAGATGTAGAAGGTGCAATGGGGATGACTATGATATCCTCTATCAGCTGGAGGGAGCTCTACTCCCTTTCATTTTCAGGGTCCAAACTGTCGCCACAATAGCAAGGAAAAGCCAAGAAAAACCTATTCAGCATCAGTAGCCACAAAATGTTGTAAAAGAGTGCACAAATGGCGGCGCCGCCATTTCCGTTTTTTCTCTCTCTCTCTCTCTCTTTCTTTTTCTTTCAGGGGGAAGTGGCAGACCTATTTGCCTAAATTTTCCTCCGATTGAAGCAAGTTTTTTCCAGCATAAATGCTGCTAAAGAGGGGGGAAATTATGGCCATACTTCAGCTCTCTATTTGTCTGATTAGCACTCATTAGCTTTCTCTTTCTTGGGGATAATTTGTTTGTTAATTCTTGTGATTAATCATGAAAAGTTTTCATGAAAACAGCTGCCAATATCTTGTGTATTTTTTAAAACCTAATCCAAACGAAAAACCCACCAACCATAACGAAGAGTATCTGTCGATTCGTTTTTGAGTATCTGTTACTTTTGCCTTCAGTTTGATTATTATGTCACATGGCTTGTTAATTAATTTAAAAACAATCTCTTTCTGTGTTATTTCTGCATGCCATATTCCATATCCATAGACATCTTCATATCTTCCTTCCATCATCTTCTTCGCTCTTTTGCCCAGCCACGAATATTATTATGCATTCTCCCTTCCATTCAAATTTCCACTCACTCAATTATTCAAGCATATTCGTAATGAAATGAGCGTTGGCTGCATTTGAATATTTGCATATCACTGTAGACGGCAGACAGACAGAGACAGACAGCTTGGCAGACGGCATTGGCCCGGGCATCACGCTAGTGATGAAAGCCACACCAACCACACATCCCTTCTGCTAGAAGCTGTAATAATATTAACAGATTTAACAACACAGATTTTACAAACAAAATGAATATAAAATCTGCCGTCATCGAACCGAAAATTTCTTTAGTTTTGGTATAGTTCTTCTATGAATATCTTCTTCCATAACGTTGGATCGCAAGTTAGTTACCCTCTCTGGGAGATATTTTTTAAATTGATTTGTGGCTAACTTCGTCGCCGCATTTTTCGCCACGTCTCTCCATGTCTCATTCTTTTGTTTTCCCGGTGGCTCTTGTCTCTTATCGCCCGTCTCTGTCTCTGTCTTTGTTTGTCGTTTGTCTTTGTCTGGCAGTTGGGTGGAGGGAGCAGGGGTCTGCGGTCTGTTGCATAACTGATTTGATTTCAGAGATTTGTTTGTGAGCTTTTTTAACGCTTCTCGTAATTGGAACAATTTGCATATAAATTTTTGATTATTGATCAATCAATTATGCATCAAGGGGGCGGGGGCATGCGACCGGAGAGTGTGGCATTCGCACTGTTTTCCCAATCGAGGAAATTATGGATTGTGTTACGCATCTGGTGGGAAAACTGTTTGAATAAAGAAAGTTTTTCCCCAGAGAGAGACCGAGAGCGAGAGTGATGTCAGTAAGTCAATTATCATGTTATTTAACTGCCATTTAAGTGCAATTCTCAAACAATTAAATTTGATTTTCAATTAAATTTGAATTTTCATTTATTTTTCCCATATACGGGTGCCTGAAAATGGCATCATTCATGAATCACTAAGAGAGAGAGTCACTCAATCCCTCATTCGAAATTGTCAACAGATTTTGTGTGTTGTTTGTTTCAACAGTTAGTTAATTCCCTCCGCTCGTTCCACCTTTTGTATCCCTAGTGAATCCTCCCATGGCTCACAGTGTCGAGTCATCATAAAGTGCCCCGTAATACCCGCAACGCTAGGCTTCACCTGACATGATGCCACCTTTCTCAAGGGCGCCCCGCCACGTAATTTGTGCAACGTGCATTGACGCCTGAAATTTCAATTGAAAAACAGCAACAAAATGCCAGAAAAGCAGAAAAATAAGAAAGAAAAATCACAAATAAATGTCAGAGTACTGGCATATGTATATGGTATACAATATAATCGTGGAATATAGCAATGTGTGAAGGTAAACTTGACCCTAATACTTACGTTGCAAAAAAAAAGGGAACAAAAAACGAAAGGGAACAAAAGAAAAGTGAGGCAACAAAACAACACTTGACAAAACCTTCGTTAGATAAGCACTTGAAGTGTTTTTCCACCTGACGGAAATTTCTTGGATAAATACAGCCAGCCCCCACTCGAAAGCCCGAACCCGCTCGAAAATTGACATCATTAGTTATTTAGGGCAGAATTATTTTGTTGTAAGGGTTGCCAAGTAGCTTGGCTAAGAGTCCTTTTATTAGAGAATATTCCAGAGAGCTTGCTCGAATAGCTCGGATCTCTTTACCATTATAATATATAGATATTTCAATCTATAATTTGATACTTTTAAATCTGGTACCTTTTTTGGTCATCCTTTTGTTTCCATCAAACAAATACTACACGAATTTCCCTGATCACTTCCTATAAGATACGTGTATGTCAATGATTTATTGCTTATTCCACACTTTGTGGCTTATGCAAAATACGCTACAAAATAAATTTACCAACGCCTACAAAATGGCTTAATCCCTCAGCAGGGTAAAAACAAAAAAAAGCATTAAATGATGGCAAAAATCCGACAATTGATTTCCGGCGGCGCCCACCACAGAAATTACACAGAAAATATATAAATTGTTTATTCGATTTAAATCGTTCATTGAAAAAAAAAACGGTGGAACTTTATTTCATTTTGGTTTCTGTTTCGTGTATATTTTTTACGGTTAAATGTCAGGCAGTGGGAAGAGAGCGGCGAGCGGGCGCTGCTGCTGGCGTCAACCGATGGCCTCATCAACGTCACCCACAGAACAGCATCCGCATCATCAGCATCATCGCATCGCATCGCATCTCATCAGGGGAGCAATGGAGCAGTGGACTGCCGACAATGAAGTTATCAGTAAAAGTGATTTCTTTCCTTATCTGTGAAACGATTCCAAGTACGAGTACAGTGGAGACTTTTTGTGGGCGAATTTCGAGGAAAGAAATCAACTGCTATGGGAATGGAATGTGAAGCTAATTTCTTGGGAAATATTTACCCCATAACTAGAATGCGATTATATATTTATATTGACAGATGATTTGGAGACTAATTTATTAGATTTCTAAGAGAATCCAGGATTTCTTCGTTCTACTTCAATTTCCAAATTCATAATGAATTATCAGTCAACCGTTAAGCCACAGTTTCAATTACACAGTTTACAAACAAAATTTCCTAGCAAGAGGATTATATTTAATAACCTAGTTTTGTGCTTTAATTTCCATAATTACAACAGTGCAAAACTTTAGGCTGAATAGAACTGAACTTCAGTTTCAGTTCCTGGAAACAAATTCTTGTTGCAGAGTTCTCCCTCGATATCCTGTTGCCGCACCGCCTGTTGCTCTATAAAATTACATCTACTTCTCCACTCTCTGCTTTTCGCTATGTTTCTCCCTCTCTCTCTGTTTCCGTTTCTCTCTGCGTGCCATGCGCCACAAATTAAATACAATTTAATTGTGATTAAATGGCGCTCTCTGGGCAATTATGCTTTAACATTATTGTTGATCAAGTTATTTCTTTGCTCAAGTGACGGCTCGGCTCTGTGGCTGGCTCCTCCACTGACTGCTTCAGTGAGTTCTCTAGTGGCTTCCCGGGCTGTGTCTCGGATGTCTTCCAGTGTCTCTCTGTGTGTCTCTATCTCTAATTTACTTGGCCAATTGTCTGTCATTTTGTGCGTTTGTATCTCTGTCTGTTGCTGTCTGCTTTTCATTGCACCTTCTCGCATTTTCCAGTGTTTTCTTGGTGTCTCTCTCCCCTGCCGTACTCCCGGAGGGCGCCGGGAGAATCTATATTTTCTCTAGAACTTCGTTCCCCTTTTTCTTTAATCTCATGGCATTTCTTTCTGCTAATCCCATTGCTCATTTCTTGGTAATTGTCAACACGCTAATTGCAACGATGCCAAAGTGCGAACAATGCATAGACTGACATCCCATCCGTCCAATGAGCGATGGAATAATGCACCCGACAACTGCCGTCATTTGATGGATGAGAGCCATGGCCAAGTGCTGCCTCTGGCCATCTATCTATTGCTGGTGCTGTTGCTGGTGCTAGTGCTGCCGCTGCCGTTGCAACCCCAGGCAGTGCCACCGCGACCTTGGTGCTGCTACATCTACTTTTCCGACTACCACTTTCTCCTCCCACTGGCAAATGTGCCGCGTTTTGGTGGCATCTTAAGAGGCTGCTGCTGCTGCATCCTGTATCCCTCTCGACTGTGGCTTCCTCTTGGCTCTTGGCTCTTTTTGTAAACTGGTTAAAATGGGGCGTAACTAATAGATTGACATCGTTATACTACAGGTTCTTCTACCTCTTCTGTTGCCTCTCTTTTATCGCTTTTCGATGGTGCCACCCGCCTGGCCTGGCCTCCCTCTTCTATTGGCAGACTGGTGACTGGTGGCTGGTTCTGGTGGTAAAAGTAGGTTGCATTTAATCCACTTTCATTGCTAAATAATGTGTGGAGTGGCATGGTGTGTCCACCACCATCCTCCATCCTCCTCCATTCCCTCCTTCAGTGTGACTGTCCAACTTTTGAGTGTTGTGGCATGACTTTTGGCATAGGGTATAGAGGAAATGGCAAACACTTTTATGGTTTATTTTGGTTGAACTAAGAACTGGGGGATGTGACTCAAATGATAGATAGAGCCGCAAAATGTGACTTGATTTTGATATTCCAATAAGAGAAGGAACTTCCTTTACTCTCTGCTTCGGGGGAGTGTCTTTTGGGTCTGGCCATAACTGAATTATAGAGCAGACGCCCCCAACCTCCTCCAGTGTCTGATGTATGCATAATTCAACGGCTTCCTTCTCTCCAGCAAAAAGGTTTCCCATGGACATCAATCATACGCCACGTATGGCACGTATCCTGCATATTAATAAACACAATTATTGGCATTAAATCAGGCAATAATGAAACATCAGCTGTCGCATCGCATCGCA
This sequence comes from Drosophila tristis, assembly GCA_018150885.1. NCBI lineage: Eukaryota > Metazoa > Arthropoda > Insecta > Diptera > Drosophilidae > Drosophila > Drosophila tristis. The sequence continues at coordinate 1,557,438 of JAECWT010000001.1, forward strand.
TCACAAAACACATGACAGATGCATGAGGAAAAAACAGAGAGGAAGTTCCACACAGTGGAATAATCTGTGGAATTATTAATTAATTAATTAACTAGCGACTGCTGGACAATGGCAATGTTATTTAAATAACAAGATTTTCCATGTAAAAATTGCAACTTTTCATGCTCTGATAGGGTAGCTGAGGCTATACTCGTAGTGTATGAAGTTATTATCTATTTATCTATCCACCAAAAAATCATAGAAATTGGTTGATCAATAAGAATAGAATGAAAAAAATAAATAAAATAAAATTAATCATGTATATCCCCATTATTGGGTATCTCTTAGTCGATTGCTCATACCTTAACCACTTGGCTTCCTCCTTCTACAGCTCTCCTCTCTCTCTCTCTTTCTCTCTTCTCTCATTCTCTGTGGATTTTTGTTGTTTTTTTTTTGCATCATAAATGTTCAACCAACAGCAAGAGACAGATAACGACAGACAACAAAACGAAACAAGTTGCCGCATTTGGCCATGACTCTGCAACCCTCCCCCTCTTCTGTGGGAGGGAGTTCAATAAATGAACATTGTGTACGTATACAAATTGTAGGGGGTGTAATAATGGAACGGCAGAGGAGAGTGCAACACTCATTACGGAAATGAGCGGGCGTCCAAGAACCTGAATAGCAATCAGCGATAGAGCTGTTTTTGTTGTTGTTGCTGCTGTTGCTGCTGTGTGTCACAAAGTGCGATACAACTGTGATACAAAATAGAAAAAAAACATAATAATTTTAGCTAATAAATCAAGATGCAGCACACAGAGACAGACGCCTAGACGATGTCTTTACTGCCTGATTCTGCTTTCAATTTGTCGCCCAGTCCCGCACTCAAGTGGCAGGAAGTTTTTCTCCCCTCTCTCTCTCTGTCTTTTGTACTATCCGCATGGCATAGCGGAAGTGTTTTCTTTCCTTTTGAGCTGCTGCTAAGAGAAATGAGAACTCAATTGGATTACAGAATACTTTCGGATGGATGGATGGCAGATGTAACTGAAAGATGTGGAATATTGAATAGAAATGGAGGGAAAAGCAGTAGAATGAAGTAAAGCGCCAATCTTGAGCAAGCAGTCGAAGAAGGGCAGGGGAAGGGCGAAAGCCTTAGGGGTGCCATGTGGCTGCTGTGTGCTACAAGATTACGCATACGCCGCGATGGCCGCCCTTGACTTTGCCATTAAAATTGATGGAATAATTGGCGGGGAAAAGCGTCCATGTGTAGCCCTCGCCTATGTGCACACATGCAAAATGCCAGTCAAAAGGCAGGTCAAAGTTCAAGCCCCCCACTAACGCTTGACATTTGACATATGCCAGAAATGCCTCTGCCCCACATGTCAGAATAAACTGCAGAAAATGTGGGCCTGGTAGGTTGGCTCGATGCTCGATGCTTTGTGTTTTGTTACGGGCTTTTAGCTGCCAATTTTCGTTTTCTGTGGTGGCTAAATACAGAGCAATGTATCATTGTATGGGTTCCCATTCGATGGATGGAATATTAGACAGCCACCTCCCCATCCACACTATCCCAAAAGAGCAGAAGAGTAGCTGCCCCACCAATTATGGCACGCACTCATTAGTGTCTCTCTCTCTCTATCTCTCTCTCTATGCCACCAACCCCCACGCTGCTCCACCTGGTGGCATCGTTTACCGTTGTCCAACCTCATAAACCAGATAATGCCACTGCTGCCACTTTTGCCGCAATTCTGCTGCTGCTGCTGCTGTTGCCGTTGCTGATTCAGTCTCTGGTTCTGGGGATGCACTTCTTCTTCTCTTCTCCTGTCCACTGCCCGCCTGCCTGCCTGTCTGCCGTTTAATGAGCTTTGTTTCGTATCGTTTCGTATCGTAGTTGCTGCCTATTTTTACCCCCATGAATGTGAAGCCACTGGCACTGCCCCAGCCTTCTGCTGCATGATCAATTTGGATTTGTATTCGGATTCAATGGGATTGCTGCTGTTGCAGTTGCTGCTTCTGCTGCTACTTCTGCTGCTGCTGCTGCTGCTGCTGATGGCTTGGTGACATGCTCTACCATCTGCAGGCGTTCACGCTGCACTGCTGCTGCCGCAGAAGAGTACGCTACCGTGAACAGTGGAATAAATAGGTAGACTGAGGACAAATTATTTGAGTTATTTTTAAAGGCAGCAGAAAATTACCATGTATCTTATTTGCACCTAATATACCACCCCCTCCCCTAAATCGTTTCCACTGTGCCACACAATACTGCAACTGCAACAGACCAATCCATCGCTCTGATGGGACTGTGGCTGCTGCTGCTGATTGCTGCCACTGCTGTCTGCCACTCAACACATGCTTTTGCCAGCAACAGCTGAGAGCAAAGTATCTGCCGTTGGCCCCCCTCTCTCTCTCACTCTTTCTCTCTCTCTCTCACTTCCCTCTCTGTGGAGTCTGCTTGATTTTTCTTCGTCTTAGTTTTTCACGCCTTGTGGCATACGGTATACCGTTGCAGCAGCATCAGCAGCACGTTTTCCCGCTTTGTTTTGGCTATTTTGTTTTGGTTTTTAGCTTCTTCAACGCACAGATACAGATGCAGACACATGCTCACATAGATACGCGCAGAGAGCGCATACACACACACAGACACAGACACTCGAAGAAACAACAGTCGCTGAGGCAGGGTATATCGAATGGAAGGGTAAGGGAGGGAATGTCTCTATTTTGGATCCATTGATTCTCTGGATTCTATGACCAAAATGCTAGAAAGCACTCAAATATTCACAATTATGTACACTTATTCACACTTAATCACACATATTCACACGTATTCACATGCGTCATTCGAATATTTTGAATTGTTTAATGATCTCTAGAGAGAGATCTCTCTATTCCTCCAATCGAAATACCTGATGTCTCTGCGGCCCCACCTTTCCTTCTGCCATAGCCTGCTCTTTCTCGGTTTTTGTTTTAATTCTTTTGCTTCGCAGCCCACAAGATAACAGAATGAGTACAATGAGTAGCCGCCGTTGAACACACAGATACACAGATATGGCTACAGCTACAGCTACAGTCTGCGTCCGCGGGCATGGCCTGAGTTCTAGATACATTTCGTATCTCGTCTAGCGCTCAGTCGCAAAAACGTTTAACGCCGAGACGGAACGACAAAAGCCAACGGCAGGCGACAGTGGCGACAAAAGCTACAAAACGACGCAAAATTACACAAAAAATAAAATAAATATATGTATAAAAATAAAATAAAAGATATTATTATACACGGGTACGAGTGAACAACTGTGGAGCAGCAGGAACATCAGCAATAGCAGACGACACGTCGTCGAGTGTGTGGTGTCTGTGTGGCGCGTGAAAAGCGCTTTTCTATTTCAAGCCTCAAGTGCAGGCCCCCAAGAAGTGCCTGACTGCCTGCCCCTGCCTCTCTTTCTGAGGTTTTCGGTTGCAGCTTAAAATCCTACGACAAGAAAAATAAACACTTGACGCGTGTGTGTGTCTGCGTAAATAAGATAATTTACAAGACAATACGAAAATTCGCACTAAAAATCAAGCAGAAAAAATAAAAAAATATATTGTAGAGCTATCTACTGTTGAGATACAATAATGCTGGCCATCAAGGAGTGCCTGATACGCGAAGGTGTCTTAAATTTAGATGGCCATAGCCATAATCATAACCCCATCGGTGGATACCAGCAGCGATACCGTCAGCCGCAAATTCAGATGCAATACCAGCTGCATGGCAGCAGAAGCAGCAGCAATATGGATATGCCCCGATACTGCAGTTAGTATTTTGTATCCATGTATTATAAAGGCCAGCAGCAAGAGTGTAGGCCAAAGAGATTTTTGGACATGCAGCGAAACATGAGTACAAGCCATAGATAACGCCATTGAATGAATATCTCTAGCTGTATCTGTATCTTTGTTTTGTGGTATCTTGTGTGCCGGAAAGATAACTATTTTTACAAAAAAATAATACAACATTTTTGTTACTTTATACACTAATATTTAAGCTCTAGAAGCTACTTTAATCTTTGGTTGCTACCTGTAATCGGATTTTGGCCCCTCAAAAGATACAATTGCCCCCACCTAAAAATGTGAACTATTTTTAGATGGTGGCGTCGCTATCTGTGGTATTTCCAATAAAATAAATTCTTTATTTCTTGCCCATTCTGGATTATTGTTTAATAACTTTTGATGAGTATTTTCAATGGGGCTTTTGCTGCCTTTTTATTGGTATTGTTGTTGTTATTTGATCGACAAAAACTTATGAATATAGCACAGGTGGCGCGCAACAATCTTTCTATAAACTAAAGATAAAGCTTCGTAGCTCTACGTATCGGTATCTCTGCCGCTTAGACGTAGTAGTGGGGCATGCGGCATGCCACCTTTTGTCTTTCTGTTGTAGGTTCTTTTATTTCCATTTGATTGTTTTTAGATACAAGATACAAATGTATTCCTTTGCGGCCCCAAAACGAATCTCTGGAACCGGCACTGGCACTGCCTCTAAGGCTATTCGATGTATTGTCTTCCCATTTCATTTCCATTGTAAAGGGCTTAAGTGCTAAATAGATGGACGGACAAATGACCCACGAATCGAATGGACTGGACTGGACTGCTTATAAAGTTTTACCCCAAATCAAAGGTCACATTTGTATGCAAAGAAGGGGGAATCACAGAGTGAAAAGGGGAGACAGGGGATGGGATTAATGCTGATGACAATCAATAAAATAATTTACACTCTTTTTCGAAGGGAATTAAATTAAGACTTACGTTTGATTTATGGTAGGATGGGCTGCTAAATCTAGTTGATAAATTACAATGATGCCCGTTTGGGCGATGGAAATTACCTTTGACACTGCTGGACTATCGCTGTGCCACAGATTCCTAAAGAATCCTCATTTGTTGTGGCGTTAGGGCCATCATTTTGAGCAAAATCTTAACTAATTTTTATAGAATGTTTGAGAATGCTTTCGAAATTTAATGAGTTTAGTTTTAAGAATTTCCAATGGCCATTCCCTTGCTTAAATTAAATTAATTGAAACGTAGATTTGTAACCCATAAAACCTTTTAGTAAAATTTTTGGCTTACGAAAAAACACCAAAATGTATTTAGACATTGAAAATCTTTAAGCTTTTAAGAAATTGAAGCGACCAAAGGGAAGCGCATAGAGTTAAACCACTCGTAAGATTTTATTGTATCAGAAGAGCGTTTAATATCCTCTTAGTTTGCTATCCTCCTTCTTGAGTTGCAAGCGCATTTCCCGCATGATATCCGCTTATCCGCCCACACAACACACAAGAGAACAGCAGCAGGCGTCGGATGAACTCCACTTGACCCAATTTCCTTTACTGCTGCAGCAATCACACCCACAGACTGCTCCCGCCCACACACACACATCCATCAACCATCATCAGCAGCTTCCCAGGTTTTATTTCCCGATTGCCTGCCCTTCCCACCGAAAACAAGAAATTACAAAATTTCTTGATGCTTCTGTTTTGGAAATTGCACAAGAATTTCCCTCTGTCTCTCTCTTTGCTCCCTCGTCTCGTTTGGGAAAACCCATTCAAAAGTTTGCCATTTTATGGATGAATGTCGTCGATGAGAGGCTCCTCAGCTGCCAGATGATAATTAAAAGTGTGTTTATTGCATGTGAAACGACAACAAAGTTAAGTAAATGCGGTGCTTCCCCGCGAAAGAACCAAGTAACGTAAAGTACAGGTTCCCAAAAAAAAAGATCAGTCTGAGTGCCACAGTTTCTCGCGTCTGCCATGAGACGGCGTGGTGGCGTGGGCAGCGTGCCCTTGCATTTAAAAATAATACTTACAGAACAACGTTGCAACATCTGCCTGCCTGCCTGCCGCACAATCACCTACCCAACCCTGCCTCTTCCACCTTCTCCTCCACTTTTGCTGGTGCTGCCCGCTGCCTGCCGCTCTCACCCTGCCACTTCTGCGGCTGTTGCAAGCTGTAAACAACGAAACGGCAGGCACTTTTGTAAAATGCAGTGTTTTTTCCTTCAATATTGATTCAAACTTTTGCCAGTTTTTTAATGCGCGTACGTGTATACCCTTGAAGAGGGATGCCTGACGATTGGAACACGCAGAGAAGAGAGTATTTTTCAATATTCTTCAACAAAATTGTATACAAAAATTACTGCTGGCAAAAAAACTGACCCAGGAAGATAATCGCAACAATCTGTACCCAAACTATCCAGCCCAATTGTATCTCCAGTCGTATATCTGCCACCCTCGCAAACGCATCTCCATCTCAAATCGAAAAACTATTTCATGTAAAGTAGAATGAAGGGGTAACCTCATAGCTTAAGCCTACAAGAAAAGCCTCTCTTTTGTTGCTTTCCTTGTTGCGCTGTTGTAGCTGCCGCTCATTGGCTTTTCCTCGTTTCGTGTCGTGTTTTCGCCTTAACAATATGATATTTCAGGCAGCAAGTTTAAGCCTTGCCCGTCTCTCTCTCTTGTTTGTCTTATTAATTATGCAACCTGTGGGGACTGAAGCCACAGCCAGAGACCAAGAGCCAATCGATCAATCAGCCACAGAGAAACAGAAGCGGCTTCAGCGGCAGCAAACGAAGCCGCAAAAATGCTGTAGTTTCTGTGTTGCAGTGGCAATTGTTATTGCACTTTAGTTACAACTCCTTTGCCGCGTGCCCCTTGTGCTCCACCACACACTCAATAATTATGTAGTTAGAGCGAGCTCCTTCCACGCCCCTGCCCCCTGCTAAGGAAAGGAAATCTTTTGGCAAAGATCTTTTTACAAATCGTTTTTTTTCTTTCTCGTAAGGCAAATTGCCAAGCAGTCGGCGGTTTATTTAGTTTGGATTTTTGCCATCTAATGCAGATACGTAGATGCATAGATACTATATGCACATACAGATCCCACGCTGCTGACCGGCAAAGATTTTTCATTTCAGTTTATGACCAAAATATAGCCATTCAAAAACATTACACAAAATGCATTTTCCGCCTGCAAAATATTCGTATCTGCCGTAAGGTTTTTTTTTTTTTTTGCTGAATTTTTCGCATTTTACACATTTTATCAGATATTAAAACCCTACGCAAAGCAAGCAATTTTCATCATGAAATGCACTTTTCCAGCACAAAAACTTTTATTTGTTTACAATTATTTTCATGTGTGTTTCCGACAGAGAGATGAGTTTTTTGTTTCTGTGTGCTATGAAAATTCAGTTCGTTTTGAGTTCAATGTTTGTTTTACGATACAGGAAGTATTTTCCACAATTTATGCAATTTTTCCGTACAAAAATTCATACCTCCATGCACTTGCCATTTTAGCTAGATTCTATTTAGAATGTATTTGCATCTTTGTGAGACATTTTTCCCTTCTGATTGAACAGAGTATTTATACAATACATGCCTCATGGCAAAAAGCACGTGCCTCATGCCGCCCTCGTCTACCACAGCAGATTTGTTAGGTTCTTTTTGTGGTTTTCTTTTTTTTTGGCAAATTTCTATTGAATTTTTGGCCAATTATTTTTTGTATATTCGATTCTCGAACTGATGGACATTTGCTGTGAATGTTAACAAATAAAATCTCATGCAATTTCATTGAACAACAATTTGAAATTCGAATCATTAGAGAGCCATCAGAGAACCGAGAAAACAACCCATTGAATCAATTAAGAGAATGCCAAAAAAAATATAAAAAATAAAATAACAAAAAGTATAGAGAAGAAAGAATCCCAAAAAGAACAAATATGTTGAGGGGCTCCTCTGGCGCTTGCTCTTCTTAATTTTAATTGCTTTAAAGTCTGCCTGTCTGTTCTTTCGAGAGCGCGTGGGTTGATGATGGTATGACCCCGAAGGCAGACACAGACGCAGACAAAGAGACAGAGACAAGCCCTTTAACTGATGATTGGAATTAGTGGGAGAGATATACTCGTATGTACATTCTATATTGAGTGTGGCACAGGGTGAGGTAGTTGCTGGGCCGTGTGCGTGTTGGCTGTTTATAAAATTAAAACAATGACAAATGCTCGTTCGCCCCCACAGCCCCCAACAGACTGTGGTTTCAGTACTCGATTATTCCACTCTTTGCATCGCTTTTTGCTTCGCTAATTGAATAAAACATGCTTCTGTCTGCAGTTTTTTATTTTTTAAGCTGTTGCAAGGTTTTGTGGGGAGTTTTAAGTTAAGTTTCCAATACGTTTCAAACGTTTCCCCCAGTTGATTCCATTGCAGTTGATTCTATAACATTTTGCCGATCTACAAATTAACTTTTGCTTTGTTTGTGTTTGCTCTTCAACACACAAGATACATATTATATATGAGACATATGATAAGATATGGATATATATATACTAGGAAACTGGGACTTCTATTTGACATTCTCGTTGATGTGCTAACTGTCTAAATATTTGATATTTCACTGGTCATTCGTAATTGATGGACAAATATTGGATGTGTATCCCGAAGATTCACAGAGACAGAGAGTACGTAAAGATCTGTTGCTCTCTTCTCGTATTTATCTGTTAATTGCATTTACAGATTTATTTTTTCTTTACCGCCCTGCCGTCTGTCATCATAAATTAGCTACAATAAATTCATTGAGATTTTGCACATTTGTTTAACATTTGGCCAACAACAGCAGCAAAAAAGATGGATGGAAATTCACGTATATTTTTCATAAAATTCCATTTCGTCTTTTGGCATATGAAATTTTTGCGCATTAACCTGTCAGAAATATAAAATTGTTTATGATTATATTTCGGAATTACTTTGTAAATTTTCTGTAACCAAAAAAGAAAATGAACCAAGGAACGGGTATAGCTTTTCTTTTAGGCACTTCGAGATCTATGGCACATATAACGAAAACATGGATGATCTTATGGAAACTATGGGGATATGATATATGTAGTTAAATATATGAATTCTGGTGGGATTAGCTTTGCAAAAAGTGAAAAGTTGCATGCAAAAATATATTCTTGATCGGGAACCAATATCATAGCAGCATAAATATATTCTAGTTCAGGAATTTATCATAAATTATATAGATTCTGCTTTGAAAATTCTTCTTTAGCGTTTGAAAAGGGTATCTCTCTGAGATTGATGAAAACTAAATATAATATAAAGCAGTGAAAAAAGCTGTGAAAATCAGCTTTTGCGACTCGTTCTCGTATGATTAATTGGGCTTCTGAGGGTGGGGTTGCTGCCTGCTCTCGCACCCTAGAGAGCATAACTAATCGCTGCGCTGCGCTGCGCTGGTGGCCTCTGTCAAATGAGATTTGCATTTACATTACAGTCAGCGCCAGAAGTGTATGGCCACCCAAAAAAAAAAAGAGATGAAAAACGAAGAGTAAAAGTCAAGCACTCATTGCCACAGCAGATGCTTCGCTACGAGTACTCGTAGGATGCTATAAAAAGCGGGCAACCCTCACCTCACCTTGACATCATTGTGGGTGGAATGTGGGCGGTTCGGGGTGTGGTGGGATTGTAGGTGGATGGGGTGGATGTAGTTGCATGCTACAGAACGAATAGGTGTATGAAACGGGTGCACAGGTGCAAGATTTAATTGCTGCCAAGATTTTTCCTTCTCCTCCTATTTTTTTTTGTCATGCAGCACAAAAAGTGAATTAGAAAAGCAAAGAAAAACGTTCCCATGTGTATGTGTGTGTGTGTGAGATGCCATTAAGGGTAGGCAAAGGGGGGGCAGGGAAGAAAAAATCTCGCATTAATTTTCATTTACTCAAAGTTTTTCCTTTTTTTTTTTTGCAGAAACCATTGCGGCCTCAAGTGACTTATCCACAGCCCCAGCCACTGCCAAAACAAGCTGCCACAAGCCACAAGAAAAGTCGCAGACGCAGACTTCACCTTCTTCTGCTGCGACCAAAGGAAGAGTCTCTGAGGATTCCAGTGGCGCCTCAAAATCTAGTGGATATCGGGGACAGCATCCGCACTTTCATCATCATACAACGCCCGCGTACTACACCGATCTGCAGCTAAGGATTCACACGCCACAGGCCACGGATGTGGGTGCCTTGAATGAGAATTATCAGAGTGTTTATGCAACGCCCAGCTGCAACACACAGCTGGTGGAGCAGCGTAGATCCTTTCCCAAGAGTGCAACAGCAACGGCTACGACACCGACAACGGCAACACGTGCCACGTTTTTTCGTGGCGACGCTGCATCGACACAAGACGCCCCGAGACGCCGTCAGCGGCCGGGCAGCGAGGGCGGCAGTCGCTACTTCAAATTCTCAACGGGATCTGTGAGCCCTACAAAAGGTGAAGAAACGAGCAGCCATCCCTTGAGTCAGTCCCCCACAATCATCAGCCCCAGCCACAGCCACAGCACCACACGTACACGCACCACCAATAGAAATAGTTGTAGTAATCCTCCCGTAGAGACAGCTAGTCCTGTTCCAGTTCCTGCACCCGCCGTAGTGAATGCCACAACTGGTGGAGGCCGCAGCAGTCGCCACAAGCAGCGGTTCCATCAGCGTTCAAAGCGGGCGGTGCGCGTGCGCAGCGAATCCCGTCCCATCAGCGCCCTATACGATATAATATGCAAGGAGAAGAATCAGGACGAAGGCGACAGCACCACCAGCAGCAGCAGCGGCAGCAGCGGCAACAGCAGCAGCAACGAGAGGAAGAAGGAGCAGCAACAGGAGGACAAGGACCAAATAACCGACAAGCTGGCGACCTTTTGGCCTTTGCACCATCGCTTCCACTCCACTCCCCCACCATCGATGCAGAAGGAGCTGCCTCTGGGTGGCGCCACCACTGCCACTGCCACTAGTCTCACCCCAGGGCGCGGCGGCGTCGAGCAGCCGGAGAACAGCAGCAGCACGGACTCGTTGCATGCCCTGCACTCTAGTCACAAGTGCATGAATCTGGTGGCCGCCAAGGCCGCATCGCTGCCGCCTCAGGGTATCGAGCGGCTGCCACAGCCCGCACGACGCATGGCACCACCTGCGCCAGTGCCAGTGTCGCATCATCAGCGTTTGGCCAGGAGCCTGGAGCCCTCGGCCAAAACGACAGCACCACCTCCGTCGGCGGATGTGAGGAACTACGATGCGGGCCGACCCGTCAGCACGGAACGGCTGTTCGTGGAGCCACCAAAAGTCCCACTGGCAGTGCAGGATTTCAAGCGTCGTTTGATCAATCAGGGCGATGGACATGAGGATGGCGACCGTTCGGAGGAGCAGCAATTCGATCAGGGCGAGGTCTTTGATACCCTCGCACGCTGGCAGAAGGAGCTGACGTCTGCGGGCGACAAGATTCATCTGGTGAATGGTGTCACAGATGCACCCACATCCACAGCCAATGGCCATCATGATCATCATCGTCCACTCCATCTAGAACACGACCATCCGTCGAACATTCATCAAGAATCATTGCCATCAGTAGAACCAACTGCGACCATCCCCAAGCATCAGAATCAGCATCAGCATCAGTCGTCTCCTCAACATCAACATCAGCACCCGCACCAGGCCACCAAATGCACGAAGGTAAGCAGCCAGACCCCAGACCCCAGCTCCCTGTCCACTCTCCCAACAGCCAACATCCTTCTCTATCTATCCACAGAGTATCCATAGACTAACCACACTTATCCCTAAATGTATATTTTCGTTGCAATTACGCGCATTATTTGTCTTTGTAAGCGGCAGTAACCCCCCAGCGGTCTCTCTCTAACTCTCTCACAGTGTGTCTTAGCAGTTGGGAATGAGTTCCAATCTTCAGCATGTGCTCTTCTCTCTCTCTCTCTCCACTGCAGCTGAGGCCATTGCTAATTAGAGTGTTATATGACATCTCTAATTGGAATTATGTTTGAGTTCATTCATAAGCTTCTTCTCGCTCTCTCTCTTTCCCAGGGAAAGACTCTAGTAATCAGTTTAATAATCTCTGCTCTCTTGACGCTGTTTCGAGCCAACATAATCCTTGGCTTACAATCAAAAACAAATTGCATTCATTTGTTGGCCACCTTTTTCTTGTAAGAGGAGTCTTCATGTGATATCTTCAGTGGCTTCAGGGGTTATACAATCGACAGCGGCGAATCGCTGCTTTGACTCTTCGGCGGCGTCTCTCTTTAAGCCAGACAGGCCCCTAAACAAATCGAAACTGGGAATGGGTTGAATGGGTCGAATGCGGAGAGCTTATTAACAAACAAAATCCATGTATTGTTTCCAACTTTTTTTTACTCTTTGGCTTTGGCTGTGCTTTTGCCTGTGGCTTTGACTTTAATGCTTGTGTGTTACGTCGTCGTTCGGTGCATTGTTTTCGGGTATTGCTGCGGGGATCGCATTGGACAGACTCGACCCCGGGTTGACATCTTCCCCCTCTCTCTCTCTCTCTCTCTCTCTCTCTCTCTCTCTGTCTCTCTGCGACAAAACAATCGCATCAATGCGTAGAAGTGCAATTCGCAGCGGCAGGCAGTCTGTGCAGGCTGTTCCATCAATTATAATGTGATATATCAAAAGTTGTCTCTGCTGTGACCCCCAGACCCCGAAAGACGAACCCAAGCGACCCCCCCAACTCCAACTCTGACTCCGACTCTGACTCCGACTCTGACTCCGACTCCAGCTGCAAGTCGTAGAAAGCACCTGTTTTACAGCCCGAAAAATGAAAACCGAAAACCGAAACGAGAGACCATCGATCCACAGACCAGAGACAGAGAAGCGACAAGTTTTTCCCCCCATCCACTAAATGGATACTTTCAGGCTTTCGCTACAAAAATGCTTCATAAAAGCGACAAAAATACATAAAAGAAATGAAAAGTAGAAGAAACGGGGAGGAGGCCTAAAAGCAGCAGCAGCAACAGCAGCAGTAAAAAGAAAACTGCATTCAATGTAGAATTTTGTTGAGCGAACAACGAAGAAGACAAATTTGAATATGCCACAAATTAAGTCTTGGAATTTATCGAACGATACGCGATACACCGATCGGTCCGATGGTCCGATGGTGCGACGATGGCGGTGTGGTGTCAACACCGTCTTCCGATGATCACCTGCTGTGCAGAGTGCTGCCTCCTCGATGGACATTTATTTTACGAGGCAGCCAGCCAGCCAGCCAGCCAGCCAGCCAGCCAGCCAGCCCGCCAGTCGGTGGGTCTGTCTGTCTGCCTGTTCGTTGTGCCTCCTGGCCCAGATTGTCTGTCTCTCTCTCTAGTTTCTAGTCCTGATTTCGCTTTCTTTCGACAGCAGCAGCTGTGTGTCGCAGACTCCCAAAAAAAAAGCCCATAAAAAAGTATCTACAAAACTGGTTACACCGCGACTCTCATCGCATCATCACTTTTCCTTTTTGGCGGTGTGCAAGTTTTTCCTTTCGCGACAACGGGTTGGAAAGTTCTCGGTGATCATCATCGAGCGGGCTGCAGCGTAGTTCCTCTCAATTTGTATAAATTTATGGAAATTTCCATGGGCAGCAGAAAGAGAATCTCGGCCCAAGATCATGCAAAATGATTAACAAACAGAACTGAAGACTAGAGGCATACCCTGCTCAGAATAACTAACAAGAAATGCTCTAGCCTGAAAGTTAATTGAAAGATCTCTGGCTCTGTAATTATTTCAATTATCTTAACAACTGCCAGACGGCTACAAATTTAATTAGCCAAGATTTGTTGGTCTAGAAATAATGCCGGAAAAAATTCGAGACAGCTTCCTCCCTCTCTTTTTCTTTTTATTTTGGGTTAATCCCTTGACCCACTTCCTACGGGATCTGTCACTCCTTCGGGAGGAATTTCCTTATATAGTTGCTTGGGCCATAATCATGCCCTACCTCTACAAGGGCATATGCATGCCAAAAAGATATTGTATCTTCGTATTCGTCGCGCTGTGGCTGTGACTGTCGCTTTAGCTGTGTCTACGTCTCGTGCCATCATAAAGTACACAAAGCAAAAAGTGACATTGATGCGTCGCGACATTTAAATGCTGATGCTGCTGCTGTTGCTGCTGCAGCCAGCGCCTGATGTCTACCTGACAAACGGACAGCAGAACGAATGGACAGATGAATGTACGGACAGTTAGACACTGAGGACAGACTGATAAACGTACGGAAAGATGGATTGGATGGACAGACGGTGTAGAGGAGCGGAGAGGAGTCGTGTATTGCGCTTGATTGAATGTCGCCGCGCCAGCGGACAACCTGCAAAATATTTCACTCTCTCGCTAAACAAAATGCAATGTCAGATTCCAGCTGAGGAAACGGCCAGAGCGTCGGCCCAGAGTCTGCTCTGCTGAATGGATATCTTTTACGCGGCAAATGTATCTTTGAGATACAATTGGCCTACACTGGGAGAAAATGCCGAAGGTTTTTCTAGCCAGCGAAAAGCAGTTTACAAATATTACAAAATCGTTTTCAGCTTACTAAAAAAAAGCAATCAGCAAATGATATAATTCCACACTGCAGAATATCTTTGAATATTTTCTTACTTGGAAAAATATCTTTTAAATGAAAAAGCAACCAGAAAATATTCACAATTTTTGCTGGGAAGAGTAGAGAAAAGCAATATCGAAATATATTTATATTAAAAGTAGAACTTATGACTGGGAAATTCCACCAAAAACGAGACAAATTTTCATACCTCCCAAATGCATTCCAAAAAAATATAAAAATAATTTTCTGCAGTGTAGAACCTCCTGCCGCCTTTTGCGCATGCGTGCAATCTATAACAATATAAAACTTGTTACGCTTTGTTCTTTGAGAAAGATAAAACAAGCAAAGTATCTGTCAGATACAGATACTCCACAGTACTCGCACAGATGCGACGGCGGCGGCTGGCTACCTGGTGCCCTGTTGCCCTGTTGCCGCACCAACAGATGTGCGAATTTCGAGCGATCTCTTTTCTTCGTTTCGGTTTTTCGGTTTTTGAGTGATTTCTGTGTTTGTTTCTGCTTGCGAGTGACTTTGTTGCTGGAATTTACCTTTACCTTTACGCTGCCTGCGCTTACCTTTCCCGCTGGTCTCTTCTTGTGTCTCAAAGATACCCAAAACAAAGCTACAAAAACAACGAACGAAGCTACGCTCAAAGTCGTGTCTGTGTGTGTGTGTGTGTATCTTTGTATCTGTCCGTGGCTGTGTCTGTTGGGTTTCCACTGTGTTTGCCGGAGTGCCCCTCGGCAGTTGTTGAGCGTGTCTGCTGTGTGCCGCATCTAGCGGATCTACTAAAAGTATCTGGCGCGAACGAGTAGAAGATACAGAAGAAGAATTAACCGCCTGCCGCGTGTGTGTGCCACCGCTTTTTACCGTGTAACTAATTTTGTTTTGAGAAATCTGAAATCTGAAATGGATACAAACGCTTCTTGTTGCTTGCCACTGAACGAACTAATGTGATTCTAAACCTCCTCGCCCTCCTCCGCCCTCTGCAGATTCATAACGCGCACCACACGCTCCCACAGTCGCCAGGGATCCGCCACTGGTGGCCATCACTCATCGCCACCGCCACCGCTGCTATCCTCCGCCTCCGCGGGTGCCATCGGATCTAGCACCGCCGTTGGCTACCACAGCGACTCCTCCTACAGTTCGCCCTCCCCCACCAGGAGACGGAATAAACCGTTGATTGGAACCGGAACCCTATCCACGGATCCCCAGTCCTCGGCGAATGGCAATAGTTCTGCTTATGAAACGGCAGCCACCACTGTGATGACACACGGAACAGCAGGAAAGGCGCCTCCTCCTCCTCATCAGCCGAAGCATCAGCAGCAGCATCGTGATCAACAGCAGCAGCAGCAGCAGTTGCCGCTTGCCCCCGTTGAAGTTCCTAAGGCGGAATCCAAGCCTCAACCTCCAACCGAGACGTCCATCATCGCCGCCTGTCCAGACACAGTCGCAGCCACAGCCACAGCCGCAGCCGCATCTGCTGGTAACTCAGGTGAGTCGACAACTCCTTTCGTGGCATGCAACGACATGTCTCTTTCCCTTTATTTCTCTGTTTGTGTTGTTTGTGTGTCGTGTTGCCTGTTTCACGTTTCAAGTTTCCTTCCTTTTGTGTTTGTCCTTGACGTCCTTGTTCGTCCTTGCTGCTTACTGATCTGCGCTTCCTTCTGCAAGGCTGGGCTGGGCTGACGCTTCTGCCTAACCCACACTCTTGCTTGAGATATAACACTTCTGGGGCAACAGATTGCTTCTGCCTAACACTTGATAGCACTGATATACAAATCTACTATGCTACGAAGTACGTTCGCTTGCTACTTTTCAACTTCTATTGCGTTATTTATTTATGCTTAAGTTTCATTCAATATATACGCTTCACGAACTACATCTCTCCCTTGAGCGTTAATTCGTTTTTCCAAACATCTTTTTAGATCTTTGAGAGCTTTGATGATCACTTTGTGGATCGTTTTATGAATGAAGGATCACCCTTCCATTGCTTCATTTAGAGATCTATCGAGTACCATACTTCACTCAAAAGATCCGCCTTCTTTTGCTCTTTTAGTAATATTCTAAGGATCCCTTAGACCCCTCTTGAAGCATCTCCTTCGTCTGCTCATTTGAACCTCTTTTCCTTTTTTTGCTCATTTGCAGCTGAATGTTGTGGGGTTTCCTGCTTCAATTGTTACCCTTGCTCCTTTCAGTATAGCCTTTATCGATCTTGGCAACTCCATAACCCTTTTAGTAGATCATTTAATGATTATTCTCATTGTAGTTCACGGATCTTTATTGTATTCCCTTTCTTCTGTGCATGAGAAAGGGGCATTAAATATCATATATTGGGATTCCTTTTGCAATTACCCCTATCAGTGGGTATTTTTCTTTTGTTTTTTTATTAGATCATCATTAAGTGATTGGCAGCATATGAGTATTCCCTTTGGGAAAGATCTTTACCCTTCCTACTTTCGATTCCCAAACTCCTGCAAGATCTTTTCCCTTTCAGTATATCGTTGTGTTGCTGCCTTTCCCTAGAAAATTCAGCTGTCTCCCATCAAGAGAGGTATCCCCTCAACGATACGCGTCCTGTTTGCTGTTCCCTTGAAGGGAAACCCTTTACCATACCCTGCTAACCATTCGATTATGAAGCAAATTACAATATCATTAAGGGAATTCTTCTTGTGGCCGCTAAAACTTTCCCACTAAAATGTTTTTGGTAATTAGCCCGCCCCATGCCCCTTGGCAGCAGCAGCCCTGAACCGCATTCATTTCTGCACAACAAATTAGTTAAACGAGAAACCAAAAAAACTTCCATCATACAGAAGAGACCTGGGGAGATCCGAGACTTTGTCTCTCGTTTTTTTTTTTTTTACTTTTATTTTGGTTTTGTTTCTTATTTTGCGCTACACTTAAAAGCAATTTAAACGAAATTAGATTTTTGTCGGCTTGCCAATCAAGCGTCGAGTCGATTCGAAAAACGTTTTCTAGACACAAAATGTTAATTTGTATCTATGTACGTGTATCTATCACTCGAAGAGACCTTCGAACATTTACTAGACTCGTAAATCCAATTGCAATTGGGCCTTAAATCGATTTCGGACTCGAAACAATTTCCAAATCGCTTTGGACTGTCAGAAAACTGTCTAAAAGCTCTAAACAAACAAATTATATAAAATTTGCACAATTTTTAACGATATTATGACAGCGAATTTCTCAATAGATTTTGCTCCTTTTTTGTGTGTATAAATGAATAAAATTGTTTGTCATTAAATAAGATTGAGACCCCCACCCAAACCCCAAGCCACTCAACCCAAGCAGAGACTTCACGCAACTTTTAGGCAAATGAAAGATGCCATAAAATTGCTAATAGATCTACACGAATATCTCCCCCAAAAAAAAAAAAGCAAAACCTAAAACCCAAACAACGAATCCCAACGGATCCAACTGAGCTAGCTGTGTGCCCAATTTTTCGTTATTTTTTATTGCTTATCAATTCGGGATTTCATTCATTCATCGATCGTTGGTTTCATTGGAAATCAGGTTTATTATCAAAAAATAAAAAAAAGGTTTTCATAGATATTTTTGACAGACCGCAGAGACCTCTCTTTCTCTCTCTCACGTAACGGGTGTTGGGTTTTTGTTGAGAAAGTCTTTCCATCCGAAAAAGAGCTGCATGCCCAAAGATTGTGGGAATAGATCGCCCAAGAAGCTGTCGAAGATCAGTGGCATAGAAAAATAGGTAGAATCCATAACTGCAAAGCTGCACACAGATCACAGGAATCCGAGCATCGAATGAGTTCTCCAAAGATGATAATTATAACTACCGCATATTCGTTTCTAAATGCAGTCATAGAAGAACACCAAACTGAATGCATGCATAATGACTCTGAAAGAGGATCGCTGGAGGATCTGCCGTATGGTAAAGAGTTTAATCGCTTTCGAACTTGAATGCCACACACGGAATGACAGATTTGTCCCATAAATAAACAACTTCTCCTACGATCAATGATCGATGATCGATCTCTTTGAGACTTTTAATTTCCCTGCCAATTGTTGTTTTCCAGGCCTTTTGTTTTCTTTCTCTCTTTTGTTTGTGGCTTGGCGTATTGATTTCAATATTTACCAATTTGGCAATTTTTGTTCATGGAATTAATTTGATTGTTGTTTTTTTGGTGGAGGGCAGCCCTCCCGGATGGCGGTGGATGATGGTGTCGTAGCATCTAAAAGGCGAATGCTCTCGCGGAGTGCCCTGGAAAGTTTAGAGAGCGTTCAGTGATCTTTGACAGGCAGACAGACAGACAGACAGGCAGGCAGGCAGACGGAATGGATGACAGACAGATGGGACTGGCTGACTGACGGACAGTCAGAAGGCAATGAACGGAGGACGGGGATGATCATCATCATGCTGGCTGGCTGGCTGTTGCTGCTGGTAAAAGATGATTCGCTTAAATTTCGCGGCGCCCTCGCTGCTGCCTTTCGGTCTTTGGAGATTACGAAATCGTTTTCGTTCGTTGGATTACATAAGCCACACAAGAAAAAACCCAACGAAACGATGTGCAGTGGGGAGGAAAGAAAGGAGGTTCAAATGAGGTTGCTTTCACATGAGCCGTAGATTCTTGAGATTCTTTGTGAGTTGTGCGAAATTCCATAGAAAATATTTCCATTGCTCTCTGGAGGATGGGCATGTGATTCCCATGTGATTGCCAGTCCCCACAGCTCTTGTTTATTTCTGTTGAATGAAATCCATTCGATCTGTGAAAATTTTTTGTCATTAGATCTAATATCTGCATCATGGGATGTTCATTTGTATGGATTTATTTATGTTTGGTCAGATTTCCATACATCATCATTAAATGGTTTTGCTAATGAACATTTGATCACCTTTCAAACTCTCAAACCCTGAGGCCCTCAAGCCTCCATCGATCGACCAGAAATGATAGATTTCTTTTGGTTTTAATGCTTTGCTTTTGTCACACAAAACTTTCGCAAGTATTTTCCATAACTTTTCCCCCACTTTTTCCCTGGCGTTTTTCGACGTTAGCCAATCGATCAATCATTGAAGCGCGCACACAGCTCTTAGCTGAGGGTTCATGATATGGTTTCTGCATATTTTCCCAAATTCCAGTATTTTTTGCCTACCTTTTCAAAGGGTTTTATGATGAGAAATCTGTGCAAAATGCCATATCTTAGCTCCCATAGAAACGATCTTCAGGCGTATCCCATTCCACACTTGAGGCCCCTGAAAGTTTGCTTTTCTTCCGGTTTTCCCACTGTAATTTCTTGTCATCGATCAATCTTTTTGGATATCAAGTATTATGCAATCGAAGAAACAACAGCAAACAGACAACAACAACAGCAGCAGCAACAACTGCAGATCATAACAGATCCCACATGCTTTAATGTCTCCACGCATATTTACCCCCTCCAACAAAAAAAAAACACACATGCAACATGCAACAGCAGCAACAGCAACAAGTAGCAGCAGCAGCAGCAGTCGGGGAAAAGCTGCCACCAAATGCAGCATTAATTGCGCTTACATACACAACAACAACTGTAACTGCAACTGCAACAAAAGCCAGTGCCACAGCCAGAGCCACAGCCACAGCCACAGCAACAACAACACTAATCTGCAACTGCCACAGAAACGAGGCAACAACACCACGCCCATGCCGCCCCTAGCTAATGCCAACAAAGCGCCGTTAATTGTGCTGAAATCTGCAGCAGCAGCAGCAGCAACAGGAGGAGGCGCCACAGCTGTTACCTCCGCCGCCGCATCAGCCACAAGTTCTCCCATAAAACGTCGCAAAAATCCCCCCGCAATTTCCCCATTGAGCTTAGGCTTGGAGGCAGCGATAGGCGGCGGTGGCGGTGGCGGCAGCTGCTGCTCTTCGTCCACATCCACATCGCCCCAAACCTCGCCAGCGGTGCGTCAAACCAAAGCCAGTCGCCTGCGTGCCGCCGCGCTCGGTGAGTGTCCTCCCAGCTCTTTGTCTCTCTCTCTCTGCCACACAACTGATATTACGTAGACTATATTCCATAAGTGGTTCTGGTTCCGGGGTTTTTCTTTACTTTCTTCAAAAATGTATCTAACATCCTTCTGCGCTATCCTTAATTTGTGTTGTGTGTAAAAATCAATGTCAACCAAGGCACCTTTTCATCATATACCCAATTGTTTTCCCACCCCACACACACACGCACACACAACTCTCTGCCTGCCCTCCTGCAGACAAAAAGAAGGAAGAGGAGCAGCAACGTCAGCGCTATAGTTCTCCCTGCTCCCCACGGAACACTGGGGGAGGAGCCGCAGGTGGTCCCTCGCCAAGTCGACGGCTCAGCAGCTCGGAGATTTCACCCAAATCTTCTGTTATCAGTGGCTTCAATTCAGAGCCAGCAGCAGGCGGACAGCAGTCAAAGCCGCGATCCTCATCCCAACCGGCTGATACGCCACCCACACAGCGCAGACACAACCTGGTGGCCGTCGGCAGTGGACTCTCGATGAAGCAGAACCTCAGCGAACTCCACTTCACGGCCTCGGCCGATTGCAGCCTCAAGATGATGCGGCCACGCAGCAGCACATTGAGCACAGAGCAAACGGACGCCCAAAATGGGGCACGCGACAATCTGAATCTGGCCAATTTGCAACTGAGTCCCGTGCAAAAGCACAAGCGAACGGTGAGTGCCTAGCAGAGATCCATGTGCCATGCCCAAAACTAATCTTTGTTTTCCTCCTCTCTCTCCCTCTGATAGCCGGAGAGTTCGCCTCGTCGTCTGGGAGATCGCGATAAATCGGCGAAACGTAAATCAAATTTGAATCGTTCATTGACAGAGGAAGCCACCAAGGATGGCGGTAAGTGCCACCACAACGGCAGATGAGGCAGCAGCGGATGAGGCAGCAGCAGCAGCAGCAGCGTATGAGAGGCAGCAGCATCCAAATTTGGGTTTTGTTTTGCCTTCAAGCTTGAATGCATCGAATGGAACTGCCAAAAAGGTTTCCAAGCGATGGATGGAAGACTTCTCTTCTCTGGCGTCAGTCAATCTTCGAACGTCATGTGGCATCAACCGCGTAGCGGCTACTCCTTGCAACAATTCCATTTCCATCATTTTGTACTCCGTGAGGAGAGCTTTTCCACCTCCGCCTCCGCGTCCATTTGCATACGAAAAACCTGTGTAAAATATGTTAAAATCCGCCACCAAATGCTGTTGTTGCCCCATTACCGCCCACAAATGCTGTTGTTGCCCCAACACCGCCCACTGTTATGCACGTGTCTGCCCAAGTGTCCTGTGAACTTTTGAAACCAAAAATCCCTTTGAATCCAAGACTAATGCCCTGATCTTCTCTTGCAGATGAGGCAGATGCCACGAACCGCCGACGTCGACGACGTGAGCTGGGAATGGCACGTCCTCTGGTGCCTGGGGATGATGAGGCACTGCGTGATCTGCTCTCCCAGTCGCCGTTGAAGAGCTCTTGCAGCGAATCGACTGGGGCATCGAAATCGGAGCCCGTGCGTCCTCTGACCTGCTCCTTCCCCGGACAGCGTCATCCCGAGGTGGCTGTGCGCACGATGACGGCTGTGCTGCCAACGCCACGACCACTGCATGCCCCACAGCAGGCGGTGAGGAGTGTAACCCAGAAGTTCAACGAACGAACCCGTGCGGATCTGGCGGAAATTAAGAAGATTGTCGATCAATCGGATGGGGTGCAACAGCAGCAGCCAGAGGAGATGTCAAGTCAGAAAATGTCTGCTGCCGTTCTGCGACGCAAAAGCACGGACGAGGCTGGAGCCGCAGGAGGTTCACACTGCTCTCCACCAGCCCCAAATCAGATTGTTTCGATACTAAAGAAAAAGGAACAAGCCTTTGGGGACTGCAATTCGAGTGCCTCGAGCAATGCCTCGCCTGTGACGTTCTCATCGAGTGTAATGGATCCACCGCTGGCGGGGACTGCCCGCAGCAAGCGTCAGGGAATCCTGAAGAAGCGCTCCAGCCTAGATGAATCGCGGTACTACTCCCGCTCGCATTCACCGGATGAACGGAGCATACTGATCAAATCGGCGCGAAGGAACTCCCTCGAGGAAGCGGGCACAGGACTGAGTCCCGCCCAGAGCCATGGAATTCTGAAGCAGAGCAGCTACGACAGCAACAAGAGCGACGGATGCCCCTCGGCGGCGGAGAGTCAGCCGCATAGCATACTGAAGAAGAAGGACTCGCTGTCGACGCCCTCGGATGGGGGCTGCCACAAGCATGTGTCCATCTCTCAGGCGGTGACACTGGCAGCCGCTGAACTGGCGGCCCATCACGACGGCAGCTTCGGGCTGGAGGATGTGGCAGTGGATGCCGACGGGCATGAGATCAGGCCAATTCTGAAGCAGGAGAGCACCTCCAGCGAGGAGGCCGTGCGTCCCCCGAAGCCCATACTGAAGAAGAAATCGTTTGGGGAGGCGGATGAGCACGAGGCGATTCGACCGATTCTCAAGTCCTCCCGCAAGAGCAGTCGCGAGGAGTTCGATTTGAGCGGATTGGATCACGAGGGCGGCACCGATTCGCCCATTCATCCCATACTCAAAACGGATTCACCCTCCAAGCGTCGCTCCTTGGGCTCCTCACACGACCAGGACTCGCCCAGCCTGCTAAAGCGACGCACCCGCTCACTGGAGCGTCCGGATGCGCCGCCCGTCATTGATTTGGCTGCAGCACTCGATGCCATCTCCACATCGCAGGCGGCAGCTGCCCAACCCAGCAGCACCCCCGTGGATTTTGTCACCACTCCGGCGAGCATATCCGTGGCGGAGAGGATTAAGCGCATGGAAATGCTCGCGACACCGACCTCCCGCCTGGCGGGTGGCATCAACAGCAGCTGGGAGTCGCCGCTGCAGCAGACACCAGTGAAAGCTGCAGAAGACGGCGAGGGAAGTCCTGCCCCGCGACTGCTGAAGCCCAGTGTCCTGCGAAGGGATCTCCAGCGGGAGCGATACAAGACGCAGCCAGTTACGAGCGAGGAGAAGAGTTTGTAAGTTTGAATACTCGTATTTGTGTGTGAATCTCCTCTCTCTCTCTCTCTGCATCTTTGTATCTGCAATCCCACATTGCGTATACGCATCGTATGGCAGGCAGGCGGCAGGCTGTCAATCTGTCACCACACGACATTTGCCGCTTCACGGTTCGATGGTCCAAAGAATTCCAGCAGCAGCAGCAACAGCAGCAGCATGGAATCATTGCTATTTTTGGTCCGAATGACTGGCACTCGGCCTGAGCTTCATATAAATATTTATCCCTCTCTCACTCTTGCTTTTCCCCATGCAAATTTGCAGAGGTATTGGCCACTCATTCAGGGTCATTTTCATAGCAGCTACTCCCAGCTACTCCCAGCTGCTCCCTGCTGGTCACTGCTCTAGTATAATTATACATTTATTCTGTTCTGCTTAATTGTATTTTGTGGACACACATCGTTGACCCCAGCCCTTGGATGATGATATATTTTCCATATTTCCAATGAAAAACTAATTCTGTTTTTCCCAAAAATGAACCCCGTGAACCCACCAGTTCCTGACCTCAATTCGAATTTGCCATCATACTCGTATATTCCATTTGCCGTAAACTCACTTTTCTTTGGCTTTTCTGCTATGTTTTTTATTACCTCTTACCTATTTTTTTGTCACTTAAGCAGCTTATTGCTTGCCTAATTACCTGTGCAGGCACCCCAGCACACCTCTCTGTGTGCAACAATTGAGGCCAACAAGAACACGCGAGTGCCCGCAAAAAAAAATTAAGCAAAATAAAGGTTTAGTAATGGTTTGGGGATTAGAGAAGGTCGATTGGCTTACAGCGTTACGAGAGCGGTATACGGCAGACTGTTACGGGAGGGGTATGCGGGAGAGGCTGTCGAGAGAAAGAAAAAGAGAGAATGTTTTGGGTAGTATTGATCTTTCAATGATCAAAACAGGTTGCTCTATTTGATTGATAAAATATGTAACTGGAATACTATTCCCCCATCGATGATCATTCTCCACCTTTTACTGGCTCTTACTGCCTATCTGTCTCCACCTATTAGTCCGACTATCAGTCAACAAATTCTCACCTTCCGACGACTGTTAATTTCTGCGAATTTTGCAAAGGTTTGGCCAATGTCAAGCGTCGTAAACCTAGTTTTCGGCCACTAAAAGCATTTTAGAATCATTAAAAATACTAGAATAGATACTGCCCCGGCTCTGTACCTCTACCCCTCCCTTCCCCTCTTTAACTGTGTTTTTATGTCAGCATTTTATGTGCGGCTGCTCCACGAGTGAGTGTTCCATAGAGTTCTTGTTGTTTGTAGTTGTTATTTTTTTCGGGGCTTTTGTTCCGCCTGGCATGGCACTCCCTTCCTCAAATAAAAAACACAGCCAAGAACAGAACAATAAGTTCTTTTGGTGCCCAGCCCCCCCTGCTATATCTTTCATACTGCTTTTGTTTTTCACACTCTCTGCCGCCTGTCACATTTGCATTCAACGAACGGTATTGTCAATATCTTTTCGCACACATTCGCCGACATTCGACAGTCGAGGCTTTGTGGCGTGTAATTTATGCTGCCCATATAGCCATATACGAGTAGTCATATGCCCCATAGAAGAACCCCCCCACAACAGAACACAAACGTTGCTTGCATTTCAGTTGGTTGCAGCGCTCGAAAGCGTTCAGAAGATACTACTACTCGTATCTGGGGGTCTGTTCTGTTCAGTTCAGTTCTGTTCTGTTGGGGGTGTGCGTCATAGCCATCTATCCCATACATCCACACGAGAGTAGAGGACTGCGAGCACTCTTTCGGGAAGCAATCATCACCCAATCACCTAGATTGAAGTGGATTCTCCACCAGACAAAAAAATACATAAAGGGTTTGTCCTTGCTGCTTGTGTTCCATGTTGCTGCTGTTGCATCGACGTCAGAGTGAAAAAATGTTCGAGGCGTATATCAGAAAACGGTAAATGGAAGGGCCAACCAAAATCGAAGGAAAAACGTGTCAAAAATCAAACGAAAAACCTGTCAAAAATCAGACCAAAAACCTGTCAATAACTGCCGGCATTTAAACACTTTTTGTGGTGTGCCAGAGGGCAAACATTTGGGGTGCGATTAAATCGATATTGTAGTACATAGCAGTAGAAGCAGCTATGGCATGTCCAATTCAAAGTTATGTATCTGTATCATTCGTAATCTTTTGATAAGACAACTGTTGGGTAACAATCGACAAAACTTAGTCAGCGAGAAAGACTTTAACCCTGAACTCTATCTCCAAGTAGAATCTATTTAGTATTAGAAATTAGCTTGGAATGTACACACTCAAAAAATACCTTAAGAAATGATTACACACGAGGTGGAAATTAGGTTTCAGGTTTATCTTTTCTAAGGCATAATTTATACATCGTTGATACATCTTATAACCAATCGATAGATAATATTAATATGTTGAATGACTCCTCCCAAGTGTCTCCCACAAGGTACGGCATTTAAAATATTTTCCATAATACTTCAAGGGGTATATAATACACAAAAGTAAGATTCAATAAAATTCAAGTATCAGGGATCATTGGAAGAACCCTTGAATAGATAAGGCGTAGAGTGCCGCCCCATAGTTACCAAAACGGTTTGAGGGCATAATACCCTAATGTAGGATCATCAGAAGTACCATTTCACAGATAACTCTTCAAGGTTCTATTAGTCACAGTCACCGTCATTGTACTCGTCATAGACCTCTCAATTCCTTCCACTAGTTACCTATTCTGCGAGGATCATTAACCCCAATAGCAGCGACCTCTGACATCATCTAAATATACATATTACAGGCTCTAGATAGCTGCCAAAAATCGTACCATATTTTTCCATAAATAACTTTTCCATGTCGCACTTTTTCAACGTCAGTCGGTGGCCCATTCAAAAGCAAAAGTTCCTAAAAATAATATGAAAACAAAAGAAAAATGAGCAACAAATGTTCTCCACCCGAAGCAGCTTCTCCTCTCTTTCTCTCGTTCTCTTGAGAAAAGTGCTAAGGCAAAAGAAAAATCAGAGAAAATCCACCAAAGAAAGGAAGGCAAATACCAGACCAAAATAAATATAAAGCGCAGCAATAAAAAGAAAACGAGGAAAAACAAAAGCTGAAAATAATTTAAATTTGCTGGCAGCGACGTTGGCAGCGCGCCACTCTGCACCACTGTGCAGCACCACCCAACCAATCGCCACACCACTCAACCGCTGGCCGGATCCGCCGGTCCGCTCCGCTCTGCTCTGCTCTGCTCTTCCGCTGCTGCGATTGGCAGCGGCGTCGGCAGCGTCTCACATTTGTTTTTACAAATTTTTCGCTCAGTCGCTCGCGATCGCTTTTTCAATTTTCACGTACGCCGCCGTCGAACGCAGCGCTGAAATAAAATTTATATACTTTTCGAATGGAAAAATATCGTTAAAAAAACTATAAAAAGAGAGAAGAAATTGGGAAGGAACTAAAGAGTAAAACAGTGAGGAAATAATGATTGAAACAGAGAGAAAATTGTGATCGTATCTCGTGAAATAATAAAATAAATAGAGATCTAATCAGTAGACACAAAGGGGATAAATAGTGATTAAAAAAATTAACAGAAGAGTGATCGAAAACATCGCCTTACAAACGTGTGATCGTATAACTAGAAAGGTAAAGATTTAAACCCTTGGAAAAAGAGGGTAAATAGTGCTCCTGTCATTTGACCAGAGAAGAGCACAAATGGTGCTCCAATCGAATGTCAAAATAGAGTATAAACAATAATCGAAGTTCACAAAAAAGAGAGCATAGATAGTGACTGTAGGTCTCCATCAAAGAGTGTACAAATTGTGATCGAAGTTCTCATCAAAAAGAGAGTATAAATAGTTATCAAAGTTCTCATCAAAAAGAGAACAAATAGTGGAATGAATAAGTGGAAAAGAAATCGAAACTACTCATAACTGATAAAACAAAAAACGCTGCACGGTTCGGTCCGGTCCGGTACGGTCTCCTTATCAGGTGGAAGGTACAAGTAGAAGGAAGAACAAGGTAGAAATAAATACATATATGTATACTCGTATATTTGTATATCTGTTCAAAGAAAAACCACGTTCTCATACCATTAAAATGTCTTTGCCAGTTGCCGGTTGACGGTCAGAATTCATTCGAGTGACATTCCAGCCACATTTACCGCGTGTTTATAAACTGAAAAAAAAGGTTGAGAAAATATCTTTGAATATCAATAGAAATCGGTGGAAATATCATAGAAATGTTTAGCATGAAAATCACTGAATAAATTGTTGCTATGCCAGGCATGAGAAAGGAAAAAAAGAAATATGGAAATGAGAGATTTTTCGAGCATCTCATTCGTAATGTGCTATAAATAAATTCCATGGAAATGTGCAAGGCAGAACACAACACAAATTCCATTTTCAAGTGCCAAAATATGAAAAACCTGCGGCAAAGTGTGCAAATATTTGTTTAAATCACAAAATGGCAGCGACAATGCCTTCGTAAAATATAATAATTTGTGGAAAATATTATACTTATATATGTATTTGCGGCTAAAAAATACATGTATTTTTCGGCTTACGTTCTGTTCACTCATTTTGGTGATTAGATCATTCGGACAATCATCATTATTATTTTGTTGTTGTTGTTAGAATATCTGCAACTGTTGGCCCTAATCATGCTCCCATAAATATTATTTTTGAATTATAGTTGAGAATTCATTCTCTTCCTCTCTTGTGTTTGCTCTTTCTCTCTGTTGTTTTCCCTTTCGTTCTCTCTTTTGCCCACTCTCTTTGGCTGGTTTCTCTGCTTTTCTGCTCTCTCTTTCTTCTGAAAATCCAATTAGCTTAGTTTTTCTATTTATTTTAGTTGTTTATTTATAGTTTTCTCTCTCTGTTTTTCACCGCTGCCTCCTTCATTCGCATTGCCTGGAAAATGCAAACAAATATTGGGAAAATATACAGAAAATAAGGTTGTAGGTGAAACGACTAAATATAGAAGGGAATGCGGTAGGAAAAATGCAGAACATATCTGGCAAGACACGCAGCAATTTTTCATTGTGAAATTTCGGATTTCTGTAGCGGGATTTTGGTGTGTCTTTACACCTTATCATCAATTCAATTACCTTTCACTCTTGGCTTAAACAGCTTGGCTAATTCTTTGGGCCATCGTTGAGCGCATAAACATTTACCTTCACTTTCGGTTGATGAGAAGTGATTCCCTCGGGGGCTGAGGTTTCACCATCCAGCCATCCCATGGCCATAATTAACTTGACCAAAATTGCCTATAATTACGGCCAAAATGCTGTTCGCGAGGCATTGTTCGCCAACAGACAGAGAGATTCACACAATATTAATGCCATTTGTTATTTCGACTTGTTATGTAAATGTTTGAGCAGAGTAACATCAACGATTCAATCATTTGCAGCTTCAAAGCCAACTCCACGCCCTTTGACATCTCGTCGTCGGGCACGTCGGCCTTCAAGCCCACCAAACCGCTGGACATTCGCCTGAGCCACGCCCAACAGCAGCAGCCACTAATATCGCCGATAACTGGACAACCACTGAGCCACGTGCCAGCACCACTGCTGCTCTCCTCATCGACACATTCGGGGGCAGGAACCTCCTTCCGTTTGGCCCGCAGCTCCACGCAGCCCCTACAATCCCCACGCGTCGTGCACTTGGCCACACAGGGCGGTGCACCCACAGCATCCCCAACCTCATCGTCGACGCTGCTGCTGGCACGCCAGCATTCAATCAACGACAGCGTCAATCTCAGCGAACAGTTGACCCTCTCCGTGGGCACTGACAGTGAGCACATCTTCGAGATGTCCGGACTGGAGGAGGACTCGGCCATACAGTCGCTGAGCGACGAAGTATCCACCTCTGCATCTGCATCTGCCACCGCAACCACAACGCCAGCCAGTGGTTTGGCCCGCAGCAATAGTGTTCGGGCCAGGGCCAATATGTTCCAGCAATTGCAGCAGGACCAGTCGTCGCGCAATCGTCGGTCTGTCACAGACCAGGCAGCAGCAGCTGCAGCAGCATCAGCCGGAGAACAGTCAACGCCACGTGCAACGGGTGAGTACTCCATGTAGATTAGTGGGACAAGGGGAGGGCGAGGGCCCTATGGGGGCTCGCTCGTCATTATGGAAGGTATCATCATCAAGTGGGTTGGCAGAAATTAGCATGAAGCAATAAAACAAATGAGGAGAGGAGACCGTTAGGTGGAACAGCGGGCCACTATGCGAACTTTGTTGTGGCCCAAGAGGCAACGGCAACGAACCATAGCAAGAAGGCCAAGACCACAGAAACCAGAAGCCAGAATGGGATTACGATACAAGTAGTAGAGTAGAGTCGAGTCATTTCGCCTGAACTATGGCTTAGTAGAGTAGGAAACGTTTTAAAGAAAAGCTAAGAAGAGGTCAGGGTTGGGCAGGGATTATCTTAGACTATTCTTTCAAGAGAATCCAATTCCTACTACATCTGTGTTATATATCTGATATAAAGACAATAAATAAAGTAGACAAAATTCTTCCATTAAGGAACTTTATTTGAATGGTCAAACCTATTTATATATATCTATAAAGCGTACGATAGTTCCTTCTACAAAAGTCATAGTACAGCTCTAGCTTGTTCCATTCATAGCATAACAGAGAGAACTGCCAGTAGGCCTATCCCTTCTTGAGTTTTGTTAGCCCCTACCCCCCCAAATGACCAGCTTTATTGGTCTGTGACACCTTTATTTTGTGAGTTTGCCAGTTGTGTGCTGCCATTTGTTGTTCCGTTTTGTTGGCAAGCCGCTCATGGTTGTTGGCCAAGTTAATAAGCTGTAAAATGTGTGTCACTTGCCTTGCCACACAAACACTCACTCGCATGTCGCGTCGTCTCGTTGGCAATCCAGCGGCTAATTGAAGCTCTCGTGGTTGTTGTGCAACGCATTTGTTAGGGGGGTGGTGACCATTCACGGGGTGGGGTCCCACTCGAGATTAGTATAGTAGGCCCAGCATAGACAGAGGCTATGTAATCATGTCTGCGAGTAGTCGTTGCAAGTTATGTCAATCATTACACAGCCGCCAGTAGAACAGACAGAACTAAAATTCTAAAAGAAAATTTTGAAAATTTTTATTTTTAATAAAATAAACAATGGCAATGATTTTCATAATAAACCTGAACGTCCCGCCAGATCCGATGACTTTTCGAGGAGAACATATTATAATTAATATTCCAAATATTTCAGGACGCCAATTATCGCCTGGAAGTACCACAAATCCTGTGGAAATATCGTCGCTCAATGATGATCCAATGACGCCAAATAATACACAAGATGAGGAATTTGGTAAGTTTCAATTGGGATTATCACATGAAAGAGAATATGGAACCTGAAACGGAATTCTGTCTGCTCTTTTCATTTGTGCAACATTTTACCCATCATTTGCTTGCATCGAAATTTTATCGTTTTGATTGCACGAAAATTGATCATATTTTTTTTTTGGAATGAAAAATTACACACATATATTTATTGTTCTTGTTGTTGTTGTTGTTGCTTAATGTTGTCTTGTTTTTATACATATAATTTTATTGGCGCCGACCGCAAGACTAATTTTAATGATTAACTTGAACAAATTTGAGCGAACTGCAAAAAGAAAATTGCGCAATTGCCACACAAAAAGGAAAGAAAAACGGCAAGAAAAAACCTGCAGTCGAATAATGTGCAGCAAAGAGAATCGCAAAAACCAATTTTCCATGGTTTTCCATGCATGTGCATCCATCATACATACATTTTCCATTACATTTTCCTTCCATTTTCATTTTCATTTATATTTACATTTTTCATTATTTTCTGCCCGTTTCTTGTGTTGTTTTTTTTTTGTAATTTTTAACAAATGAATTAACTTCTTGTTATAATTGTTGCTGTTGCTGTTTGCTCTGGTTTTATTATTGTTGTTATTGCCGCATGAGAAAATGATTAACAAGTGTTTTAATTTATTTTGTTTATGTAATTTATGATTCGTGGTTTTCTTTGCCACATTTCCACATATTTTCCCGATGCGATTTTCCCGTCTGCGTTTTGGTCCGCGGTCTTTAGTGAACTTAATTAACCGTTCATAATTTGTTTGGCATTTAAGTACAACATTTTTTGGAATCCTCCTTTTTGGAGTGTTGGAATTCAAGGGGAAGTCTTCCTACCCTACCTCGTTTGTGTGTTACACTGACACACTTGTGGAATGTTGTGGCGCACATTTTGTAACCTCCTTTTTTGCCATCCAGCTATCGGTTAGGAGAGTTTTACGACTGCAGATTGGGAGCGCCTCTCCCTGGTGACGCCTCTCCTTCTTTGTCGTCTCGTGTCGTAAAATTTAATGAATGATAAGGTGGGAATGACGTTGACCTTGTCATACGATAGTGGTGTATACCATACCTATAATTAGCATAAAAAGCAAGGAATTTATTGGATGTTATGTATAATATTTGTAGTAATATTGTCATAGTGTTTGGCACTCCTTTCAATAAGTGAATCAGCCCAGAATTTCAAGGGAATTTTGTATATTTTGTATTATAATAAGAGCAGAAATCAAAAGGAAATTTCTATAATAGTTGTGTTAATATTACAACACTCCTTTTCAGCCGCTTTGCTTTACCGCAATTCAATGGAAATTTTCTAAATGATTTATACAAATATTCAAACCAAAATGATTGATCATTGGAGTCATTTTAGTTATTCTTAACATCCATTATTTTATTATCAAATTTATGCGTAATTAAATGTAGGGTTTTCCACATAATGCTCTCGATATGATTAATTTTTATATTGAGAACTTTGACGCATGGCTTCAGCCTTCATTTACCCCATTGGCTTCTGCACTTGTTCTGTACGAATAAGCGAGTGTATCTCATTGGCACCTCTGCAGCCTCCACTCTGCGGTTTGGTCTTTGGTGGCTGCTTTCCTTCTAAACGAATCTTCCACACACTCGTAGGGTGTGTAATTTCCCTCAACAGCTTGTTGTATCAATCATTGCTGCTGACACTTATATTCCACAAAGAAAGTTCATATCAATTGAAGAACAAATATCGAAAGTTTGCAAATGAAAATGAAACCTATAGAAGAGATATACATACATCTGTGCGAGTATTAATAGGTACTCTATGGCTACTCCATGGGTACCTCTATGGCGGCTGGCTAGACAGTGGACAAAAGCGTAAAATAAATTATAGAAATTGCCGTATAAATGCCACAAGCAGACGAAACTTTCTATGGCGGTGGTGGGGGGCAGAAATCTTTTGTGATTGTTGGGGTCTTTAGTTTAGTGGTTGATAAAGATACAGCAGCGGCAGCAACAAATACGAGTGTGTATGATATCCGTACAATAAAGAGAGGAAAAATACATGCAAGTTATCGGCAACAGTAACAGCAGCAGCAACATTTTGTGTCGAGACTTGAGTGGGCGCCGCCGAATGGCTTTGGATAAAAACTGAATGCGCACATCGTCTTTGACTTTTGTAAGTCGCCACAAGTTGAGGCGCAACCACGACAGGCGCACCACGAAGCAACAACAACTACCATAAAATACAATAAATATATATGCATATTTAAAGAGCAAATGAGATGCGTAAGATCCACCATACACAGTAGACAAAAACTAACTTCTAATCCCCCAAAAAAACCTATATACATATATTCGATCGCAGAACCATCATCCTTGTCGCTGGCCGAACGTTTGGCGTTCTTCAGCAACCTGTGCGATGGCAGTGGGGGCAGTGCCAGTGGCGGCGGCCGGTACCGCAGTCGCACCAGCAGCTACTCCCGTAGTCCGCCCATTGATCGCACCACGCCGCGGAGCAGCACCACAGCGAACAGCAGTTGCAGTGTGACGCCCACGCCCACGCCCATGGAATGCTCGCCCTTACCGTCCGAACGGGAACAGCAGCAACAGCCGTCTAGCCTGACGCTGGAGATCATCATGGAGCCACAGCCAGAGCAGGAGTCGCAGCCGAAGCAAAATGGATTTCACGAACTCAGCCGCTCGGCTACGGAGCCGTGCAACACCATCAACGACACCACCGACACCACCACCACACCGACGTCCTTCAGGAGTGTCCGCTTGCGAACGGTGGGCAAACTGATCCTACCAGACACATTCCGTGGCGGAGATCGCAACAATAACAACAAGAGTGGCAGCATCAGCTTGAACAGGAACAGCTATCCGGCGGAAGAGCTGCAGATTGTGGAGGCCGTGCACATGAACGTCCGCTCCATTGGGAAGATCAAGTCGCCCTTCATCGAGCAGCAACAGCAGCAGCAGCAGCGTCACTCCACGCCCACGGTGACGGTTACAGTGAAGCCTGTAAAGTACGACTACAAGCAGGCAAATGGAGCGAACGGCGACAGTGGCTCAGATTCCGGGAAAGAGAACTGCGCCTCCAATCAGCAGCAACCTCCACTGGTGGAGGAGACTACACTCCAGAAGATCAGCGATATGCGAAAGAAGATCACGCGACTGGTGCAGGGGCAGTCCCAGGAGAAGCAGTCGCCAGCACAGCCCGTCAATCGCCGCCACACGACAGAAATCACCAGCTCCTCGATGGGCGCTGTGCGATCGCCCAGCGTGGATGGACGTTATGCCAAGTACTTTGGCGTTCAGGAGACGTTCAACTCCACAACGACCGTGTTTAAGACGCAGTCGATGCCGCCACTGATTGTCACCCAGGTGGAGGCCACCAACGAGCATGTGCGCCAGCCGGGCCCCACATCCCTCACGCAGAAGCGTCGCGAGATGCTGAAACGCACGCGTCCCATATCCCTGGACACCTACACGAGTGGCTCCATCAGTCCCACAGCGATGCCCAGTCCCAAGAGAGCCCATTCGCCCAGCAATCGGGCAAAGGCCACCATCTCCAGCTTCGAGGACATTGAGGTGACGCCCCAAGAGCTAAATGCCGCCGGCAAGGACTTTAAGCGTCTTTGCGTCGAGATATTGGACTGAAAAATTGTTACATTTTGGCCAAGTATTCAAAATTCTCCCAATTTTTCCAACCCCCAATTCCAATTCGAAAATCCCCAAAATTTTATTTATGCTCTCTTCGTGTGCGTGTGTGTGAGTGCGAGTGTGTGGATTGTGGCGCCTCAGTGTGATAGATGCGCCTGATCCCCCCCACCCCCCTCAGAAATCCCAAGAAATTTTTTGCTCTGTAGAAAAGAAATCCAAATCTGCTTTTAATCTAGGAAACGCCCTGAAAAACGAAACGAAACTTAAATAAATGTCAAACGAAAACGAAATATATTCAATACAAAATGTTAACGATAGGAAAATGTATTTAATCCGCCCCTCAGAGACAGTTTTACTTTGCAGCCAGCCCCCAGAATGGGAATGGGTTCGGTGCATCAACCAGTTGAAAGTTATAATCGATCGATGAAAACTGCTTTTGTGCATGCAAACAATTACTTTTTATTTAAATTTAAAAGCGAATTGTACCTTAAACGGCATTATATTATTATATTATCTTATTATTATTATTGTATGGTTATATTATATTATTATTATTGTAATATTTAATTAATGGAAGTTGTTAAACCAAGAAAATAAATCCAAGAATTGTGCTAAAGAATAACGAGAGAGAGAATATACTTAACTAATTGCTGACGCGGAGTAAGTACTGTACCAAGAATGTGCATGAAGAATATCAGTTTATAATTAATTTGCCTGCCTTTCTTTAAACGGAATGATTTGCTAAGATTTATATCCTTTTTTTCAATGGGCACAAATCCTTTTTCATTACTTTCTAAAACCAAATATGAAACTAATTTTAAACTCCTTTTGGCTCACAGGCAAACAACCCTCCGAACCATTGAAAGGCATCCTCAAGAGCAAACCTTTGGCTGGTCCCATGGGTCGTGGCCTCATGCCCGTGGATCTCAATGCTGAGCTGAAGAATCGCCTGAAACGGTCCACCCATGCCACCGTCTCGAATCTACGCAAGTCGGCAACCACTGCAGATGCCACACGTGGCGATGAGGTGGACAATCCGCAGAGGAACCTGGCGCAGATACTGCGAAATGTGTCCAAGGAGAATGCCAACACACCGAAGCACGATGATGCCGTGAATCTGGTGAGGAATCTCGCCACGCTGGGACAGTCTCGGGCGGCGGCCAGCGAGGATGTGGCGGCCGGTAATTGTGCTTCGGCATCGGAGGGCGAGAGTTCTGGGGGTCGCGAAATCGAGGCGATTATCAAGAACAGTGCTGTGGCACGACGTCGTCGCCAGCAGCAACAACAACAGCAGCAGCAGCAGCAACAGCCACAGCCTCCAGATGGGTGAGTCCATGTCCATGTCATCATCCGCTGCAATTCCCCCGTGCTGTGCGCTGTGTGTTTGTGCATTAACCAATTACTAAAAAAACCCCTAAAAACAGCCCCTCCAAGAGATTTGTAAGTGGGAGATTTGAACCCGTTTTTGTGGATCATGGATTTATATATGAATATTTGTATACACACAACGTTTAGACAGCGTCTCTCATACATGCATCAAATGTGTGTGCTTCTCAAGACTGGTTCCAATATGAAACTAAAAATATTTACAATTACTTAATAATGCAAAAAAAACAAGATGGGAAAAAACTTTTACATTTTTAAAATAGTCAGAGACACAACAACCGTTCATTTTGTAAATGTTCTGGCATTTTTCACACACACTCTTACACACACTTTTGTGTTCGTTTTGTGCGATACTTTTGGCTTTTGATTAAACAGAATTTTCCATCATGCAATTAAAACAAAAAAAAAAGCGAAAACAGTTTCTTAGTCAAAGTGAAGCCCATAGCCAGGAGCTATTATTGGCCACTTAGGCAGCTGCCACACCAGCAACAGCTAAAGCAACAGCAACAACAGCAACTACGAGTACGAGTACAACCCCAACAACAACAACAAAAACCAGAACAACCGCTACAGCCGATGCTGCTGCAACCGAAACATTTTTACAACAACTTTGTTCAACAAAAACACTTTGTATAAAATCTTAAATATCGACTAGAAATTAAGTTCAAATTTGCATTGCTTACAGGCGGCTGTTTTTTTGAGCAAACACTAATACTATACATACATATATAACAGAACTATACTATATATTTTATTGAGAATTTGTTCAAAACCGAATATTATATATGCCACACACTATATATTTTTACGAGATGCCAAAAAAAGAGCACAGAAAAAAAACCACAAAACAACCAACAAAATACAAATAAAACGAATAATTAATAAAGTTGAGAGAAATCTACCTATTTAACTGTAGTTTTGCTTGGCCACTAACTGTCCTTTGCCACTAATTTAATAACAAACACTAATGCATGTTCACATTTTGCATTCAAGTTTGAATTTGAATTCAAATTCAAACGTTTTCCACGCTCCATTTTCGTATTCACATGCTCAGTGGCGCGATATTGTTTGGTTTTTAGAACTACATGGTTCTCAGTGGCGCCATGCACATATATAACGGTGGGTTGTCGTACTACAATCGAGTCGTGGGAACTGTGGGATTGGAAACAACGAAACAGCAAAGCTAGAGATGATCAACTCTTCCAACTCCGGAGTTGGAGAACTGTACCATCTCTATTGAGACAAAGTTTAAACAAAATCAATACAATCCGTGGAACCTTATTATGTAAACAATTCCATAAAAAGGAGTTCTGTAAAGTAGTCAATCTTGTATAAAATTTATTGAGGAATTGGATAAAAATTTTTTTTAGGGCTGAGAGGGGCTAACTAGCTATTAATATTAAACCGAACATCAAAATCGAGGAATATTGTCGAGTCCGTCAGTATATTTACGGTATATTATTTTACCAATAATATACTTTTGAAAATGACCGCCAAAATCATTTAGGGCAAAAAAATACTGACATTTTTCGCTCTCAATGTTTGGTGGTGGTTTTTCAATATTTGATCTCGTTTCCGAGGTGAGCGTTTTCGCAACATGTTTTGCGTATGGAATGAAGATTCATTGTTGGGACGTTACCGTAAGATACATTTGATTTGTATGGGAACAATTTCAGTAACATAGGGAAATGAAGTAGCAGCATTGTTGTGCAACTTTGGCACGAAATGAGCAACAATCTGCATACCTTGGTAAAATGGATATTATGGACTTGAGATATTGTTTGTATTTTAAGGCACCAATTAATGCAGAAACTTCTCAGTCTCTGTTCTAAAGATTTTAACAAAGTTTTGCAGCTCACGGGTACCCATAATAGGTATCAAAACCGGGAAAAATGTATATATAAAACACAAACATGTGCATTAATAGGTAAAAAAACATGTCAATCATAAATAATGTTTCAATGGAGCTTGGAACAAAAAAATTTAACATCAATTAAAAGAAATAAGGTATAGAAAAGTCCATACGCATTGAAGAATCTTGCTTGACCAGCAACAATGACGTCAAATTTATTCAACATTTACGTTTTATACTTTGGCCGCTTTTGTTTGAACCTCATTATGTAAAAAATCCAATGAAAACGAGTTCTGAAAAGTAGCCAATCCTGAACAAAATTCATTGAGGAATTGGATAAAATTATTTGTTCAGGGCTAAGAGGGCCAACAATCAAGTAATATTAAACTGAATATCAAAATTGACGAATTTCATACCACAAAATATCATAGTATGGCAGCCCGCAGAAACTACGAATTGCACGAGTCTGGCAGCGCCACAAAACGACGTTACATTCGTTTTATATTGTTTTTGTTTGAACCTTAATATGTAAATAATCCAACAAAAAAGACAAAAAAGAAACTAGCCAATCTTGCAGAAAATTTATGTATCTATCGGATAAAATTATTTGTTTAGGGCTGAGAGGGCCAACTAGCTAATAATATTAAACGGAATATCAAAATTGATGAATATGATTTTCCTCGGTATTTTTACGCTACATTTTGATAGTGACAAGGTACATTTCGGTATATTTCTGAGGGTCAGAAGGTATATTTCAGCGATAAATCCGCAGTCACACTGAAAATATGCAACAAAAAAAAAAACAGCTGGCAGCGGTAGGACGGGCGCGCGCGTGTTTTCGTTTTTAAAGTTCCGTTTTCGTATTGTGCATGTCCATGTGTGTGTTTGTGTGTGTTTTGTTTACGCTGTAATGTCGCGCGGGTTTTTGTGCCGGTCGCAAAAATACTCGAAAGCAGATTGTAAATTGCATTATGCATTATTGATAAATTCGCCATTGCACTGCATTTCCTGAAGCTGCCGCTGCAGCTGCAGTCGCTTCCAATTATTCGAACAATTGCCGCCAATCCAATTGAAAGTGCAAGTGCAAATACAAATACAGAACACAGTGGCGGACGCGATCAGCGGGAGTCTTGAGAGCAGCTTGTAATATTGCAGCCATAAAAGGTTCGTACAGATTATATGTACATATTTATGACCATTGTCCACGGAAAGGTGTGTGCGGTGGAAGAGAAGTGCAGAGGGAAGTTCTCAAAGCAGTTTCATCTGCCTCTCCCTGTCTCCCTCTAGCTTGCACACGCTTACCTGCTGCATTGCTGGGGAATTGCAAAGAGCAACAACAAAAAGCAAGCAGAATGAGCCGAAAAAAAACTGTAAATTGCTGTTTCGCTTCCATTGAAAGATTTTGCGGATTCTCTCCTCTCCCTTTCGTCTCTCGTTAACGCTCCCTCTGCGACGTAGTTTTCGGTACAAATTGATACCCTTCACAGAGAGTACTATGAGTTTTGATAAATGTTTGCAACGCAGAGCAGGCGGTAACTTTGATCCTATAACGTAGGTATATCATTGATCAGCATCAACAGGCCATACTATATAGCCACATCCGTATGTTAGTCGGAACGCGATCACCATCAAGAAGGGTATGCGTGGGTTCGACCTTCAATCTAGTGTTGTTACCTCTCCTTTTTGTTGCTGTTGCTGTTCACTTGCACTTACAGGGTCGCTCTATAGAGTCCATCTCCCTCTGTCTGCCTGTCTGTCTCTAACTTTTATGTTCGTGTTTGACTCGCTTGAAGAGCAAATTTCAAGCAAACTTTTGTTTGTTTAGCTGATTTTAATTATGAAGTATTTAAAAGTTGATTGTCTGTGCGAGTTCAAGGTCCCAGCATTCGAATCCACAGATTTAGGCCAGCATTTGCATAAGTTTTCAACAAAATCGAATCAAAAAAGTAAATCAATCAAATCTCAAAAGCCTCCATCAATTGGCTTGCAATTTTGTACATATAACAATTTGCTTATTATTTATGTTATCAATCGTGTGATTGTTCGTTCGGGTAGATTGCATAATAGCCCTGGAACCAGCCTGCCTCGAGATATCTCGAGTACACTGCCTCGCCAAAATCCACAATCCATAAAAATTAATACATAAACAAAAGCAAAGCAAAGCAATGCCAATCCAACATTTTGTGGTGAATGCCTTTCGTTTTCAATGAATTTGCATAATTTGTTGATTTTTTAATTTGCTTCTTTTCTTCGTCTTCTTTGCCTTTCGGCTAATTTCACATAGCAGTGGCAAATAGATTAGTTGGAAATTTTGATTTGATTTGATTGTTTTATGTGCTGCCAGAGATTTGATTAACGAGCTAATGAGAAGAGCCAATTAAATGCAAACGAGTTAATCAGCATGGAAAATGGTACTCCGCCTTTTAGTACGCCTCTGAAGTATCTTCACATTACAATTTCGATGGAAATATGTTAGTATAATTACATATTACTTGGAGGGGAATTTATTGCTTTGTTATTGCTGGGAACACCCATAATGGACCTATGTATGTAATTTGAGCCTCGATAAAAATCTGTTTGCTGTAGTGGCATTCATTGCTCTCCTAACTCGAAATGAAAACTTCAAGCAATGGATTTCCTCTGGCACATTTACTTTGATTTTAATCAGTTTATTTAAACTGGAGTTTGGATAAAGTACTCGATGCACCAATAACTCTATTTATCACTTGAAATTCTATTTATTTACACACCAATTTAGGGTCTATAAATTATATTCTCAACTCTGAAATATAGCCTGAAGTTTGAACAGATAACGTACGGGTACTCCAATCGGTTCCTATGCTGATTTCCTTATTTTAAGGGTAAACAAAAACCAAGAAATGATTGTCCGTAAATAGACAGACAGTCCAAGTGCGTGCTTATCGCTTTTGATTTTTATGATAGTTGAAGTGGCACTCTCTCGGGGGCTAATTTCACTTTATATGAAAGTGCTAACCAAATGCATTCACTCTCTGTCTGAAAGAGAGGCACCCAGTCACAGAGAGAGAGAGGTGATAGGAAAAACGTGAGTCCCTCAATGCTAATGAGCCACAAAGCAAACAAAACAGTGAAAAACAATGGAGGAAAACTGAAACAAAGTTCTGTGGAATCGGTGCTCTAAAGGGAATGGGGATTTGGTAGAGGCCTCGCCCCATTATAGCCTTCCCTCCCCCGTCTGATGAGAGTTGGGTTTCCGTTTCGATTTCTGTTCGGGTCTCGTTCGATCGGGCGGCTGCTGCTGCCATTAATTGAAATATGCCGCCAGAGTCGAGAGTCGCCCAGACCCCAGACCCCGACCCCCACCCCCAGTGGCTGCTGCTTCGTGATCGAATGATGCATTATCAAACGGGAAAGCTTTGCGGCTGATCTACTCCTCCCCCGCACGCTCTGGAGCCCCCGCGCCCATCCCCCACTCTATTCAAACATTTCCATTTAAAGGCATGTTATTTGATGCTGCACTTCGTGATGCTGCACCCCCCATACCCATCTATCCAGCCATCCAGCTATCCATCTATTCCGAATGCATTTCCCAGATTACACAACCATTAAAACTCACATATTTCCCAAAGGCACTGATCCATTAATTATGTTTTCGCTTTGCTGCCACAAAAAGTTCGTTCTGGTTCTGGCCTTAGTCTGGAATGGCTTATGTAGCTATAAATATGATTTTATTGGGAAATCTTTCCATAAACGAAGCTGTGTTCTCTCACCATTTACCATTTACCATTTACGGGTTAAATTCTCCTTTTACATCATCATAGAGCAGAGGCTATGTACATATTTCAGATATTACACAATCTCTGGCTCTGGGCCTCTGTCTCTGCTCTGTCTCTCTGCAGTACATTGACTTCTCCGTCTCTTTCTTTTGATGTTTATCTTTTGCGTTTTCTTCTACCTTTTTGGTTACGTTACGGGCTTGCACAGCTGTTTCTCGGTTTCGTTTTCTGTCAGTCGTTTCCTCAAAGTGGGATTTGGTTTTAGGGGGAAAAATGTCTGAATACACACAGCGTTTAATCTCATTAAATTAGGCCTACAACCCAGAGATAAACCCTTGATTGAGCATCTCGGTATTATGAAACACAAAACACATCTCTCTCTCCCACACACCAATCGCCGCTCATTAAACATCATCTCCGGGGGCCCCTCTTTTGGGCTTCTCTTCTCTTTCTGGCCGTAACGCAATCAACGGGCTAATTTATGGCTCATATTTAGAGGGGAGGCCGCGCTCCTCCATAGTACGATACCCGAAACTAATTTGAAAGCTCCCCAAAAGTCTAGAGTCTGATCGACAGTCAGACGTTTTCGCAATTGGAATAAAATTAGAGTAACCGAAAAAAGAAGAAAAAACACTTGCAGGAAATGATGAAATCTTTCAAATTGGTTTAGTGGATATTTCACATTTAATTATTTTTTAATGAGTATTAATTGCAAACAGTTGGGGTTCTAATGATGTATGTACATATGTGAGAGTGCTTAAAGAGCTCTCTGAAAATAGAGAAACGGTTGGAATTAGAAGGGCAGGGGAATGGGAATGGCAGGGCGTGGATTGCGATGGGAAGACTCATGAGGGACGAAATGAATCATAGTTTTAGTT
Source organism: Drosophila tristis (assembly GCA_018150885.1). Taxonomy (NCBI): domain Eukaryota; kingdom Metazoa; phylum Arthropoda; class Insecta; order Diptera; family Drosophilidae; genus Drosophila; species Drosophila tristis. The sequence continues at coordinate 1,599,607 of JAECWT010000001.1, forward strand.
ATATTGGAGTTAAAGTTATATTCTTTAGTTCCCCTATAAATAACAGTCTGAAAAGCACTGTCGCCCAGTTTGAGCTTCACTGTGAATCATTTCTAGTTACAGTTTGATTGGCGCTGACTTCATTTTCTATCTACACCTATTTTGATTGTGAGTCATATTTTTTGGTCATTTGCTTCCTTTTAATGCCTGAAACTGAAACTGTAATAGCCATAAATTTAGCAGCCATTTTTTATGGCCCCAAGCGGAAACGTGAGTCGACGTTTGACTCATCCCCAAAGGAGGAGGAACAGGAGGGTGGGAATACGGAGAGGAGTGCTGGCATGGCTCTAGGACCAGCAAAAAGTTGTAATGAGATGCACTTAAACTGTCACTGTCACTAGTCTGACGGCTAGACTTAGTCTCTGCTTAGACGGAGGCGGAGTCCATGCTCTGCTCAGTCGCGACTCGCGAGTCCATTCTCCTTTTAGTTCTCTGAGTTCCCTCGCGACATTGACTTTGACACTTGTGCGAAAGTCAACAAACCCCACAGGATAATGCAAATCCTCGCGAGGCACAGAGGCTGCATTTGTGGAGTATTTGCACTTTTGTCTGTCTGGCTGCAAATACGCTGCTGGTGCTGCTCATCTGGCAACCAGAGTTGACAACTCATTAGCTGTGGGGCACAGACTCTGTTCCAGGGGCAGGAGGATGGGGCACAAAATCCTATAAAATAGGCTGAGGATGAGGAGGTACTCCTCTGCTGTGGCTAACCCATCCGTACAATGAACTCATTTCGGACAAAGTTCTCTGACTGGTGGCTGCTGCCTGCCGCCTGCTGCTGCTGCTGCATCCTTGTATTTGCTACTTTTGTTGTCTGACAAGCGCTCATAAATCTGCAGCTGCAACTGGAACTGCCCCATGCCTCCACATGCCCCATGCCTCATGCAAAGTGGAGAGCAGTCCTGCCCTCCTCCATCTGTGTACTGTGAAGCTCTTTGTGCCGTGCTGCCGTGCTGCCTGCTGCCTGGTGGCTTTGGCTTCCTTTGTCTGTCTGTTGTCTGTCTGCCCCGCGTCATAGATATCATCATTGGGCATTTATTATTTCAGCTTTGCAGTCTTCAGAGTTTATGCATCTTCGGTGTGCCTTCCTCCCCCTCCCCCTCACCATCTGCATCTTGCAGCTTCATCTTGTAGTGCCTCCTTCCATCTTACAGCTCCATCTACGCCCCGTCTCCGCCCCGTCTCCGCTTGTGCCTGTGTGCGGTGTCTGTGGTTATTCAATTTCCTTTGTCTTGTCTGTGAAACTTCCTTGATATATTCAGGGCATGCCTGACATTTCCCTTCGTTCGTTTGCCTCCAACTATCCCCACAACTATCGATTTCCCCAGTGACAAAACAATAAAATGTTTGCCTTTTGATATATTGAATGGCATTGTTTGGGCCATGGGGTTGTCAGGGTATCCACTGGATCGGATCTTCCCATCACCATCCCCATCCCCGCCAACAAGCATCCCATCTTTGCCAGCGACGACTGTCGTCTGTCAGTCAGTCAATCAATTAGACACCTGTGGCACCGTGTGGCAAGTGTGCTCAGCGCTAGACACCTGACAGTTAGCCACAGCAATGGGAGGACAGATCCGATGATAGATGTCTAAGGAATTCCGGCTTCCACTCGGGGCAAGCGGCAACCCAAATTCCAGCAGAAAGCACCCACAGGAAGTTCTCCACTGCATTTCCTTCTCTGTGCCACTTCCTGTCAGGCGTTGCCTCCAGCCTCTTCCCCACCTCTTGGCCTCTGCCATATATTGTTAATCGATTATTAATGACTTTGGCGCAATTAAGTAACAAACAAAGCAAAAATCGCTTCATCAAAGCAGGGAGCAACATGCCATTACCCATTAACAGGCCAGGCCAACAGGCGGTGGCTTCTACCCTCAAGCGAGCGACCAGGGGGAGGCGGTTCCTGCCATCAAACATGGCCAAGACGTCCAAGCCACAGGCAGAGAGAGAGACTGGGAGACTGGGAGGCTGGGGGACGACAACCAACCGGCTCCTCCATCGGAGTAAAAGTTTTCAGAAAAAAAGGCAGCAAGTGCAGTCCACACGGCAGACCACGGCGCAGGCGTCCTCCGATGGCAAAGATCTTAAGAAAAATCAACATGCAAAAACCGAAAACCGCCTTAAAATGTGAAAATGCGAATGACCTGAATACACAGATACACACGCACACACATACAGATAATTCACAAACACAGAGAGAGAGAGACAGATAGTCAGACAGACAGACAGACAGACACTGAAATTGATAGCACACACAAGTCGGGCACAACGGGGCAACAAGGGGGACGCATGCGCAACATACACGCAACGCCAAAAAGCCTTAAAAGGCAGGCTACGATAGCAACAACAACAACAACAACATCGATCGACGACCAGCGACCAGCGACGATTTCCTTTTCTGCGCTTTTTAGTTTTTGTTGTTGGTTTTGGTTTTTTGTTGTTTTTGTTTAAGCTGCAGGCAAACTAGTTTTACATACAGCTTGGCCAAATACCCTGTAAATAGGGGAGGGAGAGCGTGTGAGAACTTTGGACAAGTTTGATGAGTAGAACAAAGACGACAAAACCCTTGCAGATAAGCGAAACTTTTATTGCCATAAATTAATCATTATTTTTTTGGGAATTTTCAATAGATCTATACAGCCACTCAAGGGAACCCATTCGAACCCTCAATATGGTAAACTTTAAATTTTTGTCCACATATTTCTCTTTGTTTCTGTTTTCGGGCGACACTCGACGCCACATCGCACTTGCAACTTTTGCCTTAATTGGCCACACTGTCAGACCGCTTGCGCCCCTCTGCCTGCCCCCTTCCTTATGGCCACTCTGTCGGCGACCGCCTCCTGCTTTTGGCCACACTGTCAGTTATAGCCTGCTTTTGGTTTTCCATTTAATTTATGCAAAATATTTTCAAATATTTATTGAGCATTTTTCTACACTCTTTCTTTTGCTCTTTGCCTCTCAGTCTCTTCGAGAGACTCTCTCTCGCTGTCTCTCTCGACACTCTCTCACGTTATATTAACACATTTCCCCAATTTGCTGTTCCCCTGCAAATGAAAATGAAAAGTTCACGAGGGGTAAAACTCGTTTGGTTATACATAATATTCCGCGGAGGTGCCTGCCTGCCTGCTGATCATCTGTTGTGTTGGCCCGTTGACAAGCCTCAGATTTCAGCGTTTTTTCGCCATGCATGGATGCAGAACTAGAAACAGAGAGGAGGAGGGTCTCGGCGGAGGCACAACCAAAGCCAAAGCTCAATGAAGCGCGTAAATTGTGGCGTCTCCTACGGGTCATACGTGCCAGAACCAAAGTATTCCCGGATCTAACGATGCATGGAGAATGCTCCGCCAAGTTGAGTGTTGAGTGTTGAGTAATGCCTCTCCACTGGCAAATGAATGATGTTTTAGCGCTGACTTTTGGTCAAATCAATTAATTTTTTTAATGGTAAAATAAATGAGAGAAAAGAGATAGAGTGAGAGCGAGAGCGAGAGGAGCAGAGTGTAGATTGCTGTACTCTGTACTTGTTTGTTAACCAACTTTTATCATCTTTCCTTCATCTGTGGCATAATCTCTGCGGGAACTCTGCCACCTGCCTGCCACTCGCCGCACTGCCCCATGCTGCCACATTCCATGGGGAATTTCTCTAACAATTAAACAGCCAGAAGTGAGCCCACATCGTAAACACCTTGCCACAAGTTGCATTTTAATTAGTTTTGGCAGGCAGCAACAGAAAAAATAAATTAGAAAACAAGAAGGCCGCGGCGGCCACTCCCTCTCTTTGGCTGGCACAACAATTTTAACAGCAATAAAACGCATTCGAGTCGAGATTGGATGCAATCGCATTCCAAGAATTACAAATAGGTAGAATGCCAGTGCCCCATGCCACCGCCAATTGCTGTGATAAATGAGGCACTTGCTGCAAAGCTACAAACAGGTGTTTTCATGTATGGTCAGGCCTTTGGCTTTGTCTTTGCCAGGCCCTACAATCCACACACAGAGAGAGAGACATACATTTCATGGCTAGAAGCAGAAGCAGTTGCCGCCCGTAAAAGGTTGTGGAACAATCCATAAAAGCCAAAACGTGTTTGCCAGACCAGAAAAGAAGGTTGTGGCACCTTCTACTCCACGAGTTGAGTGCGGCGGCGGCGGCATAGCTTCAATGGTTCTGCAGGTTCTGCTGGTTCTGGTTCCACTTTGATTTTCATTGCCCATAAATGGCGAATTGTTTCTGCTGCAGATCTCGCGATCGATCTGTGCTGAATTATGCCTCAAATGGTGGCTGCTCAAATGGCACTCCACTTCACTCCACTCCAATAGCTCTTCAACATTAATCATAAATACTTCCGTGTGTGGTGTGAAGGTGCTGAAAGCGGAAGATTGTTGCCCCAGTGCCCCCGCCGCCTAAGACCTTTCTTCCACAGATCCAATCCATCAATCACGCAGTCTACGAGTGGGGCAGCAGGCAGCAGACAGCGACAGTTGCTTAAACTTTAAAGTATGGGTTAAAAAAGATGAACTGCCAGTTAGCGCTGACCAGAAGCGGGGAAATGCGGAAAAGAATTAGCTTTCATTTTTGCCATTTGCGAAATTTGAAACTGCTGCAACCCTCCTGCTGCTCTGCTTGTTGGGGGTTAATTCATTTGCCCAGAAAGGGGTGGAAATATCCTGTTTCGAATGTTTACCCAAGGATTGTCCTTTGCCTTTGCCTTTCCTCTTTGGCTGCAAACTGTTCTCACTCTTTAATGAGGAAGACGAATCCTTCTTAGACCCGAGCGTAACATTAGTTTAACAAGTTTAAAAGCTGCTTAAACTGATCCTCCACATTGAAGGGCGGTCCCTCGGTGGGTGGCTCCGTGGTGGGCGCCTCCGTAGTCGTTGTGGTTGTGGTGGTGGTCGTTGAGGTGCTCGTGGAGGAGCTGGTGGTGGGCACGGGCATCGGCTTGGGCTTCACTCGGCCATCCAGACAGGCCTGCAGATAGTTGTAGTTGGTGGCGGTGGCCTCCACATAGCGCCGCTCGGCCTTGTGGATGCACTGCTCATGGGAGAGCTCCACGACACGATAGCGCTCCTGCAGCAGGCTGGCGGACTCTGAGGCATTCCCCGAGATGCTGTACGTGGCAACGGTGTTGTTGGAGCCCTAATGGGAATCCAGTTAGAAGGAGGAACTGGAACGTCTCTCTTTGGAAGCACTCACCACAGTGGCGTGACAGTTGAAGGAGTCCAGGGTGCCATTGATTCTGTTGCACTTCCTTAGATCCTCGCACACTCTCCCCGCTGACCGTTCGATGGTCCTGCGGGTGGGTATGAAGTCGCTGTCGATGCCCTTGCGGGCGTTTTGCGCCTCCTTGGCACAGACGCTGTAATTGGCACTGTAGACCTCGGCGATTTGATTGGACTCGCCAATGTAGCCGCCAAAGCAGGCCACCGAGGCCAGGGGATCGCGACGTGTCACCCGGGAGTTGAGGAACAGATGCGTGAGGCCATCCTGCGTGGGCAGGCCCACATACGGTGGCAGTGGCCGGCTGATGGCCTCCGCGGAGGGAGCCAAAATCAGCGCAGCACCGCAGACCAGCAGCAGGGAGACGACACCAGCAGCAGACATATTTCACGGTAGCAGGAGGTTGGATTGGAGACTACTGATCTAGTTTTGGCGCATTACCTCTTTTTATACGCCCGACAAACGGCCGGATGATGACAGGCCGAGGAATGATAACGACCCCATCCCCAACCCCGTCCCCATCCCCATTTCCATCCCCGTGGTTATGTGATTTCCTTTTCGCGATGCTAATGCTTATCTGCATCTGCTTTGCTTTGCTTTGCAATAATTGCTGTTGCCGCATTATCTTCTGGACTCCCTCGAAAGATAAACCACAGATAAACATTCGAAAGGAAACATTTAAATAATTTTCAAGTTCTAAGAAAATGATAAACGGAGCGTTGGAACTCTCTTTTTTATGGATTTATTTGCAACCCAAATGCATTATCCCAGAGGGAAAAGGAAAGTCTTTCGCTCTGCCTCTCCATTGTCAAACGGTGTCAAAGTTGGGGCGGGGGCTTCTAGGTAGCCATTAAATATTATCCTAAGGTAAACCCCTGCCCCACAGTCAAGTCAGAGCAGAGATAGCGTGGCTGCCCTCTCATATATTTTCTGTTTGTTTGAGGGTCTAATTTTATAATATCTCTGTAAATATTGATAGAATCTTTTTCCCGTTGAGGCGCCGCCGGATGAGCAGTCGCATTGCGCCCTCGACTGGTGGGGGAGGATGTAATAAAAAATGTGTGGGGATGACTAAACCACTTATAAATATAAACCTACCTGCACATATGTAAATAGTTTTTTATTACCGTCTTAAATGGTGTTAAAACTTAAACTAGATATCACAAAGCCCCACCAACACCTACACCTATGGAAACCATCTGGAATGCGATGTAATTCCTAGGGTTTTCTGGGCTTCAAGCCCACAGTAATGCCACAGGACGAACGCAGGATAAAGTTCATCATGGGCTTGACGTCTGAACCCAGGGGAAGCAGCTCGTAGTATCGCAGCACCTTGCTGATCAGCGCCTTCATCTCGAGCATGGCAAACTTCTGGCCAATGCAGTTCTTGGGGCCCGCACTGAATGGCAGATAGGCAAAGGTCTCCCGATCCTCGGAGACTGCGTTCAGGAACCTCTCCGGCTTGAAGGCCAGCGGATCGGGGAAGTACTCCGCCTCGCGATGGGCAAAGTAGAGGACCAGGTAGATGCTCGTATTGGCGGGTATCGTCTGTCCGCCGATCTGTAGCTCTTTGGTGGTGTAGCGCCCGACGGCCGGCACGGGGGGATACAGTCGCATCGTCTCCTTTGATCACGCAGTCGAGATACTTGAGCTCCTGCAGCTTCGATTGGGTGACTGGAGCCGAGCGATCGCTGCCCAGAACTTGTACAAGTTCCTTGTGGATCCTCTCCTGCACTTGGGGATGTCGCGAAATGGAGTAGAGGGCATGGGAGACGCCGCTGCTGGTGGTATCATCGCCCTCGAACATAAAAGTGTCCACCTCCTCGCGTATATCAGCATCGCTCAAGGGCTGCCCATCGATGGTGGCCTGCAGCAGGATGTCCAGCAGAGCCATTTGCGACTTGCGACCCACCTCGGGATCGCCCAGACCTGTGTGTGGAAAGCGTCTCAGAGCCATGATTGATTGTTCCACTAGATGTTTGATGTTCTACAGACATAGATCCACTTACTTAGCGGCCTGTAGCTGCCGTCCGCCCTTGCCTGCTCCACTGTGGCGCGCCGCTCGCGTATGACCTTGTCGGTGAAGTCATGCATGATGCGAATATCCCCCAGCAGCTTGCAGTGCAGCACGGGGCAGGTGCGACTAAAGAGCCAGTCGTAACGCTGCGAGAACTTGAACATGCGATCGGACTGGATGTACACGACACTACGAGGGGGGAGAGAGAGAGATCAGGCGAGAGATCAACCAAAAAGGGGATTACGGAACGTACCTCTTGAGCGCCTGAACGTAGGGAAACTTGGGATCGCTTTGGGCATTCACCTGCACCCCCATGGCGGCCTCTAAATGAGGGATTGAACCAAACCAAACCATAAGGATCTCCAGGGATCAGTGAGTGGTATGCACTCACCAGTGATGACATCCAAGGCTGCCAGTGAGACATATTGCAGCATATCCACTGCCGTCTCGCCATCAGCCACCTCCTGGAGCTGCTCCACCATCACTGCGCTCTGCCTGTCCATTATGCCCACATAATGCTCGAGCACATTAAAGTGGAAGGCATTCGTGAAGACCTTGCGCCTCGCGTGCCACTTTTTGCCCACACTCACGAGCAGACCGTCGTTGAGGAAGGAACGCAGGAACTTGTAGAGCTGTCCCTTTTCCAGGAGCGTGGTGCTGCCCAGAATGGCCTCGAAGTGCTTCAGATCCTTGGTGTAGACCAGCGATTCGCCCAGTATCCACATACGAAAGGTTTTGCCATAAATACGAAAGGATTCGTCCACCCAATCGATGATGTCTACAAGGGCCACGCTGTATTCCTTTGCTCAAGTCGATTTCTCCCCTGTACTTACTGTCTGCCCCCAGGCTTAGGGCCTGCAGGCCATTCCCCAGTATAGGCAGCGACAGGGGGCCAGAGATCTTGGACCTCTTGAAGGTTGCCGTACGCTGGCGCTTGCGCATAAAGTCCCAGGTGAGGAGCAATGCCAGAGCTCCAATGGTGAGGGTCAGCAGCAGCATTACAAACAGAGAAGCAGAATCGGAGCTAGAGCTGTAGATAGAGACCAGAGCCAGTGCCTGTCGCGTTGTGTTTGCCGTCGAGTGTCGCGTTGAACTGCCGCCGCCCGTCCGCTGTTGTTCGATGATAAGAGACCGCTTGACCAGCCAAGCGCCAAGTGTAAATCGCCAGAGTGTTTTTAGTTTAGTTTTTGAAACTCAAATATATAGAATGCGTTTCTCTCTCTCAATGTCTGATCGGACTTGGCTCTCTGTGGAACTGGTTTGAGTCAGCGAAAAACATTGCAAACATTCGTATGGCGTTTATTTGAAGCTTCAAAGTTCGACTTTTGCATAAACAAAACGGCGAGCTATATGCGATAATTAAAATGCAACAAAGTATAAGTTTCAGTCACGATTAGTTTTTTCAATAACAAACAGCGATTAGAGCAGGTTTTCAACATTATTATCTACAAACAAAGTAATCAAACAGAGGCATTTCCATTTAAATCTGGGATGATTATATTTTGAAATGATTACGAAACCTCTTAGAACAAAGCTCTCAATCAGGCAACAATTAAGAGGTATACATTTATGCAGCAGACTAACCCTTGGGATAACATGGATTGAGTGCTGTTGCGGCAACAGTAGGAAACAGTAGCACCACGCATCTGCCGCAAGACACGACACAAGCACTTGACTGTTCAGGTTCTCCTGCTGCAGCAGAAGCTCCAGCATAAACAGCTGTGACAATCGGAGCGACTCGAGGCGACACGACATGCGGCAGGCAGCAGTTGAATGGACTTTTGCCATAGCGATTGCCGGAGTAGTAGTTCTTGTAGCTGCTACCTCGTTGAACTTCACGGCAGAGTTCATTGGAGTTGAGGCAAAGTTCCACAACTCCGCCGCCGCCACCGCCGCCGCCGCTGCAGAGAGAGACAAAACAAAGCCAAGAAGTACATTCACTTTGGCGGTCAATTAGGGCACTCGAATGACATCCGCACATGCTTTCCATTGTTACGGCGGTGAGCTTGGGCTCTGGCTCTGTTTCTGGCTAAGACAACAAACCAAAGAACCCAAAACAAGTTGTCAAAATGTCAAAATCCGCAGATAGAAAAAAGAAAGAAAAAGGAAAAAGAAAACAAAAAAGAGACGCTAAAAGGCAACTTCTATGACGCTGAACAGAACGGAAAACAGAAAACGTAGAACGTAAAACAGAAAACGGTAAACGGGAGGCAGCGTCAAATATCTATAAGAATGAAAAAAAAAACACACACTGAGAAATGATAGAAAAACGTTGACTCACGTTGTTCCCAGGGAAAATCAAAAAACCTAAAAATATAAAAGAAGAATTAAAAAAAATGTTGTGGTTGGATTTCGAACATTCAAAAGGTAATTATGCGGGACCCACAAAACTGGAAAAACCCCAGTTCCCAGTTCCCAGTACCAGTAACAGAGTCCCACCCGGTTATCAATCAATAAGCACCACGCCCCAGGCCCCCAACAAGAACTCGAGGAAATCCAGTGACAGGCACGTAGTAGCCGAACTGCAACCCCACGGAGAACGAAACCCATTCAAGAGAGCTGAGCTTTCCCCTTACTCCTGGCCATGTGCAGCCAAGGCTAACAGCAGATCCCCATCGAGCCATCGAGCCACAGACTAGGGCTGAAGATGGAGCGCCGACGGGGAGGGGGTTTTGTTTCTTGGTTTCCTTTGTTTGTTTTGCCGAAAAACAACGCATGTTTCCTGCTTCCGCTGCTGCAGTCACCGCACTTCTCTTGAGTTGAGGTACGATATCTGTCGTCTAGCCGGGTGCGGGGAGTCACTTTGTGTGTGGGGGGAACTGAAACCAACTGCCATATCATCCCACAGCTAACTCCTCCTCATCGACAGCAAATCCTCTGCCTCCTCCTCCCATCGACAATGGGAACAAAGAAGAGAGTTTTGTTTTGACGCGTATTTCCATTCCGCTTTTTCGGGTTGCCCCGGACAACCGGCGTAAATGGTATAGAAAAACATGTCTGGTATGCACCGAGTGGGGGGAGACGCGTAGCTGGAGGAGGGTGGAGGCCACTCCAACAGAGGGGTTGCTGCTGCAGCAGCAGGCAGCAGCAGACAGCACGTGTCTGCAGCACTGCGCCTGCCCGTAAAATAACAAAAATCAGCTGACTGGCTGAATGAAATGGAATGAATGAATGTTGAGGCAGCAAAGTAGCCAACACTCGAATGTGCCCCAACATTACACACAATATTAAGTACACACATACGAGTAGTAGATGTGGCTAAGAGAGAGATCTATTAACAGACGCGACGAGACGACGACACCTTGAACTTGAGGTGAAACACTGACTGCGACTTTTAACCCAGAGCAACACTCGCCAAAAAACACCGAACAAAACTTAAATGTTGGCAACTATTTTAACTAAAAGCCTCTTGCTTGGGGGACAATGGGAGAAGGTCAGTGACTAATGAAATCTCGAGGGGCCACAGAAAAGCAAAAGCAAACTCGAGAGTGAACCATTAAATTATCCCTTGCCAATTTCAAAGTCTTTTCGGCTATTTTGGATGTTGTATTTCTGATCCAAAATTAAAATTAAAATTAAATTAATTTGAAAATCTTTTGTATTTTTGGTATTTCGATAGCAATGCTGAAGTGTTCTCTTGTATAAGGTTTTGAGCATTAATTGTTAGTATTTGTGTTATTTATTTTGACTAAATTTAATATACCTTAAGCACCCGTTGAATACCGTGTAAAACGATTTAAAACCAGAGTGAATCCCAGCCACGTTGTAAGCCCATGTTGACGTTGTAATTTTGCATCATTACCACCGCCGTCCGTCAACCCTCTCCCCCCGGAACCCGAACTCGAACCCGCTTCCGAACCTCCCCTCGTGTCAGTGCGGCGTGGGAAAGTGAAGAGTTGGAGCGCGATCTTCATAGAGTTGTACCTGCCCCCCAAACTTGAATCTCTGCTGCGATCTTTGCCATCTCTGGCATCTCTCTCTCTGCTGTGCTCTAGTCCATTGTTTGAAAACTTCATTAGACTCTTCCATTGCTCAGTCACTTATTAAATTGTTTGGCGCCTTTGTGAGTAATTGTCACTCGAGTCATTTCTCTCTCTCTCTCTCTTTAACCGAAAATTGCAGGCACTTGAGAGGTTTGCCAAAGCAAATCTCTTGTCGGTGAAGTTGCATAAGTCGATTTATTGCTTACTTGGGGGCTTATTGTGACGCGTCATATTATCTTGAGGGCTCCTCATCTTCCGCCCTTCTTTTCCTCTGATATTCCTGCTTCCACCTCAGAGATTCATGTGCCCTCTGCTGCTGCCATACGATACCATCCGCTTGACTTTTATTTGCGGTTCTGTTGGGGCCTGCAAACAAACATATATCATGTTTAAATATTATTAGCTGTGAGCTGTGCATTTATATGTGCGTATATATACGATTTAATTTGCTTGAGTTGCGGCTTTAACCTTCCTCGAACACCGTTCAAACCTTGATTTATTGTTATTTCTTGCCCCCAAGTACTTGACACAGAGAGCACACAGAGCAATGCCAATGACAGCGCCGCGACCCTCCAAAAGCGAAGATTGCTCATTCACATTGGCATTCGCATTGCTGAAGATGCAACAAGTCTTTTGGCTTGCATAAATTTTCAACACCTCAAACGAATCTGTACATTTACGAGGCACTACATACAACTCCATTAGGCTGGGAGATAGATGCCGTGCGAGGTGCTCATAAAGCCATCTGCAGAGCCATCTCCCTCCCCGACACCACATGGCGATGTGGCGTGCAATCATTTATGCCGCGCCAAATAGTTTATAAAACAATTCATTTTGTTATATCATTAGGCGGCCTGCTACTCTGCCGCATTGCGCCGCACACAGAGCTCTGAGGTGATCGCGTGATCACTCTCAGTCTCCGTATCGGTCGCCGTTTCGCGTTCACTTTTTGTTGGCCAAAAGAAATTTTAATTACGGCATCGCATCAGAGAAAGATTCAATTACAAAACATGTGAGATGCGAGCTCTCCGATCAGCGATAGTTGGGGGATGTACTGCACATACATTTCACTTGAAGGAAACTATCAGGAAAACATCCATCAGCTGTGGCATTCTGTTGGGCAAACACTACCCAAAGTGGACATGGACATTGGCAATGGGTGTGCTGCTAGCTCCTTGCCACACCTCGGAATGGTGGCAGCACTCAAACTAATTGCTTGCTAAACGGTTTCCAAAGGGCAATTACTGCATTAAAACTATCAAACAAACAGCCAAAGACGTAGCGTAGCCCCAGGAGGAGCAGCCATGCGCGTGTCTGCACTTTGACCTATCACTCCCGGTGAGTGGGGGGTGGTGGGAGTCCCACACCCATATCTATCTGTGGCTCATAGATAATCCCCAGACACAGCCCGCAGTCCCCCCACTTCCATTATTCAATTAGTTAAGCTTTTACTTTGATTTCTTTCGTTTCCACTTTGAACTTTAGCCGCAAGGATTGGTTTTCCTTCGAGTTTTCCCGCAACTAAAAAGATCAGACACAAAGGTGTCACACAAAGTCTCTCAGCTGTCCGGCTGGCTCAGGTAGTTTAGTCTGGCTCAGACACCTGGCCATCCTCTCTGCTTTTGACCACTTTGCGCGCTGCTGCCTGTCCGCGGACGCGCGGACTGTGTCTGTCTTTCTGTCAAAATTTTCCCCAATTAATGAGCAATTTAGCTGTCAGCAGGTCTCGCCTCGTTTGTTTTTACATACCTGCCGAAAACACCACCACCACACCGAAAAGACAAACACCAACGAAAATGCAAACGTAAACGTAAACGCAAACGAAGCCTCTGCCTCGGATTCAGATTTGGATTTCGGTTTTCGGATCTGCACTGCTGGGACCTATCCTATGCTTGGACCTGCAGCAGCAAAAAATCTGCGCTCATTCGTCTTTCTTTGGTTGTCGCGTGCAGTTCGGTGCTTATTCGCTCGCAAAGTGCTCACCAAACCCAAGCCACACGTGTGCAGTGATTGTAAAACCACGTGCACAGGGCAAACAGTGCTGGCCAAACCAGCTGCCAGTTTAATCTCCTTTATCCTTCTATACCCCACCTCGCAATTCTTGAATCCCCTGGCAGTGCTTGCAGAACCCCAAGTGCTCAGTGCTTGTAAAAGTGTAAGTGCGCTTCGTTTTTCTTTCTTTTTTGTTTTGCCTTGCCAAACATCGAAAACAGTGGAACTTGTTTCTTAGCGGTTTTTAAATGTTGGCCGTCGCTAAAAAAAAAACTACAGCCAAACCGTAATATATACTCGTATTCGTACCATATTCTGGTATAAGTGCCAAAGTCAGGCCCCCAACTTCTTGACTCACGCTGTGAGATAAGTTTGGGGGAATGATACAACATCCAGAATCCAGAATATACCGATACATGTCGCCATGCCAAGTCTGTTGGCTGGTGACTAATGCGAGAGATTCATTTGGCGCGACTTTTGTGAAAAATCGTATAACGGCAGCAGACAAATGTGCGGCAGCGGCCCGGCGGTTTTATTTCGAAATATGTGGATTGAATCTCTGGCAAGACAAAGAACCAGCTTTGAGGAGCGGCAGAGATGATCAATGGAAGTGCTGAAAGAATATGCTTCGACTAGATTAAAGATCAACCGCATCGGTTCAAGTGATTGATGTACTGAGAGAATGGGATAGACCGACCGGCTACTGTCTAGGAATGCCTCATACCGCGAACCATAAATATTTCAAATGTCAGAGGATTATCTCTCTCTCTCTCTCTGTCTATCTCTCTTTGGCACCAATCCCAAAATCCAACCAAACAACTTGCCTCATTAACCGCCGCCTGTGGGGAGCTGGCAATGAAAATGAGACCTAGCCATAACAATAACCCATCTTGCAGCAGCCGCCATTTGGAGAAGGAAATTCCATTTCCATCTATAGGAAAAACTGTACTCTTGCCCAGCGCTGCTAATAAATGGCCATTCAATGGATGTGGATGGGTATGGGTATGGGTCCCCCTATTAAAGGAGAAAGTTTACTTTTGGCTTTGGCTCTGGCGCAAAAAACTAAAATCTCAGCAGAAATAAAAGGCTGCTGCTGCCTGTCGATCGGATGTGCATTCTACTGGAGGGGAGATCCCCAATAAGGCTGGAGACCTCTCTCTCCCCACTCCATCCTCTCATTAGTGGCTTGGAAAATGCCTTGTCACGAGTTTCCCCTATTCATGGAATGGTAGAACCCATTGAGGAAAACGCACGTTTTTAATGCAGTCCAATCTGGGCAGCAGCATGCAGCATGCCTCTGGTGCACAGTGTATCTTGTATCTGCATCTCTTAATTGCCACACTTTATGCACACACTCCTCCAACGGTCTGTCATCTCTAACTAACCCTCTGTTTGTCTCGTCTCTTGCAGCAATCCGCTCATTGCAAAAAGTAAAAGTCACTCGAGCATATCAGCAGCACCTCTGCCACCCAGCATTGGCGGCAGCATTGTTGGCCCCCAGTTGCCCCCACTTGGCAGCGGTTTCGTCAAGTTGCGACATGTAGCAAAGGAAGACGAGGAGAGCCAGCAGCAGCAGCCCAGCACATCGTCAGCGTCAGCGAAGGAATCACCAGTGCAATCATCGCAATCAGCGAGCGATAAGCAGCAGACAACTGAGGAGCAGCAAACAGAAGACACATCGAATCCCACTGCTCTGCCCCAGTTTCTCCAAGGCGTGCGTCGCTCATCGACCCAGGTGAGACCCTGCCACCACCCCACTCCACCCCACTCCAGCGCACATTGCCATGTCTTTAATCATTCAATCCTGATCTTTCCCTTCTTTCCTTCATCCAGGTCATGGGGCCCGATCAGCGCACACTTTCGATGGCCAAGACCACCTCCATTGCGGATCGTCTGGCGGCGCTGCAGAAGAGTGGGGAGGATGACTGGCGGAAACGCATCTCGAAGCGCGACGAAGTCGATGATATACGCCGCGAAAACTTTGTAAACGTGAGTTCATTTCCATTTACTCTTTTCATTCCGTTTTTTCTCTGGGTTAAACTTGAATCTGCCGCAGCCACTGGCGCTGCCGCTGCCTCTGGCTCTGCGCATGCGTGCCTCTGTGGAGCGGAACGGATCCGATCTCTCGATCTCGATCTCTGGGATACCCATTTCAATTGCGTGAAAAGTGTTTCCTTATTGTTAATCGTTTTGTTTTGCGTTTAACGTTTTGCTGCACATTTGACTCGTGTGTTTTCCTCCCTCCCCATCATCTTCTGTTGTTATTTCTGCAATGCTCCCGTTGCGTTGCTTGTGGCATGATGCCAACAGAGCGTTAAAGCTGACGGCAATGACATAATAATAATAATACGAAAAGTGCAAGTGATATTGAAGCAGCGAAACTGTCGGAGGGGCGGTGGGAGGTGTGTGAATGGGGGTGACTTATATACGAGTGCGAGTGCATTTGGAGCAGCCTGAGTCACAAAAACGATTTATGATATCAAAGATAAGGCGCGCGCTCGCTCATACTCGCATTGCGTTGATACTTTTCGTAAACAATCCTAGGCAGATTCACGCAGCTCGTTGTCAGTCAAAGTGGTGGTAGAGGAGAATTTATCAAAACATTATTTGTCTCAGAACAATCCCCTTGCTAAACTAAAAACATTACTTACATTACATTGCATTGCTTCTGTCGTATATAAAATCGAAAAACGGAAACTCAAACCATGAAAAGGAAATCCAAGAATTAACTTTCACTTAAAAAGGAGTTTGGTTGGTGTCTTTTTGAGATCCTAGAGGCGGTGAGCAGCAACAGCAATAAAGTGATGGCATTTGAATATTGCGCCAACTTATAAAATTTTATATTTTGATTTTTAATTTTACCCCCGAAACTATGCTACGTTATCTGAACCTATTGCTTCCATTTATTGCCGCCCTGCCGTAGTGGCGCTATTTGTTTTTGTGCTGCAACGAGCAGACGCCAGTGGCGCCAGACAAATAGTTCCATAAACATCCGCCTCAAGCGTCTTTGTTGCCTGTTGCGTTTATTTAAAGTTTAAATCGGATCTAATCGGAGGTCGGATATGTGGTGGGCAAGCACACCAGAGGAGCTTCAGTATTTTGAAATATTAATGAAACATTGCTTTCATTCGAATGAAAACGAAACGTTCAGTTGTGTGATGTCACTAGCTGTTCCGCCGTTAAATTTCACTGCCCATGTCCAAAAATATCAACTGTCTATTATCTTTTATGGGCATGGCCACATATCAGAGCGGCACTTGCACCGCTTGCAAAAATGCCAGAGACATGGATACAGCGACAGATTCCGTTTGGACTGTCAATTAGCTGCTGCCGTCGCCGCTGCCAGCTTTGGGCCATAAATGAAGTTTAGTGAACTTTTCCCCACCTCCCTCTCTCACTCTGGTTCCCCTCACTCTCTCTCTCGCCCTTGGTTGCGCCTGATTAAACGGTTACTTCTGGTCCATAATTA
This sequence comes from Drosophila tristis, assembly GCA_018150885.1. Lineage (NCBI taxonomy): Eukaryota > Metazoa > Arthropoda > Insecta > Diptera > Drosophilidae > Drosophila > Drosophila tristis. Next base: position 1,616,322 of record JAECWT010000001.1, read on the forward strand.
TGCGGGTCTTCTGCCTGCTTCCCTGCCCTGCAGACTCCCCCCGAATTGCACAAAGTAATCACATTTAATTACGTCTGGAAACCCCCCGCCTCCTCCGGGGTGGCAGCTGTGGCATGGGCGTTGCAAGAGAGAGAGAGAGAGAGCGAAATGTTGTGAGGAAATCATGTCAAAGCGATCTTCTGACCCACACACCATTCCAAAATATACTCCCCACTCCGCACAACACCCCACTCTGTGGCGAGGCAAATGAGTTTTGAAGTGTTGTTGGCAGCGAATTACATGCCACTTGGAGTGGAGTCTTGCTTCTCATTTTGTTGTTTGTTTCGTTACGTTTACGCCGCCTCAAGCCTACAGCAGTACAGTGGGACAAGGTCAATGGGAAATGACAGAACAGAGCATGGGAAGAAGGCAGAAGGCGAATTTTCCCCACTGTTCTACCCTCATTTTCCACACTGCGGCAAGACATCAGTTTGACGTCCATTAGACTACAATTTATTAATAATTAAGATGACTTTCTGCTTCTGTATTCCTCTTTCTGCTCTGCTCCGATGCTCGGAAAAGTCTACGATTTTCATGCGCTGTTTGGCAGAGATCCCAAAAAGCAGAAATCAAGGTGGCGTATGAGCAATTAGTCGGGCCATCTCTGGCTGACGTTGTGTCCCCAAAGTGTGCGCAAAAAGAGGTCTGGTCTCTTATAATTTAGCACAATTTATCAAGCTACGATCGGCTGCAGCATGAAAATGCGCATAATAATGAAGGGCAGCGGCGAGGGAGAGAGAGAGAGATCCAAGAGAGAGAGAGGAGTCGCAGTGGAAGCAGCATCCCAGTTAAATATAGACGGGACTCCTCTTCGTGGAGCTGCAGCCCACTCACTGGTGCTTCTCCTCCTGCTGTCCTGCTGCTGCCAACTTCCATTTTGCCATAATTTTCCCTCAAAACTTGCCTTGTGGGCTGTGTGGCAGCAGCAGCACCACCACAGCAGCATGGTCGGGCGTAGTCGTTGCTGCAACAATTACAAACTGAGCGAAGAGAAGGAGCATGGCATGAAGGTTGTCTTGGGGTTTGTGTTTGGGTTTGGGTTGGGGCTCTGTTTCTAACTAGCAGATTTTGTTTTTGTTGTTGTTACTGGAGGAGCCACGAGCAGAGCGCTCTGGCCGGCTCTAGGTCCAGCATTTGATCTCTGTCTTGATCTTGAACGTGCTCATCTGCCGCCCAGCCTCCTCGCCTCATGCCCCATGCCCCATGCCGCATGCCTCAGACTGTTGTAAATTGTTTTGTAAATTTGATATACTTGCAATTTTTTGTTTGCCTTTTTGCTCTGCCTGTCCTCTGGTTACTTCATTATTCTTATTGTTGCTGCTGCTTCTGCTGCTGCTGCTGCTGCTGCTGCTGCTGCTGTACTTGTTCATTAGTCCATGCCAGATGCCCCGGCAGGGAGCAGGCAACAGCCAGCAGCCAGCAGCCAATGACAACAACAGTAGCCCCAAGTTGTTCCATAAACTTCTAAAATCAACTGTGGCCATATCGTTGTACCCCTCCGTCCCCGTCCTCATCCCCCATCCCCATCACAGTCTGCTTCTCCGTTTCCTTTGCGTGTATCTCTGTATCTGTATCTTTGTGCTGCTTGTATCTACAAGCTGCAAGTATGCGGCTGGCTGCTGCCCGCCGCTGCCTGCCTGCCTGCTTATTGCTGATTATTTTTATTGCCTTCTGTGTGATTCATTTATTTTCTTTTCTGCCCTCCGATTCCGATAAGGTGGCATGTCGTCTAGTAAAAACTCTTTCATTTCGCTTTTTCTTGTATCTTTGTATCTCTTTTTTTGTCAGCTACTTGTCAGCACTTGTACCTCCTGGCTTATTGAATTTTTAGACAATTACCTCATTGTGTTGCTCTGCATGGTCGTGATGAACTGAACTTGGAGCCTGGCATTGATTTATTTTTAGTTGGGATTTAATTAAATTCGCGTTAGGCCCTGCATTCGGGCTGTGATTCATCTGAGGAATTTCTGGGGCCTGGCCAGACCCTTCTTTTCCTCCAAAAGTTGAGTGCTTCGCAGCTCTCTCTCTCTCTCTCTTTGTAGTTGTTCCTCTCTCCTTCCTTTGTTCTCCTCTTGAAGGCCCTGTCCCCACAATGATCTTGTTTATTACGCTTAGTTTAATTTCAAAAGGCCTTTTCCTCCTGCTGCCTCCTCTTTTGCCTGGCACTTGGGAGAGCAGCAGTCACAGCCTCCACTTCGTCATCAGATCGGTCTCTCTCGTTGGGCTCTTCCAGAGCCGGCTTTGAGCAAGCTTTTGGAGTCTCTCGTACTGTAACTTACGATCCATTCACAGTCGCGGTTTCGTGGCGATCGGTTCGGCATTCGCGTTAATTTCCTTTCCACTTGATCTTTTTTTTATTGTTATTATTAGAGCTCTATGCATTTACGAGTATTACTCTGCTGCCGCTGCTGCTGCTGCTGCTCTGCTGATGCCTGCCGTTGCAGCAATTGACATTAAAATTGATAAGCGGCAAAACTATAAATAGAGTCCCGGTCCCCGTCCCCGTCCCGTGCCGCCGCCTTTAGTTTTAAAACCCGCTCTTTCTACCGATCCGATCTCTCAGAGTGCCAGCCTCAGCCTGCCTGCCATTCGGGTTGCATAAAAAGTAATGTGAAGTGAATTTCCTGAATTGCATAAACATCAACTGTCAAATGCAGCAGCAGCAGAAACAGCAGCAGCAGCAGCAGGAAGCTGGTTGCAATATTTATTCATAGTTTTTCTAGCATTCGCTTCGAGGTGAAAAAGTGTGCAAAAATTATTACGAAATATGAAAAATCCAAATATATTTTAATACAAAAAGTGTTACAAGGCTGGCTATTCCACTTGTCCACTCGCACGCGCCACCGAGCCAACGAGCCACCAATCCACCAATCCACCTATCCGCGATCCACCCACCCGACTATGGCACCTCCAAGAAAGCAAAAAAGCAACTTTCTCAAAAGTGCGATAGCCAAAAAAAATCATCAAATGTGACCGCAATCCGCTTGGCCATTACAAATCGTCAAAACAGAAACAGAACCACAGCCAGAACCAAAAACCCACGCAAATTGTTCAAGAATAACTCAATTTGCTTTGAAAGGGGCATCTGTTTTGCCCCCCACAATATATAATAGATGGACAACTTGTAGATCATATAGGAGAATAGAATGGAAAGTCTTACAGATAAATATATTAGATGGAAAATCTTACAGAAAGATGACACAATTTTCTAAGGTGGCGGCAAAGTCAACAATTAGCAATAAATTCCCATAAATCACAAAGGGGCAGCAGGCATTTGTTCCTATTGCTATTGCTATTGCCATTGCCATTGTTGTAATTGCCATGATTGTTTTCGTTGTTGCTGTCTCTCGTGTTCTATATTTGGTTTATTTACATACGTGAGCTGTTTGCATATGTCGCAGTCGTTTCTCTCGGTGGAGCAACAACGCAGCTGATAAACCCAGCAAATAAACGACGATGAGAAATTGTATAAAATGTGGAAACCCATGCAAATATTATACTCTCTATGTAGAACACCTTTTCCTTCCCCTTGAAAGATGCAGCTAATTTAGTGCATTTTTTCCCGATGCTGCAATTTAAACGATTTGGGGAACCTTTTTCTTTTGGGAGATTTCAAACCAATTTCCATCAATCAACAAAGACAGAGTTCCTTTCCCTTCCTTTTGCGATCATCAAAGAACTTCATTGAAATGAAAGTTGCACATCTTCCTACTCTCTCACTCTCCCACGACGGCATCTGCTGCCTCCTCTCACCCGCATCTGCTTATCAGCAGGCAGCGGAGAGCCCACAACAACAGCAACATGACCCAAGGGACCCGAACGGCCAAACGGACAGACAGCGAAGAACCGAAGAGAATTCTGCGCAAGTGCAGCCGAGACAGGCCGCAAAGGGTCAGAGCGAGAGGCCAGTAACTGAACGAAAGCACAGCATCATAAAGCACAGAGAGAGAACGACGAAGCAGAGAGAACAGCAAGAGAGAGAGAGAGAGAGCGCGAGAGGCGTAAAGACGAGCGACGCGCGCAGCTTTCGTTAAGTTTTGGGGAGCAGTTGGGGGCCGTCGCAGCGCCACAGCGTCACCGCATAGTTCAAGACGGGGATCCAAAGAGAACGAACGACCGCGAAGGCGCAACGGAATACAAAAAGCGCGTCCACTAGCAAAGAAAATAAAACTAAAAAATAAAAACAAAAAATTGCAAAATTAATACGAATGCTCGTAAAGCTCTCGGGTCTGCGCGGCGGGAAGGAAGGGGACACTACGATAATCGTATCGGATGTCAGACGGCGATAAAAATACACAAATATTTAAAACATAAATACGCGTGTTAATGCAAATCGAATGGCAAAGTGCAGCGGACCGCACTTGACGAAAGGTGTGTGCGGCTGAATGGGCGAGTGGAGTGGGGAGTGGCGAGTGGGAGAGCCAGGATATTTAATTCCAGGGGAAAACATTGCAAAATTGAAGAAATTTTGCACAGTTTTCCCATCCTCTGCACTAAAAGAATGCAAGAAAAATCTGCAATAACTAAATTTTATATTCAACCGTTCCGTTCCCTGTGTAGAGTGAATGTGTCATAATACATATAACATTTGCCGCTTATCGAATACAAATAAAAAACTGCACACGATATCACACAAGCACGAAACGAGCGAAAAAGTGAACCAATAAACCAGACCAGTCGAAAGCGAAACTAATTTGTGATAACAACATCCGACGGATACGATGGACGTGACGCCGGACTACATGGTCTACCTGGAGACGGCCTGGGAGTGGGCGGGATGCCTGCCCTACCTGCTGGTCACCTATGTGTTCCTCACTCTGCTGCCCCAGTCCCTGCTGCGGATGAAGCGCTTCGCGGACGCGGACTACGAGGCGAATCGCCACAAGTACCATCGCTGCTACGGCCCCGAGCTGTGCTGCCACGTCCAGGCCCAGGAGGCGGCGGCCACCAAGCAGAAGCAGAAGGCGCGGAAGCCCGTCACACGCGTCTACCCCAAGCGGCAGGCGTCCACAGCGGCGAAGGAGGAGCCACCAGTGCCGGCGCCAGTGAAGCGGAGCAATGTCACCAAAATCGCACGCATGTTCGAGACGGGTGCCACGCGGCAGGTGAGCAGGGTATCGCCTGTCCTGCCCGAGATCCGGATGTTTGGGGCCAGCGATGACTCGCACGACTCCACGCCCTGCGCCTCCCGCAAGACGAGCATCGCCACACAGCTCTCCGCGCAGCTGCAGCACATCGAGCAGGCGATGCAACTGTGGCAGGAACTGGAGGAGGAGCCCTCTAAGAAGTCGTCCCCCTCCCACAGCGACTGGGAGCCGATGACGGTGCCCGTGGTTAGACGCACGCGCGGCACCTCGGCCACGCCCTCGACTGCCTCTCCGCTGAGCAGTTCGCCGGAGCCAGCGTCGCCGGTGCTGCTGCGGCAGCCGCCGTCGCTGTGCCTCAAGTCCAGCATGGAGGACATCTTCCAGGTCATTGCCAGGAGCGCAGAGGAGCCCCACGCCTTCTATGCGGACTGCAACAGCCTGTCGCCCGTCACCAGCATCGACGACATCCTCTCGGAGCGAAGGTTCTCGCGGCCATTGTCCGCCTACTCCATCACGGATCTGCTGAACGAGGAGCTGGCCTCCTGCGTGGAAGAGGCCACCTATGTGAATGACACCCGATGAGGGCGATGGAGAGATGTGGGGCTTCCAGTATCAAAGACTGGATGAATGATCAGTTTTTAGTGCCATCCACCCTCCTATCCATGGCCCATGAGTCAGAATCGGCACCGAAATCAGAATCGGGTCACCCGGAAGACTTTTGCCCCGTCCTAATCGTACCCTCGATCGCTTGGCACTGCATCGCCTTTGTTCCCCGCGATTGAGCTGTGACTCACAAGCGGAGGGGGTCGCCTTGCCACGCCTTCCTATAGTTTCATATAGTTTATACAGCCCCCCGCCGCCTACTCCTTCCACATGCATTTTGTTTGTTTAATCGATGAAAACTTAAACAAAGCAAAGTAAAGCGCGGAGCATCAGATCAGTCGATTCCCCTGTCCCCTGTACTTATTTAACCGTCAGTTATGTATATGTATATGTTAATTTTGTCTCATTTTGTCTCTGGGGTTAAACATGGCATAGCGATGCATCATCTCATATGTATAACTAAATCGATCCTATCGCAAATTAAATATGTATTAAATATGTATGAATATGAATTTCTAGTATTATTTCTACGATTAAATGTATATCTTAAACTACAAGAAACTGTATCAAATGCAACAAAAATACACGACACAACGAAGCAATAATTACGAGTATATCAAACAAACAAACAGGCGATTCCCTTTCGTATAAACAGCTGCAGCAACAGAGAGGAGCAATCGAATGCGACTGTAAAAAGTTGTTTATTTTTATTTATTTCTAGCAAACAGTGCAGTGGCCTGCCTGCACGGTCGCAGCTGCTCGGATATTTATTTTGCATTTCTGTGGGTAAATTTTGCATCAAAAGTGGCATCATCGAAGCGTGTCTTCGCGACGTCTAAGCCCGCAATTTGTCAAATAAATTGACGCAAATCAAAATGTTATATGAGGGTTTCATTAATTATAAATTGCCGAAACGTTGGGAAGCTGCGATAAAGATGGGGAGAGAGATGAGGTAATTCCTTTGCTGTGGCTTTTTTGATTGATTTGATGGCAAACCAAAGGCAACGGAGCGCAGATAAATAATAAAGAGAGGCGGAGATACTCCCATCCATGGCATACCCTACGGTGAAAGGTGTGGGGCATTTCAGCAGGGGCCAATGAACTGTGGCGCATTGCAACACTTGTTGGAATCATCTGTGGCTTGGCACAGAAACGACAATGGAAAACCACAACTCACAGCGGAGGGCTTATCAATCCAGACTCTGTCTGTGGCACTCGCGAGTGGAATTAGCCACTCCCCAATCAAATTGAATCAAGAACTGGCTGCCAGCCCTGATGGATTGGATGGCTGGGACTGGGTATATTTCCAGTTTAAAATTGAGGCTTTTCTGGCCACACATTCTGCACTTGAACTTGACCAAAGAGCCACCTTAACTGGGCCTATTTGATTCGTATTCGATATGGCCTTTTCCGTTCTGCAAAACAACAAAAGAAACACAGCAACAAATGAGCATATTCATATGCTAATTTTAACATTTTCAGTAGTTTCAAAAATATATATTTCCTGCGCAAGCAACAACAAAAATTCAAATGTCACGCAAATACAGCATCAGACAGTCAATAAAATATAATAACTTGGCATTTATTTGATGATATTTGTACCTTTTGGATGAGTTGTTTTTTGGCTAAGGTAGGTTCCCCTTTTGGGGCGCTCCTTCACAAAAGAATCTCTTACCTTTTTGGAGGCACCAGCACTCGGATTGGTTTCCCATGCCAGGCCCAGCCAGTTATCAAATCCATCGAATATTCGCTTAAGCGAATTGCCGTCGTCGCGCTTTGTTTTCCCTGTTCATTAGCCACTTGGTTTCTGCCTGCTTTTACCCATATTTCGTGTATGTGTTTTATCAATTTATATTGGGTGATTCACGATTGATTCACGGTGGTGTTTGGGGCTAAGAGAGAGAGGGAGATTGGATTGATGGCATGACACACGCTGAAATTCAAGAGAATTCCACTGAAGAGGGCGCGCAAGGTTGTCTCTTTGGCAATGAGATGTGCACAAGATAATAATCAATAAAAGTAGTGCACAATTATTTGATAATAGAATTGCATCAAGGGGCTAGAACATCCAGGAGCGCAGCTGATACTGAAATGGGGTTGAAGTGGGATAAACATAAACATTCCTAAATATTGCATAATTAAGATAAAACTTATGATATTTATTGTACTACCTTTAAGCACGATAAGAAGTGGGTGAACTTCACCCAAAGACACAGATACAGATGGCTGAATTTCAGATAAGATACGGGGAATATTTCGGGGGTTCCATATCATATAACTTATGCTCAAACACGATGCGATGCGATGTGTAAACACATCCATTTACGAGTCGGTTCTCTTCCGTATTGACAGCTTATGAATTTATTTGCTTTGAACGAATGCAAAAGCAAAAGCAAACAAAATCAAACCAAAGCAAGTGCTGGGAGGGGTCGGTCTCTCCCATAAAAGTACACAGCTCCAAAATCCCCTTATCTAATCGTACGCTCTCTCACTTGTGTCTCGCTCTCGCTCGCTCTCCCCGCGCTTCGGGTGTGCTCCAGCCCGGTGCGCAATTAGCCAAGCGCCCAGCGTTTACCAGTCGCCAAATTGGCATTGTGTTGGGTGCAAGCCCCCCAGAAACATTTGCGCATCCATTCTGTGGATTGATCTGTGATCTGTGTAGTCAGTTTGATTTGTCATCCCGGGGTCTGGTCTCTAATGGAGCGTACTTAACGTTAAAGCGTTTGAGGTTTGAGGTGTGTCCCGCCCATCCAGCAGCTGGGTTGACTAGTAAAAGTTGAATAAACAAACAAACAAATAAACAATTAGGTATACTGGTGGAATAGCTGCAAATGGAAAAAGTTAAACTGGTAAGAGCTTTTCCCTAAACGTCTCTCTCTCGAAAACAGTAAGCGGAAAACAGAAGCCAGAAGCAAGTGATGATTGTGTGTGAGTCACCGCCAAGTGTGGGGTAACCCGGTTCCCCCGATAAGGCCACCTCGGACGCGACTGTTGGCCATATTTGTGGGCCCATTATACATATTTTTGTTTGGTTAATTTCTTTATAAATGCGCCAGTTCGCAATTCAAATTCGAAATTCAAAATTTGGGGCTTAGCGCGTGGGTTAACGTTTTGAAAGTGAATGTAATCACGAATGAATCGTATAATCTGTATTGCAGGAGTCGCTCTCTCTGGCCCACTCGCTGTCGGACAAGCCGCTGCCACCCTCGCCACTGATCCCCAACAGCCTCGAGGGCGGCAAGGTCTCCGATCGCTTGGGCAAACTCAAATCCAACTCGGAGAACTGGAAGCAGCGCATAGGTAAGCGGAACTAAAATGAATCTCTGTGAGGGTTCTCCAGCTCACACTCTCTGTTCCTTTGGCAGAGCAAACCGATGCCAAGAAGTTCACAGTCGCTGGACGACTGCAGAAGAAGGCCCAGTCCCCCGTGGAGCTGCAGTTCGAGCGCTCTACCAACGATGCGGCCAAAAAGTGCCCCATGCTGGAGGTGCGCAGTGCCAATCAGCCCCAACTGGGCCTGGCCAAGAGCCCCTCCATGATGGTGACCAGCAGCAGCGCTAACCCCAAGACTACGCTGCGCAGCCTCAGCGTCAATCCCGAGGAGGAGATCTCCACTTTGAGCCGCTCGAACAGCAGCAGCTCCGACTCGGATGGGGAGCGCAGCTCGCCGCAGAATGCCAAGCAGAACAAGGAGCTGGCCAACAACAAGAGTGCGGCGGCGCCCACGAATGTGGGTTCGAGGATACAGGTGCCACGGCTGGACGACAAGGAGACCTTCGAGAACTTCTTTGCCACGCAGCCCACAGCCACAGCCGCCCAGCAGCAGGAGAGCGCGCAGGTGGAGATCAGTGCCTTCGATGACATAAAGCCCACAGAGCGGTAGGTTCTTTAGAGGAACAGCATTCCATGCCATTCAGAATCTAAGCTGCGATTTCCCTTTCTCTAGTTTGGTGAGCAAACGGCATGTGCAGGGACCCAAGGGCCGTCGTGCTGCCCGCAATCCCCTCAAGAGCCTGGCGGCACGCAGCGACATCACATCGGAGTACACGGAACTGCGCACAGGAGTGGCCGAGCGGGAGATGCGGCGCCTCAAGCTGGAGTCATGTAAGTATCAGTGCTAGTCACACGCTACTCATTCCCTGCTAATCCTCTTCCCTGCTCTGTTTTCACAGTTGGACAGCATGGCAATGGAAATCTGGCTGCCGAAGCCATTGCCGGACTGGCCTCCATAGAGGACTTCAAGGCGGTGGCCTTGCGGTCATCCTCGTTGCCACTGCAGCAGATGTGGCTGCCCCACAAGCCGGTGATGCTGCTGCACGTTAAGGGGCGCACCCATGTCCAGACCCGTCTGGTGGCGCCCATCCACACGTCGCTGAATCGCGGCGACTGCTTCATTCTAGTCTCGGGCTCCCAGCTCTACCGCTATGTGGGCTCCTTCGCGAACGTCATTGAGATCTCGCGCAGCAAGAAGATCTGCGCCGCCATCGTGGAGAACAAGGATCTGGGCTGCACGGCCAGCCAGGAGGTGATCCTCTCGGATGGCAAGTTCGTGAACGAGCGCCAGTGGCGCCAGTTCTGGAAGCTGCTCGGCAAGCCAGAGGAGGAGCCGTACGAGATTCCCGAATGCGGCCATGCGGACGAGGATGATGTGTTCGAGAGCAGTCTGATCGAGACGAACAAGATCTACGAGTTCCAGGACGACGCCCTCATCCCCCTGGACAAGTACTGGGGCTGCATCCCCAAGGTGGACATGCTGGACACCCGCAAGGTGCTCGTCTTTGACTTTGGCAGCGAGCTGTACGTGTGGAATGGCAAGAACGCCACGTCCGATGCCAAGAGGGCCGCCATGCGACTGGCCCAGGAGCACTTTGTGGCCAAGGATTCGGCAGACTATGCCCAGTGCTACCTGAATCCCCTCAACTACGTCGCCATTGTGGGTCGCCGGGAGAGCACCACGTACGCCAAGCGATGCGCCGAACGGCCGGACTGGTGCGTGCTCGGCAAGATAACGCAGAACATGGAGACGGCGCTGTTCAAGGAGAAGTTCAGCGACTGGCCGGAGCTGGAGCGGGAGGATCTGGAGAAGGACTACCTGGCGAACGGCGTCCATGTGGTGCGCGCCCTCAATGGAGCGGCCCTGCACAAGGGCGAGCCCTACCAGGAGCCCAATCTGGTGCTGGAGCAGTCGAACCTCGGACGCGGCAACTTCTACTACGACAACGACACGATGCGGCACTTCGATGTCATCACCAAGTCCACCGACAAGTGGCAGATACACGAGTTCAACTTCGATGCGGCCAATGCTCGCGAGGACTACGGCCACTTCTACTCCGCCGAGAGCTACATTGTGCGCTGGATCTACCAGATATCGGTGACCGTCCGAGAGCTGAGCGGAAAGGTGTCCAACCGGAGCACCGTCGGCCGCGATCGTTGCGTCTACTTCACGTGGCAGGGACAGGACTCGAGTGCCAATGAGAAGGGCGCCGCCGCTCTCTTGACTGTGGAACTGGACAAGGAGAAGGGGTCCCAGCTGCTGGTGGCCCAGGGAGACGAGGGCACGGCCTTCGTGCGTCTGTTCCGGCAGCTGTGGCAGCACCGCGGACGCAAGGAGCAGTGCCTGGAGAAGCGCAACCAGTGGCGACTCTACCAGCTGCAGGGCAATGTACCCGAGGAGACGCTGCTGAAGGAAGTGGACTGCCAGTCGCAACAACTGCGATCCCGCAGCTCCATGCTCTTGATCCACGGCAGCCAGGGTCTCGTAATCGTCTGGCATGGCTCGAAGAGCGCCCCACACTCGCGGAGTGTGGCTCTGGAGGCTGCGCAGGAGGTAGCCAAGCAATTGCCCAAGGATCTCTTCAGTGGTGAGAGTGCGACCTCGGCTACCCTCACGGAGGTGGAGGAGGGAGCCGAGAGCGAGGACTGCAAGAAAGCCTTGGGATTGGGAGAGCTGCGCGCGGACTATGGCAGCCTGCTGGAGGCCAGCAAATCCTTCGACTACCAGCTGAGGATCTTCAACTTCTCCAGCACCCAGGGAGTGTTCAAGGCCTTGGAGCTGAGCGATCCTCTGCGGTGCCAGGACATGCACAGTCCGTACCCGTTTAGCCAGGCCCAACTCTACAACGCCCGACAGCCGACCATCTTCCTGTTGGATGATGGCGACGAGCTGTGGCTCTGGATGGGATGGTGGCCCCTGGAGGATGTGAAGAGTAAGTTCTCCAGCATTCTTGTAGTCTGCGCAATGCATTAATTGGGCATTTTGTTTGCAGTAAATACGGATGAGAGAAGCAGCCCCACCAATGACAATCGGGCTGGTGTTAATCGCTGGATCTCAGAGAGACGCGCTGCCCTCGAGACGGCCGTCGACTATTGGCGTGCCAAGCACGGCGAGAACGTGAAGGAAGCCTTCCATGGCGTCAAGGGTCAGGTGGTGTGGGCCGGCCTAGAGCCATTGGCGTTCAGAGCCCTCTTTCCGGAATGGAATGAGCGTGCCGATGTCAGGGAAATCAATGTAGAGGTGAGTCGGCTGAAGCCAAACTTCCTGTGGCAATTGTTAACTCATATCTGTGAATCCTTAGGATGGCCGTTCGGATGATATCATCGAAATCAGCACAATGCTGGCACAAATGACACAGACAGAGTATCCGTTGGAGGTGCTCAAGGGGCGACCACTGCCCGAGGGCGTGGAGCCCACGCGACTGGAGGTCTACTTGAATGCCGAGGACTTCCAGGTGGCCCTGGGCTGCAGCCGGGCGGAGTTCGAGCAGCTGCCCATCTGGAAGCAGACCAAGCTGAAGAAGGAGCGGGGCCTGTTCTAGGAGAGAGGCACAATGCAACCATATAGACTTGAACACAATCACAAACCACACACACACACACACACACACTTTTCTAAGCACACTTTTTGTATGCGGCGATGCTTTTGCAACGGGCACAGACATAACTTACTATATACCATATATATCTATACAAGTATCATATACACACGTGCGCATATCCCTATGTACTCTCTATTTTACACACACCACATACGATACATACATATACATATATACGATATATAACCTTTTATATGTATGTACATATATGCAAGCAGGCGACACTGCACGACTATTATGCAAGTGCACGATGCCAGGCAATAAACAACTTCAAATCGCTTCATTCGACAACCAACTCAACTCATCTGTTCAGAGTCCATCGATTTTACCTGTACATAATATTAAGTTGATTTGTTTTAAAATTATTTTATTTTACTGTATTATTATCATTTGAACGATTTGACGAAATTGCATTTGTTCAATCTCCGCAAACACACACCAAAAAAAAAAAAAGCAAAAAGCGACGAGCTCTCGTTATTTCATTGTTTAAATTTCGAAATCATTTTAGTGCTAGCTTTATTCTCCTAATTTAATATCTATGGCCTATGTATTTGTGTTTTTATTCTGTTAAAAACTATTTCGTACATTTAACTATTATTTTTTATTAAATAACATTTAAATATTTTAGATTCCTGTATTGTTTAATTGATTTATTTTGCTTGGGCACAAGAAACGGATTTATTGCTGATCCTTGACTCCATCAAGGATGGAATTCGAATACACAAACAGCGAAAAAATTAAATATATTTGACTGGGGAAAATATCCTTGATTCTTGATAAGGACTCCATCGGGGATTTTGCCATGGCGAACAGCGGAGAAAATTTAATATTTGGAAATGGCGGAGAAAACTAAGTAGGTGTGAAAATATCCATGATCCTTGATAAGCACCCTATCAAATCAAGGACATTGCTCCGATCACAGGAAGCCGTCGCACGTCCCGATCGGCCCGCAAGGAGTGGAGATAACAACAAAACAAAACACGCGGCCTTGTTGTGGTCAATTGTTGTACAACAAACAAAAAGTTGTACAACAAAAATATAGTTGTTGTACAACAAAAATAATATTGTCGACCGGCGTGAAAGTATGTCATACTTTTTTTCCAAAGAATACCAACCCCAAAAGTATGCCGTGGTTTTTAAACACCTCTTGTGATGGGAAAATTCTCCCTTTACCGACTGCAATGAAACAAACGGCGATAGAGTTTTTTTAGATCTACGTATTTGTTTATAATTTAGCTTAAACTGTTTTCTATGCTTATACTGTACATTTTGGGACAATCCGTGAAATGTCTGCGTCTTAAATGCAAGTTGTAGTGAATTAACTATTGTTAAATTTAAATTCCAACGCAATCCCCTCGTTCGATGCCTAAGATTGTCCGTGGATTTCGCGGACCAGTCGAGCGACGAGCTCACAGCACGCCTTTTGCCTGTTCTTGGCGACGGACATGACCTCTTCGTGGGTAGCCTCCTCGTCCTTCTTGTCGCTGTACTCGGTGGAGCACTTGTTGGTGATCAGGCTGAAGGCGAACACCTTCATGTCGCAGTGACGGGCTGTGATGACCTCGTGCACCGTCGACATGCCGACAGCGTCGACGCCCATCATGCGGAGCGCCTTCAGCTCGGCAATGGTCTCGTAGGTGGGTCCGCCCAGGCAGGAGTACACGCCCACATGCATATTCGACTCGATTCCCATGGACTTGCCGATTTCGATGGCCTTGTTGATCAGGTCTTTGTTGTACGAGTTGACCAGGGCTGGGAAGCGTGGCCCGAAGCGAGGATCGTTGGGTCCCTGCAGCGGCGAGTTGCCGGCAAAGCCCAGCATGTTGACGTGGTCGTGCATCAGCATGATGTCGCCCACCGCATACTTGGGGTTGATGCCGCCAGCCGCATTCGTGGCGAACAGATACTCCACTCCGCACAGCTTCATCACGCGCACCGGCATGGAGCACTTGGCCAGGGGATAGCCCTCGTAGAAGTGGAATCGTCCCTGCATGGCCATCACGATGGCGCCCTCCAGAGTGCCGACGACCAGTTTGCCGGCATGACCCTCCACCGTCGACACCGGGAAGTTGGGGATCTTCTCGTACTCAAAGATCTTGGCATCCTGAATGATGTCGGCCAGCGAGCCGAGTCCCGAGCCGCAAATGATGCCGATCTTGGGTCGCATGCCAGCGCCCTTCACAATGAAGTCGGCGATTTCCTGGATAACCTCATATGGATACCTGCCAAGAGTCGGATGTGTGGATTAGTTAATGGCTAGTGAATGGAGTTAGAATCACAATTAAGAGGATAAAGTGGAAAGTGGACAGAAATGAATGAGTACATGATAGAGAGAGGGGCAAGGCAGCTCATCTGCTCGCCTCGACAATAGACAATGGACTGGGGAAAGATAGAAGTATGTATCTTCTTCCCCCAGAGTACAGATGAATCGAACTATTATCGGAACAGATATTAATCATGCGAAACATTGACATTCAATCAGTTTGATGATGCGAGTACACAACAAAGACTCGAAATGTGGAACCGGAGACGGCACAATGAATACTTTAGGTAGAGAATTTGGACTACAAACGTGTCTTCGTTGAGCACCCGCAATGCCCGCAGCTCTTCGGGCGTAAGGGAGCATTGGATTTTTCCATTATTGCTGCAATTTTGAAGAAGAGAACGATGAATTTCATTGTTTTGTTAGGATGGATGCCAAAAGCTTAATAATACTTATACATTAACGAGTATGAAGCTGAAAACGAATGTCAACAGATTGGTAAGATAAGAACGAAACCTCCGCCACCCCCCAGGTGAAGCTTATCAATATTCCTGCAGGTGTTTTTCCTATGCAATTATAAGATTGTGACGAATATTTATCTTAATTGCCGAGAATTTGTAGATTAATTATCGGGTGAGCTGGTGCTGGTACCCACAATTATATTTGATTGCTGCGTTCATTAACTTGGTTTTCTCGAGGCTAAGCGCGTCCGAACTTGAGCTAAATAAGTGATGATGGTGGGATTCCAGCAAAGATGTTCCTGCCGAAACTGAACCCTTAACCCCCCACGTGTTGTCACCTCCCCTCGTTTCATCATGCATCACTTGTTTTCCCTACTGATAAGCCGCAGATGATGATGCCATTATCAATATTTAACAAATTTAAGTGCGTCATTAAAATGACAAAAACAGGCAACGCAACGCAACGCACCGCACCGAACCGAAGTTTGCATAAATTGAACACTAATTAAACGTTCGGTATAATGCGAATATAATCCAGATATTCGTTAATAAAATGAATTTTATGGAAATTTGACCAGAACACGCGACTCGCGGATAGTTTGGAAAACTTTTCGCCGCTTCATCCATATTCAGCGGTCGAGTGTTTCGAAACGAGTTTCAAAATAAATCAATAAACATGTTCGGGGGCCTGGAGGTGGAAGTCCCCCTCTTAATCGAACAATTTGCCAATTGCAGGTATCTGTTGCCTTGGAACTACCAGAGATAATGGCCAGACGCGGGCCTATGTCAAGTTCAGGGAACACGCCCGCTTTTAGCAGCCAATCAGCGAGAGCCGTTTCAATTGTTAACTGGGCCAAAAGAAACTTGCATAAGCAGTAGGCAAGCGCTATCGCGTATCTGTAAGTGGCACTTGTCGTGTTGTTGGAGCGGGCAATAGGAATGGTCTGGCCTGGACAGCCAGCCCATCGATAGACAAGACCACACCGCTTTGGTCGGCGGTGTTGTCGCCGGTGCCTAATCATATGCAGATTGAAGATGTTTCGAATGAGGTTTTAATTACTTGCCCCCAACCAGCAAGTCACGCTGATAAGCCCGCACCAGGGACCCGGCTACTGGCATACTGGAATGTCTTAATTTATAATCAAAAACGAAAAAAACAACAAAAAAAAACCAAAAACCAGCGCGATCTGGCCTGAGCTAATTTCTTGATATCAGCGGCAAGATCAAGGACAGTGCCATCCCATATCGCAGCATTGGCATGGGATTTGCTAAACTTAAACAACTATCGACGCTCTGAAGATCGGACTTACAGCTGGCTCTCCGGCGTGGGTACAACGCTAATTACTTTTTTGGGCAGCAGTGCATCGGTCTTATCACCGGCCTTCCCCTTTGGATTCGAGCAGCAATCGTTGGAGCACATTTTGCGAGTAAAATTTACCGAAATGTAATTTTGATTCTGGACTAAAACTGAATGTGTCAAGTGTATGTCAAAGCCCACTAGACTGTGTCGAGGGAAAGGTCCTTTTGCGACGCAAGATTGGTTTTGGGGGCGTGCAGATTTTTAGCTAACTTACAGCAGACTCTGCGGCGTGGGTATCACCTTCTCGGTATCGCTGAGGCCCTTGGTCTTCTTATCCGTGCACGTATTGCCACCTTTTTGGGAGCCACCCGGTCCCCCGCAACAGTCGCGCGAACACATTCTGCTAGTGGGTACTTGTGCTACAGAAGCAAATGCCAGAAGAGTGCAGCCCAGCGAGGAGAATTTTGGGGAGAATTGCTTAGAATTTTGTGAGATATTCCAGGCCGAAACGTGTGCTTGAGGCAACTAATATTTAGAAACAACGGAAACATAAAACCAGGCGAAACGAATAGCACGGCCTACTCTCGCAAACGGGGGCTAACTGCAAACCCAAGGGCATATCGATTCGGCCCATCAAAGCGGGTCACAGACAGGGTCAAAGCACAGGGAAGGTGGACAGGTGCAAAGTGGGTTCCCAACCTCAAAAGAAGGAGCACGTTGGAGAAGAAGAAGAAGGACTTGTGTGGCAAGTAAGTGGTCTGGTCTGTGTGGTGGCACCAGAGCATATTAAGCGCTAGCTACGCAATGTGCCGACAATTATTGGAACTTTCAATTATAGTTGATTGAACTTAACGAGTTGGTGGCGTGAGTGATGGCTCACGAACCATCTTTCGCTCCTCTGGACTCCAGAGGAATGCCGTCTGCGAGTACTTACGTTTGGTTCTCCTGCGCCAAGTCGTCGGCCGGCCTGTCGCTGGTGGCGTTGCCGTTGCTGTGTCCGTTCCTATGATTGCCATTGCTGGTGGCCACATCGCCTTTGGAACTGTAGCCCGTCATTGTGTGGATGTGGAAGGCTCTTGTGTCTGTGCGGCAATTATATAAGTCTGCCCTGTCCGCCTGTTGACCTTCTGTCCGCTCTGCTGCTGCTCCGGTTGCTGCTTCTACTGGTTATGTAAATATTTCGCGTTGCAAATTAATTTCAAATCGGACTGCGGGTTTCTTATGACTTTGATTTTCTCTCCAAAATAACAAATTCCAAACTAATTTAAAAACCAGGAACTGGAATCTCTTTTGTACTCTCGTTACGATCCACAGAGCTGAGTATTAAATGGGTTTTTTTTTGCGCGGCCCGAATCGGTTATCTCTATTATCGGCTGTTGACTGCTCGAGCGATGTTTCTTGAATGAACGGTTCAACCGACTGGAAGTTTGTCTTATAAACGAACCGAACCGAAGCAAACCGAACCGAAGCGAGTGAGTGGTGGACGCTGCTGTCAACGTCTCTGCCTGCACATCCTCTATAGGAAAGAATCTGTTGGGATCGCTTGAGCTGCTGATGCTGATGCTGCTGCTGCTGCGCTGTCGCTGTTGCTGCTTGATTGTTCAGCATTCAATTTATATATACGAGTATGTAGGTACTATTATATTGTATTGCCGGAATTGTGCCTTTGCGTGTGCTTTTGACTACATAAATTGAGTTGAGCGAATTTAAATATTTCATCAAAATACATACGTCAGGCATACGTTATTCCAAGAAGGAATAGTAACACTTTAAGTGTTTATTGTTTGATTAGGTGTTTGTTTACTGATGTGTTCCGTTCCGCAACAGCCCAACACACACACAAACGATAAGAATATGAGCTGTTTGCTATGGACTCATCGATATCGCCATGGGTTTGTGCAATCAATGGCAAAGTCATTTATGACTGAATCGGCAGTGAATGCAATTCTCCCAGACTAAGAAAGAGGGAATGAACACCATTAAGTGAGACCTGAAACAGTAAGAAAGCTATATTAATCATTGAAACAGAAATCACATCCAACAGAAATCTTTTGTCCACTGAAACGCAAAGCCAAGCCCCAAGCCTCAATTCACTTGGAACTTTTGATCTTCAAACATAATAATCATCATAAAGTAATGAAGCTATTTTTAAACATAATATTCGAAACATGCCACTGGCCGAGAGCTATGTATACACAGCTTAACCTTTCGCAATGCTTATCATTTAGTCAGGCGGAAAGTTTTCCTTGATCATCAGTTTCTAGGGCTGCCCGCCAGACAACCCCAGACATGCTGTAATACAGAATGCAAGTTTAATCACCCAGCAACAGCAACAGCAGGCAACCCTATCATCAGCACAGATAAGAAATCAATTACGGGAAACTAAAGCCCTTGAGGCACCTCACCAATGACTGTTGCCAATGGTTGGTTCTTTTTCCTACACAAATGTTGCCAAAAACCACTCGATTTCTCTTCCCATTGATAGTTTCCTCCAGCATCAGTGATAAGAAAGACGCATTATTGTCTTATCGCTTCGTGGGGGGTACGCGTGTTGTTGTGATCTGAGCCACAGTGCCAGTGACCCCAGGCATTGCCTTACACCGACAGCGACAGCTCTTAATTCAGTAAACAACTTTATGGGTTTTACGAGTGTACAAATCGCGCGCGGAATGCAATCATTATCAGATTGATAATGCAAAATAAGGCTCGCATTTTGCCTGGACAGACCGACCAGCAGACGCTTACATAAGCCCCTGACTAGCCTAACGTCTCGAATGGGTCTCAACAAACTCAATCTCTATCTGGCTGTGCCCCAAACAGACCCTTCACTCCCAATCTAAGTTGTTCCAAAACAAACAAACTCTTCGGTTGTCAAGTCTTGTTATTGAAAATATATATTCCATTTTCGCTTACGTCAAATATATAAAATTTAATCGCTTTATAGATTATTTTATAAATAACAAAAATGCTGACAAATACTCTTTCTTTTAAAGAAATGTTTGAGTACCCCTATTGAGTTTCCCTCGCTCTAAAAAAACACACAATTTGGGAGACACATAAACATTGACCTCTGCACAAGACGAAGAGATGTGATGTGGAAAATTCCATGATGATAAGAAAACCCAAAACTCCAATGGAAATATGTTCCATTCATGTTTCTCTGGAATATTCCAAGAGGTAGTGGCTCGTGTATGAATGTGTTGGTGGCATGTTGCGCTGCAGCTATAGGAAAACAGGAAATCTCAAAGATATATAGATTGACCTGCGCACACAGCAAACACCAAAGTGGGAATCTTTTTCTGGTTAGGCGGCATCATTGAACAACGTCTGCGGGGCACACAAACCGACCACTCCACTCCACTCCACTATGTGTGCCTATTGCTGTGCAACGCAGACAGATGGCAGATTAAATATAGAGTAAACAACTATTTCACGTCATATTTAGATTTATTTTGGAGTATATTTATTAGCACTGTTTTTGTGATTTATTATATTCCGTATTCCATGATTTGTAAGATTTTGTTCGCTGCGAATTCCATTTCGATTCGCCTCACTTTCGCTAATTGCAATTTTTTCTTGAATAATAATTTCCTAGTCGCGGCAATTGCAATGCTGTTGAGTGAAAAGCTGTTTCGAAATGAACTTTTACAATAATTGGCAATATAGTTAGATAAATTAGAACGGCTTGCTGATTTCTGATAACACATAGAATTTAATATTATGGCAACACATACTAGTCTCAGGCACACAAAATATATGCAGAACTCAACAGTAAGGAACCAAAAGAAACTCAAGAATCCAAAAAGGGAACAAATCAAAGCAATGTATATAACCACTGATCTTTTAGTTGGAAAAATAAGTTCTTCTGAAACAGGTTGAAGGATATAGAAACACCATCGACAGACTCCCCCCAGTGGATCAAACCCCACCGCCATCCTATAGATCGAGGCCACACAACCCAAACAACTTTGCTTGCTAAAACGTTTACCAACAGAAGAGACAAATAAATATATTTAGAAAATGTTTCGAAATCTACAAGCAAAACTGAATAACTGTTGAATATCTAATGGGTAATCTAATTTTCTTGAATAAGGCATTTGCGGGGCATTTTAATGTTTCAACGTATTCGTGACAAAGGACGAACAGGACAGCGGGGACGAGGCCCGGAATGGTGATGGGGGTCATCGGGCACAGGACACCATCCATTTATCTGGTTGTTGTTTCTTTGGATTTGGCAATGGTCCTCCTCTGTTCGGCAATTCTGGTTTCTGGGACGGTTTTTCGCAATGAAAAAGGCACGACTGTGTTCTGTAGGTGTTATTTTACATTTCGTTTGTGTTATATGCGACTGTCTGCCCCTACTCTTTGAGAATTTCGAGGCATCAGCTAAAAATTACTCTTTTTTCTATAATTTTAATTGTTTAAACTTTACGAATTTTCAACTGGTTTGATTATTATATATTTTGGTTTTGTTTTGTGGTGTAAAAAACTCTTACAAACAATTACCCAAAAATAAACTTTAACTGAAAAACATTCTCGAAAAAATAACAATATATCTTTGTATCTTTTTGTTATGTTTTAATACGTTTGGCGGCTTGGCACGCGTGTGTCGCCGTGAACCGGTTTTCGTATGGTTCCCCGTAATTGGCGGAAGTGCTGACAGCAAGCACGACGTGCCGCGCCTTCAATTTGAATTTAAATTTGATTTCATTTCATAATTCTTTATTTGGGATTTTATTTGTATTATTATTTTGTTGTAAGTTAATAACGGTTGATTTTTCTTTAGGTTTTTCTTTGGTGGCACTGGTTAGAGGCGAGCTTTTCAAAAGCTATATTAAGGACTTGCGACGAGACGAGTGAATGCACATGCGGTGAATATGCGCTGCCGGCCATGGGCTTCCAAGGGGCGCCACCATGAAGGCGGCACCCGCCTGGCCCTGGCCGGGGTCTTAAAAGTCAAAAAGAGAGACAGAGTGATAGAGAGAGAGAGATTGAAAGAGAGTATTCGTACTATATACGTATGTCGATAAGTATTATATATTCTAATTGTGTAATCAAAAAACAAGGACTAGTTGCTAAATTTTGGTTTCTCCTCGATAAATTCAAAGTTGTATGGTTGTGGGGCGGCCATCGCAGGGGGCTTGGGGCTAACCGTAGAGGGAGTGGAAGTTGTGGAAATTGTAGGCAATCGGTTTACCTTCATATGTATCTAGATTTATTGCAACATTTCAAAATTAAAAGGTAAATAAAACTACGTACACAACACAATTACACAAAGTGTTAAATACAAATACTAAAATATAATCTATAAATATTTATACAAATTAAAAAAAACAAACAGAAAACAAATAGGTACAGTCACGCACTCACACCGAACATAGGTACTACTAGGCTAACGAATAGATATCGCTCTTTTTTGAAACTGTCTGCTGTTGTCGTTCTTTCTTTTTGGCTGCTTAACAAACATTTTGGGGTGGACATTTTGCATTGATTTGGCTGCTAAAACCGCACAGAAAGTAGGTACTCGCTCCAGACTCTCTTTCGGTATAACAGTTTTGTAGCTGTGGCTGTAGCTGTTATACTTGGAGAGGAGTCCTTCAGTGGCTGGCCACTTCCTGTACAGCAAAACATACACATTTTTGATAGCTTCTTCTCTACTTAAGTACTTAAATGACTTCCAGGCATAGCATACAGTAAAATACTTTAGCATTAATTTTAGGGAGTGGATATACATATATAGATATAGTTGCACACACATACACATAGTACATAAATCCATAGATGTCTTGATCAATACAATGCACATACGCATACACATAGATGGTATGCATACATACGTATATCTAATATTATCGAAGAATTAGATGAACAAAAGGAGGGAGGAGACACACTTTTAACTTAAATGACATTACCATTACAATAGTAGGTAGGTATTATTATATGTATATTTTATCAGAGCTATAATTAATTATATCATTAATCATTATCGTACTTTTATTTGAAGCTGGCTGTTGTGCCACGTTTCGTTTCAAGTCTGTTCAGCGAATTCCTTATCTCTTGTTTGCATTTCGTTTTTGCATTCAATTCAAAAATGATTCATTTTTTGGTTTTTGGTTGGCTTTTAAAAAACGAATTCCTTTTTTGTTTTGTTGTTTTGTTTTTGTATGTAAATTAATCATAAAAATCAGTCAGTCCAACGCCATTTTGTTTAGTTAGTGTTACTTAGCTTCTTCTTTTGGTTGTGATTTCTTGGTTGTCTGAAGGATGTTCGAGTGCATTTTATCTGGTGGTTGGTGGTTGGACCCTTGGGAAGTGGGTTGCCCTGCCTGCCTGTTCTGCTACTCTCCTATCGCTCCTGACACTCCACCAGGCTGCTTTCCTTCTTCATGTCCGTTTCTTTTAGAATAAATTACGACTAAATTCCATTAGGTTTCGATAGGTTTAAAATGTAGTACATATGTATAATAGATGTATTGTATATGTATGTGTGTTGTACAAATAAATTATATTATCGTATCGTATCGTATATATAACTGTTGGATATATACGCGTGTATTGATTGTGTGTGTGTGTGTGTGTTTGTGTGTTTATGTATTGTGTGTATGCATAGACTACATACATACATATATACTGCGTATGCTTTTGGTTTTTGGCTACTTTTTTGATGCTTATTCAACTAGAGAATTCAACTACTACTTCTTTTTGGCCAGCTTCTTCTCGGCCTTGCGTATGGCCTTCTCGCGCTCGCGACGCTCTCGCTCCATGTCCTTGCGCTCCTTCTCGATGTTCGCCTTCAGATCCTTCAAGCGCTTCTTCAGCCTGTGCTTGTCATCGCCGCACACACCCAGCGTCTTGAAGTCCTTCGAGTCGAGGGTGAGCAGTGCTCCGCCCTCCACATTGTGCTCCTTAAAGACGGGTATATACCGCTCTAGCTCGATGCCCATCAGCCAGTGCCCCACCTGAAAGAGAAGACCAAGGATTAGCTCTGGTAAAGCATATGTTGGTTTTCCTTTGAGTCTGAGTCTTACCTGATCTTTGGTCCATTCGTGAACCGGTCCACCCTTGTAATTGTATCCAGCGGCTGCCACTTTGCGATCAGAGAAACTGGAACTGGAACCAGACAGATCCAGGGTGCGGCTGGGGGAATATCCAGGCGAGGAGCAGCCCGAAGACATGCTGGTGGGCGAGGGAGGTCCAGTGGCATGCGCCGATTGCGGTAGCTGCTGCAGTGACTGCTGATGTTGCAGCTGCTGCTGCTGCTGTTGCTGTTGGTGGTGCTGCTGTTGCCAGGGCACTGTGCCGGGCGGGGAGAGTGATTGTGGAACAACTTGTTTAACTTTAAATTGGGTTTACAGTGGAGTCGGGGTTAGAGATAGAAAGATAGAGAAAAGTCTGTGTTAGTAAATCGCAGCACCCCAAAATTATGTTATGTTATCTAGAGGATGCTTCGCAGAGCAAATGAATGCGATGGTTAGGCACACGAACATTCAAAAGATATATATATAGAGAGAGAGAGAGAGAGAGCGCAGAGATTAGAGATATTTAGTGAGTACATAGTGGGTATTTGTATGGGGGGAAGGGTAGGCAAGGAAAGGAAGGATCGAGGCAATGGTAAACGTATAACAGGTTCATAACTTTCGGATATATCATATATTGTAGTATATGGTTCACAACAGAATACAGCTTTCGGTTAGTAGTTTGCTTTGAGAAACAGTTAACAATATGTACAACAGATCTGTGTATGAAATGAGATGATTGGCATGAGAGATTGGCATACGGAGATACGTCTGTCGTTTCAATGGATTGATTTGGATTTCTACTGGGGGGTTAGTTCTGGAGAGTCTACGGTTGCTAGCTAGAGTTACTCAGATTCAGAATTACAGATGATTATTCTGTTTGGTTATAGTTCACCTTTGGGCTGTGCTTCGTTCACCGCCTGGCGGATCTCGTTGATCAGCGTCTTGCAGTTGATGGCCGCCAATGATGCGCTCTGACTCTTGTTTATCTCCGTGTAATCGTCGCTGGAATGTCGCGAGGATCCATCGCCGAGACGCCTGCAATGCAATCGAGCACACGGGTATAACAGTTTTGTGTGCAACATTTTTTGGGTTTTTGTGTTTTGTGTGTTGTGTGTGTGTGTGTCGAAAACCCACCTCTCGCGATCGGTCAACGCCTGATTGAGCTGATCGGTGAAGCTTGCCCCCGGCAGCGGCACCTTGCTCCCTCCTCCATTGGGTGCCACCCGCCTTCGACTCGGATACATCCAGTTCTCCGCCGGTTCGTTCTCCGAGAGCTTGTCGTTGGAGCCCAGTATCGAGTCGTACGAGCTGTTGAGATCACGATTGCTGCTGCTGCTCGCGGGTCCCGTGCCGAATGTCGTCATGCTGCCGCGATGGAAGTCATTGAGTGCCAGGCCCCCGCCATTGTCCGCCGGAGATCCGAGTGCATTCTTGAAGATGCTGGGAATGCTGCCCGAGACGGGGACACTCGTGACGATCGCCTGCTGCTGCTGTTGCTGCTGCTTGCTGGGATCCTTGTGCACCTGTGCGTACAGCTGATTGATCTGCGCCTCGCGCGTCGTCGATTGGTTCGAGGAGCTGGACGAGGACGATGTGGAGTTCAGTAGTATGGCTGTGGTGGTGCCCAAATGCCCATTGGACGAGGCGACTGCAGTCGTCGTCACAGCGGCCATGGCGGGCGGATGATGCTGCAGCAGATTGTTGACATTGGCCAGCAGATGGGCGTTGCCGTTCGAGAGACTGGTGATGGTGGTGTCATGGGAGGAGGATGTGATGGCTCCAGCCAGATTGAGGGCCGAGCCCTCGGCCTCCTCTTCGTCCTCCACCTCGTCGTCGTCGGTGTCGTCCAGGGTGCAGTCGGAGCTGCGGCTGTTGCTGCGGCTGCGCTTCATCAGGTTCCCATTCGAGAGCTGGCCTAGATCAGCAGTGCCGCTGCTGTTGCTGCTTCCGATGCCGTTCCCGTTCGCTCCATTCGCCGATGGCAGCTGGCGATTCGCTAGACCACCACGGGAGGCTTTTGTTTAGATACCGATTTTTGATTTCGTAGTGCGAATTTTGTTGTTGTGATTTTGTATTTGATTTTGTTTTTGGTTGTTTTATTGATTTTTTTATTTGGCAAAAATGAGGGCGCAGCGTGTAGGCGTGGCAGTCAGACAAAAATTACAACGAACGAGCGAATGAACGACACAAAACGGAATAGAAAACACATGAGCAAAACAGTAACGAGAACGATAACGAGTACGGTAACGATAACGATAACGAGGGAGCGGTAACGATAACGAGACGGCACACAGAGCAACAACAGATCGAAACGAGAGAGAGAGAGTGAGACAGAGTAAGCGAACGAGTATGTAGAGCAACCAAAAATAGCAAGAAAAAAAGTGAGAGAAAAATGGAGGGAAAGAGAACCACAATTAGCACAAAATGAGACAATGAGAGAGCAGCACAAAAGAGAGCAAAATATACTGTGAGAAAAGTGTGAATAAAATTGAATAATGGAAGATGCTTTCAGCCCAAGGTGCAGTCTCAAGGCACAAAAAAACAAATTAGAGGTGAAAGGGGATAATGGAGAATCATGAATCAGGACTCACCCAGATCGATCTTCGTCTTGTTCACAGAGTTATCGAGCAGCTCGTGCTGCGGCACGGCCGCATCCAACTCATCCTTGACGGGGACCTTGCGCTCCACGGTGGCCGTCTTCACGCCATCTCCATCCGGCGAGAGATCAGAGATCTCGGTGTCCGATAGCTCCGTTTCGAGCTTGTGGAAGAGCGGCTTGGGCGGTGCCTTGCGCATCATTTGAGGAGTGAGCTTTAATGTGGCACTGTCGTAGGGCAGGCCCACGGGGAACCCGGCCTTCCGCTGCGTCTCCTGCAGCTCGTGCTCCAGGTTGATCACCCGATCCTTCAACTTCTTCACCAGCGCATTGTACTCGTTGTCATTCTCGCGCATCAGCTGCTGGTAGAACTCCTCGCGATGGCACGTGTCCAGCTCACGCTGCTGGTACTCCCGCACCAGCCGCTTCGCCTTGTTGTATTTCTTGTCCAGCGCCATGTACTGGCCCTGCGACTGCTGTAGCATATTCTGCAGATTGGCGGCCTCCTTGCGGATGTTGCCCAGCTCTCGCTCGCTCTGGCGCAACCTTTCGCTCAGCAGCTCATTCTCATTGCCCGTCGTCTCGAGCTTTACGAGCTGCGGGAAGGAATGATCGGCATATTAGTGGCATGTTTCATTCAACGGAGCAACGTAATTGTGCAAATGGATGACAGATGATTATGGTTTATGGAAATCAAAAGGGGTTAAAAAACAACTAAAAACCAACCTTTCGTTTAAGATTCTGTATAATCTCTTCCTTTACCAGGCAACCCATTTCGCTCTACAAACAATAAGAAATGGAAACGAAAACGAAAATAATTATAATTTAAATAAAAATAACAACAATAATGGCCCCATTTCGACAGTAAAATTGAAGATTACAGAACACAGAGATGATGCTTGTGAGTCTGGAATTGCCAGAAATCTAAAGCACAGAATGAGAGCGTAAGCTGCTCATCGTTGCTGCTCGAGAGCCCGGAGAAAGAAAGGCGTCGAAGCGAGACGTAAGAAAATGAGAGCGTGAACTGTTCGTCGTTGGTGTTCAAACGAAGAGAATGAGCGTGAGAGCGCTGTTCATTGAGCGAGTTCTACAGAAAATTGTTGTTTCCATAATATGCACCCATCATCTTTGTGTTCTATAATCTTCACTAACACATACTAAAAAAAACAATAAGAAATACAAATAAAAAATAAATAAACTCAGAAAAAGGTATTGGAAAAATGTGCTCTACAATTTTGTTGTTTGTATCTAAATTTTGTTTATCAATGATATTCTGTATTAAATCCAATTACCGCTTTGTGCTGCATTTCAATATCCCACACACAAAATTTTGAAATTCAGCAAAAGGAGGAGAGAAAAAGAGAACACAAGTTTAGCAAAGGCTTCTGCAACACGGAGAGAGAGAGTCGCGTCTCTCTCTCTCTCTCGCTCTCCATTCATGGCGCTTACCTCCTGTAGCAGCCGCTTGAGCGACTCTACCTCCTGCGAGTGCGTGGCCTCCACCTCCATGGGATGCTCCACCTGAACGGGACTCGAGGGCCCCTCGCACACACTTGAATTCGCAGACACGGGCTGCGTGGAGTCCTCGGAGTAGTCGAGTGTGCGCCGAAGGTACTCCTCTTGTTGGCTGTAAAACAGAGAGCTATGGACACTTAGTAAAAAGAGAGAAAAGAGAGAGTGTCAATCCAAGCTCTAATTACCGCTTTAAGCGCTCCTCTTTCTCGCGATCGGCCTGCAAACTCAGTCGTATGAGCTGTGCTACCTCAGAGTTTTCAGGATCGCGTTCGCGTCCAATTTGGAATTTGACTAGACCGGAAGTATTCCGTAGAACAGAGGCTGCATATGCCTGTGTAACGCCCACAAGACTCTTGCCGTCCACTTCAATTATCTGATCGTTGACCTACAACGAACAAAAGAGGGGAACAAAAAATGTTATAAAAATCATCGGACAATCCGTACTTTAAGCTAAAACCTCACCTGAATGCGTCCGTCTCTGGCTGCTGCTCCGTTATCGGTTATAGTTTTCACAAAGATGCCCAATTTCTCAAGACCCGCATCGGCGCCAACGCCCATGCCAATTATGCTGAGACCCAAACCCTCGGGACCTTTCATCAATTCCACGGGGAAGACATGCATCTTCTCCACACGCTTCTCCAGCTCATATTCCGCCGAAGCGGCCACAGGATCAACATCTTCATTCCTGCGATCGTAGTCGTTCACCGAGAATGTCGAATACACATGGATGGGGCCAGAGCTGAAGCGTACTTTCGGATTCTTGCGCACAGTAATGGGCGGATAGGAGCAATCGTCGTCATCAAAGTCTAGGAGACCTACAAAATGAAGGAGAAAATGCACATATAATTCACAGATATAAAGCAACAAAATCAGTTAGTTTACCAGGAACTTCCATCCAAAAGTTGCCATCTTCGAAATAATGGACACCCGCTTCGACGAGCACCTCCTTGCTGCGCACAGGCGGATATTCCGGTATGTAGTACTGACTGTCGTCGAGTTCTGTTATGCCAGTGCTCAGAACGGTTGAGTTTGTGGCAGGCTCGGCTTGGTCCAGGGAGTACGTGGAATTGTGTTTGCTGGAGATGATGCTGTCATCGATGGTGGTCGTCTGATTGAGCGTCGCATCCGATTGGGTGGACTCCACCGATACAATCGACTCGTGCAGGGACTCTCCGCCCGACGTCACATAGGTGTGATTCAGATCGGAATGTTTGTAGCCGTTCTCTAGATCAGCAGCCTCCCGCTCACGACCCACTGCCGCTCCCACGGAGGTGATTAATAGGTTCTCTAGACTCCTTTTGGGCGCCTCGAGCACATCCCTTAGCCACTCGGGCTCGTCGTCGTTGTCGTGCCGTGTGTTGGCGGTGGCTGTGGTGGCCGTCGATGGTGTGGTCGTTGTGGTTTCTGTCTCTGTGCTGTCCGCCTTGATGAAGGTGGCATTCAGTGCAGCAGAGGCCTGGCCATAACCGACAATGTCCACGGCTTCAACGTCATCAGAGTCCTCCTCCCCATCGCCATTGGCATCGGCGTCGTATATCTCGTAGGGCTCGTCCTCCTCCTCCTGCTCGCGCTCACGCTCGTAGCGGGTATGCTGCTCCTCCGCGTCCTCTTCCTCGTAGGGCGGCTCCTCCTCTTCAACAATCGCAGGGACAGCTGCAATTTGTATATCCTGTTGCTGTTCCCCGTTGGCTACTGATTGCAATGGTTCCTCGATGAGATTCTTGATGCTGGTCGGCGATGTTGCTGTGGCAACAACGGCAGCAACGGCCACACCCACACTGGGTGCAGCAGCGTTGAGTATTTGTTCGACTTCCTTTGCCTGCTCGTCGGAGAGCAGCGATTGTTGTCTGCAGAAAAAAAAAAAAGAGCAAATGGAAAATGGTTTTAGCATAAGTTTTCCTTGAGGGGGCAAATCCAGAGAAGCGAGAAATACAAGAAAGATCTAAGGACCAACCTGATTTTGCTTTCCAAAATGCTACGCAGGACAGGACAGGCACAGGCACACACAAACAGAAGGCAGGCAGGAAGGACGAACGAATGCAGGACGATTACGGCATAACAATAACAATAACAATGCAAATATTACAATAAATAAATGAAAAAGAAACAGAACAGGCAAAAATTACAGTAAATAAATGCAAATAAAACAGGTGAAAACAGAGAGCACAGCAGGGCGAGAGAATGAAAGAAATGAGGAAAATTATATAAAATATTTATGGACATGTGCAAATATACAATATAATAATAATAATACGAATATAAATATAAATATGCATACGCTTAAAGAATTATCAACTTGAATGCAAAATGTGCGTGTAAATAAAATTAAAGTGCATATTTAATAACAGTAATTAAGTGGCAGAGCGAGCGCAGCGACAAGAAGGCGTCGCATCGACAAGAGTGGCAAGTGCAATTAAAATGTAATGCAGTTTTAATTTACACTCTCCAACAGGGGAGTGCGCCAAAGGATTTCCAATTCGAGTTGGGGTTCGGTTTCAATTTGTGGCCGAGTTTTGGCATTGGAGTTCGTTGGAATGACATCCTAAGCGTTAGATCCCCAACACTAATGCAGAAAAGTGTTACACTTCAGTGAGAGCTCTCACTGGGAATGAGAAAGTCGTGTAGAAATTGCAGTGAGCATAGATAAACCCCATTTGAAGGTACCTTCTTTCTATCGAATTCCCCTTGCAAGAGATCGATCTACACCTGTACGTTGCACATTCCCATCTGCCTTGCCACATCTGTTGTCACTTGAATATGATATCCCCACACCGGTAAGTCTCCGTTTTAATCGCAGGTGTAATAAAATCTGTGAGCAGGTAAAATGCAGTCAGTGCCCCGGAGCAGATAAGTATGCGATGCCAAATTAAACATGTACGCTTACACGAGCACGTAGCAGCAGCAGCAGCAGGACCATGTAGGGGCAGTAGCAGGAGCAGTATGGGGCAGGCAGATCTCCAATGAATGTGTGTTTGTGGGGGGAGACAGAGAGTAGGGTACAAAAGTTATGTCGCATATGCCGCGTTGCACACGCAATGACATCTGAACGTAACAGAACCAAAAGCTGAGCATCACAGCGGGGCAGGTATATCGGGCATCGTACAGGCAGTGGCAGAAGACAAAGAGGGGATACCAGAAGGCAAAGGACACAACCAGTTGGTGGCAATAGAGAAAGATAGAGAGAGAGCACACGGACACCATCAGAAGGTAGTGGCGGCGGCAGACAGTTGTCAGAGTTAGCTTTTGGGTGCATTTAACGTTTAAGTGTTTTGTCACTCTCACTTGTGCGTGACGTCACGTGGAAGGTGCACGGATATACAGTGTACAGTGTACAGGGATACCTCTACAGGTTCCCTTCCATACCTTCCTGCCTCTCTTCAGCAGAGCAGTGTGTTTGTTAATTACTGCCGACAATTGTCAGCGACAACGCCAGAAGAGGAGACCAGCGACAACGTTGCTAATCATTGAAATACTTACACACACCCAAACACGGAGGGATACAGACACAGATACAGAGGGAGCAAATATACGAGGGAATGTGGCAGCTTTTTGGATACCCTTAATAAAGGATCATTCATAGAGAAGATATTTATGATTTCTACAAGTCATAAGGGCATGCATCATCTTTGTATATTTGTCGGATCTTTGAAGAAACACCTCCTCCTTTATATTCCACCAACTTTTGCATAGTTTTGTCTTGAGAAATCGTTAAAAACCAACAAGTGTTTTCCTTAGAGAAAAAACAGCTTTGCAAACCCACACGGAAAATCATGTTAGCATTTCTGGAAAGGAAAGCGACTTGGCTGCGTTGCAAGTGGTTGATTATGTTGTTGATAATGAGAACCAAGTGGCAAGCAGGCAGGCAGGCAGACAGGCAGACACACGTGAAGGCAACAGCAAACGGCAGTTGGGCGGCAGAGCCCCAAAGTGTCATCTGCCCTGCTCCTACCTCCCCTCCGTCCACTGCCATCCTTCAGGTGTGCCTGTGCCATGCATTTAAATGAGTTTTCCCAACTGCAACTGCTGCTGTTGGCAAGCATCGCCCGCCCATTTATATAATTGCAATTACAATTCGCATTCATTTTCGCACCGCGAGCTGTACCGCAAGAGACCACGACTACGCGTAATAATTAGCTCTCTTATTTTTTATTTGGTAGCTCTGAAATCCTAAACATCCTGCAATTCATTGAAAATCAATTGGAATATTTCTATAATCCCCATGGACAATCCTCTCGACAGCCCATAAAATCCAATTAAATAATTAGCAGGCGATTTTCAATTGGAAATGGAAAATCTCTATAGATTTTCACTCGACACCACTCGAAAGAGCAACAAACAACAACTAAAAATTGAGCGAAAAACCCCATTGAAAATGCCATTTAGACAAACACCAAATAGGGGGGAAATAGGAAAAACTTATGTGCGGCGGAGAGAGAGGGAGAAAGCCCCCTGAGCGGCGGTGCAGAGGGAGAGTAGAGGAAAACCCCTAAGCGGCTTATGGAGAGTAGATGGAAGGCAGAGGTCACCTCCACTTGACGCTGATCCCCGCAGCAATTCAAAACTCTCGGCGAAAAATAAAAATAAAAAGAATTAGCATAAAGTTATAGTTTTATAATTAAAATAAAAATAACACGGTTCCTTTTTTTTAATTGCTAGCAAAATGTGGGGCATACCTACTCCT
This sequence comes from Drosophila tristis, assembly GCA_018150885.1. NCBI lineage: Eukaryota > Metazoa > Arthropoda > Insecta > Diptera > Drosophilidae > Drosophila > Drosophila tristis. Next base: position 1,648,761 of record JAECWT010000001.1, read on the forward strand.
ACTACTCTCTGCCTGCAGGCCACACAGCCACACGCCGCACACACGCCACACACGCACACACACCTTCTGCGGCACCAGTCCTGGGGGATGCCGGTGGCATCAGGTGAGGTGCCGCCCGCAGTTGCATGCATAACAAAATATTACGCATACGCAGCGCAGCGGGTGACGCGAGAAAGCAGCCAGCAATGACAAAGTTTCGTTGGCACCAGCGGAAAAAATAATTATGAGAAATAAGCGCGGAAAGCGATATGAGTGAGGCCCAACACGGCAACAAAGCGACAAAGCAGAAACAGCAAACAGCAAACAGAACCAGAGCCCAAACCCGCTTCGAATGGGCATCCACTTTAACGATATTTAAATACAACACCCACCAAACGCGAAAAATATTCCGAGGAAAAGTGTTTTGGGGGAAAATGTGTGAAAGACAAATGCAATTATGCAGCATTGCGGGAGAGCGGGGAGTGCTGTTCTGTTTGTTCCGGGAAAACAAAAACAGCGGGGGAGTGGCTCCCGTTTTTCGTTTCCTATTTATTAGAGCACAAGCGACAAAAGTGAAATGAAAATGCATATAAAACCAACACTAAAGAATGCAAAGGTTCACATTTAAGATATACCTTTTAATCATAGGAATAAACTTTACCTTCGGACTAAAGGAGGGACCATTTGCCATTTGAGACAAAAAATAAGCCACAAAAATTGATTAGAAAATGTCAACATAAACCAGCAAAGTCTATGGCATATGGAAATGCCATAAAGTGGCCGGCGTACTAGGGTTAATATTTGCCTAGATGTGGCAGGGGGTTTGTGGGTTTGTCTAAGGGGTGTTTCTGGTGGGTGGAGTGTGGTGTGTGGACACAAACAAACAAGGTCAGTCTGCTTATTGTTCCGTCATACGTTTTTAATTAATTTAAATAACAACAGCCATAAGGAAACCACAATGCCAAAGCCTTGCCTCACAAAACAAAAAAGTGGCCGAGCCAAAGAGCTCCTCTCGCTCGCTCTTTCTCACTCGGTCTCTGGAAAACTCACTCAAGAACGGCATATTCTCTTTTCCACACGCTCTATCCCTCTCACTCTCTCTCTCTCTGTGTCGCCCTCTCTTTGAGTGAGTTTTCGCCTGGTGGCCCTGGCCCCACACAATGACGTCATATATCCTACGTCCACGACAGCGTCCTTCCCATTGTGTTTTGTGATAAATTTAACAGAATTTATGTTTAGTCATTCGTGAGTTGTACAGTTTACAGTTAGGTTAGGTTAGGGCTGGGCAGGGCAGAGCTTTAGCTTTCGGTTTATTAATAGCTCTTTCGCTTGGTTTAAATTGGAGGAACACGATGGTCTATCATTCCCTAGGAGTGGAGTCGCGTCGAGTCGAGAGTCTCTGCCTGTCTATGTAGTATGTATGTGTGTGTGTGTGTGTGTCTGAGGCGAACGTTTTTTTGGCCTGGTTTTGAGCGTTGAACCAAGTCAAGGTGAATCATGACGATGATAATGCGCTCGCCGAAGCAGCACCAGGGTATCATCCGCTGCATACATATGTTGGATGGGCATTATATTTATGGTTTATCTGCTTAAAATTGCCACAATTTTACAATTTTCGAGGGGTTGGCTCCTCCTCTCCCTTAAGCATATGCAACGGATGGGAATTTGAATGCAGAAAATGCCAGAGAGAGGGAGACAGAGAGAGAACCGAATACAATGAAAATTGAAAATACAATTTTATCATGGCAGACACGTACGAGTACGAGTACGAGTACGAGAACGAGAACGGAACAACAGCAACATTCAACATTAAACATTCCTCTCCTGCCAACAGCAACATTCTCAGTGGGGAAAATCCAAATCGGGAATTGAGCAGAAATAACAATCAGGCAGAAACAATATTTACTGCGTGCGCACCAAAGTATGCAACGAGAAAAAGTAGCGGACACATCCTTTGGTAATGCGACTGTGCAGATACCCCGCAAATCAAATCAAGTCAAGTACAAGCCTGCCAAATGCTAGTCCCACAGCAGTGAAATTGTGAAAATCACAATTATAGGAGATTATTTTATACAACGAATTTCGGTAATTGTCTATATTTTAACAGTTAGCAAGTGACATTCTCATAGCTATACACTTGTGGAATCCACAAGAGCTCTACTCCCATTTTTGTTGTGTTTATATTCTCCCGTATGCAGGAATAATACACCCTGCCCTGCAGGGTATCAAAAATCAAAAACGACAAAGGACCAAAGGGGCGTAGAGGGAGTAGGAGAGATATGGGAATATAGCGACGTACACAAATATGAGGAGGGAACCAGCATTGACAATGTTTCAATATGACAACTTGGCAACAATTATATTCCAGGGAATGGGTGTGCATGTGTATATGTGTATGTGCCTGTGCGTGAGAGATGCGTGTGGCCCGCATTTGAACAAGAAAATGGAAACAACAATGTCGTTCAGGCCGGCGTATGGGCGAGCGGTTCAGCATTGCGTATGAGCAATGTTCAATTGAAAACTCATTCGATTCAAGTGACACAACAATGGGTGGCGGGTGAGGAGGTACTCGTAGAGAGCAGAACGACGACAACGGATGGCAGGCACACACCACACCACCACACCACACCACACCCGACACCACACCCATCAACCGACGATAAACTCTTTTTGAAACAATCGTCCTCCCCCCCTCCCAGCCAGCATAAAAAGAGGTATCAGAGATTAAGGGGAAAATTTGAGGTAATTAGATGCCTGAGCAATCAGAGAACACAAAAAGTGGGCGTAACCGAAGGAACTAATTCTCATTCTCCGAAAAGAACCCTCCCCACCATTCAAAGTTTCCATCTTCTGTAGAGGAAGCTCAAAACTCTTTCTGGAAAACAGTTTTAAATACAATTTTTGGGGAAACAATTTGGACCCTCTGGACGAGCAGGGAAATTCCATAAGTTGCAACTAAAATGCAAAAACTTTTTCATGTACTGCAGAGTATTTGAGAAAAAAGAGTGAGTGGCGTAGAGTGGAGTGGAGTGAAGTGGAGAATCCTTTCACATTTTATCCCATTTCCCCATTTTCCTAGGCAATCAACGTGTGACGACGATACAAGTACTTTTTCACACAGCATGGGGCATGTGGCATGGTGGCAGCCACACTCTACCACTGCCACTTCACTCCCCGTCTATATGCTATTTATCTTTGTGCCCACACCTACTACTACGACTACTACTTCGAGTATCTTTATCTTGTATCCCAGTTTCATCTTTATCTTTTGAATTAGCAAAAACTTCTATGGAACTATAAATTCAAGTATTTGCCTCACAAACTGAAACTTATGCGCGCCCCTCGTGCCCCGTGCCACAAACTGCGTAAACAGAAAGCTCAACATTATCGTCAACAACGAGCGAGGGATAGAACGAACGAACGAATGAAAGTGCTAAAGGTGTGCGCCCCCATTTGATGCTGCCGCTGCTACACAGGAATGGGATGGGATGCGATGGGGTGCAGCATTAGTGGACCCCGAAGCGCGTTGAAAGAATCGCTGAATGGAAGTAATGGCAGAAGGAATGGCACACACATTTATTCCTTAAGGCAACCGATGGGGGAAATACTCTTCAAGAACGATGCCTTTATCATCCACTTCCCTCTCTCCCGCTCTGTGGCAAAGCCCATCTAATAGTCTGTAGGTTGCCGCACATTTCGAGCTGTTAGAGTATCTCAAGAACTATTGAAATAAATACCAACAAATGGGCCAAAGCGTCATTCGTGCTCCATTTCCAAAGTTGCCTTCAGAAACTTTTGCTGGTTGCACTTGCAGCGCACTTCCGCCCCCATTTGTTGCCATTTTTTGTTGCAATTGAGAGGGCCAAAAGCAGAAACAGTACGAGAAAGAGGGCGGCGCCTGCCATGGCGTGGCGTGGCAGGGCAGGACAGGGCGTGCGATAAGCCAAGCACACAAATAAGATTACAACGCCCGCCAACCTCTGACCGCTCCGCCGCATACCCACCAGAACGATGGGGCAGGCAACAAATACTCGTAAAGGCAAAAGAATTATTCGCGCTAAAAACTTTTTTTTGTTTTTAAATGCAGTCAAAAGCAAAAGTTCAAAACTAACCAACAAACACACAAAAAAATGCACCAAAAATTGAAGTGAAAATAAACTAAAATATAGACGTAATGAAAAAAGAAGGAGCATAGAAGGAAACCGTAATGAAAATACTTGGAGTAAAAAGTCAAGAATATAGGAAAAACTGTTAAAACCACCAAAAACAAAACAAATATTGAGAAAGTGTGAACAGAAAAAAACGTTTCAAAATGAAAAGGCAGCGTAAAAAAAGTTCCAAACGGAAAAATGCAACGAAAAAAAATGCCAAAAGAGAAAATGGCAGCGGCAAAACGCCAAGTTAACTGGGGAAAAATGTCCAGCGGCAAGAGTCATCCAAAAAAAAAAAAATAGGGCAAAAGTCAGCAGCAGCACTCGCACTCGCGGCTAAAGAAAGTTAATCCTCCAATCACTGGAACTGGCACTGGCCCTGCTCCATTTCCCACCCCATTTCAGACAAAAGGCAGGAGTGCCCTCTTTTCAGGATAAAATAGAAGGAAGGCCCCGAAAGTCCTACTAGATAAAGGAGTGAGGGGAGATAGTTACTCTGGGCAATTACACAGGCCAAATGCCGACCAAACTGTCCCACAATTGACCCGCAAATTGGCCAGAAAACGTCAGGCGGCAGTGACAGAAACGTCCTGCATCTTGCCACACTCTGGTGCAACGCATTCAAATGGGAGACCAAGCATCGTGTCAAGGACAAACGTTTTGGGAACAGCTGGCAGGCTGCCAACAAAAAAAAAATAGCCCCTCCTTTTTCGCTCCTGTTGAACCCCGAAACATTGGGGAGGGGGCCTGAAAGATAAATGAGAGTACGCCTCCACCAACTCTTGGACATCCACCAGCCAGCCAGCCTCTCTCTTTTTAGTGGCGACTTTTGGCCAAGGACAACAAGGACATCATCCTGTGTCCTGCAGCTGCTGCAATTTATGCAAATTCTAGCCCGCAATTCAAAGAGAGAGAAAGAAGCAAGAGAAGTGGAGAGAGTGTTAGGCAATTGCCACTTGCTATGTGTGTGATTTCCGTGCCCCTACCCCTGCCTGGCCTGGCCTGCCTGCCTGCCTTTTCCAGTCGTTCCTTCTGCAAATGAATTTCAATTTTCATTTCCATTTCAACTCAAGTGAAAGCACAGGCCCCCGGAGGCGTAACGACTCCTCCTGCGACTCCGTCAACCTCGCCTCTCCCTGTGTCTGCTGTTAAAGTGCAAGTTTTTCAATTAGTCAATTCAAACTTGCACTTTTCTCTCGTCGGCAGGCAAATTGTTATGCAGCTTTTCAGTGTCCAAAAGGAGAATAGGATGACCGCATGATTAAATCGCATTTTAGCCCTCAAATTATGTGAATCATGGGGAGGGGGCAGGCACCAACTACAAGTAATAATCATGGAAATTTGTGCTCCCCCTTTTTGGAGGGTGAATTTATGAATTTTATATTCTGTATTTTTTTGAGGCAGGATATCAACCCATTTTAGAATTTAAATGGTTCCACACTTTCCTGAAGTACTAGAGGGTTTCAGTATTTTTTATTTATGTATGTACATATTTTGAATGTATACACGGTCTATCTATCTATAATCTATGTATCTATCTATGATCTACCGATGTGCTAATAAAGTTCTACAACTATTTTAGATTTATAGTTTCCTTTTGTATGTATCAAATCAGGTATTTTTTTCTTATAACAAATTTTCTTTCATTTGAATTTATTTTCCTAAGTTTTCCTCACATAAAATCTCCACGTTAATATCGCGGACTTTCTATATATAAAATAGAATCCTTTGCGTTACTTTGTGTTTGGAAATGCAATAGCAGCAATAACCAAGAGCTAATTCTAGTAGCAGTAATTCTGTTCTCTAATATACTCTAATCTTATAAACCTTTGATATGCTTTTCCTCTCTCATCTTTCATATACAATTACCTTTCATTCTACTTCTACTCCTACTCCCCCCACCACATTTCTCTCTCCCTGACTTTCCTGATCTCGAATTATGTCATTTCCTGCTGGAAATTTGCCTTTTCAACAGGGAGAAACAGAGGAATATGTACTCATAGAAAAAGAAAAGCTAGATAAATAGTCCTAGAAACAGAGACACACAGAAATTCTCGTACACGGGGGAGGCGGAGAGATACTTGCAGTCGTAGTTTTACTCGTCAGAGTGGATGTACAATTAAACTAAGCACAGAAACCACTTCCACAATGCACTTACAGACGCCACTATTCCCCCCAAAACATTCCTTTGCACCATCCTCCCCCCTACTTTTCCCCGCTTCCACAGAAGCGCCACCATTACCCTCCGCCTCTGTAGACGTTGCCGCAATTTAAATAAGCTTAAAAGCGCAACGAAGACTAAAAGCAAACTTGACTGAAATGCATTTCTCTTAGCCTCTAAAAAAGCCATACCAAAAAAGTCATGAAAGAGAAGGGAAGCAGGAGGCGATGCAGAAGGGGAAGCAGGAGGGGAAAGCGAGAAGACAGTCCGAGGGGCAGGGGGAGGGAGCAGTGCCTCGCTCAGAGTGTCAGCATATTGAATGCCAAATGAGCGATTAGCACTTGTCGTCGCCTTGTTGAAGCTTTTCGTATGCCATGTCTGCCACGATGTCGACCATAATGAAGGAGAGGAAGGGGATCCTGCGGAAGGAGTGTACGGGGAGAGCAGAGAGGGAGGAGTGCCGTGGTTGAGATTCTGTTTGTTGGTTTATCTTCTTCTCTTTTTTTTACTGATTTGCGCTTCAAATTACCAGACGACGGAAATGTAATTTGAATAAACTACGAAAGCCAAATGAAAATGAGTAAATGGAAAGCCAAAGTGAAGAAAAACTCGTTAAAATAATGAAGAAAGGGTGTGGGGGAAAATGGAGCAAGAGAGAGAGAGAGAGAGAGAGAGAGAGAGAGAGAGAGAGACAGAACTGCAATCCAATTAATTGCGATTAACCTCTTATCGTAATAGGAATATGCTGCTGCTGCTGCTGATACTGCTACTGGCTGTTGCAACCGCAAAACATGCCACACAAAATGCAATGCAATATCCCCCGTACCGAAAACCACAAATGGCAAGGAGCATTTCGAGAGTCTGAAGCAAACAAATCATCATCTAAGCAGATGGAGAGAAAATAAGAGAGGGAGAGATATAGAGAGAGTGGTAGGGAGGGAGGCAGAGGCCTCAAAATCCATTAATATAGCATATGCAGAAAGGACACTACACCACAGGACATGGCCACTAAAACTGTGCACCACTAACGAGGCTCGTGTGGCGAGGCTGTGTGCCATTGCCATTGCCATTGCCATCCCAGCGTTCCACACACAAGACGAGAGACAGTTGTCTAATTAAAAGCCAACAAACGGAGTTCCCAGAACCCAGAACTACACTGATAATGGTGGCCATAAGGAACAGGACTCTCCACAATTTGCACATCTTCATCTGCCGAATGGTAAGTGTGCAAAAAAGGAAAACCACCTTTCATCATCATCATTCGCCGCATTCGCATGCCCATTCGCAGGGAAATGTGCAAACGAGCAATGTCATCAGCAGCACACGCACACACACACATGGGAAAAGAAAAACACCCGCAAATGAAATTGAAGGAAATTGTCAACGACGGGCCGGGCCCTGTGACATTAAATATTGATAATAATATTTTTTTTGCACCTACCAAAAGAAATGCCACACAGTATGGGGCATATGGGTGGCACTTGTCTTCTGTTGTCTTCCCTTGCACTTTTCTCCGCGCAAGGACCTGCAGCTTTTCCTTCTCCTTCTCCTTGATTTTAATTAAAACTTATTTCCGTGCAAAAACTGAGTTTTTCCGCCTCAGCGCGATGGAAAATGTTAATTAAAACGATGTTCCTCACATTATTTTCGTAAATGGATTTTCGTTTCAGCGTTTGGCGCGCACTTTCTGCGACGGAAAAGTTCCTTTTCTTTTTTGTTCTTTTATTTTAAGCCATGCGACAGGCTGAACGGGCAACGAGCATGTGATTCGAGTCGCGTGATTGCAACAGAATGTTGGGGCAGGACGAGAGTGCAGCGCACATGGGGCACGGAGACGCACTCAAACACAGAGAGAGCGCCAGAGAGCAAGAATGAGTGAAAAGTGTTGGGGAAATGAGTGAAAAGTACGGGCAAACGAGTTAGAGTTAGGGTCTTGTTCTCATGGGATTATCAGTCATTTCGAGTCGAATAAAGTTGAGTTTTTTTTTCAGAATTTTCTCCTATTTTTTTAAGTTGACGTCATTACGAGTCGATTAAAACAGAGTTTTCTCCCCTTTTGAGTCACAAATTTCCTCTCATTTTGAGTCGGGCGTACTGTCAAAAGACTTCGTCTCATTTCAAGCCGTCAAAAAGTAAAGAAAAATCCCTTATTTCGAGTCAAATAGAGTCAGAGTTTTCCCATTTTTCTCCATTCTCATGTTCTCATTTTGGACTAAACAAAAATCAAAGTTTTCCTTCCATTTGGATTCACGAGTAAAGTCACATTATTTCCCCTGATTTCGAGTCGAGTCGTAAAATCTCCGACTCTGATTTTTTACTCCACAGCCGAAACCTATCATAAATAAGAAGCCAAAAAAATACCAGAATGCTTTCGCTAATTGACGTATGAAACAAACACACACACACGCACACTATCCAACACTATGCTACACGTATATGTACGACAGACGACGCTCAAGTATTGGATCCAAAGGAAAACTCCACGGGTTAAGTATACTGTTATTTTCCGCGACTAAAAACAAATTGGTTATTTGCGTGCGAAACGATTTGAAAAATACCTCGAAGAAAGGCACAAAATGGAGGGAAGTGGGGCACATAGGGGCACAAAGTAGCAACGTAATTCCCCGGTAATATGTTCATGATAAATTGCACTCCCAATAGAAGGAAAAAAACGAAAGAAAATGAGTTGAAATGTGAAATATATAAACGATACCACGAAATGAAGAAAAAGCTGGAAATAGTTGGATGGGAAAAGGGGAAAGGGGAAAATGTAAAAAGAATTTCAGGCACAAAAGTAGAGAAAGAGTTCATTGGAAAAGTGGAATATTTAGTAGGGGGAAAAAGAAACAGCACTTAGCAGCAGGAAAAATCGTTTGAAAATTGCATTTTAATACATGGCAGAGAGTGAAAGAGAGGAGAGAGGTTTTGGGGTTTGGTGTTTGGCCACACAATAAATCAATGGCAAGTCAATTTTGCAGGCAACATAGCCATCCACATATCGGAGCTTCTTTCCACGCAAAACGGAAGTATAAATCGACTTAAAGCAGTGCCCAACTCCAACCCATGGGCCACCTTTTGAACCTTTGAACCTGCAGCAGCAGCACCAGCAACCAGCCAGCAGCAGCAACAGCAACAGCAGTAGACGCCTGCAACTGCATCTGGGATCTGGGGATAGTGCATGGATAGTGCCATAGGATATATAGGAGTTCAAAGGTGGCAAAGCCAGCCAGGAGTAGTAGCAAGCAGACCAGCAGTCCGATGAGAACAGGAGTGTGCCACCAGGAGTCGTAGAGGTTTCGATTGGAAGCGTGTGCAAGTGGCATGGCAAGGGGCATTGCCACACAACACGTCATTAAACAAATTGATGCATGGCGCAAACGTAGCAAAAGGGGTTATAGAAAAGGGCTTACAGTGGCACCTCCTGGGCAGGAATTCATTGAGCCAATGGGTCACAAAAGTTGCAACAAGCAATTGAGGAAAGTTCGAGTCAGTTTTTGGCAGCAGCTTAAAGTGCCAAGCAGCAGCAGGAACTGCAGCAGCAGCAGCTTAAGCAAACTCAAATAAACCTAAAGGGAGACCCCTGATTTTCCTTTGAGTCAGGGACAACTTCCGGGGCTACATCCTTGCAACCAACTGACAAGCGACAGATTAGCTTACAATTACAACAAAAGTGAGGAACTGCATGCTGCATGCTGCTGGCTGCTGTTGAAAGGTGGGAAAGCTATGTCGATGAATAGAGCGGAGATGGATGTCTTTGGGCTGTGGTTGTGGGGGGTCCAATATCTACAGAATGGCAGAGACTGAAAGATAAACATTTGCAGCACAAAGTTCATGGAGAAAGGTGCCCTGCCACTACTTTACACTCTTAAATTGCACTCAAAAGTGGGATAATGATATACAAAAATAACATACGGAAAGAGCATGCTTAAGATCTAACTAAAAGCAACAAACTAAACAGAAGGCTACATGCTTAAGACTTAACATAAAGCAGGACTCATGCTGAAGGCTGCAACTAACAGCAAATATAATCCATGCTTAAGATTGAACTACAGGTACATATATTTACACACATGAAAACAAGAAATGGGAGAAGTAGAAGCCTAGGACTCACCTTGAGCTCAACAATCGTTCGGCCTCGGCGGCGGTCATGTCATCGGGCAGGCTATCCTCTCGAGGAATGGCAGCAGCAGCAGAAGCAGCAGGTGCCACTGGAACAGCAGCAGGAGCCACAGTAGCAGCAGCAGCAGCAGACGAAGAGGGAGGAATGGCTGCGGCCACACTGTGATTGACATGCACTTTGATCACCTCATCGACCACATCGTCCATCAGTTCGACACTATCGAGGCTATCGTTGCCAGGCATCATTCCCAAATGATTGAGTATATCCTCCTCATCCTCGCCGGCACTGGTGTCCGCGTACTCGAGGTCCTCCTGCATCTCCAGGGAAATGCCACCGCCATGTGCGGGTGCCCGTCGCTCGGGCAGAACAGGTGCCGCCTCCTCCTGCTGTTTGTGCATCTCCAGCACCTCCACATACTCCACAGTCAGGTGCTCATCATCCTCCTCCTCCGCCTCCCCTTCGTCGAGATCCAGTTCATCCTCCTCTTCGTGCGCATCGATGGAGGCAATGGGCGCAATCCCCTTGACCAATGCGGTGCGTGCGGGCGAAATGGGAGGCGTGGATTTGGCACTGCCTCCACCTCCACCTCCACTGCTGTGCTCCTGGTTATTCCTGCGCCTTATGGGCGACACAACGCCCACTGGCGGCGAGTTGTATGCCACGCGATGCAATGGAGATCCATCGGCAGAGGGAGACTGCAGCAGGCCGCGTGGTGGTGCCGCTGGTGTCCCGTCCTGGAGATCCGTCTTGATGATCGCATAGACAGTGCTCGTCTCCTGGGCAAAGCCATTGGCGCCATGAAACTTCCGCTGCATATCCGTGACCTTTGCGGTGTCATAGAGCTCTGCCTCGGATCCGTACACCTCCCGAGACTCGCTGCCATCGGGATTGAGGCGATAGCCCACATCCACGTAGTGCAGGCTGTGGGGCTGCTGCTGCTCTTCCTGTGAGTCGCCCTGGAGTCCTTTGGCCTTCAGTTCCCCATCATCCTGGTTGCTGGCCGTCGAGATGATGCTGGGGGGACGCTGTCCGAGACCAGCGGCTGGCATTTGAAGGATGATGCTGCTCCGTTTGTTGGCCACACGCTGGGGCGAAGAGTTGTTGCTGGAATGTTGTTGCTGTTGCTGCGAGGCGGCCGTTGCTTCATCCACAGATTTGCGACCTGCAAATAGAAAACAGAAACAATGTCGGTCAGAAGAAGTCTATTTAAATGTCCACGATAGATGCTCGGACTCGAGACGCACAAGCGAATGCATCAAAAGACAATTCCACTAAAAATGCAAAGAACAAATTACATGTCGTACCGTCAGTCCCCCACGATAATTCTTCCTCTTTTTTTCACCCATTGGAAAACCCTTCGATTTCGAGTATTTTTAACTTAAATTTGTATTTCGAATTTTAAAACTTTGAATCTGTTCAATTTCTCTCCCTTAAAGGGACATCAATTTGGTCAAATCCTCTTGCATATTGAGCAACAGATATGTCCTTTCCGCAATGGGATCTCCTCTGTTCATTTTCTTCTTGTATTCGGGATCGTTGCATCTGTATTTGCTGGCAAATTTCCTGTAGCTCACAATTTCACTCTCCATATAGTCGCTGGCTCCCTCGGATGTCTCACCGCGCAGCTCGCGACCAATGCACTTCATGAGGAAGGTCATGTCGGAGGACTGCGACGAGACCCTGCTGTCATAATCGTCCTCGGAGGGCTGTGGAGTCCACACATTCGTTTGGGTTTCACGAGTGTTCTGTCGCATGGTGTGCTTCTGGTGCGCCTTCTGGCTCGATTTCTTGAACCCGTGCTTTTCCTGCATTGATCCTTTGATCGCCTGCTCCACGGGAAAGTCCTCGCTTCCCTCCCCATCCGCATCCTCATCGTCTCTGGCACCTGGACTACATTTGATTTTCGAAGCATTCGATGCAGTTTTATATTTAGATGATGAGGCCGCCTTTGCGATTTCCATTCTGTAGGAGTGTATTGGACTTTTAGTCCAAATTTCATCATCGAAGTATTGTTTCTCATTGAAGGACACGCCCGCCTTGGGATGTGTTGATTTGGCACGATGGCGCGAGACCATCGTGCCGGTGCTGCATCTCCGCTTCAGAATGGAACGTTTGGGCGCAGCAGAAAACGAAGGAGACTCTTTGAAGGCATTACCCAAATCGTCAATTGTCTGCCCTGACGGGGTGAACTCTCTTCCTTCTACATTGCCAGCAATGAAGCGCGGGGGTGACCCGAAGGTGTCGAATTTTATTTGCGAGGGTCTTTGGAGTGGACCCGACTGTTCAGCCGCATGGGGCGGTGGCGGAAAGGTGAAAGGATCGTAGAATGTTTGCGTCTGTTCCACGAGTCGTAGAGGTTCAGGCTGCACCTGGGGCTGGGCCTGGAACTGTTGTTCCTGTTGCTGGTGCTGTTCCCCAAAGTACTGAGGGCGCCCCAATCCCCTTGTATGCTCGATAAGATGCTGCGGCAAGCCCCTAAACGGATCGAAGGATCGCTGTGGTCCCCCCATCGAGGCAAACTGTTGCATCATCTTCGACGTGACCTGCACGGCACAGTTCGCGAGCGTCTCCTGCACCGACGACCCATGATGCGAGGTGTCCGCAAAGTCAATCCACTCGAGCTCATCCGGGGGCATCTGCTCGAAGATCCCGTAGAGGCGCTTCTGATTGAAGCACACACTCAGTGCACTCATGTAGGCGTTGCGGATGCGCCCCTCGAGCAGCGTGCCGCACTTCATGGTCGTCAGTTTATTGATCCACTGCGACGCGTATCTATACTCCTGCGAATTGGTGTCGAATGCCTCCTCTGGCAGGGGGCTGCTGTCGAGCATCACAAAGAAATCATTGAACAGGAGATTCATCTTGGCGTCGTAGACCGCCTCCTTGCGCGATTTCTCCGGCTGTTTGTTCTTCTTCTCCGCATCTTTCTCGATGTTTTGTTGCGGTTTCTGTGTCATCGTATTCCTGCGACTGCCCACCTTGCTCGGAGCTCTACTTTTTGGCTTCATACTCCCCGGTTTCTCCTTTAGTGTATCCCTCTTGGAGTCCTTCGCCTTTGATGGTCGGTGTTGCATATACTTGTCATCGTTCCCAGGAGGGGATCCCCAGCGGCCATCAACTTTCCTTGGAGAGAACATTATATATGGGATTTGGAGATTTCTACGATATTCGTTAATTTGTGTGTTTTGTGTTTTGTTTTACTGAAATTCTGAATATTTACATTTTCAAACGACCCAGAAATGTTTAGAAACTGAAGGAAGTTTCAAGGGATAGTTCTCTCGGTAGATTTTGTAGAAGAGAGTATGGAAGGAGTGATATTTCACGGAAAAATTTTATTTTCTAGGGTCAAATCTATAGAGAAAGATCTAGGGAAATTTCTTTGGATATTTCTAGGATAGTTCTCGGTATATTTCTAAAGTAATTTATACAGAGTATAAAGAGAGTGGTACATATATCTGAGACGATGATTCATGGGGTGTATGTTTTGACACTTTCAATGAATTGTTTAATTAATTGTCTTTTCCCCATTTCCCTCCATTAGCATACATTTTCCTAATTTATTTATTTATACACAACAGTATTTCAATGTGGAAACACACAAATATACGAATATTGAATATTTTTAATGGATCAGAAAGCTAATCTCCCATTTGTACTCTCTCTCTCGTTTTCTGGGATTTTTCTGTTGCTATTTTCGTCTTTCGGGTTTTTGCTTTGTGTCCGAGAAACGTTAAAGCTGTCAACGCAGTGGCATAAATATAGATTCTATATAGTATCTGTGAGATCTCTGGCTGGATACTGCATGGGGGAGGAATCCAGAGGGTCTTTTGTTGAACGCATTTTGGCATTGGAATCCGTTTGAAGTTTTGATATCGTGCCAGAAGGATAATTGGGCATTTTTTTAAACAGTTTTTTATAGTTTTTATCGGTTATTTATGGGTTTATTTATGGGTTGAAACATTCCATTCCCAACTCCCATTGCCATTCCCCTACTAACCTCGACAAGCCTGACAAAGTTTCCGCAAGCTGAGACACATTTTTCTTTTTGGCTTTCACTTCACTTTGCTGCACTCTTTTTTTTCTCTTAATGTTTTCGATTGCACATATTGTCAGCACTTTTTGGGGATAATTCATGTATTATTAGATTGATTTTTAAAGATATAGTAACCGTTGTTCGCTGAGCAAACCCAAATTAAAAAGGGAGAATCCCCAAGGGTCCCTATAGAATAGAAGAAGAAGAAGATCAAGCGGTATATCGAAATGCTAGTGGTGAAGAGACCTTTAAAAAAAAAAAAAACGACTAACAAGTAAGAGAGGGCCAACCAACAGCTGGGAAACCTCGCTGGAAAACTGTTGAATATTATAGAAAAGGAATAGAGGCAGAATCCACTACAACCGCATCCACAATTTGGTCCCTGAGCCCCACTCACTACGGGATTTGGTCTAACCACAAGAGTCTCTCCTTCTCTACTGCTGCCTCCCGCTACCTCCCGCTGCTGCCTGTTGGCCTGGTCAAGTGCTGCACTGCACCCTGGCGTATACTTAATGCCAATTAGAGATGCGTGCGCTTTTAATTAAGAGCAGCAATGAATACTTAATGGGAGTGACAGAGACAGACAGCAGGCAGGGAGAAGGAGAGAGATAGAGAGCATCATTTCTGGCGAAGGCCAATGCGGCGTATGTGTAATGTTCTGTTTTCGGTTCAAGTAAATAAACTTGGATGAACATTCAAGCCAAAACCGAAGGTCGTTCTCGTTCAGACAACCAAACAGAGACGGGGAATCACAGATAGAGAAAGAGCTCATATAAGAGAGAGAGATATAGAGAGCGAAAGAGAGGTAGCAGAGATCGACAAAGACAGCGCCGCCATAAACAATACGCAATTGAAATCGATGAAAATTCGATAGTGGTGGGGTGGGTGAGAAAGAAAACCAGCATCCACATCACATCACACTTTTGTTCGTAACTTTTTTCCGATTTTTTTCCCATTTTGCGTTCAAGTTTTTCCCCGATTCTTCCCCCGTTTTCACCGTGTGTGCTTTGGTATAATGAGATGCGAAAATTAATGAAAAACTCGGCCAAAAATACATTCTCTGTGCAAAGAAGAATAAAAAAAAAACAATCAGAACAAAAGACAATTAATGAGAGAAGTAACAAATGGCAAATCAAACGAGGAAAAGAGAAAGGGAGGGAGCGAGAGAGAAGGACAAATTTGCGTAAAAGTTTTAAATAAATCGATGATTTATAAATAAAATGGAAAAACTGCACGGAAAATTCACAGAGTAATTGAAAAAATAAGGCATCGAATATGCATCGAACGAATCGATTGGGTTTTCTCCAACGGAGAATCTTAAAATGCAGAGAAATCAAATTAAACTTGAAAACATAAATGGAAGAACCACTTGGGCAAGAGAGTAGAGGCCATAGAGAAAGATAATGCAAAGAGGAAAAGAGAACACAGGAAGGGAGATGCATTTAGTAGTTTCCTAAACAACAACAACAAAAAGAACACCCAAATATGCACATGAAAATGTTAAAATAATTGTTGGAGAAACCACAACAAAGAGAGCGACAAATTAGACAAAGATAAAGGGAGAAAAGTGAAAGAATGAGGGTTTTGCAGAAGGGCAAGAAAAATAGGGAGTACCAGGAATCTGAGGAGGAAGGACAGGAGGAAGGGCATCCCCCAAATGTCAAGCGAAGACAATTTTTGTGTACCGAAGCGATTGATACCTTTGGCCCATCGATCGGTATTTTCTTCCTTTATGTTAATATTTTTGTTTATTCTTTTTCTAATAATCGCAAAGATTTGCGGCAATCTATGATATAGTTATCATATATTGATCTCTGCGTCTCTTTTAAACATTCAAACATCTGTTCAAAGCCATCATTACCTAGATTCAAGGGTATCAAAACGGAAGTTGCTGTCAAAATGTGTCAAAACCAAAGGCTAACACAGGCAAAATGTTGGGAAAAGATGCAAGGAGACTGACAAAATACAAGAAAGAGACAAAGATGGCAAGCAAAAAGTGGGAGAGGGAGAGGCAGCTGCATGCAGCATGTGACAGCAGATTTAGTAAAAGTCGCCTGCCTGCCGCTGCCGCTGCCTCTTGGATTCCCTTGGTTCCTTGTGCTGGCATTTGTGTGCCTGTTGGTTAGTTAGGTCAACTTTCAAATTCCCCAAAAAGTCCTGACAATGCAGATGCGAATACTCATACACAAACACGTATATAGGCACATAATGAAAACGGCAACGCAGCAACGAAGACAAAAGGAGAGTCGTCTGTCTCTGCGGTGAGAGGAGGAGTGGCAGAAGAAGCTGCTGCAAAGCAGCTTACCAGGCAAAAATGACTTATAATATCTAAGCAAAACTAGCAAAGAAAATAAACAATAATTTAGATCAGAAATCCATTTTTACTGTACAAATATAGCATTAATCATAGAAGAAATACAAATTTCCTGAACAACTACAACATTTCCACTGAAACTTATAAGCCAAAAGTTCCTGCTGCTTGTTTTGTTTTGAATATTTATGGTTTTAATAATTAATCGAAATCAAAAGCCAATATAAATTTATTTGGCGTAAATTCCAAATTCCAGTGCAAATTCCTTTAATTAATTGACAATATCTTAGACATTTCACACAGTTCGATGGTCGAAATGCCACGCAAAAGGAATACAAACATTTCAATGGATTGCACATGAAAAATCCATGGCAGATATACAGATACGAGTATCTTACAACCTCTCAAGTGTTCACTGGAATGGGGGGACGGACTGAGAGCCAAAAACTGCAAACACATGACAATTGCAAACATTTTTTGTGTGTGTGTGTGTGTGTGTGTGCGGAGATGTGTGTGGTATGTGGATTCTTTTTCTCTTGCTTCTGTTTTGTTGCATACAATTTCAAATTTGAAAATAAACTCGAGTGGAAGCGAACCAGCATCAGCCGTGGGGAAGAGAGGCAGCAAAAGGGGAAAAGAAAAACCAGCAAAAGTGTCAGACAAATATCTAAGAAAATGGGAAGAAGAATAGGAGGAATATCTTTAAACGTTTTTTTCTTTCATTCTAGACAATGCCAACAACAATGTCTGCTGTGCTGCCTGTTGCCATGCCGCAAGAACAAAAACTCTGCCACACACATGGGAATGCATTTTTTGAATATTTTCCTGCGACTCACTCGTGTGTTTTTTTTTTGGTGTGTGTTTGTGTCGCACCACAACAAAATACAAAATACAAAAAGTAATCGCACTCGAAGGAGTTCGCTGAACTGCATTCGAGATCCACAACAACGAAAGATCAAAGATTATTTAAGTAGAAAATTAAGAGATATTCCATATTTCAAGATCCCACAAAAATAAAGATATATATAAATCTTTTGGAATATTCTGAATATGTTTTTCGATCTTTTGATATCGGGGCACCCGATTCTGCCCTGTTTCCTCTTTATAGCTTCTTGATTTTTCTGCTTTTCTCCATATTTATTCTGCTTGTCTCTTTCCTTTTCCTTTTACCTAATTTTCTAACGAACTTTGTGAAACGATTCTCCACACTCGCGCGCACTCAGGAATAGTATTATCAAATACACTTATGGAACGGTGACAGTCTTTCCAATCTACATTGCACCTACCACTTGTAGTATTCTTGCACACTTTTAATCACTGAATTCGGCAGTATATTCTTCTGAATGAATTAAAAACCAACACCTTGCAGTGGGGCCAATCACATTGGAACTGAAAGACAGCCCCTCCAAAGCCCCATCATAGCCCCGGAGACGAAGCCAGAACTCACCGCAACATTCAAGACATTTCCAGACCCAAAAACACGAAACTGAAACCAGAGCCCCGAAGAGAGGGTGGGAGAAAGAGGATGGATCTGTTTCTGTTATCACTAGACCCTGAAAAATCTGTGCGGCACCTCACGTGCCCCTCACAAAATACGAGAACAAACCCTCTAGAATTCTAGAATCACGACCCAAGCGAATGGTTTCAATATGGAATATTTTTCATTTTCGTATAATTTGTTTTGATTCATTTGAATTTTTTCTTATTCATTTTGTTCAAGGTTCAACAAATTTGTTTGGGTTTTCGCAGGGTTTCACTTTTAATAGATACGAGAGATTTACTATAGAGATTCGCATTCTGGTAATTTTTTTTTGTTAACGATTCCGAGTAGAATTATAACACGAAAATTCTAGCCCGCTTATCAATGGAAACGCCACCGTAACGCGAAATCAACTGAAAAGATCCGAAGCGGAGAAAAGTTTTTCAGCATCCTATAGAAAGAGAAAAACGCAGAGAGAGAGAGAGAGAGAGAAAGATCATTTGGGGATCATTTCTCTCTTTTGGCAAATTGCCCGTTGCGTGGCTTGTTGGGGCCAGACATGTGGCAGCCAGCCCCCAAAGTTCCGTTTGTCATGCCCCACACACACAGGGTGCTCCAGTCGGCACTCCCCTGCTCGTGCGAGGGCACTTGTCAAGTTGCCAGATTGCAAAATCCGCCAAAAACACCAAAAACCAAATGTTGGGAAAGGCCAGAAATGTTCTCTCTCTTTCGCTGTCTACGGTGGGTGTCATGGGTGCCACAGAGGAGCCATAGGGGTAGGGGGGTGGGCACACATCACTCAAAAGTCGAGACAAATTTCGGGCTAGTGATAGTCGGTGGGGGAGAGAAAGAGGCGCCTGTATTTGTCTAATTATAAAATGGGAAATTAACTGAAAATAGTTTCTACGAATTTCTTTAGAGAATTTCAACGAGCGAAATTCGGAAATGGTTTTTGGAGCAAGAGAATACACGAGAAGTACAATATAAAAATACAATTTTTATGGCACAAAAGTTCAGAGCCCAACTGCAGCGAAAGGTAAATCAATTTTACTTTTAAATGGCGACATTTACACCGCGCAAAGAAAATGTCTTTTTCTTACGAAAATGTGGCATCATCAGCGTTTTTGACGTGAAAACATTTGTCAGCTCATTTTCGCAATGGACGTCATCAGTGCCGGGGAAATCTTGAAAAGAAATCAAGCGAAAAACTAGACAACAGACAGAGGACCAAAGGGGGATGGACAGGCAGAGGAAAAACTAGCCACCAAATGTAGGGTGAAGAGGTAGAGGAGGGAATACTACAGATAAATGGACAATGGTGGCTGCTCATTCTTGGGTGGTCAATGCGACACTTGGACAAAACTATGCGGACAACAAAGCAGACGACAGACAGAGACAGAACAAGAGAGGGAGTGACAGGCAGCGGGAGAGAGAGACGTTGCGAAACTGTCGGCAAGTGGCTGTCAAAAACCCACGCATCTGTCATTGAAAACGCGGCTGTTGGGGAGGGGTAGGTGTAGAGCAACGAACTCGCGAGGCAGGATTAAGCAAAGAAAAACGTGCAATCATTTTTCTCAATGAAAATAATTTGAAAATAAGTGGACACTAGCGACGGCTGTTGGTGGTTAGCGGCACTAACGATGAAAGCTTTTCAATGAACTTTTAACTTTCTCCAGTTTAATTTGAAGCTTTTGGAGGGGAAACTTAAAGCTTTTTGCAAGAGATTTTTAACCATGTGGCAGCGCTGTCAGCTGAAAGCTTTTTTTAAGCGAACTCTCAATGAAGTGGCAACGCGTTCATAGAGGTGGACCAAAACGTAAACAGAAAAAGGTAAACAAAGGAGTCGTGCTCAAATCAAGGATTACTGGTCTTTTACTCTAACGGTTTGAGTAGAGGGAGATAGAGAGAGAGCAGGAATGCATTTGTGAATAGTATGTAACAGTTATCGGGGTGCATCTAGCGCAAGTTAACTTTTTGCTCTTATTCTTTGTTTAAAATTTCAGCAACGTGGGCAACTATGTTGATTGCACTCTCTGGCAAAATTATACATCTCTCTTTGTATAATTATATCTTTTTCCGAACTCTGTTCTCACTCTCTCCCCGTTTTTCATGTCCCTTCTGACTGCCCATTCTCCATACCAGAGTTTCCTGCCCTTTCTCTGCTCCAAAAAATTGTCAATATTTGAGGGAGTTTTAATTTGTGATAAATAATACCTTCCGTTTGGAATTAACCAGCATAAAATAAAGTGATTAAATATTTGTCGACCTCTCCCATCGAACTGCTCATAACAGCACACTTCACACCCCCATCCCTTCCGTCACAGCCCCCCACATCATGTCTCTTTTTTGTTGATTTTGATATAAAGTGGAGCACAAAAAGAAGCAGCGGCAGCGTCCACATAATTTATAGCCAAACACAGATACATACAAACACATTTGGGGTCTCCTCTGCTCCGCCTTCCATCCCATCCAGCCCCCTCTCATAAGAGTTGTAGTAGCGGATGAATAGTATTTTCCGTTGTGTTATTTATAAACTCTTGGATGTGACAGACGACAGGCGAACCATTCAAAAATTGTGCCATGCAGCACCAAAGCCTAGGCCTTCGGTTTGGGGCTTCCTTTCCCTCTCTTTCTCTCTTTCGATCGCCCTCTTCCGCCAGCCTATTCCCCATTCATGTGTCCCTGTCATGTCTCAACTTTTGACAGTGCCATGGTGCTGGGTATAAAGGGTATATGTATATCGTATAGAGTGCAGGTGTAGGGTATGAGTGCAGGGTATAGGGGGTGAGGGTATGATGGGTGTAAAGGTACGATTACGAATGGCGCTTAGCATATGACGAGTGCTGTGTCAGCGCATTGAAAAGAGCACAGAAGAAGCAGCCAAAGAAAATTAAGTAAAATATGCGAGACATCGAAAGAAAAACAAGAAATTGCCCAGAGTCTTGCGCGTGAGGGGGGGTTAAAGGCAACCTTTCAGAGGTTAAGCAGGAAACAGAATGAAATGCAAAAACTTACGCTGATTAGTCTTCCAAAATAGCCCAAAATTTCAAAGAAAATCAGTAGCCTACAAACAGGAGGAGGGGTTAAAAAATATCACAGAAAAAAAGAAACAGGAGTCTCCACTGCAACTTAAGAAAATTGCCAGGAATGGCAGTCCATCCACACTGCCTGCCTCTGGGCCTGCACCAACATCCATCCATCCATCCCCCCAGCAGATAATCCAATCGACTGGAGTTCATTACCTTACGACTTCGCCCTCCCTCAAGCCCGCAATCCTTCAACCACCCGACTGGGAAATCAATAAATCAAGGTGAGCCACGCCCCCACACTTCAGACACACTGCCATTTATGAATTAAAAACAGAGCCTCTCTATTCATCCACTCATCCACTGCTCCACAGATAAGCAATGCAATCATCAGCAGAAGCAGCAGAAGAGCAGCAGCAGCAGCTCTGGAATTGAGAGTCGACAGGGGAAAAGAAGGCGGAAGCTGGGGGTCTGCAATTTCAATTTTGTAATCAGCCATAGAAATCAGCAGAGGAGAGGAAAGTAAAAGAGAGCAGAGCAGAGCAAAGGGTAGAGCGCAAAATAGAGCCGATCCGAGCAGCAGAACCTAGGAGAGCATAGAAGAGTGCCAGAGAGCGAGGAGCAAGCAACGCATCATTGAATTCTTAATCTGGCATTAATACAATTTTATGTATGGAGCGCGCAGAGGAAGAGCAAGGAGAGACGCTGACGGAGTGAGGGATCAAGGGAGCGGGAATCCCAACAAAATCCGCAAAAAAAATAGACAACGACGACGAGCCTCGGACCATGAAGATGGGACAACGAGACGACAGATTGTGAGCATTGCACTCCATAGCACCAGAACTGCATTCAGAGGAGGAGCAGGAGGCGGGGCGAAGGTTCGCTTGGAATGTCGTCGAGCCGTTGTCGCTGTCGCTGGCGTTCCTCTACATTTTCGCTCTCTCTCTCTTTCGCTCTCTATGTCTTGTTGGGGGGCTGCATTTGATATGCCTGCTGGTTGACCCATATTGGAATTTGCCTCCAGAGTCTCCGCCAGAGTTGCAGCCACAAAGTAAGCGGAAGAGAGGGCGGAGGCAGAACGGCAGAGCGGAGGGAAAGAACGAAGAGAGGAGGAGGAGTAGGAGTAGGAGCTGTAGTAGGACTGCAAGGCGGAGTTGGGGCGGTGATATACAAGTCACGATTTGTACGCCGCTTAGAAAAACTTGTAATGAATGTGGGATGCAATGAAATAGAATGGCATGGCCAAGGGGGAGGGCAAACCAGGAGGCTCCACTCCACACTGCACAATGAAGTCGAGACCTGACACACACACACACACAAAGAGAGAGAGAGAGATGCAAAGGTGTTTGAACTCGAGCACAAACAAAGTTCAAAAGTTCCCCCAACTCCGAATGAAGCAAGTTTTCAAGAATGACCTGAGAATGCACTTCTCTGGGGCTCTCTGGGTCTCCAAATTATAAAGGCTAGCAATTATATTTTAACAAAGGAAGGAAGGCAGGCAGGAGGAAGCGGCAGAGGAAGGAAGGAAGTGCATCCTAAAATAGCAATTCAAAGGAAACTAATGCGACTCCAACAAAAGCTAATCCAAAGGAACTTCCAATGGCATCCAAAGGAAGACCCTGAAGTCTCCAATTCATAAGTAAAAAAGTCTCACCTTCATTTTCGCTGCGTCGCCGCCTTGGAACACTGTTGTAATTATTGTTATGATAGTGCTCCATCAGTTCCGACTTCTCTGTGGACTCGTTCTCCTGCTTCTCATCCTCCGTGTGTACGGGGGAGGAGGGGCCCGAGGAGGCGCTGGCCACTGGCGAGCAGGAGGCCGCCGAATTTGTGCTGCCACTGAGACCGTTGCCGTGTCCTGTGACTGCCGCATCCAGAGAGCCCCGCTTCGCCGCCTGCATGATGTAGGCGCTGTTCGAGGTGCTGCTGGTGGGCGACGTGCAGGATGAGGGCGTGGAGCAGTTGGTGAGGTTGGCCGTCTGATCCTCAATCAGATCGATGGACTTCTTGCGCGGCTTCTCGGGCGGTATGGGTGCCGCCTGGATGTTCTGTTGCTGCTGCTCCTGGAGCAGGGATCGCTGCATGGCCGCCGTCACGGCCGCTGACTTGGCGGGCGGCGGTGGGGGCGAGGGCTCCACAGCTATCTTTGTGGGCGACGAGCGCACTCGCTCCGGATTGAATTTCACCGGACTGACATTCTTTGGCTTCACCGCCGGAATGGGCGGCAGTGGCGGCGACTTCACAGGACTCCCAATCTTTCCGCTCCGCGGCTTAATCTCCGGCGGCGTCTGATTGGGAGCATGCCGCATTGGTGGATTGGGACTGGCATTCGGCGGCGGCTCCATGGCCGGCTTGGTCGTGGCCTTCTCCCCACTGTCCATGATCAGCCCGGTTCCTGGGACCGTGCGTATGATGTCGCACCGATTCAGATCGCTGTGGGTGCGCGTCGTCTTTGTTTTGGTGAAGTGCGATGTCCACTTTTTCTGCTTCTCGATGAGCTCCCGCGAATTGAACTTCCGCTCTGGCTTCTCCGGCTTATCGCCCCCGGAGCTGGCGAAGAGTGCACTCACAGATCCTCCAGTTGCTGGTGGCGGGGTCACCTCCTCGCTGCCGCCGCCGCTGGCCTTCAGGCGTGAGATATTGTGCTGCGGATACTTCACCACCGATGTGGGTGGCGTCTGGGACGATGGCTCCACTATAAACTTGCTGTTGCTCAGCCGCTGCTCTGGCGATCCGTTCTGTGCTGCCACCGAGGCGTTGTTGTTGTTGTGAATGAGCGACACGCCCGAGGGGAAGGGCGTGCGTCGCTTGGGCGGCGACTGAGAACGATCCGAAGAGCGGGACGATGACCTATCCGATCCGTCGCACAGATTATCCTCCCGGGAACCGCTTCTCAGCAGCCTGGAGCTCACATTCGAATTGGACTCGACGCCAAGCTTCTCGAAGAGTGCTCTGGCATTGTTGAATCTCGCCGAATGGGAGGGAGCGCCGCCGCCGCCAGCTGTTGCTGCTGCATGTGCGGCTGCCACGGCTGTCAGCTGCTCCACCGGCTGGATCTCGATGGGTTTCCGCTGGAAGATGTTCGCGATTTGGCTCACCTTACCCACGGCAGCCGGCGTGGGGGCATGGTGCATGGGCTTTTCCATACTGCAACTGCAACAAAAAGAGGGGGAAAAACTATTGATTATATCAGCAATGGTAAGTACGGCGGTTATCTCTATGACTAAACCACTGAACTGATAGCAGCCGCGCCCCAAATGAGCCGCAAAACAGATCAAATCGAAGCGACTAACTTTTTACGATTATTGTGGTTTTTGTTTTTGTTGGTTTCGTGGGTTTTGTGGGTTACCTTTGCCATTTTTTTTGTCTCCCATAGATTTGACTGACACTTTCCCAAAAATACACACAATTTTCACCTTTACTATTTCGTTTTTTTTTCCTCTGGATATTATCTCGCATAAAACTTTATGATTTTTGCTTTGTTGTATGTTTATTATTTTTTCTGCACATCAAACACAATTAATGGCACCATTGATGGCTGATGGACCCTTCACCTACGGCTGGTACGGGTGTTCGGGTGTGCGTTACGTTGTGTGTGAAAGTCTTCCAAGAAGTGAACAAATTAGTTGTTTTATTTGTGCTTTCGGGCCTGCAAAAGAGCGGAAGAGTGGCCAGAGAAGAGAGAGAGAGAGAGGTGGCATTGCCAGCTGAAGGGGCTTTCTTGCAGAAAAACTTTCAGAGAGCGAAAGAGACGGAAAAAGATACGGGGTGAGGAGGAATGTCGGTGCGACATTGAAAGCAACATTTGCACTGGTATTCGTTTCACCCGCTGATAGGGTAATGCTCTAACTGTTATCTACTTTGGCAGTACATATAAGTATTGATTTACGCTAGGCTAGGGCTACATTTGGCTACATTGGCTTATGGAGGTGCCCTACAACGGATGGAAGTGTATTCAGATTGGGTTTACTTTTCAACAGCAGTGTAGCATATAGCAGTTGCATTGTATAACAGTTACAGTGTATAACAGTTACAGTGTATAACAGTTACAGTGTATAACAGTTACAGTGTATAACAGTTACAGTGTATAACAGTTACAATGTATGACAGTTAAAATGTATAACGGTTGCAATGTATAGCAGTTTCAAAGTATAACAGTCAAATAATCATACAGTGAAACAGTCATACAGTATAGTAGGAAAAATAAAGTTCAACCATCCTTCAGCCTCGAAATCCACATTCACTGAATAGTTTCCCTTCAAATCCTTAGTGTCTCAATACCCGGAGTACAGCAGTCGTTTGTGCTCGATATCGACTATTACACTAATCATTTGTGTCATTAGTGATGTATATTTAGCTCAAGTGATTATGAATCGCTACACAAAGAAAACCAACCCCATGCAACCCCAACAGAAACAGCTCCAGCACTATAATTCTATATACATACATATGTACTCATTTACATAACTAAATGGTATATAACATTTTCGATGTGTCAGAGGGGCGCGAAAAAAGCGCAGTATGTGGCGGAACAGAGACAGGTGTACAGATCTACCGAACTTATCGCAATGTCAATAAGAAGTCTACGACCGAACGACCCAGCAACTACATAGAAGAGGTAAACAAATGCACAGATAGTGCGGGTGCTACACACATACATATGTACATATACTCGTATTTACGTAGTATACTCCATGGAATGGGGAGTACCTGTTTGTTCAAAATTAGAGAAAGAGCGGTGCAGGCACGCCCCAAAATTGAGACAAAGGTCGGAATGCGACAGAGAAGATTATGGCGGGGCCATCCAAAAAGTCACTCCCCTCGCCTCTTGTTGTATACCAGTTTACAGAGGCAAGAGATGAACCTTTTGTATGCCAGTTTACAGAGTCAAGAGAGCACGAGACACGTCTGACAAATATATATGGGGTAGTGGGGGTGGGGGGACAAAAGTCAAAGCAAAGCACGAGATACTATGCTCGCTTGCCGTGAAAACCCATCTAATCTAATCCGAAATGCACAAAGCAAGTCATTTGACCGTGAATAGGGTGATAATGCCGGAGATACAGATTAAACTGAGATAAAAGAGCGGTAGATAAAGATTAAAATTAGCCGGTGATCTCGTTGCTTTTGTTATACAAGAACTGCCTACTCGTACATCATCAGCAAGTGGCAGAGTTATGCGATAGAGATACCATTAAAGTAGTATTAGTATAGTTGTGTCACGGGGGGATAAGTGGCAGCGTAAAAGCATCGTTTATAATATCACGTATGCGCCGTGACTGCACCCTCCCATGAGCAGGCACCGCAATGTTGCAAGCGTTGCATAGTACTCGTTAATATTTGAAGAGTTGGCAGATTTATTTGTCTGCCTCGCAGATATTGATTTAATGACACGTTTATCCGACAGTCCACGGACCCAATGGCCCCTCATTACGAATTGATGCCACACAAAATGGACAGCCCACGGGATGGGAGGACGGACAGCAAGGACATGTGAATGGACAGCTCTGTTCAAGTGCCACACTCCTTATGGATGGCTTTTGTGTGGCACGGGGATGAGCTGGCGGCCGGTTGTTCGCTTTGCACGAGTATTAATACCATGAGTCCTTTGTCCTTGGCTCTCTCTCTGAGGGTTTATTCAATTTTATGGTTCATGGTGATTGTATTTTCATGTAGTTAAATGACATTTATTATCAGTTTTGTGTATGATAGTTTGTGGAATAATGGTTTATCGCTGGAAAGCAGCGTTCAGTATTTAATAAATACATTCAAAATAACACTTTTCTATCCAACATTTTCCTCATTAACCATTTCCCATTGATGCATTATCGCATTATTTAACTGTTATACTTTGTAAGTGTTATGCATTGAAACTGTTACTATTATATATAGAAACTGTTATAATTGTTATAACAGTGTAAAGATCTGTATAACAGTTTCCTTAATGAAATAAATTTTTAAAAAATTCATCACTTCCCACTGCAATAAAAAACCATTAAATCTTACTGGCGTATAACAGTTATCATTATCATTAGCAAAAAGGCCGGATTTAGACACCCCATCAAATGGGGCTATAATCTCCGCACACTAAATGGCCCCGATCATAACGATAACGATCATCATTAGCGCCTTGCAAATGACAACAAAAACTAGTTTACAGTGCCACTAGTCTCTAATTTTTGCATAAATGTTAATTGCACTTTCGAGAGGGGGGCGGCAGAGGAGGAACAAAAGTTAAATTGTTCTCGTTAGCAGAAGAGGAGGACCCATGGCCCATGCCCCCCGTGCAACACGTGCAGCGGAGGCGACACACGATCCACCAGGAGGAGGGGGCAAGCAAGACAGGCCATGTGTGTGTTATAATTGCGTCAACATTCAGTTAGTCTCTCGTTGAGCGTGAAACGCGAAAACAATGTCAACAATGATATGATGGCCCCATTGTAAATGGCATTGAGAGGGGGTCAGAGAGGACAGTAGAGCAATGTGGCGAGTGGAGTGGAGAACACAAAAGATTGGTAGCAATTAGAGAACGTAGCCACCTACCTACCTACCTACCTGCCCCAGTCAACCAACGAAGTGCTGTTAATGCTGTGAACAGTAGGAAGCCCCCGCTGGGAGGTCTAATAGTTTCCCATGAAATAAAATTAAAAAAAAAAAAACATAGGCGCCAGGAAAAATGATTTCCTAATGAAGATATGCTATAAGTGGAAGCTCCCCTGATGAGCAGGGCACACAATGTAGTTGCGGGGTTAATTTCCCTTCTACCATGTGCTTTTGTCTCTGCCTTTGATTTGAAGATCAAAGATAATGCCTATGCTCCACAATGTAATAAGGAGTCGCCATTTAGGTCTGTTTTACAATTCTCTGAGGTAACTTTTGAGCAACAGTGTCCATGCTTTTTGAACTATTAGCGAAACACGAGTCAAACAATAATGCACACGACATGTTTTTTGTTTTCATTCTTTTTTGAAGCGTCGTTTTTGAGCGTCTGGGTCTGAGGTCAAGAATCACTGTGCCGCATCATGTGGGTGCACTTTGGAGAATCCTAATCTTCAGATGGGATTCAAATCTCTAGGCCAGTTCCAATCTCTGGCCTCCAATTACCTGTGGCCAACATTTTGGGCCTTCCCTCCAATCTCTTACATTCATTTTAATTATATTTCCATAATTTTCGTAAAAACCTTGGACTCTAAAGATATCTCCCTCTATCTCTCTCTAAAAGGTAGCTCTTTTAATGGCTATTTTAGTTGATATTTTTATTAAGTTTTATGCAATTTATTTATTTTATTTACAATCTCAAAACCTGCCTTTAGAGCCAGGGTCGTGACAACTGTCGTGGCATACAGACATCACCTTTCCGCGTAGGCCCCATACCCATACCCAAACCCCCAACATTCACTTATTGTCTCTTGTTTGCTATGCTGTGTGCTGCTGCCACAATTCAAGATGTGTGTTTTGATACGAATACGAAAACAAGTTGTCGTTTGTTCTCGAATGTAGTTCTTGGGGTTTGTTTCTGTGGTTCGTTCTCCTCCTCCTCCGCCGCTAGCCGCTCGGCTCTCTGCCTCGTTGGGGTTCTTTCTTGTTACGACAAATTATGCCAATTAAACGGTGGGAAAACAAGTTGGCAAAAGAGCCGGTGTGCACACGCGTCTAGCCCCCGCTCGCAGACCAATCCGTGGGGAGACTTGAATCTGCATCGGAATCGGAGCTGGTGGTTTCTTTTGGTTGCAGTCTGCAAAACGAGTCTTCAAAGTCTGGATGCCTGCGTTGCCTCCAAAGGCGTTTCACAATTGAGATGATGCGTGGCCTGTGGCATATTTGGTTCCTGCATCGATCGCACACAGCAATACATTTGCATAATCGAATTGATTGACTTTTATAAGCCTGACAAATGAGCCTTGCCGCCACCATGGCATGCCACATGTGTGAATCAGCGACTTGGAATGAGAGCAACGCCTGGAGCCGCCGCAGAGACTATTTTTGGTAACACGATGAGAGGTTTTGCCACTCTCGAATGATGCCGATATTTGCATATTTCCCCATCAGGTAGCAACAGTTCCGCTCAGGGGAAAAACTCAATCAACAAAAAATAGTCCAGAAAAGGAGCAAATAGAAGCGCTGATGATGCTGGGGAGTGCTGAACGGCCCTAAAGTTATCTATGGAGTAGATAATTCGATGGAATTGCTAGAGGGCTGCACCGCGCAACAAATTTGAAGGGAAATGCATTAAATTGTCCTTGACCCTTGTCTCGCCAGATAGTTCAGCAACTCGTTAGCTCAAGGTTCTGGACTTCTCAGTTACGTTAATTCTATTCACAGCTACCTTCAACACCAAGGCCAGCAAGCCCCCCCAAAAAGGGTTACAGCAGAGTTCAGCGATTATATAAATCATTTGTCTGGCAACCCTCGCGACTGCTGCACATAAAACCCAAAAGACATGGCGCCATCAAGGGAGCGGCTCACCGACTCTTCAGGGCTCCTCGTGTGCTGCTGGTGCTGCTTCTCCGGTGTTTACATTACCCTCCGAATGGGTCTCATGTGCGCATAATTAAGGAGCAGCTGCCAGTATGAGGACAGGAGCTAACACAAACTTTTCCCCATCTCTCGCTGTTTATCCTTCACTCAGCAGCCACTGTCCTCATTTTTGGGTCTCCTGTCTGGCCAAAAGGATTTGCCGTGTGTGCGCTTTTTTTATGGCCCAAATGGGAGAGAAATTTCCATTAGTGAGGTAATGTTTCCACGAAATTATCCCGAAAACTATGTTTCCCATTTTTCACATGGAAAGTCTTTAAAGTTGGGAATGTAAGAGGCGGATTTTTGAATAGAAAGACCTCTTCAATTCCGAATCAAATCCCTCTTTTTTGCTCCCCAAATAAAATAAAAGTATTCATTGGGGTTTCCTCCAGAGTTTAACTCTCGATTTGATCAAGAAAACTTTCTTAAGCCTGTAACAGAACTCACCTTGTGCTTGTGCAATTCGGGGTTGTTTTCTTTAGGTCCTTGGCTTTCAGTCTCCTGTGCCACCTGTTTTTTTATCTCTCTTTTGTTGTGTGATTTAAGCCTGGTCAACACCTAGAGGCAGGCTAGCTAGACTCCTCTCCAAACATTTGTCATTGTTTTCGAGGTGTTTGATATTCGAAGCTTCCTCCAGATGCACCTCCTTTTCCTTCGGCACTTCCTTCCACTTCTGTTCGTGTGTGTTGCACTGAAGCGTGGCAGGCAGGCAACAGCAGTAGCAGCAGCAGCACTGTGGACGCTGTTGTTGCTTCTGTGGATGTTGTGGATTTTGTTGTCGTCAGCCCCCAATCAACCCACCGCCGGCCTCATCCGTGTCAGCATTTTTGTGTCTGTGTTGTTTTTGCGCAAGATGAAAATGCAAATTTCTGCAAAAAAGAGAAGAGAAAAAAACTAAAGGTGAGCGCCTGCAGTAAAGAGATATGCAAAAACTTAAGCTCTACCATGTTTTGGGGGTTCAGTGAACCATGGAGCCCGCTACCGCCCATAGGGGGCGAGCTACTATTCCACCCAAAAGAATTGCCACACATTTTATAGAGCCCTAAGGCATACCACTCGTACACGCTCCCAAACAAAAATGTTGCAAACGGAAGCAATTAATTTCATTTGCAACAGAGCCGCCAGTAGCCAAGTAGTAGTGGCAGAGTCGAAGCCCAATCGAGTGTAACCCCACAGGCAGGGAGAAAGTCTTTTTCTTTTACAAAAAAAAAAACAAAAACACAAAAGCAACAAATTGATAATCAAAAAGCGTACGTTGGGCTTACAGTAGCCCCACGGATAGATGCCATCCCATCCATACCCATCATCATAATCATCATTTGCAAGGTGTGTTATTAATGCAAGGTGGTAATCAAAAGTGTCGCGTCACTTTCAATGGCTCTTTCGCTCTCTCTCTCTCTCCCTACCCCCTCCTATCGTTCACTCTCACTCAAGGTAAACCCATAAATATTGCCTTCCCTTCTTCCTCAGCAATTCATTCAACGCTTTGTAATTGTCTAATTTATTTGTTGTTCCAACAATTTCACTAGTTTCACAGTGCGTGAGAAATGCGTGCGTTCATCCGTACGAAATGTACAAAATTTCAACTGGAATTGAAGCCGCTTAAAGTCACTTTACTTGGGGCAGGTCGTGGGGCAAGCTTAATTCGGAAATATGTGCACATATGTATGTAGAGAGAGAAATAAACGTTGAAAAGAGAAAGTCATGTGTAGGTAAATTCATTTCTTGAATGAAATTACCAATGATTGAAGAAGATTATATCATTATTTTGCAGTTCACTAAGAAATTCAAGTGGAACATGATCTCTGTATATTTCTGCATATTTTGCAGCTTACATTCGGTTTACTTTACTCGCACTTTACATTCATTTATTTACATATAAACTCATTTGTACACACATAAACCAACTTTAGATGTAGTAAATACTGTCACAGTTATCCCTAAACTATTATTCAATATATTCAAAACCAAAATTTACGTTTAATATTATTGCTGTAATGGGAAACAAAATGGCAAAAAGTCCAGAAACTATGGCACTCAACACGGAAACAAAACATACCGAAGTGATGATCATGAATGCAATGACGACCTTCTGCTTTAAGGAGTGCATGAAGACGCGTTATAAATCACAATTCAGCTCCTTTGAGGAATGTTCGCTGTGTTGCAAGAATATGTTTTATGAGCTACTGATTGACTTGAATCAAAATAAATGCCAGTACACGTTACCCTAGCACGGGCCAAACCCCACAATAAGTCAGGACAAATTAAAGTATTTCAGGGGAGATCTAATAGTATGTCATATAAATATATTTTGTAACCTATTTCTTCTTTTTATTTACGTACTTACGTACATATGAATGTACACATACTTCCAGAGAATGTCTACTCTAACGAACGAGTAGACCCCCCAAAGAACCCCATCCCCATGTTGTACATAGAACAAGGTCACATGATTAGGCATCCTAGTTCTCTGCTCTTACAACGCCACAATCAGAATCCCCAATGCCCCATTCCATTGTTTAATTAAAGAAATTGCTGGTCTTGCTTGACATTTGCATTGCATAAACTAGATGTCAGATGAAAGTGCCAATAAATTGGCATTAGAATCGGGTTGTTTGCTGGAGGCTGGAGGCTGCTTGCTGCTTGGAGGCTTCCTCCTGTCAATCGAGCCACTCAATTATAATCAATCAGATTTCTCATATCATTAGCCTGCTGCTAGCTGGCAGGGGTTTATTGCCTTGTCCCCATAAAAGAGGAGGGGAAAACGAAGTCTCACAAAGAAGATGAAAAGAGATCGTCGTTGCGGTGTTATAACGAGAGTCGCTTCGCCTCATAACGGTTTGATGTCAGCTTGGGCCAGCTTGGGATTATCGCTTTGGATGTGGATACTTGTGTTGTCTCAGTTGTGTGCAAATATCTCTGCCTTTCGATTATAATTATTAGATGTCATAACTTCCAATCAAAGTTCGGAGCTCTGCTGTATATTTTGCTTCAATTTTAGCTGTTGAAGAAATCTTCACCTGAAGGCCGAGCTCTTTGCAGATTTTGATCGTAATTTTTCTTTTGTTGTTAACTTTTACAGGTTTTTTGTATGTTTTGATTTGTTTTTGTTTGTGTTTTTGGTTTAAAGTTAAAGATTTCTTGTGTAAATTACATTGAAGCTTTCGTGTCATGTTTTTTTGTTGCTAGTTTTATGATTAGGGTGTTTTTTTCTTAGACTTTACTGCTTGCCTCTTTTCCTCTCATGGCTGCTGCTGCTGCTTTTTATGGGTATGGAACAAAACGAAGAAGAAGTAAACTACTTTTTCATGACCTTTTATGGGGGCAGAAGCAGCAGCAGCAGCAACAGCTGAAGCCAAAGCCTAAACTCTGAGACACAGATGAGCAGCATCAGCATTTCATTCCATGTAATGTCTGGAATTGGATTGGTTCTTGCTTCGTTTAGAGGTTGTTGTTTCCCCCAAAGAGAAGTTCCAGTTCAACAGAGAGAGAGAGACTCTTGTGGTTTTGCCTTATTTAGCCAAGTTAGGTGGGATGTCTGGACCATGGACCGTAGACAGTGGACCAATAAAATGTGTATGCGTGTGTGTGGGAAAATATTTTTGCTTTTATTTTGCACACTGATCAAATGGTGGAAAGAGTAAAGTGGTATAGTTTAATGAGAATATTAAAGATTAGAACGCTGAAGGTAGTAAAAGAAAGACCTTCCACCCACTCTCTTAAGAATGTATTCCATCTGTGCTGGTATATGCCTCCAATTGCATGCCACTCACACGCACACACACATCATCAAGTGATTAGCCGCTTAGCAGCACATTACTGCAAGTATTTTTAAATCACAGATACT
Organism: Drosophila tristis; assembly: GCA_018150885.1. NCBI lineage: Eukaryota > Metazoa > Arthropoda > Insecta > Diptera > Drosophilidae > Drosophila > Drosophila tristis. The sequence continues at coordinate 1,682,386 of JAECWT010000001.1, forward strand.
CGTAGTACTCCTCGATCCAAGCCGCTCTGGCACCGCCATGGCCACCTTTGCGTGCCTCAAAAAATCATAATCATTAAACAAGTAAACCATGGGAAAAACGTTTGTAATTTGAGCGAAAAAAAATATGTTCAGTTCATCAAATCAGTGGAGCATGCAAGTGTTATACTAAACGGCATACGCCTTCAATTTTAATTGCCCGAATGGAATGGAAGCCACGCCGGCGTCATGGGATAATGGATAATTATGGCCAACAAGTGGATAATATTGCAATAATAATTACAATTAAAATTACAATTACAATTGGCATAGAGAATGGCAAAGGAAAATGTGGAATGGGATTTGGCATGAAATTCCAATTAAAGTAATTGAAGAAAACCCCGTAAGAAATGTGTAGTCATAATTTATGGATACGATGTATAGAACCATTCAGGGATAACAAAAATATATACCTATACTTTGTGGGGAAAAGTCATTTTAATTTGTTCCCAAAGAGGAAAAGATTCATCATCCTTTCATACTCCCGCTATTGGTCTCTTTTTCTGCCTTTTTTTATTTAGTAGCCGCTTCTCTGCTCCCTCTATATTTCATTATTTATTGTCATTGCGGAAAATTGCATTTTCCAAGGTCTCTGCCACGGGTAGCTAAGGAGATAAATGAGGGGCAAAAAGAGCTGCAAAATGAACGCCAGAAAGATGCAGAGTGGCTGAAAGGAGCAGCAGCAGCAGCAGCAGGGAGTAGCAGAGATGTCTGCTGCATGTTGCATGTCAATTTTAATTGCAAATTTTCAAGGCTGCTGTTGACAAATTGATATCAATTCCGGTAGTCCCGAGGCAAGCGGGTCTGGTCTATTGATAAGATATAGCATTTATACCCCGATTTCTGGTATATATGTATATATATTCATAATATTATTATTGATTATGATGGATTCAATCGGTGCGCTCTTATCACTTATAGAGATAAGTCTCGCGCGATACAAAATGTATTCAAAGCCAAAGCCAGTTTTTTTTATGCGCCACAAAAAGTGGCGACAAAATCCGCAAAGAGCGAAAGACGGAACTGGAGACGGCGCGACAGAGTTAACCAGTTTTTACAGAAAGAGAGCGGGGGGAGAGTCGGGGAAAGAGAAGAGATAGAAACAACAAATATTGACCATAATAAATAAATGGTCTTCAAATGCACTTGCACTCCCCATAGACTCCATTTCCATCTGCCTCCTATGGCCAGCTCTTTCTCTCGCCATTTAGCTCTTCCGCCTCTTCTTTTCCCCATCTACCCTTCCTCTGCCTCTCATTTTCCCCTTCTTCTGCCTCTCGCACTCGTCTGGATGGATTGTGGCAATGAACTTGACATTAATAGGGTTTCCTCAACCTGCTGCCTAGCGTGACTCTGTTGCCTTTTTTTTTCCTCCTTTTCCACAGACTTTTCTTCATCGAAACAATTTTCTCATGCCCCTTCAAAAGGCTCAGACGCAAGGGGCACACAACTCAATCTTCCGAGTGCGAGTGCGAATCATGGCGAATAGCATAACAAATTTTTAATTCAACAGAAACAGATGCAGCATCCCAGAGAAGGAATAAACAACAGAAAGAGACTGCATCCTACAAAGAGAGAGAGACAGACAGACAGCGATTGTAAGCTAGAAAGAGAGCGAACGAGCGAGCCTGACCATAAAAAAAACACAAAACCCAAAAGGCAATGTCCCCCGTAGACGGGTGATGTATAGAGTTTTCCATCCCGTGGCAAATCAAAGCCACAGGCAAAAACGTAACTCCTGTTTTCAGCCAACTTTTACAACGGTCCTAGGTCCGGGTTTCCACCCGACAACTATAAGTGACACAGAAAGTGGCATAAAATCAAATAAAAATGTTAACTGAAAATTGAATCAACTTTTTGGTAGACAGGCGGATAGACAGGAGCGCAAAAACAGCTTGGAAAAACAGGAAACCACCGACATGATCAAATCAGAGCACCCCCAACAGCCACAGGACCCAACAACTACAACAACAAAAAACTTCGGGAATAAGAGGAAACAGATTCAAAACCAACTCTGGGGGATAGTCCCTACAGCCCCACTCGTAAATGCAGGAAACACAAAAAAAACACCCAGCGGGAGGATGGCGAAAACTCCAAAGTTAATTTTGGGGATAAAACCAACAACAACCAAACAACCCGAAACAGCCCGAGAAAAAAGGTCCACAAAAAGGATTACAGTCGCAATAACGCGATTCCCTTCACAAAAAAATAAGTGTCCAAACATAATTTTGTTGGGTTAAATGAAACAAAAACAGAAACCGCAATAAAAGTATAAACAAGTGTTTTAATTGCTAAATTTAATTTTTGGGAAAAAGAAAAAACAACAGAAAAAAAGAAGAAAAATAAATAAATATAAAACAAAAATTAAAATGTCATAAAAAAACAAAAACAAAATACATGAAAAATAATGAAAAATGTGGAGGCAAGTCTTGAGTCTTGACACTGCGATGATACCCATTATCCCCTCCGCCCATTCGTCTGCCACGGTCCGGTCCGTTCCGTTCCTGTTCCACCTCGACCTCCGTGACGTTTGTGACAAATGACGACAAATGCGTGGCAGACATTTGGTCGCAACGACGAGGGGCGAGAGCACACACCGCTGCCTGGCCCTGGCCCTGGCCCCTTTCATCAGATGAAAGCGAAATGAAGAAACAAAGATTCCACTCTACAGCCCCCTTAACACTCCACTCTCCAATTCGTCACTCTTCATTCCCCACTGCCCCCGCAGTCGACCGTCTCCACACAAGTGAGAGCGTGACAAAAGAAAACTAAATAAATAATTAAAAAACAAATACAAAACCCGTTAAAGCGTGGCGGTACGATATGGAATTTAACGCTTGTGGTTCGTTATATGAAACAAGAGAAAAAACCGCCGCGCAAACTCTAAACTATTTGTTCTTTAATTTGTTTTCCAGTTGATTCTCGTTTTCTCAGGTAATTTAACTTTTTGTTAGGTTAAGACCTTCTTCTCTTCACTAAGATATGTGACAAATGCAACATTTTGTAATTTCCTATAACGATGTTGTAGTAGAAGATAGTAGACGGTTTCCCAATCTACTTGAATGCGGAACACGATTCGATTTGGCTAATGGAAGTAGGGCTCTCTAAAGTGTATTCTTATCAATGTTATTCTGAGCAAACCACAGATAATGGAAGGTCGCAAAACACAAGGAGAAAATCATATATAAAAGAACAAAAAATAGAGCACAAGCGAACTATAACGTGTCGAGAATTATTGCCAATCCCTTTGGCATTCCTTCCGTTTCATTGTCTTGCAAAATACTCCTCATATTTACATAAGGATTCCCTCCACAAATCGGTAATCGTTTTTCCCTCCAACAGTTCGCTCAAACATCTCCATTTACACAAGACTTTAAACCATTTTAGCCCCCCAATCCACACCCAGCTCAAGCAAGTGGAGAGTAGAAACCCCATCTAAAGCTCAGACTAAGTGGGGCCTATCCCCCCATATCCCATATCAAAGTTCAACATTTGTGCGACTTTGAACTTCTAGGGCTTTTTACCTATTGGAATATTTCATAATATCCCAGAGTGTAGGGGGTGCTTGGGTGCAGGAGGAGATTGGAGAGGAGTTTTCTTTTTCCATGTTTGCTGACGCTTGCATATATTTGCCTTCCTTCTGCACTTTTTGCCATATTTTCTCTCTGCCTTTTTCACAGGGAAAACCAATCCAACAAATCCGCTTAGAGTGTTTCAATTGTGAGGCGGAGTCGTCTCCCACACGGTCTCTGCCCACTCGCCACTTGCACTCCCATCCATCCCCTGACATCGCATCCGACACTCAAGAGTCAAGTGCAGTCGAAACATTTAAGAAAAACGCAAAAAGAAAAACGCTGCTGGATTTCCCAAGCTTCCTCCCTACCCTAGCCTTCGCTTCCCTTGTTCGAAAATTGCACAGGCAATTGCAGCATTTTCCTCACTTATGCAATTCTCGTGACAGTCACGATGTCTAGAACTGAACTTGGAACACCAGTTGGAACTTGGATTCTCCTCTGATCACTCCTCGCCACTCCTCTGAGGTCTGGCTTATCAGCCGCCGATTCACACCAATTATAAATCAATTTATTCATTATACGAGTAATAATCATTATCTCTCTCTTTCACTCTAGACAGACGTGGGGATTCGATTGCAATTGCCTTATCAAAGTTCTAATTCAATACATCTTTATTCATTATTATTTTATTTTATTATTTTAGTTTTTACAACAGCATTTCTTGAGCGTTTCCTTTCCTGTCATTTTAGTTTCATATCATAATTCTCTCTCCTCTGATTCAAAAAATGTCATTTATTTATGCATATTTATTTGTGCTTGTCATCCGCTTTTGTTTATTTGTTTGCTTTTAATTGGATCCTGAGCTTCAGGCAAACAAACAGCACAAACGTTCGAGTCGACAGACGACATTCAACGCTGATTGAATAGTCAGTCGTCTGGCCAAATAATATAAATACATAAGTACATATATTCCATTGTACATAAGTGTGTGCGCTGTGGGGCTGTGGTGCATTATAAAAGGTTCATTTTCGGATGTGGAGCACTCTGCTGCATATGTGGGGGCAGGCAGGCACACACACACCGAAGTTCAAGGAACTTTTAAACGAATTGTTCTTGATTTCAATAGACTGTTTGTTGTCGGTGGGATGGGATGGGATGGGATGTATGATGAAATTTAAACATAAATTAAATGATATGTTTGTAAATCATATAAAATAATATGATCTTGTGGTGCTATTAGAGGGAACTGTACAACTTCTAAAGCAGATTTTTTATTTTAAACAAATTTGAAAAGTTTAAAAGTTGTAAAAACCCTACAAATTCCAAGCTCTATTTATGCTTTTTTTAAATTCCATTTTCCAATCTCTAAATTAAATTATCTCTCCTCTAGTCCTCCAGCAGGCAATCCCTTGCGGTAATATTTCATTTTATACGAGTAAATCCTCATCTGACATTTCCAAATGTTCAAATTTCCATTTTGCCCTGCAGCACTATCCGATAATGAGCTTCTCGACATCTGGTTGAAGCCCTTAGTCCCCTCCCCACACATTTCCCTCTTACTTTGGGGGGATTCCTGCTGCCACATTTCTAGTCCTCGAAATCTGTCTGATGCTGCTGGTTCTCCTTCAGGCTTCAGGCAAATTATTGATTTATGGCCACGTGTCGCCTGTCATTCCTTAAGATACGAGGCAGACGCAAGATGCAAGAGGCAGCAGTTGCATTCCAGTTGAAGTTGCAACTGGAGGAAGGTGAGGTGCGCGAATGGGAGGCAGAAGGCGTGACAAATACAAAAACAGCAAAAAGAAGAAGGAGACAAAGAAGAAGGAAAAGAAAAGACAAAGGAGGAGACAAAAGACAGAACCGCGAATAAGAGTAGAAAGAATCAAAAGTTGAGTCAACTTTAAGTAGGAAACTTCCACACTTCGTGGGGTCTCTCTCTCTCTCTGTCTGAGCTCTCACTTCTCAACTTCCTTCTTCACACTTCAGTTTTCTCCGGATCCCCCCTTCGCACTTCCCCCTTTCTCCCACTTGCCTGCTGGATTCCAAGGGTTCTTCTTCTTGGGAATTGCCCTTGCCATCGTCGTTTACTGTACTTTTCCGTGAAGCTGCAAATGCAACGGAAGGAAGCCACAAGGAGAACGAACCAACCCTTAGAAATGCAATCCTGCATCAGCCATCAGCTTAAAGCCAAAAGGATGCATAACCAAAGCGAGACAGGGAGAGACAAAAAAGAAAGAGTAAAAGAGAGGGAGGAAGGAAGGATAAAAACAACTGCAGAAAAAACACCGGTAAATGCAAGGAAATTGAATGAAAGAACCAGAAAAAAGCCAACACAGAGAGAAAGCGAACAGCGGCCACAACTGTAAAAACTCTACCCGCATCTACTACTCCTCCCTCCCTTTTCCATCACCTCTCTGTTTCCTCTCTTTTTCAATACGCTTATCTGATAAATTGTCAAAAACTTTTTTCTCGTATATTTCTTTTTCTTTTATACAAATAAATCACAAAAAAAAACCGCAGTTAAAAATTCAATAAAACAAAAGTTTCATCCACCCGATATTTCACCCCCTCCCCATACACACACACACACACACATGCGAAGGCACTTCCGCATACCCCACCCTACCCTTCACACACATGAGCGAACACTCCTCCCTTCCAGCCTTTTGAGGGGTCACAATCCCCTCCTGAAGCAAAATGGAGTCCGAAAATCCAACATATCCAAAGCTCAAAAATTGACAGGGAAAATATGTTTATTTTTAGTGTGGCTAATATACACATTTTGGGGAAGGCTAATTTTGACCCCGAAAAATGGGGTCAACTGGCAAAACGAGGGTTGGGCCCAGAGACAGATACCAGAGTCAGGCAGGAGGACAAGGGACTGTCCCTAAATTAGCTTAATTAAGCAGCCATAAATTTATAAAAAGAAAAACAGACTGAAACCTCCACGTTGCGTGATAAAAGCTGAGGATGGAAGTGGTTCTGTTTAGAGAATCCAGATAGGGGGGGCACGGGAGGTTCTGCCTAGAGACTACAAACGAGGAGGGAGGTGTTTTGGGGGCTGCTGTAGAAGAGACCTTCTATGAGAACAAACCTTGAAGGTGACAATGGATGGTGCAATTTACATTGTTAACTCTACGAGTGGTAGGAGGCATGGGGCATGGGGCATGAGGCATACGAATGTTCCAAGACATGCAACTGCCATTCTTTTGCCTCATTCTGTTATTGCCTCATTTCGTGGTGCAAATGCTGCATTTGGAAGGTGGCTTTGGATTACACAATTACAGCAGCAGCACCAGCAGCAGCTCATTGTCTACCAGAGAGGGGGGTTAAGAGCTCTCTTTGAGATGTGGCTTAAACAAATGTATGTTAATGCCGAAGCGACACATAATGTCTGCTGCAGGCGCATATCGATCGGAGGCGGAGAGGCTAAGTGGCTGAGAGCAGCAGTAGGAGGAGTGTGCCTCGAGGAGTGCTGCCTCAAGTGGTGCAGTGCGCCGCCCCGCCCACCCCACACAAGTGGCAGCCAGCTGGCTGCTGCATGGTGCATGGTCTGTGGTTTATGTTATGTGATTTGAAAGCTCTCTTGCTGCATGCTTTACTCCAATGTTTCACTCCGTTTCTTTTTTTTGTTTTACGCCCGCGGGCTACGAAACAAAAAAAAACATTTCAAGTTGTTCAACACAGGGAGTTTTTCTAGTGTACAAAAGTGCCCCCAAAAGTGGTTGTCCCACGACCATGGGGCTCTATTCCGACACGAGACAGAAAGAGAGAGAGAGTGAGGTGTGGGTTAAAGAATGGCTGGGGGAGGTACTGCAGCTGTGGCTCCAAGTATCATTTACTTTTATGCATAACTATAATCAAGAATATGTAGGAAAGAAATAAAAAATTCTGTAGAATATTTTCCAGAAGGGAAATCATATTCTAAACAATGAAATTTTAAAATAATTTGTTCCAAAAATCAATCATATCTCGAAAACATATTACACTTATAGATTTTTCTGCTTATTAACATAAAAAATTAACTACTAAAATAAAAAAATTAATCACTTAACATTACACAAAAAAAAAGAAGAAAAAACCCTCATTTAAAGACAAAATTCCAAAGATTTGTTTAATTTCATTCGCAATTCCAAGTCTTTCCTCCACTTTTCTTTGTGCTAAAATTAACTGCAATCAAGTGAGGTTCAGTGAACCCCAGCGCAAAGATCAAATTAAAACTAAACCACAAATGTTCCCATTAAAGTCTCGCTAATATCGCTTTTCCTTAGACAATAAAAAACAAAACAACCGAAAACCCGAAATGGCCTTAGGCCATGAATTGGGGAATCGTGATCATTGATCACCCGAAAGACCACGGAAAGCCACGCACAATTTCGAGATTCCTTATATGGAGAATCCACAACAGCAGCAACAGCAGCCGAAATGAGATAAGAGATGAATAAATAAAAGCGACATTTTGCGCACATGTTTTAGAGCAGAGGAGGGGCCTGCCAGTAGGGGGAGTGGGGGAGTGGGAGACGCAAACGGCAACGGTTATTATAGTCTATTGCCATTACTATTGTTTCGAGTTTATGGGTTTCCATTGAAAAGCTAAACGAAAATGCCAGGCCAAGTCCAAAGATCAGAGACGAGCAACCCAAAAGAGAGGGAGAGGGAGAGTCAGGTCGTGTGCTAAACTTGCGCCAAATCAAGTGACGTAACAGTGGATAACAAAGGGGAGAGGGGCGAGAGATATCGGATCATTGCCTAAACTTGATTTCAACAGCTGCGCGTGGGCCACCGAAAACGGAGACAAAACAATTCAGAATTGGCATACAAGTTGCACTCCCAACTATTGGATACCCAATGACACTTGAGATAACGATTGAATTTAAATGAAAACTATGCTGAAAATAAGAATAAATAAAGTTTAACTGCCTATTCTTGTTTAATTTCAAGTATCCAATTGGAATGAAATTTAATTTCTATACCAATAATCATCGGAGCCCCTACCTGTTACATACTTCCCACAACCACATCAGAACCATAGTACACCCCAGCTGCCAGGGTACAACGCAAAAACAAGAGCTTTGGATCGATCTGCAATCTCGATTTCGTTTGAAATAGCGGACCGGACCGAGAAGCCGACCAAAGCCGAAGCCAAACCGAGCGGATCTGTGACCTAAACAACTATTTGCGAATATTTGTTGTTGCTTGTCGCCGCCGCACTGCATTGCACAAGCTTTTCCATAAATAATGCGAAAAATGTGAAACAATAAATCCAAGGCGCAGCGCATAAAAATGGGCATAAAAGCTATTAGCATATAAAGTCGAGATTTTGCTTGGAAATTAACGCATTTAAATGATCAATCTGTCAACCGAATAGGATTCGATTTTATGTGATTTCGTTAATTAAGAATAATTTGCTCAATAATTTGTGAGTGTGTGTTAGAGTGTGTGTGTGCGCATTTGACTAATTAATGTTATGTAAATGAAGCGAGCGGGGGCGAAAGTTTTATGTTGGAATTAAACGCGAAACAAATGTTGAGTGGATTTTACGAGTTTTAAAGTCGGCGACAAATTAACGATGCGATGGGATTATTGTGTGCAGACAACTACAAATTCCAAGTTTTAAGGGAATAAACTATAAATAAACAGAGGAAAAAAAGACACAAAATAAAGGAGACAGAAACCACGGAAGGAGAATGACTCCCTCCCTCTCGCTCTGTCTTACTGAATTTTCAGAGGCATCATCCATATGGAAGAACAAAAATCCATCTTCTTACTCCTTCCTTTTCACCTGCTCCTGCAACAAATCAGGATTACACTCATCTGGCCATGAAAATAGGTGGGAGAAAAATGGATCGATCCCCCATTGAAAACACTAATATCCGCCAGCTCCATTTGACTACCACTCGCCCCCTCTACCCTCTAATCCCTTTCATCTGGCTTCCTTTCTCGGATCAGTCCACACTTGCACTCAACCCACACCCTAAATCGTTCTCCCTCACTCTCTGACTCTAAGCGCAAATGCAACTGTTTCTGCAAGACAAAGAAGGCAGCAGCAGATTGAGGGGAAGTTGATGATGGAGAAGAAGGCAGCAGCAGGAGGAGGAGATGGAAAACAAGGAGCTGTAGCAGCAGAAGAACAAAAACAGAGTAAAGTCATTGAAAGAGGGTGGAACAGAAGGAGGAGGTGGTGGCGTAAGAGGAGCAGCAGAGTAAAGCCATTGAAATAATATACCGCTTTTGTAACCAGAAATTCCGCAACTAAAAATAAACAAATGAGAAGAAGCTCAAGCGCACGCGACGCGTCCCACACACCAGAGAGGGTGAGAGGGGGGTGGAGCCGGGTGAAATGTTATCCAAGAGAAGCAACAAAAGAAGGAGACGAAGGCAGCAATAAAAGAACAGCAACCCAACAAGAACAATGTGTTGTGTGGCCTCCGTAGCAATGAAAACAGAGTTGCCAGCAATATTTTTTTTATTGAGGAAATAGTACAAATGGAATCGAATGATGTGTGGGGAGGGGGCAGATTTTTGCATATTTGCATAAATGGCGGCCATTGCAAAACAATTACGGATAAAAAGTAGCGATAAATGAGAACCCAGACGGGCAATAGCAACAACAACAGCAACGATACCGACTTATCACAGAGAACGAACCCACTCGCACATACAGAACCTAAGACAACAGCAAAGAAAAATAAAAGTCATTTGCCTCTTGTTTTGCTTGATTTTTTTTTGCACTATTCTGTGCTCGCCCAAGGTATAGTAATGTAGGGTGCGACGATGGCAGATTTGGCTCGCATAAAAATCACATTTTGGCTGCAGAAAACCAGCCGGAGAGTGGAAAAATAATGTGTAAAAAAATCAAAGATCGGGAATACCTTACCCGCAATTCCTACACCTTGTGATAACCCGATCTACGTTCTCTTTCGCTGCAGTTTACCGATCAGCAACGGTTCTTTGCCATGGTATTTCCTGCTCACTTGCACCTACACACACACACACACACACACACACACACACACACACACAGAAGGGCCACCAAAAGCCTTGCACCGAAACCAGTTTTCGTTTTTGCGAGTTATTAAAAGCCATAAAAAAGGAGCCAATGCCAGATGGAGTGCCGTTTAACTGTTAAGTGCGCTTGTGGTCAGGTTTGCCAGGTGTTTCGGGATCTTGGCCAGCTGTTGGTTGGCCTTTTTTTTTTGGTTGGTTAAAGTGAAATATTGCAAATTAGAATTTCGGTGCTTTGCTTCTGCGCATTGCGGGGGACAGGGACAGACAAAACACACACTCACACACGGAACATACACATATATATGTACATATGCCACCCCCTTTCTGCTTGCACACCTCAGCCGCTTTGGTGCACAAAAATGCCGCTACCCGAGTGCTGGGTCGGCGGCGGCGTCGTCGGCTTTTGCCTGCAATTTATTTTTATCATATTTCTGCTTAAAAATCAACAATAAGATTGGTGTTGCACCACTCTCCTTCTCCTCCTTCTCCTTCCTCTTCCTGCTTATTGTTTTTGTTTGTATGTGTTTTTTGCGTATTACTTTATGTGTTCTGTTCTTTCGACTCCGGCGCAGCTTCGTTTTAGTTCGCTCTCTCGCTCTATTATACAGCAGCCGCAAGCCACCTTTTTCTCCTCTTTCCTTTTTTATTAAATTTCTTTGCGCAAAAGGAGTGGCGTCCAGGATTTTTGCTATTCCCACTATCACACACACACACACACTCAGCCGCATATGCAAAAGATGGGAATGTAAGCGTCGGCGTCTCGTACTTTAAATGCGTTTTCCCTTATTCTTCTTATTACATATTTTTGTACATCATTTTTCCGGCACTTTTTGTGTTAGTCTTTGCACGCTACTTTGACTTGCAGCTTTACACTTGTTTGGGGAACTGACTATAAAAGGGAGGAATTTCCATTACCTTGTTGCGATATTTAACTATTTTTGCGTAAACAAAAATCCTTTTTCGCGCTCCGGGCACAACTTTTAATTAAAACTTCGACGATAAGACGCGCGCGGTTTCCGTTGTTTCATGATATATTTGATTTGATTTTTTTTTGCAAATATATAGATTCAACGGACTTTTCTGAATTCAGAAAAAAATTCGGCACAGCTCCGTTGTTTCGTGGTTCGCGGCGTTTTTTGTTCTAGTGTGACCCCGGTCTTATCGCTGAAATATACCTTCTGACCCTCGGAGATATACCGAAATATACCTTGCCATTATCAAAATATACCGTAAATACACAGCGGAAAATCATTTTCATCAATTTTGATATTCTATTTAGTATTACAAGCTAATTAGGATCTAAACGACTGAACATATCATTTTATCAGATAGATGAATACATTTTCTGAAATCTGGCTTATTTTAAGGACTTCCATTCTAATGGATTGCTTATAAAATAATGTTTTAACAGAGAAGGCCAACAAACATGTCCCTTTATTACATGGTAACTACACATTTGCTACATATCAACGTATGTATGGCACTTTGTATACCCAATTGGGAAATTTCCTTTCAATATGGTTAAGCTTCTGTACTCCAATTTGAACACAGCAGCTTAAGCTGCTTTGAATCATAAGTAACATAAATAAGTAAGTTTTCGCATATCCATCTACTCAAAATACAAAAAAAAATATAAAATCGATCATTGCATGGATGACAACACTTCATCATATCCTTCCTTAAGAGGAAGAAAGCTTCAAGGGAACTTTTAAATGCTGTGAAAAGTAACGGTGTGAGGAAAACATCACAAAATCCAGAGCTTTCAAGGAAAAACCCACCTCAGTACATAACTCACTGTGGGCCGAAAGAGAGCACTCAAAACGCTCTCCCGACTCGTTTTTGCGTTTGAATTGTGAGCACAAAAATACCCCAGAAATATACCGTACATATACTAAATGCTAAATGCGCTGATTCCTCGATTTTTATGTTTGGTTTAATATAACTGGCTAGTTAGTCCTCTCAGCGCTGAACAGATAATTTTACCCGATTCAACAATAAATTTTCTACAAGGCTTGCACCTAAAGATAAGTCAATCTTGTAGAACATTTATTCATTCATCGTATACAATTAACTTACCAGTGCGCCTGCCTTTGCACCAACAGCAACAACAATCGTTGTCGGGTTGCAGGAAATGTAAACAACAAACAGAAACGTACATACATATATGTTTATAATGCGGACTAGCTACAAGAAACATCGTCCCTTCGATTTTAAACTAATTGATCTCGTTGAGCCGCAGCCGGTGCTTTACAAGCGCTCTGGTCTCTCGAACTACGAGGCCATGAAGGCCAAAACGGAAATATGGGCGCAAATAGCAAAGATCATGGGCTGCGATGGTAAGTGCAAAAACGCCCCACTGAAATCCTTCATTAAAGCCAACTCACACCCCACAGTTGACTTTTGTGTGATGCGCTGGAATAATCTGCACTACCAGTTTCGCAAGGAATTCCGGCGGGCTGACACCAAGGGCACCAGTTGGCCGTACCTTGAACGCCTGAGCTTTCTGGCAAATATCCGACCGAGTAGCGCGAGGAACAAGGCCAAGGATGAAGAGGCCAAGGCCACACCATCGCCAGACGATCCGATGTCAACGCAAGCAAATGATGCACCAATAGTTGTGTGGGAGGAGTACAAAGATGGCAGCGGCATGGAGCTCGACAATTCGTTCATAATCGAAGAGATTATTGAGGAAGAGGAGGCCAGCGATGAAATCATCTATGAAGACATGGAGGAGCAGAAACCGCAGACCAGCAGCACTGAAACTGATAAGCAGCAGAAGGGGTGCAGGCGTCGCCCATTTGCCCAAGCAGCTATTTCCTCAAAATGGACGAAATACTCGAGCAGCTCAAGGAGCCGCAGCGCCAACGAGCTGAGCGGCGGATCATGGCCTTTCTTCTGAAGTGTCAGCTCCGCGGATTGCACAATCAGCCCGTGGATGATTTGGTTATTTAGTTTATAAGCTTGCACACACTCTCAACTATATCAAAAAAACAAACAGAAAACACTAAAATTACACCTTGCATTTGTCCAGATCCAGCCAGGCCACCTTGGGCTTTGTGATGAACTGTTCCCGGGGCAAGCTGTCCAGCATGACGGCCTGCTGGCGCACGTATTTAACGAGTCGCTCAATCTGCGCATAGTCATCGCAGTTCATCTCGAAGAATCGTCGCCACAGGGCGCCGGCCAGCACGCGATCGTCCGACATGATGCCCTCGTCGTAGGCAATGAGTGCGGCTTGAAATTGCTCCGACAGCGTCTCGATTTGTTGCCTTGTTCGGGAGGGATTGTGGGCCTGGAAAGGATCAAGAATCATTTAGCAGAGACTACAACAGATATTGAGCGCCCTTCCACTCACCCCCAACTTCTTGGCACGGGTATTCACATCTCCCCACATTGCCTCCACGATGCAGTTGCGCAGGAAGCGTCCATCCTCGCCCGTCTCCGAGCCCTCGGCCATGGAGCGCATCAAGAGCAGCCAGACGTGCAGCTCTGTGACCAGGAACCACGAGTTGAACGTATTGGGCAGACTGAAGTCCCGAAAGAACGCCACATAATTGATCTTATCCGCCACGCTCTCGTACAGCAGATGACTGGTCACCTTGAGGCGCTGCCGGGTGCAAGGAAATCCGTAGTTACAGGTCTATAATTCAGTGGCACCACTTACCGCCTTTGTGTTGGGCGTGAAGCCCACTTTGTTCAGCACGCGCTTGAGAATTCCGTCGTCTGCTGGTGCTTCTGGTGTCGTCGTCTGCTTTGTCTTATCAGCGGCGCTGGCCAAGACTCTGGCGGATGAGCACAGGCGGCAGGGGGGCTGAGCATATACGAGCGAAAGAGCTGCAGTCTGCTGTCCTACCTGCGAAGCAACAAGAAACGCAACTTATTACCGAGTTTATATAAGACTTGCACGGCAGTGCACTCAAATTAATGTTTTATGAATAAATAAGTTGGTTTCACATATTTTGACTTACCAAGTGGATTCTGGATAAGCCGGTGGCCAGCCTTGCAACTGCCCGAGTGCACTGCATATTTAAAAACACTCTAAAATGTATTAAAACAAATTCGTCTGTATAAAAATATTAGTGGCACGCGACAACAGCTACAAACAGCTGTTCGAGCGGTGCTGCCAACTTTCGGGGAATGAGACCCTACAAAAATAGCTATAGCCAACAGGAAAAAGCTAAACACTAAACTAGGACTAAATCACTAACCATACAGTATGGTTAGTGACTAGGACTAAGTACACCCAAAAATATAATTTAGTGATTTTATTACACCATTAATACAATCGGTATTTCAAACGAATGCTAAACAGCTCATACAAGCTTTTTAAAAAAATGCTAAATCTAGCCAAAACGACCTAAAATGGCAGCACTGGTTAGCAGCTGTGCTGGTTAAATGTTGAATTTGTTGTAAATAAATTAAGTTAAAACAATCAAATAGGCGAAATATGCTACGTTTAAGTTCACAAATGTGCCGGCAAGGTGCCTGGGTATTGTCGCGGTTGCCCAGCAGCAGAAATGCATTGCAAACGGTCACAAGAAAGATGACACAACAGCGTTCGCCGGCAGACTGGACCACAAGCATTCGAACGGAGCCCAAGGATAAAGACAAAATCACAGCTCTCGGCTGGTTCCTGCTGGTGGGGTGACATTTTCGGTCTTTGAGTGATAATATTTGAACCAATTCGAATTCTATTTGCCAGCTCATACCCGCCACCACATTCGGCCTGGGCTGCTGGCAGGTAAAGCGCAAGATCTGGAAGGAGCAGCTAATTAAGGATTTGCACGACCAGCTAAGCATGGAAGCAGTAGATCTGCCCGAAAAGTATGCGCCCTCTATCCCTCATCTAAGTGTTTCTTGTTATAAAATTGCATTCTTTTTAGTCTAAATGATTTGTCACACATGGAATATCGCCTGGTCAAGGTGCGCGGACGTTTCCTGCACGACAAGGAGATGCGCATGGGACCCCGTTCCCTCATACGCCCCGATGGCGGGGAGACACAGGGCGGTCTATTCTCGCAGCGTGACGCTGGCAATGGCTACCTGGTTGTGACCCCCTTTCAGTTGTCGAACAGAGAGTAAGTTGCTGTCAGCGCATACCCCACACCATTAGTGACCTGTGAACCTCTCTTGGCAGTGACATTGTGCTGATCAATCGCGGCTGGGTGTCCCGCAAGCATGTGGATCCGGAGACACGCGCCCAGGCCCAGCAACAAGCAGAAGTGGAGCTCACGGCTGTGGTGCGTCAGGGGGAGTCGCGTCCACAGTTCACGCCCGACCACAAGAACGCCAACATGTATCTGTACCGCGACTTGCCACGCATGTGCGCGTCCACCGGCGCTGCCGCAGTGTTTCTGGATGCCGTCTACGATCCGCAGGCTATGCGCAACGGTCCCATTGGTGGCCAGACGCGCGTGACACTGCGCAACGATCACATGTCGTATTTGGTCACCTGGTTCAGCCTGTCGGCGGCCACCTCCTTCCTGTGGTACCGACAGATCGTCAAGCGACTAGCCTTCTGAACGGAACGAACGCAAACGCTTTTGTTGTTATTTTTATAAAATTTACATGATCTCGTGTAAATGCTTTGCGTTTTTAATGAGCCATATACAGAATGTGCTTATGCTGTAAGGTTTAATATTGCAACTGTCGATCCGCGAGTGGGGGATCGACGCGGTAATAGGAATACAAATACGGTTCAAAGGAGTGCCAACGCCTGTCCTTTGGGCGTGCCTAGCTGAATACTTTAACTATATAAAAAACACACACGAATCTCTAGATACAGATACAAATACGGATACGGATAGGGTTACGGTTACGGATACGGTTGCGGGATATTTACAAATTAGTCGCGTCAATACTGGAAACTTTAAGTGTAAATGCCACTGTCCCCGCCCACAGTTCTTCTCTACAGCTGCGGCACAATGCCCCAGGAGCGGAGCAGGCCGGACCGCTGATACTTCTTGCCAATGGTCTGGACGTGAAAGCCGATCTGGTGCAGTCGCTCGTGATCGAGGATCTTGCGCCCGTCAAAGATATAGGCCGGCTTCATCATCGACTGGTAGATGCGCTGGAAGTCCAAGTCCACAAACTCATCCCACTCGGTGCAGATGACGAGGGCGTGTGTGGCCCGCACAGCGCTGTAAGGGTCGCTGTGGATTTGCACCGCCTTCTTGACGTTCTCCGGGGACTCCGTGACGCTGGGATGCGTCAGATCGTCGATGATCTGCTCGGGCTCCACCTTGGGGTCGTAGATGTCCAGCTTGGCGCCCTCCTCCAGCAGCGTCTGGCACACGGTTATGGCCGCCGTTTCGCGCGTATCGCCCGTGTTCTTCTTGAAGGCGAAGCCCAAGATGGCAATCCGCTTGTCCGACACCGTGTTGAACAGGCTCTCGATGATCTTCTGCGAGAAGCGACGCTTCTGGTAGTCATTCATGTCGATCACCTGCTGCCAGTAGGTCGCCACCTCCGGCAGATTCAGATTCTCGCAAATGTAGATCAAGTTCAGTATGTCCTTCTGGAAGCAGCTGCCGCCGAATCCCACCGATGCCTGCAGGAACTTCGAGCCAATGCGCGAGTCCAGGCCCACGGCCCGAGCCACCTCCGAGACGTCTGCCCCGGTGGCCTCGCACACTGCCGACAGCGAGTTGATGCTGGAGATGCGCTGCGCGAGGAAGGCATTCGCCGCCAGCTTGGACAGTTCGCTGCTCCAGGTGTTCGTTGTGAGGATGTTCTGCTTGGGTATCCAGTGCTCGTAGATCCAGGATAGCTTGGCCACCGCCTCATGGCCCTCGGTCGTCTCCTCGCCGCCGATCAGCACCCGATCGGCATTCAGCAGATCGTTGATGGCCGTGCCCTCCGCCAGGAATTCCGGATTGGACAGGATGTCATAGTGGATGCCCGGCTTCTGGTTCGCCCTGAGTATATGCATAATGCTCTCCGCCGCCCTCACCGGCACCGTGCTCTTCTCCACCACAATCTTGTTCGATTGGGCTATTTCGGCAATCATTCTCGCCGCACTCTCCACATACTTCAGATCCGCTGCACGTCCTGCAAGGAGCATACAAAAAAAAAAACGAGTGTTAGATGGTCAATGATTGAGGGATTGTGTGACTGATGCATTACCCTTGCCATTGCCGCAAGTTTTCGTGGGCGTGTTCACCGATATGAAGATGAGGTCCGCCTCCTTGATGGCCGTTTCGATGTCCGTGGAGAAGAAGAGATTCACATTGCGGCACTTTTTAACCACCTCATCCAGACCAGGCTGTGGGTACAATAAGTAAAGAGAAATGTCATTCAATATGTGTAGCATTTGAGGTCTGCCCCAGTTCTGTGGCTTATAATCCCAGTCACGATCCGCGCCCGCCGCGGCTTCTATTGGTGACGTTCCACATTTGGCTGTAGATAAGATAAAACACCTTTCTATACGTATATTCGCGTTGTGTCTGCTGTTTGTACGTGGTGGTACCTCATCCAATTATGGTTGCGTCTCATAGGTAACCCAATACATCCATTTCATTCCTTCATTTAAGTTATCTCGTTGTGTTTACGTGCCTTGCAGCATTTTCAGCGATTCACTTAATAATAAACT
The DNA here is from genome assembly GCA_018150885.1 of Drosophila tristis. Classification (NCBI taxonomy): domain Eukaryota; kingdom Metazoa; phylum Arthropoda; class Insecta; order Diptera; family Drosophilidae; genus Drosophila; species Drosophila tristis. Next base: position 1,700,536 of record JAECWT010000001.1, read on the forward strand.
GAAACTGAGTCTTGCCTCAATGAGATCTCGCCAGCTTATGCAATCCCCCTTTCATTCAGCATTTTTAAACCAGATTTAATTCCATTTTTTTGTTCTCGTTCCGCTGAATGTTCATTGAACTCGGCAGGGGGGTGATACATTTCAGATACAGATATCTGGGGAAGAGCAGGTGTTAATAAATGAGTTTATTCGGGTATCTGCAACGAAAACTTCTGCCCCGAATTTGGTTGGACAGTGGCTGCTGTGGCTGTTGAGGCTGTGGCAAGGAAATGTAGAAATTTCTCTTATCAAACTGTCATTAGCCTCTTCTCTGATAAGTTCTGCCTTTTTGTTTTGCAATGTTGTGCAAAATTAGCAAAGTGGGGAACCGAAGAGAATACACGTGTTCCATTAGAGTGGGAAATGAGGAAACAATGGGCACGAACCAATTGTGCAAATGCAAAAAAGAAATACAAAGAAAAGGAGGATGGGGTGTCAATGTCGATCGATGGGCTGGTTGACAAGGCCGCTTTGATACGAGCCATGCACTGCCACCGGCTGAGATGCTGATGACGTTGCCGATGATGATGCAATTCCACGTTAAGTGAATACCAATAAAAAAAGCAAATTTAAACGGACCTTGACGGACCCCGTCCTAAACGTTGACGTTTCTACTCATTGTTTGGGTAGTCATAGTGTTGCCCCCTCTCTAGAGATTCGCGATAAGCGCGCAGTAATTTGACAATTTCCCAACTCATTTATATATTATATGTACATATATTTCCACTGAAAGAACCCCGCGATAGCACCAATTGCCGTGCTCGTGCTTATCGGCCCACTCGCTGGGCAAGAGACGTTTTGCTTTGGCAGACCCACACAAGAGATAAGAAGTTAAGAGCTCTTGGCGAATAGGGACACTGTGGACTGGGGAATGGGGAATAGGGGCAGACGGAAGCCGACAGGGCGGAAATGCGACAGTAAACTATGTGTCTCTGGTATTGGGGACAACCCAAGGAATTTAAATACTTTGAGCAGCTTGCAACGTTTATGGCTTCCATCGGTGGAGAGGGAGAGACGGAGAAATTTACTGGGCCGCAGATTCTGTGTTCTGCGTAAAATCGATTCCCACGCTCGTTTTCTGCTGCAATCATTTGGCGAATCATTTTCCCTTCCCCCGTTTATGAATGACACGACTAATGTCGTGGAGAACACACTTGTGCCGCCGCTCGCTGACCATTGACCTTGTTGTTGGGGGCCCCAAGTGCGCCAAGCCAAGGCACCTGTACGATGGAGTGTGTGCTGTGTGTCCAATGCTCAATGCTCAATGCCAGACACGCACTGGCCATACCATCCCATCTATCCATTCAAATGGAGAGGCTGCCTGGGCTGGGAACTGGTTTTTGGAGGCAGGGTAGGGGAGGCAGGCCACTTGAGCATGAGCGGAATGCGCGGTCAACGACGTCCGCGTCCCGTACGTCTCTTCTTCTCGATGGATCTCGTGGTGAGTTCTCTGATTGATGAATTGTTTGTTTAGGATTAGGCCATACGAATTACCCCCTCCACACCCTTCAGCAACAAGGCCATGCCAGGGGCGCGATGAATAAACCACACATTAATACACACGCACACACACGTGTACACAAGAATCCGCTATGTAGATACAAGAAACAGGAAGAAGTGGAGCGGGGAGAGGGAACAACAAAAATACACACACACATTTAACTTAACACTAACCTCGTAAATGGGCAGTTTATCCGAATTCCACTGTGCAATGCGCTCCGAACTTTTATCCACAAGGGTTATAACAATATCGGGACACTTGAGTGCCATTACCGCACATGTCGGACCGCCCACATAGCCAGCCCCAATACAGCAAACCTTCATTTTGCCGTGATTTTTTTCTTTTTGCTAATTGCCAATGAACGTACGTCCGTCTCGCGCGTATTATCAAAACTTTGTGGCGCTGCGTTGTGTTGTTGTGTCGCGGGTGGTTCGGTCGGCTGGAGAATAAAGCTCGGTGGGGCTTGGTGCGCGATAAATGGAATGAAACAACTGCAAAGTAAACTAAATTTGATTGGCAGATGTTGCTACGATGTTTTTGACGATTAAAAAATTTCCCTTTTTGTACATGACAACTACACGGTAACTACACATTGGCTACATATCAACGACTTATTTAAGGTTATTTGGGGAACTTTTAAATGATGAGAAATGTAAAGGTGTGAGAAAACTTCACAAAATCGAGAGCTTTCAAGGAGAAAACCCACCCATAGCACATCTTGGGGTATTTTCCTGCACCCCCGGTACATTTATTCCTTGGTCCTTAAAACAAGCTTATCTGTTTTAATACTGGAGCCATAACCATGCCATGACCCACTCGAAATAGAGCACTCAAAACGCTCTCCCGACTCATTTTTGCGCTATCGTATGAGCTCTCGATAGTTGGAACCTAAGTCATCGGTTTTTCCCGCGCAGATCAAAAAACTCTAAGCTCAGAGAACGACTGAATTTATTTTTGCATTGCAGAATGATAACTTAACTAAATAATGGACGCTCAACATTTCCTCACATCGGGGACTATCTTGCACTCGGCAAAGGGATCGGAAGCCTTCTTCTCCTTCTGGGCGCAGGGCGGACACTCGACACAGCAGATGTCGTCCTTGGGCGTAGCCTTTAGCAGACCATCGATATTCTCGCCCTTTGCCTGCACCTTGGAGCCGGAGTCCACGCGTGAGGCGACCTCGTTGAGTTTGCCCTTCGAAGCCGTTTTCGGCAGCGAGTAGGCTGGGGCATCTGGGGGATTTGGTCTGCCCCAGAAGTCGCGGGGCACGTCCCAAATGATGAGCGAGCCGTCAGTGCTGCCGGTGACGAACATCTTCAGGCAGGGACTGTACGCGGCGCTGATCACGGACGAAGCGTGCTCGGAACCAACGCCCACAACGTCGCCCTTGTTGTAGTCCCACAGCTTCACCTGGAGATCACTGCCGACGCTTATGAAGTAGTCGCCGGTATCGTTCATCGAGATGCAGTTGACCGACGACTTCTTCGAGGCGGTCAGCTCGCGTATCATAGCTCCATTGTACACCATCCAGTAGATGATCCTGCCATCCGAGCCACAGGTGAGCACCTGCACTCCAGTGGGGAAATATGCGGCGCACATGAATTGTGTGTTGGCAGTGACCACCTGCTTGCGGGTCATGCGGCTGCAAAAGGACAAGCACACATCATTGGAGGAGTTGAGGTCTCAATAGGTCGCACTCACTTGAGGTCCCAGATGACACAGGAGCCGTCGGTGCAGGCCGAGATCACCTCTGTGCCCAGATGATTAATGTCCAGCGATGTGATGGGACCCGAGTGGTCCTTGAGCACGCCCAGCAGCGACTGGCGGTACGGATCAATCTTCCACACACGCACCTGCCCCTCAATGCCGCCGGTGACAATGAGGCGACCCGTGGAGGACACTGCCAGGGCACTGCAGCCTGCAATGGAGGATTGGGTGTGTGAATGGGGGATTCAGAATGGGGACGCAGCAGGTGGCAGCGCTTACCCTTGTTGTGTGCATTGGGAATGGCGTAGATGAGTCGCCCGGTGATGGGCGTAAAGGCGCGTATGATGCCATCGTTCCACACCGAGACAATGCTGGTGCCATCGTGGGTGAAGCGCACAGCGGCGCAGTTGAAATTGTAGACCATGATGCGGAGCAGCTCCTGCTTGCGGCCCGACGACCAAATGCGAATGCATTCCTTGCCCGAGGTGGCAAAGACGGCGGCATAGGCCCTGCAAGGAGACACGCTATTAGGACACAATCCTTTGGCGGGGAGGGTGGTGCACTCACTTGGGGAACGTGATGCAGTAGACGGACTTGGTGTGGCATGTGCGCAGCAGTTTGAGCTTCCACGTGGTAATGGTCAGTCCGTAGATCTCGTTGGTGTCTGTGCAAATGTAAAACAAATCCTGGGTGGAGCGGACAAACGATGAGATGCGCCCCGAAACGCGTGTGGTTTTGAGTACGCGCAGATATGGCCAGGTGGGTCCCGGATAGTCCCGAAAATTGATGAGCGGCACATCGGTGCGCTCCTCCACCAGCTCCACATCGCCATTGCCGGCACCGATGAGGAGGCGTCCGTCGTCCACGATGTACAGAGCTCGGACACCATTCACATACCGATTGCAGTCCCTGCCCGAGGGCTTGCGGGCATTGTGAGTGCCAAAGGCGCCCAAGATGCCGCTGGTGGTGCCCGGCCTGCTGACATGGTCGCGGTCACAGCAATTCAGCGTAATCTTCACTATGTCCCCGGTGCCCGTGCCCAGGTAGGCGATCTCGTCCTTCTTGTTGATGCGGGCGCAGTAGAAGACGCGCGTCTTGCTGGCCATGTGCACGTCTTGGACGTAGAGCTTCTTCTGCTCGCGCAGAATGCTCCACAGACGCAGATGGCGATCGCCAGCGGTCAAAAAGAAGAACGGATTATTGTGCATGGGACGAACACTCAGCGCATTCCCCGAGATGGCACGGGAAGCTGGCTGCCGGCAGATTGGAGAGCTGCAAAGCGGAACAAGTAGTCATATGCCCAGATACACCGAGCCCCCCCTCATTCACTTACAATGATTCCATGTCATAGACGATCACCGAGCCATCATCCACGCCGCCGATGGATACCACAAATCGATCCTCGGCTGTGAAGCATATAGCCTGGACCTTCACCTTGTGCAGGTCGTGACGCGCAATCTCCTTGCGCTGATGAAAGTCCCAAATGATGACGTACCCGCGGAACCCCATGTGGTTTATCTGGCCCGAGGCCAAGTACTTGCCGCTCTTGCTGACATCCAGGCACGATATGGTGTTGCTGTGGCCCGGCATGAACTCCTGCGAGTTCTTTTTGTGATCGGCAATACCGACTTTGTTGCCCAATGCGAATATAATTTCGTTCGAATTCGGATGCTGACGCACGCCATTCTCCACCTTACCGTTAATACCGAAAATTGCACGCGGCTTTAGCTGCTGGCACTGCTCGGGTGGCTCCATACTGTATCATAAAATATATTTACCAACCAACAGTTCTAGTTTGAATATTTGTTTGCTTATTGTTTGGCTATAAGCCGCTTTGACAGCCGGCTCAGAGATTGTTAATTTTTCAAAATATACATTCAAATGGCAACCGTTGCCTGGAAGCAGCTGCTCATATAGTTGTCCCGCTTGCAACCGGTTGACCAGCAACACTGACGTCACATTTAGTCAACATTTACGTTTTATGGTTTGGCCGTTTTTGTTGGAACCTTTTTATGCAAACAATGCAATAAAAAGACTTCTGAAAACTAGCCAATCTTGTAGAAAATTGATGTATCCATCGGATAAAATTATTTGTTTGGGGCTGAGAGGGCCAACTAGCTAGTAATATTAAGCTGAATATCAAAATCATGCAATATGATTTCAATCAATAAAATAGAACGTTAACCCTTTGTCGACCAGGGGGTTATTTAATATTTCCCGAAATGTATGTAACTTTAACATATTTTACGCAGTGCAGGTGAAGGATATCGGTGGTCATTTTTGTTTTGTAAGTAAAGAGGAGGACGGAGCTACAAAGAGCCTTTACAAACAGTTTTGTTTTCCGCGGTTTGACAAAGGGTGCTCAACTTTTTAAATAGAGGGGTGTTTAGTGGGTTAAGTCTCGTTTGATCGCCGGATTGCCAAGAACAAGAATTAATTAAAATGACAAAATAACAAAGAATAAACGAGCAATGGACGAAGTGGACAAGATAATAATGCACCAGCTGCACCAGGTGGACGCCGGCATAGAGCCCACGGACGAGCTGGCCAGTTTCACGCCGGAATTGGTGGTGCGCGCTGTCTCCAGCTGTCTGTTAGAAATCCGTCCAGAGTTGGAGGTTCCGCGTAGTCTGCCGGGCGGCGCGATGGCTCAACGGTTCAGCGTGGCAACTGCCCTGGCCGAGAGGTGCAAGGAGAGCGGCTACCATGGCGACATTGGCTACCAGACATTCCTATACCCCAATCCCATCGAGCTGCGGCGCCTGCTGATGTTCCTGATCGAGCAGCTGCCACGGGAGCGCCAGGCGGCTGATGACCTGGCAGGGAAGTCGCATCCGCTAAGTGGCAGGGAAATGCTGCAGCGTCAGATACGCAAGAAGCTGACGGCCCAGCTGACGGCCCTCTGGGTGCCGCAGTTCTGTCGTGCGGTGGGCAACAGGAAATCGCATGGATGCAGCAGCTTGTGCATAGATTTTCGGCCAAAGTTGAATCTCAATGTGCCATCGGCCAATGCGGAGGAGCGGACCAAGGAAGTGCAGCAGTACTTTGACCAGCAGGCGCCCAATCTCTTCCAGCAGACCGCGTCCAGCTCCTACGATCTCATTGCATCGGTGCTGCACAAGAACGATCTGGAGCGCTGGGGCCATGGCTTGACCGACTCGGGAATGCTGCTTCTGGCCAGCGAAGATCCCGTCATTCCATTGGTTCTGGCCACAGAGAAGCCAGCAGCGGCGAGTGCCGCAGAGATGACGCCCCTGGAGGAGCTGACGAACGAGGTACAGAAGCTTCGCTCCCAATGCGAGACACTGCTGGGCGAGCGCAAGGCTCACGCGGCTAGAATAGGAGCACTGAAGCAGCGGGAGAGCGAAGCCACCAAGGCACTGGCGGACATTCAGCCCCAGCTGAAGCTGCACGAGCGCACCTGCCTGGTGCTGGCCGATACAGAGCAGAATGTGACCAAACTGGAAGCCCTGCTGCAGGCCACCGAAGCCAAGCGCCACACACTGACGCAGCAGTGGCAGGACTATCGTCGGCCCTTGCTGGAAACCCTGGAGACCCTGAAAACGGCCAAGGAGGCACAGCACGTCCAGAGCATTCGCAGTGGGATTGAGCAGCTGGAGCTGGAGCTTAAGGAGAAGACTCAACAGCACAACGATTTGAATACGGCCTTTCGCACAGCCACCCAGTCGCTGGCACCCCGCAAGGAGTACACGCGTCGCATCCACGAGTTCATCGGCAACATTCGCAAGCAGCGGGCGGACATCTACAAGGTGCTGGACGACACGCGGCAGCTGCAGAAGCAGCTGAATGTGGTGGGGGCTCAACTGCAGCGCCAGTTTAACTACACCGATGACCTGCTCTTCCAGAGCGCCAAGCACGATCTGCATGCAAAGAAGGCGTACAAGCTGCTGGCCCAGCTCCATGCCAACTGCACCGAGCTGGTCGAGTGCGTCGCCCTGACTGGGAATGTCACCAAGCAAATCCGCGAGCTGGAGGTGCAAATCGACGGGGAGAAGCTGAAGAATGTCCTCACCAGCCTGCAGCAGATCACGGGCGACATCCAAAAGTTTGAGCTGCACATACAGGAGCTGCAGTCGCAGATAAGCACAGTGGAGAATGGTGTTGCCAGGGCCTAGACCCGCCCTTTTACCTATGTATTAGTGCCAATTGTAATAAATCAAAGCAGTCACCGCCTAGCGTTGATTTTATTAACCAAAACTGTGACAAGTTTTGTATTTACATTTTTTTTGTAATCAACCGAGAGCAAACAGCTGATCCCTTGGTGGTGGCAGCTCTTCGATAGAAATTACCAAGCCGAAGTCTTTGGGTATTCTCGACGCAAATTTCACTGCGACCGATTTTTTGTACGAACTGGTACATCTATATTTTATATGGTTAGTGCCAAAAGTGATTAGTTTTTGTATATAAATTGTATTTTGAATCGACCGCGAGAAAACAGCTGCTGGCAGTTCTTCGATAGAAATGACACTCGATCAGAAGCTGTCCGGTATGAAACCTGCTCCAACTTTGGCAGCTGCCGTTACTGCCCCACTTGCTTGAATTCATTTTTGGACCGCGCGCGTCGTCGGCGTGTCTCTCTCCGTGTTTGTGCTTTCGTTTCGTTTTTGTGTTGTTGATTTACTTTCGTTGGTTTTTAATTTAAAGTAAGCGTCCGTCTGCCCAAGCGGTGCTCAGGGCTCGGTCTCGGCACTGCTCAAGACTCAAGTGGAAGCCTCTGGCCAGTTTCTAGTGTCTCCCAGTGCATAGGGTTTCCCTGAAAAACTAAAATTAAACGAAAAACCAACAATTGCTAGCTGAGCTGCTGCCTGACACACATCAAAATAAAACACTTGAGTAGTGGCATTGCTGCTGGGTGCTGCTGGGGTGCTTGTTGGTTGTTGGTGGCTTCGTGGTGGTGCTGCTGCTGCTGCTGTGTTGTCCATGCCATGCCATGCCGAGTGGTGTGCCTGTGCCTGTGCCGCTCCAGAACTTGTTTCGTGGCCGGCCTAGAGTTTGGTTTTTGAGTTCTTTTCTTGCATGCGCGCCGATAACACGTTTAACCGGTGTGCGTGTGTGCCGACCATTGCATGTGTGTGTTTGTCCGTGTTTAAGTGTAGTATGCGTGTGTGTGTGTGTCTCCTTCAACAAACTGTTGCTTGCTGCTGCTGCTGCTGCCACTGCTGATGACGTCGACGAAGGCCCTTCTGCGGCATGCTGCAGGTCATAATTATTATGCTGCCCTCCCAATTGAATTCCAATTAGAATTGCGATCTGTGAAGGTCGTCGTGCCGCAACACACGCACACACATCACACAAGAGAGTTCCACCAAATTAATTGGCGGCATTTAGCCGGCCGGCTTGGGATTCGGTGGCTCTGCTTCGTTGACTCTTTGGAGTCCGGGGGGCTCAATCAACGCTGGAGAGCAGCAGCAGTCGCAAAGGGAGAAGGAGAGACAATAGCAGCAGCGGCAGCAGCGGAGCAAAAAGAACAAAATGGTTTGTCTGTCGTTCCGGTTGCCGTAATATTTGCCTATTTGGGGCCACCGGCTCTCACCTTTCGTGACGTTTGCTGCTAAAAATAGCCAATGAACACATTCCATAACATATGATCCGTTGCCCCGTTGTTTTTAACAATTTGAAAATTGTAACGGTAATGGTAGCAGAGCAGTAGCAGAACAGCAAACACCTACACGCATAGTCCACACCACACACCAATACCAAGGCAACAGACTCTACCGGCAATTAATAAAAAACAAAAAGCAACAAAGTGGAGACAGAAAAAACAGACTTCGGCCGCACCGAAGATTGCAATGCCCTTTGCAAGTGGAGGAGGCAGCTATAGAATAAAGTTGTCCGATTTTAGTACGGTTCGAGAGGGATTATCGTGGAAGTAAAAGCTTAATAGCGCAAAGAGATTCGATTTGGATAAAGTTGAAGTGGTTTACAATCTGTGAATGTGAGCAGCCCAAGCATAAATTAGAATACTTAGCAAGGAACCTTCCTATGATAGCTATAGGCTTTCCATATACTCTGTAGCATCAACACTTATGTGCACCCTCCTCCTCCCTGTCCCGCTGCAAGGGTATTCGCCATAGTGAAGTGAAGTATAAATCGCAAAACGTTTCACGCCAACGACATATTTCAATGGCTACGCAATAATTTGTTTATAGAAAACAAAAACAAGAAAACAGAGTAACCAGCATTGGGAAAATATTCGCCAGCTGATAACAAAAAATTGTCGTTATAAATTTAATTTAATATGTTCCGCAGCACCGCCAAAGGCAATACAATAAATAATCCACGCGTAGTTTAAGGCAAAAAGAAAGTGAAAAGTGTAACCAAAAGCAATACGAAAGAAAGTGTGTAATTAGAACAGACCACAAACAATCGACAGAAGGAGGAAAATTGTTAATTATGACACCATCGCCGACCAAGGAGCTCGTGAGTGGTGCCACACCGACAATTTCCCGACGTCCGCGTGAGGAATTTGCCGAGAAGGTGAGTGACCAGGGGGACCAGGGGGACCAGAGGCACCAGAGTGGGAGGTATACAAGGGATATACAACCCATCCAGAACATCCTGTGTGTATTTCCATTAATCGACCCCAAATGTGTGTTGCGCTTTATTCTTGGCATACATATGTACATATGTTTGTATGCGTGTATGGATTGGATGCCTTTCAAAGAATATAAACATTTTTTGGGGGCGGGGGGCTCTGCTCTGTTCGGTCTTTATGGATTTGTACATTTACTTTTTAAACCGTTGCCCGTTTGTTTGTTTTGTGCAATGTACAATAAAATATATGTACTCGATCCGCGGAACACAACACATCAATGTGCCGTCCACATAAATATAGCTGTCATCACTCTTTTTGCCTCGACCTCTGTCGTAATACTACTATAGCCACTCCTCACCTGAGTTGCGTTCTGTTCAGCCTCCTCCTCACCTGAGTGCTCTACATACATTATGATTTCCGTTACTGCATCACCCACTCCGTGCCTAGTCTTGCCCCACCCTTCCTTGACCGGCATTCATTTCCGTCTAGACTCCAGACTGTGCTTTGATTTTTGGTTCAGTCCATTGCTTTTCTTAGCTCTGACTAATCGAATTCTGCCGCTGGCCATGGCCTACACGTAGGGTACCGTACCCACACTGATAAGATATCATTTGGCAAGAGCCATAATCGTAGCTGTTCTATCAGCTCTTGAGTTTTAGGAGTTTATAAATGGAAGAGAGAGCGTGGGCATAAACTAATAATACTTATAGACATTCCTTTGGGACCCGGAAAAAAGTAATTTTATATTTTTGTAAGATTTGATTTTAGCTCCAATTTACAATTAAATTCTTTCAGAATTCAAGCTGTAATTTCCAGCTAAGAATTTCCACATATTCAACACATTAGAATTCCAATCATTTTCTTCTGATTTGCATTCTCACTTCACGCTGACGTCACTTACAGACACTTGAAATGCAAATAATTAAATGAAAACAGAAAGACACTTGCAACAATAACAAAAGACAAACAAATTTTAAAATTCAAAGCCAGTGCCTTAATGAGAGGTCAATGTAATGTGGAGCCTCATTGCAGTAGTATGTATGTATGTACTCGCCCCCTAGTAGCCTGTCAGGACTGGAATGTCCGTAATCGAGTGATCTGTAAACTGGTACTAAGTCGATGTTGGAATTAGCATTAGCATTTTGCATGGCGAGAGAGAACATGATATATACACGGCTTAATAGTTGTTGAACGGTTACGGTTACTGATTCAAATGCAAATTAGTTTATATTTATTTATAGCCAAGATCTGGATTCAGACCAGACAAAAGCTGTCACCAGACAACGCCCCAGGAATGTGATATAGAGGCGAGAGAGAGAGAGAGATGTCAAGCGAGGCTTCGGGGCACCGAAAACCGAAACAAATTAAGAGACAACTCCACTCACAGCAATCAGTGGGGGTTTGATTTTTTTCCATTTTCTTTCTTTCTTTATTTTTGTCAATTGATTGATTCGCCACAGTCGGCAACAAGTTTGTTTGTAGATCAATCAATTGGTTGCACATGCCAAGGAGTACCTGTGCGGGTGTATACATATACATATTGTATATATACGTACATATATATTGTATATATACTTATGTGTGCGGCTGTCAACGATTGTCAGTCAAGCGTCTAATGCAAGCGAATTTAATGGCATTGACCATGAAGCTAATGCGTTGCGGAGGAATAAAGTTTGGATAATACCCTTGCCACAGGGTATTATAGGTTAAGGAAAAACATTTGCCAATTGCATAAAGGGAAGAATTGTGTGTATTGCAGCTTGTGTCCCTCTTTGGATTCCCTCTATAGAACCCCATAATTGCTGCTGATATCATTCAAATATGTATTGCAGATCGATGTCATAGGCTTATTCCTTTTTTAATGATGATGTTGTTCCATGGCCAGCCCTAAAATCCTCCAGCATTGAAGGCTAATTCCGTTGGTTGGTTTTCGTGGCGTGCTAACGGCTAATTTGGTATATGCTGCATATGCTGTTTGCACATTAGCAAAAAACAACACATACCAAATGCGGAAAATATTGCTCAAAAGTGACGAATTTTAGATGCCCTTTGCAGTTTGAAGGCTCACAGCGATATCTACGGTCAGAGAAAAAAAGTTCTGCTGTGGCATTATCCAGGATCATTTCTATGTCCACTCCTTCCGAGTTTTTTCGACTGTTGTTGCAATGATTTAGTGCTTCGATTCCTTAGATTCGTATACAGAATCTGTCAAAATATCCAAAGTTGCCTTTAAAGTCTTTGCCCTGTGGCTGCCAGCATCTATAAGACCCTTTCCACAGAAAGGGTATCCCAAGCGAAAAAGAACGAAAATGAGAACGAAAAAATTGCCGCGCCACATAAAACGACATGCCGTGCGAAATCTGATGCAATCGATGAGATCATCCCGCAGCAGAGCAGCCACTCCACTCCGCAGCAAAGGCAACAAGAATCTCCAGAGACCGAACCCAAAGCCAAGTCCCGTACTCACACGAGCGTACTATAAGTCGTTCATAATTATACAAATAATAAGCCAAAAACCACAGCCAACAGCCTCAGCCACAGCCACAGCCAAAGCCAAGAAGCCAGCATAATCGTTTCATTAGCTTGAGCAAAAGTTTCCCTTCCCGGATCGTTCGATTCAAGATGAGACATCAACCATCCATCTTTTAGAATTTCCACCATGGGTTCTGAGTCATCCAGCCTCTTGGTGCATCATCATCTTGGTGCCTCCTTGTTGTGCCTTTTGTGTTGCAGTTTGACTTTCCATTTCGCGTACACTCAAAGAAAAGGCATGGCAAAACATTTTTAATTAATTATTAAAACATTTCTTGCGTGTTGTTTAAGTGCCTTCGAGAAGGTGGCAAAATTATAATTATAATGGATTCTTGTTTTGATATTAATCTTTATGGCCCGTCCGTTTGCTTGATTTGTTTTGTTTCGTTGCCTTTTGCTTCCTGCTTTTTGGGCTGTTGAATAAAAACTAGAACTGAGTCATCGAGTCATTATTCCAACCCCAAATATCATCTTAAAGCGGCTTCTGTTGGCACTTCTTTTTGTTCAAAATACTCTTTCAGAGGGTATCTATGTGAGGGCTGAACGCTGACAAATCAATGGCATATTTTATGGTCTTTAAAGGGGAATCAAGGCATTCGAAAAATCTTTAGCTCTGTCTTATCTTTCCCTTCTCAAATTGGAGTGTTTTCTACACCCTAAATCAGTTCTGAAAAAAGTGCATCTAACTCTGCGACTAACTGCTGTAAAGTCTTTCATCCTTTTACATTTTTCTGCAGTTTTTTGTTGCAGCTTGTGATTTTTTTTGACACTGTGAAACCCGAAGCAGTAGCAGCACCAGTCTGTCCCCTATCGGTGCCCCCCCACTTTTGTGGCTTTCCAAATGCCATACCATTCCATATACTATATGCCACAGGCAGATAGAGATGTGGTGTGTGTATATAGGTGCTGCTACGGCTATGTATTTGCATTTGGAGAGGCTTATTTGCGTTTTAAAATCAACTCAAACGCCTTGCACTTGCCACGAGCTAAGTACGGCCAAAACGGGTGGCGACAATTGTCAATCCGTCGACTGGTACTGCTTACTGCTAGACATCTGACATCTCGCTGACAACTTTGTCAACTGTTTAATTGCATTATTAGTTTTCATTGCTACGGCCATTTGCGAATAAATTGCTTCAAATGATGAAAGGCGCCCCCATACCCAGACCCACTTGAAATTTTGTTCAGCGATGATTCTTCGGCGCCTCGTCCACTGAGGAAAAGAAATGCTCCGGCTGCAAACAAGTTTGATGAATGGAAAGATGCCTCGAAAGATGACTGGGAAAAGAGAAATTTGTTATTCAATCCAAGACAAGATTATGTAGAATGGAGATGGTATCACCGTTAAATGTGAGAATAACAACCGTATCTTATGCTGGACTTTCCCAAGTCTCTTTGACTCGATGATTTCTATAGTAAATATGACAGATGAGGATAGAGAGTGGCTTTGGCCTATGTGTCTTTTTGGTACAGGTTTCTACATACTATTTTGTAGCCAGGACGTTCTTATAATTCTTCGAAAATTCTCCATCCTTAAGCGACAAGTGTGGCACTCTGTTTTAAATTGTTTCACTTTGTTTTCATTTGGAAAAAATGTTTGCCAAAAGAGCAGAATTCTGTACTTAAAAGTTTAATTTTGCAATTTTTTATTTTTTTATTTTGAATCAAATTTTCTTTAATTTTCATTTATATAAAATTTAGGAACCCTTGTTTTTCCCAGTGCGCGTTCATTTGGTGTTCATTTGGGGTCTTTTTGGTAGATTGTTGCGTGTGGTGTGTCTTTGTTACGGAGTATAATATATTTCCCAATGGGCGTGTTAGTTAGGTACATAGATACGAGTGGCGAGTGGACGTTTGGGCGACTATGGATATCATCTTGCACACCTTTCCAAAAAGCCAAACAGCACAGGGTGGGTGGATGGGTGGTACGGGGATGGGCCAGGGCAGGGCAGGGCCAGGTGGTAGCGGGCCCTGTCATATCACATGGCAGTGTTTGCGCAATGGAATGCCGGCACGCTATCGTTATAGAGAGGTGGTGTTGGGGGATGGTCTCATCATCATTCTCCATCTCCTATTCCTCCTCCTTCTGGTGCTTCTGCTGCTGCTGCTGCTCCTTTTCCATCTCCCCACACTTTGTCATTTTTGGCCCACCGGAGGCGTGTCGGCCTTTGTCATACATTTATTCCTGTTATTATTAAATTAATTGATTTCGACTTTAATACGTTTATTTTGGAACAGCTGGCGAAATGCTATTAAAGAAAAAGTTTACGCTCGGATCGTTTTGCCTATTATTAGACGCGTTTTTTCTTTCAACAGCAAAATTATCCATTCGAAACATAAATTTTGCTTTAACTACGAGCATTTTATTCAACTTTTTTTCTGTGTGATCTTTTAGTTTTTTTTTTGTTATCTCTTTGGGACGACTTTGAACCCGCGTAACCCGCAATTTGTATTCAAATGTATTTAGCATATATGTTTATATCTTTTTTGTGCGACTATTTAGCCTTAATTTTGGCCAATCATTTACGCCAGTCGAACATTTCACACCCAACGAAAAGCCAGTTTTAGTGTTAGGATTGAGTCTCTCGAGTCTCTCTGCTCTTTTGCGAAAGTTAAGCTCTAAGCTTATGTGACGTCACATACAGCTGGTATGCTGAAAGAGAGCTCTACAAAAGAGAGACACCTTGCTTCGATTCGGGAAGGAGCACAGAGAGGAATCTTAAAGCAGTGCAGGAACTTCTGAGCAAAGAGAGGAGTGTGCACTGATATGCAGCTCTGTTCTCGGATCGAAGGCAAGAGATTAAATTAAGAGAGCAACTAATAGGGTTCCATTACAAGTTCTCTTTACAAGTTTCACATTTAATGGTAAACCAGTACCAGTCTCGTAAAGCAGCCAGAGATAATATTTCTTTAATTAATAATGCAGACGAAATGCTGCCATTCCATTTCCCCTACTCACCCTCTTCTCGTGCTGGCGCTGTTTTAAAAATAAAACTCTACGTCATCGTTTAGCATTTGGCACTAGGCGGCATGCAAGCAGTCACTCTGCCTGCCTCTCCCGCCTGCCGCCGCCTACCGCCGCCTTCCTTCTGCTTCTACCATGCAGCCGCACATACATATGTATGTTCATGTGGCCTTTCTCCAAAAAATTTCAAATAAAACAGTCATGGGGGCAGGCAGCCCAGCAGTCAGTCCAGCCCCTTCGCACCATTAACCCGCGGGCAGAGAGTTTTTTTTTTGTTTCTTTGCAAAAACCTCGCGTCATGCGTGCCTCCACTTGGCACCTATTTATGTGTAAACATACAAACATACATATGTACATAAATGTTATGTATATGTGTACAGTTGAGGTCAAAATAGCATAACCATTTATAAGTCTTGGGACTACATGCAGTGTGGTGTGGCTTATTATTGCAGTGCTATAATCGGGGCCGCTGCTGTGTTGGCTCTCAAGCCCCACATTTTGCTAGTATGTTTGTTTGTTTGTTTGTTTGTTTGTGTGAATATTATGGTATCGCATGTAAGTACGAATATTGGATGGACCATGTACTCCCCTCCCTCCTACTCTCAACTCACTCCACTCTCCTGCTGATGGTCTATTTCTCTTCCCCCTCATTTGTTCCCTCTTCGTCTGCTGGCTGCTGCTGCTGCTGCTGTTTGGAGTTCGCGGTCTCTGTGCATTGCCCGCCGGCAACCGGTCACGTTTACTGTTGTTGCTCTCACACACACCACACACACACACACACGCACACACATTCTCTTAAATGGTAGGCCAGCACAGCAGCACAGCAGCACCGCACCAGCTGTGTGTGCTCTCTACGAGTATAACTGTAAAAACATGCTCGCCCACTTCCTTTGGAGCCGGCCGGAGCGGCGCACACGTTGGAACGCATTGTCCAGGCGTCGTTTTGTTTGATTCCCATTCCCTCGCCGCCCCTGCAATCTTCATCTCCATCGCCTCATCTGCCCCTCCTGCTGCTCTCCCGCTTCACAGCAATCTCCTGCCCCATCGCTTCGGCCTCCTGCTTCCTGCTCCCTCCCTGCGGCCATCTACTTCTCCCACTCTTCGGCCGTCTCCTGCTCCCCCTTTTAACCAATCTCTTCACACATCTCCATTACCCTCTCTCCGTTAGAGTGCGTTCGAGTGTTTGCGTTAATTATACCCTAACCGAGGGAACTCCAGCGGGGGCTTACACATAACGCATCTAAATCAGATCACCAAATACATAATATATCAACGATAAATTGAAAATAAATTCTTGTTTTTGAAGCTAATTGGATGGCTTATCCATAAAGTACCTGCCATAGTGGACAGATCTGTTAGGGTATTTAAGTTCTCGTCTCCATGAACTAGCCTTTCTCTCACCGTTTTGTTAATTGTGCCAAATGTGCACATAAATACACACAACACCAGTTAAAGTCTCCAGCAACGGCATTCACAATATACAATATACAATATCCCATATCCAATTCCAATATCCGATATACCATACCATCCAATATAATTCACAATTTTTCAATTTCAACACCCACCCATAATTTTGGCTTATTTGTGGCTTTTACTTTTCCAATGTTTGTTGTGTTTGTTGCTTTCGGTTGTCGTTGGCATTGGGCGGACCCCCCCTCCCCGACCCTCAAACAGCTGTCATTGTGTGCCCGTCTGACTGTGCATGACTTAATAGCGGATAAATGTTATATGGTGGGTCATATAAACACACATCCACACATTCATGTACGAGTACGAGCACGAGTAGGTGCACATATTTATTTGATACTTTGCACACAATGCACTGGCCATTGGCCAGCCAAGCACCAAGCCAAACCTTCATTCATAATTGGATGTCATTCAATTATTGATACCCTTGGAGCATTGGCTTGGGGAACGGCTTGGAGCCCCAAAAGAACCGTCAATATTCAATACGTATATGTTGCATAATAACCCAAGTATTTGGTATGGGGTTCCCAGCCATTGTACATGTACTTTGGGGTTCAATAAAATTTTGCCATTTGGCAAATATTCCCTAAAATAACATGGAAAGCTCTGATGTTTGGTAATCAAAGAGGAAATATTAATGTTTCCGTTTTTAATGGCTTAAAGAAATGAAAACAATATTTTCCATGCATATTCGCAGCTCAATAAACAGAGCGGCATAGTGGGTCGTCGTATATCATTATTCGGGAAACTAAACCATAGATTTATTATGCCTTAAATATGCTTTCCATCCACTATGCTGTGCAGATGTTTCTCCTGCCACTGATTTATTCTGCACTCGAGCCATAAAATGTTTGAATATTTGAAATTTATTATAAGATTTTCTTGACTCTTCGGGGAACCTACCTCAACCAACCACTCACACATCTGTGTGAATGATTCCTTTGAAGAAGAACAAAGCGAACTAAAGAGTTTGTGCAGAACACTATGCTCTGCCAGAAGAACCATATCCGTTGAATGATTAATTCATGGTCTTTTGCATGGGGGCCGACGGGTTGTATGAGTAATATTTGATTCGAATCGCGTATTCATGGAGATTCCGCTTCGTTTCATCGCAGAAATAAACACATAACTGCTCCAATTTGTTAGTTATACATATTTTATTAATCTTTTCACAATAAACATTTTGGCGCAGCAACATTTCTCTGGGCGCAACCACACCACTGTGTGTGGCATGCGGCATGTGGCAAGCTCTGCTCCCTTCCTTTTTGTGAACGCCTGCAGATGCGGTTGGGGCCAAAAGTGTTTATGTGCGGAAGATGCTGCCTCATGCTTCTGCGAATGGCGTGAACTTTCCTTCTCTCCTCCTTTGCCCCACCCCGGGATGATTCTGCTTCTTGCGCGCCCCCCTGCTGTGATTTCAGATTGCCCCACCAAGTCCACACCAGAATGGTATTTTCCAGACAAAAGTATTTGGCTCTTGGGTACACGATTATTTCTTTATACTCAAATATTTAACACTTCAAGTAAACATTTCTGGAATTTTGGAATTTTAGGGAAATAATTGGATGCAAATCGAAGATACAACTGATAGGATTCCCTCTTAGAATCAGCAATAACTTCGTTGATAATAAAACTATTTATTTAATAAATTATTGATTTAGTACGCAAATTAGCATCAATCATAATTATCACACGAACTGGCCATAAATTGTGGCGTAGGCTGCGGCAACCCAAAGCGTATGAGTGATTTAGTATTAAGTATCCGTGGAAGTATTGGCATGACCGAAAATGGAGCACATACTACATTTTGTTTGCGTTTGCGAACGAAAAGTTAGATATTCGTTTAGCCTTTAACCATTGGAACTAATCAGAGCAGATCAGCTACAGATCGGACGAGATCTAGAAAAAAAACCATTTATAAAATATTTTAAGAAAAATCAAGTATCATTAGTAGGAGCCAATTAATGTCGTGACTCTTTATTAGGGTAATGTCCCGACTGTGCATGTATTTTGAGTCGCTATGAATTTTGATCCCGAAATTGATCCTATATTGATCCATACGATTTTCACTCCACACCCCGATTGAATATATAGAAAGAAGATAATTATCTCCGGCAAGAACGATCAATGAAATGTTAGTCCTGAAGAAAACACACAGATGGCGCTACTGTATTTTTACATGATCAGTTGCATACACTTCAGCTTATGTCAGAATGACATTCGATAGGTAGAAACATCGATTTCAGTGAAGGCGCGAAGTTAAAAATATGATTCTGACCAGTAAATCATGGACATATGTATAATTCATGTGTATAGAATATTTAATACTCTTTTTATTGAACTTTTCTGGAACACTTTTCTGCTTAAATCTGTACGTAAATCTGTAAATCACTGCCTGTGCATGTGTGTGCTCGCTTGTGTGTATCACAGTCGTGGCCTCTGCCAATGTGAAAGCAATGGGAAAACTTAAATTCAAATTAAAGAAGGATTAAAAATGTGAATTTCCCCAACTGATTTATGGGCCAACTGGGATTCGGGGACCGGACTGCAGATGCTTGCTACTGTGCACTGTGTGGCGCGGCTCTCTATTTTGAGTGCCTGTTTAAGCCTGTTTGGACCCGTACCGACAGGGTTCACATCCCAATAGAGTGCTTGAAATATGCATGTTTAAGCCCAGTTCGCGCGGTACAGTCATCCCCATTAAGTGTTTGAAATATGCATGCTTTAATTGTCCGACAGCTGCTGCCGCTGCCGCTGCTGCTGCCTGGAGAGGCGACACTCGAATCTCACAGATACTTCAGGCACACAGATACAATCTAATGACTGGCATAAAGCGCTTGCCAACAGCTGTGTTGGCGGAATCGGAAGCGAAACAAATCAAAATTGCCACCAAATTATCGAGTAAAAAAACCCACATCAGCGCACAACGAAACTCAGTCCCCAATCCCCCCCAATCACTCATTAGACCAACACAAAGAGGTGTCTGTCTGCTGGTCGCTTAGTTGATAGATAGAACGCTCGTGTGCTGCCCCCCAGCGGGTGACACTTCAAACAAAGCGACGCATTGCCCGGCAAACACCTGAGTTCAGTTGCCCCATTTGACACCCGGCGGCCACAGTAGAAAGAGTAGAAAGGCGTACGCATAGCATGGGGCATATAAGGCAGCTGTCTGTAGCTTGCAGCAGGAAGAGGAGAAGCCCAAGTTTGATTGCTATTCCTTATAAGTCGGCAGCTGTGTGATTGATTCTCGCATGGCACATTCGAGAATTGGTAGACTTCCTCAAGCAAAGAGCTCCATAAAAGTGATGTGGAATTTATTTGGATAGCTATTGGGAATTATTAGTAGAAAGATCACCGAAATTTAAAATGGAGAAAGATCCACTTAATAAGATATAGAAATACTCTATCGTTAAAAGTGAAATCTTTCTTTTGTTTGCCAGTTCTTTGCGATCATTTCACTGGGTATACAATAATCGTTACATCACTCCATATAATCTCCCAAAAGTTCTATTCAATACTATTGTTCCTATTGTTTCTGGCTGTAAGCGCTAATGCGTTAAATGAGACACGCTGTCGATAGCTAATTAGAGCGATTTGTGGCTTGGAATAAATTACGAAAGAAGCTCTTAGCTTCAATTTACATATAATAATACATATATATAAATACCTTTAGCTATAGCTCTACATATGTAGATGTGTGTGCAGCACCCACGCATTTATCATCTGAGCGCCATAATTTCTGAGCTGAGCCCGGCTCAAAAGCTAAAAGCCAGCTAAATTGGTCAAAACAAAACGAAATGAACAAAGAAACAGAGAGCCACAGAGAGAGCTACAGAGAGGGAGAGAGTGCGAAAGAGAGAGACAGAGAGACAGAGAGAGAGAGAGAGAGAGAGACAGAGACAGAGAGAGAGCGAGTCTACCGCTCTTTCAGTGTGCAGTGACGGAAATTCTAGTGATCCGCGTAATAACTGAAGTTTTGGCGCTTGCTCACTTGCTCGACGGCAGTCGAAAGCGTCGGTTCGGTTTTTCATTTGCTGCTGCTGCCCCTTTCGCGCACTCCGCTCCCCCCGCTACGAAGCAGGGGTTACGCTTGATCCAAAGGTTAATTTTCCGCGAGAGATCAGAGACGAAGATCAGGGACGGAGCACCCCGCCCGCCACAGTGATGTCGTTTTTTCGCAACATTCGCTCTTCGCTGTCGTCATCGTCACGGGCCAAGAGCTCCTCCTCGCGCGACACGACACCCGTGCGCAGCTCCTCCCGTCCGGCCAGTGTCATCAGCGTGGGCAGAGCCTCCTCCAGTCGGCGAGACTCCACGACCAGCTCCACGCTGCAGCGTGGCGATACCTTCATACTGCCCGGATCCGATGAGGAGGCATCCAACACCACGCACTCGAACAGCTCCACCCTGGAGAAGAAGTCAAAGAAGTCGAAGGTGTTCGGCAAGTTCAGCACCTTCACGAAGCGCAAGAAGACGCCCAGTGCGCCCGCGGAGGAGGAGGTGGCCAGCTACGAGCATCATCCGAGCGACACGGCCACCAACACGTACTACAAGTGGCGCAGCGACGGCGGCGATCGGCTGCAGGACTACGATGCACAGGCGGATCCGTTCAACTTCCTGTACGAGCAGCACTCCAACCTGAGGAACCTGCAGTCGGGCTCCGGCGGGGAGTCCTCTGTGCAGCGGCAGGCCAGCATCGGGTCCAACTCCAGCGGCAGCTTCGACTCCTCCACGTACCGCAAGAGCAAGACGCCCACGCATCTGCGCGAGCAGCTGGAGCAGCTGAAGACCCACTCCAACGACGATCTGCTCGAGGATCAGCAGCGGGAGGAGGACGAGCGGGAGAAGTACAAGACGGTGACGCTGAACAGCTTCAGGAAATCCTTCCGCGAGCGCCTGCTCCAGCAGCAGAAGGAGGCGCCGCACAATCCCGCTTGGTTCGTGGAGGTGCCACCGCCGCCCACACCCGATCCCCACAAGACGAGCAGCAGCCGCTGGGATACCAAGGAGAATCGTCCCGACTTTCTTGTCTTTGAGAATGACAACTACCGGCCGCAGTCGCGCTCCCCGCTCCGGGATCGCCCCTCCCGCTCGGCCACCCGCTCGCCAGTGAAACGGAACGAGACCTTTCGCGTGGTGCAGCCCTCGCTGCGGCACATGTCGCCCTCGCCCACGCCCTCGCCGGCTCCCTCCATACGGATCGAGATCAAGAACTCCATTTCCCCACACTCCCCGGGAAGATTCGTGCCCGTGGGCGTGGCCAAGCCCATGCCCACCACGGAGTACTACGCCCAGCGACTGCTGGCCAGCAGCAATCCCAGCAGGCTGGGTGGTCCAGCCGCTGCGAGAGCCTCCAGTCCCAGTGCCTCCCAGCGGTGGTATCGCCCGCAGAGCTCTCCCACGCGGATGCAGGCCACGCGGATGAGTGTGGGCCATCAGCAGCCATCGCGAATGAGTGTGGAGCAGCAGCAACAGCAGCAGCAGCAGCACCAGCAAAAGGGTGGCAGGACCCTGGTGCACATTGGCAGCGACCAAAGCAGGTCCCTGTCGTCTGCCAATCCCATGCCCGCTCGAGGCCGCGCACCCACGAGGGTGCAGCTGTACGGCAACAAGCCCCAAGGCAGCCGACAGCAGCCATCATCGACGTACTTTGGAGGCCACTACAATGCACCTGCCACCAGCAGCCATGCAGCGAACAGCGTGCCACTGAAGCAGCGTGGATCCTCCAACGGTTTGGGTGTGGCAACGGTCTATGGCGGGGGCGTTCCCACCGTTTATTTGGGGCGTCGCGAACAGCCAATGACACGTGCCGCCCCCGTGCCAACACGTCGCAATCGATCGCCCATTAAAATGCCCTGGCGATAGAACGAGAGAGAGCTGGACAGGCAGGGAGAGGGAATGGCATCGAGAAACGGAGCTTACGATACCGAAATATACAGAAATTCTTTCCAAAGAAAGACACCACCCAAGACTGTGAGCCAAGGTCTTGCGTCATGATTGGGGGAGCTACATTCGATCCGATCGAATCGGATCGGATTCGGGGGCGGAGCGGAGTGGAGTGAACTTCGATCGTTAATGATTTATGTACCCATCAAGTTCAGCCTTTGCTCTGCTCAGTGTGTTGTGAGTTTTGCTACGTAAACTTATTGTTAAGTAAAGATAAATAATACGTAAATAAATATACGACAAAAATTGTCTACTCAATCGAACATTTATTTTGTTTTGTGCGCCCCCAAGGTGGGGGATTTACAATCGTTTTTTCGTGGAACCAGCGAAGCCCAAAAAAATACAGCACTTAAATATATAAAAAATACGATTACTTGGGCACATGCATATGCATATATCCCGGAGTGTTGGTATAATTGTCAGCAAAAGAAAGCTTCTTATTTTAGTGCCTTGCCACAGATACATATGGCTATGGGTATTGTCTGTCTGTCGCTCTTTCTGTATGACTAACTGTGCATGAAAATGAGCCGAACGTTACGTGACAGGGGCATTAAATATGGTCATCCCGAGTGTGTGTGGTGTGCGCGTTGGAGGGGGGGAGGATGGACTTGGATTTCTAGTTAGAAAGCAGCTGATGAGATTCTGGCCGTATTTGGTTTGAAAAATAAATAAATGTATTTTGTATTTGTACAAATTATGGCATAAATTGTACCCAAGCACGCCAAACGATGATGTCAACAGCAAAACAGCTGTGGGGGTGGGCAAAACACACACACGGGGGACACAGACGGATAGTCAATCACCATTAGAAATGCACAAGAGTAAAAGGAGCCTTTCTATGCGCTCCTCATATGGGGTTAAGCTAAGCAAATGGGAATGGGAATTCCCCTCTTAACCATTTAATTCTTTCTCTCTTGCTCTCTCCCTCTCTCTTGTCTCCTAATTAGCAGAATCTGTGCCTCGCACATTTCACTTTCTAAACTGACCGCAGCAACCTGGCCCCAAAACTCTGTGTCTGTGTTCGGAGACTTCTTTAGTCGGCCACTAAACTTGGTCAGTGCAACTTTAGCAGCCAGCCACTTGTCTCTCCATACTCTACGCACGATCTTGAACTACATCCAGCCTGGCTGTTGGCTGTTGGCTGTTGGCACTGGCTGATCTTAAGTAGAGTGTGAAAAATACTCGCACAGTTTTCTGCAATGTTAGCTAATACGCTCGCCGGCGCAGCCGCAACCTTGTCCATATGGCTGGCTGGCTGGCTGGCTGGCTGGCTGGCTGGGATCTTTGCGTGGGTCTACAAAAACAGGTTAACAGCCAACATTTGAATCATCATCGGGCATCAGGCATTCACGCTTAATCGTGATCATTAGGTTCGTTGTAGTTGTAGTTGTGGTGCTTGCCCCCTGCCCTGTAACCAACTTCACTTTGGGTTTGGTCTGTCAATTTCTCGTTAATTTCTGTCGGTACTTTGTGCTCGTTTTTTTTTTCGGGGCTTGGGGCTTGTGTTTTGTGTTTTGCAATAAACAAACACTTACTGTTCTGTGTCGTAGATTGCCCGAGCTTTGCCATAAGATACAGCTATACACTCGCACCGCACAAATGTTTATACAAGTTCCAGCCTGGTCTGAGGCTGCTGTTGATGTTGATATATGTATGTATACAACACGCATAGATAGATTCATTTCCAAGTAAACCAGAGACCGGTTTTCTGTGTTTGACTACGACGACCTACGGATTTCTATACCCTCTATGGGGTTGGCGTGTATTTTTTGGAAGATTTTATGTGTATCAAAAAAGTATCATGAGAAGCGATTAAAATACAGAAAATCCATTTATAACACATTTATTATGCGCTCTTCGTTAAATATTTATTTAAAGGGTATTTTTTTATTCGTCATTCGCTGATTTGTTGCCTCATTTGACTGCAGACAAACAGTCAACAGCCAACAGTCCACAGTCGGGTGGCAACATAGCGTCATAGCGCTAGAAAATGGTAGCTGCCAAAGCGAACTTTGGCTCCCATATAGACTCTGATATTTGTTGCTAAAAACTTCCAGTATTCTGTTGTTGGGCTGTGCCAGAATTTGTAGCAGTGGGTGAACCCGAACCCGTCGAATGAGTGGGCAGAAGGTGCTGGCTCCACTTACAAGATGCAAAGATACAAAAAGCTAGAGTCAGTGCCACAAAAGGCAATTGCAGCATTATGCTGCTGGCTCATGTTTATTTATTCCGAGATTATTCAGATTAAAAGCGAAATTGGTTTACAGTCGATAAGATGATGATGGCAGCCAGTGACATCATGGGATTTCATATCCAGAGTTTGCAGAGCGAATTGAGTTGAGAAGTCTTTGAGAATCTCTTCCGTTGTCTCCCGCGCTTAAAGATCGAATGCTGTGTGAAAGTTTTTTGCCCATTTGGCTCCATTTTAGATTTATTGACACACTCATTTGTTTAATTGGGGAGACATTAATCTCCCCACTCGAAAGGGGAGGCCTTCGCCCGCTTAAGTGGAAATCAAACATTTGCCAAAGCTTGCAACTTAATGCCAATAATATCCTGGCCCATGTCTACTGTCTGCTGGCTGGGGCAGGGGCAGGGGCAGGGCCTCCCGCCCATTGTCTCTCTGCCACTTTGGTCGCCTATGAACTAGGTCAACATCGATTTTTGGGGCAGCGACGTGTCACAATTATCGTTGCCCTACCCTCCCCCCCCCAGCCCAAAAAAAGGTCAAAGAAATGCAGTAAAAGGGGCGCACAGGATATCCTGAATATTAATGTCTCAACTCGAAACCGGCAATTCTCATTTTTGGCAACAGGAAAACAGTTTTTACTGCATTTTTCCTGGCCACAGAAGCACAAACAGAAAAAGACAAAGAGAACGTTTGGACTGGCCAACAAATGGAAGCATGCCAAGTGCAATTTCTGTGTGTGTTCTTTTTCTGGTTTGTTTGTTGGCGTGTATTTTTGGAACAAGTGCAACATCCACTGCTGCAACTGCAACTGCCACTGCAACATCTAGAGCAGCCCAGTGAGCTTAACTTTTGGCATGTCGAAGCGTTTGCCACACAATCTCTTTGCCCCTTGTTTTGGCTCGCCAAATGCAATTTCGCCACAATTTGCATCCCCAGCACACAGCTCCCGAAACACTTAAGATCTATCTTTATCCATAGTTTTATTTACGGAATTGTTTGGCGCAGTGGCAGTGGCCCGCAAATGAGCAGAGGGCACAAATTAAGTTGTACAATCGTAAATCTCTTGTCTTGTTTTCGGGCTTAAAAGCAAATTTAAAGCGGGAAATTTATATTACATATACAGCACAGTGGTTGTGGATGCAGGTACATGACTCAATTATTGTAGGGAATACTTCTCTGGGATTTCTTTCTTCATTCGTTGCACAATTTCCCTTTCTTAATAGCGTTTTCCTTCTGTATCTTTCAGGGTGCCATTATTCGTGAGGTTGAGGATGGAGTGCGCTGTGAACAATGCAAATCAAATTGTCCCGGTTTTGCAGCACACGATTGGAGGTAAGGATAAATGTAGATTAAATATACAGGAATCAAGATGCTACACAATTAAATATACAGAAATAATCTTTTAAATTGATTAAAATATATAACAAATATTTCATTTTATTTAATTTAATTTAATTTAATTTAAGACATTAAGTTTGCATTCCAAATTCATTTTGAACTGTGCAAACCTTAGGCGGCACAATATTTCACGACCGCACTGTAAAGCTTTCTTGCAAAAGCTTTTTTGTTTGTGTGGTACTTGTAGCTTGCGCCAGCTGGCGCCACATAAAATAAACGACTGTTCATATTCCGATTGAAATTGAATTTTCTGAACAAATGAAGAGAGTTTTAAGACTCTCAACTCAGAAAGAAATTCAAAAAGAAAGTGGAATCTTCGTGTACGAGTTCCACTCTTACTATTGAAACGCTAAGACCAACGATAATTGCTGCAAACCTATGCGAAGATTAAGATTTTTTGTTTTATGCCCAAATACTGTTAATACGGCGTGGGATCAGAATTTCGGTTTCGCTGCGATCGATAGATAAATATTGAGTCAGCAATGCCAAAAACAGATGAAACCTCTTTTCAACAGCAGCAGCAGACCAACAATTTTGTGGCCCATAAAAGCGGAAGAGAAATGAACGCAAAACCGCAAGTCAGTGGCCCAAAATTATGGGGAATGGGGGCATTATCATCGGCAATGTGCGCTTGCCCCAGGGTCATATCGATGACAACGTTGCTGCACACAGAACATTTTAATGATAATTTCTCTGGCCACATCGTTATTTTATAGCCCCGTCGCAATTAATTATGGTAATTATTTATTTATTTATTCATTATTATGTTTGCACTTGAACTGCGTTGCATTGTGGCTAAAATTATGCAATTTTCCAAACGATTATGTGGTGCATTCTACCCCCATAAATCCCCCAAATGGGGCGCATTTGCAATTGGGGAAATTGGCCAAACACTTAACGATTGTGGCCACAAAAACCATTTGAAATTACGCCATTAATCTGTAAACTGAATCGAATGTCCGACTGTCTGTTGTCTGACTGTCGGGTGTCCGTTTGTCCATACGGCTGTCAGTCCGTCTGTCGTCTCCTTTGTCTAACTGCGGTTTTGTTTGTGTTTTCTGTCTGATGCTGGCCGCACGCCAATTTCATTTGATGATTTACGGGGCGTATGCGTATTCTGGTTCTGTGATACGCTGCTTAAAAAAGGGCATACAGAGTTGTAAACAAAGGTGGTCGGCACCACATTCGCTCAGATTTGGATAAAGTTATCCAAATTATTACAAAAATAAAGAAAGAGAACAAATAATCGGAAATTGTTGAGAATAAAAATGATGGACTGGTTTTATATTTTATTTCCAATCTTTTATAGAGTATTAACATATTCTACGCTCTGCCTCGAATTGCTTAATTTTTTACACTTGTTGTTGCTAGTTTTTTCCCCTATTTGATTTGAAATGTCTGTAGACCGTGTTTTTGCATTTATACGTGTCATTCGCTATAAATTACTAAAAGTTCTAGTTTTTTTTTTGTGGTTCGTTTTTTGTGCGGTGCTGTATTTTTATGGGCGACTTTTATGGCCAAATGTGTTGGGCTGTAAATTAAATTATTTTTATTTCTTAATGCCAGCCAACGCAAAGATATTAGAAAATATTTAAGAAATTGTGGGCATATTTTTGGACGAGCAAAATAATTCACACAGGTGATGAAAACATAGATCAAAAGCCATCAGTAGAGGAATATAATATAAATATAAATTAAAAATTGATAGAAATTTATTGAGCAAATTTTTTGGATTACTACGCGTTTGATTGGGAAATAAAGGTATTGCTAGTACGTTCTGGAAATAGGAAATCATTTGCCTTTTAGATCAGATTCTACTTAGCACCGATAGGGTTTCCTATTGGTAGTACTCCCTATATAACCACCCACCTAATAGCTTCCACTGTAGCAACCTTTGCAGCGTTGCATTGCAGTTTCATCCGAGGTGCATCAGCAATTAGGAATCAATTAATACAAAGACCTTGGACTTGTTTTTCCATATTTAACGGAAAGATTCACTGAATTTCTTAGATCTCCACTGATTCGGATTGGAATTGAATTGATGAAACGATTGCGGTGGCAGATTGCGATTGCGATTGCTTCCAGCGGAAAATGTTGCAACATCAATTTGGTTCAAGTTTTGGGTTCAACTCAAGTTCAAAGCGTGTGCAAATGCTCTCCCTCCCTTCCTCTCTCTCACTGTCACTGTCTCTCTCTCACTTACTGGCTTTTTAGGGCTTGAGCAATGAACGCTACCGAGGCTAACATTGACTGACTGACGAAATGACTGACTGCTTGAGTGACTGACGTTGTGTTCCCTGAGCCGGCTCGTGTTTGTTCATGTCTGCTTCTACATACATACATACATACATAAGTGTTCGTGTGTTTGTATGCGTTCATTGACGATCTCTCTAACAGCCGCGTGCTTCGCCGATTTATTTGTGGTTGTTGCGGTTGTTGTTTTTTTTTGCGTTTCGAGACGCGCTCAAAATTGCATTGTTTAACTGTTAAAACAGTTGTTACTCAGTTGTCCACGCGATCGGTCTGTGTGGGTTGTGTGTCAGCAAGAGCGAATGAATATTCCAGCCAGCCCAGCCCAGCCTGAACTTAAAATACATTTTAAGCCGAAAGCAAACAGTGAAACAAAAGCAAAGAGAAGAAGCAGAAGAAAGGAGAGCACGCAATGTGTAAGCAGCGCGCTCCATATCGCCTACACTCACTCTCCCACTCTCTCGCACTCTCTGGCTCTCTTGGTGTTTACCTAAACGTCAATTGCGCTTATCAGTATCGACATCTTCGTGTCTGTTCGTAAACGCAATACAGTGAGTGGTCAAATATTAGGACAGCTGGCAGTCGAAGCAAAAATAAACACATAACAGTGCATAAACAGTGCAGGCTCGCAATATTAGGATCGATTTTGAAGTGTAACTAATCTGAGACAGGCACTTTTCATAATTACGGTGTGTTGCTTAATATTAGAACTGCTTGCATGCCACAGAAAAGTGCAGGCAAGTATCATACAGTGTCAGACAACACATAAAGGCGCCTTGCTTTATTTTTATTCGTGTCACGCGCTGTTTTAAGACACCTGAGCCGCTGTCAAACTGCTGACTGCCCGTGTCTGTGGCTGTGTTTGCCCCCCACCCCATCCAATTGTTGCCGCTTTAAAGTTGCGTGTTCAGCGCTGCGCTTCTCTTCTGTTCGCGTTGCAACATGCTGTTGAAGGTGCAGTCATGTGACGTCTTCCAAGTGCAGCCCGTGCTGGTAAAGAAGCAACCAAAGTTTCCCACCCGCGAGCGTCACATGGCCATACGGCGAAAAAAGTCCACGGCCATGGTCACGTCCATGGAGAAACCAACAACTACAACAACAAGAGGCGGAGAACAACGGTAAGCATGGCGGAGGGGGTCATCTATAGGTATTTATGAGTTATTGAGGTGGTAATTAACGGCTAATGGATTGCCCCCGAGGCGGCTGCTCGCACAGTATTTTAATTGGGCATCCATCTTTTCACACTCTATTTCGTACAGGAGAGAGGGAGACAGGGAAAGAGAACTTTTGGAATAAATTCTACATTGATTTTGGAATTTCTTTCTTCGCTTCTTTCCAGGTCTCTTTTTCTATTCTTTGGCTTCTTTGGCCCCTTCCCCCACTTTTAGCTGCTGTTTTGCATAATTTCACACTTGTAGATATCACATTTTTATGATTTTCCCCCCATTTTTCCCCCTCACGAGTTTGAGTGAGTGTTGAGATACCCCACAAAAAGTGATGGGATTGAATCGATCTGGAAGTATCCCATAATTTCTCCAAGTCCTATAGATGGTATAATTACGTGTAAATAATCATAAATCTCTATAATAAAAATACAATTCCTGGTGGGTAACCTTGAATTTGAAATTCCTTGGATATTTTCAGGAAACTTTTACCAGAAATAATGCTTTTTTGGCCCACAAATTATTCAATAATGTTGAACTCACTTACAAACCAAAGAACAAATTGGTTATACAACATATACCAGATCTTCCATATACATACATAAACACCCAATGAATTGCCTCGCTTTTCATCTGAAATTACGACTAGGGAAACAGATTTTTGACAACAAAGAAATCCACAATGTGGCGCTCCGTCGAACCGAAGATAGTGACGAATGATCATTGTACTTTGGGCCATAATAAACTCAAACGGACCGCTGGGATCGGGCCAGAAGCAGCAGCAAATTATTTGTGTGTTTACTTAATGTGACGCCTCACGTTAACGTTAATTTCCACGAAACGCAGAACAAAAGTCAAAGCAAAGCCAGATACTATACGGTGTACAATATAAATAAATAGATTTCCATTAAAAAAGTAAAACAACATTTGTAGCTGCCTTTTAGAGGGAGAGCAGAGCCCGATACAGTGCAGAACATGTGATGTGGACAGAGATGGCCTCAATGGCCGAAACATCAGACGCAGAAACATAGCCAGAGGCACAGACATTGCACCTGCGACCAGGTGACAAGCGAACGACAACCGACAAGCGCCAAATGTAGTCAGGCAGATAAAGATACAGAGATACAAGCTACAATATCTGTATCTTTCCTTTTTGTGTGTAATGTAATGTAATGTAATTTTCCTTTTGGCTGTTTTCTGCCAGCCTGCTGCCTGGCTGTTCGTGTAATTAAAAACAACAAACGAGTGGCCCCAGCAGCGTGGATGGGTGGCATGGTGGGTTGTTAAACAAATAAACAGATTCCCTGCTGCCCCACAGGTTGCCTGCCCACAGGTGTGTTTACCCGCTGAGCAGAGCTGCTCTCTCACTGTCTCTATATACTCAAAGGTGTAACTGACAGATGGGCTTGATTATGATCAAATGCATCTGCCGGTGCACTTAATATTGCCATTCTGGACAGATTTTTTGCATATTTAAAGTGGAAAGGAATAAATTTGTTGGAATAAAAAATGGGAAAGTCCTAGCAATGGGAGACTTTTAGGCCAGGAAGATTTTAATTGAGAGAAAAAACGCTTACAATCGTTGGAGTCCCCAGAGCGATTAAATAAGAGAATTTTAAAGATGTATATGGAAAATCAGAAATATTAGTGGGAGAATATTGGAATTTCCATGGAATTCGTTAAGCCTATTTCTCGATGAAATTAAAGAACTAAATGAGCAACAGCTCGAATGATTAATCACTAGTAAAAGAGACCTCGCACATAAGATCACGTGCTGTAGTGGAACGATAGTCAGTTGCAATCGATACGCTGCTACTAAGTGAAGATACATTATCCGCAGATACATTTGCAAGTACAGAAATATATCCAATGCAAATGGCAACTTGTTCCGGCACTCGGTTGGGTAGTCTTCCCCGTGTCCATTAATCAACTGCCTCGCCAAAGTCACGTTTTACATTTCGTAATCGTATACGCGTATACTTGTGTGTGTGTGTGTGTGTGTGTGTGCATACATATGGGAGTGAGTTTTAATGTGGCTGCTTATCAAACTGAGAGACAGTGCGGCGACATCGTCACACCACAGAAACTACACGACTACTACCTGGAGAAAGGTGGAAGGCTGGAGCAGGAGCAGGCAGCTGGAGGAGCCTCTAATTAAGTGGATTTCAGCTACAACGTGGAATGGTCATCAATCTTCCACGAGATAGAGATACAAAAACACACTCAAATATACATTGTACAATGTACATATGTAGATACAGATGCGCCCACTCCGGGGATCGCACATTAGTTGCCTTTGATTTTATTGTACAATTTCAGCTAATTAATCATTAATGTTTACGATTAAGCGAAAAGCAAGCAAAGAAATCTTCATAAATTACATTAGCCATCAGCCAGCCAGCCTCTCCTTTCCCCTACCCTCAGCAATGTCTGTGGCGGGTGGCAAGCAGGGTGGGGGGTCAAACAGTTTGTGTATGACTATGCCCATGAGTCTGTTGACTCTTTTCGTGCTCGTGGGCCATGAATGAAAACACTTGGCCACACCAATCAAACACGGCCGCCTGTACCCAGCCTCTGCCCCTCCGGCTCTGGCTCACCGCCCACTCAATGGCCGGCCGTCCGTCCGCTTTCTCTCTCTGTATATTTTTAGTGCTAATACACAAAATTGGCCAAGTGCTGCCTAACTGAATAGAAACTGAACGGAACGGAACGGAACAGAAGGAGCTGAGAGACTGAGGTGGCAGATCCATCCAATGGCATCATAATATTATTAAAACAGTTGCGTACGCTGGGTAATTTTGGTAGGAGGGGAATTGGAGGCTTGTTTATAGAAGAATAATGCGGGGAATATTCGATCATTGCAATGTTATTGGAACGTTCAATTTTAGTTTGGCTTTCAGATATTTTTCAGGATATTTGCCCATCTTTAATATGGAACATCCCCCTCTTAAATCCTTTTTGACCACGTCTCTGACTTCTTTACGGCCCATTTGCGTTGTCTTTATGGATTTTGTCCAGCTTACCATGTCTGTTTGCCCCCCAAAAGCCCCTGCCAGCCCTGGCGACAACAGTTGGCCTTTTAGCTAGTTGCGTTTTGTGCTTATAAATAATTGCAATTCGGAATTTGTTTCATGTCTGCTGCTCGCGCGACTCTTTGGGGCTGTGTGGCGCAATCAAAGTCAAAGTGTGGCAGAATGGTCGCCAGACGTTTTTGATAAATGGCTGGAGCAGTTGGCCGTTGTGACCTTGACCGTCTTTTGAAAATAAAGGAAACATTTCCTATGCCTGGCGCTGGGTTCACAGTTTGAGTAATATGCAAAGGGATGCGCAATGGTCATTAATCAGACGGAAGTAGCTCTCTTTGGCCACTCTCTTCGCTTCGCTTCACTCTGCACTCCACTCTGCACTCCACTCTTACGCCAAGGTGTCATTATTCCAGGTGAGGCCTAAATTGGCAGGAGAGCGGAAGAGAGAAGATCGGTACATGCTCGCTAACCCTGTAACGTTATGCCTTGGCCTCACTTATCCCCTGATTTGCTTTGCTCCCTTCGCTCTTCGCTCTTCGCTTATCTGCACGCTTATCACCCCCACCCCCACCTCCCACTCTCAATCGCTTCGGCAGCCAAGCGCACTACCTGTTGACTCATTAGCCATGTCCGACTCCGCCGTCGGAGTTGCACTCAACTCACTCTCTCTCTCACGCGTCGTGTGCCGCGTTAATGAAGAGCGTCATAAAGAACCTCGCGGTGCAATGCATTGCTAATAAGCGGTTCTTGTGGGTACGCTTCGTGTCCCCCAAATACCACACGACCACTGTGGATGCAGTCAGAGGCAGGCAGGGCAGAGCAAATGCCGTGTCATTATCGCTCACCTTTGGCTCTCTCCCCAAACAGCACCTCTCGCACCCACACGACAGATTGGCTGCTGACGCTGACGCGCTTTCTTTCTGCTGAGCGAGCTTCGTGTTTATTTTATGCTACGCTTCGGCAAATCGAGACAACGAACCCGAGAATCCGACAATCCGAATCCGAAACTGAACCCGAACCAGAACCCGAATCCGACCCACCGAAACAGAAGCAGAAACATTCACAGTTAGAATTGACTTGTACAACGGTGCGGTTGTTGTTGCCCAGCGCGTTTTCCGCGCGTTTCGGCCGCGTTTTTCCTCCGTTTTTCGTATATTTAATTCATTATTTGTGTGTGTTTCGTGTGGAATAAATTGTAAATAAATTTGATTAAATTTAATTGCATATTCCTTTTGTGTTTTTTTGTTGTTTCGCGTAATCTGGCCATTGACTCCCTCCTGACGTCTGTTGCGCGCGTATTTTGCTCGATTTTTCAAGTGTTTAACATTTATTTGTTTTATAAACAAAAACCAAGCCGCCTGCCAAGAGATTGTTTATGCTGGAGCGTTGCGGTTTCATATCATGTTATTTACTCGGCAAATGTCAATGTTTGGGAATAGTTTCAAAGACTACATCAAAGATGTGGATAAAGTTTATCCGATAAACCGAATAAAATAATACAAAATTTAAAACAATTACTCGAAAACATTCCCTTCTTCTTCTGTTTTAAAGTGAAAACTGAAATGAAATAAATTAAAAAGTTAAAAATTATTCCTTCCTGTTCTTCTGATTTATCTTCTGAATAGTGAACACTGATATATCCATGAGTGAAAGGTTTTCTCATTATCCAGGTTTTATTTGAGTTCATGAGTCAGTGGGATTTAATTAGACGACCGCCCTTCCTTCCATATTCCCCCCACACATTGACATCCATCCATTTATTTCTTTGCCGCTTCACGGCCCATCGCACTGTTCTTTTCACTTTACTTCCCTTCCCTTCGCTGCTCTTTCTGTTTTCCTCCCTATTTTGTAACACATTGTGACCAGATTTCGCGGAATTGTAACCTCCCCACCGACAGAAAGTCATTGGCGCAATATTCGCCATAGAGATGAGCGATCCAATCCCATCAGCATCCAATCCGAGTATTCGTGGGTTCTGTTACAATCGTGGGAAGATGTGATCTACAAATTCTGTGGAATCTTCGCTCTGATGATGAGGTTTTGTGGGTCAGGCCTGTCGCTCTTTATGAGGCAAATGGGCACTGTTTACACTAGATAGATGGATGAGTGACAATAATAATAAAGTGAGGATCACTTGGACAGCTCCCCAGGGACAAACCGCACACTACTTATAAAGTATGTTATGAACACTTCACTCAAATCAAAACAGTTTCGTGTTTGTACACTTTTCAGGCAAATACTCGCAGCATATCAAGGTAATGAGTTGTTTGCCCTATGATGGAACCCATTGATACGAGTGTTGGCAGATGGGCGATAGAAAAAGAAAATGAGTTTATCAATGCGATGTACTGTGCTGCTATCAGAGTGTTATCTTTGCGGCGCTAGAGCCTAGAAAACCTTCTGGAAATGCAATCAATCCATAGGGAATTCTGGGGTTCTCTTAGGTAAATAACAAAATCTAATCTTGAATTAAGCAAAATCAACTAAAGATTTCTTTAAATGAGAAGTGAGGTCTGATGGCAGTTCTGATACGATACCAGAAGTGAAAGATCTCCTGATACATACATACATATGTATGTACAACTCGTGATTGCACTCAGATTTCCCCCGTGATTTTGTGGCACATCTCTAGAGGTAGGAGGAGGAGGAGGAGGCGATGGCAGCCCCTACTTAGAAGCAAGGTTGTAATAATTCACTATGCAATTTGTTGCTAAAGAATATTCTATCTGGTTGTCTGGTCGTAAATATCCACTAAGCTGACTCTCAGCAGTGGCAGGAGGAGGGGCAGCAGCAGCAGCAGGGGATGTGGCAGTGGCCAATGCCACCACACAGTGGCATACTCCGCATGTTAATTATCGCCAGGTGGGAGAATGATAGTTGGTTTGGGGCCAGTCGAAAGGGTAAGCAGTGGACTGGCGGGTCGCTGCGGTGATTCAATTAGCAGTTGCCCCGCACGCACATATTCTACCCATATTTCTGTATCTACGAGCACTCGTATTCCGATTCGTGTGACTATATATGTAGGGCAATCTGTGCCTGCCCCACAACAACAACAACTGCAACAGCAACCACCACAAACGGAACAGTAGAAGTGCATTGTTCTGTCGTTCTGGTCCCCTTTTTTTGCCTCCCCTCTTTTATATTTGTTCCAGGGGTAATCGCATTAAAAGTCATTTAATCGAAAGCGAGAAAGAGAACACACCACAGCATGCCACAGACACTCTTTGTGGCGCTCTCTCTCTCTGTTGCACACACACACCTTCACCCACTTTCGATTGGGGGGTGGGCTGATGCCTCATAATTGAGATTTGTTGCACTTGCCGCTCGTCGCTGACTTTTATGCGAGCTTTTTTTATTGTTTATGGGGTTTGTGGGGAGGCAACAGCACTTGGAACTGCGGCAACATGTAAGTGCAATTATAGTGGAAAATTGGATTTCCTTGCCACTGGGAAAGCTCTGCCCCATCTCCACTCTGTACACCTCTCTCTGCATAGCCTGCAGCATCCGAGTTTTAGCCCGTATCTGGTTTCAGGGGGTTTCGGTTTTCAGACTTTTTTGGATGGCAAACAAATTGTTGGTCAAACAATGCTGATTGCTCGCTCTCTCCCTCACTCTCGTTGAGTGTTTTTGGGGGTTTAACCTTTTGGCAGATCAACAGGAGGTGCGGATGCAGGGGCAGGGGGAGGCTGGAGTTGCCCCTTAAAACTTTTCCAATTGCTGCTGTCGCCCCGATTTTGTTGAAAGTGACTTTTGGGGGGCTTATCAATTGTAATTGTTGGTCTGAGGTTGGTGTTGGGTTACCTATAGGTTCCCCTCTCTCTGCACACTTGCCCCCCTGCCCCTCTTTTGTATCTCCAATCCGTGGAAAATGCTGCGGGGCCTAACAAGAAAAGTTGTCCCCGAGTTTCGTCTATCTGTGCGAGAGAGTGTGGGATGAGGGGAGAGTGTGTTGTTCAGTGTGTGTCCCCACAAATACAGTGCCGTGCAAAAGTATAAGCCACACAATTACAGCATAAACTATGTTTTAACAAGCACGCAAGTCGAATGGGATGACTGTAAAGAGATACCAGAAATGTGTCTCTAATTGGAGAGGCCAGAACAAAATAAAATGGAAATATATGAAAAATATGAAACATAAAAGTAAAGTAAAGTTCTCCCTATGCGTATGAAACGCACTGTGTGGCGGGTAAAATTTACTTTTGGCTTTTAATTACATCTATCTGGCGAAACTTTCAGAACCCCCACCGCAACTTGTTTTATTTGCTTTCATACGCATTTCTATGCTGATTGTGCCACATGCCCCACCCCCGCGATATCAGTTATTATTATATTACGAATATGATTCTTTTTTGTTGTTGTTTGTTTGTTTTGGATTTCAATTAAATAAAAATCTACGACAGATGGTCTGTCCCTGTCTGTCCCTGTCTTGTCTGTCTGTCTATCCGTTCCTCTGTGTCTCTCTCTCGCTCTGTGATTGTGTCGCTTGGGGCTCTAATCTGAAATGGAACACGTTTTAATGGCATTTTAATTGTTTATTCAGCGATAACATTGCGCATTGCTCCTCTCAACCGAATGTACAAACAAACACTCAGCAGTTGTGTCTCTGTTTCTGGAGACTGACGAAAGGATCGGAGATAGAAGCCGCGACTGAGGCACAGATAAAACCAGAGACAGAACCAGTAAAAGAGTCAGAGACAGAGCCAAAAATATAGATACAATTGGAGGCGGGGGAGTATGAGTCGCAGCATTATTAACCATTTTAAGACATGTGACCCGGCCCGCATTGGTGGTGCATTGTCAGAGCAGCAGCTAACCAATGTGTGTGTTCCATCGAGACCTTGAAAACAAGATGCAAAGATACTCGTACAATATACGAGGTGGAAACGCGACGATAGAGTTCTCCTGCGGTTGCGGCTGCGGAAATTCAAATTTAAATTTAGATTTTGGCTTTGGTTTTGGTTTTGGTTTTGAGGGATCTGCCGAGTCGAGTATCTTTATTTGGAAATCTGTCAAATGCCCGCAATTGGAATTAATTACATTTGAAAATAGCATTTTCAATGGGAATTATGTGGGATCTATGGGCAGGCACGCTATCTATTCGTTGATCGATTTGTTTCAATTAAAATTGATTTTGCGTTGAAAATTCATTTAAATTTCGTGATTTATTTTCGTTGATTCATTTGCATTGAAGACTTATGAGAAATTTCTTAGATTTTTGATCACTTGCAGTTGAATCGAAATTCGCTTGAGATTTGTAGAGTTTTAAATTTTGTTTCCATAGATTAAAAAAAAACAAATTTTTGTCTGTGCTAAAATTTCTATGATTATAATAACTGTGGGAGTACAGTAACAGATAATTATTACTTATTGGGGAAGGCTAAAATCATTAAATATTCATACCTTTTTGGTAGTTACTGAGGCTTTTCCCCTTACCATATTTTCCATTGTTATATATGTGATTCTAGCCAAGCGAAAACACTTATCAAAACCCTCGAAATGTTGACTAACATTCTTCTAGTTATCATGGATTAATATTAATGAATAATGTTTGTTGTTTTGGAAAACCACTCATAGACATTCCTCTCTCCCCCATTTCACCACTCGAAAAAGGTAAACAAAACTGAAAGCTGATCTTGATAGAGTTGTTTGTTTGTCTCACTGTGTACCCTACGGCAGCATATATGGAGGTACATGTGTATGTGTGTATCTGTATCTCTCATGAATCACCTGTGCACACATTAAGTAATATCATTTGCATTACTTGCCCCTCCCTCAACCATCCTATGCAAACCTGTTGCACATTTTCCGCATCTAAGGTCGTCGTGAGCAATTAGCAAGCATTTCCTCATCAGAGCAGAGTGCATGCATGTCCCGCATTCTCTCTCTGTGAAGACCATAAAAGGCCATCCATCTATCTGACATTCAGTTCCACTTACCCTCTAAAGAGACACATTACCTACCTACCCCTCGGCTGCACCTTCGACTACCCCGCTGCTGTGTTTAAGCAGCAAGCAACCTACTCCTCCTCCTTCTGCCCATCGGCTTATCTCATTTTCAAAGTTAACGCAGTTTCAATGATTGGGCAAATGGAATTTTGGCTGGAATTTCTGTTTCTGTTTGATTCTTTTTTTTTTTTTTTTTGGGTTCTGTCTTTCTGTCGCATTCGATGACATCACGCACTGGCGGCCAATCCTAACGTGAAGTGACGGGGAGGAGTAGGAGGTCGGGGCGGGGCGGAACGAGGGAACCTTTCATTAATCTTATCAAAAAGATGCTTTTGCTACCTTTTCCTTTTATTATATTTCATTTTCGTTTACGGGGGAGACCTAAAAAGACCTTTTTGTGTGTTGCTTGAAAGTGTTAGGCAGTCATGAGATCATACGTGACCGGGGAGGGACTGCTCCACACTGCTCCACTGCTCCACTCCTTCATTACTGTTTGTAACCTGTGGAATCCTCTACAACAGAATTTTACACTGCCCAATTCAGCTGCAGAATGCACTATAGAATCTTCCTCTACAGAATCTTACTTAAAGGAATCCTCTCTCGAATTCTGCTCCAAAGAATCTTCTATGGTTCCATGAAGCACTCTTGTAGGACTCTTTATCTATGGGATTCAAGGCAACGACTCTATGACTCCAGCTAGCTACTCCATGGCATTTCTTTGCCCTCTTCTACTCTGCTCTGAAATACCATCTACTCTGTTGAGCCCATCAAATGTTTATCCACAAATTGTATCTTTGGGTGTGGGCGTATTTTATGATGCTGATTCTTTTGGTTGTATCCACATATAATTGAAAAATAAGTAAACAGATTCAGATTCAGATACAGATACCCGTCCAGAGAGCATAGAATTCCAGCTAAAACCTCTGCTAAATCTCTTGCTAATCTGCTAATCTTGTAGTAAACAAAAGCACACAAAGAATAACAATAAGAACAGGAGGGAGAAAAAGGCCAAGGGTCAAATGAACACTTTAATCAAAATGTCAATGAGCAAATAACGCAAGAAACGACTGCCGCCCCGAGACGTGCCACAAGAAGAGGTGATTCGGATGCCAAAACTAAACGAAAGTTTTCTTTCTCTATTTTTTTGTGGGGCTGCTGCTGCTGCTGCCTCCAGCAAAGAGGTGCCTGAGGCCGTACATAGCGGGGTGCGGCAATCAAGCAAAAAAGAACCACAGCACCACAGCACAGCAACATTTTTGATGAGTCAAATCACAAGAGAAAACCAAATTAAAAACCAATTTTAAATAAAAATAAAAATAAAAAAAAGAATACGGGCCATAATCCACACGTTAAAAGAGCCGCCAAACAAGAGCTTTCAGTCTCTCAAGTACAGTTACAAAGTGCCGTTACAAGTGAAAAATGGTGAAAATGCTCGATCTGGACCGTCACGCAGAGTGCCCACTGTGGGCGGCATTGGCCTCATCGGATGTCCCATGGACGGGCATGGACTACGCCTGCCTCAATGTGCTCAGTATTTACTGCAAGGTGTTCGATAGGAAAGAAATCTACGATCTCATTGTGAGGTAAGCCATCAGTGGGGGTGCACAAAGCAGCCGCTGGATGGCGACAGTTGAGCTTTCATTGGGCGAAGCTTTTCATGTGCAGTGGTACAAAATATACGGAAATATTGCAGAGACTTTTAGCAATTTAAATTTTATTATCTAAATACAATTATTTAATTTTATTTAATTTAATTTTTAATTTTTCTAGTACTTCCAGCTATTCCCTTAGCTGCCATTTCTCACGTTTGCCACTTTCTTCTACTTGCAGGAAAACCTGCCAATCGTGCAAGTGTCCTCGCGAGGCGCATGCCATCTACCAGCAACAGACGACCAATGTCCACGAGAGATTGGGCTTCAAGCTCGTCTCGCCCGCGGACTCCGGCGTGGAGGCACGTGATCTGGGCTACACGTGGGTGCCACCAGGGGTGCGTGCCTCATCGCGCATCAATCGGTACTTTGAGCTGCTGCCGGAGGAGGCGGTGCCGCGGCTGGGCAGCGAGGGGGCGTGCAGTAGGGAGCGCCAGATCGCGTATCAGCTGCCCAAGCAGGATCTCTCGCTGGAGCATTGCAAGCATCTGGAGGTGCAGCATGAGGCTTCGTTCGAGGACTTTGTGACGGCCCGCAATGAGATAGCGCTGGACATAGGTGAGTGCCTGCAGTGCCTCTGCGATGACTCAACCAACTCAATCCCTGCCCCTCCTCGTAGCCTACATCAAAGATGCCCCCTACGATGAGCATTGTGCGCACTGTGATAACGAGATTGCGGCCGGCGAGCTGGTTGTGGCGGCGCCCAAGTTCGTGGAGAGCGTCATGTGGCATCCGAAGTGCTTCAGCTGCAGCACCTGCAACTCGCTGCTGGTGGACCTCACCTACTGCGTGCACGACGACAAAATCTACTGCGAGCGACATTACGCGGAAATGCTGAAGCCCCGCTGTGCTGGCTGTGATGAGGTGAGTCCTTGCTTCTTGCTTCTTCCTTCTTTCTCCTTTCTCTCTCCACACCCCATCGATCCCCAATTGAAAATTATTGTGTGGCATACTTTGGGGCATGCCACCAAAGATTGTATCTGAGCGTGTGTGTCAGTGTGAGTGTGGGGGCAGCCTTTGGTTTTTATCGCCTGCCACACGCAGTTCACATTTATTGCAAAGGTGCGGCTATCGCCCTACCGTCCATCCACCATCCATCCATCCATCCATCCATCTATCCACTCCCCTGAAACAATCCCCTGATGCCCTTCCAAAAGGTTATGGCATTTTCATTGAACTTCACTTTGGGGGTCGCTAGACGCTAAATGCTCCCCGAATGCAGCTCCAGCGATGTTTGCCACAAAGACAGCGACGGCCAACAGTTCATTGGCAGCACTGTGGCTGTTGCGTCGCGTAGAGCGGAAGTTCTTTTTGTGGGTAAGGCGGAAATTACAAAGGAATTCATTTCACTCTGCGAATGGCACAAATCTAAGAAATACTTTGCTTTTTACTGCTCTTCGATTTGATGGACCTAACGATTGAGGTGGCATTAAAAGCAAGACAAACTTGCAAATCAATCAACAGAAGCTGATTGGGTTTCGATTGATCCAATTTCCGACTGTAATTATAGAAATTTGTATGTGATTAGCGAGGTTAAGTAAGGAATGGAAGTAAGGAAGTAAGGAGTAAGGAATGAAATCAAAGGAACGTAGTAATCTTCTTCAAATAAATATATGCAACTGGGAACTTCAGTTAACAAAAGTTTTTTTCAATATTTCCAATATTAAATAATATTAATCTGTTGCTAGTGATTCCTTGATTGGAGTTCCCTGATTGGAATTTGTAAAGCTGAAATAAAGCAAGGCTAAAGTAAAGTCTAGTCTAGGGTTTTCGCAAGTTCAAAGACAACCAGAAGCCTGAACCGAAATAAATGTAGTTGTTATGTAGTTTCGTGGAACATGTTCTGCCTTGAAAAATTAAGATATATTTACATATATTCTACCCCTCCATTGAAGTATCTAAAATGATGAATATATAAAATATTCAAATTTTTCTACAGCTTTTCCTACCCTAATTAAGCAAGCAATTCCCCAAGCATTTGCTATTCTGTATTCAAATTCGCACAATAAATTTTCCAATTTTTTTTTCAATTATCATATTTCTCCCAAATTTTGTTGCCACAAAAAAAACAACACAAAGAAAAACTCATACATATATGTATGTATGTATATTTATCAGCGACTGTTCTGTGAAATATTTCGCATATGCCGCTAATCAATTCGTTTGATTTTTGTTTTCCCCACAAAAAAAAAAAATTTTCCTTTTCAAAAAAAAAAAAAAGAAGAAAGGAGGGGGGGCTTCTTGGGGGGCGCCACTACTTAACATATCACTCAATTAAAAAAAAAAATTTAAATAAAAAATATTAAAAATTATAAAAAAAAAAAAAAATTAAAATTTATATTTTTTTAAATTTTTTAATTAAAAATAAAAATAAAAAAAAAAAAAATAAAAAAAAAAAAAAAAAAAAAAAAAAAAAAAAAAAAAAAAAAAAAAAATTTTTTTGGGGGGGGGGGGGGCGGGGAAGGGAAGGGGGGGGGGGGGGGAGAAAAAGAGAGAGGGAGGGTTTTATAGGGGGAGAGGGGGGGGAGGGGGAAAAAAAAAAAAAAAAAATATATATATAATAAATATAAAAATAAAAAAAAATTAAAAAAAATGAAAAAAAAAAGATAAAAATAATAAATTTTTTTTTTTTTAAAATTTTAAAAAAAATGGGGGCGGAGGGCGATTTTGAAATAGCACAAATGAAAAACTTTCACTTTCAATGCAAAAAATAAAAAAAACCAAAAATAAATAAATAAATCAACAAACAGCCATGCCCAGAGACCCATATAGAACAGATACGAAATACGATGTATCTAGATACATTTATTTATGTATTTTTGGCACATTTAACGAATGAAGAAAACTTATTTTTGAAAATAAACAAAAGGCACGCACACATAAAAATAGTCTAAATGCCAGAATGTGGGACAAGTGCACAATTATGCACAAATTAAATATAATTACTGGGGGGTCTATTGTTGATGATGATGATGATGCTGCATAGAAACATATAAATATAGAGAGAGAGAGAGAGAGAGAGCTCGTGCCAGAGGAGAGGAGACCCAAATCCAGAACCAGAGAGAGATCCACCCAGGGAGAGAAGCTGCAGTCGCCCAATGTTAGTGTCAGTGCCAGAAGATACAATTTATGACATGCATTTTTTTGGGCTGTCGTTGCTGCCGTTGGCGACCCTGGCCCCAGTTCCCAGTCCCCAATCCTCAGGCATTGGCCATGCCAAAATGAGAGACAAATTTGCAAAACATAAGTACAGTGAGTGGCGTGTATAAAGGGCATGAAGGGGCTCTGGCTGCTTGGGGATTTATATTTTAAG
This sequence comes from Drosophila tristis, assembly GCA_018150885.1. Taxonomy (NCBI): domain Eukaryota; kingdom Metazoa; phylum Arthropoda; class Insecta; order Diptera; family Drosophilidae; genus Drosophila; species Drosophila tristis. The sequence continues at coordinate 1,744,187 of JAECWT010000001.1, forward strand.
TTGAAAGGCAGAAAAAGGAATTTAGAAAGAGAAGATGTCGACTAGCCGTAGATCTGAGAAGGTCTCCTTATCTGATCTTTGCAGCTTCTCCTCTGCCATGTTCTAGTCCTGTTTCATATCTGTGTCGCCCACTGTAGGCTCAAAGAAAAATGCGAGCAAAGCAAACACGGTGGGAGAGTATGCAGCGAGAGTTTTTTTTTTTTAATTTGAAAAAAACACACAGAAATGGAAACATAAATAGACCCCGAAAACTGATTAGAAAATTCGCTTTTTGCCGATTGCCGATGGCAATTGCTTTGGCATTTGACACAGCGCCAGGGCCAAAGCTAGAACCCGCGACCGAGACCGAGTCCCAGCGTACCAGAGACCGAGAGTCTCAGAGGCAGTGCATCCATTGGTGGCCATCACCTGCCAAAAGCTCATTTGCCAGCTAGCCGCTGCCTGTCTCTTGTCACTCTCCCTCTCTCTCTCTCTCACTCGCTCTTTCTCTGGTTCTCTCTGCTTTTAGCCGCGTCAATTAGCGCCATTTGGTGGCTATTTCTTTATGGCCAATTGGTTCTTGTTGCGCTCTTTGTGATTCATACGCTCTCTCTGCCGCTTTGGGGGGGCCCTTGGCCGGTTGCCGCTGCTGTGGCATTAATCAGTTGCAAGACGATCGATTAACGGAAAACAAGAGCCAGGCCGTGCAACCATATGTGGCTGCCCCGCACTGGTAGTCGCCCCCCAATCACCAAAAACGTCTCATCCTGCTCGCAACGGACTTCGATCTTCGATTAGAATTTTGCACTAATTTTATGGATCGCTTGGATCGTTTCCATTTGCGTAGAAGTAAAAACTGAAACGAATATTTTGGCGAATTACCTAATCAGTTGGCCATTAACGTGAGTGCCGTGCCCCGCGAATCCGAATCCGAATCCAAATCCGAGTGCGAGTGCGAGTGGTGAGTGTCTGTCGAGTGAGTGCGAGTGCGTGGTGAATATTTTATATAATACGCGCGCCGCACCAACGGAACAATCCGAGCACTGCATTGCCATTCTGTACGGCAGGCAGGCAGGCGATACGGATTTCAGATACTGATTCCGAATTCGATTCCCGATTCTTACGCAAGAGAATGCCGTCGGATGAGGCGCTGACCGGCATCGGGGAGCTGATCTTCTCGCTGCTGATCGGCTACCTGGGTGCCCTGGAGTGTGCCTTTGTGGTGCGGCATCTGTACCACTGCACCTTCCAGCATCCCGCCTACACGACCACAGATGCCGCAGCGGACAACGACGAGCTGCCGCGACTGCGCGAGCGCCTGGAAAAGGACATAGCCGAGGCGGCAGAGCGGGAGGCGCGCGCCGGCACCAAGGCCATGCAGGATGGGGTCCTCTACGACACCAATGGCTTGCGTGTGGATCCCGCGGGCGATAAGAGAGAGGCGCTGGCCGCGGAGCTGGAGCGACAGCGGCGCATTGAGGAGGAGACGCGGCGACAGCTGGCGGAGGCAGAGGCCCGCCTGGCAGAGGACCGGAGGAGGGCCAAGGAGGCGGACGAGCAGATGATCGAGCAGCAGAGAGAGGAGCGCAAGCAGCGCGAAGAGAATGAGAGAAAGCTCATTGAAGCAGAGAAGCAAAGAGAGGCAGAGCAGCGACAGCGCGAAGAGCAGGAACAACAGCAGCACGAAGAGAACGAACGGAAGCTGATCGAAGCCGAAAGAGAGCGCGAAGCGAACGAGAGAAGGATCCAGGAAGCTGAAGAGCAACGTGAGCGCCAAGAGAACGATGAAAGGCTGATCGAAGCCGAACGCCAGCGAGAGCTAGCCGAAGCCGACGCCGAAGCCGAGACGGAACAAAGGGATGCGGAGATTGTGGAACGCCTTTTGGCGGCTGAGCGGGCACGCCAGATGAGCGCCACGGAGAGCGAACTGGAGGAGGAGGCGCTGGAAGTCGAGTCGCGGCGCCTGCTCTCCGGCCGCGTCGATGCCGAGAGCAAACAGAAGATGATCGAGGAGAATGCGCGGCTCTTCCTGGAGGCCGAGGAGGAGATGGTGATGCTGCGGCAGCGCCAGCTGGCGGCGGCCAACAGCAGGGATGAGGATTCCGAGTATGCGGGCGCCGTGCCAGTCGAGGAGGCCCCCTGCCTGAGGAAGATACTGCCGCCCAGATTCCGTGAGCCGCAAGAGGGGTCCATGATGGTGCAGAAGGTGACGACCCAGTACGGACAGTCGAAGGGCCGCCTCGCGTTTCCGGGCGTATCCGACGAGGGCTCCTCCTTGGAGCCCGCGTCCAGCCAGCAGTCGTCCTTCAGCACACAGCCATCGGAGGATCTGCTGCGCACCGAGGAAGAGCGTCCGGAGCCCGAGGGCGAGGATCAGACACCCGATGTGCAGTACACGGAGGACTACCTGCGCTCCCTGGACGGCATCAAGAGTCGGCCGCTGGTGCGTGAGGACGGCTCCGGCAGGCGGCGGGCCTTCAAAAAGCGCCGCTCCAGCGGCAGCTCCAATTCCTCGCGTGACTCGCGCGCCTCCCGCGACGAGGAGCTGAAGATGTTCACCTCGCTGGAGGAGGAGGAGCTGCGCCACGGCGACCATGACGACTACAATCCCATCAAGTACAGCAGCGAGCCCACGCTGCGGGTCAAGTCCCACCACAGGCGGCACAAGCGCAGTCCGGCCAAGGACATGATGCCACCGTCGGAGGCGGAGGGCGAGGCGAGCGGCGTCTCCCTAGAGATGCTCGGCGAGGAGAGCACCAATCCGTGGGGCGAGGTGGTGCCCGAGCACTACAAGGACACGGAGTTCTGGAAGCGGGAGAAGGCTCTCTCCATCGATGAGGAGGACAACGACTTGGATCTGTCGAAGAACGAGCCCAAGTCGTCATCCTTCGAGGATGCCACAGAAGCGCAGAATGAGGAGGCAGCCACCACACTGCTGCAACAACAACTGCAACAGCAACAGAAAGTAGGCGCCAAGGAGCAGCCGGTGAGTGGCTGCAACAACATATCTGTGGCAGATCTCTTTCTATCTCTCCCTGTCTCCCTTTCATGGCAGGATGATACCAGGGACGACATCACCAAAGCGGCGGAGACCAGCGCCAGCAGCGACAACAAATCGAATGTAAGTGCGTAGGTCAGAGGTCAAGCCAGACAGAGGTCCCTAAGCCCAAACCCAAGCCCAATCCCCGCACACTTTCTGCTTTGCTCTCCGCTTTAACTGCTTTTCCCTCTCTGCTTTTCATATCCGCCTACGCTTCCGCCTACGCTTCCGCCTATGCTTCCGCTTCCGTTTCCGCTTCCGTTTCCGCTTTCTACCCCCTGACCCAAGCTGCGCACCTCTCCCGCAACGGAGGAGCAGTCCAAAGGCGGCGGGGGATCACCCGGCCTGCGACGCAGTCCACGCATCGACGAAATGGATCACTACGCAGAGCGCTGGTCCGCCACACAGCCGGCACAGCCGCAGACACCGAGCATCAGTGTGCAACAGCCGGACACGGCGCCCTGGCGCGATCAGTACGGCCTGATGATGGAGGGCCTCAGCGACTTTTACGACTTCCAGGCCTCCGTGAATCCCTCGCGTTCGCGTTCCACCTCCCGCAATCCCTCGCCCCAGCCCAAGAACGTGGCCAATCGCATGGATGTGGAGACGGAGAAGTCACTGGAGGTGTACGACGACACCGCGAACGGGCTGGCGGCGGGCGAGCTGAATTGCGAGCTTGTGCTGCAGCTGCTGGAGACCACAATGAACGGAGATGAGGAGAGCCCAGAGGCGCCGTTGGCAGAGCAGCTGAAGGTGCAGAATGTGGCAGATGATGCGGGCAATGGCAGTCCGCCAGTGGCCATGGTGTATGCCCCGGCAGAGGCAGCCACCACAGAGAACTCTCTCCGTGAGGAGAGAGCCTCCTCTGATCCCAGAAGACGCTCACGTTCCCGCTCCCCGCTGCCGACCAGCGAGAATCTGGAGCGCAGCATCAGCCAGCGCAGGCAGCGTCTGATCAAACACAACGACGAGATCATGGAGCGACTGTCCAACTCCAGTGGCAGCAGCAGTGGCAGTGGCAGTGGCAGTGATGGACGCAACAGCCCCATGGAAACGGAGGCCAATGGAAGTGTAACGCCGCCTCTGCAGCTGCCCCAGCCCGTAATCGAAATCAACGACATGGCCATGGATGAGCCCATGGAGGAGGAGCAGGCGGAGGCAGAGGCACTGCCGAACCTGGAGGAGAGGCGTCTGTTTGTGGAAACTCTCCGAGCGGAGCGCAACTCGCGCTCTCGCTCACGCTCGCGTTCCCGTTCGCCCCTGCCCACGGCGGATAACATAGCCAAGAGCCTGGAGAGCCGTCGCCAGAGGCGCATCCAGCACAACGACGAGATCTTTGAGAAGCTCCACGAGCAGGAACAGGAGGCAACCGCTGTGGCTGCCAGCCTGCCCATACCGTGTGTGTCCATCGAGATTGAAGCGCCGCCGGAGGAGCGGCAGCTTGAAGCGGAAGCAGTCGAGGAGGACACACCCGAGAGCATGGCCAGACTCTTCGAGCAGCTGCGTCTGAATCGCGTGCGTTCGCACTCCCGTTCCAGGTCGCGTTCCCGAACGCCGCTGCCGAGCGCCGCCAATCTGGAGCACAGCCTGGAGAGGCGTCGCGACAAGCTGATTGCCCAGAATGACATGTTCTTCGAGCAGCTGCAGGAGCGGGCCAAGACGCCTGAGCCACGTTTGACCGTGGAATATGTCTACGAGTTTGTCCAGGAGGAGGCAGCGGCAGCTCAGCCCCCGGAGAGCAGGGATATGCGTTCGCTTTCGCCCTCCCGTTCCCGTTCGATGACACCCCCCGAGCAGGAGGGGAACGACTTCCATCGGATGCTCAATCTGGAGGGATCCGATCAGCGTACACTCCGCAAGAACAGCGAGGAGCTGGAGAGTGTCCTGGCGTCGAGTGCCAAGCAGCGAGAGCTGGATCTGGAGGCGCTGCAGCAGCTGCAGAACGCCAGCGAGGAGACTGAGCTGCGCGTGCTCAGCCCCACGGGATCCGAGCGCCAGAGAGTGGAGGCGATGACCAGAGAGGCGCCAGATGTCGGGCGAACCGTGTCAGAGGTGGCCAGGGATCTGCAAGGCGAACTGGTGGCCAGCGGCTTCAAGCGATCCACCTACGTGGGGGAGTCCCTGGACCAGGTGGAGGATAAGGCGGCACAGCGCGAGCTGCAGGCAGCCATCCTCGATTCCCTCACGGAGAATCGGCTGGGGGCCAAGCCCAAGACCTTTGCCGAGGAGCTGAAGGACACGCAGCGCATGCAGGACGAGTCGCTAAGCAGCGGCTTCAAGCGCTCCACCTACGTGGGTGAAATGTCGCAGGATATGTCCGCCACACAGCTGGACGATCTGCGCCATCGCACGGCGGAATTTCAGCGTTCGCGCAGCCAGAGCCGATCCCCACTGCGGGGCGAGGAGGTGGCGCTGCTGAGGGACATTGACGAGGAGGTGGCCAAGCGGGAGTTGCAGGACCAGCTGCTGGACAAGCTGGCGGCATCCAGCGTCAATTTTGAGAACTTTTCGCGGCATCTGAATGCCGATTTCCTGGACAGCGAGCGGCGCGCCTCCGATTCGGCGATCCTCAAGCAGAGCGATCCGTACGGAGATCACCTGGAGCCAGAGGAGTACCATCACTTCCGCCGCTACTCGCTGGCCCAGGAGCAGCCCGTGGAGGAGTATCCCAGCGATGAGTACGTGTACATCTCCCAGATTGAAGTGCGCACCCTGACGGGCACCCGCACCTGGCTGAAGGAGGACTTTTACTCGCAGGAACGGGAGGAATTTGAGTGCTCCAAGGAGAGTGTCGTGGATCAGGACTCGTGGGCACGCGCTGTGCTCGCCGCAGAGGCAGAGGCTGCCGCTTTCGATGCCACCAATGCCATATTCAGCTACGACATTGCCGGCGAGCAGCAGCAGCTGCAGGACTTTGATTTTGGTTTGGATTTAGATTTGGAGCGCAGCAGCACCAATGACAGCGATGATGAGCGCCAGACGGTGGTGGAGATTGACGACGAGGACGAGTTTGAGTACGAATTCGACGAGGGCATCTCGGACAACAACGAGCGCACCCAACCGACGGACGAGTCCCATCACGACACCTCCGAGTGCGAGGAGGCGGAACGGAATGTCGATCGCTATGCAAATCGCGGGGCCCAGGACTGGGCGGAGGCGGATGAGGCGGACGATTTCCTCGACTATGGCGTGGATGATGGCGCCGTGGGTGGCGCCACGCCCTACTCCGATCCCGACTCCTTCATCGAGCAGATCTACAACGACGCCATCAAGAACCGGAAGCAGTCGGGCATCCTGCGCGAGTACGAGACCATAGTGCAGGAGCAGCTGCCCTCGGACCACAGCGAGTCCTCGGACAAGGAGAAGTCCAGTTCGGAGAGCGAGCGATACGCCCTGTGGGCCAAGACCCGAGAGCTGGAGAGATCCAGCTCTAGGAATCGCAACGCAGATGTGGACATTGCCCTGGGTCTGGGTCTGGTGGAGAGCGAGCGGCGGGACACGGAAATGCGCTACCTGGGCGATGCCCAAGTGGCCGCCAGACAATCCACGCGACTGCGCACACGGTATGGCTACAATCCGCAGCTGCAGGCGGGCATGGAGCTGGAGGACGACATCGAAGTGGATCTGAACTACAAACCGAAGAGGGAGTACAACTGGAGAAAGAATTTCCGATTGGATGATGCGGCAAATGAAGATGGGAATGGCGGAGAAATGAGGGAGAGAACCGACGAAGAAGAAGAGCAGGAAGAAAGGGAGCGGTACGAAGAGGAGCAGCAGATGGAACTAGACGATTACAATCGGAACGAAGAACCGCTCCAGTACCCGGAAAATGAGCAAACCAATGGGGAAATGAACGATCTGCGTCGCATGAGCCTTGGCGGCGAGAGCATCACCCTCTTCAGTCGCAGTCCCATGCGGGAGATTCTCACCGATGTACCCGAAGAGAGCACCCTCCCAGCAGAGGCTGAAGCAGCAGCAGAAGCACCCTGCGAGGAGCTGCCACCACCCGTGGAGGCCATCGAGCCTCCCAGCGAGAAGCCCAAAAAGAAAAAGAGCAAGAAGAAGGCGCGCAAGGGCTCCAAAACGGAGGAAGAGCTGCGCGAGGACAACGATTCGGACACGCAGATGTACGCCAGCCGTCGGCAGGAGGATCAGCAGGAGGCAGCCGCCGCGGAACCCACGCCCAAACGGAAGTCCCGCTCGCGACGCAGCTCCAAGAGCAGCCTCACCAACGAGGAGGCAGGAGGGGGACTCTTCTCGCCCAGAAGCAGCCTGGCCTTTGTGGGCGAGTCATTGGAGGGCATTGCAGAGTTCGAGGCACAGCAAACTAGGGTGGACGAAGATCAGCCCAAAAAGAAAACCAAGAAGCGAAGGAAGGCCAAGGAGACCAGAGAGGAGGTGCCGCTGCAAGCCCCAGAAATGGATCAGATGGATGAGGCTTTGGCCGCCGCTCTGGCGGAGATTGCTCCCGTTTCGGTATCCTCGAATCTGACGCCCGAATCCACGCAGCAGAATCTGCTGTCCAGCGTGAGTGCGGGTCAGAGTGTGTGCGTGACCCCGGCCTCATCCATCGAGGAAGCATCCCCAGCCACCTCCTCCGCTGCAGCGGCCACTGTTGCTGTGGTGCCCGCCCGCTCCGTTGTGGACACCTTTGACATACTGAAAGATGCCAACTTTTATCCGCTCTTCTAGCTGTCGCTCCCGCGCTCTAACTTTTGGTTTGCTGACTCCTCTGGCTGCATCTTTTGCGCTGTCACTCATTTGTTTTTGTTTGTTTTTTTTATCTGTTTCTTATAGACATGTTCATAGCCACGAATCCGAGCCCGAACACACACACGAGCCCACGTCCAAGCCATAGATCCATAGATCCTCCCAGCATCCAGCATCCAGCATCCGCATCCTCTGACTGAAGGGTAAACCAATGCCCGACCCATGGGATCAGAGATCCTATTTATCCATATATCTATCTATATATTGTATGAACTGTGTATTATACCAACGAACGTTAAACAGACCCCCTCTCCACCCTCGCCCCCAAAAACAAAGAGGCCTCTGCACCTACTCATCATAGACGTTAGTGTACTTAACGATTTTTTGCTGTCTTTTTAATTGCCGAGAAATAAATGCCAAATGAATAAAAGAAAAGCATTTCGTGTTCTTCCTATAAATAGAGCCCCCCATACACCATCAGCGGTCCCATCCCCGACGAGTTGCATCTGTGGCTTGTGCCAATTCCGAAATGCCCGAACATTGAGATCATTCACGGGGACGGGACCCTCAGACTGTTGTCATCCATCCATGGGACAACACCAAGTGCACTGACATTCAGCAGAGCACCAGCGAGAGGGAGAATCGTCTCAGAATTACCCATATATATTTGCATCGTATCCCACATATGTGTATATTTCATTCTTATTCGTATATTTGTGGCCCACTTTGCATTTCCCCTGCCCTGCCTTTCGCATACGAATGATGTCATCGTTTGACATACCAATGAGGCCCGTTCGGGCCCAATGAAATGAGGAGGAACACACATAAATCCCGAAATGCAAATTGTTGGCCATATACTTAGATTTACTCGACTTTTAATGCTCACGTCTGGGAAGCCATAAACCAAAAGACAGCCAAAACCAACACAGAAGAAACTCTTAACCTGTCACGTATGAGGAAATATATATTTGAATTTAATTCCTTAGATTTAAGTGATTCATACAGGGGCTTTTGGGTGACTAAATGACAGATGGAAAGCTGGGGGGACGAAGTGAAAATTGATATAAGACTATCAGTTGAATCCCACGATTATTTTAACTAAAGAAGATCTTTAACTATCAATTTTGAAGTGTAATGGCCAATGAAGGCCTTCCTTCGTTTTCGGCTTAATAATTTTAAGGAATTTGTCTTAAGGCTAAAACTTTTAATGAGGGTAACTAAACCTAAAAACAAGAAGCTTCCAAAAGCCACAAAAGATAAAAGGAATGCACATATTCCTTTGAGTTTGAACAGAACAGAAGGCAACCAAAAAATGTTTTCTAAAATAATTTTCCCCAAAAGAAGGCAACAAAAAGGCTGCTTCGTGTGCCCAGAAGTATGCTAATCCCACAAGTGCATATCCAGTGTTTTTTGTCCTCAAAAGTAAAATGCCAATTTCATTCATTGAGATAACTTTTTTTTGCTTATATGTCAGCACGAATTCGAGTGCTTTTATGAGGCATATCCCATGCAGTTCCCGTTGGTTCTTTCTTTTTGTTGAAATGCTGAAATGCTGCTGTCAAGTTCTGTGTGACGCGTCCTTAGTCAAATTAAGCAAAAGTCAGCCAAAGGAGATAACAAATTATTTTGGCGACTGTCAATTGGCGTGTGGTGTTGGGAAAGGGGGGAAATTCTCTTTTTGAAAATATTTATGACAGGCCGAACAGGAAAGTGTGTCACTCGTGTGATTTGTTTATGCCGCTCAGTTTGGCTTTGTTCTACACTTTTCCACACTTTTCCATCTCCTGCTCCACCGTTTGGGGATTTATTTCTGTAAAACTCATTACGTAATGCATCCAAAGTGTACAAAACAAATGGATCCGTACGGATACGAGTACCCGTACCACTGCCAAAAATGCTGCCAAAAAGTCTTATTCAATAGTTTTGTGTCTTTGACATGAATTCATTTTTCTTACGGAGGCACACTTAAAAGCCAGCGGTTCTACATGTATACATTTTCCATGGATATATTATATATATGGCGAATATTTACATATGTATTTTTGCCTTAAACAATTTTCCTAAAAATGTTCACTTGAAATGTTTGTGCTGAATGGATATGATTTTGTGCTCTGCTGCTGCGTTTTGTGTGTCAGTTAAATGAAACACCTTTTTCCAAAAAAATGTGCTGCAAAACATTTGTATTTTGCATTCGCAAATATATGTATATATATTTTTATTTTTGCAATTTATCAGCGGGCTGCATGTATTTTTGGAATTTCTCAATAAATTGGCAAAACGCAAAAATGTTTTCATTTGATTTTTGTAGAACCAATTTAAAAACAAATTAAAACTGTGCCAAATTCTCATCAAATTTTTGTTGTTGTTGTTGTTGTTGTGGTGGGGCTGTTGGATCGCAGACAAACTTAAACTTGAACTTATAGACCTCCCCCTCGGGCATCAGCTGTGTCTTGGGCTAGGCAGCTCTTCCTCCAATAAAGAAAATATAAAAATACGCTGGAAAATACACACACATGAGACAGGGATATGTTCATACATACATATGTCTGTACATATATGAATTTATGACCCAATTAACGCCTAAACGCCCGCGTGAAAAATGCCAAAATAATCGTAATGAACAGAAGAGCTGTCGAGGAGAGGAGCATTCGAGGGGAGAAACATAGGCGCAGTGGAGTGAAGAAACGGAGGAGAATCAGCATCGGAGGAGCGCACATCGCATCACCAGTCACAAAACACGCAACAAAATTTTTATCAAAAGATTCGCGAATTGCAATTTTATTTATAACTGAAAAGATTGCATTACACACACCACACACACAGCCGTCGCCGCCGCCGCCTCTCCTCCATCCACAGCGCCCCGCCCTCTTCAGGCTGCGGCTTATGTCTGCGGCGAAAATAGCAACAACGACTAATATACTACACATGCAATGCATTATTTTATGATCCAAGTATATATATATCCATGTATGTAAATGTTTGTGAGATTTATATGTACATCATGTGGGTATATGCTTTAAAGGGGCGTATGAAAGTATTCTGAAGAGGGGGCAGGCTGAACTCAAGTTAGCAGAACATTCAGCCATCTCTTCTAGATATCCAGGGATTACTGCATTATTCCCTGGTAGTTATCTTTCCTTGCAATAAGCCTTCAGTTTCTGAAACTATCTAAGACCTTTCCAAATGCCGCATCCATCAATAATTTCCTGCCCTGGCACATCTCATATTTCTTGGTGGTCTTCAACCGTCAATGTTCTAACTTAATGGATTCTTTCCATTATGGAAACCCCCTCTGTCTTCTGTGTCTCTACGTCACTGGGTACATCTTTATTTTCGCATAAAGCCCATAAATCACCAGCCCAGCACAGCAGTGATTCAGTTTACATTCAACATTTTGATATTTCAACAAACTGTAAAACTGTAAAATATGCATACAGCGACGTATACTATACATACATATTTATTTTATATTTTTTTTTCGTTGCGGCTAATTTGCCAGAATATTTTGTGTTTCGTTGATTTTGTTTAATATTCAGTTGATTTGAGCTGTTTTTCTGCTAGTTGTATGTAGTTCTAGTTTATGGGATACAGCGACCTAGAACGGTCCGGCCAAAAGGGGGAGACCTTGTTAATTGCTTTCTACCACTGAACTGTCACACTGACATTTTCTTGGCCTTTGTGGCCCAACGCTTGCCAATCCCATTCCCCAACTTGTCCGGCCTGCCCTTCGGTGTCGCGTCCATTTGTCTAATGAAAATGGAAATTTTTATTTGCTCTTGAATAATTATTGCTTATTAATTGGGTGGGAAATTATTGAATATGTGCGAAAATATAATTTCCAAATATGATTTTTTGGGATAAATTTAAATATTTGAAGCTTTTGGAAATAATATTCTGAATGTAAAGATTTAATAATGAAATGATGGAATTTTCGGAGGAAAACTAGAACTCAATTTAGGAAAATCTGACACAAAGGAAATTATAACAGCATCTAGTATATATAGCATTAAGCTAATACAATTGTTGGCATAAAAGCCATTAGGCAAGTACATTTTGTATTTTTGAATATCACCCATCAATTGATATTTATTTTGATAATGTTACCATTGAATTTTCACCCATTTTTCAAAGTCTCTGTTTCGCATTTCCAACCCATTATTGGTACAACTATTTCTCACCTCCGATCAACAAAACACACCTGTTGTTGGCCCGTTTCAGTAAACATTTTCTCCCCCCGTTTTGGCATTTCAATGATGTCTGTATGCTGTAATACGTCCGGAATAACTATACGTTTATACGTATGAGCAGCAGATGATCAGAGGAAGAATGCCAAAAAGCATTGCCATATATTAATATTATTACGGGTAATGTACCCACGCAAATGCCGAAAGGCTGAAGATCAATTAAAACATCTATATGGCCCACGCCAGAGTCCGAAAATACCGCACGGGTGCGATAAGTGCAGGCCCAGAGTCAGATATTTGTACCTACGTATATAATCCACAGATCTATCGGTTCGTTCGGGTTGGTTTAGAGCAGGTTCAACAACAACAGAAACGATCAGAACCCATACCAATTTATGCTCCATTGGGGATGGATCGTCTACATGGGGGATCGTGTCGTGTCGTGTGTAGTGCAGTGTGGATATGGCAGGGCTGCCGCCTCCTCACTCCTGCCCCTCTCTCTCAGTTACTCTCTCTCTCTCTCTCTCTCCCAATGTTTGTCTGTAAATGTGTGTTTGCGGGTGCTACTTGTGTGTCGTGTGCACAAAGCGCCAGGCAGAAAGAAAATGGAACTAAAAACACCGCATGAAATTTCTTTGGGGAAAAAATTGAAAATTGAAATACCCATTAGTAGTACAAGAGGGAGCAAGGGGTATATTGTATTTATGTTACTGTATGCAGCAGGCAGAAAAAATAAGTCTCTGACTTCCGAAAAAACGCAGGAAAACCTGTGTAATGCACTCAGTTTGAATGATAATTGTAAGATGTCTACTTCAGATAATAGTAAAAGGTATTTGGAATGTCTAATTATATCCTATTAAATCTCTAAAATGGTTACGCGCGGGGGCGGTTAGAACGGGAAGGTGTGCGAGTGAGAGGCAGGTGTGCCGCCGCCCTCTACGCCCCACCTTTTGGCACCTGAAGCGTAATTCCTCTTTATAGGAGCAGGCGTGAAATATGGCCAACAAATTGGCCCAAAAGTTGAAGAAAGCAATATCCCAGAAATTGCACATTACATGCACATTCAATAATGCCGTTAATTATTGGCAATATTCACATTGTCTGCCGCCATCCATCAACCCAACCAATTCCTCTCCCGATCCACCCATGCATGCTCGAACATGCTTCGAGCTCTCTCTCTCGGCGTGCAATGGAAAGAGAGACAGAGAGACGTGACGTGATCTCTCTCTTTAGCCTGCTGGTGCTGCTGCTGCTGCTGCTCTCCGAGATTTTATTTTTACACATGGCTGCTGCGAAACTAGATACAAAGCGAGCAGAGGCTGACGCTGAGGCAGCGACACCGGCAGCGGGCCAATATTCAGACTGTTTCGAAAACATTTTCGGAAACCGCTGCGGCAGTTGAGATCGGGATCTCGGCGGCAAAGTTCAAACGTTCTTGGACCCCGAAAAAGAAGCCACAAATCCAATCGAATCGAAACGAAACGCGTTTGCTCCTGCACAGAAACACGCACAGACACGTTCGCACTCACACACACACACGCACGCACACAAAGCCATAGATAGACAATAATTATAGAAAGTTTAGTCGGTCATTGGAGTGAGCGATAGAGCGAGAGGTGTAGGGTAGGGCTAGGGCTAGGCGCGATGGCGGACGTGGAAATTATGCAAACCGTGCAAACGGAAGTGAAGAAAACGAAAAAGGTCAAGAAGTCAACGTCATCGAAACGTCGCGAATCGGAGATCCAGATCAGCGAAGTGGAGGTGGATGCCACCATCGAGGAAAGGGGGTAGGTGACGTGTTTTGTGAGCAGTTCGTAACCGACAGCGCATTCTGAAATATCCCAAAACCTGCAATCGAAACCGAAACCGAAACATTTTCCCAGTTTTGGTATCCGTTTTTCCGCACATTTTCCAGCCATATTTCTGTTTTGTTCTTTTGATGGATATGTCTTTAATCATTCCCAAAACAAACATGGAAAGAAAACCCATTCCAAATCAATATTACTCGTACATTTCCAAAATTAAACTCAAATTCCAAAAAAGACAAAGAAAATATCAAAATCAAAAACCAAAAACCAAGAAAAAAAACAAAAACTATCCAAAAGTACTCTCGCATATCGAACTTTTACAAAACGACACACGTTACTACTCAACTTTCCTCGGCCAGACCGTTTACTAAAAGGTATCCACAAATGTCTATCTGTTTCCAAAATATACTACATATACAAACATACGCACACCCTATACAAAGAACCATATACAAGTGCCACAAATAAACGACAAAGAATACACACACCAAACGTTACACTGCACAACACAATAAATACTTTTCCTTATGTGATTTTCTTCCCCCTTAAATGTTATGCCAAGTGATTTCTCTATATGAATATCTGTGCCAATCTCTGTCTTCGTTTGCAGTTAATTTTCAGTGGCGAGTACACAAAAGCCATGGACAAGGACTGGCATTCGGGCCATTTCTGTTGCTGGCAGTGCGATGAGAGCCTCACCGGACAGCGGTACGTGATCCGGGACGATCATCCGTACTGCATCAAGTGCTACGAGAATGTGTTCGCCAATACGTGCGAGGAGTGCAACAAGATCATTGGCATCGACTCGAAGGTGAGTTTTTCGAATGAAAACCATATGTGGTGGTGGCACAGGCACCCCACCCATAAAGTGGGTGTACACTGTACACAGTACAGACACACATTAAAACAATAAATACATTTTATGGCACATCATTCCCTGGAGGCCCACACAAGACAGGCAAAAACTGCAGCCAATAAAAACCCCAAAATAATCAATAAATGTTTGAAAATAGTCCAGAAAACATATCAAAATGCATAGATAGGCCAGAGACAATTGGCTCCCAAATTGAATTGATGTTTAATGTAGAAAAATGCTACAGCAGGGGGGTGTTAATGTGAGTTTTATGTTTCTTTTATGGGTCTAGCCATAATGTGTATTAATTAGCGCATGGAAATAGATCGACGAAGGCAGGAAAAACTAGAAAAGTGTATAGATAGAAGCAGAGGGAGTAAAATTGTATAACTCATAAGGGAAGTGGTTAAATTAGAGCACACTTTGGAGTATAACAAAAGTCTATACAAACTTTCTGTTTCTATTTGCATCTTTTGCCCCTTGAGACTATCAGAAAACAGACCAAAAAAAAAAGGAAATATTAAAGAAATATTTTTGATATTAAACTCTATTCTAATGAAATATATTCCATTAATGCGCCACTTTTTTGTTCGCTCAACCCACAGGATCTGTCGTACAAAGACAAGCACTGGCACGAGGCCTGTTTCCTGTGCTTCAAGTGCCATCTCTCGCTGGTGGACAAGCAGTTTGGGGCCAAGGCCGATAAGATTTACTGCGGCAACTGCTACGACTCCCAGTTTGCCTCCCGTTGCGATGGCTGCGGCGAAGTGTTCCGTGCAGGTAAGCAAATTCCCCCCACATTCCGTGCGGCATACTTCCGGGCGCACTGCTTAATGTGGCAGCCACATTTTGGGGCTGGGGGATACAACTTCTTGGCCAGCATACCGCTACGTGCTATGATCGGTTAGAAGAAACTGGTTCCGAGCAGGTGGGACATCTTCATGTGTTCCTGCCACACATATCTCGAGCATTTGATCAATTTATAATGGCCCAATGCATGGGAAATTAATGGCATTTGCCTGCCAATTTGTTGGCCATACTTTGCGGGCCTGTACAGTGAACGATCGACAGAGTGTGCAACAGAGTCTGTATATATCTCAGTGGGTTCTCGCTGTTGGGTGTGCACTGTACACGTTTGTGTGTGTGTGTGTGTGTCTTTAGATTACAGCCAACGAACCTGCCACACTCGAGTGCGTTCGAGAGAGACGAGACCCAAATGTTTGCACTGCTCTGCTGGGTGCAGTCGGAAGATGCTTACGTAAGCGCGTCTGCTGTCTCCACTTTTGAGTCGAACTCTCTCTTCAGAGTGACGTCTGTTGAATGCAAGTTCATTGTCACGCCGGTCGCTGCTGCTGCTGCTGTTGCTTTTGGCGCTCAGACTCCAGCCCACGCCAGGCCCTGAAAACACTCTCGTAATCGCACGTTTCCCCCTTTAGCTTCTTCTCCCCACACTCTCTCTCTTTGTGTCTCTCTGGTGGCAAGGTGTTTTGTGCTCTGGTTTCAATTGTAGCGCAAATAAATATGACAGAAAGACAAATACAGAATGTGAGGGAGCGGGGGTTGGGGCTCGGGCTCGGGTCGCGTAGCTGTTGTCAGTGAGTGATAAATTTATGGCTGATTAATGCCCGCAGATCTCTGTTCCGAACACGTACAGCAGCAGCAACACCCATACTGCTCTCCATTCCATACCGATACGAACCGATACGACCCCTACCGCCGGCACCTTCCAAATTTGGCTAAAACTGGCCGGGGGGCCGTGACACTTTCGCGCTAACACAAGGTTGCACCGTACCACGCGTTGCCAATGAACGTGTAGAACAAGCGGCAACAGGCAACGGGCAACAATAACAGCCACAAATACAGGTAATCTGTACTGAAATACTCGTATGTTGATTTTTGCACTGCACTTGCAAAATATTATACGATATTTCAATGTCAGACAGCCCACACACACACCCCAGCGATCCCAGAGATCACACAGCAAGGCAGGGGAAGAGAGACAACGAGGGGGAGTGACAGATACAGAAAGATATACGACTATATCGGAGATGCCGATTCTGTGTTGTTTGTCAAAGGTGGATCTCAGTGATTGACAGACAGACAGACAGTCACCCCAGTCCCCTCTTCGGTGGAGTGACCATTTCCAGGCATTAGCTAATTGTCATCTTAACATTTTGAATGCTAATTCCATACCTACTTGTATTAGCTGATTACCTGTTTATGGCTATAACTTGGAACGTTAGCTAACGAATCTCCCTTCTGCCCATAGAGTGCCATTTAAACCATGAAGATCCCCCCACTGAGAGCGCCCCTTTAAGTACTTTTAGTCCAGACAATCATGACTCATCTCCAAATTAAAAAGCCACAAAATCATTATAATTCTCTCTCTATTTCTCTCTGTCTCTTGCCCCCAATAGACACGCGTCTGCCCAGCCAGGGATTTTAAGAGATTTTCTTAGATTTTTATTTCATTGGCATTTTTTGTTCCTTCTTGATTTGTGGCTTTTAAATGGGCTTTTGCTTCGGTTCGGGGGACTCATTAGAATGAAAAATGATGATTATTATGCGCATATAGCTATGGTTCAGGGGGCGGGCTGAGGAGGAGAGCATGGGGGAGACATTGCCAATCAGCGGGAATAATTAAATACATTTGTGTACAAATATTTGGCACCCACTGAATGGGACTACAGCAAAATGGAATGTAACTAAAATATTGATTTTACACATACAAATATTTTGGAGGTTTTCATTAGTTGAGAAAAATGGGAATAATAATTAGAGTAATTTCTTTTTAACATACTTTTAGCTACCGAATTTTCCAGTCTTATGGCTGGTCTTACCCCTCTTCCAATTGTTTCCCACAAAATAGTTTCATTGTTGCACAACTTCCATCCCAAAACTTCTATTAGCCAATTACTCTATTAGTTCTCTAATTTCTGTCGTTGTTATTGCCACTCAATTGATTGATTTGCTGCGGTAGCGCAATGGGGACTCCCACGTGCTGGGCTGGAGCTCATCCAACGCGTGTCGTGCCATTTCCGCGGATCGAGCGAATTAATCAAAAGCGAAACAAAATGAAATTGACTTGGCATCAACGCCCTCGGGGCGTGTGTGTGTGTTGTGCTGTGTCGCACCAAAAACGCGGGGCCAGAATTCATTAGAAACTGCAATCGTTTCCTATTAGAAGGCAGCCAAAATGCCACTGGGCGTTGCAGCTAGATAGCGGGCTGGATTCCTAGTTTTAGCTGACATTTTCCCAAAGCCATTATGCCATAATGCATAATGGATGCGCACTTGACTATCTGGAAATCTGCATAAACATACTGCTGCTGCTGCTGCTGCTGCTGCTGAGTGTCATTCCGTTCATAATTGCCCCGATGTCACAGCAGGCGGAGATCGAAGATTGAAGTCGCTCTAAATGGCACCTGGACTGCCTTGCCATAACAGGCAGCAAGCAGCAGGGAAAACAAGGCGATCTCTTGTCGAAGGCGGCATGCAACACAAGCAGGCAGACACGAACCGAAGTCACAAAAGCGAAACACTCACTCATATTCCATTCATTCATTCAAGAGTCCACTCAAAACGTGACTCAATTTCATTTGAGTGGATTCGTTTCGTTTGCTGACTCTCTCTCTCCTCCTCTCTCTGTGTCTCCGCAGTGAACGAATGAACTGAACTCCGTTGTCTGCCGCTGTTGCTGTTGCTGTTTCTGTTTCGGTTTGGGCCTTCGGGTTTCAGTCTCAAAGCGGCTTTCAAAGCGCGTGGAATGTGCCGCGGCTGTGTGTTACAGAATAAAGTGTTTGGGGCAACGTGTTGCATGCAATCGGCAAGCGAACTTTATTGATTGCTGCATAAACTTTGATCATCGCGATAAAGAACTGAACAAAAGTATTTCCGCACTTAATTTTCCATAATTGAGAGACACAAGCCAGAAGCTAGCAGTCGGCAGCCAGCAGCCAACAGCCAAATATCTCTCAATTATAAACATTTTTGTGTTTAAAGAAAATCCACTTGTAAACAGCAAACGAAAATGAAAAGTGTACCACAGAGATCTCTCTCCTTTGGGCAGCCCACGTTGCGTATACATAACGCGCACACATCCTGGGCGTATACGTAACATTTCCCCAGCCCACACACACATTACAGACTACACACAGGTGCAGGCTGCAGCTGCAGGCAGCTCCCGCCTCTGCTCTGACTCGGATTCAAAGACAAATCAAATTCATAAATAATCCAAGTCCAAGCAGAGCGAGAGAAAGAAATTTGATGGCCCAATCCAAAACCGGAAACAGATTTGAAGTCGTTTTGGGATGCATTTAATGTCAAGCGATGGCCAAATCGACGTGTTCCACATTCGTAAGCGAACACCCAGGCCACAGAGCCAAATGGAAAACATGTAAAAGAGAGCCCCCGCAACCGCCCCCGCACCGGCAAAGAGAGACACACAGGCATGAATATGCACACGCAAAGGGGAATTTCTTTCGATTATTGCTGCTGTTGCTGTTGCTGTTGGCATTGCAATTGAATATCAATTCGAAATGAAATCGAACTGGAAAAACGCTTGAGAAACTTTCAATTGATTCCGTAATTGTTTCTCTGGCGATTAAAGGGAACACATTCCCATTGCCGCCCCGCAAGGCATCATTCCACTTCCACTTAATTAGCCAACCAATTGTAGAGGCTCCACTACTCTGAGCCGCTGTCCCGGCTTTGGGCTAATTAAAGATCCTATCGGGGATATACATTCGAAGTTCGAACCACTCGAACAGTCAACAGTCAAAAAAAGCCAAAGCTAAATGTCATTCGTTGTCTTATCAAAACAAACCCACAGACAAGAGACCCCCGACTGAAATTAAAAACAAGCAAATTCAATTTCTCTTTTCACGGAATCCCAAAAACTAATAAATCCGTAGACCAGCACCAGCATTTGGCTGTCTGCCCTGCGGGTCAAAGTCAAAGATCTCACAGAGAGTGAAAATCAAACAGAAAGAAAACTTTGTCAGCGCTAAATGAAAACCTCTTCCTCTGCGGAACTCGTGTGGCATACACTCGTACAATATTTTCGCTGATCCGAATGGCATTGTCTCTCGATTGCAATTAAAAATGCAGACCATGCACACGGCCTAAGGGATTTCGGTTTTTCGTTTTTGGTTTTCTGTTTCTGTTTTTTTTTTTGTGTTGACAAATGCAAATCGCAATCGAAATCCAAATCCACTTTCATTTTTAAAGCTTTGACACTCTCTGGGATACGGGGATTGAGCAAATGAAATCAATCACAGCACTCACACGCACACAGCTACAGCTACAGGCATCGACCTGTCAATATATCATTATCTCAATGTCTATCCACTTGACCTCAGCAGCAGCAGCAGCAGCAGCAACTGCGGCAACGTTTGTTGTAGGCGTCCGTCTAGCATCTCGCGTTCCCCGGTCAGTGGGCGACGTCTTTGGGTATTGTGCGCCTGACAACCCATCACAATTAGTTATAATTATGTTGGACATTCGCGGCTATAAATAAGCGATGCCTTATGCCAGCCCACCATTTAACCGCAAAAGCCATACGAACGCTGCCGCTCCAATGGTAATCCAACACGGATGGGAGCGATCTTTTGTGGGACAAGATCGAGAAGTAGTTCAATGATTCATTGATCTTTCATTTGAGCGATTTCCAGGGTAGTTTGTACATAGATTTCAACTATAGTTCCCTCTCTTTCAGCTTCGTCTTACATCATTCCACCGATTTGTGAGGTTTCTTTTCAATCTCTCTTTGAATCAGCATTAAAATTGCTTAGCTTTTGGGAATTACTTCAACATTCTTTGAGCCACATACACTCGTACAATACATATCTCTGCTCCGCATCTGCTCGACATAGTTGTGTGGGTTTCTTTTTAAGATATTCTATCCGTACAATTCCGTGCTTCCTGTGCGCCTCCAGCTTCAGCTGTGAGACAATTTCCTGCTCATGAGATTCAGCAACAGTTTCAATATTAATTTTTTGCTGCGAGTATTTCTATTACAAAAAAAAAAGTTAATTATTTAATGATTTATGATCAGCCGGCAGTGGTTTTTGCTGTTGTTTTCATTTCCATTATAGCCAATTTGGGTTCGGATTTTATTTATAAGCATTCGCTAAGTTTAATGAAACTTGTTATTCGGCAAATGATGTCATAGAGGACGGCGACCAGGCAGCACGGCAACGCCTTGTTGCGAGATGGATGGATGGATGGATGGATGGTAGACTGAGACCTGGCGTCGCCAAATTTGTATTCCCTCTAAATCTAGAACCAGATCCAGATCCAAAAGGCAGATAAAGCCTACTGCTTGTTGTTGCTGCTGCTGCTGCTGCTGGTGCTGCTGCTGGTCGGTCTTCTTTTTGGTCAAATGAATTGTGGAGTGGGGGCCCAAGTCTATTGATCGCAGAAATTGACCCACATCGGAGCGAAACGATCTATTAGCGGGCAGTTTTCGTGACTTATTAAGCAAGTACTTGTACTAACTAGTGGCTTGCGGGGCAGGCTGTAGGAATAGAGAGAATCGAAGCCACATCTGGGGTACACTTTCCATTCGTGTTTGTTGCTGTGTTGCCGTGTTGCTGTTTTAATCAACTGGGGTTCGATCCCTTGAGCAGCATTCGATCATGACCGACGTGGATGTTCTCAGCTCGAGAATGAAGTCTCGATTGCATCTGCAGTCGAAGACCATTGGCGCGGAGCGCATTAAGAAGGCCAAGGATAACAACGAGGATATTGCCGTGCTGAGCATGTTCCTGCCCAATGCCTCCGCCGTGGAGGAGAATCGCAATTTCTATTGCCAGCTGGGCGACTACTGCCGACAGGGCGATCCGCGTGCCACCAAAGCAGGTAACCACCACCCCCCACCGCCCACAAGAAACAAAAAACAACCAGTGGAGTCATAAATTACTCGTATGTTAATCAACGCCGGAATGATACATCATAATTTATCATTATTATTGCCCAAAAACTATTCAAATTGGCCGAGAAGAAAGGCGCCGCCCACAGGCCATACACTGAATAAAGCCAATAGCGTCATCTTTACGGATGATGTGGATGTGAATGTGAACCTGAATGATGACTAATCAATGGACCTTTTATGGAATCTCTCAAAACAAGCTAGACACGAATTCTGTCTTGATATTTGATATGACAAAATGTAGGGGCCATAAATTAAGGTATACGTACAAATGGGGGCCATGACTTCCAGCGATTGAGGAGGAAGAACTGCTTAAAGTTTCGCCAAGTAACACAGAAGAATTAAAGAACAATTTTCAGCCAGCATAAGCCCAAATTTCCACACAATTACCCGCTTTAGCCTACATTTCCGTTCCCGCAAATGGGAAAAACTATCTTGAACTCTTCTTTTCTGTTTCTCTTTTGCCATTGTGTCTGCTTATTTTTGGCAACAGAACAGACATTTCGAACACGCAATAAATAAAGTCAGCAGAGCATTAAACAGAGCCCCCAGTCGCTTAAATGTCTCCTCTGGAGTGGAGTACTCCAATGGGAATGGCTTTTGTCTAGAGACTAGCCAAATATTTGCGTAATTTCTGCATTAATTGTTTATGAAAATGTCAAAAGATATACCTATCTAGAGAGTGGGAGAGAAAGAGAGTGGGGGCGTGTCAGGCACCCCCTCCGCTTTGGGAGAATGTTGCATGTCTGGCAAACATAATGGGGGAAAAGTTTCCATCTTTTTTTTGTTTTGTTTTGTTTTATATTGAAAAGCCGATTGTCTTCCATCCACTGATTGAGTGTGCCCCACTCGGGGCGGTGGCGGCCTGAATATGTCCGGGCTGTGTCGATGCCTGGAAATTGAGGGTTTTCTCTAGATTAAATCGCAACCATAGCTGGGTTAGTGGGTTGCAAAGTTCAAGGTCTACCCAACAAAACGAAAATGCGGAAATTGATTGAAAATATTTCATTGATTGATTTCACCCTCTATGAAACTCTTCGCTCTGCCGCAGGTACCAAGAAAATGGAGTACAAAACCCGCCAGTGGCACGAGAATTGCTTCTGCTGCTGCGTCTGCAAGACGGCCATCGGCACCAAGTCCTTCATACCCAGGGAGCAGGAGATCTACTGTGCCGGCTGCTACGAGGAGAAGTTTGCAACGCGCTGCATCAAGTGCAACAAGGTAAGGCCATCGAGAATATAAATATGTAAATAAAAGATGAGTGTTTCCATGGTAATATCTTTCTCGATAATCGCTTAGGTGATCACCTCTGGTGGGGTTACCTACAAGAACGAGCCCTGGCATCGGGAGTGCTTCACCTGCACCCACTGCAACATCACGCTGGCCGGCCAGCGATTCACCAGTCGCGACGAGAAGCCCTACTGTGCCGAGTGCTTTGGCGAGCTGTTCGCCAAACGCTGCACGGCCTGCGTGAAGCCCATAACAGGTGAGGATAGCCCTTTATCCTTGCGAGGGTTTAGCATTGGCAACTTATGGCTTATTCATGTCTTATTCCACAGGCATTGGCGGCACGCGCTTCATCTCGTTTGAGGATCGGCACTGGCATCACGACTGCTTCGTTTGTGCCAGCTGCAAGGCCAGTCTGGTGGGACGCGGCTTCATCACCGACGCATCCGACATCCTCTGCCCCGACTGTGCCAAGCAGAAGCTGATGTAAGCATCGGAACAGATCGGTGGCGCAAACAAGCGGATATTAGCCATAAACCCATTCAACGAAATTATGGATCAAACAATGAGGAAACACACAGAGAGAGGGGAGGAATATATATATATATATCTACATGTATTAAAACGATATACAAGAGAAGATAATGCCTTAAAACTTACATTAGAAATGGAGAGAAATTAGAGAGGAAAGTGGAAGGAAGAAACTGAACAATGAGTCCTACAGAATCAAAAGCAAATTGAATTAAATTTTGTAAAATTTCAAACCGATAGATAGTCCCGTCCCTGCTTTATCTGCACCATCAGAGATTGTATAGATATTCATAATTTGCAATTGCATTTCAAGGCGAAATCAAAATTCACACAGAAAAAATAGCAAAAAAAGCAAACAAAAAAAGAAGGAAGAAAGATAGAAGAAACCAATATGAAATACTGGTACCATTTGTAACTACATACAATATTGTTGCCGCATTGAAAAATGTATGTTTATTTATTTATTTTAAGTTTTAACCAAGCGACAGACGAGTGCCAGACACTGCTGGAACGGTAGATTGTGGGGAGTAGCGAGAAGCAGAAGAGGGGAGTGGAGTGCAGTGGAGTGTCCCAGCCGCGAGTTGCACATTCTTAAAACAGTTTTATTGTATTAAACAACAAAAAAAAACCACACGATTTTTATGTTTGATGTGAATTGTTATGCTAATTAAACAGCAACAAAAGCCACACACACGCACGCACATGCGCACACACAGACACAGACACAGCTACATACACACACACATGTCCTAGCAATTTAATTGTTTAGTTTTATCATTTCCCTTCGATAGTTTTTGCCTTGCTTGGCCGGAGTTGGGAGTTTGGAGGGAGGCGACTCGGCTACACACACTCAAAAATAATAATGATAATTGCGACACAACATTATATCAAATGTCCTAAACTACTTAATGAAATTCAATCTAAATAAATTAATAAATTATCAGCCATGTGGTTTAATGTGTCTTGGTGGGGAGGACACCACAAAAATGCTAAATATTGTCATAATTCGAGTGCGTATTTGTTTGCTTCTATTGCAGTCTGTTGTGGCGAACGAGAGTCCAGTCCTCGTTCACCTTGTAGGGCCCCTCGATGCGGCATCCGCTGGCGTCGCAGACGCCCACCGTGTAGTTGGGAATGGCACGAGCGTCGCGATAGTGCAGCGTCTCCATGCACAGCCGGATCAAAGCCAGGGCCTCCTCCTCCGTGAACTCGCGGTCCTTGGGCTTCTTGTCATGCACCATGGGCAGGACCATCTGCTGCGCTGAGTCCGTCATTGCCACATAGTCCTCCATGAAGAGTCCGCGACCATCAATGTAGGACAGATAGGGGCCTGCCGTTGGCTCCATGCCAGCCACAACAAAAGCCACAGCCGTGGGATCATTGGAACTGCGACGAGTGTATGAGGTGCGTGTCAGCCAGCCGGCCAGAGTCTTGGGTTTCATTTCCATGGTGTCCTGATAGATGCGATCCGTTACGACCTGCGCATCAATCGTCCGCTTGTACATTTGTATGTCGGCAAAGTTGCCGCTCCCGCCCATGAGAATCTGCTCGTTGATCTTGAAAACTCGATCCACATTCTGGAACCGAGGCATCGATCCATAGTGTACACAGGTGTCAGCTGCCACCAGAACCCCTTTGTCGTAGCGTATCCCGATTACGGAGGCACCCGTGGTAAAGGGTCTCCCGGCCGGGTCCTTGTTGATCCCCATGAACATCAGGAACTCGGCCACTTGCTGCGGGCTGGCCCTTTCGTACTCTTGCTTGATCATTCTTATTTTCCGAGTTTTTGTAATAAAATATTGTCAAAAAATAGAAAAACGTAGAGCAGTTTTGTCGGGAGCCCCTAACTTTACTGAGAATGTTTTTGGAATGAATATTTCGAATACTCAGAATACAGTACAGACAAAAATGAATATTTGAATGGTTTGTTCACGCCCAAAAGTGTGTCATGATTTATTTGTTGGCCCAGTATTGAATGCCGCAGTTAACTTTGTGTGGCAGTTAACTGGGGGCTGTTTGTTTCATGTAGAATACATGTAAGAATCACGTAAAAATGCCATCGCTGTGTAGTTGCCATGTAGCTTAAAACAATACGGATTTACATATATAAATTTTTTGTTAAAAATTGCATTTTAAATTAAAATTTTTAATTAATGTTATTATATTTTTATTTTCTATTTTCCTCTTCAATCTTTCTCGGCTGTCAAGGTTGACATCATCCTCTTAGACTTTGTGGCTGTCGCCAGCATTGCTGGATTTCTGGATTGTCCAGACCCTTTCGAAAGCTAAGCGCTAATCAGGTGCAAATGCCTCTCCAGGAATTATAACACTTTCACTCCGCGCACCAATCGAGCGTCGCAGATTGGCGAAGCGCCTGGGGCCTTTTTGGGGCCAGCCGGAGAATAATATAACAGAAAATTGACAAATAAATGCAAATCAGTAACTCAAACAGCGCAAACGACTCAAAGCCGGAGCCAAAGCGCAGCGAGAGCGCGGAGAATGGAGCGCGGAGCGCGGAGCACGGGGTACGGGCATGTCTCAGGTGCGTCTGTCTGCTGTTGGCCTGGCCAAGTGCCAAGCGCTTAAACGGGCCGCGCACAGGTAAATACAAACAGCACTCAATTACACTCAGGGCCCAGTAAACGAGGAGGCATAACAAATGTTAAATTGATAAAAAGAAGCGCAGCACTTGGAATAAGTTCGTTGGCCAGTGCGAAGCCGAAATTAGTGCAACGACAGGCGACTGCCCGTGCGGGTCTCTCTCTCCACTTTACCACCTCACAAATGATGCAGCTGATTCACATGGCCATGGGTGCCTTGGTGCTCCTCTCCTCGGCCCTGCAGGCGGCCGTTCTGCCGCTGACTCTCATCGAAAAGGGCAGTGTGGACGATAAGCCCTTTGACTTGGATGCGGAAAAGTTCGGCTATCTGGAGCTCAAGCCAAATGGTTCCCTGATCCTGCGACATGGCACCAACCAGAGCGGCAGCAATCTACAGAATCTGCTGCTGCTGCGTGGAATTCTGCAGGCCATCAAGCTAGGCCAACCCAACCCCCATCCGCATGGGCACACCAAGTTCTTCGTCAGGATCTACGGCAACGGAGTGGAGCACAGGTTCCCCCCTCTGCTGGAGAACATCATTCAGCGCATCCAGACCTACTTCTCCGTGTACCGCTACACGGACACCAGTCAACCGGTGCGTAGGGACGAGCTGCCCACCAAAGACCCCACAGACGGGGCTCTGGATCTCACCACCGTGCGCACTGGCGACGAGGATGAGCTGATAGCCATTGGGGAGAAGGACGTCTACATCACAGTGGGCGAGGGCGCAGACTAGACCCCCGCCCCGCTCGGATTTACCTATTTATTTCATATTTATGCGCCTAGCTCTAAGCCAATAAATTCCCGTTCCGTTCCCCAAGACTACCTGCCGGTCCCAGCCCTGATTTGCCCACGTTTGGGCACGTTCCGTGAGTGTTTGGTATGCGCCGCTGCGGATGGGGCAAAACTAATATTTTCCCCGTGTAATATGTGCAATATTTCCATGCGAACTGGCGCAAGAAACCACCGTTTGAGGGTCACTGTCATTGCACAATCTGCAATTGTCTCGAACTGAATTCAATTCACTCCGTGGCTAAATCTGCATTTGAGCACTGAAGATCGAATGATCTCAGCTGCAATCTTCTGAATGAGGTTGAACTTTGCATTCTAGTAGATATTTCTCACCACGCGTTCCATCCATCTTGCTGCCCCACCCACTTGCAGCTCTCCCTGCCTCTCTCGCTCTGCGCCCTTTTCTTACATTTTACATTCACTTTTTTATTGTTCTGTTTTACTTTTTCAATGTTATGGTTAATGAATATGTAATGATGATGATGATGATGAATACGAACTCTTCGTGATGATAATTAAGTATGAATGTCTCTTTCCCGTTTCGCTGCTGTTAATTGATGGCTGGAAAATGGAAAACTATGTGCGATGCAATGCGATGCGTGTTCGGTGTGTTAGTAATTAAATGTACGCTTGTGGGTGTGTGGTGTGCGGTGTGGTGTGGTGTCTGTGGTCTGTGGTATGTGGATGGTTGGTGTGGTTGATGGTGGGAAAAAACCCCCGTGCTCAGGCCTGTCCAGGCCAAGCATGCGATGAGAATCAGTCGGAGAACCAAAGCTGCCCATAGGTGGATTGAGATTCAGAGATGCGTTCTGGGTCACACGCCTAGGCCTGTGGCACAATGGGAGTGGCGATGGCAATGCTCTCGGCGGGCTCTGACTTTAGGATCTGATCGATCTTCTCGAACGAAGTGCCCTTGATCAGCAGTTCCTCCAGCACTCCCTTGGCCGCTGCAACGTAAAAATTTTCAGCAATTTTTGTGTGAAAAGAATGCAAGGAAATGAACGTCGCTGTACTCACGCTCTTCCTTGACCTGCTCCTTGGCGATCTCGGGGCTCTTCAGGTCCTGCTTGATGGCGTTGCTCTCCAGCAGGCGGCCAGCGAACTCGGCCTTCGTCCCCTGGGGCTGCTCGGCTATGATGGGCTGTGGCTGCTCCAGTGGCTGCTCCTTCAGCAGCGGCAGCTCCGGCTGCGCCAGCTCTTTCTTGAACTCTGGCTCTTCCTTCAGCTCAGTCGCTGCTTTGGCAAGCTCCGACTCCTTCTTAATGTCCAGCTCCTTCTTGAGCTCCAACTCCTTCTTGGGCTCCAGCTCCTTCTTGAGGTCCAGCTCCTTCTTGGGCTCCGCCTCCTTCTTGAGTTCGGGCTCTGCCTTAATCTCCGGCTCTGCCTTGAGTCCGGGCTCTGCGGTCGGTGCCAGCTTCACGGCAGGCTCGGCGGCTGCCTCTGGCTCGGGTTGGATGCTGCGGGCCCGGATGGAGGAAATGGGCCAGGAGTAGACGGGAGTGTGGACCACATCCACCACGGGATGGGTGTGGTACACCTGCGGCAGGCTGTAGAAGTGGCGCGCCTCGGCGGCGATCAGGGGCTGGGTGTTGGCTGGCGTCTCAATCAGGTCTTCCTTCTTGGAGCCGCCGGGGAAGAGGGCTGGGAAGAAGCCTGCACCGGCGGCGGCGGCGGCTGCTGCAGCCTCTCCGATCTGTCCGGACACAATCTCGACACCCTGCGACACCTGCTGCTGGATCTGGTTGGAAGTCTCCTGGACGCCCTCGAACTGCTTGCCTTCCAGGCCGCCGGCGCGTCCCGATCCCACAGTCTCCAGCACGGAACCCAAGGAGGCAGCTGCCGAGGCCGGCACGTACACATAGGTCTCCTCGTGATGGGGCGTGGCCACACGGGCCAGCGGGGACAGGCCGTGCACGTAGCGCAGTGTCGGCTCCAGGCGCATCTGTGCCTGCACCTGCGGGGTCACGATCACAATGTGCTGTGCCGTCGGCTCGTAGGGCTTGGCCTGGCCGCCCATCGCTGCCAGGGCTAGGCAGAACAGCGCGAGGAGGAACATTCTGCAAATTCTGCAACAGAATGGAACAGAACGGGGGCTGGTCAGGGTGAGCATCGATCGGATCTCCTCCTCCTCCTGCTCCTACAACTGCTGCAAACTGGTCCCTGGCCACTGATCTATTTATAGATGCAACTACAGGCCACGGGCACTCCTCCTTCTCCCTCTCCTTCCCCCACTCCCACTGCGATCCACCAAAGTCCATTCTAAATTTAAAGCCATTTTCTGTGTCTGTGTGTGTGTGTGTGTGTTTGTGATTGCATGTTGCAGAACAGGATGCACCACGGAGTCCGTACATGGACAGAGTGACTATTAACCGGTTTGCAATTGATTGGCCCGCTCGGCATCGGAATGGGGAAGGGGAAGGGATCTGCCCGCCGATGCTACGCTTCTAGTGTAGATACAAACTAATGACCAGAAGCAGCTTTATGGCTTAAATCTGTACTTGCTAGTCGAGCTTCTATCCCCCCACCCACCACCCCACTGTCCGCGAAGAGTGCTGCCAAAGAGAGTTCTTCGTGTGCGGCAAGTTCGTTGCCCAAGTCTTTTGTTTCGCAGCGACTTAATTGGATGAAAATAATGCCCGACTTTAATGAGTGAATCTGCAGCCATATTATGCAAGATTCGTTCAAGTTTCCAACATATTCAAATATAGTTTCATGGAAGTATTCTACTGCACAGAAATTAATATATTTTCTGACTTTGAAAGCTGCTGAACTTGCTCATAAAAGTGCACACATTTTATATTAATTCGTACCCTGAATATGGCTGTTGTACCCCCATTCTTCTTTCAATTTCTCATATTTTTTCGCTTTAATTCTTTCGATTTTCTGCACAGTTTTTCAGTCTATCTATTCAAGCTGCCATTAATCTTTGCTCTAAGACTCTTTCAAAGTTTCAAAGCTTCCATCTCGCCATAAGAATAAAGAGGCATCGCTGGAGCAACGAAAATTCTGGCTAGATTTTAGAGATGAAGTATTGAAGTCGTTTAACATTTTTCGCAGACTGAATAAAAGCTAAATAATAATTTGCTCTCCATCAAATCTCGTTGCCTTCCTTGGTGCTGATGGACACTTTCCCAAGATTCTAGGCACACTTTTATTTCTCTTGTCATATTAATCACCTACTAAACCTACTAAGTTTTCTTCTCATTATAAAATAACATCACGAACTAATTGCTGAATCCCCCCAAGTGCCTTCTGTTGCAGCCTAATTAAGCCCTTCGCTGCAACGACCCCATAAAACCCACTTAAGTGTTCAGAAGAAACAAACCAGCTCACAGATCAGAACTATGCCTAGACGTAACTTTCTCGGAGCATGTGAATGTGAATAGCAGAATAGGATAACCATAACCATAACCCAAATCGGATTGGATGGCAGAACTTACCTTTCAGTCGGCGTTTGATGGCCTTTCACTACTTTCCCAAATCTAGGCAGGTAATGCGAGACACAGAGCACTTTAATGGACACACAAAACGCGATCCACGGGCGGAGCGACTTCTGTAGATACTTCTGCTGCGAGCTGGCACAATGATTGCAATGATTGCTGGTCTGGTGGCTGGTGGCTGGCTGCTGGTTGCGGTAGGGCTGGGCAGTCTTCGGGTTCAGTCTTCAGTCTTAACACGGCGACCACTTCAAGGAAACTGGTGGCCAATGCTGCCTGGCCATGGCCTTTTATAATGTGCGCCTCGGCCTGACCTAGCCCAAGAACAAAGAACCTGAGCCTAACCAGAAGAGCTGGAAATCTGCAGCTTCCCGCAGGAAAACAGACGGCCAGGGCAGGGGCGGTGCTGGCAGTTGATGGCCAAAAGGAGCCAAAGCTGGCTAAGCAACAATAATACTCGTAATAGCAGCCGCAACTTGCAGAAGGGGGGAAAGAGAAGACTCTGCCTCCATATCTGCTCGTACTCGTACTCGTACTTCCACTTCTTTTTCTGGTTTCAGGTTCTGAGCTGCTGCTGCTGCTGCTGCTGCTGCTGCTCAGATGGCAGATGGTCAACGTAGATGTGGTTCGTCTCGGTCGCGGTATCGGGCTCCGTTCTGATCGTGGTATTGGTCTGTGTCTCCTTCTACTTCTACTTCTCCTTCTCAGTGTCTCGGCCAAGTGCTCTGCAGCTCTGAAGTTTGTTAAACCTGCCGCGTAATAGAAGTCAAGCATGGCCAGGCGATTGCATTGAAGTTGCATTGACAGTCCAGCCCAGCCCAGCCCAGCCCAAGACGGGCGACTGGAGACTGGCATCTGGGGACTGGCCACTGGCCACTGGCCACTGGCAACTGGTTCAGGTGCAAATTGAATGCGATCCGATGCGCTGCGTTCCTCTCGGGCTGCATCTCTTCTGGATCTGCCCCTACCATTTAGATAATTTATTTTCGTGTTGCCTGCCCTGGCGGAAAAGATTAATCAAGATTTGCACATGCTTGCATTCAGCATTCAGCATTTTCTGCTTTTCGCTGGCTGGAAGTCAATTTATTCTCGCCATAAACTATAATCACTTCCCGCAGCAATTAGATGCGTTTTCCCTGTCCCCCTCCCTGTCCCCCTCCCTGTCGCTATACCTCAGATCGGGTTTTGATCGCCTATTAGGATTGCTATTCCCCATGCGCAATGAATTTCCGTCCATCTGTTTGTATTTTTAGACTGCAAATGCTTTAGAGCGACTCGCAGCTCTGCCCCCTAAGCGCTCTCCTGGCCATTCGCTTGCGCAAATCGCAATGAAAACGCCGAAAATTAAGTTAATTAAATAGAGAAATTTTATTGGCAATTCGGAAGCTGGCACACAAAGTGTTTGTTTCTGTTGTACAACGTATACTAGAAATCCCATGCGAGGAGCAACCTCCCTCTCTCCGTCTCGTCTATTATTCGTAGTGCAGACGTCGCTTGGGCGCCATGCGAATGCTGGGCTTGGAGGAGCCCATGGCGGCCAGGAACTGAGACTGAGACTGAGCCTGAGCCTGACGCGCGGCGTAATCCTCGGCAATGGCTGTGCGCCATTTGTCCACCAGCGAGTCGGCGCTCGCAATGCGAACCGGCACGAGCGGCGTCTCACGGGTCAGCGGGAAACGGGCGACGGTCAGTGGCCCATCATTGTAGTCGTAGTCATCGATGGCGGCCTTCTCGGCGGCAGAGTTGGGCGTTTTGATCACCAGCTGGTTGCGGGTCGGCAGGGAGATGCTGAAGGCGGCCGCCTCCTCGGGTGAGACGCCAGCAATGGCTGTGGCCTTGGGGGAAGCCACAGCCAGGCCATTCCGGCCGGAGAGCGCCACGGCATTGGGCTTGGAGGAGGCCACACCACCCTCGCCGGCAATGGACAGACCTGAAAGGAGTGACAGATTCAAGCTTCAACATCCTTTCCTTTGATTTGGGTTACTCCTTGCGGATCACTCACCCACTGGCTTGGCCTCGGCCACGGCCGCATCCTTCTTGGGGGCCATGACGGACACACTGTCGTTGACATCCTCGTAGGGATCCTCGCTGTTGGGCGGCAGGAAGTCGTCGGGCGAGATCTGCTGCTCCGTGACTTCGTCCAGCTTCTGTTCGTCGATCTTCTGGTCCGCCGGATTGTTGCCAGCCTCCAGGCCAAAGTTCGCCGGCTGCTTCGGCGGCGTGGCAAACAGCTCCGGCTGCAGCAGCACACTGAAGTCCTTGATCTGGCCCGTCTGCTGCAGCAGAGCCAGGCTCTGGGCGGCCTGTCCCAGCTCCAGCAGACTGCTGGCGTAGATCTGATTGTCCTCCGCGCTGAACGAACCCTTGCGCTTGGCCATCTCCTGGATGGCCACCAGACGCGCGGCTGCCAGCTGGATCCTGTTAAAGTCACTGGCGCTGGCCGATATCGAGCTGCTGGTGGAGCTGGAACCACTGCCATCGGCGGTGGCCGTGATGCTGGCCGCCGAGATGGTGATGGTGTCATCCGCATCGCGCGGTACGGCCCTCAGTTGCGGCTGCTGCTGCTGCTGCTGGCGCTGCAGGATGTAGCTGCCGAGGCTGCCATCCCGCTGGGGACGCAGCTGCAGCAGTTGGCCCCGCAGGCCGCCATAGTAGGGATGCTCCTCGTAGATCCGTGGAGCGCCTCGCGATCTGTGTCTGCTTTTGGGGTGGGTTACATAGTCGGTTATAGAGTGTGTGTGTGTGTGCGGAGAGGGGGGAGTGCAGAATGGTTGGATGCCTGTGCGTTGGGGGAGGAAAGCGTGGGATAGACGGAAGCGTTGCAGCTACTTATCTACAGATATCTACAGAAACAGACGATTGGCGGACTACTCAGTGGCCAGGGCCAGGGCCAGTGGCCAAGGCGGAAGCTGTACAGGGGTTGGTTTACTTTGGGGTTTACTTTATTTACAGACTAGCGGGGGGGAAATGACACAAGTATTCGGGCCTCTGTTCTTAGCGTAGGAACATCATGGGTATGGGTGGTAGCATCATCGTGGGGATCTTCGTGCTCAGCGGGCTCTCAGTTGAACAGATCCAGCTCCAGGTCGGCCGTCGCGTGCGCCTTGCCACCCACGCCGGCTATGGCCACCGACTCCGGGTTGAAGTACACATTGGTGGGCACGCCCTTCTTCAGGTACGCCTTCGAGATGGGCGTGGAAATGGCCGTGCCGCCGTTGCCCACCACGGCCCTGGAGTGTGGCTCGAGGATCAGCGCCGCCTGCTTGCGGCCCTGTATGGCCTGCGCCTGCAGCGGCCGGTAGGGCAGGAAGTAGTTGCCGAATTGTATCTGCGGAATGTTGCCCGAGCTGCTGCTGCTGGTGCTGGTCTTTCCCGTGGCCTCCACCTTGACGGGCACTCGCTTCAGCTTCGCTGCTCCCGAGGCGATCTTCCGCAGCTGCTGCTTCTGCCGCTGCCGCTGCTGCTGCCTGGCAGCGGAGGAGCTGGCAGTGGAGATGACATGCTTGCCGGGAATGGCCAGAATCTCCTCGATCACGTAGTCGGGATTGATTTTGCTCACCGCTGAGCGGAGACCCGAATCACTCTTCAGATCGCCGTTGGATTGTGTCTCCACTTGCGGCTCTGGCTGTGCTTGCAGCTTTTCTGGCTTCTCGATCTCTTCGGCTGAGCTTTCGGGCTTGATCGTGGTGGTGCTGGTGGCGGTTGTTGCATCGGCTGTGGCAGGTGCTGCAGCTGTGGTGGGTTGCAGCACGTATGCCAGTGGCAGGCTGTAGGCCGCGTAGTAGGGCGCGTTGTATAGCAGGGCCCCATAGGGCGCTGGCTGGTTATCCCTCGCGAGCAGCTGCGCGGACGGCTGAGTGCGTGGCGGCCAGGCCTCGAAGGACGCGGTGCGCCAGTACCCGTACGCACTGGGGGGATTAGCATAGTTCGGGCACAGGATAGAGGATAGAGGCAGCAGCCAGTTAGTAATTTAATATTTACAGCAACAATTCGCGGGGTTAGTAGCGGGTGGAGAGAGCGTCATGCAGCAGGAGGACGGGGATGAGGATTAGCAGTGGGTGAAAATGTGTACAAAGATCTACTTATGGTAGGGGGTGCGTGGGGATGTGTGGTCTGTGTGGTGAAGGCAAAGCACAGCAAAACATTTACGAAAAATACAAACATTTATTTTAATTACTGGCGAGCTACCGACTAAAATGAATCCTAACTAAAATCAAAACTAAAGCGAAAGTTAAGCCTCAGACTCAAACAGCATCTCCTCCGCCTCCGCCTGCTCCGCCGCCTCCTCCTCCGTCGTACCCGTGGGCGGAGCATAGTAAACCGTCGGGCCGGTGGCCACCACCTTGCCCTCGCGCGGAAAACTCCTCGCCGCCAGATCGGTGCGTGCCAGGGCGTCCTGCAGGTCCACGTTCGCGGGTATGGAAATCACCTTGGCCCCGGGACCGGCGATGGTCAGGCTGCGCGGATGCGTCAGAGCGTAGCCGCCGGGACCCACAATGGCCGTGCCGCCGCTTCCGGCCGTGGCCACGCCCCCCGGCCCAGCAATCGCAATGCCGCCCTTGCGCACCTTCAGCCGCTGGATGATGATGCCGCCCTCGCGCAGCGCCTGCTTCTGGGTGGTCTGCTGTGCGGTGGCCACCTGGCCGATGGTGTGCACCAGACCGCCGCCCACCAGGCGGTTCTTGTGCCCAAACAGATGCTTCTCCTCGGACACACTGCTGTCCTGCTCCGCGGCCGTGTTCTCCGGGTCCTCGATGTTGCCATTCAAGTCGCCATCCCCGTCGCCGCCGCCCTCCTTCTCGTCGTCCCACTTGTAGTCGGCCTGGGAGTCGCTGGACGGCTGCAGCTTCTGCGGAGCGCTGCCCACGACGATGGGCTGGGAGCCGGACGACAGGGCTCCGGCCGGTCGGAAGGGCATCTTGAATATATTCTGGAAGGCGTTCTTGATGGCCGACGACGTCTGGTTCTGCATCTCGGCGATGTTTATGGCGGGCACGCGGAAGGGATTCAGCCGATTGCGATTCGGCAGCAGTCCGCCCGCAGGCGGCAGCGTCGAGAAGTGAACAGGTGCGGCGCTGGTGGCAATGGCAGGCAGCCGCTGCTCCGCCTCCTTGCCGGCGCCACGTGCGGGCTTCGCGGTGGAACTCAGTCGCTTGCGACTCCCGGAGATCAGGCTGTTCGCGACGGGTGCCACAGTGGGCTGCGTCCGGTGCGGCTTGTGGGAGGGCTTCTCGCGCGAGTCCAGACGGACGCCCTGTGGCGCAGCTGGGGCCTTGGTGGTGGTGGTGGTGGTGCTGGTTGCGTTGCCGCGCTTGGGCGTGCCGTCGTCGTTGAGGGCCAGCTCTCTGGGCAGAAAGAAGAGATGGTACTTGGGCGTGGTCTTGCCCTGCTGCTGCCTGGCCGCCTTGGCCTTGCCATAGAAGCTGTCCACGTCGCCGATGATCTTGTAGCCCTTGACGCGGTACTCCTGGGCGGCATGCTCCCGCAGGTACTGCTCCTTGTTCAGCTTGTACAGGTGCACGGGGATGACAAAGTGGGCGGGCAGCTGCTGGGCCTCCTGCTCCGTTGCGGGCTGCGGCAGCTCCACCTGGTTGGGTCGGAAGTACAGCTGCGATTTCTTCTCCTCGCTGGCCGGCGCAGCAGTGCCCTGGCGCAGCCGCGGCGGCAGATTGTAGCTCGATCCGGCCACGTGGCGGGTCAGCTTGACGGCCCGGATCGATGGCTCGAGCAGCGTCTGGCCGTGGCTGCCGGCGAAGTGGTGCTGCTGGGCGTGGAACGGCTGGTAGGCGGGCTTGGGGAACAGATACTGGCTGGAGTCGAGTATGGGCGGCAGCTTGGGCTGCTCCGGCTGCTTCTTCACGTAGCCAAAGGCCTCGTTCACGCGCGCAATCTGCTCGAGGATGCGCTTCGCCTCGTCCGCCTTCTCGACGGTCGGCGGCGCCACATTGGGATCAAACTCCTCGGGAAATTTGATCAGCCGCTGCCTCTGGATTCTGCAAACGAAAGTTAGGTATTTTGTTGTTGGTTGTCTCTCATTTGGCAGTTGGTTGGTTGGCTTTCGCTTCTAGTCTCTAATCTAATGCATGTTGGAGGTGGTGGTGGTGTTGGCGGGTGGGGGGATGTTGGCAAGGCAATGATTTTGGGTTAGCTTCGATGGATTCAGTTTAGTCACAATTCTGCAGGCTTCTGCTGGGTTTAGTCACAAATGCTACGGTCTGGGCGAGCGACAGGGGAGAGAGAGAGCGAGCGAGCATCAACTTCTACTTTGGATTAGCGCACAGTTGACCCGGTCACAGGCAGAGCCACAGGGTACAGCCCCAGGCAGAGGCACAGGCACAGGCACAGGCATGCATTTTGTTGGTGTGTTAATAGGGTCTTAGGCTTAGGCTTAGTCTCAGGAATTAGGGGGAGAGGTGGTGTGGTACTACTTACTCGACGGCTGCGCCACTGGCATCCAGTGGGCTCTGGCTGGCGGCCAAGGAGGCCAGCACCAGCAGTAGCGTGGACAGCTGCAAAAGAGAGGCGTGTATACATGTGTGTTAGCCAAGTGCTGATAATGATAATGATAATCGCCATGCCAAGTTCTGCTGGAGGACTCAATCTCGGTCTTTGGGTATGCCGATGTCGTAATGGCCCCAAGAATGCGGCCAAGTGTCTCGCGAAAGTCTTTCATTCTCCGCTCTGCGCTCTCCCCGCTCCCCGCTCTCTACGTTCTCTCAGCTGTCTCAAGGCATTTGCATAATTTCTTTTAAGCTGCGGCACGGCCCTGGCCCGGCCCGGGCTGAAAAGTGAGAGCCGCAGCAGCATCTGAGGATTGAAGTACTCCTCGCACTTGTCAGCTTTTCCCCTGCCGCTCAACACGAACCTCACGCTCAGCAAATATTTGCCCGCCACACACACTCTCTGCCAGCATAGAACTCTCTTTATCTCTTCATCTTTCTGCCCCTCTCTACCTCTCTACCCCTCTCTCTCTCGCACACTCTCTCGTGTGAACGATTTGGCAAAGTCAATATTGACGCAATCTTCTTGGGCGAGCGACCGTTAGCATCGCACGCCCATCTATCAAAACAGAAATGTCACTAAGCCGCAGAACGCAAAGCAATGAAAGCCAAAAGCCAGCACCAGCTACAGCTCCAGCTACAGCCTCAGCTCCAGCCTCAGCCTCAGCTGTAGATGAAGCCAAAAAATAAAGCTAAAGCTGAAGTTGGGGCTCGTGTTGTGTCATTGACCTGAACCTCTAGGCGTCTGTTACGATTCGGAGCCGAAACGTAACTTGAAACAGCGCTGGATGTTCGATATTAACTGCTGGATATTGGATGTTGGATGTTCGATATTGGATATTGGATGCTGATTGCTGGGCCTGTCGCACCGCACCGATCCGAGTTCAGATCGAAGCCCATCATTGATTTGCAAGTTCTCTTGCACTTTGCGGCAACGTAACCCAAGATGTATGTATTTCTGTCCAGTTCGTCTGTGTGTTGGCTTTCTTTTGTGCTGGCCCCGCCGGTAACGAGGTAAAATTGGGTGTGTTCCCTGTGTGTTCCATCCCAAAATAAACTGGGTTAATGTCTTGCATGCAAAGTTTACGCGCAGCATTTTATGTTCCCAAACAAGATATAAAAGTGTTCAAACAAGATCTCTGGCTCTTCGGCGGCGGCTCTCTGATGACACTTAAATGTGAAATGATATTCTGGAGAGACGCTGATGGAGTCAATTGATGAGAGATTGATGGACAGATGCAGGCACTGGGCAATGGGCACTGGGCACACAGCAGTGTGGGCTGGAGAGAGTCACCGCCAGCAACCAGCAATCAGCCATCGGTTTATTAATTTACGATATTGGAGAGACATTCAATGCAGCTCTAATACGAGCGTGGCACTTGGGTTCTGTTCTCCCACACGCACACCAATAACTTCGATTGTTCTTCGCTTGTTCTTCGTTCTTCGCATCTCATAATTCTGTTTATGGGCAGGGGGACTTTTAATTGCCATTTGCTTAGCCCACGCATGATTTTCTTACGCCCCTGGCATACTGATTTTTATTGATATTTGGGCTTTTCATACGAAATTATGGTTATACATTAAATTCATTGATTCCTACAGGCAACGGACGCGAGCAGGCGACCAGGCACTGCGGTATTTGTGCCTTAAAGGGCGTGGGGATATATCTGCATATATCCGATGGGAATATGAATAATGCAAGGGATAATGAATCACTTTTCACTTTTCAATTCGAGGTGGAGTCTGAATTCTGTCACGTTCCGCGTGGAGTGAGGAGTGGAGGAGCTTGAGGGGTGTACAAAAGGCTTTTCGCTTTTAGACTGGCGATGAAATATAATAAAAAATTCTACTGAAAAGTTCTTTGAAATGAAATCAGAACCACAAGCAAAAAAATTCCTTCTTTTGGGGTTACAAAAAGTTCTCTGGGCATTCAAATTGATTTCTGATTATTAAAATGCCAAGCCAAGAGCCAAAAATATGGCCCAGCAGCATAGATACATATTATTCGTATAATATGTGCATATGGCACAGAGCATAATTAAGGCTAAGAATTGAGGCGAGAACCACTTGAGATTGTTGCCAAAAGTGTCGCTTAGTGAAAGTTCATTCCGGGAAGTGAAAGAAAACAGAAACGAAAGACTCAAGCCACGAACTTGGGCCACTTAGCGAGCCACAGGGTCAATGGGGAGGGAGGGCAGTCAAATGATTAATTGCGGCCAGCTCTAAACTAGTTTCGTTTCACGACCGAATTCCGCTGCGAATTTCAATGATTTTCACAGCACTACTTACCACAAATAAATGCATTCTGATGGTGATGCCAAGTTCTTGAGACGTTCTTTACGATGGTTTACGATGGGGCCTGGACTGTGTCTCTGTTTGTGGCGGTATCCTTGAACTGCGAACGAGAAACGAGAGGAATGGCACTCTGGGTTATCACGCGGAAACAACAAAAATCACACACACACAAACAGTCAATCCTGTGGAGCTTTTAATTTACGATTGTTTCTTTTTTTCAGGCTAAGGGAACACTAAACACGAAGGCCGAATGGCACAGGCACGGGCACAGGCACAGGCACAGATAGCAAGCACAGACACACACACACCTCCTGCTCCTGGGTGGAAAGAACCAAGCGGGCCAGACAACGACTGAAGATGAACTGAATCGTGGCCGGGCCCAACGCCTCTGTTTATAACATTTCCATTAGCCAAGCAGCCACAGCGACAGCGGCAGCAACGTTGACGGGCCAGCGAAAGAAATGGCCAACGAAACAGGGCCCCAGCACCAGCGCCAGCACCAGCCCCAGCGCCAGCAGGTGTAAGAGAGCCACAATAAGAGAGAGAGAGGGAGAACGATTGGCTAAGAGAAACCATTAATTGGGAGTCGTCACGTAAACGGGCGCCTTGGGCCGAAGCACTTATCAGGCTGAGTAAATCTCTGGGCCGGGAAGGGTTTTTGTTTCACGCCCGATCCACATTGATATTCATGGATCAAAGTCTAGGCAAAGGCTTGTGCAGATTGAGATCTCTCCACTCCTGACTCGTCCACGAGGCTACGACGAGCATTGGCAGGCACTTTTCGTTTCGATTGAAACTTGTTAGGTCGCTGACAGGCGGGGTCTTTGTCTTCTGTCTTCAGTCTTCTGCCTCCGTGGTGCTACTGTTCAGCTAGCATCCGAATCATCCGCAAGTTCACAGCTGACGTTGATTAATTGGCCGTTTATTGGTCGTTGACTGGGTGCGCGGAGAGCAGAGGTACAGTGGCTGAGGTGTCTGAGGTGTCTGCTGGACCTTACAAGTAGAGTGAGCATCGAGAACCCATAGAGAGGAGGGCTGTGGAGTGCGTGTGTGTGGGAAGTGCTGGACAGGTAAGCAGCTCCAAAACATGACATAAGCTTAAATTGTAAAAGACTTAAGACCCGCTCCCTGAATGGCAGTCGCTCGCGTCGTGCGTCTGGTCGGGCAATTCAATTAAAATGTTTGATTGGAACTCGTTAGAAAGTTTCGGGGACAATATTTGTGGGTGCTTTGGCTCACACACTTCTCGGGTATCAGCAGCTGTCGGGATTAGCTCAAAAACTTTGTTTTGCCAACATTAATTCTGAAACTTCGATTCCATTGATAATTGAAATTCCTTTCGTATATTGTTGCTTGGTGGTTCGTGTTCTGAGTTTGCCTTTGGCTGCCATAAGTCTTTATTAGCCGGACAGAACCATCCATTTTCTCATTATCTGCCCAGAGACACAGCCACGCCCCCGACTGACCCCAACTGACAACAGAATCCCCCCCCCAACAGAATGCAATTTATAATTTTATGGGATTCTGTTCTTCTGCCGTTCACAGCATGGCCCGCAGCGCAGCTAAAGTGCTGGCTTCCGATTGCCAATTGGTGGCAAATCAATGCGGGCAATAATCATACATATTTCTTGATTAACCAGGATCAGGTTGCAGTGGAGTGGAGTGGAGTGGAGTGGGGTGCAGCCTATGCCTGGTGTGCTGTGGCACACGCAGACATCAATAAAATTGCCACAAGATTTATGGTTTCGAGCCAGCCCAGCGCCAGTGGGGAGCATACAAAATTAGCAGCAATCGCTGTGTAAACTCAAATGCCCCACACGCACACTCGCCACTCCGCACTCCGCACTACGCCCTCCCCCCCTTCCCACACTTCCCCGCTACTCGATTGAATCCCCCATTTGGAATGCAGCAATCAAAAGGCGATAAATCGATGCAGCAACAGCAACAGCAACGGAACGGAGAAGCTCCACTCTGGGGCTGCAGAGTCGCATCGCTGGGGAAGAGACCTTGAGACCTATTTATAAATGCATGCAAAACGGGACTGAGAGTGGGATGGATGTCGTTGCCTAGGCATGGCATGGCATGGCATGGCGTGGCACGGCCCTGTGCCCAGAGGCCAATTAAGTCTGACCTTCGGTGAGAGGGAGCAGCCAGCAGGCAGCAGGCAGGCAGCAGGCAGGCAGCAGCAGGAGGAGGAGGCTCAAACCGTTGTTTATAACCGCTAACTGAGAAACAGCGCCTGGGAGATCTCCGATCCGTGGCCAGAATAAATTGCCAGCTGCTGCAGCGGTCCCCGCACTGGTTTTGTTCTGTTCTGTTCTGTTCTTTTCTGTGTGGTTCTGTTTGGATCTGTTCCTCTGTAATGCTAACCCAATTATGCAGCAGCAGGGGGAGGGGCCCTCTAGGCTGGTTCCCAGGTCAGAGGCAGCTCTGAGAACGTGTGGTAGACAGAGGGACAGAGTGACAGACAGCCCCAAATCCAGATCTATGTCAGTGGCAAGTACTGCTGCTGTCGGCTCTGCTTTTTAGTGCATTCCGCGAAGAAAGTTGTGGAGTGTGGAGTGCGTAGGAACTTGTTTAAGGGAAATTTAAGCGGACAGATCTCTGACATCAAATTTAATTGTGGCAGGCAGTGAAACCTTCTGCGAAACAAACCCAAACAGCAGAGCCATAATCATTTCGAGTGCGCGTATCTTTTTACATGATTTGTGTTTGTTTTTGTTTCGGTTTTTTGGTTTTGGTTTTTGCAAATATGCATATTATTAATGAAACTTTGTCTCGTGTGTTGTTTTGGGCTTTTCTTTTGTCTGTGGCTCAAAGCATATTTTATTTAGGCCACGATGTGGATGTGGTCTGCCCGCCAAGGCTTTCCGTTCAATTCAAATTATTTGGCAAGTGCGCGCGCGCACGCGTCAAACATTTTAAATTCGTTTAGCTGCAGTGCCCAGAAATAGCCCACAAAAACAGGCGAATCGAAACCAAAGTTGACTTCATTTGCCTTCATTTGGGGGGGGGGGCATGGGATGCACTGGCCATTTGTAAAATGACTTTATGAGCGGCGAATCAATTAGGCATTATAAAATGCATAAATCGTACAAGTTGTTGGCCCGCAAGCACGCGCCAGAAACAGTTAAGACACTCGACTCGAATGGTGGCTGGGTGGCTGGCTGTGTGGCTGGCTGGGTGGGGTACGGCACTGGGGAATTGGATTGGTTTAGGAATGTTTAGAGCGTGATCCGTACACGAAAAGGTGACACCGATCGGATGTACCTTGGCGCCTCAATTGATTGGGCAAAGCAATGCTGAATGGCACCAACAACTGAATTGATTCTAAATGATTCGGCTTGTTTTAGTTTTCTCCGGAAATGAGATTTGGGTAGCTCAAAAATAGATCAACTAAGCAGCAGATCAGCCAAGGCTTCCGTTTTCTGTTGCGGGTTTCTGTCAATGAACTTTCGAAACATTTCTTGACAATAATTTGAAAGAGAAACTCTTCTCTTTAATGGACTTAGGATTAGCTTGTGGCATTTACTGGTTCTCTACCTTAACTTACCTTACCTACCTTAGCGTGGATTACATTTAACCAACTCCTTGCCAATTCTCTGCTCTGTAGAAGCGAATATCTGTCCTCCTATTGCTCAAAGTCTACCCATGAATCAGCGTTTACTGACGCACACTTCTTAGCTGCGCTCCTTCATCACGTTCGGTTTGTTGTCACCCGTTCGATCTCCAATGGATTCAATGCCCCCAAACTGAAAACCCAGCAGAAGAAGGAAGAAGTAACCGCCGCGAGTGCTAGTGCTGTGCTCCAATTCGTTTATTTATGCGTAGGTGCCATATTTATGCAACTGTTGAAAGTTTGCGGCCGGATTCAAGGCATTCGCTTGTATGCCAATTTCCGATTGCGGTTCGTCGGTGGCGGTGTCGGTGGCCTTGGCCAAATTGCCACCCATGACAACGAAGCCAATGCCGGCGCCAGCCTTGTAGCTCAACTCGTGGTATCCGGCCTCGTCGTAGTAGGAGTACTTCCCCAGCACATTGCCGGCCTCATCGGTGCGCTGGGCATGGGACATCTGGTGGGTGCTAAAGTCGAAGCTGGCAGCAGGCTGCGGGAAGCTCCTCGGATCGGGACTGGCACCGGTAAATGTCTGGTAGCCTCTG
Organism: Drosophila tristis; assembly: GCA_018150885.1. Taxonomy (NCBI): domain Eukaryota; kingdom Metazoa; phylum Arthropoda; class Insecta; order Diptera; family Drosophilidae; genus Drosophila; species Drosophila tristis. Next base: position 1,787,235 of record JAECWT010000001.1, read on the forward strand.
CTGAGGGATGATGTGGCCACACTGTCTGCTGTTGGGTGGCTCCCAGTGGGCGGGCCTTGCCTGGCCCTGAGCGACTGCTGCACAAACTGCAGCGGTCCAAAGACCTCTAGGGAATTGGCTGGACCTGCCGCCTGTCCGTAGCTGGGGGCCAGGGCACTCCTGCCCGTCCTGTCGCCATCCGTGCTGTACGAGTAGCCATGGCCATTGAACTGCATGTAGACCTGAGCTCCATGCACGCCGGCTAATACCAGTAGTCCCCATAGCTGCAGCAAGTGACACTTCATCTTGCAGCAAACGGCGAGGCAAAACTAAGCACAGAGCAGCCAGAGACTGGGGCTATATGTGGGCCCAGGGCAACCGCAGACTTTCGGCTCAACCTGCTTACGCACCGGAATATCCACGGGTATCGCATAGCGCCCCCGCCCAGCTGCAGTTGCAGACTACAGACTACAGAGTACAGGCTACAGATATATTATGCATTGCGCTTTCAATACTGTTACAGTTTCTGCCGTGCTGGCGCTTACTTAACGCTGATTGATCACTTATGGCTACCGCTACGAACTACGAAGTATCCAGGGAGCAGGGGCAGGGACAGGGGCAGGAGTAGGAGCTAGGAGCTGCAGCTGCAGCTAGTGCTCCCTGGAGGCGGCCAGATCGGCGATCTCGTCCTGCCGCAGCGCCTCCGAGGGCGACAGCCCGACACGTCCGCCCAGCGGCACAATGTCAATGTTCTGGACATGGGCCCGCACACTCTGCCCCGGCGGCAGACCCACGTACCACTTGCCCACGTTCTTGATCACCGTGGAGTCGCGGTGCCGCTGCACCCACTCCCGGTCGCGATCGATCTCCAGAATGCGGTGATTGGCCGTGACCAAGGGCGGCAGGGAGCTGCCCACATCGTCGTCGTTGAGGTTGTAGTTGTCGCCAGGGCCGCTGATGGCACTGCCCGTGCCGCCTCCGCCGGATCCGCCAGGTGGTGGTAGATAGCCCAGGCCCGAGTCGCCTTCGCCGGACGATGATCCTCCCCGGCGTGTGCTTCCCCCTCCCCCTGCTCCACCGCCCCTTTCTGAGCTGCCACCCCTGCCGCTGAATCTGTTCTGATTTCTCGTTCCGCTGGCGTTGATTCGCGTGGAGCCGCCGCCTCTCTGTCGTGTGGCAGCACCTCCTCCCCCCACTGAGCTGCCACCCCTGCCGCCACCGCCCCCTGCGGCTCCGCCTCTCTCTCTTTCCGCTGCATCGTATGTGGTGCTGCCTCTTTGGGGGCTGCCGCCGCCTGCTGCATACCCCCGGCGATCTTCCTTGCCCCGGAAGGAGCTGGAACCACCGGAGCTGCTGCTGAGACCGATATCCTCCTCATCCGGACTGCCACCGCCATTATCACCGGGTCCCAGGTCGTTCTCCGCTGCCCCATTGCCAATTCCATCTACACCCTCCCCGTCAGCTCGGCCGCCACTGGGCTGCAGATAATCTGTGGCACCTGTTCGGCTGCCAGCTTGTCCCCTGCCAGCGCCCACGCCTGCACCTCCTGCACCACTCGGTCCAGAGCCACTCCCACGCGCTGCACTGCCACCAGCCACGCCCAAGGCCCCACCCGCGCCCCTGCCAAAGTCGTTGGCCAGCCGGAAGTCCGTGTCCGCCAGCCGAAAGTCGGCCACAGAGGGATTGATGTGCGTGCCCGGACCGATGCGGTTGTGCACCACGCGGTAGCCAATGCCCGCGCCCGCGATGTACTCCACCGTTCGCTGCACGCCCTTGTCGTCGAGGAAGGAGTAGGTGCCGCGCACCAGGCCGTCCGGGGCACGACTCTCCGCGCGACGGTGATCCGGTCCGGCGGCAATCAGCTTGTAGCTGCCCGCCGGACCACGCTGCACGGACATCTTGCCGCGCGTCCTGGGCGGCGCCTTGTACAGGGGACTGGAGTAGGCCACGCTGGAGGGGTTGTCGGGCACGGCATTGGAGATCTCGAAGCCCGTGCCGGCGCCAGCGGCGTAGCGCACACTGTGCCGCTCCCCCACATCATCCAGGTAGGAATAGAGACCTGAAAGAAGAGTGGCAGAGGGCGCGGGGTTCAAGGAGGTTCCACTCTGCTCGGGTGTAAGCACTCACCCCTGATCCTGTTGCCGGAATCGTTCTCCTCGCTCCGCGACTGGTCCGGCGTGCGGAAGCTGAAGCTATACGAGGGATCGTCGAAGGGATCGGCGAGGGGATCGTCTGGGCTACCACGCGGTCGAACCGGATACTGTGCCAAGTCCATTTTGCGATGAATCTTCGGTCCATTCACGCGAAAACTGTGGGAGAATCGGAAGATTAATTAGCAGCCGAACAACAATGGGGGATCCTCCCAGCTACCAGCTCCCAGCTGCCATCTGCCCTGCCACTGGTGGAGATTGGGTAAGCCCGGAGAGCGGAAACCAATTGAAATCCGCTGCTCCCATAAGCACTGCAATTTCAATCAGATCCGATCTGGACATGGCGTGGCACGTCATTACTTTGATTACCACATCTGGGAGGGGGCTCAAGTGCTTGAGTCTGAGTCTGTCCAGAATCATCATTGCTATCGCTGAGCATCTGTGATCTGCTACCCTGCTTAATGGGGGTATATTGGTAGAGGTGCATAACACGCTGAACGTTCTTCTAATTGTCTTTTTGGTGGGTGGACTCCTAAGCTGACAGCATCATGGATTTATTAGCCATCCTCTCTCTCATTGCTCTTTGAATGAATGTTTCCCCTGAAACTAAAACAGACTTTTCCCCACAGCAGTAACAAGCCTGAGTAGCAGTTGGTCGGAACACTCGACTCTGTTAGTGCCCACTGCTTTTTGTTTTTTGTGTGTTTGGCTGAAACATTCAGCCAGTCAATTTGTTAACAGCTTTTTGTTTCCCCCGTTTACCGGAGATTGCAAAAAACAATCACATCTCACATCAACAGAAACAGCAACAAAAACAGAAACAGAAACAAAAACCCCAAACACAGCGGCAGCCTAATGTAAAAAACGTTTAGGCAACGGCAAACAAAACCAAAAACCAAAAACAAAACCAAAAAACAGTAGTCCAATGTGTTAGAACCGTTTCAGCTACGTCTTCGACTCCCGCAGCTCGCTCTGACTGGGAGGGAGTTGGGGCTTCGGTTTCGCTTCAGTGGTCTCCCGCCTGCCGCCAGACCGCAGATGCGATGCGGCTCGGGTGGGGCCCAGCCCAGGCCAGCCCAGACCAGACACACAGATAACTCACTTTGTGCTGCCACTGGCTCGCTCTACCTCTACCTCTGCGATCTGTGGCATGTGTCTTCGTTTACTCACCCACGTGGTCCGGCCGTATAGACGGTCTCTTCGATCTGCCCGCTCGCTGGACTACGCGAACCGTAACGACCTCGCACCGTGTTGTCTGGAGTGCCCGAGGCGCTGTGATAGTAGCCCCCAATGTCATCATTTGCATGTCTGCGCTCCGATCCGAACCGATCGATGGTGTATCACAGTAGCAGTAGCAGTAGCAGCAGCAGCAGTATCCAAAAGTGGCAAGTAATTGCGTTGCGTTGCGTGGCAGGAGTCGGCGTGGCAGATGTGCGAAATGTTGGGGCAGGGTAGGGGAACGACGGAAATGTGTTATTGTGGCGATTGCAAAACGTTTGAGGCGTTCAAAAAGGTGTTAACAAAAATCTTAAAATTCGCTCGAGTGTGCGAGGGGTTAAGGGGTAAAAGGCAAGACAACATCCAGCGATTGGATTGGATTAGATGATTTGTTAGGTTTATGAGCCATGACCAAGCGAGGAAATTAAATGTGTTGCAGCTTTCTTTGGGCTTAATATAGAGGATAAATTACTGAAAATTTGCGTTAACAAGTAACTGGGGAGAGACATTCATCCTAGGGTTAGCTTAATTGTGGAATAAATTGTAGATAAATTATCCAAATAAAACTAAAGATTCTACTGTTTCCTTTATCACATATTTCCAACATTACAGGCGCAGATTGTTGCATAGAAAACGTTAATAGTTGCAAGCGGAAAGTGAGCTCAGAATGTCAGTCAATAAGGATCAGTGGCATTAGTTTTTGTGGAACTAATATGGAATATTTTGTGAGTAGGCATATTTAAGACACACATCAATTAAAAGCTGCAATAGCTTAAATATAATATTGAGTCCCTTTCGGTTTGGTTTCGGTTTTAGTTTCATTTTTGAACCACTTTTGCCTTGGATTTGTGAGAAGCAAACAACTTCGTCCTTTACTCAGTTTAATGTAAAATTGATTCGTGCTATCATTTGTCACAATATCCTGTATACCGAAACTGAAATGATCCATCCTCGTTGATGGTGTTGTACTCGATTTCGGCACTCGCCGGAACTGCAATGTATCCCAGGAGAGCGCACAGAAACCAAAGCAGATGCAGTTGGAGCTGGAGTTGCCGTTGCCGTTGCAGCATCTTCACTGCCGTCACTCAAGATTGGATTGTGGGAGATTCAAACGAGCATCCTGTGTCGCAGCGAACAGGAAGAGTCACAAGCACAAATCAGCAGGCTGCGAGTATTTCCCCGATACGAATCCGATGCCGAGAGGAGACTGTGGACACTGTGGACACTGTGGACACTGTGGACACTGTGGAGACGATGATACAATGAGCAGAGGCGGCAAGAACGACGCGACGACGACGACTGATGCGCCCCAGCGTTAGACCTTCGTATTTAAATACGATTCTCAGGCGAGGCAGCCAACCGGTGGCGGCAGCAGCAGCAGCAGCGGCAGCGGCGGTTCGTGTTGCCTCCGCTGCTGCCACTTGTCTCACCTGACCACCCACCCACCGAACGAAACCCCGAAACATCAGCAAACACCGAAACACCAGAGTGGAAGCCACGAAGATGAAACAGCAGCATTTGTGTGCAAATTGCGTTGCAAGAAATGTGGCTTGGCCCCCCCACCACACACACACACAGTGGCAGAGTGGCAATGGCAGTGTGGCAGGGGCAGGGGCAGGTACAGGTGAGAGAATTTGTTCTAATGACGGACACGCAAGTGTTGTTGTGGCAGCTGTACGAACGAGCGGCCTGTTGTTTATTTTGCTTGTGGCAGGCAGGCAGGCAGCAGGCAGGCTCCTTGTTCAGTAAATTGCAACAAGAACGGGAGAATGTGGGCTGCAATGGGAATGGAATGGGCAATGGGCGATGGACGATGGAAAATGGCAGAATGGCAGAATGGGAGAATGGCGAATGGCAAATGGAAAATGGAAAATCGTGCGCGCAACTGCCTGTCAATTAGCTCACGTTGTACCCTGAGACAGAGAGCTCTCTTCCTGCCTGTTGACATCCTCACCCCACCCAGCGATGGATCTATGGCCCAAGTCATTCTGGCAGCTGCCATTGCATTGAACTTCAGTCGGAGTCAAGAGGATCAGAGAGAGCGGCGAAATATTCAATTTTCAGCAGCACAGCACCGTTACGTGGCCGGGACTCGGACGACGGACGACGAACGATGTGGCTGGCGATTACGAATTCGATCCGCTCCGAGTCTAGGTCAGTGTCTTAGCTGCAATTTTCAGCGGGCAGCAGGCAGCAGTCAGCGGTCAGCGGCATTGCATCATGCAATTAAAGGCAATTACCCACCGGGCCAAAGACTACATACAGCCCACCACAGCAGTGAGCGATGGGCGATGAGCTATGTACACCCGCCACGAAAGCGACACAATTTCCGCCTAGGATGTGGATGTGGCTGTGGCTGTGGATGTGCCGTGCCAAAGCCTCCAAAAGTTCTGCGATGCTTTTTAATGAACCATAATTAGTATGTAGCCGCTTCCAAGTACAGTTATTGGCCATTGTTCTGGATGCATGCTCCTCTCCCTCTGCCTCTCCCTCTCCTCGCTTGTGCGCGTCCGAGTCCGAGCCCTCCGCCTCCACCGCCCATTAGAACGAAAGACTCAAGGCACAAACTTCGGACCGCTTCGCTGATTATGATGACAAAGACGCGGCCGAGACTACTGCCATAATCTTTATGATCTTTATGTTACGGCTTCCAGGCATATGCAAATTTTTGACCAAATGCGGAAGACTTTTCGTGGTTGGGTTTTCAGTTCTGGGCCATTTATCGGTTAATTGTTCAGTCAATTGGAGCGAGTGCGCGCTTGATATTTGAATTGAATACTCGTAGGCGAATAATGAAATGGATACCCCAGGCCGCCTGGAGGGGAGCCGCAACCGGCGAGATGCTGCCAATGACCATGTGTTCGTGCATCATAGGCATGTGGTCGTGGTCGTGGTCGTGGCCGGGGTCGCTTTAAGGACAAGTTTCAAACGCTTTGGAGGCAACTGCACGCATGGGAAATGTGCAACCAGTTGTGGCATGCCGCCTGCCTGCCTGCCAGTCGGACAACTTGCCATTGAACCACATACCCATAGAGCAAAACTGGAATCTCATATACGTTTCACTCGCCCAGACATATCATAGAGGTGACCAGCCGGCAGCCAGCAGCCAGCAGCCATCCTGTGAAAAGTGAAAATGCTTTCGTTTTCATTTGGGCTCTGGTGGTGGCGCCATTCATTGGACAGCTGCCCAGAGGCTCAGGTCTATTCAGCTCCGCCATTAATCTTGTGCGATGAATATTGCACAACTTTTATATATCTCGTGTGTGGTTATCACATCGGTCGGTGTGATCGATGTGATCGATGCCGTGGACTATATAATACGCTTCGAGACGAAGAAGTCGCGCTGCCTGAATCCCCCCAGGACCGCCCGCAAGGTGGAGTCCGTCATCGGAGACTGCCAGGATGAGGTCAAGACTAAGCTAGTGAATGGTGCGTTCAGCCATCAAGCAATCCACTCACAGCTCACTCACTCACTCACTCACTCCAATGGTTCCTCCACAGAGGCCTATGAAATACTGAAAGAGCAGGTGTCCCACGATCAGCCACCCATCGATGCCAACGACGATGCCATCGACCTTATCGGGCCCTCTGGTCCCAGCGGGTCCTCAGACATAGAACTGGAACATCCACATCCACCACACCATGAGCCTAGCCTGAATGCCAGCCACTATGAATATATATTATTCGATGAGCCCGAGCCACAGCGCCGCATGTCGCGGCTCATGAAGAACATTCGACGTCTGGATGTGGCACGTTCGGGCATTTATCATCCCACTCTGGTGCCGCTGGAGGATAAGCGTATAGCGGGGGTAAGTGATCCCCAAGGGCAGCCGCTGGGGAGCCATCTTCAGCCATGTTAATGAAATGCAAAGCCAACGCTCAATTAAGTTCAATGGCAGCCCAAAGAAAAACAATATGCCCAGAGAATAATCACAGCTCCCCCCCACACACACACACACACTGACTGCCACTCCCCCATTTGCCCACCCAGCGCGCCCATGTTAAAGTCAGGGTTAAAAGACAATTGAAAGAAAAGCGCTAGGCCACTGTGCAGTTGCCACTGCATTTTCATTGCATTTTCAGTTCCATTCATAATCACACGCCTCCCAGCGTCTCAGGGGGGCGGGCGGTGTCAGATCTCGGGTTTTCACACTGCAAAAAGCGCACTTAATACACATTAGCTGGATTTTATGCATCAGCAAATTGAATGGCCGCCATTCGTTTTTTGATCGTTCCCCCGCACTCCCATCGTTTCGCCCCTTTAGTGTCTGCTGCACTGCGTCTATGCCAAGAACCATGCCATCGATCATATGGGCTGGCCCACACTGGACGGACTGGTGCAATTCTACTCGGAGGGCGTCCATGAGCACGGATTCTTTATGGCCACCCTGCGGTCGGTGAATCTCTGCCTGCGGGCCATGACCACCAAGTACCGTGTCAATCGCAAGTCGCTGCCGCAGAAAGGTGAAAGCTGCGACTTGGCTTTCGACGTCTTCGACTGCATATCGGACCAAATTACAGGCTATTGCCTGGATCAGTACAGCCGGTATTAGCCGGTATGTATTAGCGTGTGTGTGGTGTGTGTGTTTCTCTATATGTACCTGTATCTGTACCTGTCTGTGTTTGTCAATAAAATGTTTAGTGCGAATCCAATTGAAAGTTACGACCAATACCATGGTGGAAAAGGATGGTAAGAAAACCTAATTAGGACGGGTACACCCTACACAGGGAGGATGTAACGCTTCCAAAGGGGATAATACGGAATACGGATTGGGAAATCTGGTTCAAAGGAGTTCTATGATTGAAGCTCCAGTTCAACTTTAATTCTAGTTAAATTGGGGTATAATCTCGATATTTACAGAGACTAAAACGTAGGGAACTTATATGTTTAAATTGAACAACAACAGGTGGAAATTCGCTACACCGCTATTTACATGTAATGTACACGCTGGTTTGGCTCCACCTGGTGACCGTTTATGCTAGGCTTATTACATATTTTTCGGTATATTTGGACAATGAACTTGAGTTATTTGGTATTTTACAATATATTTATCAGGTATATTTTTTGATTAGCTCCGCGGTCACACTGGTTTCGGCTGTAAAAACGTAAATATTAGAGCTGTCAAACGATTGATAGTTTTGAATGGTAAGAAAAAACAATCGATACTATCGTAATAGTATCGGGCTCAAATAATTATTAAAAAACCATTGAAACCTTTAAAGAACTTGTCCATTGTAAACATTAGATGCCACCTGTCGATGTTTTTACAAATTGGTTTCGTATTTTATAGCAGCCAGTCCAAACATATCACGATACTATCATGATAGTCTCAAAACCATCGATAGTAGAGGCTAGCAGAAAAATATCGATACTATCGATAGTGCCCTCTTTGGTTTGCTAGTAAATATGTTTTAAATTTAACTTAATTTAATTACTTTAGTGCAAAGCTAACAACAAGTGCAGCGTGCAAAATTCTATAGTGTATGTGTCTGTGAAAGTTGTTTAAAGAATAGTGTATGTGAGGGGGTTTTCACTTTTTGCCTCGCTTCCGCTTTTCGTGTGAGATTCCTGGAATTTAAGTCCATTTAGTGTCAACCGCATGGTCAGCACTCCTCGGGAGTCGGTAAAGATCCCTGGACTCGATAATACAAATTTATTCCATAAAACAAAGCCTTTTTCTTGGCCCTGGCAAAGGACTGTTCTTATATAACATAACTCGAGTGCAGGTGGGCGGTGGACCCTCAATATGCGCTTGCGCCTGCTAATCGCATGAAAAGTGAAATTTCCCTATGATGTTCCCGCTGTCTGCAGTTGCTGCTGCTGCCGCTGACAAACGGCTACGTCACATGTGAATTTGTAAAAATAATTTCGTGTCTGCTGCATCGATGACGCAATAACTGTGCGTTCCGTTCCTCTTCCAATTGCCGCGTGTGCTTTTTCTGCGTTCGCGCTTGTGAATCATCAATCAACTCGACGAAGAAAGCGCGCGGCACAGTTAGCATTGGTTTTGTTGTGAAGTGGAGAGGGAGGGGAAGCATAACAAGTTGTTGCTCTCGCTTTTGTTGTTGCCAGTTACATGTGAGAATAAAAATGGGGACTCTATGACTCTGAAACCTGCGATACGAGGGGTTTGATAGTCCCAGATCAGGGAATTATTGCAGTTCTCTCTCCCTCTCTCTTGTCTTGAGCTTTACAGTCGCTCTCAACTCTCCTTGGCCTCCCTCTTCTTCTTCTTCCATGGCCAGCTGTGTGTCGGTAGGGGGCTCGTCTAGCTTGGCGCCTCAATGAAATGCAGTTGCAGGGTGGTTTCTGTCCCCGCTAGGTGGAGACTCGCCTTATCGATTGAGTGTCTGGAATTCCGCACCTGTGAGGCCCATTTAAATTGATAAAACAAATGCCCAGCGCGTGTATGAACTTGAAAGTGTTATTGATTAGCCGGGGGAGGGGGTGATCGATACGTTCTTTATTATTAACCAGGCGAATGTACATATTTCTCTCCCTCTTCCATTCTCTGTGTGGGCGGCTCTTTTGAAAAGGCAGCCGGCTGTCGGGCGGGCGGACTTTGGTTTGTTGTAAACAAAATTCTAGCTATAAATAGGGGAAGAGAGCAGAAGAGCAAATTCCCCCTATATGCCCTATGTACCAGAAGAAAGACGCAGATAAAGAGCGAGAACGAGAACCCAAAAGATAAGTAAAGGAAGTTGTATGGACGATACCTGGATTGTTATCAGCACTGAGTGGCCATACCCCCTTTTCCTTGAGCTACAGAGCTGTACAGTGTACACCCACCCACTCCCACACACACACAGATGCGCTTTTGCAGTGTCATGTGCCCGTTTTCTGTATTTCCATTTGTGTGTGTTTCTTTTATCACACGACGCTCTCTGTTTTCCTTTCCTTCCGTTCGCTTTGAACGAAAGAAAACGCAAAATGAGAGGAGGTAGCCAGTCAGCCATCCGACCAATTCGATTTCTAAAATGTATCTCCCGCTCGGTGGGCCGACTGTTCGCAGTCGACGCGCAGCACTCAACACGAACAAACGTATCTGTCCGATACGACGTGACGAGTAATATATATTCGGTTGGTTTTTGGAGCAATCCTCATACAGTATATAATGCGTATATATAATCGCATAGCGGTGTATTGCCCAGTGCAGTGTATATAATTAGTCGGACGGTGTTTTTCGGGCAATCGAAAGTAATATTTGAATGAATTTTCCGCGAGTCACGCTCCAAAAGGGGGCGGTGGGGTAAAAGTGCCACCTCATGTTATTTCACACCAATTAGCATCCGATCGGGAGGAATCATCCATCGGCAGGGCACCGCATACCGTATAATATTCATCTATATTTCTGCTCTCACGCGGGTTTCTTTTCTGCTTTTTTGCACTTATGTAATAATGTTTTCGTAACCAAAGCGGCAGCGTTAGCGTCAGCTGCGACGGCAGCAGCAGCGAGCGGCGACGTCAACGTTCATTTCTCAGCAGAATATAATTGCAAGAAAAAACAGTTTGTGAAAAATGCCAGCACAAAACAAGCAAATAGATAAATAACGGCACTTAGCGGCGAAAATTGAATTATCTTTAACTGTATCTGTGCACAAACACAGATGTTGTCTATATGCATACATATATTCGTGTTTGTTAAATGTGTTTGGTAATCGAACCGAATCGAAGTGCCTGCACTTTCAAAATATTTCACATTGACCAGACCACCACTTCAAACCGGTTTGCCCTGTCGCTTCCAATCGTTTTGTAATCTCTCCTCCAGGCGGCAAATTTGTCTGGCGAGGCAGGGAGACGAGACCCGCCTACTATGATAAGAGCATGTGACCCGGGCCACGCCTTCGGAAACCGAATTCTGCTCTTTGATTCCCGATTTCTGATTTCCCCCATTTGTGTGGATTTATTTTTGCATAGAGCAGCTGATTAGGCCCCTCAAATATTCAATTACGACATCCGCACGCGCTGCCTTATCAAAATTTCATTAATAATATGACAATATTTTGGGGTCTGTGGCAACTTCCACCGTTCGCTGATAGTACCGTCTGCGTGGCCTGATCTGGATCCAGAACGTATCTACTATATGTTTGGTATTACGTTTCTCGTCTACTTGGGCCCATATGTTTAGTCATGATTCGCCAGTATGTATTTATTATGTCTCGCGAGTCGCGACCGACCCCGGTACATTCACATTTGACGTTATCTTTCACTACCCTTTGCCTTTGCCCGTTGCCTCTCCCTTTGCCTTGTCCGTTCCGTAAACTCGTTTCCCAAAAAGCAGGTGAATGCTCACGATGAGCAAAGAAACGGTCGGTCGTTTTATTTAACAGGCAAATATTAAGAAAGACTGATTAAGCTGCAAACGAAATAAAACTGCGCAAAAAGCGGCAACATTCTCTCGCTCCCTCTCCTCTGAGAAGTATATAAGAGCCATTTCACCATTCCCCATTTCGCATTCCCGTTGCCCAAACAGAAAAGGGGCAAAGTGTCTTTGTTGCTTGTTATTTCTTGGCTGGTTATCAAAAAGACGAAGGCCGCCCCCCGAGAAAAAAACAGCCCACGCCAGAGTTTGACGTCATTATCGGAGAAGCAGCAAAGTCAGCCGCTAGCCAGCCAGCCAGCGATCGTTGTCAGCGTCACGTGTGTGCTGCCCGAGTTTCCATTGCTATTCCATAGCTACAGGGAGCTTTGGGAGGGAGGTCTACGAGTAGTCTAGCCCCAAGACCCAGACTCACATATGTAAATTGCCCCCGTGCTCTCGTGTGCTCGCCACAACTTGTTTTGTGCGTAAATTTCATAAGAAACCAACCGACAAGCAGCGACTCATTGCTGGGCTAGCAACAAGTATTCATTGGGGTTTTTTTGTATCGTTTGATCGGGTGTGACACACTTAGAACATGACCATGACGTACAAAAACTACTCTTCGGGGCAACCTTATCTTATCAGACTTACAGCAGCCAGCCAGAGGCTGATTGCTGACGGGGGTGCTGTTTGCTGCTACGTGCCTTGTTTGTCAACAATGAAGGCAACAAGGCATTCGATTATGTATCTGTATATATGTATATTAACGATTGCATTCTGCTGCCCTGCCTTCCATTTGCAGTTCTATTTTGTAAAGCTACAAAATGCATAGAGCACACACAGCCTTCAGTCTGGCATTGTCGCCAATGGCGCACAGGAACTTTGCCACATGGCTGCTCAAGAGCGGCACCAGCCAAAAGGTAAGCTCTAGCGGATAACCCAGAAAATCCAAATCCAAATACTAATTATTCTATTGCTTGCAGCTGGCCAAGGCGACAGCAGCCGCCGCTGTGCGTACCTACAACTCGGCTGCTGCCGAGCCCTTTGCCAATGGCAGCACGGCCACCTATGTGGAGGAGATGTACAACGCCTGGCTGCGTGACCCAGCCTCTGTGCATACAGTAAGTGTTTTTTGATGGAACCCACTGGCCGCACCTTCTTATGGATGTTTGTTTACTTGACAGTCCTGGGATGCCTACTTCCGCAGCAACACGTACACCAGCCCACCCAATCTGGCGCCCGTGCAGGCCAACACCTTGCCTTTGACGGCCTTCAATCTGGGTGGCGGTGGCGTAGCCGGAGCTGCGCCCGACTCCAAGACCATCGATGACCATCTGGCCGTACAGGCCATCATCAGGAGCTATCAGGTACGTCGGATCGTGCTGGCCCTCGTCGATCCATCCTCGCAGTTGAGATTGCAGCAGCCACAGCGCGGGCAACGCTAGAGGCACAGTGAAACGTATTCGCTGGCGTCGCTTTTTGTTTCGTTTTAGGTTCAGTTGAATGTTTATGTTTATGGATTATTAGAGAGTTGCCTCCCTCCACTCCACCACACCCTACCGACCCCACAACCCCAACCCCACCCACTGTTATGTGTGTTCATTTTGTTCATATGTACCCCCCACCCCCAGACTCCACTCCAGCATCCAGAATCCAGATCATTCCGAATATTCAGTACACAAAGTAGTAGCATTTGGCATCCACCAAACCAAACCAAACCATCCATGCGATATTGATTATTGATTTAGTTGGTAGCTTTGTAAGATATGTTCTATGTGGGGATTCGCACCATTCCATCACAGTATTCCACATTCCATTGGGGTGCTGCATTCACGAGTAGTTTTGGTCTTTCTGTTCCCATCATTTCCATTGATTTGTTGTATCTGCTGGCTGTCATTTCCCATGTCAGTAGTTTTTTTTATATGCATTGAACACAACTAAGATTAGTTTTAGTAAATGATCTCTGGGATGGGATACGATCTTTAGCTAAGAGTAAATGCCAGTGATAGAGTTCTGATCCTTTTAGTTTGATTCCTGTTGATTTGTAGCTGATTTTTTATAGTATCTCGCGACACACGAACCCCTACTGCTCTCCTCCCCACTGCTCCTCCGTTATACACCATCATATAATCAATCAATCAATCAATCTATATCTATGATATGTACGCACCATATATAGTCACGTGGTCATTTGGCATCTGAAGTGGATCCGCTTGGAATCTTAACGCGCGAAAAAACCGTTTGCAAGGATGGTCTAGCACGTCGTGCTAACGAAGATGTGCTCCGGCAGCACTCTGGGTTTTTGTTTGGTAAATTCTCTTTTACAAAACTCTCCCACCCTATCTCTCTCTGTCATCTAACCCCCCCAACCCAATGTTGCACTATCCACAAACCTCATCCACACTTAAACCACAAAACACCCAACCTTCAAAAAAAAACATAAACTACATATTTCAAAAGTGCTTTTCAATTAATATTTAACTGAAGAGAATGTTAAGTGAAATTCGGAGTTGATGAAAGCAGGGCATTCCAATCAGGGAATAGAATACTATACTATACTATATGTAGATCCATTCCGCCTTATATTAAGTTATAAGTTAGCAGCAACAAGTTTTGCGTTTAGTTCTGGTTTAAGTCTAGTATGAGTATGAGTATCATACTGTATGTAAGTGTAAGTAATATCCTTTGGTGTATGGCTTTCACTCACAGTTCAAAAGTTACTCTTTCTTTTTCGCTCTCTCACCCTTCTCACGTGTCTCTCTCTCTCTCTCTATATATATCTCTGTTTTTTTGTGCACCCTGTTGTTCGCTGCAATCCGTTCCGTTCCTGTTGAATTGATTAACAATCCTCCATCCTCCGATCCACACCCACACCCATACCCATACCCATACCCATAGCCACACCCACAGCCTTATTGTGCCGTCCAAACTACTGACTGGAAGATCTCTTGTGGCAGCTTTTAGTGTCTCGCTTTAATTTGTGTTTGTTTGTTTTTTGTTTAGTTTATACCACTCTTTGCCAGTCTACAAATTATAATTGATTTACTTATCTCTTCTTTTTCCATTTATTTTTATATATTTATAACCTAAACGCTTCCTAACCGCTAAATGTAACAAAAATCGAAACAAACTGCAATCAAAACTCGAAAACCAAAACAACAACAACAAACCAAACCAAACCAAAACGTTAAAACCAAAAATTCCAAATTCTCTCTCTCTTTGTATAATTATATGTGTGTGTATTGTGTGTGAAAATCTAAAACCAAATCGAAAACAAACACCGAACAAAAATTGTTAATACTACCAAAAAAAAAAAAACAACCACAAACCGACCCCACACACACACACACACCACACACACACACACCACTCCAAAAACCCAACCAACAATACTCACACACGTTAGATACGAGGACATAATATTGCTCACCTCGATCCACTCGAAATTAATTCACCAGAATTGCCTGGCAACTCCTCGACGAAATCCATTTACGCTAATTTCAGTTTCGGTAAGTAAACGTGTCCTTCCTCCTCCTTCCTATCGAGCTTGTGGCCAGAAACCCAAACCCAAACCCAGCCCAAATCCCCGAAACCCCATTTTCAGTTACATTTTTAACTCTCGTTTTTGTGTTGTAAATACCTGTGTCCTGTACGTTTAGTCCTTAAGTCCCATATATGCAAATATGCAAATGAAAATGCGAGTACTACTGTTGTACGTTGTGGTAGTGACGTTTTTCTATCTTTCTCACGCATACACGATAAACTCCTCCTTGACATCAAAATCGACCTCACCAACTAAACAAAATGTACCAAAAATGATATATAGAACCAAGTAAATATGCGCCTATATATTACATCTACTTATTCTATATATTTATATATATACTATAATGCCAGAACAATTTGTGTTACATTTGTATTGTTATTTTTAAACGTAATTTGTTGTTAATTTGAGTGTCGTGACAGACATGTATCCATACCTAAAGTACTCCTCTATACTATAACTTTTAAGAATGTCACGTATCTGTAGATTGCATGCTAATTTTGTTGATTGAAAGTTGATTGAAGCGAAGTGAAGCGAAACGCAGGGGTAGAAAGGAATCGATTGATAATAGTCTGATTGTCGGAGGGTCGGGGATTATTAACCAATTAAATTGAACTGTTCTCTAATGCATGCCATCTCTGCCAGCTATAATCGAATAAATGAGAACCAGTTGAGAGAACCGTGCTGAGCATGTTGAGCATCTATCTATCTGTCTGTACCCCCTATATACACCACCCCACCTACCCCCCCCTACAATATTCTACTCTATACTATATCTAGATGCAACAAATCATTACACTCCGAATTTCAAACCAAAACATTTGCCGCCTACAAACTACTAACCCCCCAACACACAATTCACACTCCTCCCAACCACAAAGAGCACTTCACTAATATATGATACCCAATCCCCTCGAAAAAAAAAACAGGCGAACAGGACATGGAGCGGCAGTTCAAGCTACCCAGCACCACCTTCATTGGTGGCGATGAGGCCTCGCTGCCACTCAAGTGAGTAACAAAACCCACCTAAAGGCAGGAATCCCTCACTGAAACTGCAACTCGTTTCTGCTTTAGGGAGATCCTGAACCGCCTGGAGAATGTCTACTGCAACAAGATCGGTGTGGAGTTCATGTTCATCAACTCGTTGGAGCAGTGCAACTGGATCCGCAAGCACTTTGAGACACCCGGCGTACTGAACTTCTCGCCCGAGGAGAAGCGCCTGATCCTGGCCCGTTTGACACGCGCCACTGGCTTCGAGGCCTTCCTGGCCAAGAAGTACTCGTCGGAGAAGCGTTTCGGCCTGGAGGGTTGCGAGATCATGATCCCAGCCCTCAAGGAGATCATCGATGTGTCCACTGAGCTCGGCGTGGAGTCCGTAATCATGGGCATGCCCCATCGTGGACGCCTCAACACCTTGGCCAACGTATGCCGCAAGCCCCTGAACCAGATCTTCACCCAGTTTGCAGGCCTGGAGGCTGCCGATGATGTGAGTAATTGGAGGACATCTGCTGCAGAATAGGCTCTATAGAATTCTTTCCTCGTTAGGGCTCTGGCGATGTCAAGTACCATTTGGGCACCTACATTGAGCGTCTGAATCGCGTGACGAACAAGAACATCCGGCTGGCCGTGGTGGCCAATCCCTCCCATCTGGAGGCTGTCGATCCCGTGGTGCAGGGCAAGACCCGCGCCGAGCAGTTCTACCGCGGCGATCAGGAGGGCAAGAAGGTCATGTCCATTCTGATTCACGGCGACGCCGCCTTCTGCGGCCAGGGTGTGGTCTACGAGACGATGCACTTGTCGGATCTGCCCGACTACACCACCCACGGCACCATCCACGTGGTGGCCAACAACCAGATTGGCTTCACCACCGATCCCCGCTTCTCGCGCTCCTCCCCCTACTGCACGGACGTGGCACGCGTGGTCAATGCCCCCATTTTCCACGTCAACGCCGACGATCCCGAGGCGGTGATGCATGTGTGCAAGGTCGCCGCCGAGTGGCGTGCCACCTTCCACAAGGACTGTGTCATCGATCTGGTCGGCTACCGTCGCAACGGACACAACGAGATCGACGAGCCGATGTTCACGCAGCCCCTCATGTACCAGAAGATCAGGAAGCACAAGAACTGCCTGGATCTGTACGCTGACAAGCTGATCGCCGAGGGCACCGTCACCGGTGAGGAGG
Source organism: Drosophila tristis (assembly GCA_018150885.1). Taxonomy (NCBI): domain Eukaryota; kingdom Metazoa; phylum Arthropoda; class Insecta; order Diptera; family Drosophilidae; genus Drosophila; species Drosophila tristis. The sequence continues at coordinate 1,804,611 of JAECWT010000001.1, forward strand.
TCAAATCGGTGGCCGCCAAGTACGAGAACATTTGCGAGGAGGCCTTTGCCCTGGCCAAGACCGAGACCCATGTCAAGTACAAGGATTGGCTGGACTCGCCCTGGTCTGGCTTCTTCGAGGGCAAGGATCCCCTGAAGGTGGCGCCCACTGGCGTCAAGGAGGAGACTCTGATCCACATTGGCAACCGCTTCTCCATGCCACCACCCAATGCCGCCGAATTCGTGATCCACAAGTGAGTCTTACCGCAGCAACTTCGAAGTATTCCAGCCCTAATGTGTCCTTTATTCCCGTCTAGGGGTCTCATGCGCGTGTTGGCCGCCCGCAAGAACATGGTCGATGAGAAGATTGCCGATTGGGCGCTGGGTGAGGCCATGGCCTTCGGCTCGCTGCTGAAGGAGGGCATCCATGTGCGTCTGTCCGGACAGGATGTGGAGCGCGGCACCTTCTCGCACCGTCACCACGTGCTGCACCACCAGCTGGTGGACAAGGCCACCTACAACTCGCTGCAGCACATGTACCCCGACCAGGCGCCCTACTCCGTCTCGAACAGCTCGCTGTCGGAGTACGCGGTGCTGGGCTTCGAGCACGGCTACTCGATGACCAATCCCAATGCTTTGGTGCTGTGGGAGGCACAGTTCGGAGACTTCAGCAACACGGCCCAGTCGATCATCGATCAGTTCATCTCCAGCGGACAGTCGAAGTGGGTGCGCCAGTCGGGCCTGGTGATGCTGCTGCCCCACGGCATGGAGGGCATGGGACCCGAGCACTCCTCGTGCCGCGTGGAGCGTTTCCTGCAGATGAGCTCCGACGATCCCGACTACTTCCCCCGAGTCGGATGAGTTCGCTGTCCGTCAGCTGCACGACATCAACTGGATTGTGGCCAACTGCACGACGCCCGCCAACCTCTACCACATCTTGCGTCGCCAGATCGCTCTGCCCTTCCGCAAGCCCCTGATCCTGTGCACGCCCAAGTCGCTGCTGCGCCACCCGGAGGCCAAGAGCCCCTTCAGCGAAATGAGCGAGGGCAGCGAGTTCCAGCGCATCATCCCCGACAACGGACCGGCTGGCCAGAATCCCGCCAGCGTGAAGAAGGTCGTCTTCTGCTCGGGTCGCGTCTACTACGATCTGACCAAAACGCGTGCCGAGAAGCAGCTGGAGAGCGACGTTGCCATTCTGCGTGTGGAGCAGGTGAGTCCTTGTCCCAGATATCCCCCCATGAGCATTGCTAAAAGTCCTTCTCCTTGCCACGCCGTGTAGATCTCGCCCTTCCCCTTCGATCTGGTCAAGGAGCAGGCCAATCTGTATAAGAACGCCGAGCTGGTCTGGGCCCAGGAGGAGCACAAGAACCAGGGTAGCTGGACCTATGTCCAGCCCCGTTTCCTCACCGCACTCAACCACAGTCGCGACGTCAGGTAGGTGCCAGGGCCAGGGCTAAACTTTAAGAAAAGAAACACACGACCCGACCACCACCTGAAACCCCCGAACCAGCCCCATCGCTCTCTTGGGTAGACTCTCGCGCTCTGTCTCTGTTTCTCTCTTACCTTTTTCTCTGTCCTTAGAGTGCACCTCTGACTCTCTCATCGTGCACTCTTGACTCGTTACGTCTTCGATTCTCTTGTCTTACTATCCTTTTGCTATTGTTTCACTATTTTTGCATTAACCGATCATTTGATTTGACTCTCTTCTCCTCATTTTCACACACCCGAACGCTCATTGGTATCACCTTGCGCCTATCACTCCTCGCAACGCCTTTAGCTATTTATTATTCACATTGATTTACTTATCTGCCCAAGCAAAGGCTTCTCTTTTCTCTCTCTATATATCTCTCATTCTCTGTAGCTAGTCTTAGCCCTAGAAGTTAAACCAAAAACATTCCACACACCACACTCCACAGCACACAACACATTGAACACATAGAAAACCGCTTCGAGCCGTTCTTTTCCGTTGTTTCTTTTCGTTTCGGATGAGCATGTCCGCCCGCTGAAAGCACTTCAAGAAATGAACATTTGTCACCGTCGTGATTGCTTAATTGTATTCAGAACAAAATTGGTCACCCAGCAGCGATTCCTCATCAATTGATTGGCTTCACTTCACCTCATACTATATCGTATTTCGTATATCGTGACAAAGACTAAACAAATATCAATAAACGAGTGTTGGTATTTCTGTAGTCTGCGTCGTGTCATCCTATTTTCCATCCTTACTTTGCATGGCTTCTTATTTATGATTTTATCGTTTAATTCTGACTCTGAATCTATCGTTAAGTTCTCCTTCTTTACTAATCCAAATTGTTGCAAAAGAAGAGCAGACCGAAGAAACCAAAGAAAATTGTTGTTATTTTTTATACTCCTTGTTTATCCAATATTCCTGTATCCATATCCGTTGTGTAAATACTTCGTATGTATTGTAAATCGTTTGATATCAATTGGCAAAACAAAAAACAACCCGAAAAACCCAACGAGAAACCCAAGAAAAACCCACCGAAAAATATCCAAAGAAAAACCAAAACGAATCGAAAACCAAACCAAACCAAAAACATATCCTCTCTCTCTCTCTTTGTCTCTCTCTCTCTTTCTCTCTCTGTGTATGTGTTATTGTTGCAGCCAAAGCGATGAGCCAATGTCCTTCTCCAATACAACAACCAATACTACCACTACTACTACTGATCATACTAATCTTGAATCCGCATCCGAACCCGAATCGAAACCCTGGCTAAGCCGCATGTTCGCCTCGAATAAGAGTGACGGTTCGACGGACGGTGGTCCGTCTGTGGCCACTGGCGACTTCAATGCCGCCAAGCATTTTGACCTAAAGAATGTACGACACGATTTCAATAGGCCCGCGGGCAATGCGGCCGCCCCGGGTGCGCGCATCTCGAAAACCGGACGCAAAATTAGGTGAGAGGGCGCAACCAGCTGTGTGTGTGTGGCTGGGCAACTGCCAGCAGCTACCGTTTAAAGTTTAAACAAAAATAATTAGCAAGCAAGCAAGCAAAGTACTCGATGCGCGTGAAACAATTAAACTAAAACTATAAACTAAACTATCCATCTATCAGTTAACTATCTAATCAAAACTATCTACTATCTGCAAATAATAACTCTACTCCTGCTCCCCTACCAACCAGAGCTGTTCCTCGAAATACTCAAACCAAAATTAATACTCTCTTTCTCTCTGTTTGTCTCTCAGTTTTGTTTAACTCCTCATTTGTCTTTTGTTTCACCCTTTTGTTTCCACCCAGAGATTGTTTCTCCCGTTTACCCTTTTTGATTTCTGTTCCCCCAAAGCGCTGTTCGGCATGAATGTTTTTGTTCCCTGGGCCAAGTACTACTTCCCCCCACACAAGAACCAACAACACACAATAATACCTAATTCTTTACTCAACTCTACTGACCCGCTAATACTTCTAATTCGAATTCTAATTTCAATTATATTTCTGTTTGGAGCACGCGCGTTTTGTCGAAAGTTTTGCATTTGTTTTTTTGATATGTTTCTGTTTGTTGTTTTATTTGGCCCCCGCTAAAGAGGGATAACCCCAACGCTAATCCTTGGCATAGTCTAACCCAGATCGTTCCATCAACTGTAATCAAGTGTATGTGTGTTTGTCCAACATGATGTACATACATAAACGAACACCCTACACAGACACACACTTCCCACACACTAGAGACATAGTGAAGCTGTTGTTGATCGGATACCCGAAACTAGAATGTTTCCGCAATGGTTAGGTGATCCAACGAATGGGGGGGTCTATGTTTTCCTTCCCCTGGGAGTCCATTTCTATGTTTTGGGTTCCAACTGCACCCTCGAACGTGTTCTACTCGTATCATTTCTAATGTATTTTATATCTAATACTTTGCGCCTGCTTTAACCCCTTCATTTCATTCAGCATACATACTATATACCCATAACTGTGTGCTAAAACCAAATCTAAGTACTACATAGAACTACTGTTTAGTGCATGTGTTTCTAACCGAATCAAGAGCCGAATGTTTTGTGAAACTCACCCTCGAAATCGACCAGAACTATGTCCAACTCTAATCCGTACAATCCTTCAATCTCCACAGCTATACCGGACGCGCTGCAAGCGCCTCGACCGCCACTGGATCCAAGGCCCAGCACATTCGCGAGCTGAATGCGCTGCTCAACGATGCGATTTCAACCTAAGGAGGTGATCGATGGATGGTTGGATGATGGATGGAGGATGAATACTAATTACGATTATATTTTGTATGGAAACGTATGCAGACTCTTTGATACGATGATTTTTTGCTGACGAATTGTTAAGTGCATTGTGTGAAAGTAATGAAATGTTAAAATTAGTTTAGTAAAATTACAAGCGAAACAAAAAAGAAGCAAAACGGCAAACAAGCAACAACCGACTCACAGTAGTAGTTCTACGTACATCTTTAAAGCAAAACTAAAGAGCCGAGTAAATCTAGTGAATATATAGCACCCATCCGCATACGCTACGCATCCCCCGATGTGCTGGTGGGTGGGTGGGTTTTGTCTATAGACCGACCGCAGAGATCACAATATTTTTCAGAATGAATAAAACCCTTGCTAATCCTTATTTCTTACTCCTATGTTTAATATTTATTTTATTGTATTATATATAATTAAACTATCTCAGAAACCGAGCAACATCGATCGAGCGGTGCAAGAAATCATTTCACATTTTTTTTCGTTATTTTGTTTGCCTAAGTTACACACAAATTTTGTTTAAATAAATAAACCATTATAATACCTTACCAATACATACAATGATAAGCCAACAGAGCTGTGCTTTAAGGGTAAGGTAAGGCTGGTATGAATCGCTGGCACCATCAGGGATACAATACACCGAGTCGAGATTGTCGAACTGGAAAGTTCTTAACCATTTGTACCATCTAGAATTAAACAAACAAAACCAAGCAACCCTTTTTGAAGCGCATCTCAATGCAGCTGTTATACATTATTTTTGCCTTGATCGTGAATTTGTTTTGAATTGAATTTTAATAATAATAAAATATATAATATACGATATACGATATGCATGTAGATCGTGTCCGATCAGGACCTGTTATACAACAACAATCTCTCTTTATATATTAACGACTATGCACTTTTTCTCGCACCAATATAAAATATTGAACCGTAGAGTGATACAAAAGCTAAGGGAAAACACTTTTCCAAGAAAACCCAAAATAAGAAAAACTATTTTACAAGACAAAGAGAGCGAGAGGAGGGGAGAGAGTATGTGTGTGTCGAGAACTATGTATATCTTACCCCCGAAAAAACAACCTCTACGATATTTTAATGTTTCTAGCAAACGATATTTAGATCACAAATTTGCACCAAGTACGAGTATGTAAGTTAGTAGCTTGTTTAAATCAAATGCAAACAAAAATAGCAACAGATCTGCTAAGGAGAGACTTTCGAGGATATGTATAAACGGAGGGAGACTAACAATACAAATATGTATGATTGAAATATACAATTTACTATTAAAAGCATGATACATCCACACATCTGTTTCTTACTCTATCGGACAAACTGTTGAGGATAATGGCCAAAGAATCATTCAGCAGCAGAGAGCAGCAAGTCCGAAACCCGTTCTGCAAATTGTCTTCATCTGTTTTTGGAAACCACTCGACGCGGCTCACTGCCTAGATTTTCAATAGGAAGTTGGCCGACCAGACTCTGTCCAGCCGCTGAGCATTTTCCATTTTCACTGCCAATTCTAGGCGCACTTTCACATGACTCGGCCGCCGGCGGCGAGCTCTTCTAGTCTTCCTGTCTGACAACTCGGACAGCCCCGATTGGGCAAGAAAAGTGCTCACTTTTGGTTAATTTCCACCCAGCTGGTTCCCCGCTGCAAAAAGCCATTTCATTGAACATCTTCGACTCGTCATTCTGCTTCACTTTTTCGCTTACTTTCTAATGTGGACAGTTTCGGTTGTGTCTCCCCGCAGGCCATCAAAGCGGGGCTCTGGCTCTGGCTCATGTTCCAGGTAATGGAGTATATCGCAAGCAGCCAACGACGTGCCTGGAATTCTCGATTTTTATTTTACGTCTTTCTCGCATGCTCTCGCAAGAAATAACACAAACAAAACAGATATCTGGCGTAGCCACAAACTCTGAAAGATGCGTGGATTCCCAATCAGAGTTCCTTATCCCAGAACATAAGGTTGGTTATTTCATACCAAATGTAGAACAAAAGCTCTACTTACTGTTGCCTACCTTCACTCGAACACCGTATACCCTTCAAGTCCGTTAAGTACCAGGTATACTCGTAAAAACAATAAACCGCAGCCAGCCAAAAAAAAAAAAAACAAAAACGTTTCACGCGAAAAGCAAACGAAAAGTGGAATTGGGACAGCTGTCGTTTACCGCTTTGGGGGAAAAAGAGCGGAGAGTTCTCCCTACGTAGATTTGTTTTGTTGAGTGCCTGAAAGCTTGACCCTCGGCACTCGGTCGAAGCTCCCGAACTCCACATCGATAGCAAAGTGTTATTGTTGGGGCCGCCTCCGAGCTTTGAGCTTTGCTTCGTCTCGGCCGGGTATCGGTAACAGTCTGCCAGTGCCCGGCGAACGCGACCGAACGTGATCGTCCCGTCCCGTCCATTAACGCGTATCGCATATTTCGCGCTTAATTGTGCTCAAAATCGATTGGCGTTGTGCAACGTTTGTGATTGTTTGATTGATCGGTTCGCTGCAACTGCAGCTGGCAATCATCATGTGTGTGTGAGTGTGTGTGTGTGTGGTTTGTGGAAAGTAAAAGTAGAAGATGTTGCAAGTGTCGGGGCTGCGTCTGCCGCTCTGACGGCACCCCGGGAAAGTGCACAAAAGATTGGCCATTGACAGTGGCCCATCAGCGGCAAAAGCATGGCTAAAATGATAATTCTGCTTGGCTGATTTGTATATGAAAGCGTTCAAAAGATAATGCTTGGCCATTAGATTATATAAGAAGTGAATCGCGCTTGATTAGCATAGATATAAAGAGAGTAAAACATTCGTGGCGACTGATTGATTTAAAGCTGCTAAATATACACTTTTCGGACTTGGAACTGGAATCACACTGGGGATTATTCATACTTAGATAAGCGACAGGAACGGCCGCCAAAATGTAAGTACAAATTGCCAGGCAGAGGAATCGCAAAATGAAGTCTGATAAGAGCATTGCAAAATGCAATTCGATAGTGGAGACCAATGAACAAGAAACAATGCTGGGTCACTGATAAATGCCAGCACTTGTACGTCCAATCTGGGGGGAAATTAAATGCACAAAACATTTACGATTGATATGCTCGCTAAGTGGAAGGTCTACAAATGGGATGTTATATCAACTAACAACCCTCGTTCATTTCCGCTCCAGCGAGCTTCCACTGTATCCACATATCTGTTGAAATTCAGCTTGGGTTTGCTCTCCTTTTTGTATAGCACTTCTCGATTTGTTTCTGTTGTTGTTTCTGGTGTTTTTCAACGCCCTTCTTTGCCAATTTACAGCTCTTCGCCTGCTGCCCCTGCTGCCAGTTAGAAAGCGGCCAAAAGCAAATAAAGGTCTGGCTCTTGCTCTGGCTCTTGCTCTGGCTGTGGTCTTTCTAACAAATTGGGTATTATGGGTATGGGCATTACGAAAGTGAAAGAGCCTCGTGATGGATGATTCCCCTCCGTTCTATGGCTGGGGATTTCTTAACGGCATGTTGTGTACGGCTTATTGCCAAGCCTTTGCTTGCTTTCGGATTGCCGATACTGCTGCCTGCTTCAGTTTCAGTGGCAGTCCACAGGCAACAATTCCAACAATTTCTTCCGGCCTCATTAAAGGCAAATACAAGTTTACAAAAAGCAAACACTTACGAATAAATATGACATATGTATATGTATGTACATATGTCCACGATTACGATTACGATTACAATTATATCGCTGTCTGTCTGTCTGTCTATCTGTCACTGTGCAATTCTGTAATACGACTAAACGACGCGTGTGTATATGGCTGTATATGGGGAGGCTTCCGGTTCAGCAAAGAAGATATCACCATAATAACTCTGTTAGTTATGCGGTGCGCAAATTATGGCCCGGAGAGGGAGAGCAGCTGTAAACAGTAAACACTGCAGCGCAGAGTTGACCACTTTCCATTTTCGTTCACATGATCCCGCAGAGATCTCCACGGATGGAGAGTGAGATCTCCCCCAGCAACGACTCAGCAGCCTCTTTGCATAACAATTGTCTGGTGCTGGCGCTGGTGCTGGTGCCCCCCAAAGTACTGGCCATATAATTTGTGGACCCACGCCCACAGCGCCACAAAATTGGTCTGCGTGGGTGCTGTAATTGTAAATTTGTATCTCCTAGATACACATAATTATAATTTGTGGGTGCAGCAGTCACAGTTGTTGACAGAACAGAGCGACAGATAGGCAGCAAGACAGCATCGACTGGAATTGGCTATCTCCATTCCACAAAGGGGAACTTTTTCCGTAAACATTCCTCTGGCTCCATGACTCATGCCACATGCCACAGGGCGGGAGCGACACTGTGATGCTGGTCAAAACCAGTAAGCCAGTGCTGCAGAAAAAGTGGCCGTCCGCTGCTTACTCACGTGGCCCGATCCAGATTACCCCCTTGGCCAAATTGCCAGGCGAATGCATTCGTTTCGTTTGTTGCCAGCCATTGAACTTTGAGTCTCTCTTTCTCTGACTGTCTGTCTGTCACTCTCCTCATCAGCATTTTTGCTCAACAATTTAAACAGAGAAGTAAAACACGTCATCGTCCCATGGCTCAAATAGCCGGTGACATTTTCAATGTGAAAACTGCACCGTAAATTATGTTTGATCGCAGCGCTGATTGGATCCAGAGAATGCCAATGAAGGCGTTTAGCAGCAGGTTCCCTTCTTTTTTTTTGGGAGTTTCTTTGGCACGTTTTAGACTTTGGCGAATTCCCCCTACTCATTGGAATGCAGTCGGCTTGCCACACGGGTCGTGCCACAATCGTTTCACACCAAATATATTTTTGGTGTCATCTGAAGCATTCTGCGAGTTAGTGGTTCAATGCTGGACAATTTGGCAGCCCACAAAACTGTGTCACCCTCGAAAAACAAAAATCAAAGTGTGTGTGGGCGATGTTTTGAAAATAAACAAATACAGTGAATACTAATAGTATCTTCTTTAAGCTACGAGACTACGCCTACGAATGCCTTTTGTGTAGACTTCAAATATCTTGCAAGTTCCACTGTACAAAGTTCCCTAGCCTAATCTGGCCTAGAGAGTTCGTTGCTCTAATCACAATAACCGCGATGAGACATCGCCTAGTCCATGAATAATTAATTATAACAAACTGTATGTCAAATGATGCTAAAGAAATTCCCAATTTATCTGCAACTGATTCATTTACCACAATGCTTTGAAAATATCCAGCCATAACCCATTTACTCACTTTCTTCTCTTTAGTTCAGTATACATATGTATGTATGTAAAAGTCTTTTCGATATGTCGGGAGGGGGCGGAGGGGACTTTCCAGTTTTACTGATTAAACACGATTCTTGCAAGCGGCCGACAACAACTGCATGAACATGGAGTACGTGACCGGAGATCTTTTCTAAGCGAATCACGTTTACATACGGAGATTGGGACACAGAACCCGAAGACCCCTGACAAGGCCATCTAACTTGGGTTTCAAGAGCCGAAGGTTATGCCTCGTGCACCTCATGTACGCGTGTACCTTGCAGTTCGGGGACCCTTTGAAGATCACTTCTCCATTTCCCAGTCGAGCCAAACAGTAATCAGTAGAAGATATGATTGATCGATCTCTTTACTATTTGTATCCCTTTATTCTATTGTTTTTGGATGCAAAGTTTTCACTATTTTTGTATGGGTTTTGCAGGCAGCTGCATCAGCAGATGACAGTTGGAAAGTGGCAAGGCAAGGCAAGGCCTCGTTTCAGCATCTCCCAAGCATCTCTGCTCCGTGAAACGCGTTGTACAATAAATTAAATAGACCAAAAAAAATCACCCAGCACACAAAGCAGAAGAAGAAGTTTCGTCAGCTGAAATGCGGGCGATAATTAGAGTTTTACATTACGGCAGCTGCCAGTGATTAATGGGCATTGTTTCGCATACGCCCCGTTGCCCCACCAAACCAAAAGTCGCAGCAACCCACCCGAAAACAGAAAAAAGAGCAGCCAGCAAATGAAAAGAAAATCCGCCACTTAATGCAAATTACAGAGACAGATGGGAGATACGGATACACAGAGAGCAACAAGTGTCTGTCTGTCTGTCTGTCTGGCCTGCCTGCCACATGTGGCAAGTCGACGACTGGCCTGGCTCATAAATACGAGTACGAGTACGCGACGTACTACAAACAAATCCGATGATGTGCCTGCTGCCTGCCCCACTCTGGGCTCCCAAGGCGGGGTTGCGCGAGCTCTGGCAAGCCCATGTATGGGGCGCCAACGTGTTGTTGTTGCTGCTGCTGCGATGTGTTTTTTTCAAGCTGTTTTTATTTCGCATTGAATTGAATGAAAATGAAAATGGAAACCAGGTTTGCAGGTCGTTGAGATTTTTGAGGCTTTTTTGTGTTGCGTTTGCGCCAAACTTTGCGAAATGAAATTCAAAAATTCCTTGGGATTTGTTCCACTTTCAATCTGTTAATCCCACTCTGTTAATCGCACACTGTTAAGCTTACAACTAAACGCCACTGTTAAGTCACACACTGTAAAGCTGCTCAGTTAAGCCAACACTGTAAAGCTGCTCTGCTAAGCTGTTAACCAAAGCATATTAACATGAGGTGCACTCTTTCCAGAGCGCGCTCTCATTTCGATAGCATTTCTCTGTGGGAAGCGAGGGAGAGAGAGCGACAGTGGCCTCACCCAAAATCAATGCACCTTTGATGTAACGACCCATTCTTGTGGATTCTCTTTTGAACTTGGACAAGAACTGGTATTTGTTGGAAATCTGTTCGCTTATCTGAAGCTCCAATGTTAAAGCCAACAGTGATGGACTCCAACCGGTTTGCTCAACAGACTGTTAACCGTTTCATGTTAATGGAGCTGTGCTCCACATTGACTGCTGAAGGAAAATAAAAAAATTAGAGTATTTTGGGTTCGTTTTGGGTCGCTTTTTGTGGGCTCAGAACCAGTTTCCGCTTCTCAGGCGCTTCTAATGTGATTTACTTCGAGTTGGGGCCTCCGCAGACATACCAATGACTCTGTCGATTGAGTCTCAAAGACAGCTTTGCTGATGGACTGCCGAATCAATTAGGGGCGCTGCGACTTAATTAAAATGTGTGTTTGGCTAATTAAAAGCCAGAAGAAGCCAATGAACGATCCCGCACAAAGAACAGCACTTGTGCCTAAGCAATCCAATCCCGAAGCATCCGCAACACACAATTTGTGGGTCGCATGCCTCGGGAGAAATGCATTTCGCAGCCGAGCCACAGAGAGTCAGCGACGGAGAGAGAGAGAGCGAAAGATGCAGAGGAGAAGCAGAATCCAAAAGAGAATCAGAACAAAACGTAGCTCCAAAAGCCAATGCACAAGAATGCGAGACGAGTGGCGGGGCCAGTGAGAGATCCCCGATCGATCCCCAAGTGAAGTTGCAGTCAAAGTCAGCGCCAGCGCCAGCATCGGCGTCAGCGTCGGCGTCGGATATTCTCCCCAAACAGGAGAGAAAACAGCAGAAGAAACAAGCTTGATTTGGCCGTGGTGAGGTATGCCTCTCTCTGCCGAGCTAATCATTTTGGTCTGCTGCTTGTCTCCGGCGAGCACGGCCTGGCAATGTCTCACCTTGCATCAATACACCTTGTGACAGCGTCTTGGGCTCCCCACTCACAGCAATCGACAGCAGTGGTGGCGACACTCTTCACTTGTTTTTCGTTCGTCGTTCGTTGGAGACCGTCGTGTTTGGAGCTTCGCTCATCGCCCCAATCCGGAGTTCGCGCGTGTTTCTTCCCAGCTTATCCGAGCGCTTGTGTTGTGGTGCCCCCAAAATTGGGGAGTAAATAATATTACAAATAATGTGCAATATGCGGTGTCAGAATAATGCAGTGCAACAGCTCCGATCGATAGAGCCAGATTTGGGGCCAGAGTGAAACGAAAGCTGGCAAAAGTGAAACGCCCACCAGAAAATTTGCGTGGTGGTATGCTCTTGAAAGAATCTAGCCAAACCACTTGGCAAATTCCACATACACAAACACACACACCCGAGCATACACACCCCGGCAGATAGATAGAGTGAGAGAGAGAGAGAGGTCTATCCATAGAAGCGAAATTTCACCAAGAACAGGCTCGTGGCTGTGGCTGTGGCTGTGGCTGGAGCCCTACCTAGCTGCATCCTTCGTTTACAGCGTTCCCCTGGGGGCGACATTCCTAAGCCAAACGTCGATCTTGGAAGAGAGCTGCACATCGAACGCCTTGTGGATTATATTGGCTATGAATTTTGATGGTAATTTAACGCTTTGCTTTATGACTTTGGATGGGTACTCGTACGATTACGGCTACATCTGTGGATTGGCCTCCGCACTGACCTCTTGTTCTGCGTCTTTTGCTTTGGATTCTCTGACTGCTTACGGCTTACGGTTTACGGTTTAAGAACTGCTACGCTATCTACCGTTGTGTTGTTGTGCCCGTGCCCGTGCCCCCCTACCGTGTTTCTGTTCTGGGGCCATGTTTTTATATGCTGTTCGGGTGCCATTAGCTTCACTTTGCCAATGCTGCACGCTAATTATACGCCTCTATGCCTTGCGCGGTCTATAAGTCTGTCTATGGGTCTGCCCGTAAGACCCAGAGTCTCGTCTCGGAGTCTGGCTCTCTGGCGTTGGCGCTGCCGCTGCCGCTGCCGCTGGTTGCGGTTCTTGAGCAACGGAGCTTGGAATGCAGTTACTGCTCATTTTGCATACATATTGTACATACGAGCATCTAGATAAACATTAAGTAGTTGCCCCTCTGACTAGGCAGCAATTGTTGCCTCCTAAATTGCACTTGCAGCGCAACCGCGGGGCCAAATATTCGCCTGTCCAATGAGGTGTGTGACTCAAACGCATGCAACCCAATCCACTGGGAAATTTATCTCAATATGGGTGTCACATTGCACAGTGTAGGGTTTCTTGGGGCGCGACACAGAGACGACACTCATCGTTCCAGGGAGATGTTCGCTTAAGAGAGATAATCCAGGAAATGAAAACACTTATTGGGCACTAGAGAAAGGTCTTACAAAAGGGGAAAGACTGCTTTCGTTGTGCTGCAGCTACGACGAGTATCTTCTGTGAACAAATTGAATTTGCCTTGCAACTCGGGCGGAGGCGGCGGTGGCGGCTCAACCAGAAAGGCAACAAAGCATAGCTAATGCACACAAAGGGAACGCACTCGTAGACATCTGCCATGTACTAGAATAAATAGAAGGAACTACCCCTCGAAGATTCCACCCTGCCCGACCAATGGGAAGGGAAACTATCGACCCATGGGGATTGTTTTGCATATAAACCATACGCAGCGTGGCCTCCCTGTGAGGGTGTGAGTGAGTGGACCTTACCATTTAGGGGTTGCACAGTGCCAGACCTTTCAGTTAGCCAACAGTCGGGCCACGAGCCACGAGCTGTTTTGGTGGCTGTTTGCTGTTTGCGAGCCCTGGCTCCTGAGCCGTTGCCACCAGCAACACGAGCCAAAACAAAAACAAATTCAACAATACTATCCCTAAACCTAATCGAAAAGGTGGCACAACAGTATTTTTTCAGTCGAAGGTCCTAGTGTTGTGGGTGCAGTGAGGCGATGATGTAAACCCTTCCCTGAAGGAAAGGCGGCATAAACCCACGAATCGTGCTACAAAAAGTGTAAGAGCAGTGCTATCCCACATTATTTATAGAGTTTTATTGAGGGAACTCCATTCGGACATCAGAAACGCTTTCAAGACCATCTAAATCTCTAAATCTCATGGCCAAGAAAGACACTGAGACAGTTCATTAGCTGGAGAATCGTTGAGACAAACAAAATACAAAACACAGAAATAACAAAAAAAGAAAAAAAAGGAAAAGTAAACTTTCACATTTCTAATGGCGGCCGTTTGTTGTTTTTGTTGTTGTTCGGTATGCAAAATGGCAATAAATTTTCTTTGATTTAATTTTCGAGAAATTAAAATATATTTCTACAGCTAGATTATTTCATCTCCATTCCCATTCCGAGCCCATTGGCTGTAACTGTCTGTCATTTTACGAGTCTTCCGCATTCGCAGCCGCACTCAGAAGATTGTTCCACAGAAGCGTGTCTAATCTTTGGGATTCTCTGGCTGTTGGCTTTGTGGGTTGGGCGGGCATTATCACTTTCACTCTGTGGGACACACAGCTGACGACAGCAGCGGGAAAATCTTCATATCTTCATCATTATGATCAACAGACAAAAAACTCAGATGCAGAGCCACAAAAGCAACTGCTGCTGCTGCTGCATCCGTTTTGAAAGCCATTTGCATTCCTATGGGTAGACACACCACTCCCTTCATCATCATCGCTGATCATCAATGCAATGAATTTGTAGCAGGTGCAGGCCCCAATAAACACAAGCTGCAGCTCGTCAAAAGTTTCTTTTCTTTGCAGCGCCTTTCAAGATGAGGTTGATTTTTCGTTGACTTTTGTATTGTATCTCCAGTTTCGACGAGCATCGAAGTTTTGTCAATTGTTTACATTTTCCTTTTCGGCCTCAGCGAGACTGTTTAGTATGCAAAGCATTTTGTATTGACCAGGCCAAAAAGCTGTTGACCGCCTCAACGTCTCACTGCCTTGAATGGCCTTACCTTACCTTAGACATATAAGGCATTGGAATTATCAATTTTTTGTGTGCTGTAGCTGCTGCCAATATGCGTAGATTTATGGCCTCAAGGGTAACCAGAGGTTCTTGTGGTTTATCTGTAGTCTGGAACACTCTTTGGCTGGAGTGCAAAGTACTTTCATCAAGTGTAAAGTCGTGTTTTTGGGATTCCCCTCTATGGAATGTTAAGCCTGTTTGTTTTCCGCCTTGCAATGGCCAAATAATCGCCCATCAAATTTCATGTTTACACACTTTTTATCCAACAATTTCCTTGGCTAAATGTCATAAAAAAGTATGTGCGATTATGGCCCAAAAAGACGTTTGCGTAATCAACCATTTTTAGCTTTTTATTTGCATTGCCACCAATACTTGTGCTTGTATCTTGTATGTGTCGTATCGGTGACTGCGTCGTCTGTCTGTCTGTCTGTTTGGTTACGTATATAATATAATAATATTTTGTTTAAAAAACCTTTTTGCAATGGCAAATAAAAATTAGTTTTGTTATTCTAACCGCGTGCGAGAGCGACAACTGTGACAGCTAGAAAAGTTATATACGAGTGCCTCCAATCCCATTCCATCTCCCCCTTGATGCCACACAGCAAGTATGAAAAAGAGGCAGATGGCAGCTAACGAAAAGCTACCAACAAAGCGGCTTAAAAAACCATTTGGTGATAAAAAAAAAAAATTAAATAAAGAAATAACCCAATAGTATATAGACCCCACAACGTCGTATGTGAGGCAAAAGAAATTGTTTGTGTCGCGCTGTCGTCGCACTTTATGTAATCGCTCATTATAGTTGGCATTTATTTCTGTGTGTGAGTATGACAAAAACGTGCCCCGTCTGCCACAGCACCAGCACCAGCACCAGCGGTGGCTGTGGCTGTGGGAGGGTTAGCAAGCGTCAGGTGTGTAGAGTTGGGAATTGTGGGTAAGACAAGACAATATTGTGGCTTTGTGCAATACACTCCAGCACCAGCCATCGATCGTCGTTGAGCGATAAGCCCAAGTCGCATTCAAAGCGTATCACGCATACGCAATGCTGTACGTCGGCGCCCCACCATGCGAGTGATTTTTTGGCCGCGTTGCGCAAAATATTATTTCGGGGTTCCTTGTGCTGTTTTTTTTATTATAAATGACAAAGACAATGCCTGAGTTATACCCAAAAAAACACACACGAGGGAAAGATGGAAAAGCGTCAGAAATTGAAGCCTTAATTACCCATCGAAGATAAGATATAAAACCCGTAAATAACATATTTATGTACGAATATTTCCTAGGTGATTCAATGTTAGTGCAAAAATGGACAATTAGGGGAAATTCTCTCTTAAAACTCAACTGAAATCTGCGGACAGACTCGCACTGTTCTTTGAGAAATCTGTTCTAGAAATTCGTACTCCACCGCTCCCTGTTGCCACTCCGCTGAGCGGCCACCAGATGCATAAATCGTTGCACGGAAACAGAACCACTTTGCATGCACTTTGCGACCATCTTCCAATTAGATTAACCAGAATTTTCACCAGCTTTCTCTTCTCTCTCTCTCTTTGTCGTTCCAGGCACGGGGCCAGCACCACCAGCTGCATCAACGGCGCTGTGCCGTGTGGTGGCATCACCCAAGTAGCAGCTAGACAGGAGAACGTCGGAAACCACAGCACCACAGATG
The DNA here is from genome assembly GCA_018150885.1 of Drosophila tristis. Taxonomy (NCBI): domain Eukaryota; kingdom Metazoa; phylum Arthropoda; class Insecta; order Diptera; family Drosophilidae; genus Drosophila; species Drosophila tristis. Next base: position 1,821,037 of record JAECWT010000001.1, read on the forward strand.
TGGTCCCCAGCCATGGCCGTGGCCATGTCACCTGTGCGGGATGCGGCGTCCCACACGCGCTGCGATCTAAATGGGAATGCAACGAGTGCGAGTGCGAGTTCGAGTTCGAGTACGGCTGCCACAAGTGCCACAAGTTCGCCGCGTAAGACAAAAAAGACAATTATCAATTGGCTGGTGAACGGATCGCGTGCCGCCAGCGCCAGTGCCAGTGCCAGTGCCACCGATAGCGACAACAACAATCGGCAATCAGTGCGCGATAGCCCCGCGCTAGACGATAATCAGAATCAAAATCAGAACCAAAGCTGCAATTGCGAGTCGCGGGCGTTTCGCGACTTCCGGGGTGTCCAAACGCTTCGACTGCTGTGGAGCAAGCGCATCAAGAGTGCCAGCGAGGATCAGACGGGGGCATCAGCGTCGCGCGCCTCCTCGCTGGGCACCCTCCGGAAGCTGAACAAGTCCGTCAGTTGTCTGGTGAACGCGTTCAACAATCCGTCGCCGGAAAAGTCGCTGGCAAAACGCGCCGCCAGTCTGCACAATCTGCAGGACGCCGCGGGGCAGCAGCAGCAGCAGTTGCAGCGCGAAAAGGACAACTTCTACAAGTACAAGAACGCGGAGCAGGCGAGGATGCGAGGCAAGCTGCGACGCAGCAGCGACGAGGCGGTTATAAACGCCCACAAAAACGCGAGTGAAAACGCGACTAAAAACGCCAGCGCGACTTTAGTCGCCAGCAAATGTGACGACAGCATGCCGCCGCTTCCACCTGCCGCGGCTGAGTGCAGTACGGAATCGCCAAGTTCCCGGCGATTGTCAGATAACGTTATCTCCGCCATGGAGGTGGAGCCCGCTGCGGCGGTGGTGGGCGGCAAGCAGGCAGAGCAGGCAGAGCCGGAGGAGGAGGAGGTAGAGCTCCGGACTACGCCTGCCCGGTCGCGAGCCCGTGCACGAGTCCGCGTCAGTCTCAGCGCAGCGAGCGCCCAGAGTGGCGGCAGCAGCGAATCGGAGCACACCACTTCCGCGCAATCAGCTTCCACTGTGACGTCATCGGTGACGCGCACGGTGACGAAACGGAAATACAGTTTCAAAACACACGCAGGCAAGTCCTACGTACAACACCACACGCCGCGGCGGATAAGCAGCAGCATCAGCAGCAGTGCCGCAGGGATGGGGCAGGCCACAGATGTCCCGCCCGGTTTGAGCAACGGCAGCATCAGCAGCCTCAGCACCAACAGCCTGGTGGCCAAGCTGACGCAACAGTTCAACGAGATCATCCAGAAGGATGTTCGCGTCCTCGAGCAGGTGAAGCGGAAGAAGGGCGTCTGGCTGGCACGCGGCAGCCATGTCTACAAGATCGTCGAGAAGCAGCCAGCCGCGATGCAGCAGCAGCAGCCGCACCCGGAGAGTGGCATCTCCACGGTGCAGCGGAATATCAAGAAGTTCGAGACGCTGGAGAAGCCAACGGTGCCACAGAAGAGCGAGCAGCTGCTGCGGCGGAATCTCGAACTGGCGGCAGGCTCAGGCCCGGCCAGGGGCCTCCCTCTAAAGACCAAGCGAAGTCTGAAGGTGAGTCCGGCCGAGCTGGAGGTGGTCTGCGAGGAGGCCAAGACGCCCGTGGAGGTGGAGGAAGCTACCAAAGAAGAGCCGCCAACAGCCGCAGTGCAGCAGCAGCAGCAGCACGTGGAGCCGGACGATGATCTGCAGCCCGAACTGGAGATGGACGAGGAGCGGCAGAAGCAGCGCAAGCACAAGTATGCCTCCATCTACGAGAAGCTGCGGTTCACCTTCGCCGGCAGGAGCCGCAAGTCACCCAGTCCCTCGCCCACAAAAGCAGCACCCGAGACGGCTCTACAGATGGTTGCAGAGATTGCTACCGAGATGGAGACCAAGCAGGAAGAGGAGCCAAAGCCAGAGCAGGAGCAGGAGCAGGAGAAATGCGGCACCTCTGCCCTGATGATGGTTCCATGCATTGAGGCCGACGCCGATTCCAAGATCCTCGACGCTTTGGAAGTGGTCGATCAGAAGCTCAAGGACATCAGCGCCCATGCGGAGGCGGGGGAGCTGCTGCTGGGCACCAACGACGACTTCGAGCAGCGCCTGCTGCCCAACACCTCGTTCGTGTACCAGGCGGCCAACAAGCAGATCTCCAACAACCAGCTGCTGGTCAATCAGGCGGTGAACGTGACGCTGGTGAACGCCATCGAGGGCGAGCAGATGATCATGGAGCAGAAGCAGTTGATGAAGGCGGAAAGTGAAAAGAGGAACGAGCAGCAGCAGGAGATCAAAAAGGAGGAGCAACTGCAAGCCAAGGAAGAGCAGAAAACCGAACAAAGAGCGATCCCAGAAGAGGAGGAGGAGGAGGAGTCGGAATCGATCTACGAACCCATCACACCCCCTGCCATGTTGGCCATCGAACCCAAGACTGAAGTGCAGGCCTCGAGCCTGTTCAAGATGGTGGATATCCAGAGGTCGGAGGTCGTCGAGGACATCTACCAGACCGTGGAGGAGGCATCCGCCACCGCCTGCCCCAAGCCCAACATCTGGCTGGAGGGCTACGAGTCCATAGCGGGCTCCTGCGAGGCGACGCCACCTGATTTCGATGGTTACGAGTCCTTTGCCCCGCCCACGCCCACGGCCAACGCCGAGGATGGCCCACCCATGGCCACACCCTCGCCTGGAGCACATGGCGGCACACTGGGCAGGAATACCCGAGACGAGCTGCCAGAGCTGCCGAAGCCAAAGCGAGTTCTGCCCAAATCTCCAACGCTGCTGCGTCCGGCGCCACCGAAACCGAACCATGCGAGCACCCTGCACCTGGGCAAGGATGAGGACGAGGATGAGAACATCTACGACACCATCAAGGGCTGCTACGAGTCGATGCACACCAAAGTACCCGCCGCCAGCAGCAGCAGCGGCACCGCAACCACCACCGATGCCATCTCCCTGGGGTCCAACTGCTACGAGAGCATCGCCCACTACCGCAAGACGAAGACAACGGCGACGGGACATGGCCCCGGTCATGGCACCTGCATCCAGCTCTCCAGCAGTGGCTCCACCCTGACCATCTCCTCGGACCACAAGACCAACAGTCTGTACGAGTCCTCCCTGGCCGCCACCGGCTGTGTGATCTACGGCAGCGCCAGTGTCGGCTGCCGCTCCTCCCTGGGCAGCGGAGGCAGTGCATCGAGCGGCGGTGGGGGCAAGCGTGCGGGGGACAAGCGATCCTCGATAGCCGGCTCCAGCGACAACAGCGATGCCTGGGTGGACATTTCCGACGGCGAGGGAGCATCAGCATCGCCAGCAGAGCGCCTGGACGCGGGGCCGCCGCCCACCGAGGCCCAGTTTGTTGTGTGAGTAGCAAACAAAAATACATATAATATATTCCACAACTATTTCAAGCGGGGGAGAGGGTGGGGTAGAGTGCGGGCCCCCCTCGTTCTGTGGTGGGGAGGATATAAATTCTGCGTAGATTGCTTATCAGTTTGTTTGGGCCTTATCTTATCGGCGGAGCAGACTAACTGCCGCAGGGGCCGCACTCACTTTTTGTTGTCCGGGTGTCAGTTCGGGTGTCGGCAATGTGGTGGTGCAACGAGTGCCAGCGAAAGGGTTGCAACATCCGCCGTGTAGTCCGCTGTAGCCTGGCACCAAAAACAATCACATGGGCAATCGGGGTCAAGGCGGTCGATGGATGGATGGCTCTTATCTGTGGGCTGTCGATAGTGCACACAGAGTCGCGGAGAGAGGGGGAAAAGGGCAAACAAGCTTAAGGGTAAGGGTGTATGGGTGCTAGTCCCTGCAGCATCAAAGGATTTGTCGTAATCGAAAAGGCATTTCGATTTGTTAATGTTTTTGTTTTAATTCGAAAAGGGTACTATGGCTACGTTCCAATTAGCATTTCTCATACTTTGCTCATCGTGTTGTTATTATTTTTACGGTTTTCAACAATCTCCATTCAAAATAAACAAAGAAATGGGAGATTATTCTCTGGGGTGACGTTCAGAGTCAACAAATGACGATATTCCACATATAAACAGAGCGTAGAATAAATACAGTGAACTCTAATTGGAGCGGCTGCTACGATATAATCCCAAAGATATACGACTAATACAGAAATCGAGGAAATTGCAAGATAAGGTTTGGATATACACAGATACTTGAGAATAGTACATGTAAATCAATAACATACATATATAATATATGTATATATAATTACATATTAATTGCCAATGGAGTTCGTATCGAAGCCATTATGAGAGTCCCATTAGAGAACCATTTCTTGGCACCATTTCTTGGCCCAATGTCACATTTTAAACACACCCGTAAGTTGCAACACTCGACGCTTGATTGGAGCTCCTCCCCGATTGCCATTAATTAGCTTGCAGACCCACAGTTTGGTCCCTTATCAGTCGATAAGATTGCCGTGCCCCTTGAGGAAACCCTTGTAGTGCATGCACTCTCTGGCGTTTCTATTACTATCGGGGAAAGCTTAACGGAATCATGTCAGTCAGTTGATGCAAGTGGCGTGTTGCACATGGTCGTGCCTCCAGAGAGTTACATATACCCATGACTCTGTGGTATGATCGATTGCCATGTCCCGGGCGCCCATTAAAGTACACACCGAAAACTATTTCAAATCTATTAAAATGGAAATTAATATTTTATTCTCGTACCGATTATTTTCAGTGTACGGGAACGCTTCAAGCCGCATCGCATCCGCAGCCCGGACTGGTCGAAGCGCATTAGAGACAAAAGACTGCAACAAAAGAAGGCGATAAGCTGCATAGAGGGTAAGTTTGCTACAGTAAGAATTTCTATTTGGGGAAATAATCTACAAGAGTGCTCAGTGAATGGAATTCTTTCCATTATCCGAATGGGAATGTTTCTCTATTATGTATCCACGTACACACGTATCTGCAGCGCGTGAGAAAGTTCAGCATCTATGAAAAATAAAAGCGAAATCTTTTTGAAAAATGATTATAAAAGGAAAAACAAACTTAACAAATATTATCTAATACTTATAATCTTTTATCACAAAGCTTTGGCTTCAAAATATTAAAGTAAAAATAAAGCTCATACTACATGATAATGTCGGTTCGTGTCCCAGCTAAGCTTTATCATCCACACATGGAGTCCACAGCGTAACTATGTCTGTGAACGTCCGACGATTAGCCGCATTTAATTGTTGTGTGTTGTGTGTGGATGGATCATCAGGGCCACTTAAAAGGTTTTTTTTGTATTTCGCCCCCAGGCGCTGCCTGACAAACGAAAATGCCAAAAGTAAGGCTAACAAGTCGAGCAACTAACAGAGCAGATAATTACTCGTACACCCATTACAAATGAGAGTGAGAGTAGCCCCCGCCGACAGCTCACACCAACAACAACAACCCGTTACATGAATCAAGTGTGTGAGCAAGCGCGCACATTAGACAAGAGAGTGGGAGAGTGAGATTGGATTGTATGCGATTGGACAGGTTCCACAGAAGCCAAATGGCAGGCAGGGTACATTAAATAGAAAGTAAGGCAGTGCAAACTCCAATCCCAACCCTGTACTCAAGTACTATGAGTATGAGAGCGCGACTGCTTTACCTTCTCTTCAATATACCTCGCTCGCAAGCCAAAGGTAAGAGAGAGTGCAAGAGAGCGAGCGCGAGCGTAAACAATGCCCATAAAGTGGACCGTGCAATTTATGCTTTTTTGTTACTGTTGGGGGTCTCTGCTTCTCCATCTCCCGCCTCACAAGTCAATCCAACGCGTTCAGCTCCATCGTGCGGTTGTGGGGCTGCTGCTTTGCCGACAGACAACGAAAAACCGCGCTCGCTTTGAAGAGAGGAATTTGTTAGTGTGATAAATGTGAATATCAGATAATTACGAATTGTAGTGTTGTTGCTGGATGCTCTGTGAATAAAAAAGAAAGAAAACCCCCAATGAAAGCATGAATTGCATCCGAAAAGATGATCAAAGACAAAGAAAGACAGTGAGAGAGAGAGAGAGAGCGGACAGAGTGCAGAGTGCAGTTGGCATTACAAGTTTTTTTGCTGTTCGTTTTGTGGAACTGAAAGCCGCTGCGCTGATGCCCTTACACCCGTTACGATCCCCACCTCGTAGTTGTTGTTGCTGCGACGCGACGGCGACTGATGACGAAATTGTTTAGCGAAAACGAAAACCAGTCTAGAAACATAAAACCGCTGGCGAGCCAACCTTGAAGAAGTCTTAAAGAGACACGAAACAAAGGCAGATAGAGGGAGAGAAAAAAAAAGATAGAGTCAGGCAGCCAAAAGGAATCCCAATTCCGAATTTGGACGATGGATGACTTTGGCAAATAGACAACACAACTCCATAATGGCAGACGGTCGGGCCGGGCCGTTCGCTTGCACAAGCCCCAGGCCCCAAAACCCCAAGCATGATGTGCAATATGCAACGAACGGCGCTTCATTCGAATTCGAGTGCGAACGTTCATACATTGCGAGCATTGCGCATGCGCGTAATCCTATGTAAGGGGCTGCCTATCCAGCCCCCTCTGCGCACCATCCTCATGCCTCCGGCGAAGAGAGTTCAGCGAACGCGTCGCAAAGTTGGAAATTGGAAAATATCTGGTAATTGTTTCACGGCCTGCCTGACGTCTTGGGCTGCTTTGGGTGAAGTGAAACCCCACCGACCGTCCCGGCCCAATGGAAATTCTCAGCTCTCAGCTAAACTTTTACCCGCGGCACGTTCGCCCGTTTTCCATTAGTCTTCGCTGACACGACACGCAATACCTGCAGCGAAAGTGTCGTGAAAATATACGAGATGTGGCATATAGGAAGCGCATAAAGCGAGCTTCGCCTTGAGCGTCCAATTGGTTAACCATATTGGATGCCTGACCTATGACTGTGGGCGGCATTGGCGCTTCTACGAGCGCTGATATGATACTCGTATCAGGCCGAGTGGAAGGCAATGACATCGTTTGGCACTTAATAAAGCAACCTTAATGCCTCTGGCATTAAACAATCAATCATCGACCGATTATTGGACCGAATCGCCTTTACAGCTGCAGATCTCGTACAGAGATCAGCAAACTGTGCTGGCCTTGCACTTGCGAATGGCCGTGCCTTGCAGCCAGACTGCATTCCAATGAAACAAAAGACTCCCCAGCAGAAGATCATCTTCGCCCAACTGTACATATTCGTATGTTGTGCATGGTACAGTGTTGGCTCATTTAAGTGAACCAATAGCGAACGAGAGAACTATTCTGGCTTACAGAGACAAGATTGATTCAAGTGAGACCAATGGGAGAAGTGTTGGCGAACAAATATCCAGTTTTAGATATTTATTTCGAATAGTTCTGGACTTTGATTTCCATCCCAGTCATAATTAGATCACCCAAACGAGTATGCACTGTGACTCTTTTAGCGTTTCTTTTGTTTGGAAATCGTTCAGTTTCTTTGCTTATTTGTCTGTAATATTTCATTTCCGCATTGAGTCGCATGTGCACCACACGTATTGTAACCGCCAGTATTGGCACGCACAAAAATGAGACACCAGCAATTCGCAGAATTTTCGCCACATCTAAAACCGGTAATTCTGTGCTCGAATATTGGATACCCGGCTTTAGATAAACGGCTGTTCCAGAGGGTCCAGAGCCAGAACAGAGCTCCCACGCACGACAAGTGTCGCCGCCAAAAAAGTATCTTGTTTCTGGAAATATTTCTGCATATATAGCCACAACATATACACATGTACATGTATGTACATGTGTATTAATGTACATCTGTATCTATGTGGTGTGGTATCCATGTCTGTATAATCTTTTATTATATCCGTCAGACCGGTTCGCGTTCGCTGCGCTTGCCTGCCTCTGCCACTGCCACTGCCTCTTCATCAACGATCTGTGTGTACGTGTACGTATACGTAATATGGAGAGCTGATTTCATGTCTAGTCTCATGGCCCGAGGGCGCTAACAATCAGAGCCAAATCCGTATTCAGATTTCATAAAGCTGGGAATATACGAGCAGATTGCCGGAAGAGTTTGGTCGTATTATCAATTCAGAAATAAAAGCACAGATTTCACAGTTATTAATCCAGTTTAAGAACATGGAATACTCGATGGAATAGCATTACAATTTTTGAGATTCTGGCCAGGGCATTCTTAGTGCGGTGCATGCCGCCATTATACACTCTAGCACTGTCTGTGCCGCTTTTCAATTTGATTTTCTAGCCAGCCAGCAGTTAATCGCGCCATGGTACAGGCACCTGCTGAGCCTGTACCACAAAATCCACCGTGTACGAGTATCTCAATCTGCATTCAACCATGATTCCATGCCATTCCATTTTCCATTATAATTTGCGCTATTTTGCATGCCACTGCTTTGGGTATGGTGTGCTTATAACCATCACACTTGCCACACTACATACTCGGACGAGTATCTATCCATACATCTATCTATGTACTCACGAGTAAATATGTAAAAGCCTTGTATGGCCAAACTGTTTTATTGTTGTGACACTCGAGGGGTCTGTTTAATTAGCATATGTATGAATGTAGGACACATCCCCAGAGTTCTGTTTTTAGGGTTGGGGGTTTGGTCAATCAGAGAGAAGTCAGCCCTTAATTGCTTCCAATTAAATGAAGCAGTCGAATTGCCATAGCATTTCCATAAGAAAAGAAGTTAATCAACACAGAGGGAAAAGAAAAAGAAAGAGTTCAGCAACAACAGCTACACTTGGGGAAAAAATAAACCAAATTCTTAACTGAAGGTTCGTTTTTCCCCCAAGTAGTGCCCGATAAAATGTGAGAAAAGATGTCCGCGAATTATCCAAAGAACGGCCAGCGCCTCAGCTGCTCGAGCAGCCTGAGCAGCAATGGCAACCACTCGGATCTGGTGACACTCCCCCGCAAGCGTCGTCCGCGAGCCGCCGGCGAAGTTGCCGTCACCTGTCAGCACTCCACTAGCGTCTATCTCAATGGGCCGCCAACCGCAGAGTCAGTGCCTTGTGCGCCTGAGCCACTGTACCAGAACGAGGCAGCTGTCGAGCAGCAGCAGCAGCAACAACAGCAGCAGCAGGAGATAGAGAAAAAGGATAAACGTCGATGGGTGCGGGCCGAGGTGACGACGATGCGGGTGTGCCATAAGGAGCTGGGCAATCCCGGCCAGGAGTCCATGGTAGTGAGCACTTTTGTAGGTTCGTTCTGTGGGAAAGGGGAACGGCGCACACAACCAATAACCCAAGATGAGACGACTAATGTTCTGTTCTTCATGCAACTCCACAGATGACTCCGATCACTATTACGAGACGCTGCACTCGAGCCAGCTGCAGCAGCAGCAGGATGGGGCACGCAGCGGACTGCGCGCCTCACACCGACGCGCCAAAAATCACTCAGGGTCGGCCCACACACTGGGCGAGCATGTGGGCATCTCCGACGACTACGACTCCTTTGAGACGGACAGCGATGAGCAGGGCGAGGAATCGTCGGGTCAGCGTCTGCGAAACGTGAGTGCAAATTAAGTGGAGTCTGGATAAATTAACGCATCTAATCCCCTCCTTTGTAGCACAATGACAGCGGCGTGGACATGAGGAATCATCGCCTGCCCAAGCCACCGGCACCGCAGAATCAAGTGTACGAGTTTGTGCGCAAATTCAAGGACTTTATATCCAACAAAAAGTCGCCAAAGGGCAGCCAACAGAAGCTGTACGAGAACACGACCACGGGCACGGCCTTCTATGTGGAGAGCGGCAAGAGGCAGGAGGATGCCTACGAGAATACAGAGTACTCCTCGGCCAAGACGCTAAGCAGCTCGGAGAAGACTCTGAATGGTAGTGGCGGTAGTGGTGGCTTCCAAAGTCCGGCTGAACAGCCGGCAGTGCTGCGGGCCAAGCAGAAGAACGGCAAGAGTCTGCGCTCCAGGCTGCGCAAGAGTCTCGTGGGTTCCACCTTCGACAGCAAGCAGCTCTCCGCACTGACAGCCACACGGAGCACGTTCTACCTCGAGGATCCCGAGGTGGGACCGGAACCGAACAGTGCCGGCGAGCTGGACTCGGGCTTCTCCGAGAAGGCCTCCTCCGGTGATATTCCAGTGCAGGTGCCCAGCGCCGATGCACAGAAGTTCTCCACCGTTGCGCGCAAGGCCAAGAAGGAGGCCAAGGCCACGAGGCGTCGCACCACAATCGGACTGCGGCCCAACGATCCGCCGCCACCGCCTCCGCCAGCACCACCGTTCCCTGGCCTCAAAGTGGATAATGGCCAGGGGGAGCAAGGGCAGCAGGGACAGGCCACCTCGTGGTATGCCGAGTGCGGCGTCTTCAAGCAATCGAATCATCTCAATGGAAGCCCATCACAGGCCACCGACGACCTGGCCACACCCACACCCAGTGCCCATGGGGGAGGAGGCAGCTCCTGGTACGCCGAATCGGGTCTCTACCAGACGAGCGGCATCTCTGTGGCCAGCTCCAGCGGCAGTTCGGGCGTTTCCACCGGCAACGAGGCAGGTCTGGGCGACGACCTCCAGACGGAACCCCACAGCATGTTCTCCAACGAGCCGCTCTACCAGATGTACAGCGCCGCCAAGCTGGAGGTGAGTTCGCTGATCCTGGCAATAGAAGAACGTCTGTTGATCGATCCTTGCCTTTTCCTTTCAGTCAATCACTCGCGATCTGGAGGCGCACGAGAGCTCTGCGGATGGTTATGAGGAGATCGGAATGCATGCTCTGCGCAGCCCAAAGCCCCAGCCAGAGCCCATCCACGTGGAACAGCTGCCCCCCAAGCAGCGGCCATCCGCTTTGCAGCTGGTGGGGCCAAAGAACGGACCATCCCGCACCCTATGGAGCGAGATCCCCGAGGTTATACACTCTGGAATACTGCGTAAGTGGACTGCATCCTTGACATGATCTCTAGGTGACTCCATTTCGCATATTGCAGCCACACTGAAGAGCCGGGAACGCAGCCTGCAGGAGGCCAAGTTCGAGATCGTTACATCGGAGGCCAGTTATCTGAAGTCGCTGAGTCTCCTGCGGCGCCACTTCATGAACAACAGCGCCTTTGTGGACAGCTCGGTGCTGAGTCCGCGGGACCGCAAGGCGCTCTTCTCCTACATTGTGCCCGTCCACGAGTGCTCCGAGCGGCTGCTGACGGAGCTGGAGTGCTGCTGGCAGGACAACATCATGCTGCACGGCCTCAGTCGCTGCATCTACGAGATTGCCGAGCGGCACTTCCACGTGTACATTGCCTTCTGCGAGCATCAGGGCAGGATGGACAGGACGCTGCGGCGGCTGAAGGAGGCCAAGAACGGCGTCTTCCAGCAGCATCTGGAGAAGCTGGAGGCGAGTCCCAGCTGCTGTGGCCTGAATCTGCACTCGTTCCTCATGCTGCCGATGCAGCGGATCACACGCCTGCCGCTGCTCATCGATGCGGTGTTCAGCAAGGAATCACCCCACAATCAGGACGAGTACGAGAGCTGGAAGCGCACGCTGGCCCTCGTCCAGAAGGTGGTGGCGCAGTGCAACGAAGCGGCCAATCGTTGGGAGCAAGCGTACGAGCTGGAGCGCATCTCGAAGCAGCTGGAGTTCCCCTCGCACATCCGAGCCCTGGCCATTGCGCCCGTGGGCGTGCCCAAGCAGGGGGCCAAGCCTCGCTTTCTGGTCAAGCGGGGGGAGCTCACCCATCTGGCGTGGCGGGGCGACGATGCCAAGCTGACGTTCGGCAAACGGTTCACCAAGTCCAGCATCTATGCCTTCCTCTTCTCCGATCTCCTGGTGCTCTGCAAGCGCCGCGGCGAGTCCAGCTTCAGTGTGTTCGACTACTGTCCCAGGAGCATGTTGACCATTGCCTCTGGCGACACGCTGCCGCAGCTGCCAACCAAAGATATCAAGGACCAGGCCGGCAAGAACCTCATCCTGATGACACTCCTCGAGAACTGCGACCGCAAGACAGTGGAGCTGGTAAGTCGCTATGAGGCGTCTTTTATTTGAATTTCCGATCCTTATAATTGGTTCATCCTCTGCAGGTGCTCTCCTGCCCCTCGGTGTCGGACCAGCAACGGTGGCTGCTGGCCATGCGACCACCAGAGGCGGAAACGCCCGGCGAGAAGCTCTACGAGTCGTGGGACTGTCCGCAGGTCGTGGCCAAGCATAGCTACGAGTCCGACGAGCCGGATGTCCTCAATCTAGAGCTGGGCGACGTTGTCAACGTATCACGCAAGCTGCCAGATGGTGAGGCTCCACATTTCTGTGCCTAATGAACCCTTCTAATGATCTGCTTCCCCGCCAGGCTGGTACCAGGGCGAGCGTATCCGCGACGGTGCTGTCGGCTGGTTCCCAGGCAGCTACACGGACGAGCTGAATTCGGCCCATGTTCGCTCCCGCAATCTGAAGCAGCGCCACCGCCTCCTCACCTTCACGGCCACCTATCTGGAGGCGCAGAAGGGCAAGTGAAGGACTGTCACTGTCAATGTCTCCTCATCGTTCGCTATCGTGGCCATCTCCAACCGCCTGCCACCCCAGTGGCAAGCGGTCGAGTATTATTGTATGTAATGCTTGCAGCAAGCAATCCACATCCACTGCACGCATTGTAGTCCGCAACAATCTAAACGTGAATTACCATATACATGAATAACCGATAGGAAATGTGATAAATTAATTTAGATCGAGAAAAGTTACAGCAGAATAGTAGAGCTACAGGTATATGTAGATATTTCCCCCTCCCCCCATATTCGATAAGCAATAGCAACTAATTATATTTATGGATACCACAGCAAGGGGATATTTATGCGTATTCTCTGTAAATAAATCAAATACGAAGCAAATTGTTGAATCCCGTTCTTTAAATCCCCGAAAAATACAAATATCGAAGATATAGAGTAATGCAAAAAGAAAACCAGTATTTTATTGCTGTGCAAATGGAAAATTTCATGGAGCTATATTTTGGCGAACGGCGAAGAACCGACTTTCCTGGGAACGCGAGGATCCAGACTGTCGATCGACATTCAAATATTGCTGACGAAAGTCGAGTAATTTTTGGAAAATTTAATAATCTAATTGGCGCTCAGAAAAAACCAGTATTTTAATTATTTGCACAGGCAAAAGTTTGTGGTGCAATATCTCGGGCAATTAGTGTCGGATCGGCGAAGGGCTAACTTGCCCAGGATCGCAAGGATCCAGAGTGTCAAAAAATCTGCGCAAAAATTTATATATGATTTTTGTTAGAAAAAATATGAATTACCTTTTTTCTGATGGCCAATCGGTTGGCAGGACGCTCGTTCACGAAAAATCCAGAAAGCCACCTGCTCGCAGCAAAAGAGCCATTCAAACAAGAGATTTCTTTCCATTATAAATGTCTGTATTTGTAGTTTTCAAAAATGTATGTACACATACATACACACATCGATTTTCATTGCTTGATTTCGTTTTGGTTAATTTCTGCGAATTGCATATTAAAATTAAAACTTATGTAATTCAGTAGCTGCACTTCGTTCCGTTCCGTGGCATATTGTAGCAGTTTACAAATAAATCTTACGATTATGTTATTGCTGTCATAAATTATTAAATCTAAATCAAACACTAAGGTGAGGGGGCGGGGGTGGGGGCACGCGATATGTTTGATGTATTGGCGATCCAATCGATCCGATAGCAGCGTGCTCTGGAGTGCTGCTAAGCCGAACGGCACACAATCAGACCCGCGACTAAATCTAAATCAAATAATTTACAATACTTCTTCTGTTCATGTGACCGGCGATGAGTGGATGTGATAAATTTAAATGAATGTCCGAGCGAGAGGACTGAATCGTGTGAGGGCTACGGCTAAGAGGCTATCGGCTATGGCTAAGCTCTAGATTCATACACGTTTACACGTTTACACGTCTACGCGTCTACATAAATATATCACAAAATCAGTGAAATGAAAATTCGCTGGAGTATTTGCTTTTTTCGCTTTGGATGATGCATGAGATGGATGCGATTCGTTGACTGCGCGTTGAGTCAATGAGTGCAATGATTGGCAATGACTGGGCACATCTCCTATCCTCTTCCTCTTCCCCTTCTTATTGCTACTGCTATTGCTATTCCTATCCTGTTCCTATCCTATCCTGTACTGTCCTCTCCTCTTCTTTCCTTTCCTTTCCTCAGCAGCGAATCTGTGTCTGTCATCTGAAGCTGATGCCGCACTTGCGACTAATCTTGGGCGTGTGTATGTAGGCAATCGACAGCAGCAGCGGCACGTCATTCTCGGAGAGCTGCAGCGGCGTGGTAATGTCACTCAGCCGACATGGATCCGTCTCCAGCAGAAAGGCGGCCAGTGTTTCCGACTGCAGATAGATTTCCTGAAGCTTCGACTCCAAAAACGACAGGCACTATGAAACAAAAACACATTTAATACCCAGATTACAACTGAATTAGGCTGGGAATGGGGATGTGGATCTATATCTACCTCATAGGCGGGTATGCCGCCAGCGTGCATGGCCTGAACAGTTTCCAGCATGCTCGAAACCAGCTGCGACATGCCCACGGGCGAGCTCTGGCCCCCCGCATAGGGAAACTGCTGGGCCTGCGACGAGATCAGGCGCACATCCCACTTGTCCATGTCCGCCACAATGGCAATGTTCTCCGCCGGCTGTGAGATGAGTGAGGCCGAGCGTGCGGCCAGTGCCAGGTCCTCGCGCAGATGCATTTCCCACTTGTTGGGCGGTGCACAGGTGCCCTGCGGAGATTTAAACAAAAACTGTGATTAGAATTGCTACAATTGGTTACGATTTGGGGGGACTTTCTCACCTGGAGTACCATGTCGGAAACATAGTGATCGCTGACGCTCAGCATCAGCGAGGGAATGAAGCCGGCGCGCAGCTGATCGCCCGCCGGCTCATCGTCCTGCGGCAACTCCTTGATGCCAGGTACGGGTAGCTTCAGCAGCTGCTGGGACACGTTCACTGCCGCACACTTGGCGGCCACCGAGGAGACGGAGCTGCGGCCCGAGGGCACACGCTTGGGCGGCTGTTTCCGCGTGAATCCCGTCTGCGTTGCAGCCGCCGGCTGTGGGGGTTCTGGTGCGGATTTGAGGGTGTCTATGGAGGCAGCAGAGTTCACCGACTGCAGGGTTCTGTTGCTCTGACTCTGATCGTAGCAGTGCACCTCGTCCGTCTCAAACTCCAGCTCGGTGGCATTCGAGGGCGTCTGATAGGTGGCCGAGGAGCTCATTATACCCCCGCTGCTGCAGACTATGCACCGCTCGCTGCCCACCGCCTGCGTGGTGCTTGTACCGAAGCTGGCATTGGGTCCGATCGAGCTGCTGCTGGTGGCCAGCTCGGGATGCTGCTGGAGCGTCACGCTGCTGTCGCTCGACTTGAGGGCCGCCTCACTCGCCTCCAGCTTGGTGGCCTTGTCCATCAGCAGATCGTAGTTGTTGGACAGCACCAGGTTCTTGCTCTTCATGTAGTTGGTGGCTATCTGGGGATACTGCTCAAAGTTGAACTTCATTCCCGAGTGCTTCTTGGCCATGCTGGCCACGTCGTGGGTGCGCTGATGCTGGGCACACAGCATGAGGCTGGCGGCTGGCTTTGGGTCGTCTGTGAGATCTTCGCTGCTCTTCTTCAGATTGATCAGCGGCTCGTTGTCGCCCAGCACAAAGACCACTCCGTTGCCGTTGTCCGCGGCAGTCTGCCTGCAGATGCCGTGCTCCCGCTCGATCAGCTTGTGGCAGTGATCAAAGTGGATCTGCTCCTCCAGGCTGACGTTCTCCTTGATGGGCTCAATGCCCCAGGTCATGCGATCGCTCTTCCCCATGCTGTTCTGCGTGATGAGGTCCGACAGCGACAGATGCGAGGCGCGCCTCTCGTGGGTGAGTGGCTCAAATTCGCCCGCGTCCATGGGTCCCTTTTTCTCAACGGCATCTGGATTTCCCTCGACGGAGTAGCTGCTGCAGCGCCGCTCCAGCTTGCGATTGATAATCTTGATGCCCTGCTGGAGCTTGGCCAGATCACTGAGGCTCAGACCCTCCTTCACACCCGCCGCCATGGGCACCATGTTCCAGAAAAAGTTCTTCTTGCGCCCAGCGGTGGTGGTGGCAGCGGTGGCTGGTGGGGTTTCTGTGGCATCATCGAACTCAATGGCCTCGATGGCCCCATCGTCGATGCTGCCGCCGCCTGTGCCCACAGAGCCCGATCCGGAACCATTCGACTCGTCCTCCATGCACAGCTCCACATTGTCCGGCGTGGTGACTGTCAGACGTATCCTGCCATCCTTGCCGGTGCGAAAGTACTGCTGTGCCTGCCGTGCCAGCAGCGTCTTTTTGTCGATGCCCGTGTCCATCAGATAGTTGCCAATGCGCAGCTCCTGCTGCACAAAATGGGAGTCGCGGAAGGCCAGGACAGTGGGGATCTCGTTCTTCTTCAGCGTCTGCATGCCGTCTTGATCCGCCTGATCCTCCAGACCCTCCAGATCCCCATCATCCTCGTTCTCGCAGCAGTTGAGCAGCTGCTCCCCTCCATCGTCCACATCGTCCGCAATGGCGTTCAGATTCTGTTTGCAGGTGGCCACCCTGCTCAGGCCGCCTGTACGTCGCAGCTGCGAGGGCGGACTCTTGTGCCGCTCCTGACTCTGGTGGCTCTGGCTCTGGCTAACCAGATCGTTGATCAGCTGCTTGTTAAAGTCCTCCCGCTTGGCCGTGCGCCGCACCTCGCTGCAGCGTATGAAGTACGTGAGGACATTGAGGAGCTTCTCCACCCACAGCTTCTCGGCTCCATAGATGATGGTGCGCACCAGCTTGGGCGGCACTCCAATGGCTCCATACAGATCCCCCAGCTGCGCCCACAGTGCGTTGTACGGATGCTTCTGGGCCACCTGCAGCAGCTTGGCCCTCTGCTCAATGGCTGCCGAGGATGCAGAGGCATCCGATCGCCGGGAGCCTGAACTATTGAAGGCTGAAACGGTGGCCACCCAGCCCAGATGGTACGTCAGAATCCCCGTCAGCATGGTGCTAATGAAACTGCACAAACGGAAGGGATTCGATTAGTACTGTCTCTGAAAGGGAGCGCGAGGAGGATTCTTACAAATTGGAGTCCTTTGTGTCGGCAAAGGACAGCAGATCACAGAGTTCCTTGATGAAACGCTCGGCCACAGTCTTGGAGTACTTGCTGCCGCTGGTGGTGATGCTCAGCCAGACGGGCGTCTTGATGCGTGGCGCCGTAAAGAGATCGTTGAACCACTGCTGTGTGTCCTGCCAGGCCTGGAACATGATCTGTGGCAGGAGAAGGTTAGCTAAACGCATGTCAATGGACTCCAATGACGGTGCTTACCTGCAAAAAGTTCTTGTGATTGATGTACGCATGCTCGGTGCTGGCCCGCAGGCGACTCAGCATGGACTCGAGCAGGGCTATGTGCTCGCTGCAGAAGAGCTCCATCTCCTCCTCGAAGGACTCGCTCATGGTGATGCACACGGCCAGTCCCAGCTTGGCCCGACGCCGCAGATTGGCCTGGCGGCGTCCCATCTCTGGATTGCTTCGCGACTCGTTGGCACAGTAACTGGCGCGCCTGTACTGCGGCGGACCCATGCCACCGCCCTCGCTGCCGCCGCCACCGCCATTGCCCCCAGATCCCTGGCTGGAGGTGCCGCCATTGGGCAGCGTGTAGTTGTCGCTGAGGAAGCCGATAAAGTCGTTCCTGGAATGCTCGTTCTCGAAGGAGGTGCGCAGATTGCGCGAGATTCGTCGCTGCAGGCAGCCGTCGCTGGCAAACTCCTCCAGGTGCGGGGAGCTGGCCGAGAAGGCCGAGTCCATGCTGAGCTTTCGCATGGCGTCCGACTGGTCGGACAGCACGCTGCCCAGGCTGCTGCGTGTGGAATACTGATACGACCACTGGTCCCCGCTCGAATAGGGGCCGCCTGCCCCACTTCCACTGCCACTTCCACTGCCGCTCCCGCTGGCCGAGTATCCCGAATCCGTGGCATTGCTGTACGTGGAGGAGTAACGTAGTCCGCTCGAATCGCTCGAATGGACTGTGGACAGCGACTGCTGGTCGGGGGCGGGCACATCGAGGGGCGGCGTGAGACTCATCTGGCGGCCCACGCTCACGCTGAAGGGCATGGAGAAGGAGTTCATGGAGAGGCCGTCCATGGAGCCGTGCTCGCTGCAGATGGAGCTACGCGGCGTGGCCAGGCTGTTCATCGAGAGCGTCGAATAGGGCGAGTGGCCCGCACCGCCGATGCTGCTGCTGCTGGTGGGCGTCAGATACACCTGTGAGCACAGGATCCTCGCCGGCTCCGGCAGCCAGTGCACCTTGAGGGCGGTGCCACAAAAGGACATCGGCAGCGAGCCAAAGACCATCTCCCCCAGCGGCGTGATATCCGCTCCAGAGGGACGATTGTGCTGGAATGGGATCCGCATTACGGTTGGGATTCTCTTGGCTGGAGTTGTGTGTGTGTGGGGACTCACCTTGTAGCCATACTCGGGGCACACGTCGATGAAGTTGCTGCCATTGCTGCTGGAATGTGCCTTGGCCTGGATCTTGCCGTTCTGCAGCGATGTGTACTTCTCATTCTTCACGAATTTCCCGCTGGCTGAGGAGGAGGAGGACTCCTTCTGTGTCACCTTCTGCAGCGCATTGGAATCGAAGAGCAGGCGACGTGTGTCATCCTCTTTATAGAGCAGCACCCGCACTTGGCTGCCCTCGAAGGGGAATCGACTGCAAACGAAAGAAAAATGCAGATTTCGATTTAATTGAGGTGCAAAATATATCCCGAAAAGTTACTCCAAATTATGCCAATCATGCGACAGTCGCATAAATCGATTTACCATAGCTATATCGATGACTCTGGGGTGGGGCGCTAAGAGATCGTCGCATTATCTTTATAATTGTGAGTCACACAGGCGGCTCTGATTGATTAGTTTTGGAAGAACCCCCTAACGGACACTCTGCTGCCATCTGTCGAACATCCCCACCCATAGACGACACTTGGGTGTCGCAACGATGAGGTTTATTATAATGCGCACATCACCATCTCTCTCTCCCCCTCTCTACCCCTCTCTCTCCCTCTTTCTCATGCTGTTGATCGTTCATTTCGATTAAATGGCAAATGCGACGATGCTCTATATATAGCGAGGCGACTATTTTGGCACGTGACACGTGGATTACTCATGCCCCAACCCCAAAACGACACCCAAAGCGACTTCATTCTAAGGTGCATGGCCACTGGCATATTCCGACAAATATATAGAGCAAATCCTGCCTAGGATCGGGGTGATTGTGGGCAGCAGTACTATGCCCCCTATCGATCACTTCCATACTTCAATACGGTAACCCCCCCGTCCGCACCTGTGCAAGCAGCTGCTCCTCCTTCAGCTGAATTTGAGCTGATTTATTTTTAGTGGGTTTATAAATGGCTTTGGCAAGTAGCGCCCAACATTTGGAGGAGGCGCCTCTGCCTCTCCAGAAATTAGCGCTATAATTAACAATTAGCTCAAAATGTCGATGATAGTTTCTCCGACAGTGGCTGCCTGGGGGCAGGTGAGGGGTGGGTTATGGTGCGCTATGTGCTGGGAATTTGGGGCCCGAACTTAGTTTAGAGCTTCATAAATGTTTTATAGCCCCACAGCCGATAAGATGAGACGATGGGGGCCAACGTTGGGCGTTGCTTTGGCTGGGAGCCGGCACGGCCCACCACCGTACGCACCGAGAGAGATTACCCATCGAAGGGAACGGAACGCAACGAAACGCAACGGATCGGTATGGGTGGGACGGCAGTGTCCAACGGTGTCCGGCTGTGTCCGCGGCTGCTTTTTGTGTTGGTTTGAAGTCACGAGTGCGCGCCGGACTGGATACAAATTCCAAACTAAAACCCCTGTGGCCGGGTGTCGGCCTGTTTCTTTGAGGATTGGTGCCAATTAGGCTGCAGGCTACAGGCTGCTGCTCGCTGGCTGTCTGGCAGTCTGGCTGTCTGGGGTGGGCTTACTTGTACTTGAAGGGCGGCGTAGGCATGCGGCAAGGAGTAATTACTGTTTCCCGTTACAGCTTCCAACTTGTAGCTTCAGTTGCGGATCGCCGACTACCGACTACCGACTGTGATATCATCTACAGTTCAGTTCGGTGTTCACGGGTTAAGTTCGGTTCGGTTCTGTTCTGAACGGACGGACGGACGACACGTCGTTGATATCTTTATGGCTGCGATGCTAGTCAACAAATGAAGTTCAAGGCGTTTCGCCACAGCAGTGACAGTGACGGCAAACGGCGACGGGCTGGAATAGCGATGGCGACAACGTCTCGGACTCGGTAGTCGGATCGGGAATCGCGAATTCGTCAGAGGTCCCGTGCCGCAGCTCGTACGGCCAGCGGGCAGAGAGAGAGACAGAGAGAGGGAGTGATTACGGGGGCACTCGCATATGCATTATAATAAAACCTGCCCTACTCTGTCCCCGTGTACCCTGCCCAATCGATAGACATACGTACATATGATATACACATACAGCAGTAGACATAGCCATAGACATAGACATAGAGATAGATACTACAAGCAACGATCCTAAACGAGGCGGGCTGCCTTCGTTGTTTAACCGACCGACCGTTGGATGGGGCATGGGGCATCCAATTTGGAGCGGCGCTGCTGCCGCTGCTGCTGCTGCTGCTCACATGACTCGCTCGTCCAGCTGGGTGCACACACGAATCGTATCGAATAAAATCCAATCCGAGAGCCGAACCGAACCGAAAACAGAGTCAAAGTCGAACGAGCATCATGTGCTCCATCGTCGACTGGCCATTTGTTGCTTGTCAAAGACGGATGTGTTAATATTTTGTTTAACAAAAATAAAAAATACCAACAACACTGGGGGGGAGGGGAAACAAAGAGAAAGGAGCGCAAAAGACAGCGATGAATGACTTTTTGATGGATTCGTTGAGAGACAGAGCAGACGACACGTTGTGCCAGAATTTAATAGCCACATTAGGTCGGTTTTTTATGTAGCACCTAGGCTGAGTCGAAGGCTAAGTACCCTTTTGCACTTCTGCCATTATTCATTATTCTGACCTGGCCAAGAGAAAATGCCAAACAACAGACAAGAGAGATCTGCGCGAAAGCAATTATCGGACGTCCGCTAAGCAGAGACAGAAACAGAGACCGAAACAGAGACCGAAACAGAAACAGAGACTGAGGCCAGGCAGGCACTGTTTATTCTATTCTTTCATTGCTTTTATTTTCATTATTTTCTTTTGCTGGGGGCCGCCGCCGCCGACGCCACAGATGGGATGGGCCCCAGGAGGGATCAGGGAGAGAGCAGCAGCAGCAGCAGCAGCTGCAGCAGCAGCAGCAGCGGCGGAGGCAGAGGCAACGCGGCATTCACTTGGATCACATGCTTTTTTTCAGCTACGCAAGCAAAAACAAAGCAAAAGCAAAAACAAAAGCGAACCACCAGCCAAACGAAATTAAGCAAATACATGCAGACATCAAGTGTACACACACGAGTATGTGCATAAACATGTGTGTACATATTTACATGCATACATAATGAGTGAGCGCGAGTGTGGGCACTTGAAGCAAGGTGTTCTTGTACAAGGTGAACCAATCCCCCACTCCCCCTCGCCAGTTTCTTTCAATGTACGGGACCATCGCTCTCTTCAGAGCGCGCTCTTTGGCCATGCCTCACCTCTCATACAGACACCTTGCACTTGAAGATACCCAGTGCTCTCACCTGCACTCTCTCTTACGCCCTCACTTACGCTCTCTCCCTCCTTTGGGACTGTATTTTGATTGATTTGATCGCGTATATTTATAGAGCGGCGAGGGAGTGGAGTGGGGTGGGTAGTCGTGCGGGGCAAAGTGGCATTCGAGTGGTTGAGAATTGTTATCGGGCTTTACCTGGGATTATGCTTTGATTAGCCCTTAGATTTGCCCTGCCTCAAGAGAGACGCGACGCCAATGATTGATATGGGAAAACTATACCAAACCGGAACGGCAACGAAACGCTGAACGCAAACTGATATGAGAAATGTGCTTCAATCTTTTGCCCTGGACACATCAATAGAGGTAGAGCACGGGGTACAGTCGAGCCTCGCTAAAACGAATCATTTCGGAGTGTGCATATTTTCGAGTCTGCAAATTCGGCTTGCAGAAGCTCCGCTGTCTGTCTACACGTGTCGGCTACTGCTCGTTTGAAGAGTTTGAAGAGCGGGGAGAACTAACAATTATTATAATCAAATCAACAACTGCTAATGACTTTACAGAGCGTGTCTGTGTCTGTTTCTGCTCTTCCTCTCCATCCTCCTGGTCCGTCTTCCTCTGTCCTTTGCTCTATCTGTCTGGCTGTCTGTCTGTCCGTCTGTCTGTCTGTCTGTCTGTCCGTCCGTCTGTCTGTCTGTATGAGTGAGTGAAAGAGAGCGTGGCAAATAAAAGCACAGATTTCCAAAGCGACGACAACAAAGCACAGGCACAGTAAAGCAAAGCAAAGCAAAACCACAGCAGCAGCAGCCACAGCAACAAAAGCAACAACCAGTTGCTCCATACAACAAGTCACATGACCCAACCCAACCCAACAACCACGATGGCGACTATGGCGACGTTTGGAGACTTTGGTGACGCTGGAAGACGTTGGCGGTGGCAGCGGCGACGGCGACGGCGACGACAGCGACAACCACAACTACAACGACAAAGGAAATGGGGGGAATGACAAGCGCAGCAGCTGCCCAACAAATTGACTATCATTATCAACGGCCTATTATAAACAGTTATATATAGTAAGCACACATATACTACATAAGTAGAGTGTTATATTATATTATATTATATTCGCTCGCTGTCCAGTGTGCGAGCAAACGGCCTTCACCTTCACCCCGTGCCACCTGAGCAGGGAAGTGTGTGCAAATAATGAATGTCAAGTTCAAGGCAATTTGACAAAATCCGCTTCCTCCAGCTGTGTGTGTGGCGGGTGAGTGGTGAGGGGAGGAGGCTATGGCGACAGGTAATGGCCAGAGCAACATAAGATATTTATCAGCCATGCAAACAGACGGAAAAAATAAGAGTACGAGTGCGGAGCACACACCGTCCGTGTGTCGCTCGCTCACAATACTAATGAGCAAATGACGACAAAAATATCGAGTGATTTTCATTGTCACTTGAGACCAATGCAAACAGACCCCAGAGCACAGACCTCACCTCACCAGATCGACAACGACAACGACGACGATGACAAGCGATCGAGGTCTGGAGGAGGGCGGCCCAATCAATCAATGAATGGCCCCACCAGGCAGAGGCAGCGGCAGGGGCAATGCTAAGTGTGGGCGTTCCGCAGAGCACTTGTGACACCTGGCAAACACAAACACGAACACACACACACACACCAGCAGATAGTGACTCAAGTACTGGGAGCCCCTGAAAGCAAGTGAGATCACAGACCACCATCCATTTACTACGGGAATCATCTTTGGTACACAGATGACGACATCTCAGTGGATCTTTTTGTGTTTCACCTTAATCCAACAACGTATCATCATCATCATCAGCAGCAGCAGCAGCAGCACATGAGTAGAAAATACCGAGAAACTTCCGTCATTTACAGTTTAATATAGAAATGTTAATGAAATGATTACGCTACACGCTTGAGGGATCAATTAAAATGGTTTTCATTGAGCAAAGAGCAAAGCAAAGAGCATTAAATGATTAATGAAACGAAGAGAACGAGCGAGAGCCCTTGAAGATAAAGCAGAATCCGAGTTCTTTGTTAGCTTTGCCATTATAATATAAATGTATATAGACCTCGTGATTTCTCGAGGTCTGCGAGTGAACTGCGATTACGGATCAGAATTTGTTGACCCCACAGAGTAGTGTGTGCTGGTAATATCTGAACGATCTGTTAAAAGTGGCATTCGGAATTCAGAAACTTGTAGCCGGACATTGCTCAACTGAATAATAATAATAATAATACTGGTACTGGTTACTGGTACTTCCAGCGCCATTTATTGTTTACAATTACTCAAATCTCATAATTTTTCCATGAATGCCAAGTGCTGTTTTCGTTTTGGTATTGTATTACCTTTTCCAGCACAGCTCCGGATCCGCTTGAGCATTTGGAGCTAAGACAAAGGCAAATAAAATATTCACCCGATTCGTAAAGTTAATTTCAATAGAGCTTATGAATGGAACAGGGAGCCAAGCCATATGGCCAGATATTCGAAATTGGCTTAGCTCTGGGCGTTGGTTGGGGGGTGGGGGGCTTCTGTTAATAGATCTTTCGGCTTAATTTAGGGCTCCGGCCGAGCCTTGTGTACTTGCGGGTACTATCGGGCGCTTACTTTGTTTGTTTGCTCATTATCAGGCGGCGGCGGCAGTAAAAACAAAGGTACGCCTATTTTTTTTTTTATTTTTGTCAACCTGATAACCTGAGTGACAATAACGATGCGGCAGCAGAAGCAGACAAACCAGCGCTAGCTGTCGTCTTGCGCATGCGGAAGTACCCTATAGACCATAGAGATAAAGATACCCATTAATAAGATTCTCGTTCTCACAAGTGGCTTAATAGCGAAGGTAAATGATTCGTTTCCGATTTAAGAACTATTAAAACATACGAATGGCTCATTATTGTGCTAGCCCAATATACTTTTCATTTACAGGGTACAAAACTGGATACGCGCCGACTGCGACGACTCACTCATATGACTTGGCAGACCACGCGACTTCACACATGAACCCAAACCCCCCCATACGCCCCGCCGTACACTCGTACCTCCCCCTCAATTTGTTGGCATTTAAATGCGCTGATTTCTGTTTACCCTCCCACTCCCAACAGCAGATGGGCTGGCTTCGCATGCACATACCATACATACCATACATACAAACGTATGTGTGTGTGTTTTATGAGGTGTACGACTAGTGTGACTTCTCTTTATTCATGGGATATAGTAATCACAGTCATATTCATAGCTCAATGATTATGGCACGAGGCAGGGGATGAGACTATTTTTGGATACATTTATTTGGCCAGACAAGATGGCACCACATCCATACATACATAAATCGTACGATCGTTACGATCCATGTAAGTTCGATGGTTCACACCTGTGCCGAGGCACCAAAGGCACAACAATAACGATCATTCCCCGCATATCAGCCGCGACAATCCACACTCCACGCCACTTTACAGTGGAGAGCGCCGTTTTGATTGATGTCTGATGTCTGGGGCAGTGTTTGGCCAAACAATTTGCGGGCACTTATCGAGCACTATTAATGAATTTCTAATTTACGACTCATTTGGCATGACACTAAGCCGGCGAAAAGGCTCTAAGTGGAATCATCCATAATGGTTCATTCAGACATTTGGTCTGTCGTTCGGTCGGTCGGTCAGTCAGTCAGTGCCAGTCAGTGGACAATTGGTGAAAGAGATTGATATGTGATTTGTGATTTGTGGAGCTATCAGCGCATTGTTCACTTCATTTGATCGCCAATCAGGGGGATGGGGTTTATCTTTTATAGGGCTTCACACGTGCCTGAAGCTGCCGTCGGATTTTTGTTGGCAATCTGGCGATCTGTTGGCACAAAGTTTTCCACCCTTGGTGCTAATTCCCCTTCGAAGTTCGAATTCATGCGAAAGCCAGCCCGCGCTCGCTAACCTGCCACATATCGCAAGCAGTTGGCGGACGATTCGCGATTTCGATCTGCGATTTGCGGGGTGTATGAAATCACAGGTTGTATATGGAGGTAGAGGTGCTGTTCGGCTGCTCGGTCGATATGGTCTTTTTGCGTGAAATCCCCGAACTTATCGGGAATTAATACCAGCCCGCTAATAACTGCTATATATTTATGCATGTTCAAGTATGTACATATATATATATATATTTTTGGACGGACCATACGTTACCTGTGTGTGGATGGATATCAGGGGAATGACTTGCGAATTGGGTTAGGGAATTTTCGAATGCGCCTTGCCTTCTTCTGAAGCACATGATACCCCCCTGCCACCATCTGGTTTTTTTTTTGTTTTGTTTTTTTTACTACCCATATATCGAAAATTTAATAAAATTTTTGTATGGCTCTCTTGTCATGTGACCAACTGGCTAGCAAATGTCTAAACATGGTCACAACCTGGTGGTGCTGTCGTTCAAATGATTCACGGCGACATTTGGTTGATTCACTTCAGGTGTCCAGACCTTGGGAACGTATGGAACGTATTGGGTATGAGTACATCCACACAGTATCTTATAGAAATTTCCAGAATTTCACATTGTTGGCTTTTCTTCGAGTGTGTGTGTGTTCTCTTTCTCTGTCTCTCTCTTTTATTCTTAGACGGAATGTATTTATAAACTACGATAAGTGGGGGTTCAGGCGGTTTTTAGTCATCTGTCATGGAAAATTACCCCAGAAGGGGGGATGCGGCGCAAGCGGCTGCTAAACAGTAACAGAAAATAATGCCAAGTGGAGTTAATTTGTTATTAATAATCGTTTTATGTGTGTGTAAGCGTTTATTTAGTTTACAGCGGTCCCAAAAACCTGACCTACTACAAAGATAGCGGCCCACAGGGAGGTGGGGAGAGAATGAGAGAGTGGGAGGGTGTGAGGCGTGGGAGTTGGTCGGGCCAGCTGTCAACACTTTACGGTGTACGGTTTACGGGGTATATTTTTCTCCCGTATTTTTTTAAGTGTTCAAAGTGCAAAAACCCCGCGCTTAATTAGCAGAGCGAAAAAGTTTCTATCACGTGATGGCGCGCTCGAATGCTGCCTGGCACATAAAAGCATGGACAGGCGCGGCCATAAAAGTACATACACCCAGCGGGTATTGGTCAATAGCCACTCGAATCTGACAATTTCACCATTACCCTATATATACATATATACTATATACATCTATTTTTTGGAGCTGTTGTTGCCCACTGCCAGCCGTTTGCCGTCGTGTTATCGGTCAGACAGACCCATTAAACGGGGCGCTAATCAAGTCCATCGAAAGATTACGGCCGAACAAAAATGTAGGGGACAGCATTTCGTATGCAAATGCAGTGCACCCACTCTAGTGCCCACCACTGTTCGATACAGTTAGAGTTCCGTTCCCAATCAGAGCAGCCCACCCACACACACACACCACCCCCCCGTACACATCTGGAGCGCACGAGTGTCAAAAATCAACATGGTAAAGTCAGCATAAATAATAATGAAATGAATTAACGGCAGCCGCAAGAGACAATAAAGAGAGAGCGAAAGGGACAGAGCAGCAGAAACAGCGAGAGCGACAGAGAAAGAGAAGCAAAAACAATATGTATGACATAATAATCACGAGAGCAGGCCGCGAGCGCCGATTAGCAAGTCATGTGATTCGCTTTTATTTACATTTGCGCCTGACGTTGCCGCCACCGCCACCCGCTACTGCTCCCCGCGCACCTATCAGCGTACGCCCACAGACCACAGACCATGCAGAGTGAGCAAGAGAGAAGCAGATAGTGAGGTAGAGAGAGACGGCGCGCACGAGGAGATAACGAAAAGTGTGAGAGAGAGAGAGAGCAAAATAAAACGAAGGGGGCACAGTTGTTTGCGCACGCAGCTCATTCGGCGGAGCGGGGGAATAGAACATTGCTATCAGTGTGGTTGTGGTTGTTGCTGCCATGACTACCCAATGCACTGCTGGGGGTGGCGTATAAGCCTAGGCTGGCAGTGCGGAGCTTTCCTGATGGATACACAGTAGCGTCGCTAGATATCGAACCAATTACCAGGAATACTTTTTTTTTTTGGGAAAGACCAACCTTATCACACTTAGAACACGTTCACTGTATCAATATCAATGCTGTGGATGCGGCTGCCTACGTGACGATCTCCAATGCACAACGAACATGTTTGTTGGGTTATCGGCCCCGTTTACGCTTTGCCAATTTGCGTACAAAGGGAAGAGGAAGCAACTGAATGCAGGTACGGGGAACGGCGCAAGAGAGGAAAGCGTGAAACGCATCATGAGAACGCCCATGTATGTGTGTGTGTGTATATATTTGCAGCTGTCGTGTGATGACTGCGGCTGCACCTTTACCTTTTGTTGTTCGCATTTTATCGATAAACAAACTCTATGTAATACCGGGTGTTAGGTATGACACACAAACACACACACGGTTCTAAAACCATTTTGGCGTGTGAGTTGTTTGTGTGCATGCAAAGGTGGGGAGGTACATAGGATAGGCAGATAAACACTTACCTTAGATAATTTCGCGAAGTTTGTTTTGTAGCTTTTGCGGACGACGAACTATTGCCGCTGCCAGCAGAGGCAGAGGCATGTGGTGAGGCGGGGGAGGCGTGAGTTGTACGTGACGCCGACGCTGCCGGTAATGATGTTGTTGTTTGGCTATTAATTAGCGCTGCTGCGGTTTGTTGGGACGCGGACGCCGCGTGCGTGGGTGCCGCGGCTGCCGCTACCGTTGATGGGATTGCTGCTGCTGCTGGTGCCGACGGAAAGAACAGTTTATTCAATAAGGCCATAATAACATACAGTGTGCGCAATCATTTAATAAACACATCTGGCCAATATCCTAAAAACAATTTATTGGAAATCACTGTAAATCTTTCCACACACACACGCACAGACAGGCACTTTTTCACTCTTTCCTTGGAATGTGTCGGGTGCCGTTAGTTTTTCCAACACGCGCGCGATAGAGACGGAGAGAGAGCGCTAGAGAAAATGATGCCTTGGCTGCCACAATTAAACTTTCGCTTTGCACTTTTCTTTGCATCTCTTTTACACTGCATACACATGCGTATGTATTTCTTGCTGTTGATGCTGCTTCTTCTCTTTCTTTTGCCAAATGATCTCTTCCTGTAGTTGCCGAGTATTCACAGACACACACACACACTTGGTTATTTATTTGATTGAATGAATATTGCTATTTTTGCTTTGCGTTGCTTTTGCACTCTTCCTGAGCGGCGGAAATCGCTGCTCCACAGGTCTTTACCGTTCCACGCCGAAAAGATCAGTGAGACCCCAAACAACGATCAGTGAGGCCCCAACGTTGGCGTCCGCTTTAAAAAGTTTGCAAGAGGCGCGTCGGTGTCGTTGTCAGAGCGCGTATGCATATGTGTGTGAGAGCGCAGACAGAGAGCCATTGCGATGTGTGTGTGAGAATAACAGTTGCTGCAGTCGCTGGCGGGGGCTACTAAAACTAGCAAGTTTTCCCTTTCCCTCCTGCTGACCGTCGTCTTGGCTTCTTTCCATGTTTCTGGCGCTGAAGCAGCTTTGGCCAATACACAATTTTGTGTAGTTTTGTTTGTTCCTAATCATTTCGCACCCCCTAGAAGCGTCATTTCACACTTTTTGTTATTTGGTTGCTTGACTCGAAACAAGGCATTGCTTTTTATCACCAATTGCAGCTAAACACTTTGTGGTGGACGTTGTCTATCAATTTAAGACTGTCACAGTTTGTTTATACGCTAAAAATTTCGCTAATTTTATGTTTATTTACAGTCAGTGCAGTGTGACCGCGGATTTGTTGATAAAATATACCGTCTTTGGACCCTTTGGAAATATACCGTAAAGTATATATATGTATATGTTCTAAGCGGTCACACTGATTACAGCCCCAAAACAAAGCATTTTGCAACGTGAAGTTGGCTGCTGTGTATTATCGATTTTCGATACAAAACGTTACTGTTCCTTTGAATATATTTCATCAAATTTGAACTCAATTTTTAAATGTGCGTACATATAGAGTGAGAATTAACTTTTAATTGTTGAACTTTATTTTTTGTTGGCTTACAATATACATAATTCAAAATGTTTTAGGCCCACATGCGAATGAAATGTGGGAAATTGGTTTTACATGAATAGAATTCACCATTTTATAAATTCTTACAATTTTCTCTTCACTTAACCTTAACTGGAACCGAGAGCGAAAGTAGAAAAACATTCAATTTCTTAAACAGTAGCGTGTATTGTTGTTGTTTTAGTTAAATATTCGTATGCGCGTGTGTGTGTGTATGTTCTGCCTAGGATTTTCGATATTATTAACTTTTTGAGAGAGATTTTGATCAAATAGTAGAACATACAGATATACATATTAACCATACCCACACATATATATATATATATATAACATATATGTATGCGCATATATATAGTAGTTGAGGCGACTTGGAGTCGCTCCACGGGGGTGGAAGGAGGAGGAGGAGGTGGCTTACAATGTAGGGATTTTCTTTCGTTTCAATTTCATTTCATAATTGGGGGCGTGTTTCTTTAGTTTTCATTCCACTTTCGTTAAACTGGTTGCATGCATGCGTGTGTGTGTTTGTGTGTGTGTGTGCGAGCGAAATATATATTTGTGTGTGTGTGTTTGTGTGAGAGAGAGAGAAGGGGGAAAAATAAGTCATGACAATAATTGGAGCAAAACGGGTGCAGAGGGGAGCATTCCAAGCCCGACCGAATCCCGTCTCCTACTCCTACTCCTTGTATGTGGAAGTGTCCATGGGGCTGGCCGGCTGGATGAAGGCCGTGGCCGAAGCACTGGGCTGGTTGGTGGGCGTAAAGGCCGACAGCGAGGAGTTGCTGCTGCTGTTGACCAGATTGCCGCCGGACGAGTTGTTCAAGCTGATGTTCATCAAATTGGACGACGAGGACGAGGCACTGGACGCACCGCCCACCAGCTGGTTGTTCAACGAGAGCAGGCCCCCGCCACCAGCCAGGAAGGTAGAACTGCCACCGCCGCCCCCCGATGGCTGGGCGCCCAAACTTAATCGTTCGCTGTTCGAGAGAAAGCCGCCAGCAGCATTCCCCCCGGCCGATGCATTGGGCCCCAGCATGCCAATCAGGGGATTTGTGGTGGTCAGCACATTGGGTGCGGAAGTGTTCAGGCCCAGCATGGGCGTTGGCAGTGCTGGCTTAATGAAGCGCTCGCTGGCCCTTCGATTCTGCCAATGGGAAAAAGAGTCAGAGAATGTCCCCAAAGGAACGCCGCTTGAAGCTGTGATCGAGATCCACTTACCACTAGTTGGCCGCAGGCATAGCAACGGTTCTGGCCCGCTGTGCCCGGACTGAGGGGACGACTGCTCGACGGGCTGTGGGAGACGGGACTGCTGATGGTGCGCTGTCGCTGGGCGTTCACCGCCGAGGCCGCAGAGTTGCCGGCCATCAGGCTCTCGTTGTAGAAGCGCTCCTCATCCATTTCGAGCGACGACTCGGACTCGGAGAGATGCCGGCAGAGGGCCTCACGGCGCTCCACTTCCTGCTTGAGCTTGCGCTGGAGGCGGGCGTTCTCCTCGCGTATGGACTTCTCCTCCTGTGCGAATTGTTGCATTTTGATTGTGGTCTCCTTCTGGGCGGCAGCGAAATTGGCACGCAGACGCAACACCTCCGAACGCAGCGCCTGTATGTGGGAGCTCAGATGGGTGGCGGTGTCCCCCCCGTTGGCATTGATGGTGATATCACGTGGTGTGGTCGGATCGGACACGGGCTGATCGAGCTTGATCTGCAGCGAACGCTTCTCTGTCTCCAGCTTGTCCATACGCTTCCACAGCTTATTGACCAGCGCCTCCTGCTCCTGCTCGAGTGTGTTCTCCAGCTCGACCATTTCGCGGCGCAGCTGCTCGAGATTGGTCTGCTTGTTGTCCGTCTCCGCTTGCAGCTTCTCGATCTTGCGCATCAGCTTATTCACGAGGCACTCCTGCTCCTGCTCCAGGGTCTGCTCCAGCTTGCACTTCTCCTGGCGCAGCTGGTCCAGCTTGCGCGACAGATCGTTGGTGAGGCACTCCTCCTCGCGCTCATAGTGATGGGCGAGCGTCTCCTTTTCCTTCTTCAGAGCTTGGATCTTCTTCAGCAGCGTGTTTGAGATGTACTCCTCCTCCTGCTCGGCCTTGGCTTGCTGCAGGACACAGAAAAAGTGGAGAAATATTAGCAAAAATGTGGCATAAATCGCAGTGTGGTGTGGGATACTCACAATTATGACCGAGGCTTGCTTCAGGCATCGATTCTCCTCCTGCACCACTTTGCACTTGGTCTTGAACGTGTCCAGTTCCGCTTTCAGCACTCTAAACAATAAGGTGGAACATCAGTAATCTAAACGGACTGCGTGCGGGCACGACTACTCACTTGTTCTGTTGGGTGAGCGATTCGATGCGTTTCTGTAGCTGCTCCCGCGACACTGGGCTGGGCGGCAGCATGGTGCCGCCATCCAGCGAGCTCTCCGACTCACAAGGACTCTCCATTGCTGCAATAAATAGAGAACTGGCCAGCCAGAGGCCAGCGCTGACGTCAGAAGTGGTGGCGCTGGTGGTGGTGTTGGCTAGCGTTCGAAACTCATTAAAAAATTAAGCATATGCAATTACAAGAAATAATATATGCGTTTATTCAGCTCTGCTTCTTTTTGCTATATATTTCGCTTTTGTTCTTTATTCTCCTTCGTCGTCGGTCGTTGTGGTCGTTGTGGGGGCAAAACAAAGAACTCGGGGACGACGCTGCCACTGCCACTGCTGCTGCATCTGGCTGTGTTGGCCCTGATCGAAATTGTTTAACCTTCACTTGTGATTTGTGCATCTGCTGTGCGGATTTGCTGCCTCTCCTGATGCAAAATTTCCGAAATCGATAGAAGGGCAAGGTCAGGCCATAGTTCAGGGCAGCAGTTGCCCGACGAGACGAGACTCTGTGGCAGCATGTGGGGCACAGCACCCCACCTCCATACTACTACTCCCCATAATCTTTGCGACGCCGGCAGCAAAAAGCGAGAAAAATGTAAAAAGATCCTATCCCCTATCTACAAATACGCTTTTGGTTTCATTTTGGATCGCTCCGGTCGGGGTCTATATTTGTTCGTGCGTTGTGTGTTTTTATTACCTGGCTTTTGTTGGGCGCTGCTGGTGACGCCGCTGCTTTGCTTTGCCTTAAAAGACTTTGCCGTCTCTGCCCCCCTCCTGGTTCCACTTATACTACTGCTGCTGCCTCACGGTGTTGCCTGCGATTCGCGGTGCAAGGCGTTCTTGCGGTTTTCACTGGGTGCACAAACTAATTTGCACCTTTCCTCTGCACGGAATGCGAGCCGCGCTTATCGACAGGTGGCATCTAATTTTTACAATGAACAAGATCCTAAAAGGTTTCAATGATTTTTTAATAATTATTTGAGCCCGATACTATTACGATAGTATCGATTTTTTTTTTTCAAAACATTCGAAGTTGATATTCCTCGATTTTGATATTCCGTTCAATATTACTAGCCAGTTGGCCCTCTCAGCTCTAAACAAATAATTTTACCCGATAGATAAATAAATTTTCTACAAGATTGTCAAGTTTTCAGAAGTCCTTTTTATTGGAATATTTACATATTAAGGTTCAAACGAAAACAACATAAAACGAATGTGACGTCGTTTTGTGGCGCTGCCAGACTCGTACAATTCGTAGATGCGGGCTGCCACCATGATATTTTGCTACCCGTTCATTACCGACTCGCCTTGAACCGGTCTGGCAGCCCTAAAAGCAAAAGTAGGAAAAAAAACCTTATTATTTAAAGAATCCAATACAACAGAGTTCTTATAACTAGCCAATACTGAACAAAATTTATTGACGACTGAGAGGGCCAACTAGCTAGTAATATTAAACCGAATATCAAAATCGTCGGTATATTTACGGTATATTAAAAAAATGATAAGGTGTATTTCGGTATATTTCCGAGGGTCAGGCGGTATATTTTATTGATAAGTCTGGTCTGCCTGTCCCCTGGAAACACGTGCAAAAACCAAAACAGCGTAGATTTATTTAAGTTTTTGAAATTTCCTGCAACCATGGCGGATCACGCGTTCCATCGTCCGGGGCCGCTAAAGCAGACAAATAAGGTGCATAAAACGGGCCGTCATCGCTCCAAGGGAGCCATCGAGAATGCAACGAAAGGTAAGCGGCCGCCACAGGTGTGAATCCGGAATGCAAAAACTAACTAAAAATATCCTAATCGCAGGCAAAGTCGGTCTTAAGGCCATCTCGCACCGGCACAAGCAGCAGCAGCGTCGGGAGCAACGACGCAACCAGCAGAATCAGCTGCGAAAGAACAAACGCGAAGAGGTGCTGGAGCAGAAGCGGAAGCTTGGTGGCCAGAACACAGCACCGTTTCTGGTGTGCCTGCTGCCCATGCACGAGCAGATCGATCCCAAGTCGGCGCTGGCCATCCTCGAGGGCTGCGACAGCGAGCTGGTGGTGGAGAGCTCCCCAAGCGGGATTACCTACATGAATCTGCCGCGCTTCAAGCAGCGTTTCGCCTTCGTCACACCGCCCGTGGGACGCGGCAACGAGCTGGTTGTCCTGGACTACCTCAAGGTGTGCGACACAACGGTGCTGCTGACATCGGCCGCCTTTGGCGACGACGAGATCTTTGACCGCTGGGGCCAGCGCATGTTCAATATGATCTCCGCCCAGGGCATACCCACGCCCCTGGTGGCTCTCATGGATCTGGAGTCCCTGAATCCCAAGCGTCGTCCTGCCAGCAAGCAGGCAGCACAGAAAATCATCTCCAAGCTGCTGCCCGAGGAGAAGCTGATGCAGTTGGACACCGCCGCCGAGGGACTGAACGTGATGCGTCGCATCGGGGGACAGAAGAAGCGCATCCTGCACAACGTGGAGAATCGGCCGCATCTCTTCGGTGACATTGTCGAGTTTAAGCCCAGTGGCGAGGAAAGCGACGATTTGGGCACACTGGAGGTGACTGGATTCCTGCGTGGACAGTCGCTGAATGTCAATGGACTGGTGCATATTCCCGGACTGGGTGACTTTCAGGTGGGTCAGGTGGTTGCGCCGCCAGATCCGTACAAGCTGGACAAGTCACGGGATGGTGAGAATGTGGCAGTGCGACTGCTCGACCGCAGTGATCCGCTGAAGCGGACCTCGCTGCAGAGCGAGAACATACCCGATCCGATGGACGCAGAGCAGACGTGGCCCACCGAGGAGGAGATCGAGGCCTCCCAGAAGGAAACCAAAAAGATGAAGCTGGTCAAACGTGTGCCCAAGGGCTTCAGCGAGTACCAAGCGGCCTGGATACCCGACGTCGAAGAGGTGGAGGACCCAGACAAGGAGGAGGGCGACGATGACGACATGAGCGACGATGATGAGGAAGATGACGAAGACGAGGACTTCATGTCGTGTGACAACAAATCGTTCGAGGATGAATGCGAGAAACGCGACTCCGACACGGAGGAGTTCCAGGACAGCGTCTCAGTGTCCTCGGAGGCTGCAGTAAATGACGAAAAATACGACCAGCAGATGGACTTCCAGGAGGAGCGTGAAACCCTGCAGAAACTGCAGCAGGCACGCACCGATCAGCTCTGGCCCGATGAGATAGACACGCCGCTGGATGTGCCCGCCCACGAGAGATTCCAGAAGTATCGCGGACTCGAGTCGTTCAGGACATCGCCATGGGATGCCAAGGAGAATCTGCCCAGCGACTATTCTCGCATTTATCAATTCAAGAATTTTGATCGCACCAAGAGGAGGGTTCTGGCCGAAGCCAAGGATTTCGAGGGTGTTCTGGTAAGCTTCTTATTCTGATACCCCCCACCCATGGAGTCTCTTCTAATCGCGGGTCTCTTCTATGCAGCCTGGTTTCTACATCACGCTCCATGTGATCAATGTCCCCGCCAGCCGTTGGATCGCCTTTAAATCCGCCCAGCTCACGGACAACATCATTGTGTACGGCATGCTGCCGCACGAGCATCAGATGTGCGTCATGAATGTCGTGCTGCAGCGCATGCCCGACTCTGAGGTGCCCCTCAAGTCCAAAGAGGAGCTGATCGTGCAGTGTGGCTATCGCCGCTTTGTGGTCAATCCCATTTACAGCCAACACACCAACGGGGATAAGCACAAGGTGAGCACTGATCTCTCTGTTTCTGATTTCCCTTTGGAATCCCTGCTAATGCTTGATGATATTTCCAGTTTGAGCGCTACTTCCGTCCGTATGAGACAGTATGCGCCACCTTTTATGCCCCCATACAGTTCCCTCCTTCCGCTGTGCTGGCCTTCAAAGTGAATCCCGACTCGACGCTGGCTTTGGTGGCCCGCGGACGCCTCATCTCGGGCAATCCGGATCGCATTGTGCTGAAGCGCGTCGTTCTCAGTGGCCATCCCATGCGTATCAATCGCAAGTCGGCCACGATACGCTACATGTTCTTCTACAAGGAGGATGTCGAGTACTTCAAGCCCGTCAAACTAAGGACCAAATGCGGACGATTGGGTCACATCAAGGAGTCGCTGGGCACGCACGGCCACATGAAGTGCTACTTCGATGGTCAGCTACGTTCCTACGACACGGCCTTCATGTACCTGTACAAGCGGGTCTTCCCCAAGTGGACCTACGAGGAGTGCCTGGTGCGCACGGCGGAGAACGAGCGCGAACAGGCGGCGGTAAACAGGAGAATCGAGCAGCAGCAGGTAGCCATGGATATGTAGAGTGTACGCCTCGTTGTTTTATAATAGGAATAATAGAATTATATTCACAAACAATTGTCTTAACTTAAGGTAGAGAAGGCAATACACAATATACATACATAAAACATGGATACGATTAAAAGCTTACTGCATTGCACACAGATCGAGCGACCAGGGGGAGGAAGAAGGGCTAATACAGATTTCTGGCTAGGATTTGGTAGTGGGGACATTATTATTGTACTGGGTTGGGGCGAGGGGCTGATGGCAGGGGGTGTGGTGTGTATTCAGTAATTAGTGGACAAACATTTGCGACGCTTCTTTTGCAGCTGTTCTATCTGATCGGTTATTTGGATCGGCGTTTGGAAACCTGTGACAATGCTATTCACCGTGAGGACCGTGGCTATAAATTGACTGATGGATATGTGCCAGGCCTCGGTGGTGTTTGTGCTGCTGCTGCTGCTATTCCTGCTGCTGTTGGTGGCCTTCCCGCTGGCCTGACGCAGCTCCTCCTCGAGTGCCACAAACAGACGGGTGGTGCTGCTCTGCTCTGCTGCTGGCGTTGTCGGATTGCCATTGCTATCCGGTTGCTGTGGAACACATTAATACAGGATTATTCCGCCATACTACGGCTAAGATTAAGGATTGGCTCACCTCATCGCCGCTGCCGCCCAAATTGAGTTGGGTAAAGCTCTCCAGGCTGGGTTCCTTTTTGATGTTGCTGCTTCCCAGCTCCAGCAGATTCGCATCTATAAAGAACAAGAGCTTGAAAATGCAACCGCAGATTGCTGGTGTTATCTGGCCGTCACTTACATGCCATTCGCATCTCTTCGTCCTGCACACAGCCCATGATTTCGATAATGCTGCGCCACAGCAGCTGGAAGTTCTCCTTGCGCAAGTGCGGAATGGTCTGATGCGGGCCCGCTGCCCCCTCATCGGGCTGGTCCAGCAGATAGCCGAGGCTGCCCAGGCTTCGGGAGTCAGTGGCATTCGAGTCGGCTCGATCCAGGCGCGTGGCAGCAACCAGGTCACTGATCTGTGAGAAATTCGATATAGTCTCGACATTCAGAAGCATTTTATCGGCTGCAGCAGCAGCAGCTGAAGCTGAGGCTGCTCCAGCTGTCGCTCCCAGCGGCGGTGTCATTCGTGCCGCTCCCAAATCTGAAATATCCGAAAATGTGTCAATCGATTCGTAACGTCCCTGCTGGCGTAGGCCGATCTCTTGGCCGTCGTCATCCCGCCCAGCATCGGAGCGTGTTGCAGTAGTAGTACCCGGGAGTGCTGCTGCCGGCATATCCACATAGAATGTCGAATTGCGCTGCGCCAGCGAGGAGGTGTTGGAATTCAGCGACAGATTGGGCGTGTTGCGTGATAGATCCATGAACGTATTGCCTGATATTCCAGCCAGATTATGCAAATGCTGTGTGGCGCTGATCAGAGCAAAGTCATCAGCATCGAATTGGTGATCCGAGGGCGAGGGCAACGCCTCCATGGACTCTGAAGCATCGTCGCTACAAAGGGATTTATTAATAATGTGTCCCTTAAAACGGCTCTATTTGCACTCACTCAAAGAAATCTTCCGCTTCGAAGGCCTCCTCGGCATCATCTTTGGTGCGTGGACGCGGACGACGTGATCGTTCGATTTCCGCCTTTGATAACAGCGGCGGCAAATGCAGAACAAAAAGCAATTTCAGTTTCTCCACGCTCTGGGCGGAGCAAACCAAGCCCAAGGCATTGATAAGCTGTCCAAAATCCAGATATCCCGTGCCCTTCTTGTCTGTGAGCTGCAAACACACACAGAAAAGAAAGAATAAATCTGGCTTCAGTTTCCACTTTCCTCCTCTTACCCTGAACAACTTTTCGCCAATGTCCACGCTGACACACTTTCGCCAGGGAGTCAGCTCTGTGAAGAGTGTGTGGAATATCTCATAGCTAACACAGTAGGCCTCATGTCTGCCATTGCCGCCGGCACCGCCAGGAACAGGGTCAGTCGCGACCTTAGTCGGCGATTGATGCAACAGCAGCTGTGGCGTCTCCGAGAGCGAGCACTGTGCCTTCTGCTGCTGCTGCACGGCCTTGAGGGCGTGCTTCTCCTCTCGTATGATGGTGAGCAGCATGTGCAGCTCATTTCGATCGAAGTATGGATTCTGTAGATAGGTCTTGACGATGGTCTTCTCGTTGTCAATGTCAAACTGACGCATGGTCAGGCGGCGATGCTTGTTGCGCAGCTCCTCGATGCGCTGCTGGGTCAGTTCCTCGCCAAACTTTGTGTACGCCTCGTGGATGAGCGTTTGCACGGTTTGCGTCTGTGAGCGCTCCATCTTACGCTTGTCCGTGGAGGGTGGCACTTGATAGTCGGGATTGTAGATGCCCTCCAGATAGCTTTGCAGCACCAGCATGGCCTCGCCATCGTCCTGGCACTTGAGCAGCTGGTCGCGATTCCATTCGATGATCTGCAGAGCCACCATGAAGATGATCTTGGCGCCCTCGTAGAAGAAACAGTCGAGTATGTGCAGCGAGCTCTCGTAGCTGATGACACTCATGAAGATGGTGAGGAACCACGAAATGGAGATCATTTTGATGACGCCCAGCTGCTCCAAATGCTCGTGCAGATCGGCCAGATGCGTTTCGACCAGTTCATTGAGCACGCCCTGGTCAATCTGGGCGCCCACCACCTTGTCCTTGTAGTAGTCCGGCAAGAGATTCTCGCACAGGCTGGCCAGCATCCAGAAGGCGTTCTCCTCGTCACAGAACAGCAGAAATACCGACGAGACAATGTTCATGGCCTGGCAGTAGCCCACCTGCGGATTACGCAGGGCATAGGCCTGAAGGACGCGTCGCAGTGCGCCAATGCCGTCTGTGCTTTGGAATGCCGGGTGCTCGGGCAGCGAGCGGGGCAGATCTCTGTCGATTTCGTCGTGCGCAAAGCAATCCTTAATGCAGGCGGCCTTCTCCACCAGATCCTCGTACAACCCGGGATTCATTTCCTTGTCGTGAATGGCACCGGAGAAGATCAGCCAAATCTCCTGACGCAACTGGTCCGGTATGCCCTCCACAATGAGATTTATGACATCGGTGGTCCGAAACATGCCAATGCCGCGACCAAAGTCCCGGAAATGCGCCTCCCAACGCACCATCTTCTCCTGCTGATTCTTGATGATGTCTGCGCTGAACTGTGTCTTGAATGTGTTCATCAGGGCCGTCTGCTTGCTCCACGAGATGTCATACTTGGCACGCTCGCGACTCACGGGCCTGCAACAGATACAGATACAGAGACCATGAAATGGCGCACTATTCGAATGCAAATGGGCTGAGGGACTTACACATGAATGCGGGAGAGAAGATCTGTGATTTTGGAGATCAGCACCTCTCTGTCCAGGATCTGGGCAAACATGAAAGGCACATTCTCCGACGTGATGATGACAATTTGATTGTCAAAACGCTGCTGCCCATCGTCCTTCTTCTCCACGCTCTGCAATATAAAACAATCAATGAAACAAACGGTGCTGCTGTGAAGCACCAATCGGTGCTCCCCCCCTTACCTTAATCGTTTTCATGGGTATGACCACACTGACCAAGTCCTTGACATCGCTGCGGAAGCAAAAGAAATTGGGCGACAGATAGATGTAGCCAGCATTGAAGCGCTTCGAGTAGGGTGTCCAAATGTTTGCCTTGATCTTCCCATCGATTATCTCCGTTTGTGGCAAGCGGAAATAAATGCGAAACTCCTCGGACTTCTGGCGGGCTGTCAGATCTCTGAGCAGCACTGGTTTCTTGGATGCCTTGGTGCCCAGTCGGGCAAAGTTCGAGGGATCATGGTCGACCACTGGACTCTCTGGATCCTGGATCAACTGTTGTATGGCCATTTTGTTGAGCTGTTCAATCAGCAGATGTGCCTCACCGGCATTGAAGATCAGCGTGAAATTGTACGTCATATTATTGGTGGTCTTCAAGTAAATCGTATTTGCATTCCGACTGATGTCCTCCAGCTCGGCAAAGCGTATTATCCGCTTAATCTCATGTCCCAGCATATACGAGAAGAAGCAGACGTGATTCAGGGAGATGTACAGCTGACCCTGACGTGGTATCTTGTTCTTCACATATCTGGAGATGGGAAAAATAGTCAATTTAGATTTGGTTTAATGCATCCACAGTTTGCCCGTAAGCCTTACGTGGCCGAGTAGGAGTTGACCAGACGCTCTTCCTCCGGCATTTTGAAGGTTTGTCTAAACTGTGAGGTCATCACCTTGAAGTCGGCCGTCTCTCCAGTTTCATCCTGATTATTTTGCGTATAGAGCGATTTGATTTTGCATATGGTAAAGTTAGTAACTTCGTCCTCGTTCTCCATTTCGTTGAGCACACTGAAGAGATTCGCCTGCAGCCATTCCCAGTCTTTTGCAATCTCATCCTGTGTTATTCCAATGGCGATTTCTGTGGAGTATTCCATTAAAAAGAAGCTGTGTAATCGCAATTGTTTCACATTGCATAAGAGAATCTTAGAGCCGTAGGCGAAAAACAATTATTTGTATGGGGGGCCCCTGGCTATATACAATACACCCATAAAAAGCAGAGAAATCAACGCCAGGCCATGACTCATGTGCCAGCCTCTGGCGCACATGGCAAGGCCACTGATAAGGTGGGCCACTGATTCTATTCCGACTTGAACCTACCGTAAGAAACTTCCGAGGACGGTGTCCGGTGTACAATTCGATACGGAGGCGGCTTGGTGTTCCATACACTGTCGTAGGTGCCCACCAGCATGGACCCAAAGCCTCGCGACTCGCCGTGGCCGCGACGTTTTTGCATCACAAAGTACCTGGAGTACATTTCGGCAATCCTGTGGGTGGCAGAAAAATGGGAGTAAAAAACCAGATGCAATTTAAGGGAGGGGGGCATTGGTGGCATACAGCATTCATGGTGCATGTGTGTGTGTGTGTGTGTGTGCCTGAGTTCTTCGGGTGGGCTGGGTGGTTTTTTCTACGCAGCACGAAACACAGTTGGCAATCAATTTTCAAGCTACCGATTTTGCACTCGGCCCGCCGTGTGTGTGGGCACAGCTGTTTTTCCGCTGGAAATTGCGTTGTGAAATCAGAGCAGAATCGAAGAGGCCGCCGCAGAGCCGCCCTGGCGACTTGAACCCTCTCAATTAGTTATCAACAAAGAGCGCCAATACCATCAAATACAAATAGTTGACTCGTTTATGCGTAGCCGCTGTACGTGAGTTAATGCAATATTCCTGTATGATGTGCATCGCGATCAACCGTTTCCGTGATACATCTTCCATAAACATAACACTGCATACACACGCACACATACCAGCACAGCAGTCTAGTTGGTGTTTAATTTAAGCATCGGCATCTCGCTACACCACCCCCCACAGAACGCAGACACCTGAAAGGGGATTGAGAAACTTACCAAAACGTCGACGGCAGCAGCAACTCCTTCGGCTCAATCCACATCTTGCTCTTGTTTAGCCTATTTGAGGGCCAGCACAGTCGGAGAAACAAAATTTCGTCTTTGTTTAATACTGCATTCTAGAGGTGTCAAACTGCTATTTTACTGCTAGCCTCTACTATCGACGGTTTTGCGACTGTCATGATAGTATCGAGCTACAGTCGCTGCGCTTTTGATATGTTTGGATTGGCTGCGCTAAAATACGAAGACAAATTTGTAAACAAATCGACAGGTGGCATCTAATTTTTACAATGGACAAGTTCCTAAAAGGTTTCAATGGTTTTTTAATAATTATTTGAGCCTGATACTATCACGATAAATATGATTTGTACCATCGATACGTAGAATTTTCCACTATCGTCAGATAGCACTCGTTCTGGGGGTTCATGAAATTGATTGTGAATAAATTAAGGAAATCAACAATGCGAATCAATTCCCTTATTCCACTACCCTTCATTCTTAGGCCTGGTCTGATATTTCTTTGTCCCAAATAGTGCATAGAAAACAACCACACATAGTCCGACACATCGTTGAGCACAAGAGTACCCCTACTGTACCTATCGATGTTTTCGAAGTTGGCGCGTGTTTGTATGTTTTTTGTGTGTCATAACGGTTAATGTCAATCTTAACGTTTTTCGTCATTCGTGTGTGTTTATCTGAAACAAAACGAAACGAAATAAAAACGTGCCGTGTACAAAATTTTAAGTGAATAATTATTTTTATTACCAAATTGTCTGTGTTTTTACAAAAATGCTTAAGAAGTTCGTGGAAGTCAATGCGGAGGAGAGCCCCTCGGCCAATCCGTACGAAGTGCGGACGTACATGGGCAACGAGATTCCAGAGATCGAATGGAACACCGAGACCTGTCCCCCTCGCGAACGCGTGTGCCCAAGAAAGCCCCCAAACTCCACAATATCCCAGGTCCTCACCATCGAAGATGAGATTCGACGCATCCACCAGAAGGCGGAGGAGTCGCGTTTCGCGCATCCCGCCAAGAAGACCTGCGCCCCTTACGACGAGTTTCCCATGTGCGTGGTGCCGCAGCGAACGCCGGCAGAGCTGAGAACCCATGCCGAGATGCGTGAGCGTCTGTTGTTGGCCCGCAAGGACTATGGCCTGGTCGAGCACGATGCGCGGACTCGCAGAACCTGCCCCAATGATCTGGTCGTCCTAAACAGCCCCATGAACCTGGGCGAGGAGGAAGAGCAGCCTGAAGAGGGCGGCGAGGAGGAAGAGGGGGAGGTGAAGCCACAACTGGCATCTCCCGAGTGCAGCTCGAACATGATCATTATACCGGATGGTCGCATGGTGAGCTAAATCTATATAAGTAATTGTATTTTTTTCATGGCTGGACTCTTAGGCTAACAGAAGCGTGGCTTTAATGTAGATTTAAGATTAGTTTTGGTATTCCTATTCCTATTCGATCAACTCTATGTCGTCAATGTCCGCGTAGATACTGCCCGGCGGTAGCTCCGGCATGGAGTTGAACCCCTCCTCAGAGCCTCCTTCAGCGCCGCCTGGGGCCAGCGAAAATGTGCGATAGGCACCGTTTGTCGCCTGCTGCTGCATGTGCACGCCCAGCTGTGAGATCAGCTCCAGGGCCTGTATGTCAGAGTTCATCAAAGCGAACTGGT
Organism: Drosophila tristis; assembly: GCA_018150885.1. NCBI lineage: Eukaryota > Metazoa > Arthropoda > Insecta > Diptera > Drosophilidae > Drosophila > Drosophila tristis. The sequence continues at coordinate 1,864,404 of JAECWT010000001.1, forward strand.
GTATGATGGCCAGGTGGGGGAAAACACCGTTGAGTAGAGTGCTGGTGCCGGCATTAATTTGCATGCTGTCCGAAGGATCCTCCTCAGGTGTGTCCTGATCCGTGACATCAGGCGAGGCAGCAGGTGAGAGCAGTACGCTGGGTTCACAGGTGACCTCCTCCACTTCGTCCTCATCGAAGCGCTCTGGTCCAGTGTCGGACATCAGGCTGTTCTCACTCGAAAGGTTGACCAAGTCCTTGCCGGTGTCCCCATCGGTTTCCTGCAGCTCCCTTTGCATGAAATTGGGCAGCGCATGCTTAAACTCCACAATAATCTCCTCGACAGGCAGCTCCTGTGTCACACTGTCGCTTCCCTGATAGCCCAGGTCGTCCGCCTCGTACTTGTACTTGCCGCGGAACCGGTTCAGCCAGCGATAGGAGGGCCGAAAGCTGGGCAAATTCAGCACGGCTGCCATCTTCATGGACGTTTCCTTTAGCTTCTGGTTGCGTATACTGATGCTTAGGCGCAGCTGGCGGCAGCGCTTGACCCACTCGTGGAGCAGAAAGCTGATGGCGCTCATCTCGAACTTGCGACGTTTTCGCGTCATCTCCTCGATGATGGTGGAGGCATCCGCCTCGCTAAGCGTGGCCAATTGCTGCAGCAGCTCCTGCTTCTTTTCCAGGATGCGACGTATCTGCGTGGCACAGCAATGGAACATCTTGGCCAGGCTGTTCCTGGAAATGTTTGTCTCATCGTAGTAGCGTATGACGGCGATCTTCTCGTAGAAGGTCAAAATGTTGCGCTCATTGCGTCGGTTTTTGGGCTGTGGAAAGATAATTCAATGTTCATTTTAAACATCCCACTGTGCCACGCTAAAAATATGCATGTGTGCAAATACACACATATGTGCAAACAAATGCATGTGCCACTCGGTCGCGTATTTCTCTGGCGACCGCGTGTGTCATAAGCAAATGCCCCGGAAACCAACCCTCGGAGCGGCTTAAAGGCCAAGTTAAATCAGACGCCTCAGACTTACCCCTTTTTGGTTATTGACGGTCGCTGCTGCCATGGCTGCCATTTCAATTGCAATAAATTTTATTTATTTTCCTTCCTTTTCTGTGCGCTCTGGTTTTGGTTTACCGCTTATTCCTTAACTGCGCAGCAGCAAAAGCAAAAAGCCAATTGCGCTGCTATTGCCGTCTCTCTCGAACGCAAGGGAGCGGCAGAGAGCGTGCAAAAGAGATGACCGGATAGTGGGACTGGGACTGGACTCCTTTTACGGCTGCAAAGAGAAGTAAAACAATTATTTATTTGTTCAATCCAAATGCCAGAGCATTGTTAGTCACTTTTATTTGTAGTGTTTGTTTCTCAGCGAATGCGGCGCGACACGTAGCGCTCTGTGCTGCTTCTATTAGCCTATTGTTGTTTGTGCGCTGACATTTTTACAATTACTGAGTAATAACACTTGTGCCCCTGTTTTTTTTTACGGTTTCAGCTTTCAGTCAGTCTGTCTGTCTGTGTGTGTGTGTGCGTTTGTTTGTACGTTGTACGTTCTGCTTGCTCTCCTCTCACCATATGAAATAAAAACGGTTCGCTATGCCCACAGAGCCACGACACGAGAGTCTTGTCCCTGTCGCTTTGTTGCTTCGCTGCTGCTGCTGCTGCTGGCTGGCTGGCTGTTTTGTTGTTGTAGCAACGGGCGTCAGAAATGCGGCAAAGAGGAACGATAGGCAGGCAGCGTCGTGGTCGTCTCACTCACACACACACACCTTTATGTGATTGTTTGTATGTATGTTGATACATTTGCAGCTGTTACTGTTGTTGTTTTTGTTCGTACTGGGCATATTGCATATGCATGTATGCATATGTGTGCATATATGTATGTGTACGAGTATTGCATTTGCAGTGTGCTGCCGCTGTCAACGCTGGCGTCGCGACGCTCTTGCTGAATTTTTCGTTTCATTTGCGTTTTTTCCGATTGTTTTCTAGGGGCGGGTGATGCAAACGGGGGTCATACTTATCGGGTGGGGTGGTGGGAGAAGGATATGCATACGTGCGTAATTTAACACTAATTATATAGCAATGAAACCAAGAAAGGCAGGATAAAAGCTTTTGTAACTACATACTCATTGCACCAGGCTATTGTTTGATGATGATTTGAAATTCACATCGGAATTGTATCTTACAACAAACAAACAAACAAACGCTGTAGTTTCCAACGTTCATTAATTTAATTTTTATTCTGACCGTTCGTTACTATGGCAACTATTTGATATAGTGATCCCACACGTGTTCCTTAGTTCCTCTGCTTGGGCACTCTATAAGAAGAGGATGTTTAATTGCGGATAGAAATTGAGGGTTCAGAGTACATAAAAACAGACAGACAGACAGACAGACAGAAGGATGCTGATAATCATCATTGGTAATATAAATCCTTTACAGGGTGGAAAATGCATCCTTCTCGCGAGTTTGGGAATCAGTGTGCCCTCAGCGCACATATTGTGTATATCTGCAGAGCTCTTCAGTCGCGTACACCTCTAGTCCGTAGAGCACTTACTAAGCTAATTAGCTTTCCGCCGTAGATAAGGCCCCTGGCAAACAATATGGGTGTGTGTGTGTGGTGTGTGCTCTCTCCAGACACGAATATGAAACAATTCAATTGATATTGATAGAAAATAACCGATTTAATGTTTTATGGGCGTTCCATTGAATGAGCCTTATCAAACAGAAAACAACCGGGACTAACCCAGTGTGAATCATCTGCAGGTGGAGTCCAAACCCCTTTTGGGAAACATGTTTCTACGCCGCTGTGCACTGCCATTGCTTTTCCCTTCAATGCGCTTCACATCGGCCAAGTACTTCTGCGACACAGTGGCGCCGTCAGCATTGCTGTCTGTTCGACTGTGTTGGTGTGTGTGTGTGTGTGAGTGCTGGTTATGGCCGCCTTGTTGGCAGCTTCGTCAGATGCGACTGCTGTTGCTGCTGCACCTGCATCTGGCCGCCAACAATTCCAAGCCATCTTTTGTGTTGCCTTTTCTTTTGCAGCCTCAGCATCTCGAAGCGAACGGCTGCATCCATTCGCCCCGATTCCTGCACGAATTCTATTCCATCAAGTGCCGCCGAACCGGAGCCCGGGTGCACGTGCGCTTGCCTTGCATTGCCTGGCCGCTTTATTGATTTTAAAACTTTCATTGACTCTTCGATTATGGCAGGGAGCAGGAGAGGGTCCCCTCCTGTACTGGACGGGATACCAAACACCTGCGCTGTTGCGTGCCCGATCTTCCCTTTCCTTGCCCATTGCTACCCTCCAACAGCCGTCCTTAGCCCTTACCCCTTAAGGTTATGTACGTACCCGGTTTGACATTTGGCCAAAACAGAGAGCGGCCAACACAGAGCTTGAGCGTTGGTCTGGTTCTGGTCTGGTCTGGTCTGGTCTGGCCTGGAGAGGGTTGCGCGTTCGTTGGATTTAGTCTCTGGCGACTCTTGGCTCTTGCTTTGTCTCTGGGGTTTGCTTTTGGGCCAACTTGTTGTTGGGAATAGAGCAGCAGCAGCAGCAGCAGCAGCAGCAGCAGCTACTACTAAGTGGCTTGTGGTCGAATGTGTGTGCGTGTGTGTGCCGATGGTGTTGGCATTTGTGCGCTCGTATTGACGTGGTCGTATGCTATAACTGTGCGGCGATACTGCGTCGGTGATGTGGCTATGGGCTATGGCCTCACTTTGCTGCCTATGCTGTTTGCCGTTGCCGTTGCTGTTGCTGTTGCTGTTGCTACGAGTGCGAGTGCGAGTACGAGTACCAGCCGTAGTACGGTGGGGGCTATATGACTTGTTCTTCGGGCTCCCACGACTTGCCACGACGAGCTTCGGTATGTGGGACTCGTGCTGCGGTTTCGGTTTTCTGTCTGGGGGTTTGGTTTTCAGTTTTAGTTTTGGTTTGGCCGAACTGAACTGAACCAAACCGAACCGAATGAGAGCGATAAGATTCCGTGATGTGGCACTAAGCGCTGTTCGTTGTTTACTGCTGCTCTGTGCATTTGTACGCGGCCCGGCTGGCTGCTTGTGGCCGTCATCAGTCAGCCAGCCAGCCAGCCAGCCAGCCAGCAGTGGCCAGCGAGCCATAGAGGTGCCTCACACACACACACACGCACACACACAGGCTGCGACAGGCACTGACACACACTCACACACACGTACGGGTGGTTAGAGACGGTTAAGCGTTTGACGAGAGCCAAGCCACATCGTACAGGTCGTTGTAGCCCAGTCTAGTTGGCATTTCGTGCCTTACCTTATGCCGCCTGCTAACCAAGACAGAAAGACACACAAAAGCAGGCCTCTCCTCGTGCTAGAGCCCACTCGCTATATCTCTATATACTCATATATAGAGGAGTATATACATATAAATAGGGACTGGCATCGGTGGCGTATGCGTGCTATTTTCAGCCACTAGCCACTCGAATGTCGCATTAAAAGCTTATGACCATGGCCAGGAGAAACAGAAACAAAAAGAGAAAGAGAAAGAGAAAGAAAGAGAGAGCGATAGGGAATAGAGCTTATGGCGAGTGGCGATAGCCAGCCAAATGTTACCATTATAATCCTATAATTAGTACTAACTCCTTTACCCTGCCCACCACTTAGCTGGAGCTGAAGCGTCCCAAGAGTCGCATTTACCTGAACGAAACACAAGTGGGTCCCCTGGAGGAGCTGCCATTCCCCTCGTACAATCCACGCATCATTCAGGAGGCTCTCGATGGCGAGAACCTAAAGACCTTCGACCTGATTGAGGGCTGCAGTCCGCAAGATCTATGGACCTGGAACACGGGCTATCAGAAGCGTGAAGAGGAGCTGGACCAGGAGTTCATCAACGCCTCACTGCCCCAGTATGGTGTGTGCACACACACACACTCACTCCACTAGATTGCACTTTTCATTCGCTTAGTTTCCCGCAGAAAACGACGGAGAGCTCACCGTCTATAATATACCCGAGGAACTGGACACCACCTTCAAGGCGGAGATTGTGTTTGGCAATCGAAATGTCTTTCCGGAGAAGGAGAAAGAAGAGGGTCGCCTGAGGTGAGAGACACAGCGGAGACGCAGAGCTTGGTGTGACGTTTAAACCCCCTGCCCACCCTCTCCCATTAGATACTATTATCGGCCCAGTGAAATTGCCTGCATTATCGTGGCCTATGTGGAGAGTTTTCGGCTGAATCCCGACTTCTGGACGGGCAGCACCATGGATGGCATACTGAAGCGTGGCGTTGGTCTGACCAAAAAGAGCATCGCCATGAACTACAAGGCGCCCGAGCTGTGCGACTTTGACATAATACCGCAGGTGAGGGAGCGCCAGGCCGAGGTGAACATCAAGATCCATTTCTCGGGTCTGCTCAGGAACGAGCCGAACATGTTCAAGGCCCTCTCGCTCTTCTTTACCAAGTACAACGCGTGCATCTTCGTGTCGCGCGAGCTGTTTCTGCTGATCTGGAAGCGGTGCCTCAACTCGTACTACGTCTTCGATCCGAATGGCCGGAATGACATGTGCCTGCGGGACTTCACGGAGGGCAAGTGCTCGCTGATGGCCACCCGCTACACGGAGCATCTGGTGCATCTGATAACCAAATTCAGTGAGCTGCAGCCGCAGGATGAGTTCAGCATCTACGAGATATCGCTGGCGCAGTACGGCAAGCTGAAGGGTGAGCCCCTCAAAAAGGACAAGAACAACATGGAGGTGCACAAACTGTGGGCGGTGGTCAATGAGCATTTTGCGGTGAAGACAGCCGGCGATGGGGGCATCCATCAGCCGATATCGGGCAACGAGAAGAACGGCTCGCTGGTCGTCTCACTGATAGCCATGATCTATGCGGAGTTCGAGCTGGCGAAGCTCTGGCGACCGATGACCATCGATGACATCATCCGCTACGGCACGGCCTACTACAAGACGCTGCGCAAGAAGTTCCGGCTGGACGGCAAGCGCTGGAAGAACAAGAAGCCGCATCTGAATGTCGTCGATCTGCCGGAGATGTTCCTCATGGGCGCCTTCAAGGCGACGGTGCGCAAGCAGCCGTTCCTGATCAACGGCCATGTGGCGGACTGCAAGAGCTACCTGGACTCGCAGCTAACGATGGCGCTGCATCAGCTCTTCAATATGCCCCAGTGGCCGTCGGCGCTGCTGCAGATCGACAACTCGGTGCTGGGCATCTGGCGGGACAGGGAGTTCTTCTACGTGTTCGATCCATTCCGGCGCAATCGCACCGGCATGGTGGTGGATCCGGACGACTATCGGATCAAGGGCCTGGCCGTGCTGCAGATGCACGCCACCTTCGACTCCTTCTGCCGCGTGCTCTACATGAATGCCCTGAAGATGCGGCGCGGCGGCAAGTTCTTCATCCACGGCATACGCACCGGCTGCATCCGGCCGCTGCAGGTGATGACACAGAAGACGAACAAGTTCCAGGCCCTGCAGATGGGGCTGCCCACGTTCACGGACGAGCCCCCCGAGCCGGAGCTGAAGCAGAAGAAGAGCATCGAGAGCATACCCGACGAGGAGCGCATACCAGTCAAGGAGGAGAAGGAGTGGATCGAGGACCTAATCAATGGCATCATCAACGAAATTATCCAAGGCCTGCCCGACCCCGCCCTGCAGCGGCCGCACCTCTATCCGCAGGCGCAGAAGGTGCTGCTACGCACCGACAAGGAGACGCTGCGCGCCCTGCGGCTCAAGATCAAGCGCGGCTATGAGCTGGACGCCGAGGACGAGGAGGAGGAGAAGCGTGTGCCCACACTCGAGGAGGAGGTGGCGCTGAGGAGCAACTTCCAGGCACTGCCGGACGGCGCCTGGATAATCATGGGCTCCACACAGCTGCCGCATCTGGACGAGGAAATGGCCAAGCTGGGCGGCCTCCTCTCCGCCGTGGTGGCCGTGGCGGTGTCCGCCAAATATAAGCTCTCCACGTGGAACGCCGATCTCATCGAGTTCGCGCTGGAGTCGGCCAACAGCTTTGGCGAGGACTACCAGAACTACGAGTACATTCTGGCATGTCTGCTGGCCAAGAAGCTGCCGGACATCGCCATCGGGGTGAGCAGCTTCAGCCTGGATGTGCCCAAGGTGGTGAAGTCCTCCATTACGGTGCCGCTGCGGCAGGTGCTCGTGGATCTGCTGGCCAGCCAGAACCGCCTGCTGCTCGTGTGCCAGCGCTTCTCCTGCGTCATCTTCAAGCGCTACAACTTCCTGTACATGTTCATTGGGTTCCCCTGCAGTGCCGTGGGCTACCGCAAGGGTGGCTCCGGTCCGGCCTGTCTGCTGCGCTTCCTGGAGCTGGATGCGCTGATCAAACGGATCGAGTTTGGCTGCAATCCGCTCGGCTGCTCGGTGATGAACTTCATTGTGGCCGGCATCAAGGTGGTCGACAACCATCTGGAAGGACGCTTCCGGCGCTGGCCCAAGGCCGATGAGGATGCCGAGTACAAGCAGCTGTCGGCGCGTCAGAAGAGGCTGCGCGAGACGCGGCTGGAGAAGATGCGCTTCATCGATGAGGAGCTGAAGAAGGAGAACGACCGCATCCAGAAGTTTCTCAGGGCCAAGCAGCAGCATCGGGACCGCAAGCGGCGCAAGCGTAAGTACCCGACGATTCTGCCGTCACTTTTATCGAAATTGTATCGATTCTAATCACAGGCAGCCCCGACTATCGGGACACTGGCATTGACGAGGGCGGAGCGGAGGGCGAGGAGTGGGAGGACGAGGATCTGGGCATGGAGGAGGAAGAGGGCGAGGAGGAGATTGAGCTGAAGCACCAGCCGGGCAAGCAGCTGCCCAAGGAGCTGATTCGCGCCTACCAGCCGCGGCCCATCCTCTACGGCTACCGCATGCGGGAGAAGGACTGCCACTTCAAGATCCAGGGCAGCACCGCCCTCGAGGGCCGCGACGAGGGCACCTTCAAGGAGATCAAGCCCTGCTACTTCGCCTCCGCCCTGGCCATTCTCAGCTGCTCCATGCGCCCGCTGAATCGCTGGAACTCGTACCGGGTCGATCGGGTCATCTCGAATGCCAAGGCGATAGCCGGCACCGTGTGCGAGCTGGAGTCGGTCTTTGAGCGCGTCGTCCGCCATGTGACGGTGGATGACTACGAGTTCGACATCTGGATCCGCGGCTTCGAGCCGGCGGGCATGGCTGGGCCGACCCAAAAGCAGCAGTCGCCGGCCATGGCCCTGACCACCTTGAAGAAGAAACTGGACAAGTCGCTGAACACGCGCAAATATCTGCTGATATTCACTGCCAACGGCAGCTATGCGCTGTACCATGACGAGTTCTTCCACCTGTTCGATCCGTATGGCAGCATGGAGAAGGCTGGCGGCGGGGAGGAGGAGGAGCAGGACACCGGCAACGAGGAGGAGGGTGGCGGCGGCGGTGGCAAAAAGAAAAAGTGCCCCAAGGGACCCAAGCGCTATCCAGAGCGCAACACCGCCTCCTGGGTGCTCTTCGGCGACTCGGATGCCCTCATCAAGTACATTGACGAGCGGTGCGGCGCCAAGGACTGGAAGGAGAAGTGCATGTACAAGTTCTACGTGGTGGACATCCTGTCGCACAAGAAGGCCGCGCCGAATGCCCGCATCCTGCAGCTGCTGACGGATCTCTCCATACCGATGACCTGCTCGAACAAGCACTACGGCAGTCCCGAGTACGAAATCTGTGCCACCAACGAGTCCCTCGGCTGGCTGGAGCTGGAGAACTGCCTGCCCGTGTGGAGCCGTCTGAATCGCCGCAACACGGCCGGCAAGTATCGCAATCTGCCGGTCAGCAAACTCAAGAAGTTCGACGTGGAGATCGAGGGCCGTCTGTGGTCGTTGTGGGGCAACCTGCATCCGGAGGCGCCTGTGTTCGAGGACGAGTTGCGCGGACGCCAGTACCTGGCCTGCTATGTGATGGCCTGCTGTGCGGCGAGCGTCTACCGGCTGATGGACTGGAGCCCCCACATGCTGGACAACATCGTCGTGAGCGGCACCACGTACTTCAAGGAGAGCGTCGAGCAGATCAGCAAGGAGGACTACGAGTTCTCGCTGGAGAACCTCAACATCGACTGCTCCATGGACGCCATCAACTTTGTGGTGCACATCGAGCACGTCTGCTACGGCAAGCTGTACCGCGTGCCCACCTTCAATCGCATGAATCTCGCCGAGGCGCTGATCTACTTCTTCAGCCACTACCAGTACGGCATCGTGATGGTGCGCAAGCGTGCCCTGGCCATTGGCTTCTGTCCGGGCCACGATGGCGGCTACTTCCTGTACGACTGCCAGGAGAAGGACCATCCGCTGTTCCCCAAGCAGCAGGGCGCTGCCTACATGCTGCGCACTCGGCACCTCCAGGTGCTCCTCTACTGCATTGTGGTGACGCTGAATGTGCCCTTCTACAACATCGACTTTAGCATCCACAAGGTGGAGATGCTGCGCGAGGGTGCCACGCTAGAGAACGACGAGGAAGAGGGAGGCTAATGGCCCACAGATTGCTTAAAAGTTGAACCATTAAAATTGTAGGTAAAAGAACCACACGAGAGACTGCACCCCACACCTTCCATTCTGCTGCAAAAATAATGAAATACTTATGGGGAATAGGATTCCAATCTTCCAATCGACTTGCAAGTCGAATTTTATTCAAATATTTAAGAACTAAAGCTAAACATTTAACAACAAGCGGATGACGCAAGCCAGTCGATGCCGTCATCCCGTGATTGCGTCACGGGCTGCTGGCCATGAGCTAATGCCTCAGGCGCAGCTGCTCCTCGGCCTGTTTGTAATGATAGCCATCGGAGCGAAGCTCGTGGGCTGGCTCTGGCTCTGCTGGCTCGGCGTCCGTGGGTGCCATGGGCTGCTGCACATCCATGTAGTAGGGCATCTGTTCCTCCTGAATCTGTGGCTGCTGCTGCAGTTCCTGGATTTGCATCTGCTCCTGGTACTGCTGATAGGTGAGCTGCTGGGGCTGCTGCTGGGGCTGCTCCGATGCTGGTGCAGGAGGCGGCAGGTAGCGCATGGCAATCTGTGGCTGTTCTGGCTGTTGCTCGGCAGCCATCATCTCCATTTGGGGCTGCTCTGAGAGCTGCTGCTGCTCCATCTGCGCCTCAGGCTGTGGTGCTGGTGCTGGCGGCAGATAGCGCGAGGAGAGCATGGCATCCACTTGCTCGGACTCCAAGGGAGCGGGTGGTGTCAACAGACTGCTGGGCATGACCTCCATCTCCCCCTGTTCGTTCTCCCGCATGTACTCCACCTGCTCGGGCAGCTCCCGCAGCTCGTGCTGCTCAATGCTCATCGAGACGGCGTGCTCGGGCTTTGGTGGCGGCAGGTAGCTGCTGGGCAAATGGGAGACATCCGCGGCGGCCAGGCACGCCAGGCTCAGGGCAATGGTCAGGCAGAGGGATCTCTGCGGAAAGGTGAAACATTGTAATTATATGCCCAATCGGACTCCACTGGGACTCCGTTCACTTACCATCTTGCTGGTGGTCGTCTGTTGGTTGTCAAGCGTCTGATGTTGGAGCAGCTGGGAGGGAAGCTATATATACCGCACAGTCAGACGCCAGAGACCTTCGCTTAATGTTCAAATATTTGGCTAAAAGCCTGGTTCCGTTATTTGCCTATTCGATCGTTGATTTGTCGTTGAATTTCGCGCATCTTATCAAACAACAAGCCAGCAAACAGCAAACAGCAAACAAACATTCGCTGGAGTATTGAGCTGAATCATTGCCACTGACCGCCAAAAACCAAAGCCAAAACCAAAACCAAAACCAATCCCATCCGATCCGATCCAAGCCAAAGTGATGCTTCAATTGGACTCGGTTTAAGCCGCTTTTGGCATCTTTTTCGGCGTACCTCCCTCCATTAGACGCAGACAGGTGCCACTTGACGGGGCGTTTGACAATCTGAATTGCGCTTCAGTTGTTCGGCTCTCGAGGCGTATAAACTGGAGCATGGCTTGGCAATTGGGGTGTGGAGTAGTTGTCCAAGGTTCCCCACCATTGAAGTATCTCTCTCTCTGGGGGCTTGGCCTTCTCTGGAAGATTTCACGGTCAATAGCAGCAGCAGCAGCAGCAGCAGCTTAAGAAGATGTCAAGCCCGAAGCCTGAGGGACTCTAAAACTTTAATGGGGAAAATCCTACATAGGTGAACTAATCTAGTGCTCGAGGTGGAAAAACTCATTCGATATATGATTTGCCGTGCTGGGAGTTTCATTACAGTATACATTTTCACACCGGTCGGGTCGTAACTTGCGCTTAATCAATCGTGCTGCCCTCAAGCTATATATTTTGTATTTACACACGTTTTTGGGATACACTTTTGTCTGATTTCAGCGATCCAGCATGTACGGCTGCACAATATGCGAGCACAGGAAGAGTGTACTGAACACTGAGCCGGAATTCGATTTCCGGCGACGGAAGCCAAACACCGAAGAGATGCAAACTTATGGGCTGTCCAACTACTGCAGTTTCTGCCAGCGCGTCACCTTCTTTGTCAATCTGCTGGACTATGAGGGCCCTTTGCGCGGTCCATTGGCATGGAATATTGTACATGCTGCTGCGGAAAAGCAGGGCAAGATACCAGTGCAGGTGAGGGATTTTCGGGGGCATCAACTGGGGCCTAAAGTTCACTTTATTTTCTTTACCAGAAATCACGGGACGCGGAGGTGCAGACTAGAACTTCGAAAATATTCCAGGCGCCTCTGGCGCCGCCTGCGTCCCGGGAGAGGGCTGGCCAGATGCACAACGAGTCGGAGGAATCCTCTTCGGATGCCGGCATACGGCAGCCGACCGTCCAGCTAAATGTGGAGTCAGAAGAGTCCTCCTCGTCCAGTCTCAGTGAGAATCTGAGCGATAGCCGCACCACTGGGCTCATACACTCCATTCTGTACTCTGAGACCGACTCAGGCACGAGCAGTTCCCGGCAGGCCGCGGACTTGAAGGTGCTCTACCGTCGCCCATCGAATCCACACAATAAGGAATGCCGCAGTTCCTCGCGCAGGATCAGCGCCCGTCACTTGTCCTCGGGGGGCCTTCTGCTGCAGCGCAAAATGATGGAGAAGCGGAAGCAGCGCAAAATAGAGGAGAAGAGGAAGCGGCTGGAGCAACTGAACAGCATTATGCGTCGCATCCAAGCCAAGACCATAAAGCTGCGCACCGAGATGGTGGCCCTGGAGCACAAGACGCAGCAGCAGGAGACGGTGGAGCGAAAGTCGCGCCGGCAACGAGAGGCAGCGGGCGCTTTGGCTTCCTGCAACACTTGGTGGGGGCGCGAGAACCTGGAGAGGGTATTCGGCAAATGGTCTCCGGAGCGAAGGGACAGCAAAATGGAAGAGGGGGCAGACATTCTGATGCGGGCCATCCAGGAGAACAGTGGCAGCCCGAATCAGGAAAGACACACAGATCAAAGGGATCAGCGCACACGCAAGGAGCCGAGTGGTGCCAAGGATCCGAGGGCAGCCAAGGATCATCGCCTGCACAAGGATCATCGCTCCAGGAAAGACCTGAAAGGAGTAACGGATCGTAGCTCAAAGAAAGTTCACAAAGATGAGCGTGCAGTGAGGGATAGTGGGCAGACGGAGCTTAAAGCGCCCTGGTCTATGCAGAACCTGTACGTACGTTCGTATGCGCCAGCGGAGAAGGCGGAGAAAGGCCCCCCGCTGACCGACAGCGTTTCGTTCAGGGACAATGAGCGTCTGCGCAGTCTGTTGGAGAGTCCCAAGGCGATGCCGCAGACGCTGCGGATCTGCAGGGAGCCCTTACTGTGTCCTGTGTGCCCGGAGTGCGAGCACCGATGCTTTGTATCGGACTTCAACACTCACGTGCAGCGAGACCATGCGAATGTGTTGCTGGAGCGGATCAGAGTGGGGCAGACGAAGACCTTCCATCTGGATCTGAGGCTCACGAAGAAGAATCAGCCCGTGTGCCACATGATATACCTTGTCAAGGACATGATCATCGACCCCCAGGGCGGGCATACGCACGACCTGCTGCCCGTGCTCGTCATGACTGCCCGCATGAACACCGCCGATGTGCAAAACACTAAGGAGTCGCCCCTTGAGGACGACGAAGCGCTGCAGTTCTTGCTCGTTTGGCTGTGCAGCTACAAGCCCAGCAACTATAGTGTGATTGGCACGATCTGCGTTGAGGCGACGTGCGCCGAAATGGCCGACAGCCTGACGGTGCGCACCGCCCGGGCCTACGATATACGGGCCAACCAGGACATGAACACCCTTTTCCACAGTGCCTCCACGCTGGTCATGCCCTACAACTTTGTCCGTCGCATCAGCAAGCGGGGCAACCACTCCCTCACCGTTAGCGTGAAAATTGAGTAGGACACCGAGTTATTTAATACTCCTATTCATTGCCAAATTGTAATGTGTTTAGGGATCCATTCAGTTCGAGCCTTTAAAATTAAACACTTTGGAATATATCTACATACGAACTGGCACCAGCAGCATGCGGCGCCTCGCACTGCATTTGATTCGAATGCCGAGCTCATGCCGAGTCTTTGTTAATCCCCTTGTTAGTAAAAATAAACCTATCGTTTTCTTGTTACAAACAGAATATGAATTGTTAGCTGGCTACTCTACACGAATTATACATAAATGCTACACCAAGAGAGCCCCAAAAGTGTGCCATAAATTACAAAAACACCCCCCACATTGGATTGATGTGAAATGTAAATTAATTTGTAGATTTAATGCTGCCCCATGTGTGCAAAAAATTTGCAAGCGAACTAAGAACCGCCTGTTGTGTGATTGATCCGAAGATCCTCGCATGCAAACACTGAAAAATCGCAGAAGGAACTAGAATCCAGGTTGGGCAAGGACAAGGATGTTTTTGGGTAGCAAAAGATGCTTCCTGGAGATAGAATCTCTGTGTGTAAGTGGTGCCCAATCCAATCGTCTGGCACACTGATTGACTTTTTTGCCACCACATCACTCAGTCAGTCGCTCATCAGACAATAAAAATGTTACATAAAATTGAAAGTCTTGCTCGTATATCATGTCTAGGCTCGTCTGTTCTGACGAGTGCCTCTGTGTGGGTGGAATGCAATTTACGATGATACGAGAGCGTCTCCAGGTCTCCCTCGGCGTCTCTCTCTGACACTCTGTTGCGAGTGTCGTAGAACGATTGTGATTAATGGAGACAGCGTCATTGAACGCGATCCGGCGCTACATATGCACAATGATCCCCCGCCGCCCCATGATGTCATTCACAAGCGATTGAATGTTGAATGGCACTTGCCAAACGATGCCTGCCTCGACTCGCGTGGCCCCCTCTGGCACCCAGTCACTGGAGCACAGTGTCAAGTGAGAGTTTGTGTGGTGTTGCTGCTGCGGCAAGCGGAAATAATGGTTTAATGAGACAAATGACGCGACTCTGACACATCTGACAGCTTCTAAATACGTGTGAAATTGTCGTGAAATTGATGCTCAATTTTGGACAGCAAACACATGTACAAGTACGAGTACGAGTATCTATCATCTTGCAGCCAATGTCACATCTATGACAATTAATATTCGCAGAAATTCACGGACAGCATGTTAATCTCACAGTAGAGTATCTATAACTTCCGCAGCTCTCTCCGCAGCGTGGACTCTATGGAGCTGTCACTTCTGGGGCTTCCATTTTGAATTGAACTTTTGTGGTACCCCCCGCACTCAGTCTTTCTGGTTTCTGGTCTGTCTGCGTTCAAAAATAGCTCATTTTCCTCCAAGCATGCCAAAATCTGTTTGTCTGCTCGTTAAAGAGAGTTTAGACTGCGAGGCATGAGAGTATTTTGGCACGGAACAAAAATGGGATGGAGCAAAAGTTTCCAAATTTGCAGTCTTGAGAATTTTATTTGGGATGCACTTGGATGCAGAGATATTGTTCGATATAAGCTTTAAGCTTGGATAACTGCATTATTTTTATACACTAATCACATGTGATTTGCCTCTATTGTTGCTTAAAGAATGCTGCAATTTCCATAAATAAATTGTGATACCTAATTTTGCACAAAATTAAATTGCATTGAGACTCATTCGATCAATCAAAATGGTAGGTTGATTCTTCCGCTTGGCGTTCCCCTGTGCTCTGCTGCACTTGACTCATTCCTGTGGTTTATGCATTTTTCGCCAATTGCAGCTGCACTTTATTAATACACTTTTATGACCATATGAACGAAAGTGGCCCAGTGACATCAGTTGTTGTGGATCTATCATGCTTGAAGGAAAGGCGTGTATTTGTTCGAGTATGTTTTTTTTTTTCATGAGATCATCGTTTGTTAATCACGAGGGAAATGGCTTAAATTTCACATGAGAAATGTTTGCTTTGAAGCCATGCATGCACATGTGTATGTACATGTGGGTATGTGCAATGTTTGCCACATTTTGTGGCTTGTTTGTAGCTGTGTTCTAATTGAAATGGACCACAAAATTTCGCTTGCCGCATGCCGCATGCCGCCAACTTCAAAGTTGGTCGCTTCTGATTGATGCTTATGATTGATGGAAGCCTTAACCAATCTCCCTCTGCAATTCTTATTTTATTTATGTATTTATTTTTTTGCCCGCTGTCAAGTTTTTTGCTTAAAGTTCTTTCCTCGTTTTAATTTTTGTTTTTGCGCTCCAATTTGAAACAATTGAACTTTGTGCCCAGAAGAAGAATTCTCTGGCTTGGTCTCTTCTCGACTCTCTCACAGTGCTCTCTGCCCGTGTGTGTACCCCGCATAATTTGCATAAAATATATGCGAGTATTGGCCTATTCAAAGTCCGAAAAAAAGAGATGCTGGCCCCAAAATGCGCGTGTGTGTTGTTTTCATTTCCCATTTTCCAGTTTGGTGCAAAATCTCACATTTCCATAAAGCAAACATGGCAAGCAAAAGCATACTCGTAAAATTAAATATGCATAGGAATTGGCGATGTGCCTGTGCTTGTGCCTGTGCCGCTTGCAACAGTCTGGTCTGAGATGAGAAGAGCTTGAGGTTGCTCTGGCCGAATTCCGCTTCACTTCTTGTGGTTGTAATTGTTGCCACAAAGGCACTGGTGCAGTGTCAATCGAAGGGGCTGTGGCAGGGGCAGGGCAGGGGCAGTGGCAGTGGCAGTGCGGGTGCACACAATGTATGTGTGTGTTTGTTGTCATTGACATGGATGGTCTCGTCGTCGTGGTTCGTGTCTGCAGCTCAAATGCGTTTTGCATAACATTAAAGCCAAATGCAATTGGAATTTATGCAAGTGCAAGTATTTTTCACAAATTAAATTTCACTATTTACATTGGAAGGGGAGGCACAGAGTTAGAGAGCATAGAGAGTGCCCCCAGTGGCAGTGGCAAACTAAATACGTAAAATTTTACATTTAAGTATCAGTTAGGCATTTCCATTTCAGTCAGATTCAATTCCATTTCAGTATCTGTGTCCGTACTAGAAAATTTTAGAGTAGAAATTTTCGTTAGAAAAAACCTATAAAAAGTGAATAAATTATTGGTACATATTTTTGGCTAAAAGCAAGTAACTAAAATGTCTTCAAACGGTGACCAAAATGTGACCAACGACACTTGTTGCCACGACTTTGATTTGTATCCCACTGAGAGCGACTTTGCCCTGGAACTGAAGGCCGTGCCAAAGGAGACTTGTATACCACTCAATCGTCCCAACATTGCCAAATCGGAGAGCAGGTGAGGATCGTTATGCGGACTATCAGCAGAACATATGTACATAGATCTAGTGCGTACCTCCCCAATAGCGTGCCCAAACGACGCCACGAAATGGACACTCAGATGCGCAAGGCCGTCATGTCCCAGTTCGCTTTGAATATCAAGAGACCCCAAGAATAGGATACTGGACTGGAAGCACTTGTAAAGACCAGGGGCCGCGGCAAGGGGGACACACACACAGTGTGGTGGTAAATGGTTCGCTGTGGATCGTGTCTGCAGTTTAAATGCGTTTTCCATCAAATCAAAGCCTCGTTTAAAGCCAAATAAAATTAAATAGTGAAATGACAAATTGAATTTCACTCTTTGCTGAACATGGTTAGGGGTTGGGGGGGAGTGGCCATGCCACATACGGCGCGTATACGTGTTATTTGAAATTCGCAAAGCGAAACATTTTTGATCACTTTTCTATGCAATTAGTTGCCATTGAAGCAATGCCACGTTTCTGCGAATTAGGCAAAAATATTTGATTAATTAGCCAAAGCAAGCGGAATATGCATTTATCATTTAAATGGATGTCCATATGGATGGATGGAAGGACTAGATGCCTGCGGATAGGTTTATGGACCACATTTGTCGATGGCTCTGCAAAAGTATACATAAATTATGGGCCTCACAAAATCTATGTAGAGTGATAGTTTCCAGCAAGAGAGATGAAGAGATGAAAACACATTCTAAACATACGCGAGTGCTGTTCGGATTAGTCATGGCTGATAGATGCGATTCGGCCATATGCCGTTGAATATTTACAGGTGAATCAGCAGTGGGAGAATAGATTATGAGCACGGTACATGCATATCGATAAGCTATAGACTTACAGGTTCCCTGATGATTCAGTTGGCTGGGATTTCTCACCACATATTGAGTCAGAGAAGTTGTAACTTTTGGAGGGGAACTTCTCTGCGTACAGAGCCCCAAAAAAGGCAAATGCTGCTCCCTAATTGAACTTGCCTTGAACTTGATGTTAAGTGACAGCAATTGGAATATCTCAATTTCGTGCATGAGTATTTGGGTCAATTTATAAATTTGTTTAGCTGGAAATTGTTAGTGGAATGCAAAAAAACAAGTGAATAATGCGAGTAAAACTAATTAATCGTACGTAATCGTACGAGCATGTACGACCGCACTTTTGGGGCTATATACATATGTACATATGTATGTAGGTACATTTAAAAGACCATTTATCAATGGCAGTTTTGTAATAGTATTTACACATTTTGAATATTCATGAGACCACCGAAAGAGGGGCAAGAGCAACAAAAGCTCGGCCAGTGGCCAGAAACAATTTGTTTGCCGTTTGAGCATAAAGATATTGGAAATCGATTAGTGTAGAGTGAACAGGAAAATCCACAAAATAGAAGTGACACTGCCAGACACTCGGCTGGACACCCCTTCTAGACCCGCATCATCGCTGCCACCCTGAACTGCTGGCCAAGAGGGAACGCATAATTCTTGATTGGGTGGCCTTAAGCGGCTGCCACGCACACCACACCGCACGGACTAAGCATCGATGACAAAGTTTCTGCACCGCCAGTGGCAGGTTGCAGGTTGCTGTCTGGCCGTCTGCTGACCACCATCACTTCTGGCCAAAACACTCAACAAGTTGTCTTCAATTAGCGCCAATCGCGGCACAACAACGAAAAGCAATTAAGTGACGTTCGATGCTCGAGGAGACGGCCAGACCAGGCCAGGCCAGGCAGCGGCATGCTGGGTGGTTTGCTCGTTCTGCCAAGGCTTATCAAATATTTTTTAATTTAAATTTATTATTGAAAGTATTCCAAAGTTGGTTATCATCGTTGCATATTTTCCTGCAAGCGCATTGGGGCAGGTGGTGTGCCACTCGGTCTGTTGTTAGGATATTTGCATAATTGCAAACACGTTGGGTGACTGGTTGTGGGTATTCATCATCACTCCCTCTCCGCTACAGTCGAAATTCCGTCTCCCAGATTTGCATAGTGAGCAATGCAACTGCAAATCGAGTGACTCAGCCGAAGTGCTGCTGGTGGTGGTGGCCTTTAATTCCTGGTAAACGAGACCCCCCTATCATCGAGCCATAACTAGATCGGCCAATAAAGCCAATCAACACGCACTCGATACGATCGATGGCATCACAGAATATTCTCTGGGCACAAGTGCAAGTTTGCAAGTATTTCATTTCGTGTATTCAACATTCATTATTCGTATATACATTTTATGATTGTTTTCGGGACTGTTGTTTGCTTCTGTACAAAAATATACATGGCATTCAGTTTGATCCAAATTTGTGCGCTTATTAGTGGAGCATAGCCAGGCGGCAGTCGGTGGTAGCACTGACACATGTTGTGCGAAAAATGGATAACATTTGGCCACATGTGGCAAGTGTAACAGAGGGTGAGGCTGAAAATCATTTGTACAAAAACTTGTCGAAAGTTTAAGTCCAACTAAAATAGTTTTTCGCATGTGAAAGATGCCAGCAATTGATCTTTCAACAGCTTTGTTTTGATCATACAGGGATACTCGTATTTATCCATATTTGAAGAGCACCCCAAAATTCAATTTATTTTTAATCATTTACATGAAGCCATATCCACGTGCCGGCGCTTTGCCCTCTTGCTGGGTCAATGTCATGCTATAAATGGGGATTCCCCGCCTTTTCGGGCAGCTGAACAAATCTTTAAATTGCCATAAATTACAAGAATACGAGACATTATATTATGTTTGATGCGGCAGCCACAATGTTGCGCAAACTCGCACCAGAGTCAAGTGCTGAGTGCGATCGAAGCATTTGTAGAATTAATGGGTCTGCCCTTTTGATGGCCGAAAACATTTTGAGCTGTAGCATAAATCATTGCCAGAACGAAACGATTGACCTTCTGCCAGTTAAGAATACCATTTTGATTCGTATGTTTAGGGCGTTAACTGTCTGCCTGGTATCGGGCGATTGTATTGGATACGTAAGTCATGTAATTCTGATGTTTATGCAAAAAAAAAATTGCTGCGTGCCAGACTCTGCCCCAGATGTTGGCAGTGAGGCGCCACCCACTCAATGCCAATGTCCAGAGCAGATGGTGGGCCACTGGCCACTAAATGTGGGGCTGTGGGGCTGTGGGATTCTATTTCAATTTGGATGTCATCTTTATTTTTAGCCAACTGGGATGGTATGGCTCGGTTCCTCCACCCTGTACGAGTATTAACTGTTTCATAAATTCCATACATTTTCATTGGATTCGATTTAGTTTTGCAGCATATCTGCAAGTGCAAAATGATTGCCCATTTGTATTGTACATAGTTTGTATAATCTTCGGCTTTTGTTTATAATTTGTTTACGGAATGCCAGCATATTGCCTCAATTTATTCCCGAATTTCATTCTCCACATTGTGTGCTCTCCAGTGTAAACAATATTCTCAATTGTTTATACCAATGAAAAAGTGCAACATATTAAATAATAAACTGCCAAAAACACTCGACGCACTCTGGTGGTTGCCCCTTGGCAGCGGCCACTTCAATGTCTCTGTGTCAGTAAATCGGAATGACGATAAGCGCGGGGGAGAGAAATGGGTCGGGCGCGCACAAGCACAACCCAATGAAAATTCGGTGTTGTTTCTGCCACACTTTGTTGCAGCTTTGCTTTTGTTGTTTGCCTGCACGCATTCGTGTTACATTTTATCGCTCCTCGAGCAACAAGTTTCTCAAAACTTGAAAGCTCTTTGGCAGAAAACGGTTGAATTCAAATCTGGGATACCAGGCGAACAGAAGTCAGCAGAAGGTCGCTGGTTTTTGTAATTTCTCGAAATACGAAATACACAGAGATACAAGTAGAAACGAGAAATTAAACATTTCGGTTCGCCTGGTAGCTCACATTTGAATTTAACGGTTTACTGCCATTTGAGCGGTGGAATGTGCAGGCAGAAAATGAGAGAAATTGGATCGAAAAGAGAGAGCAACGAAACACAAAGAGAAACAACCTGCTGCAAACTTTCGCGTATTTTGGTCACACTTGAACTTGCTTTTTATTTCGATTGTATTCGAAAAGTTTTTAGGGGAAAAAGTACTGATACATTAAGCTAAATTTATAAGCAACCACTACGGGCGGGGTGATTAATCTGTGGGGGCTATGTGTGTGCTCCACGTAATTGTTTATAAATATGGCCAGCAGACGTTGCAGATTGCGTCATTTGTTTGCATTTAATGTGGTCAAGATATTCCGATGCCCCTCTGCTGCTTTTCTGTTGCTCCTCTGCTGCTTTTCTGTTACCTTTCTGCTGCTTTCTTTGGGCCATTTTTTCGTTGACTAAGCCGCAAAAAGTAAACAATTCGACTGGCAACATTTTCTGTGTTGAGCAACACACACCCACACACACACACACACACACAAACACACACACGGACGGGTACGCCAACACATGGAAAGGTTATCTCTGGCCTGAAAATTTGTTATTTGAAACATAAATTTTATGGTTGAAGACGCGACGAGGAGACAGGGCGCACCGCACCCGCCAGCGGGCCATAAATTAAGTAGGCCATAGACTCAGCCCGATCTCTGATCTCATGCAAAAAAATCAGTGGCCATAAATTTAAATGTGTTTATAAATAAGCAGTGCAGAGCAGAGCAGTGCAAATAAACTAAAGACAAAACAAAGCCAATAAATTAGCCAATTAAAAAAGAAATTCGCATGCGAAAACTCCAGTTTGAAGAGCTGTTTAAAACTCGCGCCAATCGAGGAAACATGTTGCGGCAACAAACCCGTTGAAAACATGTGACTGACTCTCGAGCCGGCAATTTGCACAGAGAGTCAGAGAGAGAGAGAGCCCCAACAGAGTCCCACGTTTATGCTCTCTTTCCGGCAGCATCATCATCATCACACACAGAGAGAGAAAGAGAGAGAGAGAGAGACTCCACGTTGTGCCGGCCGCTTGGCGCTTTGGCGCTTTGCCGCTTGCAAGTTTTGCCATCACATCGGTTAGGTTAGTTGCGATTTTACCCTCGTGGCGAACGCGCGCGTTTCCAAACGAATAGAGCTACCACAATAAGAGAACTCCTCGCCGAATTTCCGTTAGAAATACAATTGGCCAAAAACGAAACTGCTACTAACAACAAACAAACCAAACAACAAGTGCACTCTCCCTCCCATCCTCCATTGGGCCCTGCTGGGAGTGAGTGTTGCTGTGTCTTGGCAGAAGTGCAGGTGAAAATTTCACTCGTGCCGGCTACCTTCCCGCCTGCAAGGAAGCCAATTTCCCCACTCCCGCTCGCAGCCAATCCGTGCTAATTGGCTTGATTTTGGCCAAAATAAATATCAAGTTTCAATATTTGCCGTGGGCCCGCGAATTGTCTCGCCTAGAAGTCAGTCAGTCAGTCAGTCAGTCGGCCAGTGAGTCGTCGGCGCCGCAATAGCTTATATATTTTTGGCCAACGGTCTATTGAGGTCTTTGGATTTGAATGTGGATGTGAAATAGTGAGCAGCAGGCCCAAAGAAAAAGACGAGCATATTTGCATTTGAAATTGTTTGCACACTTGAGAACTTGGGAACCGAACCATCGAAGGTGAGTTTAGCAGTTGGCATGCGACATCTTTGGAAACTGAGAGTGCTGAGAGTGTGCTGTGCGCTGGGCTCCTCCACTCGTATAAGAAATGTGTTTGGATGTGTTTTTGGAGTGTGTGCCCAAGTGAAAGCCAAACACACATTAGTTGGTGATCAAATACGACGGAACAATTATTTTACACTCCCTCATTGCTCAAAGAAGTTTAAATATTTAACTAATTTTAATTGGAGTCTGTTTGGTGACGACACTTTAATGAATAATTTAACCTAATAATATCATCTGTGATCTGTGCATATGTTTGAACCCTGATACATGAACAATGCTCATTTAATTACGTTACAAATCCAAAAGAATTCTTTGATTTCATTGAAAGATTTCCTGCCATTTTTCATTACCTAATTCTTCAGCGATCTTTTGATATTCTTTGAGCTAGTTTTAGGGGTAGATCCCTAAAGTGTTGGCACTTTTTTCCACTCTTTACGTGTTCCTTAAATCTGTAATGGTTAAAGGTTCTTAGTGCCTAGACATATTTTTTGTTTGTTCATTTTCTTTTGATGCATAAATTATTCCATTTTCGGGTCCGAGTGGGTGTTCGCGTTGTATTCCATTCCATTCGGCAGGCAGAATTCTAATTAAGTGCCGAGACCTGCCCCAATGATGTTGCCACACCCCCATGCCGCATACCCATCCCCTAAACCCAATGTCCTATCAATGGTGACCCCTTGATTGCCACTTTGCTGCTGTCTCTGCTCTGCTCCGATGTTTTTTATTGCCTTTGTTGCTGATGCCGCTGCTGCTCGGCGCTGCTCTGCTTTTGTTGGGATTGTTAACCAAACTGTAGATTTATGTAGTAGATTAGCTCGTCAACACAAAGGGCAGTGTCAAAGGACATGGGGACTTGCTCTTCATAGGGCCCAATCCGATTATTAATGAGCTGTCAGAGGCGGAGAGTTTCCGCCAGATGACACAACAACCGTCGGAGGATGAGTCGGAGGAGGAGGAGAAGGGTCAAGCTCTGTGCAGCTCTGGCTTACGTTTTCGGCCATCAATTAACGTTAATGTGGCAGCGTCGCCGGTGTGCATGCTGGGGTGCTCGCTAAATGTCCTTGCCACACTTTTGTCAATCACAAGTCGCGCTTTTTTTTTGTTGTTTTGCCGGCCGTGCGAATGCATTTCATATTCATAAGCCGCCATTCTGAATGAGTGAATGAATGAGTGACTGACTGAGTGTGACTAAACCGACAACATCCACGACAGAAAAGTATAATCGCTAAAATCGATTTGTTGTTGGCTGGGGCGGGGAGGGGAGTGGAGGAAGCATGGGTCAGCGGCTGGGGGGGGCCAGTTCCAAGTCTCGCAGTGACCTTCAACGGAGGCAGGCTCCTCCGCCGCGGAGCGAGAGAAGAGATTTTAGCCAAATGCACGAAGCGCTTTTTCGAGGGTCATAAATAAAACACGATAGGAATGCTGTCTCCTGAGTGCCGCAGCCTTTGATACCCTTAAACTAAAGAGGGAGCATTCGAATGATGGACAAAGAATATTGCGTTTTAGACTTTGTTTAATGTTTAGTGAGCTATGAAGAAAGATCTCCATGAAGGTACAAGATTACGAGTTGATCGCACTGATCTGTCCTTCCTTCTATTCAAAATCATTGTACCCGCGTCAAGGGTATCCGAAAAGCAAACCAAATGGACCCTGAATCTGTCCACTCGCCTCCTGCTCGCCTCTGACCCTACTCCTTCCCATTCGTATCCACTCCCCTCAGGTGCTCGACATGGCGCATATTTTTAGACATTTAGCAGAGACCACTAAAAATACATTTCTTTATTCAGCAAAAAGGAAATAATAAAAAAGAGGAAAACAGAGGCGGAAAGGGAAGGGAAGGGCAGGGAAAGGGCTCTCTGCATTCAGGAGAAATATCATAAAAATGCCGAAATGCAGAAAACGAAACCGAAATACAAGAAAATAGACATTAGCCAGAGCACAAAAGCAGATTCTGTGGCGGAACGAGAAGGGGCGTGGAGTTGATTGAGAAGATTAGTCGCACCGCGGACTACCCTGGAATGGTAGAATGAAACTCGTTCTGATGTAGTTTAATGTTAGATCTAATCAAATAAATTCAAGAGCAATAAAAGCCCATGTTGAGGGTTTTTTATCTTATCTGAACTTTCAAAAAAATATCTGCAAAATTAATTAAACATTTCCTATGCAAATATTTCTGTTTGGGGGACTGCTACACTGTTCTCCGCTGCGGCAAAGATCTCCCAAGCCGCCTTGCAAGAGCATTATGCTCGTTTTGGGAGCATAAAACCAAATGAAGAAAGAGGCAGAAAGACAAAATGATAAACTTCTATATATATATGTGTGTGTGTGTGTGTGTGTGTAAGAATGCGAGACAGAAAGCAAAAAATAATAACAGCAGCAGAAAATGACACACACACACAAAAAGGGAAGGAAGGAAAAAAGCATTTTGGCAAGAGCATAAAAAAAATGAAATAAAATGGCATAAAAAATGCAACAGTTCTGTGAGATAAGCAAAAAGATGGAGAGAGATGTGGCGAGAAGACGAA
This sequence comes from Drosophila tristis, assembly GCA_018150885.1. Classification (NCBI taxonomy): domain Eukaryota; kingdom Metazoa; phylum Arthropoda; class Insecta; order Diptera; family Drosophilidae; genus Drosophila; species Drosophila tristis. Next base: position 1,889,159 of record JAECWT010000001.1, read on the forward strand.
GAAGGGCAGGAAAAGGAGAGGCAGGAAACATATAAAGAATAAGTGAAGGTGGCAGCAGGAGTAGAGAGTGAAGACACAGGAAGAATGGATGCGGTAGCCGGAGTAGAAAAGCCCGAATTAGAAGCAGATTAAGATACGTACATATGGTAGAAAAATAACAAAAACCAGCAGAAGAAATTATAAGAGAGAGAGAGAGAGATGGAGTAAGCAAAAGAATATGCTGCGCTAGAGGTGGATAGGAAAGAAGGACAAGCCTGTTTAAAGGTGAAGGTGCCAGCAGCAAGAACAAGCGACTAAAGCAGAGCACTAGGCTGAATTTTCAGCAAGGTGTACTTCAACAAGGTGTGCCATTCACCACGATCTGCCGAAATCCCTATGTGGAGCATTCTTCTCAGTCACTTCCATTGCAGTGTTGGTGAGGCATCTGTAGCATAAGCACCTTTGCACTCAGTTACTGCCTTACCTTATTCTTACAACGCCTTGCACTTTGAGTAGATTTGCAATAGCACACACAGCCACACACACAGACACACGCAGACAAGCTCACTCACACTTGGATACATTGCCGAATTTTAAATGAGTCAGATGGAGGCAGATCTTGTGTGGGGGAGGTGGCAGACCGAGAGCAAGAGCAGACCCCAATAAATGTCCAGTTGTCCAGCCTCGGCTTTGTCCTGCTCTTCTGCTTTGGGGGCTCTACCGGCAGGAGTCGGCTTTCCTCGACACTTGGCACGGTTTTAATGCTTTTGGCCAAGGTTAACAGGAACACGAACACGAACACAAACACAAACACACGTGCAGAATCACTCACACACATACATAATGGAGAAGCGGAGCAGAAGCAGAAGCCAGCATAAAATGAATAAATACAAATTGTATAAAAAGCAGCAGAATTTCAGGGGATGGGTGGGTGGGTGGTTAAATGTGCCACAAAGATAAAACCGTAAATAGAAGCGAGGCACGAAAATTCTTTTCGAAATTACCAACTGAAGAGGTTCAGTTGGGTGGGTGGGGAGGAGCGGCAGGGTCGTATCTCGCTTTATCTGAGAAGGAGATTCTATTGAAAGTGCGAATGGGCACGCCAACGCACACACGCATACGTGTACGCCAGCATATGTGTGTGTGTGTGTGTGTGTGTGTGTGTGTGGGTGTGTGGGTGAGGCAGGTACTCTGCCTCTAAGCCCTGCCCCAATGTCCAGAGTTCGTGTCTGCCGTGAGGAAAAGTTGTCACCATGCCATCACCACAAACTTTACCGCTCTCTCCCTCTCTTCCTCTCTCTATCTATCTATTTAATTTTCTCCTCCATCTAACTCGCCCTTTTACATGGTATCTCCCTCTCGCCCTGTGTGGCCATCTCCCTTCCTCCACTGCTGACTGCTTGCGTGTGTGTAATGAATTTAAAGTTTGCCCCGCATACATTTTTCATACGCTGGCAAATTGTTATGGTTTTTGTACCGCAACCCACCCAAGGCTACTCCCTTCGCACCTGTGCCATCCTTATGCCCTACACCCTACACCCTCACCCTTTCCTCCCTCTAGCCGCCTTCCATTAAGTGGGTGTCGTGTGTGTTAGCTTTTGTCCTTGTAAGCCACACGAGACATGATTATTAATTTGCAATTTCCGCTAATTGCATGACAGTCGCCTCCCCCACTCCCCCACTCACCGCTGCCCCTGCACCGCTTTCACCCACTCGGAGATCGTTTTAAAACTATTTTCCAGCCATGTTGAGCCACATTCCCGCACGCTGTATATTCTACATTCTACAGACTGGCGCAAACAGATAAGACCCGATTAGATTAGCGGTCAGCGGTAAGACATAAAAAAACATAGTCTTCCCAGCTCAGCTCACCCTCACCCCTCACCCCCACCCTTTGCCTTTCTTTTACTCCCAGTGCTGCCCTCCACTTGTGAGATTTTTATAGCTATAAGGAATCTCTTGGAATTGCCTGGAATTTGCCCATTTTTACGCATTCCACTTGACTTTTTGTTTCATTCCGCGAAAAATAAAGTTTTTAGGAAATCAATTGATTCCGTATAACATGCACTGAGTATTATACGTATGTATTTCTATAATTAGCTTTTTGTGGAACTAACCCAGAAAGCCTAAGCTTCTAATACCATCCAGGATGATTGATCAAACTGAAACGATTTTGCTAGCGCATGGCATTCTAGATTCTAGAATGGGAATCTGGTATTTCTGGTATATTAAATTTTGTTATAATTAAATTTTAAAAGCGCTTTAATTGTGTGTGAATTTGCGATTTAACAGTTCGGAGATAAAACTAGTTTTATGGAGACTGTGAGCCATCAAAGTTATATCGATACGCGCCTCAGCTTCGTATGTCGTGTGGGCAAATCTTTACCTTCATTTATCTCACTTGATGATCATGATGATGATCATTCATTCATTATGAATTTTTAATGCCGCCATTACATGAGAGGCTCTCAAACTTGAATATTTATTTTGTGGCAAATTATAGGCCATATATTTGTAATAAAAATCAATTTGAAAAACAAACGGCCTGCCATTACGATTGCAATAAGCTCAAACAAGCTCAGCCTCAGCCCAGCTCTCAGAGACACGACTTGCGTTTGGGTTTGTTGGGGCTGAATTGGCTTGCCCCGATGATGAGGCGATGAGTAGAGACACTGGCGCTTGCCGGAGCCGATGTCGACGCCTGTCATGTCGTTGCATTATAAATTGTTGAAATTAGCGGGGGAAATGACGACCAGACGGCGTCGTCGATGGCTTTACTTTCCATGATTGAACAGCATCGAAGCAGAGCAGCGATTGCTCAGAATGTTGTACACATATTCAACGTACATTCTATATGTTTGGTGTATTTTTATAAATCGCTGGCAATCTAATCGATTTGCTTTTGGCATTTGGCCTGCCCCAAAGTGCTGCTGCTTTATTTCCTGTATTTTTAATATTGTGGAAAGGGCACCGGTTAGATGACAGGACAGCGGCCTTGACCCAAGGCCTATTCTAAGGCGCGCCAGCGATAAAAGTTTCACTCGTTCAGCTTTTTGTGTGGGCTGTAGGCGGCGGCGGCACTGCGCATACGCCCCGTTGCCCAGACTTTGTGCAAACACAGCCAGAACACAGCAGCAGCAGCAGCAGCAGGAGTTTTCCTTTTATTATTCTATTAAATATTTTTCTTTTGAAGCTGCAGCAGAGGTATAACCCTAATTAAGTCGTTGTTTGGCTTTCCAGCTGCGCTTTTGATGGGCCCCTCCCGATTTTGGGGCCTGGCTGGCTCTGTGGGGTCCGATTCAAAGCGGATTCTTTTTATTAAAGATTTGCAGTGCAGCTCGTGGCACACGCACATGCGGGCAGTTGAGCTGGCAAAACTCTTCTAACCGTAAAACCGCAAGCAACACCAGCACCAGCACCAGCACCAAACTGACCTCAGAACACTCTCTCTCACTCTCTGCACTCCACTCTACACTGTGCCCACCGCTTGACAAATTTCCATCGAGCGGCAAATTGTTTTCTTTTCTGTGGTTTTTACTCTTAATTATGCGGCAGTTAGGTGGAGTCGCCCAGTCCCGGCCATGCCCCGGGAATTACCACGGCTCTTAGCACTGCATGTACATACAATATATCTTCTTCATTTTGCTGGTTTGTTCGGTTGTTCGGCTGTTAGGTTGTTGAATTTCGCTGACTTTGACATTTGCGTTTTGCTTGGATTTCTCGGCGAGTCTGCTCTCCGTTCAGTGCGGTTCAGTTCGGTTATGTTCAGACTGTAGCGAATTGGCGGTTCATTAAACTGAAGTGTCATTCTGGGAAGTGTCTTTCTGTCTTTCTCTTTTTTTTTCATGTTTTTTATGTTTGGGGTTTTATTTTTTTGTCACTTTTACAGCAAGGGAGCAAAGTCCAAAGTTCTCGAAATATGTTGTAACAGCAAATGGGTTTGCATGATTTGCGTAATTTTTCAAGCACTGTTCCTTGGAAGAGTTCATAAGGCAAATTTCAGGGTATAGTTACACAGAGAGAAACGATTTAGGGATGTGTTTGGGTAACGTTTAGCTGAATCTGAATCGTCAGCAGGAACTACACTGCAAGAAATAACAAGTAGACTAATCCCATTCATTGAGCATACCCCCAAGAATTTATTCCTATCCACATTTCGAAACAATTAACATAACTTGGAATTACCCGAAGCTCAGGCTCAGGGGCCTCGACTTGGTGTGAATTACATCATAATCGGCTCGTTCGCACACCTTTGAAGAATGAGCATTAAAATACAGGCAGTCGGGCGGTGCCCAAAGCAAATCACAAAACTTTCAAATTGCGAACATAAAATCTGTTTTTATGGCTTCCCCCCGCAGTCGAATCGGTGAGATATGGCATCATTATAATTGCGCAGACACAAGCTCTGAAAAGAAAGCGTCGCCTCGCGTCGGGGTTCGACATGCAAAAATTTTTGTCAAGAACAATATGGTGAAGCCATATAAAATATGTTTTGGGTGCGTTGACGCCAAGAGAGGAGTAGGGGAGCGGGAGGAAAAGACACCAGAGAAAGGGAGCGAGAGACACGCTCAAAATGCCAATTAGGTTGGACGCCAAGCGCTCTCAAGTGCCACAGAAAAACAACAACAAAACTGTCGAAAAATCCATAAAAAAACAAAACTTTCAAGTTTATTATGCGTTCGGAATGCGAAATATACAAGATCATGTTGCCAGAACAAACAGAACTATAACGCGAATTGCCTGGACCCGAGGGACCCACTCACCCATACCCCCGGAAACGAAGCCCCCCTTATCATCAGCGATCGTGCTCAAGAAATCAAATAAATTATGTGGTCAGCCCAAACGAACGATAAAAAGCGATAAAACTTAAAGAAAACAGTGCCGAAAAAAGAGCAAAAACACATTGTTGCCTTATGGGCTTTCATGTTGGATTAATGTCTGGAGCCACAGAACCGAAGCCCCAGAGCAGAGCCTCAAAAAGTTAACCAAAAAGTTGTCGCCAGTGCGGGCTTCTCTTCTGCTCCAATCAGTGAGTCTCTCTCCCTCTCTCTCACTCTGTCATTCCTTGCAGAGGTAGTATATCATTTTTGGTAGGCTTCGCATTGATTTAATCACAAAATCACACACAAAACACGTTTGCCCTACGAGGTGTCAAACTATTTTTCTAATTAACCCAATCTGGTGGCCGGGAAGTGGCCATAAAGTCGGTCTTAAACCTGAACAAAATTAATCAACTTTGCTTATTTAATGTTGGCCACTTGATGAATTCGGTTTCCCCCGCCCCCACCCACAGAATTAATGATGTAATACATTAGGATGGGCTGCGTCTAGGGTGGGCTCCTCATTATAAATTCTATTGCGTCAGCAAATGAACACCGCCATAAATATGCTAAAATTATGGCAAAGATGGCGCTGAAACGGCGATGACGATGCTCATGCTGATAGGACCCGAACTAACCCAATGGACCTACCTCAGTTAAACTGCTAAACTTCCCGAGATACAGCCACAGATAATGTTCCAAGTAGCGTGCTCATTTCCGACTACCGATAAGATAACCTCAAGAAGTCTCAAGTAGTATCTAGATATAGATGTTATCTTTAGCGGGTGAAGTGGGCGAAACGTTCTTATCGGAGAGGAAACTTTAAGGTCAACATGGTGCTCAATTTAATTACCTGGAAATGGTGGGATAAGCAATGATGAAATTGCTTACGTGGAATACCTAAATATGGGTGACATTTCCATAGGATGTCTTCGAATTTATGAAATTTATTGCTCCTATTTTGGGCACAAGAGAAATGTGTACACATTCAATACTGAATACACATCCGCCAGCACTCGAACTCCCACAATTTTATTTCTCCCTCGCTAAGCCCTCGTTCTCCTTTTGACATGCGAAATTAATGTGCATTTAATATGTTTTCAATTTCAATGAAAATACCAAAAATGTGGCGAAAAATTTCCGGCATAAATTGGCGCCGGTTTTTCACTCGCATAGGCACATAAATCTTTTCCAGTTCCTGCGCGACCCAGCCCCCGCCGCCGCCGCCGCCACCGACGCCTACGCCTGTGGCGGTGACAGCCACAAAAAGCTGTCCGCTGTTTATGCAAATTGCAAACAATTCAAGGATCCTCATTTCCCCTCGAGTATGGAAAATGGAATTCATATTTGTGGCCTGTTTGTTACTGTTTTTTTGTTGTTTCCAATTAGAATGTTGGTCAATGATTTGTTGAACAATTTAATGTGAAATTGATTTTCATCTAATGCGTACATTAAGTAATGCAAAATTATTTATAATATATTTAATTTAGAATGGGAAATTACGCACACGCTGCGTGGAAAGCTAATTGAATCAGAATACGCTTCAGGCAGGCAGGCAGGTGTACGGGCAGGCGGCAGGCAGGTGGTTGGGCAACAGAAGGTTGCATCAAATGCCAGCGGCTGCATTGGCATTTTTAATGCAATTTCACTTGCAACAGCGCGAGTGGCACTGCCACAGCACACTCCTAACCCCGTACCCGTATACCTCCATGTACGAGTACGGGTATGTGTGGATAAAGTTCACGAAACATTCTCAAGTAGAGGCGTGGCAAAAAGGAAATGCTAAAATGTTGCTTGCAAGTGCAGAGGAAAAAAAAGATTGAAATATGTGCACGGAGCAAGAAAAAATGCTGTATGTAGTACCCCATCCTGCTACTCAAACACACACTCCGCTCACTCGCTGCCCGCTTTCCCCTATTTGTCGCTTTTGTTGTGCATTTATTTTTGTTAGTTTTCATTTTCTTTGAGCAGCTGCCGTGCCATTTTCCCCCACCAGCCCGTCCGTTCGTTCGTTCGTTCGTTCGTTCGCTTGTTTGTTTAGCTGCTCGGCATTGCTAATCCAGTGCAAGAAAATGTTCCCGCTGCCATAGATTTTCCGGGGTATTGTCTGGCTGACAACAAGCCATTTGTTGCAGTTGCAAAGTGAGAACAAGAATGGGGAACACGCAAAAATCTTCAACACGGAGCAGGCTTCTTCTGATGCTGCTTATGCGCTTAATTTGAATTTGTTTAGCGGAGATGTGACAGCGAAAAAATTGCCAAGCAAACATGATGCTGATGGAGTGACGTCTTTAGCGAAGATTGAGAGCCAGCCCCACACATGGAGTGTGAAGTCTAAAGAGAGTGAGCGCTGACGGACTTCCAGCCTTGGGGAAAACAATGTGCTCTAATGACATTGGGTTAAGTTGTGCTATAAACTGGGCAGTAATTCGGATGCCAGATGGGTTCTGTCTTTAGTTTTCAATAAATTATAAAATTTCTGATATTTTATACATTTTATGCTCATACAGCTTGCTCTTTCTGTTGCAGGTAAACCTCTCATCCTCTGAATGCCAGCATTGGTAAATATTTGAACTCCAATCCTCCCCATACTACAACATTTTTTTCCTTAAACTAAAAATAAAATTAAAAATAAAATGCAATTCCACATTCGATATACAAACAGCGGCACACAATTTTGTGTTCGTTTGGCAGACATATTTTCCAAATACATTTTTTTTTTTAAACTTATTTGTTGATTTTGCACCCCGTCCGCCAGTGCGTATGTGTAATGCCATACATAACGCATACGCCGCGTGCACGCCACGCCACGCGCAATTAAGCAAAACAAAATGCGATCGCAGAGCGTACATAAAAATAAATAAATACCGAAATGCCGAAGCACTGAAACACTGAAACACCCAAAAGCCAAAATGCGAATGAAAAAAAAGAAATAATAAAAATTAACTCTGAGCATAAAATATTCTCAATTTAACGACGGCGTGTGCATAATAAATAAATTTCAAATTTGCACGATAATTAATAAACAATCCATAGTGGGGGCAGTTGCAGTGGCTGTGCTATGGGGTGTGGGGGGGGTGGGCGTGTTGCAGTCAAACACTTGACCATAATCAGTCAATCAGCCGGAAAAATGGGGACGTTGTTGTTTCACTTTTGCCTGTCGGTCCGCTAATGAAGTTGTTGTGTTTTCGCGCTGTTTGTTTGCCTTAAAGTTGGCAACCCACGCATATATCTATATGCATATAGATATAGAGATATATGGACATATATATGTATGTTGGTTGGTTGGTTGGTTGGTTGGCTTGGTTGGGTATGGCTGTTGGCAGCTTTGTGGACGCACAGCCGACTGCAGTTTTGGTCGAAGCCAATTAGGCGCATCAATTCGGTTTGCTTTGGCTGTTTAGTGCGTGCGGGGGAATACACGGGACACGGGCCACATGTCGAATAGCTAATCAGACACTTTGGGGTCATTTACAATGCAGATTTCAATGCAGACTCGGCTGCAAGGGTAATGCCCGAGGGGGCACCGACATTACTCTCCGTAATTGCTTAATTTTCCATTAAAATTATTTCACTATCAATGGAGTTGCAGCTAGTTCTGCCACCAAAGCTTTCGGCTATTATTTGTCTATTGAAATGATCTCTGGCTTAGCTCTACACAACTTTTTCCCCCGGTTTCTCACTCAATTGCGATGATCTCAGGATCTTCAGAGATTGCTTTGCCTTTGGCCGCCATGCCTTCACCTTTGCCTTTGCCATTTGCGCTCCCATTCTCATTCCCATACCCATCCATGTGTGAGCTGACCCAGTTAAGTGCTGGAAGTGCGTACGAGTCGGTCCGTAGGTAGGTGCTGCTGTTGCTGTTGCTGCTGGCTAGCTGGTCGGCTGGCAGGCTGGCAGGCTTCTGTCGTTGAAGGAGGTCAACAATGGAGTGCCACTTAATCCACAAAAACACTGTGCGAGAGCCGTCGATGAGCACAAACAACCAGCAGAAGCTACAACAATCAGTAGAGAAAAGAGTGTCGAAACGAAACGAGTGTGGAGAGGGGAGGAAGGGCAAAAAAATATGTCTGCAAAAAAAAAGAAAACGCAAATTGCTGAAATCCCTTTTGAACCCCGAACCCCAACGGCGCAGACTGCGAGTCGCAACATCAGCATTCAGACTTTGAGGCGCCAAAGGGCTGGGGACTGGCGCTGGTGCTGGCTGAAAGCTGGCCGGAAAGGATACGCTTGTTAGCAGCGGAAGTGGCACCCAGATAAGACAAAGATAGAAGATAGAAGAGAGAGAGAGAGAGCAGCGGCGGCCATTGTTGCCCATTGTTCCAGGGACATTGTAATTAAACGTTTAATGCGATTGTTGCCGCTGCTCTCTAGGAGTAGCCAGCTCACCCTTTAGGAGCTCTGTTAATTGGGTCACTTGGAATGAATTTTTAGCGTTTATTCAAATCGTTGGCCCTGCAGCTCCATAATGAAGATGTTTCTCTCAGGTTAAGCCACTTAATTGACTTTCATTGCTGTTGCCAGTGCAGTTTGTCTGGGATGTTGCCTGTGTCTGTGTCCAGTTCCAGTGCCTGTGCCTGTGCCTGTTCTGTTCCACCTGCAGCAACTCAATTAGCTTTCAGTAGAGCAACTTCTCTGCAGAGTTTAGCATTCTGCATAATTTGTGGGTCAGTACAAAAGCCTCTACAACAATAAATTGCACTCAAATGGAAATGCTCGAGAATTTTCCACACTGAAATGCCGTTGGCTAAGGGTTTTTCTTCGGGCACAAAACTTTCACCATGGCAATGCCAGTGCTTCAGTGTTTATCTTGGCCTCTTCAGACCCTCTGATTGACCATCAATTGGCTTGGCTAATCGTTTGGCGCTGCTAATTGAGCTATGCCCTGGGCATGGAAAACGAAACATATTTGCCGCATCTTCAAAGTTCGATGCTGGGAAAAAAGACTTCAACAACAAAGAAAAAGAAAAATTGTTGTTAACTAGAGAAGCAAAAAAAAGACATTTCAATTTTCCATGCAGGGGATGCAGGGGATGCAGGGGAAGGGGACAGCTGCGAGACTTTTCGCCAAAAGTTGAAGCACAAAAACAAAAGCGAAAAGCGTGGAAAATACTTATTCTTTATTCTTCCTTTCGGTTGTCAACATTTTGGCAATTTGATTAAGTCCAATTTGTGCGACGTTTTACTGCCACGCCCACCCGGGGAGATCGGTTTATTTGCGCTCAACTTTGCAGTTAAATAAGACAACAAGAATTTATTCGCCCAACTTTTGCTGGGTCTCCATGGGTCTCCATGGGTCTCTCTGGGTTCGGTTTGGTTCTGTTCTGTTCGGTTCCGTGGCTTGTGACGGCAGTGCTGTGTGTGGTGTGTGTGTGTGTGTGTGTGTGTGTGTGTGTTGGTGACTGTATGTAGTATATGTGGGCGGGAAATTGTGATTCCATTAGGAAAAGTCTGCAACTCAAATGTCATTTAAGTTTTGTTGGCTGGGAAAAGTGTTCTGGAGGGGCTTCCCAGATGCCAGCACCAGGACCTAACTCCAGGATCATGTTTGGGAGCATGTTAGCTCGGTATAACTCGACACTGGGAGCGAGACAACAAAAAAGAATTTGCATGATAAATATAATTACACAAGGAAATAGAAAATGCAATTTTCCATCACGTAACCAGTACCAGTCCGAGTCCGAGTCCGAGTCATCTGTGTGGGCGATTGAATTTTTCATGGATCGATTTTGATGAATATTGCAATTCAATTTCCATTTTGGGGCCGAATATTTTTCGATCTAATTATGGGGCAAATTGAGCCATTGTCGTAATGGATCCACCGCAGGCTGTAGCACACACAAGGGAGCAGCAGCACACATGGCGGGGGGTACAGTTGTGCACGAATGCTGGCAGAGAGACATGCAGGACATGCAGGACATGCAGCAGCAGTTGTGTTCACTCAAACTAATCAGTTGTTTCAATATTTGCCCCCAAAGGCGAAGCCGAACAAGGACAAAAGTCATCAGTAATGAATGAAGGGGTTCGAGGAGGTAACGGCGGCGTGGCGGGAGCAGTGCAGACAGGAAACGGAAACAAGCGACGAAGAGCGGATGAACGGAAGCGCAGTGCACTGCTGATGCAGATACAGATACGAGAAGCGGGAGAAGCGGGATGTCCCCACACATATCGTCGATTTGGGGGAAGAATACGTATACGAACACAGGGCTAATTGATTTTCTCACACCCCCAAAGCGATTTCTATCCGAAAATGAAGTAGCCTTCATTCAGTCTTAACGATAGGTTCCACTGCCCCCTTCCACCCCTGCCACCCTGCCACTTCCATTACTTTTGTTGATTTAAATGCGTTTGCATAAAATGCGGCTAATTAAAACTTGTGGAGAGCCCACTCCACACCACACCACACCACGAAAAAAATGAAAACGGTTAGCACAAAGTGAAGAAATGCTGCAGAAAAGGGCGCAAAAGGGCGCAAAAGGGGAAAGGAAAGGCAAATATGAGAAAAGTAAAATAAAATGAAATGAAAGCAAAGAAAAACCAACTTCAGTTGAAGAGAAAAAACTTATTGAATTTTCATGAACTTTTGCGCCCATAAGAGCGGAAGGGCTTCTCCATTTGCGAGACTCAAAGCCGGCACAAAGAGGGCCACAACTGAATGCGGATAATCGACATGAAATGTACCCTGAAAAGCAGGAGAAATTAAGAGATTTATTATATGGTTGCTCCGCACAGCAGGCACAGATCCTGGATCCGTCAGAGCATTCCATTGAGGAAGTTCCTGAAGGTTTTGCTTAAGAAGTTACCACATTCATTGTCAGGCTGTTCCAGGGATTTCCGCTTGGCCCAAAGTGCCGTCGCTCATTGTAAGTCAAATAAATAAAATGTTGTTCCCTCTGCACTGGCACTGCCGCAGCAGTAGGACACTCGGCGCCCACTTCAGCAGCAGCAGGACATGGGGACAGCGGACGATTGTGCAAATGAGCAATAAGAAAAGCCAAACCAAACTCTTGGGCTGTTAATGCTCGCGCATTAAAATACATAAAAAGCAGCCCCGAAAGGCAAAAGAAAAAAAGGAATTCAGAAAGAAGAGAAAATAATTCGTATAGAAAAAAATGTAAGGCTGTTTGTGGAGAGGCGGCCCCTCCGGCCATGGTCCAGTAGCCAATTTCTTGGCCTCTTTCTTGCGTTGCCATCATCAGGGCCGGACCGCCATCAAGCATAATCAAGCCGCTGCTGCTTAAGTTTTAATTTTTTCTTGCTGCTGCTTCGGGTGCTGCTGTCGCTTCTGTCGCTGCTGTCTGCAGATGTTAATGTTCCATTAAAGATGCCGCAAACTTCTCATGGAGACGACGCGGAGTGTACTGCTATGAGTATATGTTTGTTCGACTGCCAGGCGCTAGTTGGCAATGGCATTTGCCATAAACAAATCTCGAGTGCTCTTCCTGCTTCCAGCTCCGTTCGGTACACGGCACTCGAGTGTGTTTGTGTGGATTAAAATGCTTGGTAGGGCCGTGGGCTGTGGCTGCATAAATATCCAAAACTTACGGCCCATAAAAATCAATTCGCCTACACATATACAGGAAGGAAGTACCACTAGGGGGAGCGATTCTGACGTTGGTCTTTTGTTTATTTGCATTTCCTGCCAACCCCCCACCGCCCGAAACAGACTTCCAAACGGAAGTTCGCATGTCAGTCGCTCACTCCCTGACTTTGGAATGAAGGCAGAGCATGATGATGGGGCATGCAGCATGGGGCTGTGGCTGATCATAAAATCAGCCAAAGGCTGGCCACAAACTTTTTTTATTTACATGCCCCCAGGCTTCACTTAGAAAATGACTGAGGCCCCTGCCCCTTCCACTGTCATTGAATACCCGTAACTTCTAGCATTTTTGATATTATTACATGGAAAAGACATTAAAACCTTTCGAATGGATTCAGACGGCAAGTTCTGTGATTCAGCTATTGTTGTTTATAAAAACGCTATCATAAAAATGATGAAAATATTATACGATATTCGCCATTCGCTGAGGTCTTTGCCGACAGTAGAAACTAGACAGCATACATTTGCAGCATGTCTCTAATTTATATCCAACGAGTGACGTTGGATGAAGTGAAAATTTACACATATTTTATTTTAAATATTGTATCAAGTATTTCGTCAGTTTCTATTTTGAGTTGCGTTTTAATGGGTTTTCGCTCTCGTTTGCACACACATGGAAGAGCGAACACGAATAGTTGGTGCAATATCTATTTTTTTTGGCACTCGCCACACTACAAACCCACAAAGAGATTACCACAAGTACATATACATAGGCGCACATATCCTATGTAAATCTTGGCGGTTATTGCAGATAATCTTAAGCCTTTTTCACCATAATTTAGCCAGCTAATTGGTTCACACTTTTCTTTTCCTCGATGGTTGGTTTCCCCTCCACACATTTTTCCCCATGGCTTTTGTGGGGTGTGTGAAACTAGAAGCGTGCCAATTTTCTTGGCAATTTTCCTAGACTCTATTTTTGAACACGAAATTAGTCATCCACAAAAGCAAAAGCGAACGGAACGGAACGGAACACAAGACTCGCACAATTTTCCATTTAGAAGAAAATATACCTACACATATACAGAAGGGTATTGCGTAGCAAACACTTGTTGCGACAGTCTCCCTCAGCGATTCTAATTGACAATTAATTGTTTTTTTTTCCGTGGGGCATTTATTTCGGGGAAACTTTGGTAGGCCTTAAATTCCGTAAAATTTATGGCACCCGGCAATCATTTAGGCCTTCATTTATGTCATGGCTTTGTTGTCTTTAAATACGAGTGTATAAATATTGTACGAGCATACATATATACATCACATTTTTCATGATTTATTTGCAACATTGGAATGAACAGTGATTATGGTGTTTTTTCTTTTTTTTTTGGTATTTCCTTTGCCACTCGAAATTTGGGTTAAACTTAATATCTTTTCCATTGAAATTTCGATGTTTTTATCCTACATTGACACATGGATTGATGCACTGAATGACTGATGTGATTGAGCGACTGTTGAAATGGCACGAAACACGAGTCCCCCACTGCAGTGGGCCGAACAGGCCATAACAATTGACAATTGCATTTGGCGTACATGATGCGTAAATCAATTCCTTTCTTTTATTCTTCAGTTGTGCTATAGATATATATTTCGAAATTATATGACACCTGAACGAGAGTCCGAGTGGCAGAATAAAATGGAAAATGTATAAATTGTCACGAGCACATTCCAGGCAGGGCAGCTGTCAAATCAGTTGGAAAACATGTCAGCTGCATGTGCGGGCTAAGGTCTAGAGGTGGAACTATAAATTGGCCATTTGGTTTTTGGGCCAGGACTTCGTCTGCGACTCCGTCTCCGTGCTCCGTGCTCCGTGATTGATGTCACTCACAGCTTGACATGGAAATGACACGGCCGAGCATTCAGCATTTTCCACCGAATGAATGAATGGATGCAGTGCAAAGAGTTTTCCACTGTGTGACTGCAGAGCTGCAAATATTCCCACTGATGGAATGGAATGGTTAATTTGGATGCATAATTTCAATCATTTAACCACACCGTTACCACATAAAATTCGATTTGGCCGCATTAAATGGCTGCAATATTGATGACATTTTCTTTCTGCCATCGATGGGCTGATCGATGCAATTTTAATGGACTCTCCCACCCATTAGCCATTAACCGAATAAAATAAATACATGTAGCCATGCGAAAATGATTCAATTAAGCTGCATAAAACATTCAGCTCTGACTCGTGCCACTCGAGGCCACATGGAAATGGGAACGGCTCATGAAAAATGCACAAGAACCTACCACAACAAAAGGTCGAGCGCAATTAGCAGGGCTATAAATACACTGTCCATTCAGGGACGGGACAGATGTCAAGATGCATATAAAAATATATATCGGATTGTGGGGCAGGAGCAAGAGCAAGGAGCAGTATAAATAAATGATGTCCAAAAATACAAATGAAATGCACAGCCCAGACATGGGGTGGGGCGGGAGCGAATACATTTTCAAGTTCATGCCAATGCGATTGTCTCGAGAATAGAAGTAGCCAAAGGTCAAGGGGCAGCTCCGAGTCGTGTCCCCTTTGGAGTGCACCGCAAATTGAATTCAAATTCGCAAACGTGCCTTCCACATGTGTGGGCAAGCTTAGAGCTGAGCGACCTTAGGGAGTATTCAGTGCAACTTTGTGGACAAAAATTGTCCCAACTCAAGAGTCCATTCCAGGCCACATGACCCATATTGAAGAAGAGACGAGTAGATATTCCAATGAGAATAAACAGAACCCAAAGCACAGATACAGATTCCGATCGCTGCAACATCTCACAGCAGTCCCCCCCACACACACAGCTGCAGATACATTATAGAAATGAAAATATTTGTGCTTAAGCCAAATGCATTTTCCACTTGTAAAGCGAACACACTATTCCATCCCCACCCCCTCTTTTTCGCTTTTTCGTACATATTTTTCAATATTTCATATTTATGGGCTGTCTCATGACCTGCAGCAATAAAAGTTTTATGGATGCGCTCTTGACAACCGCCAGAGCCACAGATACAGCCACAGCCACAGCAACAGCAACATGTTGCTGGGACGCTGGGATGTTGTGATGTTGGAGGTTGGCTGCTGGCGATGACAGGCCTCGTTGTGGCCGTTTGAGGAGAGGAGGAGCGCCTCTCTAATCTCCACAAGATGAAGCGGCCAGCCATATGGAAAAGTATTTCAAAAAGATTGCCAAACGCTGATAAGCCGGTGAATGCGGCAGGCACGAACTCGAACTCCCCGAAAACCATTTGAAATTGATTAGAGAGGGAGAGTGGCAGTGGCAGGGGCACGAACGAGAGTAGAGCAGCGTCTGAGATAAGCATTTAAGATACCATCGGGGATCGGGCGCATTAGAGACGGAGCCAAACGGTCGCCGCTGCCGCTGCCGCTGCTCTTTTTGGCCATAGATCTTTTCAGATGCTCTACCGTCAGAGGATATTGCGAATACAAACAGGGGTTTGAAATGGTGAAATAGAGGGAACATTAGTGTATATATTCTGAAAGAGAGTTAACACCTTTTAGGACTGCAAAACAATCAGAATTCGAATCAAATGTAGTAACATTATATCTGTTAGGGTATCTCAAGTATCTGCACCTCCATAAGGAGCGCATTTTGTTTCTGGTTTATAATGATTTGTGGCTGGCTAGCTTCCTCTAGCTTCCCCTCTCGCTCTCCCCGCACAGCACAATAAAAAGATTGCGGAAACTTTCTTCTGGGCCAAAATGGAGCAATTGTGTTATACCTTTGAGTGAGTGGAACCTGAGATGCTGTCGCTGTCGCTGCTACTGCTGCTGCGCTGCCTGCCCTTGCCCCATACATGACTCTTTTGGTGCTACAGAGCGAACAATGGTTCGGCGGCACCAGACTGCTGCTTGCCGCGAGCTTTTCTCTCTGGCTTGCATTATGAAATGGAAAACCCATAGAATGGGGATTTGGCTGTAGCCTGGCAAATGAGCTGCCTTCTCCATTCCATTGTCATGAATGGGTGGGGGGGGGAGGGCTCTTAGAACTTAGAACACACTTAGAATGCATAAATTGGCAATGAGACGAGCTAATGAGACGGGCTGGTTGGCTGCGCTCCTGACGGAAGCAAAGCCAAGACAAGGTTGCCTTTGCAGTTGCTGTTGTTGCTTTGACATGTTGCTGCCTCGTGGAATATCTTCACGAGCTTCCACGTTGCTGGCATTATAAACACATTAAGTATTCAGCAAAACATTTTCATTTGGATGCAGCATCAGTGGCTGCCGGAGGAATGGGGCAAGGGAGAGAGCCTTCTTTCTCCTCGGCAGGCGGTTTATTAATTCAATTGGAAATGTATTTTCGACGAAATTGCAGCCTTTTGTGAGTGTGTCCCGGAGTGCAGCTAAAAATTTGCATAATTGAGTGTTGCCAGAGAGATGTGTGCATGCACATAGACAGGGGAGAGGGGTAAGAGAGGAAAAGCCTGCACTGACAGGTGGGCCAAGGGAAATTGTAATTGCTTTCTCTCTCCAGGTCTTCCTGTCTGGCAATGTTGCATGCGGCAAAAGTGCGCCAAATTGCTGGGAATTGTGCTCGTAAACTGCCGTTCTATGCCACACTGATGGCAATCAAATTCAATCAATTTAATTAAGCCGCCATGGGGGCGTGGCATTATCGTTGGGGCAGGGTCCTGGCTCCCCTGGCGTCTACGCAATATATGCCAGAGACTTGTCTGTGTCTGTGACTGTGTCTGTGTGTGTGTTGTGTTTTATTTTTAACGTACGTTACGCACGTAGTGGAATGCCAAAAATATAATGTTGTACGAGCATACACTTGTCTTTATATAGCCGCCATAACATCGAGTAGCAAACTGTCACGGAGAAAGCATAGGAGAAAGCTCTACTCTGGTTCTGGTTCCGGGCTTAGGTGGTTTAGGGTTTGGTGTTCTTCGGGCAATCTCTGGGCCTTGGCTACATAATCAAGCGGCCATAAAGCAGACGACGAACGTGCGAGCAACACGTACAAATGGCCCAAAAGGGATGTCAGTTACCCAAACTATTGCTCTGGCCAGCCAAATTCATACAAAATGTAGCAGAAATGACTTCATTTTTCCCACCAATCATATCCACACACACACACACAAACACACACCGCACAGCATAAACATCTCTGTTGTTACAGTTTCCCGGAATGTCCCTCGTAGAGTGGAGTTGCCTTCGTTTTATTTTTTGTGTTCTGTAGAAATTTGTAATTCCCCAATGAGTCTGAAGCTCGGGGAAATTCTCATGCTAAACACGAAAAGAGAGCGATTTACTGGCACTTTTTCTTTATTTTCTCCTCTCAGGAATATGTGTGTGAGTGTGTGCGTCTCTGGCACTGCCACTGTGTGGCAGACAACATAAATAACATGAGCCGCAGCGAGGAACAAGATGCCAAACATGCGCTCGGTTTTTCCCTCCATTTCCTCTGTGCTTTTCTTTTGTAGCCAAGCCGCTGGATAATAAAAACCAAATAAACCAAGGGCGAACCCAGCACACCTACCGCCCTGCCTCCCTACCATCGGCAGGGGGAAGCCGCAAACAGAGAAGAAAAGAAAGTGAAATTTCACACACGCGCCGCAAAAAGAAAAGGAAATATCTCCTCTTCATGCATAAATAAATAAGAAGCGTGAACTTGAATTGATTTGCTTAAGAGCACCCCGCCTTTTTTTCTTAACCGTAAAAACATCATAATTATAGCGAGGTAGCAATTTGTATGGAAACGGGTCGTATGAGCATCGCTGGGGCAGAAGGCGCTTTTTTATGGCACAAACAGGCATACAATTTAAACCGAATGTCAAGAGAAAAAGGTTAAATGCAGCTGTAAAAATTGTGGGCCCCAAAGGGCTGGCTGCAGCCTGCTGGTGGGGGGGCAGTGGGAGCCTGGAAAAGATTTATGAAAAATTGCCTGCCGCTGCTGCTGCGTCGAGGGGCTTCACAAGTAAACAAGATAACATGGCCGAAACACACACTTACACGCATGCCACACACACATGCATCTGTAGGTTTGTGTGTCCCTGTGAACGGAAATGAAAATGTAAACTTTATGACAGAACTTTCGACTTCTCTCTCTCGTATTCTTTTTTTACCAGCCCATCCCGCTGCCGGCTCCTGCTGTTCGTTTGGATTTCCGTTCGCTCTTTCCCCACTTTTCCTTTTTTTTTTTTTTTTGGTTGGCCCACCAACGATGCGGCTGTATGTTTATCAAATAAAATATATAAATCAAAAACTATATGGCCTCAGGTCATGCCACGCCCACTCATACTTTGACCCCTTTTCAGGCCCAAAAAAAGAAACGTGTGCGTAAAAAACTAAGAAGAAAAATGTGTTCAAAGGTCGAGGCGTGTGATACCCTATCTATTTCATCTATTTCCCTCGCTATCACATTCTTCTGCACGACAAACTGCTGCACAAAATCAAATGCCCTTTTTGTAGGGTATACAAACTGAATAGAAAACGCAGAGTGGTGGTGGAGTAACAGTAGCGAAATAAATAATCAAAGCTGCCATAATTTTCAGTCTCGTTTTTATTTTGAATTGAATTTTAGCTGAATAAACCAAAAAAAATGCCAAAGCCATTTTGTGGCCAATGGAAACAACAACAAACATGGCATAAATACACAAAGACAGAGACAGAGAGAGAGAGAGAGAGAAAGAGAGACAGGGGCCAGCATGGGCTAAAACTGGGTTAAAATGACAAAACGGAATTGGCATCGGGAGATGGCTGTAAACAACAATTTTTCAGTTAAACATTTCTTGGCCTTTCTTCGCCCTCTTCTTCGTTCACTTTACTGCTCATCACCTTTCTCCCTCTCCCCCTCTCCTCCTCTCTCTCTCTCTATCTCACTCTGTCTGTCTGCTATTGCACATTTCCCCACAAAAATTGTAATTTCATTTTTATTGGTTTTTTTACAAATTCGTTTGCCGTTACTCGTTTCTGTTTATGCATTTTAATGGCTCGAAGAAGAAAATTTGGCAACAGAATTTGGCCTGCAAGCAGCCGGCGCTTTGACGGCACTCATTCTCCTCCCTCTCCGCCCAGACGTTTGATCTGTGCCCCCTGCCCTGCCCTGCCCCAGCCCTGCCGTGCACCGCCTCAACCATCTGCTGCCCCACCCCGACCCTGGCACAATATCAAAGTCAAATTGTGTGTAAAATTCTGTTGTTGCTGCTGCTCGTCTTCCTCTTTCTCTCTTAGCCCAAATATAATCATCAACGGCGGGAAATGTTGTAACCAATTCAAAGCTGATGACTAAATGATGAGGGAAAATGATGAGGAAAAGCGCTGGGTGAGAAACGGAGGGAAAGCAAAGCAGAAAGGGCATGCCTCATGTTTCCATATCATTAGAGTTATTTATTGAATCAATTTGATGGCCAAAATTCAACAGGCAATCTTCTGCTTATGGATCATCAGGCATAACCCATCCAAACTGAATATATTGGCTTGTCATCCAAGAGGATTACCCAGCCCCAGCCCCAGCGCCATTCCCAGCTGCTGCCACAGCCCCAACCCCTACATATATCCCAATCCTAATTGCATTAATTTACCCCCTGCCTGTCTGGCAGCTCGATATTCGAGTGGGAAATGGGAGCACTGCACTGACTGAAAATCCCTTGTAATCTGAGCTTGCCAAAGAAATCATGGTCACAATCCTTTGGCTATAGTCTGGCTGGCACTCTTCCACATTCCGACATTCTGCCACTCCGACACGCTGAGAGTGTCGCTGCCTCGATGTGCGGCAGAAGTTCTGGAGAAACTTGTTGAAAAATTGCAAAACGTTAATCAAAGTTAAGCGGCGTAACGCAGACGGCGATGCCGACGTCAAAGTTAATTAAATTACAAAGTTATTTAATACTTTGGGAATCGTTGCCGTTTGCCGGTGGCTGCCAGGATGGAGAAGGATAGACACTGAGGCAGCCTGTGCCGTGCCGTGTCGTGCCGGGGCTGCCAGCAGGAATCAGTGAAGCATCCATCCAGCCAACCAGCCAGGTAGCCAGGTAGCCATTCAGCCAGCATCTGCTCTTGGTCGCTTTGAACTCTGGCCTCTGTCCCGGTGCCCTTTGCCTCATTTGTTCTGCAGCAGATGGCAGCAGGTGGCAGCAGAACCCCTGCACTCCCCAAGCAAAAGGCACCTGGCACCAGACAGCAACTCCATCAGAATGAAGGCAACGGCAACGTGTTGGCAGCTCTTAATGAAATGTAATTGAAATAAATTAATTTTTCTCGCACTTTTCCGTCGAGTGCAGGGCTGGGCCTGCAGCCCTTCCCCATATTGTAGTTTTATTCAGTGTTAAGCCCCATATTTATGCATTCTTTTTGGGCTTCTTCTGGCCCTTGTTCCCCTTGTTCACCGCAGAACTCGAACGCTTGTTTGATTTCTTACGGGCATTATCTTTAGCGGCGCCCGAAGTTGCAGCCGCTGACGTGGAAGGCTTTTCTTCGCGCTTCTTCCTGGCGGTATTGTTGTTCTTTGATTTCGGCACTTTGACTTGACTTTTCTTGTTTCCCTTTGTTTTTGCCACATTAGCAGTGCCAATTATTTTTGGAAACATTGCAAAACTCAATGCAGCTTTCGAATCGTTGCTTTGCTTCATCTCAGATCTTGTTCGAACTTTGTTGGCCTGTCCGGAAGTGGAAGGCCGCTCAACCTCGCACCCGCGCACCTTGAATACATTTTTCTTGTTTTCCTTCACCTTTGGCACCTTCTTTTGGGCTTTCGATTTGCCCATCATTTGTGGAACCTTCGCCAGTTTCAAGTCAGTTTCCACATCCTTGTTCTGCTTTTTCTCCGACCGTGTTTGATATCTGTTGGCTTTCTTGCTGGCATTTTCTTTTCCTGAGCCCGAAGAGGAAGCCTGCTCAACCTTTTCTTTGCGCTTCTGCTCTGCGATAACTCTTTTTTTGGATATGGCCGCATTACCTAGATTTCCTTTGGTTTTCTTTACTTGTGACACATTATCAGTGGCTTTTCCAGTAGGACATATTTTCTGCTGGATTTTCGATGAGTCTATACAGGAAAGCAGTGGATAATCAAGTGAACACAATTAATGAAATAGCATCTAATACCAAGAATACCTTCGGTGGTCCCTGCGGTCTTGGGGGAATCCTCAGTGTCGATTATTTGTGGGACCTTCCCACCTTTCTCCTGCTTCTTGAGCTTCTTTTCAGAACGGGCTGGCTTCCTCTGGGATTTCCTACTGAAACTATCGATTCCGGAGCCTGAAGTGGAAGCCTGCTCAGCTATTTCTACATCGATCACTTTATTCACCGATATCGGAACGTTTTCCTTATTTTCCTCTTCTTGTGACGCATCAGTGGCTTTTCCAGTTGGAAATAAATTCCACTGGAAGTTCGATGAGTCTATATGGGAGAGCGGGAAGTTAATCATCAAGTGGAAACGATAAAATGAAATTGAAATCAAAAGTCACAAGTACTTTGAGCGGTAGCTGTTTTTTTTGGTGGAGCTGCTGAGCTAATAATTTGTGGAGTCTTTGCTAGATTCAAGTCAGGTTTCACATATTTCTTGTTGTCATTTCTGTTTGCTGAGGCCGAGGAGGATGCCTGCTCAACCTTTTCTTCGCGCTTCTGCTCAGCGATAATCTTATTCTCTGACTTATCATCGGCATATCCAGTACGAAATATGTTTTGCTGGCTGTTCGATGAGTCTACAAGGGAGAGCAGGAAGTTTATTATATGAAAATAATACCATGAAATGGAACAAAATCCCAAGAATACCTTCAATGGTCTTTGGCTTTTTTGCTGGATTAGCAGTGTCCAAACTCTGCGAAACCTTCGCCAGATTCAAGTCAGTTTTCGAAACTTTGCTTGATTTCTCGTGCTTCTTGTGCTTCTTCTCTGAATGGCTTCGTTTCCTGTGAGATTTCTCCCTTTTACGCTTTCCGGAGCCTGAAGTGGAAGCCTGCTCAGCTATTTCTACATCGATCACTTTATTCACCGATATCGGAACGTTTTCCTTATTTTCCTCTTCTTGTGACGCATCAGTGGCTTTTCCAGTTGGAAATAAATTCCACTGAAAGTTCGACGAGTCTATATGGGAGAGCAGGAAGTTTATTATATGAAAATAATACCATGAAATAGAACAAAATCCCAAGAATACCTTCAATGGTCTTTGGTTTTTTTGATGGATTAGCAGTGTCCAAACTCTGCGAAACCTTCGCCAGATTCAAGTCAGTTTTCGAAACTTTGCTTGATTTCTCGTGCTTCTTGTGCTTCTTCTCTGAACGGCTATGTTTCCTGTGAGATTTCTCCCTTTTACGCTTTCCGGAGCCTGAAGTGGAAGCCTGCTCGACATTTACTTCGCGCTTGAATACATTTTGCTTTGCATCCTCTAATTCTGGCGCTATGTTCTGCTGTACGTTCGCTGGATCTACAATGGAAAACAGAAAGTTAATCAATTGAAAACAATCAAAGCACACCTTCGCACCTTCAGTTGTCTCTGGCATCGTGGGGGAATCCACAATCTCAATTATCATATCGGCTGTGTTTAGTAACTCTGGTGGATGCTTTACAAGATTAAAGTCAGTCTTTTTTTCTAAAATATCGCCCAGCGCAAGTTCTTTTAGGGTCTCGCTAGATGGTTTCTTTGTTTTTTTGCAAATATCAAATAGTTCATCTAAAGCGATGTGTGCTCTGTCCCTGGGCATTCCCAAATCGACATGAAAGGGCGTCTTTGGGGTACCAGGAGGCTTTGGTTCCATTAAAAATGGGTTCTGGACTTTCTTCGGGCCCATTTTGAATAGAGCATCCATATCGCTGTAGTTTGGTTCGCTATTTGTGTCTCGGGTCATGCCCAAATCGAAATGAAAGGGCGTCTTTGGGGTACCAGGCGGCTTTGGTTCCATAAAGAATGGATTCTGGACTTTCTTCGGACCCATATTGAATAGAGCATCCATATCGCTGTAGTTTGGTTCGCAATTTCTGTCTCGGGTCATGCCCAAATCGAAATGAAAGGGCGTCTTTGGGGTACCAGGCGGCTTTGGTTCTATAAAGAATGGATTCTGGACTTTCTTCGGACCCATATTGAATAGAGCATCCATATCGCTGTAGTTTGGTTTGCTATCTGTGTCTCGGGTCATGCCCAAATCGACATGAAAGGGCTTCTTTGCGGTACCAGCAGACTTTGGTTCCTTAAAGAATGGGTTCTTGACTGTCATCGGTTGCTTATTAAGCAGCTCATCCATATCGCTGATCTTTGGTTCGTTGCCAGAAGGCTTTGGTTCCACATAGAATGGATTCCTGACTATCATCGGATCCATATTAAATGGGTCATCCATATCGATGTCTTTTGGATCGTTATCATTCTTGAACGGCATTCCCAAGTCGACATGAAAGGGCGTCTTTCGCGCACCAGGGGATTTTGGCTCCATGAAGAATGGGTTCTTGAGTGCTGTCAACGAGAAGAAAAGGAGTAAGGCAGGAAGCTTGAACTAATTGATGCAGTGGCGTTACCTTGATGGGTGATCGAATCCTTGGTGTCGTATATATCTGTTTTATATGTCTGGTCGCGCGGCATTAGGGCGTCCAAATATGATGGTCTCTTGCGCGGCTCCACGTCTATTAAATCGAATCGAGGACATGGCGCGTTGAACAACGAAACAGTTGGCTTCTTGCGCATGTGCAGCTTGTTGACGGCATTCTGCTCGTTCAATCGTTTCAGGGCCATCTGCTCACGCGCCTCCACGTAGTCCTTGTCGATGACCGCCACCACCGGTGTCTCCCTGTAGCTGTGTGGGCCGGGAAACGGCCCAATGTAACTGGGAATATTCGGATGCTTTGCCATTTCCTTGGACGAGGTGGCACCCAGCATTGGCTTTGCCGCCGTGTGATGTACCCGCGTGCTCGTCTTCGGATCGGGAAGGTCTATCTTGGGCTTGGGCTTGCCCGCATTGGCCTTGACTTCGGCGCGGAGATCTTCGGGCGTGATGTTCATGCGCAGAAAGGTGCGCTCTAAGTCGAAATATCCCGGCTTGGTGCGGCCAGCGTGATTTCCCCCATCACTGGTCATTTTGGCAATGTCCGTAATTTCTGAATGGCAAAAATTGTTCCTAGAGAATTCGATTGGGCTCAGGGGAAGCTCCCCTCTGGTACTTACTGTCGCCCATTTTGCGTGCCAACAAGAGTTTCAGCGACTCATCCTCCACCTCAATGTTCTTCTGCGCCAGCATATGCTCCACAACCTTAACTAGGGCCTTCTCGTAGACATTCATTTTGTAGAACTCAATAAATGCAGCACACAAATCGGCAGAACTCTTGTCAAAGCAGTGAAAATTAGGATTGTCAAGCTTTGGACTGAAAAGAGTTGCCATTAAAAATTATTTTGAGTGTTGTTAAGCAACGCTAGGCTAGTGTTGTAAAATGTGCCATGTACAATTTATGCGAACTTTACCTGGCATCTCCTTGCCTTCCCTTTCTCCCACTCTTTGCATTTCTTTCCTTTATTTTCCCATGGGTGGCTCCGCCATTGTTTAACCCTCGCTCTCTCACTCTCTCTCTCTTTAAATCTTTCGACAATCTTTTCGTTATGCTGAACACAAAAGAGATGCCTCGCTTGGATTGTTTGGGGCAGCAATTAGCTACCGATTTGAAAATGTCTCCGCCACACCCCGAAAGCTAATTAAAATATTTTCGCCTTTTGCGATCGCGACAAACTGCAAACAGCCCAACGTTTTGCCCTCTTAGTTTTTCCCCCATAATATGTCGTATCTCGTACATCTTTCCTAATGAGTTATGCAAATATTTGCAGTTGAATGAATTTCCAAGAAACCGAAGACAGAACCCCGCCAGACAGACGAGGGGCTCCCAAGTGGAGGCTGCCTGTTTTACTCGTAAATGTTTGGCTATTGTCTGTGAAATGACAAATTTTCCCGACTCTGTCATGGATTGGCCGAAACGTGAAGCATAATCAGTCATAAGGCAAACAGCGGGGGGAGTGGGCAGAGTGGGGAGTGTGGAGCCTCAGCCACGAGGTTACTGTGTCAGACCGCAAGGGAAAACTAGGAGTAGGAGTAGGAACACGAGTCTCTGAGTACTTTAGATGCCAGACAGCTGCGAGTAGATCTGCCAGAGATTCGCATTTGTGACGCCCCAGAGGCTGCTGCAATTGAACAAATTGCCTACTCCTCCCCCGCTACCCGCCAACTTCTCCCTCTCTCTCTCCATGGTCTTTACGATCATGATGATAATGATGATGTGTATGTTTTACGAGGAACGGTCGTGCTTTGTGGGCGTTCATGGCTGACATTTGTGCAAAGAACTCGCCCATATCAGCCCGATCTGCCGTCTGCCTTTAAGCGCTACCGTTTAAGGCTCTGTTCGGTCATGTATCCGCCTCCCCTTCCCCACTGCTATGCAAATTTGTGCGGTCGCATTTGCGGTTACACCCATTGTCGCATAAATTTCATTCATAATTAACAAGAGAGGAGCATCCTCTGTGGTGGGAACATTTCACAAGTTGTTTGCGCCGCTGACAAACAAAATAATTGCCGCAATTTCCACAGCGATCTCTCGGTCTCTCACTTGGCGGAGGATAGTGCAAATACGATGCAGCGATGCAACCAGTGCAGATTGAGCTGTCCAGAGCTGTTCCCCCACCAAAACGGGCTAATTCAAACGATTAATTCGATAAGCTTGCAGCTGAAATCGGCAAACAGAGCGACAGACGACAGTTGGACAAACCTGCAGCAAATTGATTGAGCAGCCGATTACTATAGAAGTCGCTGACTCTCCTTACCCCCAAGTGCCGCCACGAGTGCCCCAGTCCGCAGCAAATTGCCCCGTCGGCTGGACAGGCACAAAGCACAACAAATTGTTCCAGTTTCCGAGGAGAGCAGATAAATCTATTGAGATATCGAGACTCGACTTGAGACTCCAGTCGCTCGAGGCAATCGCTGGCCGGCTGTCTCTTTGGACCGTTAAGCCCCCCATGCCAGCGAATCTCATTTTGCCTTAGAACTGTGCACTCCTCCACGGAGTGTCTGTGGCACGATCCGATCCACTGGGGTCGGATCCACCGGGTTCCAGTGTTCTTTGGAAGCCCAGCCGTTGATGGAGGGCGGCATAATGGTTATGACAGGCTGTTTGGTGCCGGAACTAGCGAACAGGTTGAGCAGCCACGTTCTTCGGCTAACGGAGCCCCATGAACTCTGCTCCCAAAAGGTCACTGGGGGCGGCTAACGATGAAGTGAAAGATTCTCGAAAAAAAAGGCAAATCGCTGATCAGTTTTTGGATAATGATCATGTAGTTAAGGCCTCATTACAAATCTCCTGGAGCCAGAGCCGCAGCCACAGCTAAAGCAAAAGCAATCAAAATCAAAGTCTGCACGACTCTTTTTCGGTGCAGTTAAACGGCGTCAAGTGATCGATCTCCGGTCACTGCAACTGGCTAATGACACAATCAATGCAAACTTGCGTAATTAGCGGCCCCGAGGAGCGGAACGGAGCAGAGCAGAGCAGACGAGAGCCGCCGCCAGATGGTCAATGGTTCGCTGGTCATTCGATTGTCGGCCCACGGAAGCCAATTCGGACGTTTGTCAATCTGTCAAATGTGTGCAAAGTGCCAACAACAACAATAACAATTATTGTAAGTTATTATTGTTAAGAAAACAAGTTTACTTGGCCTAAAACGTATCCACACACAAGCCACAAAAGTGCGGCATCTGAATTGAATGAGGTTATGACCGAAACATTCGTACATTTACATCTACATGCATAAGTAGGTACAATACATACATACATACATATTGTATGTACTTTACAGATGACGTCACATATTTGGGCAATGACGTGGCCACAGAGAAAATTTGATTTATTCGCTCGTACGAGTATGTGGGCATATTTTGTAGGCCGCCCCCTCTTATTAGAAATGAATCTGCAGTGCAGGAAAATATAAAACTGTCGTCTAGAGACATTTTTCTACAACTTGCAGCTTCCCCGGTAGCAGTTTTACCAAATTGGTTCTTCTTTTGGGTATTTCTCTGTATTTATATGTAATCCCCGCAAATGTGTTAGTTATTTGTACTTACTTGAAAAACAGAACCGTTTTGAGTTAAAATACGAGTTGCTTTTTGTGAATTTATGATCTCAACAGCAATTGCTTTCCGCAGCAAAAATTTGTTCTCACACAGCTTAACAAAAACTAAATGTCACTCAGCGTCAGGGTTGCCTTTATCGATACTTATCAACATGTACTCGGAATAAGTTTTCCTCTTGCCTAACACTATTCTTTTGTGTTTATCCTGGCTTTGCTTGCCCAACACTGCTTTCGCCCGCCTCTTGTGAAATTTGTAAATGCTGTGGCCCCACTCCCGGGCGATGTAATGCCTTTGTTTCTTGTTTATTTTTAGAGCTTTTGAGAGCATTTGCACTTTGAAAGTTTTGCTGTAACTACCGTGCACTTTGACATTTGTACGATGGAAAGTTTTTCACTCACTTCCACGCAATTGTTGCTTGTTTTTCTCAACAAAACTGGGGGAAATACTGCTTTTGTATTACGCTGGCCGTTATGCAAATGGAATGGAAGAGATTGCAACGAGACAAAGTTTCAATTTAGTTTGTCCTTTATGGAGTTGACAAAACACAACGAATTGGGCAACAAAACAGCGCAGCATTTTGGCACCGAACAGGCTAGACTCACTTTCTATTTGCAGTTGGTTGAGTGAACCCCCCGCCCCACTCGACGTCATGTTCGGCACCGCCTATCTAATCATAGCTCAGGTGACTGACTCCCTATCTAAAGGGGAAAGAAATAGCAAAAAGATAGCAATCGCCATCGTCTTGATTAGTCTCAATTGACACAAATTATGAGACTGCGCCTATATTTGATTGTTCCACTGTGTGTATCGCTGGTAGAATACCATTTTTGGGTTGAGCGAATTGAAATTTATTGCCAAAACTCGAGAGGAATTTAATAAATTATCAATTGAACGCGGGAAGTTCGTTTTCTCTCTAGCTTGGCTTCGTTTTATTCTCTCTCATATGCAAAATGGCAATTAAGCGACAAAACTCGAAATTAAAAGCAGGAAGAGGTGGACTGGACGCATGGCTTGAGGGGCAAACAGGGTGGAGGGTGGCAATCGGTGGCACATTTATTAATTCAATTTTTGTTTGCTTCACGACGCAAGCATCGTCATCATCATTCCAGAACAACGGAAGGGAGTCTGCTCCGATTTCGATTTCGATTCAAATTTAAATTCAAATTCAAATCAACCTTTCAAAGCTGGCGGCAAATTTATGCAATATTTTTGTACATCAACTACTACTCCATCGGGTTCTAGACTTCTTTTGTGCCACTGCCTCTGTTTGCCCGCAGCCGACTGTCGCAGAAAAATGCAAAATTTGTGCTAAAAAAAAAAAAGAAAAGACTTTCTGAGCAGAGCATAATTACGGACTTTCAGTTTGCATAAGCAGAAACAACAAGGCTGAAACACTACGCCTGATGCGGAGACACAGCCTCAACAAATATTTAGGTAAAACTCGCGGGGGCTAGTGGTGGCGGAGGAGGAGTCTGCGCCCCTCAGTTAGCCATCTCCTACTCGTATATCTCCACAAATAAACATTTTCAGCTGACAGACATCGAATCCACCGCAATCCAAGCAAAACAAAGAAAAAGAAGCGCAGTTTGGCGGTATGGGAGGGTGGAATTATGAAAGAAATGCCAGATCAAACGGAAGGCAATACGGAGCAGCACTGGGGATGGACATTCTCAAGTGCAGTCGATCCAATACTACTATTATTATTTTGCTGACGCCGCCCAGCGCTACTTTGCTGCCATTTTTATTCGCCTTTCAATATGTCAAAATGCTTTATCCGAGCATGGAAATTGAAATGGGTTTTCGTTTGCTCTTTGTGCATCAATTAAATACAATGTTGATGGCCAGACCATAAAAATGCTTTGAAAAATGCAACTCATTGCTTTCTTTTCTTTATCTTTTCATTGCAGTTCTTTCAACCGAAAATTTCTACTTGTTAACGGACACTCGAAGGCATCTTTCAAATAGGTAAGCAAATCAACATGAAAATATGCAACTGCTCTGCCATTGCTGTGAAGTATAACCGATCCATTACCTTGTCAATTATATTACTTTCGAGTTGTCCCAGACTCGGAATAAATTTCCACTTAAAAAACTTATACACAGTAATAAAAGTGTGAATAAATTTACCAACGTTATCTGGCTGCATATCGTTCTGCAGTTCATTTTGCTAATGCAATTTGAGCGGCAGTGCACAGGCACAGGCACTGGCACTGCCACCCAGCCAGGAACCACTGCCACTAAGCCACCAACACCCACACGATTGTGGCTGCCACTGGCAGTGGCTCTTCCCCGCCATACCCCACCCACTGCCATTGTGTTTCCCTTGGCTTTGCGGCTTGTCAATATTTGCCGCACATTTTGCGCAATGCCAAGCGGCGATTTTGGTTTTCATCTTTTGGTTTTGCTGAGTCTCCGTCTCCGTCTCCGACTCCGACTCCGTCTTTCCGTTGCGTCGTGTACGGTTTTCATTTACACTTATTTATATTTATTTCCTCACTTTTCACCACCTCCCCCTCCCACTGCCAGCCCCCCTGGGAAAGCGCTAACCCAAAACCCAGGCGGGTATTTATGTTGATTCTTTTGTGGCACTATCGCCCATGTGCATTTTTTGTTGCACTACCAGTGGGGCGGCAGTCGCAGCCACAGTCACTGCCATAAGTCAGTGATAAGGTGGCGTTGCCAAAGTGGACATTTTTCCTGCGAATGGTGTGGCATATAAATTAATAACTGAATAAACACTGCGACCAATGGGTGGTTACACGTGGCGAATGCGTAATAAATTTCATGCGACCGGCGATGGCCTCAACGCAACAATTTGCTTAATGCCCGAAACAAATATTGATAGTTGGCCAATATTTGAACAGTTTGTTTCAAAGTCGTCACTTACCCACAGATATACTCGTACATATATATAGGTATGTCTGTATGTTTATGTTTATGCCATGCCGTCGAGCGGTAGGGAAGGTGTGGATAATTGTCAGTGAGTCTTGGCTGCACTTGGCTGCATGGCTAATTGAATGCGTCAATGAGTAGACCGCAGCTTGGCAGATGATTCAGTGTTATCTCTGAATGAAGCACACCTTCGTCATGACTTAGTCACGCAAGATTTTCTCGTCTTGTTTAATTTATGACTTGCTCTCGCAGATCGTTGCCAATTTGCATGCCATTTGTTCTGTCACAGTTTTTTTAGAGTTTGTTTTCCTGCCGGTTTTGACCATTTACGGACTGTGGACTTACGGATTGGCGAGAAACGTAATTTGATGTGAGAGATATCGGGTTTGATTTGTGATTTTCGTTCGTGGCAATTCGGAATGGTTTGCCTTGACATTTGCTGGTGGAAAATTTAAATATAGATTAAAAACTGCCAAATGCGGCACTCGCAGAGTGTCGGGAATAGCATCATCATCCATTAGTAGGCACTAATGCCACGCCCACGGCCACGCCACGTACCAGACCACGCCAGACTTTGCATAGCCGTAAAGTCAACAAATCGTAGGACAAAAGAGTATGGGAATAAAATGATGCAGCTGGTGTGGTCTGCGCTGAGTGGGTGGGAGAGTAGGAGTAAAAGCTGGAGTGGCAGTCCGAGTCCGTTGGCTATAAATTACATTCGAACGGAAATCATTTTCCATGCATGTCCTGCAGCGCGTAGGTTCAATGCACCAAGCCATAGGAAAGGCAAGCGAATGACGGGGGGGTGGCGGGAAAACGGGCCAATTGGAAATGAAAATGTTTTGTTTGTGTCTGCGGAATGTGAAGCGGATATTCAACACTGTATTTGTAGCTGTAGCTGTAGCAGTAACAGGAGTGCCATCCTGTCCTGCCGGCTGCCTGTCGACCATTGTCAACTCTGCGTATACGTGACGTGTTGAATATTTTCCGGACTAAGAATATTTCATTTCATAATACGATTATGCGCCATGCAAAAACCCAACATTTTCTGCAGCACAAGCACAAAAACCAGAGACGAAGCAACAAATTCCCAGCCTGTAAATGATTTCGGAGCCAAGTCATGTGTGGCAGAAGAAAGGCGTTGGTGAGTGGGAGCGGGAGTGGAGGGGAGAGTGCGGTCAACAAACAAGATAAAACTTTTGATTTATCGTTGACACGAACAACCAGAATAGAAAGAACAAGGAACAAGGGCCTGAAACAGGACCAGCATCCAGTACACAGTCTCCAGAACTTCGTACACAAATGCGTGCGTCGATAATGGAAGCCAGATCCGAGACCAGACCAGAGCAGACACAAAGCCGCCTGCATTTCAGGCAAATTACCCAGGAATGGAAGAGCCTTCCCAGTGCCTTCCTAGCACGGTCCATGGTCCAGTGTCAAGTGTGTGTCACGACACGCGCCGACAAATTTGTGGTCCTGCCCCAAAACTGCAAACAATCATAAAATGTCCAGCTACAGCTTCAACTTCAGCTCCAGCTTCAGAACCAGCTCCAACAGCGCCCAAAATGGCAAATGAGAGATGCTGGACGAGATGCTTCGCCAGCGACAAGCAGAACAGACAAACAATGGCCAGCAAAATGGTCAACTTACTTGGCCCTCAGATGCCAGCGCCAAAACAATTTGTGTCCCTCCCTTCACGCTTCCCGTACCTCAGAAAACATGAGCCCAGAATTCGTTCGGAAAACAAAGTTCCACAAAATTTGTTTGCTTTTCCAGCCTTAATTTTCACAAATATTTGCTCTCCCATTGTCGCTACTTATTTTCGTGTTGTTGCTTTTGTTGTGCAAGTTTTGAACTTGAAAAAAAATTCATAGAAAATATTTTTACAGTTCCGTCGCTGGAACGCAACAAAAATCATAAAAGAGCAAAAAAATACTTCATGTGACAGTTTTATGTCAATGGAAACGACACACAAAAGTCAGACATGTGTACATACATATATATATATCGCTATATATAACTCGGCAAAAAATAAATATTAAAAAAGAATACAGATCTATTTACATAGACAGAAAGAGAATGCGAAGATCGCTCAGGCAGAATTTACATCATCGCCGGGAAACACACACACTCGAAGAAAATAAATGACTATTTCTGATATATATAAAATGGAGATAATACTTGCAGTTTTTCGAGTGTACAGAGTTCAGAGTGTGAGAACAGGCACCCAGCCTCTTCCGGAAGATGATCATTGTTTGCATGCTCAGATATATTGCATAAAATGTAGGCAGCCATTCACGTGCTTTTTTCAAGTGTAGCGACGACTGATACTGATAGATAGACGGGGGCGCCCCTTGAGCAAATAGTTGGGCATAAATTTAAGAGGCATGACATCACTTTATCCAGTCACAGTCACAGTTCCAGTTTCAGTTTCAGTTCCAGTTGTGGCTGGTGGCGGCTGTTGGCTGTTGGCTGGTGGGTCTCAAGTACTTTACGTGTTATAGATGCGATGCTGACGTAGCCGCTGGCGCCTGCGCCCAGTGCAAAATCTGCCACGTATCGGCTACAAAGGCAATCCGACAGTTTATTTGGTCGATGACGTTGTCGTTGTCTCACACAGTTTGAAATGCACACACAGACACTCGGTAGATATCTTGGAGCCGGGGTACGTGCTGCGTTTCAAAGTCAGGCCTCAGCCTCAAGTGATGGCTGCAGCAGATACCCCATACACGTACCCGTGCCCGTATGAGGGTCGGGCGGCGGACTCGGAAAGCTGAGTTATGTCATAACTTTTGGGGTAGGACTGAGACTGAGACTGTGCTCCACTGCGGTGCTCCGAAGCAGGTAGAAGTGATTGATAGGTGAATTTTGAGGTATCCAAATTGCAGTTGAGTTGATTTGTGATGCCTGCGGCATGAGTTCTGATGAATTGCCAGTGGCTCTTCCATGAATCACATAATCCCGAACCGAATTTATGACTTTTGGCAGAGCAAAGCGCTTCGCAGAATGCCTTGGGGGTGCTTAATTTTTAGTGCGGTCACTTTATATGGCCATGCCGCACCCAAAAAGAACTAATCAACAAGCTACAGTCTGGCTCATTGAGTGCGGCAGAGAGGAGAGGGAAGAAAAGAAGAGAGAAATCCATTTAAAATTCATCTAAACTCATTAAAAAAGTTTTCGTACGAAACTGTAAATGAATTTAAACTTTCAAACTTTAAATGCACTCGAATTCAATTAAAAAATGCTGCCTCATGGCTTCGCCGTGCGTATACTTGATATTTCGCATACGCCAAGCATCTCATGGGGGGACCACAACGACACGGGCCCCCGTCAGC
Source organism: Drosophila tristis (assembly GCA_018150885.1). NCBI lineage: Eukaryota > Metazoa > Arthropoda > Insecta > Diptera > Drosophilidae > Drosophila > Drosophila tristis. The sequence goes on from JAECWT010000001.1 coordinate 1,922,815, forward strand.
CCCTTCCCCAGGCACAATGACTTGTCTGCAACTAAATGACTTTCACTTTTCCAGCTGCCACGGGCAGGAAGGAAGGATGGTTGGCCCAAGGGGGAAGAGGGGAGGTGGTTCAGAGGTATCACTGGATGGGACGAGAACCAGCCAAAGGCTAGGAGTTTGTGTGGCAGGTCCAAGAATGAATGAAATGAAATGAAACGATGGGAGGATAGAAGGCAGGAAGGATGCAAGGCAGCGCGGCAAGAGTTGGAGCAGGAAAACTCCCGTCAAAAGGCATGATAGATGCTGAGATAGCTACGTGTTGGCTCTTCTTGGTAAGATTCCGCACAGGTGAACCATGAAAATGCAGCCAATTGGAAGGGAAGGGGAGCGGAGCGATGGCAGCTGTGAAAACGTTTCTCGGCCACTTTGCAAAATGCTGCGAGTATTGAGGCGGCGAAATGGAAACGAAGATGCAGGATTGTGGCTGGCCTGCTGATTGCCGGGAATCTCTTACAAAGTTGCGTATAAATTATATTGCCACTCTGTGATTTGCCACATGAAAATCGCCACTGCAATTTATAGCTGCCATTTGTGTGTGGCTACTGCTTCTGCTTTTCCCCGTTTCGTTTGTGTTTTTCTGTTTGCTTGTTTTTGCTCTTAAACTACTTCATTTGGTTCAGGTTGCGACTGCATATAATGCTCGTAAATCAATGAAATGCGCATAAATTAATTAAACGAAAACAGGCAAGTATGTTGTCCCTCTAAATGTTTCAACTTCCTCGAGCTTCATCCATAAACATACTCGTTCGGGTATGCACGTCATACGTTTGCCTTTAATTAAACCGCAGAACTGGTATTTAGTCAACAATTTGTGCCATCGATTTGGCCCGTTTGTTTATTTGTTTGTTAAGTTCGTAGTAAAACAGAAATTATGCAAATTCATTTCTGCTGGCAACTTAATTATGCCAAGAACGGGTTAATTTTGGCTCAGCAGATTCCTCATAATTGATTATGGCACAGCCTCCTGTACGGGCTGCCCCAACAGACTTACGACTGGGCAGAACTTTGTCAAGATTAATGCCTTCAATTTGTCCACTTCCCAAATAGAGATTATTATTATTATAAGTTCTAGAAGTATTTTTTAAAACATTTGTAGGTTTGGCAGCGGTTCGCATTGAACCCGATGTGAAGAGGTTAAGTCCAAAGATGTTGCCATTGGGGGAAGCCATTCAACTTTTGCTTTCAATTCGATTGGGGTATTTGATTGATGGATCCATGACTATACTTGGGCGATGAATGACCGATTGATGTGTGTGTGTGTGGGTGTGGGAGTGTGGCTGATGATCTGCTGAAGAGATCTCAATTAGGAGAAGCTTCCTCATGCTCTCTCTCTCCTCCGTTCCTCCGCTCCTGCTTTCCATTCTCGTTCTTGTTGATGGTATGATAATTACGCACAAATTACACATCATATATCATCGAATAGGCAAAAACACTTCTTGGTATTCCATAATTTATGTTAATTCCCAGGCAGAGCACAAATAGCACCTCATAAATGTAAATTGAGTTCCCCCATTTGAGGATACCCCCCGCCAAAAAACCACACAAACATTTTGAAGCGGGTCACACGTGCGTTTTCCATTCCCATGCAGAGTCGTCCATGCCTTGATGTGTCGTTGCTTTGATGGTCTTAGATTTAACCTCCAACTGTCAGGCAAGGCCATGAAAAAAGGTTCTGGGTGAACCCAGGCGCCTGCCTGCCCGATTGCCTGATTGCCAGATTCAGCTTTAAAAATGTGTTACCTCGCTTGGCATTAAGCCTCTTGGTTCTCTTTTTTTTCGGGGTATGGAGAGGGGTGAGCCGGGCCTGTTTGATTGATTTGCCGCGTGTCAGTGTGTGGCTTTTCAAGTATCTTTGGAACTTGTTGAGAAATCCAATTAAAAAAACAAATTCTGCACTGCAAACGTTTCGTGGATGCTGTAATAGAGAGCCAGACACCAGATACCAGCACGGCCCAACCCCAGCTTCAGCTCCAGCTCCCAAGTTCAAGATCAAGGCCAGTCAGCTGTGCGTGCGTTCCCATTCACAAGTCTCATGGTGCATGGGCTGGCACTGGCACTGGCACACTGGTTGTGTGTCTCAAATGCCATTTGAATGTCGTCTGCTAGCTCTCCCACAGAGAACTGCATCCAAAGTGGGTCATAAATCAGTCAAATATCGCCCACTCCGTGCCCGTGCCATTTTGTGTGTGGGTGTGGGTGATGTGGCGTCTCTTTTTTTTGTTTTTATTAGCCACTCAAACAATTGTCAAGTTGTAATGGACAAACGTCGGCGCCGCCTTGAATGAAGGTCTATCGCTCGCCGAGTTCCACCCGAGTTCGTGGCGGTGAGCTAACAAACCCAGTCAACCAGCGAGCAAGCAAACAAATAAGCGAAAAATCAGACAATCACACAGTAAGACAGTAAGACAGACAGAGCAGACGACAATTACAACTACTGGACCTTGCCAAAGATCGGTAGCAGCCCATAATGAATGTCAAGACGTCATCGCTGGGGAATTTGTTGTCTGTTGTCGATTGCTGTCGGCCAAGACCAGGCCGGAGGCACCAGGCACCAAGCCCCACCCGAACCGACCCGGCTAAAGCCGGCGTGTCTGGTAAAGCAGTCAAGCGAGTTTCTGGCTGGCTGGCTGGCTGGCTGGCTGTCGTGGTGGCCCGCAGCAAAAACGCCGGCTTGTGTTTACTTCTTTAACTGCAAAGAGTTGCCCCTGTTGCCCCGCGCTTTTAATTTGTTATGTCTTCGCGGGCCTGCATTATTTTACAGAAATTATATGTGATTAGTCGTGTGCATACGTGTGTCTATCTGCCTGTCTCTTGGGAGGTGGAAAGGGTGGTAGTGGCTGGGACGGGAGCAGCGCTGAATTAGCCACACGCTCTAATGGCTCAATTAAAATGACACAATCAAGCCCACAAATACATACGAGTACTCGTGTGCCGCTGCTGCTGCTGCGAGAGACCTGTTTGATAAGTGCACGTGCTGAATGCCTTTTGTGTTGCATTTTTCATGAATTTCAGTTTAATTTTAAGGGGAAAATGTCTGTATAAATAATGGATTATCTTTGTATAAATACATATATCAATTTTACTTTCATTTAACACTGGAAAAGTTCGACACTGCAAACTGCCGAAGAAGATTAAAATTAATACTCAACACTTTTTCTCCACGTCGAACTGCCAGGCATATTTATTCTCGACATCGCATTGCAAGGCTCTTAATTGTCTGTTGCAATAAATACACGACTCTGATTCATGGATGCATATTCTGTATCAGTGCTCGAAAGATTTAATTCCAAAGTTGCGACCTCCATCCTTTTCGAATGCCAACCCACAGGCCGGGCACGTTGTGGTTCCTTTAAACAAATTGTGACTATTTTCCATGGATACTATACTCGTAAATGCAATGATAAAGTACGCTCGAAAGGATAACAATTTGTACAATGGGATAAATAGCAACAACGGAGTATATATTTAGTGTCAATGCAGCTAAGAATAACCGACTTCCCAGCAGCAGCCCCATCCCCTAAACCCCACAACCCTCGGGTAAAACAGTTTGCGGATTAACCCACGCTACTCGCAGTCATTTGTTGGGCCAAAGTGGGTCACTGCAACGCACACACAGAGAGACGGGACGGCAGACAGTAGCACACTCTTGTGGGCAGTGTGTCAACAAATTGAAAATAGAATGCAACAACGAGTGGCATCAGTGGCAGTGGCAGACGACCGAACCGTACCGTACCGGACCGGACCGGACCCATGTTGTCTCTCACCTGACAAGGTGGTTAAAGTTATGAAAGTGCTAATTGAAATTCTACACAAAAGCCACAGCAAATGAGCCACTGACAAGCTAAAGAAGCGACGACGCCCGACCAGTTTGCGGCGTCCAAGAGTTGCTTATGAATGAAATGAAATGAAGACGAAGACCCGACCAATAAATAAAATAAATCTGTTCAAATATATTATATCGCTTGCTCAATTTGTCTTCTTGGCAAAAGTGTGGAGGCGTTCGCAGGTGCCCATCCATCAGCGGAAACACTTGTTAAGAGGCTCTCTGATAAATATTTGCATAATCTAACAACAGCAACAACAACAAATTATGATAAGCAGACGAGTTGAGAGATTAACGAATGCTCATTTTGCTCGTTTGGTTGTTTCTTTTTCCATCTTCCAGCCCCTCATCCGATTGAGCGATGTAAAGAGCGAACAGCAAGGAGAAGACATCACCAACCACCTACCAGCAGCCACCATCCAGCAGAGAATCTGCCACGAAACGCAGTGCCATCAACGGGAGAAAAAAAGACCATCAACCAGAAGGAATCACCATGAGTGGCAGCCATAGAATGTTGTGCTGTCAAGTATTTATATTAGTTTTATGTGAGTAGTTGCACTTGCGGCGCGGCGCGGCGCGGGGCGGGGCGATGATTTATTGAGGCATCTCGTTATCTCGTTGCACAGTTGCACACACAATCCGGACGGAGTTCCATGCGAGCGGAGCCAGCGCGGCGGTCAGCTTCGATGGCCCCTCGCCTGTCCAGGAGCTGGGTGCACTGGCTCCGTTGGCGCGGCCCAACAGACGCCGCATGTACGCCATGTGCCCGCCGCAGTTCCAGCGCGTGGGCACCGACTGCTACTCGCTGGTGAGCCAGCGCAGCAGCTGGCTGGAGGCGCACTTCTTCTGCAAGGACAAGAACGCCAATCTGGCCGAGCCCCTCAAGTACGCCGACCGCAAGCTGCGGGCATTCCTGCAGAAGGAGGATGCCCAGACAGGAGGTGAGTGAGCAACCATCCAGTTGCAGGTGGAATTTAATTTAAACCCAAATTATTAGATCGCGAGCCAGTGTGGATTGGGGCCACCTTTGATCACCGCAACCATCTGTGGCAGTGGAGCATGAGCGGCCGCAATCTGACCTACGACTCGTTCAGCCAAATGGATGCCACGTAAGTGATGCGCTCCTTTCATTCGATCTGTCCTCTCCTTCTTTATTTCCGTTGATTTAACGCTTAAGCAACAATTCTAGCTATGTGCAACTTATCTCCAACAGCCAGCCCAACGACAACAACTGCGCCGTCTACGATCCGAGCCTCAAGTACCGCTGGTCGGCGCGCTCCTGCCCGGACAAGCTGCGGTTCATCTGCCAGCACAAGATGCCCAAGGTGAGCGAGGCCAACCGCTACAAGATCTACGATCGCTGGAACGCCACCTATCCCAATGAGCGGGCCAACGAGGTCGTTCTGGAGATTATCGATCGCAACGACAAGGATCGCAGGTATGGCCACGGTCCATCGCTAGCCCTAAGCACTGGCACTCTCCCCTTCTGCATTCTGTTTGTCCTGTTTATCCTGCTTATCCTGCTTGTCCGCCTCCTCGGCTGCCAAGTACTCATCCCACTTGGACAGGCGCTGGTGTGCCTCCACCGCCGATTCATCGATCCTGAAATGGAGTCACAATTAGAGTCTGTTTTTCTTGTTTTTGGTGATGCATTCGCCACTCACTTGTATTTGGTCTGGCCATCCCAGTGGTCAGCGCTCAGCTGGCGCTGTCCAAAGAAGCGTCCCTGCATCATTTGTATGACCAGATCGGCCTCCTCCGGCGAGGCCATGTTGATCTGCGCAATGCCCTCTGGATGGCGCTGAAAAGAGAGAGAGAGAGAGAGAGATAAAGCGATTGTTCCTTCAGAGTTTTCTTGCTCCGAAACTCACGTCATAGATGACAACTTTGCGGACCATTCCGCACTTGCTGCACTCGTCCCGCAAGTTGTTTTGATACTCCAGGATGAGTTCCACCTCCTTTTCAAAGAGCTCCGGCGTAAAGAGATTCTTGAGGATGACCGTCTTCTCGTGCTTTGAGCGCTCGCCGCGCATCTTGTCCGGACGCCAATCGAATAATCTGCCGATCAGAACAAGGAACACTTGTTAGCCCCATGTGAGGCGCCCCTTCCTGTGGCTACTCACTTTTCCTTCATTTTCTGCAGCTTCTCCTTGTCCTTCTTCTTGCGTTTGGGCTTCAGGGCGGGATTGTATTCGCCGCGCATCTGGAACTGGGCGCGCTGCACGCGAATCTTGTGGCCCCGCAGGTCGTAGTCGTCCAAGATCTTGAGTGCCAAATGAACAGATTCCACCTGAAACGAGCAATGTGAATGGATATTGATGAGCATTTTTCCGTCTTGCAGATACCATCGTCGCGTGAAGGCTGAGGGCAGCGATGAGGAGATGATCATTCCCGGTCGCCGCAAGAACAATCGTCGCAATCAGCCACGCAACCGCCAGCAGCAGCCGCAGCAGCGCAGCAGCAGCAGCCCCTGCACCCCAACGATGTCAACTCGCACCAGAAGGAACCGCAGCAGCGTCCTCGCAAGCGTCCACGTGTCTCCACCACCACCGTTGCACCCACAGCCGAGCTTGCGCCCGCTGCCCTGTCCAACAGCCAAAACAACGATGTCCTGCCCGCCTCACCGACGCCCCAGCAGATGACCCAGTACGACCGCAAGCTGCAGCGCCAGCGCCAGAAGGAGAGACGCCGCCAGCAGCGCAAGAAGGAGCGCCAGGAGCAGAACCGCCTGCTGCGTCGCGAACGTCAGCGCAAGCAGCGCGAGGAGCAGCAGCGATTGCAGCGGGAGCGGGAGCAGGTGCAGCATGAAGAACCACATCCTGAGGGGCAGGAGCTGCGCGTGCGATTGCCCACTTTCGACCAGAAGGAGCAGCAGGAGAAGCATGCAAAGGAGCAGCAGGAACGACAGCAGAAGGAACAGAGGGAGCAGCAGGAGAAGCAGGTGAGGGAGCAGCAGGAACGACAGCAGAAGGAACAGCAGGAGAAGCAGTTACGCGAGCTCAAGGACAAACAGCAGCGCGACCAGCAGCAGCTCGAGTATCAGCAGCAGCTGCGCGAACGCGAACTGGAGCAGCTGAAGCAGCGGCAGGCGGAGGACGAGCGTCGTCGCAAGTCCGACGATGAGGCCGAGAAACTGCGCCTGGAACGCATCCAGAAGCAGCGGGAGCGCGAGGCCGAGCAGCGCCGTGCCCGCGAGGAAGAGATGCGCAAGCAGCGCGAGGAGCAGGAGGAGATCGATCGCCGCAATGCGGCCGAGCGGCTGGCCAAGGAGCAGCGATTGCGGGAGGAGCACGAGAAGCGCATAGCCGAGGCCAACTCTGAGCAGGAGAAGCAGCTGGCCGAGGCCCACGAGAACAAGCGGCGCGAGGAGCAGGCCCTCAAGGAGCAGCTGCAGGAGCAGGAGCGTCAACGCCAGGAGCAGATCCGTCGCGAGCAGGAGGAGGAGGAGAAGCGCCAGCAGCTAAAGCGCATGGAGGAGACGCGCATCTTCGAGCAGCGCGAGCTGGAGCGACTACACGAGGAGAACAGGCGGCGGGAGGAGCAGCAGCGTGCCCGCGAGGCAGAGATTGCCGAGCGCGAGGCCAATGAGAAGAGGCTAGAGCAGGAAGAGGAGCGTCTGCGCAAGGAGCTGCAGGAAGAGGAGCGCGCACTGAAGCTACCGCTGGAGAAGGAGATGCGCGAGGCGGAGGAGGCGCGCAAGGCCAAGGAGGATGCCGAACGGCAGGAGAAGGAGGCCAAGGCAGCCGAGCAGAATCGCAAGGTGGAGGCCGCCAAGAAGGCCGCCGATGCTTTGGTCCAGGCCTCGCTCGCGGAGAAGCGTCGCGAGTACACATCGCGCATCTCGGCCCTGAGTCCCGAGGACCAGAAGAAGTTCATCGAGATGCGCAAGCGGCGCAAGCAGCTCAAGGAGCAGAAGATGCGCGAGCAGAACGAGAAGAAGCTCAAGCGGATACAGCATGCCATGCGATTGAATGACGCCGAGTAGGAGCGAGAACCGCTCATCACTCCATCGCCTCCTACACCTACACATATCTCTTCCAATCTCCTCTACCAGACGTCGCACTAATCCCCCGCTACTAACCGACACATATCGTTCGAGAGTTGGTTCAGGTTCAGCCACTGGGCCGACGATCCCCTTTTTTAATTGCTTTTTATTTTGTTGCTTTTAATGAAAGAAAAACAAACAAAACAAAAAAAACACGCAAAAGTATTATTTACAAGGAGAAGAAAGGAAGGGAAGGCAAGGAAAGGAAACGAAACGAAATTAACTAACAAGCCGGATATATCGCTCCGGACGGGAAACTCAGTTTCATTTGCATTTGATCCGCAGACGAGCGATGTCCCCAGCAGCAATATACCCACATTTGGATATCGTTTCGAGCGACCACCGGGAAACCACTTAATCTCTATGGGAACTTCGCTGTAGCTCTATGTAGTACTGTACAGTAAACATATATACTATATATACTATATATATGCTATATATATGAATATATATAGGTCTAGGATAGACACACCCACAATGGCACTCCCCACCCAACCACACTCACACACACACCCACACGGAATATAACCATAAACTATATAGAATATCGAGCAATTTTAAAGCCCACATAAATCGCAAAGAATTTTAAAAACTAGAGCACACAAAAATACATATATGGAAATATCTCACGTAATTAATAAAAGGATGGGAATGGCTAGAAGAGTCCTTACTGATCGATCCCTAGTTTGCCCTTCTCCGCCCCTAAAGATGTGTCCTCGAAATCACCGTAGAAGCAATAATTTACTAAGGAAAACCTTTTGATAATACAAGTATCCCATGTACTAACTATTTAGGTTACATCTAATGATTAAAGTATGTTTAAATGTAAATTTTTATGTATTTTTTAATACCTCAAAAACTGGATGGAAACGTAAGCGTAAGCGTAAGCGGAAAAGTATCTTTCTAACGTTTTATTGTGTTTAAAATGAAAAGAATGAAGCGATAAACGAAGCAAAAACAAAAGCAAAGGCAAAAGCATAAGCAATTTTATAGCCAAGTAAAATGCATTTTAATAGTACACTAACCAATTTTAAATATTATTACATACCTACTATAAAATATATGTACACAACACCCAAGAGAAATGAAAAGAGAAAGCGAATCTAAATGAATAGTCAGCGAAACTTAGGCAGAAGCCGAATCAGAATCAGAATCGGAATCGGAAATATGAAATCGAATGGATAAACATATTATGATAATAATATTACCATATAATATTTATGCAAGATTAAATCTACAGTTAAGCCACAGCAAATAAAGTGAAATAAAGAATAAAGTTTGAATGAAACTCACCTTGATGTAGTCGCAGAGGCCATCGCCCTTGATCTGACCATCCGCCTCCGTGTAGAGCTTCAGCTTGGGCTGCTGCGTCTTCGGATCCCGCATGACCATGCCACACTTGCCCATCAGCTCTGCAAACTCCTCCTTGGTAATGTCCGTCGGGAGATTCGACACGTATACTTTGGTGTTCTGCGAGGGATCCATTTCGAACCATTCTGCAGGGGAAATGCACATTAAAAATGGATTCTAGCTTTTGTTCAGAACTTACTTGGTGGCTCTGGGGCCTTTCGCTTGCCCACTGCTGCTGCAGATGCTGTGCCGGACTCATCTCTGGCCATGGCTGCCTCTGCCTCGGCCGTCATACGCTTGAGTTCCTCCTCTTTGCGCTTCGCCTCAGCTGCCTCTTTGTCGGCCTTCTCCTTCTCGCCGGCACTCGTGTTGTCTATGAAGCCGTAATTCATTTGATACTGTGCCATGAAGTCGTCATCGATCTTGGGAAACCAGGCCGACTTCTCAGCATCCCACAAGTAGACAGTCCCATCCTTGTCCGTGTAGGTGCGCTCGCCCTGCTCATCCAGCTTGTAGACGGCATCTTGGCCCGGCTGCTGCTGCTGCTCCTGATCCTGCTGGTGCTGCTGCTTGAGCACCCACGTATGCTGCTCCTCATCCCACCTGTAGTGCTCCGTCTCTGTCTGCGTCTTGGGCAGCCACTGGCTCGTCTCATCGCACCACTTGTAGAACTCGTTCTCGTATGGATTCTCCCCACTGCCAGTCAGCGGCAGCCAGCTGTTTTTAATGTTGCACCATTTGTACTCCTGCTTGGTGCTGGGATCCGTGTAGATGGCATCGCCATTCTCGGCATAGGTCACATGCTCAGCGTAGGCTGCAAAATCCTGATGCGGTTCGGTTGCATCTTCCTTTCTGGCTGCTGCATCTTTCACCTGGGCTTGGCTTTCCTTCTCCTTCTTTGAGTCTGCACTTTCCACCTGGGGTTGGCTTTCATCCTCCTGTTTCTTCTCGACTGCTTCATCCTTTATCTGGGCTAAGCTTTCAATCTCTTTCTCCTTCTTGGCTGCTGCAGTGTCTGCCTGGGGTTGGCTTTCATCATCATTATCTGCTTTGGTTTCACACTCTACTGCGGCCCTCTCCTTGGGCTTCTGCTCCCCATCATCCCCTGCGTCTGGTGCTGCAGTACGGGTTGGTGTGGTGGTTGTAGGTGCGGGTGTGGCTGCGGATGGCGTTCTCCCATCCTCTGCTCCGATGTCGCCTTCCTTAGTTGTAAGTTCCGTTTCGGGCTTCACCCCCTCCTCCTCCTCAGGCCTTTGCTTCTCCTTCCCTTCTTCGTCGCTCATTTTGGGTGCTGTAATTAAAGCAAGCCGAAAAGTAGACTACATTTAGTTGCTTCCTTTGTGGAATTTCCTGCTGCCTTTTCTTTTCTGTTTCTCTTCTTTTCTGCCGCGTGGGCGTGACAATCGTCTAATTCCCAGCTAATTTCATATATATTTTTTTTTGGTTTTTGTTGGTTGCTTAAACAAATAATCAGGGTCGGCTCTGGGGCCACGTGGAACGACAGAGAAATAAATTGCAGGAACGTGCTCATATCGCTTGACATTGAAGGAAAATAAAAGTGTGTGTGGGAAAGGCGTGTGTCCAGGTGAACTCAGCTGGGCTGGGGGGATGGGGGTGCGAAAGAAAGAGCATTCCAAGAAGACCCACACGGAAAATAACAAGTTTTCCTTTCCTCTTTTTTTTTTTAGTTTTATTTTGCGCCTTAGCTGGTAAACAATTTACACAATGATTGCCGTTTCACCTCCCACTCGGACTCCAGGGGTGCGATGCGGCACTGCTGTGTGTGGGTCAAGCATTGAGTCAGGTAATAAAACGAAATGAAAGGCGCACGCCACATTCAGGAGAGCTCCAAGAAAAGAAAAGGCCAACACAAATCCCAAGCCCATCCCAATGCCAACAACAACAAAAAGAAAAAGGTAAGAAAAGGCATTGGGGAAACAGGAGCACAGGCCGCCATCTCCCCTCACTGAAGGTCAAGTCGACTAATTTCGTTTATTTGAGAGGGAGAGTGGGAAAGTGGGTTGGGCAGGTGCAGGGGTAGGGGAAACCCTGCCCTCACCGCTGCCTGCTCCTCCAATCGATTGGGAGGTTCAATCAACCTTCCGACCGGAGCACTACTTCACTTGAGAGCCCAAATAGATTCGTCAAACTATTCGACACAATCCCGTGCCGCCTGAGACCTCCGACAGCTGACTTGGGTCGCGTTTCTTTTCCTATTTACGTCATGAGATCTCTTTAGTGGCCCAATCGAAGAGAGTTCAATGTACTCTGGCTAATTGTCACGACTTTACGCCCTGCACTAAAAATAGGCAGAAGAAAAACACTCACGAACTGAGCCGAACCAAACAGCACCAAACAGAACAGAACAGAACAGAGTTCAACGCTCAGCAAAGGGCAACATTTGCATGCACCTCAAAATGGAACGGAACGCATAAGATTTGCTTTTTGCCAAGTCGGCGGATGAACGGAGTAGGAGTGGTCTCCCCCAAAGGGGCAGCACGGATAACTGGCACATTGGCCGGCACACACCTACGAGCGTGGCAGGGGCAAATGGCATGCAACAGAGAGAACCAAACTGCAGCTCCAACAGAAGCCAACAGGAGCCTAGCCAGCAGCCATTGCACTTTGCGAGGCAAACAACTTTGTTAGGAGGATTCATAAATTACATAGACATTCGAGTACCCGTTGTGCTCGTGGGGTGTTGTTCATGTTCGCCAAAGTGCTGCAGGAGTTTTAGCTGCATATAATATATGTACATATATACTCCATACTCTATACTACTATATACTATATATAGAAAGTTTAGTTTCCCAATTGGGGCTAAAGCCGAGTTAGAGAAGCCTTCTAAATGGATAGCAGGACTGGAGCTCTAGTCTGGCCTCGCCATTATCCATCCTACTGCTGTGGCTGTTTCCCCTTTTCAGGAACACCTTTAACATTTCACATTCATTTAGACATTACAAATAAACGCACTTATTGCATGAGTATTATATTGAATTGTAAAGGAAGAACCTTCCTGAGGATTCCGCTTCCCACAATAAAATCAATTAATTGACGCAAATTGTCTGCGAAAGTCTGCAAATGTGAGAGAGTCGTACCCCGAAGACCGGCACACTGGCCAGGGCATCTGCCATTTGGCCCATTTTAATGGCTAGCGGCTAGGCCATAAAAACGGAAACAGAACTACTTCAGAGGAAGAACGCCCAAAGAACGAATTAATTAAGTTTTATTTTTTTTTGTTTTTTGGAAAAATGTGTCGTCAATTCGGTGGCCCACTATTCCCTTATGCAAATTTCAACAGGTCAAGGGGATGGGTGGAGCGAGCAGCAGTCCCAATTTGCATTCACCTGCACATATATTATATACATATTAACGCTATTTTTAACATTACGTTTTACCCCCTCGTTCTTGTATTCTGAGAGATTTGCAAACATTACTCACAAATGCCATAAATATTTGAGAAAGAGAGAGGAAAGGAAATCCAAACCCCCCTCCCCAGTGCTCTCGCTCCAAACGGAACAGTGGAATAACTTAACTTGGCTCAAATGTTGCCTGGGGTTAGGGTGACTCACTGTGGCAACTGGCAGGACAAGCCTCCTCCACCCTTCGCCTGGGGCACGAAGCGCGAGCCAACGACCAGGCAAGCAGCAAGCCTTTTTTCATAGCATACTTATACGGGCACAAATGGCCCAATATTGATGGCAGCTCTTGTGGGAGTGTGTGTGAGTGTGTCTGTGTGGGGCTAGAGGTTAGAGCTAACTCCTGGCTAGTCCTGACTGACCAGACCACAGCAGACCAGACCAGTACGCGCTGAAACGTTCAACTGACCAGAAGTGCTGCCGGGTCAGAAGCCGCAACGGAAGCCTAAACTCCGCTTATAACCTGCTGCCCCTCTCCCTGTGGTCGGTCGGTCGGTCAGTCGGTCGGTCGGTCGGTCTGTGCGGCACACGCAACTCCAAATGGCATTGTTGTGTTGTATATAAAACGATAGATATTTGTATATGAGGAGCAACTGCAGCCGGCAAAAAATAATATGCAAAACCCTCTCTGTATGCCTCTCTCTCTCTTGCAAATCAATAAAAGCGGAAACGAAATCTAAAAAGTGTAATATAATAGTCCAAAAAAGGGAGAGAGTAGAAAATAAACGACATGGATATACCCAGCACTGGTGCCATATTCACTCTGGGCAAGTCCCATCTGGCGGAGAATACCCAGAGTTATTTCTACATTAAAAATGATCCTGTGAAGCGGCTGATATCGGGTCCACATCAAAGTGCAGTCATATGCGGTAACTACAACGAGTAATCGCTCCCAAGAGTGACCCCAATTCCCCCTTTCGGTAGCCCCATGCTGCGGGGTTCTCCTTCGTTCAGACAGTGGTCAAGTGGTCAAGTGGTTCAAGTCAAAGTGGATTGACGGTGGTTCTTCGTGTCTGGCTGCCTGCCTCTGCATTGCATGTTTACTGCAATTTTCTTTAAATAATCATAAGGTACCACCACACAACGCAACACACCCCCGCGGGCACTTCTGGTCACTTCACTTTCACTTTCCTGTTGGCCCAGTCTTGAGGGCCAGGACTAGGACTGGCCCACGCTCTAGAGGCTATTGAATGGCTAAATTATATAGCCTCCCCACACTTTGGACAAATTGGTGACCCAGGATTAGATGGTACTATCATTTGCGATGAGTTTTCCTTGTGGGGAAATCCCCAATTTAGTACCTAATTTGTCCCAAATTTGACCCACATTACATAAGCTTAACCAGAGCTAGCTAGCGAGCAATCACTTCGAATCACGGCAACACACACTGCGAGTATAATCCTGTACATTATTTTGGTATCCTAATGGGGTCAGGCGTAACGTTAAAAAATACCTGAAATATGGAGCAAACTCACGAACTCAACTGAGAAGTGGCGAACCCGCCACCGAAAGCAGTCCAAGTCCAAGTCGTAATTGAAGCGTAAAGTCGAACAGCAGTCGAGAGGGGATTGGCTGTCCCCGAAACGAAACGAAATGAAATGAAATACTTACTCACTCGCACTCACAATCAATAAAAGTCAAGAAAAGGGAACCACACCAAACAACACCCTTCCCTGACTCTGCCCCTGTCTCTGCCTATGCCCCTGCCTCTAATCGTATAACATAATAAAACAATAGAAAAAAAGCAACAGCTAAAAGCCATAGCAAAATGTCAAAATGTCTCCACCCCACCGGCGGCTGCCACCGGTTCTTATCTCAATTACAGAATCTGGCCGACTATTTGTTTGGGGCGAGAATCACTTTGGACAGCTGGGCATTGGCGGACACAGTGGCACCACTGCCAGCGGCAAAAGAAGCAGCGCCACTAATGGGGATATTGTCACCAAACCCACATGTGTGAAGGCCCTGAAGAGTCTGGGATTGAAGATCTGCGATGCGGCCTTTGGCAACAATTGGTCGGTGATGCTAACACGTGAGTAAACATCAGCAGATATTAGGGGGAAAATATAAATTATAATTAAATTAACACCATTCTCTGAACACCACCGTAAAGACTCCAATGAGATCTTCTTTACGGGTCGCAACATCTTTCCCGAGGACACGCATGTGGCACAGCATTTTATCAGCGCCCAGGTGGAGCAGCAGCAGTGTGCCATCATTCGGAAACCCTTTAGGCTCGAGGAATTCGATGACTATCTGTCCAAGAGCGAGGAGACGGACAACTTCTTGGCCGTGCAGGCGGGCAACGAGCACTTTGCCGTGCTGACCAGTGAGTAAAATCCAATTAATTACAGGATAATCTCTCGCTGAATATACTCTCTCGACAGCCACTGGTCGGCTTATTGGCTGCGGTTCGAATGGCCAGCAGCAGCTGGGGGAGCTGGAGGCCGACTACGATGGCCATCCCGTGGAGATTAAGTTGGATGCCACCGTGCAACAGTTTGCCTGCGGTCCAGAGTCCACGCTGGTGCTGACGGCCAGCGGAAGTCTCTTTCTCACTGGACACCTCAATGAGTTTGTGTTTCCCAAGTTCACGGAGCTGCAGAAGAACCTCTCGCCCACGGAGCAGATCATCTTCATGCACATTTCGAAGGCCAGCGAAATTTACATCGTGAGCAACGTGGGCAACATCTATCGCAGCTTCGAGTCGGTGCGGAACAAGAGCCTGGTCTTCCAGCGCTTCTACGACTACGACAGCGAGGAGAACGGCCCCATCTGGAAGCTGCTGAAGGGCTTCTCATTCTACGCGGCCCTCAGCAAGGCCAACAAGTTCTTCACGACCTTCTCGGAGAGCGGCCACCACCTGAAGACCTTTCGCGAGATCTCAAAGTTCAAGAATCTCCGCCTGCTGGACATTGCTGTAGGGGATCAGCACATTCTGGTGCAGGGCATACCCAGAACATCGATGGCCTCCGCCACCGTGGGCGTGAGCAACAGCTTCGTCCTGCAGCCGAAGGATGACAATGGGAATCTGCTGGAGCAGGGTAGGAACAGCAGCGGGCGCAGCCTCACCAAGCAGCAACAGGTGGCGGAGGAGTTGGAGGAGAGAGCCACGTCCACGGCCATGGGAGCGGGAGTTGCTGCTGGAGTGGGCACTGCAGCTGGAACAGCGGCAGCCATGGAGGCTGTGAAGCATTTAACGAATGGCAACGAGGCAGAAGAGGCAGGAAAAGCCTCCAAAGATACAGTGCAGGCCAAAGGGGAATCGAAGGAAGTGCAGGCAAATGATGAGGCACATCCAAAGGACCCGGAAGTGAATGGCAACGAACAGGAGCCAATCCCAAGCAGTCAGAAGGAGGAGCAGCAACCAACAAAACCTCAAAGCGGAGGCCACAAACAGATGGAACCATCGGCACCCATGGAATCCCCTATAGAACCCATGGAAAGCCCCGAAAAACCAATGGAAAGCCTCGAAAAACCAATGGAAAGCCCCGAGAAACCAAAGGAATCCACCATTAAACCCATGGATTCAATGGAGAAGCTACCAACTCCGCCCACGCACACGCCCACACCACCACCACCCCAATCTCCGGCAGATTCTATCAGTTCTCTGCAGTCCGCACGCTTTGTGCAGCCCGGTAATCCACTGGAGAAGCTGGAGGGCAGCGAGGAGAAGCAGAAGCTGCGTCCACGCACCCCATATCCGGACAGCAGCAATGGCAGCACTCCACAGACCATCAAAAAGACGCCCATACGGAACTTCTCGTACGAGGCGGCCATGGATCATGACCACCTGGAGAGGACGTCGCCCGAGCTGGTGGATAGCCTGGAGACGGTGGAAGAGGTCCCTGCCACGGCCACCATTCAGGTGTCTACGCCCACGCCGCCCACAGAGGAGGATGAGCAGCTGGCGGTGGAGATAACCACAACAAAGGACTCCAGGGACAGCAGCAAGGTGGTCAACGAGATACGGTTCATCAACAACGGGGTGGATGTCACGGCCAAGGTGGAGGAGCAAATGCCGGACACATCCCTAGAGGACTCGACGGAGGAGCTGGAGTCGGACGCCGAGCAGATGCTGCAACAGGTGGAAGAGCGCGTGGAGAAGTCAGTGGCCGAGCACAAAGATGAGGCTCTGAGGGCCACTGAGGAGGTGAGGAATGGCCTCGACTCCAGGCGAGACTCGATCCAGACAGCGGTGAAGAATGCCGCCCAAGGAGCAAAGAAATCCATGGAGGCGGCAGGTGAGCGCGTGGCCACAGGCGCTCGCGGAGCTGTGGATGCTGTGGGCGATGTAGTCGGGGCCGCGGGCAAGAGTGCCCAGCGCATGGCCAACGATGCAATGCACGCGATGGAGCAGGCGGGAAGCAATGCAGCGAAAGCAGCCTCCGAGACGAAGGACTCCATGGGCAGGGCCATGGACTCGGTGACCCACAAGATCTCCAGCGAGGTGCTTGGCGCCAAGGAGAACATCTCATCGCTGTTCCAGATCAAGGCAGCCCGCGAATCAGATCCGCATACCACGCCAGTGTCCACGCCACGTGGTGACGATGAAGATCTGGATATTTCCTCAAAGGAAGGCGGACCCAAGACAAACACGACCCTGGGCTCTGGGGAGGAGGATGAACGGACGACGGCGTCTGTGAACTCGAATCACAATTCAGCAGGCAATGGGAATCGAGCGCACTTCGAGGACAGCACTCCCTTTGAGCCGAGCAATCCCTATGACGATCCCCTGGACGCCGTTGTGGAGCGCAGCAAGAAGGCCATGCAGGAGGACCTGCGGGCAATGGAAATGCGTGCAAATTCCCATGTCCAGGCGGTGGCGCAGAAAACGGAGGAGGAGACCAAGGGCTTCGTTCAACAGTTTCTGGATAACATGCGGCTCTCATGTCGCAACGAAAGGGCCGTCGATATTGCGGGTAAGATTCTACAGTGATTTCTGACCCAGTCGTTATGTATATTTGTTTATTTACCTGAAAACTCTGTACTCCTTTGAATTCAGACGAGACGCGGCCGCCTCCGCCGGCAGCAGCGTCGCACCACAACAAAAACAAAGTCAACAGCGAGCTGAGTTTAAGCAACGGACATGGCGAGCAGCAGGCGTCGCGTGTTTGCACGATTTTATAAAACTTGCACTACCACCCACAACAATTTTCTAAGCAATTGCATTTGATTTTAAAGTACAATTTAACGAAAATAAAGCAAACATTAAAAAATTCTATTCTTCACAAACTTCTAAGTGTGCCCGCACTCTGTTTAGGCAGGAATTTCACGTGGGCACGAAAACGATTAACCCATTGTCGCCCACGCACATGAATATTATAAAACTTGAAGAATTTTGGCGCAGTTCAGGTGAAAGATATCGTGGTCTACAATAAGCACTTACGTAGTTTAACGAAAGTTGTTCACCTGTTTAAATAGTGGGTGGTTAAGTGGGCTAAGCTCGTTCTCTCATGGTATATCCGTATATAATTTAGTATATTTAGTCAATTCATTGGTATATTACGGTATATTTCTGAGAGGCTGACGTTATATTTTAGCGATAAATCCGCGGTCACACTGTACGCGTAAAAAAAGAAAAGAAATATTTGTACTATTTTTCTAACATTTATAGTCTTTTTTATAAATGAACACACAGCAAGAAATAATGCTCGAAAGCCTAGCTTTAAACAACTGATAGCGGAACGCGTGCACTCTTTCCCCCAGCTGAGACCCAACACAACACACACGAATGCGAAAATGATGTAAAACGGGGGGAAATCTAAACCTGAAAGGCCCCACACAGCAGCAGAGGCACAAAATGGAAAGGTAGGTCAATGTGTGGGCGCCACAAATATATATACGTGAAAAATCTAGGACTGCCAACTGCACAGCCCGATTGTCTGGCCTTAAGCAGAGTGTTTTAGAGTGTTTTGAAAAACAATGAACATTAAACACCGAGCTCCAAAATAAAATAAGTCTGCCTCCTAACCTCAAAAGAGCTTTTACAGTGAGTGACAAATGTGTGTGTGTGTGCGAGCGACTGAAAGTGGTTGTCGCTTATGGGCCGCAACGAGGGGGCAAGCAACGTGTTAGTGGAAAAACTGCTTTTGAAAAAAGGGAAAATTTTTCACCACAAAAGCCCGCCCAAAATAGGGTCTCGTCTCCCCACAAGGATGTCCCACCCACTTCCACTGCCAGGACACTCGCTATGCTAACTTTCTCTAATTGGATAACGATATTGCCCATCATATATTTATATTTATTTGGGAAACACATGTAATTGGCGAGAAAGTAACACGCTGTCAATTCAACCAAAAAGATACCTGAGAGATTGTACCTGTGTGTATGCATGCGTGTGTGTGCGTGTTTGTGTTGGGGAAGGTGGTGTGATGGCAGGGGGCGGGATGGGATTGCTTGCCGAGGGAACCGAACCTGTCCGACCGATGGGGACGTAAAAACCAGAGCTCTGAAAGTTACATGCATTTGAGCGCGCGCGCGTATTTATTTTGTTTAAAAATGCATAATCGTCGTGTTTTATAATTTATGCGAAAAGAGAAAAACACATTTTAAAGGCAGTCTGAATAGAACTCTTAGGATGATGGTGGAATGGAATGGGAAGGGAAGGGAAGGGCGCTCGGGAAGTGTGTCAGCCATTGAATAATTTAGATTTATAATTTCGCAGTTAGGTATTTCGTGTCGTGTCGTTTCGTGTCGTGTGTTTGTGTTTTGGGGGAATTCCTCACATATTTTTGCATACCAAAGCGGTGGCCAACATCAACTGATGAAGCCGCCGCCGCCGCTATCCAACAGCTCACTAATCCCTCTCTCCTCTCCGCTTCATTTTTCAGGCACTAACCAGCACCAACAAACCACCAACCACCCAGCAGAAGCAGAAGCAACCAAGATGAATCTGTCGTGGCGCTTTTGAGCATCAATCGATCTTAGTTTGTTCGCCAACTTTCTGTTCAAGAAGTCCGAGCCCTGTCCGCGCGTACGATTCCGATTCCGTCTGTCAGACAACAACTCCTCATCCCCCGTTTCCCTCCTCCAGAGCCTGATCCAACTCCCACTCGCACTTCCGAATCCAGTGCACTGGTAGCTGCCCATGATGCATATCAAGAGTTTGCCCCATGCTCATGCCCATGCTGCTGCCACGGCGATGAGCAGCAACTGTGACATTGTTATTGTGGCCTCTCAGCCGCAGACGACGATTGCCAACAACAACAACAATGATACGGTCACACAGGCCACTCATCCCGGTCATGTGGCAGCGGCGGCCCAACAGCAGCAGCAGCAGCAACAGCAGCAGCAGGCGCAGCAGCATCACCAACAGCAGCAACAGGCGCAGCAGCAACAGCAGTCCTCTGGACCCCCCTCAGCGCCACCAGCTCCAGCGGAACTCGCCGCCTTACCCTTCCAAATGCATCTGAATGGGATTTCGGCCGAGGCGCATAGTGCCGCTCAGGCTGCAGCCATGGCGGCTGCTCAGGCCGCAGCAGCTCAAGCAGCGGCGGCGGATCAACAGCAGCCACCGCCAGCGCCTCCACCGCATCTGGTCCATCTGGCCACGCACAGCCCGACCATGTCGAATGATCACTATTTGGCCAATGGCCATGGCGAGCACCAGGGTGAGGGGGCTGGCAGTAATGGAAACTCTGGCGGTGGCGGAGGCGGTGGCGCGAGAGACCAGGAAAAGCCGTTCCACTGCACCGTGTGCGATCGACGCTTCCGGCAGCTGAGCACACTGACCAACCATGTCAAGATCCACACTGGCGAGAAGCCCTACAAATGCAACGTTTGTGATAAGACCTTCCGTCAATCGTCCACGCTGACGAACCATCTGAAGATCCATACGGGGGAAAAGCCCTACAACTGCAACTTCTGTCCCAAGCATTTCCGTCAGCTGAGCACTCTGGCGAATCATGTCAAGATCCACACGGGTGAGCGACCACACCATGCAGCCCTGCTGCCTTGATTTATTCCATGAAATTGCCAAACTAATCCAAAACCTCATTTGCAGGTGAAAAGCCGTTCGAGTGCGTCATATGCAAAAAGCAATTCCGGCAGTCCAGCACGCTCAACAACCACATAAAGATCCACGTCATGGACAAGGTCTACGTTCCTGTCAAGATCAAAACGGAGGAGGAGGAGGGGTGACTAGGACGGATGGCGTTGGCGGGGCATCATCAGCAGCAGCACCATCATCTGCCGCAGCAACAGCATCCGCACCACCAACAGCCTCCGCATCCGCATCATACTCCTCCCCATGCCCATGCCCATGCCCACCACATCGACCATCAGCGAGGAATAACCATTACGACTCTGCCCTCCACCACGTCTGTGGCGCAACACCAGCAACAGCAGCAGCAGCAGCTCCTTCACCATGGCAATGGCAGTTCTCCCCACCATTTCAATGTGGCCTCGTTGGGTGATTTGTCCAGCGCCATGCAGCTGGGAGCTGTGACAGCGGATGGCAACTTTGTCACCATGAATGGGGTGGTGGTGGGCCGCATTCAACACACGCGCGAAGAGCTGCAGCAGCTCGGAGTGATTAAGGTCGAGTCACCATCGAATGGTGTGACCACCGTGCCGACGTCTGTGGCGTCGTCAACGCAGCGCGAGTGATGAGTCGATCAGCTGCTCCTCGAGTACATATTCAAGGCGGAGGAGAATGTCCAGGAGCAGACAGTAGAGCAGGAAGGGGATGAGGAGGAGGAGCAGCGATCGAGCAAGTAGTGAGCCATGTTTGGTGTGTACGCTTACGTTGTTGTTAGTTGTTTAATTGTAGCGAACATTGTTGTTGTTGTTAAGGTTTAAATGTGTGACTAAGAACTTACCAAGATGAATGTATAGCAAAACGCTTCAAAAGTAGCTAACCGGCAGACCGCCAACACCACAGCAGCAGCACACAGCGCTCCCTGGTAAACCAAACCTGAAAACCCGGAAACCCGTAAACTGAACATCCAACCAGAAGAAAGACCAGACCCTTGAAGAAGTGCTGCTGTGTGGCCCAGCATCTCACACCCAACCCTCCTCCCCACAATCCAATCACGAGGCAATAGAATAACCAACGTCCTATTCACGTAAATAAACCTAATCGCAACCCGTAACTAGGAGCAGAACTAGAAAGAAACAAAAATTTGCTAAAAGTACTAAACACACAATTAAGCGAAAAGTCATTGCGTTAAGTCGATAACATGTGAAATAAGCAAAGCGTAAAGTAACGAAACAAGAGAAAAGAAAGGAAAATAGCTACAAAAAGTGCAAACACTTCTAAAATTTCAATATTTTTTTAATCAAACCCACTTTCAGATTGTTTTAATTAGCATTTAACTTTGAAGGGAACTTGTACAGACCTGACTTAGTCAGAGTTTCCGATGGATTATCTATTTTCTTTTAGTTTTTTTCGTTTGTTTTAACTTTCGTTCAGTAACAGCAGAAACCGCTCGAGAAACGATTTGCACGGGTGTTCTTCGGTCTGGGTTGACACAAATTCAATTTGTTTTATTCAATTCCTAGCATAATTATTTAATTTTTAATCTTAGAGGAGCAAAACCGATAAGGAGAAAATAGCTAACAAAAAAATATTCTTATAGTTTTAAGAGGTCGAAATGCAGAGAGCCATAGTTTGTAATGAAACGTTTTGTTAATATTAATTGATTAGTTGTAATAGTTATAATTTCTGCATAATTGGCGAAACTTGGAAACGAAAAACCTGTCGCGCTAGCCTTCGTCTAAATATTAGTTACTGAAGTAAACACAAACTAATGCTAATGCTATGATAATGATATGATTATGCGATAGGAAAGCAAAGCAAGTTCTGTACAAAGCCCAACTCCAATTTTTGTATGTATAAAGCGAATGTATACAGCGAGCAGCGCGCAGCACAGCGGCGGTAAGGAGAGAGTTTACCCAAAAATCAAATGTAAATCAATCAACAAACAAACCAACCTTTTTAAAGCGAAAATAATATTTTCTAAAAATATAATTTGCGACTAGTATTTTATTTGATGTTCGCCTTCGTTTCCTTCCCCCCAACAGCCCCAGACTGACACTTGTTATGTACTCGTATCGTATCGTGCGCGGTCGCGTTTTAGTAATTTTAAAAACTGCAGCACAGGTTACGCTTTGCGAGCCCTGCGTCAAGTTCCTATAGATTTCAAAGCGCAACAAAACGAAACGAAACTTAAATGTATACGAAATCAAATGCAAAACCGGGAGAAGGAATTACACTAGACAAACCCTAGAATATATTGAATAAATACTAAATAAATGTTGATAAATGTGTAGTGTTAACCGAATTGAAACGAAACCCGTTACAGAAAAAGAAACCCCTCCCCACACACCGCAACTGGAAACCTAGCAGAGTAATATTCTAAATACCGCTTAAGGTCGTTCTATGTAAATCATTTTTCACGCTTGAGAGACACTCTCACCAGCCCGTTGGAAGGATGATAATGATATTATGTGGAGTGTGGTGGGTCCACTGGAGACCCGCCGCCAACGATTGCATCGAATAAATCATGTCAGAGATCAGAGATCCTATGCGAGAGACAACACCGCTTCCCTTCCTCACCACTACACCACTATCTCCATCTCCCACGCGTACGTACGAGTATATTTTATAAATAAATAAGTTACGTAGTGAGATTAGCATTTAAGAGCCCAACTTATGGATAGTCGAGTGTGTAAAATGTAAAACTGCAAAGAATTTAGACATTAAATGAACAAAGACAAACAAAACGAAGAAGATCTGCAAAAGAAACAAAAACAAAAAAAAGCAAAGCAAAGCAAAATGCTTAAAAACAAAACGCGATAATATTGTATAACTATACACCTACATATACATACATACGAGTATATGTATATTTATTAATGTATGTACACGCGTAGTAGCTGTAATTTATATGTAAATGTGTGCGTAAATGTGTATTTAGTTACAGCATGAATATATATATACATACATAAATATATATTTGCAATGGAGAAATACAGAAACGAAAACTATGAAATGAATTAAATGAATTTTTATATACTTCACAATGGATCATCGCTCAGCGCTTCCTTTCAGTGAACTTAGAATAACAAATTTCATAATTACACCTTTTGGTTTGATGAACGCTTAAATAATACTTGGGCTCAGGGACCACCACTCTAGGCCTCATCCGAGTCGGCCCCTGCTGAGGATCGTGGCGATGCCGGCTGTGATTGTGGCTCGTCGTCGCACAGGAATCCATTCAGATATTCTAGCCAATCGGATACATCGATTTCCGGCTGTACTTCCTTGACGAGCACACGCCGCAGGTAGCGAATGTAGCGCACATCGTTGCTGTAGCGAACGCTCAGCTCGGGCAAGTTGATTTTGGCCACTGGTAAATTCACCATGGGCCTGCCCACAATCACCTTGGTGTTGAGGCGCTTCTTCCAGGTGTGCACTTCCTTTTCCATTTCGCCCAGCTCGAAGACCTTGAACGTTTCGCCAGTAACGATCCCCACCGGAGTGGCCAGTGGGCTGCTGGTCCTGGTCTGCAATGGCTGCACCTGTTCCTTGTCCTTCATAAACTTCCAAAAGCCATCCAGATTCATCCATTTGTCATAGTCCTTGAGGGCGTTCAAGAGTAAATTCAGATAATCCTCCCGCGACAACTGCTCATCGTCGCCGTCCTCGATCTCACTCCTTGGCTTGTATTTCACCCACTGCCTGTCGTTGAACTCATCGCTCACCTTCTTTGGCCCGAATGCCACATTTCTGGGGAAGTAAAAGAGCTGCAGAAAGTGATCCGTGAACTCGAACCGAAGATACGGCTGCTCCAGCTGCGGAATGTTCTTGATGTAGGTGCTGATGTGCTGGGGATTCTGTGTCTTGAATATCTTAAAGAACTCGGCAATGAGCAGGCGGGTCTGCGGCCCCAGATTCGGGTAGGTCACAGCGTTATCCACGTACTTGAGCTCAGCCGTGTTGCTGACTTCCACAACGAGAGAGATGAGGCGCTGGTAATACAAGCAACAAGAGTAAAGATGCAAGGCTAGCATATATAATATAAACTCACATGCAGTATGCGTAGGCGATCGGGGTACATGGACTTTGCTGCCGCCAAGCCGAACAAACGCATCACCTGGCGCACAATATCCGTGAGCCGCACTGTAGCCGACATTCCAAAGACATGAATGGCAAAGGGCTTTGTCTCCTCATTGAACATCTCTGTCTCGGACTGGCGCAGGCGGTTATGGTCCAGCCAGGAGAGGAACTCCATTTCCAGGACCCAGCAGAGCATGTTCAGCACATCGCAGAGACGCGACAGGCGCGCCCCAGGCGACAGAATCTTGAAGTCATCCAGACAGATTTTGCCACTTGCCCAGTCGTATTCCTGCACATGCTTCAGGAATACCGTCTCCTGCGACATGTCTAGATCTTCCTCCTCCGAGAAATTGAACACGTGCTCCTCATAGGGCTTTGTGTGGCCGCGGATTTCCTTATCGCTGCATTGCGGCAAGACCTCCTCCAGAAGATTCAGATAGAATTTCACCTTTTGCGGCGCAATGTCGGAGCGTTCGCTGCGAATTGCCGGGCTGGGGACGCCCAGTAAATTCAAGTAATATGGGCGCAGGCATGTCCAGCAGGGCGGAAAGGCATCGACCAGGAGAAAGAAGGTGCGTATAATCTTGCCATAGGTTCTCGCCAGCTCCGTTACATTCATCTCTTTGGCAACCAGAATCTGGAAAGGAAATGGGCCGTATTATTTTATTCGGTTCAGTGGAGCACAGAACTCTTACCATGGCCATCTCAAGGAGCCGGTCGAGGACACCATCTCCCGGGTACACACCCTGCAGCGCCATCATCTCCAGCATGTCCAGGAACGTGTCATAGTGGTGGCCATTCAGCGTCATCTTCAGATCCTCCGCCATCATAAAGTTTGGCACATCCGGCAGCATGGCAACGCGATGTTTGTCCATGCATTCCTTCGTATTTTGCAAACACTTGGGCACACAAGCACCCGGCAGACGGTTCTCCGACTTCATGTAGATATTGGAGATGTGAGTACGCAAATTCCGCCGCCAATCCATCTTCGGGGCTGGCTCCTTCTTGCTGGCCGAAGCCCGCTTCATTTTCTTCCTCCGCTTCTCTTTGGATGCATTCATTCGCTCATTTGTGGTCGAATCAGATGAGGAGCCATCGACATCCATCATTTCCTGCGATTCCATGCCCGCCTTTTCAGCTGCAGCGTCGGTCTTTTTGGTGGCATTCTCTTCGTTTGGATTAAATAGCACAGTGTCTACACTGTCTGTGTTTCCTTCGTTGCGATTGAACGGGACAGTATCAACACTGTCGGTGTTCTCGTATTTAATGCTTGTATCCATGGCCTCCATACTTTTTAATTCCCGCTGTATGTCCCGCGTGCTTTCAGCTATTTCATCCAATGAACTGTCTTTCATATCAGCCGCGTCTTGATCATCTGTCTCCAGCTCGGGACTCTTTCCACTCACAGGTAGAGTAACATCTTCGGCTTTTGACATTTTGGAGGTGCGCTAATTACACAAATTCATGAATATTGTTCCTTATCTTGTTTTGTTTACAAAAATTGTGACTGCCAGTGTGACAGCGCCGCCTGACTCTCAGAAATATACCGACATATACCATTTCATTATTAAAATATACCGTAAATATACTGATGGACACGACAAGATATTCCTCGATTTGGATATTCCGTTTAATATTCCTAGCTAGCTGGGACCCTCAGCCCTAAACAAATAATTTTATCCAATAGATACATAAATTTTGTTCTGGATTGGCAAGTTTCCAGAAGTCCTTTTTATTGGATTGTTTACATATTAAGGTTCAAACAAAAACAACATAAAGCGAATGTGACGTCGTTTTGTGGGGTTGCCAGACTCGTGCAATTCGTAGTTGCAGCGAGCTGCCAAACCATGATATTTTGTGATATGAAATTCGTCAATTTTGATATTCAGTTTAATATTACTAGATAGTTGGCTATCTCAGCCCAAAAAAATAATTTTATCCAATTCCTCAATGAATTTTTTTTATGATTGGCTAGTTTTCAGAACTATTTTTAATGGGATTGTTCAGATAATAGGGTTCAAACAAAAACGACCAAAGCATAAAATGTAAATGTTGACTAAATGTGACGGCAGTGTTGCTGGTCAACCAAGTTTCTTCTATGCGTATGTACTTTTGTATACCTTATTTCTTTTAATTGATGTTAAATGTTTTCTTCCAAGCTCCATTGAAACATTATCCTAGATTGACATGTTTTTTACCTCTTAATGGATAGTTAGTGTTTTATATATACATTTATCCCGGTTCTGATACCTATTATTGGAACCCGTCAGCTGCCAAATTTCGTTAATATATTTAAAACAGAGATTGAGTAGTTTCTGCATTTATTGGAGCCTGAAATTACAAACAATATCTCAAGTCCATAATATCCATTTTCCCAAGGTATGCAGATTGTTGCTCACTTCGTGCCAAAGTTGCACAACAATGCTGCTCTTCATTTCCCCATGTTGCTGAATTTTTCCCCATACAAATCAAATCTATCATACGGAACGCGTCGCAACAATGAATCTCATTCCATACGCATTCCCGTTAAGAACATGTTTCTTACACCACGAAAATGAGGGGAAAGTAAAAAAAATACCCAAAAATACCCCAGAAATATACCGTAAATATACCGTGCACATACCGACAAAATGCGTTAATATTCCTCTATTTTGATATTCGGTTTAATATTACTTGTTAGTAAGCCCTCTCAGCCCTAAAAAAATAATTTTATCCAATTCATAAACAAATTTTGTAAAAATTGGCCATTTTTCCGAACTCCTTTTTAATGAATTTTTTTACATAATAAGGTTCTAACAAAATCGGCGAAATGCATACATCCACTAACCATACAGTATACTGTATGGTTAGTGATACATCTAATCTGTGTACATTTCGTTATGTCGATATTTAAACGTTTAGCAGCACTGATAAATTTGAATTTGAATTTTAAACTGCCAGTAAATATGATTTTCTACCATCCAATAAAGTTAATAATATATGTATGTAGCTTCAACAAAAATTTGCATCGAATGCAATGCCAATCAGCTGGTCAAACACCACCCAGTAGCTGGCTGAAAAAGTAAATGCATGCATAAATAACAACTTGAACCAACATCAACTATCAACTACCAGACCGTCCACGCACTTGGCTAAGACTCCAAATTTAGAATTTAAATACAGCAATTAAGCTGATTTATATGCTTGCAACAGTGATTGCTTTGCTACTAGCACAACTCGAGCTCCAAAAACCACTAGCCCGTCTGCGTCTGGGAACTGCAAGGGAAAAGAACTGTGGCCAAACTTTGGCGCCGTTGTCGTTGTCGCGTATGCAAATTCGAAGCGAAAAAAAAACAGCAAGAGCAAACCACAAGACAGCATTTTTAAGTCGGGCATGAGAAAAACAGATTTCCAGCAATCTGGTGCATGATTATCCATAGGTATATTTTTTTTTGTTGGTCAATTGGAGTTGCAGCCACTCAGATGTGTTTGCCGCGTTAATGAATTGCCTTAAATGTCAATTACCATTGGCTTTATCGGCGTCTCTTAATAAGCGTCAATTATTGTGGGTTCTCTGCACTGCACTGCACTCCTCTCCTATCCGCACCGCTGATTGTGTGTTTAATTAACGATATATGTATGTTTTATTGCTGCTGTGGCTGCTGTGGCTGCTGCCTGGTGTTGCCTGCGGTAGCAACCGCTGATAATTATGATCTTTAGGCCAAGTCATTACAATCAGTCGGTTAACAGATGTTGGGACTTGTACGAGTATGAGTTTGCCCATGGAACAGCACTCTGAATGCGCATTTTTAATTGACTTATTGAGCTTGGAAATTGGAAATTGGTTTTCCAGTGTTTTGCATATCGTTTGCAGGTGGGCGGGTGATCTATTCAAAAACGATTAAGCTGCTCGAAATTGCTTGTATTCGGATGCTGGCTGTTGGATGTTGGATGTTGGTGAGGGTGCAGCAGCAGCAGCAGCAGCCTAATGAAATTCTTGGATAATCGCTGACATTTCTGGGGCAAAGTTGGAATGAGAGGTGTGGCATCTTCCAGCTGTTCTTTGCATCTTTCTTGATCAGAGAATAACCCCATACATACACATACACATATATGTATCAATCGCCCAGCCGCTCCCTTCAACTCGCATGCGTAACATGCGTAAGGCATGTCAATATTTATTGCGTGACCATTGCCTGGGATACTTAATCATAAAGCGCTACCGCCATCGCCATTACCATTGCCAAATGCTGTCGGTCGCCGTCGCCTGGCCAAGACGGTGTTTGAATGTGCGAAAACGCGGGTTAAGCAACAAATGCCACCATCGACACTGTGTGTGTGTGTGTGTGTGTGTGTGTTGTGTTGTGTTGGTGGAAATAAAGCCGAGCAGAACATAAATTTCACACAAACCTCAAACACGGGGGGACACCAACCATCAAGTGCACCTACACAGTGCTCGCAGTGCCAGCAGGCGACGGCGACTCCTGGCCAAGTGTCGAGGTGCCAATTAAGGCTACACACTGCGAGTCTTTTGGATATATCACTGCTACACTGCTCTCTGCATAGATACGTTACGTACGAGCACATACATTTGTTTGTTTTGTTTTTTTGGGACCAAGTCGAGTGTCATTTGATTCTTGTGGCAGGCTTGCGGCGTTTCATGCGCCTTTGACATGCAACTGGGGCCCGGGCCATGCTTCAAGCTGCCTCCATGCCTCCATGCTGTGTCGGCATAGTTTACACGAATCTACAGCCCAAAAAAAAAAACGAAACAAAATCAAAAGAAAAAAATTACGAAATTTGTCGTCTGACAAAAAGCCTAGAAAACGATATAAATTAAAGTTACGATTTTGGTGCTCATTAAATGTTCAGTTCACAACTTTTGGACCCCGCGAAAGAGAGACCAGCGAAGGCATTTATTGTTTTTCTGTTTTTCTGTTTTGTATCCACGAAAATTAGAACATCGCTTTGGGAAATCGCCGAAATGCTGTTAATTGT
Organism: Drosophila tristis; assembly: GCA_018150885.1. NCBI lineage: Eukaryota > Metazoa > Arthropoda > Insecta > Diptera > Drosophilidae > Drosophila > Drosophila tristis. The sequence continues at coordinate 1,952,532 of JAECWT010000001.1, forward strand.
TCAGTTTTCGGTTTGTTTTCGGTTTTCGGTTTTGGTTTTCTCGCGATTGTCACAAATTGAATAATGTCTCAATTGAAAAGCTGAGATCGGAGCTGGCCGGCCCGGCTTGGCCTGGCCTGACAATTGTTTGAAGTTGTTTGGCAGACTTGGCCAAGAATTACATGCCGCTCAGCGGTTGTTCGGCTGTTCGGCTGTTTTGCCTGTTTGGCTGTTCGTCGCTTGGGCCATTGTATAATCGTGCGGCTTTGATATATATCCTGGCAGTGGAGCAGCTGTTCGAGCAGCTCTACGGCTCTCCAGGAGACGAAAAAGTGAAAGGCAAACATGCAACGCCCACTTCTTGGCTGGACACTCACTCCGTTAAATATAACTAGATTATTATATAATTGTTTGCCATTTGACTAATTTGCCCGTAGCGAAAATAGAGCCAAAGACCCCAAGCAGAAGTGGATGAAAGCCGCGAGTCCATGTCTATGCCAGAAATGGGCCACAGCCGCCGCTGCGAATCAAAGCGAACCGGTAGCCATTTGCCATGTCATGGTGGCAGCAGCAGCAGCAGCAGCAGCAACCCCGGTGCCTGGCAATCGCACCACTGACCAACATACGCGGCGGGCAACCGGCTCTGCAACACCACCGATCGATATGGGTCAGAGCGCACAATGGGAGCCAAGCCAAGCCAAGCCAAGCCGAGCCGAGCAGCAGTGTGCCGCACGTAGCAGACGTGAGCTAATCCATGCATCAGATGCAATTTTAATTGCCAATCATCAATGGTATCGGCCAGACCAGGCCAGGCCAGGCCAGGTGGCGAGGCGAGGAGACAATTCATCATCAATCGGCAAGCAAACCTCCAAAAATGGAAGCAAACAACTTTTTCTCTTGCAGTTTGATCTTTAATTCCCGGCGGAAACTTAAGCTCCCAGCAGCATTCTATGACATTGGGGACACTGCGACGAATGGTACGAATTTTCGACACCTTACACAATCCATAGCCATTCTGTATGCCGTTGGATGGGCATTGGCAAGGCCTATTTAATGCAGATGGAGCTCAGGTGGAGCTGCAAAAAAGTGACTAAGAACAGATTCAGATTCAACTTTCCTGTGCGAGATGCACAAATCATTGAAGGTGGAAAATAATAACAATAATATGTAATAATAATACACTAAACAGTGTAGTATATGTGGCAATTAATGCCTCAAATGTTGGGAGCAAAACCTATGGACTGAATGGAAATTCCACTGTCTGCTGATTGAATCAACTTTTACTCATTTCGCTTTTCCATTTTCATTTTCATTACGTGTGAGTGTGTGTGTGTGTGTGTGTCCGAGAGTGAGTGCTGTTGCAATAGGCAGTGCAAATGAAAATGAAAAGAAAACCAAAGCTAGTTTAACCAGAGCAGTGCCGGCAGGCCAGATCCAGATCCAGGTCCAGGTCCAGTCCCGTCTAAAAATGGGTCTAGCCGGGGGTAGCAGAAGCTGTGGGCCTTATATAATGCATCATAGAAATGTAGTGCATGGGGGAGGGGAGGCACCATGAACACCATGTGCAATTTATCTGGCCAGTGATCACTCGAGTGAGAAGTGGAGAGAGAGAGCGAACGACAACTATTTAGGCAACACATGATTCGGTGGCATGTGGCTGAAATCTGCTCTTAATAGACCTGCGATCTGACAGACACACAGACAGACAGATTTGCATTGCAACATTGGACTGGAGTGGTGTGTGGTGTGGAGTGGTGTGGTGTGGAGTCATAATGCACCGAGTGACACATTTTGTTGCAGCCCATAAAGGGCAAAACGAAAGACTTGGGCAACGAAAACTGCGTCTTAATTACGTTAATGGCAGCCAAAACTGAAGAGATTCGCAATGAGCAATAGCCAACGATCCATGTGCGATTCTTGTTGCCACAGCCAACAGCCAACAGCCAGCAGCCAGCAGTCAGCAGTCACTAGGCTGCCATCCAGGCAGTTGGCAGCCATAGACGTGGCCATAACCAGCAGCAGTAGCAGCAGCAGCAGCAGTAGCAGCAGCAGCAGCAGCAGCAGCAGCATTTGTGTAATGTGGGTAATTAAGCGACGCTTTCCGTACACACATACAGACAGCGGGTTTTCCCACGATAGCCAGTCCTCCAGTAGTGCCTCCTCCTGCTCACACCCGCTCCCCGCCATTGACTACTGTTTAAGGGGCCACAACAAACTGCCGCCAAGTACCAAAGGCCAATGATATATGCATTTTTCATGCCGCAAAGCAGAGTCAAACTCCATGCAGCCAGCAGCCTGCAGCCAGCAGCCGGCCAACGGGGCAGCGCAGCAACAATGGCAGCCAATGCGCGTTCGTTGCTTATAAATTAGAAGTAGCCGAAATAATAGCCATATTTTGGTTGCCTTTTTGCTTAGCTTTCAGTTGGCTGGTTGGTTGTCAAAACCCTCGGAAAAAAAAGGTCAAAGCTTCAACTCGAATGCAGCTGCGTCTGCTGCTGTTGCTGCTGCTGCGGAGGTGGCTTATCTTGGCCATCAGCAGCAGCAGCAGCAGCAGCAGCAGTTCGAGTTCCATGTTCGATTTTTTCGTGGCTGCAAAACTAAAACTGAACGCACTTAAAGCGATTTTCCAGCTGAACAAATTGAGCAGCCAGGGAGCGTTGGGGGACACAAAATCTCCAGCTTCAGCGCTGTTTTCCCTTTCGGGTTTCCCTGCATAAATGTCAATGACGTCATGGCGGCAAGGGTTGTGTACATTTTTATGCAATTTGCTGGCCGGGGGAGGGGGGCACAACGTCACCGGCTGACCGCATCCGTGGCGGCAGTTCCACTTGACTGATGAAGCGCATAATTTCGCGGAAATACTTGGCCAGACGAAATGTTTGTGGCCGCACTCGGAGGGACATTTGGCAGGGCCCGATCGGGCATCGATGGATGGCTATATAAATATTGAACAAGTGCCACATTTCACGCTTAGTAAGCGAGAATCGAACGCGCAGAGGCTGCTGCAGTGGATTGAACTCCACTCCTCGCGTAGAGACCACCCGACGAAACGAAACCCAAACATAAACCAGCAGAGCCATGAAGAGGCGACGCGTAACTGCGGCAGGAACTCGTTTCGGCGGCTTCCGTGTTGCATCGGGGAGGAAGATGGCACTGGCACGCGCCTGCCACACGCTGCTGGGGCTAATTGTGGGACTCGCAATGATTGGCGTGTGCTCGGCCGTCGGCTATTCCTATGCGCGCTTCGAGGGTCCGGTGGCGGGGCCAGAGCACCTGGTGACGGTCCACAACGGACGCACCGATTATGTGGCACGGCCCGAGTACAGCTTCGCCTATGGCGTCGAAGATGGCAAGACGCGTGTGCTGCAGAACCGCAAAGAGACGCGCAACGGGGACGAGGTGCGCGGCGTCTACAGGTAGGTTTACAGCTGTGAATTTCGGGGGAATTCGGGGGACAACTTGTCAGCGTTCAGCGTTCAGCATTCATTAATGTCACGCAATCCACGCAGCGTAGTCGATCCCGATGGCACCCTGCGTGTGGTTAAGTACACCGCCGACGATGTCAATGGCTTCCAGGCGCAGGTTATCACGAATGGTGTGAAAACACTGCACGGCCATGGCGGTGCTGGAGGCGCCAGTGGTGGTGGTGCGTCGGTGGACGAACAGGTGCGGCATGACAGCGCTGCCGAAACAGAGGCAGTGAAGGCCGACGATGAAGGGGAAGAGCAGGGCGATGGCAATGCCCACTACAAGGTGCACGAGGACTACGACGAGGGAGAGGGCGATGGAGAGGAGAAAGAGAAGGAGGCAGGCGATGAGCAGGAGGAGGAGGGTGGTGGCGATCATCAGGAGTACGAGGGCAGCAGCGAGGAGGGCTACGACGAGGCCGATGCTCACAGTCAGCAGCAGGAGAGCAGCGAAGAGTATTAAATGCTCAGCCGCAGGATTCTCCTCCCTATACATGTATAAGCTCCAATATGTCCTACTATTATTTTGTGATAAACCAGAAATACACCAAACAAAATACTCACACAAATTCCAGACACTGCACTCCAGATTCCAGTGGGGAGCCATCCTTATGCCTTGCATAATCAAACCCCCAAACTCTGACCCGCAACAAGAGCCAGAGCCAGAGTTCGGAATAAAGCACTAATTGAAATATCCAGCCGTGGATGGAGGAGAGTGGGGGAGGGCGGGGGAAGGCCTTTGCGTAACCACCACCACATCAACGTCATGGACATGGCTCCAGTGGACATCGAGCAAGTGAAGCGTGTGCTCCCAGCTCCAGAGCCAGCGCCAGCGCCAGCTCCGATTTGGACTACGATTTTGATTCAATTTGGATTTCGAATTCATTTTCGCATGGACTCAATCAAGCAGAGCGCACAGCAGACCAGAGCAGAGACTGTCAGGCTGATCCGATGGACATGCAAGTTTGTTGCAAGCTCTGAAAAATCTATTTGCCCCGCTGCGTGTACGCTCCAGTTGTGTGGTGCGTGTGTGTGTCTTCGAGTGGCTCTGGTTGTGGTGCTGGCTGTGGTGCCATTTCGTCACTCGCTTAATTTCAAACGCGCAAATGCGCAAAATCCCATTAAATGTGCGAAAATCAAAGCGGCAGCGGAGAAGAGCAGGGGAGAGCAGAGGAGAGCAGCGAGCAGTGGGCCATACTCTATGAGTGGGTTAGTGGTGGAAAGTGGATCAAACGACGTCTGGTTTTTGCCAGCGATGCGGTAATAATGCTGCAATGTCTGATGCTGGCCAAATGGAGTCAGTAATCTCACAATTGGGTTGGCAGCCGCCATCCAAAACGCAAACGCGAACAGCGACGCAGAGGCAGTCGGATCGGGCTAATTGACAGCCAACTTATGGCCCACTAATGGTCCTGCCTCCTGCTGCCCCCTCCGTGCGCGCTTAGCGGCATAGAATGAAAGACTATAACCAAAAATCAAAGACTGCTGAAGCGTGTGCCTCAGATATCCGTCACGGACGTGCAAGAATTTCGCACTCGAAATGTTTTAATTAGTTGAAAGACTCTGCTGCTGCCAGTCGCCTAGTAATTGGAGACCCGAAGATCGGCACACTGTGCACTCCCCATGGCATTTCGGAAGTGCATGCATAGGCTTGCATAATCCAGCCCTACCGGATATGGCACGATACGCATACGCAGCGTTGTGCAACGCTTTGAATTTCAGTGCTGCATGCTGCATGCTGCATGCGGCATTCGCCACAGTGACTTTCTAATGGATACCGTACCCCGCCCCAGGCCATTGTCCAGCCGGTGATAAAGCCGAAGCAACCCGCAAAGGCCTTCAGGTCTCAATCATGAACAAGAAACAACAACAAAAATTGCTTTGGCCACTGCATAAATCAAGGCACAAATCTATAACTGTCAAGTCATTTAAGCCAATGGCTAAACATTACGGGGGAATGGGGGAATGGGGAGGGACAGCAAAAGGGAGTCGACCAGCTAGATGACTAGTAGCAGAATGAATATTTATGCTCCGCACTCCAGCTATATGCCCCACTGATACCGTGGGATATTGGCCATGCAAAGTGCGTTTAAGTGTTCAATCGAACGGCTGCCTGCACTCGCTGCCTCCCTCCCACGACAAACCATTGTCCAAACATAGGCAAACAAACTGCCAGATTTGCGGGCACACTCGTAAATCAAGATAAAAACTTTGTTCTACTTATCGACAGTCGCAGCCACAAATATAATAAATCTCGAGCCAAGCTCACCCGAGCGGGGAGTAGCAGCGCGTGCGTGGACAAGTGCAATTAACGCATGCAAAACGACGCTTGCGCGTATTCCCGCCATCGATCAACAGAATGTCGCTTTGAGAGAGGGCCGGGAGAGATACTCGTGGCATTGCGCAATCGTCGATCGATCGGAAAACACAGACCCCAGCACAGATCCCAGACAAAGACAAAAGCCAAAGCTTAGCAGCTTGTTGAAGTCATTTCGGTTTTCCGACTGTCTTGTCCGCTGACCAACTAACCAACTAACCAACTAAGCCCAGCTCCTAGGGGCAGCTCCTCTGCCCGCTCCCACTCCTGGCTGGCTCGCTGTCAAAGTGCGATCGTGACGTGGCCAACTTGTTTCCCAGCCTGCCCTCCTGCTCCACCACCTCCGACAGAGTTGGTTGGAGTCGCAGTTTTTTTTGTGTTGGCTGTGACTGTGACTGTTTTTTTCGGCCACAATTGTTTGCGAGCGATTTTCGGCCAGCCGTGTAAATGTGTCGCCTTTAAAGCCATTTTATGTAAGTCGATTCTGTGTCTTGCTTTGTCTTCGCTCTCCTCCATGCCACATGCTAATGGCCGGGCCCAGACTCAGAGCCCAGGCTCTCTATCCACAGATCTTTTATAGTGCGATTTGTGGCCACTTTTGGCTTGTTTCGTTTCGCTTAGTTTCGTTTTTGCACCTCCACTGCCGCCGCCACAAGACGCCGCAAACATCCAGTTTTTCTTTCCCATAGTTTTTGTGTACTGCCTGCTGGCTGTGCTGTGCCGTGCTGGGCTGAGTGCCTCACCATTTAATGGCCACTTGTGTGTGTTTTATAAGATACAATCATAATTTTCTGATATGTCATGCTAGAATTGTTTGTTTTGGTTGCTTTTTTGTTGCTGCCGCTGCAGTTGCGGCTTTTTTTTAGAGCTTGTCGTGGGTGTTGCCGAACAACTTAAACTAAGATAAAGAGCCAGCGAATGACTGCTTAAAGTTGGAAAAGATTTGATTGGGGAGTTCAAATAAAATAAACCAATTGCAGAGGCATGGAATTCTCAGTGGGATTCAAGGATTATCATAGAAGTATCTATGATTATTCGTAGCTAATCTTTCAAGATGACATGGGGATTTCTTGTGGGGTGAAACCAAAGCACCGCACAAGACAAATCTCATATTATTTATCGAGGGGAGTATCTGCAATCACTCTGTGCCATACCCATTACCTTCCACATTACTCATTTTCTGGCTTTCAGTCCCCGTTACTAATTTGTCGCATGCCACAGAGCGAGAATATTGATTGAGCAGCATTTGATTCGAGTCAAACTATTTGCCAACACCGTGAAATTCCTCTGGCGCACACACACCACACACCACACACACAGCGCTCCTCGGGCAAAGTTCTCCAGATTGTGGCAGTAATAAACCGAAGTCGGGCACAAAAATGTCAGGCCACAAATTGCGTGGCATGAAAAATACGCAAGTTGTGGCTCAGGCATTTTTGTGGCTCGTTGTTGTTGTTGGCGTGGTGGTAATTATAACGACGCCCCGTTTGATTGCCACAGATATGGTAATAATATTTTTTCTATTTTTCTTCTGTTTTTTTTTGGCCAAGTTGTGCAAAACCAGAAAGCAACCAAAGCCAAAACCAAAACCAAAGCCAAAGAGACTAAACCCGATCGTAATTATGTCGGCAAATCAATAAATAAAGAGCTTAGATCATTAGAGGCGAACCCCCACCCCCTCCTGCGGGGGGGATAGGCCCAAGAGTACTCGCACCCTATGGAAAAACTAAGTCAGCCAAACGCCTTCTCAAGACAAATGCCGCACCTAGCGCTGGAGCTGGGGGATCATTGTTGTGGTGCACATGCGTGGTATGGCCACACGGCTCTGCAGTGCAGCACCTCGCTGTGTCGCTGTGTCTGCGGCTGCAACTGCAACTGATGGCTGGCTGGCTGGCTGTGCCTTCTCCCCCACCCGGCCCGATCCGTGGCAGCTGCAGCACCGATCTCTTGCTGCTGCTGCTGCTGCTGCTGCTGCTGCTGTCGTCGTCGTCGTCGCCATCGTCGTTGGCCAAGTCGTGTTGCACTCGGCCTCCGACGCGTATATAAATACTTTTGGTCATCGTTGCAGACATCAGTTCAGCTTACGAATTCGTGCTATTCACGGTCCTGCACTCTCGAGCACACACAATCCTCACAGTCGCAGTCTCAGCGTCAGTGCATCCACACAGTCCACAAGGAATCATCGCCAAGTCCTTCGTCCTCTCGATAGCCACGTGCTCGCGTCGTTCGTGTCGTCCGTTTTGTTTGTCGTTTTTGTGCTCTAACCCAACATGAAGGTGTGTGTCCCCCTGCCCCCCCAGGCCAACCCCCTCCAGTACCTACTCAAAGTGCAAACAAATAAAAACCCACCCTGATCCTGATTCTCTCCCACCCATACAGTATTGCATTGCCATCGCTTTGTTGTTCGCCGCCGCCCAGGCCGTTCCCATCGAGCTGGGCCACTATGGCCCCGCGCTGGTGCATCATGCGCCCGTGCTGACCCACGCCGTTCATGCCGTTCATGCCGAGCCGGTGGCCTATCCCAAATACTCCTTCAACTATGGCATCAAGGATCCCCACACCGGCGACATCAAGTCGCAGGCCGAGGAGCGCGATGGCGATGTGGTGAAGGGTAAATATTTCCAACAAAAGCAGAACAGAACAGATCGGAACAGATGACTTTGGCAACAAACTTGAAGAACCAAAGACTGAGGACACGAACTTGCCTGCGAGTCCGATGGCAGCCGACTAAACCACTAAAATTCTGTTAATTGTTCCATTCTCAGGCCAGTACTCCCTGGTTGAGCCCGATGGCTCTGTGCGCACCGTCGACTACACCGCCGACGATCACAATGGCTTCAATGCCGTCGTCCACAAGACCGCGCCCAAGATCCTGCACCATGCGCCCGTTGTGCACGCCCCCATCCTGGCGCACGCCCCTCTGCTGCACCACTACTAAGCGGTCGGTAGCTGGATCCCGTCGCACAGGTGCTCTATCTCTCATCCATACGCAAAACACACACAAAAAGCAGCAACCACAGCACAGAATCATAGGAACCACCAGAAAACGAAAAGAAAAACCACAAAAAAAAAAAAAAAAACAAAAACAAACAAACAAATCAACACACAAAAATGTAAAAAGTAAGTGTAGCTAAGAGTTTAGTAGAACACGGGACCGCCTTCGAGGGCGATCCCGGCACCCGGCTGATCCTGGCATGGCATGGACGAAGGATAAAAACGATACCCAGAAGAGGGGAAACACCGAGAAGAAATTTCATAACGACTTGGCATTCGGAATGACTTGATCACAGATCACAGAAGAGCTACACAAATGATGATGGACGATGGATAACAATAATTTCACGCGGCGCAGAACGGCACAGCTCTACCCACAAATGGAGGATCAGTTATCTTATATATGCTACATAATACTTATATATATGATTAACGCTAATCAGCAGCAAATTTCCCCCGCAGCAGACTTTTGCACAGAGCCCAGAACTGAGTGAAGGACGAAAGCCAAGGGCAAAGGCCTCTGGCAGCAAGAACTTGTCTCTGCTCTACAATACCGCCCCCCGATCTTGATATAGAACACTATTTATATACTCGGTTCTATCTGTTCTTCAAAGCTCCAACTTTTGTAATATATTTATGTGTGCTGTGCGCTCTCCTCCTCCCCTCCTCTCTCTCTCTCTCACTGTCTCTCTCCTATCTTCTCTTATTTTCTGTGTGCTCTTCAAGCCTTTGCAGTGCTCGTCAAACGGTGGCCCCAACTATATCCCCATTTAACATATGCCTTGGGGCGTGCTCTTCTTCAGAGAACCTTGTGCCATTGCGGGATGGGGCGGCACAGTTTGGCAGCAATTGGTCCCTGGCCTCAGTTCATTCGGGATAAATATTTGTGTGAAAACGATAGGTTAATGGAGAACCCTCTCCCCGCGATGGGCCGGTAATTGTGCATTAGAATTCTAGCTCTTAAATAATTGTTATCCATGCGAACTCATTCTGTTTCCATTTCTTCTTAATCTCACTCTCACTGACTCACTCACTCTCACTGACTCCGCCTCACCATCTCTCTCACTCCTTCCTCACTCTCTCTCACTCTTACTCTTGCTCTCTGTCTGACTCTCTCACTGACTCTCCCACTGTCTCTCTGTCTGTCTCACACTCACTCAGTCTGACACTTTTGTATCTAGTTTCATTTTTTGCATTTAGTATTTTGTCACATTTATTGTGTATTTATAAACAATTATGCAGCTTAATTTTAAACAAGAAAAACATAGAGAAAATCCACACAAAAAAACGGAACGATCTTTGTACTCAATTTGTAGGCCTACGCGTAGGCAGCGGCGAAACGATCGATGAACAAAAAAAAAAACCAACCAACTCTCACATGTCTCTCACGTCTCAAAAGGTTCATTTGGGCCTTACACTTATGTACCATATATATTCCCCACATAAGCATTTGTGTGCGCAACAACAGCAAACAACGAACGAAATGCAAAAACGTTTTTATGCAAAAATTTTAAAATGTATAGAAAAAAGCGAAAAAAAAATAAAATAAAAATCATATTTAAAAAAAAACTTTTCTCTTTGAGATTTTCTTTTTTACTTACGAAGGTCATGAAGATTAGCACGGATGGGCCATAATTATAACATTTGCAATAGAGAACAAAAAGAGGGAACACTTAGCATTCTGGTGAAGTATTTCTAATGGGGGATTCGCACTCGAGGCTCGAGCTCGAAAGAGAATTCCATTCTGCTTTGGGTTCTCGACTCTTCAGTCTGGCGAAGCCATCCAAAGTACGCGGAAGTCCAGAGCTGGCCCATACAGCGAAATAGTTGTGATTAATAGGAATTATAGATATGCGCAGATCATTAATATTCAACATGGGCTCTTTGAGCACGTTGTTTTGGTTCATTGTAAGTGCCCTGAAGTAGCGAAAACCATTAGAAAAATATTTGAGATTTGTTCATCATAGAAGAAGAATTCATGTGGTGCGGCTAAAAAAATTCAACGGTGAAATTTACAAAAATTAGATAGAGATTCCGGGGAAGTGAATACCTGCTTTAAGATTGAAAAGATTATTAATTACGAAATCCAATTGCGAATCCAATTGGTGAGAAAAAGTTAAAGTTTTGTAGTTTGAAATTTGGGAGAATGTATAAGAAAAGATTGTGAATCAATTGCTTTATATTTACTTTTAGTAATGCGAGTATTTTCCTCATTCTAAACCCACTTAAAACTCTGTAAAACTGAACTACTGCCAAATAGCTGCCAAAGTAATTCAGCAGAATAAATCCCACTCTTTAAGCTCTACGAACTCGAAGCTTTACCTCTCCCAAATATATGCTACAAATTAATTCCTTCGTCCATTCACAGCTATTCGTATTAATCATAAAAGTATACGCCACGTTGGCCAACCCACTGGCTGCCAAGAGTGAAGCATATTCGAAGACGGCAGCGAAAAATGCCAGCAAAAAAGCGAAAGTAACTAACTATTTTCTGCACGAGCCATACGGTAGGCTACAAGCTCTAAGTCTTTATCGAATTTGCATTAACTTTGTAAGTTTCAGGCACCAATACCTACGCCTTTGGCTATGAGATCGACGATCCGCAGACGCAGAACATACAGTTCCGCGACGAGCGACGCTTTATGAATGGCAGCGTCGAGGGCAGCTACGGTTATGTGCGGCCCGACGGCCTTGTCGAGGTCACCAAGTACCGGGCCGATGAGAATGGCGGCTTCTTGGCTCAGACGCAGAGCTTTCAGCCGGGAGATGAACAGGCGAAGACGGTGTGGCCCACCCAGCGGCCAGACATAATTGTGGATAGAAAGAAGGTGCAGTCGCCGGCCAATGTCACGTGGGATCCCAAGAGTCATCTCAATGTGAGCGTCTCCCATGTGGCCGCCGATGTGGCCAAGCAGCTGAAGGAGCAGCACGGTCTGGACCTGAACCACATCGATGTGGCCAAAGATGTCCTACAGCCGGCCGTGCTCGATGTGGTGCATGGCAAGGCCCCCCTAAAGAACCAGACGAAGGACGGAACGCCCTTCCAACCGGTTCAAAATGTGATACCCAGTCGTTTTCCCATCGCTCCCTTTATGCTGCCCACGGACACGGAGCCCATCAAGGCCACAACCGAGGCACAGCCCAAAGCAAATGCCAATCCCAAGTACAATAGAGCGAAGACCAACAATGCGGAGAAGGCGCCGCAGGTGGAGGTGCCCGAGTCGGGACTGCTGCCACCCAGGCCATTGGTCAATGAGGCTGCAAGCGATGCAAATTGGTACCAGCGGATCATTGATGCAAATCGTCGTGAATTCCTCACCAATCTACCAAACTTAAGCAAAGTAAATGCCTGAAAATGTTCCCCCAAAAATAACCTGGCGAAGGGAGATACATCCACAACTCGTATTAGTTAGACCAGCCCTCCGCTAGTTAGCTATTAGGTAAGCTTCTTTCACTTTTCGATGGCCACGTATACCGCAGATAGCTCGGCTACAGAAAAAATAAACCAGACATAAACCAGAAAAGATACAACAAAAGAATGCCACCACACACTGCACAGCACTGCACAGCACAGCAAAGCATAATTGAGGCTGCAATAAAAGTGAGACAAAAAAAGACGAAAAGATTGAAATATTTGAAATATCTTCCGGGTGGCAAATTGGAGTAGAGCCAGAGCCAGAGCCGCCAAAGTCTTGATCCCAATCTAAATCGCTTGCCACCAGGGGTTTGCCTTCGCCGCCTTTGAAGTGCGATCGATGAGGCAACTTTCAAGCTTTTGTAGGTTAAATTGTGGGCGACACAACGGGTCTGTATGGGCGGCAGTATTCACATATCTACATTGTATGTAAAGCTGCAGCTGGATATTTCCCTGCTTCAGGAAGACATCATCCATATCACGTTCCAGTCAAGTGTAAATGCTTGGCCATTTAATTGCTCCAAATTTCCAAATGCGTTTGCCAAACGGAAAAAGAAAACGACAAAACGGAAGGAAATGCGAAATGCATTTTGATTTCTGCCTTTTCAGCGTTTGCTTTACTCTCCTGTCCTCTGCTGCGCTCCTCGCCTCTCCACTGCTCTCTCCGTTGCACATATTTATGCTGATTTATTATTCCATTATTGCAGCGGTTTTTAATTTGTGGCACGCACACACTAGCCCCACATGGGACTGCATTGTGCAAGGTTTTTGCTGCCAAAAAGCACTCCGAAACACTCCCATCAAACCCAACAGCAGCCCCCTGAAACTCGATACTTTTCAACATTCCAGCTATGTATTCTTCGATTTTATATGTACTTTACTCGCATTTATTGCCCACGTACGTTGTTTGTTGTACATTCACTTTTAATGCCTCAATGGGATGGCCACAAATGCGAGTATTCGGAGCAGCGGGAAAGCCTTAACCAGATCTTGCTCTGTTCTTTATGTGCTGCTTCTTCTACCACTGATTCTGTTCTCTTTACAGCTCTAGCTACTCCTTTGTGGTTGCACTTTCTGTAGGGGTTTCCTTTGCCCCATACTCATAATTATGGGCTGCTTGGCTGCATGCCAAACTTTCATATGCATTCGAGTGTTTTATTGTATGTTAATTAAATAGCTGCCACGTTCATTCCATTCCATTCCATTTCATTACGTTACATTTCGTCTGGCTTCTTTCTTTCTTTCATTTCTTTGCACTGGGGCATACATATTTGGTCATTAACTAATTGCTGGCAGGCCGCTGAGGTAATCAGGCTTGCAAAACCCCCTCCCATGGGAGGGCGGGCGACTACTGCTCTGTGAAAGTGTTTTGTGCTTGGTGCTTTTCTTGCAGCTCAGGGCGTAGCGTACGCGAAGCTACACATATTACAAATTCCATTACGTATACGCACAGTGGGCCCAACGAGTTGGCTGGGTGGCAAGTGGCAAGTGGCAATTGCACTTCAACTTAACATTGAGCCAGCGAGCGGGCGGGCGTTGTCCCTGCAACAGACTGCCTTGGACTTTGCCACAAACGTTATAAATGAAACATAATTTTGTCGACGCTGACAACTTGATTAGAGAAGTTGCAGGCGGGTTTTTGGTCTGCACCAGCAGCAGCAGCAGCAGCACCAGCACCAGCACCACCACAAGCTCCTGTCCAAAGGCGGTTGCATAAATTTAACAATTTTATAATCCCGATATGGTCGAAACTGGAAAATTTCATAATATCCGGTTAGAGCGCGCTTGAAAAGTTGTTAATTTGTTGCATCTCAGGCGGACAGCAGGAAAAACAAAACTCAACGCCAGCGTAGCCGCCAAAAATGACAGCAATTAGCCGGGGCCAGTGACAGCTACGGAATAAGGTAAAAGTATTTAACCTACTTTGCTATAGCCAGGTCCTCCTGCAGCCTGCAGCCTGCAGCCGGCTGCCTGCGTCCTGCTTCAGGTTTTTCCTTGTAGGAAGTTTTTGAACAGCAGCATAGGAGAGACATTTCCAATTGGCGCCTAATTAATGAGGCTCAGTCCATGGGAAAAACTCGATCAATTTCCTCCTCGGTCTAGCCGCTGCCCACCCGTAGATGTGTGAAGAAAAATGTCAAATTAAAATAATTAACAATTCAACAATTAGTGGGGGAACTGGGGACTGTGAATGCAAAGCGAAAATATGTTGATCAGTCAATGAGATACAATTGGAGGCTGCGTGAAAATCAATTGGAATATTTCTTTGCTGCTGTTGCTGCTGCTGCGACTGAGTGGGTCGCAGCTCAGTTGGCTTTTCCGCGTGTGTTGCCGGGCAGGAATGGAGAGTGTCGCTCGACTGTCTCAGCTGCCACATGATATGATTATGTGATTTGGCAATTTGCATTTAATTAATTTTCATCAGCTATTTATTATGTCAACGGCAGCAATGGGAGACGAGACGCAAGCTGCAAGCTGCTTAGACTTTTCACGGGAGGAGTCTCTGGCGAGGGTAGCAATTGCCGCCTTGGGTGTTACCGCACCAAAATCCAACTGAATATTATTTGTTACCGTTGAAAGGCTTTTCAGATTATGCTGCAGCAGACAGCAGGTTATGTCACGGGCTCAGCTCTCCACGAGTGCATAATCCGTGCATGATGATGATGATGATGATGATGATGACGGGAGTGGATGAGAGGGAGTCGTGGCCGAGTGATTGAATAATGAAGAATTGCAAGCAATTGGCAGTCGACAGGAATAGGCGAAGACAGTCATAATCTACTCTACGGGCTAATTGAAAGATGAAATGCTGATCATTTGGTGTCTGCAGCTGGTTTAATGGCCACCATTGCGCATACGCAGCGTGTGACGATCTTCATCCGATCAATCAGCGGAAAAGCGCTTCCACACGGCAGCACCACGCACCGCACCGATTTTAGTGGCATTAACTTGTTACTGCTGCTGCTGCTGATGTTGCAGTTGCGTTTTTAAGTTCAATGTGCGCTGGCAATTAGCGGAATATTTCTGCCATTTTCCTCTTGGCCACACACACAACAGCCACAGACACGGACACAGACACGCATATTTTAGTTTAGTTCATGTCTGCGAAACCGGCCAAGCAGTCGTCTCCAGCCAATTCGTGTTTCATTCGTTTTGCCTTCAAATAAATTAATATAAATTGCAGCCAATCGAATAAACACAAGAAGCTCCCACAAATGTATGTAATTTTCAATTACAGCAGCGTACAACAATCGCTGCTGCTGCTGCTGTTGCGTAAGTTCAAGCTGCATAAAAGGATAACCATTAAAAGAGCAACATCTGTAGAAGCAACATCTGCAGCAGCAGCAGCGGCACCAACTTCATCAGCAGTTCCCACAACTATTTTGGGAAAGATGCACGCGTCGCTGGCTTGTTAAGTTGCAAGGTTTTTCTTTGCCCGACTGCGGCTCTAATAAATATGAAACAATGAGACAAAAGTCAAAGTTTGCTGCTGATTGTCTGCCATTGTTGCTGCTGTGTTGCCAGTACTCTATGTTTGCCAACAATCACTTAAGGCAGGCCTGTGTTTAGCTGCCTGCCACTGCTGGGTATTATAATTTATGTTACATGTTTGTCATGCTCCAAAGAAGGAATCAAGCAGATCTATGCTTATGCTTATGCGTACTATATCACCAGAGAGGTGGATAGGTGGAATGGGTGGAATAAGTGAGTTGAATCAGTCAGAGATGGGTTCCCATATCAACTACGTTTCAAATGGCAGCATTTCCAACAAACAATCCATCCACAAGGGTATCTAATGCTTCGACCTACGCGAAACAGCCTTTCTTTATTTACGTTTTTTTTTTTTAATTTCGTTTTTGTTTGGGTTTGTTTGGACGATGTCGCAAATGTATGGCAGAAACCTCAGACAGCAGCAGCAGCAGCAACAGCAGGAGCAGTTCAGTCGGCCAAGTTAATGCATGTACTAAATGTCCAACGGTAAATATGAGTTACTAGGTAATTGCTTGGCCTGCTTAACAACAGCTGTTACGAGTTACGAGTGCTCCTGTACGACGTTCGACGTACGATGAACAGGCGCGCATGCGCCTGCTCATGCGACTGCACATAACCACCAAGCAACCAACCGCCACTCGCGTTTTGACTTTTCACTTTTGTGAGTGGGAATGGGAATGGAATTGATTGAGTGGCTCTGGGGTAAAAGTTACCCCCACCCCCAGCCAGCGCCACAAACGTATCTAAACTATAACTAACCAAAGAAATTAACACCTGCCCGGCCAGACCAGAGCCAAAGACAAAGCTTCAATGAGCAAACAAAATGAAAATTTAGTGTGCGATTACGACGACAAAAAACAACTAAACTCAAAAAAAAAGTATCAGAAATATTTGAGGCGATAGCTGGCAACAAAATCCACCGAAAAAAAAGAATGAACGAAAGCTGGATACACTGCAAAATATAGTTCCAAGTCTAAAGATATATTTCTAGAATCATGAAAGCAAAAGCCAAATTCTAATATTTAAGTATCATATGCCAAGATTTGTACACCACAAACCCAATCCTTTATTCAATATACTTTGATGAAAATGAATTACAAAAATCTAGTCTCAAACTGCAGCAGCCTGAAAATTGTATCAGCATTGCGTTCAATTTGTGGCGCTTCGACGAATTGCCAAATGCCTCCTATGCGCCTTGGTATGCCATGACGACGACAACGACGACTTCAACTCAGCCCCGAGTCGAGTGTGGCATGTTGACTTGCGTTATATTTTCCACTTGCTGCAACGGCAAAGCTCCACACAAAAAACAAAAAAACAAACAAAAAATACAAAAAACAGGAGACGTAGACCCCAAATCGTGGGCCATAATTAAGCATTTATTTTATTTGCCATATTTCTTGCGCTGCTTTCGGGATTTACACGTACTGTACTGGCCGTACTGGCGGATTGGTAATCATCATGAAAAATGTTTCTTTTTATCCATCTTTAGTCGCGTCGCGTCGCGTCGCTGTTCAGTTTTGTTTCTCATGTCTCGCAATGTTGTCAAACGTTGTCGGCCATAATATAGCAATTAAAAGTGTGTCTGTCTTTAACAGTACATCAACCTGATGTCACTCGTTGCGATTCATTTCGCTGTGCATCGATTTGAATCGATGGGGAGCCTGAGAAATGGAGATGGAGGCTTTACAGAGTGCCCAAAGTCCAAGACATGAAATCCAAATATTTCCTTAAGATATTGGCCAACCAGTTGTCGATGAACTAGATTGCTTGCAGAGCGGCAGTGAAGAGTTGAGATGCTTTTGAGGATGATGGGAATAGGTTTATGTGTTGCTGCACACCCTGCAAAACCCTTGAAATCAGAAACTTGCTCCCTCAAGCAACCGAACCAAAGCCATCCACGCTCCGATGCGTAATTAGCTTCGAACCAAATGGAGGATTGTCGAAAGACCAAAAATTGGTTAATTTTCCACTGCAATTGTGGCACTTAACTTTGACTCGAAGTACAGTCCGGGCCGTGTATGAAAGACATCCAACAGTGCTTGCAGCTACACGGAGAGAAAACTTCTGTTTATGTCCCACAATTAAATATTACAAAATGGCCTTTTACTGGGCCAAGTGGCAGTGCCGTGCCGTGCCCGTGCCGGCCTGCAGACCCAATTCAATTTACCATTTACGAATAACGATTTTACGAAAATTAGCGCATTAAAAGTGAATGATCAACCGGAGGCTGTACGTAATAGAAGGTTGCCCCCCCACCCCGCCGATAAAAGTTGCCCAGCAGCAGCCACGAAAAATCATCTAACCGAATATCTGGGTCAAACTGCGTTCAGAAAATGTTCAGGGGGGGTATTAGGGGTAGATGCAAATAAGCGGAGAGTTAAAGAAAAAAAAATATTATTAACAAACCATTTCAACCGTCAGGCTGGCTGTCAGCGATGTTGCAAGTTCCCCCCAGTCCCAATGACGACTTATCAACGCCATCGAAGTGCTGCCACAGCCAGTGAATGCGTCACTAATGACACACAAAGAGTCCTGCACCACAGTGCAACAGTCCAACAAACATTCAACATCGGATACCAAACAATGGCAAACAAAGCGAACCAAAAAAAAAAAAAAAAAAAAAAAGCAAGAAGGAAAAACTGAACTGTTTTACATTTGAGGCGCCCCACCGCTCGCTCACCTGGCGCTGCGGCTTCGCTGCTCAAGTCGCTGCTGCTGCTGCTGCTGCCACTGCCACTGCTGCTGCTGTCGATTCACTTTCTTCCTAACCATATAAAAGCGGCGAATTTTCGTTGCAAGCACATTATTCAGTTGTGGAAAGTCGTTGCGTGCAGCTCGTGGCATCTCAACCAAGTCTCAGTCTCCAGTTACAGTCTCCAGTTTTGTGTTTCCTTTGTGATCTCGAACGAAAAACAAACTCAACAAAAACTATATTAAAATGGCGTTCAAGGTGAGCAGCAGCAGCAGCAGAAGCCAAGGATTAAGGATATCAAAATGTGCACAAAGAACTGTAACCAAATAAACCCACAAGGACATACCTAACAGATCCGCAAGATCAAGTGAAAGAAGTGAACAAACAGTGCATTGACACCATTATGTGGCTATATAAAGGATCTTGGGTTCAGCATTTATCTCGAATGGTGGTGTGAAATATAAAGAATGATTTGGGTATTTAATTTGGGAAGAACAGCTAAAACCTTCTGCCAGTTAAACGGAATTTACTGTACTAAAAAAGTCCTTGCCAGGGAATAGAAATCTGACTGAACTATAAATGAGAAAGAATAGTCCTTTTAGGAGTAGAATTCAATACAGCACACGAACACAATAGACCTTTCCAGGCATACTAATCTCCTGCTGAAAGGGTAATTCACTAACTCACTTGGGGTACTCCAAGTTTCAACAGTTTTTACAGCGTCTTAGGTTGAAAAAAACCCCAACGAGACCACAAAGAAAACCACAGCAATAGTCAAACAATAGCTTAAGTCAACCACAGCAAACACTTCATTAACTAACCAAAAAAAAGAGCTGAAATATGCAGCCATTACATGGAAAGTGACAGGCAACAGGCCGCCCCCACAGTCTTGCCGCCCCCCCACTAATTGCAATGAGCAGTTGCAAATGCTGATGTTTATGTGAACAAAAACAATTAGCAAAGATCTCCGTTTAGTTGTTAATTATGCGCTTGCATTGCAGTACCTGATCTTTGCCTCGGCGCTGTGCCTGAGCCTGGCCTATCCGCTGGAGCACCAGCACCAGTACTACGACGAGAGCCACGGCTACGAGCACCTGGTCCAACACGAGCCAGAGCCGATACACGAGTACGGACAGCACCATCAGATCGAGCGCATCTCGCAGGGCGAGGAGCATGGCCACCACGAGCAGGCGCACTATGAGACCCACGAGCACGAGGATGAACATGTGGATTACTATGTGAGTGGGAGGACACACTGCACGCTGCAAGGGATCACGAGTAGCTAATGGTCCGTCTTCTCACCCCTTTTATTATAGGCCCCTCCCAAGTATGCCTTCAAGTATGGAGTCAATGACTTCCACACTGGCGATGTCAAGTCACAGCATGAGACCCGCGACGGTGACACCGTCAAGGGCCAGTACTCGCTGGTTGAGCCCGACGGTTCCATTCGCACCGTGGACTACACTGCCGACAAGCACAACGGCTTCAATGCCGTCGTCCACAAGACTGCCCCCGTGCACCATTCCCATGAGGAGCTGCACGAGCATCACTACTAGACGAGACCGGCGAGGACAGACCCATAGACTATCCTTCGTTTAACTTTGCACTAGAGTTAGCCAAATTCAGCCTCATCAGCCAACAGAACAGCATCCAGAACGATCGACCATGAAATCAGCTTCATATCTCGTAATTAGGACACATCAGCACACACATGCCACATGCCACAGGCCCCAACAGCAGAAGCTAAAGCTAAAGGGGGTGGTGGCCCAATCTTCACTAGACTCTTCCCTTGTGGTCATGTCTTCTACTCCATAATCATTTTTACTCATATATATTGTATTTTATTCTGTGATAGCGAATAATAATTTCTACGTGCATCTTCCGCTTTCAACTGATCCTTAGTCACTTCTGCTCAGACGAATTTATCAATCACTTGACTGTAATCTGTTATCTGTAATCTGTAATCTATAATCTATATGTATACTTATGTCTTCTTGTTAAATCTGTTACAGAGATCAAACGAATGAATTGTAAATTGTGTAATAAAGTGTGAATTATGTACTTTTTATAAAACCAAAAACCCACCCGACCACTGACCATAATTTTAACAGTCGGGGGCAATCATTGAACTTGGGCGCTTGCTTGGACAGCCACGCCACTCTTGAAATGAATGACCAAATGTCTGCATCTTGGCCAACTGGTTTATGCGTTTTGCCGCAATAAAAGCAATTACAAGACATCGTTAGACACATTTTCCGGATCTCAAACGAGTTGTGCGTTTTGTTTTGATTGAAATTATATAAGCTGTAATGGGAAGAGTGGTATAAAATGCTTCCTAAATGTCCAAAAACCAGGAGTTGGCGATATTTATGGCTGGCAACAATACATAAACTCAAATTAAACAATTAATTAGCTTGTCTATCCATATACGGAAATTATTCGAATTATTTGGAAATGTATTCAAATTTCGCGCTCACCAGCACTTCTGTTCACAAATATATCGATAAAGAACCGAATCAGTTTCCATGCTCATTGGAGCCAGTTCAGGTTCATTTGATAAGAAAGGGCAGAGTACGGGGCCAAAAAGAAAATATCAATATATATCAATGAAAACTTAGCCAAAACACCGCAAAATAAACAAAATGCTGGAGAAAAATAAGTATGTGCCGCGGGTGAACCAGGTAAGCCATATAAGCAATCTAAAGAGGCAAAAAATCAACGCTGTTCTCTTCCAGATAGACGCAATTGCTCTCAACAAAGATATTGCCCGACTTATACGCGATAATCTGATGGAGAACCTGCAGGCGTTATCGGTGGGTGCAAATAAACATACACATAGTCCGTGCAACAACTTCAAAACCGCACTCTCCCTTAGCCCGTGCTATTCATCAAATTCCAGCCTGAGCTCGATTTGCTCATACAATCTGCGATTTGGTTCGGATCCGTTGGCAAGCGGTGCTCCACATTTGGCCAGCAACTACTTGTCCTAGCCTACGATGCAGAGAAGCTTACTGTTTCCAGGCTAGTCCTCCACTTCGCCCTCACCGTCCTGCCCGGCTATGTGAAGAGCTGGGAGGAGCGAAGACTTGCACGGCGCGTCGAGTGGTTTAGCCAGGCCATAACGTGGGCGGAGAACAGCGCCCTGGTTCTGAACATTCTCAACTACTTTCGGTTCCTGAAGACAGGACGGAAACCCACTTTAATCGACTACTTTCTGGGTCTGGACTATATTAGTCTGCGCAATAATCAGCGACGCGATATTGGATACAAGTACCTGACTCGCGAGCTGCTCTGGGGCGGATTTATGGTAAGTATTTCTGACCGAGATATGTGGTAGCATCTAAGTAACTTGGGCAATGTTCTTTTGTAGGAAATCCTGGGACTCGTTCTACCCATCATTAACTTTCGAAAACTACAAAGGCTGCTCAAGTCTTGGACTTCTGGGCAGCAATTTGGCGGACGGCGGCGGGAGATGGATACCAGGGAGCTTCTGGCACCAAAGATGATGGTGGGCACAACGTGCACCTATTGCGGTGAACGTCCCACGCTTCCCCATCACATGGGCTGTGGTCATATCTATTGTTATTATTGTTTGAGCGCAAATGTTCTAACTGATGCCAGTTTTTGCTGCACCATTTGTGGTGTTGAATGTGCGAAGGATGGTGTCCAAAGTGTGTGATTGTTAAGGAATGTTTGCAAAGAATGGTTTTATACAGATTTTATACTAGTATTAAGCGAATAATGGGCTGTAAACAAGAAATACAAAATATATTTACCTTTTCCGCCAAATTTGTGTATAGTGTTGGTAAATGGTAAATGGCAGACGAACAGTGTTGGTAGTCAAAAACAATTTATATTTGCACGAGAGAGCCAAGTGGCGGAAACTAGCAACCGAATTTCGTCCTATTACGCACTTCTATAAACACTCAAATAGTTTTAATCGACGTCCGCGAGTGTACTAAATTACGGAAAGCTGCTGGTTAATTGAAAACTTTCATCAAAACTAAATAAAAAGGTAAGAACATACGCGTTGTGAACTGCGGAAAAAGCGCGCGAAAATACTGCAACAGCTGTTGCGTTCGTGGCTGGCGCTGCCACCCAGCAGAAAAGACGACCTTTTGAATAATTTTCTAAAATTATTTACCCATAAAAAACAAAGTTTAAATTAAGCTATTAAGTATATACAGTATATAAGAAAATTAGGCTTAATTTTTAGTTTTGCTATTTGGCAAAACAGCTGCCCATGGCGGTCCGGCAACGCCAGCACTTTGTTATTATCTCATTTTTTCTGCTGCGCATTTCGCCTTTGTCCGTTTTTAGAAGAAAACATTACGCCTTTACATACACTTAAGTTCGTTAGAAAAAGCCAAGTATCTAAAAACTATAAATTTCGGTACACATTGCGTAATTGCGAGCAAGAATTCTAAAGGCGTCATCCACGAAAACAAGCAAATTTCAAGAGCAAACAATTAAGTTGAAAATCCAAAACGAAGCGAGACAGTGGGCAAATAGCACAAAATACTGTGCGACGCGACCCCAGCCAGCAACAAATTGCGTATATATTCGTGGGGCAGCAGCAACAGCAGCTGATTTCACATATCAAGGTCAGTAAGGTGGCGATTCGCAAACAAGAACCAGCCTTAATATTAAACAATCCGTCCTGTCCTCCGTCCAATTTGTCTCTAGCAGAATGCTTGAACTTGAGATTGTGCCCGAGAACTCGATGAGCTGCGATGCCTGGGAGTTTGTCCTGGGCATGCACTTCTCGCAGGCCATCTCCATCATACAGTCGCAGGTGGGGATCATCAAAGGTGTCCAGGTGCTATATTCGGACACAAATCCACTGGGCGTGGACATAATCATCAATCTGCCGCAGGATGGTGTGCGCCTGATCTTCGATCCCGTTGTGCAGCGTCTGAAGACAATAGAGGTGTTCAACATGAAGCTGGTGAAGCTGAAATACGGTGGCGTCTACTTCAACTCGCCCGAGGTGTTGCCCAGCATAGAACAGATCGAGCATTCGTTCGGTGCCACCCATCCGGGCGTGTACGATGCGGCCAAGCAACTCTTTGCCCTGCACTTCAGAGGACTCAGCTTTTACTTCCCCGTAGATAGCAAGCTGCACTCTGGCTACGGCCATGGTCTTGGCTCCTTGGTCTTCCTGAATGGTGCCTCGCCTGTCGTCTCCAAGATGTCGCTCTACGCTGGCAGCAATGTCGCGGAAAACCGTGCTCCTGCACTACCGCTGGGCTGCTACCATAGACAAATGTATCTCGAATCGGCCACAGTTCTGCGCACTTCCTATGGCCACACCAAGGGCCTCAAGCTGAATCTCTTCACGGAGGGATCTGGCCGTGCCCTGGAGCCACGTCGGCAGTGCTTCACGCGCGAACTGCTCTTTGGAGACAGCTGCGAGGATGTGGCCACCAATCTGGGTGCACCCAATCGCATATTCTTCAAGAGCGAGGACAAGATGAAGATACACAGCTCGAGCGTGAATCGGCAAGCGCAGAGCAAGCGCAGCGACATATTCTTCAACTACTTCACGTTGGGCATCGATGTTCTCTTCGACGCTCGCACACAGACCTGCAAGAAGTTCATCCTGCACACCAACTATCCGGGCCACTTCAATTTCAACATGTACCATCGCTGCGAGTTCCAGTTCCAGCTGCTGACGGACCACCAGCACAGTGATAACCTCGATCTGATGACGCCGTCAAAGCAAGACTATGTGAATATAACTGCCTACACCAAATGGGACGAGATCAGTGGGTCGTTGTCCACGTCGGAGCGGCCAGTGGTGTTACATCGTGCCAGCTCAACGAACACGGCGAATCCCTTTGGCTCCACCTTCTGCTATGGCTATCAAGATCTTATATTCGAAGTGATGCCCAACAATCATATTGCCTCTGTGACGCTCTACAATACGGCGCCGCCCCGGCAGCCCGCCAACACCTGGCAGCAGCACAAAATGCAGGACATTCGCCTGACCGTGGCCTAGAGCAATTCCCTCCCCACAGGTCATCGCTGCTATGTGGATGCGGGCTCTATGATGCTTTTTGTGTGAGGGAATGTCGTATCGTGTCGTGTGTTCTAATCTATAAGCTACCACAATGA
Organism: Drosophila tristis; assembly: GCA_018150885.1. NCBI lineage: Eukaryota > Metazoa > Arthropoda > Insecta > Diptera > Drosophilidae > Drosophila > Drosophila tristis. The sequence continues at coordinate 1,977,008 of JAECWT010000001.1, forward strand.
TCTAACCTAGGCATAACGTAGATACATACATATATATATACAGAATATATATAGAATTTCTATTGTAGGCTAAGCAAAACTCATCAGACGACTCATCATCTCTGACCACGTTCATTCTGCGGTATTCCATTGTGTTAAGTCGATTCTATTCGGACGCATAAACTGACAATTAAGTAGCCTCGTACTTTTAACAATTGCATGTCGTTACAAAATATTTCAATACTTTTAAGCTCAAACCCGTGTATTTCTCTTTGAAAAAGAAACAAACAAAAATCGACAAAAAAAATATACATAATATATATATAATAAATATAATTATAAGGTTTCGACAAGAAAAATGTGTTGGCCTTCGAGTTTCCTTTATTATACAAAGTCCCCCGACTTAATATCGTTCGACTTAAACATGACTCTCAATTCTTGCAGTCGGTTAGAATGCCAGAACAAGACACAGATCAGGAGACTGCTGTGCCACAGCAGACGGTAGTGCCTGCCTATGATCCCAAGATCCTGCCGGACATGCTGCCTGTGTACTACAGGCGTCTCTTTCCGCATCAGCCCTTCTACCGCTGGCTGTCCTACGGACTATGTAAGTGTATCTATCCATCCCTCCCCCACGTCAACCACGAGCCTAACCCTCTCCATCTATCTATTCTGTAGCTGAGGAAGGCATCTTCTGTAATCGGGAGATATCCTTCACTCTTCACGATGACATCTACATTCGTTATCTCTGCTTCGACACACAGGCGGAGCTGGAGAAGGAGATTTGCTCGCGTAATCCGTACAAAATCGACATTGGACCCGTGATGCACACCAGGCCCAAGAACTTTCGTATTGTCCCGGGCGGTCTGATGCCCATGCAACGTGAACTCGTCTTCGATATCGATATGACGGACTATGACGAGGTTCGAACCTGTTGCTCGGGTGCCGAGGTGTGCCTCAAGTGCTGGAAATTCATGGTGCTAGCGGCACGTGTCTTGGATCCCGCACTGCGCGAGGACTTTGGCTTCGAGCACATACTCTGGGTCTTCTCGGGACGTCGTGGCATCCATTGCTGGGTGTGTGACCAACAGGCGCGTCATTTGGATGGCCGCGGACGCTATGCCGTGGCGGAGTATTTGAATATTGTAAGCTATATCAATCTTATGGGCAGCAACTCGCCGAGATGTCTGATGGGAGAGCGTACCCATCACAGCTTGAAGCGTGCCTTGAAAATAGTCGAGCCCATGTTTGAGGAGATCGTGCTGGAAGATCAGAATCTCTTTGGCACGCCCAAGGGTGTCAATAAGCTGCTGCACATGATCCACGACGACGGGGCCCGCTCAGAGTTCGAAGGGTATCTGCAGAAGAGCCACGAGGATGGAGCCCATTCCAGGTTGATTTGGGAGAGCTTCGTCAAGTATTCCAATTCCATGCGAACCTCGACATCCAATGTGTGGAGTCGCAAGCTGAAAAACATTGTCCAGGAGGTGCAGCTGTGCGTACTCTATCCGCGCCTGGACATCAACGTGACCAGGGGATTCAATCATTTGCTGAAATCTCCATTCTGCATACACCCGGCCACGGGCAAGGTCTGTGTGCCATTCAGCGTCAGTGCCGTGGGCAAGTTCGATCCCACCACGGTGCCCACCATCACCCAGCTGCTGCACGAGATCAATGCCTACGATGACAAGACCAAGAGCTACATGGAGGCCCCCGAGGACAAGAGTCGCATCAAGGACCACAAGAAGACCAGCATGTTCAAGGGCGTGGTGGTGTTTGAGGAGTTCCTGCGTAAGCTGGAGCGCAGCAACAAGGAACTCAGAAACACCTTGCAGTTCTAAGTAAATGGATGGATCGCAGTGGATTGCGGCTTTTGATGTTACTTTTATTAATGTATTATTATGATTAGGCTACCAACAATAAATAGACTAAACGCTTGCCCGTGAGCTCTCTTCTCTCTCCCTCTCACATACAACTCAGCCGCACCTGCGGCACCACATTGCCGTCCTTGTCATTAAAGTTGACCTCCACCTCCAGTTGAAACAGCCCGTTCTCTGCGGCCGCTGTGCCAGGCAAACTAGCCAATATCTCCTTGTCTCCAGTTCGTATCTTGAACAGCGACAACTCATTCGGGCCATCGCCTGCCTCGCCCGACTGTGGCAGGGTTATTCTGATCTTTTGCGGCAATACGCTGCCCTTACCCAGCACCAGTGTGGCATTCGCCTCATCGTCGCCGTGCCAAATGTACAGATCATCCTCGACGAGCACACAGTCGTCGGCCTTGTGCAGCTGCTGCTCGAGGGGATCAAGCAGGCAGACAGCCTGACGGGCACAACCAATGGCCACCACTTCGTCGGCCGAGTGGCTGTTGTGGAGCTTGGCATCGGGGAATCGCGAGGCCACAGCCGCCTGAAGCTTAGGGATCTGCATGGTGGCCCCGAGCAGGACAATGTGGTCGACGCGCTTCAGCTCTGGGCGCTTTTGCTGGGCCTGTTCGATGCATTCGGCCAGCTGCTGCATTAGGTTGTTGATCACCGGCTGGATGAGACTCTCGAAGCGAGCACGCGACATCTGGGCGTTGAAGTCCACGCCGTCCATCAGGGAGTCGATGTACAGCTGAGTGGAGGGCATCGTTGTCAGGGTGTGCTTGCAGTTGGCAGCTGCTGTGCGGATTTTGGCCAGCGACCGACGCGACTCGTGCGGATCCAGTTTGTACTTCCTTTTGAACTCCTCACAGATGAACTGCACCAGGGCCTCGGTGAACTGGCGGCCACCGATGGCGAAGGGCCCAAAGGTGGCCAGCTCGATGAAGAAACCATTTTGCACGGCGTATAGGGCGAAATCGCTATACAAGCCCCCGCACTTAATGGTCAGAACATGCTGGCGCGCCGCCAGCTCATCCTCGCCAATGTTGTAGCCCAAGACGGCCGCCGTGGGCTCGGCTATAATCTGAGCCACGTGGAAGCCGGCAGTTTCGGCAGCGTCTGAGAGCAGCTTGAAGGCCTCTGCGGGATAGTAGCTGGGTATGGATAGCACGGCAATGGGAGCCTGATCGGCATCCGTATGGTATTGATGGGCCAACTCCAGTTCGGCGCGCAGCAGCTCCATCGTGACCTGGTAGGCACTCAGCTCCTTGGTCACAATTTTGTCGTCTTGGTCTTCCTTGTCAGAGGGCACCGCGTGCTCCATTCGGAACACGAGCTCCTCCTTGTCAAATTCGCAGGGAATACCCTTCAGGGCCTTGGCAAAAATCTCCTCGGTCAAGTGCTCTTTGGGCTGTAGCAGCTGGAAGCTGTGTGCCACCGCCTGTTTGGGCCGTGTAGCCATCTTCTGTTTGGCCGTCAGACCACACTCAATCTCGGAGTCGCCATCCCACAGCAAACACGCTTGCGAGACACGATCGCCCTGCTTGTTCGCAATGACTTCAGCCTTGCCATCGGCCTTTACGTAAGCAATGCACAGGGTGCTGTTACCAATCTTGATGCCAAATCGCGGCCACATCGCGTTTCACTTAATTGAGTCGAAAAAATACTCGGGAACTTATTAATAATTTGTAAAATCTTAGTGTAATGTAATCTAAATCACGCACGTTTTTTCCTCCACGCGCGGTAGTGTTGTCAGACAGTGTGCTGGGTAACGTGCACAGATTTACGAGTAGTATTGTGAAACGCGCAGCAGCTGATGCGTATCGGTATGCAGCTCTGATTAGTTGCAAGTTGTCCAGCACTTGGCGGGAAATATGTAAACAAAACAGTTGGGGAAAATCGCAGAAAAATCATTAAAATCCACGCAAAAAACTAGTATTAGAGGGTGTAAGGGAAGTTGTAGTGTCATTTGCACAGGTGAAACTACCGAAAGATATATGTGAAGTGGATTGTAGAGAAGGAGTTTGGCAAAAAATCTATAGGCAAAGGCTGCCCGATCCGATCACATCCCCGCGACGGTAGCAAACTGTTGACCCCTGGCCAAGCGCCACCCCACGACACACACAGAGAAGTAGGTCTTGTGGCACATACATGCGCATATATATGCAACGCAATCAACGCCCCCAAACCGTCCCGATTCGTCATCGATTTACGCGGTGGCCCAAGCGACACAATGGAATGGATGTTACTCCGTTGAAAATAAAACAAACCTAATTGATAGCGAACGAAAGCGATTGGAATGTTGCCCTTGGAGCAGAAATAGAAACTGATTTGTGTACCTGCTCGAAAATGCGCATTTCATAAGTTGCACAGCAGAACTGCATAAAAAGAATCGCAGACGAAGACTCCACACACACACACACGCGCGCACAACCACACACAGAGAGAAAGGAAAGCGAAGAAAATCCTCGGCCCAACGGCAACCTTGAGCGGCCACAATGGATGATAATCTCAGCACAAAGTCGTCGGAGTCCTCGATAACGACCAGCGGGGAATACGAAATAGTCACCGACAGCAATGTCGCCAGTCCCACGGATCAGTCAAAGCGAGCTGTGGCCCCGGAGCCGAAGGAACCAGGCGCAGGCAAGCCACCCACTTCGCTGAGTGCCTTGGCGCTGTCCTCTCCCGAGGGAGGCGGTGATCGATCCCCCACGCTGGACATGGCACACAATCGCAACTTGAGCGATATTCAGCACGAAATGACGGACGCCTTGCGGGACCTGGAGCTGGAGCGCGGTGTAGGTGAGTACAGCAAGACCAGAACTAAAAGTATAGAAATTCCCCCGTACCTACGCTCAGTTGGCTGCCAGACACGGCCCGCTCCGCCAGCTGTATACACACACCAGCTGAGCGCGCTCCAAAGTGGAAACGTAAGCGGGTCGATAGTAAGTAAAGCCACCCAGTTGCAATCTTATCTGGCAAAGCTGTGGTACACCGATGGCAGAGGGTGTCATGGCAACAAATAACAAACAAACGTTGAGTAAACCCCCCCCCAGACAGAACTTTCGATACATTCAGTTCAGTTCAATTATTGCTTCTCCAGTTGTGCAATTCCCTCGTAATTGTCAAATTAACATTTTGAATTTTGCTTCAGCTGCCGGCGATAAGACGACCCAACGCGTACCGAATCATCAGCAAAAGTCTCTGACCCTGCCATTAATTGGCACTGGCACTGGCACGGGCACGGGCACAGACCCCGAGATGCGTTTCCCCTGCAACATATTTACGCCCAAGAGCGAGGAGGCTGTGGACGATGCCTCCCACTCAGATGCACACAATCGTGTTGGCCATTCAGTGTTCTATGACTGCATTGATGCGAGTCCTGCCTGCGTGGAGGAGAAGCAGGATGCCATGAAGCCGGAGAAAGGCGATACAACCGACGAAGAGGGTGGGTTATCTGTCCCATTCGCACATAATACAATGACAATGCTCAACTCTACATAATACATACATAATTGTTACAGTTTCAGAGATCGATCAGGGCTGTACCATTTTCTCGGGCGTCACCTACCTGGGTGCCGCAAACATCAATGCACCCAAATCCGAGACAGATGTCTATCGCATTATGAACGAGCTGAACAGTGGCTCAAAGTCTGTGGGACTCAAGATTACTGTCAGCATTCCCATCTGCTCTGATGGTCTGGTCGTGTGAGTAGAGAGAACCCCCTCCCCTCCCCGCCAGTATCTTATGTGATTCATTCTTCTTTTGCATCCCTTTGCAGCCTTCATGACGCGGAGAGCAATACGATTATAGCTACCTACGAAATATCCAGCATTATTTTGTACTATCGCGGACCCGTGGACACGGCGGAGAATGGTTGCTTTGCCTTCACTTGGCTGCACGGGGATGCCTTGTTCCAGTGCCATGTGTTTCGTTGCCATATACCCGAGGCGGTTAATCAAGTGAGCGGTGAGTCAGTTCATCATCATCATCGCCATCATCATGGGGGTTTTAGCATGATCTCATTTGCTGATTTGCATTCCTCTGCTTAGCCTGCTTCCAGAAAGCATTCCAAACGTATCCGCCCAGCATGAGCTGCAGCCTCACATCGGCCGTGGACATGGCCAACTCTGTGACATCGGATGTGAGCGGGAATCCACTCAACACGGCTGGCTACGAGTTCATTGTCTCCCTAGAGATACGCGAAAAGGTGGCCAAGAACTCGTATGCTGCCGTACCCCGGGATCGGGGCTGCTTCAAGCTGCGAGCGAATACGGATAAAGAAGTGTGCATTACCGTGAAGCAAACGCCCTCCAATGTGCTCCAGCCCCTGTACATTGAGCGCTGCTTTGGTGTGCTCGTGGCCCCTGGCAAACTGGTTGTCCAGAAGGATATGCATCTGATTGATCTGCTCAACATGGGCTATGTGACAGCGCCAGGAGCACCAGCAGCAGCAGCTGGAGGAGGAGCAGCAGCCGCATCAGCTGGAGGGGGAGGAGCAGCAGCGGCAGAGTCCGAGAATAATCTGGCGCTAAACTCTTGCCTGCCCTATGCCATACGAGCCGAGTGGAAGGCCCAGGAGAAGGCCTTCGAACAGCTGAATCTAGAGACGTCCAAAACCAATCTGACCGTGGCCGTGGACATTGTGATGCGTGGCATCCAGGAGCCAGTCCGGTTCGTGATTGAAACCCCAGTGACCATACAGTCGGCCAGCGAGATGCGCATCATGGATCACTTCATGTCCAAGCGCCCAATGACGCTGCGCTTCTACTTGCACCTCAAGCGCACCGATGAGCTCAATTGGAAGGTGAACAGCATAGATCCCTCCGAGGAGATCACGGATCATCCGGGCCCACAGGCAGCCTCCTCGTCCCTGCTTAAGATGGGCATGAACAATCTGTCGCGCATTGTGCGCAGCACGTCCATTGCCTCCATTGAGGATGACTGCCCCACAGACTACAGCAGCGATGGCGATGAGCCGCTGCTGAGTGGCACTGGCGAGGTGTCCAAGGACTGCTCGCAGGATACGCTCGATGAATGGGATCCCATACTGCGGGAATGGGACAGCGAGAAGCGGCCCAAGCATCTGGCTCCGCTCGTGCGCCTCGGTGTCCCAGAGGCACTGCGTGAGAAGATCTGGCAGAAGCTGGCCAGTGTCGAGGGCAAGGTGGAGATGAACGACATGTACAAGATTCTCATCACCAAAGTGAGTAGTTTTCGCGGCCCCCAAAGTATCTTTGTAAATTCTATTGTAAATCTCTCGTAGGAAACCAAATGCGAGACTGTCATTCAGCGGGACATACATCGCACTTTTCCGGCGCACAAATGCTTCAAGGAGACCGGCGGTTCCGGCCAGGATGCGCTCTTCAAGGTGTCCAAGGCGTATGCTGTCCACGACAGCGAAGTTGGCTATTGCCAGGGCCTCAGCTTCATAGCAGCCAGTCTGCTGCTGCATGTGAGTAATTTATGAGAGCAGGGAACCAGCACTCGAATAGCGATAATCAATAACCAATGGTTGTTCCAGATGCCCGAGGAAGATGCCTTCTGTGTCTTGGTGGCACTCATGTACGACTACGGGCTTCGCGATCTCTACAAGGCAGGCTTTGAGGTGCTGTATCTGCGGCTGTATCAGCTGGAGCGGCTCATCAAGGATCAGCTGCCCAAGCTGCATGAGCATTTCACGGCCTGCGGCATTGAGACGCACATGTACGCCTCCCAATGGTTCCTCACGCTGTACACGGCCCGCTTTCCGCTCTGCTTTGTGTTCCACGTACTGGACGTATTCCTACTGGACGGCTTGCCTGTGCTCTTCCAGGTGGCTGTGACACTGCTGTCAATCTGTGAGTCCGACCTGCGACAGCTGGACTTCGAGGGCATACTCAAGTACTTCAGGGTAACGCTGCCGAAGAAGTGCCGCAGCTCCAGCCAGGCGCGCAAAGTGATGAAGCAGGCGTGCGAGCGGAAGATCAAGAAACTGAAGCAATATGAGGAGGAGTTCCTGCTGAAGAAGCAGCACAAAGAGCGCCTGGAGAAGGAGGCGCAGATCTATGAGAACCGATTCGGCGAGGAGCGACGCAAGCTTCAGGCGGAGATCGATACGGTGACCCAGCAGCTGGCCGTGGCCAATGAGCGAGCCGTCGACAAGGAGAAGAAACACACTGGCATCATACAGGAGTACAAGCAGATCATCCAGAGACAAGAGCAGGACATGAACACGCTCAGTGAGACGTTGAGCAAGGTGATGGTAAGTCTGTGACATTTGCCACACAGAATAACCCGACTAATGGAATCATTTGGATCCAGCAAACGGTGTCCAAGTGCCAGCATTGCCTGCAACAGATCGATGGATTCGGCAACGATAATGCCAGGTCCGGCGAGGGCCGCTCCAACCGGCAAACGGATGCCATGCGCAATGCCAATGAGCCGCCTCTGGGGCCATTGGATCCACTGAATGCCGCCTCCCATCGCATACGCGAACTGGAACTGGAGCTGGCCCAGGCCAAGCTGGCGCAGGTGGAGGCCGAGTGCAAGAACCAGGATCTGAACCATCAGCTCAACAACACACTCAGCGAGCTGCAGACCAATCGCAATAGCTGGCAGCCGTGGCTCTCCAAGACGTTCAATACGCTGCAGGAGAAGGTGACCACCCGCAGCGGTAATCGGGACAATGGCAGTGGCGGACCCACGCCCACATTCCAGTCGTACATGGGCCAGCCACCGACCACTCTCAGCGAGGCCAGTTCGCCCAGCGGCAATCAGGTAACATGAGGATCTCCGAACCTCACAACCACAACCCTCACCCTCCCATCCATGACAGGACAAGCGCTGGAGCGTCACCCAGTTTTCAATGTATAATTTTGTTTATGTTTAGTTTGTATCTTTAAGTTTGATCCTTCCACTGGTGTTTATCTCTCAGAGGAAACCTATGGGGGGAATACACTCGCATTAATTGTTCAGCACTCACCCCATGACACGCACACGCATACCCTTGAAGAATCTTATTTTGTAGCCATATTTATATCTGTGTATCGACCATATCGAAGAAGCATTGACCCACTCCTCAACGCTTACCTGCTACCTGCTGCTGTTTCAGTTTAAACCTTTTGTTTTTGTTCTTATTAATAGTATTGATATTTGTACTGCTGCAAATAAAACCTGCCCCCCCGCCCCATTTGTATATTTAATGAACGATTTTTACGATTCTCGTCACTGGATTGCTGCCAACAGGAGTACAAGACATTTGCATTTGCCTCGGTGGGCGGATCGCCGAAGTTGCCCAGCAAATTTCAGGCCACCAAGCTGCGCAACAGCATCGACAGCCTGAGGAATATTGTGGTGCCCCTGGAGGCGGGCAAATCGCTGGCCGAGAATCTCAAGCAGCAGCTGGCGCAACAGCAGCAGCAGTAGAAAACATTCGGATCGTGGATCCTGGCTAGCAGGCACTCCCTCCCACAGCATTGACTAACACGCCTTGGTATTATTTATCATATACGTTTATATAGTACATACATATATACATACTATATACCATAGTACCCACATACATAAATAGAAATTAATTTTTTTCTGATTTCTAATACGAATATATACGCGATAATTCGACTTTTATGATTATTTTGCACCTTTAAGGCACCCCCCAACACCCAAAAATGTCCCCAGAGAATACCAAACTGTGGCTCATACACAGTTTGACTAGCACTGGCAGAAGCTACACGTCTAACGCTACTCTAAACGAATAAATATCCACTAAAATGCTAACCAACTGAGTTTTGCTTTATTCCACACGTGGATTTTGATATATATAACACAGAAGACCGCCATCAGTCCCCCACTAGGAACCACCCGGGACATACACTCATAATACTATCGTTCCATTTCTCTAACCCATTTCCATTACCCATCCCATTCCGCCCCCTTTTCATATGAAGAACAAACGCTGCAACCCTTCGCTTCGCTTCTGCGGTGTGGACACTGCCATGGCCGCATAGTTCATCAGGAGATCGGCAGATGAGCTGCGCTGGATGAGGCGACGTCTGCCGGCAGCACGAGCATTGCTAAAGGATCGACTTCTCACATGGCCACGTCGTCGCTTGGGCCGCTGGGAGACGGCTCCGAAGCAGGACACCTGCTGCTCTGCCTCACTCTCGCTCTCGCTCTGCGTGTGGGGCCTCGTTTCCTCCGTCAAGGGGGACTGCAGCGTTTGATTGGAGCAATCCACATCCGGTGTCACCGTCTGCGATTCGCTGTGATCTCTTGCTGCGCCAAGACGGGCCCGCTTCCCGATGCTGTAGCTGGAGGGATCGCGGGAGAGCTCGGAGCCAAAGTTGCTGCTGCTGCGCTCGTGTGGCATATTGGTGCCGTAGCTGAGAAAGTCCGGATACGGCAGATGCAGCTCGTGGGCTGCCGTGAACGCCTCGGGCGAGGAGAAGGTGTGCCGCAGCCGCTGCACCCGATAGCTCGGCCCATGCGGCGTCTGATGCACCAGCAGCCAGGAGCGCTTCAGATACGTGTGCTCCGTGCAGTTGCTCGCCTGGGACTGTTCCTGGTTCTCTTTCTGGGCGGAGGTGAGTGGACTGCGGGCGGTGGTGGAGGGCAGGCCTAGAGTGAGTGATATGTTGAGAGAGTCATCTCCGTCTCGGAAGGCGCCGTCGGTGCCGTCGTCCGCCGCACTGTTGGGCGTCGTTGGCTGCGCCTCCGCTCCACTCCCACCGGCTGTGGATAGTTCACGCCCATCGGATAGCGGTGGCGGGCTCGTTGAAACCCCCACGGATTGGTGCGTGGAAGGGCGTTGCTGGTCCGCTGCTGCTGCTGCCGGGCCAGACGCGCCTGCAGAGCCTGCAATTTGGATTCTGTGGGTAAATTAGCCGCTGCAACGGGAGCTGTCTCTGGGGATCGTGCACCTACCACAAATGGCCGTGGCCAGAAGCACCCTCTGTGCCATCTGCTGGCTCTGCTCCGCATCCTGCGTGGTGTCCGTGGCAGCCACTGCGTGAGTCATGGCCGCTGCCGAAGTGCTGGGCTGATCCTCATCCCTCTCCAGGCTGCAGCTGCGGTGCAACGGCAGCACGGACTGCATGGTGCAGTTGCTGGGCGCGCGGCTGCAGATCCGATCCCGCGGCTGGCGACGGGCTCGACGCTGGCGCCGGGGCTCGCGTAGCTCCTGCTGCATCCCAATCTTGATCACCTCCTCGTAGTCGGGCGGGGCCTCGTAGCTGGGTGGCTCATCCGGCGTGCGATCCTCGTCCTGGCGATCCAGGAGCTCGCTTATGGTCTGCAAGTGGCTCTGCAGCTCCCGCTGGTGCCGCGCCCGCACCCCCATGCGGTACAGGATCACCATCCAGCCCGAGAGGACGCCAAAGATGCCCAAAGTGCTGATGATGAAGATGCCCGTGGCTGTCTTCAGATCCGGATACTGGTCCATCTTCGGAAAGTAATAGTTGGGCTTGTGTGAGTACCAGCGCCGATCGTGATGCAGATGGGCCCAGTCCTCCTCGCAGGTGTCCGGCTCATCGCTTCCATCGCCGCAATGATCGAATCCGTCACAGTGCAGCCGAATGGAGATGCAGTGGTTGTTCCCGCACAGAAACTCGGAGCCAATGTAGCAATCTAAAGCACAAAAGCACAGAGGATTAGAAGGCATGGGTGATCCGATCCCTTGTGGCACTCACTCAAGTAGTTGAAAACGCTGTAGACAATGGCCAGCTTGGAGGGCATCCCAAAGACCCCACGCAGCCGTATGTAGTAGCCCGTGAGAATGGGTGCAATGTGATTCTCCTTGCTCAGCCCGTTGTTCGGCCACGACACAGTCTCGATTTCCACGCCATCGGAGGTAGTGCCCTGGCGCACGGTGAGCTCTGAACGCGCTGCCATGCCATAGAAGTCGTCCACCCGCAGCGAGATGTGGGTCTTCATCATCATGTAATTGTTGCCAGGCTTGATGATCCAAATGCAATCGAACAGGCGCACATCCGTGGCATTTTCGATCATGTTCATCATGGTGATGGCGCCACCAGGTCCCGTGACCATGCCGCCACAATCTGTGGATAGGAAATGTGTGAAAACTTATTCGATTTTGGGTAGCAGCTCCAAGAGAATCGCCCACCCAACACCAACCCCTTCTGTGTTACCCAACTGAACCATGCAAGAGCCTCAGGTCTCTCAGGTCTCAGTCTCACCCAGTTTCCACTTAAACACTCGCATTGACATTGATATTCGTCGTCAAGTGGCACCACCCCAATTCCGAGAGACCAAAATCAATATGACAATTGCCTGCAGACCTACAAGTGCCCAACTAATCCACCAATTATTCCCCACCCACACTCACCTGTGTAGGGCACTAGGCGCTCCTCTTTTAGCTGCTTGGATGACACGAAGCTCACTTCGGCGCGGAAGCCAACGCCTGTGGCAGCATTGCCACGGAACTGCAGCAGCAGCGACTTGCCACTGCTGATGGTGATGGGCGGGCGAAAGTGCTCGCCCGTGTAGGAGTCCAGCATCTGGCCGTTCGAGTCGAAGATCTCCAGGGTGGAGGAGAGGCCCAGCTGAAAGTCGGTGAAGTCCAGGCGCACCTGGCAGTTGTCCGCCTCGCACGTGAGAATGTGCTCGATGCCGTAGTCCCTGGGATACGGCATGGGGAAGTAGGGTGTGGATATGACCTGCGGCTGGTACTTGGGATTGCCATTGCCCACAATCGACTGCTTGGGCGAACCACTCACAATCCTCACGTTGCCTAGGGAACAACCAAGATTGAATCCACCCTCAGCACATGGGATGCCCGGCTCCACTTACGTTCGGAAAAGTATTGCAGGGAGAAGACGTGGGCATTGGTGGCTCTGTAGAAGAACTTGAGCTGCAACGTCCGCGTCTTGCTGCGGAATACCTTCCCATCGCCGCAGAACTCCTGCCCGGAGATGGTGGAATCGTAGGGCGGCTCCGAGAACTGGATGTGCTCGCACGGACACATGCTGGACTTTCCGCCAGTGTTGCCGCAACTCTTCGAGAAGTTGGCGTGGGTGAAGGTCACTCGGATGACGCACTCGGCGCAGGTGACCAGCTCCAGGTTGCACTGGTACCACACATCCCCAGCCACGGCATCGCTCTTGAATCCCAGCGGAGAGCTCTACAAACGTTGCATGATGATCGGATCGGGTCGTGGATCTTGAATCTTTCCTTTGCACTCACTCTGTACGCCGTGTTGGTCACATTGCGGGCATGCAGCTCCCCCGCAGGGCTCCCGAGCTCGAGAAAGTGCCGCCTGCCATCCCAGTGATTGCATATGTCCAAGTCCCGATAGCTGGCACTGGCTGGATAGGCATCGCCGGGGTACCACAGCAATGTCAGCACATAGGCCAGTAAGTAGCCGTAGGCCACTGTTTGGGCCACCATCGCGCGCTGCTCCTCGTCCGTATCAATGATGACTGGCCAAGTGCCGACGCAAGACTGTGCCGTGGCCCAGTGTGCTGCCAAATCCAATAAGGCTCGGTATCCAATCCAGCGAGAAGCCTAACAAGTGCACCACATAACCGAGCCCTGCCTTGTGTGGGTGGCTGGTGGCAGGCACTGCGACTGGGACTGGGACAGGGGCCGAGTTTAAAGACCTCTCGGGGGTTGGGGGCTCTTGTGTCGGTATAAAAATACATTTATTTGAAATGTTCTTTTTCGTTAGACGTTAAGGGGAATATTGAATGCGGATGGGGTCTCGCAGAGACAATGAACATTGAAATGTGCATCGAGGACACAGCAAAGTAAACCTAAGACATGCACATTTTGTATATAGTAAGTGTTTAGAGTACGGGCGGAGGCGACGCTGAGTGGTTGGTTGGTTTTGTTTTCCTTCAGAGGTGCGCGGCCTTCTGCTCTGGGTCGATGGATAGTCACTTGGCAGCGGCGGCGCTCTTGGCGAGAGCTGCCTCCAGATTCTTGGCCAGTGTGTCTATGAACTCAAAGGTCTCCTGGTAGTCCTTGCGCTCAACAGCGGCGATGCTGCCCTTGATGCAGATGGCCAGATCCTTGGTCATGGCACCGCCCTCGATGGTGTCGATGCACACCTGCTCGAGAGTCTCGGCGAACTGCTTCAGTGGCGTGTTGTTGTCCAGCTTGGCACGGTGGAGCAGACCACGCGACCAGGCGAAGATCGAGGCAATCGGGTTGGTGGAGGTCTCCTTGCCCTGCTGGTAGAAGCGGAAGTGACGGGTCACCGTGCCGTGAGCGGCCTCAGCCTCGACAGTCTTGCCATCGGGACAGAGGAGCACGGAGGTCATCAGACCCAGAGAGCCGTAGCCCTGGGCAACGGAATCGGACTGCACATCACCGTCGTAGTTCTTGCAGGCCCACACGAAGCCGCCCTCGGATTTCATGGCATAGGCAACCATGTCGTCGATGAGACGGTGCTCATACCAGACGCCGGCGGCCTCGTACTGCTTCTTGTACTGCTTGTTGTACAGATCCTCGAAGATGTCCTTGAAGCGACCGTCGTACTTCTTCAGGATGGTGTTCTTGGTGCTCATGTACAGCGGCAGCTTGCGGTCCAGCGCAAACTTGAACGAGGCGTGGGCAAAGTCCACAATAGACTCGTCCGTGTTGAACATGCCGAGGGCGACGCCGGGACCCTTGAAGTCGTTGATAACCTCATCGATGACCTGGCCGTCGTTGCCCTTCCAGGTGAGGGTGAGCTTGCCGGGTCCGGGAACCACATAGTCAACAGCCTTGTACTGATCGGCATGGGCGTGGCGACCAATGACGATGGGCTTCTGCCAGCCGCTGACCAGGCGGGGCACATTCTTGCAGATGATGGCCTCGCGGAACACGGTGCCTCCGAGAATGTTGCGGATGGTGCCGTTGGGCGACTTCCACATCTTCTTCAGGTTGAACTCCTCCACGCGCTTCTCGTCGGGCGTAATTGTGGCGCACTTGATGCCCACATTGTACTTCTTGATGGCCTCGGCACAGTCGACGGTGACTTTGTCCTCGGTCTGGTCGCGGTACTCGATGCCCAGATCGAATGTGTGCAGCTCGATGTCGAGGAAGGGCAGGATCAGCTTGTCCTTGATCGACTGCCAGATGATGCGAGTCATCTCATCGCCGAGCACATCCACCACGGGTCCAGCACGAATCTTTTGGGCCATCTGTGCGGGACGACAAACAAGAGAGGTCTTGAATTTGGAACGATGGAGAGGACAGGCACTTATTAGCTATGCGAAATGGATGCGTGTGTAGTGGCGGTGTGGTGTGTAGTGCGCGTGTCTGGGAAAATCACCTCGCTGACGCTTGCACTATTCTCTCTGATGGCCTTCTCCATTTGAATCTTTTGCTGATTTGCTTCCTATGCACAGGCGAGGGGATATGGGTAGTGAATGATTACGAATCGAATGGATGTCTCAAATGACAGGGCGAAGGCGAACGAGGCAAAGTGAACTTTGATCCGGATGGAATGGGCGGAGCAGAGAGCGAACCTACCACGGCGCTGCTGGCGAAGTTTGCTTGGAAGACGGCGCGGATCAACTGCGGCCGGCGGGCAGTCATCAGTGTGGCAGTGCGGCGGATAGCAAACATTTTACTGTTCGGAAATTTATGAATGAATTTCAACTGGGAACGAGACAATATTTTGTCACCAACACAACTGGCACTAAAAGCTATGAGGAGGGGGCACAAAACTGTTCAGAAACAAAACTGGAATCTCTCCGGACAAAGGCGGTCGCTGCAACTGCGACGATGTAACCGTAACTGATAAATGTTTGTGCTTTCCGTTAGTTTAGTCGCTTGTTCTGAGGCTCCCACTGCAGCCGGAGAGAATGTACGCTTCAACTGTTGCGCAATCGGCGTAATCAGACTGTATTGGACTGCCCTGCAGATAAGACTCAATGCTCCCGACTCTGATTAGCTGCTCTCACACTTCTAAGCCCGTGGACGTTCCCGCAAACAGCCGTTTTAATTAACAATTCCACTTGTAAAACAACACACAAATCAAAATAATAGCAGGAATGCTTAGCACTGTAATCGTTATCGCCGGCTGTCAAATCGCGTTCGCATGTGGGCGGGACTCTCTCTCACTCTCTCTCTCTCTCTCTCTGTACAATCTTTTAGTTTTTATCAGCTTCGAAAACTTTTCCACAAGCCGTGGCATCTGATTTCTATTTGATGGTATTGTGTTTAAGTTCATGGCCAAACTGATAATACAAATACGCACAATTTAAGGCGCGTGGCAGCAAACACACCCATTTAAATTTAATTCTTGGGTATCGATAACGATAGTGACCTTTTGGTGATGTGTTTTATTTTGAAATGAAGGCGCCAAAGTCTGTGGGGTTGGGAGGCCTGTTCTGCGTCTGTCTGCCGTCTGCGTTCCTTATCTGTCTATCTTGAATGTCGCCCAATTGTATAACCAATCATAATTGCGTGATTTTTTCCGGGAGCTTTTGTTGCCGACTTGAGTTTTTCATTCACGGCTGAATGGCTGCTCAAGCGATCGGATAACATCTTGATGAAATAAATAAACATGCCAGGCTGGCGCGATCCAGTGTCACGCCATTCCGGCCACGCCCACCCCACAGATGGGCCTGCCTGCCTGCCCAATATGTTTATGCTTTCACCATTTGAATTTGAATTTCACTCGACTAGCGTTTTTGTGGGCCACTAACAGACTTTGCAGTTCGAACATTGTACGAATATATGTATCAGTACGGGCACGTTCACGATAAGACTTGGCATTGGGTAAATAAACAGTACGACTGTGAAGGCAATGAGAAGGCAACTATTGCGATACGAGCCCTCCTTTAGATGTTCTTGAACAATCTTTAGATATGTTTTTGTACGAGTATATAAGTGTCTCGGACTATGTAAATACGAGATTACACTTTGCACCTGGAGAAGCAGAATCAAGTAGAGATACAGGTGGGATGGGCGGCTCTCAAATGGGGTACGTGTCTGTCTGGTTAGAAAACCAATGCAAAGCATCCATCCAGCCGGTCGGTTTCTTTCTCTCTCTCTCTCTCTTTCGCTATCTGTCTGGCCCCAAAACCGGCTGAGAGAGAGACGATAAATTGCATATAAAATGCTGCTGCATGTGTATATACGAGTGTATGTGCATGTGTGTCGGTCTCTTAATGCATATGTATGGGCTTGCTTGTCTGTTGGGGAAAGTTCAGACACAAAACGAAAATAGGTAATTGGGAGGCCAGAGGACAGGGGCTATGCATAAACTTAAACAGGCGCAAATTATTCACATAAACAGCTCACAAATTACCATATAAATGTCGGAATTAAAATTTACGGATTCAGGACGATATTGTTTATTTAACAATTGGATAAATGGCAAGACAGCAAGTCAGATAATAGAGATAAGCGGCGAATCAATGTGTCACGAAAATAATTCTATGTGGTGCCACACAATTTATATAATAAATGGATTGGATGAGCGGCTTACCTTTCGTAATATTCAAATAAGAACGGTTAGACGGAGCGAAGAACTAAAAACACGACTGGTTTTAATTGTTGACAGCGACGAATGAAGAGCAAAAAATTGGAGACGAGCGTTTTATAAGTCGATGACCAGTGCGGTGCTGCCCACTTCTTATCGGGGAAAAAGGCCGTTCCAACTTAGACAAGTGCCAAAAAAAGCTGATAAAGTCAAGAAAAAAAGCCAAATAATAAATATATTATTATGGGTTACAAAATTTGCCTAATACCGGGATACTTAATGGATGATAAACATTTCATCATATCCACGTTTTGTTTCTTTCGCAATTCCTTAAGGAAGGAAGCTTTAAGGGCACTTTTAAGTGCTGAGAACAGTGAGGTATGTATGGCCAATTCGAAAAACGTCACAAAATCCAGAGCTTTCAAGGAAAAAAAATCAACCTCACCACATAACACACCTTGCAAATTCATGGTACATTTAGTCCTTCTGGGACATGTAAGCATTGTGCGAGGCCCTTAAAAAAAGCTTGCCCGTTTTAATACCGGGGCCCTACCTTGCCATGGCCAAGTCGAAACAGAGCAATTTACGAGTACGGCAACACTATTTTCAGGGCAGTATTTCAGCAATCGAGTACGGCAACGCTGTGCGGCTGCAGGTGTAGTGGCGCCAATATTTCAAATTCAAATTTGAGTTTGCCAGCAAGCAATTAGCGCAACTGTCTTTTTTTACGATCTTGCCAATGCTTGTTGCAGCACTTGCCGCGTTGCAAAGTGTGGGCCCACGTTTTATGGCCACCGTGGAACCGTGGAACTTTAAAGGAAAATTCATACACTCTGCGCCAAAAGTGAAATGTTAGTTGCGCTCGAGCTCTTGTTTTTGCCGGATTTTAATATGCAAATAAAAAATTTGCAATTTGGGGTCGTGTGCTCACTTTTTATGTGCGAAAGTGTGTGCTGGCTGGTGCCAAAATTTTAATACTCGACACACATACATATTTTCCCTCACTCACAGTTTGTGTTCTGGTCATCGTTGGACCACCCGTCACTAAGTGTATGCATATTTATTTGCTTATCAAATGGGCCTTGCTCTGGCAGCGCTGGAGAAGTTTCCGTTAAGCATCACCATTTATTGTATCCCCCGGCTGGAAGATCAATGGCGGCGACATCAACACGAAAGAGATCACCTGCGCGAGCATTGAAGACCCCCTAATTTGACAACAGAAAACTGGCTGGAAAAACTTGTCTAATTGGTCGGGCGGTAGTGGGGGGGGAGTCGGTACGTCATGTGCCACTTTCTTTCTGGCACGGAATTAGATAAGTGTGGTGGTTATATAACAACCCCCCACCCCCCACCAATTATAACGAGTCTTAATTTGTGCATGCCAATGCATTAAATAACATTAAATACAATCCAACCATTTTTCTGGTAAAACAAACGCGTGCCGGCGAAACTTAAATTTTAACACCGCGCAGACGTGGCCATGTCTGCTGGCAGTGGAACTGCTTCAGGCCCTATCCCATGTGAGCCATTAGCCATTAGCCATGTCAATGAACGTGAAATGGTCGCCGGCTGGCACTCGGACTTGCCAATGCACATCATTCATGGCATGGCTCACATTCACATGGAGTGGAGACGACTCATGGAGATGGGCTGCGAGTGCCGGAGTGCTGAGTGCCGAGTGCCGAGTGCCGGAGTGCGTGCCTCGTTTGCCATATTTGATAGTTGTTGGCTCTGGCTCTAGCTTTGTTTAAACTAATTTTGTGTCGTTTTTGTCGTTATGTAAACGAAACGAAAAACAGAAGCGAAGCGCGTCTGGCAAGCAAACTAAACTACTTTTAATTTCTGCCAGAGCAGGCCAGGCCAGACCAGGCCAGGCCAGACCAGACCAGACCAAGCGAAATGTTAACGAAAGGCAAAAGCAAAAGTAAAAGCCGCAGAAGTCATCCTAAAATATCAGCTAAATATGCTTTCAGTCTCATTTTGAAAGCGAGTAGACAATAATTTGCATAAAAAACAATATGTGTGTCGAAGATGTGGAAGATCTCAATAATGATGATGGAAAGATACGATACTCGGAGATGTAGCAGCCGAATGGAGCAGAGCCATAAATTTCAGCATTTTGTGGCACAAAACAAAACCCACTCCCACTGACACTGCCACTGCCACTCCCACTCCCAGTACATAGAGAGTGAGTGGAATGTTTGACTTTTCACTTGTTACACATACGCCCCATGGTAGCGGTGCAAATTTGTAAAGTGAAGGAGAGAGGCAGAGCACATGGATGCCATGCCAATGGCGTTGCACGTGCAACTCCAGTGAGTGTTCGATCCATTGCACAGCTAATGCCTCACTGCAATAACAAATTACTTCCTGTCGACAGACATCACATTCCATCTGTGGCAGCTCCCGCGATGGTTACCATTCTGAAGACGTGTGCAGCCAAAGCATCGAAAATATTACTATTAATTATATTGAATGGAGAAAGTCAATTTCGTTGAACGAACGAACGAACGAACGAACGAACTCCTATGCTGGACAGCAGCTACATCTCAGCTACTCGCACAACAGCATCAGCAGCAAGATACATCAGATACATAGACGTGTGTCTGTATCTTTTGTGCGCCATTTCTAAAGACAAGGTGTGCCTGTCAGTCAGTCAGTTGGTCAGTTTCCATTTCAATGGAGCTAGAGATGGGAGCGTGCGTAAGCAGCAGCACTTGATCGGAAAGCAATCGAAGATCATCTGCTTAGAGATCCATCTCAAGCTCCTCTCTTCTAGTTTCCCATTATACCATATGCAGCTGAGTAACCTTCGACCCATATTCTCTGTAATATTTCTTCGTTCTTCTACTCTCACTTCGTGTCTTTCGATCTGGCCATCTCTAGACCCCCCATCTGTAGACAGCCTCAAAAGCTTTCTGCCCGCCTCTCATCTTTCTTGAACGGCATTCTTTCAGCGCTGAAGCGTCAGTGGGGCAGCTGAGCTGATATCTTAATCGCATTGCCGATCTGGTATGGCATATATTTCATTTCTCGCCTTGCTCTACAGCTCCACAGCGACAGTCTTCAATGCAAATGTCTTTTAGAATGCATGAAAATGAAATCCCTGACGCATCTGTGCCCTCGCCCTATCACTCTCTTCGATCTGGTTGGCCTGCGCTCTGTTTTTTCTTTCGGAGTTATTTATCAAGCGCTCGTTTGATTATGTTTACAGTTATGGCTCGGACTTTACTGCTTATGCAAATTTATGCTAAGTCCGTCCACAAATAGCCAGGTTTGTGTGCTCCCATGATATGGGCCACCGAGGCATCCAGCGACTTCCCATCGATCGGTTTGATTGGTTTTTAATTTGACTGCCGGTCAGGCCGTCGTCGAGCCGACGCATTGTTCATCGAGCAGGCGGTCGGGCGGGCAGACGGTGGTGAAAGGCGTCAATGTTGTCAATCGAACCCAGACGAGAGTCGGCGGTAGCTGAGAGGAAACCTTGCCAATAAAACTCTAGCTTAAAGCTGGCAAATGGCTTTCAAAATAAAAATGCAACACAAAAACGAAAGCCAAAGGCAAAGGCTGCCATTTGCGTTTGGCTGCACTGCATACCAATTGTCCACTGGGTCAATGTATCGGACGAGACCAGACCAGAGCAGATCCAAGCCCAGAGCCTACGCACAGCTCCATCTGCATCGGCATCTCCATCTTCAGAGCGAGCTCTGTATCCCATTTCGAGTCCAACTGGAGATACATGCAGCATGTGAGAAATCATTAATGCGCTCCACATGCCGCTCTTCAGGCCGGGCTTTCACATGGTTAGAGGCCGGCTGCCCAGACATAGACATAGACATGGTCTCTGTGCGGTCTATTGTTGTGTCAGCTAAATATGGCCAATAGCCAAATATTAATTCATGTGTTCCATCTGCTTATATGCAAATTCGCAGCAGCTCGAAAGTAATTGAAGTTGCACGCTGCATGCTGCGGAAATGTTGAAAGCAACAGCGAATACTTAGCGATGGGTTGGGTGTGTATCCTGTACTGTGCTCCGAGGCAGGACAATGAGCAGGAGACAGCAGTGGCAGGCAGCAAAGAACGGAGGCTGGCTGAGCTGCTGCTGCCGCTGCTGCCTCATGCTTCTCCACGTTCTTGGAAGTCGCATTTATTTTTAGCCAAAGATTTGTATAATTATTTGCCCATTTCTTTTCCGCTCAAAGAAGCTATCCATTTCGAAGCTTTAAACATAATAATACATTTCTGACTTCTCTCGTTAATGGTTGCTGGTTTCTGGTCGGGATCCCTTGCCCAAATGGCAAATTCATTGCTGCTGCTGCTGCTGCGGCTGCTGCTGGTATGACGGGTCTGAAGTGTTAGGTTAAACCCTTGATGGGTCTCTGGGATGACTTGTGAGTTGGAGAGGGTGAAAATCAAAATGAAAAGAAATTTAATTATAGTACGCTGATGCTCCATCGGCACAGCCCATACCCATACCCATATCCATAGGACAGTGCAAATAGTTCCACATTGCAAAGACTCATCGCCGTCTTCCGCCTCCGCCTCCATCTGAGTCGCAGTCTCAGGTCGCAGTCTTCGTCTCGACGTATGTCGGATCTTGAATATTTTTTTGTCGTCGAAAGTAAAATTTCCAATTGATTTTTGTGTGTGTTTTGCACAAAGTTTTACACGCTTTTCGTTTCCATTATTATTCACAGTGGCTGCGCCCAGCAATAGTTGAGCATCATGCCGCGGCACGGTGAAATGCCACTAAGAAGCCTCCAAAAGAGTCAGACAGACAGACTGGCAGTGGCAGACTGACAGATGGAGATGCGAGTCTTGAGCACTGAACACTTTCATCGCTGGGCGCTAAAACGCTTACGCAGCATGAGATCTGCTTGGGGATGGTGCATGGTGGATGGTAGGTAGCCGTTGATGGGATCTGGTCTGCCTACGAGTGCTGTGCTGCCAGGCTCTGCCTCTGACTCTGGCTCTGGCTCTTTGACTCTGCCTTTGACTCTGGCAAACACTTTGAAAGCAGGCAACGAACATTTGCTTTCGCGATATTTTTTGTTTCTTTTTTCACTTGCAAAACTTTATTCGAATTCCCATTCAAAATATCCAAAGTAATCATTACAGTTTTCGGTGGGACAGTAATGATGTGCTAATGATGTCCCCCCCCTCAGCGTTGCTGCAATTAATCTTTCCCCAGTAGAGCAGACAGGAAAGAGCTCTTGGATCTGTTGGCCATTCATTTGTTACCCGTTTATTCGCTTGGCTTGGCTTGGCTTGGCTTGGCTCATTCATGGTTCCATGTGAATGTGTTCCATGTGATGTGATGGCCAATGCGAATTCGAGTTTTATTAATTGATAGCGAAATTATTCGAAATTGAATGTGTCTTTAGACACTTTCACTGGCTTCTTGGCTTCCAGTGTGTGGCCGCGGCAGCATGGGGGCCTAAATGGAGCACTGAATGAAAAGGAAGTGAAGCTCTTAGGGGAGAAATTAAGATCAACGATGCTTGCTCCACTTTAAGATGCTTGCACAAAAGAGATTCTGCTTATAATTGTGGCAATATATTAAAGGTGTAAAGATCACTGTGGAATGATTAGAATTGATGATTATTGGAGTGACTTTACTCAGCTTCCATCCATAAAAAATGAACATAAATCCCACCGAAAGCTACTGTTTCGCATTCAAATTATAGAAAACGATTAGGTAACCACTTCAGCTGGCATTGACGAGCTCCCATGTGGCAGACAGATGCGTGGATGATGTGTGACTGCCAAACTTTTACCACCGTCAGCCAGCAGCCATCAGCCAATGTCAGGCGCTTCATAAATCCTTCTAAATGCGCCACTGAAATTAGCATAATGCCGATATTGTGAGATCAAAGCTTAAGCTTAAAAAAAAAGTAGAGAAATGCTTACATAAAGCGAGCATCAAGAAACCGAATCGCTTAAATGATCAATTAAAATTACGTATACGCAATTTGTATGCCAATTTGGCTTTAAAGGGTTTTCGCTGCTGCCGTTGCTGCTGTTGCTGCTGTTGCTGCTGCCAATGAATGACTTTTTACATGTTTTCACTTTTAATATACAAAACTCATAGATACGCACACACACACACACGGATACACGCAGTACATCCCCATGGGGAGAAATGAGAAACGAAACGAAACCAAATGAAACGTAGCATTCGAAACATTAAAGTTTTAGTTTTGCTTTTGCTATAATTTGACTTTAGACCTGGCTGGCATTCATTCACTCACTCGTTCATTCATTCATTCATTCACTCGCATCATACACACATGAGTGAGTGTGTTTTCAATATGCTCTTTCTCTATGGGGAGGGTATTGTGATTCCAAGATGAATCTGTGTCAATAACGAAAAGGAAGAACTTCTGACCTAATAATAATGTAACATCAATAATAATATATGTACAGATCTATCTGCATGTGCATAACAATCTATATTACTACTATATAAAATATATATAATATAAAAGTCGAAGCAAAATAAACCAGCTACAGCCTACAGTCTTAATCTTAATCTTTTCCACAAATAAAATTCAGTAGCAACGATCGATCTGTGAGAGTATCAAAATCTTTGCCTGTTTTAAACTAGCTTTTCTTTGTTGGTGATTTTTTTACTTTTTGGCATTTAATGATCATTGCACTGGTGTGCCTCACGTGGTGTGTGTGCGCGTTGGGGCACCCCCTCCTGCTGCTGCTGCTGCGCGGCTGTTGCTGCTTCTCCTCGCTTTTCTCCACCCTTTTTGGACGCGTTCAAAGCCTTTCATGGCTCGGACGCGGTTCTGCTTCATTTTGTTTAATGACAATGAGCGATACGAACCAAATGTTTAGTTTACGTTTTGCTTTCGTTTATGAACTTTCACGTATGCCACATGGCCCCCCTGCCTGTCCCCTGTCTGTCCCCCTGCACCTGTCGGAAGTCCCAGAGTCGAAGAAGATTTAAGCGTTTAAATGTTTTCTTCTCTTCTTCTTTGGTCTGGCATTACCTAATTTCGGTTACGAAACAAATCAATTAATGCATGACCCCAGAGAGAGGGGTATGGTATGGTATGGCATGGTATGGCAGACATAGCTCAGGAATGGCAGGCGGGGCACTAATGAATCTGTGGCATTATTCAATCTATCGTAGAAAGCGTCAGGTGGAACAATTCTGAGCAGCAGCACCACAAAAACCGCAAGACAGCAGCAACAGCAGCCACAGCAGCAACAGCAACAGCAGCAACCAAACAGCAAAACGCAGTGGGAAAAGATTTCACTGACTTTTCTTGCTCTGTGCATTTCTAATGATCAGTTTTCAAGAAAGGAAATGGAAATGCAACTGGCCCCAACCCCAACCCCAGCCCCACACACCCCATGCCCCATGCTAACCGCACGTTTGCCCAATTGCAATTTCCAATTTCCAATTGCTCCAAATCAAGTCATAAAAATGTTCATCTGGGCAAAAGAGTTTTCTAATGGTCTGTCATTTTAATTAAAGTCAACTTACCAGACACTCCCCCCTTGCGGCTACTGCCACCAGCGTCCACTTTTTACCCCCACCCCGGCCATGGTTTCGAAAATTGCGCATACGCCCCATGGGCTTGTGTGAGTGCATGCGAGCGCGAGAGAGAGAGACTAGGAATGCCGCTCCAGTTGATTGGCATTTCCTAATGGCCATGTGCTGGGCACTTTCTAAGGATAACCATGGATTTCATTTTACCAAATGATACCAATTTTTTGGCTTGTGAAATGAAGTCATTCCAGAGCTACGATAGTGGAGTGTCTATTAGAGACTCTGTCTGATATTCTATGGAAAAAGCATACGCATTTCTTGGCTCTTTCTGCCACTGCCATTCCCACTCAGCCCAAATGTTGCGACTAATGAATTTATGATCTGTCTTGGCCATTACACAACCAATTGCTTTTGAGCCTGACCGCTCTCCATTTGGGCCACTGGCCATATGAAGTCTTCACAGTTCTGCCAACATTTCAGTGCACCTTTTGTGGCTGTGGAACAGCTTCTGCATCGACTGCAGCTTCTTCTACTGCTGCTGCTGCTGCTGGTGCTGCTGCTGCAACATTGTTGGTTGGCATGGTGCATGGTGCATGTCTGTGGATTGGTTTGAGGCCAACTGCTTGCTACTTACGAGTGGAAGAGGACGACGACGACGACTACGACGACTGGCCATAATATGTAATTTCAATGATTTGCATACAAAACACTTTTCACCAAACCCAAACTCGAGACCCAAATGAAAGAACCAAAGAAAAGCTGGCCAAAGACTCCGACCAGACCACAATCCAGAGCTGCTGCTGCTGAAGCTGCTAGTGAAGCTGCTGCTGGAGTCGAGGCTTGGAATTGGCATGGACAAACAAACACGTTAAATACTTCCGCGTTCGCGGTTCTCTGATGTGGATGAGGATGTGGGGATGGGATGGCATGGGATGGGTATTGCGGATGCAGATGGGTTGGGGCTTCAGCCCGTGACTGCGGACTGAAGCGCCCCCTCCCTCCAGCCCACTCGGCACTCTAAAAATATTCATATTTGTCACGAAGCCAAATACCCGAACATGTTACACCCGAAGAAAACCCAGCACACAACTCATTTCCACTGGCGTGTGGCGGCATCTTCTTGGGCATTTCTCGCAGTGCACAACCTAGTCGGGGGGTAGGGGCTGGTGGTGGACCAGAGCCAAGCCCAGTTCCTGGCCCAGAGAATGGGGCCAACCTAATGGGGGCCCGGGTCCGGGCCCGGGCAGCTGCTGCGTGCAATTCTGCGAAAGCCGAAAAAAAAATTATAATAACCAGTTTTTGGTTTTTCGCTTTTTTTCGTTTGTTATTTGCAGCCCAAAAAACCTTCGTTCAATGACCCAGCCTGGAATAGGGATTGGGATGGGTATGGGGATGGGGATGGGGATTGTGTGCTGAAGATGGGTAGAGAACCTTGGTCGTCTCTCTCTCCCTCTCTCTCTGCAAAAATTCTGCGGCGAAAGTTGATCAGAGATCCCCGAAAAATCCAAAAAAAAAAAAAAAAAAACGACCAGAGAAAAAACTTCATTTAGATTTAACGAGATATTGGACAAAAGTTGGCAAAGGTAAGGCTCTCTGGGCAGGCCAAGTGGTAAAGTGGCTAAGTGCCGTGCCGTGGCGTGGCGTGGCGCGGCGTGGCCTTTCCTTTGGCACATGGCCGAGAAACTGTGGCAGCCAGCAGCCGGCAGCATGGCATATGAAAACTGCAATAAACCAAATGCTGCCGCCGCCAGTGGCCCAAAATGAACAAACAGCAGCAGTAGCAGCCGCAGCAGCAGCAGCAGCAACAACAGAAAATGCTTATATTTTTTTTTTGGTTATATTTTGTTGTTGTTGTTTTTGTATTTTGAACAAAAATTCCAAAAAGCAAATCCATTTTGTTCCGACTTTCATTTCGGAGCAGCAGCAGCATCGGCAGCGGCAGCGGCGGTGGCGGCGGCGGTACGCGGCAACAAAGAGTAGGTTGGAGGCAAGCGGCAAGCGCTGCACAGTTTGAAGACAATTGTATAAATGAAAGTTTAAGATCTCCAGCTCGAAACGGGCAACTGTTTTTCGGGGACCTGCATATGTGTTTGTAGGGCAGGGCTGACCGTATGCGGCCCCCTCCGCCCCGTTGACGATATGAGCTAACGGCAAGAGTTAGAGCTGAGGCTCAGGCTGTGACTGTGACTGTGGCAGGGGAACAGCCAGTAGCGACAGGTACACCGGCGCACTCGAGATTCGAGATTGTTGCCGCAGATCGATGGCGGAGAGAAAGACGGGACTAGAGACCTGGCACGTGTTGCCCCGGGAGCAAAGCAAAAGCATTTTTTCAATTGTTCAACACTCAGCGATGATCATGATCTCTATGATAATGATTGGGAGGGGAAGATGATGAGGAACATTTCTCCATTGCACTGGCCTCAACTACTTGGCTACGATTTCGATTTACTTTTGCTTTTCATTGTTCCTAATGCGATGATGGTCTGTGGATGCGACTGTGACTGCTGCTGCTGCTGCTGTTGCTGTTGCTGCCATTTGTTGCAGCATTAACAACAATTTCATGGTTTTTAACACAAGAAAAGTTTCCATTTGTATATGGCAAATACAGGATGCCAAAAGTTATAGTCTCTCCTCATGATATTTGATCCTTTTTCCTGTGAGTGTTTGCTTGTTGCTTTCGCTTTCGCAGTTGTCCTTATTTGGGTGCTTATATTTCCAGAAGAAAGCTTTACCTATCTCCCATTCCTGTGGGTCTCAAGTACAGTTTGGTACGTTGTGTAGTTCCCACCGTCAACGACTTCCTTGTTCTTGATTGAGTCTTCTGTCTTCCCCAGCAAAACGCGAATAAATCAAATGAAGCAGCCGTCAACAATCAGCGTCAATTATGGCCATGTTCCCATACATCCCATCAATCTATATAGACTTCCATACACACATACATATATACAATTTCGATTCGGGACAATCAACTCTTTTTTTTCGGGTGGAGAGCTCCTTCCGGTGCTTGAAATAAATCTTCAAATTAAGTTTCTGTCTTCCAGAAAATTCTCCAAAATCGAAGCAATTTTTTATCATATTGTTTTTGTTTGTTTGCTTTTTGCTCGAATTAAGAACGAGAGAAACAAAAAGAAGGGGCAGAGATACAAACAACAACAACAGGAATTGAATGTGAAATCAAAAACGATCAAAATGAGGCTTTTGAGTGACCACTTGGCACAATCTGCGAGCTCTGCACCCCGATGGCTGTATGGCTCTGTCTTTTTTCCGAAGTGTGTGCGAGGGTTTCTCAAAGAGTTTGTTGCAAGGAAGATCCTACCGTTTAGGTCACATTTTCATCATTCCCTAAAGGGGATCCCATGAAAATGGTAAAACAATAGAAGAGAGTCTGAAGAGGGTTTCTTCGTTTCATTAATTTTTCCCGAGTGGACTCAGGAGGTACTTGAAGTGTCCGCAACTTTAGGAGTCACCCCTCCCTTGTCGGGGAGTCTGAAAAATCGGACAGCATCCAAACTGTTTATACAAAATGAACTCAAATGCGAAAATTACACCCCAAGCGACCAATTTAAAACCATTAAATTATAATTTTCGACTTTAAAGCGCTTCAACGACTTAAGGGGCAGGCACAAGGCACCGCTCAAGGAAATGGAGGCAGGTCGGGCCCCAGCCAGTCGATGGAGCATTATTCAATTAGGGAGGACGCATTTGTATTCGTTTGTTTTCGGCTCTGCCAAATGGAGTGCGTTGGATGCCCTACGTCTACCCCACCACCATCCCAGATTTTGATGATCTCTTTAGATTCCATAAAGCGTCGCCTCATGGCGATTGCAACACGAGCTCCCCCCTCGCCCGTTACACGAATAAAACGGTTAATTTCGAAACCGAGAACTGCATTTGGTGAGAACTGATTTCTCGAGTGTGTAGGTGTATAAACGTTTTGCTCTTTATCTCTCTTAATCTACGCGTTCGCACTGGCACTGGCACTGGCACTCTCACCTCCCACACCCTCACCCCTTCGGACCTGACACTCATAATTAAAGAAACAAATAAAGCACAGCACAGAGCTGTCGGCAGAGGCAGTGGCTGTGGTGAGGGCGGGGGCGGAGGCGAAGGCAGAGAGCTGGATGGATGGGATGCCATGACCACGACGCAGCAGCAGCAGCAGCAGCAGCGGCAGCAGCAGCGGTCACATTTACATAGTGTAAGCAGAAGACGCAGAGGAAGACGAAGAAGTAAAAGAAGCGACAAAGGCCACCACCATAGCAACAGCACCAAGAGGGAGAGCAGCAGAAACAACAACAACAACAGCAACAGTAAAAGCAAGGTGTGTACACATAAGGTGAGGCAACCGAAGAGAGTGCTCTCCGCAGAGTGTTTATCCAATTACCAGAACTACTTAGAAAGAAATATCATAATAGATCGAAATACTTGCAGCATAATATTTAAATCGAACATTTGGAGACTCAAAGAACGGCAATGCCGTACCTTATACAGGAAGCACCTTCCTTGGGTAAGAGCAGCAGCAGCAGCAGCAGCAGCAGCAGCGGCAGCGTCAGCGGGAGCAGCACTCTGCGACGAAGCCAAGAGTCATCGTCGGCACTTGTCGTGTCTGGCAGAGCTTCGTTTTAAGCTGAGCGCGAGCCGCCGCTGCCGCGGCCGCCGCCTCCCATTGCCTTGACTTTGACTTTAGTCTAAGCAAAAGAGAGCTTTTAAGCCACCGACGTCGGCGTGCTGCTGGTGGCGACGGCGACTGCGGTTTGGCTGCTGCTTGTCTTAGTTCTTTAAGTCCGTCGTTGGCCGGGCTCCTCTTCAGTTCGTGCTGACCATCGTACCCGTGCGGACGTTCCCAAGCTCAGAGACCCCGATCCGATCCGATCCGACTGATCAGATCCAGACGACTCGACTCGACTCGACGCTCGTGTAGTGTGGCTGCACTTTGCACTATTTGGCTCCACCAACATAAAATAAACCCCCCAAAACAGCAAAAGCCAAGCAAAACATTTTGAAAATTTCAATAAAAATCTGAAAAAAATACACAAGTGACGCGGCGCGAGTGCAAATCAAAAAGAAACACACACAAAACGGTAGCTAAAAAATTACTCAAAAATAAAACATAAAAAAAAGAGGAAATAATAATAATAATAATCAAAAAAAATGATAAGTAACTTCTGTCGAGTGTGTGGCGCAGTCATTGATCCTGCTTAGCACTTGGCTGTGCTCTGCTCTGCTATGGCCGTGGAATGTCCAGACTTTTGGCTTTTCAGTTTGCTTTTTTGGCTGGCACCTGGAAGGGGGAATCGAATCGGCAATGGGGAATCGGGCATTGGGCATTGGGCATCGGGAATTGGACTAAGGCGCGGCCATTGGGCGACTGTGTAATTTCTGTTTTCTCACACACACACATAGACACACTCCTCTGGAAGTTCTTTTTACAAAAAGCGTAAAACGTAAGGAAAACAAACAGCAAACAACCAGATAGACAAACACACCAGCAGCAACAGCAGCAGCAGCAGCATCAGCAGCAGGAGGAGTTGGTGGTGGGGCATTGGCAGTGCCAGTGCCAGGCGAGGCAGTCAAGTGAAGACAGTGCAGCGCAGCGCAGCGCACTCCTGTCCCCAGTCTTCTGGCCAGTTTGGAGATGGAGATGCAGATGCACAGAGAGGCGCAGGCCTGGTCCATGCCACTGCCACTGCCAGAGCCACAGTCACAGACACAGCTCAACTCCAGCCACATGTGTGTCTCCCTCTTCTGCTGCTCGCGCGCGCCGTCTCTGTTCCTCCTGCTGTCTGCCTCACTTGTGGTGCTGCCGCCATATTGGGTGCATAACGGTGCAAAAATCGCGCTGCTTTTTTTTTTACCTTGTGTCTAAGTTGGTTCTGTTCTCTTTGGCGTTCTGGCCACGGCCACACGGCCACAGCTCCATCCCCAATCCCCAGCCCGGACTGGCTCTGTGTGTGCATTGGCATTGATGACGACCCAGCGACCGATAGACCGACCGAGACGACAGCGACAGCAGCGAACAAAAAAATGTTGCCCGAGCGGGGCTCCCATCCCGTACTTCTCCTTCTCCTCCTCCTTTCAGTTTTTGCGGTTAGCCAGCGCAACACTTTGCACATGCTGATCGATTGTGGGGAGATCATCTTCATCTCCATCTTCATCTCCGTCTCCATCTTCATCTCCATCTGCATTTCCCATCTGCATCGGCCATCAGACGGCTCCTCGCCTGCTGAGTGGGTCAGCAATTGAACCGTTTGCCCTGCTCCGGGCTCCAGCCCACAAGTAACGCCCACGCACATCACCTTCTGGCCCCACATGAACTTCCGCCTGTCGGGGGCTTGCCCTTTCTGCTGACCAAATGCAAACAGTCGTAATCTGCTCTGCCCAGACGAACCAACCCACCCACCCATCCGCCACGACTGTGACGTGACCAGAGGCCAGGGGCGGAATTAGCATGAGAGTTGAGTTGGCACTAAGACTGGCGATCGTCTAATTCCTAGACCCACTCCACTCCACTGCACACCTCATCCCCCAACCTCCCCGTGGTCCAATTTAAATTGAACTCTGGAGGCCCTTTACTCAGCTTCAGCAACGTCTCTGCCTTCTTCTGGCTTCTCCTGGCTTCTATGATTTTTTTATTAAGTTATAAAAAAGCGGCAGATGGGAGATGGATGTTTTATAGACCTTTTTCTCAGCACCGCATAACGGTAATGCCCCCGAGAGCGCCACATTCTCAGACCTCAGACCTCAGAGCCAGAACACAGGCCCAACGACAGCCGACAGCCGACAGCAATCCGAGGCGGGAGACCAGGGACGGCACCAGACTCATGCATTGCAATAAAATGAAATTTTATAACAGCAGCAACAACAGGCAGCGACAACACAAACGTTGCCCAAGTTCCAAAAAATACAAAAGAACACAAGAAAAGCCAAGACAGCAAAAGAATGGCAGAGGAGAAGGAAATAGAGAGAGAGAGAGAGAGGGGCAGACAAAGGTCGTCACAGCAAGTGAAAATAGCAAAAGAGGGAGAGAGGGAGACAGAGACAGGGAGAGGTGGAAAACGTAAAACGGAATACGCTTTGAGTTCCGTGGTTCAGGTGTTAATTTCCCATTTTCGGGGTTTCCGCATTTCCCCCCTGCGCACTCCGCACGCCGCACGGCAGTTTGGTGGCAGGTTCGTTGCCTAAGTCGTTCGTTTTTCGGTGTTTTTGGGTTTTTCGTCTGCCGTCTTTCGCTTTAAAGTGGAGCGCGCACCGCTCGAATGCCCATGCCACCAACTGAATGCGAATGAGGGGCCAGCAGCCGGCCGGTCCCGGTTCCCCTCGGTGCCCACTGCATGCCACTGCAAAATAATAAAAACAGAAATTATTATTATTATTATTTCGTTCTTTTTTTTTCCTCTTTTGCTGTTTTTTTGTGGGGCGCATTTCCTTTGCTGCCCCCTCAGAAAAGACACACAGCAAAAGAAAAACCCCCAAACGTTTTTCGTTCCGTTTCTGACCCTAAAAGTTCAAAAGTTTAAGTCAAGTTTTCCCAAAACCAAATCTCCGACTCCTTTCCACAGCAAAACGAAAGAAAACAGCAACAACAACAACAAAAGAAAAAACAGAAAGAGAAAAAGGAAAAACCATATATTAACGACTGCAACGAGGAGTACCAGTAAAAACCTCAACAGATCTCAACGGAAAGCCACACACAGCAACAGCAACAGCAGCAACAAAAAAGAGAGTCTTCTTTGGCCTGCAACTGCAACAGATCCCCGAGGCAGCAGCAGCAGCACCAGCACCAGCAGCAGCGCTTCTCTGGGAGCTCCAAGAAGCGGCACAATGACAGCGACTGCGACTGCGACAGCAGCGTCCGCGTCAGCAGCAGCATCGACATCGGCATCGGCGAGAAAGCAACCTGCAACAATCGCAATGCTCAATGGAAACGCTTTTACGGTTAAGCGGCTCTTAGCGGTAAGTGAACTCAACTCCCATTTTGCACCCCCTTTCAGGGCGTTGCCAATTTAAATTGCTCCACAAAGAAAAACATCCACAAACGACGAGAAATGAAATGAAATAAAATAAATGTTTGTCAACTGCTGCGTCGATCCATTGTTAATGGCAGCAGCGCAACAGCAGCTCTCTACAATCATTTTTTTTTTTTTGGTTTTGGTTTTGTTTTTTGGCACAACTCTTCTTTTCTGGTGTGGTGTGGTGTGGGCAGCCGCCTGCCGTCTGCTGCCTGCTGCCTGCTTTGGCACTTCAATCGTGGGCCGCGCGCGTTCTTTTCTTTCTGTTTAAAGAGCTGTGAAGTCGGCCATTGGGTCAAATAGTTGCTGATAGATGGATAGGAGGCAGTACGCCCCGCAGATGATGTTCCTCCATCGTGATGATGATCATGATGATGATGTACCATCGGTTGGGGGTCTCTTCGCTTCACTTCTTCAATCTGAGAGTAATGTGGGCAAATTAATCTAATAAAAGGTGGGAGTTCTTTTTTTTCTCTTTTTCCATTTTTTTTTTTTTTGCTCTCTGGCGCTGCATTAACGCGGAATGAATGAATTATTTGGTTCATAAAATTTCATTGCCCGACACTTAATCATTATTATGGGCCATGGGCTTGGGTACGTGTACGTGTACTATTCATAGAGAGTGTTTCCTTTCTGCGCGCTGGGAACTAGTTTGCCTATAAATAGATGGATGCTTCTATTGAATTGGTTGACTCTTTTTATGGATTCATTAGCGGCGGGAAAGCAAAGAAAAAGAAACATCAAAGCCGCGGAAGTTGCGGAAATTTTATGGAATTTATTATGTTTTAGGGCTCTGGTGGAGCGGCGGCTCTCTTTTCTGAGTTTCTGAGTTTTCTACGTTTTATCTTTTCATTACTCTTCCATAAAATCCAATGAATTTTTCATCTCATCTCAGAGAACTTTGCCAAGGTCTGGGGGGGCTTAACACGTTCTGCCTTTGGCCAACAAACAATTTATCCATTTCAATGTTCTGTGTTCTGGTCAGCCCCAAAGCCCCTCAAGAGCATTCATCTTGGGCCTCCATGTTGGACTGGCGGCTGCTCCACCTGCATTTGGCCTGCCCGGCCAAAGGTCAGCAGACAGTATGGCGCCCGACGATCATTAAAAAAAAAGTACGAAAGTAATTTGTAAAACACGAAAAATTATTTACCTTTTTTTTGCTGCTGCTGCCGTTGCTGCCGTTGCTGCTGTTCTTGCTGTTCTTTTACGATTCTAAATTACAATGACCGAACGGGCAAGAGCAACCAGCAACAGAAAATGCAACTGCAACTGCAACGGCAACGGGTCTTCATTAGCACAGAAGACCGACAGCCGCCGCGTATTGTACAAATTCTTGGCCATAAACCCAAAAACATAAAAAACAGAGGAAGAAGCAGCAGAACAAAATAACAGAAAAATAAATAAGCCAGCGACAGAGGAGAATCGGAGAAGCCGAGAGAGGCAGAGAATCCGTAGGAGAGATGCATTCTTCGGCCGCTTGATGAATGGTGTTTTGGCAGCTTTAAAGACCATCTGCACGGACAGGCGGACATTTGGCCAAGAGCTGGAAGATGAATGGCCAGGCGGAGGATTACAAATTGCCGGGTGGACACGGCCTGACGGTTATTAGCCTGCGCGGTATCCTCTGCTGTAAAGCATCCTCTTCTGCATACAAAAGTCCCCTCTTTTTTTTTTTTGAGCCCCTTCCGAAAGGTTGTCCAGTCCGGCCAAAACAATAAGCTGGCAATGAAAGTAACTTGGCTTTAATTTATTGGGTCAATAGACAGACGCAGACACACACACACACACACACACACACACATCACAATCTAATGGGGCACATTCTCTGTTGGCCTGCCTCTCTCTCTCCATCTCTCTCTGTTGCTCCATTCTACGAGTATCTCGTGCTCGAAAGCCTCTTGAAAGCGTAATTAAACAATTTCTTCCCATTCTTTATTGACATTTTATTGATGCCGTCGGTTCCATTTCATTCGTATTGGCTTTTCGATTCAGGTTCTGAGACTCAGTCGCAGTCTCAGTCTCTGTTTATGTTTCTGTTTCAGTCCGCGATACTTTTACCCGCTTCAAGTGGCTCGGATCTCATTTGTTGTGTATTCTTTCTATTGATCTTACGAGTGAGCCATTGAGTGTTTTTCCTTATGACTCTTTAACAATCTTCGGCACCTTGCAGGGCCGTAAATCTGTGCGTTGTTTGAGTGGCAAAATGATCTTCAGAGATTTGAAAATAAAAGCACTTTTATTTGTGGCTCACAAATAATTATAGAAATGGTTAATTACGGCAATAGCAATTGAGTTTGTAGATGGAATTATCCATTGGAATAATTAAATTTTGCAGGTATTCGCATTCCCGTAGGTTTTCAGTGGAATTTTTAATATTTTCTATTCCCAAAATATTATTTAATTCCAAGTATTAGAAAGATTTACCCCCCTCCATCATCATACACATGTAATGATTGTAATGCCCGAAAATTGCTTACTTTTCCAAGAATCATGGAATGGATACACATCTCCATTTATCACAATCAGCGACGGGGCAAAAAGGATTCTTGGGATGGCAACAAAGTTGCCCCCTTCTGCGTATAGTTGCCACCAAATGATTCAGCGTGTAACTGTGCTTTTAATGTCTCAACTTGTACAATTTTACACAGATATCAGAGAGCGAGATAGAGAGAGCGGCGTCTCGGATTGCGTGACTGTGGAATTGGCATCCAAATTGCAGAATTCTTACCAATTAGCGGCTGGGGCTGGAGCTGGGGCTGTGGCTGTGGCTGACCAAGCGGAATGCCCCCCGACGCAAAGTTTATGTAATCATTGAATTTAATGCGTTAACAAAATCTGAAGCGGGGGAGTGGCAACGGCTGGGTAGGAGCAGAGTACCGTTGCTTAGTATGCAAAAGAATAGAACCCGAAACCGAACCCGAAACCGAACCCGAAACCGAAACCCAGTTACCCAACTCTATCGCTGTATCTCGGTATCTGTGTATCTGCTTCGGTTAGGTAATGCCCCAGAGCCGAGCAGGCGCTCAAGAGCCAGATGCCAGATGCCAGATTCCAGAGCCCAAGACCCAGAGACCATAATTAATGGCGTGTGGCGCTCATTCGCGATGAGCAGAAAGTACATTGCACTCTCTGCTGGCCACAAAATTCAGCTTATTTATTAGCCAACAACATAGCAGAGAGCAGAGCAGAGCAGAGCAGAGCAGAGCAGATCAGAGCACAGGGAACAACATAACCTACACAAAAAGATCCAGCAGCACGAAGCGTACGGGGAGCATAGGGGGAGCTACGCTACGCCTTCCTTGGGTAGTGGGTTCTCCCTTGGTTTTTGTTTCGGTTTCTTGTTGTTGTTTTTGTGTGTGTGTGTGTTTGTGTTTTTTTTTTAATTATAGATCCCAAGTACGTACTTCCCCTGCCACAGTCCGCAGTCCACAGTCCAGCACTACCTACCCTCACCTACCCCTGGGGGCGTGTGCTTGGTGTTCAGGCAACTGTTAATTTTGTTTTACAACTTGCGACTCGTATCGCTATAGCATCTAAGTATCACGTATCTCTCTCTCTCTCTCGCTCTCTCTCTCGCTCTCTACCTCTACCCCACTCGAGGTAACTGTGTCTATGCCCCATACGCCCGAGCTACACTTACTCGTACACCCATGCGGTATTTCATTCATAAAATAGACTTCAGCAACTGCGCCGATTACTGCCGATTAGAGCCGTTTTTTTTTTTTTTGTGGTTTGGTTTTTTGTAGCTTTTTGTCGGCCACGAATTATTCCGTGCATTCGAGCAATTTGTTTTTTTATTTTGTATTTTTTTATTTGGTAGGCAGAATCTCTGAACAAGAGTTTGCGGCCGAGATCCATGTTGCTGGCCAATTTGTTGGCTCGTTTCAGCTAAGTTCAGGTCTTTCGGCATTACTTAATCATAGCTCATGCCAAGCTAAGCAGCTAATTGAATGGCGAATTTATTCACATTAAATTGAATATTAAAGAGGAGCTTTTGGGCACGGCTCAAAAATGGCTGCAACATAAGCTGGAATTCTAGAAAGAAGCTGTGCCAGTTCTGCTGGATTTCATTAGAAATATAATTTGTGGTAACTTTAGATTGAGGGGTAAGAACATATAATGAATTCTTTTGGAGCAAAAGTCTTTGGCACTCCCTGCAAACATTCTCAAATGAGAGATAGATCTTCCAACCTTCTATGCACTTAATATTTTGTATCCTTTTTTAATCCAGAAACATTTTTCGTGCCTCCTTTTGCAGCTTCTCATCATCTTCACAGTGCTGCACAGGAGTGAGGCCCTGGAGCTGGGCGACAAGTGCCAGCACGACATGGACTGTACAGATTTCATCAAGGGCTCCAGCTGCTCGGCCCTGGGCTACTGCGAGTGTGCGCCATATTTTGTTCAGCTGAATTCCAAGCGCTGTTTGTCATGTAAGTAGGCAATGTCAATCTTTGGCTGGCCCCAAAAAGAAAAGATGCACAGAGAGTGGGAGTGGCATGTGGCATGTGGCATTTGGCTGCATGGGGACATGGACAAACATTGGACGCAAGAATGTTTGCCTGTTTGTGGGCAAACAATGGGCTGAACGAGTGGGGGGGGGGCATCCATATGTTTGTCCATGCCAAGAACCGTTAACACAACTCGCCACGACTCTCACTCTGTCGTATCTTTTGGATGCATTTCGCTGACTGTGTCTCTTCTTCTTTTCTCTGTCTCTTTGCCACAGCCCAACTGCTCGGCGGCGACTGTCAGCTGAGCGAGCAGTGCTCGATGAAGGTGGCCAACAGCAGCTGCCTGGATGGGGCCTGCCGCTGCGTCGAGGGATTCTTGCAGTTCCGCAAGCACACCTGTCTGGGACGTAAGTATCTGGCGACCGTTGGCCAGCAACTCTTGTGGCCCTAAGCAGGGGGTAGCACTAGCACGCCACGCGATCTTGCAACATTAACTCTTAATAATATCATTAGCTGTTCGTTTCGGTGTTTGTTTTGTTTGTGTTTTGTTTGGTTTTTGTTGGATGTTGCAATAAACGAACGCAGCTCTGGCCACAGATGCAGGCTAATCACAAAAGAATCATCTCTTTGATTGCTTATCATTTTCCTCTCTGCCCACTCTATTCGTTCCATGGAATGTCACGCAATGTGGCAGCAACATTTCCTGTGTTTGCAGTCGCAGAGTTTTCCTTTCTTTAGCCGCACAGCCCCACAGAGCCGCCCAGCCAGCCGCAGAGCTGGCACTTTTCTGCCACTTGACACAGGCAATTAACATGGCCATAACAATAGGCAATGCAATAACGAAAGAGCAATGAAAATGGCCCCAGGGTACGAGTATCTCTCGTACTCTAAGCAGACAATCGTGTCACTAATTATACGCATAATTGGTTAATTTTCCAAGAACTGGCTAACAAGCCCGGCTAGAAATCGCCGCCACGGCCACACACGGCCAGCAGCAGCAGCAGCAGAACAGAACAGAACAGAACAGAAACTCAAATGTAAAATGTAAATGTTTGACTCGCCACTCCACATCTTCGATCTGCAGAGTGTGTGTCTGCAGAGAGATGTGTGAACGACACATTTCCAGATACTTCGACTCGCTTCACTTGTCGATGGAATGGATGCTGCAGCTGATCTGAGGGCTGGGCTAAGAGCCAGCGCTGGGCAGTGACTCATCGGCTGGCATTTGGATGAATCATTTGGGCAGGCAGATGAATCAGAAATGCTGCTTGCAAAAGAGAATCCATGCCATGCCACTGGCTTCCTAATAAAACAAGAAATCTTACCCAGAGAGAAGATGTTTAGAAGGCAGGAATATTTCGCATCACTTCCGAACTTGTAGGCTCCAGAACTCAGTTCTCTAGTGAACCAAAGATCCGTTGCCACTCACTCAGTAATCAGTGATTGGTGATCGGTGATCACTGTGTTGCAGTCACAGTTTCCGTGTGTCTGCAGCCCTGCAGCCAAGCGATCGCCATCTACTGGAGCGCTGAGAGAATTCCACTTCCTATTGGCACATTGGCGCCAAGTGGCGTTAATCTGATTAGAATGAATGTCGACTGGAATCGAGCAACGAGAGGAGGCCATATGCCATATGCCATTTGGCCATTTGTTTGCAGTGTCTCCTTAGCAGAGAGAGAGAGAGAGGGAGAGAGGCAGAAAGAGAGAGAAACAGGAACACGATCAAAGGAGAGCAATGAGGCACGATCATGGACATGGTGCAACTTCTGCAGTTCGTGTCATTGCCATTCACCTGTTGTGGCTGCTGCTGCTGCTGCTCTGCTGCTCCTTCTCTTTCCGCTCTTCTCCTACTTAATTATATAGCCATTGAATTCTATGTACACATATGTATGTCCGAAAGGGGGGCGTGCCGCGACATCTGGCCGAGAGTGAGCTTCATATTTAATTAAAAGTAATTTTAATGACAAGAAGAGCGTGTGGTCAAAGTCAGGTGCAGTCGCGGTTGCAACTACTGTGTGGCAAGTGCGGCAAGTGGCAGGCAGGCAGTCGGGCCGCAGGCATTCATTTATGAGATACTTTCACCAAAAAAAAAAGAAGAAAAAAAAAAAAAGCCCCACAATGGCAACGGAATGAAATGAATGAACCTTTCACCAAAGGAAAATCCTTAGCTCTGTGTCTCCGGCTCCTGTTGCAAGCTCTGCTGCTGCTGCGGCTGCTGCTGCATCTTTGATTTGTATCTGGCATATCTCTCTCCCGTTCTGCCGCTCTCCCTCTCTCGCTCCTTTTACTATCTGCATCTCTCTCTGTGTCACTACTTTACATGCCTAATTGCCTCGACTGGCGGCTGCTGGTTTTAAATGTAATTAAAATGCACTGATTAGGCGCCAATGCAATCCAATGCCAATGCAAACCCAATGCAAAAGAAAGTCCCA
This sequence comes from Drosophila tristis, assembly GCA_018150885.1. Lineage (NCBI taxonomy): Eukaryota > Metazoa > Arthropoda > Insecta > Diptera > Drosophilidae > Drosophila > Drosophila tristis. The sequence continues at coordinate 2,016,667 of JAECWT010000001.1, forward strand.
GGAAAAAGCCCAATTAGTTCTCAGAGAGAGAGAGAGAGAGAGAGAGAGAGAGAAAGAGACAGGCACAGGAATAGAGAGAAAGACAGGTGGCGGCAGAGACCAGCAGGAGCAGGAGCAGCAGCCCAAAAACTTTGCTTGCAGTTGACAAAAATGTTGCACACATTTGGCAATGGGCACGGCCTACGACCATTCACTTTATCCCATCTCCATCTCTCTCTCTCTCTCTCTATCTATGTCTCTCTCTCTCTCTCTGTGTGTGTGTCTTTCTCTTGGGTCAAGTGAAGCAAGTGGTGTGCCAGATTTTGTGAGCTTGTCAGGCTTTCGCTGGCTGTCTCTGTCTCTGCTGCTGCTGCCGCTCTCTGCCCCATTCGGCGGCATTCGGTTAGCCACTTGTTCCAGTTTCCCATGCACCTTAACCCATCGAAGTCGAGGCGCCCCATACCGGGATTGGCCCGTCGCGGGCTTCTTTCCCTGCTTCTTTTTTTTTTTTTTTTGTGGCCTTTTTTAACGAGGCAGAAAGAACAATAAGAACATTTCCTTGCAGCCCAACGATCTTTATGAGCTCTCTCGTATGACAAACTTCATGGTCTCCCCTCGCACACCCCACCGCACACCGTTGGCGCGCTCGTTTGAACGAGAGCTCACAGTGGGGGAAAAAAGTATGCCACGTACGGGTACGAGCTCGAGTCGAAACAGATAATGAACAGACAGACAGAAGATGCCTCCAGTTGGCGATGGCGATGGAGAGCCACCGGCCTGTGGCCGTCAGGCAGGAGATCGAGATCTCAGCTTCGGGCACACAAAGTTGCAGGAAAAAGTGATCCACAGATCAGTAAAACTTTGCCCAAACAGATGCTGCCGATCACTGGGCGCTGTGGGAAACCATTAGACGCTCTCATTATATAAGAAGGAAAAGCGGAGAGAGGGAGAGAAAACACAAAAACACATTGTCACTCCCCCCATTAACCGCACTCACTTTCCGCAGAGCTCATCCATCCATCCATCCATCCATTCAGTCATTCATTCAGTCAGTCATTCATTCATCCCGCTGCCAAACTCAAAAGCGGAAAATTACTTTCCCCCGTGACACCTGAAAGCCACTGAAATTAACAAATGAATTCCATTTCATTTCATTTCGCATGACCCACAAAAGCCTCAAACTGTGTTAATTTGCGGCCAAGAAGAAACGGCCAGAAAGGCCAACAAATGGCAAGAAATGGCAAGAAATGGCCAGAATGAATGGTTGGCCATTTGAAACTAAATTGCGCCAAATGCCAAATTGCATGCAAATTATGTGGAACAGGAACACCACGGTGGCCAGTGGCCAGTGGCAGTAGCTGTGGCAACAAACACAGCTGGGTGGCAGTACTTGAGGCATTTTTGGCCAGGCGGCACGGCACTTGACTTCCGCAAACAATAAGAAAACTCATAATGGCAGGAAAACGCGGCAGGTAGCATTTCCATGGCATGCAAATTGCCACAATTAATTACGAGCAGCAGAAAAAGCGTAAAAAAAAAGCCCAGCAACAAAGCAGAAGCGGAAGAATCCTCCGCAGATGAATTGTGGCTCGGAGTTTTGTGGAGATATAATTCTTTGCTCACGATATTGGTCGCGGCTACAATTGGCGCTGCTAATGAAAGTTGGCGGCATAAATGGGCTTATTAAAGCCACAGGAATGCCGCAGCATGCAGCGCAGTGGCAGATACTCGCACAGATACAGATACAGCAGATACAGATGCAGATACAAGTGCTTGTATCTGTGCGTGCCAGGCCATGCAGCCGCCAAGGCCTGCCAGTTGACACAGATTTGCAATTCCGGCCACCGGCAGCGGCAGCGACAGTCAGATCGCGCCACATGGCAAGCTTCAATATAATTTATGCTGATTTTGATGGGAATTATGGTTTATGATGCCTGCAGATCTCCAGCAGCGGCAATTTTCCCGGTAATTTTCACACGCGGTGGCAGGCAGTGGCAGTGGCAGAGCAGTGGAGCTCTGGAGGAGCCACTAGAAGGCACAGCACAGTAATCGAAGTGGGTTAGGTATACAGATGCCAGTCGTGCAGCAATTCGCATGCAACCTGTCACAGCAGCAGCAGCAACATGCCCCCAGAGGGTGCCCCTGAGTAGGGGGAGTGGCACATCGATCATCGTTTTTTGGTCTCCCTGGCCACTGTTGCTGCTCCTTCTTTCTGCTGTTATATAAAAGTGAAAGATGAAGCCAAACATTTGGCTCCATCTATGGAGCCACAGAGAGACACAGAGACACAGAGACACAGAGAGAGAGAGAGAGGGCGAGAGAGATGGCCTGCTCTCTTCCTGGTACGCTGCTCTGCGTGGATGCCATATTGGTGTCAAACTGCAGCGAGACACGTTTGAGCTACTCGCATTTGGAATGGCAAAAGTTGGAGTCGCCACAGAGCCACAGCCGCACTCAGAGTAGGAGCAGGAGCAGGAGAAGGAGTCAAAGTCAAAGTCAGTGTCAGTGTCAGTGGCGTTGCATTCGTTAAGTATACGCCACGTTTGCCGTATGCCTTTTATGTGCTTTGGCTGTGGCTGTGGCTTCGACTTTAACTCTCAACCGGTTCGGTTCGGTTCGGTTCCCCAATGGCCAATGGCCAATGCCAAATGCCAAAATGCCGGCTTAAGTCAGGCCAGTCAAAAGCCTTTGGTGAAATGCCGACAAAACGTTTGACTTCAGTTTTGGATTGCGAGCCACCAAATGAAATTCCCAGGGCAGGATGAGAGGGTTGAACGAAAGGGCACACACCGATTTATGATCTGCTCTGCCATTCCTCTATCTGGCTGCAAGTCTCCGTTGGGTGGAAAATGGCAGGCCAGACACTGCCCTTAGGGCAACTGCAGGTGGCTGGCTCTGCTGCTGCTGCTGCTGTTGCTGCTGCTGCTGCCTGGCTTCAGTGGCTGCTCTGTGGGTAAATGGCATGTCGCCAGGCTGCAAAGTTGCACAGTTGCCAGTTTGCCTGCCACACCAAAAACGAAACAAGTGAAAACAAGTTGAGGCAGCGACTGGTGGCTCTGGCTCTGACTCTGGCTCTGGCTGCAGCTAGTCCAGAAAGTGGGTCAGAGTCAGAGAGCGCTGAGATTCCAGTGGGGGCAGGGTAGGGGGACACGGGACACACTGGCAGACACGCAGGTGGCAGGTGGCAGGCAGTGAGGCAGGCAGGCAGGCAGGCGAGTGGAATGCTGATGAGGAACGGTAATGGGAATGAGCGACGTCACCATCGTTCGTTCGTTCGTTCGTTGGTTGGTTGCTCTCTTCTGCTAGGAACGCATGCGTTGAGGTTGATGCAGTTGCAGTTGACTTTATTGACGGTTATTAGGCCTGTCGAAGGCGGCCTAATGCCTGTGGGCCAATGCCAGTGCCAGTGCTCGTATTCGTTGTTGCTGCCTGCTGCCTGCTGCCTGCTGCTGCCTGCTGCTGCCTGCTGCTGCCTGCTGCTGCTGCTGTTGGGGTGTTGCTGCTGCACATGATGATGATGATGAGTTTTTAATATGCATTTGGTGCTCGCCTTGCCGCAGTTCGGTTTACGGTTAGCTTAATAGCACATCTCCGCGATATAAAGCAGCCAAGAATTGGATCTTCAAGCGGAAAAGATCTTCAAGCAATGCAAAAATAAAAATACAAAAAAATCTCATGAGAATTTTTCTTGTTCTTCTCTTTCCGCTTCCCCGCACAGCTGCCCATCCCGGCGCCGTTTGCTACAGCCACGCCCACTGCCAAATGTTCGACACACGCACCCACTGCGACTTCCTGATCCCCAATCTCTTCGGACGCTGCCAGTGCACGGCCCCCACCAAGATGGTCGGCGGCCTCTGCCTGACACCCGCCACGGATGCGGAAGCGGAGGCGGAGCAGAAGCCCGTCGAGAAGGTGGAGAAGGTGACATCAACCACAACCACAATACCAGAGCCTACCACAAGGAGAACCAGCACCACCACAACGACAACGACAACGACTCCTGCACCCACCACAAGGACTACAACAACGACAACGACAACTGCAGCCCCCATCCTGCTGGAGGATGAACTGCCAGCCAGCGTGGAGGAGCAAACCCTAGAGGAGGACGATGGCGAGGCTGCCAAACTGAGGCCAGAGATCTCTGAGCTGGACAATGGCGAGAAGCTGGAGGCCATAGACATGGCCCACGAGGAGACGGAGCTCACGCAGCAGCAGGAGCAGCAGGATGCGGAAAAGGAACAACAAGAAGCTGCAGCTGCAGCAGCAGCAGCAGCATCAGAGGGCGCACATGAAGATGGGGCCACAACTGGAGTCCAGCAGCTGCTGACACCCGCCGATGTGCCCACCGAGAATGCTGTGGGCGTGGAGCAGGAGACGGAAGGCGGCCCCACCGAGGACTATCCCTACAAGATCGACGAGGAGTACACAGAGGAGCACGAGAACCGGCCAGAGCTGGTGGGAGAGCAGCCCGAGCATCAGTACGATGAAACTGCACCCGCAGTGGCACTGGCACCCATCGAGGCCGCGGCCGAGGCCGATGAGGACGCTGTGGAGGCCTCGGGCGCGGATGAGATTGCCTCATCGCCCGTTGACGATACCATGAAATTCGATTATGAGACGCCCGTCGAGGAGGCGGAGTTGGAGGCTGACAAAGAGGTGGAGTCGGAGTCGCAGCCACAGCAGACAGCAGACCATCAACAGCATAATGATCATGAGGTGTTGGTGCCCATTGAGGCCGAGAGCGAGACTGATGCGGCGGAGGCAACCACCCAGCCACAGCCACAGACGCTGCTGCAGGATGAAGATGATCAGGAGCCGGAGGAGACAGTGGCTGACGAGGAACTGATACCCGTGAATGCAGCTGCAGAAATCGAAAGTGTGACGAAGGTGACAGAAGTGGAGCTGCCCGCAGAGGAGGAGGAGGATGAAGAGGAGGAGGGGGATCAAGCCTCGGGGGATCATGAGATGGCAACGCCAGACGTCGCGGCAGTGGCTAATGATGAAGTCCCGCCCAAGGAGGATGCGGAGAAGGCGGAGCAAACAGAAGCGCTGAAGATTGAAGAGCCGGCACAGGTGCAGCCAGAGAGTGAAAGCCAAAGCCAAAGCGAAGCGGAACAGGAACAGGGGGCGCAGCAGCCAGAGACACCAACCGAAGCCGCAGAAGTGGAGCCAACAACAGAAGCTGCCCCACAAGTGGAAGCTGAAACAGAGCAGCCAGAGGGAGCGGCAGCAGAGGAGAAGCAACCAGAGACGGAGACTGAAATCGATCAGCCAGAACAAAGCGCCGACATCAAGCCGACAAGTGGCGAAGATGATTTAAATGAAGCCAATCAATTAAATCAAGATCAAGAGCAAGAGACACAGGCACAGGCAGAGGCAGAGGCAGAGATTGCCATCGAAGCTGAGAAGGAGAAAGAAGAGGTGGAGGTGGCGGAGAATGTGGCAGAGAAAGAGCCAGAACTAGAGGCAGACCAAGAGGCGGACCAAGAGACCGACCAAGAGACCGACCAAGAGACCGAGCCAGTGGAAGAAATCCATCAAGATGCAGATGAAGCCACAACGGAGCCACAAGAAATCAAAGTGAAACCAGTCGAAGAACCAGAGGAGCAACAACAGCCAGAGCAGCTAGATACACAGGTGGAAGACACTGAGACGGAGCTGGAGACGGAGAAGGAGACGGAGACGGTGGCAAGCACCGAAGCAGAGCACGAACAATTGACATACCCAACAAATGATGATGAATTGGCGCCAGCCGAGTCGCAGCCAGTGGAAGAGCAACAGACCACAGAGGCGGCACACCATGAACCAGAAATTTCCAATGTCCAAGAGGACAGCACCACAGAGCTGCCCGAAGAGCAGCAGCAGCAGCAGCAGCAGGAGACAGAGCAGGAGACAGAGAAAGAGCAAGAGGCAGTGGCAGTGGCAGAGTCAGAAGAAGAGCCAGAGACAGAGTCTCTTGTGGCGGAAAATGCAAATGCAATTAAAACGCCTGAAGTGTCGGAAGCAATTGCAGAGCCCCAGGCAGAGCCACAGGCTGAGCCCCAGGCAGAGCAGGAGCAGAGCCCAGAAGAGCTGCAAACGGAATCAGTCACCGAGAAGGACGTCGAAGTGGAGCCACAGGCCGTGTCCAATGATGAGCTGTCGCAGCCGCAGGTGGATGTGGGGCAAGGTGCGCCACAGCTGCCAATTAACACACCCGAAGATATTGAGCCGGAAGCCAGCGACGCTCTGACAGAGACCGCTCCATCTGCGGATCTGGAAAGCGAACTACCAGCGGAAACTGTCACAGAACGCAGTGAAAGTGCCGAGGAGCCCCAGGAGCCGCTCGAGAGTCAGAAAGATGAAACGGAAATCATCAAAGATGAGAATGATAACATCATCCAAGGCGCCGAGCCGAATGTCGAGCCAGAAATCGTTCCAGACGTAGAGGCAGAGCCACAGCAAGCAGTCAACGAAGTGGAGAAGGAGCCCATCCAGCCAGAGATGGACTACACCAGCATCGAGCACCTGCAAGAGCTGCCCCAGCAGGCGGATGCACCCAAGCCAGTTGCCATTGAAACGGAAACGGAGACGGAAACGGAGACCACACCCGCACAGGTGGCATCCTACGATGACGATGAAGAAGATGCCGCCGAGTCCACTGTGGCGCCGCAGCTCAGCGTGGAGCCCAGTGCCATTGTGAGCGAGGAGCAGAACCAGGAACAGGACCTGGAGAAGTTCCACGAGAGCGAGAGCATTGCCGACATCCTCAGCGACCTGATGCTGGAGGGAGACAGCACCGTGCCGCCAGTGCCCTTTGGCCAGCAGCCCGCCCAAACTGTGCCCATGGTGGAGGCCAGCGAGGACAACGAGGAGGAGGAGGAGGCGCCAGTGGAGTCGGCCATAGCCGATCTCGTGGCAGAGGCGGACGAAACACACGACCAGATGCACGTGGAGCAGGTGCAGGCGCCAGAGCAACAGATTTCCGCCATTCCAGATCTCTTCGCGGAGGCAGCACATGACGAAGAGCAGCAGGAGGCGGATGGAGAGGGGGAGACGGATCAGACGACAGCCCTTCCCGAAGCAGAGGCAGCAGAGGAAGCGGAGCCGCAGCAGGAATCCACCACGGATGCCACAGTGCAGGCGGATGAAGAGAAGCTAATCACCTTCTATCCCGAGGAACAGCAGGAAACCGAATCGATTCCAGAGGAAGCCACCACCGCAGAGGAACCCCAGGAGCAGCAGGAACAGCAGGAACAGCAGGAGCACACCCTCTCGCCGGAGGAGCTGCCCTTTGACCTCAGCGATCACTCCCAGCCCATTCGCATCAACGAACTGGAGTCGGACAACTTGATTGTGGAGTCCACCACCAGCGTCGACGGCATCCAGGAGCTGGACAGCAACCACATCGAAGAGGGCCCCGCCGCACACCCCAGCGCCCATGAGGAGGCCACGCCCAATCCCGCCGACATTGTGGAGATCACCACACAGACCATGTTGGGTCTGGCCAGCCGTGTGACGCTCATGGAGCCCGCCGCACCCGTGGCTACCACGCTGATGCCCCTGATGACCTCGGAGGAGCCCACGCCGGAGCCAGTGCCCGTGCCCGTGCCAGTGCCAGTGGTGCCGGGCTTCGCTTCGTCGCTGCTCAAGCCTGGATCGGAGCTGCGCAAGCGCGTGGATCTCGGCCTGGAGGCCATCTCCCTGGGCCTGGCCTGCAGCAGCGATCGCCAGTGCCAGCTCTCGGATCCCCACACGGTGTGCAACGGACGCGGAGTCTGCGACTGTGCCGGCAGCAGCGACAGCAACGGAGCGGGCCAGTGCAGTGCCCAGCAGACGGGCTGCAGTCCGGGAACCTTCCAGGTAAGCTCAGTGCCCCACATCCCCCAGGGATCGCACGAACTCAACCATTTGGTTTCCCTTGCAGTGCCGCTCCAGTGGCGTGTGCATCTCCTGGTTCTTTGTGTGCGACGGACGCGCCGATTGCAACGACGACTCCGACGAGGAGTGCACCCACAATGCGCGCCTGAACCAGACCTGTCCCACGGAGTCGTTCCGCTGCCAGCGCAGCGGTCGCTGCATCTCACGCGCCGCCCTCTGCGACGGACGCAAGCAGTGTCCCCACGGCGAGGATGAGCTGGGCTGCGACGGCAGCTTCAAGGGCGGCAACGCCTGTCCGGAGCACACGTTCCGCTGCAAGAGCGGCGAGTGCCTGCCGGAGTACGAGTACTGCAACGCCATTGTCTCCTGCAAGGACGGCAGCGACGAGCCGCCGCATCTGTGCGGCTCCCGCTCCGTGCCCAGCCTCTTTTTGCGCCTGTTCGATGCGGGTGGCCTGCTGGGCGGCGGACGCCGCGAGGCGGACGCCTACTGTCCGCACCGTTGCAGCAACGGACTGTGCCGCTCCACGGCCATCGTGTGCTCCGGACGCGATGGCTGCGGGGATGGCACCGACGAGCAGACCTGTGCCGTGTGCCGTAAGTGAACGCCCACCCCCACCCCCAGGTTTAATCTGATCCCCAATGCTGATCTCCTCTCTCTCTCTGTAGGTTGTCCTGCTCCAACCGCTGCCAGCCTGCCCGGCTATCTTGCCCGGCAACGCCCCATGCCGCTGTGGTAGGAGCCCCGCGCCGAAACCCATTTAATCAACACCGACTGCAACGTTTTGCCACACTGTTCTACGCGCTTTCCAACACTATCTGTCGCACCTACAGCACTCCTGCCCAGCCCCCGCATCGTCGAGACAATTTTTGCGTAGCATTTAAGTTGATATTTTAACAAATTATTTATTTATTTATTATGATTTTAGCTGCGCCCTTGCCACGCCCAATTGCCACCTTGCTATCAAAGGGGGTGGCCAGCTCTGGCCTACCCTTTGAGCCAGTGATGTTTGTCAATTGAGCCCACTGGACGCATCCCTAAAAGCCCCCCACACACACGCACACAGAGCCACACACACACACACATTTCGACTATTTATTCTACTCATCCCTCCCCAACCCACGAACATCGAACTATTTATTTATCCTTCATCCCCCTAGCCCCTCACAAAGGCAAACAACACGACACGAACACACACACCAACAAACAAACAACAACAATCTTCATTTAGTTTAGTTTTATGCAATTTTCTAATCTAATTTATTTAAATTATTGGCCCGGCAAAACCCACAAAACGGAAACGGAACACACAAACAGAAAGAAAGGCAGGGGAGGCGAAAATTCCCCCATGAAAATTGATGCATTTTTTATTGATTAATTTTTTGTAAATAAGTAAAACGAGATCTAAACGATAAACGACATTGACTACAAGGAAACATCACATCACATCAGATCAGATCAGATCATAACATATCCCCTATATCTTATTGTATGTATGTATTTGTATTTGTATTTGGATGTACTCGTGTGTATTTAGGGTAACACACACACACACACGCACACACATTTTCTCAAAGTCAAGAAGCGTCACAATAAATCAAATAACATAAATAAAATCCATTGAAGCAGACAAAAAATGCATCAACAAAAGAAATGATAATAAAATAAAAAAAGGAAATATATTTAAAAAAAAACTAAAACTGTTCGAAAATTCATTTAAAGTGAGGAGAATTTTAGGGGAATTTATTTAGGGTATTTATGGCTTTATTTATCTGGAAAAACCACCGACTAAAATGTGGCAGTGGCTCTCCAACTTTAAACCACAAATGTTGCCTGCTTTTAGGCAGCGCTAAACAAATTCCGTGAAGCGAGTGATCGTGTGCTGGAACACTCCAATAATAGGAACTGCCACAGAGCACTCGCTAGCACAGACCCCGGAATATACTCCACCCGGTGTTCGATCAAACTCCTACCATCATAGAATAATTTATTATATGTTTAAGCTTAAATTAGTCGCTTTTGTAGTCGCCTTTGTAGGCTCATTGTTACTCTCTTCCAGCTCAGTGCACATGCACTTGGAAACCCAAACCCAAGTGGTTGGCTTTCACCCAAACGCAGCCCATCGACTGGTGCTTATCCACCCTTGCATAAATTATATTGGGGGAAAACGATCCTCGCTTAAACACCCGGAATATACTTACTGTCAGCGCCGTCAATGGGCCCAACAGATTGCGAACTAATCTATCAATAGATAGTCTTTGATTTAGTACTGCACTCCCCGCAGTTATCGTGGCCAAGGTCCCAATCTCCTATCGAAAAGCTAAACATATTTACGATCCTGGGACGTATAAAAGGCACTGCGGAAGCCAGCAAAGAGCAAGTTGTATCTGCAACATGAAGGTATTCATTACTATTTTGGCTCTGGCTGTGGCCTCCGCCTCGGCCTACGAGAGCGTGGTCCACCCCAAGGATCTGCTCAAGGTCACCAAGATCGAGGGTCGCATCACCAACGGCTATCCGGCCGAGGAGGGCAAGGCACCCTACACCGTTGGCCTGGGCTTCAGCGGCGGCTGGTGGTGCGGTGGCTCCATCATCGCCCACGACTGGGTCCTCACCGCCGAGCACTGCATCGGAGATGCTGGCTCCGTGACCGTCTACTTCGGTGCCACGTGGCGCACCAACGCCCAGTACACCCACACTGTCGGCAACAACAACTTCATCAAGCACCACAACGCCGACATCGCCCTGATCCGCATCCCCCACGTGGACTTCTGGCACATGGTCAACAAGGTGGAGCTGCCCAGCTACAACGATCGCTACAACGACTACAACGAGTGGTGGGCTGTTGCCTGCGGCTGGGGCGGCACCTACGATGGCAGCCCACTGCCCGACTGGATGCAGTGCGCCGACCTCCAGATCATCCACAACTCCGAGTGCGCCAGCTACTACGGCACCGGCACCGTTGGCGACAACATCATCTGTGTCCGTGTCTCCGATGGCAAGGGCACATGCGGCGGCGACTCTGGCGGCCCATTGGTCACACACAACGGCGCTAAGCTGGTGGGTGTCACCAACTGGGTGTCCGGCGCAGGCTGCCAGGCCGGCCATCCGGCTGGCTTCCAGCGCGTCACCTACCACTTGGACTGGATCCGCGACCACACTGGAATTGCTTACTAAGCTCAGCAAAATGTTTTCAAATAAATTGAATTCGAACAGAAAATTATTCAAAAACCACAAAAAGGGGATCCGAGCCCGACAAAGGGATCGTGCGGGATGAGTGGGCGGAAATTAGGTTGAATTCGGTCCGTGCTAAAGGCAAACCAAAGGCAGGTCCTTCGGCTCTGCCTTCCAGTGGCAATTATGACCAAGTTTCCCTTGGAAGATGAGCCAACTCAGGCTCGGGAAGGGCGATGCTCAAGCAAAGGGACCACAAACAGAGAAGGAACATCAAAATGCCTCTCAAAAATATATTCATACAAATTCTGGAGTATCGGGAACACTTCCTCTATCATTCCTGTATCATCCGAATACAAGTGGCGAGTATAGAAATAGAACAATTTTAGGAAATGCTTTTAGTTGCCGGTTGTTGGCATATATAATCGTAATTTGGAAGACACGGCAGATAAGGCGAGATGCTATAGCGATAGTGATATACAGGTAGAATTTACGTGACCAGAAATCTGATCGCGTTTGCTTTTGCGATTACCAATCATGACTGCCGATGAGTTCATGAATGAAAGGTGCCTTATCTCGAAACGCAGCTGAGAGCAGACCCCTTGAAGCTCTGCAAATGGGATCTCAAGACAGTCACCTAACGAAACATATGTGCCTGTAACACAGTAGAGTTCAAAGTAGAGTCTGCTGCTGATAAGCTGGCACTGTGTATATTTACGACTCCCCTTTTCGGCAATCTGCCTTCATAAATATCTTCAATACTGCAGGATGTGCACTGACTTTACAATGCGTGCCAAAACCCACATTTATTGAACAAGTCTTCAGGTTGGTCGTTTTCTACGGCACCTCAATTCGATTTACGTGTATATTTGTTTAATTTTGTTTTGTTTTGTTTTGTTCCGTTCAAGAGTTTAATTTATGTCCAGAGATTGCATGTAAAGTGGCGGAGAGTGTTTTTCCTGATGCGATAATTAATTTGATTTGAATAAATTTTAAAATTATATTGGAGCTTGCTAGCTAGTTTCGTGAAGGTTTGTAAAATCAGCAGCCTTTTCCGAGCTCCATTTGGCTGTGGCTAGATCCCACAAATAGCATAAAATAAATGAATTAATATAAATAAATTAAATATTAAAATAAATAAAACGTTTCTTGGAACTTTTGGGGGTGAAGAGCTAAGTAATTGTTGTTTTTAGTTGTTATATCGACGGCGCCAGTAACTTACCATGACGTCACCATGAAATCTGCACAACAATTTAGCAGCCCCACAGCTTGTTGCTACGAAACTAACAAAGCTGGTTGCTATGGATATAGTGGAACTAATACGCAACTAATCTGATTAACATGCAGAATAGCAGCCACAAAAAGTTTAAATAACTTCAAATTATTAAAACAATTGCAGCAGCATGTAACTGCATTGGAGGACAAATTCAGTTTTGAGTTTTAGTGGCTGCTGCTGTCCCGTTTAAGCAGGCCTTTAATCCACCGTTATGTGAGTTAAGTTAGCAGCACCGCCAGCCCATAACAGATGATCGATAGAAAGCATTTTTTCATTTGGACATTACAAATATTACAACGCAAAATGTGCATCGACGGCGGCGATTGTGTTTGTTTTTTGTCTTTGAAAAATAGCAACAAAAATTCTAAATAAATAAATAACTCAACTTATGATAATTATTCGCTTTCCGGTGCTGCTAAGTTTTTGCTCCATTATCCCAGTTGCTTTTGTTTCTCTCTCCATCTCTTTACTTGCCGGCGTAAGTGTTTTGTTTTTGTTTTCCGCTCCGTGTCTTGCTCTTACCGTGTTATTTTTTCCAAGTTTCATGGAGTATTATATTTATCCAACGTCGTTTCTTTCGGTACGGAAACAAATCTGAGAGTGAGAGTTCGCCTAACTTTAGTTAACGTTTGCAAGTGCAGTTTCATATGCTAAAAACATAAACGAAAACAGTGACTAAAACATACAGCGGGCATAGCAACAATTAAACTTCAAGGGTATCAAAAGTTTCGGCACGCAAAAGTTGCCAATTTGTGTACGTTTTGTGTGTTGTTTGCGTTGTTGTTTCTCACGCTTTTGTTTTCTTTTCTTAATACATTCACGCGACCTTGCCGCTGTATAAACAGAACGACAGCGTGTGATAATTTTGGCCAAACACTGCGGGAAGGGTGGCGAATATATTCCACCCACACAGCCCGCTTGGCCAGTGAGGCAGCAGCCAACAAGTGTGTGTAGTGCGTATAGACGGTCAGCCAAAGCGAGGGCAGAGAGAGAGAAAGAGAGGGTGGGAGAATAAAACTACGCTAATGTTAGAGGGGTGCGGAGGGGAAGCACAAAATACCGAAGCGAAGCTCTCGTCTCGTTTGCAGCACGTGCCAAGCACATTTATTTTGCGAGCGAATATCTTGAGTCTGCGCAGTCTCAGTGAGTGTCAAACTGTGCGGCCAATTGGCAAATAAACATTGCATACTTTCAGGCGAGCGACGCAACGAACTGCAGCATTATCCGTGCGCCAGGCACCGCGGAAGGAACAGCAGGACAACGCAACCACACCGTTCCGCATCGCCAAATCGAACCGTTCTAGATTTCACACAACTCGCAGTGTAAATATTTTCTGCTGCAATCAATACAGCGATGAGTCCCAGTGAGTGCAAGTCCCTGAATATTGGATGAATCTTGAGTTCCGTCCCCGTCCCCGTCTCCTGCTCCGCTGAGACAAAGTGTTGACAAAATGTACCAGGAAAATACTGAAAGTGTGTGTATCTGTGTGTATCCGTGTCTGTATCTGTATCTGTATCTGTTGTGTGCTACCCAAATGATTGCAATACGCTGACACTGCAGCGCTGTGGTCCGCCTCAATGGAACTTGACACAGTCTCCCCCGAGGCTTTTTTTTTTGCCTTTATGTGTATGTGTGTGTGCCTGAAAGTGTCCTCGAACCATACACTGGCAAGGAATTGCATATATGTGCGTATGTACTTGTATATTGGAGCACCCATTGCACGTCATTCGCCCTTCACCCATTCTCCATTCTCCATACTGAATATCCATTATATTTATATATGTACACATATATATATATTGTATGTCCCTCAAAAGCTGACTCAACTGCATTCATCAGTCAAATTCAAATTCTTATACAATTTCTAAGTGCACAAGCATGCAGTCGTTAAAAGCTATTATACGAGTACGTGAGAACGGTGATAGTTGCTATGATGGGACATTTTTCAAGCTTTTGCTAATTTATTGATGCTTGCGGTCGTACATTCTATTCGTAGTCGTCACAAAGTGTCAATTAAATTAGTTAAAGGTGCGAAATAGAGCAGAGCTTCAGCTTCTGTCCAGTGAGATTTTAGATGAATCAATTCGAAACCAGTGAAAGTTCTCTAGACAAATAATTTCCATAGGCAAACAAACATTCACTCCAGTTCCCATTTAAACCCATAACGGATAAGGCGCTGTGGTAAATCTTGTAGGCTGTTATCTGCTCTGGATAAGAGTTTTTTGATGAGCGTTTTAATGTAAGAAAACGAAAGCCTTTGTCGCGCTGCCATTGCTTCCGGTTTGTTCTTCGAATCAAATAAAATTCTAAGAGCGCAGAGACTCATAGATAAACAGAGGAGGGAGGCATCATTATCGCTACCCGCAGAACTACTCGTACATTCATGTATGTGGTCCAACCGAAGGTCGCGCTTAAGCGAGATTATTCATTTTGTACCACACAAAAACAACTTTGCCTGACTGCTATGACTGTGGTCCACGTTATAAATCAGAAATCGTGTTGAAAAAGAGGAAGAGGAGACGGCATAAAAAATGTGTATAATTATATTTGGACAGCTGTAAGACTCATCATGCAATACACAAGTTATATCTGAACAATGATATAACGCGATAATGCAAAAATGAAAAACTAATGAGCGCCGAAGCGCTTCGTGATCGATGGATGCCGAACATAGTATGCCGTACCCAAAGTAGAAACCAGCACCAAACAGCACCCCATCCAAGCAACCATCGTTTGCCCATACCCATACCCATACCTATTCCCATTCCCATTCCCATGGTTTCGGGGGCTACGTCACACTCGCGAACGAGTCGCCGTCGGGTTCGGTTCCGCTGCTGATGTTTCGCTTTCGTTGCAGCTTAGCGGACAGCCACTGCAATTCGATTAATTTCATTTTCCCCTCATTGGGCCCCAGCCAAGGTTAATACCGAAAGTTTTTATTTATATTCCCTCTTGACGGAAATTTGGTTCTAGGCACGGAGCAGACGCCACTCCTCCTGTCCCCTCCGCCCGTAAACAAAGTGCATTTACATGAAATATGCACACACAGTCTACAAGTGTTGCAATATCTGAACTAATCGGCAAATATTTAAATTAATTCGCACACATCGGAGCTGTCCAGCGATTAGTGCTCAATCCCAGACGAAAGTATCATGAAGGAATGAATTAATGCATGAGTTAGAACTTGAATCTTATCGGTAGTCGGATTCCCAGAAATTCTTTTGCCGCGGACAGTCTCCAGTGTCACGGAACCCTTTTGTCAGCAATTTCCCATTAATTTCAGTGTCGGATTCCCCAACAGCTGGATAGCTTCAAAATATTGAATCATTGCCACACGTAAGTCAGTCTAGCATTCCCTTTACTATCACTGGACTGGAGACACTCGGACACTGACAAACAGAAACATGTTCCTGTATTTCTTGCAGCCAAACTTGAGTGTTATCGGTAGGAGAGGCCGACTACATGTTATGGCTGACAAACGCCTGCTGCTGGAACGATGCGACACCACGGAGACGGAGCGGCTGGTCGTGCATCTGGCCAAGGGGCCCAAGGGTCGACTGGTGCCGTGCAGCTGTCTGCTGCGCAGGAAATCGCTGCTCGGACTCATTGGCACCTTAATATTCTGTTACTTTCTCATCGGTCGGCCGGAGTGGGCGAGAGTCCTGGATCTGGATGGCCTGCATAACGACAACTATTACACGGTTCATCACAGTTCCGATGTGCCTGGCATGGATGGTGAGTGGCTAACCCATCCGCATGTGCTCCAAGTTATGTTGCTTTATGTTTTGGTTTTGTTTTGTTTTGTCCCGATTTTATGTTGTGCCTCCTGTCTGTGTTCCTGTGTGTGTTCCTGTGTAGATCTGGTTGAAGATATTGAAAGTATTAATTTTGTGCCGGAAGGCTTCCTCGTGTACAGCAATTCCTGCAAGATCAAAGAGGTCGATCCGTACAAGCCGGAGGTGATGCGCCACTTTAAGCGCGTCAAGTACGTGCCCTGCAAGAAGCAGCCGCCCCTCACCAACGTGCAGTTCAACGAGCTATCGCAGAGCTATTTCCTCAGCATGAACGGCTCCGCTTTCCCACACTACAAAGTGGGCTCGTCGATCCACTGCTGCTACATGGAGGTGCACCGTATGAACGAGACGGCGGTGGCATATTCCAAGTGCCACCGCTTCATACACAAGGCAGTGCTGCCCAATACGGTGGAGGGCATAATTGTCAAGTGCACATCGAATAACGAACAGATCTATATCAA
Organism: Drosophila tristis; assembly: GCA_018150885.1. Lineage (NCBI taxonomy): Eukaryota > Metazoa > Arthropoda > Insecta > Diptera > Drosophilidae > Drosophila > Drosophila tristis. The sequence continues at coordinate 2,033,211 of JAECWT010000001.1, forward strand.
TGGACATGCCACGATACCCGTTAAGAAGGACGTCCAGCAGCGGCTGAAAGTCCGGGTGGACAGAAAGGAGAAGCGGCGGCCGCCCAGCGTGCTGATGCTCGGCATCGACAGCATCTCGCGGGCCAATCTTATACGGGCCATGCCCAAGACAGCCCAGTACTTGTACGACAACGAATGGTTCGAGCTGGCTGGCTACAACAAGGTAATGCAATATGCTCCATTTAGCTGTCATTGCACTCTTTATAAAGGACTCCCTCTGTCTCTCCCTTTCCGGTTAGGTGGACGACAATACTTTTCCGAACATCATGGCCCTTGCCACCGGCTACGATCTGGCGAGCGCGAACAGGGAGTGCTCCCCGTATGTGGTGGGTGGCCTGGAAAAGTGCAAATTCATCTGGAATCTGTACGGGGAACATGGCTATGTGACAGCCTACGGGGAGGACGCCATACAGATCAACACATTCAACTATCTCAAGGAGGGTTTCGTGAAGCCCCCCGTGGACTACTATCTGCGGCCATATCTGTCCGCTGCCGAGGACAAGCTGCAGCGCACCATAGTCATGGGCCTGCCCCACTGTCTGGGCTATGAGACGGCTGCGGAGCATGTGTACGACTATGCCCTGGAGTTCACGCGTCGCTTTCGGAACGACACCTACTTCGGCTTCTTCTGGACGAACACGCACAGCCACAGCGACATCTCGCAGACCAGCAGCATGGACGCGTATATGGTGCGCTATCTGGAGCGTCTGGTGCGCCAGGGGACGATGGACAACAGCGTGGTGGTGTTCTTCAGCGATCATGGCTTGCGTTTCGGACCCACACGGAACACCTGGTCGGGCCATCTGGAGGAGCGACTGCCCGCCATGTTCATTTGGCTGCCAACGCATCTGAGGCAGGCACATCCAAAGATCGTTGAGGCTCTGCACCTAAATCGCAATCGCCTGACCACGCCCTATGACCTGCACATGACACTGAAGCACATACTAGCCCTGTCCGGGCGTACGGATGGCCTGGAGTCCCTGGGATCGGCCCCCTCCTGCCCACAGTGCCAGAGCCTGCTGCTGCCCGTTCCGGAGCAACGGGCCTGTGCGGACGTGGGCATTGAGGATCACTGGTGCACCTGCTGGTCGTATGACAAAATCTCGACCGGTTCCAAGCAGACGAAGCAGCTGGCGCTGCGCGTCGTCAGCCACATCAATGAGTTTGTGCACGGCTTCCGAAACGGATCGGTGGCCAAGCTCTGTATGCCGCTCAGCCTGTCCCACGTCAAGTCCGCCTATCAGGCACACCGCAATGCCCTGGATCCGGAGAACATGCGCACGGTACGCCTAACCCTAGTCACATTGCCCAGCAATGCCTTGTTCGAGGCCACAGTGCGGCACAATCAGACGGACGACAGCATGACGGTGACGGGATCGGTGAGTCGCCTCAACATGTACATTGGGGAGTCGGACTGCGTTTTGGATTCGGCTGCCAAGAAGTATTGCTGGTGCAGGAAAAACAAAACAAAAAAGGGATAGTACGAGTATCGGATAAGAGGTTAATCCCCAAGCAAGCAAGCTAGCTAGCCCCCAAGTGCCGCCAGATTTGAATCTGGTAATAAACCTGTACATAGATTGCTTAAGCTAGTCCTAGTTGCCCATTGTACATACACAATATATTGATATATATATATATAGTAGAGTAGGTGGATCCTGTATTATGCTCTCAAGCGAACTTTTTGCCAAACTAAACTTAATCTCTAAGTAGTTATTTAATGTCGAATACTCGTGCATATGTATACTGTTTATCTGTCGTTAGTGGATAGTGTCTTTAATCTTGTTTCTCTTTGTTAATAGTCGAATTTCATTAAAGGCGAGTGTCAAATAAATATCAAAGTATATACATACATGCATACACATATCAGAGTATATTCGAGGTAAATTGTATCATGTTCGTACTTGTGTGTGTGTAGCGTCTCATTCGGCCACTGACACCGCACTGCAGATGTCCCATTTGCTCAGCTTTTCCTGGAACGTATACTTCGAGAGCAGATCCTTAAGCGCCTTGAAGAGTTTCGTGATCGAGCCAAGGCGCTGCATTTCATTCAAGTGCCCCGGACACGCTTCCACCACCAGTTCGAGGCTCTTGTAGTCTTCGCTGGCTCGCACGGAGAAGTAGCCCATTAAATGTACCGATTGCTGGGCATTGCCGCTTCGTGTCTTTAGCAGCTCGACAGTCTGCTGCTTGTGCATATCGAAGTACTGGCCAGGCTGGCACGGCGGCAGGTGGCGACCTGTCCAGGTGTCCACCGTGCTCCTGATCAGCCATTTGTGGTAGCCGGGCTCCTTCGATTCCTCCAGCTCCAGGTCAAGGGCAAAGATCTCCGTGAGCACATTCTTTATGGTATCCACATAGCAGAGCAGCCAGTAGTAATAAATTGTTTGGTTGGTCTCAATGTTTCGGCTTAGCAGTATAGGGCGCAGGCTCTTGAGATCATTCTTGCTGGCAAGGATCAAATGCGTGCGCTTTGTTTCCGGCAGGCACGTGGGAACATCCAAGCCAAGCTTATGATCCATCGATAGATCGCTGACGTCTCCTGTTTGGGTCACTTCTGGCTGCTGTTCAGTCGGATTTGGTTCCTTTTCTATCGGCTGTTCTGCTGCCACTGCATTCCCCTTGGCCTTCTTGGCTGGCGTTGGCCGATTCAATGTCTTCTCCACCACCATTTTATCTCCAAGGCCGAATAGCAGGTACTCATAAAGTTTCTTCGGCTCTGCCAGCAGCTCTCGATTCTTAAATGCCTGCGCGGCCATCATCAGGCATTGCTTTATGTACAGGAAATCTGTTTGGCTTATGTTTCTTGCCACATTACGCTGCAGCTCGAAGGGATCCTGCACGCAAACACTACGATCCAAATGAAATTTATCGGGCACTTCGCCGACCTCTGCCTGAATAGCAATCAATTGCTCCTCGTACTCCGAAAATCCGCCCGGTGTGCCCAACGTGGCCACCTTGTTCACGGCGCGGCCCAGAAACGGTGACAAGAGGGTCGTCTCGAAGTCTGTGCTTGTACAGAAAGAGAAGAAGTCTCCGATGAACTGTAGCATGGACATATGGGCAGGTAGTGGCGGTACCCGTTCAAGGCTGTACCCGAAGTTGACTCCGTTCACATTGATGGGTGCCGAGCGAGACTGCAGCTCCCTGATGGACGGCAGCAAGTGGCGCACTTGTAGGTTAACGAGGAGCACGTTGAGCAGACAGTAGCTGTTCATGCCGCCCATTCGAATGACGTTCACCTTCTTTCCCCAGATTTTCAGGAACAGAGCAAGACGGCGCAATTTGGGGTCGTGTAGCATCAGATCGCGTATGAATTGAGAATTGTACGTGCTGTTCGGGTTGGACATGTTGATGTCTATGTTGAGGCCTGTCAACTGATGCTTGCAGCGGATAATGGGCACCCGGGCATGCCGAATGTTTGTGATATCGCTAAAGCATACCGAGCGGTGCAGCAGTTTCAGTACTTTGTTGAAGAGCCGCTTTGGGCCACTGGACTGATCATCTGTCGACTCTAGATACAAGTCAATGTCGCTGTCTAAACGTAGACAGAGAGAGGTAGGATTAGTTAAGCTGGCGACACATACTGCAAACGGCACCCTTTCACCTTCACTCACCCTCTAAAGCCAATCCCGTGACCAGCGAACCAAAGGCAAACACTTTCAGTTTTAGAGCCTTCTCCCTCTCCAAGGAGTCGCGTACAACGGCGAAGCAACAATCGAGTCGTCTCAAGTCAGCCCCATAACGATCCAATATTGTCGCCAGGTACTGCCCGTCAATTGACTTGTCCAGATCCTCCCGCAGCTTGCTGCGTTCACTTTGGTTTTGTTCGCTGGTGAATTGCTTGGTTAGCGCGTTTAGTTTTTGGCGAATTTTCTTTTGCGGCTTTTTTGTGTTCTTGTGCGTTTGCAGCTCGTGGGCCAGGCAGTCTGTTAGATTCGTGAAGGGAGCAGAGCAAACCGTGCAAAACACCAAGTCGCTGGCGGCACTGCTCCGGGGCTCTTGGCTGTCTCCTGGAGTCAGCATTTCTTCTGGAAAGAATGAAAAATAAAGGTGGTTTATAGTAAGTAATTAATGCACTGTATTTGGAAGTCATTTTTTGCTAAAAACAAAAATTACTTCTTTATTTATGTTTTTTTGCGTGCTTGGAACGGAACTGTATTGGTTCGCCTTAACCCACTTAACCCACTATTAAAAAACTGCTATTTCAACAGGTGAAATGCGAAAAATACTACTGTTTATAAATTCTCTTTTTAGATCAATTCTTCCTCAATACTTACATGATCACGATATCTTTCACCTGAACTGCGCTGCAGAATTTTAAACTTTCATAATTTCGCAAAAATATTTAAATTAGTCCAAAATGTGTTAATGGAAATATGTAGCTTCCAACACTGCTCGGCTGCGAACAGCTGAAAAAGCAATTCATCAACACGAGGAATCAAAATAAATAACAAAAAATAACTGTAAATTATGAGGCTATTGGTTCTTTACGGCAGCCAAACCGGCACTGCCCAGGACGTGGCTGAGCAAATATGGCGGGAATCGCGTCCACTTGGCTTCCATGGACCTGTTCTTTCCTTCGAGGACTACGACATGCAGCAGCTCATCGAAGAGCGGCTGGTGGTGTTCGTGGTGGCCACCACTGGCGACGGTATAGAGCCGGATAACATGAAGCAAGGCTGGCGATTCTTGCTGAAACGTAGCTTACCATCCCAATCGTTGCAGGGACTGCAGTTCTCGTGCCTCGGCCTCGGCGACTCCAGCTATCCAAAGTTCAATTATGCTGCCAAGAAGCTAAGCAAGCGGTTGCTGAACCTAGGCGCCACCGCTGTGTGTCCGCTGGGCTTGTGTGACGATCAGCACGACTATGGCCATTTGGGTGTATCTCTCAGCTGGACAAGGGACCTCTGGACGTCATTGAAGTCCGTTCTTGGCATAGACGAAAGCAAACAGAACGGCGCTAACAAGACTGTGAGCAAGTGGCTTGTCAGAGAGCTTCCTGCCTCTGTGCCCTTGAGTGTGCGGCTGGAGAACCTTGCCTGGACACAGAAACAAAAGTGTCACACCTTCAAGCTGAAAGACAACGTGAGGACAACAGCGGAGAGTCACTTTCAGGATGTGCGCTTCTTGAGGCTTGAATCCATGAGTGAAAATCTCAGCTGGGAGCCTGGCGACGTACTCGACGTGCAGCCCCAGAACAGCGATGAGGCGGTGCGCACATTCTTCGAGCTGCTAAGCGAACACAAACTCCACTTTGATGAGTCCACTGCAGTGGAGGTGCTGCCTGCCTACCCGGACATGCCGCTGCCCAAGGCCTTTGCCACGCCCATCACCCTCATGCATGCAGCCAAATATGTGTGGGACCTGAGCGCCAAGCCGAGACAACGTTTCTTCGAGGTGTTGGGCTTCAATTGCAGCGATGACATGGAGAGCGAGAAACTCGCCGAATTCTGCTCCGCGGAAGCCATTGATGACCTGGTGGCCTATGTGAATCGTCCACGGCGCAATCTTCTAGAGGTTTTGCAGGATTTCCGACATGCCACCTCCACGCTGACGCTATTTCAGCTCTTTGAGATGATGCCGCTGATTCAGCCGCGCAGTTTCTCGATAGCTTCGGATGCATCCTCCTCCACGCTGGACTTGCTCGTGGCTGTGGTCGAGTATAAGACTATTTTGCACAAGCCGCGTCTGGGTCTGTGTTCCAACTGGCTGAAACACTTGACGCCAGGCGTGGAAATCTGTGGCATTGTCAAGACCGGCACAATGGTGTGGCCTCAGGATCTGGCAGTACCCCTGATTATGGTGGGACCTGGCACCGGCATTGCACCCTTCCGCAGCATCATTCAGCACCGATTGCATGCCCAGTCGAAGGGCGCCCGCATTGGTCCACTTGTTGTCTTCTTTGGCTGCCGCAATAGGGCGGCAGATTTCCACTTTCAGGATGACTTCGAAGCCTGGACTAAGGGCAAACTGGTGGAGGTGCACTATGCCTTCTCCCGGGACGAGGACCAGAAAGTCTATGTCCAGCATCAGATTCTGAAAAATGGCCATCGCTTGGCGCAACTAATCCAGGACCACAATGCACATATCTATGTGGCGGGCAACTCCAATAACATGCCCAAAGCGGTACGCGAGGCATTCATTGAGATCCTGGGCGGCCAGGGCGATTATGTGGATCTGATGCTCAAGCAGCGAAGGTATCAGGAAGAAACCTGGGCGTAAAGTCAACTTGAATTGCTTGTACTCGTATGTGTTCCTATTTGTACAATTTTGGACGGAAATTACATCTTAAATCTATGAAAGAACGAACTGGTCTGGTCTGGTGTGCATTATCAAAAGTCTTCCAGCAGCTTATCCGAGGATGTGTGACAAAACGGACAGTATCCCTTTTGCAGCACCTGCAGCTCAAAGTCCTCGGCATAGAAAAGCTGCAAATGAAGGGGTTTACTTTTATGGGTTTCTATATTTCCTAGAGATAATAATTACCAGCAGACACTGTGGGCAATAGGTGACTTGTAGATCGGGCAATATATTGCGGTAGTAAACATTTCGAATATTCTTGCCCTGCCGCTTGAGTATCAGCACATGATTGGGATCTATGGCACGCAGGCCATTGCGATCCAAGCTCAAGGGCAAAGCACTGGCCACATCCTCGTTGAAAGGGTCTGAATCCTCGACATGCTTGGCCGGAGCCAGCAGCAGACGCTCGGCCTCGGCATCCGATATATCCACTTCGGGATAGAATTGCACTAAGGGTAGGATTTCTAAAGCGAAACAGAGTTCAATGGGTAAAGATTGTGCCCTGACAGAGACTTGATTCACATACCAAATGAAACGAATGAGAAGATGTAATCCTGCCTGCAGGTGGGGCAGCAATTGTTGTTCAAATGTTGACTGTAGTTGGAGCACTTGTAGCACAGCGGCAGCAGCTCCTCGGGATCATTGAAGCCGCTTTTGCAAGCCTTGCTGTTTAAGAAATTCAACTGCAAATACAAATTCAAGTTCAGTAGCTCTGATTTCTGGCCTGGTATTTCTGGCAACTTACATCAATCTGCTCTTGCACTCCGGCTGGTGGTTTGAGTGACTGCAGTCGCTTGTTTATCAGCAAGCACAATTTATTGGCCTGCAGGAACTTTGCCTGCTTGGCCAAAGTAAACAGCACAGAGCTGGAAAAGAGTAGAACAGATGAGCGTGTGGCCCCAATCAACGGGTAAGGGTAAGAATGGCTTACAACATGCTCACACCCTTGGGCACGCCCTTGTGCTCCACCTCATTCAGTATGAAGCGGCTGACATTGAACAGACTGACGGGCGAGTGTGTGGTGAAGGGCTCCTTCATGTAGCTATAGATCACGGCATAGGCATAGTACACCTTGGCAATGCGCAAATGGTTTTTATACTCGGCCAGGTTATGATCAATTGGATTCTGTTCGCTGCGCGAGAAGGAACAATTAACATTTGTTGTGCGTAGCAGTGATAATAATTATAGTAACCCACTCCTTGGCATGGTAAATATCCAGAGATTGTTTGGCCAGCAGCCAGTAAAAGTAGCTCGCATCCAGATAACGCTCCTCCACAATGGCCGTGATGCTCAGCTGCTTCAGCAGGCGATTGGCCTCCTTGGTTCGTCCCGCCTTCAGATAGGCTAGCAAAATAAAAGAATAACTAAGACATTTTCGATCTACAATTGGGGAGACAGACTCACCCTGATGTGCCTCTATGAACTGATCGGTTTCGGCCAGCCATTGTCCATGCTGATAGTGCACCGTGGGCAGGAGCTGGGGCAACGATTCCGCCAGACGAAACGCCTCCGGCCAGTCCCGAACCTCCACGTGCAGCTGCACCACCTGAGCCTCGTCGCCGAGCTTTTTGAATATCTCAGCAGCCAGGGGCAGGGCTTTTAAAGTCTTCAAATTCTGCGCCACCGATTCCAAGGCATCGCGTTCGCTCAGGCTGAGGCGACGTCCGATATCGTACAGACTAAAGCAAGCTATTCAGTACGCAGAAAACGCCAGGATCTCTACTCTACTACTCACACATCCGCCCATCCCTGCTCGGCCACAATGTCGATGGCCTTCTGATTCTCGCCAGCCGACAGCAGTAGCTCGGCAGCAGCACGCGGCTCCTTCACAGAATAGGCCCATTCCGCTCGCTTGCGCACTAATTCCTTTTTCTCCTGTTCCGTGCCGTCTCTGATATACTCCTGGGCCAGATCGAACATGCGCAGATCGGTGTACATCTCGAGGGCACGCGACGCCTGGCCACATTTGAGAAACAAGCGAGCGGCCTCCTTGAATTTGCCAGCAAAGGCACAGTTTTCGCCCAACAGGACCTCTTTGGGCACGGCCGAACGTTGCTGCTGGTCCCGCAGTTCACTGATCAGCTTCAGCCACGGCAGATTCCTTACCTTGACATATGCATCGCGTGCTATATTGATATGCAGGGCTTCCAGGGCCGATTGGGCCAGTCCCTCCCAGTCGCCGGTGGTCACACCCAGGCAGGCCACCTGGTAGGCTTCCCTAGAGGATTAGAGATTCCAGTCTAGCTGAGTCATTCATTCCGAACGGTGATTCAACTTACTCAAACAGGCCTGCCTCAATGAACTGCCACATGGTGGAGCCCAAGGCCAGGGGAGTGTTGTGCATTATATTCCCGCGCAGACAAAAGGCCGTGGCCCCACACAGTCCCACCACCACGCCGTGCATATTCTGCGGCGCTCGTGGCGGCAAATTTCCGACTCTCACACTCAGGCCGCCCGTGGTGTGTGTGTAGCAGAGCATCGTATCGAGATGCGTGTTCCAGGTGACGCTGTTCACGCCAGTGTCCTGGTAGAGTATGGTGTCGTTGACAATATCCCGCACCACCAGTCGGCCCACATCATCCACCACAGCGATTTTGCTACGTTTGGCATTGATGTCCAAACAGCGGACCGCTGAGACGGCCGTCGTGATCAGCAGGGGCAGGGAGTTGTTGAGAAAGATGCGAAATACTTGACCATTCTTCAAGCCCACCATCAGACCTTCACGGCCCACTGGGCCGCCCGTCACCTTGATGTAGCGTATGAAGGAGTCCATTATCCACTCGCGTTGCAGGATGCCGCTAAAGTCCAGGCACTGCAGTCTCTTCTCCTGGCACAGGACAATGTGGCGACCGCAGACCACCAGCAGGCTGCAGTCAAACTTCTGTTGAATCTTCTCCCTCACCTTGTAGTGCATCGGTTGATCCTCCCCGGAGCTCAGCTCGTACAGAACCACACGCTCTGGCAGCTGCACAGCCAAGCGATTGCGATAGATGGCTATTTTCTGGACCAGATCGCGGCACTTGATGCGCACCTTTTGGCCAGAGATCAAATGCTGAATGATCACATCGCACATGTTCTCCCGAAATGCGTAGCGTTCCCTGTAGAGGGCGTGCACCGTGCTCGAGGCAATGTTGAAGCAGGCCAGCGTGCCATCCTGGCAGCCAATGGTGTACGACTGCCCGTTGGGATGCAGTGCCACGGACCATATCCACGTGTCGAAGCTGTCGCCCAAGGTGCCCAAGCGTATGCCCTCGCGCGTGAAGAAATGAAGCCCACCCGTGCAACCACCGACCAAGCAGAACTCGCCGTTGGGAAAGTATTGCAGGCAAATCGGATCGAAGCCCAGGGCTCGCTCCTTGCCTATCATTTGGCCGCTGAGCGTGTGGAACGAGAGTGTTTGGCTCCAGTCGACCACGGCAATGGTGTCCACACTTCCTGGCCCCGAGGCTGGGCAGCATTGGACACTGAATACGTTGCTATTGGGACCGCCCGGTCGATCGATGCGTCCCTTCTCCTCGCCCAACTTGTTGCGTATGGAGATTGTGCCGTTGGCCAAGCCCATGATCAGGTACTGGCCATCGTTTGTCCAAGAGCAGCCATTTACACGAGCAGATATCTTGTACTTTTGCACAGCCTTCTGATCCGCCGACCAGAAGGCAAAATCGGACATCGAACAGGAGGCCAAATGGTGCGAGACGGGATTGAAGCTCATGCATTGAATGGAATCGCCGTGACTGTATGGAAAGCAAGAGTTTTAGACTTATTAACCCTGCAAATCGTCATCAATTTCCACCACTTACGAGTACTTGAGTAGCCCTTCCAGTTGCGGCGACCATACAATGACCATTTTGTCCGAGGCTCCGCTGGCAAAGCGTTTGCCATCACGTGAATAGGCCACACAGTTCACCGTGTCCTTGTGGGCCTTTAGCGTATTCAGCAAGGAACCATCGCTGGGATCATAGATGAGCAGACGATCGCCGGCGGCTACCACCAATTGGCTGCCATCCGGGGCGTAGCAAACGCTGTGTACGCTGAAAAAACGGGTTTTTTTTTCAGTGCAAGCAACAGGCTGTTGGCTCGGGGGAATACTCTACCTGGTCTCCCCATCCTTGGTGCTGGGGAACTCTATGCGCTCCAACCATTTGAGGACGCCACGCATTTTTGCACAGCCGAAAAGTGTCCTATTTTACTGCAGCTGAATAGTTCTGATCCATACAAATATTTTCCCTGATTTGTTTACAAGTCGCGCTTCCATGACAACAAGAACAAAATGCACTTTTCAACACTATTGGCTATCGACAGGCGAGTGTAATATCGTTATCGGTGCATTTACAAGTGTTTTTTCGTACATTTCAACAAAAATTTATTTAATTGAGCTATAATTAGCTTGTTTGCAGTAAAATGAACAATCTAGATAGTTCATTGCAGGCGCACAACAAATTGGAAAAGGTAACAACAGTTGTCAAACCTGTGGAAATATTAATAGTGATTTTTTAAAGGAAGCAACCAATTTGGCCCTGTTGAAAGACCGAGTGGATAAGTATCATGATCTCTCCACGCAAATGTCCAGCATTCTTACAATCTTTGAGAAGCGCCTTGGTAACCTAGAGCAGACTATATTGCCCGTGTATCAGGAAACGGAGCAGCTACAGAAGCGACAGCAAAGTAAGTCCCTTGTCCACATCAAACACGTATATATCAAACTGGTCACCGCCTCTTTTCAGACCTAGAGGCTACACTCAATTGCCTGGAGAGCGTACTCTCGCACTACGATGTCTCCCAGGAGGTGTGCCAGCTTATACACCAGGGGCCGCTGGAGGGAAACATATCCGTGTTTCTGGAGGCGCTGGCCAAGCTGCGCGCCGCCATGGACTACTTTTTGCACAACAATTCGCAAAGTGTGGAGCTGGAAAATGTCACCAGTCTCTTCAACACCGGCTGCGAGGGCCTGAACCAGCACTACAGCATGCTGCTGAAAAAGCACAGTGCCCCACTGAAGCCAGTGGAGCTGCTGGATCTCATCTACATTGAAGATGACTCATCCAGCGATGAGTACACCTCCTTTCGCCAACTGTCGCAGACCACCCGCGAGGAGTTGTTCACGATTTCGCACTGGCTGGAGCAGAACATGCGCGAGTACACCCACATCTACGCCACGGAGAGGGGGGATGTGGTGCTGAGGTCGCTGCAGCTGCTGAAAGATCATCAGAAGAGCAGCAGCTGGGGCCACGAAGCTTTGGTGAGTACCGTAACCGAATGCAACTCTGCATTACTTGACATTTCGTGCAACGGGACAATGTCGAAAAAGTTTCCCAATGCGCTTGGGCACCGCCATTGCCATTTTATCAGCGTGTTCTTGCCGTATCATTGTCCAAGTGTAATTGTCATTTAAATTCAATTGTGAAACAAAATGGAGGAATGCCGCACACCCACGCACAAGACGAAATTCAACTTCAATCTCACTCCCACGATGAGGTGGAACCACCTGAATGTGAACACATCGAATGTGCGTTGCTCCACGCCAATCACCGGCGCCTTTCGATCGCCCAACATGTCGCCCATACAGAGTATGCGCGCCCTGAAGAGTCCCGCAAAGAGCATGTTGGCCAAGACCTTCAAGAAGCCGCCGATGAAGAAATATGTGCACCATTTGCACCGCACGGAGGTCGTAGCTCCAGTCGTCCTAATATCCAAGAGGCCGGAGGAAGGCCCCGGCCCCGAGCGGGAGCAGAAGAGCAACAGCAGTTCGGACACCTTCTCAGACGACTCGAATATTGACGCGTCGCTGTGCCGCGAGTCGCGTCGTCGCTCCGTGATGGCCTCTAATCACTCATACGTGTTCAATCATGGAACCAATGTGGAGCAGGTCCTCGTGCATGTTGGCCTGGAGAAATATGTGGATAATTTCGAGAAGGCTCACGTTGATTTGGTCGAACTGGCCTCCATGGAGAAGGATGACTTAAAAAACATTGGCCTGTCCAACGATGAGGATTGTAATCGCATTTTGGATGTTCTAAAAACCCTTTAAGGGCTTGCCCTAACGGCGGATCGCTGGCGGATCCAAATCTCCGACCTGAGCTTAAGGTTTTAATATGTGTTTTATGTACTCCCCCAAAAATGAAATCAAATAAATCTGTATTCAAACATTAAGAGAATAGAAATTCATTTGTGTGTTTCCTTTGCCCTACAAACAAATTGATTGTCGAACTTATTGCAGAGACCTCGCCACAGCGGACGCCAAGCGGAGCCCAAGAAGAACACCTCGGCGCGTCTGCAGCAAATGTAATAAGTGGAATCTATTCCCATTCCATGAGCTTAACTAATTCCCAAATATATTTCCTGCAGTTTCGAGAAGAAGGCCAACAAGCTGTATCTGCGGGCGACACAAACCATTGAGCAGTCGACTGGATTCTCCATTAAGAAGGCTTCCTCCCATTCAGATCACCTGACCTCCGAGGACCTGCTGGATGGGGACCAGGAGCTGGACAAGTATCTGGTCATGCTGCTGGGCCTGCAGCGACTGCTCAACTGGGAGCGTGCCATTATGCACGACATTATACCGCAATCAAAGCACAACGAGGTCTTTGCCCGTCTCGCCTACAATGCTATCGAGCTGGTGGTCAAGGATGCGGAGGCCATTACCCAGCGCATTCTGCGCTGCATCTCACGCAAGGAGTGGACCTCGGCCCTGGGTATATTTTCCGCCCTGAAGCGTGTCATACTGCTCCAGCCGGACATTGAGCGCACATACGATCCGGCGCAGCGGGAACAGCTCACCAAGGTGCTCAATAAACTGCAGCATACGGGCGCCAAGGCTTTGGAGCACTTCCTGGACGTGGTCAAGGGCGAATCGAGCACAAATATCGTCGGCCAGAGCAATGTGCCCAAGGATGCCACCGTTCACGAGCTGACCTCCAATACCATTTGGTTCATTGAGCATTTGTATGAGCACTTCGATGTGATCGGCTCCATACTGGCCCAGGATGTGCTCTACTCCACGCAGCTGGACACCATACTGATGAAGAAGGCGCTGCCCGGCGAGGAGCGCAACAAGGCTCTTCTGGCCATCTACATAAGTGAGTGGCAATGGCAATGGCAATCTTTATTCCATAAATATATTTCCTGTTTATGCAGAGAAAGCGCTGGCGGAATTGAATCTGTCGATTATGAACAAGTGCGAGCAGTACAACGACCAGGCCACCAAGCATCTCTTTCGCCTCAACAACATCCACTACATCCTTAAGTCCCTGCAGCGCTCGAACCTCATTGATTTGGTCACGCTGGCGGAGCCGGATTGCGAGCACAGCTATCTGGAAATGATACGCGAACTGAAGGCCAGCTATCAGAAGACCTGGTCCAAGATGCTGCAGGGTATCTACTCCCTGGACGAGCTGCCCAAGCCCGTGGCTGGCAAAGTCAAGGACAAGGATCGTAGTGTGCTCAAGGAGCGATTTTCTGTGAGTATAATGAATATATTGGAACTGGCGATCTATTAATTGTTTAATCCCTTGCCAGAACTTTAACAAAGACTTTGAGGAGGCCTGCAAGATACAGCGGGGCATCTCCATACCCGATGTGATACTGCGCGAGGGCATCAAGCGTGACAATGTGGAGCACATTCTGCCCAAATACAATCGCTTCTTCGAGATGTAAGTCTGAGGATCGACGCTGATTGCAGAGAGTGTTCTCTCATGGTTTTTCTTGACTTTCTGCGCAGGTATTCCGCTGTGCAATTCAGCAAGAATCCCGATAAATACGTCAAGTACCGGCCGCACGAGATAAATGCCATGCTGAGCAAACTCTTCGATGACTCCGCCTAGACGTGGTCACGTGGCCAGGATTCCAGTGCATTCCGTTTGCTCGTAAGTTCGTTCGGTTCGTTTCGGTTCGGTTCGGGGGGTTTAATTCAAAACTCAATAAATATCGCTTTAAAAAAATACAATACAAGACTCTAGCCTACAAATATTAAATGCCAAGTGAAATGAAGGCGCCACGATGCGCTCCTCCACCTCCGCCTAATACAGGAAATTAGTGGAGGGCGCCTCGGGGCGTCCACAGGCGCCATAGTGATGCACATCCACCGTGCTATTGGTGCGACAATTCTCAATGTCCAGGAAGCAGTCGTTCAGATATGTCTTGTTGTCGCTACCGCAGACGGGCTCGAATTCCCTCGGACAGATGCGGGCACAACCCTTGAACTGGAAGGCGGCCAGGCACCGCTTGAGGGGCACCACAAACACATGCTTGCCACAGTTCTCCTTGCGCATGTGACACTCGGACTTGTAGAACTTGTTGTCCGATCCGCACACGAAATTCGGCGGCTGGGCATCGCAGTCCGAGTCACAGTCGGCGGTCAGGGCGCAGTTCTTCAGCGACACGGCCACCACACGCATGTTGCAGGTGCGTCGCTTGAATTCGCACATCGAGGCAAAGGTGTTGCCATCGGACCCGCACACCGGCTGCTGTTCGAGGTCCGCACGGGTGCAGGCATCGCCGCAATCCTTGCTGGGCGTGTTCAGATCCGTGCAGGGACCAATGTGGGCCAGATTAACGCCGCGTCTGCAAAGCAGTCATTGGAAGTTATACTGTTTGATGGGATGGGTCATGCACTTACAGGCAGGTGGCATGGGCCAGCTCGCATTCATTGTTGTAGGTCTTGGCGTCCGTACCGCACAGCTTGTCCTTCCGCCTCGAGCTGAAGATGGAGCCAAACAGATTGTTGAAGTCCTTGCAGGGCGGCAGCTGCTTGCACCGAATCAGCCGATTCTTGCACTTGTCCATGCTCATCTTCTGAATGGACTTGCGCTGTGGCCTGACACAAGAGAAGACTATCAGAATGGGAATTGTCTGCAGGAGTAATGTGACACTTACCCGCAGTTGAGCATCTTAAGCTCGCACAGGGAGGAGTAGATGTTGCCATCGCTGCCGCACACATACTGCGAGGGAGAATCCGCCTCGGCCTTGGGGCATTCGGTGGGACAGGCGTCCGCTGCATTGCCGTGCCGCTCCTGGGGCATGCAGAACGAGAGGGGCACCTCGAACACATGCTTGCCGCAGTTGGAGGAGCGCATCTTGCAGGGGCTGGCATAGAGGCGTCCGTCGGAGCCGCAGGTGGGTCTGGCCACGCGCCAGCACGACTCGCGGCACATCCTTGTCGACTGGCAGTGCTTGCGGCTGGTCTTCACCACCCCCTGGCCGCACGTATGCAGCTTCATCTCGCACGTGGAGTTGTACACGTTCCCGTCGGAGGCACAGATGGGCCCGTCCTTGGGGGCGCTGTTGCAGTCCACGGGGCAGGACTCCCGAATGGCGCTCGTGTTGCTGCACGGACCCACATGCGAGAGCTTGACGGCGGCCAGGCCCACGCGGCAGGACTGCACCCGCAGCATGCAGCGATTCAGATAGGTGCGCCCGTCGGTGCCACACACGGGATCCTTCTCCGTGCTGCAGCGGTGCTTGCACTCGGAGCCCTTGGACCGCTCACAGCCCTCCCGCTCGTCCTTCACCAGCGACACGCCATTGCGGGCGCACGTCTTCTTCCGCAGCTCGCAGAGATTCGCGTAGATCAGGCCATCGCTGCCGCACACCGGCTCTGCGCCGACCGTCAGACTGGGCGGACACGATCTCGGACAGCTGTTTGTGGAGCTGCTGGCCCGATTCTGCCTGCCCATCTGCGCCTGCTGCTGCTGTTCGGTCTCCTCGCGCAGCAGACTCTCGAGGGCAGCGGCTGCTGCTCCTGGTGCCTGCATCAGGCTGGACGACAGCTCCGGCTGCGCATCCTGGCGGTAGTTGATCAGCAGCGAATCTGGCAAGGCATCAGCACTGCGGTAACGTATGACAGGCGCCTGCACGGGCAGCTTGATGATCTTGATGGGTGAGTCTGTGACGGCGCCTAAGGGAAAAAGCGATAAGACACAGAGTTATTAAGTAGGTTCCATAATTTCCAGGGTATCCCCACTTCGTCTGCTGCGAGTGGAGTGCTTGAGCATGCGGAAGAGGCATCGTGCGGCATACAAATTTAAGATTAGCTTCAGTCCGAAGAACATTTTGCGCAGTTGTGACCCACTGTCTGGGCTAGCTGAACTCTTGCTCTTTCTCCGCTTCCACCGCTCAATGATCGCATGACCGACTCATGTAACCCCCCATTAACCGGAATAATTTGGGAGTTTATGGAGCTGCTCTGCAGCCATTTCCATTGCCATTGCGGAGCGGGGGCTGGGTTCTTCTTTGCTAACGGCAAACGGCAGATGGGAAATGGCAAATGTTGGCCCGTCTTTCGAGTGAGTCGATTCCAAGTACAATAAGACACACACACAGACACACAATGGAAAGGGGTAGCTCTAGCTATCAGCGACCTCCATCTATAATTGTGTTCATGCTAATCCCTGCCAGAAATCGTAAGCTTAATCTGTGCTAAAAACTGCAAGTGAAATTTTCACACTAATTGCCTCCGGCCCCACAGATCGGACTTGGACTTGGAGCGGACTCGGGCCGGACCGGACCGGGCCGTACCGAATGTTTCTGTTGTCTTTTGGTCGGATGTGGCTCCGTTGGGTTTGTTTGCAAAGAAAGCGACGACGATACCGCCGCCTCCAGAGGAAGCGCTCACAGATACGATGCCCACACACACACACACTGGGGGCAGGCACACACAGAGATGGAGACGAAGACACTCTGCCACACAGAGTAGAAAATCTATTAGCGCTCTTTGGGTCTCTGCCACGATTGTTTGGCTGCGATAATTGAACCCACGTTCATTATTCATTCCAATTTGTTTGAAATGAGGATTTCAACATTTTCAGCAGTCAACCAAAACGCAGCAGCAGCCATACATACTCGTACATTCCCCGCTTAATGAATGGATGGACGCATGAATGCATGGAATGGAATGGAATGGGGCAGACGCAACCTCAGTAGCCATTAAAGTTGAAGAATATTAAGCGGCGTTAGGGAATTAATGCAGATGTAAACGATCCACGGGGCAGACATTCATTCAGCATTAAAACTATGCGACCCATGCTTTACCCATTCCTATACCCATACCCACATTCTCCTTCTCCTACTGCTGATGCTACTCCTCCTCCTGCCTATCGGATGCCATCAATTGCAAAAAAAAGAGCCAAGCACAGACCGTATAATTTTCAAAAGTGGAAAAAGCCACCAACCAACGCATTGCATTGCCCTGGGCCGAGGTTTGTGCTGCTGCTGCTGCTGCGGCTGCTGCTGGACATGGACACTGGCAAGAGACATGATATGTGAGCTCTGCTGCTGCTGCTGCTGCTGCTACTGCCCCCACATACTAGTATCATGGACACAGCACAGTGGAAAGCTGAGTGCAGACCAAACTGTGATCAATCGAAGAACCAATGCCATGCCATGCATCCATGAATCACTCTTCAAGTGATTTCGCAATTGATCAGGCAACCCCATTCCAACCCCATTAATTCACTGCTGGGGCTAATTGATCTTTCACCCATCAATCTCGGATGAAATTCTGATGTCAATTAATCGAAGAAACGATCATGTCGAGCAGCAGGCAAATCACTTGGGCCGGGCTACGCTCTGCGATCCGCTGCGATCCGTTGCGGCCCGAGGGTTCAACCTATAAATGAAACGCCCCTTTTACAAGGGCTCCCCTCTGCAGAGGCGGCAATTTTCCGCTCGTTTCCACTGTGCGTGCGGCATCCTCCCTACTTCTCCTCTGTGCTGTGTGCCGGAGCATGCCTTCAATGAATTTATTTGAATGTTGGACAAATTGTGCACGAAAATATTTACGAGCATGTTGTGTGCGTGGTCTATACGCAGAGAGGGGAAGCTACAGAGGGAAGTGCTTGGCTTGGGTGTTTTGGGTAGCCGTAGCCTCGGTAGCCTCGGTATAGCCTCTGTAGCCTCTGTAGCTAGATATGTGTGCCAGTTTCCATTCACTTTGTGGCACTACTTTCCGCACTCCGTACCTTAGAAATTAATAGCTGCTCTGACGACGGGCCTTTCTATCAGCACAGCTGGTGGGTCTATCTAGATCCGGGGACTGGGACCCACAGATAACACCTTCCCTTCCCTAGCATCTTTTTTTGGGGAGGGGGGAATAAACCACTTTTCCTGCAGTGTAGCAGTGTATGACTTACCATTAGTGGTGGATGCCGCCAACATTAACATGGCCAGCAGTGCGCCAAACAGCTGGCGCTTAAGCCTTAACTGGGGCTGGAGCTGACTCTGGATCTGGCTCTGGCTCTGGGGCTGGGGCCTTGTCTGTCTCTGGGGCTGGTACATTTTCACTGTCGACTGCACTTTCCTGCTGCTGCTGCTTCTGCTGGTGATGTCTGGCTCTGGCTGCTTCGGCTGCTGCTGCTGCTGCTGCTGATCCAACGACGTGTGCGTGACTTCGGCGCTTTCGCTCGTTAACAATTGAAATAGTAGCAACTGCTGTTGTTGTTGTTGTAGTTTCTGCTCAAGTTCACTACCAGCTATGCGACGACGGCGGCAGCGGATCACGACACGACACGACTTTGACTTGCGTTGAAATGAAGAAAGTTTTCCCTCGTCAGAGGTCTCCACCTCCTATCCAATGCCTTTGCCTATGCACACCACAAGACGCCTCTTAAACTGGTGCAAGATTACCGCAGAATCTGCTACTGCTTGCTGCTGCTGCTGCTGCTGCTGCTGATGATGTTGCTTTGTCGCTCGATGACTCTCTTTCAACGATCGAATTAACGGTAGTCTTCTTGTGTCTCTCTCTTGCGGTCACCACACAGCTCTCTGCTCTGGCCTGGGGTCTGGCCCTTTTATGAGTTCATTCGTTGCCTATTTACTTCCCCCTTTGATACCCTTCCCTTCCTGGCTTCTGGCTGTGTTAGATGAGGATTGCTGATGCTGCGCTAAGCTAAAGCACTTGACCTCTCTCTGTCTCTCTCTCTCTCTGTCTGTCTTTCGTCATACAATCGGACAATGGAGCATAATTTCTTTTTTATCGCCTGTGCCTGGCCTTTTCTCTTACTTTTTTGCACGGTTTGGCCTTTAATTTGATTTCAATTACGCTTTCAGAGTGCTTTTAAACACCGTCGTTCCGTCGTTGCGTCGTTCGTTCGCTGGTTCGTTCTGGATCGTATCGCTTTTTATTATGCACACAAAAAATTCTTTTCACAGCTTCCTCCCCCTGTGGCGGCGACTCCTCTATGGCGGGGAGTAGAGTAGTTCGTTACTCTTTTGCCGTTTGAATTTGAGTTTGATGCGCGCTCGCTGAGATTCGCATATGAAGTGATCTCTGCGCTGCGCTGCCTACAGATGCTGCTGCTGCTGCTGCTGCTACTGCTGCTGACGCTGCTCTGCTTTTGCGCTGTGTATGCTCTTCTCTCCGCTGTATGGCTAGGCCTCTGCTGAAGCTTACTACGACGATGACGACGACGCTGGCGATTGCATTATACATATATTGTTGTTGTTGTTTGTTGTTGTTGTTGTTGTTATTCCCGCGCTGACGTTTTCAATGAATGAATGGAACACACACTCTCTGGCACGGCACGGAACTCACACACACACGCGCACATCCGATTTTTGTACATTCATAAAAATTATATGTTCTTATTGTTGCTTCTTTTCTTTTGTTGCACGAAATGGAATTGGCTTCCAGTGCGTCTCCTTCTCCGTTTCGGTCTCGGTCGCAGAGTAAAGTCGTAGTAGTCCAGGCTCCAGCGAAACGAAGAGAAAGGTTTGACAATGCGCCGACGAATGGCACCGAATTTGCAATGCCAACAAATTTATATGAGTGAAAGGCAGCGCAGTCGACGCTGGCTTACAGCGCTGTAGCTGGAGCTTACACTGGAGCCCGAGCCCATATGCTGGAGAAGCTATCGCCTTGTTCCGTGGCATCATGGCATATTGATTAAATGGAGTTGTCGGTATTTAAAATAACAACTTGGCCATCCATGTTGTTGTCTGCGGCAGCTGCCGCTGCTGCCTAATCGGTTTTGCGTACAAATTTAATTTGCCAAAAGTGGCAGCAAATGCAACCAAAAAGGCGAGCCGCATTTGAAATTATAACACACCACCACACCACACACACACTCCGCGCTCCATGCGCCATGGTCTCGCGCTCCATGCTCCTATGCTCCATGCTGTGCGGTGCCTGTGCTGTGCTGTGCTCTGCTCCACCTCTCCAATAGACACGATCCACACGATTCCGATGCGGTTGCAGTTGCAGTTGCAGTAGAAAGTGCAGCCATAGTGCCGCCGCCGCCGCCACCGCCACCGCCGCAGTGCAGGCAGCTCTCGTTGCTAGCTGGAAGCTGTGTTTATAGACTTTAAAGCCATAAATTTTACGCCTGAGTGGCGTTGCGAATAAGGGTCACACACACACATACAGATCAATGGCGGCTGCGGCGGCGGGAGAGTCGCGTGTGCATTAAAGAAAATTGAGTGGAGGTGGAGGTGGCAGGCGGCAGCAGCAGCAGCAGCAGCGGTAAAAAAGAGGTCAGTAAGTGAATGGTTTACAGTTAGTTTTTGGGCAACCAGACAACGGCGGCAGCGACCGTCACGTCAGTGGGGGCCTTGGAGCCAAAATGCATATGACAGCCATGACTTTGCTTTTAAGCGCCATCATCGCGTCCAGAACTAATGCTGCAGACACGACCAGCGGCACAGCCGCACAACACACTCACAGACACACACACACAAGAAAAAGCCGAAAAAATTAATTAAAAGAAAGCCAGGCAGACGTAAAAACCTTTTGGCAGCCGTGCAATTTCTTTTTGGCCAAATATTTGACGTTTGCCTGCGGTTGCTGCTGCTGCTGTTGCTACTGCGGCCTGCGGGGCTGCCAATAAAATGGAAAGTGAAAATTGTAGCTGCAATGGCGGCAGTGCATATTAAAAAGATTGTGTGCGAAGAAATGGCCATAATAAAAGATAGAAGCAGGCATCGGCATCCCAATCCCATCCACGCACCTGTTCTGCTGGTTTTCTACGAGGCGGCTCTAATCACAGCCCCTCTGGCTGTGACGCCGCATCAAGAAATAGACGAGATTCGAGTTTGAGTACGACGATTACTCGTCGTATACGTATTATATAAATGCGGTGCCAGAGCTCCAATTAAGTAGGAGGAGCGAGGATCAATATTTTGGCTGCTTGGCCAAAATTCCGCCGATCCGCACCCCGCCGTTTTTCTTCTTCTTTTTAATATTTGAAATGTTTCTTCTTTTTTGTATTCGAAATTTTTCTCCGTTTTTTTGTATTAGAAATTTGAGTGTCGCCATCCAGCGAGAGGTAGTAGCTGGCGCTGCCAACAACTTCTACATGCTTTTTACGTAACGGCTTTATTCAAGTGCAGCCCTGTGCTGTGTGATGCTTTGCAGCACTGATTGATTCATCAATCGGATACAGTTATCTATTTGTTTAAAAACAGTATGTTATGTTATGTTATGTTATGTCATGTTCCCTGTTTTAACTCAAACGATTGATAGCCATCGATAGTTTTTAATGTTTTGAAAAAAAAACATTTAATACATTTGAAAATGACCGCCAAACTCCACTTATCGTAAAAAAATATCGATATTATTCGCTCTCAAATCGTTGTGGTTTTTCAAAATTTGCTCTATTTTTTGAGGTGAAGCGAGCGTTTTCGCGGTGACTTTCCCCTCCTTTACGTGGTGTGAGAAACATGTATCTTACGGGAACGTTCCCGTTCCCGTTGCTGAATTAGCAGAATGTTGAGCTGAGCAACAATCTGCATACCTTGGGAAAATGGATATTATGGACTTGAGATATTGTTTGTAATTTCAGGCACCAATTAATGCAGAAACTACTTAGTCTCTGTTATAAAGATATTAACGAAATTTTGTAGTTCACGGGTTCCAATAATAGGTATCAGAACCAGGATAAATGTATATATAAAACACAAACATGTGCATGTATAGGTAAAAAACATGTCAGTCTAGGATAAAATCATAAATAATGTTTCAATGGAGCTCGGAACAAAACATTTTACATTAATTAAAAGAAATAAGGTATACAAAAGTACATACGCCTAGAAGAAACTTGGTTGACCAGCAACACTGACGTCACATTTAGTCAACATTTACGTTTTATGCTTTGGCCGTTTTTGTTTGAACCCTATTATCTAAACAATCCCATTAAAAATAGTCCTGAAAACTAGCCAATCCTAAACAAAATTCATTGAGGAATTGGATAAAATAATTTGTTTAGGACTGAGAGGGCCAACTATCTAGTAATATTAAACGGAATATCAAAATTGACGAATTTCATGTCAAAAAATTTCATGGTATGGCAGCCCGCAGCAACTACGAATGGCACGAGTCTGGCAACGCCACCAACAACGACGTCACATTCGTTTTATGTTGTTTTTGTTTGAACCTTTTTATGTAAATAATATAATGAAAAGGACTTCTGAAAACTTGTGAATCTTGTAGAAAATTTGTGTATCTATCGGATAAAATTACTATTACTATCATGATAGTCGCAAAACCGTCGATAGTAGAGGCTAGCAGTAAAATGTCGATACTATCGATAGTGCCCTCGATGGTTTGACACCTCTAGTGTGGGATAAAAAAAAAATTAACTTATAACTGAACGAGAAAATGAAATGTGCAAATGCACACGCCTAGTGCATAAATAATAGTGCGAGAGTATCCGTTCAGTGCGTGCGTAGTTCTGGCCAGCTGTGAATTCATGTCGTGAACATCAAGAGTGAAACCTACAACTCCCAAAGCCAGCAACAACAACAGCAGCGCAGCGCAGAACAGCAGCAGCAGCAGAGAAAAGATGGCGACGAGAGGCACAGCTCGCGTGCAATCACAACCAAAAATTTTTCCTTCACTCTTTTCGAAACTGCACGGTGCCATCTCGGAGGCATGCGTCTCGCAGCGCCTGTCCACGGACAAGAAGACGCTGGAGAAGACGTGGAAGCTGATGGACAAGGTGGTCAAGCTGTGCCAGCAGCCCAAAATGAACCTCAAGAACAGTCCACCCTTCATACTGGACATACTGCCGGACACGTATCAGCGACTGCGTCTCATCTACTCCAAGAACGAGGACCAGATGCACCTCCTGCACGCCAACGAGCACTTCAACGTCTTCATCAACAATCTGATGCGCAAATGCAAGCAGGCCATCAAGCTCTTCAAGGAGGGCAAGGAGAAGATGTTCGATGAGAACTCCCACTACCGTCGTAACCTGACCAAACTTAGTTTGGTCTTCTCCCACATGCTCAGCGAGCTCAAGGCGATATTCCCCAACGGCGTCTTTGCTGGCGATCAGTTTCGAATCACCAAGGCCGATGCGGCCGACTTCTGGAAGAGTAATTTTGGTAACAGGTGAGTGCTCGCTTTTTGTTGTCATGCATTTTGCGTAGCATAATCTCAACACGCATTCTCCCGTCCGCAGCACACTGGTGCCTTGGAAGATCTTTCGACAGGAGCTGAACAAAGTGCATCCGATATCGTCGGGGCTGGAGGCTATGGCCCTGAAGACCACCATTGATCTGACGTGCAACGATTTCATCTCGAATTTTGAATTCGATGTCTTCACGCGTCTGTTTCAGCCGTGGGTTACATTGCTGCGCAACTGGCAAATCCTGGCCGTCACCCATCCGGGCTATGTGGCGTTTCTCACATACGACGAGGTGAAGGCGCGTCTACAGCGCTACATCCTCAAGGCCGGCAGCTATGTCTTTCGTTTGTCCTGCACACGACTCGGTCAGTGGGCCATCGGCTATGTGACGGCAGAGGGGGAAATTCTGCAAACGATTCCACAGAACAAATCGCTATGCCAGGCGCTGCTCGATGGTCATCGGTAAGTGTGCTTAGTTTAGATTTGCGTTAAACGATTCTTACTGTGTGTCCGCTTGTAGCGAGGGCTTCTACTTGTATCCAGATGGCCAAGCCTACAATCCGGATCTGTCCTGTGCGGTGCAAAGTCCTACCGAGGATCACATAACAGTCACACAAGAGCAATACGAACTATACTGTGAAATGGGTGAGTGGATGGTCTACAGCCCTTTCTGGTCGCTTCTTCTAAACTTTTTCTTCCTTTGGTGTTTCAGGCAGCACCTTTCAATTATGCAAAATCTGTGCAGAGAATGACAAGGATATCCGCATCGAGCCCTGCGGTCATCTGTTGTGCACGCCCTGCCTCACCTCCTGGCAGGTGGACTCTGAGGGACAGGTAAGCAAGCACCCCACCCCGTGTAGAAATCTGCTACCAACAGATGTACTGATTTTGACCTATTGCTGTGCTATTTTACACAGGGCTGTCCCTTCTGTCGCGCCGAGATCAAGGGCACCGAACAAATCGTTGTGGATGCCTTCGATCCGCGCAAGCAACACAATCGCAATGTCACCAATGGGCGACAGCAGCAGCAGGATGACGACGATACAGAGGTATAGTTTTGTTCACAGCCTGATCCGCCTGCTCCGCTGCCGCCTGTGCTGCTATTTATATATACATAATTACTCTTATGATTACTTTTGGTTCGTTTATATATACATCTATATCTACATATATATATTACATTATATATATATATATACCTTAGATCTTACAACTGCTATTGTTTATATAAGTTAAATGTTTAGCCTGCAGTTTGCAGTTCTTTGCAGTTTCCAGTTTTAATTAATTTTGTTTGTTTTAGCTGTAACATATTTAAATTATTAGCCAAAACTCATCCGCAACTAATCCACAGACAGATACTAGCACAGAGAACCCATACCATACCATACCATCCCAACCATCTATCCATAATTCATTCATTCATTCATGTATCGCATTCATTCATCCATCCATCTATCCATTTATGTAGTTGAAATTTCTCGTTCGTGTGCGTCGCACCGCACCGCGCCAAAGCGGAAGTGGCTCATCAGTCCCCATGTTCGTTATCGCGCTCGCTGCTTCACACTTGTTCTTTTTTCGTTTCGTTTCTCTTCTCTTCTATTTCCTCTCTGTGCGCGCTCTCTCTCAGTGTGTATTCATTCATTTAATGATTCATTTTTCTGTTCGCCCTCGATCGGTCTTTTGTACATAGCAATTTATAATTGTAACTCGTTCTGTATTATCTTGTGGAGCTTCCTCCTCTCTATCCATCTATACTCTCTCTGTATTCTTATCCCCACAGCCCCCGACAGTATTCCTTAGACTCATCCTAACGTATACATTTTGCTCCGTTGTGTGTTTATTTCATTTTAGTTTATTGTTTAATACTTCCAAAGATATATTTAGTTTTTAGTAGCGTGTGTGTGTTTTGCCTTCCGATCGGTTTCAATTTTATATATGTGTAAGCAGCCACCATATCACCATGCCCGAGGGCTGCCCTAAGACTGTAATTTATTATTAACAAAATGCAAAACAAAACAAAACGAAAACGAAAACCAAGGCTATACCGAAAGGAAGAGAGAGGCCAACAATTGATTAATTTAGTTAGATTATTTAAATAAAACGAACAACGTAACACGTTTGCTTCACTGTGAGTGCACAATGGTCACAATTTGATAGCGATGGATGATCGTTTTATTATTATTTTTAGCTAGAACTGAAAGTATTAGCACAGAATTTTCCATTGAGAAAGACTCGAACCACTCTCAATTAAAACTCATCCCTTGGCTCATTTCGTTAACAAAATCCTAAACAGATCCAGGCACAGATCGTATCCTAGGATCACCATCAATCGCGTATAATCGATAATGTTTATTTATATAATACATCTAATGCAATTTTTATACATACATCCATACATAGCCTTTAGTTTAGTTTTTTTCTGATTTCCTTAATAAGTTTTATGCTAAAACGAAAAACAAAAACAACAAAAAAAACCAAAATCGAATTAAAACAAAAGAAAAATATATAAACATTTTATGAATATTTAAATATTGGTTGCAATCGAATTATGTTTTAATTTATTTATTATCTCCTTTTCCTGTTCCCACACTCTTGAGTCTCTCTTTTGTTGTTGATTTCGCCGTTCTGTTCCGTTCTGCATGCACAGATCTGCAGCTCTGCAGCCTACTGCCCCACCCCACTGCTCCTGTTAGCGGCATGCCCTAGTCCTTCTTCCACACATCTATCTGCCTAACTAAATCCTCCGCCTCCCCCTCTAGGACATGGGCGACTTCAACATAGCCACCTCCTCGCTGCACGCCCTCAGCACCTCGGCAGCCGCTGGGGCCGCCGCGGAGAAGCACAGTCCGCACACCTCACCGCGTCTGGGCCGGCGCAGCACCACGCCCAGCCTGATGGCCGTGCAGAATGATCTCTATTCGGGCGGCAGTCCGGTCCTCAGCCTGCCCAGCTCCAGCTCCTCGTCCACATCATCGGCGGCGGCAGCAGCAGGTGCAGCAGCATCAGGATCCTCCGCTGCAGGATCCTCCACACAGCCCCAGCCCTCGGCCCCTCCCGCCTCCGCTGTGCTGAGCAATGGAGGAGGGGCCGCCAGCATCAGCCAGAAGTCGACGAACCGCATGAGTGCACCCCTGATCGGCTCCTGTGTGGCCAACTCCACGTACGGCCAGAAGCTGCCTGGCAAATCGGAGAACTCGGCGTCCAGCGGCAGCGGCAGTGACACCGCCTCGACCAGCTCTTATGCCATCCTGCAGAACCTGCAGGATTCGGCCTCAGGGTTGGGCAGCAACGCCGCCTCCGCTGTGGTGGCACCTCCACTCCCGCCGCGCAAGTCCTCGCCGGGTGTCGAGACACCGGGCAAGGTGACAGCCACGCCGACCACCAGCAAGAGCATCGACAACATTCAATGCAGCATGGACAACGTGCCGCCCCAGACGACAGCTCCCCCCATTCCGCCGCATGTGACGCCCAGCGTGGACACCCTAGCGGAGGATTTGATGCGGCAGCAGCGCATAGCGACGAGCACCACCTCCCCCGTGTTGTCCCTGCTGGACGAGGACATCGTGGAGGTGGGGCCCGCGGAAACCATTAGCGGCGTGATCGATACCCGCCCCCTGGAGGCACGTGGCTTGACCCTCACCAGGCAGGATTCGGCCTCCTCGCACTACACACAGCTGTGCACCACCAGCACTGGCGGTTCGGCGGCGCTGGCCGCCGCCGCCGCAACCCTTGCCAACGGCAAAAAGGCCGCTCCCAAGCAGACAGTGACCCAGACAACGACAGCGGCGGCGACTGCACCTAATCCTCCCCAGCAACAGCAGACGCAACCGCTGCTCTATGCGAACGTGACGATCAATCAAAAAGACTGTGGCTCCGTGCCCTACGAGAACATCAATCTGGAGTATATAGCGCGACTGATGAACGCGGGATATTCGAAGGAGAATGCGATCACCGCTCTGGGGATATCGCGCAACAACATCGAGATGGCTGGCGACATACTGCGCGAGTTTGTCTCCAAGAATAGCGCCTAAAAGTGTCCCAATGCCAAGCACGATTGATGATTATGATGATGATGGATTGATGATTCAAATGATAACGATGATAACAATATCGATATAATGATAACGATAATGCTGATCCCAGGGCAAAGCAAACAAATCTAAATAGAAGTCTTAAGAAAAAACGGAAATTCCACATTAATCTCTCTCAATCATGGTGAATTTTTGCCGCTTTAGGAGCACACACACACACACACGAGCCTCACACATGCCTACTCGCATGCATATATACATTGTAGGTACGCTAAACTCACGCCCTGCCCAGCCCCATTATGGGGAATGAATGCCTCCCCCGCCCACAACTTGGCGTAGCCAGCACCACCAACAAGCAATTCAAGTTTCCCCAGTTCGAAAAGTTCCCAAAAAACTAAAAACAAAACAAACAAAAAAAATGAAACAAATAAAAAAAAACCAAAAAAAATTTAAGCACCAAAAACCCCAATGGATATCAAATATAGCTATGTACACGTATGTTAAGACTATCTAACTTCTTCCTATTAAGCGAAAAACAAAAAACAAAAACATATACAATACTATATAAAAAAACAAAAAAAAAAAAAAGAAAAGGTATAGAAAGTATATACGTTGCAGTTCCAAAAAAGGAAAAACTTGCCCACCCCCCAGAAAAAAAAAAAAAAAACAAATCGAAATTTGAAATTTTCTCTTCTCTCTCTCACTCTCTCTCTCGTATAGGATATAGTAAAATGAAGCAACAAAATACTATACTCTACTCGTATAAAGAAAAAGACAGAAAAAAGTATCGTGATTTATTTCACCCATCATGCTCATGAGCCCATCCTCGATATAAGTAGCGCCCTCATATCATCCTGGAAGAAAAAGAACACCAAAAGCAAACATTGATGTAATAGCCTCTCGCTTAGGGGGGCGCTTAGAACCGAACACAGCCATTAGAAGTCGTGAAATCAAGAATAGGAATCGAATATGCCTTCGGCGGCTGCCGCCTTTCTCCTGAACCAGTGAAACCTAAAAGAACAGCAACCCTGAGTTTCCCCCCAAACCCCCCAACAAATAACAAATGACGCCAAAGAATGAACTACAAAGTGACAGACAGGACGCTCCACTCCCGGATCGCGTATCCCGAATCCCGGATGCACTATCAAGTTTACCTCGATTTTTTATACAATGCTCGAAACGTTTTTGTATTTGTAATTGTAATAGTATTTGTAATTTGTAAGTTCGAATCGAATCAAATTAATTCAATTCCGTACACGAAACAGAGTCAAGTGAAAAGTAAACGCAAAAGCAAAAGCAAACAACAAAATAATCATTAATTCAATTTGTATTAGGAAATCCCTTTTTACAGGCTTTATATATGTGTGTGTATGTATATCGTAATCAATCGATCGGTTTTTAAAATTCAAATCAAAAAAATGTTCTAACCCCCAACAAAAGCTCGAAAAAATACTCAAATATCTACTAAAACTAAGCGATATTAGTATACAATATACACATACTTGTAGCATAGGAGACAAACCAAAAATCGAATCGAATCGAATCAATGCAATACTCACTAATAGAGAAACCAAACAAAAAACACTCGAATGCAAACAAAACGTTAACTCGTAAGTAATTTGATCCTCGACTACAAAACAAACAAAAATATAAGGAAAACAAACATCATACCCGTATATAGACCATATAGGCGACAAAATATATATATAGGTATATATAAAAGCGAAAAGATTTTGAATTTTTAGCAGCATAAAAACAAACACAAAGATATACATAACTTCAAGCACACGAGTATATACGGCAGAAGTGCAGAAAGCATAACCAGGCAAGAAAAGAGAAGGAGAGTCCGCGTGGAGGAGGTGGTGGATTGTATACGAGAGATTCCACAGCGAAGGGAACCGAAGGGATGATAAGGAAACGTTGGAAGATGATACCATACCATAGTCATGTCATGTCATGTAACCGAACAAATCTAAGCAGATATAAATTATTCTTATAAATAAAAAACAAAAAAATAAAACCAAAAAAGAAACCAATCGACAAGGATATATCATTATTTTGTGGGAATGGAAACTATTCAGAATTCTATTCCAATTCTCAGTTCACACTTTTTAGTCTTGTTAGATTTAATTGTTATAGTTCATAGTGGCAGCAGCGTTCATCTTTCCTCAATTCTGGGGTTGTGATTTGAGAGCTAAGATCTGTTGCAGTCAGATTCCATGACTTTCATTGCCTATATTTAAAAGCATCAACGAATTGATACCAAACAAAAGACACAGTGTTTTAGCTTTATTGAAATATGTATTTATTTTGTATTATATTACGTTTGTTGTTGTTGTTTGTTGTATTATATTTGACTTATATAGTTTGCGATTTTTTTTCGTATTCAAGCACATATTTTTCTTGTATTTCTGTATCGTTTTTTTTTTTTTGTTGTTTTTGTTACATTTTTTGTGAGTTTTTCGATTTTTTTTTGTTGTGTTTTTGTATTGTTTTGAAATGTTTTATGTTTTTCGTTTTGTTTATAATAAGGATTTAGTTACTGTGCTGTTCATTTCTTGCATTGCATATAAATGTCGAAACGCTCAGCCGCTGAAAAATCGAGTTTTTTGTTGGGCTTCCATGGCGTTTTGGCATTTCTCTCTTACGATCTTTTGTTTCGTCCCTATCTCTTTCTGTTTCTGATGCTGTTATCCCCCACCCGCCCCTATGGTATATAAGTATACCACATCGCGAGATACATATATATATCTGTGTGTGTATGTATATGTGATCTGTAGATGTGTTATACAAGATTAAAGTTACTATTTTGTTTTGCTCTTTGTTCTGCATTTGTTGTTGGTATCTCTTCTGTGTGTGTGTGTGTGTGTTTAGTGTTGCTTTTGTTGTTGTTATACCCGATACTCAAAGAGTATGGGGATATATTAGTTTTGTTTCTGTAGTTGTTGTTGTTGTTTGTTGTATATAACATGGCTATAATAGGACGTACTGATCCCGAATTTGTTTGTTAGCTTCTTAAATTGTGTGTCTGTTCTTTTTTTTATAACCAATACTCAAAGAGTATAGGTATATATTTTGTGTGTGTGTGTGTTACATTAGTTTTTTTTTTAATTTTTGTTGTATTTTTTTTTAGTAATTGAAATTCATAATTTTCACAATATTTGCTCTTTGTTACTGACGACACGTTCATAAGGTTTTGGTTTCGTTAATATGCTAATATATTTTTTAAAAATTATTTTTATAATCTTCATTAAATGGTTTTCAACAGATTTGGCGCAGCAAATTTTATTTGCTCTCTTCATCTCGTCACACACAAAACTTGTTCGTAAATTTCTACCTCATTTATGTTGTTTTTTTTTTAATTTTATTCTTTTTTTGTTATGCGATTTTTGTTTTGGATACGATACCCAAAGAGTATATATGTATATGGTGTTTTGTTGTTGTTGATTTGTTTAAATAAATATCCTATAAGACATATGCAGTAATGGGGGTTTTTTGTTGTTGTTGTTGTATGTTAATGCTAATAAAAACAGAATTGAAGAGGTGAAAGAGCTTCAGCAAAAAGGTTCACAAGCGAAAGTACAAAAAATAATCAACAAAATAATAATTAATTAGCATGCTATATGTTTATGTATATGTAAAATATATATAGATATATATAGGTTTATGTATATATATATATTTTTATGTATATGTATGTATGCATGTATGCTTGTATACAAATTAGACTTTTTGTTTAGCTATCATAAATACTTTCTTTCATTTCATTTCATTTTGCTTCGCTTCGTTTCGTGATTATTGGTAAGGTATTTATTGCTTTTACAGTTGGGTGTTGGGGGGGTATTGGTGTTTCCGTTTCTGTTATTTAATAATAAATATAAATTTGTTAACAGTTAAGCTTGAAGGCATCGAAAGAACAGGAGGTGTTCGGTAGAAGTAGACTGAAGAATATAGAGCAAGATACAATTAGAAGCAGGAACTACTCGTATATGCATTATATAGAGAGGAGTGTAGTTGTAGTTGTTGTTGCATTTTTTTTTTAAATACAAAACTCGAACGCGATTAATGCACGGATTTCGTTGCCATTCTACTCGTAGAATAATTACATTATTTATATTATAATTCTCGTTTCATTTTGCTTTTTGGATTCATTTTGTTTTTATTTTAAAATTAAACATCAAACTAGTTGAAAATAGTATACGTATACAAACGTTTTGGTTGTTTCATCATCATCATCATCATCTCATCTCAGCTCATATCATCACTCAGACAACTTTCAGAATTTCATTTTCATTATCAGCCACAACACGGATTTTCTTTTGAGTTGAGTTTTCGTTTTGAGTTTAGAACAAAGCGTTACATTGGGATTGGTTTGGAGGGGTTAGAGTTTTTTAGTAATATTACAAATAGATTTCCATTTTCAGACACACAGAGTGAGGTTCGTTCTCCCCTGGCCCTTAATAAATATTATATGTACGTTTACGCGTATTATCAATTATTATCGCTTCCAATAGTGTTTTGATTGCTCCTAGGGATTGGTTATATTCAATATAAATGTGTTGTGTTGTGTGTGTGTGTTTATGGTTAGGTTTCACGACAAGTTCACGTTGCTGTTAGTTGGTTGGTTGGTTGGTTGGTTGATTGGTTGGTTGCCTGCTTGCTGCTTATGGCCTGCTCCGTTCAAGTATTATAAGTATATAGCTGTATGTTGTAGTTGTCTTTGATTTGCATCTAATATCCCTGGCTTTGGAACATTTCACGTCACAATCATCTCTCTACTCCACCAAGTTGCCTGCAATGCAAATCAGTTATTAGAAATCACCTTTGCGATATCCCAAAACCCATATAACCTACCTGGAATGCGTGGATGGCGCGCAAGTACAGAGAAGCCCTTGCCTTGTGGCCCCTTGGGTGCACGTATGAGTATCAGGCGGGGCACTGTGTCATCGCCATTGAGCTTGAGGCGCGAGATCAGTCGATCCGGACGATCGATTATTTTCACAACATTGCAAGCCGAAGATTTCCCATTACGCTGATGATATATCAATAAATTAGACAATCCCTTAGATTTGCTTTTTAAGCCGATGACTTACCTGATTGGTGACCACCGAAAACTCCACAGTATCGCCTGGATGCAAGGCCACCGTATTGCCCTGCACTTCGGACATGTGAAAGAATAGCTTCTTGCCATCCTCCACCTCAAAGTTGAGAAAACCAAACTGTCCCTTGATGGAGTCCACTGTGGCCCGTTTCTTCAGCCGCACCGCATTCACATCGGCCGCCCGACCGCTCTCATCGATGCGGAAGCTGACCAGATCCCCCTTTTGCAAGAGATCCCGCTTGTTCACCAGACTGGTGATGCCGAACTCGTGCTGCGATATGATTGTGGTGCGCTGTTCGTCGAGTATCTCAATGAGGCCAGCGTACTCCTGCTGGTCGGGATTGATGCAGCGCAGGGGACGCGCCACCACTCCATTGTGCACGGTTTCCAGCACCGACGGCTGCGGTATGGAGTTCTTGGGCAGCATCCGGACATTCTCCGCTGGCAGGCAATTGCCCGAAACGGAGGTGTTGCCATTGGGGGCCAGGGTGTACTCGACCTCCTGGCCGAGTTCCAGCCAATTGGGATTGCCCAGGTAGTTGCTAAAGTGAAAGAAGACCTCCTCGTCGTGCGAGAGGGTCTCAATGAATCCAAAGTTCTCCTTCATGACGGCTATGAAGCCGCGGTACACCTGCCCCCCCTCGGTGCCGACCAGATTGTTGTTCTCCAGCTTAAAGTCCTCCATGTTGGCCTGGTTGCTGCTGCTGCCCACGCTGCTGATGCTGCCCCCGGGGCTGCCGTGCATCACATAGCCATTCTGCAGCGAGGCTGTCGAGCTGCTGCCACTGATGCCATTCGTAAGCGACAGCTGATCGGCTTGAGTGAGGCTCACCGTTGCCGCCGCCTGGGCAGCAGCAGCCTGTTGGTTTATCAATTGCTGTTGCGCCTGCTGCTGTTGCAGTTGCTGTTGTTGCAGCGAAATTTGCTGCACATTGACGGCTATACACTCCTTGTTACGTTTGACCTGCCAGATTAAAATCAAATTAGTTTCTATCGTATCGAAATCAGGAGATTATCCAATAGCTTACAATGTAAATATCGAAGCGTACACGCTCCCCAATCCTTGGTGGTTTTTCGCAGTCTTTAAGAAAATACATTATAGTCTTTTTAGCATCGCCACTTTCGTAGGTAATCACACCGCCCTCGACGCGATCTTGAGATTTAATAGGGCTCTTGGGCGCCTCACGTGTCACGCAGCCTGCAAGAAATGAACGATGAGCAAATGAATGAATGGGAAAATTGGGTAAAATGCTGTAGTATACCCTCAATATTGCTGGCCATCAGTGTCTCGAATTCGACAGAGTTGGGCGGCAAGTGCTTAATGCGTATGGCCTGCAAACGCGAGTTGTTATAGGCCAAGCCAGGCTCCTGGATGACAGTGAACTCCACCTCATCGTTGACATCGATTTCGCGGCTCTAAATATATCAAATGCATTATAAGTAAACGTTTTGATTTATCGATGGATTGTTCGTACCGTATCCAACACTTCGGTAAAGTGGAAAAATAAACGCACTTGCCGCTCCACGCAGCGCAGAAAGCCAAAGCCCTCCTTGAGCGAGGCAATGGTGCCCTGCTCTCGCTTCTCGCCGGACACCTTAAAGGTCTCGTCCAGCAGGGCTATGGAGGTGGCACGCTGCAGCTGGTCCCGCCTGTCGGTGGCCAACAGGAACTGCACCCAATCGCCGTGCCGCAGCGTAAAGTCACCCTTCTGATCCTTGTCCCCGAACGGCACTTCCACCTCGGAGTAGTCCAGGGCGCGATAGCGTATGCGTCCTGGCAGCGGATCGTTGTTCTGACGCACCGGATTGTTGCGATCGAGGGACTTTAGGACCTGTCCCTTGTAAACGGTGCTGTCCACATCCTCAAAGATCACGGACCCGGGCGGCAGGCGCGTAATGTTGCACGCAAACTCACGGCCCTGCGGCGGCACAGTTGCTGACTGCTGTTTTTTTTCCAATGACATTTAAGTGGAGGGGTAAGTGTGTGTCTGCTAATGTGTGTGCTGCATGTACTTACGCTTCGGGTTTGGATGGTGAACTCGACATCGTCGCCAGGACGCAGCTCCACATTGCCCTCGGCCTCGGAGAAGTGAAAGAATATCTCCTTGACCACATCGGCGCGTTCAATGAAGCCAAACGACTCCTTCATGGAGCAAACCACTCCACGATACTTGACCGGCATGGCCGGATTCTCTAGGCGTATATGGCAGGCGCCCAGGTTGCCTCTGTTTTTGGATCAAAGATGAACAGAGAGAGAGAGAGAAGAGAGTCAGTGAGTATTTTTCTTGTGGCTGCTTTCTGTTGTGTTTGCTTTCTCACCTTTGGTTCGTTGCAATTTGAAAGCTGACCTTATCGCCAGCACGCAAGTTGACATTGCCTTCGACATCGTCTTTGGTATAAGGTAGAAAGAAACATTCGCCTCGATTCTCGTAGCTGATACGGCCCGTGGTCTCGCTGGAGCTGAGGACATTGTTGGCACTGTCCGTGCGCAGTTCGGTGGTCACTGTGCCGGTGACACGCTCCTCGGACAGCACAACCTCTGGGGCTATCTTCGATACTTGACTAGCGATCGGCTTGCCGGTGCGACGGTCATAGGTCATCTCAAACTCAACGGGATCGCCGATCTTCAGGTGATCAATGTTGCCGCTAAACTGCGAAAAGTGAAAGAACAGACGCGCCTGACGCTCGCAGCACTGAATGAATCCATACGAGTGCTGTTGGGCGAAAGAACATGGGAGCGGGTAGGGGAGGGCATTAGAAAGTGCCAACAGAGTGAAAGTTCCGAGCATTTAAATACTCACCAATAGCTTCTCAATGATGCCCGTCTCCCGGGTGGTCTGATTGGGATCCGCTGCGGCGGCCGATGAACTGCTCGACGAGCCAAAGATTGAGGATGAACTGCCAGCCCCATTGGTCAGCACACTGTTCGATGTGAAGACCCCAATCTGTGGTACATCGGGCACTTCAGTCGAATCAAACATTCCAATGCTGGCATGTTGTTGTTGTTGTTGTTGCTGCTGCTGTTGTTGTTGCTGTTGCTGCTGTAGAAGCTGTTGCTGATGTTGCTGCTGCTGCTGTTGTTGTTGTTGTTGCTGCTGCTGCTGCTGTTGTTGTTGATGTTGCTGCTGCTGTTGAAGATGATGCATAGACTGCTGCTGCTGAGGCGATGGACCCTGCTGCGGTTGAGGCTGCAGGCCCAGAGTGGTGGAGTCAAGCGTAAATGTTCCAATGGTAGGGAAAGTTGTGGGTATACCCAAATTGCGAATGGCATTTATATTGAAATAACCATCGCATGGCAAGTTTTCGTACATCTCTGTGGAACGAAATTCAGAGAAAGAGGGAGAGAGAATGGGGGTTATAGATGCAGCTCCACATAGCTTTATGTTCCACAAAAAAATGAAAACTCACCTTCGCCTGTGCGATAAACCTTCGATTGTGTATTCATGCTGAATTGATTGATTGATTGATCAATTGATTCGATATGAGGAAACAAAGTAGAACAAATGCTGATAAGAGGACTAGCAAAGACGACTGACGGTCTGACTGACTGACTGTTGCTTTCCGTTGATGATATTTTGGATGGTAAACCCGCGAGAAATCCGTGTGACGAGAACGATGGAACCACGGGGTGGAGCGATGAAGAGAGCGCGTGGCGATAGGGGTCCAAAAATTGACCCACAAAACGAAAAACTAAAACTGTTGTTTGTGTTTTATTGTTTTGGTTTTTATTGTTTTACTATTATCCTTATTCTTTTCGATTTTTAGTGTAATTGTTTTTTATCAAAGAGAAAAAAAACTAAGCAAATACGTATTTGTTGTTTGTTTTTAATTTTTTTTGTTTTTATTTAATGTTTTTGTTTTTTGTGTATATATATTTTGGCTAAACACTGGCACAAGAGGCACTGAAATTCCTTGTCTTCGAAGTTAATAAAAGTTTTTGTCTTTTGCCGCGCGGGGCATATACCACACACAAAAAAATTGCTATTCTTTCTTTTGGTTTTTCTTGGTTTTTTGTTTTGTTTGTTTGTTGTGTTTTGTGTGTTCCTGGTTGTGTTTTTGTTTGTTTTGTAAAAAATGCCGACAAATATTGTAACGTTGTAGTTTCTGGTTATCTTTTGGTAGTTGTGGTTACTCCTCTCCTCCTCTTTCTCGCTTCCTTCCTGGATCGCTTCCTTGTTGCTTCGTGTGTGTGTTTGTGTGTTTTCGGGGGTACTTCAAAATATGGTTCTGGTTCTTGTCCTACGATGAAAATGCATTTCCCTTTCCAGCTGCTGCTTCGCTGCCGTTGGTTTCAGTGTTTTTGTTTGTTTGTTGTATTTTAGAATTGAATTTGAATTATTTATTTGAATTATTGCATTTTTTGATGATTTTTCCGTTGATTTTTTTTTAATATATATTTTTTTTTATATTTTAGTTTTACTAGAAAAATACACTGGGAATACTTTTACTTTTGGGTTAGATTAGGTTTTGTTTTTTGTTTGTTTGATATTTGAATATTTTGTGTTTTTTTGCTTTTGTTTTGGGAAGTGATTATAATTGTTCTTTCTATATAATGTACATAATATATATATATATGTATGTATATAATATATATTTGTAGGCAATCGTTGTGGTTTATAGGAAGTAGTAGTGATTTATTACTATATTTGCTTTTCGGTTTCACGGTTTCCCTTGATTCTTGAATGATTCTGGAGCTGGATTGACCCTAGACTGTGTGTGGGCAGGGGCTGGGCGCTATACGACGCTACGACGATTGTGGGTGGAGGGGGCGGACGATGGGAGGCTGCTTACACGTTGATTGTTTGTGTTGTGGCAGCTTTTATGATTTGCAGGCTTCTCCTCTCGACTTCTTCCTCTTTTCCTTCTGTACTCCTCCTCCTTCTGCTAGTCTGTGTTTTGTATCTTTTCGCTGTACGCTGCTATTACTTTTCGGTTGCAAAATTTGTATGATTTGTTACTGCAGTTGTTCTTGTTATTGCTGTTTCATTTACTATTCACTAAGCAAAAGTTTACGGGCTTTTACGGCTTTAGAATATAATATATATATATGTCGATATATGTATGTAGATACTCCCATACGGCGGAGAGGTTCGTTCTTCTCTGATCATTTACTATGGTTGTTGAAATCTTAGAGCCTACGTTTTTTATTTGTGGTTTATTTGTTTAAATAATAATATATATATATATTTTTGAATGCGTTTTGAAGTCTTTTTTTATAACCTAGGGTTTTTATTTTGCTTTTTGTTGTTGTTGGTTGGTTGGTTTTTGTTTCTTTTTTGTTTTTCACTTTATTCTTTCGGTTTTTTGCTTACTAGATTTAAGCTTAGTTTAATAGTTTATATAATATAATATAATATATAATATACTATAGTATATATGTATCGAAGTCCTTTAAGATATCACGAATTTGTTTCAATGTTTTTTTTATCTTTTCATTTGCATTTGCTCTTAAGTGTAAAGTTGTTGTTGGTTTAAGATGTTCTCTCTCTCTCTCTCTCGTTCGATCTCCTTTTTCCTCTTTCGCTCCTTTGCTATTGTTAAAAGTTAATTCCCTTTCATACCGTTAGAGATTTTTTTTGTATTGTTTTTCTTGTTCTTTTTTCTTTTTGTTTAAATTTATAAATTTACAGTAATTATCACAGAGTTGTTAAATCTTTCTTTGAATTTGTTTTGTTTTTTGTTTTTTTTTACTTTCCTTTGTTGCAGTTGCTTTTTGTTGTTGCTGTTGTTGTTTTAGACTTTTAACATTTCTCACTAGGTACACTTATAAAAAAATTCAACTGAAAAACTAGTAAAAAACCATGTTTTTTTTTGTAAAATAAAAACGGTTGTTGATTTTTTTGGGAGGGCACAAGGCCGGCACAGTTTTTTTTTCCTCAGTTTTCTTTTTTATATTTTCCTTTCGCTCGGTTTATGTACAAAAAAAATGTGTTGTTGGCTAAGTTTTTCGCTTTTGTTTTATGGTTTTATTTTGTTTTGCTT
The DNA here is from genome assembly GCA_018150885.1 of Drosophila tristis. Lineage (NCBI taxonomy): Eukaryota > Metazoa > Arthropoda > Insecta > Diptera > Drosophilidae > Drosophila > Drosophila tristis. The sequence continues at coordinate 2,072,000 of JAECWT010000001.1, forward strand.
TTGCGTTTTTCGTAGATGTACTAGGGTTTCATTCTCATTCTCCTTCTTCTTCGTATTTTGTTGTGGTGTAAAACGGTACTTAAAACTTATAGAATTCTTGTAGATTTTTGGTTTTAATGTTTTTTTTTTTTTGCTTTATTGTTACCGTTATGTAGTAGATTTCTTTTTGTTTTATGCTTTTGCTATTCACACATTTTTTGCGGCACAATTGTTGCTTTATCGTTTTTTTTGCTTTGCTCCTTCTTCCGTTAGGTTAGTTATTTCGTGCTCCTGACTGCTCTCTGCTCCGCTCTCTTTCTATCTGTCTCGCTCGCGAGCACACACTGTCCTGGGCCCGTTGGGCTTATACCGTTATCTAGGCTTAAAGGCTAGAAGTTTTTGTTTTTTTTTTATTTCAATAATTTAAGATTGATGTTGCGTTTAACTTAAATTGTTTCTTTTTTTTTGTTTTAGTTTTTTACTCCCGGTTATTTTTGTACTTTAAAACATTAATTCAGTTGTTTGTTGGTTGGTGTTCTTTTGTTGTTGTTGATGCTGCTGCTTCTGTAGCTTCCTTTTGTTGTCTTCTTAATGTTAAATAATTAGCAAATTGAATTCACTTTGACTTAACAGAAAAATTCGTAATTAAATTAAAGCTTTTTGCAGGAAAATAAATGAGGAATTTTGGGATTTATGTTGCTTTTGCTTTTTTGAAAGTTTCTTGTTTTCACGTTGTTTGCCTTTGCTTTTGTTTTTACTGTTATTCGAGAGCTTTTGAGACGTCCACAGAACGTCTGCCGGTTTTTTCCTACCGCTAGGTTTTTCCGCTTTTTTTTGCTTTTACTTTTGCTTCCTCTTTTTATCAATTTTCTTCTTAGTTTTTCTTTTGTTGTTGGTTTTTATGTGTGTTTGTTGGTGCTTTTGAGTATTGACGAGTTAATTTCACAGCGTTTACAATTTGTTTGGTTTTGTTTTTTTTGTTGGTTTTGTATTTGTTTTTTTGTTGTTTGAAAGTCTTCCGTTTCAAGCTTGGCTTGTTGTTTTTGTTGTATTTTTTGTTTTGTTTTATTTGCGCAGTCGCTTTGTCTCCCTCTCACCTTCGGGACGCAGGCCTCACGGACGTCCCACTACTGGTAGGTTCTCGGCGTTCCCTCTGTGTTTTCTCTCTTTCTTTGCAAAGAAAAGCAAACGTTAACTAAAGAAGTGTTCAAAACCAAAAAGTTGATGGCAGAATTTTTGCTTTTGCCCTCGTTGACTTTTTGAGCTTTTTTGTTGATGTTTTTTTTTTATATTTTGTTGGTGTAGTAGTTGTTGTTGATTTTTAGATATTTTTGCTGTGACTTTCAATTATTTTTATGTATTATTTTTGATTCGTTTTCGATGGTGTTTTAATTATATATTTTTTATTTTTTTGTTGTATTTTTTATATATTATTATTATTTTTATTCAGATTATGATGAAAGTGATGTCAAAACGGAGTTTTAGTTACAAAAGCTGAAAGAAAGTAAGGAAGGGGGGGAAGAGAAAGGTGGAAAAAATTAGCAAATACTTTTTTTTGTTGGTCAGTGAAATCTACACCGCAGTAAGCTGCATTTTTATTGATTTGGCTGCCGGAAAAATTGCACGCACACACACACGTAGTGCACTGCAGTTGTAAACTATTTTTACACATTTTTGTTGTGGTTTTTTGCGTAAATTTAGCAGCCGACTGTACATACAGCCACACATACACAGACACACACATGCACACAGTGCCAAGTTGGTAAAAAAGTTTTTTTCCATTTTTTTTCGGGCTGCAAATTTGGCACCCCTTAGCCACACAGACCAGACACAATTGCCCCGGAAGAAAATTGCTTTTAAGGCGTTCAAACATTGTTTTTCAAGCAATCGTCCATGCTTCACTATCACAGCATTGCCCACGGCACACTTTGTGCACAATTTCAGGCTTAATTTTAGTTAATTAATTGTCTTATTTTAAGAGAAAAGAATTTTCACGAGTAAATACGTACCACACGACAGCACAACAACAGTGTGACCCCAGTCATATACCGAATTATACCTTGTCAGTGTCAAAATATACCGAAAATATACTGACAGTCACGGCGAGATGCGTTGATATTCCTCGATTTTGATATTCGGATTAATATTACTAGCTAGCTGGGACTCACAGCACTACACACATAATTTTATCCGATGCATACATGAATTTTCTATAAGATTGGCAAGTTTTCAGAAGTCCTTTTCATTGGATTATGTACATATTAAGGTTCAAGCAAAAACAACATAAATCGAAAGTGACGTCGTTTTGTGGCGTTGCCAGACTCGTGCAATCCGTAGTTGCCGCGGGCTGCCATACCGTGATATTTTGTGATATGAAATTCGTCAATTTTGATATTCCGTTTAATATTACTAGATAGTTGGCCCTCTCAGTCCTAAAAAAATTATTTTATCCAATTCCTCAATGAATTGTGTTTAGGATTGGCTGGTTTTCAGGACTATTTTTAATGGGATTGTTTAGATAATAGGGTTCAAACAAAAACGGCCAAAGCATAAAACGTAAATGTTGATTAAATGTGACGTCAGTGTTGCTGGTCAACCAAGTTTCTTCTATGCGTATGTACTTTTTTATACCTTATTTCTTTTAATTGATGTTAAATGTTTTGTTCCAAGCTCCATTGAAACATTATTTATGATTTTATCATAGATTGACATGTTTTTAACCTCTTAATGAATATATTTGTCTTTTATATATAAATTTATCTCAGTTCTGATACCTATTATTGGAACCCGTGAGCTGCAAAGCTTTTTTAATATCTTTAGAAAAGAGACGGAATAGTTTTTGCATTAATTGGAGCCTGAAAATTCCAACAATATCTCAAGTCCATAATATCCATTTTCCCAAGGTATGCAGATTGTTGCTCATTTCGTGCTAAAGTTGAGACCAAATTTTGAAAACTCTCCACGAATTGAGAGTGAAAAATGTCAGTATTTTTCGTGCGCTAAATTGAGTTTGGCGGTCAATTTGAAATGTGTCTTAATATATGGAAAAATATATATTTCACTTGATTTGTTTTGTCGAGTGACCTCAGAAACCTCAGAAACCGAGAAAAAAATAGCTTACTCGATTTTGATATTCGGCTTAATACTACTAGCTAGCTGGGACTCTCAGCACTACACACATAATTTTATCCGATGCATACATAAATTTTCTATAAGATTGGCAGGTTTTCAGAAGTCCTTTTCATTGGATTATTTACATATTAAGGTTCAAACAAAAACAACATAAAACGTATGTGACGTCGTTGTTGGTGGCGCTGCCAGACTCGTACAATTCGTAGTTGCGGGCTGCCACTTGATGCCGATAACTTTGTTTCATTATTTCATTGATAGTTTCATTGTTCTTTCATTGATACCGATAACTGCGTTTCTTATTTATTGATTTTTGTTTTTATTATATATGTTATTATTTATTATATTTATTGTTTTTATTATACCGATACTGCGTTTATTATTTATTATAGTTTATTTTTTTTCAAACTGCGTTTCATTATTTCATTGATAGTTTCATTGTTCTTTCATTGATACCGATAACTGCGTTTCATTATTTCATTGATAGTTTCATTGTTCTTTCATTGATACCGATAACTGCGTTTCATTATTTCATTGATAGTTTCATTGTTCTTTCATTGATACCGATAACTGCGTTTCATTATTTCATTGATAGTTTCATTGTTCTTTCATTGATACCGATAACTGCGTTTCATTATTTCATTGATAGTTTCATTGTTCTTTCATTGATACCGATAACATCGTCTATAATTTTCTGCCAGTGCTGGGTAACGAAGCACACACTAGCCGCGCATCGCTGTGAGTGTCGTTAAACGATAAGAAGAAATCGAAATTTCACAATCGCGCACCACTACGCGTAATATTTTTTACATTTTATTAAATTGATCTGCTCTATGAGGCGGCAACAGCCTTTGGCAGGACAACGATACTCAGTATTTTATACCAAATTGACGTAGTGTAGGTTAGGCATCGCAGGGGGCATTTGGCCAGACTACCGGAGGCAACGCAACAACAACCATCCAGAATCGTTGAATAACCCCAAAGAAAAGTCATGGCTTTCCGGCTGCTCAGCACGGCCAAAGCAATGAATAGCCTGATACGACGCAGCTACATGTCCGGCCCGCTGCCAAACAAAGTGAGTAACAGGATGACGGAATTCCCAAAGGACTGTCAGTCACGTGATCCCTCCGCTTTCAACACTCCTCCACCTCCACCACCTTCTCGTCCAGCAGGTGCAGCGCGAAAGCAGTGCCGGCGTTGGTATGCTGCAGCAGGAGCTGTCGCCTCTGATACGCTACTTCGTGGAGCAGCTGCAGTTGTTCTGCAAGAAGCCGCCGAAGGGTTTCGAAAAGTACTTTGAGGCCGGCGGCAAGTCCACACAGCCGAAAGGTGCCGCCGGGGAGAAGAAACCCACGGCCAAGGACAGCCAATCGGCGACAGATAAAACCAAATCGGAATTACCCCAAACGTCAAAGTCGGCCTCCTCATCAGAGTCAAAGTCTGACTGGAATTTCGGTATGTTTAGCAACAGTTCACGCGGCGCGTCCAGCAGAAAGTCAAATCCGCCAGGCGGTCGTCCCATAGGCGAGGGCAGTGGCGGAGATCGCGAGCGATGGATACTGCTGGGCGCCATCGGTGCCGTGGTGCTTGTCGGCTCGTTTGCCTTCTTCGAGATGGGCTACAAGGAAATCTCCTGGAAGGAGTTTGTTAACAGGTGCGAATGCCATGTTCCGGAGACCTGAGGTCTGCTGCGCCTCACAATTTATTATGTAATTTATTAATTTTTCTCGTCTCTCGTTTTCTTTGTTCAGTTACCTGAGCAAGGGAATTGTGGAAAAACTGGAGGTGGTTAACAAGAAGTGGGTGCGTGTGCGCCTCCAGCAGAACAGTGGCCAGGGCAGCGGTGTGCTCTGGTTCAATATTGGCAGCGTGGACAGCTTCGAGCGGAATCTGGAGACGGCCCAAACGGAGCAGGGCACGGAGTCGATCAACTTTGTGCCCGTCATCTATCGCAACGAAGTGGAGGCCTCCAGTCTTACGGGTCTGCTGCCCACGCTCCTCATCATCGGCTTCCTTGTGTACATGATGCGCAAATCTGCTGATATGATGGGCGGTGCTCGGGGACGCAAGGGTGGCGGTCTCTTTGGCGGCGTCATGCAGTCCACAGCCAAGCTGATAAATCCCACAGATATCGGTGTGCGCTTCAAGTGAGTCTCGTCGCCTCCATCCCACTTGCATTCTATCCATGTAATCTATCCTCTCCCCAGGGACGTTGCCGGCTGCGAGGAGGCCAAGATTGAGATCATGGAGTTTGTCAACTTCCTGAAGAATCCGCAGCAGTACATCGACCTGGGCGCCAAGATACCAAAGGGCGCCATGCTCACGGGACCACCGGGCACAGGCAAAACGATGCTGGCAAAGGCCACCGCCGGCGAGGCCAATGTTCCATTTATCACCGTGTCCGGCTCGGAGTTCCTCGAGATGTTTGTGGGCGTGGGACCGTCTCGCGTGCGTGACATGTTCGCCATGGCCCGCAAGCATGCCCCCTGCATACTGTTCATTGACGAGATCGATGCCGTGGGCAGGAAGCGTGGCGGCAAGACCTTCGGCGGCCATTCCGAGCAGGAGAACACACTCAATCAGCTGCTGGTGGAGATGGATGGCTTCAACACGACGACGAATGTGGTGGTGCTGGCTGCCACCAATCGCGTGGACATCCTGGACAAGGCACTGATGCGACCCGGTCGCTTCGATCGACAAATCTACGTGCCGGCGCCCGACATCAAGGGCAGGGCGAGCATCTTTAAGGTGCATCTGGGCGGACTGAAGGCGGAGCTGGACAAAAACGATTTGGCCCGCAAAATGGCGGCCCTGACGCCCGGCTTCACGGGCGCGGACATCGCGAACGTGTGCAACGAGGCCGCCCTGATTGCCGCCCGCGACTCCAAGGACTCGATTGTGCTCAAGCATTTCGAGCAGGCCATTGAGCGTGTGATCGCCGGCATGGAGAAGAAGACGAATGTGCTGGCGCCGGAGGAGAAGAAGACGGTGGCCCACCACGAGGCGGGACACGCTGTGGCCGGCTGGTTCCTGGAGCACGCCGATCCCCTGCTGAAGGTTTCGATCATACCGCGCGGCAAGGGCCTGGGCTATGCCCAGTACCTGCCCCGGGACCACTATCTGATGTCCAAGGAGCAGCTGTTCGATCGCATGTGCATGACCATCGGCGGCCGAGTGGCCGAGGAGCTGTTCTTCAATCGCATCACCACCGGTGCCCAGGACGATCTGAAGAAGATCACGGACATGGCCTACTCGCAGGTGGTGCGCTTCGGCATGAGCGAAAAGATCGGCCAGGTGAGCTTCGATCTGGGCCAGGCCGGCGATCCCGTGTTCAGCAAGCCCTATTCGGAGGACACGGCCATGATGATTGATAGCGAAGTGCGGTCCATCATTAAGTGCGCCCACGTGGCCACCACCACGCTGCTGACCAAGCACAAGGAGGAGGTGCGTCGCGTGGCCGAGCGACTGCTGCAGAACGAGGTGCTCAGCCGCGACGACATGATCGAGCTGCTCGGCCCGCGTCCCTTCAAGGAGAAGTCCACCTACGAGGAGTTTGTCGAGGGCACCGGCTCCTTCGAGGAGGACACCAGTCTGCCCGAGGGCCTCAAGAGTTGGAACAAGGAGAAGGAGATCACCCCGCCCACGGACACCTCCACATCGCCTTCGCCGCCGACCAAGCCAGTGACCGCACAGACCAGCTAGACGCTTGTCTGTCCAACAGGGCCGCCGTCTCTTTGTTTTCGTTGTAATCCCTAGTCGCGGTTAGAGAATGTGCAACCAGGAAGGATGGAGGAGAAGGAGAGCAGTGCTTTAGCGGGTGCCTGGAGTGTCCCGTATACGAACACACACACACACATGCGCACGCTCTTAACAATGTTTTTGCATATTTTTAAGCTAGACCCCACTCCCCCGCCATGGATGAGTCCCTGCTCGGGTGTTTAATAACGGGGCATTGATCTGAACACTAAATTCCCCCGTAAGCTGTATTTTGAACATGAAACAATAAATGCAAAGCGCCTTTAAGTGTGGGAAAACGCTAGAATTTGTAACGGAGCTTTCTGTCAGCGCTCTCCCAAGGTATATTGAACGACAGGGTGTGTGTGAGTTTTGCTCCTGTGAAGTCAGCCGCTCCTATTCGGAATACGCTACCGTTAAATCCCTCCCACCCCTCTGAGCAACATTTATACCCTGCGTATTGCATCCCGTTTTTGCGTACAGTGTAAGCTTTTCGCTCTTCATTTTATTGTCGCTCTCTTAATTCCAAATGCTTTTCTTTGCTCTCTCGCTCTCTCTCACTCTCTGAGTGACACTCTGGGGCCGCTTATCACTTATCAGCTGTTCCGTTGCTGATGCGCTTTGTGCAGCCGGCACGGCACGGCACACACGTTAAGTAGTGCAAGTTGCCGCAAAGCTTTGCTCAAATACAACTACAACTACCATCGCATCGACTGGCGGCCCCAGTGTGTGTTGGGGTCTCAGCTGCCGCTTGCCGCCTGCCGTGTCGTAGAGTCGTTTTGTTGGTTGTCGCGTTCGTGTGCGCGCACAGAAAACAGCAGCAGCAGCCAGCAGCCAGCAGTAGCAGCAAGCAGCAGCAGCAATCGCAGTCGCAGTCGCAATAATAGCCACAATATAGTATTCCGCTGAAATCCCCCAGTTCCGAATCATCTGCCGCTGCAGTTGCAAGTCAAGTGGAGTGCGCCGGCCATAACTCAACTCAATAATCATACAATATAATCATAAGCAACAGCAGTTGGCTGAATTGCATTTTGTTAAATCGACGATGGCTGTGTGGAATGCAATTTGACGATTATATAATGTAAAAAAAAAACAAACAAAACAATACACGGGCAAAATTAATCTGAATGAAAAAGTGCGCGGACAAAAATCAAAGTTGAATTTAAATTTTACCTGTCCTGGGATCCGTTTCATTCGCCGCCCTCCTTCTGCTACTTCGAATTCCTGTCGAGTTTTGCAGCACTTAGCTTTCGTTGATCGCCTGCTGCAGGCCAAAATGGCAGCCGGCCGGCAAAAGTCCATTCGTAACGGAGATTGAAGTTCGAATTTCAAATTACTGAGATCATTCATTACCGCCCTCTGGCGTTGATCGTTCTTGGGGCTTTTTAATTTGCAATGCAATTTTTGTGTTTGATTTGTTGGGTTTTTCGTGTGTGTTTTGTTTTTGTTGTTTTATTTTTTTTGTATTTTGCCAATTGTCGCAATTGTCGGGTCACGTGTTTGTTGCTGCCGCCAGTTAACTTCTGCACTCGTTGTAACGGTGCATGTTCTCAGTTGGCTCTGTTTGTTCGCATGTGTGTGGGTGTGCTGGTGTGTATGAGTGTATGGTATGGTATGAGTGTATGAGTGTCTGTTTGTGAAAGCTTGCATGCTGTGCGGTATTACGAGGTTGTTGTTGTTGCTGTTGTTGTTGCTGCTACTGTGGGAGTCAACAGCACATGCAATGTTCTTCCTCTTCTCTCCCACTATCTCACTCTATCTATCTGTCTCTGCACTGCTCTATCAATTGTTTGTTGTTGTGGGTGTGGGAAAAGATCAAGGCGGCGGCGTATTGGCACACAGCAACATGCAAAAACAGCGAAAGAGTGACAGGAGAGGCAGACAGCGAAGCAGGAGGGCTGGGAGATAGTTAGAACAGAAGACAAAAGTTCACAGCTATAAAAATTCGATAGCCTATGGCGACGAGATCAGGTGGTTTTTCTTCCGTGCAAAACATTAAGCAAATTTAGCGAAAAATATTATTTAGGGGGTATATCTATAAAGTTTATGGAGGTACTCCTCAAATGATCGTGCGAGAAAAATGCTTCCCCATTAATTGCAGCTTAACAACGTTGAAGTGAGCGAAGGGCAGACATCTACCGTAGTACTTGTGAGGTGCCAAAGATGGATCTCCATATAGGAGTACTACGACGCGAAGTAAAGAAAGGGAGTCTCTATTTGAACCGATTTGGTTTATTTTTTGTAGAATGAGAAAATCGAAGTGGGGGCTTGCTCTTAAAAATGAGAAGAGCAGGGATTATCCTAATTTGTACAGCTGTTACGACTGAGAAGTGCAGAGAAAGGCTTCAAGGGCGGATGGCACAGAATTTAATTCGGAAGACTGGGAAGTACGATTCATTAGTGCCCTTACTACAGTTAGCTTTGCTATTACTTAGCTACTTATTGTAGCTTGGTATGCTTGGGAAGAAGTTTCTAGCTCTACTGATTTGTACAGATCCTTGGAATATTGCACAGTTCCTTACCGCTGAGAAGTTCCATCTTTAGTGGCTGCATTTTCCATTGCTACTCTCTATATTCAATGCTTATCCACAGATGGATGCCACAACTTGATTGAAACTCCCCGCCGATAGAGTGTCGTTCCTGCACTTAAATTCATTGCCTGGCTTTAGTTGCATATAAACTAAGGCTAATTTATTTCAAACGGCGGATCTATTTCACTCTCTCGTGTAGCACCGCATCCAAATTGTCACTCAGCCGTCAATTCCGTGCACCTGCCACCCACTCTCGCCTACTCTCTCTTATTCCCACTCTGCTCTCTGAACCCCCCTTTCCCAGCCCAATCGCTGCAAATTTTTATTTTATTTTGCATTTTACGATTTTTCGTTGCGAATAAAGGAGAGAGTGAGAGGGAGCGAGAGAGAGAGTGGTTGCCGTTTGAAAGTTTGAATTTCGAAAAGTTTAAAATTACAATTTAATTAAATTTCACACCGCTCCGCCGGCGCCCACCCCACCCCATCCCACCGACCAAAAACCACCTACAAACCGCAAACAAAAAACAAATCCTTTTGCAGTAATACGATGTTGGTGCCTTCAAAATCCAATAAGTATCCAACAACAACAACAACCAAAAAAAACAACAAAAGTTAACGCAACGTTTTTAAAACACTAAAAATAACAATAATCAATCCTCATAAATAAAATAATAAAAAGAAGCAACACAAATTCGTTAAAAAATTTCTAACCAAAAGTGGCCTGCAAAACGAGGAGGAGAAAGCAACAACAAAAGAAGCAACCAAGAAATGTGATTCCCAGTGTGAAATGTAAACAAAAACGTGAACAATTCTGTTTGATTATTAGCCAAAGCAAAGCCAAGGCCAAAAGCAAACCTACAACCAAAACCAAAACCAAAAGTAAACCAAAACCAAAACCAAAAAAACACACAGAATAAATCAAAGCAAAAACCAAAAGCAGTGGGAAAAGTTCAGTAGCCAAATGGAAATCAAGGAATCATCAAGCAAATCAAACAGCAGACTAGCAGCAGCAGCCACTAGCGTGGCCAATGATTAAGGGCCGGGATTGTTAGCCGTTCCGTAGTATTCGTAGCAGCATCCCCCCGTCCGCCACCCATACACACCACACCACACACGCCGCCCCCTTTCGCCGCGCTCAATGCCCGGACAGCAGACGTTAGCGCAACAATTATAGAGTAGCAAGAGAGCAGCAGACAACACCAGCCCCCGCCAAGACACATCTGCAACCCATCCACACACCAACCCTCACATCACCATGGACATCAAGATTGAGCAGCAGCAGCAGCAACAGCAACAACAACAGCAGCAGCAGCAGCAGCAAGTGGAGCTGGGTCCCTGCTCACCCTCGGAGGTGCCCAATGATCCTGGGTAAGTGTTTTACTCTTTTCCTTAGCAGCCCTTCTAAAGGGTCCAACGGTGTGTGCTGGAAGTTTGTGACAGTCTCAGAACTTGGAAGATATATTTCTGGGATCTGCATTGGCCGAGCTAAGTTTGTTTTTCCATCGGTTATTGGTTCATCTTTTTCAGGGTTGAAGTTTTCACTCTGTTGTGTCAGCCTCTAGCCTCAGTCCCCCTATTCTTTAGACATCTACAGTATAGATTCTACACGTACATATGTATGTGTATATATCCTTATGTTTTCTTTAAGATCAGTCTGTTCTTGCATTCATTAGTTTGATTTTAGATCCCTAAATTCGTTTGCTAACTGTCGCTTCCATCATTCGTATCTTTGTGGTAATACTCCAACCAGTTCTCCAAAATTTCAATCAACAATTTACGCCTGATTAGAGCATATTTTAAGGAATGTTTTGTTCCGATTTCTATAACAAAACCTTTCCCTAACAACGATTGGATCTAGAAAATCTCTATAATCTCCACAAGTCCCAAGTTTGTACACAATCGAAATACCGTTGAGGATCATCGGAATTTTCGAAGCTCTTTGTTCAAATTTATTTTATTTCTTTTTTTTTAATTATTTAAAATTCAGATTAGTTTACTAAAATTCTTGGGCGCTTACAACTTAGAGTGTTTTCTACTTTGGTCATGACAAATCATTGGAAAATATTTTAAATTCACAAAGCTATTAAAAATACCCTGAGAAGAATTGTGGAATTTTTGTAGAAAAAACACTCAAACTTTGCCACAAATCTGAGCCAAATTCCATTGCCAATCGTACAGTCAACGATTGAAGATTATCCTCGCTAAGAGCATTTAATTATTCGATTACCGAAATCTCTTTGCTGGCTTTCTTTAATGTTTTTTGTTTTGTTTTGTGTCTGAGGTCGTGGACGTGGCATTAATTGTTTTAGTTTTAAGTTTGTCATTATTGAAGAGCAGGAAATGGCTGGGGAGCACCGTAACAGGGGCAGTGGCAGGGAAAGGGAATGGGAATGGGAAGGGGAAGGAAAGTGTGAAAGCAGTTAGAGCTGTTGACAGAAAGTTTTTCTATGTCAACTATGGGCTCCAGTCGAGTCCAGTTGAGGCTGTAACCAGGGCGGGAGTGCAAAGTCTGCGAAACTAATTAGAAAACAATTTGCCAAGGACATCAAAATTCAATTAAAGCCATTGAGTGCTTAGTGCTTTAGTGCATTGCAGTTACTAGTCTCCCGGCGCGACTCGGCTCGGCTCGGCTCTCGTCCTTCTCCTTCTGGTTACAGTTTATCATCGGTCCAGTGCCAGCCACTCTGCCACTTTGCCACTTCCTGTGTCGCATTTACTCTGCCCCGAAAATGGGTTAAGTTGTGATTGCGGCGGTGCGGTGTCATATGCAGCAGATTAATTGCAAGCTGCATTGCTGATAATTTGCATCAGGTTGCAACGGCTGTGGGTGCTTGTGGGTGGGTGCCTGTGTTCAACAGTCAGGGAGCGAGAGAATCAGACAAACAAATGAGTGATCCCATGATTGGCAGTCGAGTGGCACTGCTGGCACTGATTGAAAGGTAATGATGATTGGGGAGCTAGGGGCTAGGGCCGCACACACACAAACAGCCTTTTGACGCAGTCCATGAAGTGAACAAATTATGAAAGGAGGAATCAAAGGGGAGCATGGACGGGGTGGGGGCTATAAATGGAACTGTGTGTGTTTGCTAAGACTGGGGAATAAATATGAATGGGGAAATGTAATTGGCGTAAGGAATAGAAGGAATATGGAGGGGCAGTCTAGTGATCTATGGGAATATTTACTTTAAAATGCACACAACTGGCTCGTAATAGGTAGCAAAATCCTTAAGTTTTCTGTTATTTCTACTTCCATTTCAGTAAATTCTTTGAGTGGTGCAGAGATGGGCTTAAAACTGAATTAAAAATATCATAGACTTCAACTCTTTCCTCTAGAATCTCTCAGAAGTGCTCTATACGAATTTAACTACCCAAAAGGAAAACCCATAAAAAAGATCACTTAATTTTATACCCCCCTTCAGCACTTTCTTTAGCTTTGCAACTTCAAACAAAGTAATTCTTAAATGTGAGACACTAATGGAGCGTTCCATAACCATCTCTAGTGTCAACCTGAATCACAGAAACTCTCCATCATATCGGTGGGGCGGGTGGCAGCCAGAGATTATCTTCATATGCAGGGCAGAGATCAGCATGGCGAAGGGGAGGGAGAGCAGGGATATGGGCAGTAGTTATGGCCATATGGCCCCCGTACAGCCGTCGCAATCCATTGAACACGCAATCCCCATAAATTATGCAGTTCATGCATATACATCCATGTGATACATAATTCCCCCCTCCCGCCCATCGGCCTCTTGCCACTGCCACATTTTCGTATATACATACTCGTATCTATTATCGAAATGCTGCAAATTTCAGCACTCCACAAAGAGTGCGCGGCACATGGGACGGGAAGGGGGGCCATAGGCATTGGGATGTTTGATGCAGCAGCTCTTCTTGTCTATTTGCATTAGTTTTTGGCCAACTTGCAGCAGCAGCAGCAGCCACAAAAATAGGCTGGGGCATGTTGCATCTTCAAGTGGCAGGCAGGCAGAGCAGGGCAGGGCAGGGCAGGGCAGAGCAGGGCAGGCTACAGGCTACAGGCCGTAGGCTACCGGATAAAAGAAATGGATCACCTGCTGCTCGGGACCGATGCTGCTGCTGCTGCTGCTGCTGCTACTGCTGCTGCCTCCATCTCCAATGATGTTGGCAGGTGCCACACGGGCAACAGTTGTTGCAAACAGTTGCAGTCGGGTAAAAGTTTTGTGTGGCGTTGCGCGAATGGGAAATGCAGCACCTAGCAGCGCAGCGCGAATGTTGAATGCATAAATCTTGAATTAATGTAAAATACCTTTTGATGACGCTCCCCCAGATACAGATACAGATACAAATGCATCCGCATCTCTGTATTTTTCTTTCTTGTGTCTTTCACTCGCTCTCTTTATCTCTATTTCGGTTGTGCAACTTCGGGGGAGACATGCGAATACAATTCCATTCACAGTTTCGTTCACTGGCAGTCGGTCGGTCGGTCGGTCGGTGGCTCTGCTCTCTCCTCGCGGCGATCGCCATGGCTCAGTAAATTTGAACGGTCTCCCGGTCTCGGTACCGCCTTCCTGCTCATCCACTCTTTTTCTTTTGGCAACTTTATAAATATTTTGAAGGGCCTCCAACCCGTGGAAAAGTGTCCGAAAGAGGAGGCCACTGCAGGAGGTGGCGGCACACCATTTGCCACCGAAAAGTTAGAGTGCATAAGCGAAGGGAGGGACGCTCATTGGCCTCGGGCGAAAGCAGGCAACAGGATGAGGCGATCGGTGGCAGATGAGAGATCTTCTGCTGGCGCAAAATGGCAAAGTAAATAAACACAAAGGCGCAAGAAAATGCAATTAAAACAAAAAAGTGAAACACGCGCAACAAAACTTTGAAATAACTAAATAAATGCCCTGCTATTAATATAATTCACTTTGCCAATGTATTTTTAGTGGCAAATGCAGCAAGAACAACAAATGAGCGGAGGGCTGAACATTAGGGGCTGATCGATCAGCTGCATACCCTTTAGAGAGTAGAAGAAAACAATTTCCCAGGGATTTTACTTAGTTTAAGAAATTCAAAACACAATAGAATTCTATAAAATAAAATATAAACCATACCCTATCATGCTTCATTTAACTTCTCAAATTCTTGAACAAACAGAGCATCAGCATAAGTATTAATCATTTTTATTATGCATGCACCTACAGGGTGTATTTGTTTTTAAATATAGCCTTCAATTATTTCTTAATTGCTTGTTAGATGAAGCGAAAACATCCACAAATTAAACGTTCGGTACCAGAAATCCTTCAAGACATATTGCTTATTCCGATTGCTGATTCTCTCTCCATATATTTACCCTCTAAAACGCATTGTACTGCCGTACCAATTTATCACCAAAACTCTTGAACAATCATCAGCTAGCAGAAGTTTGTCCACAGGCTATGAATCAACAAGTATTTTAGTTATTTTAGAGCATCCCCAGCCCAGTGGATTGTCTAGTTAATCCATCCCCTGCTACCCTCATCGAATGAGCTACGACAGAAGCAGCAGCAGCAGCCATAACATGGGCTACGTACGACAACGGCATCCGCATTGGCATTCGAGTTCGACAATTATCCATTAGAACACTGACACGCGGCACCCAAAAACAGACAAAATCAAAAGCAATGCAAACAACAAAACAACAAAACACACACAAAAATGCAAAAACAGTGCACGCTCTCGTCCAGCGGCCCTTTCGAAAAATTTGGCCTAGGAATTAACAACAACAACAAGAACGACAACGACAACGACAAGAATGGGAATGGGAGTGCAATGAGCGACTGCTGCAACAACCGTTAGAGAGGTTGTCGTCATTCGCGCAAGGACGGGACGGGGCGGAGTGCGGAAGAGTTGGTTTGGCGGGGCAATGCAATTGCACCACTCGCTGCTCTTTTCATAATTGTCGTTTTGTTTCTTGTCTCTGTCTCTCTCTGTCGCTCTGCTTGTAATTGCGGCTTTGTTACGTTTCGTAAATTGATTCATTGTACGTACTGACTACGGAGGAGCATGGAGCCACGGAAAACGAAGAGTGGCCGGACCCCATACCCATGTCCATTCCCATTCCTATGCCCATTCCTATGCCCATTTACCCAATCGTCTGTCACATCCACAGCGTACTTCTCCTGTTTTGTCTGATATAATTGCTTTCAAATGATTTTGTGTCGCTGTGTGTGGCGGCGCAGTTCCATATTGCCCCAAACTGTTGTTGTTTGCTTGTCATTGTCGTAGTCGTCCCCGTATCCCTCCGTCTGTGTCCGTGTTCGTGTTTGTGCAGTTGGTTCGGCCAATAAGCTTTCATTTGGTATGCATAATGAGACCTGGGGCAATTTGACTCTGGGGCAGCCATTAGCGTAAAGTGCCAGCCGGCTTTGTTGCAGATTTTCATTTTATAACCAATAAGCCAGAAACAAAAACAAAAACAGAGACGAACAGATGCTGGTCACTCGCAATACTGGCAGGATCAATCGATGGCTGTTTACCAACACTAAAGCGATAACGATATTATATCTTTTCGTGTGCGTGTGAGCGGGTGCTGCGTGCCGTGAGTTCCTGGACGTTTTTCCATTTTTAAGTGTTTTAAATGTGTTATCAAATTGCAATATATTGCCCCTTTATGGGGCTTCAATGCTGGCGGGTGAGTTGTAATGGTTTTATTGTGTATATAAATAGGTAAATTTATGATTTTCGTTGAGACAAAATCTGCTGCTGCTGCCCGCAGCAGCCAGCAAATAACGGAACTCTGCAATGTCAGAAGGGGTAGTGCAGAGAAGGGGAGCGTGTGAGAGTGGGAAGAACCACTTAAACCGCACAAATAGCAAAAACTTTTGTATGCAATTCCGCAATTGACATTATCAAAATTCAATTTATAATCTCCGTGCCCGTCTGACACGCCATTTGGGGAAACCAAAAACTTTTCATTTGCTTTAGTTGCACTTTTAAGTAAACAGTTCGATTAAAACGGAGTTACTTGACATGAGATGGGAGAGAGAGAGAGAGAGAGAGAGAGTGGGTGGCCAAGAGAGTGGAGGGAGACTTCAGGCAGCAGCTGTAGTCTCGAGCACAATACTTAGCCTAAAAAGTACATTTCTCTCTATGCGATTTTCTTTTGAAATCAATGCAAGGCTAAGGAAAGTTTTCCCTGCTGCTTTTCCTGCTGCTAAATGCAGTCATAACTTTTGGCAGCAAAATAAAAAGTAAACTCTTTTTCTGGTTAGGAAGTATAAGCCCGCCGCCATTAGAAAATGACGTCGAATGGGATTTGGGTGGAACAGAGAACAGAGCACTGGAACAGGAGCAGGAGCAGGAGAAGTAGGCCGCCTGGGGAAACAGGCAGAAGGAACAGTTATATGTATGTAAGGTGTAGGCAAACATTATATTGGTCGCCTGGTTGCCGCCGCCGCCGCTGTCTACCGGCTCCGTTTCCTCCACCCGCGCAAAAGTGGGGCGGGGCGGCGTATGTTATGCAATAAACGATAAAAAAAGAAGAAAACTGCAAGAAATGGAGAAACGTAGAACTAAGTGGAAAAGGGGAAAGAGGAAAGCAGCGCAAAAGTTTTGCTATCTGTATCGCAGTCAGTCGGCACAATGCATCCTTTGAACCGCAAAGTGCAGCGGGTTATATGACCCATCCCCCCGCCCACTATCCACCAAAACCCCGCACACAGCACCGCGCACCCACTCTTCCACTCTCCCCCTCGTTCACTATTCATTATAAATTGCATGTACTGGTAATTGTGTTTGTGCTTGCAGCGGCAGCGTCAGTGGCAGTGGCAGTGGCAGCGGGCAGCGGCAGTAGAATTGCTTTAAATGAGCCGAAGCGTATCCCAATTTAGGCTGTGCCTCTGCCCCAGTGAACCTCTGTGCCCACTCTCCGCTCCCAACCTCCTCCATAGATGCTGATGACGTTGCCTCCAGACGCAGTCGCCGGTTGCTGTCGTCGGTCGCTGGGTCCGCCTCGGTCGGACCCCTTTTTGCTGTCTCTCCTCTGCTCCTCTCCTTCATATTTAGCTTTCCGCACGATTAAATCGATGCAACTGTAAAGTTCTTTTTCTATTACGCTTTTTCGTGCACATTCGCATTACGCACACTATCAAGCACACACACACACACACAGTTCCACCCACAAACACACGTCGCGTCGTCCCGGCTTACAGTGGGTTACAAATGGCAATATTTGTATTTGCATTTGTAGAAATTTGTGTGGAATTTTCCGGTTGAATAATTTACAGTAAATAAATAAATAAATAATTTGAATTTTCTATTAATCTTTGTATGCGAATATTTAATTTGTGAACGGTAGTTCTTACTGCTCCACCCACTGTACAAAATACACCTCCCATGGATATTCGATCATTAGTTTTTGTATTGCTATCACACTTGTCGCCCACTGTACCATCTATCTCCCACTGCTATCCCTCTCTCTATCTCTCTGTGGGTGCGCTGCTGCTACATAAAACATTTGCTTCTGCTTCTGATTCTAGCTCTGCCGCCTGGCCAACATTTAGCCATCGTTGCCGTGGCCTGGCTTTGCCTGGCTTTGTCTGACGCTCGCTTACCGCTCACTCTCCACACTCTCCACGCTCTCCACTATCTCTAAGCTCTCCACCGTTCAACGCTCAGCGGCTCTCCCTCTCCCTGACCAACGGTTCATATTTCTGCTCTGTTTTGCGTGTTTTCTCTTAACCCCCACCCCCCCCTC
Organism: Drosophila tristis; assembly: GCA_018150885.1. NCBI lineage: Eukaryota > Metazoa > Arthropoda > Insecta > Diptera > Drosophilidae > Drosophila > Drosophila tristis. Next base: position 2,090,078 of record JAECWT010000001.1, read on the forward strand.
CTAATGCACACCCACTAGGGGGGTTGTCTCCCCTCCCGCGCTTAGTGTCGCTTTCACACACTCAGCCTCTGCCGGTGGTGGCCTGGCGCTGCCTTCCAATGTCTCAGACAATTGTCGGCAGCAGTACATATTTATGCTTTGGCCTAGAGTTCGCCTCTCCGCTCCACACACACACACACACACACACACACACACAGACACACCTCTGCATACTTCTAGCCCTGTCTCTGGGTCTGCGGCTGCTGCTCTCGATGCGTTTTAGTTTTGTGTCCAACGATTTCCGCTATCCTCTCTCTCTCTACGTTCTCCACTCCACTCCGCTCTGCCTCCTCTTTTTACTACATTCTCTTAGTGAAAAGGTTGTAACCACGAAGCAATTGCAGTGGCTCTTCATCCATCCTCCCTGCCTTCCTCCTTCCTCCTCACTCTCTTCCCTTCTACCTCATGTTGCTTGTTCTGTTGTTGCTGGTGCATTTTGATGATGTTGTTGATAGCCGCACATGATAGTCATCAGGATAAGGGGAAAGGGGGCAGTCGGAATACACATCCCACATCCCACACACCCTAGCCGTGGGCATAGCGATTTTTGAGCATATGTTTGCTAAGCAGGGACTTACATACAATATCCTTTCCGTTTCGAGCCATTAGGTTGGATATATGGGATGGGGATATAAGGGATCTAAACCCATGTATGCCAAGTGATCGCTAATGCCGAGGAATTCTCTCGCGCAGCAGCATACACGCTATAATATTAAAGGGTATCAAAGTCTCGACCCGCGAAGAAGTCATCCGTTCTAACATTTTGTCACTGCTGCTGCTGGCTGCTCCTGGTTCGCCGCTTGGGGCCTTGCGGGAGTCAAATTGTCCAGAGGATTCTGTGGGGAACGGAAAGCAACGAAAATAATGAAATAAAATGTGCATTGGGTTCCACTCGATGTTTTGACTTTATGCAGCACGCAGAAATCGCTTTATAATTTGCGTGTGTGTGCTTTATGGGGATATGGAAATCTGTGGCAGGAACTGCAACCTTAAGGAGTCACGATATAGCAAGTTTTAAATCAGTTTCTATAGTCGTTCTCCTAGGGCTACTGTCAATCCTTTTTTCCTCCATAATATTTTTTCCACCTTAAAGACAGACTTTAAAGTTATTTAATGTTTCATAAATTCTGCTGTCGCCTGCCACACATTGTTGCATAATGCGGACTGTCCGCTCTTAAAAGCCACAACTCGGCGCCTTTTGGATGGCCTCTCCCTCTCTGCTGAGTGTCTCTGTCTGTCTATCTGTCTGACTGTCTGACTGTCGACCGTGTATGGTTCCCTTTTGGTGCCACTATATGCCACTCCGCCTCGCCACCTCCTGCTCCTCCTTCTGCCCCCCATGCGGTGCTCCCCTTTGTTGGCCTCTCGACATAGTACTCCTCCGTCACCGCCTCCTGCTGCACCTTGTCCCGCTTTGGTCGCCGCTCACATAATTTGTCATGTGAAAAATTACTAAAGTTACAAGATCTGCACTTTTATTTCCATGTAAGCGGCATGGCATCCACGTCCACTTCCACGCAGCGGAGATGCAGCAGCAGCAGCAAGAGGCAGCGCGTGTGGCAAGCAGCAGCATGCGTGTGTGGCGGAGTGGGCTGCCCCTCTGGCTGTTTTGCTATTTTTCTTTTCTTTTCGTTTTTTTGTGTTTTATTTATTTTTTTTTTCGTTACTATTTTGCACATTTTTTCTATTCAACAATGAAGCCACAATAGAAAACGTCAACTAGTGCAGTGAGAGAAGAGACACAAGAGAGACAGAGAGAGAGAGAGAGAGAGAGAGAGAAAGGGAGATAGAAGAGAGAGCAGAAAGAAAGGACAGAAAGAGATGGTATTATATGCAAATGCAATGCAGAAGAAGCGAGAGGGCAACACTTGTGATGTGCATACAAAAGTCTGAACGGATTTTGAATGGCAAACAAGCGGCAAAGCGAACGTCAGCAGTGGCAGTGGCAGAGAATGAGGCAGCAGCAGCAGTAGCAGCGGCAGCGGCAGCGGCGGGCGTCAAGCACAAAGCCAAAACCTCGCTGAACGGAGCCCGAGACCGGGTCCGGGTCTGGGTACGGGTACGGGTACGGGACAGGCACTGGGACAGCGACAGGGACAGGGCACATGGGCCCGTGAATGGGGCGATGGATGACGACTTGCGCATGAATGGCCCAAGAGTGCTGCTGCTGCCCTCCCATAGGGCGGGAAAGGGGCAGGGGCGAATAGAAAGGGGGTACTGGATAGACAGACGAAGGCCTATAGAAAAGTGACGTGCTCTTTACAATTATTTCGTAATGCAAGCAAATGTGACCGAGCAGCAGAGTAGCAGAGCTGTAGACCAACCACACCCCACCCGCACCCCCAGCCGCACCGGGGAGCCGAGCCACAGAGAAGCAGCGGCCATAGAGAAGCATACGATAAAAGATACACTCGACAAAAAGATACAAAACTGCAAGAACTGGAATACATTGATAGATAGAGATTGATTAGTGGCAGAAATCATTCAATAAAAAGAAGCAGATCGAAGTAGAAGATCGAAGAAGGAAGGGACAGAAATGAACTTATAATTAGCCGTGGCTCCTGTCTGGATAAGCAGTTCCACATATCTCTAGTCTCTGCTATCTGCTACCTGCTCTCTCTCACAGTGCTGAAGGATCTGTGTGCAGGGATTTGTTTCTGCAAGTGCAGATTAGAGTTTGGTGGCAGAGGCATGGAATTATCGTAGGCGGGCGGTGGGTGGCAGGCAGCATCTTCTTTCCACGCCACACCCTCCCCTATCAACGCCCACACGCTCGTGGCTTAGGCAGTGGGTGACAAATGCCAGTCTCTTCGGTGGTTGCACTACTAATCGGACATGTTGCGTTGACTTGTTTATGACTCGTAAGCTTAGTGCAACCGCCCCAACCTCAAACCACTCCCCAATCACTCCCTTTCCCCACTCTAAACCACACCCAACACACTATCATCATATCACACACACACACACACACACATGAGGGAGGAAGGATTGCCTGTGTCTGTGTAGGTGGGGGACTTGTGGGAAATCTGTAAATAGCTGCGAAAACTGTAGTATAAGCCGGCAATGCCATGCCCCAAAGGGGAGATGTACCAAAAGAGGGGCGTGTGGCAGGAGAGGCGGGAGTGGCAGGAGAGGCAGGAGATATGTTGTAAAAGACAAAAGGCAAATGTCATCAAAGCTCTCTGTGGTGGCACCCGCGGGATTATGGCATGGAACTATGGATGGGGCGTGGGGAATGGGGGGGACACACAACCCAATGGGAATCCCAAAGAGCCCAAAGGAAGCGATAATCGTAGGAGGTAGCAGACACCACTGCGTATGCGTAATCTTTAGCAATTTCTACAACGCTTTTCCAAAACAGGCAAAAACCCCATACGAAACGAAACGAACCGAAACGAAACGAAACGAATGAAACGACGAACGGAATGAATATCTCTCTTTAAATAGTATTCAGCGTTGACTTTGACACTTTTTCCCTCTCTGCCGCCGTCGCACAGCCCACAACCATTCCTGCCACCCCAATCTGTTGTATTTTTTTTTTTTTTGCAAAATTACGCGTCACACAGCTGGACGCTGAACGTTGCACTGCTGGTGGCTGGGGCTGGGGCTGGGGTGCAGGGTGGGAGGTTTCGTACTGATTGCCAGTGTGGGACAAGGTCGCGCGCATTATTTGGTGCACTCGCAAATGGCTGGCCAGGGTGGTGTGTGTGGGGGGCATGGGGGCATTGGGCAGAGAAGTGCGTTCGAAGGTCACCTGCGGTGCACAACCCAATGGGACAGCGGCACCCCCATAGACAATGCTGCAAGGCAGCAGCAGAAGAGAATTATCATGAAATGAATACAAATATTTGTGGATCAGTCAGCATCAGAAAAGGGGGAGCATAGCGTAGGAGGGCCGAGGAGGGGCAGGGTTGACAAATTGAAAATCAAATGCTGATGAATGATGAGATCTCTCGAACAAAAACAACAACAAATATGTAATGTGCCCGAGATTTGGGAAGAAAAATATAATGAAAAGCGAGCGAATCGATGAAAAACTTCAAGAGCCACTGGGAAATGATGAATGAGACTGAAATTTTGCTTAAAAAAAATACAGAAAAATGTTCAAAGAATTTTCACCATATTTTCGTTTATATTTTGGACCATATTTTCCATCCCCCCCCGCACCACATCTTCTCGTATCTGTGTTTTAGTTTTTTTTCACCACAAGTTTTTGCCGATATCTCTGCTTTTCCATGAAGATTGATTATTTTGCATGGGAAAATGCAGAGAGTTGAGAGAGTTCCCCCAAGGAGAACTCGTATCGAGAACAGTTGGAAAATCGCTTTGAAAATGGCCAGGAAAATACCAAAACATTGATTAATGACAAATTGTTTGCCAGAGTCAAAGTTTTTTCCTACCTTTGCAACCAAACAGAAAAAAAAAACAAACAAATAAAAAATACTTGCATTGCTAGGCCTATTTTCATGAAAGGGGTGCGGTGAGGGGGGGAGTGGGTTCGTAACGAGGGGTTTTTGCAGTGCCGTTACTTTGTGTGCCTTACCCCTAACCCTTTTTACCCGCTTTTCCAAACCATTTTCCAGCTGCTTTTCCTGCTTTTCTTGTTGTTGTTGTTGTTGTTGGACGCTTCTTCCGTTCTTTGGTTTAGTTTTTCTTTTTAGCTTACTTTACTCTTTTGTTGGTGGCACTGCCACTGCCTGCTGCTGTTGCAGCTCTTGTTGCTGCACATTTTATTAACATTTTCATTTAGTTGTAGCTCTCTCTCGCTCTCTCTCTCTCGCGCTCTCCTTCCCTCTGGCAGTACCTCGTTTTTTTACCGCCTTGTTTTATTTTGCTTTTCATTGCAATTTGTGTTTCTATGCATTTTTGTGTGTGTTTTACATTCGTTTTTCGTGTCGCCGCCAACATTTGCCTGCTCTCGCAGTGCATTTTGTTTGCCACACCCCCCGCCCACTAGCGCCTACCCCTACTCCCATCATCAGCCGCTGCAGTGCCGTGCTGCACTCCTCCAGCCACTGCCACTGGGTTGGTCCACTTCCAGTCCCACTTCCCTTTGCTGCCACCGTTTCGTTGTATGTTGTATGCCACTGCCACTGTTGCGCTCTTTTGCAGTTTGTTGAAGTTTTCATAATCATTGTCGTCGTCGTCGTCGTTGTTACTGCCGCCGCTACCGCTGCCGCCTACTTTCGTTTCGGGCACAGAGCCTTTGCCTTTTGTTTTCCCCCAAACCCTTTTTTTACCCTTTGAAGGGAAAGTCTCTTAGTTTCTTAGGAGGAGTTTGTCAGAGGAAAAAGGTGTCTTGCAACTGCTGTGGATTTGCCCAACGGAGAGCTTGGATTATTGTTTTATTAAATGCTATTTGTGTACACAGAATTTCGTACCTTTAAAGGTTTTAGTGGATTGAAGATTGGAGAATTCAGTGGCGTTTTCTCGCTTATGCTATGCCAAAATAAAATATAAAATAATAACCATGGAAAATATTTCTTAAAAATGTATTTGAAATCAAAGAAAACTCGCAGCAATTTCTGCTTCTGATGTTGCCCCATAAAACTAAAACAATTTCGAGCGTAGGTTTCGCCTCAAATATGCCCTTAAACTATCTATTTTTTAATTACACAAATTTCAATAATACGAATTTTATGTTCAAAATAATAAATAAACTCGAATAATGAAATTAATCATAAAATTCCTTCTCTAATTTAACGAGAGAGCATCCAATGCTTCGCACAAAATCAAAGACAGACAAATGTTGCATCTTTCTTTTTGTTTTGTTGCATAAGCCATGGGTCTGGGTCTAGACGGGCAGAGGGTGTTTGGGGTTGGGGAACCGGTGGGAGAGTGAGTGGGTGAGATTTTTGTTCCAGCCTGAAAAACAATGCCCGGGAAAAGCGGCTTATTTTCTATGATTTAAATAATGATGAAGACAACGAGACAACAGACATCATCATTATCATCAAGATGAGCAAGTGCAACGCTGTCACAATGCCACAATGGTGCCACAACAGACGCGACACACCGCTGGAAGACTTCCTTGTGCCTCCTCCAATTTGGACATTGGCTCGGGCATTGATAAAAGATCTTTTTCTATTTCTGCCACTTACGTACAATGTGTGGCCATAACATTTATCTAATTTCTTGCTGCTGCTGCTGTTGCACATTTGCCTTAAGTATCATTTATCATCTGCCTTCTCTCTCTCTTTCGTTGCAGCAAAATGTTCATTGGCGGCCTCAGTTGGCAGACGAGTCCAGGTAAGCCTCTCACTCTTTGTTTTGTTTTGTTTTTTGTTGTTACTTTAACTGAAAGTTAACTGACAATTAGCTGGCGGCTGCTATAATTTGTGGAGTGGATTCATTCAAAAGGGGGTCGTCACTATTAACATCTGTGATGCTCTTTCTCACTCCTTTGCTAACAAGAGACCCAGGAAATTGCTGCCAAAAATAGCTAGAAAATAAAAGAAAATAAAAGAAATACAAGAAAATAAAAGAAAATGTAAGAAGAAATAAGATAAAAGACCTTCTGAAAGGTTTTTAGTTGGTTCTTTGTGCTTAAATATTACTTTGCTTAATTTCTGAAATGGTAAATGATATATCTAGATAGATCTATATAGACTTCTCTCAGATCAAATGGAAACAGAAGCTCTGCCACACAGACCTTCCCAAGGTTTTTCGCTACCTCTCGTTGTATCGTTTCCATAGCTGTGAAGCGGGTTAATCAATTCTCTCCCTCATTCACACACAACTCGGAGCGGAGCGGGGGGAATGTATCTGCTTGCCGTACATCTAACTGAATATTGTATCTCAATTTGAATTGCCATACGAATTGATTCCCGTTTTTCATCAGTTTTTGGCTTCGTTTGTGTGTGTTTGCTGTGTGTGATTTCTCATTGAGAAAACAATGAATCGAGAAATGGGTGAGAGAAGCAGGAGAAGCAGTCGGAGCAGGAGAATCAGTAGAAGCAGGGGATGGGCGGCATGCTGGGGGTTTTTGCCTTTAAATTGAAATTGTAATTGATCAAATGCTTGAGATTTGCTCCTTTTTTTTTGGTTTGTGTTCAATTGTGTAGGCCTGGAAGATACAAAGATACACAGCGACACAGCGAGATGCAAATGGGGGCACAGGGGAGTGAGGTATGAATGCAGTCGTGTGGGGAAGTGGGGGGTGATTGAGTGCTGAGCAGGGGTTGCGCTCTGCCGCATAGTTTCATTAGGCTAATCAAAAGGCAAGAACCCAACACAGCGCCCAAGCATTCATATTAACCAAATTTTGGATGGCACTCCAACAGAGAAGATACAACAGCAAAAAGAAATAGAAAAAAAAAAACAAAATGGAAAGATGTATATGTATCTGTAAATGTATCTGTATCTGTGCGAAGGGCAGAGATTGCAACAGCCGTCTGGCAAGATGCGCTTGCCTTTTGGGAGCCCTTAGAGCAGAGCCCTTAGAGCCGCCGCCAACACACATCTGCAGTGACACACACACACACACACACACGCAATACAGATACAGATACAGACACATAGATACATTCGCTTTGTGTTGTTGCTGCTGCTGCTGCTGCCGCTGGCGTTGGCGTTGGGGTCGAGCGCGCCTGTGTTTTTGTTTAGCGAATTTGTTGGCTCCGCCCATCATCAGAGTGCCACACTCGCGTCGTTCTGTCTGTCCGTCTGTTCTGTTCTGTCCGGGGCATTACGCTAACATATTATAAGCTATAGCGCATATCTGCACACACACAACACACACTCACAGCTACAGATACAATCACACATATGCGGCAGCAATAGTTGAAGAGTCAATGCGGTCTTTGGGTTTGTCTCTTTTTTCTCAGGTTTTTTTTTTTTTTTTTGTTAGTAGGTCTATGGCGGGAGAATGGTGTGTAGGGGTGTAGGGGAAGGTGGAGGTTTTCCTGTACCTGTGCCAAAAAATTTTCAAATTTTCAAATGGCTTCTTCAATACCAGCCCCCACGTACCCCTCGTCCCTTTGTCGAGTGTAGTGTGTTTTTGCCTGCTCTTGCCTCTCCTCTCCCTCTCTCTCTCTCTCCCACTGTGGCTCTCCCTCTCCCTCTCGCTCTCTCTGTGTCTCACTTTTGTTATCTTTTGGCCATTTTTCGGACATGTGTATGTGTTTGTGTGTCTTTTATAGATATTTTTTTAATTTTTATTTTCGCTCTTGGCAGCCGCCTTTTGGTCCTCCCAATGGAGCTCTGCCTGGTAAATTAGCCCCAAAAAACACCCCACACACACACACACACACACACGTCACAAAAGCCTGCCGAAAAACCCGCAAACGATGGGCGTAAAAAAGTGTCTCTTTCTCTCTCTCCATCGCTCCATCTCTGGCGGTAGGAGGCTCCTTCGAGACATGGCCAAGAAGTCAATTGGCATGGAATGGAAATCGCTGGCGCTGGCGCGGTCAATGAGTGGCACGTGCAAGGGGGGTGCGAGGGGCGTATCGGTTATCAATTGGTAATTTAAATAATGACCCAAAAAATTGCTAGACAACGGAGTTGATTGACCCAAAAACCTGGGAAAAACAACAGTACACATTCATAGAGGAAATGGCTCTGTGAATGCCAAATATCAAGCCACCCATACATATGTACGTATCGGCTTAGGATCGTTAATAATACATTTGGGTTTGAAAACTGTTTTCGAAGGCGTTTGCCCACCTTCTTGGGGGGTTTCTATGCCAGAATTTGGTTTCCTTCGTCTCAACTGAAGTGGAAATAGTCAGAGAAATAGTGGAAATTGGACAGCGCAAAATATAATCAAACGATTGCAGCAGAATACGAAATTAAAACTGAAAATTAATTGTTAATGAATCGGTTAGGCAACGGCTATGAACCGATTCTAGCAGAATCAACTGCAAAGCCTCAAATACTTGCCGCGATTCACGACAGACCCGAAAACAATTCAATTAGCTAAGACTTTGGACTCAAAGAACCCAAAGTCCGAGCCTCAGACATCTCTCTGCTACTGCTGCTGCTGCTGTGTCTTGTCTTTGAGATCGTTTCACACCCGCACGTGGCGAGGGTTTGCTTTTGTGGCAGGTCCGGGCACTGCAGTTGTAGTTGTTGTGCCTCTTGCCTCTTGCTGTGGTTGTTGAGCGTTCCAAGTCTCTCGCTCTCTCACTATCTCACTCTCTGTTACGCTTGTGTCCTGTTCTGCCATTGAAGGCGCACTGGCACTGGTGGCAGAGGCCGGAACAGTCGGTGCTGTGCCTCAAGTGGGCTGCTTCCACTCGCGCCAAAAGCTTATGCTTTGGATTTTTCGCAGCTATCGCCACTCGAGCACACAGTTGCACCAAAACCAGCCACACGAGGCATATGGCATATGGCATGAGGAATGAGGAAGGAGGAATATGCCTCTCCTCCGCTACAGTACACACTCGAAATTTGCTGACAAAGACCTAATCTAGGGCGTCTATAAACATGCGCATGGGGTGGGCTGGAGTGGGCTGTGCTGGGCTCGGCTGGGCTGGGGGCTAACAACATAGTTAGAGGCTGCTTTAGACAGGTCGACGATGGCAGCAGTCGAGGCAGCAGAGGCAGCAGAGGCTGCAGAGTCTGTGGAACGTGTTGATAACTGCAGAAGATGCAAAGGAAAAGCATCCGCATTGCAGCCTCAGCTTCTTAGCCACTCATAAAAGCGTTTGACTCTAGCTTGTGCCCCCGAAAGATTTTTAATGATTGGCACGATTGTCTTGCAGCTACTTAATGATGTTCTTAGGTGCCACCCACCCAGCCATTCATCCCATCCAACCATCGCTCCTGCTGCTGTGCCTCTTGCCTCGATTTTGTCGTGTCAACTACCATGTCACGTCATCTATAACTTAATGAACTTTTGCCAGAAGCGGCAGCCCCCTGCTGCCCCCTACACTGCTTCTTCGAGCTCTCTCGTTCGTTCGTAATTTAATTTTAATTTCGCAAGCAGTTTGCTGGAAATAATTGTATGTGCATTGACGGAATATACGTATTCGCGCTGCTATCGCCTGGAAACACTCGTTACGTTACGTACCCAACCGACGGCAGCTCAGAACTCTGACGCTGACGCTGACGCCGACTCTGACTTTTGGGGCTACGGATTTGTGGATTCAGAATAGAGTTCGCTCTCTCTCTGTCTCTGTCTCTGTCTCTCTGCCACATTCAGTGAATTGAAAGGCCGCTGGGGCTGGGCTTTTGTCTCAACGCCAGACGCGGGTGCGACTCGACTGCTCTGCTGGCGGGCTGGCTACCTCTTGCTGCTGCTGATGCTGCTGCCTCGTCTCTGATTTTGTGTCAATTTTAACAACATTTTTCGAAATACAATACGAAACGGTTGCCTGCCGTGAGCCCCGTCTCTGTTTTGCTTTTGCTATTTTGGATGTGCGTTCAACTGAAATACTATTTATATATGCACTAAAGATACAGATACTCTCGGTATCTGTATCCGCAGTACATTTGCATCTGCAGCAACAACAGCGAAGGAGATGCCCCATTACTCATTCAACAAATAACCAAATCAAAAAAAACAAGGGAGAGAAGAAAAAGTGAATTGAAAGAAACGAAACGAAACGGTGGAAATCTATGCACATGGAAATCCATCCATCCACCCATCCATCCATCCATCGTATCGTTCGGTATGAAGAATGGAACCTGAGATACGGATACGGCTACGGCTACGGAATCTACCGAATATACTTTGGGCAAATAAATATGCATTTGCTCTCCACGCTCGCCTTTTATTATTATTACTGTTCTTACTGTTTTTTTGCTCGTGTGTGTGTTTTGTTTGTTTGTTTGCCTGTCAGCTTCAGTGTCATGCAAATGAAAATGAAGCCCACCCAGCCTTTCAAGGAAAACAACTCTCTCTCTGGCTGCCACGGATGCCTCCGCTTTTTGTTTGCATCTGGCATTATGACTGTGTGCCTGCATATATCTGGGGGCTTATATCCCACTGCACCCCCACCCCCACCCCCCTTCAGTCCGTCACTTTTTGCCCTTTGACGCCGCCGAAATTGTCCAGGTAAAGTCAATAGATGATGTCCTGAAAAGAGTTCCAAAGGTTTGCACATGCAAACAGAGTTGGGTCCTGTGGGTGTGGGGGGCAGTCGTACACATTTCGAGACTCAATTGAGATGCTGTGGAAAGACGCTGCTTGAACGGTTTATGCAGCACGAAGCGAGTGTTTTCCTATTAGATCACTAAGAAATACAACAAAATGCACTGCTGGGGGCATAAGTCAAACATTTAAACATCAAAAGTAGCAGAAAGTAGCAGAAAAACAACAACAACAAAAACGAGCACTTTATTTTTGTTTGTTTATTACTGTACTGAAGATTATTGAGAACTGAAAGGCATATCGAAGAAGAATTAAACAGCCCAACGTATTATCGCTACAACATGCAGGAATTGGCTTCGAAAAAGTCCAGCAATGGGACTGAAAATTGTTTCGGGGTTCGGGGTTGGAAACATAACAGAAATTTGTGCCTTGCGCTTTTTTGGAGATTCAATAAACCCGTTATGAATCAGCTATGAACCGGTTATGGCTTATATCAATTTACGAACTCAATCGAAACCTTTAACTATGAATCTTAACCAGTTGGAGCGCGCCCTAAACAAAGTTGCGATTGCCAATCCCCATTTCAATTTGCATGGGCTAATACTTCCTGCACATTCCAGCAGAGTGTGAGAGAGGGGGGAGAGTGGGAGAGAGCGAGAGTGGAATTCAATCAGGAAACAAACGATGATGACAAAATATTCTTGTGCGCTCTGCTCTACGCTGCTGGGTTCTGCATATATTTAAAATCTAAAAATTGTCAAATTTTTCAGAAAAAGAACCGCCCAGGTGGGCGGTGACTGCAGGAAGCAGACAGCCGGGGAGAGAGACAGAGAGTGTGTGAGAAGAGCGGCAGGGGGAGTGGGGCATAGCCGTTGCTTCGTTCGATTTCCTGATTAATTTATGGCACTCGAGAGAGTGGGAGTGGGAGTGGGAGAGCGCAAGAGGCAGTTAACAACAAATTGCCGCAAGCAGCCGTCGAAATTGAAAAGCTGGCAGAAAAAACACACAGAACTGAGGAAAATCAAGGAAGAGAAAATAAAAATTGTCAATAAAATAAGTGCCGGACGGTTGGGCCAAGTCCTTAAATATCCATCCAGCCATTGCCCCCTCACGCTACTCTCCTCTCCTCTCTCTCTGTGTCTCTCTGTGGTGCGTCCATCAGTCAAAGTTCAGTGGTTTTTGCGTGCTTCTTAGCATTGAATTTGTCCGTGCAACATTTCCTGTTTCGCTTGGCAGTCCGTTGACTGTTGCCCCCTTACCTTCCCCTGCCGCACCAACGTTTCGCTGCTATCTTTGGCGATGTTGTTGCAGCAGGACGACGCTTCATATTCTTTTGAATGTGATTATCCCTGAGGCTCTGTGGCCACATCGCCTGCTGCATCTTGGCTTTGATAGAATGCCCCCCACACACCCCACCCCACGCCACGCCACGCCGCTCTCTGCGCTACACTTTTTTCTGCATTGCATTTAATGTCCTGCAAGTTGGCCAATGGCTTGTCCTGCCTCGCATCTAGTGTTTCCCCTGCCTTGCCTTGCCTGCCTTGCCCTGCCTCTGCTGGTGTCCTGTTCTCCTGTTGCCATCGTTTGTGCCTCGTTTTGTGTTGACTTTGGCACGAGTTTGGTTAAAAAGTTCACACATGCCACACAGACTGTGTGGCTCGTTTTTCAACAGTGTTGTTGCGCCTTTGGTTTGGTTTCCTCCTCCTAGACCTAGACACGTCTTCTATATCCTTAGAGGCGCAGCGAGGGAGAGTGCGGGCGCAGGCGGGGGCGTGTCTCTGTGGAATATTTACACAAGTGACACTGGAATATACATATACAGGGGGGGATATATATGGGTATATGTATATACAGGGACTTGGAAGCAGCAGGCGCCTGCTCCTGCTCCAGCTCCTGCTCCTGCCTCAACAATTAATTAACTTGTACGAAGTATCAAAATGTCGTGTTGCCTGCCTTTGGGGCATGCACTGGAGATTGGATGGAAAGTGGAAGCAGGCAAGTGGCGCAAAAGGAACGAGAAAACAGGCTCTGGGGGAGGGGGGATCGGGGAGAAGCAGCTTCAAGCTGACGCCTAAATGCATTCTACGTAAATTTTAAATTAATAAGCACAAGCGAACCCCTCCCCGCCCACAGGAGGAGCAGGAGGAGGATTCCAGATCCAGAAGGAGGGGGATTCCAGATCCATCCCCCCAACTGGATTGCTGCTGCCGCATGTGGCGCTTGTCATATGCCATTATTATGGAATGTTCATTCTGGCCTGGCCCAACTAATAGACAATTTTTTGGCAGCCAAAAACGGAACACGACAATGCAGAAACCCCCAAAAAAAAGAGAGAGGGACAAGTGGAGGAGAGTAGAATGGTTGCCCCGTGCCACGGTGCCACGTTTTGAGGTAGATAGAAGGGAGACGAGGCCATGTCGTGACGTTGCCAAGGATTTGCTGCCTCGTGCTTCGCTCTGCTCTGCTCTGCTCCTCTGGCTCCTCTGGCTGCTCTGCTTCGTTTCGTTTCGTTACCGTGTGCAGCGGAAGCATTTAAATTAAGGACGACACATTAAAATTATGCAATAACAACAAACTATTACTATTATTATTATTATTATGAAGATGGGAAAAGACAGGGAGGGAGAGAGAGAACTTGGGTGAGAGAGGCGGGCATAAAATATAGATTAAAGAACGGATTTGACTAGTATGGAAGACTAAAGATAAGCAGCAGGCGTTGGTAGTTTAAGCGTAGAACTTAAGTATGAAAGTGGCCTGAAAGAACGGTGGGAGACGGGTAGAACTGTGATACTTTTGGATGTGTGAGTGAAAGATACTCAAAGGTACTTCAGAGAGTGGCTGGACAGGGAATATTTTGAATCATTTTTGATATTTTTGTTATTTTGGCATTTTATTTTGGTGCAGCAACAAATAATTTCAACCAGACCTAGCAATCAATTACCTTGAAAACGTTTTGGGGAGCTTTTGGAACCGGTTATGCACCGGTTGGCTACGCCTTATATTAATTGAAACGCATCAAGAATTGTTGCCACCTTTAAATAAGTTTCTGGGCAATAATTAAGAACAATTCAGAATTAAATTGCCCCGTAGAATTACCTCCTGGTTACCCCTCTGTGTGCATAGTACTCCTCTCCTGATTTGCAATATTTGTGGTCCCAGTGTTAAGGGGAAACTTTTTAGTAGCAAAAGCGAAGAGATACTCGTAGAGGATAGAGCACATTTAATGAGCGTTCTGTGAGTGTCAACACCAAAAACTTGTAAGGGGCGGGACGTATGCTGGCGTGGCAGAGGGGGCCCAGATTGCAGGGTGCAGTGTGGATGGGTGGATGAGTGGATGAGTGCTGTGTGGCAGGGTGCTGGTGTCCTATCTTTTTTGGGTGCCTCTTCATTCCCTTTTGCTTTTTGTCGGCTCGGGAAGTCATAAGTCGCAAGTTCCGAGTTTGGTCTAAAATAAGCCCAAAAAAAAAGGAGACAAACCAGGCGAAAATGGGGAAAAGCAGACGAGCAAATATTCAGGCGAGACAGGCAGCAGGCAGGAGGAAGCAGGAAGAAGGTACAATAGAGTCACCAGAGCTGCTACCACTGCCACTGCTGGGAGTCCTTCTACTACTCCGAGTGCTCCTGCCGCTTCTCTGACTGCTCCTCCACCTCCACCCACTGACGTCACAAACACACATTGGGGACAGCACCCAACCGGCTTTTGGAGTCCCCCAAACACAGTGAAAGCCGGGGGTTATCGACTTTATGTGTTTGTTGTTCGGGCCAGGCCTTCTTCAGTGTCTTTTGGGCCTCCATTTCAATTGCAGGACTTGCTAGCTGCGGCTGCACCCCCATCTGCCACCACCTTAATATTGGATCTACTTTTCTGTGTGTGTGTGTGTGTGTTTGTGTGGTCTTTGGTGGTTTTTGCTTGGCGGCTTTCTTTGCACAACTGCCATGATTTGGTGGCTACAAGTTTTCCTCTTCGCTGGGGCCATCTTTGAGCTTGAGGTTTCATAGCGGCGCGGGAGAGTAACGGGAGTCCACTAGCTGCCCAGAGATAAGATTGTTTTTTGTTTGGGTTCGGGTTTTGGGTTTGAGTTTGGAAGGTTTGCAATTTTCAACACCAAAAACGAACCAAAGGTAAATATAGCCCACGTTCAATATGGGAAGCACTGCCACCCCTAACCCTACCCCTACCCCTGCCGCCATACATTCTCATTAGAACTTTCATCCATCCATCCAACCATTCCATCCAACCTTTCTCTTTTTTCGGCCTCTGAATTTCACACCCGGCGAAACCAACCGCAGGAGCAGCGAAGGAGCGACAACTTTTGGCTTTCATTGTTTCCAGCTCGTTGGGCTCTTGCGCTTTTCCTCGCGCTTTTCCTCCACTGCGAGTAGCTAAGTGACATTTTCCTCGACGATTGTTAACCAACGCGCCGCGCACTCTTTGCTGCTGCTGCTGCTGCATGCCTCCTGCCCCACCTCTGCCACATAGCTAGCACCCATTGTTAAAGGCCTTTGCCGGTGCCTTCCGTTCGCAGAGCAGTCAAATATATTGCCAACTTCCTGCCTTTGCCCCAAAAACTCTTCCTCCTCTTCAACTGCTTTGCTTGATAGAAGGAGGAGAAAAGAAAATGAAAAAAATCCAAGAAAAATTGAGCGGTAAAAGAAAAGATCAACGCGTTTTATTGGATACCCTAAATGAAAGGTAGGGAATTATGTATGAGGGTTCAAAAATACTTTGTATATTCGAACCAACATTATGGCTTTAACATATCTGTGGCATACTCGTAAGAGGTCATTATTTTTCTTATATTTAAATTTATCTATTTATATAATTTATTTTAAATTATATTATTCTCAATGATATTTTACAGCGACTTGAGGCGACTTTTCTAATTAAATCTCTCCATTTGTATGGGGTTTGTGTACAAAATCTTCTTTCCTAGCAAAGTTTTCTTTAGTATTCCTATACAGGCAGAAGGATAGTAGAAAGAAGGATATTAGGACGGAGCAGGATCACTTAGAATATTATAAATGGTATCCCCATATGCATTAATTTATGTATGTTTTCATCATCTCTTGTTGCCCCAGTATTTTGCAGAGTATTTTCGCGGATAAAAGATACGAACAATTCTAGAGAGGCTTTCCTGTCGACTGAGAGAGTCGACATCGATTAAGTTATTACGAAATTTGTGCGCTACGTGTCTTCCTTCGTTTTTGTGTGCCAATAGCTTCTTGCAGCAGTCACATACATTCATGTACATGCAACTGTGTGTCTGCTTGCCTCAGTGTCTGTGCGTGTGTGTGTGTGGTGTGTGTGTGTGTGTCTGTAGCTGAGCCTTCGTCTAGCCAAAAAGCCCACCCACAATCGGCCACAGGACCTGCCACGTAACTCCGTCTCTGCCTCTGGCTCTGGCACTGGCACTGCAACCCGGTGTCGTTGCCGTTGCCGTTGTCGGGTGCCGGTACCGGCAACTATGCCCCGCTCTTCCGCTCTCTCTCTCTCTCGCTCTTCTTGGGTTTTCCCCACCTCATTTTCTTCCTCTGGTTTCTGGCCTTAAACTGGGTCACACACAAATTTTTGTAGCTCTTTTGCATAACCGAAAATTGTGTGTGTTTCGGGTTGTGTGGCAGCTTGTTGTTGCTGCTGTTGTTGTTGCTGCTGCAACTTGTGTGTTGTTATTATGTCAGCTGGCTTTCGGTGGGGCATGAGGTGTTGCGGGGCAAGCGGTAGCTCCGATTGACATGCGTGCATCATGAGGCCCATTCTCGTGGTGTGTGTTGCAGAGCGTCTCGGGGTCATGTCTCGAGCTTCGGGGGCGAGGCGAGGTCAAGTCAAAGAGTGTCACAACATGTCTGCTTCCGGTACACAAGCACACACACACACACACATGCTGCATGCCGCATGCCGAATGCCACATGCTCGCTAAGCACTCTCTCAGACAGTCAGACAAGGGGGAGCGAGGGAGTTGTTGTTGTTGCTGCTGCTGCTGTGGCAAGGTGGCGCAGACAACGGTGTTGTTTACACATTAAAGTTGCATGACCCCGCCAATTGCAACTGCTACAGCAACAACAACAACAACAACAACAACAGCAACAACAACTGTGACTGCAACCGTGTAACGTGCAACTGCAACACGTTTACGTTTACGAAGTTGCAACGAAGTTGCACACACAAATCACACGACGGCAATCGTCGGTAAGCAGCGTCGCCACTCGCGGGGGTAAGTCCCCGATTTAATGTGTCACCAAATGGAGTGAGCGGTGGGGCGGGGGGTGTGGGTCCTCTGTGCTGTGAGGGCCAGAGGTCCTGTTTGGGTTCGCCCGTGGCACGTGACTAAACGACGGTGCAAACGGGGCGGTGAACGTGGGCCACATGCTGCCGCTGCTGCTTGCCGCTGGAGTCAGCTGCTTGCTGCTGCTGCTGCTGCTACCTGCCCCCAAAAGCCGCTCAAGCTTTCTGCTTGCGCTCTCTTACGCTCTTCCGCGCTCTCCAGCTCTCTTTGCCCACTCACTCTCTTTGTGTTTTGCTCTCTTAGCGGCACTCTTAAAGCTTTGTTTGATTCCCAGCGCTTTTCATTCATAAAAATGGCGTCAAGCTTTTTTCGACGTTGCACAAAAGCCACGACAGCTGGCGCCACTGTGACACTGCCAGACGGCGGATGGAAGGAGATTTTTGGCGATGTCTTCAAGGAGGAAATGCGCTGCCTACGAATGCAAAAAAAATGCTGAGGGGAACTGCATGTCCCTGTCCCTGTCCCTGGCCTCTGTGTCCAGAGACTCCATGGAGTCCGTTTGTCCACATCCGCGTGTCCGTGTCCGTGTCCATATCCGACGTGTTCGTGTCCGCCCCTAAATGTCAGCGCTTGTTTTGATGCAACCTCACGCGCCGTAAACAACTTATTATTATTGCAAATGTCTTTTTTTTCGTTGCTTTATTCGCCACTGCTGCTGGCCCTTTGCCGCCCCTCTCTCTCCCTCTCCCAGCAGTGTCGCTGCATCTTTGGCTGGCTTTCAAGTTGCCTTTTTTGTGTGCCACAAACATTGCCTTCACTCGTACCTCCAAAACGGAAACGCAAACGCAGGCAATTCTAGCAAAACTTATGGATACCCTGCAACGGAAACTTGGGGGAGGGAGGCTCTGACGCAGGCACAGGTTGGCCTGAGATATCTCCCTTATTTAGCTCTTTTTTGGCTCTTCTTGTTGCTGTCTAGGGTATTCTCATAGTCCTGCATCCCATCGTCACAACTCATTACTTACTGGCCTTTTTGTGTGTGTGTGTGTGTTTGTGTCTGCCACCTTTGTGTGCAACGCTGCAACCGGCACATTGACGTTGGCAATCTACTCCGGCGGATCAGCGCAGTGGGGGCACGGACTTGGGGCTGCTTAAGTGGCTCTCCTGCTACTGCTGCTGCTGCTGCTTGGCCTCCGTCCATGTCAGATCTATCTCATTTGGCGGTGCCAAGTTTTTTGACTGCTACAAAGAGTCACTCCCCCCCCTCCCCCTCCTCACGCTTCCTGTCCACTTTTTGTGGGGATTGCATTGCATTGCAATGACGCCCACCAAAAAAAAAAACAAACAAAAAAAACACAACCACGCCTCCCAATTCCTGTCAAACTTTTATCTACGACGCCAGGAGGCAGCGGCAGCAGCCTTGTATAATATTTCTGCGTTGTCTTTTTCTTCTCATTTTTTTGTGTGTGTATTTTTGTGGCTCTTATAAATCATAAATACATATTTTACGAGCTCGTTTCGTGGTCGCCGGGAACCTCACATTTCATTTGAAATAATTTGTGGCATATTGGCAATTATTCATTCGGTTTTTTTTCCCCCTCTGTTCTGTTTGCCAGTCCTGCCGCTACATCCTGGCAGAACGGCTTAAGTGCCGGGCGAGAGATTGTTGTGTGATGTGTGGATTTTGTTCTGGATTTTGGCTTGGCTTTATCTTTCCTCTGCTGCTGCTGCTGCTGCCTGCTTCTCCCCGTGTGACATTGCATAAAAGGTGGAAGGATATGCCATCCAGGGAGTTGGGTCTAGGGATTGTGGTCTGGTTGGGGGGTTTAATGGGGCAGCGAGGCAGAAATTGATTTAGTGCCTATCGCAGAAGCTGTTGATAAGCTTCTGCTGGCGGGTGGAGTAGGAGCAGGCAGGATATTCATACATATGTACATACATATTTATGCAGGAACAATAATAATGGAAATATGGACCAAGATATCCCGCCCATTGGCGAGAATTCAAGGAAAACTATGGATAGGGCATTAGTTTTGGGGCAAATATTTTACTACAATTATTTAAGGCTAATGAACAATTGAAAGTGCAACAAATTTGATAGCTTGGTTCCAATATAAACAAAAGATGGCTGAGAAGAAAGAAGGAATACAAGAAGTACGCGCCCATGCATTTCGTGTGTGGTAATGCCTGAGCGTAGTGCACTCGCATTTGCCTTATCTGCAGATCTTCATTTCATCTACGGGGAGTTCCCTTGTTCCCTCTCATGCACATAAACGCTCTCGCAATTGCTTGGCTCCCGTTTCTTATCTCTCTGTCGATCATGTTCATTTCGTTTGTGAGCTGCGCTGCAAACTTGCGCTCTCTCTCAGCAACAACAATGCGCTGCACTCGGCTGAGACGACGACCACCGCAGTTGCTCTCAGCAAATACGAGCCCTCGTGTGAAGCGATAAGCAATAACGAAATGGAACTCCAGTTGGGTTTCTGTCTTTACTTTGCTTAGCTTTAATTTGAGCTGCACACCATCCATTAGTCTTGTTCATGTTTAGGGATATTTGCATTAAATTCCGTTCACTTTTCTCTTCTAATGCAAATCCTGGCGCTTATTTCTTCTTGGATCAAAATTGTATTCTTTGCTATGAAATCTTCAGAAAATGGAAAACTTTAAATGTGTCTGCTAGGCAAATGTAAAATATACATTTACATATGTATGTATGTTACCTTTTAGCTTTTCATTTATTGATTTAAGAGGGGGAAATTTGTATAGAAATAATACATTTAAAATGAATCTTTCAGCTACTCTGAACTCTGATTCCATTGCACTTTCTCGTCCACATTCTAGCCAAGAAAACTTATTCAATTTGTAATCCGCAAGATACATAGATATATATCTGACCTTTACGCATAAACTTGTATCTCGTAGATACACATGACCTCCGCCACACTGACATTCGATTCCCCAGAAGAGCAGAATAACAACGGAGGAATAGAAACAGGGAATAGGAATAGGAATACGCAATGGACATGAAGAGGTTAACTATCGTTGCAAATTTGACTCGATTAACCTTTTCAATTGCAACCCACACACACACACACACACACACACACAAACAAACATATACAGATAGAAAACAGAGTCATCAAGTTGAGAGGAGAAGCCAAATCAAATGGCTGGAGGCAGTCGTCGGTGGGTTGGTCGTCAATGAATGCTGTCAAAAGGCGTGGCAGCATGTTTCCCGCTCTCTGTCCATCTTTCTCTCCCACTGTCCTTCGATCTTTGTGTGGCTTCTCTCCTCCATTCTCCCTTCTCCATTCTCTATTCAATTCAGTATCAATTGCTCTGTGGGGCAGGTGTTAATGTATCTTTCAAATGTTGCCATTGAATTGAATTGAAAGTTAATTTGCCAATTGGTCCCACAGCACTCTCACAAACACACACACACACACACACACAGAACACCAGGGGCATGCGGCATGGGGCACGAACAGAAAGAGATAGATAGATGCATATAGTGTTGTTGCCAGCTTGCATTTTCAACTAGTTTTGCAAAGTGTGATTAAATGTTTTGTGTGTTGCAGCTTTCAGCTTTTGTTGCGTGTTTTTATTGCCACACCTCCCTCCCCGCACTCCCACAAACAATGGCATGATCCAGAGGGGGGCTGGGGGTGGCATTGGCATGCACACAACATTAGGCAACACAACGCCGAGTCCTGGGCGAGAGTGAGGACATTTTCAAAATGTGCTGCCACAGACAAAGCCTCTTCTTCCTCCTCTCTCTCCCCCTCACTCACTCCTTTGTCTCTTCTTTTTCTGCTGAGTTGCTAAAAAACTTCTTTTCAGCAAACGGCGCTCTGTGTGGACCTTCCTGTGTCCAGGAGGGTGAGGCAGCTAGATCTGGACTGTGGCGGAGGTGGGGGCTTTTGGGTTGTGTTGTGTTTGCCGCAAACAAGCAACGTGCCAGGACCGGAAAGCGGGTGGGTGGGGGAGGAACAGCAGCGGCAGGAACATCCCCAATGAAAGTGAACAAAAAAGTATCACTTGCTTTTTATTTTTTTGTTTCTTACATGTTACACTTTATGCACCGTAAAAAATTATATTTATGCCTAAGGGATTGAAAAAAATTAAAATTTTTATTTGTTTAAGCAGTGAATAATTGAATTAGAACGTTTTTTGCGGCACGTTGTTTTTTATTTTTTTTTATTTTAATTTTATATCACTGAACGTTAGAAATATAATTTGTAATATTTAATATTAGAATAAAAAATTAATTTTAATAAATTAAATTAATTTTGTTACTTTTTTATTTACTTATTTTATTATTTTTTAAATTTACTTTTGTATTTACATTTTAAAAAAATCTATGCTTCAATTTGTATTTTATTGAAATTTGCATACTAGTATTTGTTGTTTATTTTCTCTGAGTGCAGCCAAGGCATCGATGGGGCAAGGGCGCAGCGGGAGTAGCAGCAGGAGAGAACGGTGCAGCCAGTAGGCCGCATGAATGTTGAATGTGGAGCTCTCTGCAGCCGGAGGACAGTGGGTCGCCTGAATGGCCTTCCTTCTCGTTTTGCTCCTTTCTCTTCTTTAAAACTCCAATCTACCCCACTCTCGCCCACGCCCACTCACCCGCCCATGTGCCGCCCGCTGTGCACGCTAGGTGTCGCCAGAGCGTCAGCGTCAGTGGCAGTGGCAGCAGCCAAGGCGCGTTCGAGCATCTTCAAAAGTTGTGGAGGCAGCTGTAATGTTGCCTCAAGTGGCAGCCACCAAAACCGCGAAGAGCGTAAGAAGAGCAGGGGCGCTGGGGGCGAAGCGGTGGGGGCGACCAACTCCAACTTTGGGGCTGGCCTGCCGCCTGCCGCCATTTAAAATTGCTTTTGGCTTTGGCTTTGGCGCTTGTCCTCACCTGTCGCTTACCTCTACCTGTACCTGTTCCTGTACCTGGATTTCAATGTGTGGGTGTATCTGTGTGGGTGTATCTGTGTGGGTGTATCTGTGTGTGTGTGTGTTATGTTTTGAATGAACGCCCGCGTCTTTTATCTTTTCATAAATTTTCTTGCTTTTGTGCGGAGGCTTACACCACTCCTCTGCACCCTCTTGCTGCGCCCTCAGCTCTTTTGGTCTCTCCTTCGCTCCATCTCCTGGCACTTACAATCACTTTTATTTCGCGTTTTCGTTCAAGTTTTTCCAAGTTTTTCTGCAGTCAAGCCAAGAAAAACAGCAACAACAACATCAACAGCAACAGCAACAACAGGAAGAGGAACAAAAATTTTAATGCTTACAAAATTTGAATTGAATTTGCCGCAAGCGCAGCAGCGTGGCAGGATGGTGCAGGTTGTGCTGTGGCGCAGAGGGGCAGCCCAACGAGGATGCTCCTCTAAACTCCGCTCCTCGCTACTCGCTTTCTCTTCTCCTTTTCATCTGTGTTTATGGATTGTCCTTTCTATTCTTTTCTCGCTCTCTTTTTCAACCAATTTGCATCTTTCTTTTTCTACCATTCGGATGCTTCCTGTTTCCCCCTTGCTCTGGCTCCATCTTCCATTTGGCTGCTTTCTCCGTCTCTTTCTCCAATTTGCCTTCAATTTAAGGACAACTTCAACTCCAGCTTTTTTCCATTTTCTTTGGCAGTGCGCGGCACTTTACCTGTTTTTCTGGCTTTTCCCTGTTTTATTTTTCGCCTAGTTTTACGCTTTGGTTTTTCCGTAATCGTTTTTCCTTGAGGAAACCCAAACACACACACACATACATATATACGCGGCGCACACACAACAATGCCCCAAAGGCGTCCAACTGCAATGTAACCGCCCCAGGGAGGGGCCTTGCCTGCCTGTAATTGGTGTCCAGGGAGGGAAGGGGGGCCACGGGCGCTTTGTGGGCAGGAGGGTCGTGCAAATGTGCATTTAATTCGTGCGAAAATTGTGGCAAACAAAGGAGGAGGCATGCAGCATGCAGCATGGGGGCCATCTAGAGGCATCCCTGGATGATGGATGGAGTTGCAAAAGCTTTTGATTTATATTGCCATCGTATGAGGCAGAGGCCATAAATATATGCTGCTGCTGCTGCTGCTGCTGGTGCTGCTCCTTGTTGATTATGCATTCGATGTGCATCGAAAACCTTTTAGTTTTGTGGCATGCCCCTGCCCCTGCCTCTGCCTCTGCCCCTGTGTGCGTGTGGCATGCGACAAGGCTGTGTGGTTCCAGCTTCCAGTTCCGGATGTTGTGGTAAACAACAGAAGGAAGTGCTGATGCTGTGTCCCACAGAATCAATTAGGAAGCTGAAAAGCAAAGCAATCCTCAAATTCAATTCCCCAACAAAAGGCAACAACAACAACAACAAAACAACAACAACAAAAACCAATAAACTTGTAGGAAATTTAAAGATCTAAATGATATTATGGGCTTATACATGGATCATGTATTGGGGGGGCAGGCAGAATTATTACATGGGTAATCTTCTTAAAAGTTAAAGGAATTGAAGGTAAACTATAATTTAAGACTTGAAAACAAATAAGAAGAATAGTGGGAGAATAATTAGTTGTTCCCTTCTTTGATATTTTGTACAGATTGAAAGACTTTCCAGCAAGAAATTAATTTTTAAAGGAACTCACTTTCCTTGAGTTAATGTGGTTTTGGCATTTTATTAACAGTCTGATAAGATATTTATCACTTAAATTCCATGTTGAAAATTGCAGGAAAATAAAAGCTAAATGTTATATTAAATGACAAAAATAAATTTCGGAATTTAAAAAGCATTTATGTACTAACTAACGATCCTTGCATGTATTGGGCCAAGGGACATCGCACTGTGGCTTGTTATGCGCCTGCAGCCTGGAGGCTAAAGTGCAGCGCAGCCGACCGAGGGTCACTGCCGCATGACGTGTCATAGCTTCCGCATTTGAAGCACATTTAGGGCACATTTTCAGTTGCATTTCCATTTTCATTTATGATTTTGACAAGTTTTTTTTTCTGGTAACCTAATGGATTGCTGGTTATTTCTCCTGTGGAGTACCGGTGCGGCCCTGCTTAACCCATCAAACCATTCATCATAAAGTTTGGGGTATGCCACCCTTTGCTCTCTCTCCCCTCCCACCCTCCGTTCATTATAGCCTACACTCTGTCTCCTCTCCACTCCTCTCTCTTCATTATATCCACATATAGGAAACTTTTTCATTGCCAACTTTAAAGCGAATAAATGCTGGGGAGGATTGGACGGACGGACGGACGGACGGACGGACGGACAAATGCTTCATCATTTAAGGATTTCCCAATGCCAACTCTCTTTCTCTTTTTTGTGGTCTATGTGTGTGTGCCGACTGCTGTGAGTGGTGGGGGGGAAGGGGTCTATTTTGCAACTCTCTTTTATATAGACCACAAATACCGCCACTTACGTAATACATCACAAAATGTCCAAAACAAGCTAAAAGGATTTGTGCAGGTGCTCGCTCTGTGCTCACTCGCTTCTCTCGCCCCCCTCTTCGTGGCCCACTGTTCTCCATATTTTTGTAAGCCAAAAATGCAGCTTAACATATCAGCGGCAACGAGCAGAGTCCCAGCGAAACGGCAGAGCGGAACACAAGCAAAGCAAAGTGAGGCGGCGGCTGAGCGCTGACCGTGCAGCATTCTGCTCCATTCTGCCTCCAGCAGCGGCCAGAGGAGAGAGTGGGCTGGATGTTGGTTTGGGAAAACCATGCCAGGAAAACGTGTTAGCGAATACACTCACACACACACACACACACACACACACACACAGGGGCAGTGGCAGATGCAGTGGAGGAGCAGGAGCAGGTGGAAGAGCCGGCTGAGAGGCGGCTGCTGCGGTAATTAATGCAGCGCGTTTGCGAAAATGCGAATACATTTCGCTGCAGCAACGACGAAACGATTTCAAGGTACTCCCGGACTATGGACCCAGGGTACTCAGGGTACAGTGGGGCCAAAAATTGGAATTGCCCTGGATGAATGGATCCCTGGTTTCTATGGCTGAAGGAAATATTAAATTAATTGGACAAACTAAGTCATAATTTAAGTGCAAAATTTTCCAAAAATTTCATGCAAAAAGTAAATAAATGAATGATTTTCCATCATTTCCATAACTTTCTGGTGTGGCAATCGCATTAATTGACTGCATACAAAACTACATCAAATATAAAGTAATTGTAGATTGAAGAATAATCCAATTATGACATTGAATGATTATTTAATTAAGCAATTATGAATTTAAATGCCGTGTAAAGCAGTGTTCCCCCAATGGAATTTGGTTTATATTTTGAAATAACTTTCTCGCTCTCTGGCAGTTTTTTCTGATGAATGCATTCTGTTTATATAACAAATACCAAATAGCAAATTAATTCATTTCCCGCCATTCTCCCGTGCACTCACACATCCACCCCCATTCCACAGCCACCCACCACCCACAAGAAATAACTTGTGGAAAATCGAATGCATTTTCCCATTTTCTCAGCACATTCATAGATTTTTCTGTGTTGCGGAAAATACTTATGGAAAACTTTTGGAATATTTTAACTAAATTACTAGTGCTCCCCCATCCCAAAATAACTGTGGGGAAACTGCCCCTTTTGTCCCACTGTCACAAAATGGTAACGAAGGGGGAGGCACCGTGGGTGCAAGAGGTGTAGCAGGGTAGTGGGGCATACACCGGTTGACACATGGCGACGGGTGGTGGGGAGCGGGCAAAATGTATTCACGCCGAAACGATTTTGGGTGCACGGCGACACCTTGGTTTGGCGCCCGCTAACTGTAAACACATACATATGTATGTATGCACACACACGCACACCACACACACACACACACACACACACACACACACACGAGATGCAGATGCAGGATGCATGTGTGAAAAGTTGCACGTCTCCTCCATTCGCCATTTGCCATTCGCACTGTTTTGCCCAAAATGCAAACGAGAAAAATGAGCGAAAGCGATAGTGCGAGAGAGATAGATAAGGAGAGAGAGAGAGAGAGCGAGAGCGAAAAAGTGGAAAAATCCAGCGAATTTTTAAATTTGAATATGTTTTTCCTGCCACATCTCTCCCCATTTTCCCCCATTTCACTGTACATGTATGTACATATATGTATTTCTCACTAACTATATCTATCTTGCTCTTTCTACACGTCTCTTTCTCTTTCCATTCCCCATTCTCTTTCTCTTACCTTGCCATATCCTTTATCTTTTTCCACCTCTCGCTGCCTCTCCATGTCTCCTGTCACTGTCTTTCTGTACGATCTCATCTCCGTTTGCCATTTGTCTGTTCGTTGCGTTATTTTGAATTTTTTTTGTATACCCTTTCTACAGGGTATTAGGTAACCTTGGCATGTTCTTGATCTACCCCAAACTCTGATGGATTCTGACTGAATTCTTGTCTTATTTCAGCTCTCTAATTAATCGGAGCAATCAATCGATCGGATTCCTATAATCCTATGATCCTTTCATAGTTAAACCTCATTTAAAATGCAAGAATTTCATGAGATATTAGCACTCAATTTCCGTGTGTGTTCCCCATACAACTCTGCGGAATCTCTGCATCCGAGCAACGATCGTTCGTCCAGGGTATCCAAAGAATCGTAGCACAAAATTTACTTTACATTTTTGTTCCTTACGTTTTTTATTTTGGTTTTGTTTTTGTTTTTGGAACTGTTTGTCTTACACATCTTCCCGTTGGTTGTTTGTGTTATTTATTTGTTAGTTTTGTGATTCAAATGTATTCCTGAATTTCTCTTTCTCCTCCCCGCCTACCCAGGCTGGCCTTCTAGCTGCTGTTCCATTTGCTTCTCTACATATGTATGTATGTATGTATGTATGCATATACTGCCTGCACGGGTATCTCTCTTGTTTTTCTTGTCTTCCGTTTCATTCTGCCATTTCATTGCGAAGTGCCGCCGCTTATTATGCACATTTTAAATCATCATCTACGCAGCAGCAACGACAAAGATTCCAAAAAGAGAGAGAGAGAGAGAGAGAGAGAACCCTTGCATCTAGAGAGTGGGGCAGGGTTAGGGTTAGGGTTACGTGGTGTGGCAGGAATGACGGCAGTTAAATTAAGTACACTTTCATATGATGCTGCCATGCCATGCCCTGCCCCATTCATACATATCTTTGAGATACAGAGTAGCCAGCCACCCAGTGGCAGTGGCGCACTTGCAACACTTGCAACAGCTACAACAACAATTCTGCATATTTTTCGCCCCAGAATATTATTCTGTGAAAAAGTATTTTAAAATTATTTACACATAAAAAGAAACGAAGCAAAATAGCTTCAGGCTTCAGGGAAAAAGAATGAAAAATGTTTTTTAATCTGTGTTAAATGCTAAATGCAACAAAATCTAATTGCAACATTAAACCAAATAATCGCTCCACAAAAATCTCCAAAAATGAAATATGTTGCCGAGTAGCCTTGTCGTTGTCTGTGACTGTATTTAAATCGGTTGGATCCATTATGAACAAATCTTTAATAAATATTGCAGACGAAATAAAAGAAAATTCAATGGAAATCCCCTCACATTTGATTGCATTTAAACGCAATGAATCCTATTAAAATGTAAGAAAGCAAAAATATATTTCTTTGGATATAGAATCAAAATGTTTGACACTTAACGTAGTAGCAATGGCAAGGGGAGGTGTGAGGCAGCGGGGGCAAAAATCAATAGTTAACTGGAAAATAGTTAGCCCAACGTACGATTATCGTCAAATTGTTGTTTCATTTAATTTGAAAGACATTTTCCGTGTCATTTACGTAGAGTATGCAACGATTACAGTTGCACAGAGAGAGAGAGAGAGAGCGAGAGAGAGAGAGTTAGAGGTGGCATGTGCTTGTCTTTTGTGGCATGGAAAACTCTAGGAAAAACACACATACGCACACATTCGCAGACGTACATACACAGACCTCTTGCCTTTACCTTTAAGCCATAAGTTCCAGTTGGCTTGTGGCATAACGGTAATTACGATGAGGCCAAATGTCGACCGATTTCCGCTCTAACAAACAGCAATTGATTGCAGTTATTGTTGCCTGCTGCTGCCTGCTGCCGCCTGCTGCCGCCTGCTGCCAGTGCTGCTGCACTTTGATTGGTGCCACACACTGTGTGGGCCACCCGTTTACCCCTTTACCATTCACTCCTTAAACCGATTTTCTATCCATTCGCTTGTTTTGTTGCTGCTCGCCCACGTTTGAGCCCCAATTATCATAAGAAATAATTTATAGGAACCCAGTGCTGCGTGACACAAACGAAGGAGAACAGAACAGCAGCAGTAGCAGTAGCAGCCATCCGCCATCCGTTCGTTCGTTCTACTGTCGTTGGCGTTGTCGTTGTAGGTGCACCACTTCAACTTTGATATTTTCTACCTTGGAAACCGCTTCTGAGCGGCACTGCCTGTGTGCCTGTGCGCCTGTGTGCCTGCGTGTGTGTGTGTGTGTCTTTTCATGTGTGTGTTTGATAGTCGCGCGTCCTAATGCATGCCAAATGGCCATGGGCATCAATAAAGCGTACGTCACTCTAATTGCACTCTTGCCTTACCCCCTACCAGAGACTCATACCGCTAACCCATAAGCACTGAGAGAAATTTTCTGCAAGCATTTAAATTAAAATTTTAACCAAAAAATTTAAATTTGTTCAAAGATAATTTAAGGCTTGTTTTCTGTCTTGGTTTCTGTGTCCTTCCCTCTTCTCGTTGTGATTCTCTGCAGCTCTCAAAATAGTTTTCCCGCATGTTTTATCCATTGCCATCTCTATGACATATTTTCTTTGAGGTTTTTGTTAGATAAAACCCTGAGAATTAAAATCTTACCTTCAGAGTTTTATTATTTAATAAATGTATTTATTGTTTTGAAATTTGAAATCATCCTCTTTTGCTGTGACATCAGTTATGTTGTTGTACTTCCCTTATGAGTTTTGTCTTGCACCCACTCATTTCTGCCATCCTTTGTTATCCCTTTTTATGCCTTAAACGGTGTGCTTCCCACCCCTCTTATTTTTTCCCCCATTTTTCATAGTTTTTCCTGCTTGAATTACACTCCGTTTTCGTGCAGTGCATAGACACAGGCAGTCAGACAGACTACTGGACATACAAACACATGGCAGTTACACTCTACTTTTTCGCACGCTCTCTCCCTACCCCCCGCCGCCGACCACCGCTCCTCTGTCTTTGTATGCAGTCAAAGGGGTAAAGAGGGGGAGAGTGGGTAAAAGTGGGTGAACTGTAATGCCATTAGCTGGCAGCGGCAGCGCCAAAGCCATTTGAAAGTTCAACACGTTCAAAGGTCCAGGCACAGGCCCAGGCCCAGGCCCAGTCCGGTCTCAACATGCAACATGCTTCACACTCTTTTTCAGAGCCATTTTTATGGCCATCTCTCTTTATTCTTGGCGTTGGACGTTGGACGGGACGACTCTGGCTCGTGGCTCGTGGTGGCTCCTGGAATTGGCTCTGGCAGTGGCTCTGGCTACTGCCTTCTGCCTTCTGCCCACTGCCACTGCCTCTGCCTCTCCTGTGTCCTGTGTCCTACTGGCAGTGGCTGGCTATGCTCTGCTCTGTCTTGGCCGTGTCCTTTTTGCGCAACTTTCACTGTTTATTCTGCTAAAAGCGCTGGCCAACACTCCTCATGCACTCGAAAGTCTTACCAAACACACGCACCCCAGACAGGGGAATGGCAAGAGAAGAAGGGGTGGTGGAGGGGACACTCAGGCAGCTGCTGGGTCTACAAAAAAACATAAAAAGAATAGAAAGAGCTCAAAAACCGAAGCGCAGCTGGAAAAGCAAGTGAGTTTCATGCCACAGCCACTGCCACTGCCAGTCTCTGCCACTGTGCCGCCTCTTTTAATTGACTTTTTATGCGCACTTCACTTCGGTAGTACCCTGCCCCCCTGCCCCCACGCCCCTCCTTCACTGTGTGTTTTAGCCAGTTGAATTTAACGCGCTTTAAGTTTGCCAATTGCATTGCCTCCCCCTGCTTCTTCCTGCCTGCAGGAGGATTCGAACTCGGACTCCTTTCCGAATCAAGCGAATGGCCATGGACATGGAATGCCATTCCCGTCGCTGCCTTCCCCCCCCATCCTCCACTGGCCACGGCGCTCAGCTCAGCCACTGTGACACTTTGCAAGCCATTAAGCATTTTCATTACCTGCCTGCCTGCCTGCCTGCCTGCTGCCTGCCTGCTTTGCATTTTGATAGTCCTCCTAAACCTTAGTATCGTCGTATCATTGTCGTCGTTGTCGTAAGCGGCAGAGAGGGACAGAGAGAGAGAGAACCAGAGCCCCACGTGCCTCCTGCTGTGCCTCCTGCTGCTGCTGCTGCTCCTTCATTGTCATCCTTCTCTGCCCGCATTTCGTGTTTTGTTTACGTGTGCGCTATTAATTGCCAGAGCGTCCAAAATGCAAATTGCAAATGCAACTTGCAACTGCAACAGCAACAGCAACAGCCATGGATTCTGCTTGCATGCGAGAGAGCCAGAGAGAGAGACAGAGATAGAGAGTAGGGGCTTCTGTTTCACAGCAGAGAGATCTGTTTCTGGCTTTAGCAAAGAGAGAGAAGAGTGCTGCTGCTGCTGCTGCTGTTCCGAGCGCAGATGGACTCTACCGCAGGGTAGAGAGCAGCGCCAAAGGGTGGGCCCACAGCTAGAGACACTGATGGAGGCCGCACATCGGTGGACCGACAGACAGACAGACAGACGGACAGAAAGTCAGACAGAAAGACAGACGGGCACAGTTGCTGCCTGGCCTTTTGTGCCACGAAGGACAATGTGAATTATTGTCCTGGTTTTGCATATTATGCCCCAAAGTTTTGCCAGGTTTGCCTTCCATTTCGTTTCCATTCGTCCCATCCCGCCCGTTTGGTGGGTAATTAAAACGCTTAAAGACGCATCAGTGCGTGACAAATCTTGCTTTTCACTTTTCACGCAAGAGGCGGATGCGGCAGGGGCCAGCCCCTTCGGCTGTGCAGTGGAGTGGCAAAGTAGCCTCCTGCCCAGCCACCCTTTGTTTGCGCTGCAAAAGTTCCTTCTGGATTTTTTGATTTTGCAGATGAATTTCTGTTTGGCCGAAGGTTCTTCCTCATTGGCCGATGGATAAGTCCAGCCATGAGCATATTCCCAGCAATCAGCCTGCAAAAAAGTGGGTGGAATGGGCACAAAAGGTTTTGCAATTGAAGAAACTAATCCCAATCACAGATATTCGATATGGAATGCATTTCCCTGCAGATATTCACTGTAGCAAGAGTATCTTTTGTGGCAGCATGCACGCCAGATACATTCGGATGGGTTAAGGTAGCGAATTGTAGCTACAAGTGTGATTCCTGCTGCAAGTTCTAGAAGGAATATAAATTTATAATTAATATAAAATGTGCCTACTAAATAAAATCTGTTATCTTCTGGCTACAGCAACAGTAAAATGTTTCCCCTTCTTTTCCCTGCTTTTCCTTTGCTCTCTTATTGATTTTTCATACAAATATTCGACTGGCGAGGCACGGCCAGCAGTGCCCTGCCTCATTGAGGACATCATCACTTCTCCAAGTGCCACAGCCACTGCCTCAATGCCTCAATGCCTCAATGCCGCACTGGATGCTGTATTCTTCTGCCTTGTCATTGTTAGGGGCGGGGAGCCCATCGCCCATCCACAGACTCTTTTGCCCCACTCGAAACTCTGCACAAAATTCATTCAAGTAAATTTTCTTATGAAAGAGTTGCCCAGAGGAGCAGGCGGAGCAGGAGGAGCAGCAGCAACATCTTGGGGCAGGGCAAGCAGCTGCTTCGATTGTGTCTGGGACAGTGGCCAACACTTGACCAGAGCCAGAGAGCATCTGAGATGTTAAAGTGTTTCCTTCCTCACTCTCTTCCAACCTCTCCTCCTCCCCCTCTGCCACTCTACCCCGCTCTCACTCCTTGACTGCCTTGAGGTCTTAATCTGCTGAAATTTGTCACGAGGGCGAAAACTTGAGGCGGGGAACAGCAGAAGCAGCAGAAGCAACAGAAGCAACAGCCACCCATAGCTGTGTGTATGTGTACTTGCCACAAGATTCTGCCACAATTAGTGGACGCGCAACAGAAGAGAATTTGTCGGCACAAAAATCTAAAAAGCCAAAAAATGACTTAATAGCCAAAAAGTTGTGCATGCGACAAAGTAAGCGTTCGTGCGTGGCATCAACGTGTGGCACGGTGGCAGGCATTTTGGGGTTGGATATTTGCGGCTCATCTGAGTGATACAGCCAGGCTAGGGCAGGGCAGGGCAGGGCAGGGCAGGCGCTGACTTGTCGTTGGGGCCACACGACAGCAGCAGAAGGCAGAGCAGCAGCAGCAGCCGCAGGAGGAGGAGCAGCAGCAGCCGCAGGAGGAGAAGCAGCAGCCGCAGGAGGGACACAGAGATTCAGGAAGCTCTCTTTGGTGGCAGCGGCAGTCAGCAGCGCGCGTGCCGTTAGGAAAGTTGTCCACAGTCCACAGATACCCCACCGCACCGCACCGCACCGCACTCCAACCCCCTCCCTGCTTTCCCTGATGTCAAGCCAAAAGCCGGGCCAAGTCCTCAGTTAGCCGCCAGAAAATGCCGCAAGAGAATGCGTGCCTGTGGACAGCAACATGTCAGCAGCCTCGTCCCGGCCATGCCCTGCCCTGCCATGCCATGCCATCCCCTTTCCCATCCCCATCCCTACGGCTATGGCTATCTCTGTCTCTGTCCCTGTCCATACATATCCCTCTCTGTCGTTTAATTCATAATATTCTATGAATGAAGTGAAGTGTGGCATGCAGGCTGGCAGGCATGGGGCAGAGCGACAGCAGTGGAGAGTGTGCAAAGTTTTTGAGACTAAAGCAAATGCCCAGCTGGCAATTATAATTTCCCAGCATTTCCATCCCTCTCCCCACAACACCCCACCCCACCCTAGCCCATTTCGTTGTGTGTTAAAAATATGATTCAATTTGTTCTGCCTTCCCCCGCCGAACGACCCCAACCGATGCGATGCGATGAGTTGTCCCATCAAATGAAAAATAATTTCTGATAATTTTTGCTATTTTTTTTTGGTTTTTCTTTTTTGAAAGGAGACTCAGGCAATGTTTTCCATTATTTCCCTCATATATTGTACAGGGTATGCTCTAGTCTATGCTTCTAATTTACGTAATTTCTGTATCAGTTATTTCTCTTTTTCTTGCAAGCAACAAATGCGGCATTAAAATTGATTCGCTTATCCACAGAGCAGCAGCAGCAGTAGCAGCAGAACAGCATCGGGGGGAGAGTGGTAGGCGAAGAATGATAGAGAAAGGAAGAACGTAGGATAGAGAGCTATAGATAGAGAGAGAGAGAGAGAGAGCGAACCCTACTCCAATCCACTCCGCTCTGTCTCCTTCCCGCTGCTCTTCGACTGATGGCTGTCTCCGCTGATTAGACTTAGAGACGACGACGATAGACGACGGCGTGTAAATGGCGCCTGGCAAAAGGTGTTGATGATGATGTACATAAAGTGCCGTTGGCTGGATTGCTGTCAGGCGAGAAAGGGGGGCTGGGGGGAAGCCAAAGAGAAACAGAGAGAGCAGCAATGGGTGGGGTGGAGTGGGTGTTGGGTGTTGGGTGTTGGGAAGGTTAGAAACTGGCTAAAAACTTGTCGCCGCGCACGGAAGCACAAAAATTGAATTGACATGACAGTCGTTTGGGTTCCAGCTACCAGCTTCCAGCTTCCAGCTGCTCTTCCCAGATCTCTCGATGGTGTGGCAGGAGGCAAAGAACTGATGCTGCTACACAGGGGAGGGGGGAGGAGCGAGAGCCAGACTGCTGCTGCTGCTGCTGCTGGGGCAAGGCAACCATCAACTGACAACAGTTTATGTTGGGGACGACAGTTCGGAGCACGCTTCATAAAATTCATTTCCTTGCCGCCACCGCCCCATGGCGGCTGCCGCTGCTGCTGTTGCAAAAGTGATTAAAATTATAATTAAACTGTGATGGTTGTCGCTCTCCCCCTGCCCCATGCCCCCTGCCCACTCTCTGTCTTGCTGCAGACGTGGGCTGCAGCAATATTCAATTTAAACTAAATCCTCAATTCTCTCAAGTACAACGCGGCGTATGAGCAATGTCCAAGGAGCAGCCGAGAGACAGAGAGCGCGGAGAAGTCTTTACAGATGGGGTGTTTCATGTGGTATGTGGCAGGCTTGGGTATGGGTTGAATCATTTTATGCATTCAACATCCTCCGTCCTCCGTTCTCCGTGCTCCGTTCTCCGTTCTCCGTGCTCCGTGCTCCGTGCTCCGTTTGCTATCCTGCAGTCTGTCCATGCATTCAACGGTTCATTGGTTGCTATAAATATATAATACGTGACAAATACGTGCCCGAGTTCTTTTCAATCCCGACTTCAGCTCCCCCCGCCCTGTCCCGTCCCTCCCTCCCTCTCTGGAAACGTGTGTATGTACAAATCCTTGCCAGAACATTTGCCATTCCTCAGAGAAAGGAGCCAAAGGAGCAGCGGCAGGATGCGGGGGCGGGCGGGCGACGAAAGAAATGGTTAGCAATAAAAGTGTTCAGCGTGCTGTTGCATGTAAGAGTGGAGAGCGGGGTGGCTGGCGGGGGGTGGCACAGGTTGGTAGTCCAAGATGGAACGCACTTGTTGATTGGCACTCAATGTTGCGTCTTAAAGGATTGATGTACTACGCCGGGACGGGGACGGGGGGAGGAGTCAGTGCCAAGCGAAGGAGTAGTGTGTGGCAAGGACTGGGGGGTGTGGCAGGCACTGGGGGGTGTGGCATGGAACGTGGCAGGTGGCAGAATATGGCCAGGCAGAACGTAGCAGCGTGTTCTGGCAGTGTGAACTGTTGCCTGGGGCAACGTCAATGATGCACGTGCAATGGCTGCCACGGCACCTTCAGCCACCTGCCTCATGCCTCCTCCTGCCTGCTGACTCCTCCTGCCTGCTGACTCTCCTCCTGTCTCTTGTATCTCCCTCTGCCGCCTATCTGCACTGCATTATGCCCTCTCCCCTGGTTGCAAGGTGATGATGTTGCATGTGTGGCAAATAGCAGCTACAATTTCCCAGAGAGTGTGTGTGTGTGTGTGTGTGAGTGTGGCAAATTGTAACTATGAATACGTTATGGCCAAATGCATTGGCAGTCGATTGAGCTAATAGAATTTCCCCGCTCGACAATAACGAATATCGAATGAACTTTTCTGCTTTCTGCCGGCTGTGTGCTGTGTGGCACCTGTAAATGTATCGCTGAGAGGGGATATCTGGCCATAGTTTCCATAGTTTTGCTACAGGAAATCCTTTCGTTCATTTATTTGGTAAGGGAATCATCCAAAACTAACTCCAGCTATCCAGCTATCCATCGTATATTTCCAGCCATGCCTGCAGCTAGCCATTCCATCATTCTATCAATATGCCATTCAACAATTCCACAATCCATCCATCCATTGAGCAGCAACAAGCCCCAGCAATGAGCGGCGCGCTTATTCCATTTGCTTAGACATGAACAAAACCTCGGCCAGGGGGGGTGGGGCCCACAGAGAGGATAAAAAGAGAGACCCAATCCGCACACCCACACACACACACACACACACACGCAGACACACGCAGACACAGAGCAAAGCAGGGTGAGGCGGGCAAAAGCGCAAAAAAAAGAAAATGAAGGAAAAACGGAAACGGAAATTGAAAATCTGAAGCTTTTGGTGGTGGGGTGAGGGGATGAGGTGGTGAGGGGGTGAGCGGAGCGAGTGAGCTGTGAATCCTATTTCAAGTGCAATCTTCAGTAGCAGTCTCGCAGTCGCAGGTTCCTCTGTCCCCTGTCCTCTGTTCGAAAGTAATTCAATAGTTGGCGGCGGGCGGCGGCTCTGCCACTGCCCCAGCCCCAGCCCCAGCTGCCTGCCTGCCTGCTGCTCGTGGCATTGAATGGCAATCGAGAGTGGCACGTAATGCCAACAATTGCACACCAATGCAAACACAGACGAGCCAGAGCCGGGCTTCTCCTCCTACTCCTCCTCTTGCTACTCCTCCCCCTCATTCTCGGGGTCTCGGCTCGGGATCTCGGGGTCTCTGCATTCGGGCTTCTGGGGTCTGGGGGCCAAAGGACACTGAAGGGATTGTGATGCTGCTGCAGAGGTCGGCTCATTGGTTGCATTGCTTGCCTGCAGCAGGTGGGAGCAGGGGGTACCCGTTGCATGTTGCAGCGCACACACACGTTGCACGTGTGTAGATAACGTTTACTGTTGCGGCAGCAGCTGCTTACGGCTTAGGTGGCTCTTTTCGCCACACCCCCCACCCTGCTGGGATTTTCTCCCCCTTCAGCCTGCCACCGCCACCGCCCGCATGCGTACACGAAATTCATTTATGTGTGCACGCAAATCCCTAATCCCTAGTTTTTGCTGCCTGTTTGTCTCCTGCCTGCCTGCCAGGAGGAGGAGCCAGCAGCAGGAGCAGGAGCACCAGCAGCAGCAGCAGGACGTGGCATCACAGGATGACACCGACAACGATGCTGACAACATTTGCAGGAAATGACTTTTGAGCGGTTCCTCTTGTGGCTCTCTCTCTCGCTCTCGCTCGCTCTCCCTCTTGGTCTCCCTCTCTGCAGTTGGGCTTAGCAACAAAATAAAACTTGCGCCTGCCAACAGTTTCCACTGTGATTTCTGTGCAACCTATGCCTGCCACAAGCTCTTCGCTAGTAGTTCCTTCCTCTCTGGCGGTTGCAACCTGCTCCTGCATCGCCCATTGCCTGCCACGGCTGCCTGCAACACACCTGACGACGCATCAGCGTTCGCTGCCATCCTCAATCCCCAGTCCTCCATCTCCATCTACGTCTCAGCCTTCAGCTTCAGTGCCGCCTGCGACCGACACAAGATTGATGTAGCATTCATTTGATGCGGATTAGTATTTTATAGCTGCACTTCACTGCCACGTGGGGCAGGCACACACACACCCACACACACGTAGATCCCCCTCCATCTAAACGCACAAAAGGCGAAAAGCTTTTGCACTTTTGCCCCCCTTTTGCGCCCCTTTTGCGCTCCCTTCTCTGTACTTTTTTTTTTTGCTGGCTCTTCACATTCCTTGCAATTGATTGCCGCTACTGCTACTACTACTCATGCCCCATGCCACATGCCCGCCCCCGCACTGCCTGATCAACGTGCGTACTTTTGTGTTTCGCCCCACCCCCAAACCCATCTGATTGGGGTCAGCTATTGACAGGAAGAGGAAGGGGTGGGTGGTGCGGAAACGCAGGTGGAGGGGGCATGGCTTAGGGGGGCTGGTGGCTGGTGGCAGGTAGCTGTTGCTGCTGTTGTTGTTGTTTAGCTGCTAAGTTGCTTACTTGATTTGTAGCACAAATTCAATTCAATTGGCTCGGCTCGGCTCTCCCCCAGCCACCCATCCCCCCGCAATCGCACTCGCACTTTGGTAATCAATAGCCGCCGACTGACCCCTGGATTTGATTTCACTCTGCAACAAAGTTGCGTTTCGATTAGAGGCCAGAGTCCTGTTGGGGAGTCCTGTTTGGGAGTCCTGCAGCCAGGCAGAGTGTTATCCATCGCAAACATTCGAAAGTTGCCTTTTGTTTGGGTTTCTATGCATATTTCAATCTGCCTTTGTTGCTTAAATGCCTTGAATGGCGCAGGGGAATGGCTGTTCATTCATCAGGAAACGCGCGTGATGGTGGGGCGGGGAGGGGAGCCTAACTACCCTGTAGATAGCAATAGAATAGAACTGATATAAGCTCTGGAGTTTGTATCGTTTATGCAGATGTTTATAGATATTTCCAGATAAATACTGGAAGTTTCTTTATCGGGAAACGCTTCAGTTTGCTCTTCTTTTTGCTCTTCATGGAAATACGCAATGTTCCTCAGAGTTTTAGCATTAAAAAGGAGGTTTCAAGGAGGGCTTCAAGGAGGGTTTCAGGGAGGGCTTCAAGGAGGGTTTCAGGGAGGGTTGTGAGGAGGCTTTCAAGGCTACGAAAAACCTACGAATTCCGCCGTCCATCATGTTTGTGGTGCAGTGTAAATCGCTGGCTGCCTTCATGGTTTGATTTGTGGACTGTGGCACTGTAGGACGATGGATATTACGCCACAGTGGTACAGTGGGTGGGTGCCTGTTTCTGCCTGTTTGGGCGGGATAAGTATGAGTGCCGCCTCGTTCCGATGAATTTGTGGGGGGGATGCGGTGGTGTGTGGGATGGCTTCTAAGGCATAACCGCAAGCTACCAGATGGAATGGAGGAATGTGCCAGGCCAGCCAGCGACTCCTTGCTGGCAGACACAACGCCGCTGCTGCTGCTGCTGCTGCTGCAGCGCTGCAAATTAATTAATTTTGACGAGGAACCAAAGGAAATGGCAACCATTTTTCCTTGACTGACTGACTGACTGCCGGGCAAAATGCCTGCCTGTCTGCCTCAGTGGCAGCGCGGCAAATATAAATTGTGTGTGGCAGCAGGGGCCGCTATGCAAAAAAGGCTAAAACGAGGCACAAACCAAGTCTGCTGCTGCTGCTGCTGCCGCCGATGATGGGTGTGAGTGTAATTACTTGCACACCTGTCGACACACTCATTTAATAGCGTCAGAGGGGGGACAGAGAGTGAGACAGAGACAGAGACAGGGGCATAGCTCTGGAGTGGGGTGCAACTTTGCTCGGAATATGTGTATGCCGTGTGCCGCAGCTGGTGGCGGGCTAAAGTAATTTCGACCATTCAGAGACCCGAGACTGCTGCCTGCCTGCCACAATTGCAAATGATTTTCACTTTCAGATCGAAATGAATATGCCACTAGTTGTGCCACCGGAGGCCAGCCACTGGAGCCAGCCAGCCCGAAACCTCTCCAGACAGCCTCCAGAGGCGGAAGCGCATAAATATCCTTGCCACACACACACACACACACCTTTGCATGCTTACCACCTATGGGTGTCGCTTGGAAGGGAACGCTAAATGTTGCCGCTCTGCCTGATAAATGACCCTTGAACACCTTTAAGTCTCCACCCTGCCGCTTCCTTCAACCCAAAAACTGTTGGCGCCTGACCGCCGCCGCCCTCGGAGGAGGCATATAAATTGAAAGCTATTTATCATACACATGCCACACACACACACACACACACAGAGAGTGCCTGTATCTGTATCTGTAGCTGCGTGTGTATGTTAACTAAGTTTTTGGTTTCGTACCAGCAGCGGAAATGGTAGCCAAAATGCTGAAGCAAAAGGAACGGAACAATCACCTATGAAATACTTATTAGGAACTCATTCTGGGGATGTTTTTTAAAGAGATTTAACAGGATTTCCACAGCATTTCCACAGCATTTCCACAGCATTTGCACAGCGGGTTGGCATTGATGGAATGCTGGAGTCTGGGAATCTTTAAATTTGCAACGATTTTTTTTTGGATTTCAACTTAAGTGTTAGAAGGAAGAGCAAGACAACTTGTGAGCTTTAATTGCGGTGCCAAAAAACAGAGGGAAATTTTGTATATTCCAGTGGAAGATTTGAAACCTCATTTGGGCTTAAATCTAAATAAGAATCAAGAAAATAAGTGAAACTTGCAAATAAAGTAAATTCAACTTTCAGTGGAATATTTTTGTGTTAATTTATGTTAAATGCAATTTTAGAAATTATTATTATTATTATTATATAAGTTGCAAAATTTCTTTATAGATTTGTTGTATATAAAAATGAAATATCTATGTACGTTTAAGCTGCAATTAATTCCAGACGAGGCCCTGGCTCTGCTCTTCTTCGTGCATTTCGTCTGCAATCTGCCTTGAGCGCAGGCAGCGCACTCGCATTTCTCACTCACAATGCTCGTAAATGCTCTCGCAATTGCCTTGCTCTATTGCACTCTCAGCAACAACAACAACAGTTAGTCGATTCTCTCGAATTTCAGTTCCAAGCTGCCTGCCGTCTGTCGATCATG
The DNA here is from genome assembly GCA_018150885.1 of Drosophila tristis. Taxonomy (NCBI): domain Eukaryota; kingdom Metazoa; phylum Arthropoda; class Insecta; order Diptera; family Drosophilidae; genus Drosophila; species Drosophila tristis. The sequence goes on from JAECWT010000001.1 coordinate 2,130,224, forward strand.
TCCGATCATGTTCATTTCGTTTGCTACCTGCGCTGCGCTCGGCTGAGACAACGACGAAGCTCGCTCTCAGCGCATACGAAGCCCTTAGATTGAAGCGATAAGCAATAACGAAATGGGACTCTAGTTTGCTGCTGCGAAGTTTCTGTCTTTGTTTTGATCTTCTCTTTGCTAGCTACTGCAGTTCAATTTGACTTAGCGACTACAGAATACCCTTTGCACAAAAATCCGACACGCAGTTGCTCCCCGTTTGCATATTTAAATACCCAATCATCATACCCTACCGTTACCGTTACCAGAGGGCATGTACATATGTATGTACATATGTATATATGTACAAACAAAGGACCGCAAAAACACTTATTACCTACAAAAATATGGTGGGGGGATAGGGGACGCTTCATTTCCGGCCACACTTCAAATTGGATTCTCCCGTCTGAAGGGGCCCTGGTCGTTCTACTTTCTCCCCCTTCATTTATTCTCTGCCTTTCTCTTTTCTGGTTTTCTGGGTATTTTATACATTTTTATATTGTTTTTTGTTTTTGTTTTATTAAGTCGAGCATTTCACTGTACATTTAATGCAACACTGAGCCGCATAAATTGCCTCTGGCTTTCGGGCTCGTTTTCTTGGCATGCGGCAGCTGCTCCGTCCCCACAATTCTCTCGCCAGTTCTCCCTTGCTCCATTTCTCGCTCTCTGCCTTCGTCTATTAGTCTCATATGTGCCATAAAAAATTCGTATAATCGTAGACACTGCCACCACTCCATTCCACCCGATAGGCCTCCCCCTCAGTCTGTCTCCTCCCCGGCTGTGACTGCCTGTCGTTTGTCCGCATCCGTATCCGTATCCCGCAGAATTGTTTCGTCTGCTGGATGCAATCCAAGGCCATTGTTTTCCATAGTTAGCCATTGGCAGTGCCGTCCGCATGTGGTGCAACAACAGCAGCAAGGGGGAAGGGAGGGGTAGCAGGAGCATCCAGAAAAATGAATGAAAATGAAAAGTTATCTTGTGAAAATGGTGAAAATTGCCTGGGTATTCAGTTGTCGATCGCATCCTCGGAGTGGGACTACTTATGTGGCACCCCATTCGAATCCACTTCCAGGCCATTACTTCTCCACTCTGTATGATCTGTGGTATGCCCCAGAGTTTCCTCTTGGTTCAGAACTTCCTTCTATTTCCTCGAACTTCCTTTGCGAGTACTTCCTTGGCACAAACTTCACTTGGAGTCGCGAATATTTCCGGCTTCAATGTCGCTCTTCTTTGCTTGTTTCTGTTTCTATATTTTGGCAAACTACTAAATGCATTCCTCTGTGGCATTCACAGCAGGAGAAGGCAGTCCGCCTACCAATAACTGCTATTAAAACTCAACAACAAAATCTCCACAACAGCTGAACCGTAATAACTCAATTAAAATAATAAAAATTCAACAACTGCATGAAGACATCAACAGAAAAAGTCAACAGCGACTGCGAAAAACCAACAACAACTCAAGAAAAACTCCACAACACTTCAATAAGAAAAAAAACAACTCAACAACAAATATCAAAATCTCAACAACAAGAACTAGACAACTGGAACTGGAGCCAATTGAACAAAATAAACTCTACAACCACAAAAACTGCAATAAAACTATTTACAACCATTCAACAACAAGAACAACTCAACGGCAACTTATACACAACAAAAAGTCAACAAAAGTCAAACAGCAACAACAACAATAATAAATGACAACAGATTTAACGGTCTCCAAAAGTCTAATTAGCGATAAAGACTCCTCTAATATTTGTCACTTGAGAGCGAAAAATGGCAGCAGCAGAAGCAATTGTGGCGGAGAGAGAGAGAGGGAGATGGCTTATGATAGTTGGCTTACACTCCGTGTGAGTGGAGAATGGAGAAGGGGGAGAGGCAGGGAGGGCTTAAGGGAGTAGTGGAATCCCCGCCGCAAAACGATGCCAAATTGCAGCTGGAAGTGATTCCTTCGCCTTGTTGCTGCTGCTGCTCTTCCTGTGAATCTGCTGCGAGCCAAAACAGATTTTCTCGTTTTGTTTATGAAAAACGAAGCAAAATGTTGAGATAACGAAAAGGGAGGAGGGTGGCTAGAGGCAGAGGCAGTGGCAGGGGCAGCGGCGAGAGGTATAAGGGTATGTGGTATGCCATTTCCTTGGCCAAAAATCTTCATAGACAAAACGAAAGCGAAGCACGATATGGAGGTGGAGGTGGAGAAGTCGTGGGAGGCGGTGCCTGCCACGGATTAATTGCAAAAGGTGAGAGCGCACAGAGAAAAGGCAAGTGAGTGGGGAGAGAGTGGTGGGGCATGGGGCATGAGGCATGAACGTAGCCATTAGGCAAAAGGTGGGCGGGGCCAACTCATTTGGCATTTCGAGTGCTTTTTGACTGGTTTTATTGTTGTTTCGGTTTTTGGTTTTTGGTTTGTTGCTGGGAGCAGGCAGCATGGGCGCATGGGGACATACCGTCTGGGGAGGCGGGTGGCTGGGTTGAGTTGAAGTCATGTTTCGCCTGCCAAGAGCGATAATAATAAAATACAAAGCAAACGAGCGACGAAACTCCCAACAAAACGAAAACAAAACAACAGCAGAGCAGAGCAAACAGCAGGAGATTATATTCCTGGTCTAGATCCAAAAAGCCATCGTTGGCCATAAAAACTTAACGCTTTTGCCATTTTGACCACAAAATGATGCATTACTTCCCCTACCCGCAAGACCCCCTCCTTTACCCGCTCTCTGCACAGCTGCTGCTGAGCGACAAAAGCTGAGACCTGAGACCCCTGATTAGCCTTCAATTTGACACGAGGGACACGACAGAAACCACCCAAAAAAAAAGGGAAGAAAAGCACAAACTATTGGTGCTTTATTTACCCTTAAAAATAGGGATAGAGCAGAAGAGGGAAGGGCAGTGAGAGTGGGTGGGTGGGGAAAATCTCATTTGGCTGTGCTGTTGCCGCTGCTGCCGCTGCTGCCTTGTGCCTTATTGAAATTTTATGCAAAAAGTCAAAGTCGAATGAAAACTCACGTCATGACCGGGCAATAATTTGTTGTCCTGCCTTGCTCCTGTCCTTTCCCAGCTGCTATTGCTTGTTGGGTCCTGCCGGAAAATGTTCATCTAATATTGCCATGGGGCATGCCCCTCCGTGCAATTGCCGTTTCAGAATTTATTTCACTTTTCAACAGCCAAATGAAAATGAGGAAGAGATATGCAGAGTTTATGCAGACACTAAACGAATTTTTTATGCTCTAACTTTGAAGGAAAACTTCAGGAAGTGCTACATATAAAAGGAAAGGAGGGGAAAGGGAAAGGAAAGGGAATATACATAATTGGGTTTTAATTAAAGACTAGCCGATGCTGCAGTGCTTTGAGGTGTGTTCTTTAGGGGCTCCATCTTTTCTTTCTTCTCAAATGAGCCGAAGGAAGAAGATGTTGAGTTGATTTTGCTTTTAAAAGACTACGCATGAATATGATGATGAATGGGATCTTGGAAAGGATTTCTTTTAGAGCTTTTTAAGCAGCCCTTTAGCATTAAAAGTGCACCCAAAGCCATGTGTTCAAAGAGCTAACCGACAGGACACCTAATATTTCTAAATTGCACGCTTTATAGTTGTCCTGTTTTGAATATTCTCTGAAATTTGCATATTAGAAAGAAGTATGCTTATTTATTCTCCATCAGCCTTTTTATTTTCTAGATTTTTGTTTGTTTTTTTTTGCTGTTTTTGCTGTTACCATAATACTCCTAATACTCTTCTTTAGGGGAATTTATAATAAAGAAGCAAAACACTGAAAGAAAGCACAGAGAGTGGGAGAAAGAGCAGAGAAGCAGAGGCAGAGAAACAGAGGCACAGTGTGTAGAAACAGGATGAAGAGGCGGAGCGGAATGGCGTGTGGAGTAGGGGGGAGAAAAAACGAGCTCGCGTAACAATGAAATTGATACTTTTTTAAATGCGAGTGAAAGATGGGGGAATAGAAATGGTAATGGAGACGGCCAGGGGGAAAGGCAATGGGCATGAGCAAGGGTAGGCGGCTGGCCTAAGGCTAGGGGGGCGGGTGGAACGTAGCTTCGACGTAGCTTATGCGCCTCTCAAGAGAGCGCTCTGTTTGCTTGTAACTCAACGTTCGTCAAGTGGTGGCGGCGAGGCTTCGGTGATGATGCGAGCAGCAGGCGGAGGAGTAGCAAAGGCCCAGGCATCATGTGGTACGTGCCGGGAATGCGTGAGAGATTTTTATTTGCCTGCGCTGCCCCTGCGCGGCCATCGATACACTCCAGAAAACACACAGTGAGAGGCGAAACGGGAGATGTATGTATGTATAAGGTGGGGCATGGGGCACGGGCACGCGGGCATCAGGCATTCAAAAAAACAAATGGAAAATGTAATGATTATTTGTTTAGCTAATGCCGCACAAAGTGGACCTAGGAGCAGAAGTGTAGCCAGTGCCACACAGTCGGCTGCCACTTTCCATCAGCCATCTTGCAACTCTCGTTGCGCATACGCCCCGTGGCACATTTGATTGCTGCCCATCAATATCTTACTGCTCCCTGGCTGCCAGCCACTATTTGCTAAGGCGGGGGAGGCGGAACTGTTGCTCATATTTTTGGATACCCTCTGATGAGGGTAAGAGGATTTTGATTACGGACGAGGGCGCTGGGAGGGCGGCCAAGGAGAGTAGGAGGCATTTTTGATTAGAATTAACTGCACAGTTTCAATAAAAGCAAGAACTACCGTATAGGAACTTTTATACATACAAACTGTTATACCTGCAAACTGTTATATTTATATTCCTATGCAAATCCGTAGAATATTTGCCCATAAATCATAACCAAAAGATTGATCTCTAAGGGTATTCAAATGTTATGGCCCCCCCAGAACGTGCCGCTCTGCCCACCTATGTACATATGTATATTTTGTTTGTGTGTGATTTGTTTCTGCTTCTTTTGGCAAATTAGCAGCTGTGTGAAAAATTTACATATTTGTTGCTTCTGTTTATAGAGGAAGATTTCGTTCATTTTTCTCCTCTCTGGTTTGTCGCTTTGTGGTCCATGTGTCACACTCTCTCTCTCTCTGTCGCTCTCTTCTGTTGGCATTTCTCTTGCTTTCTTTCTTTATTTCTGTTTCTTCACAGCTTTCACTGTTCACTGTTGATGCTGCTGCTTCTGCTGCTGCTGTTGGCATTCTGTTTGCCATTTCGATTTGGCACAATTTGTCACTGGCAGGCACTGGCAGGGCAGAGCAGGGCAAAGCAGAGCAGAGCAGAGGCTGTCATCTTATGGCTTGTTAGTTGGGTTTTGTTTGCCTGTTTGCCTGTTTGCCCAGCCAGCTTATGGACACCAACAAGTGCCACAGCGACCCGACTTTAAAAGGGGATCTCGCCTCTGACTGATATGTGGCAGGGCTGTGTCGCCTGTCGTTTCCTCATCCAGTCTCTCTCTCTCTCTCTCTATCTGTGTGTGTGTGCCTCCTTCTCCTCCTCCTGCTCCTCTTCGTCGTCGTCGTCGCCGTCGCCGTCGTTTTTGTTTACACAGTTGGCAATGCTGTTGTTCCTGTTGGTCCTGTCCTTCTGCTGCTGCTGCTGCTTCTGCTGGCTCTGCCATCCAGCCATCGAGCCATCCTCTTAGCCTGGTCAACGTGTGGCTGCTTATTGTTGCCTCTCAACCTACTCCACTCCCTTTGCCTGACGCCCTCGCCATCTCCATCTACCACTTCTCTCTTACCGGTTAAGTGTCAATTTGATGCTGCTGCTTTTTCATGTTTCATGTTGCCACCTCTCACTCTCACTCTCTCTCTCTCCATCTCTGGTACCACTTCTGGCAGCTCTGCCACCGCTTCTGTGTTTGCCATAAGTGCCACATTTTGTATAGCAAGTTAAGCCACTAATGAGGCGGCCACCTGCCGTTGCCGCTTGTGCCACACTGCCACTGGCACACTGCCACTTGCCACTTGCCAATGCCGCTTGCCAATGCCAATCAACGTGGCAGGCAGGCAGCCCAGCCAGCCCAGCCAGTCGGGCAGCAGCCCTGCCAGCCATCGAGCAGAGTGTTAACACACAAAACTAAATTGCTTGGTAATTAGTATGAAAAATTGCGTGCAACAAAAGCAGCAAGCGGCACAAGCAAAATCCAGTTGGAAAGTGAAATGAAATAAAATGTTCAAGTGGGGCAAATGGAAAATGAGAAGAGGCCCCTGCCACCGAAAGAGGGATTGGACCCTTTGTAGCACGCAGCATAGATAGATATCCGAGTGGAGTACTCTACATATAAAGTGGCAGATACTTTTGCAACTGGAGGGAACTTTTGGTTTTTGATTCGCTCTTTCGGGGACTTCATGTAACTCTCTATTCTGACAGCATTCATTTTTGGCTTAATATTCACTGAAAGAAACGAAGAAACTCTTTTTTCGATGGTTGATTCACACAGCAAACCCTAAAAATGCATTTAAAGAAAATCTTCTGTTTAAGTCTGCGTCCGAATCAGATTCCATTTGGTACTAGTACCATACACCAAAGTCCCCTGCTGCCTACCCCTTTCTCCTTTCGAGCGATTATCTGCTCAGTGGAGTGTGAAATTTGTAACCTCTAATCCGATATCTGTTATCCGTAATCCGTAGCTGCGCGTCCCTCATCAGAATTTCGAGAAGCATTTGTGAAATGTGATTTGAGAAGTCCAAAGTGGGGCCCCAAGGAGATTCAATTATTGTGGGTACATCAGCACACCACACACCCCTTTGTGGGGAACCCTTTTGCTGCATTCGTGCTAAGTTTTTGGGTTAATCCACCAGAAGCTGCTCCATCTGTATCTCTTTGGACGCTGTGCTGTGCCGCTTCTGAAACCCACTTCAATTTTTAATGAATCCAATTTTTGGGGCATTTTTCCGTGCCGCCTGCCCTGCCCTGCCCGGCCTGCTTGCCAACCCTGTTCGTGTGGTGTGCTCTGCATTAATTTCATAATTTTCTGCTATTAATTATAATAGAATTTTTCAGTCAGTGGATCCTACGTTTCTCTTCTGCCTCCGCTCTCTGGCACTTGGGGTTTTCTTTTGGCTTTGCTTTTGGGGTTGCCTTGGCGCCAAAAGTTTTCCCAGTGCGCCTGGCGCTTGGTTTTCCATTTTTCGCTCCGTTGTTATTATTATTATTATCGGCCACCATCATATGCCCGTAATTAAAACTTATTTCTGGATGGTGGCGGTGGTGGGTGGGGGTGTTAGACCAAAACAAAACCAAAAAAAAACAAAACTTAATTCGCTTTCACCCCTTGCCGCCTGCCGCCTGCCTCCCGCCTCCTGCGGCCTGGCAATCAGCGCCTGTTTCGTGATGAGGCTTGACAGCAGAATGTTGGCAGTGGGGTGGTGGGGGGCTGCCCCCAAACACTTTAATACATCGAAATCTTGGACGCACGTTTCTTAAGTAATGGATTCAATTATAAAGTTCAAAATCCTTGCCGGCATTGGCCTGCGCCGCCCTCCTTGCCCCTGTTGGGGGGGCATTGCTGGGCGGCAATCCAACTGGAAATGATTCGCATAAATTCACAATAATTTATAAGGAAATCCCTTAGAGGCATGCCCCCACAGAACCACCTTCTGCTTGGGGCAACGCCTGCTTCCACTTGCCCGATCGCCGCATTTTGGTTTATTGCGTCGATGGCTTGACCCTTTCTGTACCTCCTCCCCCACGAACACACTCGAATCCTCATCATCCTTATTGACTTGCTCGCTCGCTCCCACTCCTAGTCCTCCTGCTCCTACTCCTCCTCCTCCCGCTGCTGGCGCTCTCTCTGTTACTTTTTAATTTGCTTTCAGTGATTTCCACGACGATTTACCTTGACTGCTGGAAATTTATTCCACTTGGCTGCAACACACAAATAAAAAACAAAAAATCGAAAGCCAACGAACGAGCGAAGGAAGGAAGGAAGGAAGGAGACTTTTTGCATTCAGCGACGGAGACGCAGACAGAGACTGTGACTGAGACGCGGAGACCTTTCATCCGCCCATGGATACCAGTGGATCCCCAATGCTGGCTTCCCCTCTGCCTTTATCCCCCAAAAAAAAAAATCAATTGATTCGAATGCGTTGCAGAGTCGCATATCCTGCGTAGAGAGAAGGATTCTCCGTGTCGTGTCGTCTGCTCCTTTGAATTTCACCTCTTGACCCTTTTTTGTGCTTGACTTCTTGGCTCTTGTCACTGTCCAAGCAAGGGGCTGGGGCAGGGGCACGAGGGTTTAGCCCCGCTCCTTACCCTCGCCAATATTTGCGGCCAGGGCTGCTGGACATTAGCATGCTTTTGATGCTGACGCCCTGGGGGTGCCTGTGCCCCCCCTCCGCCAGTGTGTGTCTGCCAGAGATAAGCAGCTTCCACTTTCCACTTTCGCTCTGTCTCATTGCGTTTCTACCTCTGCTTCTCTCTCAAAAGTTTTCTCAAAGTTTGCCTTTTGTGTGTGTGTGTGTGTGTGTGTGTGTGGAAAAGTTTTGAAACCGCCTTTTGTTTAACCAGCGTCGTGGCATCTTCAACTTGAAGCCTACTCTGCTTGCCCCTTGCCCCTTTTTCCTTTTGTTTGGACTTTGATTTTTTGACATTCTGTTTAGTTTACAGAGTTTACCTTGGAATATATCTATCTATGATCCATTGTGTGTGTGGCAGCCCCCGCCCCGACCCAACTCCCAATACACATTATCCCCCATTGTCCGCATTGTTCCAACAATTCCCATATTTAAATGACTTGACCCGAACAATAGACCCGAAAACAGAGAGCCAAGAACGTAGAACGAAGAACCATTCATCAATCACTTTTTGGTGTGCGTTGATTTTAATTTGTGCGTTGTGCCTCAGCTCCACGCAACCTTTGAACTGCACACAGAGGCACAGACACACACAGAGACCCCACACGCACATAAATTATTCAAAGTTGTCCAAGAAAACTCTTTGGAAATCAAAAATGCAAAAATGCAATTATGGTAAGTGCCACAGCAATCTATAAGTCTATGGACTTCTGGGAGTCTCTCCCTCCCCCACAACCATAAATCCCAACGTAACTTTTCTTCACGTAGCGCAGGTAAAAATGTTGACGCTTGTAAACAAGTTTTTCTCCACCAATTCGGAGTAGGGTTAAGGGGACTGCGAGGAGCACAGAAAATTTAAATAAGTTTTTGGTTTTTTTTCTATAAGAAATCTGAGATTTGTTTTTGTTTTTGTAATTTTCATCTCTGCATGAAGATGTTCCACATTCGGCTAGCGGGGGCTGAAGAGCTCCCTTAATTGAAGGGAAATTTATGGATGTGTGGTGTACGAGTATACGGGCTTAAGGCTTAATTTATAGATCAAAGAGCGGCGTATGTTTCGCCGAAATTTATAAGAAATTTTATCTTGGACTTAAAATGGAAATTAATGCTTTGGTATTTATTTTAAAGTTTTTTGTTGCTGTTTGGGGGGCAGCTACAAAAGGTTTTCCTGGTGTTTGTATAATCTTTCATTATCTGCTTAGAAGTTACGATTACTGTTACGGTTTATTGCAGCTCTGCTTATGGGAAATATACGGGCTTGGGGCTCGATTTATAGATGAAAGAGATGCAAGCGCCATCTTTAAGGAACTCTTTTCCAGCTGTGATAGGAAATGGGAAGATTTTAGGGTTCTGTTTTCCAATTGCTTGCCCGATTACCTTCAAACTGTTATACTTAACTGTTATACATAGCAGAGCATCAATCGTTGTCGTCCGCTTTTGCTCTCTCTTTTTTGGTTCGGTTCGGTCCGTAGGCGTTTTGGTGCTGCCAACTTGTCTAAATATTATTATTTACGGCTTAAGGGCGAAGAGCAAACAGCGACAACTGTTACCCGTGTGCCCCCATGGGGGCGGGTGTGCAGGGGCCCGAACTGAACCTTAACCCCCTTAACCCCTTAAAGTCTGCGTAATTCACTAAGCGAACAGGCGAACAGAGGAAGGATTGCAGAGCGCTGACTGCCCAGGGGGTGGAGTGAAGAGTGGAGCGTGGAACGTGCGTTGTCTTGTCGCAAAGTTTTTAAGACTTGCTTGACCGACCTTTGTCAAAAGTTGTTGGAGCGCATGAAAAATGATGCCACACGGCCGTTGGCTAGGGGGTTGGAGGGTAGGAGGTGAAAGAGGAAGGATGTGTTACAACAGGCTTCACATCTCTCGCTCTCTCTCTCACACGTAAGCTGTAGCCAGCTCTCTCTCTCTTGGCTGTTCAGACAAAATAGCAATTTGCGTTTTCAAACAAACGATAGAACAGGACAGAATCAGTGGCAGGCGGCAGGCGGTAGGCGGCAGGAGGAGAGAGGCAGGGAGGCATTCAGCATGAGGCATGAGTAGGCCTGGCATTCCCTGGCTGGCTGGTGGCAGAGTCAGAGGCTGTTAGTTTTTGTTGCTGGCTGCCAGTTGCCGTTTGCCTCACAATTGATTGAAATCCCTTTGCGCACACCTTTTTTTTTGCCCTTCACTCCTATCCACTCATTCCTGAGCCACTGTTCTGCTTTTTGTTGCTAGTTTTTGCTGCCTCTGCTGACTGGTTCTGCTGCTGCTTCTGGTTCTGGTTCTGCCTTTTCCTGCTCTCTCGCTCGCTCTCTCTCACCGCAGCTGAGCAGAGAACACACACAACTTCCGCTTTCTTTGGCAAAAACAATAGAAAGCACATAAATTTATGGTTTCAGCATTGTGCTTTTGACAACATGTGCGGTGTGTGGCCTAACCCTCCTAAGGGATAGATGGATGAATGATGGCAGAGGGGCGCGGGTTGGATAGGGGTATGAAGGTACGGGCGGGATGCACGGCTTTTGTGTGGAACGTTAAGGGGTTAATATGCCTGCAACCGCAAAACGGATTGCCTTTTGGTCTAGGGCAAAGAGATTGGGCGAGAGCGAGAGAGAGCGAGTAGAGATTGTTGGCAGAGTTTTCTTATAAATAATTTCACTAAATGGATTTGGGATATATTTTGTGCTGACACTGTGGGCGGTCGAAGGTCGTTTTGCAGTGTTGCAAAGGGTGTGCGGGGAAGGGTATTGGGCGGAGACGACTGCTTGAACTAATTACCTGAAAATCCATTTTCCTGCTCCTGTACAGATTGAATGGCATTTTCTAGATCGTTTATTTGGCACAAAAGCAACAACAACAACAGAGCCACAAATGCAACAATCAAATTTTGTGCCTTTTCTTTTCCATTCCTAATATTAAATGTGTTATATATAGGATATATGTATGTATATATACGATAAATTTGTGCGTATGTATTTGTTGTGAGTGAAATGGCAACAACTTTAATGGTTTTTTGGCATTTTCTTGCAGCTGTTTCGCTCTGTGGTTCCTTCTCCACTGCCACTGCCACTGCCACTGCCCCTCTCCCTCCACCACCCTACTGTGGCCCACTCCCCATGCCTCTTATGCGTTTCAAAATTTATGTTTGCTGGCTATGAAAATGAAATGACTGTGGTAAACATTTTAATTAAATCCAAGTTTGGCTTTTTTGGCCTGGTCCCTGGCTCTGCCGTTTTTACAATATATTGCCCTTGCCCCTGCCCCTGCCCCTGCCTGTTGCCCTGCCCGCCACAACGTTGCTCTTTTTCGCTCTCTCATTCTCGCCCTCTCTCGCTGCCTACTTTTCACTCTGCTGTCTCCTTTTCTCTTCTACTCTTCAAATTCCTCCACTCCACTTAACTCCTCTCCATTCCTCTCTTCTCTTCTCTTTTATTTTCCTCTCACCCCTGTTCCTTGTTTTATTTATATGAGCACGTTTTTTGTTGTTTTTGTAGCAAATAAATTTTAATTTTATTTTTATTTTTGCGCGTTTTAATTTGTTGACCATTTCCCTCCCATTCTTCCATTTCCTTTTTTTTTCTCTTTTGTTTTATATACGTTTTTTTTCTTTTTCTTTTTTGCTTCTTGTTTGTTTCACATTTACACATTTATTTTGTTTGCCTCTGCATTCTATTGGCCCAGTCCAGCGATGGGGCAGTAGGGGCTGGCCGTGTGTTGCATGTTGCGTGGGTGGGCAGGGGCAGGGGCAGAGGCACCAGCAGCAGCAGCAGTCAAGTGACAGTTGGCGCTGAGCACACTCGCAGACTGACGGACGGACGGACAGACGGGGGGACTCTGACGGGGGCCGACTGCATGACGAGAGCTCGCAAATATGAAATGCAAAACAAACTTTGCAGCTGTCACTCAAAAATGAACGTCGCAATGGAATGACAGTGCAGTGGGTTGGCTATAGAGGGGAGTGGGTGGTGCTAGGAGCAGGGATGCAGTGGGGCGGTGGGACGGTGCTCTGGAGGAGTCCAATGGGCGTCCCTCTGCTATGGTGAGCGGAGAGTGCACTGTGAGAAATGTTGAAATGGTTAATTGGCCGGAAAGGTATTCCACGTTCCACGTGTGTGTGTGTGTGTGTGTGTGTGTGTGTGTGTCTCCCTGACAAAGTGAACGATGATGGGCCCCGGGATATGATTGACATGTTGATGATGACTTCATTTTGGCATTTTGATACGAAATCTGGTAATAGACCGGGCCATACATGAACATGTATATAAGGGACATGACTGATGGCTGATGGGATCAAAACCTGAATTGAAAGCAAAGCGAAGTCAATAATGCAATTATAATTCGGGCAAAACTTTAGCTGGCAGTCCGAAAAACCTTTTGAAAGGCATCAGAAAATGTTGATGAAGTTTTCGGATTTAGAAATCAGCAGGAAATTGAAGTTATTCTGGCATAGATTTAATAGCCAAGGGATATATGTACATATAAAGGAAATAAGCTGCAAATAGCTGCAAATGATTTGTGTAGATGGAACACTGAAAAGTACAAGAAATTAATGGGGAATTAATACGATTTAAGCTGCAAATGAAGCATTGATTACATGAATATTAATAGCTTAAGGGAATAAACACATTTAATGGGCATATAATAGCAGAAGTTGATTAAAAGTGGCCAGAAAATCAGATGTATCCAAGCAGCAAGAACTGCCAATTATAAACCACGAAAGAACTTCCCTTCCAGCCCAAAAAAAAAACACCACTGCACCCACACACACACACACAGAATGGTATGCATATACGATTACTAAGTAGAAAAGTACGATTAACTTTGCCCCAGTGGTTTATCTACTTAACTACACCTTGCAGCTAATGGACGAGTCATGCCACAGAATATATATAATGTACACACCTAACATCCTGCTAGCCATGCCATGCCACTCTCTCGCTCTGTCTCTCTCCCACGGTGGCTGAGCAATTGCCCATTAAAACTTAAAGTGTAGCATACTTTGCAGCGCCACATACGCAACCCTTCTCTTTTTTTGGCTCTGGCTCTGGCCATCAATTTACATGCCACACACGCATACCCCATAGCCTCCATAGCCTCCATAGCCACTTTCGCCCCGGTCGCCCCGGTCCCGCCACATGCCACATGCCACACTCGAGCAGAGCCAGCGAGCGAGCGAGCGAGCGGGCACAGCCAGTTGCTGTTGTTATTTATGGTACCAAAACTGTCATAAGCAAACAAATTGTTTTTTATTGTTCATAATTATTGTGCATACTTATGTAAATCACGCGACGCGATTCGCGTTGCATTGCCCCCACTTGACTGCCACACACACATAGAGAGAGAGCCATGTGCCACATGCCACCACTGCTACACCGCCATTCTTTTGTGGGGGTCGACACAAGGCGCAACTAGTTGCTACGACTGGCATCAGAATGGGAGGGGGGCCAGTGCTTATGGTGCGTGTGTGGCATGGTGTGTGTGTGTGGTGTCCTTTTGGCTTGCGGCGCCTGGTGCGAGAAATCGCACCACATTTATGGCTAAAGAAGCGTCTTGGCGGAACTCCGTTACCCGGCAGCAAACAAAACAAAAAAAATCGTTTGTTTTATTGAATTTTTATTGTAGTTTGAATTTATGACGTCCCTGCGTCTCGACACTCTCCACCACTGGATTAGGGCTGCCTGCCTGCCTGTCCCTTTTCCTCCGCCATGAGAGATGACTTTATCGGTTTTTTTCCATTCGCTGCTGCTGCTGCTGCTGCTGCTGCATTAAATCGCAGCCAACGAGGCTTGGTATCTGTCGCTGTTGCTGCCACTGTCACAGCTCCTCCTCGTGCTCGTGCTCGTCCTTCTGCTGCTACTGCTGCTGCTGCTTTCCTCCCATTTGTCTGGCAATTTTGTTGAAATAACTTCAGTTTTGCGTTTGTGTGCGTACGTGCCGCTGAAGTGCTTTTGCCAGTCCCCTTCCTGCCCCACTGCCCCACGTGCCCCGTGCCCAGTGTGTGTTGCAGAGTCCTCTGCTTGGTGGCAGAACCAGATTAGCTCACAAAACCGCAGACAACAGCTGCCGACGTACCCGTCTGAAGTGCAGAATCCCATACAGGAAGGGAGTATGGGTAAACGTGCCAGCCCCCACACCCTCTGTATGCCATGCTGCATGCAGCATGTGAATAATGTCCAGACTCTCTGGCTGTAACGGAGAGAGCCAGCAGAAGCCATGAAAACTTTTCGAATTTTTGTTTACGTTTTTCGTATTTTTATGAAGCGCATAAATAAAATTAGTTACTTTTTGTGTCGTGATTTTGTATTTTGATGACTACTGTACTGCAGGAATGTACACACTGGCAGTGCCAGTAGATTTTAATATAAACAGTTTGATTGATTGATTGATTTGCAGCACCCCTCATTCACTGTGGATTTTGTTTGCTTTTTCAGAGAGTTTACGCGATTACTTTGGACGCTATGGCGATATCTCAGAGGCTATGGTCATGAAGGATCCCACGACGCGTAGATCCAGGTGAGTAGTGTGCCAGCTATAAGGATTCAAATGACAGGAACAGTTAAAATTACTTTAATTGATGCCTAAATCAAGGGAAACCACCAATGATTAATTTTATGCACATTAAAGCTCTGTTTTAAATTGTTTTCCTAATCCTAAGAGCTCACCAGTATCGTATTTATCGGGTATTGTATCTTTAGCTTTGTTTAAAGTTGCAGCCAGCTCTTTAATTTTTTGTTTTGTTCTTTTTTCTCCTTGGGGAAAATATCTGTCTTTCTGGATCTGTCGATCTTTTGTACAAATTGAATGCCATGCTGCCGCTCCAATAAATGGTGCTACCATCTTTCGGCAGCTCGTTGTCTCATGCGTAAAATATGCCAGAAATGTTTCTCTAATTTATTGCTCTCTCAATTACTTCTCTATGGAGACGCAGACTGGGCTGGGGGAGCCACCGAAAATGGTGTCGTGTTGCAAACTGATTTTAATTATTGCAAACTCTCGATAGTCTGCGTAATAAATTGTGTAACCTGTGGAAACCTTTTACCTTTCAACCTCTTGTTGTTGCTGTAGCTGACCTCTGGCTATCACTCATCCCTGGCTTTATCTCACTCTACCTTCTCTTCCCTCTCTTTCTCTTCATTTTCTGCTGTATCTTTTGCTCCTGCTGCTGCTGCTGCTGTTGTTTATGGCCATGCACGGCTGCGCATCCATTTCCAAATTTGAACAGTTTGGTTAACCGCTAATTGGTTTTCATTTTCATTGATTTTCCTTGTTTTTTTTTTTTTTTTGCTGTGTTGTGCTCTGTCTCTCTGCCTTGCTACTCCTCTCCCTCTCCCTCTCTTTCTCTTTCTCCATGTCTGTTTGTGCTTTCCGTGTTGTGTGTATTTTCCACCCGTAACGTTTGTCATTTGTTGCGGTTTCGATCAACATTCAGTTGGCTGAACCAAACAGCCCACCCACCCCATTCCACCATCACAGCACCACCCTGCAGTCTGTACCCCTGCTCCACGGCCCCCTTCGACCGACCCATTTTGACCTTATTTAAAAATGCTTAACGCAAATTAGCTGGGCTTTTGCGGTGCTCGCAGTATGAATAATGAGGCGGCATTTGGAAAGGAGTCAATTTCAATTTCCAACTACAGCTGCAAACACTCCATCAAAATGGAAGAGAGCCAGATGGAGAGTGCTGCGATGTGGCTTTACTTTAATTAGAATCTGTTGATAACAAAGAAGTTGTGTACTCACCAGAGCGAGAGACTGAGAGAGAGCACGAGAGCTTCGTTTCTACTTCGTTTCGTCTTTGTGTTCGTTTTTAGTCTACGGCTACGATCGATTTGATCAAAGTCTTCTGGGGCTGCTTGCGCGGGCTGCTTTCCTCAGTTCTCTTTTCGCTTTTGCCTTGCATTGGTTGCTTTTTTGCTTTTGCTTTTGTTGCTTTTTTTGCAGCTTTGCTTTTGCTTTTGGCTGGAGCATGTTTGATCATGTTCCATACTTCATTTGACGAGCAACTCGAACTCGAACTGCTTCACGTTCGAGCATACTCAATGCAGTTCTTTTTACCCCACAGGGAATGTTTTTCGGAACAATATTTCCCTTAGAAGATGTATGATAAAATATTGCTGTCTTTTACTACTATTCTTAAGCATCTTTTAACCGAATTTTACTCTACAATATATACCAAAACGAAAAGGCTAAATGCAGAGCTCAAACATTCCTAATTCTAAGATTTCAAAAAGAAATCAATGGAAAAAAAGGACGAATGAATATCTGCACTTGAAGATATTTCAATTTATATTCTATAAGTAATATTGTCCCTAAATACTCCTCAACTACCCAACCGAAGCAGAGAAACACAAAAAAGGAAAAGAGAGAAAAAGAGAAAAAAAGCAGGGGGAAAATCACTTACAAACTAGCAAATGTTTATGCGCTGCTTTTTCTTTTCGCACTAATTAAGCGTTTTATGGGGCGTATACGCAATGTACTGCACGGAACAAGAAAAAGAGAGCAAACACATTTCCTCACTGTCGTTCATTCATTCGTTCGTTTGCTCGCTCCTTCGTTCGTTTTTTTAAGCGCATTTTTTTGTTTTAAACAACTTGAGAACTGACACTCCTCCTGGTTTGCTGCTGCTGCTGCTGGTGGAATGCCCCACGAAATATATCTTTGTTTTAATTGAATTTCATCTAATGTCAGTGGAATGGGGAACGAACTTCTGCTGCTGCTGCTGCTGTAGCTGCTGCTGCTGCTCTTAGCTCTCAGGTTAACAAGCGACGAAAGTTTATGCCACATTCTCTCACAGTCTTTCTCTGCTTTTTGTTGCCTCTCTGTTTCTCACTTGCCTGTTTCCCTCTCACTCGCATTGCTGTGTATGTCTCTCTCTCTCTGTCTCTCGCTCACTCACTCGCAGCTCTGTGACCAGGGTCCCGTGTGTCCTTTCGCCTTTGTGCATGTCATGTTGGCTGGCAAAATTTTTATGAACTGCGTGCTGCAGCCCAGCAGTGAAAGAAGGAGCAGCAGCAGCAGCATCAGTGGGAACCCTGGAGCTCGTATCTCTTTCCCGTAGTACTGCCAACAGTAAAACAGTTGCTACACCTTCTCTCCTGTGCCCCCCTGCTCGTTGGAAGTGTCTTAAAAAGCAGCTTTCACAAGCAGCAGCAGCAGCAGCAGCAGCAATCAGGTTGAAGCTTGTGCAGAGAATGGAGATGGAGGAAAATCCTCCCTGCTGTAGTTGTAAATTCCGCAGCTCTATTTGTTGCCATCGTCGTTGTCGTTGTCGTTGGTTGTCTTTGGTGCGCTGCTTGCTGTGTGTGCCGTGTGCTCTCTGTGTTCCACCCGTCTGATATCATCGTGTCAGGGATTTCTCTAGCAAAATTTAATAAAAACTTTATGTCGCTTAAAAGAATGTTTATGGAAATTTTTCACTTAAACTTGCGCAAAGTAATAAATGTAAACAGAATTCCAGAGAAGGTGCGACAACAAAATTCAAAACACACAACAGCAGCAACAGCAGCAGCAGCAGCAACAGCATCAGCAGCGGAGGGACACGCGAGAGAGGGATAGAAAGAGTGTTGACGAGAGAGAGAGAGAGAGAGGGATAGAGATAGAGATGGAGCAACAAGCTGCAAGTAAAAGTTGGCGTCAACAGTGTGGTTAATAAATATGCGCACACCCCTGAGGCAGGCATTGCATACTTATAGCCCCCTAATCTCTCACATTCTCACACTCTCCTTCCTGTAGATATCTCACTTTCTCCATGTCTTTTTCTCTCTCTCTCTCTATGTGTGTGTGTTTGTGTGTGTGTCGCTCGCTCTATCCAAATGAGAATAAAATGAAGTGAAATACAAATTAGAAAACTTGCAAATAAATTTTGAAAACACAAAATGAACGCAGAAAAAAAACAACAACAACAATAACAACAATGAAAAATAGAAAAACAGCAAAGCAAATGGCAAACAAAATACATTCATAAAGAGTGTGCGGGAGAGGAAACAGAGTGAGAGAGAGAGAGGGGCAGCGAAAAAATAGGAAAAACTTTTTGCAACTTAAGCGAGAATTTTCTTTGCCGCTGCTGCCGCTGCTGTTGCGGGTGAAAGACAAAGACTTTCAGGAGGTCGCTGAAGTGCAACAACAATAAAAATAAAAAAAAATTGAGTAAAATGGCAAATGGCAGAAGCAGGCTCCCCCTGCTCAACCCTACCCCTACCCGCCCGCCCCTTGCTCGCGCATAAGTAAATCCCAAACAATTTATTGTTGTACTTTTAGCATTCTTCCCCTTATGTTTGCTGTTGCTTTTGTTGCCTGGCTGCTGCTGCTGCTGCTGCTGCTGCTGCCGCTGCCATTGAAGCAAACATAAGCGACTTTTCAATGAGTTTCGAAAGTTATTGAAACATAAATTATATCGCACGGCGGCGCACGCACACGCCAACAGCAGACCCCCAAAACCCCAACCCCAACCCCACCCCACCACACCACACCACACAGCACAGGAAAAAGCAGCGAAAACAGAACCACAACAACAACAACAACAACAACAGCACCCTTTTTTTTGTTGTTTGTTGGCTGGGGGTGTAGGAGGTGCTGCATGCCATCCCCTACTCTCTCTCTCTCGCTGTGTGTGTGTGTGTTTGTGTGTGTTTTGGCAATTAAGTTAAATTTTTTTGCTGGCTACTGCTTGTTAATGTTTATACCCTGCACTCACAGTGTGTGCAGGGGTATATTAATTATTTGATTTTGAAGAACAAATGCAGAATTATAAAGAATGATTATTTCCAGTAGATTGCAGAAATGTGCATCGTTATTCGATTATTATTATGGATAGAATAAATAAAAGAAGTGCCAATTGGCTGCTTGAACACCTGGCTTTCGGAATAATATTGATGCTAGAGCCACGCGCGTTTGAGTGTTTATTTGTGATTTATAGAAAAACTGAATAACGAGGTACCACAGTTTCGAGACCCGTCTGCAGCAATTCCCAACATTTCGAATGGTTTTATTTTCAGTGTAAAATTTTCATTTTATTTTATTTATTTGCTGGACAACCATAAAAGGAGAGGGAGTGTGAGCAAAGCTAAAGTGGTGGAGAGAGAGGCAGAGAGAAGAGTGCGTGTTGTACCTGAAATGAGTATCGAATGAGAAATCGCATTGCATAATAAATTTAACGGTTTTTTAGATAAGAACGCCATACAATACCTTTAAAAAAAAAGGGAGAGAACCCAGCGGCAGGGCGGGTGTTGGCACTTCCTCTGAAGGGATAAACGAGTGATGCGTGTTGCGGGGGAGGGGAATATTTTGGGGGTCCCCTTTTAAATGTTGTTTTTCGGCATTTGATAAACTTTTGATAGAACTTCGATTATGTGGGTCGAATGGGCCGATGCGATGCGATGGTCGGTAGCTTGTTTTTCTTTCATGGAAATTAACGGCCCAGATTGTGGTGGCAACTCATTTGCCAGCTTTGGCTGCCTTTTCGCTGTTTTTTCTATGGCTTTTTAAGCATGAAATATTTGTCCATTCAGCAGAAAAACTTTCTTTGAAAAATGGAACCAAAATGTATTTCTAATGGAGATTTAGAGACAGCGAGAGAGCGAGAGCGAGAGAGAGAGAGACAGAGCGAGAGCGCGCTGTTATTTTGGGGTACATATTTTAATTTATTTTTCGCAGGTTTCCACGCTAATAATCCCCCTAATACACTTTGTGTTCTCTCACTCTGGGCGTAGCTCATCCCTTGCTGCAACATCCCCCTGCCGGCATCCCCCTGCTTGCTTTCTTTGCCGCTCGTGTGTGTCATTTCATATCCTTGCAATAATTTATATACAACTTGAAACTGTTATTTGTCCTGCGGCACTCTTGCACACTCCTCCCACACACGGCCTCACTCGCCTCCTCTGCGCCTCCCGAAGGACATAATTAACTCAATTTAATCACTCGGCCACTCAAACCCTCAAACATTTCGACGCTTTAGTGCGCCACTTAATGCCCCGAGTGCTCGTTTTTTTTTTGGTTTGGTTTGGTTTGGTTTTGTTTGGTTTGCTTTTGTTTTGTTGGCTCCGCTTCTCTCTCTCTCTGCTTCTGCTGACCTTCTGGCATTCAGTCGAGCTGCGTCCATCGTCCCTTCTTGACCAGGCCTCCCATTGCAGATCTTTCCCACATATTTTGAACAGAAGCGCGAATGGCAGCTACGCTTTGCCCTTTTCATGTTTTCATGTTCTTGCTGGAGCCCAGGCGCAGGCAAAGCCAAATGCTTGCCTATTGCCATACCCTTTCGAACAGGGAGGGTGTTGTGCGCTTTTTTTCTGCTGCTGCAGGAATATATATATCTATAGCTTATAGCTGCTACAGGAAGGTTCGTTTAAAAATCAAGTGCATCTCGGGAAAAGAGCCGTTCAAGTTTGGAGCGTATCTTAGGCTGGGGAAGCAGCGGAAATGCCTTTCATTATTGTTTTTGCAGCTTGCTCACACTGCCACCTCCACCCTCTCTCGCTCAACCACTGCTGCGCTCTCTCTCTCTTGGCTTTTGGCTGCTGCATATGTTGTGTGTCCATGTGTCCATTTTGGTGTGTGTGTGTGTGGGGGTAGCAATTTTTCATCATTAATTATGGCGTTGCTCTCGCCCAGACCCTCACCGCTCACCCGCTCATGCTGTGTATTTGTGTGTGGCATCAACATCAGTCAGTTACAGGAGGCAAAAGACCATTAGGACATCGCAGAAGCAGCGGCAGCACAGGCAGCAGCAGAGGCAGGCAGTGGCATGGTCCATTGCTGGTTGAGATGTCACTCACCCACCAGCACACACTCTCACACACACTCGCACACTCCCACACACTCTCACACTCACACACTCGGATGTTGTCAACTCGTGTGTGGGGGGGGAAGCACTTCAACCAGCCCCCTCTTGCCCGCTCCCAGCCATTGTTACTGTTGATTATTTCATGCGCTTTTCTCCCGCCCCGCCGCTCGCCGCACGAATTTTTATGCGCATTTTATGTTTGTATTTCTGTATGAAAGAAAGAAAAGAAACAAACAAAAAAACACACGCCAAAAAGAATGAAAGAATAAACGAACATATTTTTATGATCCCCACAGATTCCAACCCCCCCCTAATCACTCACTCTGCCCCGCCAGCCCAGCCTGCCGCCTGCCTCCCTCTCTCTCTCTCCGCCCTTTGTAATTGCTTGGGCCCACAGGCCGCACCGCACCGCTCCGCACCGCTCCGCACCGCACCGCACTTTTCCATAATAATAATAAAATGAATTATAAAATAAAGTCACCTTTCTGCAACAAGAAAACCTCAACTAAATGACGTTATTTTGCGAGTCGGAGAGGTGTGGCGGGGAGCTGTGCGGCAGCTGCCACACAAATTTAATGTGGCAACAACACTCAAAAATTGACATTAGCAGCAGGCAAGACATCAGGCAGGGAGGGGGGGCAGCCATAAAAACATAACAAATGGCCGGCCATAATGTGTGTCCTTAAACTGTCACTAAATCGATAAATTCCCACATAATGGCCGCCAGGACATTTAAATATTTAGCCCCGAACAACAAAAAAACCAAAAATGTGAAAAGGAAAACCCCTTTTCTTAGGGCTTTTCTTTTCTTGGCGTTTCGTTTCGGGATTAATAAAATTACCCACGAACCCGCATAGATAGCGCACAGATGGGGGGGCGGTGGTCAGGGGGGTTGCTGCCGCCACATCAACGCAAGGGCACGCGCACACACACACACACACCAGAGCGCAACTCTCGAGGTGGACTCTTGTTGATGGTGTGGCAACATAGTCTCGTCTCGTCTTAAATGTCTCCATGCCACTGCCTTGAGTAGCCTCAAACAAGAGCTAGGCCCAAAAAAAGAGGCAGAGAGTGTTGAAGAGAGAGGGGGGCGGGGCAGCAAGAGGTTGTGCCACTCACGCAGTCCCCTCCACACAGTTAAGTGTGCGTGTTCAAGGATGCATTTTTGTGCCCAGGAAAACGAAACACGGACACGGACACGACAGGACGACAGGCGGACAGGAGGACAGGAGGACAACGACAACGAAACAAAGACAAAAGGCGGCACATAAAAACGTGCAAAAAGTGTGTGTAGGCGTGTGGGAACATGCAGCATGGGGCATGGGGCATGGGAGGTGTCTCGACTACCCAACCCCTCTCTCTCTCTCACTCTCTCTCACTCTCTATGCACAGCCTCTGCTCCCCAGCGCTCCTCATTCTCTGCGTACCGGCTTATAAAGTGCGAGAGAGGGGGGAAGGTAGAGGCAGGGAGAGAGCCAAGGCAGAAAGCCACTTGTGAAAGTTTCATGCACGCGGCCCCACTTCACACGACAGCGCGCAGTCTGGCCCAGGGGGTGGGGGGGCGAGATCAGAGGGGCTAAGAAAGAAAGAATCTTGAACGAATCTTTGTGATCGAATAAAAGATACTCCAGGCAATAAACAATAATATTCAGGAGTAATTTGAAAGAAAAAATAGCTAAGAAGTGCGGACAAATGTTTGCCGATGCAGTTTCCATCGAATGGAAGGCAGGAATGACCAGAAAGGAAACTAGAAGTACTGATCGAATGCTCCAGGGTACAGCCAAAGTGGATCTAAATCTTCCTCGGATAACTCTAAGCCATAGGAAGTTCATTTTAAATATTTATTCCGTAGATAACAGAGATAAAAGACACGCATACGACTTGCCCTGACTGAAAGTTGCACCATTATAAGGTCTAGGAAAATGGAGACATGGGGAATGCCCAGTATCAGAGATATTCCTGCCCCCTGTAGCTATGATATTCAGAGATATTCGCACCCTTTAGCCATGGTTAATGCTAGTAAATAATCTCTAAATAATCTCTCAACAATTCCAGGGTATTTCGTGTAGAACAAAACATTTTTTGGGCACAAAACAACCGCACAAAGGCCTCGGCGACCAGGCCAACAGGGTCTCTGGTCTCTGGTCTCAGCGCCCTCCTTCGTTGTTGTTTTTTATTCTCATCGGATGGTCGGCGGAGGAAGGGTGGTTGGTGGGGGCTGCTTTTGGGGCGATGGCGTGCAAGTGCTTGTTAGTGCGCTTCGGGATTTTGACGTTGACTCTTTCTCTCTCCGTCTCTAAGGCTCTGTGCTGTAGCCAAGGCTTAGAGAAGTGCCAGGCGAGGCCTCCATCTTCGTCCAAGTCTCCGGCGGAGTCTCTCTCCATTTCTGCAGCCTGTTCTGCCTTTGCTCCATCTCTCAGCTTCAGCGCTTCAGCTTCAGAGCCTCTTGAGTCGCTCTGGCACCTCTTGTGCTCCTGCCACCAATCTGGGGCATACACCCGCGCACACTTTGCACCCGCCACCACCCGCTATGTCGTCTTAAGTTGCATTCCTTTCTGCAATTGTTCTTCTACTGCTGGGCAGGGTGTGGGGGGCTGTAGACCGAGGCCTGCCTTTTGTTTTGTTTTGTTCTGCAAAATTTTTACACGAAAAAGTCATTTGAATATGCGTTGCCCCCGCGCCACCCTCCGCACCCAGCCATCCATTTCGATGGAGGGATTGAAAGTTTTGTTAGCCGTCAGCTACTTTCATTCGTTTCTGTCGTGCTGCCACCACTGTGCCCCAGCCCCAGCCCCCCATCCACCCCAACCACCCACTGCACTGTCTCTCGTTTCGTTCGCTGTAAGGTTGAGGGCATGGCTTGCGGCTGCCTGGCTGGCTGGCTGGCTGGCTTTCTGTTGCTTTTTAGAGCCGACGAATAGACAATATAATGTTCCACTTCCCATTTTCAGCCTTGACTGCAACTTGCAACAGTAGAAAGAGAGGGGGAGAGAGGGAGAGGGGGAGAGCGGTGTAGATGCCTGAGAAACAGAGACAATTGTTTTCTTACTTCCGCTGTGACTCTTCAAGAGCAATTCTCTCAGTAGTTTGTCATTCGAATACAAGAGAAGACGCTGAGAGGTCGACAGCGGCACAAGAGCTTGTGGCAATTAAAAACGAAGAGGGGCGAGGGCGAGTAGGGAGAGGGAAAGGTAGGGAGAGGGCAGGGTTCACCAGGGTTTACCTGCAGTTGGGAGATACTCCTTCAAAATGTGCATATCAAAAGGGGAAGGTAAAAACCAAACAACCAATAACCATTTTCCCCCCATGTAATCTTCAGTACAAGTCTCCCCACCACCTTCGTGGCCAAGTAAGACAGAGAGAGAGAGAGGCAGAGCGCCTTCTCCCGCTCTTCAGTTACAGTTTTGGTTATTGCCTGGCGGTGGAATGGAACATCATCAGCATCAGCATCCAACCAAATCCAAGCACGTGAGCAGCCAACTCCCCCCTTGGCTTGGACTTATGTACATATGTTTGTGTGGGCGTACTTGCCTCTAATATTGTTATCTGTGGGGCGCCCCAAAGGCAAATGTTGCGATTACAAAAGCACACACACAGGCAGCAGCAGCAGTGTAGCGGCGGAGGCTGAAGCTGTAGTGTAGCGGCGAAGGCTGAAGCTGTAGTGGCAGTGTGGGGGTGTGGCGCTCGCAACACCTTGCCGGTTGAACTTTGACCGTTTTTGGTAACTCATTTAGTGAGATTATTTACGGTAATCCAAGACGCAAGAAGCCAACCGCCAAAACTAAACTGCAGAGACAGACAGACAGACGGGCAGGCAGACAGGACAGTGCAGCCTTGCCCCCAGCGTGTGTCTTTATGTGTGTGTGTGTGGCAGCTACAACTATCCACAAGAACTATCCACAGAGTGTATCTGTGCATGGATTTTTGCTAAATTGTGCGTAAGCTCCAGCAGGAAGCAGGCGGGGGCAGCGGGGGCAGCTAAAGTTTCTCTGGCTCAGGCTGCAAGCTCTCTCTGATGCTGCCTCAATTCAAATAACACTTTTATTTCGCTTTTAGAAGCATCCACCCCCCCACCTCTCTGTCTCCCTGGCTGTCCCTCCCCTGTAGCTGCTGTGTGTGCCCCCTCCGATTTGTTTTGGGTACGTGTCTGCGGTGTTTTGTATGTGTTACATGATTGCCACGCCCCCCCAGCACCAGCACCAGCCCCAGACCCAGACCCAGACCCACAGCATGCCTCTGGCTGTGGCTCACCTGTCGCAGCCTCACCCTTTTTTTCCATCTCTTCTTTTTGCTGTTGTTGCCACAGGTTGAGGCAAGGCAGCAAGGCAGCAGCGAGCATCATCCTTGGCTTGTGTGCGTGGCGCTCATTAGCATTCTGAAACGGCTTTATAAAATTCAACAAGCAACCCAAGTTGCATGTACACACACCACACCGCACCGCACCCCCCTGCGCCATGCCACACACAGAGGGTGGATGGGGATGGGGGGGGAAAAGGAAAGCCTGAATGTCTCTGCATTTCTCTCTGCTGCTTTCCCTCTCTCTCTATCGCTCTCTCTCTGTCGCACACACACATTTCTGTTGTTATCCAGCGAGCCTTGCTCTCTCTCTCTCTCTGCTGTGTCGCTCTTGCTGTCCCTCGTTTTTGGGGCATGTGGCAGCAGGAGGAGGAGCAGGGAGCATGGGGCATGGGAAGGGTCTTGTCTGCCTCGAGTTGCATAAATTGAATCTGAATTTGTGAGTAAATTGCACACAGGAGACACATTATTTTTGAGTTTTGCCTTTTAAATTTGTGGCTTTTCACTTTGAGAGTCTTGCCATCTCTCTCGCTCTCTCACTGCCACCCCGCCAGCCCAGCACCGCCCCCCTGTCAGTGCAATCCCGTATCTCTGGAGCAATTGCAACAATCTCTGTCCTCAACTTTGTGGCACTTTCCCTCGACCTCTGCTGCCTGCCTGCCGCTGCCCTGCAACGGTTTGTGCAATTTTGTGTGACCCACTTGAACATTGGATTGAAGTTACGCCTACTGCCCTTATAGTCAGTCACTCCCCCCACCCTGCATAAAATAGGTGAGGGGTCACCCTCATCCACTGCTGTTAGTGGAGGGGTGGGTGGGTGTGCGGAAGTGGGGTTCCCCCATTTAAATCAATATTAATAGGTGCACGAAGGAGAAGGCCTCTTTTTGCTGCACAAATTGCACATTGCACACACACACACACACACACAAACAACACACACACCACACAAATTGTTGTTCGATTCCGATGCTCTATAAATATCACGATAAAATGTTTATTTAATGCGAGAATATCAGAGTACCAGACAGTGCCCAGTGCCTCGTGCCGTGGCATGCTACCAGCACGAGCAGCAGCAGCAGCTGCACAGGAACCCAGCAAGAACCTTCCAAACCCTCCAGCGGAACGAGAAATCGGAGAACTACCACAACAGCAACAGCAACAGCAACAACAACAGAAACAGCAACAATAATAATAATAATGACTCTCGATACTCGTTACTCGAAATGGCAAAACGTAAAGCCAAATCATTGGGAAAAAGGATTTTCCTTTTTCCATTTTTGCCCCAATATGCAAATTGTTTTTATAAATTTCGCCAACAAGGAAATTGTTCTTGTTTAAGGATTTGCTTGTGTAGGCAATAAAGCTAAGGAATGTTACGAAAGAGAGGGCCAGCAGAAAGAGAGGCAGTGGAGGGAAGCTTAAAGAATGATTAAGTGTGGAATATCATAAAGAGAGGCAGAGAGAGAGAGAGATTAAGGGGGTAGATTATAGTGGAAGGGTAAGTGCAGCAGCGAACAGTGTTTGTTGGAGATTAGAAAAGATAGAAGGAGATATAAAGAGATAGAAAGAGAGTTAGAAAAGTGCACCATAGGGGGATCTGTGCTCGAACAGTGAATAAAAGTGATATTAATTAGGAGCCACCCCCCACAGATGAAGCTGCACTAAATAATTGGAAAATATCATGAGTTTCTGTGTGCAAAAATCTCTCCCTAGAGACGCCTCTACATACACATAGATAGCTAAAGCTATAGATAAATCCCTATGCCATCAATGCTGAAATATCTAAAATTCTTTCCTAGTCTTCGTTTATAATTGCATTGGATTAGAGCTTTTATGTAGTTGATCTAGTTAGAGGTTTCTATTGCTTCCAAGAACTGTGCCAATTTGTACCTTTTTCTGCCATTTCCCACCATAATTGATATGTAATTTTCCACTTGCGAAAAGTCTTTTGCAACAGCTCAAATGGCGTGCCATTAAATGCAGCTGAAGCCACTACGCAAATATAATAATGGGCGGGCATGCGAGTGTGGTATATGCTTATATCATAGCACCAGTTGCCCATTTAGACCCCCTGAGGACTGGTCGTAGTACTATTAAGGGTAGTGCTGGCACACGGTGACCTTGCTGGCCAGGCAAGGACAGGGGCAGGGACAGGGACAGGGACAGGGGCATGGGGCAGCCATAGAGTCAGGGAATTGTGGCATCATGGAATCAGTAGCGTAGCAATTGCCACAATTGCAATAGAATCGTCGTTAATTACTGTCTGTGCTTGCGGTTGCTCTTCTTTTGCCGGTAGAGGGGGGGGACTGTGGATAAGGGGTGACTTTTGCTAAGGGGTGGCGGGCTGGCACGATTGGGCTTAAAAGAGCAAGACAAATACCAAGCATGTGTCTGGCTGGGTGCTATGGCTACGGCCTGGTTCGGTGGTTCGGTGGTTCGGTGTTGCGTCTGCAAGAAGAAGGCCAGAAGGAGATGCCTCGTTAAGCGTTGCTGCCAAGTGGCAAACTCAAATAAACATAAACGTGCCACACACACACACAGACACACACACACACAGACAGGCAGAGTAAAAAGGGGGAGTGTGGCAGGTGGGAGAGGCGGTGGAAGAGCGACAGCCACAGCCAAAAATCTCTGAACTGGCTTGTTGTCTTTTTTGCTGCTGTCTGGGTGATGCTGCCTCATACTGGCGATGGGATTGGATTGGATTGTGCCTCTGACTCTCTGACTCTGACTCTCGCTGCTGGCTCTGGCTTTGGCTCTGGCTCTGGCTCTGGTTTCTGCTGGCTCTGACTCTCTGCCACATTTTGGCTCTGGTTTCTGCCGCTGACTCTCGGGGTTTTTCGGCTGGCATGGGAGACTCATTAAAATGCAGTGCGAGATAATAAGCATTTTAATTAAATATTTAACAAGAATAAGTTTATCACAACACGAAAGAAAGAGAGAGAGAGACGGAGACAGAGACGGGGAGAGCGAGCGAGTGAGGCAGAGAGTTTAATGGCTTGTAAGCGTCTGCCGTTAGCGGCTTCGAACTGTTCAGTGGAAAAGGGGAGCCAGGACCTGCTCCTAGTGCCATTCTCTCTCTCCCTTTCTCTCTGGCAATATTTTGATGTAATTTGAGCGCCTAATTGGCGCACGTGCTAAACTGACGATGGCAGCAGGTCCCAGGTATACCCACCCACCTTGCCCCATCCCACAGAACTCGTTGCCGTTGATTCAGGTTCAGTTTCAGTTACTTGCCTCTCGAGGACCGTCGCCGTTTCCTTTTCGGCTGTGCAAATATTTGCAGGAACTTCTCGCTAACATCTCTGCTACCTTTCGCCATACCATACCATATACAGTACCCTTCTCTCTCTCTCACACACCTTCTATCTATCTCTATCTTTATCTTTGTTTTTTTTTGTTTGTACGTTTTTGTCGTTGCAGAGGCTTCGGCTTTGTCACATTCAGCGATCCAAATAGCGTGGATAAGGTACTCACCCAAGGCACACACGAGCTGGATGGCAAAAAGGTAAATGTTTGAATGTTTATAGATGCCCCCGCCATGCCCCTGCCACCCCTTGCTATACGCCTCCTTTTTTGGTATATCCCCTCCTGAGTTATATCCCTATTTTCACTATTTTTCTCTCTCCTTTTTTTCGTGTGTGTAAACACAAAACTCCCCCACTTGGGGAAACTATGCTAAATATTTGCTCAAAAGCAGAATCGCGACGTCATCTCATCATCAACATAAATTGTTCCCCTCTCTCACCCGAGATCTCTTTTTCTCTATCATATGGAATCCTCTCATCTACTCTTTATTGACAGCAATTAGAAAGTCAAAGCATAACAGTGTCTCTGCCAAATAAAAGCAACACCAACAACAGCAAATTCGACCATAAAAAGCGATGCCAAAAAAGTAGCAGGCGCTGGAGGAGGAAGGGGAAGAGTTGCCGTAAGGGCCAAACAATTTTTAATTACCTGAAAGAGCGGTGCAGTGGAGAGGTGCGCCGAGGGACAGGCAAAAGCACATCAAATGAGCTGCAATGGCGGCGCTTTTACTTTTTTTTTCCAAGGGTTCATATTATGATTAGTTGATGAAATTTCGGGTGCTGTCAAAGTATCTTTCTGGTAGTAAAAGTCTGCAGTTTTAGGGCACAGCGAAACACTAAAAAACGTCCATCTGCATTTTATAGTGCAGCCCCATGAAAATGCAAGTTTTTTAGCGACACTTTTTAGCAGTTAAATTGCAAAGAAATCAAGTGCACAGCCAAAAAACTTTCCTTTCCTTTGGAAAAAATTAATATTTAAAAATAGTTTCAAAACGAATATAAAAATCAAGTTTCAAAACTAAGCATCAACTGAGTACAAAAGCAAAAAGACGCGGCTGAATTTCACACAAAAGAAAGAGCCCAAAAGCTTAACAATTATTTCCAAATATTTATGTTAATACGTACATCAATTGGAAATTGGAACTTACAGCAAACAAATGTTGTTTCATATCAGAATGTTTTAGTTTGATTCATTAGTTCATTGATTTTTGTAATTTATTTTAGGCTAAATAAATCTTTATTTGCATTAACTGAGATTATTTTATTATTAATGAATTTTATGTATCATTTACGAGTATGTGGCCTTCGTTTGATTTCGAAATACTCACAGCTCGAAAAGATTAATCAAGTTTTTAAAGGACGGTTAATCCACAGAGGCAAATCACAAAATCATTTCTATACTCTCTCAGTTTCAAGTATCTCCCTTCAGCGTCAGACCAAAATCAGTTCCGAAATCCTATCCTGGCATCCGCATTCGCTGGGGAAAAAAAGGGGCTTTTGATTAGCCCGACTCTCTGCCCAATCCACATCCAAATCCACACGTACAGTGAAGACTCTGCCGTAATTGCATTTCATACGCATTACGCATACGCCGCATTGGCATTAGCCTAATTAAGTGAAGCTCCTCTGTTGATGTTGCTGTTGCTGTTGCTGGATGGATGGGATGCCCTTCCACCCGATGTCCATTTGATCAGCCGTTTTGAATGCCTTTCCAACTGTAAATAAAATGCGCATTCCCCTCGTATTTATGTGTAATTTTTACAAAACTGCATTTACATGTATGTGGAAATATCTGTTGGCTATATCGTATACTATACTATACTCCCCCCCACTGCCAGCCCCTCGCTCATCTTAATTCTTCACTGAATGGCCAGGGATTTTCCGTGTTTCCGTTTGGCTGCACAGCAACGAAAATGAAACGAAAATGAATTTCATTTCATTTTACGTTACGGTTTTTCGGCCTGATGTATTTTCCACCGAAAAAAGAGGGCAGCTCCTGGTCCGCCAGTTATTTCCCACTTTTCACTCTCCTCTCTTTCTCTCGCTCCCTCTCACTCTCTATCGTGCGGCACTCAACGCTGATTAGTTTTAATTTTAATCTAAAAATCAATTTCCCGCCATGCGGCTGCCGTTGTTTTTCCCGTTTTCTGTCCTGCAACACAGGAAATCAACACGGCAAGCACACACACAGACACACACAAACACACACAAGCCGCTCACTGCTGACTGCCGCCTGCCGCTTGCCGCATGTCCGCTGCCTAGGTCCTAGTCACATTCGTGTCCTGTGACAACTTTTCATCTGTGATTTCGCCAGAGGATATTGCGTTGCTTCCTTGAGCCCATTTTCCCAATGATTTTCCGCCCACTTCCACTCCCACGCCTTTACTTCATTGGCTTAAGATACTGCAACAGCAGCACTTCGGTTTGGTTGAGATTTAGTCGTAGATCCCAAGGATACACCGCCCTGCACTGAACGCGGCAGGGGGGACCTGTCAAGACGAGCTGTCTCTCAGGCTTCTCCCCCACTAATGTGGTAGCCACAAGGAAAACCTCCAGAGAAGGAGAAAAAGACGAGGAAAATCAGAGGAGAAAAAAAAGTGCTTAAAATTGAATTTTTATGATTTTTAATTATTTTTAATGACGCTGCTTATTGGCGTAAGTCGCAAAGGAGAGAAATCTCTCGCTTTTTCTCCTCTCCTTCTCTGCGGCAGTGTCCTATACCTCCGCCCCCGCCCACCCCATATCCCCTCTTCCGCTTTTTGCCCGCTGGCCGAGCAATTTGTTACGCGTTAATTCGTGCGTGCTCAGCTTGAAGAGCCACCCACGGCCACTGCTACTGCCACAACATGGCTATCCGCCCGCCCCCTCCCCGCTTTGAGTGCGGCATCTCATGCCTCCTCCTCTTTGGGGCAATTTCATTTAATGTGCAGTGCAGGGCTTATGCAAGATTTATGCTACGCTATTAATATGAAGAGTTGCGCGAAATGTTCTTTTCATTTAAATGTCATTAAGCATACGATTTTCCCTCGCCTTTCCACCCACCCACTGTCTCTCTCTCTCTCCCTGTTGCCCTGTTGCCCTGCCTCTACCATTGAATATATGAAGTTTCCCGCACTTTTACTCTATCCCTCTCTTTCTCACGTTTGTCTGTTTTTGTTTCTCTTGCAGGTCGATCCAAAAGTAGCTTTTCCGCGACGTGCACATCCCAAGGTAAGTACCAATCTCCTGCCAAAAATACAACAAGAAAATTGGTTGGGAAATCTACATGGGCTCTAAAGTAGAAGCGTTGAATATCCTAAAAGAAACATATATGTAATGACTACTAAAAATAGTATATTTTAATATAATTATCATTCATTTTTAATGAATGATTTTCTCAAGAAACAAAAATGTAGAATAAAAATATCTTAATATCTTCCCATAAATGATATGTATGTAATGAACAGATCTACCGTACAACCTTTACTAAAAGTTAGGGTCTGTGAACAGTTTCAGATTAACAGAGACATAAAATGTTAAGATTGCCTTCAAATGTACATAAATATGTAAATATATGTACATACATATGTACATATGTAAGTATGCATATCATGCATAGACAGAACAGGTAGTCAGGGGGCTTACATTTCTTGCATTTTTGTAGCATTTCGTCTCGAGCGCTGTGGACACGCATTTGTCTTATCTCTTGATCTTGTACGAAGGCTTTGCTTGCTCTCACGCACAATGAACGCTCTCGCAATTGCTTTGCTCTATTTCTGTCTCAGCAACAACAACAATAAGCCGCTGCGCTCGGCTCTCAATTCCAAGCTGCTGTGGTTCTCCCACTTGCATTTGTACATTGTATGTGTATGTGTGTGTGCCTGAGAGTCGCAATAAGTACAAGTTTCTTATCTCTCTGTCGATCATGTCCGATCATGTTCATTTCGCTTGCGAGCTGCGCTGCAAACTTGCGCGCTCTCCCAGCAACACTCGACTGAGACGACGACAAAGCTTGCTCTCAGCTAATACGAAGCCTGGGCTAGTATGCTAAGGTGAAGAGCATAGAATGAATAACGAAACGGGACTCCAGTTTGTTTTTATTTCGATATTCTAATCGACTAGAAATACTTTTGTATTCTCCTCGATGTCGTTTCCCTTTTCTTTATCAAACCATTGCTCAGAGTCAGTATAACCGTCTGAAAGCGTATAATAATACCAAAAAGATAAAAATAAATAATAAGCTAAAGGAAAAACAGAAACAGAAATACCAAAAATGGGACAGGACAGATATTTTTGTGGAGACTCTTTCAGAATTGAGGTTGAATGTGAATGTGGGGTGGGGGGGTCGGTATGTAGGTTGCTCTGTGGGTGCCTCTGGTTTGGTTGGTGGGGGGAGGGACCGCGGCAAAAAGGATGTGTCATAAGTAGCAGTAAATGGCAGATGAAATTAAAAACGGAAGATGACAACAACAACCACAGGAAAAAGTGGGGGAAACACAACAACGAGAACAGGCTGCAAAAACCGTGGTGGGAGGGGGTGGTGGGAGCGGGAGGAAAGAAGATAACTTTGTGTCTGACAGGCGTCGGTGGCTTTGGCTTTCCCTGTCTACAGGACTTTTACCTTCAGCGTCAACCAAACGGGCCACCCAGAACACCCACTCGCCCCCTCTCCTTCTCGTTCTTAAAGTGATGATGACAACGAAATTTCGCCAAAAAATGAAGGAGAAGTGGTGTGTGGAGTGTTTCTGTCTGCAGGCAGAGCTCTACCCTGTCTTTCCCTTTTTTCTCCGTTCTGCCCTTCTCAATTTCTCTCACACGCACATTTTGGGTGCTCCTGCTGCTGCTCCCCTTTCTCCTGGGACCGGTTAGACAGCGCGTTACAAATGTGCCTCTGTTTTTGGGTTTTTTTTTCACCCCCCTTGTACTTTCTTGAGACATAATATTCACTATAAGCAGCAGGGATCCCTTGGCTAACAGGAAAAAGATGACTGGAAATAATTTGGGGAGTTTGGGGAAGAGATGTAAACAAATCACACACAAAAATTACCAACAAAAATCACCTAATTTTGGTCGATTTTTCATTATCTTTGTTGCATTAATATTATACAAAAAAATATGTACTTTGGTTTCTGATTTCGTTGACCCAAATTTTGATTAGTTTTTTTTGGCGTTTAAGCCCAAATTGAGGTCAATATTGGTCATAATTCGATTATAGAAAATATAATTAAACAACACCAAAATACATGTAGCGGGGAGTATTGAAGTGAAATTAATTAATTCGAAATTGGTGTATTTTATCACAATTTGTACACAAATTATTGCAAATAGGGGAATTATTCATTTTTCGACGGAAATGTCCATTATTTAATTGTTGGGATTGATGGTAGGGACTTTTAATGTGGTTGAAATTTATAAACGAAAGGATTTAAATGGCAATCAACAACATAAAGTACCGCTTTGATTCGATTTCCATCGAATGTGCTCAATATTAAATCTTTTCTTCCTGGAATCACTTTATGGAATCAATTGCAGGCACTGTGCAGGGGTTTTATCTTATAGCGGAAATTCTTGGAATTTTCTTTTGTGACGCGTGTACGAGTAGTATATTCCACCTTTCGACTTGCGGCATTGCGATATTGAAGCAGTTTTCCTGGTACAACAAACCGCAAAGCACACCATAATACGCACGCAAAATGGCACTCACACACAGATACAATTGCAGATACACCCAAACTCCCCCCCACCAGCACCCACACAGACACAGATATAGATGGGGACAGGGGGCAGAAGAAGGCAACCAACTCGAGGAAGGCTCCATATTTCCAGCTACTGTTCCCCTTCGAATTGCTGCTCCTTCGAATTTCTGTTTCTGCTGCTGCCATCTACTTTACCACCTCTTTTGGCATGCCTCCTCTTCCTGCCCCTTCCCCGCCTACTGCACCCTCCTGCTGCTGCTCCTCATCTGCTTCACAGAGCTATGCGTGCTTATCAACACGCAGCTGATTTCCGTTGCTATTCCAGCGGCGCGTGCCTGGCACCCTGCAACAACCGCCGAACCCACTCAGCAGCTTCTCTTCCGCCCAGCCCCCTCGAAAGGAGCAGCAGCAGCCAACAATTATTTACGTAATGTTATTATTATAATATTTTTTTAAACGCATTCTCACTGGATTTGCGGCGCGTTACCAAGAAACGACAGCCAGAAGCCAGAAGAAGAAGAAGTGGGGGAGCAGCATGGATAAAGATGGGGCTACGGATGTGGCATGGAGGCGGGAGCGGTGGCAGACTAGGACCACGATGGCTATGCGGCATTTGCCGAGTGGCTTTGTGTTTTGTTGGGGGGACGGGGATTCAGGCGGCAGCTACGCGCGAATATCCTCTCGCATATTAAAAGGCGTTTAAAAACATAAATCCAACGTCTAACGGCTGCTTATGAAAATTACGAGGAAAAAATGACTGACAGAGCGAGACAGAGCGAACCGAGAGTGAGAGAGAGAGACAGGCTTAGTGCGAGGCAAATGGCAGAGACACCCAAAGGAGTTTTGCCACGCAGGAGGAAGCTGAAAAAAAAGCGAATGAAAGAAAGCTGCAAGCGACATCAAAAAAAAAAAAAAAAGGCATAGGGAAATGGCGCAAGGAAAAGCGGCTAAAGACGAGTGAGGAGGGGAAATGGAGGTAAAAGAGAGGACAATTTCTCGCACCGTTTGGCTAAGGACGAACCAGAACCGAGAAGCGGGCACCAGGAACCAGGACACAGAAGGATTGCCCACAAAATGTGGCCCCAAATTCCATGCGGTAGCAGCGAAAGTTAAGAGTTTTTCAAAATGAGCGTGGCAGAGGGAAAGAACGAGAGAGCGGGTGGGGGGGAGGGTAGACGTAATGAAATGAAGCATACTAAATGACGCTGCTGGGTCCAAGTTTTCACTAGAGAAAAGAGAGAGAGAGACACACGCATACAGTGCGCGCCATAATAAAATGCGAAAAAATGATGATGATATTTTTTTGAACCATAAAATGCAGATGAGCCGCCGACTAAGCACAAAATAGTGTGGAGAGCCCTTGGAAAGGGGGGGAATAGGCAGCGGAAAGAGGGTGCTAAGTAGGCCTATGCCCCTTAAACCCCGTAACTCTGCAAAGGGGGCTTTTCTCTACACATGTCCCATCGACTCTATTGCCGGCTCTTTCCACACTTTTGCGGAGTTAATTTCTTGGCTTTTTAAGCGCCTCACCATGAATATGAAATGTATATTTGTGTAAGCTTTATATGTGGCCAAAAAGGGGAGGCAGCAGTGCCCAGGAATGGGCCCGCAGAGAGGGTCATGTAAGGCCAAAAGATAGGCAGAATCGGGAGCCAGAAGGGACAAAATATGACCAGCAATGGAGCAAAGGATAGGGCCATATATGCTGACCAGCAATGGGACAGAGGAGTGGCACCATATTTAGCCAGAAGGAACCGGAAGGCAAGGGGCCACCGTTAGCAGGAGCAGCGGGAAAATAAGAAGACCCCCAAAAGGAATGCGGAAGAGCCAGGCTACTAGAGTTTGGCTAAAAACGAAGCCAAAAAGTGGGTGGCTCCCGAGCTTCAACTCTGTGTGGCATACATATGTCATGTAAAAAAGTTCGCTTTTAATGTGCAAAATTTTGTACGTCGACAGCAGCGGCAGCGGACTAGAGCCATAAAAGTGCATGAAGGAATAAGTGAAATGGATTTCTTTTTTGGGGCACGCTGTGTCCTGCCCCATATAAGTGCCACATAAAATAAAGGAATCTACAGAATGCTGGCAGAAGAGCGACGACGGGACCAACCCCCACCACCAAAAAAAGCAGATACAGTTTGAACTTGGGGCTAGGATTTATGACTGTTTGTTCGGAACAAAAGAAATCATGTGTGGGTGTGTGTAGGTCTTTCCGCTCTCTCTCTCCCTCTGTCTCTTTCTGTGTGTGTGGAGTGCGTGCACGGGGAAAAAATGTCGAGTGGGGAAAATCCTTTAATGTCGGAGTTGAGGTGCGTACAAGAGCCTGTCCGTACGGTTGGGCTATAAGTGGATTATACGCATAGATTTCGACCAGCACAAGTATGGCTTACAGAGCGTATACTTAATGGCGGCAGATAAAATTGTTTTTGCTGGCATGCATGGCAGGGAAATTCGTACCAGTAAAATGAGCTTATTATAGCCCACGGATCATAGAACTTATAGAAATCTGTATAGCTGTGATGATAGTTGGCACTTGACATCTGGAATTTTATTCTGAGGGGATGCATATGAGGGGTGTGTCGGTATTTTAGGGGGCGGAAATAAAGCATTTTTCCCTGTATTATTAGATTATTTCACTGTGATTTTTGAAAGGTATAGTTACTGGCAGTTACAAACCCAGAACACTCCGTAGAAAGAATGCCCCAAAGAATTACCCTTAAGGAAGATATTAGCTGTTTAGATGATGAATGTGTCATACTTTATGCCTGAATTCCATTAAAAATTAAACGATTACAGCTACCATGCCTCACTGCAAACTCTCTCTCTTGTTTTGGGGGGAATTATAGTTGCTGTTCCAAAGAAGCTTCCCCAAAATCTCAATTCTGAAGTTCTAAAGTTCAATTTCTTTGACAAATTTCGTGTCTAAACACAGACATACGAGTATTTCCCTCTTCAAGCCCATCAATGCCGCTCTGGCATCGTTTTCCATTAAATTAACACGCTCGAATGTGCCCTCCGACCGTCTGACTGTCTCTCTCTCTGTCTCTTACTCTCACTCCCGCTCTCTCTCTCTCTCTCTCTCTCTATCTGTCTATGTGTGTGTGTGTGTGTGTGGCATGTGGCAGAGTGGGGTTGGGAGTTGTACACTTACATTGTGCAAACTTTTCTAATTTAAACCGGCAGTTTCAGTCAATTGCCACAGCTTACCGCTTCTCGACATGAGTTTTACTTTTTTTCTTTTTTTTTTTTTCTGCTACCTACGGGTGCTGTTGCCTGCTGCCACACGGATGCGATGTTGCAGCATTTCACAAGAGATAGAGAGAGAGTGAGAGAAAGAGAGAGAGAGAGTAGGGGAGGCCAAGTGAATTTCCAATACATTAAAAAGTTGTGTCTGAATACAGTTCTTGTGGGGAGGGGGCAGAGAGAATCCCATTATAACCGAAACAGACATGAAAGCCAAGCCATAAATCTAATAAATACCGTGTATTTCTCACACGTCTACCTCCCACACACACACACACACACACACACACTCACACGCTAAGGGAGAGAGCAACTCCCTCTGCCCGCTGCTCTTCATTCCATTCATTCCATTCATTTCTATCTGCCTGCCTCTCTGGCTCGCCTCCTATTCTCTCTGTGTGTGCAATAACTTGTAAAATATGTAATCAATCAAGATGAAACAGTCGTCGAGAGGCAGCCAAACTATGTCGGAAGTATGCGTCTGACTGCAGTTTCAATTGCTATGGGGCTGGGTGGCAGGGTTGCCTGGTTGCTTGGCTGTGCTGTGCTGTGCTGTGGCAGGAAGTACTCCACCGCCAACCTACAGGCGTGTGGCATGCCCTCGATTAATTCAACTTTCCCGTGCAGACAATGGAACTCGAGAGAGAAAGAGAAAGGGAGACAGCGGCAGTCAAAAAGTTGAAAGTGCAATTTTGTCGTTATTATTTTACATTTACAACAAAAGAGATGTGGCACTGGCACGTGGGGCACAGGCCAAACCGCCACCAAATCAAAAAAGAATAAAAAAAAGGGACAAGGAAAGTTCTTCAAACTATTTTATGCGGCAGCAGGCAGGAGGCAGAGCAGGAGGCAGAGCAGGAGCAGTGCATCGCAGTGCCTGTCTGTCATCTCTTGTCTCTTTTCCCTGTCTCCTACTCTGTGATTCTCTACCGACTATCTCCCGTCGCAGTGTGTAATTGTCGAGTTAGTTGCCGCCTGTCCGTGTGTCCTGTCCGCCTGTCTGTCAGTCCGAATGTTGAAATTAATTTATTTCAATTGAAGTTTGAACTTTTCTGTGGCGTTATTACTTTTGTAGGAACTTTCTCCGGGTTTTCTACGCATAATAAACGGCACACAGAGAGAGAGAGTGATAGAGAGAGCGAGTGAGAGAGAAGCAGAGAGATTATGATGCAACGCCAGGTGCTGTCTGACCTTCCCCCCCCCTTTATCCCCACTCTAAACCCTTTTTGCATATATATTGTTTTTGGTATATTTATTTAGCTTTTTGGCAAATCAAATTGGGAAAATTGCAATTGATGTTGTTGCCCCATCAACTGTCAACAGTTATCGTCTGTCTCTCCGCTCTCTCTCTCTCTCTCTCTACAGCTTTGTCTTACTCTATCTAGCTCTCTCTTTTCTCTGTCACTGTATTTATCTCTGCTTCTGTCTATATTTTATTTGATTTGAGACTCTCTTTTGTGGGCTCATATACCCTTAAATTGGGAAATTGGGGTTTATGATTCGAGGAAGGAATGAATATGAAAATAATGAATTGAATTCAATTGAATAATTTTCTATTTGTATGAATTCTACGAATATTTTCTTCGAATTAGAATGGAATGACTTTAAATGACACTGCCCACAATCAGTCCAAAAGGAAGTATTTATAGGAAAATATTTTCTTTTTATTTCAAAAAAAAAGTTGATCAAAATTGTAAATACAATCACTCTACAAGGGTATCAAAAACTTGCATCCCCAACTACCTAACCTTCCTCTCTTCCTTTTACTTTTGTTTTTTCTGCTCGACTTTTTATATTTGTTTTTTTTTCTCGTGATTTTGTATGCCAATATTCGTTGTCCAACAGACAACAACTGTCTCTGAAGGGGGAGGGCTGTTTGAAAGCAGCGCAGTGGGTTGGTAACAGGGGAAGGGCCGGTTGTTGGGGCGCACGACAGGTGCCGTTGACGTCTCCGCTGATAATTTGTTGCGAGAGACTTCAACATTTGCAAGTGGCATTTGCAACTGTGCGACGGCGACGGCATTGATAGTTATTTGATATGCCAGAAAATGTATGCTCAAAAAATAAATAAATAGAAACATGAATATCTAAAAAAAAAAGAATATTTAAGTGTATATTGATTGGTATGAATTCCGCTAATGATATTGCTGAAAGTCCGTCCAGGGGCTGTTGTGGGGAAGGGTACATTTTTGATGCTGGAACCTGGAAATGTTTAACTGAGGAAGATGTCTATACAAATTTAATTTGCAATTTCGGTTCTCGCTTCATACAATTTATAAACTTTTGTAGCTTATTCTGAGACAACTAAGATTTTCTGGCGTTCTAACAAAAATTTCTCACTTAAAAGAGGTTTGACAGAAAGAGAAATAATAATGAAGTGTTCCCAAAGAGAGCAGAAATGAAGATATCTTAAAGAGATGAAGAGAAGTTTGAGATCTCATCAAACTCGGAGTCAAATTCTCCCTTCTATAGCTTCATATTCAGTTTTGATATAAATATTTGGCCAATAATATAGTGTGAAAAGTTTAAAGTTTACATGAAAATTGAACAAAGAATTTCCCCTTCAAATGTATGCTGCAGTTGCAGTTCTTTCGAAATATCTTTTATATTAAATGTTTGCTCTCATTCCGTTTCAATTTTCATTGCTGTTAACTGCTTTTCCTTCACTGATTGCAGGCTCGATTAGTATTTAAGTTCTCAAGAAATTTTAAGAAATATTTACGAAATGTTTCTGGTGAAGAATGTTGATTGGCCAGAAATGGCTGAACAATACCTATCATTCTTGGATTATTGAATTTTTTCTACAATTTTCATTTCCATTTATTGGCTTGTCTGATATTTTCTTTGATTTCGGACTGCAGCTTCATTTGGGGTTTAATATTTATTCGAATTTTCCATTGTTGGAGTCCAAGAATATCAACTTTAGGCTCTAGAGTTCCTTAGTGTTCAGAATCATATTTCCACAATTCAATTTTTAGTGTGAAATTTAATTTTCTCTTAATTTTTTATCGAAATTTATGAATCTCCCTTTTCGCCTTCAAATTCGTCTATGGGGTTTTTTCCTACCAAAATGAAGCAATGAGATACTTTTTAGATACTTTTAATCTAAGCATGCGGCTCTTTGGCCCGCTCCTCTCTGCTGCTCTTCCTCCCCCTCTTGATCCCTCGGCCATTGCCTTCTGTTATGGTTATTGTTGTTGCTCTGTTTTAAACTCGAATCAAAAATCAAAATCCGCACCAGCTACAAAATGTTAAATCCGCAAATAATTGACAAAGTTTAGGCATAAACGTGGGACGAGGTGGTGGCTCGGCTCAGCTCTGTCTCCTGCAAGGAAGGGAAGGTCTATCCCCACACCCCCCTTGATGAAAGGAGCAGGGGTGGGGGGCTGGCAAGAATGCTCTGTGTGTGGCTGGTACTGCTGCTGCTGCTGTTCCTCTTGGCAATGGCGGGGGCGAGGGCGAGGGCCGGGCCTGTTGGGCAACTTCAAAATATGTTGGCCACAAATGGCAAAAGTTTGACAGGTAAACGGAATTTCGGCAGAATATCCACGTACATTATGTACACGTGTGCGTGTGTGTTTGGATAAAATGGGAATTGAACGGGGC
This sequence comes from Drosophila tristis, assembly GCA_018150885.1. Taxonomy (NCBI): domain Eukaryota; kingdom Metazoa; phylum Arthropoda; class Insecta; order Diptera; family Drosophilidae; genus Drosophila; species Drosophila tristis. The sequence continues at coordinate 2,171,385 of JAECWT010000001.1, forward strand.
TTCCTCTGGGGGCATGGCATACATGCAGCCCACATATGAAAACCGCTGAAACATCTGCGACCGCTTTTTGGATTCGGCATTCAGGATTTTGGATTCCGGGATTCGGTGCTCTGCCTTTTCTCTCTCTCGCGCGCGCCAGTGTCAATATTTTGCGTTCGAGTATCTGTATCTATTTGCGTTCTAGTTGAACGGGCGGCCATTTATGTTTAATGAGATACTTTTTAACAGCCTCATAAATGGCTATGATAACCACTTAATGTCGAGTGGGAGCGCTGCCAGAGGGTGGTGTCTGGGTGGGTGTGAGTGTTGGTGTGTTGGGGGCATGCGGAGTAAAAACAATTTACATATTAAACTTACGCCGCAGCAATGTAGCGAACGTAGCCACAGCAGAGAGCTGTTATCCAACCTCGCACCAGCACCAGCACCAGCACCAGGATCTCTCTTTGTCTCTTTCCCACTCGCAGCGGCAGCAGCAACAGCAGCAACAGCAGCAGCAGCATCCATCCAGAGGACGCGTGCGAAATATGTTCGCCTGCGGCGCATTCACTTTAATTTGATTAAATTTTGAACATTTTCACGTAAAAGTTGCTCCTTTGGCTCTGTCGCTGGATCTGCTCTCGAGCGGGAGGCCGGCTTCGGCTTCGGCTCCGGCTCCATCCGCTGTGTGCTCTCTCATCTGTGCACTGGATGGATGGATTGGATGGTCCTGCTACGGCTCCTCCATGCGCTCCTTCCTGCTCCTCTGCTGTGGTCTGCGTTGGCCAGAGGGCCGGGACCCCTGCTGTCCCAAAAATATAAAAACCAACAAAAAAAAACGCTGATGCCGTGCCACCTTCACGCTCAGCTGTTGTCTGTTTCCATTTATCCCTCAATCTCACCCACGCTCACGCCCGCCCGCTCTCACAGAGAGAGCTTTGTCTGTGTGTGAATGTGTTAAATAGTTTTCATACCCTGTAAAAAATGTTTATCTGGAGGAAAGGGCACTTTCAATGTCAGTTGTGTGCTTTATTTTGTGGGTCTTTTGATTGTCTTTCCTCAGAGACCTAGCAACTAGCAAGGTGCTGAAATCTATTGTTAGATTGTAGTTAAATATATGGGAATGAAATCTGTTATTTTTGCTTTGGTTTATTTTGAAAAAAACGAAATTTATGAGGGTCTTGCCACGGATGTTTGGCAGCCGATTCCCACATGATTCCCTAAAATGGCAGAAAACTAAGCGAAAACTAAATTTGGAATAACTAAGGAAGAAGAGCATTTATTTATATTTTTACTTTTTTTATTTAAAGATACAAACTATTAACCCAGCCTAAAGTAGTAACTAGCACTGGCTGCTGTGACCTTCGGCTATACATTTTAGAGCAGCGCGTTTCCCTCTGTTTGCTCTTCAGAAAATTATCTTTCTCTTTTCGCAACCCTTTCGCTATCCTTTTTGCAGGGCAGCGCTCGTTGCATACTTCTCCACGCTCCGGACTTGCTCCTTATTTCATTTGGTTATTTTGTTGTATTTTATTTTATAATAAATAGTTGTTTAAACTTTCGCCCACTCAATTCCTGTGCCTGCTCCCCCCCGCTGCTGCCACATGCCGCGCCAATACGCCAATCCCCTCACCAAAGACCAACGTCCGCCTCCCCGCAAAAGAGATGTTTGCCACCAATGTGGTGGCTGCCTCTTGTTGCTGATGCTGTCCGGCTCTTCAACTATTTTTTATGCAATCTGCTTTTGGTCTGTAGTTACCCCATCCCCTTCGAATCTCCAACCCTTCGAACTGCATTGCTTTGTGTGTTGCCTTTTGTTTTTCATTTTTCATTTTTTATTCTTTATTTCTGACTTTTTTGTTTGTTTTTATTTTGTTGTCTGTTTGCCATTTCCTTCTCTCTCTCTCTCTCTCTCTCTCTCTCTATCTATCTCTCTGTTTCTCTCTGTGGATGCCGCACATAGTTATGGCCACGATTTTGGCTTTCGGTTATGTGTACACTGAGATTTTCCTTGGCCTTGTTTTCCCTTCAGCCTGGCAATTGTTTTCCTCGCTTTCGTTTTTTTCCCCTTGTTTTTTGTATTTTTTTTTTTCTGCTGCTGCTGCAGCTGCGGTGATGGTGTTGCTGCTGCTGCTGCTGTTGTTGTTGCTCTTTATCCCAGGCTATTGTTGCATTGAAAGGTATGTTGAATGTAAGGGTAAGGCAGACGCAAGAGATCTCTCCCTGGCTCGCGCATTAAAAGCCTCTCGAAATTTTTAATCTCTGAGGGAAGCTGCGATTACCCTTAGTCTGACCCTTCCATTGCAACATACCTTGCTGCACAGGTTGCAAATGTATTATAGTAGCGGGCGGAGGCGTGTTGGGGGGTAGATTGAAAATTCCCCAAATTAATTCGCATCATTTAAATCACAGACAAGCCACGCCACTTGGGGGTGAGCCATGGGCATGAGGCGCAACACAATGAGGCAGAAGAACGGCTTGGGTTGGGGTTCAATGTGGCACACAGGGGAGGCTGTTTGGGTTTTGCCATAAAATCGAACGCCGCCAAACCCAGACAAGACAAAAGGCAAGGCGAAGGATTCCTTTGCTGTTGCTGTTGCTGCTGCTTTTGCTGCTGCTTTTGGCCCAACCATTTAAGTTATGGCCCACATTGAACTGGCCAAAACGAACAGATAAACAATAAGTAACTGTGAATTATAGTGGCCATTACTTTTGTCTTACTGTCTCCCCTCCCTTTCTGTACTTTTCCTTTCGTTCTACTTTCTTTTGCCGTCTGCCTGTCCTTGCTTTGCAGTTGTTTATGGCAGGACAATGATTAGGACAAAGCGGAGGAGGCTCTGCTCCACCGACTATCGTTGGGTAAATCTCTCCCATTGACTCCAAAATTAGTTAATTATACAACGGATTTAAATGGAAATTTCCGCAAAAAATAAAAAAAAAACACTCGAAAAATGTGAGTGTCGGCCCTTCAACAGTTGGCAAATCGAATGCGATTCTCACCTTTATCTCTCTTTCTCTCTCTCTCTTTATCATTTGTCTCTCGGTTGCTGCTGCTCGCCCCTGCTCTCTTTTTGACTTCATGTCTGCGTAAATTGCTTATGAAATTGACATCGAAGTCTGCTCCTCTGCTGTCTGCTGTCTGCCGGAAATGGAAACAGCGGTAATGACGAGGCCAATCCCCCACCCACTCACACACACATGCACAAACACTCTTACACTCTAATTCACACAAGCACACACACACACACACCCAAAACACACGCACAGATACACATATAACCCACATAATTGGCAAATCACACACATTGATTTCACCGTGTGCTGGCATCGTCGTTTCATCGTCATCCTGCCACTGCCACACAGCCATTGCTGTTGCTGTTGCTGTTGCTATTGCTGTTGTTGTTTGTTTGGTTCAATCGTTGATTTCGCGCCCGCCCACCCCCCCCCAACTTTCCCCAGTGTGTGTATTAGGGGAAAAGCATACCACATCCGACAGCTGCCTAAACGAGACGAAGAACGTGAGCATGGGGGGAGGAGTGCTGCAGAGGAGGAGCAGGCACAAAATATGGCGCATAATTTAAAGCCAATGGATGCCAAAACTCAGCCCAAAAAGAGGTTCCCCTGTGTGTGTGCGTGTCTATGTTTATGTGTGTCATATAGGGCATCATTAATAACATTGAAACATAGCCAGAGGACATGAGACAGAAGACAGAGGGTGCAGGGAGCAGGGAGCAGGGTACAGGGCTAAGTGAGACAACATCATTAGATCAGAGCTCGACTTGGACTTGGCCCCTCAAATTCCATTGTTTGGCATTTGGCGTTGACTTGAAATGGCAGCCACCCTCCTGCCTGGCAGCCTCCTGCTGCTGATGCTGCTTGATCTTAAATAATTAGGCAGGCTTCGCTGTCCCCAGCAGACGTACAAAAACACATCCCACATACACAGTGGCCCATCAAGCTGCCATCATCATCAGCAGCAGCAGAAGCCCCATCATCCTCCATCCTCCATCATCCATCCAATGACAGCCCGCCAATGGGTGAAGGAGAGAGGCGGCGTCTCTCTCTCTCTCTCTCTGCTCTCCGCCATCGAATATGGGATGGGGTGGCATGGAGGTGGAACAAATTTCCTTCATTGCTGTAATTTATAACATTCACTTGTCATTAACAGCCATTTTAATCGTCTAGCATCCACACGGCCCCCGTAATGCGTGTGTGTGTGTGCGTCTTTGTGTGTGTGTGTCTGTGATCTGCAATGTTGTGGCATTTAAAGCGTGAAAATATTAATTTATGAGCGTTTTAAACGAGTTTCGTTTGGTGCTTCTCTCATCTCTCGCATCCGCGTATCCCGCGTCGCGCTTTCTCATTCAGGTTCTGAATTCTCTGTGTGTGTTTGCGTGTGCGTATGTGTGTGTGTTTGTGCAACAAATTGCCAATGAAAATGAAGCAATAACTGTGGCGGCATTGAGATAAATTGGAAAATAAATACTCAATGCATGATAAATACCACATTAATACCAGATAAATTCTAAGCGAGATAAATGCCATACAAAATGCTGGACTGCACGCTCACCGAGGAATTCACTTGTTCATTTTGTGTTTATTCAAATGCAACAGTTTTAAGACAGGACTTTAACCAGTGCTTAGTACAGAGCAGAAATACTAGATAAATACCAAATAAATACCAGATATGTATTTAAAAATAGCAATTAAATACTAACCCTTTTGATGAGTTTATTCTATCATAATATTCTATTCTATTTCTATTAAAAATTGAAGGCCAGCATGAAATACATTTCATTTTGCATCCAATATGCACGCTATTCCCAGCCAATCACTGTATGGGGGAAATACCAAACCAGATACCAGATAAATACTAAGCGAGAGATAAAATCCATACAAATGATGGAAATCATGCACAAAAGAATATTTCTTTTGCCTTAATACCGGAAGCTTTCAATAGAAATTCTTTAGAATTCAACAGTTCTATAAGATGACTACTCATAGACTATCTCCCCACGCCCCAATCCTCCCTCTTTCCACGCTACTCCCGCTCCCTCTCCCTCTCCCACTCCCTCTTCAGCGCGAAAACCCAAAATCTATTTATGCCCCAGCTCAAGCCCATAAACCACAGCCAAAATCCAGTGGTCGTCGCATTTAAGTGTCTAGGGTTGGTGTTGAGTGGTGCGCGGGGCGAGGGGCCTTTCGGGGGGTAATAGTAGTTATGTGGCAAGAGTAGAAGGGGCATAGTAGTGGTGGTGGTGGTGATGGTGCCAGTGCTGATGGCTTTCAGTGGGGCAGTCGAGTGGAGTGGAGTACGAACCGCAAAGCAAATTCGCTCGCCTTAATCTGCACTTGGTGCTGCGCGCGTATCTTAATAAACTATTAAATCAAACGCAAGCTTCAATGCACGCGAACACAGACAGGCACACGAACAACACACAGATACACACCAACACACACACACGCATAGTCGGTAGCAATTTTCTCTGCAGGAAGGGGAAATTTCTCAGAAATAATCGCAAATTTCCTTGAAGACTAAATATAAAAAAAAACACTCCAACTTCTTCATCTGTTGGTCAAGCAGTTTATACAAATCATATAAAAATTCCCCCATTTACCGCATGTTTTTATATATACAGGTCGCCCCTCTCTCAGGTACGTCCCTGGCACACACACGCACACCCATACACACACCGCAAATACATCGGTATATCGCACAAATAAATAAATAAATAAATGAGTTATATGCGCGTTCGCATGCCCATTATTCGGCGGAAGAATGTTCTGTGCCCCATGGGGGCCCATGGATTGGGGGCATGGTTATCCATCCCCTGCTGTAGTTGGCAGTTTTCGGCTGGCTCTGGCCCGGTTTGCCGCACAGGAAACCGATAGGACATGGCGATTAAGGATATGCCAGGAAGTCGTCCAGCTGGGGACTGGCAGAAAAAAAAAGAAATAAAAGCGATTCTCGATTTCAATTGAACGGAGAACAGAGCGTGGGGACTGTGACCATGATATGGCAACGGAGTGGGGGGCAAGTGGGGGTGGCATGCGGAAAGCAAGTGAGAATTATTATTACTTATTATTTTCGTGGCTAATTTTAGTTCTGAATTATCAGCGATTGCGATTTATTGGGAACCAGCAGCACTCTCTCTAGGGAAAGGAAGGCCCGCTTTCGGCTGAGTAATTTCTGTGGAATGTTGGCAGGGATCCTTGTTTAAAGCATCTGAGCGAGTGGCCACTGATTTCCCTCGCTAATGTAAGTGAGGTTTTGCTGCTGCTGCTGCTGCCACCCTGGGGCAATGCTCCTACTTTCGGGTGTGTGGCAAGATGCTTTTGCCTTGGCTTCCTCCCGCTGACGTTATTATTTATGTTCTGTTATCCGCTGACCAGAGCAGTGCCTGGGCGCTTGTTTTTTCCTCTGTCTCTCTCTCTCCCTCTCAGCCACAACACTCGCGCAAACGAACAGGCGGGAGACCTCCTGCTGCTGCTTCTGCTGCTGCTGGTGGTGCCTCCCACACACACGCCACATGCTGCCAGCCTCCTTAGCTATTTTACGATAGAATGAATATCTTTTTGCTCTCCAGTTTCCACCTGCCGAGTGCCCCCTGGCCAACCCCACCCCCTGCTATGCTCCACCTATGATTCTGTTTTTGCCACAGTAGTTTTACTCTAAGCTTCTCTCCCTATCCCTCTATATTCCGCTTCCTCCCCGCCCCCCTCCGCTTCCGCGCTCTCTCCCACAGTAGCCTTTTTCCACTGTTCTGCTGGCCTGCTTTTTTGCCTTGTTCTTCCTTTTTGGCTGGTTCCTGGTTCCTTCTTCTATGTACTTCCGTTTTGTAGTGAAAAGAGCTTTGCGTGTTGTGGCATCTACACACCCCACCCCACCCCCGCTCTATGTGTGTGTGTGTGCGTGTCTCTTAACTAGTGGTATGCGTGTGTGTGTGTGTGTGTATTTGTTTGTTGCTCAGAGAATTGATGGCAAAAGGATGTGTGTGATTTTGCTGCTGTCTCTGCTGCTGCTGCTCCTCCTCCTGTGTGTGTGGCACTCCCACTCCTCATGCTACTCCTGCTGCTGCCACTCCTGCTGCTGCCACTCCTGCTGCTGCCTCTCCTGCTCCTTCATGCCACAAATATCAAGCGAATGAAGTGGCATTTGTTGTGTGTGGTTTAAAGTAAAGTGCGACGCGTAAGCTTTTAACAAGCAAAATTGTTTAAATGCGGCCGGACGGCACTACCTCAAGGTGGTGGTGGGGGAGCAGGTAGCAGCAGCAGGAGCTACAGAAGTGGCGCTATAATAAGAGGGCTGTGCCTCTCTGTAAGTAGAAATTAGTGGCAAGCGGCATCCCTTCACCAATTAGCAGTTTCCATTTCCATAACTTATTTATGTTCCAACCCAAAAGGGGGAAGGGGCGAAACTTTAGCAAGGACCTTCATTAGTTATGCGATTTTTGAATCGATTGCCCATCACATTGCACACTCCGTTCCATTCCATTCCCTGCCACCCGCTCGAAACTCGCTTTAATATATATTGAATATTTTACAGGAGAAAGTAGAAAGTAGCAGCAGCAGCAGGAGCAGCAGGAGATCCTAACCACATTCATCATTTTCTCTTCCCCCCCAACGCCCAAAAAAATACATACACTCGACTCGTATTTATCCGTCTGTGGAAATGCTTTTCTAAGTGATTTTAGTTTGCTGTTTGGCCGCTTAACGCTCCGCATCTATGCCGCTCCCCCGCCCACACTGCTCCACCACTCCAAACTGCTCCTCCACTCCACTCTGCTCCCTGCCACACACATAAAATAATGTTTTTATAAGTCCGTTCTTGGTGCTTGCTCGATAGCGCAATTTGAGGAGGGAGAACAGCATCCAGCCAGCTCCGCTTCCTGCTTCCCACCGTTGCCTGTCCCGTATCAATGCCTTCTCCCAAGTGCCATTGTTTGATCTGTGGCAGTGTGTGTGTGTGTTGGTGGCAAGCAAAGCGTCCCAACGGAGTCGTCAATAAATGCGATAAAGCCAAACATGTTTCATTTGCAATGGCCAATGGCTGGGATGCTGGCTGCTGGCTGCTGCTGCTCGATAGATGGATGCTTAGCCATTGCTCTGCGCTCGCCTTGGATTTTTCTTCATCTTGCAACAAACAAACAAAACAAAAAATCGAAAAATCGAAAAAGAAAAGCGGAGAAAAACTCATAAAAATGTGCGTTGAGCGGAAGCAGAAGCTGCTGCTGCTGCTGCTGCTGCTGCCACACTCATCTCCTCCTCGAGACTTGGAGGACTCCAATCGAGAGTCTCTCAACTCCTGTGTGGATTTTGACCCATAATTGACTTGTACACATGCCAATTCCCCTGATGGTAGCCACACTCCCCCCCACCGCGCCACTTATCCCCTGGTGCGTGTCTAGGCAGCGTTTCTGCGGCGTCCAAAAGTTTACAATTTATCCAGCATGCACCTGCCTGCCTCCTCCGCCACATCCTGCACATCCTCCTGATTTTCTGTGGCTCTCCTATGCTCCATTTCCTGCTCTTAAAGTTGCTCACTTTATGATGATTTTTCGGATTGTTGCACACACACACATAGCGGGGCGGGGGTTGGGGTGATGCATGACATTTTTAATGCCCCCAATGCTATCATTAGATGGTGGAACAAAGCATCGACTCTTCGCCTCTGTCGATGGAACAAAAGGCAATAGAAATAATCAATACAAATTTTATACTATCTCCATTCGCTCTGCCATGCAGCCCGCACCCTCCCCTCCCCCGACCCACTCTGCCCCATAACCTTCCCTATCACCACACACACACACACACGCACAGATACGGATACACAGATACACAACAATGAAATACATTACAAATCAATTGCAATCGCTCGAAAATCGGCATACGAATTTCCATGCACGATGTCTGGGTTTTTGGGTATTCGATTGCTGTGCGGTGGGGCGGTGGTGGGGGGGGGATCAGAGGTTAGGTTAGGGCTCTGGGTTCCCTGCTATGGTGCTTCTATGGTTCGTGTGGCAAGGCAAAGGGGCAACATTATTATCATCATCAAGCGTACAAAGTTAGTGCCGGTGGCTGCAGCGGGCGGTAGGTGGGAGCGGGAGCGGGGAGGAGTGACGCTCCAAATCGGCAAATGAAACAAACCAGGATTTACATGTACACAGTTATTGCTGCCACACTGCTGCTGCTGCTGCTGCTGCTCTCCCACACACACACACACACACACACACACACACACATGAGTGGCAGTGTGCGTGTGTGCAGCATTTCCTTTGGGTTATTTTCCGGGAACAACATTTCATGGCGGCACTGATAAAGCTGCCATGGCAGCAGCCGCCTCAGTCGCCGCTGCCTGCGAGATGCCGACAACGCAGACGCTGCGTCGCAGTCGACGCAGCCAGGCAGCCAGGCAGCCTGCTGCTGTTGTGGCGCTCCAACACACAAAAGAGGGGAACCTAAGTGCCGCACAGAGTATGCGCTGAGAGAGAGAGAGTGGCTCGAGAGAGAGCCACTTGCTGCGAGCAGCGGCATGTCAGCGAACGGAGCGAACAAGCGAGAACTGCCCCCGGGGGCAAAGAAACCAGAAAGCAGGAGGCACAAAATATTTGACGCAAGCGAATTCTACACATACACACATACGCTTTGTATGTGTGTGTGTGTGTGTGAGAGAGCCACTGCTGTGTGTGTGTGTGTGGGCTTGTATGTATGAGCGGTGGCGCGTGCACTCCAGGCAATGTCAAGTTGACACTTTCACCAACGCACGAGACACACGGCCACACGAGAACGGCACAGCACGGCACGGCACCACACCGCACCGCACCGCACCGCACAATGAAGGAGAATGAATGCCGAGAATCACAGAGAGAAGAGCGGCGGCAGGGCACGATGATAATGATGATGTTTAGGCCTACTCTTCCTCCAATGGCAGTGAAGGGAAATCTTTCGATCCATAAATCTGGCTATAAATCAGTTTTTGAGCATAGTTTGCCCCACGTTAAGTCCTCATATTTGGGCATTCCTGGAGAGTTCTAGAACACACCTGTTATTGCTTATATAGCTTCATCAGCTCGGCTACTATCAACATCATCATCGTCATCCGGATGGACTCTCCTGTGAGCATCCAGGAGCGTCGCAATATCCAGGAGCCTCGCACAACGACACCCTCTGTAGAGGTTACATGGGCATTTCTGCCACCGACGACAACGGCAACGGCAACGACGACGACTCGCTATTGTTGTTTGTTTGCGCCATTGCGAGGCATCGCCATCGCCATCGCTAGAGCCCCATCGCCCCATCTCTGTTGCTCCTTGCCCACTGGGCTTGTGTGCGTGTTGGTGTGTGTGTGTGCGGGCCACCCACGAAAACAAACATAAAGGTGCAACAATGACGCGCGTAGGCTGGTCGCCTGCTCTCTCTCTCTCGCTCGCTCGCTCGCTCTCTCAGTCTCTACACGAGCACTTCCTATCTCTCTCTCTGTGTCTGTGTGGACACTCTCTGGCAGTGGAGCTCTCGCGCTCGCTCGCTCTCTCTGGGTCTGTGGTGTTGCTGCTGCATTTTGGGGCATAATACTCTCGCTGTTAACTGAATTTCTCCAGCTGCTGTTGCTGCTGCTCTGCTGTTGCCTGAAAGTGAATGTTTTTGGCTTGCAACATTGTAAAATTAGTTGCAGAAAGGAGTTGCTCAAAGGGAAATGAGTTAGCGATTTTATTTTGCAGTCTACAAATGGGGGAATTTCTTATAAAAGAAACGCCAACACAAGCCCAAGAGATGCCCAGCTTAAGGGCTTCCTTCCTTCTTCTTTGCCGTTCAGCCGTTAAACATTCGAGAGGCTCGACAACCCTGGCCGGGGGCCCGCATCTACACTTAACAGAGCCAGCCAGCCAGCCAGCCCAAGCAGCCTGCCATTCCAGAGCCTGTGGGGGTGCATTGTGTCTCTCTCTCTCGCTCTCTCTCTCTCGTTCGCTCGTGCTTGCTGGCTCTCTCTCTCTGTCGCTCTCCTGCTGTTAGCTACTTCCGTTGTTGTAATGCTTCTGCGCTCCTTTTCCGCCTCTGCCACTGCCACTGCCAGTGCCACTGCCACTCCATACTGAGGCAAGAGTCAAGCAAAAGCTAAAGCCAACGAAGCGGCGACGATACCGACAACGGCGACGTCAACGTCAACTGCGACAGCGACAGCGACTGAGACGGAGACGCTGCCTTCCTGCTGCGTTTTGGCTGTTGCTAAAAATCCTACGCAATTCGCGAGAGTCCTTCAGTCGTTATCAGACAAGCGAGTCCAGCAGTCGTTGCGTTCTGTTCCTCATTGTGAGCCTCAAAGAGTCCTCTCGTGCAAGTAGCCTAGTGAAACAAGCAGCAGCAGCAGCAGCAGCATCATCACCAGAAGCAGCAGCAGCCAACAAAGAGCCACAGAAGCCACAGGAGCCACTAACGCCACAACGCCAACGCCAATCCAGAAAGGAAAACCAAACCGAATCAAACCAAACCAAACCAAAACCAAACCATTTCTCCACTCTCTCTCTCGCTCTCGAGTAGTCACAACAAACGAAACCCAAGCGGCCGCCACATCAACATCCACAGAATCAGCAATCAGCAATCTGAATCAGAAATCTGAATCCGTATCCGAATCTCTGCATTCCGCAAGTATCAACATCCAAGGGAAATTTCGACTTTGTTTGGAGCGGCATTTCGCGTCTTGAAAGTGACTTTATTGACTTTTTTGTGTGAATTTTAATGCAAAACGCGTGCAAAGTGCAATCAAATCGCAGGAGCAGGACATTTGTCGCGCTGTCTAACGTTGAGCTTTAGTAGTGTGTAAAAAACAACAACAACAACAAATCCCAAAACAAACCAAATAAATTTAATCAACAAAAACAATTCAGAAGGAAACCAACCCCAAAAAAAGAGCTTCTCAAAACAGTTGTGAACGAACGAAAGAAACGAAACGAAACGAAACCCAAGCCAAGCCAAGCAAATAAACAGGGAAAATTTTCCCCAAACGAAAAACTCAAGTGAAAATCAAAGCGAATTAGCAGCAGCGCGCCCCGCCCCCACGCAAAGAAGATCCCAAACTGATCTGCCAAAGAGGATTCTGCTCGGCCTAAACAGCTAATCCGCAGCACAGCGCACAGCGAGAAACACCGAGAAACGAGACAACGACAAAAACTCTCTAGAACCCGACCGACCGACGTACCCAATCGTCGGCCGTCCATATCACATTTCCTGTCGAAGGTGTTGCTATAAAACCGATCAAAATTTCACACTTTGGAGTAAATCTGTTCTACGTGAAGCAGCCAGCGGAGTATTTTCAGCAGCCGCCGCCGCCGCAGCAGCAGCTTCCGCCGTTGCCACCGCCGCCGTCAGCGCCGCAGGCGATAATCAAGGCGATTAGTCCGCCCGTGAACGTTGCAGCCGGAACGCCGCTGTCGACGACAGCAGCCGCCACAATTCCAACAAAAAAACTCGTTGTAAGTTTTGCACCCAAAAGTAACTGTTGTACCGCCCCCCCATATCTAACTGTTGTTCGTCCTGAGCCAGCGAGATGGCTTCACTTAATTTTCAAATATTTAATGCAAGCCGCTGCAAAGTATGCAACGAATTATTTGTAAGCTGGCAGCTGCAATAATTCTGCCTCTTTTTTGCTCTCTCACTCCGTTGTTGCTCTTCCTATCTTCTGTTGAAAAATATCACAAAATACCTTAACTAATTTCTTAATTATTTAGAAATATTAAATGTGAGTTAAGTCGAATATCGCCCCGCAAGCGGCGCAAGAAAAGTATGCAATGAATTATTTTTATGCCTCAGCGACTCAACGTTTCCTTCGCTGTCGCTGTCGCTTCTCTGCTCTTCCTTTCCTATCCCCGCTATATTATATTTTTGCTACTTGGTTTTCCTTTTTTTGTTGTTGTGTGTTTTGTTTTTTTTCTGTTGTCCCGCGCACGCAATAAATTAATTTATGTCCAACGTCAGGCACGTTTCGCCCGGCGACTTGCCACTCTCCACTCGAGTCCATACCATTGGCCCTGCTGCTCCATCCACCCCACAGCTAGCTTGTGCTGCTGCTGCTCCTTGAGGTCCTCGGGCACGTTTCTCACCTTGGTGCTTGGGAGCGGGCGCCATCCATTACCAAAGATTTGCAAGTAAATCGCTTTAAGTGGCAGCATTGCCGCCATCCGAGGGCAAAGCACAACACAGAAATTAAAATTCCAACGACCATCATCAGCAGCAGTAGCAGCAGCAGCAGCAGCAGAGACGGTGGTAGGATTCTAAAATTTAGTTTGTCCTTTTTTTTTCCAAGGGGAGCTGATAATATCGTTTCATTTCATTTTCGTTGCTTCGTTATAATTTGCTTTTAATTTGTTTGGCAAATGCCAACACTTCAGCACGGACAGAAAACGTGGGAGCAGAGCTGTAGCTCCTCCCCGCGCCACCCACCTGTCCGAAAAAACAACAAACAGGAAGCAAAAAAAAAGAAACGAAAAAATGTCATAAAAATAATTACGCACCAAGAAAATAAACGCGGCACGTTCGCTGGGTAGCAGCACCCGGAATTCGCGTGTCTCTCACACTTTTCGGACAGGCCGTCGATCCTCGTGACCCGCGAACTCTGGCCTCTTGCTGGCTGTGTGGCTGTGGGTGCCCCATTAATTTTATAACCCGGCTGTAAACACGAATAAGCCCTCATCGAAAAGTGGCCATAAATAAGTTGAAATATATTTATAGTGCGGTTACAACGTCCCGCTGCCGCACCCGCTGCCACTGCCACTGCCACTAGCGCTTTTTGATGAATGTTATGATGGGCACGAGCATGGCTTCATTTGCAGAGCCCCCAGCGATCAATAGATACGGATACAGATACAGCTGGAACTACTGCTCGTAAAAACGTTCCCCTCCAATTTCTAAACCAATTTAAACTTCTTGAGGCAGCTAAAAGGCATTTCATCAGGCAACCAAGCAATTGAAATGGCTGAGCCACAAGGATGCAGCAGCCAGGCACCTATGCCATCCCTGAGATACGTTTCTATCTGAAAAGTAACCACATTAGCTGGCTGCCAGTGTCCCCCGCTCTGCCACGAGAATTTTCATGACTTGGAACGAACGTCTAACTGCCATTTTGGATTTGTGTCTAGTGCGAGTCGCTCTTGTGGTAAACACTTGAGTTTAATGGTTTGTTGACTGCCTTTGCGCTGCTTGTCGTGGTCTCCTGCCTGGCCTGCCTGGTCTGCCTGGCCTGCCTGGCTTCGTGGATCCCGTGGAGCCTCCCCCGAAAGACGTAAAATGTGCGCCCCCCTACCCGTCTATTGCCCATTAAAGTGAGAGGCGGCCTAAGCGGGCATTAAATGTCCCTTTGAATCGTTGAATCCTTGAATCCACTCTCGACTGCTGGCGACTCTTTTATTATTTACTAACTATTTTATTTGATTATTGGAGGCGAACGCGCTCAAGGTCTCACTTTACAGCCGCAAAGCCAATTCCAGCTCCAGCTCCACTTCGGAATTCCCAGAGACAAGGATTACAATTGTCTGATGATGGCCTGGCTTAAAGCTGTTGCAACAGCAAGTCAAATGATAGTTTTTCATTTGTTTCACTGATGAGGCGTGGGGTTGACAGTCAAGGGTGGAGGGGGATGGGCTGTCAGTGCGACAATTGTCAACCAAATTGGCTGTGGCAGTGGCTGTAGCAATGGCTGTGGCAGTGCCTGTAGCAGTGGCTGTGGCAGTGGCGCATTAACTTTGTATTGGGATTTGATTTATCAACATATTTCAGCATGCGTTCCATCAGCTGCAAACTCAAAAAGAAATCATTGGGGACAGCCCAGCAGCGAGTCGAGTGGCAAGAACTTCGCCGAGTGTGTGGTGTGGCATTATGGCATTTGCGTTTGCCGCATGGCAGCCAGACGTTGCCGCGAATGTCAGAGCAGGGCAATCGAATGAAATGGAATGAATGTCGCTGCGAAGGGGGCGCAGCAACTGCTGACGCGTTTCCGTCAAGTGCAACAAGCCGTGTGGTGCGTCACCAGCTGGATGGCATAAGCCCCAGTGGCAGCAGCAGCAGCCAGCCAGGCAGGCAGGCAGGCAGGCAGGCATCAGCTGAAGAAGATTCCCCCGCAGTCAACGTGCTGCTGAGGGTTTATTAAAATTTTAATATCCACGCGAATGTCGACAGGCAGCCAAGTAAAAAATGTGTGGCGCAAACTTTTGCAGGGAGCAGTGGAGCGCCGAAACAGGACGACGAATGCCAATGGAGGCAGCGAAGGGGGAGTAGCGGGGCAGAGGCTGGTGGCAAGCAATCAACTCCGGGAGCAAAGGCAGCAACGGCAAGCTGGTGCTACTCCCGCTTGCTGCTGCTGCTGCTGTTCCTTCTTGAGGACTTCTTCAATGTGTGCGTAAGCAAAATAAGTCATTTTCCCTTATGGGGAATATGCCAAGCAATGCCAGGACGAAAGCGAGCGGGGTGTGGGGTGGTGGGTTGGGGGAAGAAGCTGCAGAAATTCATCGATTGAATACAATACAAATATGTCAACGAGTCGCTTGAGATGTCGATGTCGCGCTGGCTGTCGCCTGAAATCTCAGACACGCAGCAGCAACAGCAGCAACAGCAGTGCCAGGCAGCATCTCTCTCGAGCAGCAGAGGCAAACTTGAGGCAGGCAGCAGTGGCAGCAAATCTGGGGAACAGGAGGGGCCAAGGCAGGACTTTGGTTTAACTCATTTCAATGCGCCCTTGGGGTGGGCCGTGGCGGGGCGGGGTGGAGTGTTGTGTTTTCGCAGGAGAGGAGGCAAAAGCAATCAGTCAGTGGAGTGGCATTCATCTCCATCTCCGTTCTCCCTTTTGCCTGTGTTCCCTTTTCCCTGTGGGGTGTTGAATTACGGGTATTTTGTGTGAATTGAATTTGGCGCATGCCACGTCGAGCAGTGGAGCGGGGGAGGAGGGGTGGAAACTTGACTTCATGGCAGCGGCTTTGGCAGCGGTGGCATCACATGCCTGGCCCACACCTTGGCAGCTATTTACAAACGCATTCCAAGCCACTGCCGTGCCATACCTTCACAGAGAGGAAACCAAAGCCAAGCAGCGGCAGAAGGGGAGCGTACAACCCGCCGGCGGCAATCAGAGGGCGCCAATAACAAGGATGAAAGATGCCGAAGACCGAAGACCCAACAACGAGGACGAAGGCGGAATTGTTATTTTATGAAATTGCAAACACAATCAACGTTGAATTCCACTTTCAGAGCGACAGAGAGGGAGTGGGAGAGTCCCCCGCCCCTTTGAATCCTGTGCTGAATCGCCCCCCGTTCAATCTGGAATCTCTCGCCCAATCCCATTGTCACCCGCCGCCCACTTTTGTCTTTGGCAAATGTCACCACCACCGCCACGAGCAGCAGCAGCAGCAGCAGCAGCAGAGGCAGAAGCCGCAGCAGCAGAGGACTTTTTCGCATTGGAAAATTGTTGTTTTGCGCCCCTTTTCCTCGTTCTGCGGCCAGACAAATAAATTGAACTAATAGAGCTGTTAACATTGGCAGCAGCCACTACAGGAGGAGTTTGCGGGGGCATGCGGGGGCATGCAGGGTGGCGGTGGCGGTGGCACAGGGAAAAACTTATAACTGGTTAGAAATTCTTCAAGTAAAATATTTGAATTGCCAGGAAGAACAATGCAGAAGTGGGAAACAGGGGAAGGGGGAGACAGGCAGTGGCGGGGACAGGTTAGGGGAAAGGGCAGGGCTAAAGCCAGTAGAAAAGATAGCTGTAGAAAAGCTGCAGGAAAAGTGGAAAAGAAACCGCCAAAGCACTCGAACAACTTGCAAAACAAAATCCGCTTTGCTCTGCACCCCCCAAAAAAGAAGCTCTGCTACTTCTACTTTTTGTGTGTATCTGTGTGTGTGTGTTTGTGTGTGTGTGTGTTTTTGTGTGCGTGTGGGCCAAGTTATTAGATTCATTTCCAGAGTTGCAGGGCAAAGTGCACTCCAAACATTGAGAGCAGCAGCGAAGACTCCCGGACTCCGAGCAGCGAAGACTCTGTGGCAAGAGCAGAAGACAAAGAGCAAGGGACACAGTCAAAGAGATAGTGAAAAAAAAAACGCCCACATGCAACCAAGAAATGAGGCAACTAAACTACAAGGATTGGGGTAGTAGTAGGGGCGGGGGCAGGGGCAAAAGGATGCTGCGGCTGGCGTTGACAACCAGCAGAAGAAGGGGCATGCGGCCAAAGGGAAGCTGCTGCTGCTGCTGCTGCTTGCCCTCGACCGCAACACTATAAATGTGGGTAGTTGTGCCCCAAAAGGCGGCACAAAAGAAACCGCAACATCAGCAAACCAGAAAGATAGAAAGAGAGAAACAGGGGCATGGCACGGCAGTGAGTAGTGTTGTGGCATGTGGCATGGGGCTGGTGGCTGGGGGCTGGGGGGCAACACTTATTTCAAACAATTAACTTGATATTGTAACGGTGGAGGAGGGCGGCGGGGGCAGAGTGGCTTTGAGCCAAAGGTCGAATCTCCTGACTCCGCGGCCCACTTCAGCCGGTGGGCAAGTCAAATAGAAGGAAAGAAAATTCTGTGCCGAGCAGCGGGCGGAGGGTGGGTGGTGGGCCATGGGGCATGGAGCATGGGGCATGGGGCAGTGCGGTGCCCCAAAGAAAAACATAATAAAATCAAACCCAAAGTGAAAATGCCGACGCCGTGGCACACGAAAGTAAAATAAACTAAAAGAAAAACAAAAACTCACGGAAAAGCAAAGAAAAAGCCACCTCTCGTGAGGAGTGGCTGCTGCTGCTGCCTCTCCTGTTGTTGTCTCTTGGAATTGCTATCAGTGTTACAGCTGCCAGTGGCTGCCTTCCTGCTGCCTCCCTGCTGCCCTGCTGCTGCTGCTGCTGCTCCTCCTTTAGGCCATCAACAGCAGCCGTCGCAGTTTTTGGCTGCGAGGCGTCAACTCTTGTGCTACAACTTGAACACGAAGTTCATCAACTAAGTCCAGAGATTCGCAAGAGTACAGAGAGTGGAATGGGATGTGGAGAAGGAGGAGAAGGAGGAGGATTGCCTTGCCTTGCCAGGCGTTGGATTGCCCCACAAATGGCAGCGTCCATTGTTGCTGCTACGGCTGCTGCCTTCTGTTGCTGTTGCTGCTGCTGCTGCTGCGTGTTTGTTTGCCACCAGAATGAATATTGCCCCAGAACTAGAAGGAGACTCTTTCCCTTGTGGTGCCCTGAAGCTGTTTGGCTTGAGTTTGGCTTCAGAGCGAGCGATGCTGCCACAGCCACAGCCTCTGTGTCTCTCTGCCACTCTGCCGCTGATGATGAGAGACAGAGACCAGACCTGCAGGCTGGAGGGCATCCAGGAGCACCTGTCCACCTGGCTGGCAACATCAACATCAGTTTTTGTGCTGCCTCCTGCCACATCTGCTGCCGCCTCCTTCTGTTTGTTTGTCTTATAAATTTACTTACGCTTATTTGAGCTGGAAATGAGCTGAAGCTCTTGGGGCTGAGCAGCTCTAACCTCCGCACCAGCCCCCACCCACACCCCCACTCCTAAAAACAGAAAATATTGTAAAAGTTTTCCCCAGCTCCCGGACCCTGCTGTGCCGCAGCAGCTTTTTTTATTTTACGTTGACAAACACACGCGGGCGGCGTATGCGCAATAATTTTGTAAATTATTGTGGCAAAAAAAGCAACAGCATCAGCAGCAGCGGAAGTGGCAGCTTCGGTCAGCATTTGGGGGGGTTGGGGAAGGCAAAGGAAAGCTTTCTATATGATTAGTTGACAGAGACGCCCAGGAGTGAGTGGGTGGGTGTGTGGGAAAGGGCAATGCAATTTTCAGTCGAATCGAAAAATCCAAAAAAAAAATACGCCAAAAGGTAGCAGAAAGAAAAGGCAAATATTTGCTACGCTTAAAACTGTGTGGCAAGAAAAAGCGAAAGCAAAGGAAAGGAAAGGGAAATTAAAAGTGGGGAACATTGGGGTTTCGCATGAACAAATTCCGTGGAAAGTAGCCACGGGAAAAGTAAACATTTTCCGGGCGGAGCACATGTCCGTTAGCAGCAGCAATCATTGAAGTGAAGAGCGAATCGTTTTGCCTATTTTCGGCTGATTGATTGGTGGGCAGATGCCTGGGGAGTAGCTCTAGATGGCTGCGCCCAAAAGAGACACACAAATCGCCCATTTCAAAGGATTTCTCACACAAAAGCGGGCTTAAACCAGAGCGAAAGTACTCTCGCCAAATGCATAAAAGATGAACAGTGGAAAAGCCCACAGCAATTTACTCATTAAAATCCCAATGATGATGATCCCACAATAATTGTATAATTTTCGTGATTTACTGCAGTTCTGCATTGCCTCGCGCCTGCCCCTGCGTCCGCCTGTTCGTTCGCCTGTTCGTTCGCCAATCGCCATAGTCTATTGCCAATTCAATGGCCAATCAATTGAGGGAGACCCTTCCGCCTACCTCCCTCGCTGCCACACACAGAGACACAATCATCTATTTAGCCAATTGTTACACGTTCGTGCCCCTTGCCGCGGCCCACCCCACCACACCACTGTATTCAATGTGGCAGAAACAGGAAATGTTAAATGATAATGCGCGGCACGCATAAAATGCATGTGCCACATACAGCCCAGTCCCCAGTCCCCCAGTCCCCAGCCCACACTCTGCCCATTCCACGTATACGTAATTTTTATTGCGTATACGTAATGCATTTTGATTTCAGACAACGGCCACAGGACACAGCGCACAGCACACAGGACACGCGGCGTAACAATTTAAATCGTCAGTCGGCGGTCATTTACGTGCACACCATGCAAAAGCGTTGCATGCCACACACAGAGAGATGGAGTGGTGTCAGAGTGGAGAATGGAGAATGCAGAATGCAGAATGTGTTGTGTCTACTTTACGGCGCGTGGCTGTTATTTCCGCCTTTTCCGCTTTTCCTGCCCGAAACACTAATAAAAATCGTTTAAAAGACCGCATGACAGCAGCCAAAGTGGCAGCGTGTGGGGAGTGGTGGGAGTGGTAGCAACAATAGCAACATTAAATAATAAAAATCATGTGTAAATTTCCCCATCTGCTGCAAGCAGTTGCTTTCGATAGATTTATGTGTGGATGGGGGCATGGAATCAAATGCTGCTGCTGCTGCTGCTGCTGCTGCTACTGCTGCAACGTGTGGCAATAAATCTCTGCATATCTTAGGGTTCCCACTGCCTTCTCATCCGCCTCCCTAAGCTTATTTGTCTGCCCTGCCCCCTACTGCCGCCCCATTCGTCTGGGCATTGTCTTCCATTACTAAAATTAAAATCCAGGCAAAACGCGTTGCGATTCTATTACCAAAAGTGACTCAACCTTACACAGAAAAAAAAAAAAAAACATGAAAAGGAAGAAAAATAAACGAAGAAAAACTGACTGCGGCTCTGTGTGTCCTCTGCATGCTGCAGTGGAGTGGCAGTGCCAGTCAGTGGCAGGGGCAGGGGCAGCAGCAGGAGCTGGAGCAGGAGCTGGAGCGCTTCTTCCTCCTCCTCTATATCTTCTTGACGGCTTTTACACTTTTAAACGGCGCTGCGGAGCGTGTTATTTCCGCTGCTTTTAGTCTGTCTGGCAGCGGCAGAGGGCTTCCACTTTTCCGCCTTAGCTTTCAGCTTCCAATACAGTTTCCCAATGCCTCCCATGCCTGCCACATGCCCCACCAAGCCAGCCCATGCCATCTGTTGTTTTTGTCGCTCTGTTTCTCTGCCTCTCTGTTTGTGTGTGTGTGTGTGTGTGTGTGTGATTTCCCGTCTTGTCTTTTGGCAACGAAAAATACGTTAAATTAAATTATGATTTCAGTCTCGTGGCATCTCCATTCTCTCCCCTGCTCCACCGCAGAGCAGGAGACGCCTTCATTGACTCTCTTGCTATCCTACAGTTCTCGATCTCCGCTGTCTGCCCCGTCTCCCCTCTTTCTTGTCTCGTTTCGCGTCTGTTTTCATATTCGTTAAATTCATTTTGATGTACCCTTCAGGAGGGTATTATGATTTTTTGATTAAATTTGTAAGGCAGAGAAGTCTGCCCAGACATTACACATGACCTCAGCAAAGTCTTTATTCTGAAAGAATCAACAATATCAGAGTTCTAGCCTTCATCTGTTCAAAGTCGAAGTCTCAAAATTAGTTGGAAATCGACGATTCGTTTTTGTGGCTATGAACCATCATCTCTGAGGGTATCCCACAGCTTTCAAGCATGGAACTAGCTTTGCTTTTTTCATTCATATTTTTGGAACATTTTTTTTTTGTTATTTATTTTTCACGTTTCGTCCTTGCAAAATATTTTCGACTGCCTGTGCACGTTCGTGAGTAGCAGGCCGGGAAGGGAACGAGAACGAGAGCCAGCACCAGCACCCAGCACCCAGCACAGAGGCGAGTCAGTCAGTCACTTAGCCAGTCAGTTAGTCAACAGCAGAGGAGCAGAGGAGCAGCGGCAGCAAGCGCCTCATCTACCGTGTACCACCGGGTAACTCAGCGAGGCGTGCGTGCCGCAATCCCAATCCTCGTTCTCATTCCCTGTTCTTTTTTCCCTTTCTGCCATTTTCCATTTACATTCTGCTGCCTGGCGCTGACGCTGCCGCTGCCGACAGTTTAGTTGTGCGGCCTGCACAAATCTTCAACAATTGCCCTGATTTATAATTTCTGCTTAGCAATGCAAAATACTTGAGCCTCCCTCTGCTCTGCTCTGCTCTGCTCTGCCCTTCCGTGGAGCTGTACTGGGTGGGTAAGGGGCTGTAGTAGTGGCTGCCTGTACGATGGGCTGGTGGGGGCGTGGCATTTTATGGGGCGGTGGCTCTTCTTCTGCTGCTTCTACGTGGCATGTGTTTGGCTTAGCATACAAATATTTTGTGCTGTTTGTTTGCCTTGGTGGCGCATAAACGGCACAAGCGGGGAGCCACGCTTTGAAGGGTGTGGGGGGGGGAGGGTGGAAATGTGATGAGCACGTTGACAAGTGAGTTGCCTCCCATGCAGCCCATGCCCCATGCCCTACTACGCCCGCTGCCTCTTCTCATACATAATCCAGGCAGCTGCGTTCTGCATCAGACGTCCGCCTGCCTCGTCATAATGTGGCCGGGTAGTGCGCTTATGCATAATTTACCCACTCAGCAGTTGGCAGCAGGAAGCTGTAAGCGGGGTGGGTGGGGGTAGGACTAGTAGGGGGTGTGGCAGATGACTGCAGTGGCAGCGTGACAGTGTGACAGAGATCCCTGGCAAGAGTCCCAGTCAGAGGCGAGATATCGCTTTGACTTTGTAAAGACCCAAAAAAAACTTGTCGCAACTCCAGACACCCGAGAAGAGAGCGAGAGAGGGGGAGACTCTTTCGCTCTCTACCAAAAAATTATCTTCTGATTTATAATTTCTCATTAATTTCAGCCGGAAAAGCGCACGTTGTGCTTGCTGTTTGGCCTATGGAAAAACCAGAACACACCCAGCAACGAAACGAAACGAAGCGACAGACGTTAGACGTTAGACAGACACCATTTGAGGCGTCTCAAGAACAGAGTAGAGCAGCAGAAAAAGCCTTTGAAAGAGTCTCTCTCTCTCTCTTTCTCTCTTGGTGTTTCTATGCATAAGGATATGCTTTGAATGCCACTCAAATGGAGAGGGAGCGAGACAGTGGAAGGAGGAAGGACACGAGTCAAAGCCATGTTGTTTGCTGACTGATTGCTTTGGCCGTAGAGTCCTTCATCCTTTTGGCCAATCCACCCGCAACTCATGAATAGTAACAGAAATGAGCGGAAAAGCGTGGAGAACGCAGGGCGGGGAGAAAGCCAGCAGTGGAAAAGCAGTGGGAAAGGCAATGCGAAAGTAGCAAAGAGCTAAGCACAGAAATGCGTGAGGCCATAAATTAAAGTAGTTTTAAGTATTTTCGGGTGCTCTCTTTCTATCGCTCGCTCTCTATCTGCCGCTCTACCTCTCCCTCTCTACCACTCTCACACTCTGCCTATCTGCTGTTTGTGTGTGCTTTCTATTGTTGGCGCTTTTGCTGCTTTTGGGTGTTTTTGTGGCCATTCGCGCTTACCGCCCGCTGTTCCGCCCAGCATCGGCGTTTCCTTTCTTGGTTTTCCCTTTTGGTTTTTTTGCGGAGTTTGAGGTTTTATTTCGCCCTAAAAATAGATATACAAATGTGTTTTAATGGTCCGCTCATCCTTTCTTGTTGCTTCTCCTTTGATTTGTTAGTGTGTGTGTATCGGTGTGTGTGTGTGTGTGTGTGTGCGTGGCTTGGATCCTGAATCTGTGCGCTTTGTTATGCCGTTTGTCGTGCTGTTTCCTTTTTTTTTCTGTTTTTTTTTTTGCTTTTCTATGTGACTGAATTTATTTCCCGAACCTTTTATCCACCTTCACCTTCAGCAGTTCCAGGAGCTGGCCGTGGCCACCCTGTGCGTGTTTATCCGCCATTCGCCAAAAGTTTACTTCTTTTTTTTCTTTTCCCATATCTCGTTGCTGCCTCTCTCTCGCCTGCTCCCTCTCTCTCCTCTTCTTCCTTTCTCTGGCTGTGTTTCTGTCTCTCGTTTTGTCGGTTAGTGGGCCTTAAGCCAGGGGTGGCAAATGGTTTTGATTTGATTAATGAATGTTCTAATTAAGCAAAACCGTCACCTAGTAGTCCTCCATTCCGCCTCCTGCCTACTGCCTACTGCCTCCCGCCGCTCGCCCTGCTTTGACCTTGGCCAAAAACAATCTACAACCAAAAACCATGCACAGAAGCAAAGTTTTGGCTTGGCCCAATCTACCAGAAGCTTCTGCTGCTGCTGCTGCTGCCTCCTTGCCAGCGGAAATGGTAAAGACAAATTATTTGGCCAGCAATACTTTGCCCAGAGAAGTGGGCCATAGAGTGGCGGGTGGGGGGGACTCGATGGGTGGCCCAAATGGCTGGTGGGGTTGTTGTGTGACTGTAAGTGATTAGCGTTAAATGGAAGCCACAAACAGTCGCAGGCAGAGACTCTGCTGCCGTTCTCGAAAACTTTATCCGAAATCGACTCCAAATGGACACCCGACTGGAATCGAGTGGGGAATCGGTGCGCTGTCGTGCAGGGGGGTGGGGTGGCATCGAGGAATCACAATTTCAATTACCTGCAACGGTTGTGATTGCGATAATTATGTAATGACCGTCGACGTCGTCGTCTCGAGCGCCTAATGATGATTGGGTCCTGGAAGTTTATGAGCCTGGTAATTACACAACACACCAGGCGGCAGGACACGAGGCAGTGCGGGATACATAAGCCACACAATGATGTGTTCTTCTTCCGTTGCGTTGCGTTGCGTTCCGTTCCGTTCCGTTCGCAGTGTTATGCAAATTTAAGAACTTTAAGCACAAGTTGCGGTCCAACCAGAGGATGTCGCTCCTGTCTGTCTGCCCCATCTATGTGTCCTTTGTGTGCTGTGTAAGTGGTAGCCCCCCTCTCGGCCTTGCTCGTGTCTGTGTGGCAAGAGTCCTGTCTGCGAGTGTGTGTGTGTGTGTCTACCAAATAAATTTAAACAATGTTGAAAACATGCTGCGTTGGCACTTTTTAACCACGCTCACACACACACACACACACACACACATGCACTTGAGAGGCAGTGGCAAGCATTTATGCTGTAGTCGCATAAAAGTGTTGCATACACACAGGACAGGACAGGACAGGACAGGACAGGGCACTCCTGCTCCTGCTCCTGCCACACACACAATTTACATACAGAGCAGCAGCAGCAGCAGCAGCAAAAGCAACAGCAGCAGCAACAGCAGCGGCAGCAGCTTTAGACGACGACTATCATCAGCTCCCTATGACATCCTCCCTTCTGCTTTCTCTCTCTCTCTCTCTCTCTCTCTTGCTGTCTGCCTGTGTGTGGGTGTGTGTGTGTGTGTGTATTTAATGTCGAAATTATGGACGACAATTTTAATGACAATTCAACTTAACATTAGAACCGACAGCAACAGCAGCAGCAGCAGCAACATGCGACTAGCAGCAGGCAGCAACGAATTTGCTGGTCGTTAGTCGCTGCAGCAGCGGCAATAAACGGGGGATAAAGGTGGCATCCACACGAACAGCAGATACCTATTGATGATGTTTAGAAGAAATAGCTATGGAAAAGCAAGTGAATGCCAGCTCAGACACTTGCAGCAAGGTTTGGGCTGGAAATACTTGGATTACTCTCAAGTTTAAGCCAGAGAACAACTGCACTTCTTAGAGGATTGCCAATGTGGCAGAGAACTTGCAGTGTATGGCATACTTTAATGACTCCTAAAGGGTGCAGCATATAAGCAAATGTAAATGGTAAAACCCCACAGAATCCATCTACCCCATCGCACCAATTAAGAGGTAGAAGCAGCAGCAACAAAGGATGCTGCTGTTGCTGTTGCTGTTCTCTATGGCAGCATACAAACACACACAGAAAGGCACAGGCAGCAAAACAGTTTCCGTATCCGCCAGCCGCCATTGTGCCAGGATGCCAATGCCAAAAGGAGTGGGACAGGGGTAGAGGCAGAAGCAGAAGCAGTAGCAGACGATGTGTGGGTTCTGGCACTGGCACTGCTGGCGCTGCTCCTGCTGCTCCTCCTGCTCCTTCTGTCGACGACAATGCGTGCGAGTTAAATGTATGCGCATAAATTAATAATTAATTACACAGAATTACATTTCGGGGCTTGTTGTATAATATTCATTATTGTTTTGCATAAATAAGGTGACTCCTTGCCTCCCAGCTGCTTCTGCTTCTCCTTCTCCTTCTCTGTCTCCATTCCATTGCTAGTTTTTGTGCTGCATGCAGCCCCATCCATCCATTTGCCATCCCCCTTTCGCATTATGAAGCTCATTAAAATGCCACAAATCTCTCGCTCTAGCCTCGCTGCCCCCTCGCTCTCTTGTAACTCTTTTACTTTTGGGGGGGAGGCATCAATCTCTCTGCTCTGCTCTGCTCTGGTCTCCTCAACGACAAATGTATTTTGTGTGTGCTCTGGCAATATATTTCATTTGATTTACAAGTTTAAGCCAAAGCATAAAAAACACTCTCGCTATAGAGAGAGAGATAAAGAGAGAGGAAGGGAAAATGAGAGATATTTGCATTCCCTTTGATGGGCAGTGGCTCCTCCTGCCTTCAATCCCTGCCAGAAATCCATCCGTCCGTCCGTCTGTCTGTCTGTTCCCTTGGGCATATTCAAATGCTGATTTCTCTATGAGACGCGGAGTAAGGCAGCCAGCCAGCCAGCCAGCCAGCCAGCTAGCCCCATTATCCCTTGTCAGTGACAGTGGCCAGGGAATGTGTTTATTGGCAGCGTTCTGTTCTGTGGGGCACACATTTGCCGTCGCATAAATATCAACGAAATTAAGGAGCAGCAGCACAAGAATACCCCCAGCTAAGAGGCAGGCAATAAATCAACCAGAAGCAGCAAAACGAAACGAAAACCCAAGCAAATTTCTAAGGAAATTGACCGCAAAAAGTATTAGTAAAGGAAATTGCACAAATTCTGTTTAGGTTACAGGACACCAGCTGTGGCAGACACACACACACACACGTACGCACATGAGCGTGCTGCGCGTGTGTGTGAGTTTGTATTTTAATTGAAAGCAAGACAAAAACATGGGGCACAGGCAGGGCAGGCGGCTACAGCCAACCATTGATGGAGCATATCGAATTATGCCTAAACCGAACTTCGAAACCCTGGAATTGTATGTCTGTATGTGTGCACATATGTATGTGTGTAGCGTGGGGGAAATGAGCAAAAGATAATGCTTGAGTAAGCAGACATGACATTGGGTCGGCTCTGCACTGCTCTCTCTCCGTCTCTCTCTCTCTCTCTTTCCATTTCCATTTCCATTTTTAGCATCTTTTTTTGGCATTTGTCAAACTTTGTATCAATTCTCATATTTCAATGTGAAAAACCCTCCGCCTCTCTGCCTCTCTCCCACTCTCCCGCGCTCTTTTTGCTTCGGTCATAAGTATGCAACACTTTTTTTCCCACGCGCCAAAAGGTTTTTGCCCCATTCTTATTCTTCTCTGCTGTGTGTTTATTTTTGTTTGTATAAAATTTGCATGGATAATTTGTCACTTTGAATGATGCTGAGGCGGCATCGCTTTTGGTTTTATTCCGCCTGTCGAGTGGGGCTACCAGGAATCCCAGGCTTTTGCATCCCTCCAGCCACCACCTGCCACCGCACCGCACGCAAAATTCCTGCTGCGGGAAGTGCGGCAAATGTTACAAATTGTTGTCGTTGAAGAGACCCCTGCCCCTGGATAACCTGGCAACACCCACCCCTCAGCCACTGATCCCCTCCCCACCCCTTTAGTAGGAAACGCATCAAGTATTTTCGGGGCAAACTTTAATAAACCTACAGCCGACAGCCGCATTTTGCCGACTAATTTCACAATAAAAGCAACACAAAAAAAGGGCACATCATCCTAGGGAGGCCTTTCCTTGGGGGGAGGGGAGTGTCGCCAGCAGAAACCCAAACCCAAACCCAAACTCAAACCCGAACCCGAACCCTTTTTAACGTTACATTTTATGGCACACATGCGCTAACAGGTTTAAAAATTACATTTAATGACAATTGGCGGAGTGCACAGAGTGCCCCCTCCCATGCCACATTGCCACTCTCTCTCTCGCTCTCTCTCTATCTGCTCTCCTGAAGAACCTGTGCGTCCCGGTGTTCCACGTGGGTTTCCACTCGCTCTGCCGCGGCGGCAGTTCGTGGAACATGTGTCGCGCCTGGTGCTGGGGCTGTGCCTGTGCCTGGCGCAATTTCCAGGCAAGTTGCTCCCATTAGCCACATAATTTTAAGTGTGTTCATTGCCCCATGCCCCATACCATCATGCTGTGGGTCCACTGCTGCCGCTGCCGCTGCTCCTGCTCCTTGTGCTCCTCCTCTGGCCGCTTTCTGCCGGCTGGAATGGGTTGTCGCGTAGAACGAGCTCATTTAATATTAAAAGGATTTATGAGACATTTTCCTTTCATTTTGACAACGAGCGAGTCGGGTGGGGGTTGGGCGGTTGGGGTGGTGGGTGCTTGAGGGGCTGAATGGCGACTGAAAATTGTGTGCCTTTGCCGTTGATGAAATTTTCGCTTAACAGAATTTGTGACGCTTCGCGGACGGACGGACAGACGTACGGACGGACGTCGGCGCCTACGCACGGTTAAAGGGTTTTACTTTTTAGTTCTCCCCCCCCAATGGCAGGATTCCCTTACAATCATCTCAGAACTCCCCTCTCTGGCAATCCCCTTTCCGCCAATTTCCGTTCTGCTGTTGCTATTGTGTTGCCTGCCTCTCGGCAGCAACTTTGGCGATGGTTTAGCTTACGCCCGGGAATTATTTGAGTGCTTTTTGGGAAGCGTTTCGCAGTGCCCCCAATCCACTGCTCACTCGCATCCCATCCCAACCCATGGCCCCCATTCCATGGCCTCATTCCGGAGCGTGTGAAAGTGCAGACGCCGCTGAAGGATCGCTGAAATGCTGCTTTAAAAGGCTTCACAACAATGCCTGTCTGTGTATGGGTGTGGTATATATGTATGGTGTGTGTGTGTCTGTTCGTGTACATTTTTGACAGATTTGAAAATTATTATGCAAAATGAATAATTTAGTTGAAAGTGTTAAATTGATTTGGTCTTTTCCTCCACTAAACATAACCAGACATCAACACAGAACAGACACCACCCCATGCGCCATCTCTTACTCCTACTCTTACTCGTTCTCCCATTTTCCATTTACACTTTTCTCCTTCGAGGAGATGATGGAGCAGATGATGGGAATGTCGGCAAGCCTTTGGGTTGCTTCTCCTTCTGCTCCTTCGCTCATCGAAGCTTCGAGAGAAAACTCTTGATAATGCTATCGATAGCAGCTCTGTCAAAATGAAATATGCATGCCACTATGCCACTTGTCAAGTGGAGAACATAGAGAGGGAGAGGGAGATGATAGGCCTTGAGAAAGTGTCAATTTTATTTAAACTATGGCTCATTAAATTGAATAATCAGTTGGGGGTGTGGGCAATATCTCAAAAGCTGAAGCTGAAAACCTGCGCACAAAAGAATTATCTGCTAAGCTTTAATTATTTTGGAATCTCTTTTGTGGCGTTATTTCGAAGAACTTTACCTCTGATTAAAGTTGAATTATGGCAAGGCGCAAACTTGAATTGTGGGTGGGCAGGATTCCAAGGAGCTAAAGTTGATTGCTGGTGAGAAGATTCCATTTAGCTTCAAAATGGAAATGCTTTCGGCAGATCAAAGGATTGTGGAGGATGCTGTTGAGGCTGCAGACACCTACAGAAATGTATCTTTTAATCCATCATTTAACCAGATTATTATTTAGAATATCTGGAAGAGCCTTTCGCGCTCAAGAATGATACAGAGATGGGAACTAAAGGGACTTGCGGTGATGTTTTCTGGTTTAAAACATCTCTTACTATGCTTTTAGTTGGATTTTCTTTAATTTAAATGTCTGAAAGAAGTTTTTCTTAAAGGGGACTCCTCTGCTCAGGAGGTTTAATCCAAATTCAGGAGTAAAATCCCTTGTAGAGTGCACGAAACTTTACTTTGTCTCGTCCTTTGTTCCTTCAATCGTGCTAATTTAATGGTCAGGTCTCTTGCTGTCTTTACTTTTACTCCAGATCTCCTGCTGCCCAGTCCCCTGCAGTACTTTCTGCTCGCCCCTTCCGCTGCACGCTCCTCCCCTTTCACATCTATTTGACATTATCGCTCGTAGCATCTATCCAACAAGCGAACGAGTGACTTTCTTGTCAACTGCATTGTAACCAGCGGTACGCCCCTTATGCGCTTGCTGCTCCTGCCCCTGCCCTGCCCCTGCGTCACGCCCACTCCTGACGTCATTTGTCAAATTTCCAGGCATTATTCGGCCAAAGGACATGTCCCCCATGGCCATCAGACATTGTGGCAGTTGTCTGTTGGTTCCACCTTTGAAGACCGCCTCTCCGCCGCCTCCCACAGCATTTCCTGGCTGCTCATCGGAGTCGTTGTGGCTAATATTGACATTCCCTAATCTCTGCTCCACTGCGGTGGTGCTGGTGCTGGTGCTGTTGCCGTTGCTGTTGCTGGTGTGGTGTGGTGGCCGTTAAAATGCCGTGTCACTTCGTTAGTATGCGTGTGTGCGGCGGCTCCATTTGTATCTTCCTGTAGCTGTCGCTGTCGCTGTAGCTGTAGCTTTAGCTGTATCTATGTATATCTGTGGATGTATCTACAGCTATGGCTGTGTCCGTGTGCTGTGTCTCTCGCTTTGTGATTGGGATTGGGATTGTGATTGTGGTGGTGTGCGGTGCGGTGCGGTGCGGTGCGTGTATTTGTCTTGAGGTCGCGTTTGGTTGCGGCTTTGAATCGGTCTGGGTGTGTTTTACTTTTGATTCATGCCCCACGCTATCAGCACTGGGCGTGTTCGCTGCCCCATGCCCCATGCCACATGTCCCATGGCCCATGGTCGGGGTGCCATTTATATTTGATGATGACATTGCCACCGGAAGACCTTTCACTCGGAGTTGCCAAATCACACAATTCGTGTATCAGAGACCCAATCTTAGGCCCAGTTCCAGGCCCAGTTCCACTTTCAGTTTATTAGTTTAAGTAGCTTCGTTTTGTGGCAGTGATTAGTGCACAGGCGAGCCGCTTCATGCCACATGCCCCATGCCCCATGCCACACGCACCACACGGACACAAAGTGCTGCCCGCTGCAGTTCTCCTCGTGAATCGCTTTTTAACAACGCTGCAATTTTCGTACCCTCGTAGCCTTAGCCGTGCCCCATTTGTGTGGCAGAACAGACCCCGGGAGGCTGTCCCAGCGATGATGCCGTGGTGCACCATTATGTGGTGTTGCAGGGTGGCAGGGTGCCGGCTGCCGGTTGCCGTGTCTCGGACGTCATGTTGCTGCACAGTTACTTTCTTGCAGGCGCTTGCAACTTGATTTTGACTCCAACCCCAGTCTCCATCTCCATCTCTCTCTCTCTCCCCGTCTCTGTCTCTATCTCCATCGCTCTCCTGTTTTTGTGCTGTTGCAAATTGTTAGAGGGCCCGCCCGCGGTGAAGCTACCAGCCCACTCCCCTGGAATGAACCGCAAAACTCCAGCCCCCAAAACTTAACCTGGCGCAAAGTGCAGCATAGAACGAAATAAAAAAATGGGAGCCTGCAGAGGGGATATATGTAGATGTATATGTAACTGGGGGAAGCCAGGAGGAAGTGGCAAGGATATCTGAGAGCCAGCAGCAGACAACGAACAACGAGCAACGCTGGGACGATGACTGAGACTGAGACACTGGAGGAGGACTCTGCGGGCCAAAGCGATTTGCCTTTGCCAAAAAGCTGCACGACTAACTTTGTAGTTTCAATCCCTCGCACTCTCTCTCCCTCTCGCTCTCCCTCTCCCTCTCGCTCTCTCTCTGCTCTCTTTCTCGCTCTTCCCCTTTCACTGGGAGCAGCACAAGTGTTTTAATTTTACGACATTGTATGAATTTTACTGCTGGCACTGCAGAAAACATCAGCACCGCTGTTACATATCGTTAGCTTCCTTAACGGACATATCCACCCCTCCCTCCCCAACACCTATCGCTCGCTGCTGGCGCTGATCCTTAACTCACTTCATCCTGCTGCTGGCTCATCCTCATCCTCCGCTCTCTGTATGAGTTTGTGTGTGTGTCTGTGTTGTCTGTTCCGTGCTCATAAATTGCAGCTTGTTGCAAGCGTCAGTGCAATCAGCGTCATCAGCTTCATCCGGCTTCAGCCGAGGGTTCCAACGCTCACCATGGGCCCAGGGATACCCTTAACCATATGCAGGGCTAGGTGGGTGGGACGGAGTGCCGGGTGGGTGGTTGTGAGGGGATATCTCCACTTTAACGTTGAGCAACTTCAGAATTTGCTGAGTGCCCAGAAAACTTTGGACAAGTTTTTCGGTTAATTTATTAAGAATTATGATAACCCTTCAGAGGGCATTATGATTTTGACTTTGGCAATGCAATGGCGGGGATACTGGTACTGGATAGAGACTAGTCGATCGATCAGCTGTACGAGTAGATGCGGCTATATACTCAGTTATTATTTTATATTGGTATTATTGGAGCATTCAATGTTTACTTAACAATTTAAATTGAAAAAGAAGAATTAAAAATCAGTATCTAATCAGTGTTTAAGCAGTTCAAGCAGTAGCTAAATAGCTCTAGGCTGCTTTTCTTGTATGGAATTATTTCTGGTGACGTGGCGAACGGCGAAAGTTCCACTGTAGCGTTCCACTGTGCCTTAACTGCCATCACTTAACGTTAACAGTTTACGCTTGCCTGCGGGCTAAAAAGGCTGGCGTTGCCACACACACACACACA
This sequence comes from Drosophila tristis, assembly GCA_018150885.1. Classification (NCBI taxonomy): domain Eukaryota; kingdom Metazoa; phylum Arthropoda; class Insecta; order Diptera; family Drosophilidae; genus Drosophila; species Drosophila tristis. Next base: position 2,203,638 of record JAECWT010000001.1, read on the forward strand.
CACACTCTTACGCACACTTGTACAACAGGCAGAATGAGTGAGAGGAAGAGAGAGGGAGACAGAGAGAGCACCTAACACACGCACACACAGGCAGTCCTGCATGGAGCGGAGGCTGTGCTGTGCTGCCTTTCTCGTTCATGTCTCGCCATCATTTTCGGTGCTCGACGCTCAACTGTTTCTCGCCCCCCCTGCTGATGATGCTGCTGCTGCTGCTGCTGCATGGGGCATGCTGCATGCGGCGCTAACTGCGTAAAGTTGGCACTTGAAAATGTCAGCTTAAAAATGCCAGCTGCACACAGAGAAAAGAGAGAGAGAGACAGACAGACACAGCCAGAGAGAAAGGGAGACAGGGAGAGTGCGACAGAGACAGAGCACTTGCATGTAGTACATAAAATGCACAAAATGGTCGAACGACTCATAGCGAAAGTTGGATAGCCCATAAGTTACAGGAGGAGCTGCAGGAGCAGCCCAGCGCCTCCACCAAAGGCAAGTCGAAACTCAGCATCTGAGAAGGGGGAGTGAGGCGGTGGTTGCACGGGCGGATGGGCGGATGAAGGGGGTCATAACTTTTGCGTAACCCCAATATAAAATGCATATTTAAATGCCAGAGCAGGCCATACCACTTAACCTTTGCCAGCAACGTTGCAACGTTGCAACATTCATTTATACTCGGGTTTTTACTTAACACTATTTTCATGAATTTTCTCCTTTTTTTGTGTGTTTGTGTTGCAGATGGTGACGAGAACGAAGAAAATCTTTGTGGGCGGCCTCTCGGCGCCCACCACGCTGGAGGATGTGAAAAGTTATTTTGAACAGTTTGGTCCGGTAAGTGGCAGTTCCATTAAACTATATACAGTGTACATAAGTGCATACTATATTTACATATGTAATACATATTATGTGTGTATCCATTCTTATGGCTCAAAAATTATGTCTGAATATTATATTCAAGGGAACATTAACCCATGATAGGTAACATTTATTTTCTACGCTGACAAAATCCACCAACCCAATCTCTCAACTGACCCGAGCGAATGTCTTAACTTCGCTCGCGCTCTTAGCTTCGTGTGTTCGGAGCCCACGAATCTCTGTCTGCCGCTCTGTCGCTCTGGAGCCAAGCAGCCGATCTCTTATCTCTCGACTCGAGCATGTCTGTGCAAGCCTACACAGAGTCGACAGACTGCAAGCACGCAAGAGACGGCACTTAGCCAGCAGCAGCCTCGCTCTGATCGACAAAGGTGTTTACGAACAACAGATTCAAAGAGGAGATGCAAGAAAGCGTCGTTGCTTGTACAATGACAACAACAACGAAACAGAATGTGTGCTTTTGGTGCACTTTGCATTGGCGTGTGTAGGCGTAAAAGAACCCTTAGTTTTATTTCCAACAGCCTATGCCTGAATTTTTGGGTGTTGGATGCGTTATTTGCTCTGCTCTGCTTTTTCTTCTTATAGGAATATTTATAGGAATTGGATATTTTTGGACAATCAATTTTCTTCATTAGTTGCCTGTCTTATTTGAATATTCATAACTATGTACATATCTACATATATACTATATCCCAACCTACAATATCCCAAAAGAGCCTGACCTGCCTGCCTGCCAGCAAATGCTAAATGAATTGAAGCAAAATAATAATCATAAAACGAAATGTGAATGACAGTTGTGGAGCAAATCATGCAATCTATTCCGCAAGGCAAGGCCCTACCAAAAACACACACTCATACATACATACATACATATACATACACATACATATATTTCTCTAGCTCTTGGCTGATTCTGGCAGTTCGGTTGGCTGGGCGCGGGGGCTTTGGGAGAGGCACAGCAATGACACCTTCACTGGCTGCCACTTGCTACGTTTTGTTTGATCAATAAAAACGCCAAAAAAGAAAAAAAAGAAAGGAAGAGAAATGAAACGAAACCCACCCAAAAAACGAATAAAAGAGAAAAACCCTCTACCCAAAAAAAAAAAAAAAATGAGGAAATTTCCTACCAAATTCAATCTTGACAAGTACTGCAGAAGCACAGGAGGAGACCCTGCCCTGCCCTGCCCTGCCCCACCTGCAGCAGCAACTCCACTAAACCCACACACACACCACACACACACCCATATGCATATCGAGTGTGTGTGTGTATGTGTGCTTTGCGGCTGAGTGCTGTTCGAGTGCTCTTTAAGTTCCTCCTCCATTCAGCCATGTTAGGCAAAGGCCCGGGCCTGGTGAGCATAAGAGAGGGCCGGGCGGAGGTTCCATGGCACAGACGGGGGGAGTTCAGGTTCGGTTCAATGGAAGCCTTTTACGCCAACAGCCCCCTGGCCCACAGACTTGTTATAGCGCAAAAACACAAATTTTTAGCACGAGAACAAAAATTTTGTGTTGTTGATTACGATACTAAACGAAAATCGATTTGTTAGACGCGTTTTGTGCCGCTCTGTTCCGTTCCGTTCCGTTCCGTCGTTCGTTTCGTTTGGTTTTTCCCCGATTTTAATGAGCGGCGTATTCCCCTGTAGAACCCAACTAGAGAGGGGGTGGGGGGGTTGGCTCAGAAAGCCAAACGGGGATATTCATTAACGATACGCTGGAGCAGTAGCAGGAGGAAGGGAAAAACATTCAAGAGTACGCAGAAATCCATTGAAAAAAGAGTTTAAGATTTAAATGGTCCGATGGTTAGACGATGGTTCTTCGGGTTGTGGGTGGGTTGCGTTTCATCTTTCTGCCAGCCTCAAAAGCCCTCGAAAGAATCGGAGGGGAATAATGGCTTTTAAGGGGGAACACAAGCTAGAGATGGAATGAAAGCAGTAACAGGTGATAGGATGAAAAGTATGAGGGAATACAGAGAGTAATTGTTGTGGAACTTAAAGACTCAGGAAGATTAAGATTTAAGATTTACTTACACGAAAAGGTGCCCCACAGATAGGTGGAGAATATAGAGAATATTCCTTATAGAGAAAATAAAGATACACAATACAAGATATGCAGATACAGATGCCCCAATGTGAGCATCTTTTATGCCAACCTGAGTATCTCCCTTGCACTCCCCTTACATCGCTTTAATCAGCAAAAATAACCTCAAGTATAACTAAATTAAATCCAATTTGCTATGAAAAAGATACTCCTACCTTTGAAATTTGTTTCCACTTCTGGAATTCCCCTTAATAATGCTACTTCTAGGAGTTTCTCATATTTCCCATTGAGCCATGACAAATTTGAATGAATTTCAAAAGAAAAGAACAGAAACAGAACAGAAACAGAATGGAAACATCGATACTCGATGGCTGTATCGTGTGACACCTACAAATGCCATTATTTGTTTTTTTCCAAGCAAATTATTCCCCATCCTCCGCTGTCATCATCATGATATTTCATCCCCTCCCGCTGCTGCTCATTGCTCAAATTTCAGGATGGGATTTTTCCCATTCCCTTGCCCTTCACGATGAGATTTCTCTCACTTGCACGCTTTCATCATGGGATTCCCATGCCACACAAAAACAAGCTCCTCCTCCGCACCACAGCCCCTATAAAATGAAATTCAACGCCTCTGTGGCGGCACTTGGGTCTTGGGGCAGGTAAAGCTGCCGATAATTGACATAAATTGGCGCAACTTTTTGTCAGCTCTTCACCGCAAAGACGTCAACTGCCATTTGCAATGGTTCATTGCCGTTTCACCGTGTGGAAACAACTCGCTGCCGCCAGCCCACCCACTTGATAATGCGAATATAATGACGAGAGAGAGACAGAGAGAGAGAGAGAGAAAGGGGAGAAACCCATAAACGGCCATCAATCAAATCAGCGGCTGAGAACTGAAATGCTTTTAAGTAATTTTCATCATGGCCCCCGGAGAGTGGAAAACTGTCAAAATCCATAACGATCAAAACTAGTCGAACATAAGAAGGATATACCAGTACATATGTATGTATATATGCGAGTGCATGTACATATATATTGAAATTCAAGGTAATGCTAATGGCAGGACCTCTTCTGGTGCCACAAAGGAAGCGCCAAAGGTGGAAACAAAAGGCTCGCTGGTTGCCTGGCCGCCTGCCGCCTGCTGCCTGCCGCCTGGCGGCTGCCGATTTAACCAAGCGCGCAAAACTCTTAATGGAAAACTTTTCAATTAATCCGCATTGGCAAAGAAAATTATAATAATAACTTGGCCTGGGCAAAATGGGTAAATGGTTCAGACCAAAGGGAGGGCGGCGGGCGGCGGGCTGGGGCGCTGTGTCGCTGTGTGTATAAGCCCGGCCATAAGCTGTGCAAAAACTTTCGACAAGGCAAACAAAACAGAAGCCCAAGAACCAGCCAGCAGGACCTCAACCTACACACACACACACACACCCAAGTTATTGATTACAACTAATCCCCTTTTGGCTTTCGCCTGCCGCCTCATTGGGCAGCAGCAGCAGCAGCAGACCCCTCCCACGCCCGCACCCGGGGGTTGGGTGCGGGCAGAGATTTGCACCATGGCCATAAACAAAATAGCAAAATGGCAAACCTGGCCGGCTTAGACCCAAGTCCCTTGACTGCTCTTCCTTTCTGCTGTTCCTGCCCTCTCATGCCACTGCCACTAGGGCAGGGGCGGTGGCGGGGGGCTGGCTCCTCCTGCCTGCTGTCCAGGTGACCAGCGAGGCGTTAATGACTTTAGCGGCCATTTTTCTTCCGTCCGGATGGAGGAGGAGGGCACGGGAAGAGATTGCTCCTGGAAAGATTGATTAGCTGGAACTCTGGCAGACACAAAAACCCCATAACGGAGGCAGTGACTGCGGCACGGTGCACGGGGGGTGGCAGAGCCATTCAATATGATTAATAGTTGCATGCGTAGCTGCTGTCCCTCCTTCTATCTCCATCTCTATCTCTATATAGGATATCGTAGCTGTATCTGTTTGTATGCCTTTTTTTCCTGGGATATATAGAAATTTATGACCCAGCTGCCAGGCCAATTTCATGTTGCCACAACAGCAGCAGCAGCAGCAGCACTCCACATTTTTATTCCAGCCTGCCACATGGCATTCCATGCCACATTTCTAGCAACATTTCAGCCTTGTTTCACTTTACATTTTACAGTTGCAGAATAGATTTTCCCTTCGTTTTTTTTTCTATCATTCTATCCCATTGTTGTTTAGTTGCATTTTCTATTTGCCACTTGCCCCCACCAGCCATCCATCCTGTGTGTGGCGAGGGGATACCCTGCAGACTGCAGATTGTGGGAATATTTGTTGAAATCAGTTGAATGTTTGCTGAATGCTGAATGCTGATTCTCTCACTCTCTCTCAATTATCTCCAAATTAACTCGAAATCTTTCTCCATCGCTCACTTGGTCTGTGTGTCCTTTAGGCTATTTGTGGCATGTCCTGTGCCCCCCTGTGAACCTTGTAGCTCTTTGTATCTGGCCAAGCACCCTTGAACACACCTTTTAAATGCAAATCGGAAAACTGTTTTCCACCGCCCACCCCCTCACCTAACCAAATACGAAATACGAAACTCGAAACAAAAACTAAAGGCACAAAAAAGGGGCAAAAATAAAAAGAAGAAAGAGCAACACAAACAAAACAGACAAATTTCAAATTTTCCCTGCGCAAATTTTCATTGCAAATGTTCTCTATTTAACAAGCACACACACACACACACACACACAGAGGGAGTGAGAGATGTGGCAAGGGGGAAGTTCTGACCTCAGATGCTGCAACCTTTGGCCACTGATTTTATTGCAACTGCTGCAGCTGGTGCCTGCCTCTGCTGCCTCTGCTGCTCCTGGTGCTGCAAGCTCTGCGATAACGAAAATTCCACATGCAGAATCAGACAGAGTGCAAATTTTGGATTGGAAAACATGGATGGGGGAGTAGGGAAAAAGGGGTCAGAAAGAGGGGGAAGTGCAGAGCAAAAGGGCTGCCAAAGGGGCTGCCAAAGGGGCGGCCAAACGGTCGGCTAAGAGGTGGCACAGAATCAAAACAGAAAAGTAAACCTCTCTCGTTGGCTAAAAAATTGCAAATAAACTATACATTTTGTAAAATCCCATTTCATGCCATGCCATTCCCCCACGCCCCCGCCCCCCCACAGACTCTGTTAGTTATCTCTGCCCTCCCATAGTCTCGGGCCCCCGCATCCGGCTAACTCTTATGGAAATTTCACCCAGAGCCAACTATCAGGAACTGGCAGCCAAAGTCCAGTCCCTGGCTCCTTTCGCCCTGCCTTTCCCGCTGGCCATTAAAGGTGTTTACGGTGTTTGCATTACTCTGAGCCACCCAGGCACAGCCCTGACCAGCCACTGGTATTAAGGGTTACTAAATTTAAGCGCTTTTAATAAGCATTTTATGGGGACGACCTCGGAACTCCTGGGAACCCCAAAGTGGATGGGCAAGGCAGGCAAGTGGCCAGCAAAGTGCAACATTTCCCCAGAGAGTGGTCGGAGTCGGGCAGTCAAATGTCAGATAACACTGCCACGCCCCCACTTGGGCGTGTATTAATTATGACAAATCATGCAAAGCCCAAGCCAAGGCAAAAAGCAAAAGAAAAACCAAAACTAATTTCATTAAAAATCCATCATTTTTTTATGATTTAATTATGGGGAAAAGGGCAAGCGAGCGAGCCAGGAAAATGTCGGGAAAGCTATGGAAAGCTAGGGACTCGACAGCCGAGAAGGGGAGGCAAAAGATATGGCCTGTTTGCCCAAAACTGTACCCCCCCAAACTGTGCTCCAGTCTGTGCCCCAAACTACTGTGCTTCGATCTGTGTAGCTGAGTTTTTGCTGGTTCTGTAGCCCCAGTGTAGCCCCAGTCTATGCTACAACCTGTGCTACAGTCCCCACCGCCTAGTCTGTGCCCCAGTCTGTGCCCCATTCTGCTGCCTCCTGCCATAACTCTGGGCAATTTTTGAGGCGTTGTGAATGAAGTGTCTGTCCCTCGCTCTCTCCCTGTCGTTTTTCTAGGCAAAGGATGGCCTGGTGGGTGGTGGGGCATAAATTATGATGCGCAAATCTTCAGCTTGAATATAAATGTAAATGAAGGCATGCCTCTCTCTGTGTGTGTGTGTGTGTGTGTGTGGCACGATGAGTGGCAGATTTACATAATCCTTAGCAAAAGGTTTCATGACAACGCTGCCTCGAAATGTCAATGTGGGCTTCGTAGCTGCCTCTTGGAATACATCAACCTCAAACCTGAGTGGGTGCCTATCCATACCCCACCCGCTGCACCCCCTGCACCCTACACCCGACACCCTACACCCCACACACACTGAGTGCAGCTCCCCTGCGCCGCACCACTTGAGAGACCTCCAAATCATCTATAAGCTGTGGTTGCCTCTGCTTGTAATTAACAGCATGCAGCATACATATATATATATATGTGTGTGTGTGTGTGTGTGTGTGTGTGGACAGGACACTCTCAGCTGCCATTTACATAGCCAATTAGTTGTACATAAACACAGACAACAACAAAAGCAACAACAACCCAACAACAACAACAACAACAACAATGAACGATGAAACGTTGGCAATGTTCCGTACCTTAATCCCTTGGCCGCAACTAATTTAATTTTGTGTTCAATTTGGCATAAAGGCGTTTAAATGCCCCACAACAAATACACAGACATTTTTTGTAGAAAGTTGTATGGCCGGGGGGGGAGGGGGGTGCTTGTTTTGTGTGTGTAATGCAATTTAAATAAATTCAAAGATTTATCCATGAATAATGAATGCATGTGGCAATGCCCCAGCGACACTTAAATCCCATAGCCAATGAGACATCTGTCGGAACTGCTGAGACTTGGATATGGCGACAGACAAAAACAGCAGCCCAGAAGACAGTTTAATCCATTTTTCAATCCTCAAATGCAATGAGACATCATTACGATGCAGCAGGTGCAGCATAAAAGTCTATTCCAAATTAATTTCATAGAAATAGGAATAGGAATAGAAATAGAAATAGGAATAGGAATAGAAATAGGAATTCTAATGGGAAACAGCACCGAATGCCATCTAAATTCTAAGTATACATATTTCAATGTGCAAAATCATTAAAATCAGTGCCTGAGGCATGCCACCAGCTGCTGAAGCTCGAAGCAAGGCAAAGCCAAGACATTTCATCGTTAAAGATTCAATCTAAATAAATTCGGAAATTCCTGGCGTGCAATCTGCTCAATCTTCATTCGCATATACGAGTAAATCCCCCCCAATTCCGATGAGATATCAATGCGATCTGTGGGGGGGTAAGAACAAAAAAACAAAAACCCAAAAAACTTGCATCTCAAACGAAGACATTTTGGTTTTCGTTCTGGTTCTGGTTCTCGTTCTCTGGGTGTTCTCCGGGTGTACATGGTAGTGGTGGTGGTAGTGGTAGTGGTAGTACGTTGTTAATGCTTTGATAGACACATTACTTCCGTCTCAGTGGTTAGGCCCAACTACACTTTCAGATGCAGATGCCGGAGAGAGTGGGGCCACGGCAGCGAAATCTAATATGTCTTGCAAGCGAGCAAGCGAGCGAACGAACGCCTCGGCTCGGCTCGGCTCGGCAGGGATAACCGTTTGTTTGCATGGGCTAGGGCTCCTCCAGCCTTGCCCGTATTTGCCCCCATTCCCAGGCTCGTAGCCATGGGGCATGGCCAAAGTCCTGTGCGGCTCTCTGCGCTGCGTCCCTTCTTGCTTCTTCTGTGGTGCCTCTGCTTCTGCTTCGTTCTGGCCAGATATATTCTGTGCTGCACTTCGCCGTTCTGTGGCTCTGTTTCCTTGCTGTTCTGCATATCTGACTGCTTCGTGCCTTGCATGGCTTTGGCAAATTGCGCAAAAAACATTGCAGCAGCAGCAGCAGCAGATTTCATGCACAACAAATTGTCATGCGGACAGGCAGGCAACCCACACAGACACACAGATAGCTGCAGATACAGTTACAGTTACAGTTACAGAGACTGGCAGTGAGCGAGAAAGAGAGCGATACAGACAGACGCGCTCTGCGGTTGGTCCCACTCCTGAAGGAAGCCATCCTGCTCCCTGCTCCTCCCCCTAATGCTGGCTCAAGCACATGAAATCCTTACCCGGGCAGGCGCAAGTCAAGCAAACAAACAAACCGCAATGACATGCAGCGAAGCCCCTCCCCGGGGGTAATGTGGGATGTGGGATGTGGGATATCTCCTGCTGCTTATGCCCATTCCAGTGGTGCGGCATGTGGCATTGCCACACAGTTGTAACCGGAAACTGTCGCACTTATTTGGCTACGCGCTAGTTTCGCATATTTCACTGTCAACTTGCGGTAAATAGACTTTAAACAAATATGAGAATAACTCGCAACTCGCAAAAGGGAAACTCACACGAAGGAAAGCGAGGGACAAGTAAAAGTATATGCTGCAGCTGCTGGCTGGCTGGCTGCTGGCTGGCTGGCTGCTACATGGAAAGTGGGCAAGAAATATGCAAAAATCTGCAATGGAAAAACCGGAAAATGTGCAAGTAAACGGTGGCTAAGCAAATGGCAAGTTGTTAAGTCTCCGCCGCATCTGCATGTCTCCATCTCTCTCTCTCTCTCTTCCCGTGTCTCTGCCAGCTACATTTTCTTTTTCTTATTATTTTACTTGTTCTTTTTCTTGGGGTCGGGCGCTGCCCCCTTTGCGGTTTTGCCTCTCCTGCTGTCAGCACTCCCTGTGGGGTGCTTAGGTCTTCGACTGGCTGGCACGGATCTGTGGCAGGGTCTGGGGCAGGGTCTAGGTCCAGGGTCTACGGAGGGTCCTCCTGGGGGTCTGGGGCCACGTAATGGAAATCAATTGTTTACTTTATATGAGTTTTTCAAGTGCTTATTCAATATCATTAGATGCAGATGAGGTAGCAATGCAAAGTAGCAAACGGAACTGCTACAGCAGAGAGGTTGGGGGCGGATTCCACATGGGCTCATGTGCGAGTGGGAGGGAGGGATGCCTCCTGCTCTCTTGCATGTGGATAACTACTTCCACTTGTACGAGTATCACACACAAAGTACAGTGAAGTAATAACATAATCCAGCTGCAGGTTCAAGTGTTCTTTCCGCCCTGAACCTTTTGTAATCATTTGAAATTATGCACAGGGATATGCCCGGCATAGCTAAGCCATAATACTTCCCTATTTACCAGGTCGTCTCGCTCGCACTCTCTCTCGCTCGCTCTCCCTAAAAAACTTGGCTCCTCACCCGGGAAAAGTCTTGGCAAACAACTCTTCAAGGCAGCAGCCATGAGGCAGGAGCAGGAGCACGAGGAGCAGGCGAACGGGGATGATGCTACACTCCAACTTTTCTCATTTCCAAGTAGTGAAATTTTCCCAGTGAAAGATTGGGGCTGGAGAGCAGAGTGTGGCGGGGGGTGGGGGTTGCAGAAATCTTAATTTAAAAGCCAGCTGTTGAATCAAAGGTTAACCTTCCTGCGACTCCTGCTCTGGCTCCATTCAGGACAGCAGCAGCAGCAGCAGCCCTTTCAGTGCGATGCGAGGGTCTTGCAGAGCAGAGATATGGCTAAAAAGAAATAACTGAAAAACTCATTTTGTCAGCCATCAGCAAGCAGCAGAAAGGAGTAAGGAAGGGGGCAGTGGCAGTGGCAGTGGCTGTGGCACCACCCAAAAACTGCCATCAATCCCTGCCTGGCAGATGCTATGCAGCAGTATATGTATCCGCTGTGTATCTGCTGTGTGTGTGTGTGTGTGTTTGGTGGGGTTGTATCCTTTACCACCTCTTCAGAGAGAGAGATGCAAATAAGCGAATATTCATTTGATGATACGAATACGAACACGAACACGACGAGTGTGTGGGACTGTGCGTCTGTGGTGCGACACGTGCGATGCGGTTGCCTCCATCCCGTTGCGACAATTTAAAAGTACGTTTTATCACGACTCTCCCACCCACCTCTCTGGTGGGGGCTGTGTGGAACCCAAGGATCGACAGCTTGAGATAGTCACGTACGCTCCTTTGTTTTTCTGGCTTTTTATTTCGTGCCAATTGTGCGACTAATTAGCGTCGAATCGCGATGCCAAACGCGATGGCGGCAGCGTCAGCGGCGGCATCTTTGCAATTAAAACGCACTTTTCCCCTGCCCCTGCCCCTACCCCCAAGGAGCAGCAGCAGCAGGCAGGCAGCAGGCAGGTGGCTACAAAATGGCGCACGTTGCTGCTGCCAACAAAATTAATTTGATTTATGTTGTATGTTGCTCCTCTTTGCTCTGTTCTGCTCCTCGCTGAATGTCTGAATGTTGCCTTTTGCACCTGCCCCCATGTCGTGTTGCCGCGTTCTGTTTTCTGTTTTTCGGCTCCGTTCCTCTTCCATCCACGGTGTGGCAGGTAACGAATTTCTGCCAGAAAACAAGGCAAATAAAAATAAATTATTGCCAGGGCAAATGTAAAGTGTCGAGTTTTACGTGGCATATGCGTGTGCACACACACACACACACACACGCACACACCCATACACACACGTCTCTCCTATAAAACAATGTGAAGCGAACACGATTTCTGTTGCTGTTGCTGCTACAGGGTGTTGATCTACTGGGGTTAGGGGCAGCAGCAGCAGCAGCAGCAGCAACAGCAGAACATGCAACACAACGAAACAGGCAGCAGGCAGCAGCCAGACAGAATGCTTCGGCCTTAGCCAAACATATGCGACATTGCAAATAAAAAGCCATAAACTTTCATTTAAGTTTAAAATGGCATTTAAATGAATGAGTGCCACTGGCACTGGCACTGGCACTGGCTCTCGCTCCTGCCACTGCTAACTGGAACAAACACATGTATCATAATTCATTTTCATGTTTTATTTTCCCTTAACTGCAGCCTGCTCTGCCCCCCCACCGCACTCAGTTTCCCTTTTGCTGCGTGCCAACATAAATATTCAACACCATTCACACTCGTACAACATTCGTACACAACGTGCAACATACAGCCAAGGGCAACATGGCCCATCCCCACAAGGCCTAAAAAATTACAAAAACACACAAAAAAAAACCAATAAAAAAAACACATACAGGCGTTGGCCCAAACATTTTTGGGCTTGTTAGACATTTGGTCATGTTGTGTGCTGTGAAAGTAAGGGACAGCAAAGGAAGGTAAGGGAAAGGAAAGGGTCTATACAGTCGTAGCCATCGATTTGCCATTGAACGCCAATCGGAATGATGCTCCACGCTGCTGCGCGTATGCGTAATGGAGACACACTGAAACACACTCTGGAAATGAGTCTGACAAGTTAGATGGAAAACTCCGAAAAGCGTTTAGGCTAGAGTCTGCAGCAAATATAAATATAATAATAAAGGTATACGAGTATTTATGAGTAAAATACAATTTCAATGGAAAAAGCAAATTTTATTAATTATAAATTAAATTATAAATTATATAGTTATTATGTGATTATAAAATTATAATTTTCAAGGCATATTCTCAGTTTGGGAAACTTTTTATGTAAAATAGTTTCAGTTGAAATTTATAATTTAATATAAATATTCATAAATAAATATAAGAACTAAGAAATATCAAAGCTAGGGTTATAGTTTATTCAGGAAATCTTTTATTTTATGGGTAAAACTACAACATTTCAGAAAATATCACAAACATCAAAGATAAATGCGAAAGTTTTAACTTTAAACAAATAAAATACTTCCCCTTTATTGCTGTACGGAATACAATTCCTTGCCGTGCCTGTTTCTGCACCAACTATGTGCGTATTTCGAGTAAACATTGTTCTCTGAGTTGGAAACTTCCTTCCGTACAAATGATAAAATTCTCACCAAAAGTGAACCCCTGTTCGAAGGTGTGCTGCCAGGCGAAATGTTGGAGCGCAAAAGATAGCGGGATGCTCGTAGCATAAATGATAACGAATTTAACCAATTTATGTCTCTCTCCCTGGGTGCTCCGGTTGGCCGGGTGCTCCGCTTACATTTAGTAGCTTTCTGGCTATATAAATATTAAATAAATTAAAATGCCGGCTAATTGTTAATCTGGCGGATTGCGGCTTTTGCATATGCGCTTTTGTCAACGGGCTAGGACGGGCCCGTCCCGTCCCGTCCAGGCCAGTCCAGTCCAGGGGTCCAGGAGCGACCATCAACCATCATCCTGCGTTCTGCATTCTGCGATTCTGCGATTCTGAATGTCCTGTTCTGTCCTGTGCTCTGCTGTGCTCTGCTGGTCTGCACGCCGCAATCGTTGTCGTTCCATTCTGGCCAGCCACTAACAAGCTCTCTGCATATCTCCCTCTCCATCTATACCGCACTCTCTCTCTCTCTCTCTCTCTCTCTCTCTCTCTAGCTATGTGTCTGCCCTCTCTTTTGCACTCTTTCGCTGACTGGCTGGGTGCTTGCCTTTTCCCCATTGCCTTTGCCCGTGTGTTTTAAATGTAAAGCACTTGCTGTGGTCGCTTTGAGCGACCCGAAAGTTAATCTCTGCCAACCGCTGGGCCACCCCGTCCCCACCCCTCCTCTCTCACTCGCTGGTTAGATATTTTGCTATTATTTTTTCTTTCCCCTCTCTATCTTTCCATCTATCTGTCGCGCTCTCTCTGCCGCTCTCTCTCTGTCTGTCTGTTTGGCTTTCGTTTTGATGCAACCGCAACTTACATTTTTCCACAGCGAAGGAAAAACTCGTTTGTTTGTTGATTTTCGTGCCACTTTTTATGCTTTCCACAAGCGCCGACACCCGCACCCGCACCCCGCCCTGGCCAGCCCTGTCCTCCTGCTGCTGCTGTTCCTCTGTTTGTTTGATTTGTGGGTGGGCCTGGGGGTGTGGTAAGAGGGAAGCAGAGGCAATCACCCAACGAAGTCCAAGATAAATCGTCTTTCAACGCAACTCTCCACCGCTCCCCTCCCTCGCCCCTTGTGGCACTGTGTGTGTGTGGCATAAAAAATCACACGATCAGTCATTACACACACACACACACACACACGCGCGTATGTGTGATATTTATATGCATGTGTATAAGCACTTATGTTGTGTGTGCCCAAAAGTCATTTTGGGAGCTGCATCCTGCTCGTTTTTATCGCCACAGCGGTTGCTGCCACGGCTGCCACTGCTGCTGCCACTGCTGCTGCCACTGCTGCTGCAAGCTGCGCTGCTGATTTGGCGATAGTGTCGTCGGGGAGTCCTGCATCCTTCATCCTGCTTCATGCATCGCCCCATCGCTGGGCGCCTGCCTTAAGCGCTGCCTGCTGCCTGCTGCCTGCTTCCTGCCGCATCGTCGCGTCCCGTCCCTTCCCGTTCCGCATCTTTGGGTCCTGCTCGATGCGTCCTGCATGCTACATCCTGCCTGCTGGCTGCCTTGTGCTGCCCCTGACTGAGTGCCGTGCCTGTATGCCACATAAGTCATTTGGCAGGCGGCGGCACTTGTAAGAATTCGCACGGACCCGTCCGCCCCTTCAAGCCGCTGAAATTCACAGCACCACCACCACCCCCCTGCCGATTGCCGCTTGGCGTCTCAATAGTCTGTTACTAATACGTTTCCTCCCCCCCACACCCCTGCCACCATGCCAACATGCCACCCTGCCTCGCTGCCACGCTGCAGCTTTCACTGTCGACATTTTAATGCCTTTTCTTGCCGGAGCAGATTCTTTTGAGTGCATAAAAAGGAGCAGTGGGCGAATGGAGCAGCATCCTCCTGCCCTTCCTCTTCCTGCAGCAAGCGAGCGTCAAGCTGCTGCGTCACTGCATTCCCCTTCCCCTTGCCATTGCCCATTCCCCAATCCGAATGGGGATCCTGGCGTTGCAATTGCTGACGGCACAGGATATTACCGCCGTCATTCATTGACGTGGCATTCATATTCCTCTGCTGCAAGCTCCAAGCTCCAAGAAGAGACACACCACGCACGCACACACCCACAGCCACAGCCACAGCCATGTGCGGGGGCGGAATGCGCCTTAAGGCGATGGGGCACAAGCAAAAGATGCACGAAATGGAGCAGCAGCAGCAGCAGCAGTGATGATGGTGGGTGCTGGGGCATGGATAGTGCCTCAATACCCCGACGCTTCCGGTATTTATGACGCAAGTAATCAAATTGAATGGCGCGTTGCAGTTTCCCCCTCTCTCTCTCTCCCCACTCCTCGCTTTTTCCTTTTATTTGCACCAAGGAGGCAGCTTCCGGCCGGCTGCATCTTCCTTCGCCGTCGCCTTCGCCGTTGCCTGCGCCTTCTCCTTCGGCTCATCCAAAAAAAAGCGTCCTGCAGTGATAAATTCTGTGCCCCTGCCACCCTCGCACCCCACTTGGCTTTCCCTTCGTTTGCCTTTTCTGTGTGGCATAAAAAATTGTGCGAAACTTTCAGCTTTCTGCACATTTTCGTCGCTTATCATCAACGGCTGTTGCAGCTTAGCGCGCCAGCGAGGGGGCAGGCGGAGAGTGTGCGGCACAGCGAGATGATGGGGCAGGCTGAGCACGGTGTGGCGCACACAGCAGCTGAGGCGGGGGCGTGGCAGCAATGATAATAATGAACGTGCATGAAAAATGCAACTTGAATGAAAGGCAAAAAGCAATGGGGCACGGCAGAAGGGTGGGAGGGCGAAGGGCGAGGCGGAGCATTACCTACGGCGCAATAAATAATAAGTGCCCCACCAGCAGCAGTGGCAGGGGCAGGGACAGGGGACGGGGGACGGGGGCCAGGCGGTGCATCCATAGAATGGGGCACATAATGAACGACATCTTGAGGCAAGTCGACTTGACATAATGGTAAATTAGTGGCCAAAGTCGGCGGCAAGTGTTCGATGGCTTGGCCCTAAGTGCAGGTGAAATGATTTACGGATGAAGGATCGCACGAAGGATGCCCAGGGATCCCAGAGATTAGATAGGAGCAGCCAGAGAGCAATTGGATTGGAGCCAGCTGTCATTAAAGGTGGATTACGGCAGGGCGCAGCTCGTGCCCACCGACAGTCGCTTTCAGCTACCAATTGGAGCATTTTGCAGCTCTTGAATAATTCTGCTATTTTCGGGGTGCGGACAATGGCAGATAATAGCCCGGGAAATCCGCTCATTCATGCTCTTATTGCCCCATTTGGGGGCAGAGATGGTAAGCTGCAGATGCGGCCACAAAAGTAAAAAATAGCAAACGCCATCCAGAAATTATCCTCCAGTTTCTCGCATGATTTATGTTTTTGTTATTGTTTTCCATAAACCCCATGGAAAATGGGGGAAAACAGTGCACAAAAAAAAAAACCCCAAAAGCCAAAGTGAAAAATACAAAATGGGATTGAAAGGAAAGCAAAAGGAAAGAAAAGCTGCCATGAAAAGGCAGGGAAAAACGCTTAGACAGCTGCTGTCTGAAGATAACTGCAATTCGCCCTTAAAGACTCAATCCGAGGAGGAGGCAGCTCCTGCTCTCCTGTCCAGCCGAGAGTGTCCTGTGGCAATCAACCAGGAACTGTCCTGTCCTGTCCTGTACTGTATCCTGGCAATCAGAGCGGCACTCTCCTGCTGGATGTCCTGCCAATAAATGAGCAAATTAATTAACAAAACGCAACCGTGAATAGTTGCACGATTGTCTGCGGACACCAGTGGCACGGCACGGGACGGACAGCGGCGGAGACATGAAATAAATTAATGCAGAGCTGAGACTGCCAGGAGCAGCAGGATGCTGGCAGCAGGCTGCTGGCTGCTGGCAGCTGGACAGGCACAAAGGCGACACCGACACGATACGTTAACGCTTCACTGCGTCCAGTGGCTCGGTTCTGGTTCGGCTCCCTTCCACCTATCGAAAGCGGCTTAGCCCTGCAGGTGACATGAGAGCGGATGACGCAAAATCAATCGGACGGGCTGGAAGGCGGGAGAGGCGCCACAGCAGCCGTGCATAGATACGCGATGCTGCAGAAAATGGGCAGACAGTAGGGCCATCTATCCTGGGGACATGTGTGGGCACGTGCTGGTCAGGCAGCGGCAAGAGCATCGCCAATAACGACGTAATCTGTTTATATCCCTTTTTTCCCAGCTCTCTCTCCTTTGCCATTGTGTTGCGCACTTTTTTCCATTTGTTGAGCAGCGACTGCCACTGCCACTGCTGCTGCTCAGCCACTGCTGCTCCTTCGCATCCTTATACGGGATTCTGATTCTGCTTCAACTTCAATTTTCTGGCCGGCAGTTTTTTTTTTCCTCTTCTGTGTCGTTTGTCGCTGGCTGTCTCCTCCGCTGCCTGTGCCCCTGCCCTGCCCCATGGATTGAGTTGTTATTTTTCGCTTAGTGCAATTTATTTTGGCCAAGTGGCAGCCATCGGAGGGGGCCAGCAGCAGCAGCAGCAGCGCTTAATTTATTATGCTGGCTGGTGGAGAGCCCTCCCATCCCCCAATTCTTTTCCAGATATTGCCTGGCCATTGTTCAATGGCAGATAAAAGAAAAATTAAAGGCAAAGCAAAATGAAAATGGAAGGGAAGGGAGTGAGAGAGAGAGAGGCTGGGAGACTGGGAGGATGAGCGGATGAGAAAGTGGACAAACGACAGCTAGCGATAGAGAGGGAAAAAATCGTTATTAATTTCAACTTTGAAAAATTGTTGAGCAGCTTAGCACGCTCCTTCGTCAGCACTTCGTCCTGCCCGGTCCCTGCCCGCCGCCTGGCTGTTCCCTGCCGAACGGATGGGGCATCCATTTATTAGCAGCTTGATAAATACTTTCAATTTTCCTCTCAAATAAATGATAACGTAATGCGCGTGAGCGGCGGGGGCATTAAAATAGATCAAAGACAGCAAAATAATCAACGATTGCGAGTCGATTTCGATTTCGATTTCGTGGATAGATTGCAAGTGTCCTCCGCAGAGAGTGGGTGAGGCGGGGGAAACTATACATCAGAGGCAAGGCCACTGTACATGGAAAACCATTATGCCATATCCATCAATGTGCACCGAAGAGGGAGGGGACATGGGCCATGGGGACGGGCATAGACCCATGCAATTATGGCAATCATTTGTTATGGAACGCCCGTAACCCCTATCTGGATCTGGATACTACTCCGCTCCGCCCAACTAAACAGAAAGAGAAGCAGCAGGAGGAGGAGGGGCAGCAGGAGGAGGAGGAGCAGCAGCAGGAGGAGGGGCAGGAGCCTCGACGCACACGCGTCAATTGTTGTGCTTAGCATGGAAATCATTACAGCACACAAAATGAATGGAAATCAAGGGCAAATGGCAAATGGGCCACTGGCAACTGGCAACTGGCAAATCGGCAGGAGGGTACAGTCAGCAGCATAAATAAATGGCAGTCGGTCGAGGCAAAGGCAAAGCAAAGGAACAGGAAGGAGACAAAACAACAGCCACAGCAAAAGCAACAACAAAAGATATGACAGCAGTTGGGGGTATCCCGAAAATAGACACAGGACAACGCAAACAGAAATAAAAGGGGGCAAAAAAACGTGTGCCTGTTTTTGTTGCCTTCAGTTTTTGTCAAATGTGTTTTTGTGTGTGTGTGTCTGTGTGTGTGAGTGGCAGGAGAACAAAAGGAGGAGGCACTAAGGAGGATTCACTAGGAGAAGGAGCAGCAGCAGGAGGAGCAGCAGCAGCAGGAGGAGACTCCTGGAGCTGTCGTAGTCGGAGTCAGAGGAGCAGCCAAGCAGACAAAAGGCAACCAGTGAAAAATCGAGTTAGGGAAAAACAAATAGGAAAATAGTTTTGGACGGGACGTCGCCAGCGACGGCACCGAAACATCGAACAGCAAAACAGCAGCCACACACGGACACACACACACACACACACACACACAGATGGACACAGAGGCAGAGAAACAACAACTAAACGGAAAAAACATAAAATAAAAGTAGCCAAAGGGGGCGAGCAGCAGGAACCGCCTTGAAGGCGCAGGAGCCTGTTGGCCTGTTGTAAAAGTCAAGCGAAATAATATTTTCCGGGTGCCAAAAAAAAAACAGGGACAAACGAGAGACAGAAGGAGACAGGGAGACAGGGAGAGAGGCTGTAACATTACTCCAAGCGTAACATTGGGAAAAAAAACGAAAAAGAGAAGAGAAGAGCAGTGAGACGAGCAGAGAGTGAGAGAGCGGCCGAGCAGGAAGTGAACTTGCGGCCATCATTGTAGGCAATTTGCAAAAATAGCAACGATTTCAACGCCACACTCACTCACTCACTCTCTCTCTCTCTCTCTCAGGGTACACTCTCACTCGCCTCACTCTCTCACTCACTCAGTCACTCACTACTTTCTCTGCTCTCCCCTGCTGCGGCAGTAGGAAGTTAGTTTAAAGCAAATCAAAATAAAAATCATAAAAATGCAGAGCATGGCGCGTGGTTAACCAGAAGAGACACACACAGCGAGTGAGAGATGGAGTCAAAGAAGGAGAGAAGCAGCGAGAGAGAGAGAGAGAGAGAGACAGATGGAATGATAGTAAAAGACAAAGACGAAAAATGTTGCCTGCTTTGGCTTTGGCTCTGGCTCTGGCACAAAAGATGAAAAGTTGTTGCTGTTTATGGCGGAAGTAGATAATGCCAAAGATGAACAAGGAGCGAAGGATGGCTCCTCCAGCAGTCAGAGGGAGAGTGGCAGAGAGGGGGAGTTGGCAGTGGGGGTATGTGTGGAGATGTGGCAGAATGAAATGAAGCTTAAGGGTCGCTTGGGTCTATAATTTCGCCATTACAAAACAATAGTAAAAACAAACTGCAACAAAGTTGAGCCCCACAGCCAAGGAAGGCAGGGGGTGGGGGGGGGAGGCAGCCAAGCCAAGCCAAGCCAAGACGTAGGACGAAGCACGAAGGACTCTGGGAGAGCCCAGTGAGGCGTGTTGTAAGTAGACAACAGCCAAACAATTTGAGAAAAGGAGCAGGACAGAGACACGACACACAAACACACGCAGAGTGGGAGCGAAAGAGTCAGTCAGCTTTGTCGCATTATGTCCAATTACTGTCGCAATTATAGCCAGAGTAAGAGGGACAGAGACAGAGTAAGAGAGACAGAGCAAGAGACAGAGTAAGAGACAGGGCAAGAGAGAGACAGACAGAGAGAATTGTCTGTTTGCCAAATCGAATGGCATGCCCTGCCTGCCATTCCATTTCGCATATCGTTGACATTTTGCCCAGAACCGAAAGAAACCCATCATTAATAATCCACTGGCTAATCAGAGAGCAAAAGAGAGGGAGAGGGAGAGAGATAAGAGACTTCTCCCACCCCTCCACCTCTAGCAGCATTCCCTCTAATAATCCAGTCAACTGCAGCTAATGGGATAAACCCTTACGTGCGATAAGACTAAGTCACCCCCAGGGACATAGCCGCCCCCCCCATACACCGCACCCCATTCATATTGCTGCTGTGTGTCGCTGCTCCAGAGATCCTATCTACAATGTGGCGGCCACGCGTTCCACGCGTCGATAAAGTTCCATGACCAGAAAGTCCAGAAATAGGAACGCACAATGGGATGGGGTGGTGGAGCGGTAGGGGGGCTGGGCAGAGGCCTACGCAGAGTTTAGCTGTTGTGTCACTTATTCACAGCACATTAAACAATTTGCTTTTTACGCCGGCCAACATCAACATCGTCATCATCATCATCATCATCATCATCATCATTGCCATTGCCATTGGCATTGGCAGTGCCCCATCGCCTGCGTCCGCTCTCCGATGCCCAGTCAACCGCACATTTTAATTGTTCTCGTCATGAACATGTCATAAAGCAAATCAGATTAAATGCGTCACTTATTACTGTGCCCCAGCCACAGAGCCCAGCACCAGCAACAGCGGCAGCAGCGCACCCCACGAGCAGCAGCAGCAGAGCAGCAGCGATGAACGAGCCACAGTCCGTGGCATAGAGACCAGAGCCCTGCTTCAGTTCAGTTCTGTTCTGTTCTATGCCTGTTTCTGGCTTCTGTGCCCTGGCTATTGGGCTATAATGGGTCCCCCTCCCCACCCCTGACCAGGCACGTGAGTGTAGTGTGTGTATGCCCCTCTGCCACTCTCTCTGTTGCATGAATGCCTGTCTGTGTCTGTGTCTGTGTGTGCCTTTGTTAACTGCGGTCAAATGTGGCAACGCAGCCACGCAACCAACGTCACGACGTTTGACGGACAGAGCGGAGCGGCTGGGGCCTGGGGGGTGGGGTATCGTTTTTATTGCATATTACCTTGTCAAGCACCGAAGACATCAAGCGTGTGTCTGGTGGGTGGGTGCTGGGTGGGTGCCAGTGGCAGCACCGTGGGGCAAGGGTTATTGGTAATGTGCGGTTATGTGGCTTTTGCGGATAATGAGTCAGTTAATGCACAATCCCTTTTGTGGGGCAGGGCAGGGCAGGGCAGGGAGGGAGGGAGGATCCCCATCTGGTGGCAAAGATTCAACCGCAATCCAACAATCTGCAGGCTACCATTTCGGATGTGCCCTCCCCTCTGCTCTCCAGCAGCGGCTAAAGTTCTCCGGGGGGGTTCGCCACCCTGCTGCTGATGTGTGCTGCCTGCCCGGCGCCCGCCTGCTGCTTGGTGTTAACTTGCATGTTAGATTGTGCGTGCAGCTTAATTAGTTGCAAACTGTTTTCCATCATCATCAGCCACGCACACACACACACGCACACACACGCCACACACAGGCGTAGGTCCAGTGGGTAGCTCTCCTCTCTGACTGCATGTTAAGCACACGTTCGAGTGCCGTTTGCAAAAGAGAGGAAGAGCTGTGTGCTCGACACTCGTTCTCGTCTCATCACTGAAGCATTAAGCAAATTGACACCGAAAGCATTTAGTCAAGTTAAGAACACTTTGTCCGGCTATCTTTTAATCGACACTCGCACTAGATGCACAGGCACACAGAGAGAGAGAGAGAGTGAGCGAGAGAGAGAGTGAGCGAGAGAGAGCGTGAAAGAGAGAGAATGAGTGTAAGGGGGGCGGGAGTATAGATACGGAAAGACACCTCCATGCTGGCTTTGAATTGAAACCAATATTGATTTCTAATATTTATGCAATTCCATTTTACAAATTTGCATACCAAATCCTGATTGCTAGGGGACTTTGAGGCAGAGAAACCCAACCAGCACACACACACACACACGACACACACGACACACACTCACACGCGTGTACATACGTAAAGTGTTTTTGCTAGTGAAGTCATGGGGGTGGTCTCCACAGTGCTGCAGCTTCACCTTCCTCTCTTGCCATGGCCCATTCCCTTTGAGTGTTTGCCAGCCGCAAACACAATGGCAGTAGTGGGGCGGGCTGGGCAGGAGCATGAGGAGCAGCACAGGACAACTCCTGGCACTTGACGCGCTCCCACAACAGTCGATTAGTTATCCCGACAGACAGACAGACAGACAGAGAGACGAATGGAAAGACGGAGAGACAAGACAGACAGTCAGACAGACAGAGCGACGGATAGACAATCGGATAGACAGTCGGACATTATAGACAGATAGTGCTTTTTGTTCTCTGTAATCACAGCAAAAGCAACTGGAAAATGGTAGTGCGGGGGGGTTCGGGGAAATGGGCAAATGGAAACGGGTGGGGGGGAAACAGAATCCGAATCCGAATTCGAATCAGAATCAGGCAACCAACGGAGAAGAAGCAATGGCAATTTTCAAAATGAAAACATGAAATAATAAATACGATTTGACAGGCGCTTCTCCCTTCTCTCTCACACTGCCACTCGCTCGCCCTGTGTGTGTGTGTGTGTGTGTGCTGTGTATCCAATAGATAGATAGATAGTTTTGCTTCTTTTTTTGTTGTATCCCAGGAAATGGCATAATGCGATCTCTCTCACTCATGCCGCTGTGTTTGTGTGTATCCTGTCGCTGCTGCTTCCTGTTTGCCAGCGAGCGGCGGGGAGAGAGAGAGAGCATCTACATAATCATATTATGCTTGACTGACACGACAAACCAAGCGCACAAATGTGGGTCCAACTGCATTGAGCTGCGAGAAGGCGGGGAGCAGTGGCAAGAGGCAGAAGCAGCAGCAGCAGCAGCAGCAGAGATTCAAGTAATTTGACAGGCGACATACATTTTCGGGTGCACAGAGAGATAGAAGAGCCCTGCACACACACAGAGACACACACACAGAGACAGACCACATGCACTCATAGATACAGCCACAGCCACAGATACAGATACAGTAGTTGGGCAGAAACAGCTGCGCAAATCTGTTAGCCAGTGAATTGATGAGGGGCAAAAGCGATAAAAAGGCTTTTGCATTTCCGTTCTGAGGGAGCTCGAAATTGGGGAAAATGGGCAAATGGGTGGGGGGGTCTGGCGAATGGTAGGGAAATGAAGCTTGCTGCCATGATATGGGCGAAACAGACAGGCAGACAGACAGACAGACCGAGGGGCAGGCAGACAGACAGACAGACACGACAGTTGGAGAGACAGTGCCACCTGGCAGCTGCCAAAATTGCAAAATTGAAATTGAAATGCGACTGCTGCTGCCTGCCTGCCTGCTGCTGTTTCTGCTGCCCTACACACACGCAGCAGAGATGCAACTCACAGACACAGGCACAGACACACACACACACACACAAACACTTGCATGCATAATACGCATACGCAACGTGCACTGCCCTTCGCCCTTCGCCCTCTGCGCTGTCTGCCTCTGTGGCTGTCGCAAAGACAAGCCAAAGCAATTAATGTAATGAGCAGCAGCATGTCAGAGTAACAGCAGCAGCAGCAGCAGCAACGTTAACGTGAACGTCGACGTCGACATTTTTGCACAAGAATTTTCAATCAGCAGACAACATTCATTCACATTCACAGCGAGAGAGAGGGAGAGTGAGAGTGAGAGAGACTGCCACACGCAAAGGGGACAGATGGGCAGGTGGCAGGGCAGGGCAGGTGGCAGAGCAGGGCCAGAGCAGGGCCAGAGCAGGGCCAGAGCAGATATAGCATAATGTGGCAAAAGGCGTCCAATGTAATTGTTTAAAACCAAGCTACTTAAGTGCAATGTGGGGGGGTGCATGTGGCATGTGGCATGGGGGCATGTAAAGTAAATGTAAATGTAAAATGGAATGGCCAAGGAGTGAGCCAGAGGGGGCAGTGGGGAGTGGGGAGTGGGGAGAGTACATATGTGTGAGCAAACAAAAAGTCCAATCAGGCCTGCATTAATGAGGCATGCAAGAATCAGCATGTAGCAGCATGGAAGGGGGGCAGGGTGGCATGCAGCAAGGAGGTTCCCCCGCACTCTGCCGCCCGTCAAGTTGCATTCATTTGCATTTATGTTTTGTGCCAACTAATTTGAAGGCTCTTTGCCGGGGGAACAAAACAAAATCAGCGCCCGACAAGAGCGCGAGACAAGCCCTTCTTGACAAGACATTTCATACCTGGCTGCCAAGGCACGGCACGGCTCGGCACTGGCTCGGCACTGGCTCTCCAAGTGCATTTTGAGTTGTTGCAACAAAGGGAGCGCACCCTGGCTGCAGCAACAACACACACATGCCACCACCTGCCATCTGGCTCGCACACTTGCATACAATATGTGCATACTCATTAGTTTGGAGTGGTTCTTCCATCAACAGAGACACGCAGACAGCACACACACCCGCACACCCACACACCCACGAAGATGCCGCTGCAGAAGAACAAGAACAACAACAACCACCTGGACGTGTCAGCCTGTCTCTTTCCTTAAAGCTCTCTCGCTCGCTCTCTCTCGCTCTCTCTCGCGCTGTCTGTCTGCTGCATCTGTCTGCTGTCAGGGTTGCCTCAACGCTTGCAGAATAAACAAACCCTTTTGCGCCTCTTCCTTTCAAGTTGCAGCTAATTGTTGTTGCTGCTGCCACTGCCACTGCCGCTGGAATCTTCGCAGTGTGAGGGGAGTTTTGTGTGTGTGTCTGCCAACCATTTTCTTCCAGCTCATAAATTTTTTTTCGCATGCAGCATTCCCAGCTTTTTTGTTTTCATCATCGTCAGAATGGCATGAGAAGTGGCAGGCGGCAGCTGAAATCAGCCTCGTCATCAGCGGCATCATCCCGTCAGATGCGACTTCCAATGTCAACCGGCAGCAGCAGCAGCAGGAGCGGCATCAGCAGCAGGAGCGGCTTTTGTTTGACGTCGCACTCTCTCCGTCTCTCTCATGAATAACTGATTAAAACCATTTTGGGTTTTGCTTCTTTTTTTTCTTCTGGTACCCCGAAACGAAGAGGAGGAGAATGGGATCCTCCATAGATGCAGGAGGCGGAGTGGTACTTCCTGCTGAATAGATGCTAGATGGTTGATGGTGATGCGCTTTCATTTATAATGACTGAGAGCCGGACGGCTCAGGACAGAGCAGAGCGGAGCAGAGAGTGCAGTGTCAGCAGTGTCACCAATGCCACCGGTGCATGGTGCAGCAGTCGGAGCCAGGGTGGCAGCAGCTTAACTTTGGCTTCCAGGCTTCGGGGAACGAGCTTAACTCCGATGATAAATAGCTGATAGAGGCGCCCCAGCTGCGGCACTGCCTCGGAGAAATGATGCAGCTGCCAATTGTGGTTAAGGTTAAGTCTAAATGTTGCTCAGCTTTTCTACGCTTAAACGCAGAAGATCAGCCTGTAAATTGGGGAAAAGCATTAAGATCTACGTATAAGGAACGGCTGAGGAAAACAGGCCTTGCAGAATCTAATTGCTGTAGAAATTGGATGCGTTTAATCCAACAAATGATTCATGTACAAAGGGAAGCAAAGCAAACTGTCATCTGCTGAAGGAGTCTCAAAGGAAACCGCATTTAGCAGCGGAAAAGCTTATCTACGTACACATTTCTTGCTGCAATTTTCGCCAATTTCAAGCACAAAATCTTTCGTTCCCTTTAAGTTTTTGTTTGTTTTGTTTTTGCCAGCATCCTGCCACATTTCAATCAGCAGCTCCGACGTGGTGGTGCTGCCTGCTCCTTATGCCGCCCACCTCCCGCTGCAATGGTTATGCAACTCTTTAGCCAACTATTCCGTGCTCATAAATACAACATTATTTCGCCAACGTGAATCGCAGTCGTCGTCGCTTGTCTGTGCGCGTCTCAATTCACTGCACATTTTGCAAATAACAATCGCATTTTTTGAATAATTTAAATCCACTTTGTTGCCCGTCTCCCTGCCTCCCCTCCCTATCTGTTCGCTCTTTTTTCTCTCCTTTCTCGCTGGCTGTTTCTCCTTCTGCTTGCTCTGTCTGCCTGTCTGTCTGTCTGTCTGTGCATCCCATCTTTGAATTGAGCAAAACGCGCTCGTTGTGGCATAAGAAAAGCGTCGAGCTCGAGCTCGAGCTTTTCCAACTGCTGCATAGCAAGCAGCACACTATTTTCCGTATGTTTTTGCTTTTGTTATGGCCGCATGAAAAATGTATAGCATACTTTTGTGCGTTCTCCAAGCGCGGCACACACACACACTGGCACACAATTAGAGCGCCCGCCCACCGTGTTTGTGGCACTATCAACGGATAGACACAGACGGCGGGACGTGGCACGGCGCAAGCAACATTCAAATATTTAAGCCTTGCATTATTAATGGCAATTTTTTAGTTTCTTTATCTCCGCTGCTCCTGCTCCAGCTCTCCTGCCTGGCACTTTTTCCATGCGTTTTCATTTTTATTGTTACTTTTTTTCGTATTTCGCAGCTCTATCTGCCACTCTCTCGCACCCTATCTCCATCTCCATCTCCCTTTTCGCTCATATTTGGTTATGCGTTTGTGCGAGATTTAAATTTATATTTAAATTTGGCATTTAAATTAAAAACCAAATTGCACATCGCACGCTCCCACAGCGCTGCAAATATATTTTTTATTTATACATTTTTGTGTACCCTGGACAGAGGGTGGCTACTATGATTTCGAGCAGGTGTTTGGGCAAACTCAGCGCAGGAATTTGCTTTGGAAACTGCTATATAGAATCAGGATAAGGAACAACTGCTGATGAGTAGGGGTACAGCCACGTCTGATGTCTCTGTCTGTTAGCTCTTGCAATGGGAAAAACTCTTCTCGGCACCTACTTAATTCTAAATATAATTTGTTATATTTCTTCTATAAGAAATATCATTATTATTAGCGCTTTGTGTAAAAAAGAATAATAAATATATTTTTGCTCTGCTAAAAATAAACGCCAGTCCGACTACTATTAACTGTAGCTGCCATCGCACCGACAGCTATTCCAGGGCATCCAAAATGCTGTCAGTTGTATGCAGTCTATCCTTTCTGCTGGTGGTGGCGCTGCTGGTGCTGCCGTGTCCAGTCGCTGATTTCATTTAGTTGCCTGCCGGAATGATAGAGCGCCGGATGCTGGATGTTGGAAAGGTTGCAAGGGCCCAGTGAGGAGCGGGCATGGCGAATGACCAGAGAGGGCGGAGCGGGCAGGACGCGCCACCCACAATTCAAAAATCAATTTTCATTTGCAAAACGATTACATTCACATTCATTCATTCAATGTTCGTTCATTCGTTGGCTCGTTCGCAGTTGGGTTTTTCTGCACTTGGTTTTTGTTCTTGTTTTTTTTTGTACGCTTTTCCATGTGTATGTGTGTGTGTGTGTGTGTGTGTGTGTTGGTGTGCTATCGGTTCCCTTACACTCGAATGAACTTTTATTCAATTTGCAAAGCAACCACAAGCTGCACAATAGCCGTTTTAAACACTCAACCAACCAGTGAGGCAGGCAGCCAGCGAGGCAGCCCAGCCAGCGAGGCAGCCCAGCCAGCGAACGGGCATTTCGTCATTCCAATGCTGGGCAGAGCGAAAGGAACAGCAGGCACAGAGTGGCGAGGGTGCAGCAGCAGCATCTACCCAAAAACCCTATCGAGGCACCCAGCCCAGCCCAGCCCATCCCACGCCTCTGCTTGCCACGCTGCAACATGCCACGTGCCACCTACATCTCGTCACTGCCATTTGCATGTCCGACTGTCTGCATTTTGCAGTCGTTCATTTAAATGCAGCATCCCATCCCATCCCATCCCATCCCCCCCAAACGAATATCTGTCTGTCTTTCTGCCTCGCTGTCTCTGGACCCTGTTTCGGGTTCGGTTCGGGTTCTTCTGCTGCTTCTGGCCAACAAACGTGCAAAATATATTCTTGATTCTCTTCTTTTTGTCGCTGTTCAATGCTCTTCGGGCGATTCTTTTTCCTTTTTGCCAAATTATTTGCCTTTTGTTGCAGCGTTTCGAATGGTCCTTTTTTTGCTGTTCGGAAATTTAAAATCTATTTATTCATGCGTTGACTGCAATTTGTTACAATTCTTCGCCCACACTGCCTGCCTCCCTGCCTCCCACTCTGTCGTGCTTTTTGTCGCCAACTGTACCGCGGTGTCATAAAAAGTGTGTACACATGCAGCGAGAACAATCATGTTTAATATATTAGCATTGATTTTCACATTGTTCAGAGTGCCCCAAAACCTCTGCCACATGCCACACACTCCACCTCTCACTCGCACTCCCCACTACTCCCCGCTGCTCCTCCGCCGCCTGCACCGTTTCTGGACCCTGGCATAATGGGCCAACTAAAGACTGACTCTCGCACAAAAGTATGTAAAAATAAAACAAATAATAAAGAAAACAATGGCGAATGTGAAATGCGAGGGGCGGTCGGGAAGGGAAGGGACGGGACGGGACGGGACGGCACGAGACGGACGCAACCAGAACAAAGGAATGCGCTCGTAAAACCGAGATTTAGGCCGAGCGCCACATTTGTGACCAAAAATATATACAGCGAGAAAGCCAGAGAGAAAGCCAGCGAACCAGAGGACAGCAGAGAGCGGAAGAGTGGGAGAGCGGGAGAGGGTGCTGGGCGAGATGGCGGATAGAGCCTCTGCTCATTTTATGCGCTAACTGAATCAGCCCCGACAACCATTAACTGAGGCCATTTTATTCAATTTGGCCAGGGGCCCCAAATAAAAAATAAGTAGAGGGAAAGAGGAGGGAAAGAGGAGGGCAAGAAGAGGGCAAGAAGAGGGCAAGGAGCGAGCGCGAGCAAGGGACAACGCCAAAGCGGAAAACGGAAGTATGTACGCAGGTTACACAGCACAAAGGGCAGGAGGGGAGCAGCGGAGCAGAGGAGCAGGGGAGCAGTAGGTAGCTACAGGAACTGTTGGCCTGCTTCACTGTTGCGCTACAGTGGGGTGTGTGCTACGTGTGACAACAATAAAAGTTTTTATTGCCGCCGCACACAGATGCGACACAGAAGCAAAGGCAGCAAAACGAAACAAGAGAAACAGCAGGAAAGGAAACAGAGAGAGAGAGAGAGCGAGACAACCAGACACAGACACAGAGACAGAGAAATTAGCTGCCATTTGGAGTCGCAAGTTCCAGTCTAAATCTGCGCATTATGCATAGAAAAATCTCAGAACTTCACTCGAGCACTTCCCCACTTCCCCCACTCCCTGTGCGCCACCATCCTCGTTAAACTTTTAAGCACAGCCCCAAAAATCTTTGAAATATTTGCGCGGACAACAATGAAGCCGCATGGAGTGTACAGTGTACAGTGTCCTGCTGCAGTGCCCAGTGGCTGGATTGGTTGACAATGGGCCCAACGGGCGGACAACCGCAAAGGGCAAAGCCTGTTGTGCCGCGAGCTACAAATGCAAAGCGCGGCCTAAGGCTAACAGGTGCCAAATGGCAGCGGAATGCTGCATTGGCCAGAGAATCGTCGTAGCAGCTGCAGGATGGATGCCAGCCGGAGGCTACTAAGCCAAAGGAGCTGTTCATGGGACAATGTCTGCCTGAGGACTCATTATCTGATGGGAATTGAATAGTCGTTTGGCTGCAGCAATGCCGAACGTGCAGCAAATGAGACCAGCGGCAGAGTTTCTCCTGCACTCCATAAATCAAACGACACATCGGACCTTTATTGCACACGATCTCCTCCTCCTCTATGCAACTTTGCCGAACTTCTACGATACGCTCCAGCGATACTGCTGGGTGGAGCTCTTGGGACCTTGGTTGCACACGAGCTCGATGCGACGCTGGGGACGGAATCTCTGGTGGACCCGCTTGGGCCAGCGCTTGGCCAGGTAGCGCTTCACAAGGGGCACCATGCTCTCGTGCTGGCGGGCGAGGATCGTGTGGAGGATGTTCTTCTGCGAGTAGTGCTGGATCACGGGATAGGCCTCCTTCACGTAGTCCCTTTGCCGCGCCATCACTATCGAGTGGGAGGCGTCGTCGGCACGGCGCACCAGACGCTCGCCGGTGATGTCGTCACGGCCGGGCACACGGGGCGCCATGTCCCCGTGGTCGTTGTACACCCGGCCGGACTCCGGGTGCACCAGGCGGGTCCTGAGCCGGGCCATGATCGCCTGCATCGGCAGAAACAAGTCCAGCACAAAGTCAAGCTTGACCATTTCGTCGAGTGCCCGAGCCTGGTGTATGTTCCGCGGAAAGCCGTCCAGTATGAGGTTCCGATCGCCGGCCTTCCCGATGGCATCCGTCACCATGCGGGTGAGCAGGTGGTCGGGCACCAGCTTGCCCCGCGTGGTGTACCGCTCCACGCGCTTGCCCAGCCAGGTGCGGTAGCGGATGTGGTCGCGCAACATGTCGCCCGTGGATATGTGCACGGCGCCGTAGGTCTTGACCATCATTTGGGCCACGAAGCCCTTGCCGCAGCCGGGCGGTCCCACGATCATAGCACGGAATCCTCGAACGGCAGTCATCGCTGTGGCAAGAAAGAAAACACACACTAAAACGAAGCTCTGGACAGTCCGGAAAAGGATGGAAGGAACGAAGGAATTTTGAAACTAAACGCATATATTGCTACATCTCGACTGACTCCTGATTTGTGTCTTGGCAGGAGACAGTGATGGGTTGGGGGGAGACTGCCACTTGAATGGAAAATCCCTCAACGCGTTTCCCTTTTCAATCCTCCAATTTAGATTGTCGATGTGGCAGAGCGTAAGAAATGAAATTTAGTTGGGGAAATGAAACCCAAATAGAAATTTTCCTTTGCCTGGGAATCGTTTGGATGTGTGGTGTGTGTGTGTGGCAAATGGCCTGCCTTTTACTCCTGCTACTGCTCCTGCTGCTCTCCACTCCTACTCCTACTCCTGCTCCTGCTGCTGCTTCTGACGCGAACAAATGATGAAAATTTGAGCAACGTTTTGTCCGCGACGAGTCCTCTCTCAAGTGGCCGCCTACGTGTGCCACATGCACAATGGAATGGCGAAGGGCAAAAGCGTTTGTGCCACACCGCACACTCATTCCCGTGCCCATTCCAGCATTCCCCCTCCAGCAGTCCCCCCCCACCATGCCGCCATTATGTTCCGTCTTTGTTTTTTGAAAAATTGTCTACTTCATTTGGGTCTCTTGCTCGCAACGAGAATGGCCATGAAATATAACAGTACTCATTATGTTGGGATTACGATGCAATCAACGCAGAAAAAAGTGTCAGTCAAATAAATCACTCGCCAAACATGAGGAATGGGACCGAGTGTGGGCGGTGTGGAGTGGAGTGTGGGAGCAGCATACGGATACGGATATATGTGCGGGAGGAGCAGAACGAACCCCACACCAGGCGCAATGTCAACATCAACAGTTTCAACATTCGTTTTCGTCTCTCTCTGTCTCTCTGTCTCTGTCTCTCTTCCTTTTTTTTTTGGTTCGTGGTTGGGGGCATAAAAACGAAAGCGTAGTTGAAGCTGACAGCTACGATGACGCTGAAACGAGAAGAGGCAGAAGGCGGCGGCGGCGATGGCAGCGGTTGAGGCTGTCACACTGTTTGCTCCCGGGGGTGGGTGGTTGAGCGGATGAGGCAGTGGCTGGGGGCAGGCCGCATTGCCAACTGAGTGGCAAATTTTTTTTAATTATTCAGTGGCCAGCGGAGAGGTTAGATTTGGAAAGGAAAAATTCGGCACAAAAAAAATGCAAAGAAAAAGATTGACAGAGAAAAAGCGTGCGAGGGGCATGGCGGATGGGCGGCAGAGTGTGGCAATGTGGCAGAAAGAAAAGCCCAAAATGGAAGTGGAAGTGGAGTTTAATCGATTTGCATGGCTGAATCTTGAGAAACCAATTTAAATATTAAATTGGAACGATTTCTGGGCGCACAGCCACTACTTTCCTTTGCAGGCGTATCCCGATTCTCGTGCCCATCCATCATCGGCCATCAATCACTGCTCACTCCTTGGGGGTGTGGGAAGCGCTGGGAGAGCAGAAATCTAAGAGCCCCCAAGCTCCATTTGCACACTCCTTCAGTTTCGGAGGAGCGACCGCGATAATCGTCTCACTGGACAGCTCCCGTTGCACACAATTTGTGCCCCAGCGTCCAACAATGGCACTACAAATGAGCATGCCATTTGGCTCCGGGAGAGCACTCCGCATAGCCAGCAGGGGGAGTCCAGTCCCCACCCACACCCGCACTCTGCTGCTGCTGCTGCTGCTGTGCTGGCCAGCAGAGCTTATCTCAGTTTCATTACAGTTATTGTCGTTGTCATCAGTTTCAGTTTGCCATGTGCCACAATGTTGCACACACAGCATACAGCAGACAGCATCCAGCATCCAGCATCCAGCACTGACTTGGCTACCCCACTTTGCTCTCCCACTCCCCATCCTACTTTCTTGGCCCAGCCCCCCTTTTAAGCATTTTCCTACTTCTAGCAGCAGCAGCAGCAACAGCAACAAGGGCCACACTTCCGCTGCTGGCTGCTTGAAATAAAAACTTGCTGGAATCCCAGAAAACGGTTAACCGAAGAGCTGGTGGGGTTGGGGTGTGGTGGCGGTCTAAGCAATTGCATTGCACGGCAACAAAAGCCGAGCACACACACACACACACACAGACACACACACTCCTAAGCAACATCTAAATGCAATGCAACGCAATGCCATTGAAAGAAATGCAAAAACGCAGTTTCCGTGTGCAGCAGCAACACAGCACACAAGCAAAAATGTATAAAAAAAAATAGAAATGGGGAAGAGAACAGAAGTACAAGCAGCGACTACAAAAAATACATAATATAAGTGTAAGCGTCGATTTGTGCCGCCCACAAAGCGCAGAGCATAGAGGGAAAGGCAGCAGCGGCAGCGGCAGCAGAGAGGAAGTGCTGCCAAGCGGCGGGGGCGTGGCTGCTCTGAGCTGTGCTGTGCTGTGCTGTGCTGTGGCAGCTTCACACTTGAACACGTACAGAGCCCGCGGCATTCAACGTCTTGGTTTTGTAACGGCTCCTGCTGCTGCTGCTGTTGTTGCTGCTGCTGTTGTTGCTGCTGCTGTTGTTGCTGCTGCTGTTGCGTCGCGGCTTAGCATTTTGCCCCAGACCAGACGAAACCAAACCAAACCAAACCACCCATTGAATTCTCGCTCGCATATTAAGCGAGCGCTTAAAAGTGTGCTACAGGATTTTACATTTTGCATTTGCTTAAAAGCTGTTTTAACCGATTTCGAAGGATTATTATTTGTGGAGAGCCGAGTGGGTCGAAAGGGGGGAGGCGGGCCTTATGCCTTTGCATAAATTGATTCTAGATGGCCCTGGACACAGCTGCTGTGGCTATTGCTGCTGCTGTTGCTGTTGCTGCTGCTGCACTTGGTTGCCCTTTTGTCTAACTGCCAGTTAGGTCTGATTTATTACATTCGTTTTAAACACTGCGGTTACTGGGGCCCCCTGCTTGGCTGTCTGCTCGTCTGTCTGTCTAAAATTCGTGCTCGTATTCGCATGTTAAATAATAAATAAATATGTATAATGAATTATACTGGCATGTGTGTGTGTTTGTTCGTTTGTGTGTGTCTGTGCGCTGTCCTGTACGGGTCTCTTGGTTAGGCATAAATTCGTTTTATCTGAGCCGCAAAACGAAACGAATTTTCATCAGACCAAATACATATATGTACATATGTATATGCATGTATATGTGTGGGAGTGCTGCTGTTGTGGCACCTCCTCTACTGCTGCTGCACTACCGCCTCCTCCTCGATTGGGTCAACAGTTTTCGGTAGCTGTTTGGCGGTGACGTTTTTGTATAATTAATTTTTCTTGTTCAGTGGTTTTGTACAATCAACATTCGATGTAAAAACATTGCAAACAACTGCAGACGCATACAAGCGCACTTAAAGCGGCACACCCACACACACACATGGGCGAGAGGGTGGAGGCGACTGAAATGCCACCGCAGGATAGCAACAACAGCAAGGACATGAAGCTGGGGACATCCAGTGCTGTGCTCTGCTGTGCTGTGCTGGGCACTTGGGCCCCGAATCGTTCTGGACAGCGTCCGGTCCCTCCGCCTGCTTGCTGGCTGCTGCTTGCTGGCCACTGCTTGCTGGCTGCTGCTTGCATATGCATGCGAAAATGTTAAAGCAAATAAGAAAGAGTGTGAAAACGAGCAGCTTGCCATGTAAACAAGTAAACCAATAAGTGCATTGGTGTGTATAAAGCGATATACACGTACACATACATGCTGCCTGTGTGGCTGTGTGTGTGTGTGTAGTTGTGGTGGTCGGACGGAGGGCTTTAAAAACTGACCAACTAAATCCCCAGAGTCTCAGTTGCTGCTTGCTTGCTCGCTGCTGCTGCTGCTGCTTCTGCCTTCAGTTACAGCTTCACTTGAGATAAGCCCCAACGAATACCCAACCCAACCCCAACCCCCAAACCCATTCCAAAGAACAAATAATCCAGCAGCAAAATAAAGAAAAGCAAAAAGAAATTGTTTAATGAATTTCGCGCTTGCTGCTGCTGCTGCTGCTTGCTGCTTTCTGTTCTTGTTTTTGTTTGCACAATTTGTTTACGCAACGCGTGACGCTTAAATGCTAAATAATGCAAATGTAAATGCGATGTGGCATTGTTTAAATTTGAGTTTCATTTGTGGAGTGTACGGTATGCGGGTAGCGGGTGCGGGTACGGGTACGGGTAGGGATATTTACCGACCCTCTGCCGACCCTTTTTTGCTGCTTGCAATCCCTTTTCGCTGGCTAATTATGAGCGGAACTGAACGAATGGTAAGGGAACAGAAATCGCTGGAAATTAATTTACGATGCACAGCAGAGAAAACAGAGATCTCTGCCAGTTACTCTCATGCATATCCCTGATCGATATTTCTCTCTCAAAGTTCCAATTATTTATGGCACAGATTTATGGCACTTCTTGAATGCCTCCGGAATTGCCCTTCTCTGCTCTCTTTTATTGCGAATGTCAGGGCATTCCCTATTCGTTTTGATTTCATGGCAGAGTCCCCGCTTCTGCCCTTCCCGCCCTTCGATTCCGTATTAATTTCTGTACTCATCGTCCCGCAATAAACATGAAGGAGAATTAACATATTTTTGTTGTGTTCTTTTCCGGGTCTGCGTTTTTGTTTGCGCTCTGATCGATTTGTGCCGCGTAACTAACGAGGAAAAGCCGCCATAACCGAATTTGTAGAACTTTAGAATTGGTCAGAGCCCGGGGTGGAGAGGGCGGCAGGGCGCCAGAGCTGTGGGGATATTTTCAAGTAAATCCCCGCCTTATACTGCAAAGGGCGACGCCATTCTGAGAGTTGAGTTGTTTTGGTGGGCGGATAGAGGAAGGGAAGTGAAGGGAAGAGGCGTGGTGGGGTGGGGTGGGGTGGGGAGCGGAGAGGTTTGTTCCTAACTTATGATTCGCGAAAAAATTACATTAGAATTGCAAATTGTAGGGCGGCGGTGGCGGTGGCTTTTGCAGGCGGCATTCAAACATGGCTAAATAAAAGTTTGTGTCTTTGCCAGGGCGAAACAAGTGGCAGAGGGGGAGGGGCAGTGGCATGGGGAGTACGCTTACAAGTCAGAGGTGAAGACATGTTGAGGGACATGGGCTGGGGGGCGAGTGCTCCATGGAACAACCAGAAAACTCAAACATTTATGACAATAACTTCTTAAATGCTTTGTTCTCTGGGCCTTCAAAGTGGAATCTGCCGACAAGCCTGAGCCCCAGAAAACTTATATAAGGCTATGCACGGGCCAGGGGCAGGAGTAGCAGTAGGAGGAGGCAGCCAAGCGGCACTCGAGAGAACTCGAGTCCTGGTCCAGGGGCTGGTCGACGTCTCCGTCTGCGTCTCGGGGGCTGGCGTTGAATTGAATTACTTTTGCGCCCGTTGAAATTTCAATTGCCAGAGCGGGACGGATGCCCCCACATGAGAGGAATGAGAGGAAGACGGAGAAGGAGAGGCAGCAGCCAGAGGACATGCCACATGTGCAGCCATAGCCCATATGCAGTGGCAATGATGGCAATGCCAACACTGCACTGCACACTGCCACTGGCCGGAAACGGAAATGCATGCTGGCATTTTAGCATGGCTCCCAAACACACACACAAACACACACAGAGAGTGGGAGAGAGAGAGGCAGAGTGGGTGGCAAGAGGAAGCGGGGCATACAAATGAGGCGTTGAATAATTGAAGACATAAATTCGCACTTGCACACAAAAAAATTCGCTTTTTATTGTTGCCGCTGCTCCCAGTTTTGGGGCCCAGTGCTTCCGTTGGAGCCACTGCCAAAGCCAGAGCCAGAACCAGAGCCGCAGCTGGAGCTCTGCTCGGCTCTGCCTCGGTGGCTCCCAATTCACTTTTCATTCTTTATATATTTTGCATTGCCCGCTCGCTCGCTCCCCGGCAGCATGTTTAATTCCCAATCTCGGGCACAGCTCCGACGACCTGGCATGGGCCACCTTTGCACTCAAGTGCGCAACGCCCACGCTGCCACAGCACAGCACAGCACTCCAGTCCACAGCCCCAGCTCAGTGACCCTCAAGCAGGAACAGCAGCAGCAGCAGCAGCTATATAGGAGCGGCAGGAACAGCAGCAGCAGCAGCAGCATTGGAGAGTTGCTCGTTTAACTTTCATGAAATTATAATTTGCTTTGTAATTCGAGCATCCTTAGCAGCGACGACGGCGACCCAGGGCCAGTAGCAGCAGCAGGAGGCCATGGCCAGGGTGCCCTCTGAGCAGGACACAGGGGCACACGGGACGGGGACCCAAAGCAGGACCAAGACCGAGCATATAACTACACATTGAAAATATTTTAATTAACGAAAATTGTTCTGCAAGTTGTTTTATATGGCCGAAGAGCAACTTTAACTGCTTGCCGCAGGCGCAAGACTCTGCGAAAGAGAGAGAGGGACAACGAGAGACAGAAGAGAGAGAGAGAGAGAGAGAAAGGCAGAGCTGGAAACAGAAAACCAATCCCATTAGAAATCTCAATCCCACTCGCAAGTCTTTGCAAAAATATTGAGCAGCTGCTTCCATTCTTGAAATCACATATAAGCGAATGCACACACACACACATACTGCTAACACACACACATACTGCTAACACACACACACACACACTGGTGCTATGCAGCAGCAGTAGTTGGAGTGAGAGAGAGTGAGCAGCGAGGAGAGGAGTGGAGAGGAGAGTACATATATCTTACTTATGCTTTGGGAAAGATTAAAAGTTTTTCAGTGGCGCTGCCGCTGCCGCTGCTGCTGCCGTTGCAAGTTCTTCTGGCCCAAGCTTGTAACATCTTTGTATGGCCAGAGCGAAGAGGCCCCAATTCGCATTTGCCCCGTGTCCCGTGCCCGGTGCCACATGCCCCCGTGGCCCACCAATTCGCTTTTTGTGCTCTGCCTCTTCATCTTTTTTTTGTGTTTTTTTTTTATTTTTCTTCTGCGTTTCCCATTTTGTGTACGCACACATAACCCGCTCTGCTCCGCTCCGCCCTGCTCCGCGCTCTCTCTCACTCCCTCAAGTTGTTTTGGCCAGCCGCAAAATGTGCCCCATTCGCAGATGTGTGTGTGTGTGTGTGAGTGCTTTGGGTCGAGAGTAGAACCTTTTCAAATCCGAAATCGATATTAATTAAATTTTAGTAGCTCACGAAAGCTCAAGAAATCTCTTGCTCCTTTCTCCTTCCTCCTCTGGCCACTCTCTCTCTCTCTCTCTCTCTGGGAAACAAGTGACAAAGTTTTTGCGGCCAGCTTATTAAAACTGATGACAAGTTTTTAGCCCGGCCAAAAGAATGAAAGCCAGAGAACTAGAGCCGAAAGGAGGCAAGAGCCAGAGAGGCCAGGAAAAGCTGCTTTCATTAGGGTTATAATGGAGATTGACGCTTAAAATGCAAGTTTATCTTTGCTCAGGATACCAGTAAGTGTACGTGTACGTGTACGTAGTGTGTGTGTGTGTGGTGTGTGGCTGTGTGTATGCATAGCCCCTGGAAAACTTTGCTTGTCCAGCAAATTGATAAGTGAGATAATCTGCCAGCCCCAGCACCAGACCCAAAAACCAAAAAACCACCGACAAAAACTAATTTGAAAATGTTTAAGCTAACCTTTCGAATGGCTATAAAACTATGATCCCCCTCATAGATAGCTGCATACATACATAGACTGTAGACTCGTGTGATGTAATGAGATAATGGGTGGCGGGGGGGCATATTCGATTTCATCCATAAAATGTGCGTGCAGCCAGAGTCCGAGAGTCTCCTACGGGGTCTCTGCTGAGTCTCAGAGTGTCCGAATCCAATCAAATTAAAAGGCGCTCGGTTCTGTCTATCTTTTGCCAAAAGGCTTTTGTGACAAAGGCAATTTATGCAAATTCCAACTCTTTTCTATTGTTGTCCCTGACCTTTTCCCTGGGTCACCTTTGCATGTGGCTCTGTGTGTGTGTCTCTGTGCGTGTGTCTCTCTGTGTGTGTCTGCTAGTGCGTGCCTTCATTTGCTTTGATTTGATTTGGTCTTTTTTCCATTAATAGTTGATCTACTAAGCCCTTTCAGGCATCAGCCATGCAAAAGCGTTTTTCATCATTCGCCATTCGCCAGTTGCCATTCACCGTCTCTTTCTTGCTGCGTGTGTGTCTCTCCATCTCTTTCTGCCTCTTAATTGCTCCATCTGTGGCTTCTTCTCGCTCTGGACTCTGTTGCCACTCTGCATAGAAGAATATTTAATATTCATACTTGCGTTTCCATTCGTGCAGCTAATGTCGAGGTTTTGGTCTCTCGGTTTGTCCTGCTGCTTCCTCTCCTGCTGCTTCCTGCTCTTCCTGCTTCCTGCTGCTGTTGTGCTTTGGCATAACAAATCAAGTTGCGGATTATAAATGGAATCCTTTTTTAATTGAAATATATATCCTGTGCCTGAACCATGCACGAGTGTGCCTCATTAATGCTGTGCTATCCCTCTCTCTCTCTCTCTCTCTCTCTCTCTCTGTATGTGTCTCTGTGTCTGTGTCTCTTTCTCTCCTTGTCTCACTGATGGCATCAATTGATGCGTTTTTGATTGCAAATTTACCACAAACAGCAGATCGCATGCCACAGGAGTGTGGGAAGGAGCGAGCAAGCGAACGGCTGAACGGGCGAATTGGAATTGGGGGGAGGAAGCACTTGGACATTACTCATACGCAGTATGTGCATGCAAGTGTGTGTGTGTGTGTGTGTGGGGTTGTCGTCGGTGGTCGGTCTTTTCGGGTGGTGTCTGTTGGCGAAGCAAAAAGCAACTTAAATTCTACTTACAGCCAAATATGTAATAAATACGAGCTTAAAAAAGTTTATCTATATTTCAACCGCACGCAGTCATGTGCTTACATGGCACAACACTCACACACACACATTCACACACACCAGATGCACAGACACAGATACAGATACACCAGATGCACAAACGGGCAGAGTGGTACATACGAACTCTCTGACGCTGACGCTGCCACTGCCACTGCCGCTGCCTCTGCCGCTGCTGTTTTTTTGCTGTCGCCTGGCCAAAGTTTTTTGAAAGATGGCACCACCCCCGCCGCCTAGATCCCAGTCACAGAACCAGACACGAGTTCTCGAGCTCTGGAGCTCTCGAGCTTCAGCTTCAGCTAGAGCCCGCACCCGTGGCCCAATCCCTGCTGCTGCTCCTGGCTCCTGGCTGCTGGCTCCAGCGACAAGAGTCGCACACGTCCAGCAGCTAGCAAAAGTTTACTTTTTTCCCATCACTTTGCTCCTCCCCCCCTCTCCTCCCCCCCACTCTCTCTCTTTTTGCACAAACGAAACGAAAAATAAGTAAGTGCTGGGAGCCAGTCGAGTGCTTTTTCGGTTGGGTTTTTGAACAGCGGGTGGAGCGGGGGGTAGAAGCGGCAGCAGAGCTATCATTAGATGTATGACTATTCACTTTTGCAGCTTTAAATTTCTCTCTATCTCTCGCTCGCTGTGCATGCGGTACTATTTTTGAAGAGCTGCTCCAACTGCTGCCACTGCCTGCCACTGCCCGCCTGCCACTTATTCCTTTTATGTTTTTTTTTTCAATTTTACAAGCAGCCGCAGCCACGTCATGGCGCAGCGAGGCAACCAAAAACCAAATCCTGACAAGCCTGACGCCGTATAAATTGTCGCAATCAAGCAGGCATACAAAGGCGTGCCGGGCGGGGCACCAGGGGGAATGCCGAAGAAAAAAGTCGAGCAGAGCATTGAGCAGAGAAAACCGCCAGCAAGATGAATTACTGCAAATTATCCAGTTAGAACTTTGGGGACTTTGAAACAAAACCAAAGGCGTGGGAATGGCCAGGAAACAGAGCAATGAAATGCGACAGGGATGCGGAGTGGCAGTGGCAGTGGCAAGTGGCAAGTGGGCAGGGGAATGCTGACGATTTAACAAGTGGCGACCAGTGAAACTGGCAACTGACAACTGCACAACATCCATAGGACTCATAATTGTAGCAGAAGATTCTTTTGCTCTTACTATTTACCCAGAAACCCCCGACGAACACTTTTCGCTTGATAAAGAGCTCTGGCAAGTAGCTTTAAATAGAAAAGAAAGAAAAGAAATAGCTGCAAATTCAGGGAATCATGAAAATGCCTCATTAAAACGTTTCACTTAACAGGGAAATCAGGGAATCAGAGCTGCTGCTCCCTCCACAAGGAACCTTTTCGCTTTACGGTGCAAACGGGTGGGTGAAAAATCAAGCGAAACCAGGCAAAAAAGGAAGGAAAACCCTTTCGCCTTACCTCGAAATCAGACTTGCAGGCAACCCCTGTATTTCAGTGCTTCCTTCTGCTTCCTTGCCAGCCAGCCAGCCATCCATCTTCCTCTTTGACCAACTTCCTTATCGATGGCTGCTTTCGGGCCTCATTTTTCGGCCGGCCCTTGCCTTAATTTTGGGGAGGACACACAGAGAAATAAAAATCACCCGCAGCACTCTTTTGTCGGCAACATTCATTAATGTCAGCCACAGAAGGCAGGAGTCGCCTCTCATCTCTAGGCACATAATGTGCCACAAAACGCATAAAATACATACACATCCACTCACACAGATACAGACACACACACACACACAGGCACACAGGCACACAGACACACACGTACCATGGACTGTCTGACATTGTAGTCTGCGGAGTCTGCCCGCTGTTTTATATAACGATTACGATAATGAAGCGTCGCCGTTTCCACTGAGCGCAGCATTTTTGTACACAAAATGAGCCAAATGAATGGCCTGGCATTTTGGGTTGGAACGAGGCTGGATGGAGGGAGGGTTTGGTTGGGGCTGCTGTGGCAGCAACGTCTGTCGTTGATGGCTTTTTGAAGTTCTCCTCCGACGACAGCAGCAGCGACCGTACGGGGGGAGGGGCCAGGCAGCCCCGAATGATTGGGGATTATGACGAATTAATGAATTCAGATTTAAATAAAATTACCGCCGCGTGCGCCTGCTTGTTAGTGGCAGTAGCAAAGCAGCAGCAGCAGCCGCCATGGCAGTGGCAGCAGCAGCAGCAGTTGTCTCGCCCCCGTCCCCCGTCGGCTATGTGTCCCACTCTGCCACCCACATTCGCGGTGTACATTTAACGTTTGCTAATAGAATTAAAGTTTGCGGTGGCCCGCCCCGAGGGGAGCCCCAGCAAGGGGCAGCATGGGGCAACAACATAATGAGCCAGCAGCACCAGCACCAGCAGCAGCAGCAGCAACCGATCCGATACGAGCCGCGATCCCAGTCCCGGGGAGGGGCAGCAGCAGAGTAATTATGACAGCCATTGGATGGTCACGTGGGCTGTGGGCTGTGGGGCTGTGGGTGGTGGCATTTGGGGCGTGGCCCGTCGATGGGGCGGGACATTAACAACAGGCCGCAATGCTTTTGCAGTTGTGTGCCTCCGCTTAATTAACAACAACAATTGCAATTGTAGTTGCCACCGCTTGCTGCCACCTACTTGCTGCCACCTACTTGCTGCACCTCCTGCAGCTGCAGCTGCCTGGCTGCTGCCTGACTGCTGCTGCTTCCTGCCTCTTCCTTCCGGCACCTGAGCTGGCAATTTTTGTGTCATTTGGCGCGTGCAACCTTCGCTGTTCTGTTCTGTTCGGTTCGGTTTCTGTTCGCTGGTATTGTTGCGGCATTGTTGTTGATTGTTAATTGAAAAACAATGTTGTAGTTGGTTGCATCGACGGCTGCACTTGAAGAGCTGCGAATTGCAGGGCGCGCGAGGCGCGAACAACAACCAGTGGCAGAGTGGCAGCGTGGCAGCGTGGCAAAAGCTTCGATCCAGTCAGGTGGCATGGAGGGAAACTGCGGCGCAAGCTTAATTAATTTTTATAAGGCCGCAGTTGCCGTCGCTGCTGCTGCTGCTGCTGCTGCTGCTGTTGCTGTCGTTGTCGTGGCTGCATTTTAATTACTGTGCACAGGAGCTGCGTTGCAAGAGTTGCCGTAAGCGCATTGATTAAACTTAATCAATGGCCCATAAGCAGGCAGCCAGGCAGGGCCGGACAGGGCGGGACAGGGCGGGACAGGGCAGGACAGGGCAGGACAAGGCAGGCAGTCACTGAGGCTGAAGTTCAGGGGTCAGGGTTTGGTACGGGGTCAGCCTTAACATCAGCGTCAGATTCAGCTTCGACAACAGCCTCAGCTTCAGCCACAGTCTCTGGTCTTGGAGCTCATTAAAGGCCGCAGCGAAACTTTGACAAGAAATGTGCAATTAGCAGAAAGGATAGAGGCGGCGCAGGAGCCCAAGAAAAGGCAGGGACACAGCGCACAGAGACGATGATGAAAAACTTGTCACATTATAATATTGAATGGCAGACAACACTCACAAAGCCCAAGCCAAAGCCAAAGCCCACCAGAAAACTGAGGTGAAAACTGTCTTGATGGAAAAGCCAATCAAAAGGCTTTTTCCGCCTGCTTTATCCTTTTGTCAAACGATTATCGAGGATTTGCCACAGCTACAGCTACAGAGACAAAGACAAAGACAGAGACAGCGGCTGCTGCTACTGTTGCCGATGCTTCTGTGTTTAATTGCAATTCAGATCAAAATTCTTGGCCCACAATTGATACGAATATCCATCATTAAAGTGGCAAACTAAATTGATTTCAAAATTAAATTCCCCGCCAGACTGACAGGCTGGCAGACTGATAGACTGGCAGACTGACAGACTGGGAATGCAATCAAAATTTGATACCCAATTTGCAGAGAGAAATGCAGCAGCTGCACACCACAATTCATGCATTCATTTAGGCCATCAATTAAAATATCAAATGACAACCGAAACGAGTTTGTTACCCAGTGCTCAGTTACCCAGTTACTCCATCGCTGTGTCACTCTGTCACTCTGTCCTTTGGTCAGTACATCATTCGCTGATTCGCCCAGTAATGAGCCCAGTGTTCGGACTCGGACTGGGACTGGGACTGGGACCGGCTCGAAAGTCAGTTCAGTTGGTTGTTTAGTTAGTTAGTTAGTTAGTTGCCTGGTTTGACAGTCAACTATCATTATAAGTTCTTGTGCGCCATAATGGCTAAAACTTTTTCGCTCTCTCGCCCGTCTCGCTCGTCCTCTGTGTGCGGAGCGGAGCGGAGCCCATGGTTTGGTTTGTTGGATTGTTCAATGGGGTGGCTGGCTGGCTGGCTGGCTGGCTGGGTGTTTTGGGTGGAATGTGTGTGGACGGACGGGCGGACCCGTTCTATGGGCCATCATTGTGCGCACTCACTTTGCAATTAGCAGCAGTTTTGTCTGCCGCCTGCCGCTGCCGCTGCGAACATTTATTCAGGCCATTAATTGAGCTGCTGCCGCGCAAAACTGTGCAGCAAAGAAAAACGACCAAGAAATAAAAACCAAATGAACAATTGCAACTTTCAAGCTAACGAAACGCTCTCTTGCT
The DNA here is from genome assembly GCA_018150885.1 of Drosophila tristis. Classification (NCBI taxonomy): domain Eukaryota; kingdom Metazoa; phylum Arthropoda; class Insecta; order Diptera; family Drosophilidae; genus Drosophila; species Drosophila tristis. Next base: position 2,247,409 of record JAECWT010000001.1, read on the forward strand.
CTCTTTTTGACTCTTTGCAGATCGAGGACGCCATGCTGATGTTCGATAAGCAGACCAATCGGCACAGAGGTGAGTGTTATCGATAACCAGACAATGCCACCATTTGCTAGCCTCCTTTCCGGACCTTAACGATGATGCACCCCCCACCCGAAGCGGCGCAGGCAGCAGTCCGCTGTCCGCAGTCCGGCAGCCGGAAGTGCCGGAGAGAGAGCTTAGCAAATGTGCACACCACACACACACACACACGCACACGGATACACAGAAAGATACAATGTCAATGTATCAAACGAGAGTCCTTTTATGTGTGTGCGGTGGGAAAGATACTTATGAAGGGGTTTCCATGGGGTTTTTGGGGGAGGTGGGGGCAAAGGGCTAAATCTGGTTTTAAAACCTTAACGTTCACAACGGGAGCGGTGTTCAGGGCCCTGTTAAGGCATTAAAATGGCCGGGCAACAGGATGTAGAGGCAGCCGAAAAGATTACCTGCCAATGCAACCGGATATAAGGGCCATAAGAGGATGGGGCAGCATCGTTCCGGAGACAGAGCGAGGTCAGGTGAGGCACCAGCAACAGCAACAGCAGCAACAGCAGCAGCAACAGCAGCAGCAGCATAAAGCTTAAATCTCCAGTGTACATCCGCTACACGAACTTGTAGCGCACGACTGCGCCTCCATTGCGTTTGTCCAGCAGCAGCAGCAGCAGCGGCGGCAGCAGCAGCATCTCCGTCCGTGTGTCCACCTGATGTCCATCTGATGTTGCCCGCCCCCCACCAGCCTGCCGCGCCACGGGATGTGTCCTGGATGTGTCCCATGTCCTGGACACAGTCCGATGCCTTGTGTCGTTGTCAATTTTGCTTATTAAAGTTTTAAATGACGCCCCGAATTTCGCATTGCGACCAGGTCCCATTGCCTCCCATTGACATGTCCGTTGTGACAGCAGCAGCAGGAGCTGGAGCAGCAGCAGCAGCACCCCCCCCTGGTCTGGGGTCAGAGTACAACCTGAGACATGAAGCATTAAGATTGATGTGCCCAATTTTGCACAAACCTCGAATCGAAGGGAGGCGGCAGACCACAGTACGAGTGCATCATCATCCCACCCATCTCCCTCTGCCTCTTTGGTCAAAAGTAATTAGCTCACACACAGACACAGCGATGTATGGGCTAGGAACACAGCAACACACACAGCCACAAATACAGATACAGATAGAGGAACAGGAACTCGCCAGACTCGTGCATGCATCAATAGTTGGGTTGGCTGCGAGCCACCCCCGGACATTGTTAACTTTTGCGCCCTTCAAATTACGCACACGGGAATAAGAAAACATGATTTTTGCTTGTGCGCGGCCCATAAAAAATTGTAGCACACTTCTGAGCGCCGCATCGCAGATAAGCGCCGGCGAACGAACAAGCGGAAAAGCGAGTGGATGCTGCGGGGGCAGAGCAGAGCGGAGCGGGGCAGAGCCCACAGAACATTTCGCTTAATTGGACGCTGGAGTACGCTGAAACTGCATGATGATGCAGTCATATGTACATACATAAAAAAGAAGCTTCCAAAAAGAAACAGAAAAATGAAATGAAATGAAATAAAAGGAAAGTAAAGGAAAGGAAGCAGCAGCAACAGCAGCAGCAGCAGCAGAAGGCACAGCCAATAAAAACGAATATGAAGCATTTTAAAAATAATGTGAAGGACACACGGCCCGGACATCACATTAAAGATTTAGAGACACGGATGGGTACCACGAGGGTACGCGCGCCCACTCAACCATCCAGGCAACCAGCCAACCAGCCAACCATTGGCGGGGGCGGGCGGAGAGGGAGGCTATAACAAGTAGAAATAATGAGAAATTTTTGTGGCCATGATGTGAACGAATTTCCCATGAATTTCCACTCAGGTATGCCCCTGTAGATTTTCCTTGCTGTGGCTTACTTTTCTGATTTGCCAATTAAAAATGCATTGGCCGGCAGTTTAGCTATTGACACGACTCATTGGCTGAGCAATTCATTTGGCCCGAGCGGAGACGAGGGCCAGGCCATGTCAGCATTGCAAATTACAATTGCGTGCATCGATCGGAGTGCACGGTATGAAATATGCAGGCATTGTTTTGGTTGGAAATAGGAGAAAGGAGGCAGAGGCAGAGCCAGAGCCAGAGGCAGAGGCAGCCAACTGCCCAACTTCACAGGCCACCGTCCGTCCTGCTTCACCAGAGGCAAGAGGCACGAGACACGAGGCATGAGGGCCCCCACCGTCCCCAAGTCAATAGAAAATGTGTGTCGTTAATCAAAGGGTATTAGTTGTAGCAGAAGCCTTCATTGCCACGACCAGGACGAGGACGAGGACAACGACAACGACAACGATAGCGAACGGCGCTGGCGACTTTTTGTACGGTTGGACGATGTACGACCTTATTGGCATGAGTCGGTCTGCCCCATCTTCCCATCTCCTGTCCCTGCTGTCCCTTTGCTGCCGCCGCTAGCCACCGCCCGCCGCCCTGCCTACTGGCACTTGCGATATGCCTGTAATTGCATTTTATCGATCCGAGAGCGGGCTGCCTCGTATACGTGGCAATTGCCAGCGTGCTGGCACTGGCGCTGGCACTCACACAAACAAGGCATCGACTATAATAAAGAAGCCAACGGAGGGGCAGCCGGACAACAAAAAAATAAACCCAAACGAACGTGAAGCAAAAGTGGAAAAGACGTCGCTGGTTGCTCCGGCTACACGGCAGCAAGTTTGTTACTCATTCATAAATCATGTGTGCAGCACAGCGACAGGCACACAGAAAGACAGACAGACAGACAGGCAGAGAGACAGACAAATAGACAAAGCGACCGACATTGGAACACACATAAGCCTGGTCACTGAAAATTGCAGCAGCGTATCCCAGAGGCAGGGGCAGTGGCACGGGCAGTGGCACGGGCAATAACAAGCGACAGAAACAGTTGGCCCAAAAACGAACAGGCAAGCGAACCGTTTTATGGATGAGCAATGGACTACAAAAAATAGATATAGGAAACAATATATGAATATGCCATAAAACAATATATATCTGTACGAATGAAGGTATACAGTAGGCAGCAGGCAACAATAACAGAAAATAGAAACAGCGACAGCAGCAGCAGCAGCAGGGAAGGCAATTCCAGTTACAGTGGAGATGCCCTAAGAGAGCCACTCTCCCTGCCCTAAAGCAGAGCGAATATGCAACCCAAAGGAACTTCCAAAAGTGTTTCCCTACATCAATGAATATCACATAATTGCGATTCTGCAAACGATAAGTGCAATCAAAGTTGATGGCGCAGATGGCGATGTGATGTCTTGACTGGGAACCTTTTAGTAGTATAATTTAGACTTGCCACACATGTTGCCCTTAGCCCGTGTTTACTGTACAGCACAGGGCTGACAAGCGGCAGGAGCAGCGCCCAAAACTATGCTATGAATTTCATTTGGCAAGCCAAGGACATGCCCAACGTGCGCCTAAGCAGCCAGTAGCGGGAGGACTGCCACCCACCCACCAAAAAAAAGAAGGTGGAATAGATAGGTACAGGATGGAGAGGAGGAGGAGAAGGCAGTTGGCCTGGCAGTTGGCGTCGCCAGCCGCCACTAATATTAAAATTGAAAATTTTGTAATTTTTCTTTTTGGCAAGCCGGCGCAGCGCAGTCATAACAGCAGCTGGCGCAATGCTCCTCCGTGCTGCCTGTTCCCCCTACCTCCTGCTCCAGGGGCATAGCCAGAGCGAGAGCCCGAGCAGACAGAGCCAGAGCTTATGCCTGGAACATATATCTATGTCCGCTTCTTGGCAATAACATGCATGAGTGTGCAATTTTTGCAGTTGCCAAGACCATCGTCAGCTCCTATCGCCATCGGCATGGCCATTGCCATCGTCGTCGTCGTCGTCCTGCGGGAAATTTTCGACAGGTAAAAATGGCGACTGGGCCGCAGAGCGAGGCCCCCAGATCCCAGGCCCCAGACCACCCAGACCACCCAGACGACCCCGCAGAACCAGGCTCAAACAGGAGCTCTGAGCGCAGAGGGCCAAAGGCAGCCGCAGAATTAACTAGACAACGAGGCAAACGGACCGAGCATTCCTCAAGCTGCCAGGGCGCATTTGTATCCAGCAGATACATTTTTGATTGAGTTACGTGTGGGAGGGAGGAACCCACAGGCAGAGGCAGGCTACCAAAAAAAATTGCTAGCTTCATTTGTTCCACGGCTGATTTATGAGTGGCCCAAGGCGAAAAAGTAGCAGAAGGCAGCAGGCAGCAGGCCAAGCCCAAGCACGAGAGGCAGAAGCAGAAGCAGGAGTAACAGAAGTGGCAGCTTTACGTGCAACTTGCAACGTGCGCTAATTTTATATAATTAAAGCAAATACAAACACACTCCAAGGGACGGATAGAGACAAGCAGGAAGCAGCAAGAAGCGAGAAGCGAGAAGCTCGGAGCTGTAAGCTTGGGGCAGAGGACCAGGGCAGAGCAAGTGGCAAGTATCAAGGAGCTTGTTCTGGTGCTGCTGCTACTGCTGCTGCTGGTGGAGCTGCTGTTGGCGTTGGGTTTCGCCTCCTTCCAGGCACATGTCGCTAATAAGCCTGCGTGTTTACTGTTACTTGTTTCAACTAATTTGTCAGTTACGCCCACGCCACGCCCTGTCCGTGCCCTGTGCGCCCCGTACGCCCGCATGCCAAAGGCAAACATACACAGAGCGGGAGAGAGCAGTGCGGGGGGGCAGGCAGCGTTATAGGGGTTTTCGGGGGCATCAGGTGTCTGCACTTGGCCTTGCTAATTGCACAGAGAGCGGCACACACACAGCGAGGAGTGGCGGGGGTGGTGCTTTGCCTTCGACCATGTGAAATCTCAGACAATTGCGCTAATTGAAAACTCCCGATAAGGCCAAATCGGTGGAACGCCTCAGCAGGGTGCGGGCAGTAGAGGAGCCACAGGGGAATAGTGGCAAATACTAGCAGATAATATCATATTCCACGATCCGATAAGAAAAGTTTCGGTCTGCTGCTGCCGCTGCTGCACTTGTGAGCAGGGGGAGGATAGCATTTTGTAAGTTTAACAAACAGAAGAAATGCAATTAAGCTACAATAAATCCTTTGCCAATTCTAGACAGCAGTCCTGCCCAGGCACAGCCTGCTGCCTGCTGCCTGTGCCTGTGCCCTGGAATGACTTGGGATTCCATGGAATTTAAGTTCTCCGTCAGCCTCTAATTTGAGGATATCAAAAATAGCTGAACCACGCCAGAACAGCTAGGAACGCTGTCGCTGCTGCTGCTGCTGCTGCCGGGCCAGCCAGCCATTAGGACAAAGTTATTAGGCGCTGCTCAACACAAGAGCAGAAGAGAGGGGCAGGGCGAGAGCAGGGTATGGCTATGGGGTATGGAAGGGATCCTTCAGGACAGAGTTTGGTCCGCTGGCAAAGTTTATTATGTAAACCCGGAGCCAGAGCCGGAGCCAGAGCGAGCGTCCAGTGTTTGAATTACTCGCCCAGCCGCCACTTGAGTCCCTGCAGGGGATGCATATTGAGGTCAGCCTGAGGACAGACTAAGAATAGGGCGGTGGGGTGGGGGGGTAGTGGGGCCAGAGGGCGCCGCCATCAGCCTGTGTCTCGCAGTCTCGACACTTGAGTAAATTATTTAGCCGCTCGCACACAAAAGCATATTTCGTTCAATTTTTGCAGCCCTTAAACTTTTTTGCCCACTCTGCACACTCATTCTTCTACCCCTACAACCCCTCCACCACACTCCCCGCATCGTTCTTCTTCTCTTGCTGTTCCTCTTTTATCTGTTCTCTCGCTCTCTCTGTTGCTCTTTGCAGGTTTTGGCTTCGTTACATTTCAAAGCGAAGATGTGGTAGACAAAGTTTGCGAAATTCATTTCCATGAGATAAACAACAAAATGGTAAGTCGAGCGTAGCGCCATGAATCCCAGATACTAACTCCCCACTGTTACTCCCACCCCCCACCCCACCACAACCCTCTCTCTGTCTCTGTCTTTCTGCAGGTCGAATGCAAGAAGGCGCAGCCAAAGGAAGTGATGCTGCCGGCCAACCTGGCCAAGACCCGTGCGGCCGGCCGCTCTGCTTACGGTGAGTTGGTAGTCTGGGGCAGCCACGCCAATCAGGCGGCGGCGGCGGCCACGTCCGCTGCTGGCCTGCTGCCAAGTAGTTTAGCCGCTGCCGCCTCCGTGCTGCAGCAGCATCAGCAGCAGCAGCAGCACCACCACCACCAGCAGCAACAACAACAACAGCAACACTCACAGGCACCACAACACACACACCCACACACACACACACCCACACCATGCCCACCATCAGCTGCTGGGCGCCGCGGCAGCCGCTGCCTCGCTGCGATACTCCCCCTACCCGCTGCCCGCCCACCTCTCAGCGGCCGCCCTTGCTGCAGCGGCTGTCAACCAGCAGCAGCAGCAGCAAGCGGTGCAGCAGCAGCAGCAACAGGCGGTTGCCGTCGCCGCCCACCAGCAGCAACAGCAACAACAGCAACAGCAGCAGCAGCAGCAGAGCCTCGCCCAAGCGGTGGCCGCTGCTGCAGGTGCCACACCATCGCTCATGCCCCTGTCGAGTTCCGCCCCCACGGGCGGGCACTCCCTGCTGCAATACGCAGCGGCAGCCAATGCCAGCCAGAGCAACGCCGCCCTGGCCAGCTCCCTCTACGCGGACGCCGCTGCCGTGATGGGCTACAAACGGCTGCTGGCCGCCGCCGCCGTCAGCAGCGGCCTCAGAGGAGCGCCGGGCGCCACTCTCAGTGCTCTGACGGCGGCAGCCAACACACCCGCAGCGGCAGCAGCCGCAGCCGTGGCCCAGCAGGCGCAGCTGCGTCAGAACGCGGCCCTCGCAGCGGCCCACTATCCGCTCAGCGAGCTGCTGGCGATGCCGGGTGGCCTGGAGATGTCGGGCGCCAATTCGGCGGCGGCAGCGGCAGCTTCGCTCTACCAGCTGCCCGGCATGTGACCGCCCAGGCAGCAGTGAGACGTGGCAATCCACTAAAATTGATTCGAATCTGATTCCAATCGGATTTCTCTGTCTTTCATGGCCGCACACACTGACACACACACAACACACACACACACATCGATATATATATATTTATATACATACATACATACGTACATATATATATATGATTCTCATTCCGTCTCAATGTCCAAAAATGATTAAAACGGCGCTTGTATGCAACGCCCGTAAGCCTAGGCCTAGGATTACGTGTAATATCTCTTAGCCATGTACTACCGTACTGTACTACTGTACTACTGTACTTTAAACGTATCTTTTGTGTGTGTCCAAGCGACGTTTGATTAACTAACTTAACTAACTAACTAACTAACTCGACTAGCGCGCATTCTACACTTTGTTTTCTTTCGATTAGAGACTAAGAGAACAGAAGTTACTCGAACTAGCTTAAGACTCTAGGCTAAGTGCGGGTCCTAGAGGGGCCTGCTTAGATGTGCGATTGTGCGATGTGATTGCTGCGAGATGACATAGCAACTTGGGGCAATCCTGAAGCAACCTTAGACCTTAGAGGGCGATCATGTAACATATGTATGTCTTAGACACTTAAGAGACCCCGCCACCCACATGAATGTAAAATTAAACCCAAAAATCAAACCTAAACGAAAACAAAAACAAAAACAAAAAGATGAAAATATGTTGCAATCGGCGCCAATCATTTATGTTTTAATATCCGAATCTATCTTGTATATCGAACATTATCTCGTAACTCCCATATCAATAGCTCTTCAAGGGTGTCTCTCTCTCTAGTGGCAAAAAGCAACGCAAAAAGGGAACATCTAATTGACTCAAATCGGATTGAAACTTAGCAAATGTATCGAAATTAGCGTTTAAGTTGGAACCACATGCCACCAGGTGGTGTTGCACCAGCGGCAGCCACAGAAGGCGCAACAGCAAGAAAGTATTAGCTACAAAAGTATCCACCTGCATACACGTATCATATGTACATTGTGCTGTGGGGGGGGAAGGATTATTCCTACCGTAATTGGTGGGATGATGAGCGCATTTGTGGCGGCCGTAAGGACAGCTGTCGGAGTGTAATTTCGTAAAATGGATCATGGATAATGGCTGCCCAATTACAAGACCTCCTGCTGTCGTGTCCTGTCCTGTCCAGTACCGTTTGCCAAATTGCAGCTCCGCCAGTTGAGGGCCGAAATAACAGGCTACTGACTGACTGCCCCACCAACCGCTCCGCAGACCAAACATACATATGCATACTGCTGTGTGTGTGTGGGTGCTGTACTTGTCTTGCATATAGCCATTAATATTTGACTAAACATGAAACTAGCTATTTATTATGCATACATATACTCGTATATATACATAAATACATACATACTCGTACTACTACATATATATATATTGCATTACGATAAGCGCATTAAGCGCTCAAGTTCAGATTCTAGTTGGTACTCGTACAACGTTGTACATGACGTTATATCCATTGTAATCTTAGCCTAAGTTGCCACAAAACAAAACAAAACAAATCAACAACAAAACCAACAGCAAAGTAACAAGCAAACAAACCGGAAACGGAAGCCAGCCATCCGTCAACGCACTGATGCCAAAAGATGAACGAATGAAAGCAAAGAAGAGCAGAGAACAGAAGAGAAGAGAAAAGGCGGAGCAAAGTCGAAGAAGTGAAGTTTTATTTGGTGTTTGGAGTGGACTAAAGCGGAGTGGCCCAAAGCTAAATATATACAAATTTTCTACAACAACAAAATATCCCTCCTAATAGATGTCAACCCTTTTTCTATTCTACCAACCACCCAACCCCACCCCGCCCCGCTCTTGAGTTGTAGCAATTATCTAGCCCATTTATTTAGTTATTTTATGTGTTATTATTATAGTTATTAATTCTCTTTATTTGATTTGATTCGACTTCGATTTCGATTCCACTTATCCTTAGCCGTTTGTGCGGGGCAATGGCCTGGTGGCATGTGGCATTTTCGTAGAAATGCACTGCCACAGGCCTTAGAATTGCCCCCGCAGCGGGTATATCTTCTATATATGTAAACTTACAACATATATTCGTACTCGTATGTACTGGTCTGTACGTATATTAAGCAGTGAATTATTAGCGCAAATATTGAAATTTATACTCATAGATTAGCATTAAACTAAATGTCTTAGATTACATACATATATCTAATAAGTGTTTAGAATTGTGTGTCATATCGATCAAATGTAACTCTAACTCTACGTACATCTATATAATATATAAATAGCTCAGATCAAGGCTGTTATTGCAAGCAAAGAGAGAACCACAAATCGGGACGGAGGGAGGAAACTCTAGAAATCTTAGCACTCTACACATACACATATCTAGTATATAGTGGAACGATCAATCGGCTCGACGATGGTGTTCCTTAGTTGCCATACTACACATAATATTTATAGATCTCTAAGTACACACGAATCGAACAACTAACTAGCCTAACACTAATCGAATACGATCCAAATCTAAATCTACATAATAGTTAATCAGTCTTTCGTATAATCTATAACACTTAGTTCTACCTACATATATCTGATATAATCTCTCGGTACTCGCTTTCGTTTTTGATTATTAGATCTAATAACTGATATCGTATCGACTGAATGTTAGTAATTTATCTGTTTATGTGCTCTCTCTTGTTTTTCATGCCACCCCTTTAGATAACATCATGTGGGGTCTGGGGACATTGCCCGAAGGTAACTATAACTATAACTATACCTATATAGCTGTTATATGTGTACTCATTCCCATTCATTATTCTTTCATTCGCAGGCTTTCCGGCAGCTGCTTATGCTGCCTATGCCGCTGGTCGCGGCTATTCGGGTTATCCCTCCTTCGGACTCCCCTATCCAACTGGTAAGTACCGTTCAGCCATACTCTCGTATATGTCCGTACGTACACCCCACACACCCACACACCCACACTGTCACACATGCACACCCACACACCCGCACACACATTCGTAGGTACACTCGCCTTGGGCCCCTCCTTCTTTTATTCATTTGTATGTGAGAGTGAGAGTGTGATGTGTAGCGAAAGGTGATGAAACTCTTGTGACTAAAACGAGTACTAACTGCTCTCCCCATGGCCCCCCACAGCCCCCAATCTGAACAGCTTGTGTTACTTGATATGACGACAGTGGTGTAATAATCATTAGCATTACAACTAACTCGCCGCCAGCACTGATTATGATGATTTGTTTGCCCTCGATGCTTGTGTTCGATTCGTTTCGTTTCGTTCGTGTTTGTGTTCCACCACCCACCCACCATCCTCCCACCCACCAATCAGCTCAGCTCAGCTCAGCCACCCACTCAGTCAGTCAGTAAATCAACCATTTCTGTTACTCTCTTTGGTTTTTCTTTTTGTGTGTTCTGTTTCTGTTTCCTTACTCTTAATTTTGTATATTTGCTTTGCAGCCGGTGTAATGGGCGTAATGCCGGAGAATCGTATACTGATTGGTGATTACATGGTTGCCCCCACCAATGGCTCGTCCTAGGGATCCATGCACTGGGATCTGGTATCTGCTTCCCGACCGACCAGAGCTGAAATGACTATTTATCGAGTATTACTCTCATGATCACGATCAATAAATGAAATCACTTTTTTCTAAAGCCCAAAGCGTTCGTCATATCAATGCACAAATAGAAAGTATCGGAAACATCGACACACACACCCACACACACACATACAGATACACATATTGAATCAGATATTTACTTCCCCCATTTTCATATGATATAGAACCCCCTTTAGAATCGAAACCCTGCGCGCAAATCTCCTGTGCTTGGCCTTGCGATTATCATTTGCATCAATCACACGATTACAGATCACAAAGATCACAGATCACTGATCACTGGTCACACAGAGTGATACTACTGAACACTTGGCTACTAGGGCTTCTAGCTGATACATATATAACCTGTTCCTGATCCTGATCCCCAGATCCCCGACCAGATCTTACCCCACACCATCGATCCATTGCGTGTGTTAGAGCTGTAAAACAATCGATGCAGCTATCGATTGACTGTCGATTGGTCGATGGCCTGCAATCAGCGGCCCCCAATTCTCTGCATTCTTTTGTTTTTGGTTTCTTAGATTAGGTTTCCAAATCCAATTCCCATTCGAAGCGTATGTGGTAGCCGCCCCAATCCTTCCTATCGATAGTTTTGCAGCTCTAGCGTTTGTCGCTCCCTCTCTCAATCTCTATCTCTCTCTCTATCTATCTATCTATCTTGTATCTCGTATGATTTTGTAGGCTTGACCATTTGCGGCATCGGTAGGAGTTATGGTGCCGCATGTAGCGCGACACCGGGCCGCAGCAGAGCCTCTCCGGGCGGTGCCTCTGCTGCTGGTGCTGCGGCTTCGGCGGCTGCCGCCGCTCACGGCCCGCCCCAGTCGGGATATCATCAACAGGCGCTGGCCCTGCCACTTGCCACGGCGCTGACAGCCCGCTCGGCGGCCATCAAATCACAGTTTCTGGGCAACATAAATTTCTAAGTGCTGAATCGAATCGAGTCTGACAACGAGAGGCAGGCGAGACAGTCGTGACACAGAGAGATACGATAGCCAGAGAACAAGGCCCTGCAAACGTTTTTGATAAACATTTCCATTCTCATTGCCATTTTTGTCTCCTTCTGCTCGGTCTCCACGACAACGACACGCTATCCAAATAAATCATTTGTACAAGTGACAAGTAGGTACAGCAATCAATAACAACCACAACTGCAGCTGCAACAGCAACAGCAAGTGCCGCAAGTGCCACACAAACAGCCAGCCATAGTTTAGCCCCATATATCAACGGTAATGGTACGAGTAACAAATGAAACTGAAACTGAAACTAAAACTAAACTACAGCCGAGTAACCGCATCCAGAAAACGAAGCAATGAGCCTCAAACGAAATGCAAAACTAACCAGAGATTCGAAGGGAACTACATTGAATATGTGCCTTCGAATCCATGTAATCCACACACCTAGATCCGCAGTCTACTATATATAGCCATAGCTGACACACACATATAGCTGACATATAGCTGGCATATAGCCTCTCTCGTTCCACCTACCCCCATATCGAACTATTACCGAATCAGTATTAGCTGGAATCCCTATGTAGTAACTAGAGCTATCCACGTATCACATACATGTATGTAGAGGGTTAGCAGCTAGGCACCCGTACCCGTATCCGTACCCGTACTAACCTCTGACCTTAGAGCAGTTCTGTAGCCGTGAATGCAATGATTGAAAGTACTTTAGCCGTATAGCATCGCATAGGCTTAGATCTAGGCGAACATAATCACATAACCGACAAGCATAACCATATATACGTACATACTATATCGCTATATACATATAGATATCGCTCTATAGAGAAGACACTAGAGAACCCTAGAAAAATCTAATATATCCACAATATACGTACGGCAACTGCATATATACGATAGCAAACTATACTCACACACAGACACAGACACTGACACCAATCTCTTTTCCATTTGTAACCTTTGACCTGGTACTGGCGCTGGTACTGGTCCCATTTGTGCGACAACTCTCGTATTTGTACTCGTATCGTATCCCCCGATTCATAGGCATCCCCCAACCGCCCTTCCAACCAACATGCACACACATCTAATATTTATAAAACTATTTTACCGTAGCATTTAAATGCAAATTTCATTTGTAGTCCTTCCTCCTTGTATGTACTATGCATAAATTAGTTGGAAACACAACAACAGCAGCGGCAGCAACAGCAGCAGCAGCAGCAACAATTCGGAATTTCGAAATAAAATGCACATGGAATAACATTTAGATAACGACAAAATTTTAGCAGGCCTGTCACACATGTAGTGCCATTATTATCCTTTAATTAATTTGCTGCATATTATGTATGATATTTACTCTGTTTTTTTTTTGTTTTCTGCTGGCTTCCATGCGCCACTTCCATACCCATTTTCCTATCCTGATTTTCAGTTTTTTTTTATTTTTGTATTTTAGTTTCAGTTTTAGCTGGAGCTTCCATTTATGTTGTCGGTCTACATACAAACGTACATATGTATGTATGTATATTTTTAGTGGTTGTATATTGGTGGTTCCCATGAGTTTTTAGAGCTAATTAGCGAACGTGTGCAGAGATTTTTACCATAGCAAAAGTTCATTAATTAGTAGATTTGTCCATTTGTCCATTTATCCATTATCCACCATCCATTATGCGTTGTTGTATTATTCCGTTTCATAATATTAGCCACAAACGCATTTGGCCCCCACATATGGTACGAATTGAAAGCCTTTAAGAAAATCAACTATAAAAATTCCTTCCTTCATCGGTGCATCGCTAAAAAAAAACATCAACAACAACAACAAAAAACCAAAACAAAAGAAAGAAATGTTTAGCCACAGCAAACAAACAAAAATGAGCGAAATTTTTGGACATTTCTTTATAAAAATATATAGACATATTATTATTATATATATACCATATACCTATCTATATACATGACTATTTATATATACACGTATTTAATATTCGAGGGTTTACAAATTAAGCATTCGAGAGTATTCATTTTGTACGAGGAGGCGTGAATCAATTTGATTTGTACAATACTTAACGATAAATACAATATTAATGTCCATCCATTTTCGAAACAAATAACAAAACGAAAGAACACACAAAAATCAAAATCAAATCAACGACAACAAATCTCTCTCTTTAAGTTGATGAAAAATTAAATTTTTCAATGGCCCTCTCCTACATTCTACATACGAAAACAAACAAACAAACCCATACGTCGCTCGAACCTAGTTATGGCATAACTTAATGAATGATCAATCTATATCTATCCATAAATTGATAATTTGATAAGCTGTTACTTAGTTAATTGAATGCAATTATCGCCACTTGCCACATTCTGGCACATGGCTGGCAGCCGCATCAGCAAGATGCAGCAAAGTGGCCAACTGCTTCGAGGCTGCTGCTTGCAACTAAATATGATAAGGCGCTTTCGAGTTATGCATATATTTACACACCTATATAGCACACACCCACACCACACACACACACACTAACACACACACACATGCATACCTATATGTATTTTACACGTATATACTGTGATTTATAAGAAAACGCTTCAAACGGAAACAAAAAAAATTAAAAAGGCAAAAAAGAAAACGAAAATGAAAAACCACTTGCCAAACGCAGTATTGAAAATTGCTTACGAAATGGAAAACCGAAAAGTTATTAACTAAATAAATGCACAAAAACTAAGATAAATAAAGTGAAAATAAAATCTAATAAATGCGGATACAAAAGCCGAAACCAAAAAAAAAAAACAAAACCCAAAGCAAAGTCTATCCTTTCCGGGCCGCAGGGCATTTGCATTTGCATTCGCCTTTGTCTCTGTTCGGTCTCTGGCTCTTGTCAGAGGCTCGGCTGGTATTATTAGCATTTTCGAAGGCAAATTTCTTGAATGGTTTCGACGGGGCCCAGAGGACACACACAAAGCGAGACAGACAGAAACAGAGAGAGTGACAAAGTGGCCAACGGGGCGTGTGCGCTTTAGACTGGACAGCAACTTGGCAATGGACAACATCCGCAGCAGCAACGGGCAGCCGGCAAGCAGACAAGCAGACAAGCAGCAAACAACTTGCAACATCAACATCAACAGCAAGAGCAAGAGCAACGTCGAACCGAACGAACAACAACCCTTCACACACTCAACAAGGTCAGCTAATGGTCGTCTTATAATTCCAATGCATAATCGTACCGTACCAGCATTATACTCTCTTTATATACATACACATTACATACATACATAGTACATATATCTCTACATAAATATATTGAACCTATAACCGTTCCGAAAGACGTTCTCGCATCTTATGATTACTAGCTTTACTTTATGTATATGTAAACTGTTAGTTGATGATAGCAAAAGTTTAGCAACGAGCCTAATAAAACCTAATAAAAACAAAAATTGTAAACTGTCCCCCATCATCGATTGGCGGCAGTCGTAGCTCCAACATGGAGAAAACATACGTATACGTATTTATGTGTAGTATTTTATCTAATCTTTAGCCGCAGTTTATGGTACATTTCCACAAATCTCACACACAAAACGACTAGCCTGGAGTGGGCGGCACAGACAGAGGAACAAACTGCCTGTCCGCTGCCACAATTGTAGCTCAAAATAATAACAATAATAATTATAATAATAGAATTTGCGATTGGAAAAGGTATCCATGTGTAACCCACTCACTAGCAGTAGTCCAACAAAACATAACGAATTGTAACTGATTAATCGAACATATAACCATACAAAATTGTAGAAATATCATGCATATGTACTCATGTGTTTATTCTAACCCTAATGTAACATTCAACTGAATTATATCAGAACTTTGTGTAGCATTCGCCCGCCGATCATGTAAATGTCTTCCGTTAATTCATTTTGTTTGTTCAAATGTCTCAATTGAAGCGCGTATCCTGGGTAAATGGGGAAAAGGGTTGCCAGGTCACCAGCTGGTAGCAGAACAGTTGTTTTTCCGGCACGTTTTACAACACCACAAGACTGGCAATTGTCGGCAGATTCCACCAGCGGAAACGCATTTCATTCAATGCCAAACAAAACCCGAAACAAAAAATCCCCGCACTAAATAAGTTACTTGTTTAGAAAAGAAACGGTTACGGTTACGGTTTCAGTTACTGTTGCTGCAACTGCTGTTGCTGCTCTAACGGGTTATTCCTGCTGTTTTGCTTCTCCTTTCCGCTTCCTTTCCTTTCCGCTGCTGCTGCTGCAGCTGCAGCTGCCGCTTCTTTGTGGCACTGCCTGCCAGACTCTAATGAAAACAACATGGCGCTCGGATATTTCGCAAAAACGTAAACTAAACGTAAGCCGAAGTTGATTGGCGCCATAAAACGCACAACAGCAATAACAGGGGGAGGAGGGGATGAGCGGGGAGAGACGGTTTGCGTGTGGGAAGTGTGGGGCAAACGACGACAGTCACGGCCATGCCTCGTTACGTTACGTCACGTTACGTTACATCAATTTTTGTGTTTCCGCAGGAAATGCAACATCGTCGCTTCCCCATCCTCCATCCATCCTTAACCCGTTGCCCGTTACCCGTTATCCAATCTTTTTTCGCTTTCCCTCATTCATACTCATACTCGTGTATGAGTCCCCCCTGCCTTCACCCTTTTTGGAAGGCGGCATGTCATTGGGGCTGATGTGTCAGAGTCTTGTCAGAGACTATACTAACAGAGCAGCAGCACCAGGAACAGGACCAGAACCATCAGGCTACCCCGAAAAAAAGATAGTCCAGAACTAGACCAAACCCCATTCGTCCTTCATTCACATTCACAGTCGTCGCATCCACATCCCCCCCATTTACCATTCACCATTCACATCCACCATTCACATTCCCATTCGCATTCGCATTCTGTTGTCATTTCAATATTGGCGCTGGCGTATTTTTACTTGCTGCAGCAGCTGTGGCCATAACAAGGGAACAACAGTAATAGCTATAGAGCCATGGCTATATCTAGGGGGAATAAGAAAAAAACCAGGCGAAAAAAGGAGCGTTAAGAGCTGAGGAAAGTGCACATCACGAGCCAAACCAAGCGGACTAACTGAGTTTGGCTCGGTTTGGACGGGTTTGGATGGGTTTGGATGGGTTTTGATGTTCTAGGATTCGTTTGGTTTGGTTTGGTTTGGTTTATTCTGGCTTTGGGCTTTGTTTTGTCATCATAGAAGACAGCCAGAGACAGCCCCCGCCAGCCCTGCTAACCAATGCAATGCTCGTTTAATAACCGAACAGTTTTGTGTTTTTGTGTTTTCATAACCTGCGTTCCAGTTCCAGTTAGCGTTCTTCCATTCCACCCCACCCCTTTATACTCGTATACTCGTATCTGTATGTTTGTCTGTATCTTTCACTCTTTGGTTGTTCGTCTTTTGTTTGTGTTTTTGGTATCGTAGTTGTTCTGGGACTAGCTACTGTTTCTTTACTTTCGCTTTTGATTGCTCACTGCCTTGGCACCACAGAACTACTCGTATTTATCCGCCGTATAACCGTATATGTACCCACTACTTAAACAATCGTACATACTCGTATATACTCTCGTACTCTCTCTCTCTCTCTCACTCCTCCATACTTGTATACTCGTACTCCTGCCTACTTCGTGACCTGTAGATTACCTTCGTATATACATATATATTCTTGTCTTAGGCACTGCCCACATACTATATATGTCCCCTCCCACCTAACTCTTACTTAACTAGCTGTGCCCCACCCACCCCCGCCCTGCCGTGTGCACTCCCCACTAATGTCGCGTCTCCCCTTCTGCCACTTACAGTTGATCTAACCAATGGGCAGCTGACACCCAACAACAATACACCGCTGCTGACCCAGGCGTTGTCAGGTAAGTGACTACACCCCCCCATCCATGAAAAGAGCCGCCCACCAATACCCTCTCTTCCCGCTCTCTCTCGCTCTCTGTCTTTTCCACAGTGATGAACAACTATCAGGCGGCTGCCGCGGCTGCCCATAGCTTTGGGCCGTCGGCATCGCCGCATGCCGCAGCCGCTGGCACGGCCAACAGGCAGGGGTTCCCATCCACCAACTCGCCCGGACCAACCATTGACATGTACAGCTCGGCCGGGGCCGACAATGTGGGCTACGTGCAGGCCACCAGTCCGCAGCCATCCGGCTTTCCCATCGCCGTCAGCCGAGCCCCGTTGAACTACAGCCCGGTAAGTGCAGGCCCACCCACCCACAGCCACAGCCACGGCCAAAGTCACAGTTATTAGAATCTGGAAGTCTGAAGCCCATGGCATACTTTGGGCTGCGGATTAGCCGCAGTGCCTACCACTCGGGAGAAGTCAGGGCGCGAAGTGGAATACCCAAATTCAAGTTACCCATCGTTTTATTGTTCCGTTCAATGATTTTGCTTTCAACTTTATACACACTCAAACACACACACACGCACACACAGTCACATCCGTTCCGACACACCATAGCGATAAGGAGAGACCGACCAATGTAGAGTTAAACAAAAACAAAACCAAACCCAAATGCGTTATCCTTCTATATATTGTATGTATTTCTCTTTCATTTCGTACAGATTTATTCGTTGAACTTTGCGATGGCTAATATATAAAAGACTGAAAACCCAAAAATATAAACGCAAAACAAAAGAAAAGCAAAAGTAAAGCAAACAATTATATATTTAAATCGAGAATATATATATATATATATATACTATATATGCAAAAAGAAAAAAAAAAACAAAAAAACAACAAAAAGTAATAATAAACGAAAGCAAAAGCAAACGCAAAAACAAAACAAAAATAAGAGTATAAAACAAACGCAGTTGCACAAGGTAGGCACACCAACAAAATACAGCGTGTTCTCTTCTTTTTTTTCAACTAAACAATTTCAATTATTAACAATCCAAATTTCTTTAAACTTCAACCAAATAGTCGAACCAAAAATATTTCATTTTGAACTTAAAAAATAATACTAAAAAAAACCAAACAATAAATGAACGTAAAAAATATGTATGCACGTCACAAGCACAGTTTTTTAGGCCGTTTTCCAATTAAACTCTTTTGATTTATTTAAATTCTCTACACCATATATATGTATACAAATGTATTATATGAATATTTCAGTACTTCAATGTTTCCAACCTTCAATCCATATCCATGCGTCGATGCAAACCCGACACCCTTCCATGCAAAAAAGAACCTAAATCATATCCAAAAAAAAACATATCTATTATCCATGACTGACGGCGAGGTTTGATAAAAGCTCTGGCCTCCGACAAAGGGAGAAAAAAGAGATGGATAGAGACAGATAGATGCCTAATGGATATTCTTTTCAATGTTTAATGCTGTTGCATTCACAAATGAAGGCCAATTTTCGATCTGTGCTCATGGATAAATATAGTTAAATTTCCAGCCATTATTGATATTCTTTTTAGACTGCCAGAACCACTTTTTATATTCTTTTTGTCGTTACATTTCATTCACTTGTGGAAGAGCAGTACAGCCATGCTTTTTCCACAAAAGAATCCCACATACAACTTGCCAGTCCGTTAGCATTGATGGAAAGTGCACTGACGTAGGGGCTCGTCTCTTATCAAACCTCTGCTATCAGCATTTTGGGAAAAGTTCTTCGGCTCCAAAGTTATTTTCTGTCTCTATTTATTTGTTGAACAATCGAATATTTGTTGTCTACTTCCAATAACTTTTCACTTTTACTATTTCTATATAAAATACATGTACATATGTATTACCTACCTACCGATAAATGTTTACTTTCTATATATTTAATATACATACATATATATTTACTCGTATATATACATACATGTATGTGTGTGTGTGCGTAGATGTGCAGATACATAGAAATTGCATTTTATTTGAATAATTTTTGGTGTTTGCTTGTTTTGTTCTCCACGAAACGTTTATTTACAGGGACCACTAATTCCTGCGGCATTTACAAATGGATACCATTAAAAGGTGGCGCCGACAACCGCAATGACAGCAGCAACAGCTACAACAACAACAACAACAACAACATAAGCAACACAAGCAACTGCAACTTTAGCAACAATGTCAGACACACACAGATATGAACATCCAGAGATACAGATATACACCACACCACAGAGATGAACGCAGGAGTACAAGTATCTGTAATGCTGCAGCAACAACAGCAACAGCAACAGCAAAAAGAAAAATAATTTAAAATTATATATACACACCTATGTATGTATATATACATATGTATACCCGTCGTATATATATGAATATATATAAATCAAATAAAATACATATTACACATGTATTTCCACATTGCAAAATTAAAAATCCGTAACGACTACAGCAACGCAACTGCAAGAGCAACCAATAATAAACCAAACACACACACACACACCCACACACACAGACATATATTATAATTAATTAATTAACGTATATATACGTATGGAGAAAAAAAACCCACACCCACGCATATATATAGATTTATATATATATGTATATATAACAAAAAAAAAAAAATGAAGACAAAAAAAAAAGAGAAAGATGAGAAAAAACTATGAGCGAATGCAAACAAAAAAAAGAATTAATTTTAATTTAACAACCACACTACTTGCAACAAGAACAACTGCAGCAGCAGCAGCAGCGGCAGAGGTAGCGCAGTCGTGCCCCCGAAAGATGCAACGTGTGCAGCAAAAATCGTTTAAAATGCAAATTAAACGGAAGAGTGGCATCATGGCATGGCGATGGGGCGACGAGGCCACGGGGGCGTGACTGCGGCTGCCCGCACAGCGAAAATTGAAGGAGGCGGCGCGGATGATGACAACAACGCTGTTCTGCCAGCCACACTTTTAAGTAATGAGAAAGTTAAAAAATACACAAAAAATATATATACATATACATATATGCGAAAAAGATCGGGGGAAACTAATAAAACGATAAAAGTTGAAAACCAAATTGAGAAAATGTTGCAATAATAGCGAAAATGTTATTATTTGATTGCGTATTATTAATGCAAATTATTATTATCATTATTATTGCTATTCTTAACGTATCTAAGTTGTAACTTTGCAAGTTAAAGTCGATAAATATATACATATATCTATATGTATAGACATATATATACTCTATACATATTCGTATAAAGTAAACCGCAATATATACAAAGGAAATTAATTAAATCAAAAGAAAAACCAATGCAAACAATGCATGAAACCAGCAACAAATTAATGTACTAACAAACACGACTACGATTACGATTACGATAACGATTAGAATACCAATCGCAATCGAATGAGTGAAATGATTTATGCAAATGTTCAAGATCAGATTGGTTTCGACATTTGTCTTGATTTCTCAATTCGGGCGGGCACTCAAAAAAGTCAAATCAAATCAAATCAAAATTGTATTGTGCTACAATTACGTATATTTATGAATTTATTTTAAAGTACAACAAATCCTTTATTGGCCAAAGTAATTAAACAAAAACAAAGAAAAGAAATGGAAAGCAAGGCAAAGCAAACAAAAGCAAATGTGAAATGTGAAAAGTCGAAGGCAATTTGTTATTATTGAAATATGTTGAAGTTCCCCTTTTTATTGTCATTAGTTTCATGGAATGAAAAACTTTTGTGTTTGTGCTCACATTGAAAGCGAAAAAGGTACACACAAAATGCTAATTAAACACAGTGGATAGTTAGACAAATATGTTAAAGCATTAATTAAATGACAATGAAAGAGAGAGAGAGAGCAGCAGAGAGTGCAGCTCCGAGGCATGGCATACATAAACAATTAATTTGCGAAAACCAAACAAGAGGAAACAAAACCAATAACTCCCTAAATATCTAAGAACACAAAACACACACAAACAATTTTTGAGATGCAAACCCCACACACCGTCACACGGATAAAGATACAGATACAAAAAGACACACACCCAGATCTTACTGATAAATCAAAAAGAAGGAAAAAAACTTAAACAAATTACTTGGTAAGTGCATATGCAAATATAACAATGAACTATTATACATACAACCAACACTTATAGTACGAGTAAGTAAATAAAATATTTATAAAACAAAAGCGCAAATTCGCAAATGTTTGAACATTTAACTAAATCTATATATACATATATGTATCTGTAAACAAGCATATGTATGTATATGTATAAAAAACGGATCAGAAATGGATGGATCGTAGATGGGGATAGAGAAGACGATGAAATGCAAGGCCACGTTATGTGCAATTAATTTTTTTCTAGTCGCTCCGTCCGGCAGCGAATCACTCGGACATGGAATGTACTAGATATACGAGTATTTGAGATGCAATCGGGGGGGCATAATAGAAAAATATATTTATATACAACTATATGGAGTATTAAATTATTGGAAAAGCAAACCAAACAAAAACCTATCAGATAGATAAGTAAACGACATTTGTTACACACACAGCAAGTGGGGGAAAATTAGATTGAACAAAAACCAAAAGAAAAACCAACAAAAACGCTAGAAGGGAAAAAACCAATATCGAAATAACAGAGAGATAGAAATATTCTATAATTGACAGAACAACAATACGATGCGCTTTTTTCTCTCTGTCTGTCAGCCAGTCTGAGATTTTTTGCATTAGGCGACGGGAAAAAGCTGAAAAACTAAAACTAAAATAAAACAAACAAAACAAAAAGAGACACAAACAGCCACAAAAACAGAAAAGCAGAAAAAGCAGAATAAAAACAAATTGAGGAATAGAAATAAAAGTAAAGCAAAAACAAAAACAAAACAAAAGTAAGAAAACGAAAGCAAAAGCAAATGCCGAAACAGTGAAAATGTTCCTTTCATAACTTTTTTGCCAAATTGTCAAACCAACGCTCTCCAGGACTTTGCCTGTCAAGTCTCGGACCAACAACAAACCTACATACAATACCATACACATACATATATAGCCTCTAGAGGGGCGGAACGCGAGAACAGAAACCAAAACCAAAACCGAAACCACACATATACTTATACGATATATGCCTAGTTATAAAGAAAACGAGCGCGCGAACAGAAACATAAATTACATTTAGCGTTTAGAAGCGTGTTGATCGCCAACAACCCAACAACCCAACAAACAAGGGGAGATGTGTTGCATCCCCAACTAATTTCCCCTTAACAAAAAGAAACAAGTATGAGAAATCCTCTTGGAAATTTCGGAAATTTCTTCGAGCGTGAATCTCCCTGCCGTTGTGCATGACCCGCCGGGAACAATCCCGAATAATCTACACACTTACGTATTGTATAATCAAAAAACAAAACCAAGAAGAGAAATGAATACTTGAAGCAGAAAAAACAGAAACTCTTCAATTTTAGATAGACAAAAGATCAGGCCACATTGCCAATCGCGGGCATATCGAGAGGAGACGAGAGTAGAGGAGAGTTTGAATGGGTGTTTTACGAGTCGAAGTCATGATGACAAGGGCATGATGAGGTTTACTTTAGCGCAGATTCCGCTGAGCACTCAGCAGGTCAGCAGGTCAGGGGGTTATTTGAAAGTATTCCAGCTGCAGCTTCGCCCCTGCGATGGCAGATATTTTTAAAGAGGAAGGAAGGGAGCGAGGAAGGAAGGAAGGCAGCGAGAAGGGCAAACATGTTATATTTGCATAAAATATATATATATTAAACCTACTTCTAAGGCATATACATACATATATATACACATATAAATATATAAATAAATATATTTTTAAGACATGTTCTAAAAGCAATAATTCAAAAAACCGAAAAAGAATGAGGAAAACTCGAGACGAACAAGCCGCGAAGTTAAACAAACCCCAAAAGGAATACATAAAATATACACCAATATATAAATATACATAAAAATATATATACACCTACACGTAAAGAAATATATATATATTAAAGTAAACGATTGATTGTAAGGCAAGGAAAACACACACAGAATCAATGAATGCACAACGGACGATGTGCATGGATTGATCTGTTGTCGGTGATCGATCTTCGATCTTCGATCATCGGTTATCGGTCTTTGATCCTTCCTTTGACTGTCGTACGAGTAGTCTGACTCGAGTCTTGATTTTTTGGATTTTCGGAGGCAGCAGTGCCCAAAAGTACATCTTTGTAGCGCCGCTGGCAACTTTTGTACTCGTATTATTCGTGAGAAAATTGTGTAGAAAGACAGGACAACTGGAACTGGAATTCTGAGATTGGTTGCGGGCGTGTCCCGTGTACCGTGACCCGTGTCCCGTGTCCGCTTTAGAGACAGCTTTAAGTGTAACGTTGAATTTTGTCTAGCATTTCCCTGTTAACGTTCGTTACGAGTAGTGCAAATGCTTTATCCCTGATTTGTAGTGCTCTATCCACTATTGTTAAAGAACTTCATCAGCAGCTATACCAGATGGCAGATGGCAGGTCGCAGATCACAAGACATCCAGCATCTACATATACGTACGAGTAGATACCTACATACATACATATAATAACTATTGGTATACCGGATCAACTTCAGCCACAAGCAATGCGTCCTTGTAACAAAATCAATTTCAGTCAATTAGAACAAGTTACACCAACAAAAGCCAGCACAGAGAGCAACATAAAGACAACAAGACAAGAACAACAACAACAACAAAAACAACAAACACATTTTTTAGAAATAAAACAAAACAATGAAAAGACAAAAAAGAGAAAAACCATTTTCATTATTTTTTTATTGAGGCGCCGTCGTAGGAGGACAAACAGTGGCGGCGGCAGAGGCGGAGGAGCGACGAAACTCGACGGCGCAGGCGCAAAAGCTTTAAATTGAACAAAAATAATTAATTAAATAAATAAATAACAATAACAAGAGCAAAGGTAAAGATAAACAACAAAGAGGAACATTTATAAAGTCGAAACTCTCATTTTATATAGAAAACGAAGAGCAAATAATGAATAATGAAGAGTGGAGAATGCAGAGCGAAGAATTGTGTGGTGTGTATAAAAGAGTATGCCGTCAAAGATTTTTTAAAAATAATGTACCCATACTTTAAGCTACATACAAACATACATACATGCTAATGTATATGCAGTTTTCAGTCAAAAATGTCAATTGGTGGTTAAAGCCGGGAAAGCAAACCAAAACCAAAACCAAACCAAACCGAAAAGCGACACTAACAGACATAAGGTATAATGTAAAATAGTTATAAAGTGGATGGGCAGGCATGAAGATATAGATTGGAAATGCAGTTGAGGAGAAGTTACGTAGTTACCATATACGAATTGCTTTCCGTTTTTCTCTTATTATTGACTTAAAAACATATCAGTTCTAATTATGTGTATGAGTATGCCACACCATCAACAAATACGATACAATTACAATTACGATAACGATAACGATTACGACTACGATAATGAAATACAATTTAACTAATGTCTAGGCGCTAACGATCGAAGAATCTTTCTTTTTACCGAACCACAACACAAACAAGGAGGACAGACCAGACACTTCCACGTTGCAGCCTCGCTGAGAGGCGCATGAGGGAGGCTCTTGGGAGGCTCTTGGGAAATCGAAACGACACCATACACAACATTGTGGGCCTTCTACACTTTGACGTGCTTTTATATGATAGCAATCTTATACTTACACAAGACATTTCTATCCTCAGTTTTGTTATTTGTTTTTATAGACACAACACACACACACAAACACACACATATGTACATACACCACAGACACCACGAAATACACCGCACACACCGCACACACAAACACTCGACAGAAGAACACGGCATATAACACATAGTATATGTACGAAGAAGAATACTTACCATACAAAAGAACCTTCATACGAACGATCACTTGACTATTTTTGCTATAAGTAAGAAATTCCCCCCAGGAATGTGTCAGTTCGATGTGGCAGAACTCCTGCTGACAAACACCTTTACTATATTGACAATATCTCTTATATATTTTACACTATACTATATGGAAAATTATATATTAATATATACAACAAAATGAAGGAAAAAGAAAACCAACAAAAACTAAAACTAAAAAAAAAATACAAGTACGAGTAATACATAAACGAAACGAAGACATTGGCGAACGTCGTGACGTTAAAATTGTATTTACAAGAAATGCGTAAACAAGCAAAATGAAATCATTTTAATACTTTATACACATAGAAGTCAAAGGAAATCTTTTGAGAAAGACAAAGACAAAGCTAATGAGCAAGAGTAAGCGTAAGAGTAGGAGGAGTGAAAGTAGCGGATCAAAAGACGTGACGCAATTCAATGATTCGATATTAAAAGGCATTGCATTCGACAACACGACGACGGCGAAGACGATGATGATGAAAATACATTTATAAAGTGCCCCAAAGCAGGGCCCCCAGTTTGTAAGTATTCTACCTATGTAAGTAAAGTAATTAAGGAGCCCAGGAGATGAATCAATTAAACATACAACAACATACATACATGCAGCATACAACAGTATGGCTATACTGTCTACAGAGCCACGAGCTCGTAGACACGAACTTTCAGTGCGAATACTTTAAAAAAAACACACACAACCAAATGAAATGAAATGAGATGAGCGAGTAAGTCCCAAATGGACACATTGGGATGATGGGATAATGGGTTGATGGTGGATAAAGGATGTTGGATGGGGATGAAGAATGTTGGATGCGAGATGGGCCGCGGGTGGCATTGCCAATATGTGTACATAAAGTCTATACATATATATAACATAAACTGGTACAGTACTACACTTACAGCAAACTATACAAGGTAACAGAGAAAACAAAACAAAAAACATAAAAACATAATAATAATTAAACAACCAGAAACCGCAACAAACAAACGGAAGTAGAAGCAGAAGCAGAAACAAACAGAAACAGAAACAAAAACAGAAGCGGTAACGGTAACGGAAACGGAAACGGAAGGAAGTGGACGGATGATGATGACACATACACATAAATAGAAGCATAACATGAATTTAATAAACAATTTTTTCATTTCTATAAAGAAATCCGGTAACGAATTTGTATATTTACTACGACCGATGAGGCAGAAACAGAACAAAAAAAAACAACAACCTTCATAGGACACCCCGCTGTCCCGTATATACATATAAAAAACCAAATGATATATATATTATATATACATAGTTATATAACCAAGAACAACAAATAAACATATAGTTAAATTCAATAATGTTAAGCATTCGATGAACAGAACAAACAAACTGGCGGACACGCATGCTGGCGGTTCAAGAAATTCAATTATTAATAAGGACCCTCGAGCAACAGAGCGGATCAGAACAGCCACCACAACCATCCACATCCCAGCCACAACATCAGCCACCACTCACCACTCACCACTCTCCACTCACCACTCACCGCTACACCTCACCAAAACCAACACCAACACCATCTACATTTATCAACAGACACACACGCCAAAGAAAATAAATGGGGGCAACCCACTCGGACGGCAGCGAAATTGCATAAGTTTTTAGGCAGACAGAGACCCGAACGAACATCACACACACCTCACCTCACCACCCACATCCACATAGAGTACATCCAGCAAGCAGTACAGCACAGTACTATAAGCAGGGTAAAGCAGTGACAAGAATCACTTTGTGCCACGTACGAGGAGTGGGTGGGATGGGAGCGCAAGGTGCGAGGAACTCCTCGACAGAGGAGAGATAGAGGTAAGGAGAGCTGGTAGAGATCGGCAGAAGAGCGACCGCATCGCATATTGAACCATACACACACACACACATATACACAAAAAGCAGAAAACTAAAACATGATTTTAAACAGAATGAAATTAAATAATGGCATAATAAGTTAAGCTATGGAACATAAGTTTAAAAAACAAACAAAACGGCAAAGAAACGCTCTAGAGCAACAAAAAAATAAACAAACAACAAACAACAACCAACAAGAAAAACCAAGACAAACAAATATATATATATATATATGAAATAAAAATTATAATGAAATAACTGAGAAATAAATAAATTAATTCATAATGATAAATAAACAAATATGAACATTGTTCAAAAACATAAAGGGATCCCGTGTATTCATTGTGGGGGTAGGGGATGGTAGAAAGGATCCAAAAGTTTATCCCTGGTGAGTTTCCACTTTCCCGATTCACATATCAAAGAAGATTCATTTATAACAACAACAATAACCAATTTATTGACCCCAAGCTGGGTGGGGGGCAGTACATAAAAATCAACTTAAAGCTACAAAAGCAAGCAACATAATCCGAGGGATAATCCGAGCAAATCGCCGCTCAGCTGGACTTCTTGAGCTTGTTGGCCTGTTGCTTCTGGTCCCACCACCGGGCATACCACTTGGCACTGCGCTCGGCACTGGCGTCCGCATCAAAGAGTGGCATGTAGTCCATGTGTATCGCGGCGCGCAATCGGTTGTACATCAGCATGGAGGACGTGTAGGAGGCGATGGCACGGGGGGAGTAGCGCAAACGGTATTTGGTGAGGGGATAGGCCACGCGCACCACAACCTCCAGCAGGAAGGCCAGGAAGAAGAACAGGAAATGGGGCACATACCACCAGCTGGTCTTCACCTTGAACCGCTCGCCGAGCAGGGCCATCTTCTGGATGAAGCGCGAGACGTCGTTAATGCCCGTGTCGTCGGTGACGAACACTGGCAGGCCATTGACCGCCTTGCTGGAGACCTTCAGGGCCTTGTAGGCACAGAGGTGTCCCCAGGCCACGTTGCCGGCGTAGACCAGCTGCTGTTTGCCCCCGACTCCGGCTATCCGAGGGAACACCCAGCCGCGCGTCGACAGGTACTCAAGGGTCTCCGTAACAAAGTGGGAGTCGCATTCGCCGTAGGTCAGCGGGGCACGAATGGCACAGGTGGCCAAGTAATCTGCCAGAGAGTTGTAAATGAATGACGCTCCTCGACAGCTTAGACAGACGCAGTAGGCCAAGACTCACCCTCCTGGTTCTGGAGTGGGGCTCCGTTGGAGTTGAGCACGATGTTCTCGGCCCGCAGCTTGCTCGAGGCGTATCCGGCAATCAGGAACTGGCTGTCCTGCTCCCACAGCGAGGCCCCATCCAGGGTGGGTGTGTCCGTCTTGGATTCCGTTGAATTGATGACGGCCGAGAAGGTGCTGCGCCCCTTGAAGGGCACAAAGCACACGGACGTGCAGCTGGTGTAGACCAACCGCTTCACATTGTTCTGGATGCACAGATCCACCACGGCCAGGGTGCCTGGTATGGATCAGTAATTAATTGTCGGTGGCACTCTCAAGCGGACACTCTCACTTACCCTTCACATTCACACGGTCCAGCTCCTCGTAGTTGGGCGGATACTCGATCTTCACCGAGGCTGCGCAGTGGAAGACCCCATCCACTCCGGCGAAGATGTGGCCGAGGCTCTCGCGATCGACACCAATGTCGCCCACAAATGTGCGCAGTATCGGCGTTTCCGGATGGCCGATATTGTTCTTGTAGGGCACTATGTCCAGCGAGCGGACTTCCCTGATGCCCAGCTCATTGCGACGCTCCAGCAGCTGCTTAATGAGGTGCTGACCCAGAAATCCGCTGCCGCCCGTTACGAGCACCACGTCGCCGCTACCGTCACTGCTACTGCTACCGCTCATTGCTGCTGGTTTGGTCTCGTTACTGGATGGTTATTGGCAGCTGGTTGTTGGGCTTGTAGCTACAAGAAGACAAGTGCTGTAATGAGACCGAATGCAAGTTAAAATTTCCGCCAGAATAGCTTTAATTGATGCGCCATGAGACGCCGTCTGTCGCAAGTGGTCGAGATTGTCATAAACCTGGACATAAAACCCATTTAAACCAGCTCATCACGGCCTTCTTTGAGGGTCAGCAAATCTTGTTTCGGAATGACTAGGCGGGTTTCAAATGCTTACGCTTACGTGACGCTCTAACAGGTAAGCAAAGGTGATCTACGAGTATTTGTTAGTTCGCATATTTAATTCATGGCTCCAGTCGTTGGTCGTTTCTCTGATTACTCTTATTATCATAGGGGAGAAAATTGGTTTTGTTTTGCATTTACTTTTACTGCATTTAAGTAATCATATCATAACTTTTCCTCTCACGTTCATTTTGAGCTTTCGATTTCCGCTTTGTGTGTTACTCGGCCACGGTCAACAGTAGTAGTTTAGCATCTCCGCCACAGTCCAAAGGCCAGCCAACGTCTTTTGTGCAGACTCCAATGAAACACTCGCAGCAACAACAGCATCAGACAAATGCGCTAATGTTGACGCTGGGCTGGCTGGCTCTGCGGTTACAACACATGCAGCACAATAATTACCGCGAACTGGTTTCCATGTCTGTTTCGACATTCAAACGTCAAAGCACTTGATCTAGGCATTTCGGCTTTAATTGCTAGTACCGAAGTGCATTTAGAACAGCATCATGCTACCGACTCACAGGCTGAAGTAGCCACAAACTCCGAAATCAGAAACCCCGCTTACCAGGAGATAATTTGCTGTATGAAAGTAACAATCCAAACGGTCTGCTTGCCGACTTTGAAATGTCTAATGGCCGAAAACAGACAGACTCCACTCTCAGGTACGTGCAGGTGGGCTTTCGTGAGCTTTCGATAGGTAGCACCGCGCTGTGCTATCGATCGAAGCTGTCATACGGTGGGCGCGAAAAAGGTAACAGTTTGAAAAATGCTGGTAAAATGTAATTTTTATTCAACAACAAGTAAATGAATGTGGGACAGTAAAGTAAGTACGCTTAATGTTACATAAATAGTTGTCTTCATCTTTTCTTTTTTTGTCCCCAGGCATCTCGGGGTAGGGGGTGCATAGGCAATTGCAATGTTCAATAAGTACAGTGATAATTGTTTTCGTTGCGTTTCTCTCTTAACAAACTCTTCAGGTTACAAACGTTAGGGTTAACGAGAAGTAAAAGGCCGTCGATACAAATGACTTTGGATTACGAGTTTAGGATTAGAGTTTAGGATTTGGTGCACTTAACCATTAACAACAGATATACAACAGGTATACGGAATACGTTTACGTTTACGATTACGTTTACGATTACGATTACAAATACGAATACAAAACGGTGTTTAGTACAATTAAAAATTCTCTTCACATTTGGATTTGGGTTTATTACAACAATATCATGTATGTAAATGCCAATGTAAATGTAAGTTTATATATGCAATATATGGGCATGCGGCTGTATATATGTAGTTGTAGATAAGTAACTTCCTCTTAAGTACTGCACGATTGACTGTTATTGACTGCTGCTGGGCATTGATTACATTGCACGGACAAACATAAATAGTGGGTGGGTAAGGGGGGGTACATTAACATTAACATTAGATTACAGATTACAGATTACACATACATATGAATAAACTATAATTATCTATCAATTTCAATAGTTAGACATACAAAAACACATCTCACTTTTCATTTATCATTCTAATGCTATTTAGTTGCATTTTGATGCATAATTGGAGTGACGTGAAGCGATCGATGAATTCAGAACCCAACTCAAGTCCTATAGTACTAGTAATAGTAATAGTAACGGTAATAGTAATGGTATTATAACATGAATGCTGATTGTGTATATTAAACTAGCTGTATGTGTATAACGTTGTCGTGTATATAGAAGTATATATATGTATATATATGCATATATGTATGTGGTATATAGTACGCAATGGGCATTTTGGGCATGGGTGTGGGTGTGGGTGTGCCGTTTCCAGTAGCAACATTTCAACTAACATTATTTACTTTGCTATTACACGTACGATTCTTTATTAGCTATTATTGTTGTTATTGTTTTTTGTCGCCATTCCACACTTATCGGGTAGGGTATCCTGTCTGCCTGCCTGTCTGCCAGTTTGCCAGCCTGAAATTCAGTACGACAATGCCGAGGGCGACCGGGAGCCGACTGTGAAATCTTTATACACCGAAAACACAGAAATCTGCGGAAGAGTACAAATTTCACAATTAAAAATACACAAATACCTCATGCTCAACCCATATACATCCCATGCCATCCCACCCCAATGCAAAATATATTGGCCATAGGTGCCAATCTTCATCTTCATATGGGCCACTTTAATTGCCGACTTGCGTCACAGTCAAGAACTGCAGTATGGCGATGCTGCTGTTGGCAGGCGGCCAACAACTAAAAAAACTTGCCAGCATCTTGTGGGTGCCGAAAAATGGGACACCATGTGCTCTGATGGGGCGGGACGATGACGATGCCAATGAGTTATCAGTTCAAGAGCAAACGCCATTATCAGAGCAAAGTAAATCCCCAAATGAACTAATTTATCCCCGTATCTTTCGTGTTCTAGGAATCCCCCCAGAGGAACACTTTACCTTGTCTTTTAATTGCTGGCACAGTTTCTGGCCATTCATCAGCAGTAGCAGCACATCGTTAAGCCACTGGACAGAGGCCTCCGCCTGCCGGGAGTCGAACCGCATCGTGCCCTGGTTATTCAGGAGCTGATAGACAGCAATGATGAGCTTGTGGCTTTGCAGATAGAAGCTGACGGCCAGATCCTCGGGTAGATTGGGCACCAGCGACTTCATGTTTCGCCCCTTGATCAGCTCGTCGATGGGTTTCTTCTTGGGCACCAGCAGGCTGTTGCGACCCCGCTGCAAAGCATCCAGAATGTTGCCTATCACATGCAGTACTTCATCGGAGGTTCTGGCGCGTGTATCATGAGGAAATGAGAGTATTAATAACCTCGCATCTCGAAAACAATGTCGAATGTGACTCACTTGAAGTGATAAGAGTCATCAACGTCGTCAATGTGATTGATTGCTGTCTGTAGATGATTAGCGGCATCCTGAACCTGCTGCAGCTTCCACGGCGAGTCTTGTGTGATTGAGGTACGTTGCGTTTGGCTTGGAGCTTTGCACAGCTTAAAGCTAATATCCTGCAAGCACACACACGATTAGTCATATGTACTCGTATGTATATGTATGTATGTACATGGAATGATTAACTAAACTTACCGCCTGTGTTATGGCATCGCCCGTTAGGGTTAGGACCGCCTTCAGCTGATCGGGCGACACGGTGAGTATGAACTTTTCAGTCTTCTTTCCCTCGTTTTCGTAGAGCGGCACAGGAAATCGATGCGCACACTCCTCCAGTGTGGCACAGCAGGTGTGATGAGTCGGTTTGGAATGGAATGGGTGGGTGCCAGATTAGCTATGCTATCTCTTGGAGTTGTTGCTTTGCTTTGCATAGTACTTACCACCAGAATGGTTCGCAGTTGTTTCAATATCGCGTGTACTTCTTGCCGCAGCACCCATTCGAATTCAATTTGCTGTGGCGGGAATGTGTTTGCATATTTGTTTGTGGGTTTGTTCGTATGTTTTGCGATAGCGCCAGAGAGTCGTACAGCACAGCACAGCAAGGCACCCAACCACCGCCACAGAAATAGGTCGTAGTCGTCCCACCAGACAAATGGCACGTTCCGTGAACAAATCAATAAAGTCAGCATTTGCGGGGGTTAGCGTGGAAACGAAGAAAGAAAAGACACAGAATCAATCAATATTCAATAATGGCTATAGGGGCACGCACAATGGTTAACCCGATTAATTGCACTACATTTCGGCAACGGCAATGGCACTACACTGCGTCCGTCTGTCTGTCAGTCTGTTTGTCCGTACCGTCCCGTCCCGTCGATCGTTGTCATCATTTTTTAATTTACGTACCAGATTCAGGGCCTCCTCCCGCTCCGTGTCCACGAGCATTTTCATTGCGCTCTTCGGCTTTTTCCGCGCTGGGATGTATCTGCGTTTGTTCTCAGCAACGCCAGCAATTTGTATTGTGAGCGCTGTAAATTTTGTTATTATTTTAGTTGTTGTTGTTGTTTAATTAAAATACTGAAAGCGCCAGTGTTGGTAAGCACAAGCATGCGAAACTGAGTGGGAGAATCAGAGTTATCAAATCAGCTGTTTTACAGCTAGTTCCCGTCTAGTTTTTAAGTTTAACAACGGAATTTTTGAATTTAAATTTCTATTCGAATCTATCCGGATATTGAAAATCATATTTCACTATTGATTGCTCAATTTTGATTTGGTTGCATGTTCTACACACATTAAATAGACAGATTTTTGGCTACCATAAAATTGGCTAATTATTCAACAGTGTTGTGCGCACTGCTATCTCGCTGTTATATGTTCGTGCTTTTAACGCACTGAAATGTTATCGATGTGCTGCAGCAAGCTGCCTGCTGTGACACTCGGTTGTGACTGTTTTAAATTCAAAAATTTGTTACTCACGTTTACGGATTGGCGGGGGCGTCGTCAGCATAGCCGTCTCCGGCACCGTGTTCAGGACATGCTGGTGGTACCCGCTGCCACTGCGCTGGCGGTGGAGCGGCTGGAACGACCAATTCGTTGTGGGGCTGCAAGAAACGAGTAGAGAGCGCAGGGAGACCACGTACTGTTATTATTACAAATTATTTCGATTTGTTTGCGTTGGTGAATTGAGTTTGCGTTAGATTTTTGCTTGATTTGATTCAAACTTTGGTGTTAATTGGCACACGGCAGTTGTTGTTTTTTATTCTTATTGTTGTTGTTGTTGTATGACTCACGTCACACTGTGTCCCACAGCCATCGGCGCTGACGTCGTCATCTGGTTTCCGCGGACCCACAGCAGAAATTACCCGATTACCCGATTCGAACGAGCAGCAATCGCACGCGCATGCATATACGGCGGGGTTCCCATCGAATCGGATCCACTCCGCTGCACTCCACTCCCCACCAAGCGTTGGCGGCGCGACGAGACGGGACGGGTCCGATCGGATTGCATTGAATCACTCGCTTCGCGGCTGCAGCGCGTGTCAGCACTCTTTCAGACATGGCAAGAATTACAAAATCGAGTGCCTGCCTTCCCAAAAATAAAGAAAAGACACAGAACAGCTTATCAAGCCACAAAGTGCTGGCCTGGTCTGGTCCGGCCAACACATACACATACACATGCACATGCCTCACTCAATCACTCACTCACTCGCTCACTCGCACTGACACACACGCACAAATTTACAACAGCCAAGCCGTTTATCAGGGTCCATTTTTGTTTTATAATTTATTTGATAAGCCAATGTCAAGAAAAATGGAAAACCACAAACAAGAGTATCGCATCGGATTGACTGGGGCTTTTAAAGCATTTATGCCATCATAAATTTTATAGGCACGACCGTTCCGGCGGTTGTGGCGTTGGTGGCGTTTGTTGGCGGCAGCGGCTGCTTTTAGCACATTCACATTCTTTTTGGCCAAAACAAACAGAACGGATTGGAGTGGAGTGGAGTTGTTATTATATAAATAACGGGCGACTAGGCACTGACTGGATCACTTTCTTTTACCTCTGCGGCATATTGGATGGATCCCTGCTGCTCGTACTCCTGCTGCTTCTTTATCAATTGCAAACACTTGTGGCGCGTACTACACACATATGTACGTATATCACGAGACAAGACAATGTCAAAGGCACGACGGGGTATTACTGCTTTGGCTTTGGCTTTTGCTGGGGCTGGGGCTGGTCTGGTGCTGGTGCTGTTGTTGGGGGAAACTTTGTGGCCCCTTTGGGTTATGTTCCGTTCGGTTGAAAGTAGAAGCAGAAGCGGTACGTATGCCATCAGCCGATGGCAGCAGCAGCAGCAACGGCAACGGCAACAGCAACAGCAACAGCAACGATAGCGACAAGAGCAGCGGCAACAATGACGGCTGACGGCTGACGGCGGCGGACGGGAGCGTCCGAGGCCAATGCTCGTTTGTAGACTTGTAGAGTTAACGTGGTTAAAAGTTGTGGAAGCTTTCGGCAGCTTTCTTCAGCTGCTGGCTCAACAGCTCGACGGTTGGCGGCTCGCGGTCGGTGGTCGGCGGTCGGTGGTCGATGGCTTTGGGGCTAGCTAGCTGGGGCTGCAAGAAGTGGACAGACAACAAGTTGGCGGTTTGTTGTTATAGCATAACACTTTATTTTTTGCATACACAGCATTCCGTTGTTGCTGCTCTTTTAGTATAAAAAAGTAGTACAAAATTTCTATTTCTACTAGTATTTGGCATTATTTGGTTGGATTTGTTTGCACTCCGACCGAAAAACACAGGGGAATACACTCGTGGAGGAGGAGATGGCGGTGGAGGTGGAGTGGGAGTGGGAGTGAAACAAGTGTGCAAATATAAACAGTCAAACGTGTGCCCAACAGGTGTATAGGTGTGCAAGGTGTGTGTATGTGTGTGTGTGCATTTGGTGCAGGTGTGTGTATGTGTATCGGGTGTGTGTCGGGGTGTGGGCGTGGTCGTGGGCTAAAGACGCAGTGCGTCTATTTACTCGCCGGTCATCATCTCCATGAATTCTGTAAATTAAACAAAATGACAGACATTAAACCGATGCGATGCCAGGGGCGCATATAACAACCGCTATATGCATTTAAAAATAAATACTCGGATTCCATAAACACGAGAGTGGAAAATAATGAAACGGAGGCGAGAGGCGTGAGGCGTGGGGCGAGCAATGTGTATGGAAAATGTTGTGCCACTCGACCAGGCAGTCGGAATCGAATTTGTATGTCGCGCCTAAAAATAGCCAGCGATATGCTCCATGAGAGATGTGATCAAGTTGTCATAATCGAGCGATCTCAAGATCACCCCAGCACCCAGCACCCAGCACCTAGCACCTAGCACCCAGCATCATCATCCTCAGCTGGCCCCAATGATCAGATTCGAATTTATGATTGCCAGATTGTGTGGGTGGGTGAATGGGTGGGTATGTGGGTGTGTGTTTGTGAAAACATGAGGGTGGG
Organism: Drosophila tristis; assembly: GCA_018150885.1. NCBI lineage: Eukaryota > Metazoa > Arthropoda > Insecta > Diptera > Drosophilidae > Drosophila > Drosophila tristis. Next base: position 2,283,733 of record JAECWT010000001.1, read on the forward strand.
GCAGCAAAGCGCAAGCCACTAGAATGAATGAAAATACTGTATGGAGGCCACGACTCACCGTCGAAATCCACTGTACCGGAACCATCACTATCGATCTCCTCAATCATCATGTTGAGTTCCTGATCCGTCAGCTGATCGTCGAGCTCCTTCAGGATCTCCTTCAGACAGGTGGTGGGAATGAAGCCGTTGCCCTGCTTGTCGTACAGGCGGAACGCCTCACGCAGCTCCTTCTGCATGGCCTCTGCATCCTCCTCCACAATGAATTTGGCAGCCAGCTGCACGAATTCACCGAATTCCAAGCGACCGGACTCTATGAAAGACACACAGATATATAATTAGCTGCCGAAACTGCTGGAAACTGTCTGTGCTGAGTCGAAAATACAGCTAATGATCGGGCGCGCAAAATTACGATGATAATAAATCAATGACACTGACTAAATGGAATTTGATCATCAATATTGGCCAGACTGACCAGGCCAGACCAGGCGATAATGAATAACATTTTCACTCATCTTTTCTGCACTTTAGAGTCTGTACTTACTGTCCTCATCGACCTCCTCGATCAGTTCCTCCAAAATCTTCTTGTCAAAAGGCTGACCCATAAGACGCAGGATATCGGCAACCATTTCGGTGGGAATGGAGCCAGACTTCTGGTGATCGAAGCTGTTGAATGCCTTCTGGAGCACGGCAATCTGCTCGGGGGTAAGATCTTCATCCTGGTTCGATCGAGAAAAACACACAATTAATATCCCATTAAGGCGAAACGCTTCGGTGGGGCCTTACGACGCTGCTCATGTTGGTGCTGTTTGCTTTTTGTTTAAAGTTCGATCACAATCTCACGAGCCGATCTCCGTGGAATCTTCGTACCTACTACGACGCTGCGCGGATGCGTTTTCCAAAATATAGCACACAGCAAGAGCATCGGGATCGCCTTTCTGAACTTGCCACATACAGAAACCCCAACACGAACACGAACACGAAATTCCCGAACGTCCGATCGGATCTTATCGGTGGTGCATATACATATGTATGTATGTACATATATGTAGCGCTTTCCACGCCGATGCCTGTATTTTATTGTTTTTTAGAAATAACTGTAAATGTGCTATCGGAAAAAGCAGAAATAAAACGCCTAGAGCAGATCCCAGTCTGCTCGTGGACAAAGGAGAGGGCGACGACTGACCCGACTGAGAGCCGTATAGTGGTTTTCCATAGACAGCGCTCGGGGATGGAGTGGAGCCGGAGAAGCTGCCACAGACGCTGCTGCATACATGTATGTATGTGCTCTAGCCAGCTATATTGCGATGCGTTGCGTCGTCCGTCCATGGAATCGGATAAACAAAAACACACACATCCACACGGCGTATCCATCTCCAACCTGTGGAGATGGAGAAAATAACACTCTGCAGTCCAAACAACGCATAGGTATTCCCAGGTATTCCACGATAGCTTGTGAGCGTGTATTTAGTGCACTTGCTGGCACCGTGATGCTGCCTGTCCAGAGTGTAGTACATATATCGCGTTTGGGGGAAGGGAGGAAGAGGGAGATCCACACCTCGAACAGTCACAACATCGTCTACGTCACTCCTTGGTTTCCCACAATCTGCCGTCTGGTCGGTCTTGCCCTATTTCCCACAAATATACATACATAGAAAACGTATCGCATTGCAAATGCTCTAAAAGAATTTGAGGCTTAGCTGAAACGCCCCTGACCGGATCGTGGATACAAACATATATCGGATCCGGCTGCAAATCTCATTCCTATTTTGATAATATTGGTAGTAAAACAGGAGATGCAATGTCCAGATCGGTGTACAGAAAAAACACAGCATTAATGTTTTGGGCAGCCAAAAGTTCGGGACGCTATGTCTTGACCAAATAAGCACAGATCGGGCCCAGGATCGTGAGGATCCAGTCTGTTGATTGGCATCATTTCTGAAAATCTACCGATCACCTGAGTGCAGCACTCTGGCGCCCCCAGAATGATCGGCTATTTCTCGAACTAATTTAGTTCCAGCTGTGGCCGTTGATCTAAGGTGAGTCGCCACCCGAGAAATCTAGTTCAATAAATCGCCGGTGATCAAGGGGGGGGGCACCACCTGCTATGGCTACCTGTGATCCAAAAATATTGCTGATAAATCAAGGCCACTATCAATACAGTATATATGTTCAGTTCATAAAACGAAAGTGGCGCAGCTGTCAAAACATTTTCAAAATTTAGAAAAAATGTAAAAATTGAGGATAAGTTAAAAAAAAAATGTAAAAATTTAGGAAAAATTTAAAAACGTAGAAAAAAAGTAATAAAATTAAAACAAAAAAATGATTTTATTGCTCATCGACAAAAGCTGACTGATATGAGACGAAAAATTCTAATTGATCGTTGACGCGTTTTAAAGAGTTTTTCGGTTCAAGCGGCAAAAAATTGTAGAACCCACACAAGCACTGTATGTAAGAATACGTGGCACATACACATTTACGTAGCCTGAAATCTATAAACATATACTGTATGGTTAGTGTCAAGGCTCAGCCTGAAAGTCCACGTCTCCACGCCATCGGAAGAATGCTAGATCGGCTATCTGTATATATATACATATATATGTACATATGAACATAGCTGAGACAAAGACATGAAATTCACTCTAAAATATTTTAAAATATTCATACTTCTTTTATTTTATATCTTCGCCTTCCTAAGACCGATAATATATGTATATGAACAACATTCATTCTTTCAACTCTTTTGAGTTAAAAAATGCATTTTGATTTGGATTACAACATGAACAAAATTTGATGTATTTAAAAAACTTCCAATATTTGAGCTACGTGTAAATATTCGATCTAAAAAATCCATCAAACAGAGCTAATTACAATTTTGGCCAATCGTTTTCATATTACAGATATTACAATCAAGATAGAATGCTCTCCCAATGTTTTCAACACTTCGCTGCGAATTCAGTTCTACAAATATGTGGCTTATTAAAAATATAAATACCGTATGCTTAACATGCTATTGATATCAATTTGTATATGCGCAGTACTCGCATTGCTCGTATCTAAAATTATTGCAACCTTCGATATGGGGGGGCGCAGCTTCTCTTGGAGACGCAGACAGTGTCCAATGCACAATCGTTTCTTAACAGGAAGAGGTGTATAGGTACTTATTTGAATACGTATTCACTTAGGGTATAAGTATAAGTCGTTTATATAATGAATCGAATGAGCGTAATGAGCAAAAGTGTATGTATAAAACGAAAGACATTTACAAAAGTGAGGTCGACACGCTGTGTCGCTCCTGAACAACAATTTACAATTAAAATTGAGCATACACATCCCTACTCCTATGACATATTCTGAACGAGTTGACGAACAATGAAACAATTATACACACATACTCGTATATCGTATATCGAATGCAAGACGCCCATTCTACATGGGGACAGACACAATACACAACTAAAATGGTATCGAATAAATTAGGCTAAAATGCAGACACTTGGTTCGCAGCAGTTGCAGCTTAAAACATATCCCATTCCACGTGACTTGTGGTGTGGTGTGGTGTGTTGCTTATTTGCGGAACTCTGGACTAGAGCTGGGCGATGCAGTCGACACATTGTCGATGTTGGTGTTGTCGAAGCTCTCGTGCTGCGGTTCTGGCTCAGTGGGTGGCTCTGGCTTTGTCAGCAGCACGGTCATGTTCTTCAGATTGTTGGGTTTCTCCTCGTCGTGGTTGATGTTCAGCATGGTGTCGTTCATGCGATGATAGTGGGGCTTCTGCGAAGTGCTGGGCCGAGAGTAGTCCAGATGATCGTATTCCCCTATGAAAAGTGTTGAAAAAAGGATTTGCTTTAGTAATCAATTTCTGGGTAAATACTTTCGGTCACATTGGACAATGGACAGGAGTGAAAATGGGCCAGACAAAGCACTAAAATACACAGGATCCTTTGCTAACTAGTGCTTACCCTCTGGAAACAAAATCTTGCTATAAATTTTCACTGATTTTGGCCAAAATGTTTGCAAATGTGGGGAACACATGATTAGTTGAAATAAAGTCGAGAGAAGAATTGTGGAAGGAATTGTCTGAATAACGTACCGGGATCTTTGTAGCCCTCCTTGTGCTTGATCTCATCGTAGACATGCTCCTCCTTCAGGGAATCATTGTACACGTTCGGGTTGGTTAGGTCCGCGTTCAGGTTCTTGTTCAGCAGATCGTGGTTATAGTTGATCGAGTAGCTTCCCACTGTGGATGGGCACACCAAATCGTTAGCCACCAGCCACCAGTCACCAGAGACATCGATCTATCCGATCGCACTTACCTCTGCCACTGGCATTGGAGTCGTCACCGCCGTATTCGGTGCTCAGCACGCTCCTCTGGTCAAAGTTGTTCATCTTTCGCGCATTGTTCTGCAGCAGGCGCGTCTCTGCCTGCATGCCGTACACGGGATTATCAAAGTTGTGGTTGCTGGGCGGCCAGGTGGTTGCGGTCTCGTGCGTGTAGTGCACGTGAGCAATCTCCGTTTTCAGATTGGACACCCTCCTTCGGTAGTAGAAGAAGACGGCAAATATAATGAAGGCGAAGAGCGTGAGTAGCACCAGGGTGAGGGCAACGCTCGCACGACCCGCTGATGGAACACATGGAAGACAAGACACAGAGGATTAGTGGGCATATCCACACAATGGAAGGAGAACTCACATTCATCGTTGGCCTCGGCAATGCGCTGGGATGCAATCAGCTCGTCGCAGTTGTCGCCCGTGTAGCCGCTGCGGCAGACGCACCCGTTCGCCGCATGGCACTGGAAATTAGCCGACGGACACGCACAGGCGTTCATGCAGTGCTCGCCGTAGAAGCCCTCTGGGCATACCTCATCGCAGCGGGTGCCGGTCCAGCCGGTCTCGCAGATGCACATGCCGTCGTTCTTGCGACAGACCTTGTGGTGCAGGCAGCGGCACCGCTGGGCACACCCCTGGCCGTACGTGTCTGTGGGACAGGATTCGTTGCAGTTGGCCCCCGTCCAGCCGGGCAGGCACTGGCACTGCCCACTCACGTGGTTGCACTCGCCCCCGTGCTCGCAGTTGCACTTGAGCTTGCAGCCGGGGCCATAGAGTCCAGCGGGACACGGATGCTCGCAAGTGATGCCCAGATACCCAGTGCGGCAGAGGATCTCGCCCGTGATGTGGTCGCAGCTCTTGTTACCTAGCCAGGGGAGCAAGGGGAGTATTAGCGGTTGGATGATTCATTGCGAAGCGACGCGACGCGACTTACCATGCAATATCGCTGGGCAACGCTCCTTGCACTCCATCCCATAGAATCCAGTCGGACAGGGTTCGCTGCAGTCGACGCCGGCCCAGCCGGGCGAGCAGATGCAGTTGCCATTGTCCGGATCGCAGGACGAATTGTTCAAGCATCTGCAAACTTTATCACAATTTTCACCATAGTAACCGGTCGGACAGTTGGTCTCGCAATGAACGCCTTGGGTGTCGGGTTGGGCATCAGACAACAAGGACAACAGGACGAAAAAAAATAAACCAGAAACGAAAACAGAAACACACGAGTGCAGAAGAACCAGAAAAAGCTAATTAAAATTTGTAAAACCAAACGACATGCATGCAAAAATGATGGAGGATGAGGATAGAGAATCGATGGAGGATGCGATGGATGTGTGCAATTGGTTAGTGCTATGATCTATCTGTTAGAAGGGGCCATCGGGAGCTGTTTGCTTTATCGATTCATGAATGACTTGAGTTGAGGTGAGTTGAGGTGAGGGTAGGCGTGGAAAGGTGAATGGCAGCCCGAATAGTGTACCTCCCCAATCCTGCTTGCAGATGCAACGCCCGTTGGTGGCATCGCAGGCCAGGCTGTTGTGCAGATCGCACTGGCACTTCTGACTGCATTCGTGGCCGAATTTGCCGGCATCGCACTTCCGCTCGCACCGTTCGCCCGTCCAGCCGGCTGCACAGGTGCAGCTGCCGTTCTGCGGATTGCACGCGGCATTGTTGTGGCAGTCGCACACGGCGCGACAGTCCTGCCCAAAGTGATTCAGGTCGCAGGGACGGTCGCACTTGATGTTCTTCCAGCCGGCGGTGCACAGGCACTGGCCCGTCTCCGGCACACACTTGGCTCCGTTCTGGCAGTCGCAGCGCAGGGCGCAGTCCTGGCCAAAGGTTCCTGGTGCGCAGCTCTCCTCGCATGTGGGTCCCTGGAAGCCGGCAGCGCACAGACACGCCCCAGTGACCGCGGAGCACTTGGCTCCGTTCTTGCAGTTGCACGTCTGCTCGCAATTGATGCCGTAGCGCAGGAAGGTGCAGGGGCGCGTGCACTGGGCGCTGCTCCAGCCAATGCTGCACTGACAGCGGCCTGTCTCCGGGTGGCACAGCTCCGTGTGCTCCATGTCGCACTCGCACGTCTGGTTGCAGTCCGGCCCGAACTTGTCCGTCTCGCAGATCCGCTCCTCGCACCGATCCCCGCGCCAGCCTGCATTGCAGATGCAGGCACCGGTGGCCCGGTCACAGGTGGCGTCGTTCTCGCAACTACAGTTCTGGGTGCAGTTCAGGCCGAAGGTGTTCAGGGGGCACTCGTCGAAGCAGCGCTCCCCCAGGTAGCCGGCCGGACACTCGCACTTTCCGCTGATGTGGTGGCACGGGGCTCCCTTGTAGCATTCGCAGGAGAGCTGGCAGCCGGGGCCGTAGCTGCCCAAGGGACACTTGTTGGCGCACACATCACCCGTCCATCCCGGATTACACATGCAGGCGCCGCTCTCCGGCTCACACTTGCCGTCGTTCTGGCAGGGACAGTCCTGCTGGCACTGTGCGCCGTGCTTTCCGTCTGGACAGCGCATATCGCATCTGATTGGAAGGGGGGGGCGAAGGGCAGATTAGTATGTGGATCTCATCGCGGTTTGGTTTCTCTGGCCACTTACAGGGGACCCGTGAAGCCGGGCGCGCAGGAGCACTCGCCGGAGACGTGGTGGCACTTGCCACCGTTCTCGCAGCGGCACACCTCGAAGCAGTCGGCGCCGAAGTGTCCCTCCGGACACACATCGGCACACCTGGCGCCCGTATAGCCCTTGGCGCACTCGCACTCCCCGCTGAAGGGCTCGCAGAGGGCGTTGTTCAGGCAGTCGCACTGCATCGAGCAGTTCCGTCCGTACCAGCCAGGCGGACAATCTGGCGTGCAAAAAGGTTATAGACAAACTGTATTAGCAGCGACTCTCTCTCTCTCTCTTTGTACAGGACTTGGGACACGTTAGACGGGGTGTTTCGACAGTTAGTGGCGGCTTTCTCTTGCTCTTGATCTTTGCTTTGCTTTGCTGGCGACTAGGCCACGCCACGCCCAGGAGTACTCCTCCCGAAGCGTGTCGTGTGTGAGTAGAATTAGATCCTATAGATCCTGCGGGGGAGACAGCGTGCGTGTGTGTGTGTGTGTGGGGTGGGGTGGGTTGTTTGTGAGAAAGGACAGTGTGTTCTGTTGGTTAGACTAAAGATTTCAACTCCAAAAAAAGAGAAAATCCAAGTAAAGCTACACACAATACGAGCTACAAAGCACATGCAACACAATATATACATACTTCAGCAGATAGGTGTACTTAGATTAAGGCAAGAACAAATGGACTATGGCTATACAGCGGTGGTGCATATCATCGGCGGGCCGATGCAGACGTACCCTTGCAGAGGTTATAACACAGTCAATGCCAGCCACAGTTCCCTCGTAGCTATTGATCTCCCTTTGCCACATTCCAAACAAGTGTATCCTTTCGCTTATGGGAAGTTAACGAATCTCATCTCCGAATTTAAACATGCTTTAATAGTCCCACAATGGATACCAAACGATAAATGTTTGTGTGCTCTGTGAATCTCCTCCTAACGACTTCAGATTTGGATCGAATCGAACTAACAAATAACAAAAGTTCCCTGGATAACGTATCCCTAGCATAGTGGATGGGATCAGATCAGATCAGCGTTGTTCCCTGCGGCTCTTGAAGTAGTAGTAGCGATTGCCAATGCCCTGATGGTGGATGTGCTCCCGGAACTGCTCCAGATCGAAGCTGTTTGGATCAAAGTGAAAGGGACCCTGATCAGAGACCGTGCTGTGGCTGGACACGGAGGGCTCTACCACTTGGTGGGCTGAGGGTTTCGTTTTGATGCCCAGCTCTGCCCAAATGTCGTACTCTTGGGGCTCCTCCTTTTCCTCCGCCAGGGACCTGAGGCTGGGCTCGCTGGGTGTGCTGACCAGAGGGGGACGCACCTGGAGGCACTCCGCCTGGCGTTGTCTCTCGCCCTCGAGCTTCAGCAGCAGCGGGTGCTTGATGCTCTTGAAGTGCTCCTGTATGTCCTGCTCCGTTTTGGTCTCGTCCCCGATGTACGAGTGATCCCTCTGGAAGCCGTTGCGCCTCACTATAATGGATGCCTCAAACTCCTCGTCGCTGTCCATGTCGCAGCCGCGACAGTCAAAGTGCGTGACCCTCTGGTTGCGCTCCAGTGCGCAGACAAGTCTCCGGCCCACGCTGCTGTTCAGCGGTATGGCCGCCAGATCCAGTCGCCGCAGTGGCGGATGGTTGCGCAGCAAGTAGCCCAGACTATCCGCCACCGCCTCCTTGCGGGCCGTAATGGCCGAAACGTTCAGCTCCTCCACATGCTCGGTGCCCACGATGTAGTGGACGAGCGTCGACAGCGCCTTGTCACTCATGCGATTGTGGGCCAGGCCCAGGTACTGCAGGTGCATCGCCCCCGCATCCTGGTGGTGCTGCAGCAGGGCAGCGCCAATGGCCGAGGCTGCCTTCAGGTCCAGATGATTGTACTCCAGCTCCAGGGCCTTCAGCATGGTCTCGCGCTTCAGCAGGGAGCCCAAGGTGGCGCCACAGTCGTCTGAAATCTGGTCGTAGCCAAAGTCAACCACTTCCAATGCTTTCAGGTCCTTGAGGCCGCCGCACAGGGCGTGCAGCTTGAGCTGGTCCATGCGGCTGTTGCGCAGGCGGAAGATCTGCAGCTTGTCGAGTGTCTGGAGACCCCTGGCCAGCCGCAACATGTCCTCCAGGGAGAAGCGCAGGTGCCGCTTGTGGAATTCGCGCCCCATGTGCGGCCCCAGGAACTCGAGGGTCAGCGAGACGAGATTATCGAAGAAGCGTACAAAACTCAGGTCCACATGGTGGCAGTACTCCGCGGGGTAGTCGAAGCGTTTGATGCGTGCCAGGAGCTTGTGCTTGTTGCGCTTGTCGACAATCTTCTCCTCTTCGTCCTCCTTCTCAGCCTCCACCTTCATGTTGAAGACGCCCATGACCGTCTTGCGGCTCTTGCGGCGCTTCCTCAGCGGCTCCTCAACGGGTTTCTGGCGCATAAGGGTGCGACGGTGCTGCCGCTGCTCGTGCTGCTCCCTCTTGGCGGCCTGCATGTCACGCAGCTGCTGGCGCACGGCGTTGCGTACAGCACGGCCCACGCGTTTATCTTCCTGGATGCTATCTACAAGGTACGCCTCCTCGTCGGCCTGTCCTGCTGCCGCTGCCGACTGCTCCTGATCGGTGCTTTCCAATTCATTGAAAATAATCTTTGTTTGCTTTGGCTTCGACTTGGGCTTGCTCTGCGACGACTGCTGCTCCAATTGTGGCTGCTGCTGGTCCTGCTGTTGCTGCTCCATTGCAGACTGCTCCTCGGAGCACTCCTCCTCCTGCTCGTCCGGAAACTCGGATGAGGTGTTGCGCTCATCGCTGGAAATGAGCAGCTCCTCAGACTCCTCCGAAGTGACGTCCGGCTCCGAGCCGCTGCTCTCCATCTGATGCTGGAAGCTCTCCTCCGTGCGGGACTGCAGATGGCGGATGTCCATGGTGCGGACATGCTCCCGAACGAGTCCCGCCAGCTCGGCCATCTCGTGCTCCGGCCAGAATGCCGCCGGACAGGACTCCACCAACTCCACGTACTTGATGCTGATCCCCTTGCCCCGCCAGTCGTACTCCGCGAGCTTCTTCAGCGCCAGCGACTTGTCGGGGCTCTTGGCCAGCACCACGCGCCGCCAATACCGCAAATCCTCCACAAAGTAGCACTCCCGCAGCGGCAGGTCCACGTCAATGGAGTCGTAGTGGATGCGCAGCTTCAGCGGATCCTCCCGCACGGGCACTGCAATGTGCACAGTGCCCTGGTTCTTGGCCAGCGCCCGCACGCACAGATCCGCCAAAGTGCCCAGCCGTTCGTGCTCGATGAAGGCCTCTGCGTAGATCTCGCGATGCAGTTCGCTGACCAGCCGCCGGGTGCCCATCGATGGGCGGTACAGCTCATACTCGTCCAGCAGCGCGGGATCGTTTGGTATGCCGAATGTGGTGGTGCTGATGGGCGGCATGCCCTCCCGGTCCTCATCCTCCAGTGTATTCATTTTGGTTGTGTGTTTCCTATCCCTATCCCTGTCCCTGTCCCTGTCCCTCTTCTTGGTGTTTTTCTATGCTCCTATTTTTTTATATTTCCTTGTCCCCCTGTTGTGGCATTTACAGTTAGTATTCGGAAGATTTGTATCTCATGGCTAGCCCCGTGTCTGTACCTGTTCCTGTCAGATCACTCTGCAAGGGCTTTCACTTAAGCAAAGGACATCCCCCCAAGGCGTTTCATTGTACAGATTTCGACACACAAAAAGCAACACAAAAATACGAAAAGGTTAATTGGGGTGGAGGGTAGGGGGCGGGAAAGATTAATCAAAGGTTCAACGAACTTATATCACAGGCAGGGCCGCCATAGCCATGATCGCACTTGCACTTATCCGGGGCAATGCATCTGCCGTGCTCGCAATGGTCCGTGCAATGGGCCACGCACTCCCCGCCGCTGGACACGTAGCCATCTGAAAATGTTGGAAATTAGCTAAAGATTGGGGGGGTGGGGCAGGCAAAGAGAAAATACCGCAGCAGTCGCGCACGATGCGAGTCTTCATGATGGTCTTGGTCTTATTTACAACACGATTCTTGATGCGATACGTGGAGCAGCGTGGTGGTATGGTGAGGCACCAATTGGAGCCACGCTCCTGGTACGACTGCAGTTCCGTGTAGACCACCTCAACGGGGTAGCTAGGGGCATGGGAATGGATATTAGATATTATTAGTCTGTGCATTAATGTCTAACTCTGCAAGGATGACTGCTCACCTCTCACGGCGCTTGCATATATTGGGACCATCCAATTCTGTGAGCTCCGAGTGCACCAGGAGTGCCATATAGGCCAGCAGCCATCCAAATAGGATCATTCGCACCATGCTGGAGGGTTCTTCTGCCGCCTACTGATGCACGACTGCAAATGAAAAGGGGAGAAACGAGAAAAAGGGTTAGAAAAGAAGGCTCTGTTTTATCGTTTGGAATCCCAGAGATATCAGCTCAGATATTGGAAGCAGTTCAAATAAAAAGTAATACGAAAATAAATTTCGTGGGAAAAACAGTAAGAAAATTCATTTATAAAAGACAATTTTCCACACAGGTGCCAGAAGCGGAAACAGAGGAAGCCATGAACAATCCACGTTCCCCATTCACCCGTACACAGGGTACATTTGGATACCTGGGATCCTTCAACTTTAATGACCAGGGAGAATGTCCCGGGCCCTGTCCCGGTTCCGGCTCCGATTCCGGTTCCCCCGACAGGGATGGACTCAATGCGATGCCCTTCCTAAATAATATCCACACCAGTCCGCTGCTGTCCCGCACAATACGGCGCAACCTCTTTCCCCCGATGGGCGATTCAGATGGGTGAGTGGCAAGATCACATAGTACCCCCCCACACACACAAACATAACAGTGACTCTTCTGCCGCACTGCAGGTTCAATGCTGTGCCACAAATTGCTACGATGAAAAGCCCCCAGCACATGGGCAGCACCCAGTGGACAGGAGGAGCCAGTTCCACGCCCAACAATTCCTACGAAGGTCGCTACGAGGGGCGCTACGAGGGCGACTACTCGATGCCCAACGATATGGAAATGGAGAACTGCTCCTGTCAGAGCCCCAGCTCGAGCCCGAGCCAGCAGGACTTCAGTTTGGCAGACCGCAACGAAACGGACTCGGAAACGGAGGAGCTCTGCAGCCGCCGACCGCACACAGTCTCCCGTGGGAATGGTCTCATCGGTCTGGTGCTGTCCAAAATGAAGCCGGAGCGTCGTGAGCGTTTGGTGGCATGGTACAAACGCTGCAGGGAGACGACTGCGGTCAGGGCCATGCTGCTGGTGCTGCAGCTGCTGTGCCACGTGCTGCTCTGGCTAACCACGAAGACCGTGGGCCTCACAGAAATCGTCGGCTCGGTGCGCCTCCGGCTGTGGAACAGCAAGTTTAAGCTACGCAGCGCCCAGCGCCATTTGCTGTGGCGCATGGCCAATGCCCGGGGCCATGAGACTCTCGTCTTTCTCACTGTGGCCCTGACCACGCCCTGGCTGTTCTGTCTCAGCCTCCTTGGCTTCACGTTGTCCATGCTGGTGCTACTGAAGAAAACCGTCGAGGAGCTGATATTTCAGATACGTCTGCGTGTTGTAATTTAGAGGTGGAGCAGAGCAGAGCAGAGCAATACACTGAAACAAAACACCCAACAGACAAAGACAAAGACACACCTGACGACACTCCCACACCCCTCCGAGATATTTGCAGTTTCACATTTGGGCATCTATTTTCGTTGTCGCAGCATGGCATCTCCTCTCCCCATTTGGCCGCAACGAGAATAAATGCCGGAATATTCAAAATTCTCAGTCTACTCCCACAACAGAGAGAGAAGAGAGAGAGAGAGAGAGAGAGAGAGAGAGTGGAATGAGAAGCTCCTCCATCGGCACACGAACAGACGGAACACAAGATTTTCATTCCAAATCGATCAGATTATACATATCGTATATAAAATATATATGTTTTAGTGCGATCCATTCGGCTTGGGTTGGTTCTTTAGCAGACACTTGCTCATCCCCCGGCCTGTGATTGCATTTATTATTAATATTATTTTGTTGTATATTTATTTTGCAATTTATTCAATGATAAATGGAGGAGAACTTTCAGCAGCAGTAGCAGCAGCAAAAACATTTCCGTTGAAACAGCGATTGAGGCAGCTGTGGGGCCTTTGTTGCCCCCAAAGTTGCAGAAGCAACAACAGCAACAACAACCAATGAATCATTAAATTTGCACTCTGTTTATGTTGATTCAGTGATCATCCAGCAAGTGGCAACTGGCAAGTGGAATCCTTATCCACAGACACAAAACAACACAGAACACAGAAGCCTCATCATCCAGAGCAGTATTCACGTTCAGGGGCAATCCGTTGGCTCTTGGATGCCTCCGATTTCAATCAGTCCCTTGGCACACGAGCAACCCGAGCAATCCGACGTGTAAACAGGGTCAAGTCTACACCTGTGTGAAAGGGTGCCAAGGGGCCACTTCTTGGGATTCAATTACCGAATAGATTGCATAAGATTCGATCCGGAAATACTGATATATAGAGAGAGAGCCATCCCTTTCACCCAGTTATGAGTGTCCCATGCGTGATTACAGTCTGTTGTTACATGAAGCATGCCCCAACAATGTCATTTGTTGATTTGTCGAAAATACCTGCAATTAGAGCTCTCCCTCCCATTGTGCTCCCATATCTCCATTTTATAATATAGTTTTTAATTATAATTGTTGGCTTGTGGCAGGCAAAGACGTCACGGGAGCCGCAGCGAAGGGGATAGGGGGCAGGGCATACACTGCAAATCTGATTCATTTAATCGCCAAATAAGACACATGTGTGGGACTTCCCGCCAGTCTGAATTTCTACTCTTCTGGCCATTAACACTCAGAGTACCCTCAGAGAAAAATTGCACAGAAAAAGAAACACCCATAGGAAATTAAATAGAGTTCACTTTGATTTAAAAATAAAATAAAATAAGCATATTCAAATTGTAGAAAATATTGGAATTATTTAAATTAAATATTAAAAATATTTAAATTTAATATTTAATGTATATAGATCAAATATTTTCATATTAATTGTAAAATGTAAGTGAAAACACTTTCTTTGCTCTTGGTACACATTTTTAAATCTAGGTGTAAGTATTCTCAGTGCTTTTTTCTGTGCGTGTAGTTGAAACATCAACAAACATCAGTTTAGGTTCACTGCCAAGGCTGTCATTAGCCCAGAAATAGCGTGTGCCACTGGAAAGTGGCGCCACAAACAAAGGGACTACCTCTGGTGGGGCAGCACGAGCACGGGTCACAATGTTATACAAAATTCAATTATCGCAAAAGAACAACGGAATTTTGATGGATTGGCTGTTTTTTACAGCAAAAAATACTCTTTAAAAATTGATAATACGTTCATAAATTAAATGATTTCTCGTACACAATCCCCTTGAGTATTTAGGTAGGTAATCTTTTGAAAACCCTTGAAATCCACAGGTCAGCGATAATCAGCGACTCGATTCGACGCTTCCTTCCTGCCGGACCACAGCTACAACAGAGACAACTTACTACTAAAGATAGCTGGCAGGAGATAAGAACTCATAATCGTCAAAGTAAATTTACAAATGTTCCCATTTCTTGATGACTAATTCCATTTTACCCCCTCACATGCGAGTTTAAACAAATAAATAGACAAATCGTTGGACGGGAGGAGATGAGAGGATGTGTAATCCGGTCATGGACTCGAGAGTTGAATAGAATATATAAAACAATAATAATAGAGCTTCTCTCGGGGTAAATACGAGTACTGTAATTGGCTTCAACAGAATAGCAAACGGAGGGTGAACATACTCGTATGAGAGTTTACTGATGTATCTGCTAGGGTGTGTCTATCTACCTACTACTACACTACTTTCGAGTGCACAGCTGACAGATTTTTAATACTTTTATCTCCTAGAAGATCAGCAAAATAGTCCCTAAGATCATTTTACATTTCAGCTCGAATATTATTCAATAGATTCTTTAATTTCCTATCGACTTTTCCACTTTTTCGCATTAATGCGATAAGCATTCGTTTTCCGCATATTATATGAAAGTGAGAGAATTCTTTATTAGGAAAAAACAAGTTTGTATTTGCCATTTTATTTATTTGTTTGAACAATCAGTTGATTATGTGAGGCAGATGAAAATGTCGTGAGTGACTCACGCGAATCTCGTCGGCTAGACGCTTAGAGAAAAACTATCTGTAGGTATTTATGTGTATCTGTATCTGAGACATATGTAGAGAGAGAGAGAGAGAGAGAGAGGTGTGTGTTTAATTTTTTCAATGGAAAAACGTGTTTGTTAATATCTGCTACATTGACTATTCAATTCATTCATCGATTCATTAGGGAGAGCATCTGGTTGCCATGATTCATTACGCACTCCTACTAGTTTCTCCGTTATATTCGTTCATTCAGTAATTCCATTGTTGATTTCGAATAAAGTTCGATTACTGAGGGAGGTACTAAATACATACATATAAGTATTTACATATGAACTGTTGCATGTGAGACTCTTGGGTTGGCTGCAGTAGTTCCATCGCCATTTCACTCCTCTGTTGACTGGCACTCGCCGCAGTCTCATCCCTTCTTTTCGGCTGCACAAATACAGATAAGACGATTCCATAAATGAATGAATCACTGTGAATGATTGCAGATTGGGTACTTTATAACCGATAACCTATAGACAGAAAACTGATAATTGGAACATTTGTTTTATATGTCCAGTAAGATCTAATCGCAGGTAAACATCTAATAACGTTGCCACTCTGTCTGTTCCTAATCTTTCCTACTTTCTATAACACGTATATGACTTATCCCCTCTAAGTGGAGGACCCCACAACCCCTTTTTGTGGAGGAGCACTTGAGTGCTGCTAGCAGGAAATGTTAAATTGAGAGAGGGAAAACCCACTAAATTGGTTATATTTTAAGACAACATCAAAAGTGTTCTATCTGTAGGATAATTGTTTCTTTTTTTCTGCATTCTAAATGATGATTAACGGAGACAGAATCTTTGTCAAATATTACCATTTACTCCTTTAGATCTTTCATACAAAGAACTAAATATATTATATATGATACATGCATATATTTGTATCTCAGAAACGTGGTAAGTGCTCACAATCTTGTTGTGTGTGGGTTGAGTTCTGGACGGAGATGGGAGGGTATCCAACTCTGGTATATACAGTACTCTGTACACTCCCTCAATATTGCGCAGTTGATTAAAACTCAAACAAAGAAGGTTATACTTTATCCTACCCATATAAATACATACAAATGTACATATGTATTCCGCACATAAGTCACATTTATTATTCCAGCTTCAAGCTGTACTTTGGATGGGGCAATCAAAGTCTTAGGAAAACACAGCTCAATCCCAATCTCAATGTGTAAATCCGCACAGGCAGCACAAATGTTTCATATCCACACATGTTGGAAATTTAACGCCAAGCCAAGACGCTGATAAAACACATTTGGAAAACCCACACACACGCACACAAACAAATGCAAAAATAATAATAATAAACAACAAATGTTTTGGCCGCAGAACGTGAGCCAAAGGCTGCTATAAAACCGAAGGAATTTCAGTTCAGAGGGTTCCATAATATGGACTTTGCTTACAGAATATTATTCCGAACTTAAATTATAAATAAGTCCCGCTTGATGGAAGCCTTTTGAGAGCCATGCGAACTTGACAATTATTCAAATTTTTGTGTAGCGATGACATCAAAACTTCCCTTATAGATCCAAAGTACAATATGAAAACAGATGTACAGATAGCCACGTCAGCGGCAGCAGCAGCGACAGTGACAGACGACAATAATTTCTAGCTGCTTTTTGCCAGCTTTCCAAATTCATTTCGCATACAGACAACACCTCTTTACCCATAAATGTAGCCCCGTAGTATTGGCCAATTAGCACGGGGTTCTCACATTTCAAGCCCCCAAGTTTCCTAGATTTATTTGCAACCGCTGTTCAGCAGAACGAACACCCCACAGACACACCAGAACTAGGTAGAACCCACGCCACACCATGACAGAAGACACACCGCCACCACCAGACAGCCATCAAGAATGGCATTTTACATAATCAGTGCACTGCAACGGTGCAACGCGGCAACTGCAACCTGCAACAATGCGGCGAAAGTACAGCCGTGTTGGATAATCCATCAGGATAAAGCAAACTGACAATAGAGGCCCATCCTGTGAGTCCTTCGGTAACTTTTAGAGCGTCACGCTATGTATAAGGGAGCAGACTCCGCACTCCTGTCTCATCTTGCAACACTACTGCCGCACCCTCCGCAGTCATCAGACCTCCAGAGCCTTATCGAATAAAGCTGAGTAATTATGATGACAACAATGTACTGGAGAAGTACGTTGCGTGCCCCTGTACCCCTGCACCCATTCTGCATGAAGGTTTGCTCCGGTGGATACCAGACAGACGATACACACGAGCATGGGGAGTGCTCTGTTTAGTGTCGTTTCAGCACATTTCTTACTTTTATGCCCAACCAGAAGGTATTTGAGTTTTGCACAGACGTTTGTTATACAGACGAGGAAGCATAATTTATCCATGTCAAATCATATCACTCCTGAAAAATGTTCTTATCTTCCGCAGATTTTTCGCCTTTTAATAGAATACTGATTAATACAGTAATCCCAATAAAAGAGTATCTGCACTTTGGTGTGCTAAAGATATCTCTCATACCTTTGAATGTGCTTGTGCTGATTTTTCTGCCGTGCATTGCACTTTTAAGCTCAAGTCCTAAACGGGCGTCATTCACACATGCACATGCACATGAGATCATTATCATAATGATAATGATAATGATAATGAACGAATGAATGCTGATGAAGCCTCATTGTCAATGTCGAAAGTTATGAGGATTGGTTAAGGATTGGTGGGGCGGGAAATGAAAAAGTATTGCCTTCTGGCATAGGATCCCAAAGTTTAGAAGGGGATTCCCCTGTGTCGAAAGAAAGAGAAGAGCCAAGGAACGATACGACAATCAGCACTCATTCATATACATATGTATGTACAGACTATATACACAAGCTTATATTTATGTACATATGTGCTCTGTATGTTTATATATTTAACAGCAAGCCAGTCGCGATTAGAAACCGGCCAGCGGATAGCGTAGACACCCAGTAAGTACCCAGCCACCCCCCATGGAGATGGATGAAGAGGGATCTGTGTGTGCGTATCCAATCCAATGAATTAATATTTCATTCTAGACCGCAGAAGTGTGCGTTAGTTGGCCTGCAGTATACAAACACACTCACAAAGTACATATGCACATACATACATACATATATGCTGGCAGCGTTCCCATTCAATCTACTCGACGGCAGATGCAGCCCCGCTGGAAGCTTCCGCAGATTCTGAAACGCAGAGGATGCGGGCTATGCTATCGGCGTCAGGGGATTACTACTGTACTGGTTAGAAAGAGATAGCGAGATTCATATTATTGCCAATTTAATGCAAGAAAAAGAGAGTGGAGTGGAGTGGGCGAACCCAAAAGCAGAAGAAAGAAAGGCCAAAAACAACAAGAAGAAGGCGCAGAAGAAAGAGAAACCAGAACAGGTTTAACTGTTCTTGGAGTGCTCAAAAGCGCTAATTGACACACACGCACACAATCAAAAGGGCCATAAACACACTCAAAAGGCAAGTGTGGAACTTTCGTAAACCCTATAGATGGCGAATAATGTGTCGCATTTCAAGAGCTCCATTCATTTGTTTAACCAAAAGGCATTAAAATTAACTGATTTTACTTACGTTATTCCTCAACCGCAATTAAGTGGCCGGGGCCTGGCGTGCCTTTGTTCCTCCACTCAAAACAACTGCAGTGCAGGAAAGGAATGCACTCAATTTACACTCAATTAGTTTACACGTTTTGCTTTCGTGGTTTCCAGAGCCCTGGCACTGGCACCTTTCATTCGCCTAGGGAATATATTTTAAAATGCTTACAACATTTCTTCAATCTGTGCGAATTGTTTTGTTTGGTTTTCTTTTATCCACCACTAACACAGATTTGCACTCAAACTGAAACTCGTTTGGATCATTTATTTTGGCACGAAACTTTCCGCTACACCACTGCTGAATGCTGCAATTATGTACATATTATGTACATGCTATGTTCATGTGATCTCCGCTCGAGTACCCCTTACGAGTTTGTTTAAAAATAAGTATTTCTACTTATAAACCCAACCCAAAGAATAACAACAACAACACGCACGACACGGCGCAACGCGACGCAGTTCTCGCGTCAATGCACATCAATTTAGTCGCTTAAATCAAGCTTATTCACAGCCCAGCGGAAACTTTTATTTATTTTATTTATGTACGCATACAATTGTACATTAGCACAGCGATTTGCATTAATTTATTAAAAAGTAAGTTCGCGTCGCGAAGCGCGCAGCAAACGCGCTCGTAGAAAAATTTGAGTGAAGTTATATTTTGAATAGAGGTGTCAAACCATCGAGGGCACTATCGATAGTATCGATATTTTACTGCTAGTCTCTACTATCGACGGTTTTGCGACTATCATGATAGTATCGAGATACAGTCGTTGCGCTTTTGATATGTTTGGATCGGTTGCTATAAAATACGAAGACACATTTGTAAACGAATCGACAGGTGGCATGTAATTTTTACAATGGACAAGTTCCTAAAAGGTTTCAATGGTTTTTTAATAATTATTTCAGCCCGATACTATCACGATAGTATCGATTGTTTTTTCAAAACCTTCGACGTTGATATTCCTCGATTTTGATATTCCGTTTAATATTACTAGCTAGTTGGCCCTCTCAACACTAAACAAATATTTTCATCCCATAGATACATAAATTTTATACAAGAGTGGCAAGTTTTCAGAAGTCCTTTTTATTGGATTATTTACATATTAAGGTTCAAACAAAAACGGCCAAAGCATAAATCGAAAGTGTGTACGAGTGTGACGTCACTGTTGCCTGCTCTTAAATTCAATACGATATCGAGCATTTGCACTCAATTACATGCGATAAGCATAAAATCTCATAGAAAGGCAAAGTTACTTACATATTTATTGGCGCGCTTTCAAATTATTATCTATTATGTATTTTATTATTGCAGGTTTCTATTCCCGCTGCGAGTTACATTTCTGCGGTCATGGAGGCAATCAAACTGTGGCACAAGGGGCAGGACCGATGTCGCGAGATCTCCAGGGGCGAGGCACAATGGTGGCAAGTGGTGCATATCCAAATGTTGTTTGTCGGCTGTAGAATGGGCTTCCCCGACGAGATGCAGGCCGGAAAACGGGCACCGCACTCCATGCAGGCGGGCGAGCTGTCGGGCACGGGTATGCCGCAGGAATAGCAGGCGACCATGTCCAAGTCCGCGTCCTCTGGCTCGTACTTGGAGAAGATGCTCCGCGCCAGCTGCTCGTACTCGTGCAGCGTCTTCTCGGGCAGATGGCTGAGCGTCTCCAGCTTCACGAATGCCTTGGAGCAGGTGCCAAACGCCCTGTCAGCACAGCTGGCGAGAGCCACCAGGCAGTAGATGTCCTCCAGGGGCAACACATCCTCGTATTCGCGCAGGCGGATGGCCGTGGTGAGGGCACTGTGGATGATCCCGAAGCGCAGCTGTCGCTGGGCCAGCAGCATGAAGTGATAGGCCTCGGCACAGTGCCACATGCGCTCAATGCAGGCGGCATCTTCTAGGCTGATGGAGTCCAAGAGCGTGTTCCGGCCACTGGCATAGTCGATTTCGGGCGTGGCCACCGCCTTGAGGTACTGCTCAGCGAGTAGGGCGGCCAGAATGTAGATCTTCTTGATGCGCAGCATCGGGGCCCGCTTCTCCAGCTCCCGCTCCGCCAGCTGGGCCAGCAGCCGAGCCGCATCCAGGTAGCGTCCGGCATTGCGCTGCATCTCAATCGCCTCCGTGAGACGGCCCTCGTTGAGCAGCTGTGCCGCGTGCTTGGCAATCAGGGTGCTCACCTGCGGCATCTGATACTTCTGGGCCAGCGCCACGGCCTCGCCCCACTGCCGCAGATTCACGCACGTGTTGACGGCTGCCTTCTGGTCGCCGAACCTCAGATGCGCCTGCACCGCCTCCGCGCACATGCCCACGGAGGCCAGCATGTCCGCCAGCTTGGGCAGCAGCGGACTCTTCTCCGGCAGCTTCTCCACGCACTCCTCCAGCTCATCAAACTGCTCCAGATGGTACAGGGCGTCCATGAAGCCCTCGATGTAGTGCGACTTGTCGTAGTACTCCTTGGCGCTCTCCCACGATCGGAGATTCGCAAAGTGATGCCCGATCTCCCGCCAGGCCGTCTCCATTTGCTGGTCAGACACCCCCGAGCCGCCCATGCGGTAGAGCTGCACCACGCGGAACCAATCGCAGAGCGTCATGCGCAGCTCGATGGCCAGATCCCGGCGATCCGCATCCAAGTACAGCTTCTCAGCCTCCTCGTACTCCCCATAGAAGGCGGCCACCTCGGCCCTCTGCAGCTCCTGGGTGTTGATGGTGCGCAGCCGCTTGATCAGCTTGATGCCCGGATAGTTGGCGCACCGCACAAACGCATTCTCGGCCGTGTCCAGCTCCAGTTTCTTCAGCGCCGACTCGGCCAGCAGTCGCCACAGGCGCGGATGAGGATTGTCCTCGATGAACTGTTTGGCATCCTCGAGTCCAACATGCTCCAGTAGGTCATCGGTGTCGCGCAGCGACTTGACACGCAGCTGAATGATGTGGGAGGAGTTTTGCAGCTCGCCAATGCTTATTATGTCGTCCAGCAGGACGCTGGTGATCTCCAGGTCCTCAAAGGTGCAAATGTAGCCGGAGCAGGAGATGGGCTCCTCCGGATCGTTGCCCCGAAAGATGTACATGCGCGTCTTCTCCATCAGCGCCAGCAGCAGCGGATTGTCCTTGGCCCAGCTCACGGCCCACACATCCTTGCGCTCCACCCGACTGAAGTTCAGCTGCGTCTCCCGATTGTCGTCCAAGTCCAGCAACGTCATCACACCCATGTGGTCTATAATGGCCGCTCGACTGAAAGGGGAATCGTGTAAAGAGGTGCGGAGAGGGAGGATCTCATGCACACACTCACGTGGAATTGCAGTTGATGGCCATCTTGTAGACCTTGGAGCTCATCATGTGGCGATTCCGCAGCGCCACATTGGCAATGCTGTACTCGTTGATGGCTCCCGATTCGCGGGCCACCAGCAGCAGCTTCTCGGACAGAGCCAGCGCACAGATGGGATCGCTGATGCGGCGATGCGATTGGGCCTCTCCGCTGCCCAGCATCAGATCCTTGGCCATTTCCACGCCCGTCGGGGTGTCGTCAATGTGAAAGCGCTTCTCTTTGCGCGCCTTCACGCTCTGCAAGTTGGAGGCGCTCTTGGGCGTGTGGTAGTGCCAGATGAGGATCTCCTCCTGCGAGGCAATCGCCACATAACTCGAATTGATGCCCACAAAACAGGGTCGGATGTCCGTGTACTTGGCTGCCGTTCGAGAGAAGAAGGTTACATAGAAACATGAGGAAACATCCTCTGGGATGGGGGAAACTCACAGTCCACAGTGGTGCCAATGGAGTTGCAGAGCAGCAGCTGGTAGACCTTGTCGTCGGCTGTATTGCTGCGATTCTCCAGCGTGCTCAAGGCAATCTCTTTGATGTTGCTGCTGACACACTCCACGCCCAGGACGCAGTGCTCGCTGCTGGCCGCCAGGCACAGCGTTGGCTCCACCTCCTTCAGGAAGCTCTGGTTGGATACCGTGTTCCAGAAGGTTATCACGCTCATGGGCGTCTCCCTGACGCCATTGCCGCTGCTGCTGTGGCTGTTGAGAAAGACGACCGTCTTCTCGTAGTAGCACCAGATGTAGTCTGGCCGGATGTTGGCAAAGTAGATGAACGAGTCCACGGCCATGGCGATGCGCAGCGATTTGCCCTCCCAGCTGAGGGAGGTGATGTCACTGCCAGGGACCTTCAAGGTGCGATAGATCCGGCCCAGCGGCGAGTAGAAGCACACCTGGTTATTGTCGCGCTGCGCTGGCGCTACTGTCGGCTCCAGTGCGGTGCCACAGATGGCCAGCACGGAGCCGTCGTGGTTCCACTTTGCATCCACATTCCGCATTTTAGTGTCAAAGATGGCGGGCCCTGAGCGAGAGTAGAGACCCAAATCAAGGTCTAGGCTGGACTTCTGACTTAATCCTCTGGCCACTTACCATCGTCGTTTTCGTTGCGCATTATCTGCACCTTGCCGCTCTCGTAGCAGATGGCCAGCACGGGACGATTGCGGTGGTTAGGAGAGCGACCGCTGAACCAACAGATGCTGGCTATGCGCTGACCCCGAGCCGACGAAGATCCATTGAGCCTCACACACTGAATGTTGAGCTTCATCTGCGTACACAAAGGATGGAGGATTAGCAGGGCGATTAAGGGATAATAATCATAGCGCTGCTCACGGCAAAGTTTCCCTGATTGTCGTACAGATGGCACTCCCCACTGGCCAAAGCAAAGAGGATGAGACGATTATCGGGACTCCACTGGACGCCCGTGAGGTGGGTGCCCTTGAGTTCTTTGCCAAAAATGCGATTGCCGTCCACGGAGCCCACGATAATGGCCCCGTCCTCGTACACAATGCAGATCTTGGCCCCATCAGAGGTCCAGCACATGCTGGCCACCGTGGATTTCTTTCGGTCGTTGGTCATCTCCTCGTACCAGGAGCCCTTGTACAGCATCCAGACCATTATGACGCCATCTGTGTCCGACGAGGTCAGCTTCTGCTGTGCATCGTTCCAGGTAACGACCCGAACCGACTCCTTGTGGCCATCCAAAGTCTGATTCATCGACAGATTGGAGACGGCTGCCAGTCCACCTTTGTTTTGGCCATTTGCCCCTTTAGGGGAAGATGTTTATCTTAGTTTATCACATATCTGACTGATCGTCCGTTTATAGTACTATACCTTGATCCAGTTTCAAGACTTTGAGCAAACCCTCGGAGCCGGCCACCGCAATGTAACCCTCCTCCTTGTTCCAGGCAATGCAATTGAGCTTGACATTGTTGGGAATGGCAATCTGCAGACAAATGGAATTAATTAATTGCCATTTATTGAATAAACTAGTTTACTTGCCTTTTTACTCAGATAAACAAACATTTTGCGCACATTAATAGTTGAAATTTTCACTTATTTCTTTCGCTTTGGCTTCGGCCCATTGTGTTGCGTTGCCATGGACACGGAAAAGAGTGGTGTTTGAGCCATTACACTGCTGCTTCCCCCGCTGCACCTGTTCCATCCCCTGCCGCGCAGATGTAAGGTTGAAGTAAAACCTGTTGTTTGAGCCACATTTGTTCCAATCAGCGTTATTCTGATAAAATGTTGGCGCCAAAGTGTTGTAAAGTGCACAAAACTCGAAAACCTAGTAGCACTAAAATGATTCATCGAAACGGTTACAACATGGCTATCGATGACGAACATTTGAAATGTCAAATTATCTATCTGCTTATCTGTGCGGCAAGGTAATAGCTTACATCTAATAAAGTATTTATATTTCTGTCCAAAATGACAGCTCATCGATTAACAAAAGTTGAGATTACAACTTTCGCACTTCGGAAGAAACTAAACACTTCTTATCGACTTGTAGAGATAATAAATTGTACTTTTTCGCCATCGGGTCGGTCATTTTGCTGTTCTCACATTTTGAGGGGAATGCAATTATAAATCATTATGTATCAACTAAAATTATGGTATTTACTATATACTGATAAAACATACATAAAACATACAAAGTAAACGTAATTGTAGAGGTCAAATTCAATGAAATAATCACAGGCAACTTATTCTCAGGCCAGGCGGACGCCTCTCTTGAGCAGCTCGTGGACCGCCTTGGTGGCCAGAAACATGTAGACGAGCAGAATTAGCACAGATTCGGCTTGGCTGCGATCCTCTGGCTTGAGGAATATGTTGACCCCGCCCGTCAAAAGGTTGGCCAGCAGAAAGAATGTCAGACCGTTCAGGTTCAGGGACTGGCAGATGGCAAAACTACCGATGGCATTGGCATTCCTAGAGACATTGCCCTCACCCTCTGCCAGCTCCAGCAGCTGACCCTTTTCCTGGCTATCGACTGCCAGCGCATGCGGATCCCAGGCCAGGACACTGTCTATGACAAAGTCCACGCCAAACAGGCCCAACCACATAATGGTGCATATGATGGAGAGCGTCCAGACGACGTAGCCAAAGTTGCACGTCACCCGGGAGATGCCAACGGCGAAGGCACTCGCCCCGAAGAGGCACCACAGGATCAGCACCAGGAGGAGCAGTCGCCGCAGCTTCCGGACCATGTCCGAGTAGCTGAGCAGCGTGGCAGCCATGAGCCAGCGCCTGAGGTATATGGAGAGCAGGTACATGGCCACGAAGCCGGGGAGCGAGACCAGACCCTCACGGTTGGCGCTGAACAGCGTCGCTCGCGGCACATCCTCGTCCATCACGTAGTCGGAGAGACCGAAAACGCTGAGGGCCATCTGGTGGGCCGCCAGGAGACCTAAGCCAGGAGGAGGACTACAATTGCGATCACTTTCCGGTGTTTGGGTGGGACGCGAACTTACCCATGCCCAGTGGCAGGAGGTGCACATCCCGGCGAGCCACTAGGCTGGCCAGCGATCCGAACAGCTTCGTCAGCCCCAGCGTGAAGAAGGCGTTCAGGTCGCGGCCGTACTCGTGCTCATCCTGGCCGTAGCCAACGATTAGAAGGGCCACGGTCCGCGCCAGTCCCAGCAGCAGCAGCGGCAGAGCCGCATACACCATACTCCGGCGCAGATCTTTGGTGTGCCGCGTCCGATGCGACACCAGGCCCATGGTGACCACGAACAGCCCGATGCCCGTGTCCATCAGCTTGGCCCCGAACATCCGGCTCTTGCGGTAGGGCCGGTGGAAGCTGCCAAAGTCGATGGCCAGAATGCAAACGGCCGTAATCAGGTGGGTCAGGGCACGCACCAGCGTGAGCACCGTGGGACGGGTGCCGCCCAGATCGAACTGACTGCGGGCGCAGGCCCGCTGCAGGGCCTGGCTGCGGAACAGGAACCACAGCGAGCAGACGAGCATCAGCAGCAGAATGTGGGTACAGTAGTCGCTGGCCACCGTAACGAGCAGAACTACGGGCGGGACGATGAGCAGAAACTCCACGGCGTAGCAGAAGGTGGGGCTGGAGCGGGGGCAGAGCTTCTGGGTGGCAACGCGGGCCAGAAGCACGCACCAAAATGTGGCCACAATGAGCTGCATGGACTCGGCATTCTGGGCGAGAATCTCCGCGGGCTGCCAGTCAAAGACCACGACCTGCTGCAGCCAAGCATCGCCTACGTCTGCGCTTTTGTCTTCTCCTCCGCCGTATGCAGTGCTGTTGTCCATCGGTGCTGGGATCGAAGCTCCCGCTCCAGGAACCGCAATCGCTTGACTGCCCATGACGACTCGCGGACTTCTGAGGCAGCGGCAGCCCAGCGGCTATG
Source organism: Drosophila tristis (assembly GCA_018150885.1). Classification (NCBI taxonomy): domain Eukaryota; kingdom Metazoa; phylum Arthropoda; class Insecta; order Diptera; family Drosophilidae; genus Drosophila; species Drosophila tristis. The sequence continues at coordinate 2,310,111 of JAECWT010000001.1, forward strand.
CGACTATCAATATGCTGATAAAACTAACACTTAATCTGCTCGCTGATAGTATAGTCCGTCCAAAACTTATCGGAAAACCGAAAGATAGCATAGCCACAGCCACAGGTTAAAGCCGAAATACAGCAACAAACACACAAAATATTATTTCGTTCATGTTTAATAATAAAATGAAGTTTGTCGCATGTTTTTACGTTATCATCAGGTGAATCTCACAGTGTACCCAATTCTTATCTATGCTGGGCATAAAAAGCTTTATGCATTTCACGCCTTTTATTAAGCGATAAAACAGGTGTACATTACAGGTGCTACTGCGGTAAATGTGACAAATTACCATGCAAATTTCAAGACACAGCAGAACCATTTCAATTGAAGCGAATAATGCGCAACATGTACTATAGCTAAGATAAGGAATTAATTTTTGAAATGCTGTTGAGCGGCGATAGGTCGATATTACATCGATAATTGCATGATGCTTTCCGCAGTGTGACCGTGCCGGCGTATGTCCAAAAATACTAGCGCTAAACGTAGACCGCAATGTGACCGTGCAGCTTCAGGCCGAAAATACTAGCCCTATACGCAGACTTCAGTAATAAATAAATAATTAATCAACGTTCAATGGGATGCTAATAAGTTGTGTCATGGTGTACTCATTAGAGGATATCTGTGTGTCATGGTGCGCAGGGAATTCCCTACATAAACTTTAATTGCGTATTGTTGTTGTGCGATGTTGCCTTTGCTCTGGCCTGAAGTGATGTGACGTCATACAGAGGGGCCTGTCCTGTCCATATACTACGAGTATGTATGACGTACGCAGCGCAATGCCACGCGGTGTCTGTGTATTGATTTTGGCTCTCAGTGGGGCGTAAGGGAATCACGTGAGTTGGCTCTCTGGCCGCCCCCATACTGCGATCATCGTTGATGCCCAGCGGCGGCAATTGTTGTTTGCCCCCATCACATCACTGTGTCGCCAACTATAAAAGCGGTAAGAACGCAATGCGGAAGCAATGCATTTGCATTTTGTAATTTTAAATTGTAATATGTAAAATTTACGTAACTAATTGCCCAACAAGTGTAAATACAGTTCGAACTATCAACAACGGGGCGCTGCACCTTTAATGTCAGAGTGTGTGTGGCTGTGCATGCTCTGCCTATCTGTTAAACCATGACACGTGTGCCTATAATTAAAGATGCTTCTGTCCGATTAGAAGTCGTCGGCGCCACCAGTTGTAATTCAACGGGCGTGACCTTTGACCCAGCGTAACGGAATATTACTTATTGAAAATCTCGCATGTTTCAGTCGATTTAGCTATCAGTTACCATACATATGTCAGCAAAAGCAAGTGAAATTACTCAACAGCAGAGTCAAGAGTGATGGGAGTCAATTTTATCAATGACTAGCAAATGTTGCTTCTTTGCAATCACATCGAAATATGTGGCAAGTTTTTCTTCATACGATATGCGATATGGTGACATATGATAAGGTTCCAGCTAAATATAGCCCCATGGGTCATATAAATGTGTTATTATTCATGTGAATTGTGGATTGCAAACAGTTGACTGAACCTTTGATCCCCCCCGAGCCAATGATTTATCGCAACCATATGCACCTGCACTCATGTTCGACTTTTCTGTGCATCGAATTATAGAGCAGGAAACCTTTATGTAGAGTTCCAGTACATAAGGGGGGCATGCAAATGAGTTTCAGATATCGTAATCACTCGCATTACGATGTTCTGTACAGTGAATACTCTGCTCGGCTAACCCGCTACGCAAACGAGCACTCACTGTACTTATTTTGTAGACCCAAATGACACATCAAGGAACATACAATTTACTATATATACGTACTTATTGCTGGCCATCTGGCCGAATCGACTCGTCCTATACCCTACACAAAAGAGCTGACAGATGACAGATAAGACTGGAGTATCAGCTTCTGTCCCATATGCCCCAGACTGCTCCACTGCATTGGGGCAACAGTTCAGGCCATTAAGCCTTCAATCCAAATTGCCTTCGTTTGTGGGCCAACACATACGCAAACTCTACGTACATGTATGTACATCCATATGTATTAATGAGTTATTCACGCTGACATTTCCAGATTATAGACATTCAGTTTAATGAAGTCGCTTCGCTCGATCACACAATGATTATATTAAGCTCGCTTCGGTCGCCGTCTTTATGTCTCCGTATATATAAGACAACGCACTCCCCCGTTTCATTGTTGTAAACAAAATTTAAATGCATTCACAAATATTCAAATACCATAATTTGCATTTGACTTTTTCTTTTATTTTCGCTTCGCTTTGCTTTGCTTTTGAATTTGTCAACCGAATAACGCACATTCTTTTTTCCCTGCCCGTCAATGGAATATTTTTAATAATGGTCCATCTATTAATAGAAGAACATTGGCCAGAAGCTCTTTAACTGAATGAACAGACGCCCACACGTGAGCGTACACACACAAATATGTATAGATGGTTTTTCGAAAGAATTAACGTGAAGAGATTCCAACAGATCATGCATACGAGTATATTCAGTGGAATAATTTGCTCACTAAAGAATTATAATTATTGTAGATACAGTTCATAATTGTGCGAACAAAGGGGTGCTCATGAATATGCAAATCGAATGCCTGAAACAAGCCCTAATTGCATCGTAAACATGGTTAACAATTTCATTGGAAGTGCAGTTGGTCACAGTGGGAAATAATACAGTATATACATGTAAATTTGTGCAGCAGGATCATGGTAATGGTACGGCAATACGATTGCCAAAACAAATCACATTTGACCACTGTCTCACGGTAGATCCGTCGGGCAAGATGCAAATATTGTGGCGGGTTTTTAAATGCCAAGGCTGCTGTCGCCATTGTCTGTCTGTCGACTGTCGTCTGTCTCAACCAGTTGGCAGTTTATTGCACCGAGATGGGGCTCTTCTACCGCTGCCACCCACAAGAGGAGGAGACCGACCCCGCTATGCTCCACTCTCTCTCTCTCTCTCTCTCTCTCTCCACTAGCGGCTGTGGGCCCGTCTTATCAGCTGTTGCTGTCTGCCACCAGTTTTATTTGATTTGGCCTGCTCCGATGGCTAGTACTAAATTCGTCGGCAATTCGCGTCGTTTCCAATATACAGTGTACATATGTATATACGGGAGGACGCACACAGTCGCTCGTGTGGAGACCTGGGGCTGTGTGTATTTGTTAGTTTGTTTTCAATACACACTTGCGAATAGTATTGAGTAGTATAGCCGCATATTGAAAGCTCTTTCGATGTATTTTCAGTGCGCTGCCGCGCCTTCGCCTTGATAGCGACGATGGATTTTTGACTTTCAGATACAATTTGGCGCTGGCTACGAACGGTTCGGTTGTGTTTCCATTTTGTCGCGCGCGTAATTTACTCTTACACCACACAGAAAGCGGCAGCCACTCTCTCTCTCGCTTTCTTCCGCTGCTCTCTTTCTTTCGCTCTCTTACACCTTTAAATATATAGTATTTGAACAAGTGCTGAACGCTCTCTCCGCAGCGGTGTTATCAATAGGAAGTGCCGCCAAACCAATCGAATATCGAATGTGCGTATAATTCGCAGAAAAGCGAAGCGAAGCTAACGACCATCCAAAGTCTATCAATTCATCAAGCAAGCACTCCATAAACATCATCGAATCGAATGTTTTTTATCGCTCTTATGTTATCCTCCCATAATTGCTTGATTTTGCCTCCGTTTTCGGTGGGTTGAAGTGTCGGTTAGGGTCTAACCCACGCCGGTCATCAAGGGGCTGTGTGTTCTCCCATATCTAATCATGGATTTCCTTATACCATCGACCATCGATGAATGACTGGCTCTCGCTACCCACATAGCAATAAAAAAAAAACCACACACAGAGGACGTTTCAAATCTCTCTTATCTCGGGATGTAAACCCTGTTTCATCCGGAAACTGTTGGAAATAGTGGAAAAGTTTCAACTATAAAGTCTGGGGAAAATAATCAAATTTAATGGCTGACACAGCCCTACATGGGCTCTCTGTCTGTATAACATATTTTATATTCAGAGCTAATCATTCAGTGCACTCAATCATCGGTCTGTTATCTGCTAAGTACTTGACCTTGTCGCCGAGACCTGCGATCACAAAATACCAAACAGTTGACAATAATTTATGTGCTGGAATTCGCTTTGCACCGCAAATGGCAATCCATACAGCGAGAGTGAACAGAACCCAAGCGATGATAAGTCTTTTTGGGTGGCATTGTGTGGCTGTGTGTGAGTCGAAAGAGGGCTCGACCGTTAGACCGGCAACGAAATCAAGCCCCCCACCAACCAGACAACAGCCGCACACAGACGCCACAGTCGGGTACAAAGTCAAACAACAGCGACACAGGTCCGTCCCCCACTCAAATGGGACTGGAATTTGGTGCGAGTGCGAACCACAAACAGAGATCTATATCTTGGGTGTGAAACATGGGTTTTTTACACCTCTACCTCCACTCCAATTGGAAGACTGTTGTCATCCCTCACTGATGGATCTTGTGTACACAATGGGCGATCTTTATCTATCGAATTGTACCCTAAATCACTCCATTCCCGCCAATATTCATTTATGTTTCATCCCATAAATTACATGTACAATGAACCCACTCCATAAACGAAGCAAATTATGCAATAATGGGGTGTGGCCTTCGCAGACTGCGCCGACTGCCCAACTGATTGAATGCCTATCTAATCGGCCGCCTGCGACTCTTATCTTGCAGCCAGCAGCATGACGGAGGGCAAGAACATACCCAACTCCAGTGCGGATGTGCCGTTCCGCAGCAAGGAGCTGCGCAAGCAGTCACTGATCCAACACACGGGCCTGGTGGGTGTCATAGACGAGGGCACCAAAACCATCGGCTTCTCCATTTACACGACGCCCGAATTCACGGAGATCGCCGCCCATCGTGTGGAGCTGAGCGTGATAACGCCGCAGGATGGCTGGTACGAGCAGGATCCGCTGGAGATCATGGCTTCGATCAACAAGTGTGCCGAGGAGGCCATCAAGCAGCTGCCGGAGCAGGGCTTCACCGCCAGCGACATTGTGTCCGTGGGCATAACGAACCAGCGCGAGACGACCATCGTCTGGGACGCTGTCACAGGCAAGCCGCTGTACAATGCGATCGTGTGGAAGGACATACGCACCAGCAGCACCGTGGATAAGATTGTGGCCAAGGTGCAGGATCCGAATCACTTCCGCAGCATCACTGGCCTACCGATCTCCACGTACTTCTCGGCCCTGAAGATCCGCTGGCTGAAGGACAACGTGCCCGATGTGCGGCAGGCCATTCGCGAGAAGCGCTGCAAGGCGGGCACCGTCGACAGTTGGATTGTGTGGAATCTGACCAACGGTAAGAGACCTTCAAAACTTGATTGCAACTCAAAGTGTGACTTCTTTTGCCATTGCATTGCAGGTGCCCTCCACATCACGGACGTAACGAATGCCTCGCGCACGCTGCTGATGAACCTCGAAACACAGAACTGGGACCCCGTGCTACTGAAGACATTCGCCATCAAGGAGGAGATGCTGCCCACCATTCGCAGCTGCTCTGAGATCTTTGGCAAGATCACCTCGGAGCGGAGTGCACTGCGCGGCATTACGCTCAGCGGGATCATGGGTAACCAGCAGGCCGCGCTGCTGGGCCAGATGTGCGTCAAACCGGGCCAGACCAAGAACACCTATCGCTCCGGCTGCTTCCTGTTGTGCAACACTGGCGACAAGCCCGTCTTCTCGCGCCACGGACTGCTGACGACTGTCGCCTACAAGCTGGGCCCGCAGGCGCCCACTATCTACGCCATCGAAGGAGCCGTGTCGGTGGCGGGACATGCCCTGTCCTGGTTGCAGAACAAAATGCGAATTCTGCCCGATTCACGGGATGCCGAGAAGTACGCCGAGATGGTGCCCACGTCGGGGGATGTCTACTTTGTGCCCGCCTTCACCGGACTGTACGCGCCCTACTGGCGCCAAAATGCGCGTGGCATCATCATCGGCCTGACGCAATTCACGCGCAAGAATCACATTGTGAGGGCGGCCCTGGAGAGCATCTGCTTCCAGACACGCGACATCCTCGAGTGCATGCATCAGGAGTGCGGCTACGAGATCAACAAGCTGCATGCCGATGGCAAGCTGACGACAAACAACCTGCTGATGCAGCTCCAAGCAGACACCATCGGCATGCCGGTGTTCCGGTCCCAGCTGATGGACGCGACGGCCTTCGGGGCGGCCATGTGCGCCGCCCAGGCGGAGGGCATCGATCTGTGCAAGTTTGAGCCGGAGAAGCGCTACTACGAGAACGTGCACTACGACACGTTCCTGGCCACCACCACGGATGTGGAGCGAAAGGAGCGCTACGGCAAGTGGAAGCGGGCCGTCGAACGCAGCCTCGGCTGGGTCATCAAGCAGAAGAAGACGCGCGAGCATACCGAGGAGAACTATCGCATGCTGTCGTCCCTGCCAGCCAGTATATTCCTCATCAGTAGCTTTGCGATGCTGGTGCACTCGTTTGCAGCGACTGCACAGTAGTACTGCCAGTGGGTCCACTTACACGGACTTGTGTGTGTTTGTGCTGCCAATCCCCACACCACTCCACTCCATGACATTTCGATCGGTTCTCGGTTGTGATAATAATTATTCTTCCTTTTACACACTGCTGCACTGCAATGTATGTACATAGATAGCTCTCTTCGGGGCATCCCACCTCCGGAGAGTCTAAAGAGAAAGATGGTTAAACGTGCTTTAAACTCTGTAAATAGTTACGATAGCCTACGACCATAATCTTAGGCAGAAAGTCATTTGCTTTAACCTATTTTAAGTCTACTGTATACGGTTTAGCCTGTCTATATTTTATCGTCCCCCAACCCCCCTACCCATCCAGGTGCGCGTTCTCTTTAACAACGAAATTGTATATAGCCAAAGGGCACAAGCGACGACTCTTAAAATAATTAGGTACCCCAACACCCCACCCCACCCCCATAATAGTACGTGTACGTTTATATGTATGTATGTATGTATAGTGATTACGTCCCCTAACTAATAAACATTGCTCTTCATTGGCGATTTACCAAGAATTCCCTGATTAGGCTGTTTTCCGTTTACTGCGATAATATACTTAAATGGAGCAAAGTTGGAAAAGAAGGTTTAAGTCCAATAACTCTTCGAACTTGTGAAATGGATAATCTTATCTTTGATAAAAGTACATATTGGTATTGGTATACATGTACATAAGTATATTCTTTTCTATTTCCTTTCTTGAAATGAAAGATGGTAATATTGCGAATCTCATCTCTTGCTACATCACTTGCTTCCCATTTGCAATAGTTCAAACTCCCTTCAGGTGGGAGCATCGCGCGTGCTATCAGCAAACGGAAATGTCAACAACAACAGGCAAATATTTATGACTTAATTAATCGATTGATTAATAGATGGAGGGTGTGTGTGTGCTTTGAACTCAATGGAACGAATTATTGCCCAATTTATAGGTGTGTCAGAATACCGGCTAGAGCTAGTCCCAGTAGATACCGGATTACAGAAATAGAATTAAATAATCTACGTCGCTGTTGGTTCACAGTTAATCTTTGGCAAATCTCAGAAAATATTTAAGTGAAACCGAAAATAAGTTTGCTGGGTAGTAGTAGTAGTACGACGATTTTCAAGGAGTCTCAATGGCCGAATTCGTGGAGCACGTGGACTCAGACAGTGCGCTGATTCCCATGACAGTCGCAAGAAAATGATGGTTGGACCAGCATAAAGAATGGCCTCGAACCGCTCCAGAAGAGTTTGGAGGATGTGAGGAATACAGAGAAGGCCAGCTTCGAGTGGGAATCCTTCGCCTTGCACCTGCCTAAGGCGCTCTGCATATGTATGCACATTACATATCCCATCCACCATAGCCAGTTTGGACTGTAGGATGGATCACATTTAAATTGGATCTCATAAAACCCACATACAAACACACGCTGAATTGGTTTTCACACGCACGCACACTTGTATGTATGAGAGTTCCAGCAACAACAACAAGCCCTTGCCCAGATCCAGGTAGAGCCAGGTAAAACACAAAAAAAAAAGGTAACAAGAACCATACAAAGAAATTGATTTTCTCTGTTCGGGGCTGCGGGTCTGCACATACTCACGCACACACACAACAATGAATCAGTGCAACAGCAGCAACAACAAAAACAGCCAAGACACCAGAACCGGAATCGAATCCGTTTGATGTTCAAGCGCGAGCGCGCACCTTTTGGGTCTTCAAACAGGCAACACAACAACAAAATCACACACACACGGACATAGGAGTGCCTTGCTGGTGTGTGGGTGTGTGTTGGCTGAGCTCGAACCGATTTGATTCACAATTCCCATCGCAACAGGTTCGTTCGATCACTTTCAGTGCTAGCGCTGCCAATATTTTTGAATAAAAAAAAGCTAAATTAACTAAAAATAAACGAAAATAACTTAAATGTAAACAAAATATCTGAAAATAGAGCAAAATTAAATTAATGATACTTTTCATTTTTCAAAGATTACGTGGGTATAGTTGTGGCACTAACCATACAGTATATGCTGTAGTGGATACCTAATGGAATTTTTCACGCTATTTTAGTTTGAAAAAAGCTAGATCTGACGGCGAGTTTGGGCTGGGCAACACTGATCGTTTGTTCTTTTGTCCAACGTCGCGCAGCTGCGACTCTGTCAGCCGTGTTCGAGTTGCCTGCGCGGTTTGTTGGTTTGTTTGAATGGTGTTTTGGATTGGATTGGATTTGGATCGTCTTTTCATGTTTTTGCTTCTCCCCGTGTGTGTTGTGTGTTCCGTGTGCCTTGTTTATGTTAATGTGAAGCCGATCATTATTTATTTATTCCAAATGCTTGCAAATATTGCAGAATTAGCAATAAATTTGGTCAATTCACGGTGCTTGAAATTGGAAGCGTGAGACCCCGATCCGCACACCCATTATGGATGACGGTTGCATGTGTGCGTGCCAGTGGTGGTATGCAACATAAATAAGCATTTCGAAGCTAAAGGGTCAAACCGGTTTAGCCAACGCAGACGCCACTGGGGGCACCACTTAGTCATGGAGGAGGAGGAGGCAACATCATCCACAACAGCAGCAGCAGCAACAGCAGCAGCCACAACAACAACTGTTTCTGCAGCAGCAGCAGGAACAGCAGCATCCTTGCAACGTGTCGGCTCTCAAGCGAGTCTAGAACAGGCGTCTCCAATGTCCCCCAGCCAGGTGGTTGCACCGGCGCCACATCACTATCATTACATACAATATCCGGCGCATTATCACCAGCCGCAGATGCAGATGCAGATGCAGTTACAGCCGCCGATCCAGCAAGCAGCCAGCCAATGCCAATGCCCCTGCTCCTGCGGGCGGGCCCCACAGATGACCCAACTGCCGCCGCAGCAGCAGCAGCATCCATCGCAGAACGGCTCCATGGCTGTGGCGGTGCTGGTGCATCAACAGGCCTCTGTGCCAGCCGCAGCAGATCAAACGACGCCACTCAAGACGCAGTCGGCTCAGTCCCTGCTCAACCACTCCTACCAGGCGCTACACGAGGAGCAGCAGCAGAGGGATCGGCTCAATCTCCAGCTGGACACTTCGGTGGGCGGCGGCAGCTGTGACTGCGACCTGGAGTGCAGCTGTGCCGCCAACGGAGGCTCTTCCCTGGCCCAGCACAAGCGCAGCCTGCTGGCGGATGCCATGCTCGGTGCGGATGAGATTACGGTCAGCGAATCCGACAACAACAGCACCATGATCAAGAAGAAGAAACCCCGCTCCAGTGGCGGTCCGCTGCCGCCCAAGACTCAGCCCACGGGCGACAGTTGCAACGACATTTACCACGACACGGAGCTGGATGGGGCAGCAGGTTCGGTGCCCTCCTTAGGAGGCGCTGCTTCTCGCGGCAGAAAGTCACAGAATCTGGATGAAAATCGCCCGCCCCTGCCGCCACGCCCACCGCCCAGACCGCGCAGCAACGGAAATGGATCCATAGGTGAGTGGCCCGCATCGCATAGCATCAGTGGTGCCAAAATGAGTCACGTATCCCCTTTGGGGGATAGTCACTGATTTGTCACCCTTTTTATCTGTGGCCTCCCAGCCTCCGCGTGTCATCCTGATGCTTCCTCATCCGCATATCTGGCCACAGCGCCTGCGCCTTGCCTCCACATCTCTCTCGCTGTCTGTCTCTCGGAGAGAGCTGTTGCAGGGCCAAATGATTGCTTGGGGGATGGTTCCTTGGCTTCCATCGGATGGTTGGAAGTGTGTTAATGTCAGTCGGGATTTTCAGTTGACACCGTTCCGTTCCTGTTATTGCAACAAACGCACACTCCCCAAAGCACATCCGCAGATCCCTGCTTTTCCGTACCCCCGCTCCTGCCTCAGCCACAGCCACAGCCTCTGCCTCTGCTTCCCGCCTCTCGGTTCGCGCAGCTGCCACCAGCAGCAGCAGCGGTGGCATCTCCATCAGAGCCATCAGCGACTTCTGTGTAGATATTTTTCCGTTTCGTTGCGAAGCAAAAAAAAAAAAAAAACAAAAAGAAAAGCGAGTGACGAGTGGAAGGGAAGGCGAAACAAAAAAAATAGAAGCAATTGCGGAACTGAGCTTGCGAAAACGTGTTCAGGAATCCTCTGCTGCATGCTCATCCGCGTCCTGTCCATAGCCACAATGTGGGCATAGGGCCAGCCAGTTTATGGCCAGTGTTGGACGCGAGACGACAGCCAGGCTTCCAGCAACAAATCCCTGCCAAAATGCATGGCTATCCGGTGATGCAGTTCGTGCAGTACAGCATGCCGCCGCCCTGCTCCTGGGTGCCCGCTCCGCCCCCGTCCTCCGGCAATGTGGATGCCCATCATCGTGGTACTGGCTCTAGACTCCTCTAATACCCCATCTGATTGCCGATTTTGTGTGTTCTTTTCCGTTCTCTCCCACTGCAGCCCATAGGCATGGAGCTGGCATCAAGAAGTATGTGGTGTGGTGCCTCATCTGCGGCGGCTTCAGCTGCCTGCTTGGCGTCCTCTTCCTGGGCGTCTACTTCCTGCTGCACTCGTACACCATCACCGTGGGCAACTTTGAGACGGTGCCGACCTTTGTGCCCGCCACCCTGCTCATCCTCACGGGCATCTGCATCATGAGTCTGGCCCGTCGAAGGAATCGCTATAGCTATCTGGTAGGTGCCACCACTGATGCCTCCACTGGGATTCTTTTAACCCGTGTTCCCTGTGAATTGCAGATCAAGCTGTCGGGCGCCTGTGGCCTGGTCTCTGCCCTCACTTGTGCCCTGGTCACGGTCACCACCACCGTGCTGCACATGAGTCGCCTGCAGGCGTTGCGGGAGTGCGAGTACGCCCAGAAGACGCGCACCTGCACCTGCTACTCGGACCTCATCGAGTCCCAGGTGGATCGTGTGGACAAGGGTAAGCGTTGTCCTGTGTATTCCTTCCCCTTCCCCCATTTATGCCATTGCCTGTTTCCTCAGAAGGAGTGCGTCTGGTGTTCGACTCTCTCTCCGACTGCGGCGTGGTCCATGGCTCGCTCTACTCCTGCCTGCGGGCCATCTTTGGGCTATCTGTGGCCGGAGTGCTCATCGCCGTCTTCAGCTGCATGCTGGTATACCAGCTGCTGAGCCATGAGCGCAAGAAGATGTACTGGGAGCAGCTGGAGTTGCGCTGCCGCTCCCTCTACGCCAGCCAGGCGCCGCCGCCCTCTATGGGAGCTCTCGGGGCACCCGGACGGATGCTCAATTGTCGCTGCTGCGAACAGTGCCACGCCCATCGGCAGATGACGCTGCCGATGCAGACCACTGCTTATCCCTGGGACGAGGCCACGGTGGCGGCAGCAGCCGCGGCAGCCGGAGGCGGAGGCGCGGAGCAGCGCTTCTGGGCGGCCCAGCCACCGGGAAACTTTTATTCGCCAAATCCGGGCGGTGAGGATGCCTCTGGACAGTGTCGTGGCGGAGAACGCGGAGGAGCGGGAGGAGGCGGACGCAGCAGCAGCGGCTGGAGCTGGCCGAGAATGCCATGGCAGCGCACTACTCCGGATACGGGACGACGTTTCCGGCAGGCGGCAGCCAGTCCGGATTCCCAGTATGGTTTCAGCTCGGCCACGGCCATGGCGGCGGACGGTAATCAGATGCTGATCGAGGAGCCAGCAGTGGGTGCCGCCTACAATGGCATGCCGCCGCCCAATGCCTTGCCCTACGGCGTGTGGGGTCCGCCGCCGCCTTACAGCGATCCCAACAGCCCTGCGAGGCGTGGCTACTACCAGTATCTGCAGCCGGCGGCTTGTCTGGCCGGCAATCCCTCAACCACGACGGTGGCCCTGACCCAGGAGCAGCTGCATCAGCAGGCGATGCAGCACCAGCACTCACACGCACACGCACATTCCCAGCAGCAGCAGCAGCAACAGCAGCTGCAGTTGCAGCGAATCCAAGGCCAGTCGGCCACTCTGGAGCGGATGGATGGCCTGAGCCTGAGCAGTATGACTGGCAATATGACCGGCATGACGACGGCACGCTCCTCCGCCTACAAGTCGAAGGTGGAGTACGAGAACACGCCCTCAGACAGCGACGGAGGCGGCAATGTGAGGGAGAGGGATCGCTGTTCCAACACGCTGCCCACGCGGAAGCTGAAGAAGCGCATCGAGGCGGGCACCGGGGCCAAGAGCATCGGACCCCAGAGCAATCCCAGCCAGCAGCGGCCCAATGTCCAGCAGTTGTTTGCCAAACAGGAGCAGCAGTCGCCACTGCAGCAGCAGCAGCAGCAGTCCACTCAGGCGGGTACACAGACGCAGACACAGTCGACGACGGGCGTGGAGAACAGCGGCTATCAGGACTCGAACGGAGCCATAGCCAAGGACCAGGTGGTGGGGTCCCTTCTACAGGACCCCGCCGAGTCGGAGGTCTACTTTGCGGACGTCAGCAGCTGCTGCAACATGTCCGTGAAGAATGACAACTACTACGACAACGCCCATCGGCACCAGGGGCACCACCACCATCAGCACCAGCACAGCAACTGCAGCCACAGCAGCACACAGAGCAACGCCAACACCAACAACTCCTCGGCGAACGAGGACTATCTGGCACAAAGATTCGGAAGACGCGAGCACTCGATACGCAGTCGTTTGCCCATTCCCCCCCAGGCGCGGCTCGAGGATGACTACGAGAGCTCCAACCTCAATATGCCCACGATGAAGGAGCAGCAGCAGCAGCAGCAACAGCTGCAGAAGGAGATCTCGCGCCAGAGCATGTGCTCCGTGGAGTCGGAGGCCAAGACTGAGTTCACCGACCTGTCGCCATCGACGCCCTGCGGCGGATCACTTCCGCCGCCGCCCGCAAACTTTGCCAGCGATCCGCCGTGTACGCCCTGTGCGACGGGTCAGCAATCGCCAAGTTTTGTGGCCTCGTTTCCGTACTCCTCGGAATCGCAGTGCCTGGAGGCGCATCGCCGCTCCACAAAGAACATCCACGAGCTGCTCATGGCCGGTGGTGGTGGAACCTCAACGCTCGGCGCAGACTCCCACTACGAGGTGATCAACGATCGGAACAACCCAGTGGGCAGCTATCAACTGCAGCGGGCCATTGCCGGCGGCAGTCACAAGCACAAGTCCAAGTCGAAAACGCGTTCGCGGGAGCAACTGGACATCTATGGGAGTGGAGGAGGAGCCGATCGCTCAGACTGGTCCTCGGACGGGGGACGTTTGTGAGACAAAGCTAGCGACGAGGTGTTTGTCTAGGCGGAGCGGAGCAGTGGTTTCATCATCATTTTGTACTCAGTAGGGACTCTGTGTCCCTGTCGATTCTTTAGTGTCCTCTCACTTTGGTTTGTCCGCATCCGCATCCACGGCCACGTCCACCCGCGCACATCCACTAAATATCGTCGCATTTGTAATGTTTGCCATCCAACAGAGGAACAGAAATTCTTCCTCCCCCTCTCTTTCACACTCTAACCAACTCAAAGGCCCTTGGCGGCCCCGCACACTTTGCTTTAACTATTTTACGCGAAATATCCTTTGCATAGTATATACACATAGTTTATATTGAATATTGAATATTTACTAATGGTAACGTAACACAATATTGTAGCATTGAATTGAATGTTGAGAAATTGTAGCAATGATAACACTGTGCGACAGCGATTTTGTACTTTGCACGAGACAAGAATTGGAATTTGCAAACCTCTGCCTCCCTCCCATATTGTTTTTCGAAATTCAAAAACTCATCCAGTACCACAAACTAATTTTTGTCTCGGTGCTAAAGTGCATTCAAAAGTTTCCATTTTGTTGCACAGTGTAATCTATGAATATTATTATTATATACAAATTATGTTATATTTACCTGCGTATTTACATAGTTGCATACATATACACAACACACACATATACATATATAGTATACATATATATATACATAGTTAGTTAAATGTTAGAGCGCAAGTTAAATTTATTAATGAACAAAGTATATCCGAAGCATTTTAACAACAACAAAAACAAGTACTGTGCATCTTTTCAAATAACGGTAAGTCCCAAGCAGAGTAGAATGGTAACCAGGGCTGCAGCATCAAAACTCGATCTATCGATAGTATCGATCAAGCGGACTGGAGGATCGTTAAAATCAAAGACGTATTTAATTAAAATTACAATTTGGAATTTAATGACTACGTAAACATCGTTCAGTACAACTGGGATTACTACGACTATGGCTCCACTGCGACGTTCTGTCAATGGGCCAGACTGTTGTGCAGCAGCATAAAGAGAGCAGTGGCAGTCAGGCTGAGGCTAACAAGAGAGGCGGCAGCGTTCTTGCGATCCGCAATGCTTCCGTGAGGGATCTCGTTCTCTGAATCATCTGGCACCGGCTCCGGTACGGCCAGCTGTTCCAGTGCCAGCACTGTGGCCTCGTTGATGGTACGGAGCAGGGGATAGCTCTGACTGAGGCGCCGGGGGGCCGAGCTAACCACCTTGAAGTCTTCAAAGGTATCAACATCCAGCTCACAGTTGCCAAGGAAGTCATCCGTGTCCACCGACCAGACCATGACGCCAGCCAGACGCTTGGACATGGCATACAGCACCTTGTTGGCGATGGAACGCGAGCTGTCGAACGTCACAACGCTCACATCTTGCGTGAATACATTGCGCTCGGAGCGGGCCAGCACCTGGCTGGTCTGTGGGTCCCACTGCTTGGTCCATCCCGATGTCTTGTTGCTCAGTATATTGCAGATTTCATTGTACCCCAGAAAGCCATCCTCGCGCGTGTACGGTCCTCGGAAGCCGACACCGTCGCTGGCATCGTTGAGACTTCCCTCGGATACCGTCTTGAAGGTGCGTCCATAGAATGGCAGGCCCAGCACCAGCTTCGATGGCGGGGCGCCGAGCTTCAGCAGATAGTCAATGGTGTATTTCTGAAATATTTCATGCAAAATTAAACTCTTGAACTTGATTATTTGCTGGCACGATTTTTACCACACTCAGAGGATCCTCGGCGGGGGCAGCGAGTGGAGAATTGTAGCCCACCCGCTGATCCCAGCTGCCGTGGTAGTCGTAGCACATGATGTGCAGGTAGTCCAGATACCGCGATATTTGTCGCACATCGTAAGCCTCGTCAATCACCTTTTTAGCCGCTCCAATGGCCGAGGTGAGCAGCAGGCCATGGTTGTCAAACTCCTCACGCAGCTCCTTGGTGAGAGCAACGAAGTTCTCGCGATCGCTTGGCTTGCCACCGCGCTGCGTGGGATACTCCCAGTCCAGATCGAGGCCGTCAAAGTTGTATTTACGCACGAAGCTCGACACCTGCTTGACGAAGCGTTCGCGCAGGTAATTGTTGGCCACCAGGCTGGAGTAGTTGGCCGAGCCCTCGTTCCAGCCGCCAATTGCCAGCGAGACCTTCAGATGTGGATGGCTGCGCTTCAGGCCCGTCAGCTGCTCGTAGCCACCCTTGCCGTACTGCTCCTTCAGGTCCTGCCACGGATCTAGCCAAAAGGAAATGGAACCTCAAATTAGCATACGGCAATAAACCAAGCGGACGTGAACGAGCTTGTGCTTGAGCTCCCCTTACCAAGCGATTTGATGGACGCCTGCGTAATGTCCAGGCCGGCAAAGGCGTACACCACATGGGTGCACAAGTTGGGATCAAAGTTGTCGATGGCATAGGCACCCTGCTCGGGCCGGTACACCGCCCATGTGGATATGTAGCAAACCACCACCTTGTCGTGCGAGGGACCTGCAGGTGAGATGAGATCCAACACTGTTGGCAACAACAACCCCTTTTTGCGGTCAGACCAGACTCACCCGTCCTGGCGGTCACTGAAGCCCATAATGTGCACGAAACGGATGCCAACAGCAGGAAGAGCAACAGCTGCGGTGCTTCCCCCCATACCTCTCGCGGACGCATGGCTGGCATCTATGGGAAGAGACATGAGAAGCGAATTGAATGTTTTGCGTGGTCAAGCGCCACATTGTAGCGACAATGTGATACATTTTCATAATTCCAATTCCGTTCAATTACGGACTTTAATTGAACTAGCCCCCCTGCGCTCGTGCAGGGGACGCTGAAAAGTGAAAGGCAAAAGAATTCTTAGAGAGTCAATCACTGAAATTGTGAGTCATGCCACATTGCCATGCACTCAGAATTCAGAATGTAATCAAAGACTTGTCTTTGTTTCTGACGCTCTGGAATACTGGTATTCATTCCATACAGTTACAAAGTCATTTCGGCAACCATCCAGAGGGAATACGTGAACCAAATTCGCTCTGCCGGCATTTGTGTGGGTTGTCGAACCTGATTCTCAACTTTCGCCCGAAGGCCCTTAAATAGCTGGCGACCGGCGGCGGTGACAAGGTGCATCGGACAGAACGGCAACAGCAACGCAACGCAATGACCAACTAAAGAAGCTGATGAATCACAATCATTCATTCGCCAAACTACAGCCCAAGCAAGTTATTCTTCCCAGAGCTACGACTGGCTGTGAAGTTTGCTATCTGGTTCGGTTCGGTTTGGTTTCGTGGGTAAACAACTTTACTTCGATGTTTTGATAAGAAATGGCATGAATGTGCACTTAGGTTTTTGTTAGAGTGGAAATTGGGTGGAAAAGCAAGTCTTAAATGGTTTCACTTTCCGGCGTTTTATTTTTTTTGCTCATTTTTCGTTGCCAGTAAATTTTGCATATTAATTTGTTTTTTGTTTAGCCTCGAGGCTCGACCAAACCGGAATCGGGCGTTCATCACGCGTTGAACCCATATAAAAGAAGCCGCGGAACATGTGAAAACGGAATCAGAATGCGCATATCAACGAAATCGAGAGGAAAACATCAGAGCAGAGCAAACAACCCGACTGAAGATTGAACTACGCACATACATATGTACATATGTATGTATATATGTAGATATGTATATATAAGATATAGGAAGCTGGGAAGATTCGGCGGTATATGTTTATGTTGGCTGTGTTGCGCATGTGTAGCCTGACGAGAGGGAGAGGAAGTGGAAAGCCAATTAGCACGTAAACACACACACTGCAGAGAGAGAGAAACCCCAACACTGCATTGGGCTGGGCGAATTCGAAGTCGTCGCACAAGATATTCGTTAATGGAAAGCACAACAAGTGGAGTCACTACTCCACTGCGCCTCAGTGTCTTCGATTTGAGTTGCTTGTACACGTACGATTTTTTATTGCCTGATGCTTATGTTTTATTTTATTTTATTTTGCTTTATTTTGGTTCTGTTTCGCTTTAACTGGCTGCCACGCACGCGCCGTCGTTAAACTTTGTACCGCCTTCGTCGCCTTTCCGCATTTAACTGAACAGCAAAACTCGTCGTCGTCGTGGCCACAGCGTTAAATTGATATACGTATAAAGCAACTGAAGCCGAACTCAAGCTCCAGCCCCGAACCACCATCCCCCAGCGCTGGCAAGCTCTCAAGCCAAAGAGTCCATAACCAAGACGGAGTTACGCTCAGAGCATGCCTATGCATGCATAGAATAACCTAAGAGAATCAAACAATATTTCTTGAATTTAATAAATAAATTTAAAACATTTCAGCGCTCAGATACCTAACGGTACTCTTAATTTCCAGCCTTGTATCGAGCATAAATGTTATTATGTCAAAACAAGGGGGCTTTGGGAAACATTTCTCAAAAGGAAAATCTTTCGAGTCGTATCGTATCGGGGATTTTGTGAACCCAGCAAAAATAATTTCGTTTGAATTGTTAAATTTCATTTCAATTTTTTACGAAATTACGAAATTTAAAAATTATGAACAACATGTCCGGTTATTAGTGTCAAGTGCGGCTTTCAGGAAACATTCAAGATTTTAAAAATTCTAAAAACACGGAAAGCACGGCGCGTATCCGGGCCGTGATTTGTAGCCAGAGAAATCGATAGTCAATCGGGGGTATCGAACCATCCATCGCGCCCAAACGATTGAAGACGTAGCCCTGAATATTCGTTTGGTTTGCCATCACTGCCTTCATTTCGGACATAAACAACTACTGCAATACTTGAAGAAAGGAAAATCGCAAAAACGGAAGCAGCTGCACTTTTTACAGCGAACAATTGACACCATTGTCAGGTTGCAGGATGGATCCTGATGAGGATAGTAATGCCGAAGCGGCATCCGCGCGCAAGCGACAGAAGCGTCATGATTCAGGCGACGAAGATGAGAGCTCCAGCAGCCGCTCCGGTGCAGGAGATGCCACCATGGACGTGGACTTCTCCGCAGCACCAGCTGTGTAAGTACATGACCCTCCAACGTGTGCGTAGTTCTTGATTGATTTTTGTTTGGGTTTGGGCAAAAAGCAGCGAAGAGAAAACTGCAGTCGTAAGCGAGACTGAAATAGGAACCGACAACTACAGCAGCACCAACACAACCAACAACGATTATAACGACGTCGATAGCAACAGAGAGGGAGGAATGAGCAGCAAGCAGATTTTGCCACAGGGAGAGGCAGCAGAGGGCAACGACGAATCAATGAATCCGCCCGAGGAGGCAGCCACAGAGATTACTCTCGTGCAGGGTGTGCTGTCTCCAGCGGCAGCCAGTGCTGTGCTTGCCGCAGATATTGTTGCCAATGGCAGTGAGGCCATCGACAGCGATGATGATGAGCCGTCAGACGTTGCAGTGAATCCCGGAACTTCCAATGACACTCACACTTCGCCCACATTCAACCAGCGCAACATACCATCCACCCGTTCATATCGCCGCATAACCGTGGAACTTGTGGCCACATTGGAGACCAGCAGCGATAGTGAGTCTGCTGTCGCCCCAGTGCTTCCCAGTGTGGATGAAGAGGCCGAGGAAACCGCAGAGGCGGCAATCCCCAACCCCGACGACGATCAGACATCAAGTGAGGGCAATACCAACAACAGTCGCGGGGAGGATGACTTTTGGAACCACTACGACAGCTCCACCAGCAACACCTCCAGTGATGGTGGCCTGGTAAGTTCCAATAATAAGCACATAATTCCGTTCTGTGCGCTTCTAACTCGCTTCTTGTTTGGGCGGGGCACTAGGCTGATCATAGCGATTGGGTTGAACCTGAGCCAAATGCGGCCGACCGGGAGAACATTGACTTTGCCGTGAACGAAATCATGTACAAGGATAAACCGCCATACACCTGGAACTCGGCCCATGAGCTGATGCAGCGCGAACACAATATAATAAATCGGATTGGGTGGCGCGGCGGCCACACCTCTGCCCAGAGCTTCGGGCGTGGCTTTTACGGGTCGAGGCATGTCGTGGAGCAGATGTCACTCTGTGATACGATGATCAAACACAACGGCTGTGTGAACTGCCTGAACTTCAATCGGGCCGGGGATCTGCTCTGCTCCGGCTCCGACGACACACGAATCATTGTCTGGGACTGGGCCAACAACAAGCCACTGCATAGCTTCAAGTCTGGCCACCACACGAACATATTCCAGACAAAGTTCATCGACAGTGCCGGCTGCCTGGACATTGTGTCCACCAGTCGCGATGGGCAGGTGCGACGTGCCGTCATTCCTCCATCCGGAGGCGACACCAAGCCCACGAGACTCTACACGCACAGCGATGCCGTGCACAAGATCGTTGTGGTGCCGCACACCAAGCACGAGGTGATGAGCGCCGGCGAGGATGGAGCAGTCAAGCACTTTGATCTCCGCACCAGCACATCGGCCAACACCATGCTGCGCTGCAACTACACCGATCCCAACAGACGGGGCCAGCGGAGCCGCGTGCGTCTCTTCAGCATCTCCCATCATCCGTTTGCGCCCGAGTTTTGTGTCAGCGGCGCTGATGACAATCTGCGTGTCTACGACAAGCGCAAGCTGCCAGAGCCCATTCATGAGATGACGCCCCGAGGCGTTCGGGAGGTGAGCAAATGTACACCCAAAACGGCGGAGACTTTTCATCCTTTTTGTGTCATCTTTTCGTTTTGTTTCGTTTTGTTCCAGACGAAGATCACGCAAGTCACTTGCGCCGTCTACAATCACAGCGGAAGCGAAATCCTGGCCTCCTACAGCGATGCCGGCATCTTTCTCTATGACAGCCGCAACTACAAGGAGGGCGAAACTCTCCACTGCTACGAAGGGCACGTGTAAGTGACAGTTGCATCTCTGAGAGAGCTCGTATGGTCTAGATTATTGTGGTATGTTCTCCTGTTCACCGCCGGGCACACAGAAACCATCGCACCATCAAGGGCGTTAACTTTTTTGGACCACGTTCCGAGTACGTGATCAGTGGCAGCGACTGCGGCCACATCTTCTTCTGGGACAGGAACACAGAGTCCATCATTAACTACATGAAGGGCGACATTGCGGGTGTGGTCAACTGCCTGGAGCCGCATCCCTGGATGCCAGTGCTGGCCACATCCGGGCTGGAGCATAATGTGAAAATCTGGACGCCCGATGACCCCGGAAAGGTGAGTCACTGCCGGAATTGTAATTTTCAGAATAGATTTCTTACCATTCAGTTGCAGCACATTCCGAAATCGGAGGGTCTGCGGGACACGCTCTATAGGAACTTTCGACGCAGCATTTGGGAGACCGTTGGAGACGACAATGCCAGCCATCAGTTTCAAATATTTTTTCGTCAATTTATGGGGGATTCCGGCACCATGGCACGCTTTCGTAATCGTCAGCAACGTCGTCGCAATGGTGGTGGTGCGGCTGCAGCTGCAAATGCGGATGCAGATGGGGATGCCGCACCCGGATCGTTGCCACAGCACGAAGAGAACAACAGCAGTGACAGCAGTTCCGATGACAGTTCCATGTATGGGCGCGACGGCAACAGCTCGGACAGTTACAATGATGAAGCATATGCCGGCCTAGACGCTGGCTGCAACACGCAATAAGCACCACCATCCAAAGTTTTAGGTGCAATATTCACCATCGCCAGTGGGGCGAGTGGGTGGGCTGCACTTTTAAAGTTTCGGGGCCCGCATTTGCAGTAGGTTTGATATCTGCGAGATGTAGGGACCGTAGTCTCTCCTTTGTTTGTTTTTAAAGGCGTTTTTAAGCTGTGAATTTGTACTTGCGTAGAATAAGCACACATGCCTATATATTATATATTATATTAATTTGGAACAATGTTTAATAAACCACACACACACACATGTACTCAGAATACTTTTGATTCGCTCAGTCGTTGGTCTGGCAGATAAGGGCCACGCTCCGCTTGACCCAGTGCGACGGCTTCGCCTGGGTATTGAGCAGCAGCGGCACCACATAGTTCGTCGAGTGGCCTGTCGTGGAGAGCGTGCCCTTGCGCTCGCCCGTCTTGTACAGGGGACACCGATAGCGCGTGCCCTCCACCAGCTCCACAATGAGTACGGGCCGGAAGAAGATGACGGGCATGGCGTAGATCAGTACCTTGGGATGCTGCTCCACCAGCATGTTATGGTCCCACTCCCAGCGCGCACCCTCCACGAACAGGCCGTTGCAGTAGACGCCATCGTCGGGGGGCGACGCCTTCGTCTCCACCTTGAGCACATCGTAGTCAAAGGTCAGCGTGTCGATGGGGATCTTGTACTTGCGCGCATAGTTCTGCATGGCGCCCGTGAGAAAGGCCTGCGTGAAGAAGAAGCCCGACAGCCAGAAGGTGGGCGGCTTGCCGTGCAGGTGCCAGTGGAGCAGCCAGTTGAGCCGCTTGTACAGATCCTGGACATAGGAGCCCAGCGGCTTGAGGCTGGGATACGACTTGGACATCCACTTGAGCGGTATGCGGTTGAATTTCATGGCCGTCATCACGTTCTCCAGATCAGGAGTCATGACAAGGATGCCCTTGATGCCCATGGCCAGGTCCCGGCAGGAGGCGCGTATCTCCTTCTGCAGCTTGAGGAAGCGTTCCATCTCCTGCACCACCACCGTGTTCATGGACTCGTTATAGTCCACGGGATACTTCTCGGCCGCCGCCTCAATATCCATGTCCGCCGGCATATCCCCCTCGATCTGTTTTATGGTGTTTAGAATTATCTGCTCCACGCTGACGCCGGCGCCAGCGGTGCCCGCCGCCTCGCTGCCCAGCAACAGAATCATCGAGTCCAGCAGCGTCTTTGTCGTCTGCAGATCTCGCGTTATGCCCGAGTTTGCATGCAGGCCGTAAACCTCGGGAGGCGCCAGCGACGGTATGTTGTCCTCCAGGTAGCGCAGCATTTCCCGATGCTCCGTCTTGCGTGGCAGTATGTAGCGGTCGTCGGTGGCAAATTTATACCGATTGTCGGACACCACCTGGGGATTGCAAAAGTCCGCCAGAATCGTGACGATCGCCCGACGATCCCAGTTGTCCGTCACACGGCCGCCATAGTTGCACTCGCTGGTCAGATACGAGATGGCATCGTAGGGCACGTGCTCGTATTGGTTGAGCAGCATCTGGAGCAGCAAAGTGGGGTGGAATCTCATTTCTGGTCTCGTGCAAAGGGACTGTCAAACACTTACGCTCAACTGCAGCACAGAGATCTGCAGATCAGACTCGTTGAATCCGTAGGCAATGTTCCAGCCGAGTGGTCCGTACTTGCGGCGTTCCTGGACCACCGCATGGAAGAAGCAGATGCCGTAGAGCAGGCGCGTGAAGGCGCGATCCTGCTTGGCGCAGCCCGCATAGAACTCGTACTCGTTGATCGGCTCCGAGTTGTAGGAGCGCATGAGGTTCTCCCGCAGGCCAGTCGGCGGCTCATTGGTCATTTTGACGCCGTTCTGGAGAATGGTCACCGGGAACTGTGGCGTCGGATAGGCAGTCAGCCAGAGGCGGAAATTGGCTGCAGAGAGAAGAGGCCTTTGTAAGAGGATTCAGTGGAGAGACTGGCCAGCACTTACGAACTGTGTTGAAGGTGTCCATGTTCTCCCACATGTACTCCAGGGCGGGCATCCAGGAGGCGGCCAAATGACAGTTCTGCAGGCACACCCAGTAGCCCATCTCCTGGGCACTCTTGATGAGGGCCGTGGCAATGGGGCCCTGGCCCTGGCCCAGCGAGATGCTCTGAAAGGTCTCCTCCTGGCCCATTTTCTCGGCGAATGCCAGCAGGGAGCCGAGCGGATCGGCGCCCGGCGACAGGATGAACACGAGTGGAGTCAGGGCCGTCGAATCGGCGTACGACTTGGATATGTCAAACTCTGGCGGCGACACATACTGATCCCCGATGGTGATGGCAATGAAATTGCGAACCGCCAGAAAGACAGAGTCCGGACGCAGGGCCTTCAGCACGATGATCTTCTCGAAGGCAGTCGTCTTGTCGTTCCACGGCGCCGGCAGCGGCTGCAGCTCCGGCGAGGCATGGTCGTAGATGGCCTGCCACGCGGGCAGATTCTTTCGAAAGGCATCCACAATGCCACGCAGCTCCTTGAGCTCCTCCAGCCGCAGCACGTTCAGCCAGACGGTCTCTGTGATCCAGCTGGGATCGGGATTGGGCGGCATGTGGCTGGACTCTTTGGCATTAGTCACGAGATGCGCCAGATGCCGCATCTCCACCTGGCCCGTGCCCAGCAGGACGCGAGCGGTGAGGATGAACGAGAAGAGCAGCTTGTCCTTCTCGAAGATGGAGCGACAGACGTTGTTGTAGAGATTCTTGGTGAATCCATCCACCAGGAACTTGATGCGTCGCGGCAGGTCCTTCGACTTGTTGGCCGAGTCGATCGAGTACATGTACAGGTTGATGTACCAGTTGAGCGAGAACTGGTACATGGGATCGATGTTGGGCAGGTCGGTGATGGAGTAGTACAGAATGGAGGAGTGCACGGCCACCGGCTTGTAGTTGAGCCGGAAGGCCTCTATTTTGGCGGACGTCTCCTTGGCCGCCTCCTGCTTCTCCTGGATGTCCTTGGACAGACCCTTCGATTCGCCCAGAATCTGGATGGCCGCCTCATTCTCGAGTATGTCCCCCTCGCTGGCGGAGAGTGTCTTCAGGATCAAGTTCTCGGCATCACGCAGCGCGCCCTTGTTGGCCGCCGCCTCTGTGGTGAGGGTGATGCGCAGCTCCTGCAGATCGGGCCGCTCCTTGGCCACCACAATGCTCAGCAGCTGGTCCATCAGTGCGTTCTGGGTGAGGGCAAAGTTAATCACCGTCACCTTGTTGAAGGTCTCCGGCAGGAAGTGCGGATTGCGCAGATTGCAGGTCATATACAGGCGAAAGTTGGGCGACAGCGGCACCACCGCCTCGCCCAGGCTAATGTGCTTCACGCCGCCCTGAATGAAGGTCTGGTGCATCAGTATGGGATCCAGCGGCACCTCCAGCTCCTCCTGCACGTTCTCAATGATCACCGGTGTGCCGTACTCCATGGCCTCCGCGATGACGCGCATGTAGTTGCCCTGGTTGAACTTGACGCAGTTCAGCCGATTCTTGCGCTCCATGTTCTTCAGCCAGTTGTTAGCCTGGCCCTGCGGATCGATGAAGAGACTGTAGCGACTGGAGCTGGACACTATGATGGCATTCTCGCTGGAGAACTCGTCGTTGGGCAGCCCGTCCAGCTGCCAGTTCTGTATGGTCACCTCCAGGCCGAGCACCTCCGTGATGGAGTATTTCTTGGAGCAGGGA
The DNA here is from genome assembly GCA_018150885.1 of Drosophila tristis. Taxonomy (NCBI): domain Eukaryota; kingdom Metazoa; phylum Arthropoda; class Insecta; order Diptera; family Drosophilidae; genus Drosophila; species Drosophila tristis. The sequence continues at coordinate 2,335,129 of JAECWT010000001.1, forward strand.
ATCTTCAGGCTCGTCACCTTCTGGAACCAGTCGTTCACGCACTCCGTCCTCGACTGCAGATTGACGGCCGACAGGTAGGCAATGATGCCACACGACAGCAGCACATCGCCAGGCAGATGGTCGTACAAATCCTGCAGGTCGTCGGCCGCCTTGTTCCAGCGCGACTTCTCACCGCCCAATCCCCCAATGAGGGCCTCGGCACGCAGCAGCTTGTTGCGACAGTTTTCGGCATGTTCCTCGGTCTTCTTCATCTCCTCGTTGGCCTTGTCCAGCTCAATGTTGAGCAGAGCCACCTTCTCCTCGAGAGCGGCGGCCAGGGCCCGTTTCTCGGCGAGGAAGCTCATGGTGTCGGCGTACTCCTTTTCGGCGCCAGCCAGCTTCGCCTTTTTGGGCGCCACCACTTTGGCCACGTCGTCGTACATGTCCATGGCGATGATCCACTGGCAGAGACCCTTGGCCGCACTCGACGCCTTGGCCACCACCTTGGGATCGAAGTCCTTGTTGGGTATGAACTCCTTGCGGATGCGCTTCATAGTCTCCACCGGAATGTTGTCCTTGTCGAACTCCTTGAGGGCGGGCAGAAAATTCATCTCGCCCAGCAGCCGCTTGCTGGGTCCCCAGAAGTCCATCACCATCTTGCCCGACGACGGATCGGGCACCCGATCCGCCGGAATACCCTTGATCACGCACACCGCCGCCATGACCAGCTTAATGACCAGCGGGGGGTTCTTCATCGACTTGACGAGCGTGATATCGGCGGGCTTCAGCGTATTGAGGGCAGCCAGGGCATCCTCCAGTACGGGAATGGCCTTGGCCAGATCCTTTTCGCACTCATTCTTCAGCACCTGCGCGGCCACCGCCTGCACGGAGGCGACCTCCTCGTCCCGTTTCACCTGCTCGGCGGCTGCACTGGCCGCCAGCGTCTCCTTGTTAATTTCGAGCATCATTTTGCGCGAGGCCTCCGCCAGGGCCACCAACTTTGGCTGCAGGGCGTTCAGGTCGCGCTGCATAATCGAGATGGCGGCCGCTGCATTGGCCAGCGTGTCCAGCCCGCCGATGTATCGCATTTTGGCGAACATGGTCTCGCTCTGCTTGAGGTCGATGAGCGTCTGAAAGGAGCGGATGAGCTCAATGAAGGAGGCGTTCGTCTGGTAGATGTGGCGCCCCGTCAGCTGGCAGAAGGCGCGCGTGGCCCGGGCAGCCGTCGTGTGGAAGTACTGGCAGGTGTCGACAATGGCCATTTTGATCTCCTCCGAGGGCACATTCACGTCCACCAGCGACATTTTGGCAATCATCTGCAGCGCCTCCTCCGGCCAGCTGTCGTACCAGTCGATGGTGCAGCAGTTCACCAGCGACGGATAGAGGCGGACGCGGGTGCGCAGGGCATCGCCGATGGGCGAGAAGCTGAGCACCACGTGCAGCTTCTGCTTGCAGCGGTTCACGAAGAAGGAGAACACCTGCAGCGGCGATACGTCAATGTTTCGATTGCCGCCCTGCGCCGCCAGACGCACCATCTCCAGCACCTCCTGCTTCTCGTCGATGGGGAAGATGTTGGGCACCTCGCCCTGATTCAGCAGACAGTCGATGTCCTGCAGGAAGAGCTCCATCTTGATTTGGTTCTCGGTCATCAGGAAGGTGGTGTGCTTGTTCATGCCACCCGCTTCCTTGAGGATCACCTTGATGTCGTCATGCCAGTCGTTGGGCCCGTAATTCTTGGTGATTTCGGGCTGGAAGAACGACGTCTGCACCATGTTGGTGGCCAGTTTCGTCAGCGACTGGCGACCGGAACCGCCCAGACCGATGAGCAGGGCGCTCGCTCCCTGGATGGAGATGATGCGGCAGATGCGGTTCAGGTGCTGCAGCGCGAACGTGAACAGGGTGATGTCCATTTTGGAGCGGCGCGTCGAGTTGTAGTCGTCGAGGCTGTCGAGAGCCACCTTCAGGAACACCTCCACGCTGGGCACCTCCTCGTAGCGGCGCTCGTCCGGCACACTGTCCTCGTCAAAGTAGACGCCAAAGAAGACATTGTTGGCCGTCTCCATGCTGAACACCTGCTCGTCTCCCACCTGGACGCAGTACTTGTCGAAGATGTTCTCCACCTTGTCCTTGAAGTTGGCCTTTAGGCACTCGTTCAGCTTGTCAAACATCCACTTGCGATCCGTCTCGTCCACCAGGCGGTCGTAGAAGACACGCATCGCCTCGTGGTACCACACGCGCACCAGCACCTTCTTGTCGTTGACGGACTCCTTGCGCACCAGGGTGCAGCCGGTGACGACGCGCGAGATGTCGCGCAGATTGAAGATGTAGTGGCTCTTGGCCGGAGTGGCCCGAATCTCGGACTGGACGCTCTTGTAGATGCTCTGCGTGGCACTGACAATCTGATTGGTGACCACAAACACGTCCTGGCCGTGGCCGGAGCGCCGCAAGCCGCATAGTGCCACATTCAGGAAGATGCGGAACATGCTGTCGTCGCTGAACGTGTTCAACGAGAACACATTGAAGTGATTGAGGAAGCGGGCATAGACGTCCTGGCGACTGCCCCCGGCAGGCCGCACGCTGCAATTATCAGGACATCGTTGATGTACAGCTTGGAGGCGTCCTTCAGGTCGTATACGTGCCCGTAGTCAAAGTACTGGCGCAGCAGCTCCAGCGGCGGCTGTGCCCCGTACACCTCCTTCACGGGCATGTTCATGTCATCGACAAAGAGGACGCTCTGCATACCCTTGGGGGGACCGTAGATGCCGCGCTTCCACTTCTGCAGCTTCGAAATGAGCAGATCCTGGCACTGGTTGGCCGTTATCATCACCGTGAAGGTGATGAAGCCCGTCTCGTACTCCTCCTGGTTCAGCTTGTTCATCAGATAGTTCTGCACGTAGACGCTCTTGCCGGTGCCCGTGGGCCCCACCAGCAGCATTCGCTTCTTGTGCTTCACGTGCATCTTGAGCAGATGCACGTAGCGGGCCGTGTCCACCGTCGGCACAATGACGCCCGTCTTGGTCTCCTCCACATCCATGCGCTTGGCCAGCTCCGGCCAGTAGCGCCACGTGCCGCGCTGCTTGAACACGTACACGTACTCCACGATCAGGCCCTCCACGGGCGGAGTCACCTCCATTTTGCCCAGCGCCTCGGGTGGGTGTGCCTCCTCGCCGTCATAGATCTGCAAAGAACGGCAGTCAATTTGTATATAAAAGAAGGGCGTGTGACTTTGTGAGCCGCGACTCTACTTTTGTACCCGTACTCAGCCCGTACTCTCTCTCTCTGGCTTTTGAACAAAATTTCAAGAGAGCCCGGAACCAGCTGCAAAATTGGAGTGCCGAAATTTCGAATGGCGTTACGCATCTTATTGTTGCACATCCACTTTGAGCACTTCGAGTACGGGTATAAAAACCACTGTGGGTCAGTGTTGGTCAACGCCTTACATACCTTTCGCAAAAATGCATCAAACTTGTCCCGCGACGCCGTGTCCAGAATTCCGCCCACGCCCCAGACCAGGGCGAACAGAATGGCGGCCTGGAAGTAGCCCAACGAGGTACTTTTGGTAATCCTCCGGGTTTTCTTCGATGGCCTCGTCCAGCAGCATGTCTATCAGGTCAAAGGTCGTCAGCATGCAGTTGAACTCGCCCGAGCGGACAAACTGACTGCAATTGCGCCGGATAAAGGTCTGGCATTGCGGCAGGAGCCACTGCAGCATGGCCGTCACATACTCGACGCCCTCGTCGTCGGCCCAGCGGGGATCGGCCTTCTTGAGCCAGCTGTTGGCAAAGGCACGCCAGCCCAGTGTCGAGGGCTCCATGTAAATCATGCCGCAACGGGAGACGGTGGCTGGCGAGGCCTGCGCCAGATCCATAACCTCAAAAATCATGGACATTTCGTGGGACATGGTAATCACCTCGCCGCTGGTCAGGCACAGCTTTTTGTTGTCATCGAGCACCGTGTTCATGTTCTCAATCCACACGGCATCCACGGGCCCATCGAAGATCACCCACTTGCGGTCCGGCGTGGGTGTCATGGCAAACTCGCGGAATATCTTGGCCACCAGGCCGTCGGTCCACTCGTAGGATATGGGATCGAAGGAGCCGTACAGCTGGTTCATGGTGATCGACTTGGGATTCATGATGCCCATCAGCACGTGCTGGAAGTAGCTGCTCTTGCCCGGTGCCTTGATCTTCAGCGCAGACATGACCTTGGACAGAACTTGCAGCGTCTTCGACTTGCCCGCCAGCGGCTCGCCCACCAACATGAAGCCGTGCCGCACAATGATCATCTCGTACGTCTGGATCACCTTGGTGAGGAACGATGGTGCCGGCTCCAGCACCTCCTCCTGGCAGACGCGCTTGAACTCCGTCTCAAAGAGACTGTAGTCGATGTGCGGCAGACTGATGCCCGGGAAGATGTCCGATATGATGCCCTCGAAGAGCGGCACGTCGAACGACAGGAACTTGGGCAGATTCACGTCAATCAGGCTGCGCAGCAGCAGAATGTCTTCCAGCTCGTCCGGATACTGTTTCTTGATGTTGCCGCACGCGGAGAGCACCGTCTTCACCGCCCGCATGCCGTAGTCGTAGTGATTCTGGCTGGACAGCTGCTCCGAACACAGCCGGTAGGTGGTCACAATCTTGACAGCGAGCTTGCGGGCGTCCACAAATCCGTACGAGTAGAGGGAAATCTCACCAATCATGGCGTAGTCGGGCACCATCATGGCCACGGACCGGAACAGCACCTTCAGATTGTCGGGCAGCTCGGAGCGACCCGCGTAGCCGGGATTCATGGTGATGCAGACGTAGACGGCCGGATTGAGCATCAGCTCGGTGCCCTCGAACATGAACTTGCTGACATTCGCACGCACCGCCTGTATGATGAGCAAAATCTGTTGGGCCACCACCGACAGCACCTCCAGCTCAATGCGATTGAACTCGTCGAAGCAGGCCCAGGCACCGCACGAGGCCAGGCCCTTGAAGAACTTGCCCATCGCCTTGTAGTCCAGTCCGTCGGAGCAGTTGAAGACCTTGCACTGTACGGCCAGCGCTTTGGCCAGGTCCTTGGTGGTTTCCGTCTTGCCGGTGCCCGCCGGCCCCTCTGGGGCGCCGTTCAGATGCAGCTGATAGGCGCCCACCAGGGTGCGGTAGCAGCGATCCGTGAGCGGGGTGATCACCAGACGATCCGAGTTGCCCAGATACTCGTTGGCAAAGGGCACGGTGGCGTTTATGATCCGCACCAGAGTCTTCTCGTCCTCCCAGTAGTAGCGCATCTGGGCGAGCCACTGGAAGTCGTATTCGCTGTTGATTTTCAGCCGAATCAGCTCCTCGGTGACATCCTTGGCGTGCACATCGATGACGATCAGGGACTTGATGGTGATCCTGTTGAGATTGCTGATTACGGGCGAACGCACCAGGGCCACAATGTCGTGCAGCTCCTTGGACAGCTCCTGGAAGAAGTTTGACATTACGGCCTGATTGGCGCCGAAGCTGCGACGCAGGCAGCCGTGCATTTTGGCGGCCCAGTAGACCTGCGAGATGGCCAGCACCACCATCTGGGGCCACTCCAGCACCCACTCGTGTCGCTTCACCTTGGGATAGTGGCCGAAGGAGAGCTCGTTCTGGTTGCGCACCGCCTTCAGCATCTCGTCCTCCACGCCAATGAGCCACTTTTCCACACTGCCGCCGGCGGCCACCGTGGAGACAGGCTCAATGAACTCGATGTATTCCTTGTCGCTGCTAATCATGGCCAGGACGTTCTTGCTCGCGTCAAACTCCAGGCTGTTGATGCCCTCGAAGCACTTGCTGAGATGCGGCAGGACGCGCAGCGGATCCTTCGTCTCCGAGAGGATCTCCAGCATCTCGTCGTTGGCCAGAAAGAAGAATCGCGGGAAGAACAGACGCTTCTTTTCGAGGTAATTGCTCACGCCCGTGGATATGTCCTCGAGCAGTTCGTTGGCCTTCTGCAGGGACTCCAGCAGTCCGGACACGGGCGCCGTCTCCATCACCAGCGGCTGGCGCATCACCAGGCCCATGTTGCGGGAGTAGGTCTGCTCGACAATGGTGAAGAGGCGACCCTCCTCCGGCATCTGGGCCACGATATCCTTGGATGAGAAAATGGGCAGCAGATAGAGGTAGTTGGCCTGCACCTTGCCCCACTGGTCGAGCGTCTCGTTGACTCGCATTATCTTCTCGTACCAGGCGCGCACCTCCTCCTCGCAGGGCTTCATGAACGCCGAGCCGCGCATTGTCAGCGTCTTGAGGATGTGGTCGTCCAGCAGCGCCTGAATGTCGTCCAGGCTGTTGAGGATCGTCACGCCCGTCTCCTTGTACGGGCCCGTGGGGAAGACTTTGTTCTCCCACTCCTTGATCATGGCCTGAAGGGCGTTCCACAGCTGCAGCTCCTTGTTGGCACTGATGCTGATGATCTCGAACTGATCCAGAATGCTATCCAGCCCAGAGTTGAGGATCTTCCTCAGCGTAGTGCCCGCATCCGGTGTGACATCAAAGCCGGCAATTTCGGACATTTCCTTCCAGTGGCGCTTCCTCAGTGCCGGATTGCACATGATGTTCACCACAAAGACCCCGGTGGTGAAGTCTTTGATCGACTGAATCATCGAAGTGCACAGCCGCAAGGGCACTGGATGCTTCGCAGGATCGGGATCCTCAGTTTGACCCTGGAATTACGAGAATTAGCGATTAGATCAGCTTGCACAGCGAGGCGGTTTGTTGCCACCCACCTTGAATTTGCACACGGGATTGTCGATGAGATCCTGTTTGATCTTGACGCGATAGTATTTCTGGTTCTTCTGGAACTCCTTCAGATAATTGTCCGTTGTCGACTCCACAAACTTGGGCTCCAAATACTCAAAGGGTCCGTCCTGCCACACATTCAAGTAGCGCTGCCAGTCAATGCAACACCTGAGGATATCCAAATGGAACATTATCAGCACAAATCTGTCATAGGGCGATGGATGGGGCGGATGGGTACTCACTTCATTATCTCTGCAAATGGATAGACAAAGGCCTTGATCACCTCCAGTGTGGGATATTCGGTTTGGGCCACTTTGAAGAGCTTCTCCTCCTTGTTGATCCACGCGACGTAGTCATCGAAGGTCTTCAGCTGATCGATAAAGTTTTGCAGGATTATGTAGCTGTCGCGGAACTTGTCCGGTCGGCTCATGTCATCGATGATGGCCAGCTTGGGCAGCATTTCCTCAATGTCGGCGTTCAGCTTCTTCACCACCTCCTGCAGATGCTCCTCAAAGAGGAACTTGAACTGCTCCTGCTGCGAGGCATTGTACTCGCATATCTCGTTGATGTCCTTGATCCAGTTGATGGTCTTGATGGTCAGATCGAAGTGGTACTTGGACATTTCAGTCAGCTCGACAATGTTGGTGCCCACCTGCAGGCAGTACTGGATGCGATCCGTCAGCTCGGCTAGCTTCACCGTCTTCACGTGGATCATGTAGTCGGCGCTCTCCAGCAGCTCCTCCGTGGACTTGGGTATCTCGAGGGCGCGGTATTTAATCTTCTCAAACTCCTCGCAAATCTCCTCCTCAGCCTTGATGTGCTCCCGTATAATGATGACGGTGATCTCGGCTATCAGATTCTCGGCCAGGTTGCGCAGGCCCTGGATCGCCGGCTCGTTGTGGATGACGGCCATCACAAAGAACTCGGTCGCTGGCTCGCTGCGCAGCATATTGATAAACTCGTAGTAGACGTCGATGCGGGCAAAGTACTCCTCGAACGCGTGCGGCTCGGCCAGAAAGAGATTGAGGGCTTCGCGCTCCTCCCACGAGAACAGGGCGTCGTATTTGCTTCTAAAGTTCTCAATGTAGTCCGTGACCTCGCCAAATGTGGCAATTATAATCTTCTGAACCTTGTCAATGACGTCCTTCAGCGAGTTGTCGTTCATCTCGATCTTGAGGTAGTCACTGACCTTGGCGTACGCCGCCATTGTGGTGAGGGTCTCCACCTGCGGCTGCAGCGACTCCATCCGATAGCCGACCATCGAGATTTCCGTGGCGATCTCAGCAAAGGTGCGCAGGATGCTCCACAGGCTGGGCCGCGTATCCAGTTCGCCCGAGAGCTCTGTCCACTCCAGTGACATGCGAAACATGGGCATCGTGCGCGGATTGCTGCAGATGCGAAACATTTCGATGAACGTTCGCATCTTCATGTTGTTGAGCTCCCGATTCATCAGTCCCTCCAGGCCGCTCCAGGCGCGCTTCCACAGGGCCGGCGGCATCACCCGCTTGCGCAGCATCTTGCGCAGCACAATCACCAGCTTGGGATACCAGGTCCACCGCAGGAACGTGTTCACCTTGTCCAGCTGGTTCTGGATGTACTTGCGGTAGAACTTGTACGAGAGGGCTTCGCGTCCGCCCAGGCCCATCTGCTGCTGCTGGGCGCCCGTGGCGCTTACGTACTTGAAGATGCAGACCACGTCTGGCAAATCGGACACCGATATGCTCAGCACGGCGCGCATGGGCAGCTGCAGGATGAGCAGCTTCAGGCCAATCTTGCGCCGGTTCTCCAGGTAAACGCTGTAGTTGGCCGTGCGACCGGGACGCTTGAAATGAAAGTCCGCGTGCGGCAGATCAAAGCTGGATGGATCCTCGTCGGAGAACTCGGGATGGAGCAGTATGTTCTTCATGCTGTAGATCTTCATCAGCCGATTGTACTCCTCATGCACATCCTTCATGTACGTGTCCACCAGCTCCGGGTATTTGTTCCGCAATCGTTCCGAGGCGAAGCTCAATATCTTGGCCTCCGTCTTGCGCAGCATTGGCGGCACGATTATCTTGCGCACCTCGCGCCGCAGATTGTCCACGTAATGGGACTGCGGCAGCGGCCGGATGTCCGGCTCGGGTGGCCAGTGCTGGCGGGCAATTCTCACCTTGACGTCAGCCGCCTTCTGCTTGAGGAACTGATAGTGGCGACGCTCGTGCACGTCCGAGATGTGGAACTTGAGCAGGGGATTCTTCATGTACGGCTCATTGTCGTATTTGCTGGTGTCCGAGGACGGCCGGTGCATCCGGCTCAGCTTGCGGCTGAACATTTTGCCAGATCTTCGCTACAATCGTATCCAAAATTCAATGCGGTGTTTTCCACTCTCAGTGCCTGACAACTTTTCGTATTCCGTTTTATAGTTGTTGCCCAGGCAACATGTTGTGTTTGTTTGTTTGTTTTGGAGTTCCCTTTTTTTGCTGCCTGACTTTTGAGCTGGGCTCCAGGCTCTCTTGAAGTTTTCTACACATGCATATGTACACATACATATATACGTAATTGCATGTTTCCTCCAGTACCGTAACCAGTGCAGACAACTTTTCATTAGGCAAAAACCCGTTGAACAAAAGACAAAAAAAATCTGCAAAATATCAGAGTTAAAGCCCTTTAAAAATCGATATTTATGGGTTCACTAATTTAGTGTTTTTACAGTATTAGCTCCATTAACTAATCTTGAAATAAATATATATTATTAAGAAAGTAAATATGAATATAATATAATAATTATTATATTTGATTTTTAGATTTCGTCGCTTCCAAAAAACTTTCTTCATCTGGCAATTTAAATGTAATTGCTTAAATTACATATGTATATATTCTGGATCTCCTCGAGCCATGGGCTCCACCGAACTGGGCCTAGATGGGCATACGTAGGCAGATCCCCAAACTTGCATACCTCCTGCCATCACAAGTTTGGACTACAAATCGTATAATGAGTTCATTCCTCCCTTCAGCAATCTGCCTGTCCTGCCACAGTTCGCCACAGCCTGCTGTTTCCCATAAATAAGGCCCCCGGCATTTGGGGACGGGAAAAAATATGAAAAGGCCCACAACACACAACCTCCTAGCGAGTGTGTGTGGTGTGCCTATCTCTGTGTGTGTGCGTGTAGAAAGCCGCCAGGATAAACCGAAAAACGTTGACAGCCGTTCAACGTACACGTTTTCCTGCAAACCTGTTCGTTTGACTTGTTTGATGGTTTTACGAGTGTCAAAACTTGACAGCTTAATAGACATTTTTATGGCAGGCAATCGCATTTTCATTGTTATTGGGGTGGGAGATACAAAGGAGCGAGAGAGAAGAAGCACGCCTACAAACACATACATACATACGTATGCCATGTTGTTGGTGCTGCCCCACCGAAAGCAAGGGATGGATGCTGTAAGCCCCGCCGCTAACGGCGAAAAAGCCTTTGCAAGCACACACACAGACACCCCCAGTTCATATAGAAATATGTACGTATGTATGCATGTATATTATATCCTACGCACAAGCAGACCCTCCCCAACAACAACAAGCTACGGGCCGAATTGTTTGTTTACCGTTATTTCGTATCGTATTTTCTCTCTTTTAGCTGCGCGACATCTTTCTGTTCCTTCTGTGCACCTGTTCGCATGTTGTTTTTTGTTATAGTTGTATGTGTGTACGTGAGCCGACAACTTTGTCCAGCGAGGGGATGGGATGGGTGCTTTGCGTTTGCTTTGGTCGGTCCCGTTACTTTGCCTGGTGGCTAGTGGTGGCATTACCCAATGCAATCGGCAGTTCAATTTAAAACGGTTGCAGGTTGCAGGTACATATTCTCTGTTTTCCACTTATTTAAGCTTTATTTGGCATAAATCTTTCGTTCGATTTGTATCCAAGTTAAGATTGCGAAAATGTTCTTTATTTATTGATTGATCGTTATCAATTCGATTGAAAATACATTACAGATACAGAGATTAACAACTTTTTAGCAACAAGAATGACAATATTTATTACATAACATCTCGTCAATTGCAAATACAATACAATATTCTAAAACACCCAATATTCTTCATCAGTTCAAAAGCCTCAAGTTAATGCAGATCTCCGACTCCGAAATACGGTTACGGCATGAGATAGTATCAGCAGGGGATAGATAGGATCGGTGCAGATAGGAATAGACGTCCCCTGTCGGCCGGCAGCTGGGCCACTGCACTGGATACAGTTTACCATAAAGCGCATTATACAATAGCTATACAATCTGAATACGACGTATACAATATACATAAATACAAAACATACGAGTAGATGAGCGTTCTCTTTCCAATAATAGAATTCGTATCAAAGAAATTGCACACATTTGATTTCGCCAATATTTTAGTGGTGTTGTTGTTGTAGTTCTCTTGGTACATGCGTTTAAGCGTTTCCATATATCATATACATACATATAGTTACGTACATATGTATAATATGTAATTATTGTTTAGCCACATACCACGATACCTCGTCGCAGGTGTATTAGTATGCGGTAAATATTTATATTAAACAGTACTCGTATATAGCTTAGGGGCAACATAACAATTGCAGTAATGATTGATTTTAGTTCTTTGTGGTTGGGTTTCATTGGTCGTTAGGGGTTAACATCGACGACGGCCCACTTGTTATCTCTCGAACTGCAGCACATAGTCCTTCAGGGGGCCGGGCAGGTTCAAGCGATTGACATTTGGGGCCAGTTTGCGGTTCAGTGCCTCGTAGATGGCCCAGCGGGCCAGTTGCTTGAGGCTGCGCGGCTTGCGGTAGAGCGAGGATATCAGGGCAATCAGTTGCTCGGTCTTCTTGCTGGGAACTTGGGCGACGTAGAAGTTGTGCAGCGACTTGAGGCAATTGTAGAGCGGCTCGTGCTCCATGGTCAGGTAAAAGAGGTGGATGATGCGCGTAAAATTCAAATGCGGATCGTTGAGTATAAATTCCTTCTTCGTTATCAGTATAATATAGTAGAAAAGCAGATATCGAGAGTTTGTGCGGAAGGAGTTGCGGAACGTGTTATCGCCCCCCAAAGCAGCGGCGGCCCCACCGCCGCCCAGGGCCTCGCCATAGCTGGCTATTTCGCTCGAGAAGATCGCTATACCCGGCGTGGTCTTGCTGCTCAGCACAATATTGGGATCGGCCCCGTACTGAATGAGCGTCAGCGTCAGTTCGTGTATGCACTCCATGTCGTGGCAAGTGCGCACATTCTGCACCATATCCATGACAGCCTGCAGAATGTGCTGATATGTCTTGTTGCAGTCCAGGCCATGCTGCAGCAGCAGCAGCAGAATGTTCTTGATAAAGTCAAAGTTTGTGCGCTTCTGTGCATCACAATTGAGGGTAAAATTCTCGCTAACCGTGAACACGAGTACGTGCAGCGGCTTCAGATTGGCGCGATACGAACAGTTTGGATTCGCCCCATGCTGCAGCAAAATGCGGATGCAGTTCAGATAGCAGACCTAAAACGACACGACTGATTATACTCTCTGGCAGGATTCACTTTTGCTTGGACTCACCTTCATTGAATGCGTAAAATGGTGAAGATGGTCCTTGTTGATCAGCGGCACCAACAGTACCATTATGGGCACGGACCCATCCCGGCCCACAATGTTTGGATCACCTGCAAGAGTATGTCCAGTATACCCACAATGGCCCAGAAACGATTCAATGCATGGTGCCCTTACCATCCTCCTTGATGAGCATGTTGAGCAGCTCGTAGCAGACCTCCCAGTCGCGCAGGTGGCGAAACACACAGGCCATGGCACTGTTGCCCGCCTGATTGATGGACTGTTTGGCTCCGTTCTGCAGCAGGAACCGCACCAAATACAAAACATCCCACTTGCTCCATTTGTCGTAGCCGTAACGAGCCTCCTCCAAAGCATAGCGCACGATGAGTGCATGCAGCGGCGTATTCCCCAGCGAGTCGGGGGCATTGATCAGCTCCTTGCAGCCACGTTCCAATAGGATGCGTAGAGTGGCCAGCGTATCCTCGGCAGGCTTACGAGCAGCAAATATAACTATAGCATGGGGAATTTCGTTCGTTTCGCTTTAATTGCATTCTTCCATCACGTTGAGGGATTAATTCTAGAACTCACCGACATGCAGCAAGGTCATCTGCTGGGTACAGGTACGAACTGTGGTCACGGCCCCCTGCTGTATGAGCAGCTCGAGGAAGCGGCCATCGTGCAGCACAGCATGGTGTATCGGATAGTACTCATCCATGATGAGATTTATCTCTTCGGATCGCGTCAGCACCAGCTGCTGGACACAATTCCATGCACCGCGTTCGCAGGCCAAATGCAAGAGGGGCTTTTTAACGCGAAACGGTATCCAAGGCTCCTCCATCTTCTGTGTGAGTAGGCTCAGGACATTGTACTGGTCACCGTCGATCGCATAGCATAGAGCATTTTGCAGCTTGTTGTTCAATCGCTCGCTGACATCGTCCACATTGTTGTGCCACTTGCCGCTTTCCTCGCAGTTGTGCGTGTGGGCGCCGGGGAAACACATCCGGGAATCCACGTCAATACGGCCACCGTGCCGCAGGAGAAGTTCCACGCACTCCTCGTACCCTCGGAGCGTAGCAATGTGCAGCGGCAGGGAGCAGGGGGAACGGTTCACATCGGGCCGATGGCGGTGCAGCAGCCACTTGGTGAGATCAATGTGATTGAGGCCGACACTGCGCTGCAGGATGTTGTATCCGCAATCGTCGTGTATGACCAGGATATTCTCGTTCTTCGGTATCTGGATGAGGAGGCTTTCGAGTGTTTGCAGCGAGATTTTCGGATTGGCACGCAGTATTTCGAACAGCGTCTGGATCTTCTCCTCCGTTGCCTTCGACACTTTGTGGCCATCTCGATGTGACAGCAGTGCCGACCCAGAACGGAACACTTGGCTAACGGAGCCACCCATGTCGCCTCTCTGGCTGGCGTCTCGCTCTTCAACCCAGCTGAAACCACACTTTCATGCTTCACCGTCCTGCGACGCAGTTCTTGTTGTGGCCTGCCTGCTGTGGAGAACAATAAACAACAATATGCGTAGCAGTCCAGTCCCCCCCCCCCAAGTCGTAAAATCAATACGCTCTGTTAAACATTCGCCCAAATCAGCACAGGACACTGAACAGGAGGCATGAGGCACTCCATTCACGCTATCACATTGTTCGACATCTCTTTTGTGCAGGGATTTTTTAAATGCATTGCATTAACACGTCCAAAACTCTTTTTTTCCAAATCACAATACACTTTTTCGCTAAATTTCGGTTGTGCTCTTCTTCTTCGTTCGATAAATGCAAAATTAGCAACTGTGTGTGTGTATAACGGATAACAGCTGAGCGCCGATATGTATCGAAATGCAGCTAAAAGCAACAAACAAAAATATTGCGCCAAATTCGCCAACCAAACTCGTTTCGTTGTTTATCCCCACAAGAATATATCCATAAAAGCGTGAACAATGACTCTTCGGTTGGAGAGCTCCTACGAGAACTTAAGCAGCCAATATCGGCTGAAGGAATACGATTACCAGAAGCAGTTCTGTCACCTGTACGCCCACCGGCTGGCCGAGATGACGCGCCTGCTGACGCCGCTTGTCCAGAAGAAGTGGGGAAAAACAGAGACCATTATGAAGCTATGCGAGCTGCGTGGCGAACAGGATGTCCACTGCATCTTGATTGGCACCATCTACAAGCACCAGGCGCACAGGCCCAGCATCCTGAGGGACATATCCGAGGAGAATCAATTGGCACCCCAGCCGCCGCGACAGAATTACTCGGAGCCCGAAGACAAGGTGATACTGGAGGATGAACTGCAGCGGGTGCGTTTACAGGGCAAGTCGTTGACGACCCAGCTCATGGCCACCGGCATTGTTTGCGCCGTACTGGGCGGCACCGATAGCGAAGGCTTCTTCAACGTGGAGGATGTAATGTACTATGAGAGTGGGCCACAGAAGCCACTGCCTAACAAACGCAACCGTTTGCTGGTGCTCGTATCTGGCTTGGATCAGGTGCAGGCCCACACCTTTGTAGAGGCCCTAAACCTCTTTCAGTACTGGCTCAGCGGCAGCCTGGGCAACGGGAAAGAGGCAAAATCGTTGGTCCGATTGATCATAGCCGGAAACTCGGTGCGCGGCAGTGCGATGGCACATGTTCCGACCCTGCAGGTGGCACGCACACAGGCCAACGACAACGACACTGTCCAGGCGGTCACCCAGCTGGACTGTTGGTTCGCCTCGTGGGCGCAATGCCTGCCCATCGATGTGATGCCGGGCGCCTACGATCCGGCCAACTTTATGCTGCCTCAACAGCCGTTCCACAAGTGCATGTTCCCCCAAGCGGCACAGCTCTCGTCGTTCCAGGCCGTCACAAATCCCTACAACTGTCGACTGGATGATGCTCTCATTGTGGGCACTTCAGGTCAGAATGTGGCAGATCTCCTACGCAGCACGTCGATTGAATCTTCTCTGGAGGCCCTGCGCTGCACTCTAACATGGGGCCATGTGGCGCCCACAGCTCCAGACACTCTGGCCTGCTATCCGTACATCGAGAGCGATCCCTTCATCATGCGCGAATGTCCCCACGTGTACTTTGCAGGCAACTGCGAGTCCTTCGAGACGGCACTTCATGTTACCGCCGACGGGAAACGCACCTGCCTGGTGTGCGTGCCCAGCTTTAGCAAGACGAAGAGCATCGCCGTGGTGGATTTGGACACGCTCTCCTGTCGTCAGATAAACTTTAGCGTAGAATCTGAATGAAATTTAAAGTCATGTGGAAATAAATTCAGTTTTGTAAAGATAAAGAGTTGTTTTATTCGCTATTCATTAGTGCACAACGGGCCCCAGGGGCTCTCCTCGAATGTTGGCGAGGTCCAGGCGGGAGTCGATGCTCTCGTCAATCAGTCCAATTACAGCAATGTTGTCGCCCCGGATGATGTGCAGCCCCAGTACAATCTGCTCTATGCCGGACGACGTTGAGAAAACCCTCTCATGGCACTCGTCGATGATGATGTTGATGGTCTGGTCGAATCCCTTCAGTGTCCCGATGAAGTTCCGTCCATCCGCAGTGATTATGGACACGCTGTGGTTGATATAGGACTCCAGGCCGGACATCTTTTGATTTATTTGTGAGAAAAAAGTACAAACACAAATCAAGATTCGGCAAACGCTGGCGACGCGCTCTCCGATACCGATAACGATTGGTGGCCAATGCAACTCGCGAACATCTGTTCGCCCGCTGCTCATGTAATCGGGGCTCTCTTTGGATTTTTTTCCATTAACTTTTTTTAAATTAAAAACTTGACTATGCTGCGACGCTTTGTGCAGGTGGGAGCCAGGCAAGTGACGCGCGCCCATTCCACAGCAGCCGCCCAGGAGAAATGGGATCTTTACGCTGGCGTTCTCGTGGAGCGACTGCCCGTCGTCTCCAAGTCACTCAGCCCCGTGGAGCGGCAGTTTCAGGACTTGCTGTGGCGTGTCGAGTACGAGAACAGCCTAAAGTCCGACCATGAGCTCAAGAACGAACGGGAATTGGTCCAGGCAGAGCTCATCAAGCAGGGAAAAGTGCAGGTGGATCTGGACGAAAGCATGACCAAGCAGACCGCCCAAGATCTGAAAGATGCGTACGTCGAGGAGTTGAAGAAATTCCAATTTGGCTCCCGCTCGACGCCCGACGATGCGGCCAACAAGACCAGCTCCACAGACCGCTGTCTGGAGGACACGCTCTATTTGCTGGTGCAACAGAAGCTGGGCCCACAGCAGCACATGATTCTGCCGCAGGGCAAGCGCCAAGACGGTGAGTCCATGCGCCAGACGGCGGAGCGTGTGCTACGCGAACAGTGTGGCAGCGAGCTGCAGGTGCTCTTCTACGGCAACGCACCCGTGGGCTTTCACAAGTACAAGTACCCCAGCAATCAGCGTGCCGAGAGCGTCGGGGCCAAGGTATTCTTCTATCGCGCCTCCCTCCGCACCGGCCAAGTGGGTGACAAGAAGACGCCGAGCCCCAAATACGAGTGGCTGCCCAAGGGTGCCCTCGACGGGAAGCTAACGAATGCCGCCTACGCGGATAGCATAAAGAAGTTTTTGTTATAATTGTGAATGTTAATCTGTTTTTTAAAGAATAAATGGGAACCCCCGAAGGTAATTTTGTCTACATTCTGAATTGGAGAAGGAAACTTCGTTATTTTTAACATTTATAGACATGCAGCAATATATTTATTTGCAATTCACGAATTGTAAATATATGTGTTCAATACAGAGGCAATATTTATTGTTTGTTAAGCATTTCTTTTTGTTGTTTATTTTTTATAAAATTGCATTTGCTCAAGAGACATTTTCTTCTACTTTCGTTTCGAATACACGTAGAAACAGGACAAAGAAAAACGGGAAAAAGGCTGGATTATTTATGTAATGTGTATTTTGATTTGGATAGCAAGAGAGTATCTTAAACGTTTTGATATTTCGATTACAGACATTTGACGACACGACTATAGAAAGTGTATAATGCTCGTTAACTGGAAGCAAAGCGTTTTATAGCGCTTCATATGCATATCGTAGATCAGATTAGTTTCAATACAGAGTAATTATTATTTCCGGCGGTCTGGTGCAATCCTCAAACTGAAATGTTCAAATTTAAGATACTTGGTACGGGTGAAGAGGGGGCTGGGCTTGGTGGTAAAATATACTAAATGCAAAAAACTTCAAACGGGTTTATAGTCATTGTAAATTGATAAATATGTATTGTATGTATGTATTGCAGGCAGGGTTGTGCTATTACTGTTGATTTTAGGTTCATTGTGGCATAATTTCTTAAATAAGCTTTTAAATTGGTTTCGACTTAGAGACTAAAATTATCGAAAATAATTGTGTAAATATATAATTTATGTTTTTTGTTTTGTTTTTGTTGTTTTTAGATTGTAAGACATATTCTCAGGCGCCACTGAACAAGACCGCAAAGCCCTCTTAGTTCTGGAATAGCGTTCGCGTGAAATCGATATAGTCCAGAGCATCCTTGATGGGCTGGCCGGAGCGCGGTTCCGAGAAGGGCTTCATCCGCTGCACACAATAGTCCGCCATGTCCTTGGTGAGGTTCTGTAAGGCCGCAAAAAATCAGATGAGACAAGGGACTAGGGAGAGTGCTGACAGAAAAAAAAAACTTACGCAGTAGAGCTCCTCCTTGGTGACGTAGGGGCGGTCGGCGGCAGTGATGGCGCGGAAGGCATTCTCGATTTCTTCGTAGGATTGCACATTCTCCGTTTCCTTGGAAATCATGAACGCAATGTACTCCTGCAGGGATACGTAGCCGTCGCGATTGGGATCGACCACATCGACAATGGCCTCAAACTCCGGGTCGGGCTGTCCCTCCTCAACCATGGGCAGATCGTAGCCGAGGGCGCGCAGGCATGACTTGAACTCCTGGTGGTTTAGCTTTCCGCTCTTGTCCTTGTCAAAGTGCTTGAACATCATCGAGAACTCCTTGAGCGAGTCCTCGGAGACACCCGAGTGATTGCGTGCCTGGATCTGTTGCTCCAAGTTATGCTGCATTCGCATCGACAGCTGATCCAATTGATCCCATTGCTGGGCCAGACCGACTGTCGAGTGTTCCGTGTAGCGATTGTCCAAGATCAAATGCTCCTCTAGCAGGGCGCCCAGCTCCTCAATCTTCTTCAGATCGACACGACGTGCGCGCACCTCTGTGGCCTTGACGCGAAGCGCCTCCAGTTGCTGTTCGAGGGAACCAGAGCCTTCCATCATCGATGTTCTGCGCGTGTGCATGTGGATTGGAGTGGAGTTGGTTGAGAGGTTTGCAAAAATAAAACAAGCATTCGTTAGTACAGCACGACAAAAGATGAGCGGCGATTAGATCGAATTTAGTTCTCAAAAGAAATCAGAACGTTACAATGATAGTATATTATAATGCATAATAAAAGCAAATCTTGTTAGAGGTCTGTTATGGGGCAGCGAATAAGTTCTTGTTGTTGTTTTGTGGGGGGCTCTCACAACTAATTTGTAGTCCCTTCATGTTCATATATACAGGTGTCTGAATTTCGTTCATTTTAATGGGAATTCACGTATATCGGAGCAGAGGTTAGTGTAGTTTTAGAATCATATAAATTGTTTTCATTTCTTTTCATTTTTGGTTCATTGAATTCAGCAACTAATAAGGACAAATAGTCGTCTAATGGCCTAATAAAAAGCGATTTAAAAATAAGAAAAGCGCCAACGGAAGGTCCAAGTTTGTATTTTGAATTTAAAAAAAATAGCTACTAAACGCTTCGTATTAAAAGGAACAAACAAAAATATCGTAATTATTTAAATTTCTACATATGAGATTCTGTACCGCTAAAACATTATTTATGCATTGCATTTATTAATATTTTGTCACATGCTGAAGAATTAATTTGCAAATAATTTTTAATCGAATTTTGGAATAAATTTCAAGTGTGACCATCGAAACAAATGCAGAATCGCAACAGCTGATCATCGGCCTGTAGGCGGCACTAAAACTAAACTGTTAAATTTTCAAAACTATTAATGCCGCTGCTGTTGTTGTTGTTGCTGCCACCGCTGCTCGATCTTAGTTAGAGAATATTTACAAAGAGCGCGGGCACGAGGCACAAAAGCAAAAGTTATTTCCCACAGAGGAGAGGCAGAGGCGCGCTTGGTTAGGTTAGGTTGGAGGCGCAGCTGTTAGGAGAGGAGAGCCCTGTGCACCAGCCTCTGGGCCTCTCAAACAAAAGAACGTACAACAAATAAAATAAAAATTCACAAATGAAAATGGTTTGAAACGCAGAAACAAGACACAAAAGACGCTACGCCACCGCCTTCTTAATTACCCTTCACGGTTAAAACCCAGCATATAATATCTAGAAAAATAGAATTGAACGTTTCAGTTACGCTTTTCATGGTTCGAACGGATTCAGAGACCACCAAGAGGTTTTTCTTTCATTGAAATGGATTCAATGTCAGTGTGTGTGGAGGGGGGTGGGGAAATGGTGGATTGGGGGGTACCATTGATCAACGCACACAATCTCGCACAGCGGAGTGTGCGGTGTGGTGGTGGTGGTCACTCACCTTGTTTCTGTCAGCCATTGGTGGAAGAGATTGGCATGCTTGGCAAACTCCTTGCGCAGCTTGTCGTTCTCCTCCTGGCGCTTGGCCTCCTTGGCAAGTTCCCCATCGCGTTCCTCTATGATCTTTTGCAGGTTACGCCAGGTCTCCTCAAGAGCTTCCATGGTGAACCAGGTGTATGGATTCGGTCCAACATTAAAGCTCTTGATCTTCTGGTCGAGTGCTGCCAATGCCTTAAAGTCAGCTTCGGCCGAGGACAGAGACGCTTGGAATTGTGCGTGGGCGTCGCGCAACGCGCGTATTTCTTCGATCGAATTGCAGCGAACAGGATCTGTGAGATCTTCTTCGGCATTTTCGAACCAAGAATTGAAGGCCGAAGCTTTCTTGGCAAATGTCAAGTAGAGTTCCTCGATTTGGCGGAACTGCTCCTGCATGGCCAACAGTCGCTGCTTGCGCGTATCCGACGCATCGCGCAGACTCTGCCAGCGGGCAATCACATCCCCGTGACGCTTCAGTATGGCCGGCGATTGGGCGTGATTGGCATTGATCAGTTGGTCCTTCAGTGCCGTTATGTTGTGAATGCCCTCCTGTTCGAAGGCATTGAGACCTAAACAAAACGAAACAAATTAATAGGCAAACTTTCTCAAAATAGAGCTAAAAGATCGCTCACTCACCTGCATCGAATGTCTCCTGTTTGGTCAACAGCGTTTGCACCGTGGACAGATCACGTCCGAACTCATCGGAGCGCACATAGTTCTCCTTGTCATCGATCCAGCTCTCGACCACATCGGCCTTCCACATGAACTGCAGATACGCCGAGTTGTCCAACAAAGCTCCCTTGCGACGGGCGGCCAGGGCATTGAGGTTCTCGAGCTTGTTGCGCAGCTGCTGGCAGCGCTGGGCAATCGAGTCGCCGTGATGGTTCTTGGCCTCCACCAGATCGCTGCCCTGGTCGCAAATGAGCGAGCAGCGGTCCTTGTGGGCCGTGAAATCCGTCTCAAAGGCATCGTGCTTCTTCAGCAGACCCTGAACAGCGGCCATCGAGTCGCCGTAATCCTCCACAGAGAGCAGCTGCTGCTTCTCGGTGATCCACGCCTCCTCCTCCTCGACCTGGGCCAAGAACTGCTGATAGGTCAGCGACTCGTCCAGCTTCTGGCCACGCGTGGCAGCCAAATTCTTGAGCTCAGCCCAGGCCTGATTGAGAGCCTTCAGACGCTGCTCGATTTCTGGTACGCCCAAATTGGACACATCCATCAGCTTCTCGCCAGCCTCTTGGACGGCCTGAATGGCCGGCTCGTGGCTGCCCAGCTCTGCCTCGAGACGCTTGTGCTTCTTCTTGAGGTTCTGGACGCCGGTCAGATCGCGACCGTAGTCATCGGAGCCGACCAGCAGCTTCTTCTCCTTGATCCAGCTCTCCTCGTCGGCAATGTCGCGGAAGAATTGGTGCAGGGTGAGGGCCTCGTTGAGGCGGGCCTGACGGTGGGCGGCCAGGTTGCAGATGCGCTCGTATCGCTCATTGATACTCTGACGCTTCTCCTGGATGCCAGCAGTGTCAAACTGACCGCTCTCGACCAAGGAATCGGCCTGGTTGTTCATGTCCTTGATGCGGTCTTCGTGCGCCACGATATCCGCCTCGACCAACTGATGTTTCTTCATGAGGTTTTGGACCGATGCCAAATCCTTACCAGAATCCTCAGTGGTCAGAAGACTCTCGACTTCGCCCAACCAGAAGTCCAAATCCTTGACAGCAGCGATATAAGTGCGCTGCTTGTTGGCCTCCTTCAGCTTCAGCGACTTCTCAGTCGTCTTGTGCGTCAGGTACTCCCACTGATCGGCGATCTGTGTCAGCCGCTTCTGCACCGCATCCTCCGACCCGCTGCACTGCTTCTTGTCAATCAGATTGCCGCCCATCGCCAGCACGCTCTGTATGCGATCCGCATTGGCCGCCAGCTCTGCCTCGAAGGCCTGGTGCTTCTGATGTTTCGACTGGATGTTGGCCGGATCCTTGTAGCTCTCTTCGGTGGCCAGCTGCAGCTTCTCAGCAATCCAGTTTTCAATCTCGTCGGCATCGCGCGAGAACTGCTGCAGCGTCTGCTCATCGCCCAAGCGGGAGCGCTTCTCAATGAGCCCCTCCTTGAGGTGGCGCCAGCGCTCCAGCACCTGCTTGCGCTTCTCGTCCACCGCCGTGGAGGCATAGTGGTTCTGGGCAATCAACTGATCGGCCACCGTCTGCAGGGCGGCAATCTTCTGCTCGTGCCCGTTGATCGCCTTGTCAAAGTCCTCGTGCTTCTTGATCAGTGCCTCCACATTGCCGCCGGCATTGGCGTCATCGTCAGCATTGAGGAAGGCCTCGCGGGCCGACATCCAGGACTCGGCCAACTCGCAGTCGCGCATGTACAGCTGCAGATCCAAATTCTGCTCCAGCTGCAGACGGCGCTCGGTCCAGGCCTTCTCCAGATCCTCCCTGGCCTTGGCCAGATCCTCGATCTGCTCCTTGATTTCCGGCGAAGCATAATGGTTGGCCTGCAGCAGCTCGTTGCCAAACTGCTCGAAGGCCCCAAAGGTGCCAGCGCGTGCATCGATCTCCGTGCGGTGTTCCTAGGGGAATTCCGAATAGCGAAAGATTAGTTAAAGTTTTCAAAATTCCCAAAAAGATATCAACGCCGTGGGGGTTAGAACAACAATATATGCAACTGTGGCTGGCTGTCTGGGCTGGGTTTTATTTAGCTGCAGCTTCAAATTAGTCAAAAACAAACAAACGTGGAACGGAATTAAGTTGAAGAACGAGTTCAATGTAGATGATGAGATGGAGTATGTGACAGTGTTGGCAGATGTTCGATGTGTGTGGATACAATGACTGTCTTAGGAAGTATCCAAACATGTAAGCTTTTGTTTTCTTTTTACACAATGTTTGCGGCCAGCTAAAGCCTTGGCTCTTCCTTGCGAGCGAATGATATGTGAGTGTTGATGGATATCCCAGTATTAGAGATGATATAAAAATACAAGTCTTGGAGTTATTCAACCAACAAATATGTCCTGTCTGTGTGGCGTGTGTAACGATAAGCAAAAGCCAAAGGATACGCTTGGGAATTTTGATATTTATACACTCAAAAGGTAATTTCTGAATATCCCGACAAAGATCCAACCAAAAGACCCAAAAGACAATTTAATAGTAAAATGTGTAACGACGAAGCGCAAAATGTTGCAATTAGGTTCGACCAGACCCATTTGTTACAGTTTCATAATGGTTTCATTCCTGATCCAATTTGTAATAATTAAAATTTATTCTTTAAATTTCTTTGTCCCTATATTAAAATGGATCCAAATGGATGGGAAAAACTCAAGTGGAGCCTGCCAAAAGGCCGTGCCTTGAGCTCGTTCGCTTGGCATTTTATTATCAGAAATGTCTTTGGTTTCACTCGGAAAGAAATACAGCCACAGGATATTCAGAAAATGGATGGCATGGCATGGCACACAGAGAGAACACAGAACACACACACAGAAAGATGCAACGGAATCACTGCTGATGATAATGGGTTTAGCCGAAGGATCTACCTCGTCGCCGGATGCGGGTGATGCGATGTTTGTGGTCGAGGCCCCAGCGCCTGTGGCTACCGGTACGGAGCTGCTGCTGCCCAGCGTAAACTCAATCTCAGCTCGTTGTGCCTGGGTGTAGCCAGTATACAGGATTCAGATTTTTGTTTTTCGGTTTATAATGTAACCATGATGTGAGTTTGTTTGTTTGTTTGAATGTTGTTTGTCATGAACCATGAACCATTGTTGTAGTTTTATTTCGATTGATTGATTGATTGATTGTTTTGTAGGTCGTCGATAAATCGAAGTTTGCGAGATTGGTTTATGATGTGGGGGACACGAACCGAAAAGCCAAAACGAAATAATCAATAGAGAGGAATACAAGAGTTAATTAAATGGATGGATCCATGGATAAGATCTGGCCACACTTTCAACTGAATGAAAACAACACCTTCGGCCTGACCGAAGCTCCTCTGAGACAGCATCAGTCTGCACTGCACAGGGTCTATTCGCCCTGGAATGACATTCCTTACCTGATGACGTTCAATGAGCGCCTCGGCACCGGTAACATCATTGGCCAGCTCATCGGAGGTGACCAGGCTCATCATCGAGTTGATCCAGGCGAGCAGATCGCGATAGTCGCTCAGGAATCGCTGCAGATCGTACGAGTCCAGCAGCTTCTCCTTGCGAGCGGTGGACTTGGTGATGATCTGGTCCCACATCTCGTTGATCTCCTTCTGCTTGGCATACGTCTGCTCGGCCGTGTCCGGATGCGACTGCATCAGACGATTTGCCGTCTCGTCCAGCTGACGAATCTTGTCACGCAGTGCCGCCAAATCACGCTCAACACCCTCGTGCTTGCGCTGTAGGGTCTGCACACTGCGCAGATCCTTGCCCAAATCGTCATTGTTCAGGGCATTGGCCTTCTCGGCGATCCAGTCCTTGGTCTCGTCAATGTCGCGATGGAAACGCTGCACCTCGTGGGCGGAGCCCAGCTGGCTGGCCTTCTCGGTGGTGAGGGTCTGCAGGTTGTTCCACTTCTCATTGAGGTCCTGCATCTGGGTCTGAATCTTGAGGGCGGCCTCCGTCTGTCCCAGCGACGTCAGTTGCACGGCAATCTCATTCATATTGGCCAGACGCACTTCATTCGCCTTCAGGTCATCGTTGAAGTCGTCAAACTTCTTCTGCAGCACCTCCACCTCCTCCAGATCCTCTCCAACCACATCGGCAATCTGGGCATGGTTCTCCTTGTCCCGGATCCACTGGGCCAAATCGGCAGCCTCCCGCACCAGCACGTACGCCTTCGTTGTCTCGTTTAACTTGTTTTGGCGCTCGCGTGCGAGGGCCAGCAAGTTGTCGTACTGCGAATTGATTTGGTTCTGGCGCTTGGCAATCGAATGATTGTCCACGAGGTTCTGCTGCGAGGCACTGAGCCCGGCCTCGATCTTCTTAATGTAGGCAGCCGGAACGAAACCCTGGCGATCGTTGACCTCCACCTTCCACCAGTCCTTGTTGTTGGAGTTGAGTAGAGTGAGGACATCGCCCTTCTTCATGGACACCTCGCGCGGTGACTTCTCCGTGTAGTCGTACAAGGCGACGACGCACTCCTTGCCAGTGATATCCACCACGGGAGTCTCCTGCTGGCGACAGTTCTTGGCCTGTTCCTGCAGCGCCTGGATGGTGTTGCCAAAGGCCTCCAGATCGGAGACGAGCGCCTCGTGTTTCTTGAGCAGCGCCTCCGAGGAGTCCTCATCCTTGCCGTAATCACTGCCGGTGGCAATCGGCTCCTTCTCGCGCATCCACGACTCGGCCTCGTTGGCATCGGCAAAGTACTGATGCGCCTGCAGCGAGTCATCCAGATCCTGCTTGCGCTGATTGGACCTCTCCCTGAGGTTGTTCCACTGCTCCTGCAGTGCCTCCAATCGCTGCCGGATGTCGTCGCTGGCGAACGGCTGGTCCTTCAGCATATTATCCCCCGAACTGATGACATTCAGCAGCCTCGCCTCGTGATTGTTGATCTCCGCAAGCACAGCCTGATGCTTCTTAATCAGATTCTGCACTCCAATCAGATCGCGTCCGCGATTGGTCGAGGCTGCAATGGGCTCCTTCTCCCGTATCCAGGCCGCCTCGTCCTCCAGGTCACGGAACAGCTGCTGCACGTGCAGCGAGTCCGACAGATGCTGCTTGCGCTCGCTCATGGGCGCCGCGAGGGCAGCATAGCGGGCCGACAGATTGCCCTCCTTGTTGCGAATGTTGTCCGCATCAAAGTGGCCCGACTCGATGAACTTATTGGCCGCCACCTTGATGCTTTCGATGCGATCCTGATGGGCCATGACATCGGCCTCGAGCAGGGCGTGCTTCTTCTGCAGGTTCTGCACAGAGGTTAGATCCTTGCCGTGATCCTCAGACAGCAGCTGGCCCTCAATCTCGCTCAGCCAGAGCTCAATGTCCTCGATGGTGCGATTGAACTGCTGCTGCTGGCAGGCCTCGTTCAGCTTGCATCCCTTCTTGTCAGACGCCTGGACGAGCGTCTCCCACAGCACCACAATCTCCTGCATGCGCGTATTGATCTGGTCGGCGGCATAGTGCTGCTTCTCTATCAGCTCAGTGCCCACATTGGTGATGTCCTCGATGCGCGACTTGTTGGCGTTCAGCTCGTGCTCGAAGTTCTGATGCTTCTGCATCTTTCCGTTCAGATTGGTGGGGTCCAGGTAGCTGTCGTCGGTGGCAAACTTCAGCTTCTCGCTGATCCAGCCCTTGGTCTCGTCACAGTCCCGCTCAAACTGCTGGTAGCGATTCGAGTCCTCCAGCAGCTGGCGCCGCTTCGCAGACTTCTCCTGGAGGGCGGCACGGCGAGCCAACAGCATCTGGCGACGCTGGGCCACATCATCCGCGGCATAGTGCTGGCCATCGATCAGTTTGGTGGCAAAAATGTCCAGCGCCTTGATCTTCTCCTCTTGGGCGGCCAGACTCTTCTCAAAGTCCTCGTGCTTCTTAATCAGCGCCTCCACCGAGTCAAGAGAATCGCCCAGATCCTCGTTGGCGAGGAATGCCTCCTGCTTGGCCATCCAGGTGTCTGCCTGCTCTGTGTCGCGGTAGAAGAGCTGCAAGTCCATGCACTGCTCGTACAGGATGCGACGATCCTCCCACAGGGACAGCAACGAGCTCTTGTCGTTCTCCAGGGCACCCAGTTTCTCTTGGATCTCGGCGGCAGCGTAGTGCTCACGCTCCAGCAGCTTCTGGCCCGATTCGGTGGTCAGCTTGAAGCTGTCCTCACGCGCATCGATCTCCCCCTTGTGCTCCTGGTGACGCTCCAACAGGGCCTCGGCCCCAGCCACATCCTTGGCCAGCTCATCGGCCGAGATGATGGCCTTCATGCCGTTGATCCACGACACCAGGTCCCGGAAGTCGGCGAGGAATCGATGCAGATAGTACGACTCGTCCAGCTTCTGCTTGCGCTCGCGAGCCTTGGCCGTCAGACTCTGCCAGTAGTTGGCGATCTCCGACTGCTTGTCGCGGATCTGATCACTGTGATCCGCATGGATGGAGCACAGACGCTGCGCCTCAGCGCCCAGTGTGGACACTTTGTCCTCGAGGGCAGCCAAATCACGCTCAACGCCCTCGTGCTTGCGTTGCAGTGCTTGCACGCTGGCCAGGTCGCGGCCATAGTCGTCGGAGGACAGAACCACATCCTTCTCGGCGATCCAGGCGACAGTCTCATCGGCATCGCGGTTGAAGCGCTGGATCTCGTGGGCACCGAACAGCTTCTCCTGGCGCACAATGGCCAGCTGCTTGAGCCGCTGCCAGGCCTCGTTGAGCTCCTCCTTGCGCTTGGTGATGGTGTCACGCTCTGGGTGGCCATCCTGGATGAGTTTGTCGGCCAGCTGGTTGACCTCGGTCACACGGTACTCCTGCGAGGCCATGTCCTTCTGGAATTCGTCAAACTTGCGCTGCAGCACCTCCACGTGCTCCAAATCCTGACCAAACTCATCGGCCGTGACAAAGGTCTCCTTGTCCTTGATCCAGAACATGACCTCCTCGCACTGGCGCAGGAACTGCACTAGGACAAGCGCCTGCTGCAGCTTCAGACCCTTCTCGGCCAGGCGGCTGAGCAGCAGCTCCCACAACTGGTGAAGCTCATCCAGACGCCGCTGAATAGTCTCGGAGGCAAAGTGCTGCTGATTGATCATCTCCTGGCCGGTGTTGTCCAACGATACGATGGCATTGCTATGCGCCGAGACCTCGGCTTCGAAGGCCTGATGCTTCTGGATCTTGGCCTGCAGATTGGTGGGATCGCGATAGCTCTCCTCGCTGGCCGCTTGCAGCTTCTCGTGGATCCACGATTCCAGCTCGTCGGCATCGCGCTTAAAGTACTGAAAGCGACGCGAATCCTCGAGCTTCTCGCGCTTCTGACGGGTCTCGATCTTGAACTCGTTGTAGCGCGAGAGTACCTGCTCACGACGCTCCTGAATGTCCTCGACGGTCTCGAGGATTTTCACCTCCTTCGGTGTGAAATTCTCCATTTCGTGGCTTCGTTTGGTTGTCTTCTATTCTTCAAAAAAATATTCGTTCGTCTTTTGGTTTCGTAAAGAGCTGCAAAATGCAAACAAAATGTCCATTAATTATATTTCATTTCCTTTCGTTTTTTTTTTGTTTACACTTTGTACTGCAATTTACCGTAAGCTGCTCCGGGCGCTGCCAACTGGTTTCAAATTAATACTGCTGCTTGCTGATGCTTCTTCATCAAATGTTTGACCGTGCACAACTGTAATTTAAACAACAAATAATTAGTTTAAATATTCATTGACATGGATTAAAATTTAATACAATTTAATTTAAAATCCAAATATCAATTTCTGCATCAAGTTGGCACAACATCCAGAAAGCATCCCTGGAGCTTATCGCCGCGTTGCCAACTATCTCGAGAGCAATCGCTCCAATTAATTTAAATATTCTTGAACCGAACCGAATCGAACCGAACTACAGCGATTGCATTTTCGTTAGCTATAGAAAATAATGCAAAGCATTAAATACAAATATGTATGTACAATAATTCCACAAAATATAGGTGCAACCGACGCTTGTCGCGTTGCCAACTGCTCCAGTTCGATGATCGAATCGTTTCAGAATGCGTTCAAGAATATACTACAAAAAGGTGACAGTGACGCACTCATTCTTGCGCTGATTAGCCCAGCCCAGCCATCGTTATCTTATCGACAACATACCCAATAAAGACAATTTCCCTACCCCTTCCGCCCTCACAGAGTTATTTTCTACACAAAGTTTGGAAAAAAGAACCTCCTTTATTTAGGGGTCCAAACGGGTACATGACATAACACACAAAAAATACAAATTTTTTTTTGGGTTTTAGAAACTATCCAAATCACGCGACAAATCGGCCATCATCTCCATAAACAGATGCGATTTGGCCTCGTCCTCGGGACTTTTGATGTCCCCCTCTTTGTGGGCCACTCGATTCCCCTGCGATAGGTGCTGCAACATTTGGGAGAGGGCACTCCAGACGTCCGGTGGCCAGTTCTCCTTAAAGAGCGGCAGGAACAGCTCATTTAACTTATCGAAATTCAGTACTCCCTCCTCCAGCAGGGTAAGGAGGACTTTCTCCAGCAAGCGGTAGCACCTTGCATAGTATCCCAGCTCCTGGATGAAACTTACAGTGAGCAGAGCATCAAAGATGCCCGGCGAAGCTGGCTCGCTGACCGCGAACTGAGGTGTCCGCCACACTGCGCAGCTGGCAGAGAGGATCTGTGGTGTCAGGAGTGGCGGCTCGTGGATGATCAGCAGCTGGACAAGTCGCACTAGGCTGGAGCCAATCAAATGATAGAAAACGGTGGGCAGCTGGGGCAACAGGACGGCGTGTCGAATCTGCTGGAGCAATTCCCACAGCTCTGCCTCACTTCCAATGCTCTCCGGACGCAGGCTGCAGCAGTGAAGCCACTGTTGCAACTGGAACAGCATGTCGGAAAGACTGAAGCCCACGTCCAGGGTCAGCTGCATTTCGCTGGAGCTGGCGCCGCCAGTTGTTTCCAATTTGTTCTTGTTGGCGCGGCACACCTTGCCGGTCAGCTCCTGAAGATCCCCGTGGTAGAAGCTGGACTGCATCACGTTCGACTGCAGCCACTGCTGCAGCTGGATCTGCGCCTGGCCACGGATCAGCTGGGCGTACGTGGCTCGCAGCACCTCGTTGGTGCTTTCTGGCAGCAGGGCCTCCAGCGATTGCTCGATGCGCTCCTTTAGCATTCGTGGCACTTGCTCCGCCCATCGCTGGCAGGCCTGCGATTTGGCCTCTTGGAAGATCGACTGTATGTCTCCAAACACCTCCTGATATTGCGTGGAACTGATCTCGTTGACGCGGCCATCAGCCGCCGCCTTGGACGGCAGCAGAATCTGCTGCTGGGCATCCTTTACCACGCACTTGAAGCTGCGCTCCGTCACAAACTCGATGAGGCGTCGAGTCGAGGCATTCTGCGAGTGAAGGAAGGCATCTGCCAGCTTGCGCTGCTGCTGTTCCGCCGAACTGAGCTCCACGGAGACCACCACCGGAAGGCCCGTTGCCGAGGACGTGGCTCCTCCACTCTGATTCAACTGCTCCAGCCGCGTGGTTATGTACCGGAAACGACCGCTTCGTCCAGTGCTCTGGGACTGCCGCGAGGGCGTGATGCTCACTCGAAACTCGTGGAGGTAGGGGCAGGCCACCGGCAGGAGCTCCTCCATTTGGGGCACATGCGATTTCTCCAACGAACGAAACGTACTTAGGCAGCTCTCCACAACGGCAGCATTTGCTCCGTGACCCGTACCCGCCGCCCCCAAGGCCCTGTGGCTGTAGTATCCACTGACCAGATCCGGCTGTGCCTCCATTAGCCAACCCAGACAGCTCCTGGCAATGAAAACGGCACCTGGTTGCAGTTTCTCAGCCGGCATGGCGGCGTACAGGGCATACAGGAGCTCCAGAGTGGCCAGAGTGTTGGGCAACTGGAGCGTAACGTGGTCCAACATGACCAGATACTGCACCAGCCAGGGCAGAGTGATCAGCAGCTTGCCATTCAGCATCGAGCGTTCGAGGAGCTCGCGAAGATTAAAGTCCGGCTGGAAGTGGCTGCGCAGCTGCAGCTGCTGCTGGCAGAGATACGATTGCGGCTGGCCGGAACAACGGTTGTAGGGCAGGGCCGTCACATAGCCGAGAAACTTTGCCAGAATCAGTATATTGGCCATGGTCTGGGCACGCACAGTGAAGGGTCCGCCCTGCTGGGAGGTGCGCTCCTCCACCACATCCTCGGCCAGCTGCTGCAGCTCAAAGGTGGAGTCATTGTGGCGCATCAATTGGACGTAGAGGGCGAGCTTGAGTTGCACCAGAAAGGCCATGGAGGTGCATTCGCTGATAAAGTCGCGGAAGAAAGCCTGCGAGCGGGGGAACTGATCCTCGACGCTGGAGTTGGAGGTCACCAATCGCTGTGCCAAGCGATTCAGTCGCAGCTGGTCCAGCTTGAGGCCCAGCTCCTCCGGAGATTCGGTTGTCTCGCTGCCAGAGATGAGCAGCTGGCTGACAAACAGCTTGGCAAAGTGGGCCATGTTTACGGCATTCTCCGACATCCTGAAGATGTCCCGCACCCGTGGCGTGACGTCTCGACTGAAGCAGAATACCCGATTGAGGTGGCTCGTCTCCCAGAGCTTGAAGGCCTTGTAGAAGAGATCGCGCTGCGACTTGAAGGCCCCAAACTCATTCTGGTTGGGAAAGTTATCGCGCGAGTCCTTCTCCTCGTGGTAGTAGACATTCTGCTGGCCACCAGGCGAGGCCACAGTCAGCGAGGAAGAGGATGTGATCTCCTTCTTGGCCAGTTCCTGCTTACGCTGGCACGACTCCTCCAACTGGTGTAGCAGCGATTGCGGCAGCAGGCCCAGGCGCTCGTGCTGCAGCAGAACACCGAGTGATTTCCTGTCCAGCTGGAGCAGAAGATACTGCTGATGCTCCAGCACCTGAAGCGCAAAGTAAATGCAGTTCTTGTAAAGACCCAACCGGTGCAGGGGCGTCCCCAGATCCAGGTCCTTCACCGCCTGATTTGGACTCACATCCGAGTCGTGTACGTTGAGCAGCTGCAGCACAAAGCTCAGCTCTCCCAGCACGTTCGGCACCAGATTGAGGTCCAATAGCTGGCCATAGATGGCCGAGAGCACCTGCAGCTGGCCGGGACTTTTAACATCATCAAGCTCGACGGGGACGGGATTCTGCATGCTGGAGACCTCATCTTCTTGACCCCTCTCTGGGGCCACACTGACGGGCGCCTCACTTTTGATCTCCTGCTTGTGCAGGAGTAGGGTTTTGCGTGCCTCCATGTCCAGGGCAGCGCCCTGGCTGCGATCGAACAGTTCGCTGCTCTGCGAGAGGCGCCACAGATTGTTGTCGTTGCTAAAGGAGCTGGTGTCGCCAAAGGAAGAGCTGGCCGAGACGTTCTTACTAATGGTCATCGGGAGGACGCGCCGCCTGGGCTTGGCCTGGGCAGCAGCAGCGTTTGCCTGCTGATGTTGTTGCTGCTTCTTCTTGGTGGATCGCTGGTGGCCTTGGCTCGGCGTTGTAGCCAAAAAGTCGCCCAGACAAAAGCTATGGCCACGGTCACCAGCTGCGCCACCTCCGCTGCGATTGGCGCTTTGGGGCGTGCTGCAGAACTGACCGCTGCCAGCGGACCTTCGGCCCTGCGACTGCTGCTGTCGGACCGGAGTACACATCGAGGAGTTGGCACTGGCGGCACTCTGGCTGGTGAGAGATTCGTTGAGCGGGTCTTCAGGCGGTGGCTGGGACTGCCGCACAGGTGTCAGACACTTGGGAGTCGTGTCGGTCTCGCTGCCGTGGAAATGCTGTTCCGTATGTTGGCGCACGGCGGCTAGAAAGTAGACAGCAAAGTCCTCCAAGCTGCAGGTCTTGCCCTTCTTGAAGAGCGACACAAACTTGAGGGGCAACTGCGGACGGGAAACCTTTTCCAGATGCGACAGCAGATGCTGGAGCTGAATCTCTTCCAATCTGTTCATTTTTGTTCCTTGTCTTTGCTGTCGTTTAAAGTGACGCTAGGAACATGGCCTTATTTCGGAGGCTTGAGATATTTATATCCTCGGTCAGAAACACACACACTCTCTCTCTCTCTCTCTCTTTCGTAATGGTCTCTCTCTCTCACTTTTCCTGCAACGGAAGAGGGGAGAAGAGAAATGGTTTTCTTGTACACGCTCGGCTTTTGTTTGTTTTTCGTTTCTATTTTTGGTTTTGGTTTTTTTTTTTTTTTGTGGATAGGTTGAAGGATTTTGTTCCTTGAGGATTTTGACATTTTTTGAAATCACTTTCAATCACACACACTAGGACGCGCAGGAGGGGAAGGAGAAGGAACTTAGTCACGAAAGACTCTACGAGGTATCAAAATATGTCAGCATTTTCCATTGACACATACTATAATAGAGGGTACATAAGGTTAGGATACATAGTACATAGATAAATAGAGTATAGAAAATGCAATTTCCAATTGTTTACCCAACATAGAACATATACATAGATACATACAGGCAATGTGCAACGTTAAACTAAATTTAGATATAAAATGTTCCCATTCAACGACCCGCTACTGTACGCAAAATGACCGTTTGAGCAATTCTGATAAGCATATCGGGACATTTCAGTGTTCCAGTTTATTACTGCTCGATTACTTAACACTTCCAGAATATGAATGGAAGAGGTCAAAACAACAGAAATCTGCCTTAATTAATTAAATCCAGTGACATCATTTCCCCCCGTGAACAGAAACAATCACACATCAAGAGGGTGGGTCCACGCCAGAGAGCAGGGCAGGAAATAACACAAAAAAAATACCCTAGGCTGGGCTCGGGCATTTTTGTTGTCTCTCTCTCTCTATATCTCTGTCAAAAGCAGCCATACAAAAGTATGAGCAAACATATCACACACACACAAATAGCATTGAAGGCAATTTAACTGTTTATCGCGGTACAAAATACAAACAACAACAAAAAAACAGCAAGTGCGAGAGAACGAACCCCCTTGAAAAGAGAGCAAACCCATGTGTGTGTGCGTGTGTGTTTGTGTGTGTACATTAATTGAAGTGTCTATCAGAAAATAGCTTGGAATGACGTAATCCTCACGGTTTGGAATTATGAGCAATGATTGCCAAGCACGAAATATACTATCCAAAAGAACTTATAGGCTGAGCTGTACTATAGCCACACACACACACCCACTTACAGTGGGACTGAAATATCCTACATGAATTAGCCTTCAAGCAAAGTCAAGGACACTGCCATTTAAACAGGTTTTTGGCAAATGTAAGGCAAAACATTACTCTTCGTACTTGGAGGCTCTCACATGCACACAAACAATCTCATGACAGGCTCTCTCGCGCTTTCTCTCGGCTGAAGTTGCCGCACCACAGCCGATGACGTACACACACACGCACACATATTGAATTTTCTACTCCTGCACGCATGCACACACACAAACAAAACTGGAGCTACTACATACATAGATACTTTTTTTCAACTTCAATTTGAATACAGAATTTTGCACAAAATACGAACAATTCCGGGATAATTGTATCCTTGGTGTTGTGCCATTGATATATTTAATAGTATTCAACACTTTTCCCTCACATTTACCCATATTTAATTGGATTTAGAGTGCCTCTATGAGAGGGTGTGGCGTTGACCCGAAAAATTTTCACTTTGCACACCAACCAAATTTCAATTACAACTTATAGCTATAAATCCATGTGCTGTCATTATAAAATTAATGAAAACTTACACTTTGATGTCTAATGTAATGTTTCACAGTTGTTTCATTAATTAAATTATTGATTTTAAAAGGTTTTTTCTAGTTTTTCGCAGCGCCTGAATTTCACGCGAACCGCACGGTAAAAATTGTAAATCGATAGTACTCACCGATAATTTCGTTTGTGGTACTATCGACTAGATTTTACAAAATGTCGGACGCGCTACCGATATATTGAATGGAACACGTTGAGATATTTTGCAGCACTGAGTTAACTTTGTTTTGGGGTGTGGGAGGAAAATATTTTGAAATGGATAAAGAAAAGCTAATTGCTCCCAATCAGATTGGATACCTGATCCTGAAGGACGATGGCGCCGTTTTAGAATCAGGAGGTGAACTGAAGAACGACGAGCGCAGTGCAAATGTGATAATGGGTCTTCTGAATCTGACGGAAAGGTTGGAGCGGTTGCAATCGTCATCCACATAATCTTGATTGCTCCTAAATTTTAAATGTTTACAGCATCGATGAGGACTTTATGCCCAATAGTAGCTGCGAGAGGATCACCATCGACTACGACCAGCATTACTACAGCATCTGCATGTCCAATCGCCGCATCTACGTCGTGAAGCTGAGCAAGACGCACACGCAGAATGGAGCCACCACAAGCTCGTCGTCTTCCACGTCCTACAACGATGCCGCCGAGAGCAACAACATTGGCTCCAGCTCCACGGTGATGGCTTGAAAACTACCCACCAATGCCCATTCCACGTGCAGATTCTGCCGGAGATATCAGGAGCGCCGGCCAGGATCGGGGCAGCGGCACTACAATTGGCGAACCCCCTTCGTTTACCTCATACTGCTATTTATTTGTCAAAGAATACATCATCTGTGAGCTCCTGTTCAAATATACGCTTCGCCTCTTGCGTCACGTCCAGAAGGGTCGCCTTGCTGTTGCATAAAATCACATAGTACTGCCGCCAGTTGCAGCGCCTCTTCACAATCCAATAGTCATTGGTGGTCTTCACCTGAAGCTCCTCGGTGGTCGCGGTAGCTGCCACATCCAAATGCTCGCTGGGATTGACCAGATCCGCAATTACGCTCATAACATTACGCGGAATGCCATTCCTGTGGATGTTCGTGTGGTGCTGCAGGCTCTGTTCGTTGATGAACAGATACTTGGGTGTGGCATCGTTGGACGCTGAGCCGCTGTCCTGTCCAGGATGGGCCAGGGCTTCCTTTGACACTTCGCTGGCAATATCACGTGCTAGACACGTCAATGTAGGCGCAATGTAGGCATGCAGTTCGTCGTAGAGATCCTGTTTTGGAGCAGGCTGTGTGGCTGCAGCGGAACCAGGGATTAGAAAGCAGAAAAGAGGGAAGATAACGCATTGCGCCTGGACATACGTACCATCGAGGAAAAGGCATAGGGTAATGTGTAGAGCACGATATATGAGCAAATAATGTGGCGTAGCTTGATTTTCGACGGATATGTAGACTGTGAGTGGCAGCGCTTCTTCCTGGCCATCACTGGCATCGCCGGGCTGGCAGCGTACAAAACCTCTCGCTTGGGACTCGCTGATGCTGCGCTTTAGCACAGGAGTGGCGGCAGATGATGTGTTCGACTCCAATGCCAGGACATTATGGACAATGTACGCATGCAGACTGTAGAGATCGCCCGCACTGAGCTTGCCACCGCAGACGATCTGCTCGTTGTAGAGCATTATGCTCTCCTTGATCACCGGAAAGGTGGCGCACAGCATGCCAAAGTTGTGCGCCCGCAGGAAGAGAGCCTTGTCCAGGGACAGGTACTGTATGGAATGGAGCATGTCAATGATATCACAGTGGGCCAGATCCTTCAGGCTGATCAGATATTTCTCGTAAAACTGCAGCAGTTGCTCGGAGAGCAGTTCGCGTCGCTGATCAGCCTGTTCCACACCAGATCCAACCGACGCCAGTGTTCCATGGTGGAAGCAATACATTTGGTAGCACTGGCGGAGGATGGCCCTGTATATGCGATCGGAAACTTCGCCGCCCCGGTAGTCGGCCACCTCCACGCCCTCCTTGAGCCGTATTTCCTTAGGCACGTTCAGCACCAGGACCAGCCAGAAGCCCGGCTCGGGCTGGTAAAATAGCTGTGTTGTCTTTTGGGTATGCAGCGCCTTGCAGTCATCGTCGGAAGTGAATGTGCTGGAAAAGAAGGGGATTAAATGGCTGCTGGAACAACTGCTATCATGCGAAATACCCAGTAAATCTGATGATTGCTTCGCTGAGGCCCACATCCTTGATTTTGGTGTTCAGTTCGATGTCGTTTGGATGATAGTACAATACTTTCTTGTGTTCCTGCGGAGGGTACTCATTCGTGGGCGTTGCTTGCGACTCGGCTTATTCGAACTCACCTCGCCTTCCTTCTCGCCAAAGCTCGAGTTGAACACGTAAAAACTACGAAGCGTCACCTCCAGGCGCTGCAACAATTTCGTCATAGTAATTTATTTTATTGTTTAATTTATTTATTTTACAAAAATTTCCTAACGCGTTTCTATTAAAGACAACCCTTGCTTTTCCCTAAATAATCCATAGCGCGTTCCATCATCAGAAAAATACCAAACATACGGTACTTAAAACCAGTGCTGGAAAATGTCCTTACAGACCAATTTAAATAAAAGAAAACGGTATTTATTGAACAATTTAATTTTATTAACCTGTGTATTTTGAATGGATAATTTTGATTTAGAATTTAAGAGAGGAAAGTGATGTCAACAAAAAGGATATCGGTCTAGGTCCTGAATTTAAACTGAAATTGACAGTCGTTTGGTGCAGAAAAATCTTGAATGTGTAGCCTTGAAATAACTAGTTCTGTGGGGGTGGGCGTGTTTAATTGGAAATGTAGCAAGATTAGGCGCTGATTCCACCGCGGAGACGCAACACCAAATGGAGAGTAGACTCCTTCTGGATGTTGTAGTCAGAAAGAGTACGGCCATCCTCCAGCTGCTTGCCGGCGAAGATGAGACGCTGCTGGTCTGGGGGGATTCCCTCCTTATCTTGGATCTTGGCCTTCACGTTCTCAATGGTGTCGGATGGCTCAACTTCGAGGGTGATGGTTTTGCCGGTCAGAGTCTTGACAAAGATCTGCATACCACCGCGGAGACGCAGCACCAAATGGAGAGTAGACTCCTTCTGGATGTTGTAGTCAGAAAGAGTACGGCCATCCTCCAGCTGCTTGCCGGCGAAGATGAGACGCTGCTGGTCTGGGGGGATTCCCTCCTTGTCCTGGATCTTGGCCTTCACGTTCTCAATGGTGTCGGATGGCTCAACTTCGAGGGTGATGGTTTTGCCGGTCAGAGTCTTGACAAAGATCTGCATACCACCGCGGAGACGCAGCACCAAATGGGAGTAGACTCCTTCTGGATGTTGTAATCAGAAAGAGTACGGCCATCCTCCAGCTGCTTGCCGGCGAAGATGAGACGCTGCTGGTCTGGGGGGATTCCCTCCTTATCTTGGATCTTGGCCTTCACGTTCTCAATGGTGTCGGATGGCTCAACTTCGAGGGTGATGGTTTTGCCGGTCAGAGTCTTGACAAAGATCTGCATACCACCGCGGAGACGCAGCACCAAATGGAGAGTAGACTCCTTCTGGATGTTGTAATCAGAAAGAGTACGGCCATCCTCCAGCTGCTTGCCGGCGAAGATGAGACGCTGCTGGTCTGGGGGGATTCCCTCCTTATCTTGGATCTTGGCCTTCACGTTCTCAATGGTGTCGGATGGCTCAACTTCGAGGGTGATGGTTTTGCCGGTCAGAGTCTTGACAAAGATCTGCATACCACCGCGGAGACGCAGCACCAAATGGAGAGTAGACTCCTTCTGGATGTTGTAATCAGAAAGAGTACGGCCATCCTCCAGCTGCTTGCCGGCGAAGATGAGACGCTGCTGGTCTGGGGGATTCCCTCCTTATCTTGGATCTTGGCCTTCACGTTCTCAATGGTGTCGGATGGCTCAACTTCGAGGGTGATGGTTTTGCCGGTCAGAGTCTTGACAAAGATCTGCATACCACCGCGGAGACGCAGCACCAAATGGAGAGTAGACTCCTTCTGGATGTTGTAATCAGAAAGAGTACGGCCATCCTCCAGCTGCTTGCCGGCGAAGATGAGACGCTGCTGGTCTGGGGGATTCCCTCCTTATCTTGGATCTTGGCCTTCACGTTCTCAATGGTGTCGGATGGCTCAACTTCGAGGGTGATGGTTTTGCCGGTCAGAGTCTTGACAAAGATCTGCATACCACCGCGGAGACGCAGCACCAAATGGAGAGTAGACTCCTTCTGGATGTTGTAATCAGAAAGAGTACGGCCATCCTCCAGCTGCTTGCCGGCGAAGATGAGACGCTGCTGGTCTGGGGGATTCCCTCCTTATCTTGGATCTTGGCCTTCACGTTCTCAATGGTGTCGGATGGCTCAACTTCGAGGGTGATGGTTTTGCCGGTCAGAGTCTTGACAAAGATCTGCATACCACCGCGGAGACGCAGCACCAAATGGAGAGTAGACTCCTTCTGGATGTTGTAGTCAGAAAGAGTACGGCCATCCTCCAGCTGCTTGCCGGCGAAGATGAGACGCTGCTGGTCTGGGGGATTCCCTCCTTGTCCTGGATCTTGGCCTTCACGTTCTCAATGGTGTCGGATGGCTCAACTTCCAGGGTGATGGTTTTGCCGGTCAGAGTCTTGACAAAGATCTGCATACCACCGCGGAGACGCAGCACCAAATGGAGAGTAGACTCCTTCTGGATGTTGTAATCAGAAAGAGTACGGCCATCCTCCAGCTGCTTGCCGGCGAAGATGAGACGCTGCTGGTCTGGGGGGATTCCCTCCTTATCTTGGATCTTGGCCTTCACGTTCTCAATGGTGTCGGATGGCTCAACTTCGAGGGTGATGGTTTTGCCGGTCAGAGTCTTGACAAAGATCTGCATACCACCGCGGAGACGCAGCACCAAATGGAGAGTAGACTCCTTCTGGATGTTGTAGTCAGAAAGAGTACGGCCATCCTCCAGCTGCTTGCCGGCGAAGATGAGACGCTGCTGGTCTGGGGGGATTCCCTCCTTGTCTTGGATCTTGGCCTTCACGTTCTCAATGGTGTCGGATGGCTCAACTTCCAGGGTGATGGTTTTGCCGGTCAGAGTCTTGACAAAGATCTGCATACCACCGCGGAGACGCAGCACCAAATGGAGAGTAGACTCCTTCTGGATGTTGTAATCAGAAAGAGTACGGCCATCCTCCAGCTGCTTGCCGGCGAAGATGAGACGCTGCTGGTCTGGGGGGATTCCCTCCTTATCTTGGATCTTGGCCTTCACGTTCTCAATGGTGTCGGATGGCTCAACTTCGAGGGTGATGGTTTTGCCGGTCAGAGTCTTGACAAAGATCTGCATACCACCGCGGAGACGCAGCACCAAATGGAGAGTAGACTCCTTCTGGATGTTGTAATCAGAAAGAGTACGGCCATCCTCCAGCTGCTTGCCGGCGAAGATGAGACGCTGCTGGTCTGGGGGGATTCCCTCCTTATCTTGGATCTTGGCCTTCACGTTCTCAATGGTGTCGGATGGCTCAACTTCGAGGGTGATGGTTTTGCCGGTCAGAGTCTTGACAAAGATCTGCATACCACCGCGGAGACGCAGCACCAAATGGAGAGTAGACTCCTTCTGGATGTTGTAATCAGAAAGAGTACGGCCATCCTCCAGCTGCTTGCCGGCGAAGATGAGACGCTGCTGGTCTGGGGGATTCCCTCCTTATCTTGGATCTTGGCCTTCACGTTCTCAATGGTGTCGGATGGCTCAACTTCGAGGGTGATGGTTTTGCCGGTCAGAGTCTTGACAAAGATCTGCATACCACCGCGGAGACGCAGCACCAAATGGAGAGTAGACTCCTTCTGGATGTTGTAATCAGAAAGAGTACGGCCATCCTCCAGCTGCTTGCCGGCGAAGATGAGACGCTGCTGGTCTGGGGGATTCCCTCCTTGTCCTGGATCTTGGCCTTCACGTTCTCAATGGTGTCGGATGGCTCAACTTCGAGGGTGATGGTTTTGCCGGTCAGAGTCTTGACAAAGATCTGCATACCACCGCGGAGACGCAGCACCAAATGGAGAGTAGACTCCTTCTGGATGTTGTAATCAGAAAGAGTACGGCCATCCTCCAGCTGCTTGCCGGCGAAGATGAGACGCTGCTGGTCTGGGGGGATTCCCTCCTTGTCCTGGATCTTGGCCTTCACGTTCTCAATGGTGTCGGATGGCTCAACTTCCAGGGTGATGGTTTTGCCGGTCAGAGTCTTGACAAAGATCTGCATACCACCGCGGAGACGCAGCACCAAATGGAGAGTAGACTCCTTCTGGATGTTGTAATCAGAAAGAGTACGGCCATCCTCCAGCTGCTTGCCGGCGAAGATGAGACGCTGCTGGTCTGGGGGGATTCCCTCCTTGTCCTGGATCTTGGCCTTCACGTTCTCAATGGTGTCGGATGGCTCAACTTCGAGGGTGATGGTTTTGCCGGTCAGAGTCTTGACAAAGATCTGCATACCACCGCGGAGACGCAGCACCAAATGGAGAGTAGACTCCTTCTGGATGTTGTAGTCAGAAAGAGTACGGCCATCCTCCAGCTGCTTGCCGGCGAAGATGAGACGCTGCTGGTCTGGGGGGATTCCCTCCTTATCTTGGATCTTGGCCTTCACGTTCTCAATGGTGTCGGATGGCTCAACTTCGAGGGTGATGGTTTTGCCGGTCAGAGTCTTGACAAAGATCTGCATACCACCGCGGAGACGCAGCACCAAATGGAGAGTAGACTCCTTCTGGATGTTGTAGTCAGAAAGAGTACGGCCATCCTCCAGCTGCTTGCCGGCGAAGATGAGACGCTGCTGGTCTGGGGGGATTCCCTCCTTATCTTGGATCTTGGCCTTCACGTTCTCAATGGTGTCGGATGGCTCAACTTCGAGGGTGATGGTTTTGCCGGTCAGAGTCTTGACAAAGATCTGCATACCACCGCGGAGACGCAGCACCAAATGGAGAGTAGACTCCTTCTGGATGTTGTAGTCAGAAAGAGTACGGCCATCCTCCAGCTGCTTGCCGGCGAAGATGAGACGCTGCTGGTCTGGGGGGATTCCCTCCTTATCTTGGATCTTGGCCTTCACGTTCTCAATGGTGTCGGATGGCTCAACTTCGAGGGTGATGGTTTTGCCGGTCAGAGTCTTGACAAAGATCTGCATACCACCGCGGAGACGCAGCACCAAATGGAGAGTAGACTCCTTCTGGATGTTGTAGTCAGAAAGAGTACGGCCATCCTCCAGCTGCTTGCCGGCGAAGATGAGACGCTGCTGGTCTGGGGGGATTCCCTCCTTGTCCTGGATCTTGGCCTTCACGTTCTCAATGGTGTCGGATGGCTCAACTTCCAGGGTGATGGTTTTGCCGGTCAGAGTCTTGACAAAGATCTGCATACCACCGCGGAGACGCAGCACCAAATGGAGAGTAGACTCCTTCTGGATGTTGTAGTCAGAAAGAGTACGGCCATCCTCCAGCTGCTTGCCGGCGAAGATGAGACGCTGCTGGTCTGGGGGGATTCCCTCCTTATCTTGGATCTTGGCCTTCACGTTCTCAATGGTGTCGGAGGGTTCCACTTCTAGTGTGATGGTTTTTCCAGTCAAGGTTTTCACAAAGATCTGCATTTTGTATTATTCTGCAAAGGAAAGTGCAATAATGTATGAATTAGTAACAGCTGAATTGAGTGGTGAGGGGGACGACACAAACAATTTTAATTTTCAGACAAAAGAAACAGGTATGAGATTCTATAGATATCTTGGCTTGCTTTGTTTCCGGGGTGAAAGGTTGTTACTTTTTCAATTCGACAAAACAAAGGAGAAATTTGGAAACCTTTGTTCCGCGAAGTAGTCGTGGCTTCAGTATGTATACGTATACGTCAGAGATGGACGCAGATAGAGTTTCGAAAGCACGAACCAGCAGGTCCTCACGCACGAGCAAAATGTATTCGACGTGCACGATTATTTCCGACAGACACGATCACGCACGAAGTCACGAAATTGAAGGACAGTACATACACATTTGGTTATGACGCAGCTCTATCTGCATTTTTGTATGTATGCATAGGTGACGTCAAAGATGTCAAGTGATGGAGGCCAAACAAGTTTTTTCAACCCTCTGTATGTACATATAATCCGTGAATATCATTTATAAGATTTCATCAGCGAATTGGAGAAATATTTCTTGCAGAAAGTTTCTTAATTAATAAAACAGCAGTGTTACACACATACATTTTTATGTATGAATGCACACAAAGAGAATAATGCGTAGGTTCCTCGAATTTCCAGTGCAATATCGAATATTTAAAAAAAAAAACTTGTAGATAGAAGTCTACCTAGTTTGAAACTGAGCTGGAGCAAAATATTTCATTTCATACGAAAGAAAAATAAAGAACCAGTGCAGCACACAAAGGGGGATGCGTGTGTCATGCATATACATACAGACATATGAATGTGTGTGAGGCTTCTCGAATTTTCAAATGGCGTCGTAGCACAATTTCACAAGAAATTGGCAAAATTTCATCTAAAAAGGATATCTACGCAACACCTATTTATATCATTGTTTAATTTCCCGGAAACAGCATTACGAAAACTAATGCGTTGCAGCCAACTTCTAATTTTAAAATACGCAAGTGCATAAGAAGGTTGAATAAGACAAGAAAAAAAAATGGCTGCACCTTTGTTACGAGGCCTTAAATTAACACGCGAAAAACTGCAGCTTCTTTCGTACCCCTATAAACAACTATTTAAAAAACATTTACAACTTACATTAGTCTTTAGTTTTCCCTTTTAAAATTATCTTTTCACCAACAAAGGACACGAAACTGTGAAATTCTGTAGTTTTTCTTCCAATTTTCTCGAACGAACTGTGCTTTGCTTTTATCTTTCTGTTTTGAGTGTGACCAGTGTGTGGTAGAGGTGTCAAACCATCGAGGGCACTATCGATAGTATCGATACTTTACTGCTAGCCTCTACTATCGACGGTTTTGCGACTATCATGATAAGATCGATTGTTTTTTTCAAAACATTCAACGTTAATATTCCTCGAATTTGATTTTCCGTTTAATATTACTAGATAGTTGGCCCTCTCAGCCGTAAACAAATAATTTTATCCGATAGATACATAAATTTTGTTCAGGATTGGCTGGTTTTCAGAACTATTTTTCATTGGATTATTTACATAGTAAGGTTCAAAAAAAAACGGCCAAACCATGAAACGTAAATGTTGACTAAATGTGACGTCATTGTTGCTGATCAACCACGTACGGGCTTGTGTATACCTTATTTCGTTTAATTGATGTTAAATGTTTTGTTCCAAGCTCCATTGAAATAATTATAATGATTTTACCCTAGATTGACATGTTTTTACCTATTAATGCATATGTTTTGTGGTTTATATATACATTTAACCCGGTTCTGATACCTATTATTGGAACCCGTGAGCTGCAAAACTTTGTTAATATCTTTAGAACAGAGACTGAATAGTTTTTGCATTAATTGGAGCCTGAAAATTCCAACAATAGCTCATGTCCATAATATAAATGTTCAAGGGTATGCAGGGTGTTGCTCATTTCGTGCCAAAGTTGCACAATAATGCGAATTTTAAAAACCCACCACGAATTGAGAGCGAATTTTGAAATACCACCACGATTTGAGAGCTAATAATATCGATATTTTTGTACGATAAATGGAATTTGGCGGTCATTTTCAAATGTATAAAATTTACCCTCTGGACGACAATGGGTTAAGCGTTCCTTGTACACGATCAGAAATCATATATATCAAATTAAACTCACCACAGAATAAAATTACTCAAATATTTTGAAACACCTCGAGACGACAACTGGACCGTACTAGCCGATTGAGAATAACTAATATAACCAATCAAATTTAGGTTGACAATTATATCAGAGCCTTTTAGATAGTTTAGATATTTGAGTTTTTCCAATTATTTTCGATTCAATGTGAAACGAGCGAGAGACTCTGACCGTACTGACAGACTCAGAAATTAGAACTAAAATCAAACAAATTTCGTTGACGTTCAGCGCCGTGTATAACCCGTTTCATGTAATACATTACTTATAAGTATACTCACCAGAATAAAAAAGTAAAATATTTGAAGACAATTTCAAGACAAGACCTGGATAACGACTGAATCAGAAACATGAAACTTTCTTAAAAACAATAAATCTAACG
This sequence comes from Drosophila tristis, assembly GCA_018150885.1. Classification (NCBI taxonomy): domain Eukaryota; kingdom Metazoa; phylum Arthropoda; class Insecta; order Diptera; family Drosophilidae; genus Drosophila; species Drosophila tristis. The sequence continues at coordinate 2,379,497 of JAECWT010000001.1, forward strand.
TTGGCAGTTAGTTCAATGCCTATTCTGCTAATTTTGTCTGAATAAAATAAAACCATTGCGTGAAATTTGCAGCACGCAGCCAGCACTTTTAGGAATACCCACACTGTACAGAAATGGTTGTGAATTATTGCAATGCAATAAAATCATTGCATGTATTTAACAGCAAATTTAACAGCAGCAAATATAAAACTAGCAATTAATTCACTTACCAATAATACTCCCTAGCGAGATGAGCACTTTTGTGGACTATTTCGGAATGTCTTTGCTACGTATCCTTCAGGAACAGTGTTTTTTTTTACCGGCAGCAATTACTAAAAATTGCTCGGCTGGAAATTGTGGGGGGAAAGGGCTATTGTAACTCTTCTGACGTTATATTGAATTAAAAGACAACGACTACCTGATTCGATTTATTGTGGGGACTTAGTGTAAAACGGTCACACATCCATATCTATATGTGACACGGGTATATTTTATCGATAGCTCCGCGGTCACACTGATTTTCTAATCAATTTCTCACAATTCCCACAAACGGCCGCAAAAACATGGAGCTCGAAATACTCAGTGCAAAGACCAGCAAGTCCTATGGCAAGGTAAAGGTGCCCTCGGCCGCCACTCCCATTGGCGACCTGCGCGCCCTGATTCACAAGAGCCTGAAGCAGACCCCGGATGGCAACCGCCAGTCCCTGCGCCTGGATGCGCGTGGCAAGAGCCTGAAGGACACGGACACCGTGGAGTCGCTGTCGCTGCGCAGTGGGGACAAGATCTATGTAAAGGACCTGGGACCCCAGATTGGATGGAAGACGGTGTTCTTGGCTGAGTATGCCGGGCCCCTGATTGTGTATCTGATTTTCTATTTCCGCCCGGAATTGGTCTACGGCAAGGCAGCCAGCACACCGATCTCCCTCACCACCCAGTAAGTAGACCGTTGCGCGTGTGTGTGTTTGTGTCGGTGCGACTTTCGCCGAACATCTTTCGATTTTGTGTTTTTTGAATACGACCTGATTGACCCACCGGCGACTAGAGCCGCGCTTATGCAAAGCGATGAGTGACTAAAACGCAAGCCAAAGCATTAGCTTTTACCCGAATGCATAATTATTAACCCGTTTTCGTTCGCTCCGCTTTCCTCCAATCTTCTGCAGTATCGCCGCCGGTTGCTACACTGTCCACTATGCGAAGCGTTTGCTGGAGACGATCTTTGTGCACCGTTTCTCGCACGCCACAATGCCATTGCGCAATCTATTCAAAAATTGCTCCTACTATTGGGGATTCACCGCGTATGTGTCGTACCACGTCAACCATCCTTTGTACACATCGCCCTGCATGTGCACCGTCTGGGCCGCCCTGGGAGCCTTTGCTGTGAGTGGTCACTACGGTGTGGGAGTATTTTAACAGGATTACTAATTACTCTTTCCCTTGCAGCTGTGCGAACTGGGCAACTTCTCCATACACATTGCATTGCGCAATTTGCGTCCACCTGGCACTAAGGTGCGCAGGATTCCAGTGGCCGACGCCAATCCGTTGACCAAGCTGTTCAAGTGAGTGGTTAATGCGTGGCTCGTCCAGTTGGTATTTGTAGCTAATGTTTGGTGCTTTGCAGCTTTGTGTCTTGCCCGAACTACACCTACGAGATTGGAGCCTGGGTATCCTACTCGGTGATGACCTCCTGCCTGGCCGCCTATTTGTTTGCCTTTGCTGGCGCTTTTCAGATGAGCGTCTGGGCCCTGGCCAAGCATCGCAACTACAAGAAGGAGTTCAAAGATTATCCCCGGCAGCGCCGCTCCATCTTCCCATTCGTCCTGTAAATGGCATCATATTTCATTGCGTTCGCAGTTCTCGACGCTGTATTACCTATTCCATTTGGTTAGCATTTAAAGGGTAGTGTAGTTGACTTATGAACTTTGTGCTTTCGTTCGTTCAAAGCAGAAATACATATAGGGGAAGAGTATGTTTACCTTGTGTGTGTAATTTTCGTAAGTTTTACCCCTTGGACTTTGATCAAGTGGAATGTTCGGTTGGGGCATTAATTGATTATTTGGTTTTCGGCGAAGAAGCGCGAACCAAGCGTTCAAGGTGCACGTGTCCAGCTAGTGACAGGGGCCAGGCTGGAACTTAATCTTAATCAAAGACAGCAACTATAACTTGAAGTATAACTCTCGTCTAACTGTTTATATGGGCCGTGCATATATTTGTGTGTCTACATGTGCAAGTGTATGTACATATGTATGTATTTCAATACGATACTATTGGGTTCATCGGCGAAGTGAAGTTGGCTGCGGCTGGCGTATTTTGTGTTTATTTTGCCGGCAAACGAATCGAAAATGGCAACAGATCTCAACGATGAACTGGACACCTTGGACCCAGCTTCGAAGCTTGTGCCGCCGCGCATAGAATCTCCCACTGCCCACAAGATAGTGGTCCTAATTCTACTAAAGCAGTATGTGATTGTAGGTTTGCCCAACGTTCCCTGCTATAGCGTCCCCATTTTTTGACTTGGTTGGCGTCTCTTTTGTTTTGCAGAACAAGAAGGTATGCTTGGACACGGGCGTCTCAATGCGTCCGCAGAAGCGGCGTATGTTTTACATGCTCATCTTCAAAATAATCCAGGAGGCAGACAAGAGCTACGACGAGCTGCACGCCCTGCTCACCGCAGGGCGCTACAAATTGGACAAATTGATGCTAGAGGCGTTCGAGAAGGCCATGTCAGAGTTCTGTGCAGGCAGCATAGAGGCCCTGTTCGACTTTGCAGAGATCCAGAACATAGACGAGATACTGAACGAGAACTATGGCATCAGTCAGTTCAGCATGGTGGGCGTCTATGTGCGTCGCGTGGGTGTCGTCATGGAGCGGCTCAGCTTTTCCGACATGATGGACATGTATCGCAACATTTGTTCGTTCTATGAGCGTGGAGTGCGTGCCATGGCCTCGGGGCCAGGGCCACGCAAGTCAGTGGCCGGCGGAGTGCTGCACAGGGAGGAGACACCGCCACCAGTTGCCAAGGACAAATCCAGCGCGGAGGAGAAAAAGAACGACGATGCTGTGGCGCTCTGTGCGGATGGGCGCAATCTGTTGAGCAAGTGGGCCCCCAAGCAGGCCAAATACTTCATCAACAAACAATCGGAGCTGCTGGAGACCAATGAGCGGCATTCCCTGTCGCCCGTGGAGCTGCAGCGCAAGGTGCAAGAGATGATACAGGATCTGCCGCTGACGACGACCCCATACTTTCTGGGCTACATGAACCAGCTGCGCGTGAGGGACTACTACACATCGCTGTCCGCTTTGCATCGCGCCCTGGACCGCAGCCCCGTACGGCTGATGAGCCAGGAGAAGGGCTATCAGTATTTCTGCGTTAATCTGGCCGTGCTACATGCCACCTTCGGACACCGCGATGAGGCGCTGTCCGCTCTCCGGGAGAGCATCATGCTGGCCCAAGAGCACGGGGACAAGCGGAGCCTCAATCTCGCCAACACCTGGTATTGTCTGCTGCGCGACGAGCTGCCGCTGTCCACGGTCCAGCGCAGTGTGTCCGAAGCCAATGAAGTCGACGGTTCGCTGCTGCAGAACTACACTCTGGCCCTGCATTTTGCCGTCAAGCTGGGCACCGTCGCCGGCTACAAACCGCTGCGCCTGTTCGACCTGCTCCACCACAGCGATAATCTCACCAATCGGAACAATTTCGTGGACCACGCCTCTGAGGCACTGGCGCTGAGGAGTGCCGTCTGGGCCGCCTATGGCAGGCACGAGCTGTCTGCCCTGTACTCCCAGCTGCTGCTGACGGCTCGGGATCGCTTTAGCAATGGGTCGGCCGGATTGGGCAGTGCCTTGGCCAGCTATGCCCTGTGGCTGCAGCTGCAGGGCCAGCCACAGATGTCGCGAGTGCTGCTGGATCGCGCCAGGGGCCGCTTTCCGCGACTGCCCAGCGCCGAGGGCTGGATGATAAGCCAGTGCCATGTGATCATACAGTCGGGCATCTATCAGTGTCGCTGGCACGATGCCCTGAAGGCCTGCGACCAGCTGTATCTGCTGGACACATCGGATGCCCTGATGCAGAGGGCCTCCATCTATGTGGCCAAGCGGGAGTTCTTCAATGCGCGCCGCCTGCTGGACAATCTGGCCACGCAGACCCAGCTTCCCTTTCTGCTGCGTATGCGCATCAAGGTGATGCTGGGATACTGCGGCCTGGCCGAGGGTCGCTTCTCCAGCGAAACGACGATGCTGCTGATGAGTGTGGCCGAGGAAATGGCCGACTCCCAGATGGACTACGAGCTGGCCCTTGTTGACATGCTGCTGGCCCAGCAGCTCCTGCTCCTGGGCTTGCCCCAGAAGGCCTATCAGGCCATCAAGCGTGCTATGCACGACATTCACACAAACGGCGGTATTTTCGAGCGGGCCAGAACCGATTTTGTGTTTGTGCGCTGCCTCCTGGCCATCACGGCCAACAATGTGGAGGCTCGCAAGAGTCAACTGATGAAGTCGCTGGACATCCTGGAGCGCGCTGCTAAATCGTTCAAGCAACTGCAAGCCCATTCCAAGGTGCTGGATGTGTACGTGTTCCTGGCACAGCGCTTCAACGAGTTTGGCGAACGGACGCTGAGGAATAAGTATGCCGGAGAGTTTCGGCGCTATTTCACGGTTCATCCCATACCGCGCGAATACCTGGGTAGTCCCTGAGTAGGGAGAAAAGTGCGAGCTGTCGTTTAACTATTAATAAACATAGTTTTATTCACTCGTTTATATCGTAGTTGTTCCTTTTTTATACACTTTATACGTCAACTACGAAACTAAAACCTATCAGAAGTTTTCGCAACTGCTCGAAGAGGATGCCGAACAATGAGGTGTGTTTTAGTGGACTATTTCGGTTGGCCATTCCATCCCACTCGCACGCTGCAGTGCTCGCAGGGGATGTGGGAGGCAGCGTAAATGCTTAAGGCGCTTGTTGTGTGTCTGTTCTGTTCCGTCTGTGATTGTGGTGTTGTATGGAGGGGCATGGCTTCCGTTTTGCCAACGACTGGGATTGATTGATATTGGATAAACTTAAGCTAAACGTGTCCCGAACACGGACTCCAGCTGGTTATAGTGTTAATGATAATAGCTTAACGTATCAATGGCAGGTTGGGCGAGGGCCCAGTGGAAGCCATTGCACTGCTCGGCCCAAGGAGCACCTGCTTCTGCTGCGACCTGTGCAACTCCTCCATTGTGGCGCGCTCAGTCTCAAAGACAATGGGCGCAAACATAATGATGGATGTGGTGAAGAAAATCCATGCGGCATTGCGTGAGAACGAAAATAGACCCTTGCAGGTCTTCACGCTGGTTCCGCCGACGGTGACAACAGCATTGCGCACAGAATCGGGAAACATTTCGGTCAGGCCAATAATACGCTCGCTTAGCGTCTCGTCCGGCTCCTTGAGGATGGGCGACAAATATAGAAAGATTGAGGTTATAGTACATTCCAAATTTGTATACTTCTAGTGCCGAGTTGTATGTTTACAAACACCAGCATGCGCCATGCGCCAACTTACATCATCGAAACTCTCCTCGGCATCGCGTTCAGGCTGCACATTCTGCAAGTAGATGAAAACAATTAGAAAACGTTTGCCCATCCATTTGTATTTAGTATTTGCTTTTTTGGGGTATAATATGTTCTACGCGTACCAGCTGTGATAGCTGCAGGTCGGTCGGTGCGGCCATTACGTGAGCACGATAAGACGGGGGGGCTGTTAATGGGAACCACGTTTCTACTTACGGTGGCCACTGTGCGACGCTCGGGCGTCTCGTCTTTGCTGCCCCCTAACGAGGACATCCCACTATCCTTTTCAATGAACTCAATTTCAGGATCAGAGTCCATCAAATCCTCGATTTTCACTGTTTCGGTATCCACTTTGCGGCTTTATTGTAACACACGTCGAGAAATCGTTGGGCAACGTGATCGCAACCCTTCTATATATGATGCACACTGTACAGGGAGACTTTAACGCAGACAACGGACGTTAAACGCAGTTCTCACTTGCATTTAATTCAGGTTTTAACACAAATTTTCGTTCGGATTTCGTGAAATTGATTTTATTTTGGCCCTCGTGAACGACCAGCGTGACCGTTCGAGACTTAACGAGATATAACCCACTTAACACCCCTATATTTTAAAAGTTTGCGAACCCTTTGTTAAACCGCGGAAAACAATACTGTTTGTAAAGGCTCCTTGTAGCTCCTCTTTACTAACAAAATAAAAATGACCAATCACCTATAATGCGTAAAATATGTTAAAGTACACAAACTTCGTGAAAAATATTAAATAGCCCCCTGGTCGACAATGGGTTAACGTTCTATTTTATTTATTGAACTCGTATTCCATGATTTTGATATTCAGTTTAATATTAATAGCTAGTTAGCCATCTCAGCCCTAAGCAAATAATATTATCCAATTCATCAATAATTTTTGTTCAGGATTGGCTAGTGTTCCGAACTCTTTTTCATTGGATTTAATGGTATTTGTGTTTATTATTGTGAGTGCTCCGCCGTAAGATGATTTTGGGCACCCCTGCCATAAAGTATATCGAAACGAACTTAACCCACTTAACCCCGCTCCGGAACACTGTTGTGACCCTGGACCTAGATGGCGCTGTGAGTAACGTACTAGCGCGTTTTAGGGCCGTTAAAGTTCGAATTTAAATCACTAGCTTTTAACGCGCCGATGTTAAGAGCGCTTGTAATTTATTTATAGCTATATCAACTCCACAAAAACAAACAAACTTTCCCCTTGTAACTCACCATTTCTTCACCGCGGTTCACAATGATTTTTAAAGTTTATTTGGCAAATTTAATCTGTTTAAAGTGTAGACTTGTTTTTAGTTGAACGCACAGACGATGAATGAAAAAATACATTTTGTTGGATCACTTTCCCAAAACATGTTTGACAGAGCCTACCCAGATCCATCGATTTAGAGGAATAAAACATTCTTTGAGAGTGAGTTGGTGTACCGTAGTTTATTATATCGTATCTTGATCGCTCGCCATCTCGCATTCGTAGTTATAAATTATGAAATTATTAAAATCTAAAACGAAACATCTACCGCTTTAAGTACTCGTTCGCATATAGATAGTGTCTTAATTCATGTTTGGTTTGCGTTGTCCAGTATATAGTAGTATGTAGTAGGTATATAATATTAGATAGTTTGACATTAAACGTAAACAGCAAGTATATATTTAAGTAGTACTCGTATATTGTTGGGTTATATAGTCCTGCATAAGGTATTCCAAGCACATTTAGAGGTCATAAAAAACTACTTGAATCAAAGACATTGATCGGGTATACATATATCCATAAAGATCTTTCATATAGAATATAGAGTTGAATAACTTGAAAAGTGTATTGTTTGATTTTGTCAACGGTTTTTTGTTTTTGTTTTCATTTGCTTGCTCTTGAAGTAGTCCAGTTTTTATAAATACCCTACAAAAATTTTGGGTTCGCTTTCCTTGTAATTCCCATTTGACTATTTGTACCTTTGACCTGATTTATATACTTATTTGCTGTCTGTTGCACATTTCCCCACCTCTTTCTCGTACAATGATCTAAATACAAATATATATATATTTCTCTGATGTTTGAAAAGAGCACTTTTGTAGAATATTTTTGAGAGGATTCTCTCTGTTTCTTTGCCTGCTCCTAAATGTTTTTGTTTTTTATCAAAAAGAAAATGGAGAAAGGCAAATTAATAAAAACTAATTTGAAACCTTCATGTCCTATGGATGGGTGAAAAGCTTTGTAAAAAAAGTTATTACTCGTATTACTTTTTGAACCATGGCTAAGCCGGGACGGCAATATGTAATGGACTTTGAATTTTGGCTTTGAATCAAACAAACAGAATCCTAAAGAAATTATTAAAAAATTAATTTGACTAGACTTTGAACTGTATCAATCAATTTCCATCCTCAACTTGGGCTGTTTCATGAATACAATAATTCTTCTTTATGGTTTTTCATATAATTTTGGGGTTTCATTCCTTTTCAAATACTTTTTTGCAATTGAAATAAGTTTCCTTGTGGACTTTTTCTTATATAAATTGTTAACATTTATTTTCTTATTCTAACAACATTTTGAAAACAACTTTTTTGTTGGGGGATTTTGAAACACGCATACATTGAAAGCAGCATATGTAACTATATTTAATAAGATACAAATATATGGAATCCCAGCTGGGGAACCTCTTCATAATTTTAGATTTTATTATTATATATTTTATTATTATGTATGCCCCTTGTTGATGCATCCATCACCCTAAACACAATATCACTCACGCTCTCAGACTTATCCGAATATGAAATATATATGTTCTGTTTTTTTTTCTTTTGCTATGTGTGTATGGTGTGTGTGTTTTCTGTGTGTGTTTGTGTGTATAATTTATAAGCCATTTTTCGACAAAACTTACAAAAATAAATCCTAAAGTTTTCCACTTAATTTTGGTGGTTTTTGCTTCATTAACTTAAATGAATATATTACTTTTTACAATCGAAAAAACTTTCCAAACTAGTTTAAGTTATGTGTGTGTGTGTGTGTGTTTGTGTATGATCTGCCTTGCACTTTCTTCCACGCCTTTTTGTATAAATATAATTCGTCCTTTAGTTTTGTATAAAATATTAAATCATTTTTTGTTTGCAAATTTTCACTCTGCAAATGTTCTTTCTCATAATAATTTTCCGCTTGTCTGAGTATATCCATAAAAGCTTAACACTTGTGTCTGTATGTATGTTAAATGGTTAACCTTTTCCATTGTTTTCCATTCATAATTTTTTTAGCTTTTTGTTTGTTGACCACGCCTCCCATTCCGGGCTGAAATTGCTTACAGCAAAAGTCTCGTAAATTCTGTAATTAAAACAAGAAAAAAAACGTTGTCCATTAATTCAAATTGCTGTGAAGCTGGGAAAACAATGCTCAAGTATTCCGGAAAATGGATGAATGGACAAAAAATGTGTGTCAAGCATCCACATAACCTCAGTCACTCTTGTATGCAAAAGCTTAGGTGAAAAAGTGGTCTGGCACCGCTCAGTGATACTCAAAGGACGCTCCCCACAAAATATTTATCACTGGGAATCATTTGCCTTGACAACTTCTCCCATTTTAGGTAAATCCTTTCATGGATGATACATCGCCTCCAGCTGCTGATTACGCCGTCCACCTTCCACAAACCACACATTTACGAGCATCGACATCAAGTAGGATCCACCAGGGGCAACGTATCTTACATACGTGTACGTGTTGCTCTGACCAATCCTCCAGCACGGAACAGTGCAGTGTCATCAGAACGTACAGAAAACAAAGCCAAACAGAAAGTAAGTAAGGGCAGCTACCACGGATAGTAGTACATCGACTATGGAATACCCTCTATAACGAGAATATATTTACTGGGATTTCCTCAGTTCAAATAATCTTTGGGGATGGATGGATAGACTTGGCAATGGATCCCGAGAAAGAAAATAATTTTGTGGAATTCCCTTTAATTCTACCAGTGCCAGTAACATGTTCAAAGTCGTTGAGTGCTTTTCCCAGGCAGATGCCGGTGCAAAGTAAATAAGGTAAAAGCGAAAAAGGACCAAGTGAGTAAATAAATTGCAGATGCCAGCAAACAAACGGCTGGCGGTTGTACTGGACTTGTTCGATGGGTGGATGGGATGGGTGTGCTGACATGTCAATGCGTTGCAATGTACAAGGTCAAAGTATCAGCTGGGCAAAGCGATGGGATGGCATATGAACCTAATGATACAATGCAAGGGAATCCAAGCCGATGTCATGGCAGAGGTACATACTACGCGGACAAACCCACATACACTTGCTCATAAAAAACAATGCACACACGCGCGCACTTAGAGGCAACTCGAGAGCTCAAGCTTGTTTGTGCGTGTTTGTGCATGTCGCTGTATTAGTTTAAGTTTATTAAACCAATCTAATGCCACTCAAGGGAAGGCTGTGCCGCCTTTCCCTTTTTCCTTTATCCTTAAGCGATGCTAGAGCCGACGGCAGAGAGAGAGAGAGTGCCAAAGGTGTTTCCTAATGGCCATCCGACACTGGTGTGAGGGCAGAACATAATGCTGAAAACTATTTAGCGAGAATATCCAAAGATATCTGATCTCAAATAATTATAAGAGTTTGCTCTTTCTGCTGATCGAATTCAGCTGAGTTATGGCACCGCGAAATTAAAGTAAAATTCGTAAAGTTTAATTGGATTAGCAGTGGCATCAGCTAACAGCGAGAAAGGGGCATAAAAACTTCCCGAGTAAACAAGAAAAGAGACACTCACTCACATTAAAGAACTTTCGGGGAAGGTTAATAAACTTTGTTGTTTGTCTAGCTGATTTATGAGCGAACAATTTTCGGCTTGCGGTTGGATAAATATTGGCTCAAGGTTGTATTTTATGGCAAGACTTGATTGGGGCCCAGTGAAAGCCCTCAGCCACAGTCAGAGCCACAGCTGCAGCAGCAACAGTAGTCAAAGCCAGAGGCAGAGGCAGAGGCAGAGACCGTAGATGGAGCTGTTTTGTGGCTTTTATATGTCTATGTGTGTGTGTGTGTGTGTCCTTCGGACTGGTTGACTGCGTCAGCAATGTCCTTTATCGGCTGCATTGACTTACCCTCGTAATTGATGCGACCATCCTGATCCAAATCGGCTATGACCAGCAGCTGCTCCAGCTGCTGTTCGTTCAAGGGCTCGCCAATCATTTCCATGGCGGTCTGAAGCTCGTCGCGCGTTATGAATCCATTCCCATCCCGATCGAATACTCTAAAGGAGATTTACATATTTCTTAGTAGAGCGGATATCCGGAAAGAATGGATGAAGGAAGGTTAGGTTTAGGTTTACACTCACCTAAATGCGGCTATCAAGTCCTCGGTGACATCATCGGCCTCGTCCAGGGGCTTGCTGTTGCTGGGGTTCTCATCGTGCTGCTGCTGCTCGTCGCGCAGCGCCTGAATCCTGCCCACCCATTGCAGGAACTCGGCCTCGTTGATTAAGCCGTTTCCTGTAATTGAATCAACGAACGGAAGAGAGTCAGAGGAGAGTCAACAGCGAGAAGGAGAACGAATTCTAAGCGTCTCCGAATAAAAAAGATTTGAGTGCATTTCTCTGTTGTTTGCCCGCACGTTTCAAGAGGATGATGTCCTTCCATTGCTGCCAGGACAACACGGACAACACTGTACTGCCCCTAAGTACAGTCCCTCCCTTCGAAAGTGCAGTGTGTCCAGGTGCTGGCATTTTGTAAAAAGCATTTTCCGGACAGGTCTCTGCTGGCATTAAAAAGCAAAAGCAAAAGCTAAATCCCAACTCCCAGCCAAGATAAAAAGAGGGAAGACAACTTTTTCGGGACTTGTACCGCAACTTTTACAATTAAGAGCAAAAGATATGCCGTCCGGAAAACCTTTGAAGCCATATCCTCGACCTTGACCTTCGGCACAGAAAAAAAACAGCACGGAAAAACTCAGTAAAGCAAAGAAGAGTGGCAAAGGGAATGGAAACAGTTGGTGTAAATGGGAATGAAAATGAAGTTGGAATCTGCGATAATCTCTGCGGCAATCGCCAAGCGGTTGGTCTGTGGCAAGAATGGGTGGTGGATGGGTGGCGGATGGTCGCTTGCTGTGAGCTTTGTATTTCATTCAAAGGAAAATCCCCATTTCTAATTGCAATTTGTGTGTAGCCGAAATTTGAATTGCTAATTTGTTTGTAGTTGAGATAAAATTAAATAAAGTCTCAGCATTGGGCATAAGTAATTTAATTATATCCGAAATAAGAATCCCTACAGAGTGTGAGGGATTAGTTCACTGAGCTATCCTTGTGGTATCCAAAGGGCATTGAGGAGCATCCTGCATACAGTCGGAAATCCAATTACATATACGATTTCCCTGCTCTTTTCTGTAATTTTCAAGCACACTGCAGTTGGTTTATATTCGCCCAAATTTTTCGGGGAATCTTTTTATGGTTCTTAGCTTCTTGCTAGGGTAACCCAATCTCTGGCGCAGTTGACACCCCGTTGCCTTGCCAACAATAGACGAAAAAAGTGTTAGATGGAGGCCAAAAGAGAGAGACAGAGCGAAGATGAAGGCCGCAACTGGGAGAAATGTGGGTAATTACGAAACGGGCTGCTGGCTTTGAGCCGCCGTTCAGTGGCATTTGGCTGTTGGTTTGGCATCAAAAAAGCATTAAAGGTCATAAAACCCAATGCCCGGACTCGTACTCGGACTCTCGCATCAATTAGACAATGCAGTGCCATCATCGCATCACATCCAGTGCCAGTGCCAGTGCCAGTGCCTTGGGCCCGAAGCAAATGTACATAACAAATTCCTCACTCAACTCCGGACTTGGGACAAATATTATTCCATCATATGCCATGACGATTGCTTGGGGTATTTGTTCATATGTCTGCATGGTCATACTCGCACATGGCTAGGCTCCTGCTCCCTCCCCATCATTGTTATGGTCCTCGTTCGCAGAGCTCTTTGTTTGCCTTTTTCCTGCTGCTTTGCTGCTGCTGGTCTTTCTGCTGTTGTTTCCTCTGACATCTGTGTGACATTTTTGTGTTGGCTGCCTGAAAAATATTTTCATTTGTGCTTAGCGGCCGGCATACAACCCGCTCAACCTCTCAGCCCTGAGATTTTGCTGTCATTTGCCAGGGGGTGGGGGAGGCGGGTAGGTTCCATATTCTTGATCAAGTCTGTGTGTGTGTGTGTGTTCGTGGCGGAAGATTCATCTTGCTTCAGAGATGCCTATCCTGTATCCTTGAGATGTTTTCCTTTTCCTCGTATCTGTTGTGTGTTGGGTTTTCTTTTTTTAAATACAAAACTAAATGTTTGCTCGCCATGCACATTATCTCTCGGTCTCTATCTTTGCCTCCTGCTCTGCGCATCTTTCTGTACTGCCTGCAAAAAGGACAAGTCCAAGGATAATGAAAATGGCTCTGTTGTGTAGTTGCTGCCGCCATTGTCGTCGTTTTTCGTGCCATCTGCAATAAGGACATTCCATGGCAGCAGACAGCGAGGGCGCCTGCCTCCAACAGCGGCATTATATTTGTGGCACATTTTGGCAGTGCCACCCAAAATGTTTCCTGCATAAAGAATGTCCTTTCCCTCCATGTGTGTGTCTGTGTGTCTGTCTGTCTGTCTGTCTTTGTGGCTGCATACAGTTGTCGCTGCTTGCTTGAGTCGTTAAGCAGAAATTCTTGCCATTGATCGATGGCCGGTAAGGGGCAAAAGCAGCTAGAAATGTCAGAAGTGATCGATAATTGTGTACTCTATGAACACCATCAGTTGAAAACCTTTCCCAATCAACATTCCAACCATCTGCTGTACTGGCATTTCAGGGCACATCTCAACCGACTAGCAGAAGGAGTACCTGCGCACAATTGTTGAATGTTGAATGGCTGCAAGTCCTGGCTCACATTTTCAATCAGCTCTTGCCAATCACAGATTCATTTGCTGTTTATTAGCCTCTCATCGCATCCGGTGCGCTGCCAGGCAACGACAACTGGCAACTTGCAGACCCGTGTTAGTGCATCTGTTTCGGGCACAAATCAATGCCACAGGGGCGTGCCACGTGAGGGGCAGGTGTTGCTGAGTTGTTGTGTGGCAACAACTTCATGCCAAAGTGTAATCAATTATTGGCAAAATGTGTACCTGCTGCTGGCCTGGGCCTGGCTGAAGCTTCTGTTGCTGTTGCTGCTGCTGCTGCTGGTCCCATTCCCATTTGCCACGGCTGACCTCATGCCAGCGGAAACGGAAGTTAGAACGGCACGGCACAGGGGGACAAGGTGGGCTGCCATGTGCCTTGTGTCTGTGTGTGTGTGGCTCCTGTTTGATTGTTGCTTTGTGAATCGGAAGGGCCCTTCCACCCGCCCCGAGTACGTGTAATTTGGACACATTTGAGCTGGCAGTAAAACATGCAATAAAAGCTGGCTAACCCACACACACCCACACTTTGAGAGAGGTGCGGGCCTCCCATGGCTGTCTGTGATGGCAAATAAATTACCTTGCAACTTGGCCATTAATTAAATCTGACCAAAAGCATTCGCCAATGTTGCCAGCCGCTTGCCTCTGGCCAACGTTGCGTATGCGCAATGTTTAGCTTTGATGGAAATTCTACCGATTTGCTGCCAGGCAGACAGGCTGCCAGGAATGCAGTTCAAGGCTCAAACTGAACTTTGAACTTAGCTGCAGCCCCTCCCCCGTCCTTTCACCGTCCTCCCCCGTCTACGAGCATTTCCCACTGGTAAAAACTCACTTTCATGTCTGTGGCCCATTTTGGGGGATTTCTTTTTTACTGTGGCAGCCATTTCCCATCTCACATTTCCATTTCACTTGGCCAGCAATATTCAAGGAATTTCTCGGTTTTTCTTTGGTATTTTAAGCTGTATTTAATTTGGAGCCTTTCCAAGTGCTTCCTTCCATTTGGGGGGTGCTGCCATTTATGCACACATTTGCCGGTGGCCTCTGCACTGTGATTCGATAAGAGCTCCATTTTCCGTTTGAATACGGCCTTGAACGGGTGTCGGCTGCCCCGACAGTTGTTGCTAATGGGAAATGCGTTCTGCTTTCGAGCTGCGGTCTCCACTCCACACAGGCGCACACACACTGCTGTCCAATGGCCAGGGGCAAACTAATTTAACATGACATGGCCTCACCGCCATGGGCCTGGCCTGCCGTTGACACTTAACCACTGCCAAATAGGAAATTTAATGGCTCCCGGCTGTCGTTTATGGCTTTATGTCCACCACAAAATCGCTGCCACATCTGTGCCGAGCGAATCTCCTGCGGGCTCTCCATCCCCTCAAAAAGAGCCTCAAATTAATTGCATTGTAGCCTAAAAGCATCGACAATTATTTTTAAACACCGACCACTGTCCAGGCCAAGTCCAGGCGTACATAAATTATCAATGCTGTTCGCACGAACTGACCTGACCCCACAATTGATTTGACCCCAGTAGCAAGCAGTAAACGAAAAACTGTTGAATGCTCCTTGGACCCTATTTCTGGCCGCCATAAAGACACGCATAAATAAGGACCGCAGCCAGGTGTCCATTTAGCAGCGTCAGAATTTCCATCAGAATCACAGCCAAGCAGCCATGGCCTGTCGCCCTCTGAGCCTCTCAGGCAGGGTGTCACTGAAACCCAAGGAATGTTAATGAAGCCATAAAGTGCACGCGCTCTCAGCCACATTCAACAGCTTTCGGCCTTAATCGAAATCGAAAAGAAAAACAACCAAAAAACCTCATGGGGAGACAAAGGCAAGTGTGTCTTTGTCTTGGGGGCAGCCTTGAGCAGTTTGTTGCCACTTCTGGGATTATTTGTAGCCAGTTATGTTCTTTGGTTACTTATGAGATGGGGTTACACCATGAGACACCTGAGTGCGTATTATTATTTAATATTCTGCAACATAAATCATTCCCGTCGCTCTTCTGCTGTAAGGAAAGTGTTGACAATTGCCACAAGTGTTGATAAGCTTATTATTGGTAAGCGAGAGTGCTGCCAAGTCTGATTTGGACACATTTAACACGTTTGCTTTGTTTTTTTGTCATTAGAAACAACAATGGAAGAATCCGGAACATATGTCAGGCGCCAAAGTCGCACTTAGCAACCATTTTTATCAATATTTTCAGCATTTCTCTGCTATTGTGTGTCGTGCACGTGTCGCTGCCTGTGTTCGCGGTCTTGTTTGTAGATAAACTTAAAGGATATCTATAGACAGACATACGAGTATGTATGTCTATACAAAGCTCGGGGGCGTTGGGGCCACAACATTTGTCTGTCGGTGGCAGTCATCAAAACAGGTCTCTCGTTCTCTCCCCTCTCGATCCACCTCTCTCTCCTCGCTCTCTTGCTCGCTTCCTGGCTGCTATGGATGTATGTCTGCATGGAGGCGGTGGCTGTGGCTGTCAGCAACAGTTGCCTGCTTTTATATGATAAATGTCCGTGTCCACAGCTCCACTGCTCCACTGCCCCAGCGCTGTACGTGACCTCCTTTAAATTTACAGCATTTGCAGAAAAGTCCCCCCATCGATAGAGCTCCTAATGCATTGGACAAATATTGAAGTTACCTGAAGCAAAAAGAAGCTTAAGTGGAATTCAATTTGCATCCGATACGCTTGACAAAAATGAGCATTGCGGCCACGCCCACATCATGCACTCGCCAATGTATGCATTTCAGTCAGACACACGCCTGAGTATACATTTTTATGTACGCACATAACTGACATGAACACGTATTCGGCCAGGCAACAATTGCATTTTAATGGGCAAGAATTTAATTTTCAGCCAGGTTGCCCTAATTTGATTTAAATATGGGAAACGCGACGACCAAGAACGAAGAAGAGCGCTGACATGAAAAGGAAATGGGATAAATTATCCGTAGAATGCCCAAGAATGCAACAAGAGCCGAGAACCACCCACACTCAGTGGCAACTCCTATTCAGTACATGGGAAAATTGCATTTTCTAACGACTAAATTAAATAAGAAAAACGTCTGGACCTGCGTGGCTCGTGGGACAGCAACAAATTGGCTTAAGGCGGATCTTTTTATATTGTAGCAGTATTAAATTATTAAAAAAGAATAGAGCTAAGTTTACTTGACTAAAAGATACCCTTTAATCTGAGTTTTCGTTACCAAATGGATATTTAAATGTACTGATATAATATATATAGCTAAAGGCTTGTTACAAAAATTACCACAAGTGCAATACAGCAGCCCAGTACTACAGCAGGAAAGTGTATTAAAAGGCTATTTGCTAGCATACTTATTGGGGGGCATTCAATGAACTTACTTTTAGTCGTAGATTAAACTGAAGTTATCTCTATATAGTCCTAGCACCCAAGGGAAATATCAAGCCTGGAGAGTTCCACGACCACACAGATGAAAACACATTTCACTTGCATGCTGGTATTTGCGCTCGGCCAAGTCTAAACTTGATTAAATGCCAGCAAAACCACTTGACATGCTCGGCTGAGTTTAATTAAGGTTTCCAGTGCTCCTTTGCCTTCGGCCTCGCACTGCCTTTCAGTGTCGCTTGAATTATTAAAGACCAGCCGGCAGAGCAACTCTCAGTGGAGGGGACTAACTGTTGCACTTAGTGTCTACAGGTGGGCGTTTTGTCAGAGGGAACTGGTCCAACACTTTGTTGCTGTTTGCTCTTGACGTTGCCGTTTGCTGTTGAGTGGCACTTACCTGAGTGGCTCGCCTCACGTATGAGATCGTGTATGATTTCATCACGCACATTTATGCCCAGGTTCTTGAGCATAAACTGCAGCTCGTTGGCCGTGACGCGTCCGTCACGGTTTCTGTCTAATAAATCGAATGCTGTGCGTAGATCTGAAAGAAGTATTCAAATAAAATAACTATAATTCAAAGTAAAATGTACATTCAGAATAGCAAAAGGTACACACATTGCTCAGCATTTCTCGGAAAGTGCAATCAAGCAGTGATTCTTAGCATTTAATTGAAGTTTTGCCTGCCAGAAACCCACAGTATTACGTATGCGTCGTGTGGGCGAAGCAGACTCAAGGGAAACCCTAAGCGAGTACTTATGTGCATATTAAAGGGCAACAAATTGCGTCGAAAGTGTTGCCCTAAAACACAAATTTGTCAATAAAACACAAACTTAAGTGGTTGCTGTGCAAATGCGTAGTTTCTTACGATACAGAAACCCCTCGCAAGCAAGGGGCAGGATATGTTTTAGGGGGAAGCCCTTTTAATGTTTGTTATTTCAGCTGTTACTCGTAATGCCATAAAATGTGGGAAAAACATAGCTCAATGGGGTAGCAAACTTTGCTACCGTTGTGTGAACTGAGACGGAATTTTCTAGGGCTTAAACTCTCATTCTGGGCGGGGCCTTGCACAATAATTAAGGCCTTGTCGCGGCCTTCTCTGTGGCATGCCAAGACAAGACCTCTGTCAATGCCTTGCGGCCATAAAAAGTTGCTGTCTCTGGGCCCCTGCCGCTGACTTTCCGAACTCAATGCCATATCGATCAAACTTGCAGTTGGCTGGCTGCAAAAATCTCAATAAATATGAACGCTTAGCTAAAACTTATAATTCTTCCAATCGCGCTCAACTTTGCGCGCAATTTGTTTCGCAATTTGGATAATTACTACTGCTATTTGGGCCACGAATCCTGTGATAGGGAAACGGATGGGTAGGAAAAAAAAGCTTAGAGGTGAACCACTGAAAAAAAATAACTACAAATTCGTGCCTGCATGAGCTGCCACCCCCCATCCCTAGATGGCTTCCGCTGGCAAAGAAGATACGCGAAAATTGCATGTAAATTGCTTTGGGCCAAGTCTATTCTCTCTACCGCTTTTTCTCCCCCGCCCCCACCCCCCCTCTTACAGAATGTGGAGCACTTCCGTTGCCTTGACTATGTCGAGTGGCCCGAGTTGTGTGCCCGAGTGTGCCTGTGGGTGTGCATTTGTATAGTTTGTAATTGCACACGTGTTTATTCTTCAAATATTGACACATTGACACCAATATTTCACGCTGCAGCGTCTGCAGACTGCCAGCCACCACTGACAGGTGTCAGAGCAGTGGAACATATTGAGGTTGCCCCCGCCCGATTCCGGCCCACAAGTGATTGACATCTAGTTAAGTTGTAGTCAAATAAATTCGAATTTGTTGTTGCTTGCTCGTTCACTTTGTTGCAGTGTTGAGTGTGTGTTGCGTTTATCGATTGTTGTGCGTGGAAAATGTCATCGCAAATTAGTGATGGGAAGGTCGTCCCGTCAGTTAAATATGATGACTCTGGCACAGACTCTGTTGGCCTTAGCAATTAGGAAAACTTTTTAATTGCAACATTAGCTAAGGACAAAGACCTTTCTTCTCGCTCCGTGCGTGCCCCACATTTCAAGGCAAAACTGAAAGTGCACTCAGGCATAAAGTTTGCAATCTGTAAGGGTCGCTAGGAACTAATTGAAGGGACAGCATCAACACCAGCGGCAGCAGCACAAGCAGCAGCACAAGCAGCAGCGATGTCCCTGGGAGACTTAAATGTGAGTCATTTTCCTGTGTCTGTTGCTGCATTTAAGCCATAAAACTTTGTCCTGAAAACATTTCTTGTTCGCCTCGCTCCTTGTTGTCTGTTTAGGTTTTCGGTTTCGTTGTCAATGAACTTGATAATTGCATTGCATTGCCCTCTGTTGGCCCTCTGTTGGCTCATTGGGGGTACCATTGGGCTTCCCCCGGGTCTCATTTGGGGAGTGAAATGTAATTGAGTTGGAGCAAAACAAACTTTGCCAACACTTGCTCTAGCCCCAGCCAAGCCCACACACGACATGGGACCCAGGGCCCTAAATTGCACTTCCACTGGCTGTAGTCGTAAATAACGCTTAAAAGTTAAAAGTTCTTGCAGAAACTTTACCAATCCACCCACACATACTCATACTCGAATAAATATTGGCAGGAGGAGATATTCAAAGAATTGTGGGTGGCTTGGTGGGCTGTATGCATAAACCAGAGTGGCCATGAAGTGTGGCCTTATGGTAGTAGCCGGAAAGTCGTTTATTCGGCAGAAATGCTGCTGATGTGCTGGTCTCATCTTGGAATTCGTTCAAGGTTATGGTTTACACAGATATTATGTGTAATTTATTGCCATGTAACCTTTCAGATTATAGCCCGAATAACCTTTGGCATCGTTTTGTTTCTGTGCTTAACCCTGACCCTGATCGAATCCCTGCAGAAGCGGAAGTTTTTCTCCATCTTTTACATTTTTCCTGGTTTATGGCCTGAATTTATTTCTCTTGCATTGCGAATTTCAATATCTATTAATAGCCTGCCTGACAATAAACCAGGTTAGTCCCCTTTCATGTCGGCACAAGAATTAAATTATCCGAAACAAAGGGCGCTTCAATATTTCGCGCGCGCTTTTCAACACTTCAAACGTGTCAAATGGAACCGGGCGGCGTAGCTGTTCGAGTGCCTCTATTTGTCACACACACACACACACACACACTCCCTTCCCTTCAAAATGGCGTAGTGTACGGGCGTGTGTGCGGAAGGTTGCAGAAGAAAGAAACATCCTGAATGTTGGGAATACTTATTGCAAAGTGGGGCACACACACACTGACACTGACCGCCATAAATGTGTTTTTCCGCTCGTGTGCAAATCGAACGTAATATTGCAAAACGCGATAAATAAGACGAGGAGGACTCCCTGCCGAATCATAAAAAATATAATGAACATATACAACAATAATATACACGGTTGCTTGGTGGTGTCCCAGCGATAAGATATGCTGTGGTAATTCACAATAAAATCACCAGCAAACAACAAAACCAAAATGAACAAGTCCAAAGTATAACTTGGTGGTCGAATGTTTTGATACCCTTGCAGATAGGGTAGCTTGCTTTGATCGTTGGATACGATTACACTAATTGGAATTTGTCATCTTTAGAGAAATCTTTCCCTAAGAGAATATTTTTATTTGAACTGGGTTGGATTCCATTTGGCGGGTTTCCAATTTCTAACAAAACTGCTAAATTGAGCGACTAGTTAGACGGATTCTTCATGACACCTAATGAAATTTACTTCATACTTCAAATGACAAAATTAAGCTTAAAATCATGGCAACCTCTGGAAGTGTATCGCAATAACAACACACACAAAATTATCGTGTTGATTAGATTGGCACTGCCATTCGTGTTTTTCTTTGCATTTTATTTGAGTTTGTCTTTGTGTGTGGGCGAACGGGCGGCGGTGATTTGGCATGACACACGACTCTTTGTTGCCGGTTGCCCTGCTCCATATTCCCCCCTGCGCGCCTGCTCTAATTTGTTTAAACATTGTGCACATGCATAGTGTATAGACTTTCAGTGATAATTTTTTTGCTATATCCACAACATCATGTGCTCTGTTAGCACTCCCATAGAAATGTGCGAACACACGACCCGGGGATAAATCAAATAGTAAACAGGCAAAATGAAAATGGGAATATACGATCTAATATATGTTAAATATAGTTAAAGATTATGGAATAATTTATGCTGTAAGATAAATAAGTGCTCCCACGTATGGCATTTTAATGACTACTAAATAAGTGAACTATGTACCATCAAAAAAGTAAATATTTAAGCATTTTGAAGTGTGAAAATGTCTTAAAATATTTTTAGAATAAAACATGTATTTAACAATTGTTAAACACAAATAACAAATATTGTAGTAGGTATTAAAGAATCGAAATTGATGTCCATACTTAGCTCACCTCGCACTTCACTTGCGATTTCTTTGTGATCCATTTCAGTTGCTTTCTGTTCTTTCTTTCTTTCCGTTTCAAATGTCTTCTTTATAGTGGTTCTATATAGTATTTATAGATTCAGTGCGCCTTTGGACGCCCGTTTACTTGCACGATTATCTGGCCGTTAAGATGTTCTTTCTTTTTGAGCTCTTTGGCAATTATTACTTTTACTTTTTGCGAATGTGTGTACTTTTTTTTGGGGCCTTTTCTCTGCCGTTCAATGGGGCGTATGAGTAAGTTGCGCGATTTGTTTATACACTTTCGAAAAGTTCTCAAAGTTTTCTCTTCAAAAATACCAAACAATGGATATGATTATTGTTGATCTTGGCAGAGCAGCGAATAAACGATTTTAATTAACCTGATTCTGCATGGATTTCTTTGTGGAACTTCCCCATTAAATCCCCGCAGCCCCGCCTCATATTAGCCTGTAGCATTAATTGCAATCAATTACAAAAATGATGTCCGATGACTGAATGAGGTTAAATGCCAATGTGTTGTTTGGCACCAGGGTCAGTTCTCCTTTTTTCCTTTGACCTCTCCACGTCACACACTTGTCGGCTTTCATCAAATGAATGTATGTGGCCTAGTACTTGATATTTTAATAAATAATATGCCTAGATTTAATGCATACTTTTTAAACTTGTAAAATACTTCAAATTAAGCAAGGAATATTTTCATTTTATAAATGTTTGGTGAATGAATTCAGATGGTTCTCTGGCTAAACAGCTTTGACAGCTGTGAAATGTATATCAGATGGGGAAACACTCATTTGTCTTATCAAATTTCCAAGCAAATGACTCTGACTCATAAGTTGTCAGGCCCCAAAGAATGCCAATGGGAACTTTTGTGGACATGTGGACATCTGCTTTCTGCATCTTTTGCAAGTGCAACTATTATGTTACCACAAGTGACATAACAGACACCGTCTGGGTACTGGCCACAGACCCTTGGACGCAGACACAGACGTAAACTTGGATCCCATCCAGACATGGTACACCACACTACGATTAAATTACTTTAAATGGCCAACTTTGGCCAACAATATTATCTCTTCGATTACCATATAATTTGAGTTTGCGTTAATCTGATTAAACTACGCCGCTCTGCCAAGAGGTTCGGTTCACTGCGCGGAGACTAAACTTCGAAAGTGATAGCCGGTTGGTGGAGATAGCGATAGATAGAAGATAGATAGCACACCGATTTTAATCGGGCTTAGGTTAGTTGTTAGTTGGGGACTAGACCACAAAGTGGGGACTCGAACTCTCCGGTCGCGTCTTCTGTTGGCAATCGCGTCGACTTCGAAACTGAACTGAACTGAACGGCACCCAGCGGAACCTCATGAATGGCAGACAGGGCAGGCACCATTGGCAGCAGCTTCGGGTGGGTGGTGGCTCCATGATAGGCGCCCCCCATTCGGTTCTGTTGCCGTTAGATGGCGCCTCGTGTTCGTATGGCCTCGGGTGCCGTTCGGTCTCTGGCTTCGGTGAAATTTCATTCAACAAATCTGTTTTGTTTTTGTTGCTGCTTCTGTTTTCATAACGTTCTTCTTCACACGAAGAGAGCCGCACAGACGGAGAGCGAGAGCCACTTGTGCACTCTTTTCTCCTCCTCGCTGGAATAATACCAGTGCTTAAGTAAAGCGCATTCACGTGATAAGTTTCTCGTGTTTTGTGGCTGGTTTTTGTTTTTTGCGCGCTATTTCTGAAGGACTTTTCGGGGCTTTTTGTGGAGGAAATGCGAGTATGATAAGGCACATTCGTAATAATTTATGACTGCACTCTGGACAAGTTGTCGATGTTTTTGATGCAGACATAAAGTAACCGAATTAATTGATTTTCGGGTAGGTATTTTGAGCAGAAATTTGAAAAGTTTCCACACACACATCTCGCAAGTCATTTCCCCTGAAACAGTGCCACGAACACCCTGTACGCCGGTAAGCCCCTTAGACAACATCCTATAAGGAGAAGAGCTTCCAGTAACCTTGCTATGGAAACAACAAAAACCAGAGGAACGCATTCTGTGCAGCATTTATCTCTCACTCTCGTTCTCTCTCTGTACATCTATGTATGCACGTATGCATAGTATGCTGGAGGGGTAAAGCTCTCTCTGGAATGACTGGAACCGCCATCTCTCTGTCTCTCTTCCACACATAGGGTAAATAAAAACGGTTTGTTTGGCTCAGCGAATATGTGGAACAAAACAAATTGACGAAAAACGGAAAAAAACGGTGTTTGTGTGTCTGAGAGAGAGAATGAGAGAGCGGGAGACTGGGAGAGTGGGTGGGTGTACGGCAAGGCGTAAACTACGAATATGTAAGGCGTTTATGCAACGATTTCATTGCATTTTACGTAATTCACAATTAAATGGAGATACCAAATGGATTTACATGGAATTCGATTTCATTTTCTGCTAATTAAAAGAGTTCCCTCCCACGCGGAAGTCTTGTAATTGGGCCTGGGGTTTGTCGGCTCTTGGGACAAATGAGTTGTAATCCGTTAACAGACGCCTGTTTGCCCTTGTCTTTGCTGTGTTCTTGATCGAGCGCATCCTTAGTTCGTTCAACCCCATTGTGCACCAACTTTTTAACGAAAATTGATTGCCAGAAGTTTGAGCACAGAAGAGAACAAGGGAATGCAGGCCAAAAACCAAACCAAACAATCAACTATTTCCGCACAGAGCTCTCAATATGCGAAGCTCTAGTGCAGGGTCAAACACGAGCTACGACGCAAAAAAAGAACTTTGCCAGACCAGATTAAGGCGTAAATTGTATTTGGAATAACGGATAAGTTGGGGGCTCGCCTCCCGCACCAAACATCACGAATGCCTACGACACCCGAATAATGAGGTCACGTGCCGAGGCCAGAGGGCACCGCCACCCACGCCGGACGCCAGTAGCCTGATATACATACATACATATATGTATGTATGTATTTATGTAGGTTGGGATGTCGGATTTTAATACCCAATAACAGACACAACGCAGTTCTTAACCCTCTCTATCGTTGGATGTGCTTTTCGATTTTCACGCTTTAAGTGTGGAAAAATGCACCATAAATTTGATATTTACGATGCGATGGCCATTTAGAGATGCGTTTTCACTGAGCCTTTTTTTATGGGTTTGTCAAGAGCTTCGACTCATGGGCCATGTGTACGGAGAGTTCCCACTCCATGCAAGTGCAGCTTCTGCTGCTACGAGGACCTGCATTAATATTCAGAAATCAATCCGCGGCGTCCGTTGCCATCATCAAAATATTTCAAGCCCAAAACGTGCCGGCTGCACGGTTGGAATATAGCAGACAGAAGGCGCAGGGTGCCAGTGGGTTGCACACAGCAGGAGTGCAATGGAGCGGGACTGCAGAGTACCCGAATATTGGGAGTACTGGCAGAGTCACGCACATTCTCATAAGCAGACTTCAAATACAATTACTGGTTTCGTTTCGTTTCGCTTTGATGTTGAATCCATTTACGTGACCGAATTAGACTCTTGTGCATATCATTTTCGTTCTTTAAATTTGTATATTCTAAAATTCATTGATCCTAATTCAAGTGCTAACCAAACTCAATGCTGTATGAAAACTTTTTTATGGATAGCACTTCACGATCAGTCCGCAAGGAAATACGCAAGGAAATACGCTCTTGGTAGTGCGTGACATTTAAAGTAAGATGGAAACTTTAAAGCCAGCAAGCGTTCTCATTTTCCATTTTACTTCGTATTTTTCCCGGCTAATTGCGGTGCCGTGCCATAACGCAGCTCGAGTGTCAAGCTGAGCATTTTGTGGCATAGAAACAAAAAACCGCCAGAGTGGCGCAACCATAAATCAAGATGCAGGCGTGTCCCCTCAAAAAACAAAAAACAAAAAGAGAAAAAGCGTAGAATATTGTGGCGGCTGCTGTCTGTCAGCCTTCATCAGCGGGGAAACTGAAAGTGGCAACAAATTAACTGCCAGGCCCACCGCCCATTGCCCACTTGCCAATCACACATGCACGGACACGCACAAACACGCACGCGAACGGAGATAAATTGTCGAGCGATAAGTTTCAGCGAGAGAGAGAACAGAGCACATATGTAGGTAGCGAGAGGAAGTGAGCGACATACGTGGCTGGCTGGTGACAAACGTTTAATTAGTTTTACAACTGTGTGTCGACAAATTGGCACGACCTCTCTGTCTCCCAAAGTGGATGTGCTGTCACCTCTTTGCTCTGACTAATTAGCAAATTTACGGATCTGCTGCAATCAACACAATCGGTGGTATCGATAGCCGGCAACCGATAACACGTCTAAAGTTCGCTTTCAAGTTTACAGCACACGGCGCGCGGCACACGGCACGCGGAACGCGGCACACGGGCCCGAAGTGCTTTTGGCCAATACTCACACTTATCATCTTTGCTCATATTTCCAATGGACGCTAATTTGGCAGCGTTCCAGGGATTGTGTGTTCCAATGGAGTTCTGATGTATTGGCTTGGATGGTTGCGATCAATCATCAATGCTGGAGAGACACTCGGCACTGGCACTGGCACTTCTAGCCGCTACATAGGCTGGCAATACTCTGGTTAAGTCCCGAAATGCTGCACGAATGCCAACGCTTGCTGCTTGCCGCACGATTTATCTACGAAAACTCCAAGATAATGAATAACTGAAATGAACCGACTTTTGCTAGGGTTCCCTTTTCTCTCTCTTTATATCTGGGTGTGTGTTGGCCTGGCCCATGTGTCTGTGGTACCTCATTTATTGTATTATATTTCATTTCAGATAACTCGCTTATCAGTTATCAGCTGATGGCAGCACCCAAATCTGGGTGGGGGCGTTGTTGAGATGGGGGTCTGGGATGGGCGAAGCAGTTGTCTGATTTCATTAAGTACAATTCTGTATGGCGTAATACAGTAAGACGAGCATGTAGACTATTTGCTCTCGGTTATTGTTATTATTACTGTTCTTATTCGTGTTCTTATCGCGCTTCCAGTGCTGTCAGATTGTTGAAAGACAGACAACACTTCGAGAGGGGCCTTAGCCTCAAAAAAAAAGCGTTGAATGGGCTTGTCTAGGTTTCTTTATGGGACAAGTAGTAGGTACTTCGGATTTATTCTGCATATTTATTTGTATCTCTTTCGTTCATGCTTACCAAAAGTTTCCCCATAATACATTTCATGGTATGATTGTGGAATTAATAATATTAATAAACAGATGATAATATTTACTACCAAAGCGAAATGAAAGGCCGATGCTACAGGAGAGTGTCATGCTGTTGATACCCTATTTGTTTGCGATGAAAAGTGCACATGACTCTCGTACCACATTTGTGGTTGAATAGAGGATAAATAGAGGGTACCATCAAACGTTAGTGCATCTTTTGGCTACCCTCGCTATACCTTCCCCCATAGTTCTACCATTTTCCAGATTTGGATACCATAAAACCGTAAAACCCAGCACTTTGGTGACTCACTCCAGCCACTTTGTATTTCACTTTCGTGCAAATATTTTCCGGATATAAACAATCTGACAGGGCAATGTCATGTGAGAGTGTCCGAAGTGATTTAAATATGATAACTTTTGCTCGAGATTAATTTTGTTTGTCATCCAAGAAATGTGTCACATGGCTGACGGATGGCCTGATGCTGGATGCTGATTCCACCACAGCTGGCCTGAAACCAAGAGCAGCATCTTATCTGATCCCAACACTTTTCGACGTAAATCTCTATAGCCATGAGTGTGGTTAATTTTGCATGGTACTCGGTGTGGCTTTTATTTCCCCGCTAATTGGGCACGTGATGTGTGGGTGTCAGCTATCTGTGCCTCACCTTTTGCCTTCTACCACCAATCTGGCCGTATCTGGCCCAAAAAGAAGGAGGCGCGCGTTAATTAAATTTCAAGTCGATTATGGCTATCATGATTAGATTATAGCCGCATTTCTACAGGCATTGTTGTTTGTTGAAAGCGAAAAAAATTAATAAAAATACCTCAAGGCGTGTTATGGTGTATACTCGACTCGAACTATCCATCTATCTTTAAGTGGCAGTGCACCTGTCGTGTCCTGTCCCGATCGGCAGGCAGCTAAAATTAGTTTGCCGCACACTTTAAATTATATTTTTAGCAAAACATGCAAAAGGCGGTCAGCATTTTGGCCAGTCTAAATTTGAACAGAACATTGCAATTCGATGTTCTCTACGCAGATTACGTATACACGAGTGGGCCTGGCTAAAAATGGCAATCCCTTTAAGGGCCTAACAGAAGATAGCCTACCCAGATAAAAAATGTTCTGTAATTATTCATACATCAATTATAATCTGTATGAACCTCTATTCTCTTCGAGAGTTTCACCTTCATATCAGAGGTCACTGTTCTACTCCCTTTGTTTGTGCATAAACAATTCATTTGTTGTTGATTTTCAGTGACTTACCTGTTATTTCCACCTCTGTAAATGGTTTCTTTTTGACAGACTGCAAAACGAAAGTGAAAATTAAACAGATTAAAGATGCTGAATTTTCTGGATTATATTCTGTTTACCTTGGTGGCTCGCTTGCCCAGCAGTGCTGTTCCCAGCATCTGAAAAATATGCACAAAATAATACAAATACAAATTAAACATACAGTCAAGAGAAAATGTTAGTCGGGGTACAGAGAAATAGCGTTGCATATTTTTAAGCGGAAACATCTTGGCTGAGGGAGGTACGGAATGGAGGCAGATAAAGATATTTGTGTATTTCTTTTACATCTTGTGCTAATAGACTAATGTCTGGCACAACTGGCGATTTATTTTTGACATTCTGTTTATTACGTTGTTATTTTAGCACCTATTCTATTTTTGTTCGATTTGGGATCGAGGGATTCCCGGCATTTGGGCAACAAAAACCCAAGAGAAATGCAAATGCAGTCAATTATCACCTCAAACCACAATCCCGATGCAAAGATCACTTGATTGGGTTAGATTTTGTATAAGTTAATTAATTGTGGGTCTTTGAAGAAAATGTTTTTGTGATTTTCCGTTGCTTTCCTCCCCCAGTGGCAAGTATTTGGGCAATTTTTGATTAATTACAAAATTGCACAACTAGAGTGCTAAAAATATACTTTTCATATGTTTACGAAAGTACTAAGTATATAATTCAATATCAGATTTAAATATGAAAGAGTTTCCTTCACGGAACATTGAAATTTCGCATTTATTTTTGCCCCAGTGAAATGAAACGAAAATCGATTAGCGCTTAATTCAAACATTTCTGAATTTGTTTATTTCGTGTCACGTTTTATTTTGTTTTGTTTGCAATGCTGGGTTTATTTTAAGTGAATTTAAGGTGCAGAAATATCAATTAGTAGGTTATTTTGAGGGGAAGTGGTAGATCTCTATTATTATGAAAAGATTTCTATTTATTTCTGTATTAAATTTGAACTGTTTTTTGGCCTTGAATTACACACTAAAGGCAGTAATTCGTGTTTACTTTATTAACTCATCTTATAACCAAACTAAGCCCGACTGAAATTCGCATATTCATTGTAATTCAGACCAACTATATGTACATACATGCATGCATGGTAATTATTATGCAGCATGTGCTCTCTTGGCTCGAACGGCAACTCTGTAAAGCCTTGGCCCAGGTTAGTTACCTTCCGACGGAAAACAGTTGGTCAAATACCGATTCGGGCATTGTTCACGTGCCAAGTGAAAACAAATTAATAAATTTACACAAAAGACTGACATATTTAATACTCGCTTAATAGCATTTTTCGTTGACACTTTTCCACTGAAATGTACCTGCTTTTTGTTCGTGTTATATGTATGTATATGTAGATTCTATAATCACTTTTTTATGCGAATATTATGCCTTGCCAAAAGCATAAATTTGCGTCTTGTTTGTCAAAATATAGTATGGAATTTTGATGGGCTTGGTAGCCCTGAATTAATATTAATATATCTACTAATAAATAGTGCCACTGGATGAAATTCAAATATACAAATCGAAAGAGAAAAGAAAATTTAATAATCGCCATTGTTTGTGTTGGATTTTCCGATAAACAATTAACTTTTAATTGCTATGAACAGCACTGAAACGCATTTCGGATGCCCAGAGACTTGGGCATTTAGAAGCCATTATGGGCCATCTCCCATGCCATAATGAGTCCCAGGTCTCTAGACTCCGTTACGACACGAACACGAAAAGCCAATTTGCCAACAGCACATGTATATATAGACATATGTATAGATATACATCATGCATAGATGTAAGGCTGTCTGTGCACTTTAATGATGTGTTCTGGCTACAATGTTATTGGCTGCGACAGAGACGCGTTTTATGGCCCAGCCTCCATGCATGGGGGAAATGGTCTGTAATGTTGTCGAACGACTTGAGCGGCGTTTATCGCTGGCAAGTTTTTAGTTTTCCTCATTTAATGTTTGCTTACATTTAAAACAATTGACTATAACGCAGAAAGGTGCAACCTTGTTGGCTTCAAACTTAAGCTTTGTACCCAGAATGGGCTGAGAGATAGATAGATAGAACCCAGTATCGTATATTATAAATATATATACATTTCATCTGGTTAATTGTGACAAGACAGCCGGCGAGATCAGCGTTAAATAATTATGAAAAAAAACTGGAAAGTAATCAATCACAAATCAAATTCCCATGCCGGAATACCACTAATCTGGTGCAAACTGAACTATTCGGCAACTCTGTGCATTGTCATCAAATCAAGTGAAGTTGGTTGTGTTTGAAGGGAACTTCCGACAGAACCTTGGTTGCCCAGTCATTCAGCTTTCAATTTCCAATGTGCAAAGAACATCAGCTCTCAAAAATTTTCCTTTTGAATTTTGTTGGAAAAAGTCCTGACAAAAGTCTGACAAAAGACAATCATCTCTCTGGCCATCTATTGCAGAGTGAGTTTTTATTTTTAATATTCATCTTTTCTTGTGCACACATAAGTATTTATGCGTGTGTGTGTGTATAAGTGCGAGACTTGCATACAAATTATTGAAATGTAGGACCTGCCAGAAAATACGCGTGGATCGCGTTGAAAAAAAAAAAAAAAGGAATGGCAATTTCTTGCAGCTTTTGACATAAACAAAATCTTTCGTGTTTCAATGTATGCGTGCGTAAGTGAGTGCAACATTTCTGCTGCAGGCTTCTTTGCTTGCTTGCATTTGTGTGTGGGCAGACGTGTACGTGCAAGTGAGTGTGTGTAAGAAGGGAAAGGGAAAGCGAAACTGCAGTTTTCCACCACAGATTTTAGCCGTTTCCTTTTTCTTCGTTCGTATGTACATATGTGTGCGTGTGTGCAAGTTTTACTGGTTCCAAAATGAGCCATCATGAACCACATTGAAAGTTTTTTAGTTAATTTTTTTTGTTCTTGCTCGTCTTTGCATTTTTTAAAATCTTTTTTCATTTCCAGAAAGCTTTTCAATAGCGTAATTCCAATCGTTTCAAAATGACAACATACGAAGAATTCCCAGACAAAATGGTAGCTTACCATTACCTAAATGGAACAGAAGAAATTCAAGAGATGTCGCTTTCGGCCAAATCGATGAAATTCATTTACAAGAAAGTCACAGGCGGGGAACTTAGCGAGGAGGTGGCCCAAGCAATTGCCGAGGACATGGTCAAAGAGGCCTTTGAAATTCTGGAGACTGTAGAAACATATGCATATCACAACCGTAGCGATGAGATAACGGAGGCAGACGTTTACCATGCCCTCAAAAGTGACGCCAAATATGCCAATGACATTTTATTTGATGTTAAGAAAGCTCATCCTTATACTAAGCTGCCTGCAAACCTTGGAGCAGGGCAGGAGCAAGCTCCTACCGCTGACACTTCTGATTCGGCGGTGACAGCTGGAAAATCGTTGACCGAATATCGCACGACTGGCTGGCAGCACGAAGAGACAGTGCAACTGCAGCCCCCCTCTCAATGTCCGCTTACCCAGGAGGAGCAAATCTTCTTCCAGATAGTCATTACAGTATGCTTTGCACAGGACGAGGATGACCGTGCAAAAGCGCTGAAGTCACTGGAAGTAGATCCGAGCCTGGAGTGCATACTGCCCCAGTTGATCACGAGCATGGCGGATGTAATCAGAACCGGTATCTTTAATAAGATAACAGATCTGTGCTTCGTTGGACTTCGAATGACTAAAGCTCTTATGAAGAATCGCAGCATCGCTTTTGACCAACACGTGAGTGGGAGTAGTGCGTGTGTGCAATCAGTGGCTGATTATTGTTTATTGATTATTGGGTTACATTTACTTGCAGTTCCATCTCATCCTACCTGGCATAGTCTCGTGCATTTTCATTCAGGACTCATTCGAAGAGGATGACATTGAGGGCGAATTTGTTCACTGGGACCTCCGGGAATTTGCAAGTGAAGTATTGGGCGATATGGTGAGGGTCGCCATGAACTACAATCTCATTGGGCGAATTATTAAGTAAGCTACTGACTAAGCACCGACACCTCCCTTGACATTACAATACACACATTTTTTGTATGCATTTCAGTATGTTACTTAAGGGAATCGGAAATCACAAAAATGCATTTACGATTTTTGGTGCCATCCTTGGCTTTGGCCAATTGGGAAGTCTTGTCGTAGCAGACTATTTGCTACCTGAATTATCCGATCTATCGGAATTTCTGTACGCCGGAGGCAGGAACCCCAGACTTGAAAAGGGAGAAATAATGAAAACCTGGTGTCGATTGGTCAAGATAACTGCTCCGGTCGTGAAAGCTTTAACCTACCCACCCGATCAAGTAGCCAAATATGTTGAGCTCTACGGTCGTTTCGGAGGAGATCTGTTCTTTGTGGTTCTCGGAATTCGTGGAAGGGAGTACGAAGCCGCAGCAAAATTATTAGTCAAATTAGTAGCGAAATCAAAGAAAGATGAGCAAAATTCTGACTGCGAGAAGGTTAATGCAGAGACAGCAGTAGCCCAGTTTGGGGTATGTGAAGTCGATGTGTTGTATGCGGAAGGAGTAAAGATATATGCCAAAACTCAAAAAGAACAGAAGGAGAAGGAAGACACTAAGTAGGTCTGACGCCGAGGAGGCAGCAGCACAGAAGAAGGAAGATGCAGTCAATGCAATGTCCACACTTGCAGCACACCTAAAATTTTGATACGCGTATAATATTGTTATTAAAATTTATTCTTAGACAGCGCGCAGCGTGGCAGATCAGGAGAGAGATCAACAAATATTAATATTTGCCCATAATAAAAGAAATAAACAGATTGTGCATGCATGCGGGGCAGCTTTAGCACCTGACAGACGGAGAACGAAAGTTTGTTGCCTTCATTGAGTAGCGATTAAGCAAATATTTAGATAAATGCGAGTCAAATTGGCTTGAGCTGAGATCGTTTCGGTGTGGTGTGGTGTGGTGTGGCGTGGCGTGATGTGGTGCTGGTATGGAGTATCGCAATGAATGGATCTCCAAGGTTCAAGGGTGCAGTACTCACCTTCAGCTGATGACGTAGTCCACTCATGGGGCTCATTCAGTATTGAGGATGCCGGAGATGAGGAGGAGATAAGCAAAGCCTACAGCAAATGAGGTGGTGCTTGGTGTGCCGGTGGCGTATGTGTGATTTTCTGCTGAGTGGGTGGGTGCCGCTTTTGGCCTAGTTTCAGTGCTGATTATTTATCGCTATATTTGCAAGCACTTAAATGGACTTTAAATATGTATATTTTCGCTTGTCGGCACTTTCACACTTTTGTACGTATTTTGATTTACTTTTAAGTTGAATAACAAGAATGTCCGATAACTGGGCGACTTATAAATATATATTAGATATATAAAATTCTTCTGCGATTATTAATGGTTTGTTTTTTTTTTGTGCGCAGTAAATAGGAATTGTCGCTTTCGAATTTCTTGTATATTTTACCGACTCGATGTCGTAGTGCGCGCGATGTCGACGATCGTCTCGCCACGGAATCCCAAACAATATTGAAAAGTTTGCGGCGCTTCAACGAGCTCGAAAAGCTGCCAAAAATGAACAGTGAAAAGTTCGGAGAGAGAGCCAGAGATCTCTCTTTGCTTCTCTCGGGGATCTTACGGCACCGAAATTTTGAAATCTCGCCTCGTTCTGGTATTGCCATTTTGTTAATTTGAATTGTTTTTGATTTATTTTCACCAATTTCTTAGCCTGTTGCCGCTCATTGTCAACAAGCTTAGCCGGCATCGCATTTGGATCTTGTGACGAGGCGAATTGTGAATCTAAATAAACATCTGTGCCATCAGATATTGCAGATTTATACAACAACAAAAAAGTATTGCCAAACACGTTTTCTCATGTTCGGAGCATTGAGCAAGTAGAAATTGAGTTATATTGGAAAGAACATATATAAACGGTGTGGGTAGGCAGGTAGGCAGCAAAGATTATATTTAGTCATAGGCACAGACTCGAGTCATTCAACCCGGTTGCACAGAACAGAGGCAACAGAGCATTGCAAGTGCGTTCGTGTGCCACACTGCGTATGGTTTATTTTTAGCGATTGACAAACACCCCTCATCCTGCCCAAGAAACTTGGCATCGGCCACACAGCCGGCCCAGAGAATCTTTGATAATTTTAATTAGGCAGCTGTCGTGGACCGTTCAGGCGATGCAGGTAAAGTCGTCTAAAAATGACACATTGCTCACACGCAGGCTGTTGGGAGAGTGTTGTTCTCTTCCATTGAAATCTCCAACACCATTAATTACGAGTACAGCTCAAGTCGAGGGAATACCCAGGCTTTTGTGTTGCATCAATCATGGGGAGCCCAGCCTTCAACGTTTTGTTTGGTGATTTATTTTCGGGTTTTTTGCTGGGCTCTTGTTCGGCTACAAAATATTGTAAGTACGTTACCGGTCAGTGAATGACTTTCTCTCAATAAAAACACACAACATCCTCCAGCTGGAAGAGCAGTAACTAACCGGAGGAAACCAGAACCAGAACCCGATTCAGATTCATTCGGTCAGTGTGTTTACGATCTCATTATCAGTTCATAAAAGCATCGGACAGCCTTTTTTAGCCTATTTATTTATGGAATATTTCTCAGCAAATATGTGTATTAAATTTGCCACGCGTTAATCAGATGAAAATGAAATTTCCACAAGCGAATTATGGTGAAAAATCATTTTGCTCTTTAGCTTTGCTCCTCCAATGTAAATATTTACAGTGTTTATTTTTAAACCATATATCGTATACGTGCATATATGTATATATATATATTGCTATACCCCCCGTACCCCGTACAAGTTATGATCGTGCCAGATAAGTATTATGAAACACAAACGCAATATTTTATTTTGATCGAATAGAACTCGTGATTTTCTCTGGGAAACATTACATTGGTCGTTTTAACGGGCTGCTAATGACTCTGGAAACGCTTGAGCGATGTTTAGCAAGCTGGAAATGTCGCACTTTATTCTGGCCTTAATGGCGGTCGGATGCAGTGATATCATCGGAGCCGCCACAGAGCGATGCCACAATTGAATCGCTGCTATTGCCGCCAAACGAAGCATGAAAAGCATTCAAGGTCAAAAGGCAGCTGGAGCGTTGCAATAGCAAAGCAATTTGAAGTCCAACACTATTCTGGCAGCATTCTACGCCTATCAATAACGCACACTTACAGCGAACGGATTTGCACTGTTATCCTCTTGTTCCGCAATTTTGACCAACGCACAAGTCCACACCACACACGAGGTAGAGAGCGCGAGAGAGTGGGACAGCCAGAGACGCGACCCCTTTTTTCAGGTTTTCCGGTGTGTTGCCGCCTCGCAGACACTTTTTGTACTGCTCACAGATTTGTGGTTGTCTCTTCGGCTTGTCGCCTCTCAGCTAACACCATCCACCACACACAAATGATCGGTCAGACGCCACGCCAAATCACATAACATAAATAAATGTCCACAAACGACACGATCCTAAGCGAGATGATCATTTGCATGTCCAACAAATCTCTGATGTGGGTGGCACCAGAACAAGCGGAACCACAACCAGAGCCACAATTATTTTGTTTCTGCTACTGCTATTCACTGTTATTTGGAAATTACCGTTGCGTGGGACGTGGAGCTGGCCTGGCAATGCTTTGTATCCGTTTTAGTCATTGTCTTAACTGAACACACGTACACACATGCTATGTCAATTTTATCACTTATTTATCGCTAATGTTTTCCACTGAAAAGCGTAGGAATATTTCGAACACCGCCTATTTGTATGCCTAATGGGAAGTTTTTCACTCGAACTGTGATTTATTTCTGATGGAAAGCATTTAAAATTAGCCACCGAGATGTGATAGAATCATCGACTCAGTAATTGCGGGAATAGCTCTAGCAGTGCTGCTATTTATGATGGTATTCCCATTAAGACCTTTTGCACTACGCACGGGCCAATTTGTAAATGGCAACTAATTTGGCCCGCCAGAAACAACAAGATAAACTATGAGGTGAGCAGAAATCAATAGGATTAGTTGTGCTATGAGGTATGTTGGCCGTGATACGAAGGCTGATGAGACAGCAATTCAGTTTAAGGCAATTATTTGGATTTATTATACTTTCCGTTAGAGTAGATTAAAATGGCTTAAATACATAATACTAGGGCCTGCCCACTACGATATAGAGTCAAGGTTGGCGTTTGAAAATTGATTGGTTGTGCGCTATGCCTCGTTACACTAGTTACTAGTTTGATTCACTATCAACTACATATCACAATCCGGATATTATCTGTATTTAGAGTCTAGTAAAAACCTACGCTATTTAATGCAAAAAAAGTTTATGTATCATCGATTGGACGGGAATTCCCAGTTCCCAAAAGGTACTCGAATAAAACTAGTTGTAGTGTCTAAAACTGTGTCCTGTAGTGTGGAAGTATTTGGTTTCGTTACTAGCTGATCCAATGTTAAAGCTAATCTAATGCGCTTGAAGCCTACAAAGCATTTGCATTCACCATTTGATGATTTTGCAGAACGTTCTCATATCACAAGGGTTCTCTAGTCCCCTTACACCTGCATATAGCGGTAGTTGTCGTTCGTACAGCCCGACCCGGATCCACCGCGATAATTGCATTCGCTCAATTTCACGTAGTGGCCCAGAAAGTTGAGCACCAAGACGCTGCGACAGAGGGCGTGCAGGCAGCCCAACAGATGGGGCGTCATGATCGTGATTAGAATGTAGCTCAGCTGCGGCACTCGATCCGTGTGTCCCATGGGACACAGCCAGTAGCCGCGACGCACAGCGTCACGCGTATGATGTGTGATGAAGGCACAGAGCAGGGCGCCCAGCAGCAGGCTGGTGCGAAAGTAGTTCAGGCACGCGGTGCATATGTAGAACAGCAACATGACCAGAATGATGCTGGAACAGTGCAGGAACGGACGACGCGACAAATTTGTGGCATCCTGCAAAGAACAAAGGACATTCAAGCAAAGAGTATTCCGTTCGAATGGCTACTCACCTCCAGGTACAGCGAACGGGCCTCCACAAAGTGGTCCAAGTCAATGAACGATGACACAACGAAGCAGGTGAAAATCAATATCCAGCCAAATAGTTGCGTGGTCCGCTCGTAGAATTGCATCGAAAAGGCGATGCCGGTCAGGGCGCCGATGGCCGCGTGCGTTGCATTGTCCGCCAGGGCCTTCAGCAGCGGATGCTGGGTGAGTTCCACGAAGTTGTCCCCCAGCAGGCACGTTACAATTGTCAAGGTTGTCAGCACAATTCGCATATAGACCATTATGTGGCAGTGGGGCATCGATTGTTTGGGTTTGTTTGTTCGTGTTGTTGCAGCCGCCGCAGCCGGGAGTCCGTTGATCTACTTTGATTTTGGTTTTCGGGAGGCTGTTGGACGGATTGGACGGAAGGGCTCTATCTACACCGCTTTGACTTTGCACGTCCACGTAATCCTCAGTGATGTTTCATGACATGATGTTTAAAGTGGATTTTCTGTGAAATTCCTGTCTTGGCATATTAATTTGTTTTTTTTGTTGTGCTTGCGAACAGCTGTTGTCACCACCATTATCCGCCAGTCTGGCAGCGCTCAGACTGGTCACACTGTCAGCTGATTGCCTGGGCGCCAAGAATTTGTTCGTGTTTTGCTTAATTTTTACATAATATAATCAAAGTAAAGTGCTGGTTGTATTTGTTATTAGCCAAGCCAATCGGATGTTTTGTTCTTAAGTAAATGCCAGCACGTGTGTGGTCATGTGTTAGTGTGTTAGATTGAGTGGAATTTTCCGTTTGGGTTTATTTCCAGAACGCATCACACCATGCGAAAAGCTCGCTCTCTCTCTCGCATGTTAACCAAAATAGATCATTTTAAAATGATAAGACTGTGTAAATACATGTGTTAGTACATCAATCTTGAATTAACATTTTAATATCAACAATATTCTGGATTTTCAGCTTAAAACTCGATGTTGAAGGGATAATTCTTGTTCTTGATGGCATGCTCCATGGGAATGAGACGCTCGCCCGTGTTGTACGTGTCCAGGACGGCATGGTCCGCGGCATCCAATTTGAAATCGAAGATCTTAAAGTTCTCCTCAATGCGCTTCGGGTTGGAGGACTTGGGCAGCGGCACAGCTCCAATTTCAACCTGTGGAGGACGAAAAGTCAGAACCAACTGTGTCGCAATTGCTAGCGAAATGCGAGTACGTACCAGATAGCGGAGCACCACCTGGGCCGTGGACTTCTTGTACTTGTCACCGATGGCCTGCACCTGGGCGTCGTAGATGTAGTTGGGCGTCTTCTTGGCCGGATCGGGCCTGCCCAGCGGACAGTAGGCGGTGACCACAATGCCGTTCTGCTTGCACAGGGCAATCAGCTTCTTCTGGTTCAGTGCGGGATGACATTCGATCTGTCCAGGAGTATAAATGTGTTCAAGAAAGTGTTATCCAACGACCCACCGCAAGCGACTCACCTGATTGTGGATTGGCTTGATTTTGCAGTTGGCAAGCAGGCGCGTCAATTGCTCGGAATTGAAATTGGAGACGCCGATGCTTTTGGTGAGGCCCAGCTCGACCAGCTTTTCCATGGCGCGCCAGGTGTCCACATAATCAATGTCGCTGTAATAAGAAAGCCCCAGGTGAGTGCCTACCTCTGGATAACTTCTGATAGCCATATCTCACTTCAGTTCAACCTCACCCTTGGCATCTGTGGGCATCATTTCGCTGTCGCCGCGATAGACGTAGGAGTAGGGCCAGTGCATCAGGTACAAGTCCACGTACTCCAGTCCAAAGTTTTGCAGGGTCTTGCGGCAAGCATACTCCACCCTCTCCGGCTCATGGAAGTGGCACCACAGCTGGAGAGAGTTAAAACGTCAGCGTTAGTTCAGGCTACGCAGCGCACCCACTGCACATCACATATGCAAAGGATACCTACTTTTGTGGTTATGTGTATGTCCTCGCGCTTGATGACTCCCTCGGCTATCTTCTTGTTGACGGCCGCACCCACCTCATTCTCGTTCTCGTAGAAGAAGGCGGTGTCTATGTGCCTGTAGCCCACATCTATGGCATGCAGCGTAGCCCGCTCGCAATCGCCTCCCAACGACTGCCCGACAATCGTAAAGTCATTTAAAAGTGAGATATACAACTGTACGCGTCTGGTCTGGCATCTGCGCCCCCTTTCTACCGATAAGCATTGTTGCTGCACTGATCGATAGTGGAGGCGCGATCCGTTGACGTGGGCTGGGCACTTACCGTGTAGGTTCCCAGTCCAATTGCTTGGATCTGTGTGCCGTTGTTGTGCTTAACGTACGGGATTTTTCCAGCGGACATCTCGGCAGCAGCGTTAGAATCGGAATGATTGCCATCACAGCTTGCCTGAGAGCGTGTTCATGTTCGTGCCTGTCGAATGCTGGAAAAGTTCTGGCAAAAGCTTTTGGCGCTTTCAAAAGCCCCAAGTAGCTTTGAGTAAACTTTTTAACGGCTATTTAAGTGTTCTCTTTGTGATATTTTCAACAGGTTTAAAGACTGTTACCACACGATGGAAATGAAGAAGACTTTATGAGGTAATTGTAAAATGTTTTTGCATTACAAATTCAAAGATTTTTAAATAGTTTGCCTATATTTCATAGCCCAATATATCTAAGCTGTTGATATGCTGCACTTCTTGGATGCGCCTTCTACTGACTGTCCCCATTTGGCCCACAAATACCGCATATAGCAAAGCTCACCCCATGGACTAGCTTCGTCTTCAGCTTCTGCTCTGTTCTGGGCGCTGGGCGCATGATTGAGCTTTGACTGTGGGAACGGACCGCCTGGAAATGGCACAACATCTGTTATTCAAAGAGGAACAATGTAGTGGACCTTGCCACCGTCGCAGGCCGAGACTGAAGGAATTTTCGTATTGCCTGGTGAGTTTTTCGTGTTTTAAAGTGTTTGCTTCCAAGAATTCGAAGCTTAGCTTACCAAAGTGCTGATAAAGTGTGGACTGACGGTGAGTTGAAGAGTGGTGTCCCCGAAAACACTTCGAATTGCTAGGCAGGGGGAAAAGTCTGCTAAGGATAAAACGATATCTGGGGTATCTATAAATACCCCGAAGGTAAATAGACCAAGTCACGCCAGGTAGACGTAGACTGCAGCAGGCTGTCTCCAAGTGCATGTCGAGTCCTCATTTTGGCTTGGTTTGGTTGGGTCTGGAGAGCAGTGCAAGACTAGGGCTGAGCTGAAAATTAATGTATTGTAATTTCAGTATACGCATCACGCCTACAACTGCGCATGCCCCAGCCCCCGTTGGAGTCTCAACCCAGTCGAGGCCGAGACGCAGCAGCAGCAGCAGAAGCAGCAGCAGCAGAAGCAGCAGAGGAGACAGCAGCAGGTGACAGCAACAGTGACACCTTGTGAGACCTCAAGGCTGCCGCCAGTGGAGGCCACTCGGATTGCTCCGTTTGACTGGGAATGGCCGCCGTGGTCCATGGCTGTAGCAGTCCCCGGCAGCGCTCCTGCAATGGCAGCAGCTCGCCGGGTGCCCATCACGGGTCCACGCCCTCGTCGGGCCCTGCCATGTACACCACCATGCCCAAGTATTCGCGAACGGCCAGCCAGACGCTGTACGCGACCAGTCAGCAGATATTCGGCAGCGGGATGGGAGTGAGCATGCCAAGCGACGGAGCGTATGGCAACGGGCCGATCTACATGTCTTCCGGGCAGCGTCCGTTGTCAGCATCCGCTCTGCCAGAGACGGCAGCGGCTAGTCGCAGCTATTGGGGCCATCATGCTGCCTTCTATCACGGCGGCAGGCACTACAGCAAGCGCAAGTCTGCGGTGGAACTGCTGGCCGAGTCCAAGCCGTTCTACATCAAGTCGGATGCGGTGTTCGAGCGGCTGCAGCAGTCGAGCTATCGGAACGGTGGCAACAATGGTGCCGGCTCTAAGCGGGGTCGACGCCCGGAGGAGGCACACGGTGGCCATGGCGGACACGGTCATGGCGGCGGCCACTACAACTCGCAGGCATACGACGATCTGGAGGACCGCCGATACATGAGCTTGTCCCGACAGCAGCAGCAGCAGCTGCAGCAGGCCCAGCAGTACATGCACAACCAGGCACATCATCCGCATCAGCACCACCAGCATCGGCACGGACACGGTCATGGCCAGGCCCAAGCCCAAGGTCGTGCTGGGGGCGCGGCTGTCAACAACAATCTGCTGCAGCAGAAGCTGCGCATGCTGCTCGGCTCGGAGGCCGTCAAGGAGAGGAATGGCGGCACCTTGCGGCGTCACGAACTGAACGACGGCAGTGCCGAGCTGCTGCCTACAGACTATGGTGAGGACGAGGGAGGAGCAGGGCCAGGCGGAGCGCTGAGGATCCCCCCACCCCTCTACATACCATCGCACGGCTATGGGAGGGACTCCTCCGCCTACAATAGCGGCGGCGAGGAGCCGCTCGTGCTAACCGAGAACTACAGACCAATCAGTCCGCCGGCCGAGTATGCTGCCAAGTCGGGACAGGCGCACAACGATCGCTACAGGTGAGTCGTCAGTCGTACCAAGCCAGACGTTGAACTGGGACTGAGATATGATATGCTGCCTCCACAGGTACAACTACCAGCGTTCCTACTCGCACTCGCACGAGGTGCCCCATGCGCCGGAGGAGCGGACTCCGTACGCTGGCGGGGACTTCAACATCAACAGCCACAAGTCACTGCCGGATCTGCACACCCAGATCAGTCGGCACTCGCCGCACAGCGAGATCCTGAGCTGCTGCAGCCGTGGCAACCGATCCATCAAGTCTGCCGGCGAGTCCTCCATCAATCGCGACTCTGGCGGCAGTTCCGGCCACTACACGCACCGCAGCGAGCCCTGCTACAAGCGCGAGCGGCAGCGAGAGCCCAATGTGGGCACAGCTAGTGGCACAATCAAGAACTGCTGCACCCTGGTGGCGGCCACGCGTCGGGACAGCGGCTCCTCGACCCAGCACAGTGCAAACTCCTACTGCGGCTATGTGACGCCCGGTGCGGACTATCCGTCGCTGAACGGCCGCAACACCGAGTGCATCGACTGTCGCTGCAAGCAGGATACGGCCCCATTGAGCGGCTATGACAATGCGGCAGCCTCGGACTATTTGCTCAACTTCACGCCTACGCCAGAGGTGCCGGAGGCCTTCCAGGATGACTACACACCCACGCCCCCGTCGCCAAGGATGAAGACGCAGACGCCGCGCTACTCGAGCTCCTCCAGCCAGCAGCTGCACACCAGCTCGCAGGGCTACACGAGCATCAATCACTCGCAGAGCTCCCTGGTGCAGAGTCCCGGCTCGGCACCCTCCGTGGACGACATTAGTCCACCGCCCATTCAGTTCAAGCGGCAGCGCTGCATCCGCTTCAAGAACCGCAACCGACTGCCGGTGCAGCCACAGCCGCGTACATCGCCCATCAACAGCAGCGGCGTGGAGATGGGCGGTGGCGGAGGACCTAGTGGCGGTGTCTTGGCTGCCTACAAGCAGCATCGGGGAAGCGTGGACCACGACAATGTGTTCTTCCCCAAAGGTTTCTCGGCAGATGCCAGCTATGCCAGCGCCCACAGCATGGAGATGGAGCGCGAGGCGCTGAACGCCAGCATCTCGGAGCTGGAGAAGTTCTTCGATCGGCTGGGCCTCAATGACGAGGCCTTCCACGAGATATACAGCCAGCCGCGCAGGCAGCACAATCCGGAGACCGATTCCGATGACTCCAGCACGGTGTTCTTCTCGGACGTGAGCACCGTGGACTCGATGCGACTGCCCGACAGCACCGAGACCCAGCCGCAGACCACACAGACCTATCGCCCCTCGGAGCCGCCCTCGATTGTGGAGCGGAATGCGCGGATCATTAAGTGGCTGTGCAACTGCAAGAAGGTGGCCGCCCATTTGCACTGATAGAAGAGCACCTCCACTTCCAGGCTTGATTCTTAGCGCGTATTTTGTCTCTTGCAAGTACCCCCCAATGAAACCAAACACAATATATACACAACTATATAGTAATATATATACTAAAATAATGCATATAACGGTATACATATGTATACACGGCTCAAAAGTCAAGTCAAGTTCAAGTTCAAGTGTAATAGCATGATTAGAAATCACCTACCTGTACAATGCAAACGGAAACGTAAACGGAATTAAGAATTCGGAGTTCAGAGTTCAGAATTACGAGCTACGATTATGGATGTGCGTTTCTCCTCCTTTGCTGCATCTGATTGCAGATCAATTACACCATTGATATTTATATTTAAATTTATATTGACATTGGATATTGGATATTGATATATTGATATTGATAATGATATTGTACTACTACTCGTAATGTAATCAAATAGCAACCGATCGTTCATATTACTCTTATACACAATACAATGGTATTATTAGATGAATTATTGTACAATTAGTTCTTGTAATGTATGTATATGCCATGCATGCTATACATACATATATACATACGAGTATATAATGTATAACTAGTTGCCAAAACAAACCACAAGCAAAAAAAAACAAAACAAAACCAAACACAAAAAAAAACCACAGAACAATTGTAATTGAAATGAACCTACCTATTTATGTAATTGTACATGGTTTGCATGACGAATAAATCAAATATTTACGATTATCAAATTAATTGAAATATATAGAGAATCAATTAAACGTGCCCGAGTTTCATTTTCGTCCTCAAGTAGGCTTCTCAAATGAAAAATCTACAACTGCAGCAGTGTTTTTCACACTGTGTTAAATTCACCTTCG
Source organism: Drosophila tristis (assembly GCA_018150885.1). Classification (NCBI taxonomy): domain Eukaryota; kingdom Metazoa; phylum Arthropoda; class Insecta; order Diptera; family Drosophilidae; genus Drosophila; species Drosophila tristis. The sequence continues at coordinate 2,422,892 of JAECWT010000001.1, forward strand.
GCTTTGGCTGCCTGCCTAATTCTCTAGCCAAGGTAGGCTTTCCGCATTAAATCAAACTTAAATTTAAACAAAAAATATTATTCAGGACTGAACTGGAGCGACCCTCTAACTGTAAACTTCTTTTGTGGAATAATCAGATACAAACAAAAATCCAGAAGGATGAGGTAAGCACATGCCCCAATATAATTGCTTGAAAAAGAGTATTTAATGCTAGGCTCGTGTGTCCATTGGCAGTGCTTCCGGCGGCGGTGATTCTAAACAAGTAATTGTTGAACCATTCCTTGATCTTTCTGACGAGTCCAGTTCTGATGAGGTGGAGCTGACTGGCGGCACTGCAATCTCACTCAATGACCCATGGACCATGCGCCCAATGAGAAATCCACTTCGTAACAAGATTTGCAACCATTTCTATGACAGTGAGACGGTCAATGCCATGATCAAGCGCAGGGCTCGTATCCAATGCCCGGTCTTGGGTTGTGCCAACAAAAACTTCATCGCACGGGGTGACCTGGTGGAGGATCGCGATGCCGTTCAGAAGGTTCGCCAGCTTAGCCTCTCTCCGAACCAGAACTCAGTTCCATGTACAATCGATTTAGTGGATGATTCAGATTAATACGTGTAATGTTGTGAACATGAATAAATTAATTCATATCATAAGCACATATGCAGACTATACTGATGGATATTATACATTAATTTTACATCGAAAATGTCTATTCTACATTTTTTTACACGATGTCTTTAAGGGTGCAGCCAAAGAGTATTCACCACAATTTTAATTCAGTTTAAATTAACTAAAACTAAAATGTATTTTCTCTGGAGACACTTTTGAGTCATTCGGCGTATATGGGTCGTGAATCCACTGATGCATTGATAGCTCCAGCAATTGTTCTCTGTCGCGGCTGGATCTGTCGCATGTGGGTCATTGAAACACCTGTGTGCGACTGCTACTATATAATGGGCTGTCAGGCAGAGCATCGACATCAGTGGCTAATTCTGATTCCTCTACAGCCGATATGAGGAAATTCCTGCTCTCTTTGGCTGTGCTGGGCTTCGTCGCCCTGGCAGCGGCACACACGGTAAGTGAGGTCAGTCGAAGGGCGTAACATTATCTTCGATCCTGTAGTATCTGAATAATTAGAATCCCTGGGAACAGCAGCCCCCGGCTCCTATTAAGGTTCCAGTGGCAGTTCCTGTACCCGTTCCTGTACCTGTACCTGTTCCTGTACCCGTTCCCACTCCCGTAAAGACTTCGGAAGGTGGAGGAGGGAGTGTAGGAAGCGGCGGAGGTGCTGGTGGTGGAGCCAGTGGCACTTGCCCCAAGCCATCTGGCGAAACGCTGCGGGTAAGTGCAGATTAACCAAATCCATTGGTGATACTCAAATTGAGCTTGCGTTGCGTTGTGTTGTGCATTTGCAGTGCCTGCGGGAGTGGGCCTGTCAGTACGTCATTCGGCTGGATCTGCGGTAAGTGGCAACATCCGGTCTCTCGACTGCCAGTCCCTGGCTGGCTGGTGGCATTCCCTCATATACTCGTACTATACGTTGCAATGCTTTGACAGCTGCCTCCTCAACTTGAATGGAAACCCCTTGCTGGGCAATCTCATTTCCCTGCCAGGACTTACCGGCGGCGGCGGCACCGGAGGAGGCACCGGAGGTGGCATTTTGGGCAGTTTACTGGGTTGATACCACATACCAGGAGAAGCAGAAGCAGAAGCAGCTGGAAATGTGTGCACATTTTACCCAATAAAATGGGACCCAACCAACTCAGTCGGACGACATGGCCGAGTATCATTGGGTGGAGTATTGGGATTGGAATTGGAATTGAAGCTCCTGTTAATGGGCAGCCCATAATCCTTAGTATTGGCATTGGTGTAAAAATGGCGATAATCGTTCACATAATCGTTAGCTCGATTATTGTTTAAGCGCTCGTTTGAGCAGCATCGCAATTAAGCGAGCAATTTTCAAATTAGCCAGCATGGAAATGGGAATGTCAATCGGCAGGGGGGAATGGTGTCCCATTCTGTCTATTCTGTGTATTTTCTGTAATTGAACTCTTGGCCTTTAACCGAAGGAGAGAGGAGAGGCCAAGGATGTGGTCTTTAAAGTATTGGCAGCGAGCGAGCAGCCGGCTTGTGGAGCTGGCGTTCGAATAAAGTCGCAAATCATTGAAGCATATGCAATTATTCATTTTGAGGTTGAATGCGCTCGAACGCACACAATGATACAAGCACACGGACCTGGGCATCCATCCTTCCTTCTGTCCGCCAGTCCGCCAGTCCGTCCGTCTTTCTCTTTTTCTCGGTGTGTACGTGTTCGTATCTTCCGTGTGTCCGTATCCTTATGTGTATGGCTGTGTATGGCTGTGTGTCTGTGTGTGTGTGTGGGAGTGCAGCGAGCGCAAAGGAAAATTTAAATTCAGGAGCAGTTCCTTAAACGAGGATGCCCCATAAAACTCGCTTTTACTACGCATAGTTTTCATCTCCTTTTGCTTTTTTTTCTGTGCTACTCTTCTTTATTTTTCCATTTTGCTGCCATTTTGCTTTTAATGCCCTCTTGATTGCAGCCTTCGTTGGGGTCTCTTTTCGCTGATTTCGTCTGAAGATAGTCCGCTCCGGACTGCTGGGGCCGCTCCATCTTGGTTAATCCATCACTTGCATCCACAGCTCAATAGTCTGGGTGCTGTGCTGGGCTGTCCCATTTCCTTTGCCCTTTTATAATTAACTTTATGTGTATGTATTTAGTTTTATTGCTCGTTAGACAGCCTCCGCGCCGACACAGAGACAATGAAACAACAATTTGTGATCGCCCCCAATCACCCAGTCCAGAGTCCTACTCGTAACCAGCCCCAAGCACCAAGCCAACCCATCTGCCTCCATCGACCTCCTGCCACATTATCAAGGAGCTGGAGACCGCAACGTGTGTAGGCCATTTTGGAGTTTTACTTTGCCATCGTCATTGCCACACAGCCGTTGCCATTATATTAATTACAAACGTTTGCGCCACAGCTTCCAGCATCCAGCACCCAGCAACCATCCTGAGCGCTTCCTGGCCGCTCCTGCAGCGTCTGACCCTCTCCGCTCCCTAATGGGCCCAACAAGTAAATCACACACAAAGCTCTAAGGCGATTTCGACGACGGAATTGGAGACGCAGCCGAAAGGACCGAAATAATTTCCATTGAATGTGTGAAACTTGTGCAGCTCTTAACGAGCTTGGGTCTCGACTCGACTGTGGCTCGGAAATTCATTTAAACACGGCAGGCACTGGGCGGAATAGTGCTGAAAGCCCCTGCACAAGTTCTGGCCTGGCAGATGCTCTGCTGCAGATTCCCCAATGAACATATCAACAGCTTAACTTCGATTGCTGTGCCATCGAAGATGGGAAGATCTTTAATTACATTGAATATCTATCCATTTCCACTTTTGCCACACTTTTTATTCACAATTTTTGCTTAATTTTTTGTTTGTCACTACTTTCGGCACTAGACCCAGAGTTCGCCTTGTCTGTGGGGTTTTATTTGATGGGATAAATTTGCAAACTAAATAAGTTAAGCAACAATTTTGTATTTATTCAATTGCATTACTCCTTTGCCTGGGCTTTGATGGTCTCAAAGCTGGCAATATCCGACTCTGTTGAGCTCTTCTCAGTGGGTGTCGCAATCGTTGTGGCTGGGGCGTCTCCACTTGGTGGGCTTGGGGCTGCCACTTGGGCGATCTCGGTGACCAGGCTCTGAGTGGAGGGTTGTGACTAAATCATTATAAAGAAAGCTATGTAAAGGTATATGGCTTTCGCTTACTTCTGACTCGAGTGCCTTGGACTGACCCTCGTTGAAGGCCTCTGCCAGACCGGGATGGATTTCGCTCAGGGGCTCATTCCCGTGGCGTATGTAGACGGGCACATGACCTTTGCGGGGCTCCAGCTCCTGATAGGGCGCCGCTAAGAAAATTTTAATTACAAGCCATTAAATTATTTCGTTGTCGCTGTCGCTGTTGCCTGTCGCTGTTGCCTGTTCTTCTTATCAGTTGGCTAATCTCTTGCCTGGGCTATGACATACACCCGGAAGCCTTGAATCACGGCAAAGCGTAATTATGACTAACGAGCCGAGAGCTCTGTGGGGTCTTGGCAATGTTAAGAGTGTTACTCGATCCCTGTGCAAACTACGCCCCTGTCCCAGAGCCAGAGCAAATTCTGGCGCTTTCAGCGGGGGGTAGAAGAGCAGAGAAATCATCGAAAACCTGTTTCGGCTCGCCCCACAAACAATAGAAATGTGATTCTCAAAACAGATGTGCCCACCCCACGGGCCATAAATCTGTTTAATCACATTTAGTGCTAATATATTATCCAAATGCATTCGGTTGACTTACCCTGAATGACACTGCAGAGGGCCAGCAGTGCGAGAGCTGCAACGATGAGGGTGTTCTTGGCCATGGCTATCTCTGGTTGACTCTTTGCGGCTGTGTGTTTTGGCATGCGATCGACGTGACTCCAGACTCTCGACTCAAGACAGATCGGTCAGCAGCTGGGCTTAAATCCGACTCGCCGCAATCAACTTTTGCTTGGCAAATTACTCATGGGTAGCATCAGCAGAGGCAGTGGCAGTGGCAGCGGCAGCGACACCCGAAGCTTCAGGGGCAGGCAGCATCAGAGTCGTGGGAAGCGGCAGAGTGAGAGGCGGAGAGCCAGAATGATGATGGCTCCGATGATGGCTGGTAATGAAGCTGTCGGCGGTGGCGGCGAACTTTTCAAGCTGTGGCGGGGCATAAAAAGCTTTCGGAGCTGCGGCAATTGCCAGGCTCTGTGGAGTGGGAGTGCGAGTGTGGGGTGGTGGGGTTCTAACCTAACATTTAGTGGCCTGTGGCGTTCCACCACCCTTGCAACTTCCACTTCTGCCACTTCCTTCGCAGCTGGCTCTCCAAATTCAAATATTCTTCTTTTTTTTTTGCTTGTTTCAAATTAATTGGGTCGTTAGAGAAGCCATTTGCGACGGCTCGTCTTTTTTTCACTCACTCCGCACGCCCCCAACGAGAGGTTTGAATTGTTTGCCCACTTTCGTTTTTGTTGAGTATTCAAATCGAGAAATTGCTGACATCTGTAGTAGATGAATGCCGCGGGTGGGTGCTGCACCGCACCGTCAGAATGCGACATACAACACAAGTACGAGGACGAGGACGAGTACGAGTACGAGCAGGAGTGCCAGTACCAGCACATCTATCAGACTACGATTACGCTATTGAATGCAAGTGGGGGGGCGATGGGGGGTGTGGAGCCTTGGCAGGGAAACGGAAATGGGTTTGAGAATGGAGATGGGTGCTGGGTGATGGGTACGAGTAGAGCAGAGGCCTGAACTTGTTTGCCTGCTTCGATTGTTCCGTTTGGAGCGCGTCCTTGATACAGTTCCATTTTGATTTTGGGGATTTTGTGCGAGTACATTGTAAGGGCAGGGCACAGGGCGTAGGGCGTAGGGCGCAGGGCGCAGGACTCTTACAACAGCGAATTTCGAATCAAATTGTTGAGCAAATATTCAACAGAGTAAATATGTTTATGCCGAATCAAGCAATTTCATTTAAACACACTCCACATGCCGAGGCACTTGTCTGTGAATACGAATACTCGGAAGAGCACGACTGTACTTGCCCCCTCATACACATTTCGATGATGTATTGTATGTATTGTACATCGTGCATACACACATGTGTATATGTTCCAAGTGCTGACGGCGGGAACTGTTGACTAAGCTTCATGTGTGTGCCTGTTCCAGTGGCATTGCCAGTGCTCGTGCGTCTGTGCCTGTGTCTGTGTGCCCCTTCTGCATGAGCCCCAATCGAATTAAAGCAGCGATGCATAGTTTATTAGTTGTGGAGCAACTTGCCCCAAAACAACGAGTGGCTGCCACTCGGCTGGCTGTGGGCGCAAAATGTAAAATGTTTGTCGATGGCTGGCAGCATTTAAGTGCACTTTTGAGGACCGATTTTAGGCAACTATCGCATTTAATCCCAATTGAGTTGATAGAATCCATCAGGAAGGGTTTACCCACCCACATGGGCAGAGGGGACGCTAACCAGTTGGGTCAGAACATTCATTAAGCACTAATGGAATCCCTCATAACAGTGTTATACCATTCCATTTGTTGCGAGTTGCGAATCAGTTGAAATTAAAGCTGAAACTTTACCCAAAACAGAGTTGTATGTATGCATCGAAGCTATAGATTTAAAGGATATCCATAGAAGATAATAATTCCATACTTACTTTGCCCGTGTTCCACATCATTTAAGAAACTTGTTGCAATTGTTCTGTTTTCTCTGTCGTTTATTTAATATTTTTATGTATATTATGTATGTTTATTTCCGAGGCTCTAAAAATAGTTACATGGCTGCACTAGTGTGTGGGTGTAGCTTTTATAACTGTGTATCTAATTTATATACCATCTTCATTAGCATGTATCTCCGTGTCATACGTTTCTTGGTTGGTTTTAATCTTTTGAGGATTCGGGGTTTGGTTTTAGTTTAGTTTTTTTGTGTGTTTTGTTTTGTTTTGTTTTGTTATTCGTGTGGCGTTAATTCTTTGTCATATGCGTACTCGTATTTCTTTCCATAGTGGAACCTGTGATTCTTTGCTTCGTTTCGTTTCATTTCGTTTTGTTTCGCTTTGTTATTCTTGTGTATATTAATTTAAGAGTGGATAAGCTTTCTTTGGGGATATAATAGGTTATATACGCTACATATTAGCCATAAAATCGTATGGTTATGCATGTCGGTTAGTGTTTTTGTTTAAACTGTGTTCAGAGAGTGTGTCAGTGTTAAGGGGGTGTAGGTTTAGAGGGCTTAGGGGGTTTAGGCATAGGTATAGGTTTTACAAGTAAGTATAGCGAGCATTGTTGGCTAGTCCCGGTTCATCTAGGTAAAGTCCATTATTTAACTCCTACGAAAGCTGAAACTATTTAATGCTTGCTGCTTGCTGCTGGCTGCTGGCTTTCCCTAACTAAAAGTTGAACAAGAACAAATGCTAAGTATCAAAAGGAAAAACTGTGAATGCGTGCAACGCGTTAAAGTCGCTGCCCCAAAGGGGTGTGTTCTCGTGTGTGTGTTCTGGTAGCTGCATGCATTCTATATGTATTTACTATATACGAGTATTCCTGTACGGCAGGCCGAGCGATATGCTCCCACCTGCCAAGTGGTCATTGGGTACAATTACAATTACAATATCATCATTGAATTGATCTTGCGTTACTGATACTTGAGGGATTCCTATGGGGATTCGGTTTATGTTAAGTTTATGGTTCGCCGTAAGCATATACAATACATATATAAATAAGTTAAGTACTATGCATACATATGTACATACATATGTATGTATGTATGTATGTGTATGGTATGGTATGTATATATATTTGAGTGAAGTATACAATATATTGCAATTTTAAATGTATATATAACTGTTCAAGTCTTTTTGCATCTCTAATATATGAATATATAAATTAATATCTTTACGTTATTCTTTCACTTCATTTCATTTCATTTCTTTTCACTTTTCTTTTCTTTTCACTTCTCTTCGCTCAGTGTTGTCTGTCGTTTTATAAAATATCTCTCCCTTACCATCTGCCTCTGGTTCGATTAGCTTCCCTTTATTGTATAATAATCCGAATTGAATTGGTGTCTTTGATCTTGAAATAATTCACTTGTGTGTGTGTCTGTCTGTCTGTATTTTGTGTGCTTTTGGGGATATCTAAATGAATATTGCAGGAGTGTCAGGGGCTTGGGATATGGGGTATGTGTGTTATCTAAGGGCTCCAGGGGTCTTGCCACATTACAAAACAACAAACAAAAAAACACAAAACAAAGTTTCGGTGTAAAAATACTTTTGTTTTGTTTCTCCTCGTAATTGCTCACTTTTTTTTTAAGTTTTTCTCATTTGTTTTGTTTGTTTCTCGTTTTGTGGTGTATAATGTGTATAAATAAATCTTACTCATAAATAAATCAATTAAACGCTTGCCTCAATATATAATCTATATATACTCGTAATTATTTCATATATATATTTTGAATGTAAAATTGCAAATCACATAATTGTTACCACTACTGTTCAATGGAATTTCTTATACATTTTTTTGGTTTTTTTTGTTTTGTTGTTTTTCCTTTTTTCATTTTGGGTTTTGTTGTTCTGGTTTGCTTATGTGTATATAGGCATTTAATGCTATTTAAAACGCTATCAATAATCATATCATCAATAAAGCCATGCATAAACACGATCTCTAAACAATGCACATAGCACTCTCTGGTCTAATTCTAATGCTCCTCCGATTTTACGCGGCTGTGTAGACTGCGACACACGCGACATGCTACATTCGACATGCGACATATCTACGGATCTACATGTGTATAATAAGTACATGCACGTATGTAGATACGATGTAATAATCATTTTTCTTCATGTTCTTTTGTTTTTGTTTTAATCTATATATATATAAACTGGAGGTGTGTCCTGTCAGTGTGTGGTGTATGTGTTTGTGTGTGTGTGTATGTTGTGTGTGCCTGTCCATGTATCTCTGAAGTTGTTGTTTTTGTGTGGGCTTGGATCTATAATTAATGTTTTCTTGCTCGTTGTATAATTAAGTTCGAATGGTTTTCAATATTTTGTTGCTATTCTGCCTTTACTATTATTAATTTTCGATATAAAACTGCCTCTTTTTTTAAATATATTTGTTTATATGTATATATATGTGTATATATATGCTTTAAAAAATAACGTCTATCGCGTCCGCCTCATTCATCGTTTCTTAAATTAAGAAATAATTTTAATTGACAATTTAATTAAATTGTTTACATTGGTTTTTGTTTTTTTGCTTTCTTTTATTTTGTTTGGGTTTCGGTCTGTTGCCCATTTTGCTTTTTGGTTTCAGAATAAAATCTACGCGTAAAATAAATACATGTTTTTTTGTGTATATATCAATACTTCTCGATTTTGTTATAGAATTACAAATTTGGTTTTGCCTTTTGGTTTTTGGTTTACTTATGGTTTATCATTAAAAACTATGTCACTTAACTTTGGAATTGCTTTTAGTTATCATTTGTTTTACAAGTGCGTCTTCTACTTCTATCATCATCATAATCATCGCTATCTCGACCTGGCCTCGATTGCCCAATACTTGTGAGGGCTATCGCTATCTCGCTATCCCCATGGATATCTATCCTTTGGGATCATGGGCAGGGGAGGGGAGGATTGTTCTTGTCTAAGAAACCTTTGGCTGGGCCAAAGTTGGGGTTGCCTTTGTGGTGGTGTCTGGGAAGGGCGGGTGGGGGCGGGGACTGGGAGATTTGTATAAAATTGTTAATATAATCTTGCATGTATATACACGAGTTGGTTTGGTTCTAATGCTAGTAATAAAATAACTATACCGTAAGTACTTTGTTGCTGCTGTGTATGAGAATGCCTTAATGGGGGTTGCTTCTCTCATAATCTTTGTTTTTTTTTTTTTTTTTTTCTTTTTTTGGTTTTATTTGTTATTTTTGTATTTATGTATATTATATTTGAATGTACTTTTTTTTTTAGTTATGTTTAAGTATTGTCCTTGTGATATGTTTCTAAATTGTTTTCTCATTAATTTTAATCATTTCTAAGTAATTGAAGTAGTTTTTGTTTATCGAGTTAGAGCATAATATGGAAGTAATACCCATCTTAAACTGGGTTAGAGTGTAAAGTTGCCTTAGCAGTTTTTAAAATGGTTCTTCTTTGCCATGTCCTTCGTCCATCATCCATCGTCCTTCTTCTACATCTTGCTGAGAGTATATCCGATTTTCAATTGCTAATCTTGATCGTTGAGTACAATATTTAAAAAGAGCCTAAGAGCGAGAGAGATATAGGGAGTTACAGGAAGTGCTATAAGTTCACTAATTGATTAGTTTTCTAGACTTGAAGTGAGCCGTCCGTCCATCTGTTCAACTGTTCAACTGTTCATCTGTTCAACTGTCCAACTGTCCATCTGTCCTCCTCGAATGGCGTGTGGGGGCGTGGGCGTGGGGTGTGGTTGGAGAGAGCGAGAGAGTTCTCTTTGAATACAGACTAATGCTCGTAATACTCGTACATCTAGGTATGTATTGCATGGATGCGGTAAGGGTGTGTATATAAACTCTAGAGCCCTAAAACGATGCCTTAAAGTAGATATTACCAAAAAACATGCAAATTGGTTCTGCTCGCTATGTTATTATACTCGTAGTTCATATAGATCATATGTCATATGTATACGTATATATATATATATATATATATATATAATTTGCCCTTTCTCCTCCTCATTTTCTCCTTTCCTCCTCCCTTCCATTCTGTATATATGCTTATTTGATCTGTGTATATATAGAATTTCTACTTATGTTCCATAATATTCGTTGTGTCAGATTTTTACTATAAGTTACGTTTTGGATTTCTTTCTTAAACCTTTTGTTTTTCCGTTTTGTTTCCGTTTGTTTTTTGTTTGTTCTCTCTTATTCTCCCTTCCGTTTTGCTCGTTTGTCTTTTGTCGGTGTTGCCTTTTTTGGGTGTTTTGTTCTTTTGTTCTTTTGGCTGTTTCAATTCAGTAAAAGTCGCAACTCGGAAAGACTCCGCCTCCTGCTTGTTCTCTTTCTCGCTCGTCCCGCTATAGTAGCCCGGAAAAGGTCAGATAATAAGTAAGTAGATATATATGTATATGTATATAACTGTTGAAAACATTCTATTGAGTTGAGATCCATCTGCTATCCGTCTATCCGTCCATCCTCCATATTCCGTCCGAACTACTCTGCTAGTAAGCTGCTAGTTGACTGATTTGAATTATAACCTTCGATTACATTTTTCTTTTTGGGTTTTATCGTTTTTAATTTGATAAGGGTGCTCGAATATTGCTTATAGGGTTCTGGTATAAAGTATCTAATATTAAGGTAAACGAGAGGAGTCTTGTGGCAATCTTCGGCGGCTGCCTAGGTCCCCACAATCTCCTGACTAGTCTCATCACTGTCCATTTCCATTTCCAACTCCAACTCCACGGCCGCCTAGGCCACTTCAATATCCTGACTAGTCTCATCACTGTCCAGCTCATCGCCATCGAACTCGTCCTGATCGTGCTCATGCTTTCCCACCATCTCGTCCTCGTCCTCCAGATCGCAGTCGTAGTCATCGTCCTTGCCCTGCCCTATGGCGCCTGCATCCCTGAGGCAGGCCGACTCCAGGTGCTTGTTCAGATACGACTTGAGCGCGAACGTCTTGTTGCAGCGGTGACACTTGAAGTTCTTGTCGCCAGAGTGCGTCTGCATGTGGGCGCGGAGGTTGGAGCGGTCCGCGAAGGCCTTGCCGCAATGGACACAGGCATAGGGCTTCTCGCCCGTGTGGGAGCGCAGATGGCCCTGGAGCAGCCAGGGGCGCGAGAAGAGCTTGCCGCAGATGTCGCAGCTGTGCGAGAGTTTGTGCGTTAGTAGGTGCATGGCCAGGGCCGGCATGGACACGTACGCCTTGCCACAGGTATTGCACTTCTTGGCCGATTGCGAGTCCAGGGAGCGGTGCGTCTGCTTGTGGCGCGACAGGTTGCTGGAGGTTGCATATTGCTTGCCGCACTCGGAGCACTTGTAGCATCCGCGCTTGCGCTTGGCATAGTTCTCCCCATTGCCACTGGAGCCGGCTGCGGCTCCGGCTGCAGCTGCCACATCGGCAATCGTCGCTGCACGTCCGCCAGCAACACTGCTTCCTGCGCCGCCCGAGCCATTGGAGCTGCTGGAGCTCTTGGGACGCTGGTGCAGCTGCTCCCGGTCCTTGCCAGCCGCTGCCTTGCTGGCCTTCGTGCGCCCGTCCATCATGTTGAGGCACATCTTCAGGGCCGAGGCCCGCTGCTGCTGCGGCGGCTGGTGCGGCTGCTTGCCCCAGTGCATCTGGCCGGATTCGGACGAGGAAGACATGTCGATGTCCACATCCGAGCTGTGATCGGAGTTGGGCGGCGTCAGTGGCGAGCAGTTGTTCGAGGCCTCGGGCGCGCCGTTCATCATGTCGTAGGAACTGCTGCCGATGAACCGGATGTTCGACTGCGACGACGTGGCCAGCGACTTGTTGGAAGCGTTCGAGATCTCCTGCATAATCGGCAAGTGCTCCGCCGACGACTTGTGGTGCTCCTGCTCCTGCTTCATGATGGTCACCACGCAGGGCGGTATGAGCGGCGGCAGGCTCTGCGACAGCGACAGCAGATCGTGGGCCGCCTCCGTCTCCTCAGCGCTGCGTCCGCGGTAAATCGATGCGGCCGTGGCCGCTGCGGAGGCATTCGCCGCCACTTGTTGCTCCCGCTGGCGCTTCACGGACATTGGCTCCGGCTGGCGCGCAGCCCCACAGGCACTGGCTGGCGGTGCATAGAAGATCACCTTTCCGTCCTCGGCCGGGGCCCGCCCGACGGCCACTGGACGGCGCACCGACACTGTGAATTGGGGGAAAAAATGTTATTGCAGGAGGCCGCACCGCACAAGTTTACCGAAAATCTCAACAAACAATCCAAGGGCTCAGTCTGGGGCTCCTCCCACACCACAGATGTTCCAGAAAACATGTTCAAAGGGATTTTAGTCTTAAACTAGCAAAAACGTTGCACAAAGTAGAGTGAAAGGAGAAAGGTATTTCTGGGAAACGTCACCTGCCGCACATGGGTGCAGCTGGAAAGCGCTGCCAGCTTCCGGCCGGACAGTGTTGGCAAACGCACTGCTGAAACAATCGACTCTGACGTTTCTTAACACGACAGTGCACTTAATTGCGGAAAATAAAACTGCGTATGAATATTATTAATTCCCACGTTTTGGCATGAAATTGAATAAACAATGATCGGCGCAGAGAGATCGTCAGCGGCAGCGCGCAGCGCGTGGAATGAGGTAATTATTGAACCCGTGACTCGCTATCCGTCCCTTTTTCACACACGTGTGAGTGAATGCCAAAAGAAGAAACGGTGAAGCTCTCTCTGTCCCTCTCTATCGCTTTTAAGCACATCTGATTTGTTTTGTGCGTGCGTGTGTGTGTGTGTGTGTGTGTGTAAAACGTGAAGAGGAATATAAAGAAGAAGAGTGATCAGCTGACGCAATATTTTCACATTAAGCTGCGGCTGCTGCCGCAGCGGTTGACCTGTTACGTTTACAGTTTCTCAATCGATAAGACGACTACGCGACCGACCTCCTCTTCCAGTCTCCTTCTGCCTGTGCCACTCCCCCTCCCCTTCCCATTTCCTATACATACTGGCAGTCAATGCCGCCGCTGGTTCGCTTTCGTGTTTGCATTTGCTTCTTCTTTTTCTTCTGTTCTCCTTCTTCTTCTGCTGCTTCTTCTTTGCCTTTGTCAAGAGCAACAAGCAGCGGCGAAAGCAACAGCAACTACAACAGCTACAAGTAGGCAATGGAGAAGCAAAAGTGGGAGAAGGGTGCCCGAAAGGGGGCCAAAAGCGAACGCAAACATGGAAAATGCCAACATACGCTAAAAAGATTAGCTAACGGCGACAATGTCAAACACGAGCGCATATCGAAGAGGGGCGCTGCGGGCGAAGGGGAAAAGGGCACAGGGCACACAGTGAAGGACGAGGAGCGACGGCCAGTGGCCAAAGTGGCGGGGTGGGGGGTCATAAAATGGTTGAAAGTGCTTCTTGGTTGGGGCGCAGAGGGAGCAAGAGTGAGGCAAAACCTGGCTACTAAAAATAAATACGAGTACACAAATTGTCGCAGCCACCTGTTCACATTGTTGTGACGCAACTTTCCAGGGGGGTGGGCAGGGGGCAGGGAAATAGAAAGGGCAGGTTGCCACCAGAAGAAAGGAAGGCAAGCACCAGAGCAGGGGGCGCCCCACTAGGGGAAGTCCATAAATGGAACAATGAATGGCTTGGCGACCGCTAGACGGAAGAGGGAAAGGTGAAGTGGAATCGCTGGGGCAACCATTGGACCAGTGGCATGGACATGGGCAGTGGCAGTGGCAGGGGCAGGGGCATGGGCATGAGAGCGTGGCAGGAAGGACTAAAGGAACACGGAAACGGAAACCGAAAAGTGGTCAACTGTTGCACACATACCTGAGGCGGAGACTGTGGCCGCCGCTGCGGTTCCTGTGGTGCCACCAGCACCTCCCAATGACGCTCCTCCCAGGCGACGCTGTTTCTCCTGCTTGGAGGAGGTCATCTGCACCAGAGACTGGGCGGCGGACCACTCCAGGTGCTCGCACAGCTGTTCGTCGCCGGCGGTTCCCTCCCTCCGGTCATCCTCGTCGTCCAGCTCGATTACCTCACGCTTCAGCAGGGATCTGGAGGAGCGTTTGGCCAGCGACTTGAGCGATGACTTGCTCCCATTTCCATTTCCACTTGCGTGAGCATTCCCATTGGCATTGCGCAGCACCGAGGAGGAGGACCTGTCCTCCAGCCTCAGTTTGCTGCCGTTTCGCGGCTTCGGTCGCCGCCAGCTCTGCAGCTCGCTGCTGCTGCTGGTGCTGCTGCTTCCGGATCCGGTCGAGGCGGATGATGCCGTCGCGGCATACTTTCTGCTGGCACTCGCGTAGGCAATCGTTTGTATCTTGTTCCGATTGGGCAGTATAAAGTCCACAGACATGGTGGTGCCTGCTCTGCTCTGCTCTCTCCCTGTGGGTCGATTCCGACTCTGACTCTGACTCCGTCACCGTCTTCGTCTCCGTTCCCGTGTCCGCTCCCCAAGTCGGCCGGCAGTTGCCAGTTTGGCCGCCTGGCGGATCAAATCTTTTGAATTGCCTGTGCACCAGACACCGAGGACTCTGAGTCCGCAACACAACCCACACTTTGGGTTCGGTCTGCACTTTTAGTGTGTTTGGGTTTCGGTTTCCTTTGTGGGGCTTGTGGGGATGGATGGGATCCTCCTGCTGCTCGTGACGCCCGTTTCTGTTTCTTATGTTTTAAATTTGTTTTGTATTTACTATGTAGATGTAGCACAACCTTCTTTGACATCGACTCCAGCGTCGTCTGCAGTAAAATGCTTTAGCTTTGCTCCTTGTTCTCGTACTCCTACTCGTACTCGTACTCGTACTCCTCTTCCGACTAGTTATGCTTCAACTTTGACATTGACATGAGTTGCCTTGAGAGTAGCGCTGCTCCGGCTTTAGTTATAGCTTCAGTTCCAGGACCTGCTCCTGCTCCTGCTGCAGCTGCAGCTGCTGGCTCTGCTTGCTCTTTGGTGTTGTTGGAATCGTGTCCTTTAGCGTGCCGGCTGCGACTGGCGGGCATCCTCGACAGCCTTGCCTCCCTTGCCTCCCCTGTAGCCTTCCTCGCAGCCTTCTTATATAACTTGTGCTGTTAGCTTGGCTCTGAGCGCTCGCTGGCCTGGCCGAAACTCACTTTGCCACAATTGAAGGTATTTTGCGTTCGTTGTTGCGTTGCCGTTGCCGTTACAATCAAGGTTCTGCAAGGAGTAGACATGAATGTAAATTATATTGGATTTACTCACTGGCAGGACTCTAGACAAAGACACAGCAGCAGCCCCATTTCATTTACTTACAAATATAAGTACGAATATTCGCTGCAGATTCCCCCAAAGGGACAAATAAGCAGAGGAAAGTATGGAAATAATAAAGAAGAAAATATCTTCATGGGATATGTATTAAATATACATGCACACAAATGTACATATGTGATTCTGTTATACATCGTACAACATTTATAATGATGCACAGACAAAAATACCCACAAAATATAAATGGATAGGAAATGGTTGGAGCTTTGACCATCTTCAATTGCAGTCTGCTAAGAGCATAAAGTAAAGGCAAAACCTAAGTAAAAACTAACGATGTATTTACTCGCTTAATCATCTCCTTTAGATGCAGCAACTCTCTTGCCCGAATTAAATGACTTGAACCATAAATACACGTAATAGAATATATGTGTGTTTCCTCTTACAGATTTTCTTCTATCGTAAAATAATCCATATATGCGAATTCCACGATTATTGGTTGCTGGCTGCCTTTGGCTCTACTACCCTTTAAATCGCCACTCACTGGAATACCCACTTAAATTTAAGGCAAATAATCTGTTAACTATGCAGCAAACACTCCACCAACCAACAACAACAGCAAAAATAGGTGCACTCCTCGTAAAATTGCATAATTTAAATGCCGATTTGCGAGTGAAAATTGTAAACAAGTTCCTGCGGTGGTTGGCAGCCATAATATTTACATTATAAATGCAGAAACCGCCGTGCAATCAGCGCCAACTCAAACCGACGCACAAGACACCACACGGACGTGGCAGGGAGCGGGATACTGCAGGGCGTTGTGTTGGCGTGCCACAAGGGCATGGGGCATGGTGCAGAGGGGCAGAGGGGATCGGCGATTTGCAACACTTGATTACACTTAATTGATAAATTGTTATACTTTTTGCACTAAATTGCATGGGTTATACGTGGGTTGGCAGTGCCAGTGCCAGTGCCAGAGCCAGTGCCAGTACGTTTTCCACGCAGAAAGGAGCGAGAGGACGGGCTCCCTTCCAAAGTTACTTCCACATCCAATGGAAGGCGCACACGCACGCACGGACACGAATATGAATACGAATACGAATACGAATGCGGACACGGACACGAAACTATCTATCCCTATCCCACTTTTAAAAATGGCGCATACACTCGTTGCCATTGTTTAGGAAATGCAGAGAAGAGACGACAATTGCAGTTCCGACTCTGACTCTGCCTCTGCCTCGGACTGGGACTGGGACTCGGATTGGACTCGGATCCTGATTCCGATTCCGATTCCGATTGGAAAGGAATCCCATTCATGGTATGGATTGTTCCGCTTTGTTTGCACCTTCCCCTGCATCGAACACACACTTTTTGCTCACTTTTCTGCTTGCAGCTATCACATGTTGGCAAATGGTTTAGTTTCCACCGAATTGGATTGATTTTGTTGCGGATTATTGAATATATAAGTTAATTTTTCGCCTGTTCGTTGTTTGGCTGCTCGCTTCAGCAACAACAACTTGTTTCACTCTGCACTTGTCGAATGTTTTGTGAATTGAAATCGACTGAGAGACGAACGAGCGAAGAGAGAGTGAGAGAAAGAGAGGGTGGGAGCTCGGCTCGCGAGAGCGCACTCGCTGGTGCTCGCGGCGAGTGGCGAGTGTGGTGCGAGTACATGCAACAAATAGTCAACTGTTGGTTGCCTTGCCTTAGCCTACCTCACTGTCGTCTCCACCAGCACACACACCCCTAACCAGTGTACACGCTCTCACTCTCTCTCTCTCTCTCTCTGTCCCTTTCGCTCCCTCTCTGCCACTCTCTGTTTCCAGGCTTGCACATAAACAATGCGAGATTTTATTGCATACTTTGCAGCAACCGCTGCCGTTGCCACTGCCACTGCAACGAGTGAGTGTCGACATCGCAGTTTATATACACACACAAACGCACGGTGGCCAGGGGACACCGAAAGAACCCAATCTCGAGGCACACACACAGCACACGGCACACAGCGCACACACACACAGATAAACGTCACTTTGTTGCATACCTCATAGCTCACATGCAACACGAAACATCTGAGGATGGCCAAATCAATTCATGCATAAATTAATGGTAATGGGAGAAATGCTACACATGCTCGGGTCAAAAGGGGATACATATGTGATAGATATATCATGAGGAATCTAGTTATAGAATTGTATACTATAGAACTCTCTCGTACTCGCTCTGATTTGTTGCCCAGCTATTTTCCTTAGCTTGTTTTTCTCAGCCCGTTTCACAGTTTTTCTTCCTCGCTTTTCTCTTATAGATTTTTTGCACTTTGTCACGTAATTTGTTTTGCTCGGCTTGGACTTGATTTCACGTAATGTTTTATGTATTTTACAGTTTATATTATTATTATTATGAGTACTATTTAACTATGGACTTGTTTCCTCTTGCGCAGTGTGGCTGCCGCTGTGCGTCAGTTTTTGACGTACCACTCCCTTCTACTGTGCGCTTCGTATTCGCAGCTTTCGGTTGTTTCGCCGTTGCCGTTGCCGTTGCCTTTGCCGTTGCCGTTGCCGCTCCCGTCACATCACTACTGCATGTGTATTGTGTGTGTATCTCAGTGTGTGTGTAATTTACAGCGAGTGTGCGTGATTTCGGGTCAGCAGCAGCAGCACAGGCACTGGCACTGGCACTGCCAGCAACAGCAACAGCACCAAATCCAACACCAACACACCACCCTGGTGGTGGGACGGGGTTGTTTGTTGCCTCGTAACTATGATCATCCCACCGAAGGGTTGACCGTGGTGGCTGTTTGTCTCTAGAGTTGACAGTTGAGCGAAAGATGGGTCTTTACTTTCAGTTATTGATATGACTGCGCTGATTTATCAGATACCGATCGATAGGTAGAGTGCCGTTTGATGGATGATTGCCCCACACATAGAGACACAACAAGTAGCCAGCCAGCCCCCACTCGGGCGCCCACATTCAACAACCCCAAATCGGAGAGCCAGAGAGCCAGAGACAGAGACAGAGATGTGATGTGTGATCTACGCCTGCGCTGCTGCTCTTGTTTCGGCCATCCCACTCGCATTTCTCTGCCCAAAACAAACGAGTGAACCACTCACGCACACAGACACACTGAGCGACAGGGACAGAGGCTGGCACGGACTCGTGCCAGGCAAATCCACACACACTTGTGGATTGCCGAAAATTATGCAACAGCACCGCAAGGAGCAGCAGCAGGAGCAGCAGCAGCAGCAGGAGTGGGTACAGGAGTAGAGCCAGAAGCAGGAGCACTCTGGGGGTTGGAACGCCGGCCGACTAAAGTGAAGGCAGAAGGAAGCGAAGTGAAGCCCGTCCTAGCCGGGGGTGTGTTTTGATGTCTGCCACTTGGCTGCCCGGCAGCAGGGCTGCTGGCCCGGCCGCCTGGCTGCCAGAATTGGCACGGCGCTGGGCTAAAAATACCAAACGGATCCAGAGCCTGGAAATCTGCATGGCAGCGGGGTCCAGGCCAAGGATTTGGTTATAAATTATGAGCCCCAACTAAGCGCCGCTCAAGTAGTAGGCATTTAATTTGGTATTGTTTTCATTCCTTGGGTTTTTGGTGTATTTGAGCAACTATTTCCGGGGAATGTCCCCCCAGCATAGTTGGGGCTGACCAGGGAACTGACAACGAAACTTGCTCCTTGTTGTCCTTTTTAACGTTTTGAGGTTTTGGGTTTATTTCGTTACGTTTCGTTTCGTTTCGTTTGGTTTCCTTTGGTTTTTGGTTCGAATGAGGACTGCGGACTGTGGACTGAGCACTGGTTCTGGGGTTTGTTTGCACAGCCCCAAAAACCGAATCGAAAAGGGGGACAACACACACACAGCAACAAGGACTTCATGGCCCGTGGCCCGTGGCCCATTATTGCCCCCCTTCGGCCAAGTCCCTTGCGGTTACATTTATTTTTTTTTTTGTGTGAGCCTCTGCCTCTGCTTCTGCTGTTGCTGTTGCTGCCACGGCTGCCACTGCTGCCCGTGTTGACTCTGCTGCTGCGTTGACATCAGCGCTTCCGCTGCGGGCTTCCTTATTATTCCTGTCACTAAGCCGCCCTTTAAATTCGCAATGAATGCCAAACAGCGAAACAGTTAAATGCTTTTTTTTCCATTTCGTATTTTGTGGTGCCTCTGTTGTTCGAGCCACGGAAGTGCAACACCAACGAACCCGGCAACGAATCCACCAAAACCAGACCGGAATAGCGGGGATGGGAACGGGAACGGGGTCGGGGTCGGGGGCTCTGGTGTTGGGAATGGAAACAACCGCAAGGTTACCCCCAGCCACCAGCCCAGCCGAAAAGGGGTTGCTGTTGCTGTTGTTGCCGTTGCCTTTGCCGTTGTCCTGATGTCCTGCCGCGCGACGGCTGCCTTCGCGGTTACATTGACCCTTTTTCCACGGCCATAGGCTTTTCTTTCGTCAACGCTAATGGAGCTTAAAAAGTTGTCAAAGCGGCGCGGGATTTATATTTTAATTTCAAAGTGACAAAATAGAAAATGAAATGGAGCAGGAGGCATCAAGCAGCAAGCAGCAAGCAGGGAATGGGAGGGGGTCTGTGAATAGAACCCCGAAGGTGGGTGGACTCATCAAAAAGGCTCCAAACAAGGCATCAAATCAACAGAGCTCTGCCCATCACAAATCAGACGCGAATCGTCGACAGCCAACGGAAGGAGTGGACAGACACGGACACAGACAATGGCGTGGGTGTGAGTGTGGGTGTAAAGTGGAGTCTATTCGTGGCAATCGCGGGTCCTGTTGCCGGTCCTGGCCATCGCATTTATTGCCATATGCTGACAGTGTTGCTCGCGGGCAGTCAGTCGCGGCGATGGGGGCCAATTTGAGCTGTCATAAAAATGTACAACAACTGGCTACAAAGCAAACAATGCGACGAGTGCCAACAGCAACATCAGAGGCAGCAGCAGCAACAACAGCAACAGCAACATCTGAGGCAGCAGCAGAAGCAGCAGCAACAGCAACAGCAATGGCCGCATTCAGCAATTGTGCAAACAAATTGCTGTTGCACTTTACTTTTATTTTACGAGTGCGAATGCCAGAGCTTTCTTCTTTCCATTTTTGCTTGTTGCCTCAGTTTTTTTGTGCCATCCTGGCCAACGCTGGTTGACGGACCAAAGGAGTCCTGGCGTGTCCTGGTGCTCCCATCCGACATCCGCCATCCCCAGTCCGCCTGCTGCCCAATTTGCATTTTACTATCGCTGCAGGTTTTTATAGTTGTTGCTTTTGCATTTGGCGATGTCGTTGTTGCTCTTACTTTTTGATGCCTCACTCTGTTTCTGTTTCTGTTGTTGGTGCTGGTTCTGGTTCTGCTTTGGGGTCTGTTTCGGGGTCCTGGTCTTGGTCCTGGTTTTATTTGCGCGCCGCAATTCCCCTTACTCCCGATCCGGCTCCTCCACATCTACAATCCATATCCTTCTTTTTGTGCAGCTCTCGCTCTGGTCATAAAGTTTACTTAACATGCCGCTGACGCTTTAGTTTTTTCTGCTTGTTTTTTACATCTTTGCTCTGCGAAGCTGTTAGATTTCGGATTGCAAAAGTCAAGCTTCTTACCAGATGGAGACAAACACAGAGAGAGTCGGACTCGGACACAGTCGCAGACACAGACACAGACGCAGACAAACACAGACAAACCGAGACAGAGCATATGCTGTGGAAAATCACCGAGCGACTCGCTCGCCTTTGCTGATTTGTTGTGTGTAATGGCTCGCCATCAATTATATCAATTTCTGGGCAGAGAACTTGGAGTAAACAACACCACTTCAATGGCGGCTACTCAACTTGATTAGTTTGATCAAGAGGTATGTTCAGTTCTGGCTATATTCTGGTTACATTTATTGCACAAACTGTGGCCCACAGCCTTCGAGTAGACATTTGTGGCATGGTTTCTGTGCTGGCTGTGGTTTCGATTGCATTTGAAGTTTTTTCTGGATAAGTTTTACTGATTGAATGGAGGCTAGACGTGACTCAAACATTATTCAGGCATCGGGGATATCCTGATTGGGGTTTTATCGTTCATAAATCAATTATCCACTGTACCGCCTTCTGCACCATTCTGCAGTGAAAAAGGACTGACTTTAAGTAGTAAAAACATCTTGAATGCGCAGCTAAAGATTAGGGATTAAAAGGTGATCATAGAAGCGACATTTGGACTGATTAGCAGCATATTCCACTCATCCATAACAAAGATATTTCCAGATTCAGAATGCCATAAATCTAAGCCCAAACTTCCACTGAGATATCACATGAAAATCCATTCGAAATGAGCTACCAACAGCCTGCCTAATCCATAGCCCATCAAATGCCATTTTAATACAGCAAAAGTTGAGTAAAATATAAACAATTTCCCCCATCCCGCACCCAATCCAAGGCCCAGCAGTCAGTGGCAAAGGTGGAAATTTATTCAAAGAGCTATTCAATCGCGATCCCACTAAGCTCACAAGGTGCTTTACTCCGGTTAGGTGTTCACTTTCCAAGCGATTTACGAGTCTGCCGTAGAGCAAAGCAGAGCAGAGCAGCGCAGAGTGGAGCAGAGTGGAGTGGAATCCTTTGGGTCGGCCGGGTGCCATCCATCCCTTGCACTTTTTGCGCAAAACATTTTACAACATTTGTATTTATTTGGCGTCATGAGTTTAAGATGTTGTTGATATATGTTTACCGTCGTGCGACACACACACTCACACACACGGGGAAACACACAGGGACACACGTGGCAAGTAGCAAGTGGCAAGCAACTGGCAACTGCTGCAGCTACACATAAGTAAATTAGGATTTATGCTTTGTTCTATTTGAGCGCTGGAAAGCCATAAACGATTTTTTATGCACAGCCACTTGGCTGGAGAGGGTCCCCGTGCCACCGTCCCACCGTAGCGTCCCGCCTGCCTCCCCCTGGAGCAGCAGTTCGCACCTTTTTCCTAGCCGAATACGATTTACGACCCCATGCATGTGAGAACGTAAAATTGTTATAAATTTGCATGTGCAGACGGAGCAAGCAGCCAAGTAGGAAGCCAAGTCTGGGAAGGAGTAAAGCAGCAATAAACCCAACTTACGGCCAAGATCAATCGCAGCGGCTTGTGCAAGTTAATGGCACATGAAACTGAACAACAGAGCAGCAGCAGCAGACAGAGTAGAGCACACACTCACTCCAGGAATCTGCAGCGAAGAGCAGGAAATACCCAGGAATAGCTGACTGACAAAAGGAGCAGAACTCTTCAGGCATCGGAGGCTGAGGAACACTGGGAATCACTGGCTGGCAATGGAGCGGGGCTCGCTGGGAGGAGCCCGTCTCCAAGTGAGCGTAATTAATGCGCGCAAATTTATCAAGCTGCATTAGGGCAATGAATGAAACCTGTAACTCATTTTGTCACCGAAAGCAAACAACAGAATGCGATGTAAACTGTTGCTAAGCCTGCCCCGGCATCGCGTGTGCATATGTCTCCGGGAATGACAGCAGCGAAAAAGTTTTTCCCCAGTTTTACACAGCTTTCCCTTTTTTTCTCCCACTCTCACTCCCACTCCCATACCATTCCATCCCATCCCATCCCATCCCTGCCACTACCACTGCCACTGTCATTCGCTTTGCAGGCGACAGTTTAATTTTCCCCGTGACCCACATGACTGACACTCTCCACGATGACGCAAATCTTAAAGCAGTGGCAGCGGTGGCAACCAAACAGTGGCAGTGGCAGTGGAAGTGGCAGTGGCAGTTGGCAGCAACAATGGCAGTAGTAAGATGTTGCCGGCAGATAGTCTTCACTGGATTAATGCTGCCATAATTCCTACTCTGCCTGCGGGGGTGTGGCCTCTGTCGAGTCTCTGTCTTGGGGGGGCTAGGCCCACAGCTGAAGTAGGGAGCTGGAGTGGAGTTCATTTAATATATCCGATAAAAGTATTTGCAATAAATCCTGTAAAAGCTAATGATTAATTGCTCTGTAGCTTTTAACGTCAACGCGCATAGCAGGCACGGATTGTGTGTCAGACGCCAACAACGAAAACGGCGACGGTGGCAGGCAACAGCAGTAGCAGCAACAACAACAACAGCAATGGCAGCTCTGTGGCAGCGGCATTGGCCAACGTGGCGTATGAGTAATTCGACTTTGACGCCGCAACGCCGCGCGTGGTTTTGCCTACAGACACAGACACAGCCACACACGCGCACGCACACCACTCTCCAATCTCCACACACACACTAACACATTTGTCTCCTCCCGTTAGTGTAGTGTGTTTCATGTTTTGCGTTATTGTCGCTTCAAGTAAAAACACAAAAATATTTATTTCAAATGAGTCCTGTGTACGGCGAACGGCGTACAACTGGGGATCGTTCCGGGATGTAGAATGTAGCAGTTGGGTGGGATGGCGATGGCGATGGCGCTGGGATGTGCGACTGCGGAACTGCGGAAACTGGTAAACAGAATGCCCTCCCCATCCCACCCCTCCCCACCCTTCCCTTCCACTGCTCTGCTCTGCTTTGCCCAACGGCCTGCCACGCCTCCAGACAACCAGTGATGATACCCTGTAAGAGCGAGGGCATGGGCATGCAGCAAATGCAGAGTGAAGCGGAATTGTCTGATTTATTATGGGGTATATTCAATACATACATACATACATACATATATACATACCATGTAATTTTAACTGCTACCATTTTGCATTTATTTTAGCTCTAAAGTTCTTCCTTTTTCTCTTGGGTACCTGCTAGTCGCATCGCCGATACTTTCCCAATCGACTTGTTTTTTTTTTCTGTCCTTTCGGGGAATTCGTTTTTTTCGGTGGGTGGCGAAAGTAACTTTCTGGGGG
Organism: Drosophila tristis; assembly: GCA_018150885.1. Lineage (NCBI taxonomy): Eukaryota > Metazoa > Arthropoda > Insecta > Diptera > Drosophilidae > Drosophila > Drosophila tristis. The sequence goes on from JAECWT010000001.1 coordinate 2,447,153, forward strand.
GTTGGTGGGCCGTTGGGCTGTTGGGCTGCCTCGTTTGCTGGCGCCTTTCCTGTGGCACGGGGTGCCGGGGGAAAGACAGCATTTGCCATAAATTGTGAAAGTGTCAACGAAAGGCAAAAATACACACACACACAAACACATAGAGAGAGAGAGAAAGGCACACACACACACACACACAGATACATTTAACGGAGAAGGAGGCGAGGCGTGGCACATGCACGCACGCACTGAGGGGAAAAAACAATGCTAACGACATACAAACAAACAAATCTATACTCATTTGTGCGTCTGTGTGGGTGTGCGACGACTGTGTATTTGTGTGTTGGTGTGTTGGTGTGGGTGTATCGCTATGGCGGCTGTGTGAGTGCATTGGTATTGGAATTGGTATTGTCGCTGGTGTGGGAGAAGCAACACGCACGCATATTTATTTTGAACACAATTTTTTTGTTTTTTTCCTTTTTGTTCTTCGGCCATCTACAAATGCGTTATATAAATAGCCATATAAATATATCTATATATATATACACACGTGCATGTGTGTGTATGCATGTGTATTGTCTATATGTGTGTGCATGGATTGCCCAACATATTTACGCATATTGTTCTAATCAGTGGCGATGTCCCGGCCTCCTTGGCCCCCTGGCCCCCTTGGCCTCCTCGCCAGGAATGTCAATTTTTTGCTGCCTAATTTATTTCGCCGGGACTATCGAGAAAGGGCCAAGACCAAGCCAGAACGGGAATTGGCTTCAATAAGAGGACGAACGCGGCGGTGGTGGAGAGGGGAAAAACCACCCTTCAAAAGGGGATGGCATGGCCAGGACAGAACAGAACAGAACAGAGCAGAGCAGAACAGAACAGGACACTTTTGACACCCAACAGAGACGCTTCAGCTGCTGATTATTGCCAGGACACATTCCAGCAGACGGAGGCGTTTTGTGGGTGTGGCAAACGCATAAGATTCACCCAGATTCACCCAGATTCGCCCAGATTTCTGGCAGCAGCAGGAGGTGGAGCCCTTGGAGAACTTTGCATAAGACCCCACACCGCACCCGCTGCGGCCCCACTGCGACTGACATCTCACAGAAGATGGATAGTTCGTGGGACTGGTCAGGTAGAATCGATATCAAACATATTTATGGTCCGCACGTGACCTCTCGCTGACCGCTGCACGCCGCTGCCCGACCAAAAGAGTTTGCCCTTAAAGCCAGAAGCTGCCAAAGTCGAAGGCTTTAAGTCCGTCAGATGGAAACAATCTCCGGCACGGAACAATTAATCTTCTTAATTGAATACATGCGATTATGAATCAACAGCACTTACCGCAATTACTGTATTAATTTCCTCGAGGAAAGCAAATTGCCAGAGAGCGGCTTTCCCCCCAGCTTCCATTTTTTGGGGGGTTGGTTGCAATCATAAGGATTCAGGGAAGACAGCGCCCTGCCTCCGCTTTAGCATCAGCTTCAGCATCTGGCCGGGGGCGTTGGTCCAGTGTTCCACTAAATTGGACACATCTGCACAGTTTTCCTTAGCTGTAGGGAAAATCCGTATCCCCTTGCCTCCGCTGCTGTGCTCTGCTCTGCTCAGCTCTGCCGGCTTGTCTGGCAGCGTGTCAATCTAGCGACTCAAATGGCGGCACGCATGGCAAAGTTTTCATCCTGCGGCCAGGAGCTCTGTTCTGTGCTCGGCTCGGCTCTGGGGCTGCCACAAATCCCCGCACGTATCCGCATTTCCACATTTCCACTTTCCACATTGCCAGACTCGCAGTCGCATTTGCATTTGGCTCCATACACACAATTTGTATGCTTAAGTAAGCCGACTGCGTGCATGTTTCTAATGGGCGGCACAAAAGGTTACAATAGTCCCCCCCCCACTGCTCTGCTCTGCTCTGGCCTTACCTGATGCTGAACCAAAAACCAGAACCAGAACCGGAAAAAAACAAAACGAAAGGAGAGGAGAGAAGAGGAGAGTAGAGTAGAGGAAAGGAATCCCCCACAACAGAAAACTCATTTCGCCCTCGGGCGTGACTTTTATAGCACTTTGTTTCCGAGTGTGGAACCTGAACCCCAGCCGAAAACCAGAAGCCCACACAAAAAATGAGTGCAAATCCAACGAAACAAATGGATTTCCGTCAGAGCCGTACACCCCTCGAAAACGCATTCGAAACTTTTGCTTTGGCAATTTTCAAAATGCCCAAAATGTGCTACAGATTGTGGGCTCAAGTCGTAGGCCGAGGGTATCAAATGATTGGCTCTGATCAAACGATTGCAACGGCAGCATACCGAATGCATAAAGTATATGCGAGTATTTCACTGATCAGCAAGGGAATAGTGCCAAATGCTTAAAAGATATCCAGCTGCAGGGGGTACATAGAAAAAGTGGGAATATTATCTTTATACCAAAGCTGTCTTAGAAAAGCTGCAAAACATTGAAGAAAATCTTATTAAATGGTGCAATTTATTGACTGAAGCTGGACTACTTTAACATGCAGCTGCCATGGCAGTAATAGCTGCCATTGGAACGAAGGATCCCGAAGGGTATGTAAAGTTTCGTCCTGTGAAGCTAGCCCTTGTGTACATTACTGTTGTTGCTCATGTTTCTGATGTTTCTGCTGCTGTTGGTTCCTTCCTGCTGATGTTGCTGCTGAACTTATCAACACGCCGATCACTTGCGACAGTTTCCGTTGTGCCACAGCGCATACACACACACACACACATACACACTGTGGCACAGACAGAGCCTAATTGCCCCGGCAAGCCGTAAGCAGTAAGCAGCCACAGTTCCATGCCCATGCCCATTCCCATTCCCAACAAAACCCTCGCCATTCACTCCACCCAAACCCCTACCGATACACGTACCCCTACCCCTACCCCTCACCCTACCCCCACCCCAACCCCAACCCTCCTCACACCCCATTCAAGGTGAGCAATGTAAAAACTTCCTGTGCACTCATTTAGTCCTGCTGAGCTCTTGTTGCCGTTGTCCTTATGTAAGCAGCAGTGGCAGTGGCAGTGGCAGCGGCAGCTCCTCGCACGCCTTCTGCCGCCAGGCGAACAATACACGAAAATAAAAACGAAACAAACGAAAAAAAAAACGGATATAGAAATTCAATACTTTGATTCGTGCCACAGCGCAGCGCTAGGGGCAGGGGTGGCTGTGGCAGTGGCAGTGGCAGTGGGAGCGGAGCGGAGGAAGTGCAACCATACAAGGTAACCAAATAGCAGGACAGACAACACGTACCACAAGACAAGCACTTGTTGTAGTGTTGCTGTGGCAGGAATACTCGGAGTACTCTCGCATGGCGGGTGACGGTGGGGCGCAACAAGATTTCGGACTGCTGCAACTGCAACTGCAACGGCGAGTCCAAGTCCAAGTCCGAATATCTGTTGGGAACCAACCCAGGAACTGGGCAACTTTGGTGCATTATACTTAGTGGTTTCCACTTGATTGATGCCATATGTCCTCCGGCCCACCATCCACTCCCCGGCACTGCACTCTCCCACCCCTCCCACTTGGAATGGAAAGTGGGATGGAAAAGTTTCGCGTCCCACTAACGATCGACAGGAATACAAATGTAATTGCAGCGCACAAACTAATAACAACATCACGCAATGTCCTGCGAGCGAGTCCTGCGAGGGAGGGGAGTCCTGCGTGGGAACGTGCTGTGCTCTATGGAAGTTACCGTTGTATAATTACTGATATACAGATATCCTGCACTGCACTGCACTGCCTGCCATCGCTTGACTATTAACAGTCGGCAGGCATTCGCATCCGGTCTGTGGTTTTTCAGGAGGCAACTACGGCGAGGGGAGGCAGAACCCCAACCTCTTTTCATAGGATCTCGGGGCTGCTGGGAAAAGCTCTCAACTCTCATCCACACCACACCATCAACTACAACACACACCCGGACAGGATGGACAGACAACTCACATGTCTGCCAATTATAAGCAACTAAACCGCAGATAACAGAGGATGCTGCGGCTTCTGAGGCTGCGGCTGCGGCTGAGACTGTGACTGAGACTGAGACTATCCCTAACCCGCAACCAAGCCCAAGCATATTCCCTAGAATATACAGCATCCAGCCTCCATGGGATACGTGCTGTCAAAGCGACGTGACTAAGTGGTGAAAAATGATTTCGTGGATACGTGTGACTCGCCCTCGGTGGGAATGAGCGGGCGTTAAGCGTTCACGGCTTCCTCCTGGCCCGGGAGCACTGCCACAGCTACAGCCACAGCCATCGAGAGGGTCACTTGACGAGATACCTCAAGGGGGGGATGTGTGTCTGGGTGTGTGTGTGTATTGCTGGATGCTGGAAGCTGAAAGACGAAGGTTGGGAATGGAGATGCGACTTGGAAGTGGGAACTGGGAACTGGGCGGACGACTGCATGTGTTGTGCAATCGTCAAAGGATCAACATATTCGGTTCATTTGGAGATGGGGCCATGGGTTCGTGAGGGAAATTTGTCACGAGATACTTCCGCAGGACGTGGCGGGGGAGACGTACTCGCATCCCTGAGATAAGCTGGCGGGTTCCAGGGAATTCAGGAGAATCCATTAATCTAAGGGAAAGCGTCTGTAGTGAGTGAGTCCTGAAAGAAAATTAAGTCCATTCTCTAGAGTTAATCTTCTGTTAGCGTAGCTAAAATAATGATCGAAAAATATTCTATATCTTCCGTCTGAATCGTCGGACTTATTCAATTTATTCCCCAGTAAACTGGCTTGGAAATTAGTCGGGTTTTTCCATAAAATGGAAGAAGTCCCTCTGTTGTCGTATTCCTGGCTTTGCTTTGGTATATTTCCGATTCGAAGAAAGACTTTCTACCAAGACTCACCGGACCCTGATGCTCTATATTTTTGGGATAGGTTTCTCCATTCCGTTCCAGCCTTTGTTCTACCTGAGAGAAAAGCTTACTTTATGCTACTGGCTCTTAAAATTCTCTGCACATTTCGTACCCAATCGTCGAGGTCTTTTGCGTGATTCACGCCATCATCGCCGGTGTCTTCCACATCCAGCAGTCTGGCGTCGTTGTCTTGCTGCCAAGTAGCACTCAAAGTGAGTTTGCGACGCATTGCCGCATTGTCGCTACTTCATCAGCAGGCAACGGCAAAGGCAATGGCAACGGCAACGGCAACCAACGCCAGTGGAAGAGCCAGAGCCAGAGCCAGTGGCAGTGGCAACGGCATCAAGTGCAAGTATCCATGTCCTCGGCGTTGCTGGCTGCACTTGTGCAGCATCTCCATCTCCAGCATCGTTTCCATGCCCCATGCCCATGTCCCATGCCCCATGCCCCTGTCCCAGCACTCTCTCACTCGACACAGAATGTTGCCAGTTGGCAACTGAGCGTCCGCAGGAAATGAATACGTGTTGAATATTTGTCGAGTTGAAGCACAAGGACATGAGGATAACATGGCATGCCATGGCATGGAGAGTGGTGAAAGGAGAGCTGAGGTGGTGTTCGTTCAACCCCCTCATGCCTCATGCCACCCCCTAAACATCTACAAGGCAAATATGTGCACATCCACTGTGTGTTGTGTGCTGTGTGTGTATTCATCTACAAACGAACTCGTGGATGTGGATGAGCTCCATGTGTCGCTTAGCCTTGCCTGGACAGACAGACAGACAGATGGAGAGGCAGTACGACGGGAACGGGGACGGGGCTAATGCGCAAACCAAATATGATATACAATCATGTATATACTATAAAGCATCTGCTGCTGCTGCTGTTGCTGCTGCTGCTGCTGCTTCTGGCCAAAGATTTGCAAGCGTTTCATAAATACAACACCAGTGGCAGCAACATCAGCAACAAGCTGCAGGGACCATAGCCATAGCCAGCTGCTGCAAATGGCACGCATGAAAATGAAAGGCCCATCGAATGGGCGCGTTCATTGGGAATTTATTTCAATAAGAGAAAGGAAAATAGCTACAGCAGCGGTGGAGGAGGGGAAGAACAGTAGCAGCAGCAGCAGAGCAGCAGCAGCAGCACTAAAGGCCATCGGAAACTATAATCACGTCTGTGCATACGAGTGCGAGTGCGAGTGCTCGTATGTCTGTGGGCAGATACATGAGACCACTGGCAGGATATCATCGCTAAGTGCTCTTGTTGCATGCTGCACAAGCACCGAGCACTGAGCACCGAGCACTGAGCACTGAGCCCTGAGCACCGACTCGAACAAGTAATTAAGATTAGTGACTCAATATACAAACAAATGTACATACACATATGTATGCATGTACACGGAGCAGAGTCCACAGACAAACAACATCCATCCATCCTTGCCTGCTTTCTTTGTCTTGCCTTAAACTGTATTTTCTCCAAGGGAAATGTGCGAAAGCTGTTTGGTTTTCTTGTATATGGATAATGTCTAAATGCTGTATCTGCTTTAAAGGAAACAAGCCTTAAAGTTGTAGTTTTTAAAGGAAATTAAATAACTGATTTATAATTTATTGGATACGGCACTTACCTGCACATAAAACATCTACGCAGAAATAACTCAGGGGGTGCCATTTTAGCTCTTTGGAACTTGCGGCTGCTATGATGGCTAGTTATCAATGCTTCCCCAATTATCTATGTAGAATATTGGGAATTGGAGCGATCTGCAATGCTTGCCACAGACCTTTGGCTTGCTTTGCCAGTGAATCTGGCAGAACCCTCAGCAATAGGATTTCGGAAATAACAAATTTGACATTACTTTTCGAAGCTGAATATTCCAAGTCTGCAGGGATAATCATCTCATCCAACTGCCTGATGATAGCTACAAGCTGCGCAGTCTTTACGGAAGCACTCAGAAAACTCAGTAAATTGTAGCTGAAATTCCACAAACGTCGCCTTTCTAGTTCATTCCACATAAAGCCCTGCAATCCATATACAAATATTCAAAGAAAGAAAAATGTGAATTTATGAAGTATCTGTCAGATTCGGCACTTCTGATTTGCACCAGAACAATTGCAGAATGCTTCCTTTCAGTGCCGCAGTCGTAATTCCCACAAATTGTAGAATCAACTTCGATGGCAGGCTCTTCGTTTTGATTGACGCGCGACCCTTACCCCCTCCACAAGTTTGACTTCTCTTGGGCGATTAATTGAATCAACAGCAGCCAGGAAACGCAACCGCCGATATTCAAAATACTTCTCCTATCCCATCCCATACTTTTTCTCCCTGCTGCTGCTGCTTATTCTATGGCTCATTCTGCGTTCTATGCTGCCTGACAGCCATTAGTTTATGGCTGGCAAACAAAACAAATGCCAGAGGGCACTAACCCAGACCCAGACCCAGAACCAGCCCCAGACCTGGACCAATCCCGAATTGAAATTCAAGAACTGGGTGCAGCCGTCAGCGTAGGACCGGAATGCAGAAAACCAGAACCAGCAGCAGATCCAGCGCCAGGGTCAGGAATCAGGAATCAGCTGCTGTTGCATCGATGAGGATGGAAAATGAGTAAAATGAAATAATGCCAATGTGGACAGCTGTCGGGAAAATTGCTGAAAGGCGAATGAAAAGCAGCGGCGCTGCTCTCTCTCCTCTCCTCTCGCTCGCTGGGGTCGGATCGGATCGGATCGGATAGGTTCGCCCTTTGGCTGTTTTTTATAGAAACAGAAGAGCCAGCAGCCAGCAGCAGTCTACGTCTCATCATCATTATCATCCTCGATGCAGTTGCTGTGCTGTTGTGTTTATGTAGATCGTCAAGCGATGTCCCGTCTAAGGATCAGAGGGCGAGGCCATCCAGCAGACAGAGGGCCGAAAGTATTTGGTTCATTTTCTACCTGGACCGCACCTCAGCACGGACCGGGGTTCGTGCTCTTTTTCGTGCCTGCTGCCCCCTACTCCTGTTGCTGTTGCTGCTGCTGCTCCTTCAACACATACTCTGCTCGGCTCGCATGAGGAGAGGAGAGGCGAGGAGAGGCGAGGTCTTTGAACCCAGAGTCTCGTTCGCGTCTCGTCTAACGATTTGTGGGTTTCCACTCGCTTTTGTTGGCCTGTCCTGTCCGACTGCAACAGCTGCCTGCTGTCGATTCCTGCATGGAGGGAGGCAGCCAGCGCAGAGGATCCCCGAGCAGAGAATCCCTATCCTGGCAGTGAGATTTCCCCGACTCAACACCCGATTCAGCCGAAAGCCCAAACAAATGTAATTAAAAATACAAAGTTTCGAATTACCGGAATGGTAACTGAACTCAACTCAACTCAACACAACACAACTCGGACGCGTGTGTCCAGTTTTTGGGCTGTGGAAGCCGCACAAGTGGTGGCAGGAGCAGCAGCAAGAGTGAGTGGCAGCACTCGGCAGTCAGGAGCAGTCAGGAGGCAGGAGGCAGGAGCTTCTATATCCTGTTGCAGGATATATATGCTAATAAGTTTGCCCATCAAAACTGAGCAAAGTGCAATTTCGGGCGATGACGTAAACCCACCTCTATTTGGCCCGTTGTTCTTTTTATTCCCAATTGCTTTACTCTACCTGTTTGCTGCTGTTTCTATGCAGACGCCAAAAAATGCCAAAAACGGGGTGGTTGGGTGGTGCCTGTGAGAGGTGGTGGTGGTAGTGGCTGCCGCTGTTGCTGCTGCTGCTGCCGTGCCGCTGTTGCTCTGCTGCTGATGATGATGATGATGACGACGACTACTGCCAGGATGGGGTGGTTGCAAAGCCATTCAAAAAGGAGTAACAATGAAATTACAGCAGAAACAGGAATAAATAGCATTTGGGAAAAACTCGACAGCGTCCGGGAGGAGAGACCGAGACCACGGCGGCTCAGAGGTACGAGCTGGTTGTACAGGGACCAAAAACCGACCCACCGACAGACAGACAGACAGACAGACAGACATACAGCGCGAATACAATAAAGATGAAAGCGAAGTCAATTGCCGAGCCAACGAAGCGTGAATACTCTCCTTTGTAGGGCAAAAGCTGATGGGTTTATGTTGCCATAAACTACAGCCGAATATACGCGTTCAAGGGGCAGCAGGAGATCCAGCGATTGCTTTAATTCAATTAAAGTATTTCAAGGTTTCATGGTCCATCTCTCATAGGTAGATCCTTAGGGACTATATAACTATTTAGCTGTTTGGGAAGTTCGATAAATATTTCATATTTCTGCAGCTTGATGCATTCCCAAAGTGTAACCCTTAATCTCCTGCAGACTCCACAGGATGTGCCGCATGCTCGCTGGCTGGCAGAGAGTGTAGCTACAATTCAGAATCAGACTCGGACCCGGACCCAGACCCAGCCCCAGACCCAGACTCTGTCTGGTACTCGTACACCCGTGCTGTTTCCACTTTAATACATCATTGAATGAATGGAAAACGGAATGAGCATGCCAGACACCTGGCTCGCTTGGGCTCTGCCTCCTGCCTCATGCCTCCTGCCTCATGCCACAGTCTTTGCCTTTGGGTTCTGTTCTGTTCGTTCTGCTCTGTTCTGTTGGGTGCGCTGGTGCGCTGGTGGCAGGCGGCAGGGCGAGGCAGAGGAAAGGATCAACAGTTTCTGGTTATAGTTCTGGCTACAGCTGCCGCCGTCACTTCCGTGCCACGCGAGCGTCACACTTCATGTGCGAGCGGGATGGAGTGAGTTATACAGAAAGAGACGGATATCGAGCCAAAGAGGAGGGCAGAGTGGGAGCCCGTAATAGTCGTAGTTTGAGCCAGCGCTAGGCAACGCCAAATAGCCTTTGGCAAGCTGACAAGCCAAATACGAACTGCATGCACATACATGCATGTCCGTGTGAGGGGGTGTGGTGCGAGTGGGACTGGAGTGGTGCACCCAAAATCACCAAGGAAAAGCCATAACAGCCAACAGCTGGGCCAGCTGCAGCACCGCACTTGTAGAGCATTTCCTGCTCCTGCCCTTGCTCCTGCTGCTGGTCTTGGTCCTGCTGCGGCTGCTGCTTTTTGCACGCTCGCAAACGCGCTCAACTGCATCCCCGCAACGGGGCTGCGGTGCACCTTTGCTTAGCCTCTTAGTGCTCTCCACCCCCACCCCCACACCCACCTCCCCCTGAAAACTAAATAAACTAAAAAAGTATTACCCCCGTGAGGAGGGCACAAGCTTTAACAGACCGAAATTCCAAGTGCCCTTGCAGCAGTTTTTTGCCGCATGGAAAGTTATTTTTAAAGCAAAAGATTTCCATTTGTTTATCAGATTTTAATCAAATATGGAAAATATAATGAGCATTGAGACAGGGAATTCTTTTGGATATCTATACCCATATATAGCAGGCAATACTTGCCCCTTTAATGTCGTTTAGCTCTGGGCAAAGCCATAGCTGCAGCACCCCCACCGGGCAGGGTATCAAAGAGGTATAAAAACAAAGACTAATAGCACCCAAGGTAGTACGGAACACACCACCCCACACCACACCACTCCACACACTATACATAGTATGCAGAACTACTCGTAAAACATGAAACAGGAAAGGCGCTGTCGCTGCATTAACCATATTGTCCTTGTTCCAGGTGAGCGCCTCCCTCTGTCCGCCCAAGCGGCCCGGCCAGCCCGGCCAGCCCTGCTGCTGCTACTGCTGCTAGTGCTGCCGGCTGCATAATTTGGTCGTTGCTTTCCTTTCCTGTCGGTGACGCGTGTCTACGAGTAAGTTCCAATTCGGCAGCCAAAGCCATATGCTATATGCCATATATGGCATGCTCTATGGGCCAGAGCTTGAATCGCCTCACTGCCTCCACATCTGCAGCGCTGGCAGCGGGTGCGCGTGGCCAACGGTGATCTAAGGATCGAGGCAGGGCGAGGCCCAGCTCTTGGCCCTGGTCTCAGTCCTGGGTGGAGGAGTGCGGCTAACGAAGCGCAACAATTTCGTTGCGGGTTGTCTAAAGCGCATCTTGTGCCACATTCGCCTTCAAGTCTGTTGGCCGTTGGCTGGAAAAGCAGTTTACCATTTAGAAGGAGGCCGTGTGCCATGCGAGTGGTTTTTTCTTAGCTAAAAGTGACAAGGACCTACCTACCCGTCGCGCAGGGCGCATACCTAGGGCTTCCACATACAGGGAGGAGGTGCCCAAGCCCAAGCCCAACCCCAAGCCCATTCATTCTTTCTTGTAATTAGTGCAGTCGAATTCCACAGATGGCCTATACGTTACATTAGCATTCATATTTACATAGACATTTATTTTCAAGGAATTCACGAAGAGGTCCGGTCCTTATGGCCCTGACCCTACCACTACCAGTCGACAGGCGACTGTCATGTCCGCGAGATGGATGGATAGATACGAGCAGATTGGTTGCGCGGCACTTCTTGGCTTTCCTCCAAATTCCAATCCAAATTCGAAATTGTTTAAACTGGGAAACCGTATAAAGGAGGTTGCATCTGTCGCAATGCCGGGCAGGGTGGGGGGCAGCAGCAGTAAGACGCATCGGCATGGGGATACCATAGAAAAACCAAACGAAATTCCCATAACAAAAAAAATATGGAATTTAAAGTGCTGCCACCGCATCCAAGCTGCAGCCTCTGTTGGATGTTTCTGTTGCGCTGCGAAAGTTAGTCGGTTGGCAGACAAATTGTCTGTTGTCTCTCTGGCTAATTAAAAGGTTAAGAACTTTGTAATTTAAGTGTCTAATTATGCAGACCCGCTTGTTCGCTCGCCCCCTGCCCATCCAAGACTCCACTTTAATTAAATAGTCTGTTGTGTGTCGGTGTGTGTGTGCCGTCTCAGTCCTCAGCAAAGTTGAAGAGATTATGCAGCAAAATGTATGTAGATGGGAGATTGGATATATGGCTATAAGTTATATGCTCAAGGGGAAACCCCAAAGGGAACAACTCTTTAAAAACTTGCACTGTAAATATTTGGACAGGAATCCTTGCTCAAAATGGGAAGACATTCATTTCCGAGAGTGTGACATATGACACGTCCAGCTGTCAATCAAAACGGACTCTGTCCAGTCTGCAATTAATCATAGACCGATTTGAGTCCACATTCCGACCTTTGATCCAGAAACTAAACCACTTATTCATGCCCAGTGGAGAGCCAAAAGGGACATAGAGGACATAGAGTACATGGTGGGCAGCAGTGGCAGCGGGGCAGTGTAGTGACATGGAGCGACAGGAGTTAGTTTGCTGTTTATCTTGTACTAACTGAGTTAGAAGCAAGGACCAAGCCAGCAAGGACCCAGCACTGTTGCTTCCCCCTCCACAGGCGTCGCCGTCGCTGGCAATTTGTTGAAAATCAGAACGGAGCAACAAATGCAATGCAACAGCAATTAACTCGGCACAACTGCCACATTCTGTGAGCGACGGCGGGGCAGGCAGGCAGGCAGGCAGCAGGCAGGCAGGCTGTTGCGAAAATCCACCCTGTGTAATGCTTAATAACAAAAGGGAGCAGGCAGGAGCAGGAGGAGGAGCAGGGGTACCAAGCCCCGAGCCAAAAGAGCGCCATGAGCCAATTCAGGTACGAGTTTGGTATGTCCTGAGACAACGAGCGCCAGAGAGAGAGCGAGAGGCGCAACAATTTTGGCCAGAGTGAAACACTTCCTGATTGTTGCCTTGTCGCCTCCCGGGGAGGCTCTGCACTGTCAAACATGTTCTAAAAAAAAGCTGCAAAATTCTGAAGTGCCATAAAAATGAAACAAAAAAATCCAAACAGAATAAAAGTTTGCCTCGTTTCAAGTATTTCAATAAAGTTTCATTAGATTGAGACAACATTCTATGGAAGTTTAAACATTTGCAACGTGTGCCAATGGCTTGAGGACAAGCAACAGCAATAGCAACAGCTACGCTTCCATTTGTTGGGGGTTGCTGTTTTAGGGGCTGAATGGCTTGGTTCCGCTCTCTTACTCTCGCGCTCTCTCTGCCCTTCGTTCAGTGTGGCGGCTGGCAACATTAAGTCAGCAACACGGCCAGCAAGCAACACGGCCGGCAACATTTGAGGCCGGGCGTTGCTGGACAGGCACGGCCTTGCCGCCCCATTGGAACAACCCTTATAAGCGGGGTTTCGTTCAGTTGGCCTCTCATAAGCATTCAAGCATTCGGTTCGTTCGCATTTCTTCTCTATCTTATATAATATTATATTTTCCTCCTAAATCAATTTTTTCACTACCAACAACAACAACAATAATAACAAAAACAACTCAAACTATTCTCAACTCGCGTCAACCTCACTTAACCTTTACCACTAGACCTAAACCTAAGCCTAAAACTAAACCTTAAACTACAACTACAACTGCAACTAAAACTACAACTACAACTAAAGCTATACTTTCCGTATAAACATTTATTTTTGACTCGACAAAGTTTTTGGTTTCAAATTGTTTCCCAAAAACCAAACCAAATCAAACCAACAAACGAGCCAACAAACGAGCCACAAAACGAGCAATAAGAGCCACGGCCGAAGGATATATATACACTCGTAAATCAAACCCAGATCGGAGAGGAGACCACCCCCCGCAGCAAACCGAAAGCGTTATGTTTTGAGTCCATTTCGTGTAAAAACAAACGTAAACGTAAACGCAAATGTAAAAATCGATAAGCCACACGCAGCCAACGCGAACAACGTGTCCGTGTCCGTGTCCCGTGTCCCGTGTACGTGAAAGTGTCTGTGTCCGGGTACGGGTCCGTGTATGGGGAGCAGCAGCAGCAGCAGCAGCAGCAGCAGCAGCAGCGCCGAGGACTGACCCAAAACGTGGCTCCCAACTCCCAGCCAACTCAATGACGGATACGGGTCTGGGTGCCAGGTGGTCTGACAACGAATCAAGCGCAGAAATGTGTAAAGTGGCTGTGAAATCCGAGGAATCCTAACCAACAAACACAAAAACAAAACCAAATCTTAAGTAACAACAAACAACCAAAAAAAAACAAAAGAAAACCCCAACCAATCCATAAAATGCGAACCTAAACTTAAAGGAGGCAACAAACGGGAGAAGAGACAGCAGGGAGCAGACAGCAGACGGCAGACGGCAGTCAGCAGTATGCCCAGTCCCGACAACCTGTACAAGTAAATCTCTAAGATACTTTCGGCGAGCCAAATCTATTTTCACATGCGTCATCAGTTCTTGCGAAATAAAATCAGCAACGTTTCCTTTCCGCTTTGCCACCACCAACGAATATCCCTCAGACGGTCTTTGCTCGTTCGAAAATCGAAACTCGCTTCAGCACTTTACTACCGCTCCTCCCTTGGATCGACCTGGATCCAACGCTCCTCCAGCTACAGCTACATTTACAGCTCCAGCAACAGCAACAGCACTAAACCTCAGCCTCACAGCTGCCTTTGCCTTTGCCTTAGCCTTCACCTTCGCCGCTTCCGTTAGCCAAGATGCCACGCTGCCTGATAGCCAAGAAATGGAAGGCCTATCCCTGGCTGGATCGGTCCGAGGACAACACACAACAGCAACAGCCGCAGCAACAGCCGCAGCAACAGCAACAGCAGCAGCAACAGCAACAGCAGCAACATGCCACAAACACATCGACTACTTCCAGAGACGAAGATCTGTCGCATCTCAAATCGCGTCGCTCCACCCTCGACGATGACGAGGAGATCGATGTTGTGGGCGATAAATTCCTGACCAAGTTGGAAAAGCAACGCACAACCATTGCCTCAGTAGCAGCAACAGCAGCAGCAGCAGCAGCCACCGCCGCAGAAGCCACAAATAACAGCAACAGCAGCAGCAGCAGCAACAACAACAACAACAACAGCGAGAGCACAACAGCAACAGTGACAGCAACAACCACGACATCGGCCAAGTGCTGGGGTCCGAGCTCCCCCACGGCGGGCACCACGGCGCCCAGTCCGCCGCCCCACTCCCCGGAGGCGGCGACGCGAGTGGCCAGCAATGTTTACAACGGTAAGTTTGCCGCAGGAAACTTTCTCCCAGTGAAAGAGAGTGAGCGAACGAGTGGGGGCACGGGGCGTAGCATGCCACGGGGCAGGCACGTAATCGCTGTCATTGATGCGACCATTGTTCGATTGCGAAACAATTCCGAATTCATTTAATTGCCTTTGTTGTCACTCAATGCTGTTTGGGTGTCCTGTCCAGTCCGCGGGTGGAGCAGGGCACACTTCAAGGGGAGCCCAAGGTAATTCTGGCTCTTCTTTTGGTTTAACTTTCGCCACTCAACTCACCGATTGGAGAGAGGTCCCACAGAAATATAAATTAGGTAGCTTGGAACCCTTCAAAGGTGTCTTCAAAAGTCTTCAAAGAACATCCACAAAATAGCAGCAAATTACTTGAATGCTTTTAGGGGTTCCCAACAGGATATCCCAAAATGGTTTTTGTGGAGAAATAAACTGTGCAAAAACTGTGCAACAAGCATCCTTTAATGTAAAAATCTATAGATTATGGCATACCTTTGGGGATTGTGATTATTAAAGCACTCTTTGTGCACTGCTCTGCGGGTTTAACTGTTGCACTCAACCCACAGAAAATTAACCCACATCCATGTCTGTGTTCTTTGTCGCGTCTTGCAGGCTACACCCGCGAACTGTCCCCGCTGCACTACACCGCGTACCTGCCCCGAATGGAGAGCGAGATCACCGTCATCCGTGCCGCGGCCACAGCCCTGGTGTCATCCGCCTCCAACGGCAACGGCAACGGCAGCAGTACGGCCGGGGATCAGCACCTGGCCTCGTACCAGACACCGCCATCATCCACCACATCGTCGCCCTCGTGCTCGCCCAGCGGCGCCGGGGATCGCATGGTGGACCGCTACAGTCCGCACATCAAGATGGAAACCGGCCAGACATCGAGTGAGCGCAAGTGCTTCAGCAGCACGGGAGCCACGCTGTCGCTGCCGCCAAAGAAGAAGGACATCTATCGGCCGTACTCGCTGGACGACAAGCCGACGCAGGGGTACCGCAAGCGGATACCGGCCGAGGAGGACCTGCACGCCGCCCACGCCATACTGGACCTGAGCGCCTCGACCGCCTTCCACCCGCCCACGCAGCCACACCAGCTGCAGCAGCAACAGCAGCAGCAACAGCAACAGCAGCAACAGCAGCAGCAGCAGCAACAGCATCATCAACAGCATTCCCATCACTTGCCCCTGCAGCAGCAGCATCAGCAGCAGCACGCTCTGGTCCACTCCCACTCCGCATCCTTCGAGGCGCATGCGCATCTACGGAGCACGTCATCGATTGCCGAATTGGCTGCTGCAGCCAGCGCGGTGAACGAACAACGCCCCTCGAGCAACGCCTCGAGTGCCAGCTCCCAGCACGCGATGCCCAGCAGCCCGGCCAGCAGCAGCCACGGCAGCATCCTCAGCTGCAGCGGCAGCGGCAGTGGCAGCAGCGTGCAGAATGAGAACAGCAACACGACCAACACGAATCAGGAGTGCGACGGCGGGTCGCTGGACGACGAGGCGGGCGGCACGCAGGCGGCCAAGACGGTGGCTTATACCTACGAGGCCTTCTTCGTGAGCGATGGACGCTCCAAGCGGAAGCATGTGGCAGATCCGGCCGCCGTGGTGGTGCAGGACCAGCAGAAGACCAAGTACACCTGCTCCGAGTGCGGCAAGCAGTATGCCACCTCCAGCAACCTGTCGCGCCACAAGCAGACGCACCGCTCCCTGGACTCGCAGTCGGCCAAGAAGTGCCACACTTGCGGCAAGGCGTACGTGTCCATGCCGGCCCTGGCCATGCACGTGCTGACGCACAAACTCTCGCACAGCTGCGGCGTCTGCGGCAAGCTCTTCTCGCGCCCCTGGCTGCTCCAGGGCCATCTGCGCTCGCACACGGGCGAGAAGCCGTACGGCTGTGCGCACTGCGGCAAGGCCTTCGCGGATCGCTCCAACCTGCGCGCCCACATGCAGACGCACTCCGTCGACAAGAACTTCGAGTGCAAGCGCTGCCACAAGACATTCGCGCTCAAGTCGTACCTCAACAAGCACCTGGAGTCGGCCTGCCTCAAGGACGAGGAGGAGCTGATGATGGCCATGTCGCTGCACGGCCACGGCGGCGACAGTAACAGCGAGAGCGGCGCCAGCATGGCATCCTCGCCCCCGCACGAGTTCATCGAACGCGTCAAGGTGGAGTGCCCCAATGGTGGGCCAGGATCGGGACTGGGCGGCAACACCTATGCCATGTAATGCAATGCGATGCGGCAATGTAATGTTTGAGTAAGTGGAATGGCTGCAGGGCTGCACGGCTGCAGTGCTGGTTAGTTAATTTACCGTTAATGTTAAAGTTACCGTTACCATTTACCATTTACAACTAGGTTAACCGATAGCAGTTTTTATATAGATTACGAATACGATGCATACATCACAATACGTCCAAAAGCAAAGTGTAGTAGAGTAACACAGAGACTGTAGAAAATCGCATTAGACACGTTAGGCAGCAAACAAAAAAACAAAACAAAAAACAAAGCAAAACAGAACAGAACAGAGGAAACAGAACAGAAGAAACAGAAACAGAAGCAAAACAAACAAGCAGAAACACCTAACCAATCCAATCTGGTTCTTCTTATAAAGTTAAGCATTGAAGAGTTGAACATTCCTAAACATTCCCCACATTCCACATACATATAGACATATATATACACGACACACACACACAACACACACAAACACAGAGAGCCTTGTGTATGAGGTGCTATATACCGAATGCATTCCGTAAACCTGAACAAAACTAAGCAACAATTCTATGCCAGAGCGCAGCTATCTAATCTATCCAAAACTACTTAACGAAGCAAACAAACAAACAAACAAACAAACAAACATATATACTGATATATATATATATATCTATCTATATACTATATAGAGTGTACTATATATAATCTGTAGCTGATGCAAAAAGCAAGTTTTTAATCTCCAAAACTCTCTCTCTCTCTCTCTAACTCTATAACTCTCCAAGAACACTCTCCCCTAACCCTAACCCTAACCCTAAACACAAACCTAAAGCTAAACTCTAACTGTAGCTCGATGAAAATATCTCTCTATCTCTCTAACTCTAAATCTAACTCTAAATCTAATACTAAACACTAACTCCTTAATCGACAACGTGACGATGACGAAGTGATTAAAATTAATGCAACGAATTACAAAAGCAAATGCAATGTTTCTCAAACAACGAATTAGGTCTTAAGGGCAGCCTATCTATAAGCAGATATTACGAGTGGTGGCCCCACTCGGCGGTGCTGGAGGTGGTGGGGCCCACCTACCCAGCAAACAATTTTAAACTAAGTCACCAAAAAACTAAAAGAGCAACTGAAAGGGCAGTAGCCGGACATTTAAGCACTCAAAGATTTTTAGATTCGATATTAACAACGACACAAAAAACTTACAAACAAATTAATCAAACAAAAAATTGAATACAAACAAAAACTAACGAAACGCAAAGCAATATTAGCCAGGTATTGGGAGCGGTGCGACAGGAGGGTTTTCCGAATGCGCACCGCTTCCGTCACCCTCATATTAACCCTTGTAGAAAGCATCATCACGTTAATACATACATACATATACATAGGTAACGTCCACGTCCACGTCCCCGCCATTAGTTCATTCCGATCTCATTTAAGGCTAGAAGAGCAGATGCAGAGCAGGGAATTTCTGAATATTGGGCTGACTTTTCATTTACATTTTCCCCCAAATTTCCAGTTAACCAAACTCACCCGGAAAGGCTCCGCATTCATATCCAACGAGCATACGTTTTAGTCAATTAGCATTCCAAGACCCAGACCGCAGGCCGCAGGCCGCAGACCGCAGAAGGAGAAACATGGGAGAATACTCTACTCGTACAATTATTTATTATAGAGAATACTCACGATAGAAGTGAACATCTAGTCGCTGTCCAACAGCAAAACAAACAAAAAACACCAAAAATCTATCATTTATATTGAACCAAAGCCAGTTCCCAGTTACCAGTTACCAGTTTTCGAAGCCCCAGTTATACTTACAGATAACATTGAACATTGAATTCCGTTCGAGGCCCAATTAGGAGTACATACAGCCAGCGACCAAGACCAAAGAATCGTATTGTATTCGATCGCATTGAGAGCGCATCGCCCCTCTGAATAACAGATACGAATACACGAATACGAGTATATCGAGTGTGATCTAGTCTCAAGCATTTAACAGTACACTTCGTCCATGCGTGAATAATACTTTGCACTTTTCAACACACTTAACCGATCTAGCACGATGATATTACTTAGCCCTACATTACGTAACTGTAACTCAATATACTTTTCATTGCATTCCAATCCATTCCATCATTTATTCACTCATTCATTCATACACTCATACCCACACAAGCTCACCCACAACCACATTACACACACACACAAAATGTAACAGATCGCTGCACAAATTCTGTAAATATTAGAGCATACTTCATATACATTATACATAAACATAAATAGTACATTATATACTCAACTGAAATCAGCTTCAGCAACCGATCTCAATGATGACGATGACGATGAAGTGAGGGGGTAGGTTGGGGGGTAAGAACGAAGTGCAACGAACATTTTGTAGCCATAGTTGTAGCCAAGTTTCGAGCGACCCAAAACCAAAACCAAAAGCAAAAACAAACCAAAGTTGTTGGTATTATGTCTAAGTGGGGACAGACAGAAAGAGGATGATGATAGAAATCTATATACATACATCTAGAATACGTATGTAGTTGCGTAATATTTACAAAGCATATACATACATATACATATACATATATATACACTTATAGGGTATAGTATTCAGATATGTACGCGTAAGTTAAACTAGTATATAATCACGAAATTATTTTTATACTGTTGATTGGAAGAGGAATAAGGAGGAAGAGGAGCAGGAGCAGAAGGAGGGAGATGCGAGAGGCGGCAACAAACCCCTTTTAAGCAATAATATTAATCGAATCGAAATCGAAAACGAAATCGAAATCGGCTAAAGTACCAAAGCAATACTCAAAAACAAACCCCATGCAAAACGCAAAACAAACTACAATTATTTCAATTAAAATTACAATTAACTATATTTAATATATACCTAGTTATATAGGAATAGTCACCTATTATTTATGATCTATTATTTCTCGTAAGCGATGAAAATTTAAACGAAAAATTGGAAATTGAAATGGAAATGGAAACAATATAATGAATATTTATGAAATTTGCATTATGAGAATGTTGAATTAAAATTGAAATTGAAGTCCGGCAATAATATTAAATTTTAAAAATTTTGTATAACAATTGTATAGAGCGCGAGTCGACGAAAAGAAAGCAAAGAGAAGGAAAGGAAAGGAAAGC
This sequence comes from Drosophila tristis, assembly GCA_018150885.1. NCBI lineage: Eukaryota > Metazoa > Arthropoda > Insecta > Diptera > Drosophilidae > Drosophila > Drosophila tristis. The sequence continues at coordinate 2,467,310 of JAECWT010000001.1, forward strand.
AATAACTTAACTTAACAAACGAGTTAATCGATTATTAGTCTTAGTACATATACTGTAAGGTTGAAACTACTTACAATTAGCAATCGCAGCACACACACACACACACACATGTACTATAAACGAAAGGTAAACCCAAAAGCAAAACCACAAATACAAAATGGGAAACAAAAAACAAAAATATATAAAGTTTAAAAATATATACAATACATATTAAATGCTTACACTTTACATGCAAAACAATGTTTTTTATTTTACAAATATTTACTTATTCTCAATATGCTTTGAATATAGTTTCCCTGATTTTTACTGGACTCTGTGTGTATTTGTTTCTTGTGCATTTTGATTATTTCTTCAACCATTATTGTGCTGAGTGATTTTAGATGGCAGCACAGCCGTAAGAAGATGAATTATGAACCCAAAGCAATTCGAATATTGTGATAGCCCACACACACACATAACGAAACACACACACACACGCACACACACACACACGAGATTCATTAATTTTGCTCAAAGGATATTGGAAAATAACGAGAAATCAAATTCATATTGAGATCCAGAAACTATACATAGCATAACGTGTATCGAAAAGCAATAAAACGTAGTGGTAAAAGATATGCATAGAGTATAACATTTAGGGGAGTGCATCGTGCAGGGGGAGTAGCGGAGGAATATTTTGAGATTTTTAACTAAAACTAAATAATATTACCCTCAGCCCAGGCCAGGCATATACATACATACATACATACATACATAATACGAAAATATATTTACGAATGCACAGACAAACAAACATTCATTTGGAAAAGCTTTAATCCAAAATTTGGCTATCGAAGGGGGAGCATGGAACATGTTTCAGTTTGTCCAATCACGCGCACACACACACCCAAACACACACACACACATGTTATGGGTTCTCTGCAGGATCATGATGTACTGTTATACAAAGGGAAATTGTTAAAGTTGATACATTTGTAGCATAGTATTTAGCACAGACACCACACCACACCACACCACAGAAGAGAACAGAACAGAACAGAACACACACCCACTGGGAGTGGGAGTGGGACATCAGGCACAACTGTACATACTCGTACGTAATCGTAATCGGAATCGGAACCAGAGCGCAACCTGGAAATGCAATTGTTAAAATTGTTCAGTATTTGTGGCATTAGGTTCATGATCCATTGTTTCCATTATCTGTTGCTGTTGCTGTTGCTGACAACCCTTCGGCCCTATTCAACTCCCATTCCGCCTCCGCCTCCGCCTCTGACACTGCCACGCAGGGCGACACCGACACAGCAACACAATGTTGTGCTGTCCTTTTTTGTGTCAATGCAGTTTAACGAGCGCTCGTTAGGCGTACTCGAACAAAGGGGAAATGTAATAAAAAGAGGAACAGCACCATGAATGAGAGAGCACGAGAGAATGGCAATGGCAATGGGATGGGGAACGCGAGAGGAGCGGTGCCATGCCAACACTGGCTGGTCCACTGCGTCAGTCAGCACGTGGCCCACACTGTGTCCACAACTCATTCCACACTGAAAGGAAGAGGGCGGCCGGTGGGATTAGCAATCACTAACGTTAGGGTGATGCAGGGAGCATTTGATTCGAAAATTTAATTTGCATTCCGCGTGATTTATTTTTGTATCCAATACACGTACACACACACATAAACACACCCACACACACACAACAAAAGCAATGTATAAATAATTGGGCAACCAAAAAAACAATGATTAACTATTAGCAAAAACAAAAGCAAAGGCAAAAAAATTAAAAAGACTTGGCACGTTAACACTAATAATTCAAGAATTGAACATAAACTAATAAAAAGTAATTCGTAAATTCGGAAAGTTTAAAAATCAAACAACCAAAAGCAGAAACAACGAATAAACAGCAAGAACAAAAATGAAAGACTTAACACTTTGAAAATATATATATATATATATGTAGTATATATTATGAATCGAAAATGGAGAGCAATATGAGGAAGCAAAACTTATTTACAGCTATTGTATATGGTATATAATCATAGAGAAGATGAATAAAAAAAAAGAACGAGAAGAATTAACGGTAAAAGCAATACAACAGAAACAGCAACAAAAGCAAAAGCAAAAGCAATAGAGCATTAAGGTAACTCAAAAGTATTAAATCGCATGTATCTATGAGTAAATATTTGGAATTCGTTATATTATTGCGATAAGTAAGCGAAACCCCAAACATTTATGGCACTATACACTATAGCATAATAAAGAATCGATATATATATATATATATATATATAGGAGTATATACCTAGTTTACAGAAAAAAGCTAATGAAAACTGCTAGAAAGCAAACCAAAAAAAAAAAACGAAGAAAAGAGAAAAATTAAACAAGTAATAAGAATTAATTAAAAGCCGTAGGGATTTTGGATTTAGCTGGCATACGATGAATTGAACGATTTAACGATTATTAGTTATCGATATACAGATACATATATTAACGGTAGAGTTGTTTTTTGCATATATTGTTATCGCAACTTTTGTGCTGCTTGACGAGACCAATTGATGTACTTTATACAACGAAAACGAAAATGAAAACAAAAACCCAAAAAACCAAAAAACTGAAAAACCGAAAAAACCAAATGAATAGAAACTCATCTTATGTTTTTGCATAGGTGCATTGTTGCGATAGATATGTACGTACGTATATACAAACCTATTTTGATCGACTATACTACAGAAATACACGCCACACAGACACACCAGACGATACGAGATACGAGATAGTTGAAAGATACATACATAGTTACTGCGTAGAAAATAAATCATTTTATCCTGTATTTAGAGCACTCAAACACAACACACACACACAGACACACACACAGACACAAACAGACAACTGTAGCATTGTAGAAAAGTAGAGTTGCAAATTATTATTAAAACGAGACAAAAGCGAGACATAAATTTAAGCTTACGATTAGACTATGACTAAAACAAGACACAGCACATTAGAGAAGCCAGCAAAGAATACTGTACCTAGAACAACAACAGCAGACACACAAACACACACCCACACCCACACATAATTATGTATTTTATTGCATTGTATCGATTAATAATCGAAGAATATATACATTGACATATATATATAAAGCTATGAATACGAGTATAGTATATACAATATGTACATCATACACACACAGACACAAGAGCGAAAATGCGTTTATTATGCGATATACATACATTTATACATTACATTCTAAATTATAAATGACATGCATTATGTATATGACATTCATGTGCATCATGCAGACAATCCGACACACAAAACACACAACATACACACAAAATCGGATGTCCTGGCATTGTCCCGTCAATCAAAAACGATTACGAACGACATTTGACAGGAGCCTCCGCCCTCGAAAGTCAATTTTACCAAATGGTCAATTTCCAATTACAAAGAAAGCGAATCGTTTCATGTTTTTCAGTAGTTTTTATGATAAGTTGTTGAACAAATTGAGCAGCTAATTAACCAGAAAAGATGATCAATGATCGAGCATGGCGATGAGTGGAATCTAGAATTTACCAAAAAGTCTTCAGTTTGATTGCGTGGTTTCCATTCAAGTGCGACAAGTACTCGTACGTACAATATACGATACATACTTACTTGCACATAGGTATATGCATATAGACTCACACCTTATATACGATATATTTTGTACTTAACCAATTGATTTGTATAATCCACACACAACAATCGAAACACCAGTCGAGACACCAGGCGAAATGGCTAATCATAATGCATAGTTACTAACGAACGAAAGAGAACAAAAAAAGAACCTACACACACATACCACATACAACATACAACACACAACAATGGAGCCAAGCATTCTGTAAAACATCTAACATAAAACGTACATAAGTATATTATATTTTCATAACACATGACAAATTTATACATGACAAAAAACCAAACAAAACAAAACAAAACGAGGAAAGAAAACGAAGAAAAATGCGACGATGCAAAACAACTCGCGTAGTAAATGAAAAAAAAACAAACATAGTGAATAAAAAAAATAAAAATCTGACAAAAAAAAAAACTTATACCAAAGTGCGTTTGATTTCAATTGGTTGGGAGAGTGGGGGGAGTGTGGGACTACTGTCAGCTGCAGACTCTGTGGATTCCATCCAATGCAATTTCGTTTGTGCGAATCAACGGAACGGAAACTCAGTATTTTGCCGGGGAAAAAGTAATTGGAGTTACACTTCCACGTAACTGCAGGGAGTGGGTTTCCGCTCCCCCCTTTTTTTTAACATTTAACCAGCTCGCCTCCATTGACAATCAACTGAAAGCGGCAATAACTGAAGCTGGACTGCAGCTCAAGGAATTCCTTTTCTTTTTGCTGCATCGTCTTGTCGCTTAATCGATGGCGGCGGGGGAGCTACAGTTTCTTCAGTCGTAAGTAGAAATGTTACAACAAATCGTACAGATATTCCAGAGCAGTGAAAGCAGCGATACAACTGCTCTTAAATCGCTTTTAAATTGTTAAAGGTTTCAGTTTACCTTCAAAATCATTTCTGAACAATAACTACAAACAAATCTGAAGAGGAGCCTCTCAAATCAAAGTTAAATTCAACTTTGAGTACACTTTGTGCCGGGCAAAAACACTCCCCAGGGGAAATGTGACACGTTAGAGGTTAGATCTATGGATGTGCGGATGTGAGAGGGCCGAACCGAACCCCTTCTGGCAAGCTGTTGTCAGCCAAATACGCAAGTTCCATGCCCAACTGTGGCTGTGCTGTAACCGGGAGCCAAAAACAAGAGAGTAAACAATTTTCAAACATAAACAGCCTCATGGATGATATTCCCCCTAACCCTCCACCATCCTCTCCACAGCTTCTCCTCGTTCCCACTGCTGCTGATGCTGCTGCTACTTCTGCCTCTGCCTCTGTCTCTGCTTCTGCTGTTGTTGTTTGTTGCGCATATTTTCACATATCATAAGTTTTTATGCTTATTAAAAGCCAAAAGGAAAAAATTGAGCATAATTTATATGATTTGCCTATGGGGCAATAGCAAAGCAGTGGAAAAAATTCTGTTTATAGGCCGATCAATGGCACGAAGGCGAGGCCTGGTATTTGGGATTTGCTTCTGGTGTGGTGTGGGGTGGTGTGGGGTGTTGGCTTCGGCTTGGGTTGGGCCGAGTCGAATCTGATGGTTTTAGTAGATTGTCCTCAGACGATGGCATATTTATACGGCTTAGAGATTGCCCAGTAGCACACATACGCAACGCGAGTCGAGATAGTTTTCGCCCCCTAGTGGCCCTGGCAGTGTCAGTGTGGCAGTAGGCTGGTGGGGGGGGCGAATGGAAGACAGAGCAGCCCTTCGGGGCGATTCCATCATAGGCGGATGACGGCGACAACGAAATCAAAATAGCCCCCCCGACCCACAAGCGACCAAAACAGGGCAACAGGGTTTGGCTTCAGCGAGGAATGGTGGGGTGGGGTGGGGTGGGGATGGTGGTGGCAGAAGGAATACTACGGAGTAGTAGCAGGGCAGAGTCGTGGCCGCTGTTATCCAGCAAAACAATCAACAGCGCGCTTTTTAAGCCATGCCAGATATATTTTCTAATGCTTTTTTTCTGTAACTTTCCACATTCACCCTTGTTCTTCACGCTTCGAGCGCTTTATGGGAGTCCTGGTGGTCGTCCGACGTTCTGCTTCTGCTGCTGCTCGTCCTGCCACTTCTCCTGCTCCATGACGGGGCTCTCAATTGGGGGTCTCTTGAATGGGAATAGGGTTCGTTCGGGCAATGACAATGGAATTGGGTTTTCAGCCTGGATTCTTTCCTTTCCGCTACTTTCCTTGCCATTCCTTGCCATTCCTTTTCCTTTTTTTTGTTTTGTTTTGTTGCTGCCATCGCTGTCATGTGTCGGACTGTGAGCCTCCAGATGTATCTGTATCTACAAGTGTACGACTACGACTACGAGCATGAGTACGAGTATCTCGAGCCGTTGTTGCGCGTGAATTGTTGGCTTGTTTACTATGCCCTTCAAATTATGCACTATCTGTACAGGGAGTGTGGGTGTGGGTGTGGGTGTTGGGTGTTCGGTGTTGGGAGCTGGAATGTTGAGGACTTTGTGGGGGCGAGTGAAGATTGCATTAAGATAAATTTAACTGAATCAATTTGCTTAATAGCCAATTGAAGAGCAGGAAAAACAAAAAAAGAAAACCAAAACAAAAACAAAAACAAAAAAAATCCAACAACAGGCTAAATGAGCAGAAAAGAAAGAGAGACAGAGACATGGGCCAGCATGGGAGGAAGAGACACAGCAGGATAGATGGAGGAGCGACTGGGGAACAGGGAAACAAAGTGAGTGTCTCCAGTTTTAGTGTCATTTATTTTAACGTTGATTTCTTCCTATCCATTTGTTCACATTGCATACTTTCGCAGCTCCTCCATTCGGGCTTTCTGCTGCTTTCTGCCGCCGCCCGCCCCCCACTTTTGGTAATGAAACGTCGTCCAGCTGGCTTAATGCGAAAGCAGCTCACTTCTCTCTCTCTCTCTCTGGGAATGAGATACAAAATAAAAAAAAGGAATCAGCAAAGAGAAACCAACGAAAATTTATAAATCTCGAAAGTGACGCTGAAATTACATAAGCCCCGGACGTTATATAAGCTAGCAAGGCGCTGGCGATGGCGCAGGCGAAGGCACAGGCACAGGCGAGTTCGTGTCCCTGGCACTCTTCTCATTCGTTCACTATCTTCACGGCTCTGGTCAATTTCAATTTAGCGGCGAACCCTGTCCATTCCTTCCAGTCATATGTATGGACAATTGCAGGTCCTAACCCCATTAAAAAGCCATGACGGGGGCCACACACACAGAGGAGGAGAGAGACAGAGAGAGAGAGAGAGAGAGAGTGCACGGCAAATGCCTGGCATTTAGAAACGGATGTTCCGATTCGCATTTCGCAACGCAATGATAAACTTCGGCCGGTTCCGGCCCCCCGCACCGCACCACACCACCTGACCAGCACCTGCTCTGGGGCTCTATTCGCAGAGAGAGAGAAGAGAGCTGGCGCCAAATATCACACGAATAATACCCGTGACGGAAGATAAAGGACTTGGTGGTCTAATGGAATTTGTTAACTTTGAAAGTACTAAAGGGTTCCAAATGATGATAATTAGGAAGAAATGCAATCAATTAGAGGGAGTTTTACGGGCATGGTAGATACTGCGACACTTTTAAAACGATAAAGTACTTGATTTCAATCACTTTGAGTACCAGAGATTGGCTACTCTAATGCAAAGAATATTTAAGGATCTTCGACTAGCTATAGCAAGGAACTCACACCCTATATGCGTCACTTTTCCTTGCTGATCTTCCCCAGCTCTAACTGCAGTCGCAACTATCGAAACCAGCCCAAGGACTGCTCATCTCTAGCAGATAGATATCGCTGCTGCTGCCGCTGCCGCTGCTGTCTGAATTCTCGTTATTTAGCGGCTACCACGCATACATGTGCTGGAGCGTGCTAGAAATGTGGGTGGGGTTAGGATGGGACTTGGATTGGATTGGACTACCCGCAAACTGATTTGCATGACAGCAAAAGGTGCGTAGGCGTGCACAGTCGGAAGTGGAGCTGGAAGTGCGGCTTATCGCCAATGTGGCATCTACAACTCGTATTTGGCTGGAGCTACCCTACCCTACCCTACCCCACCCAACCTTCTTCTTCATCGCATTGAAGGTAATTGCTACGAAGCGCCCATTTTTCGCACGGATCGCTTACGCACATGTCCATAAAAATGGACAGACAGCGAGAGATAGAGATGGAGATAGGAAGTGGACGCCGCCTCGGGGCTGGCCAGGCCAGGACAGGCCTGTGTGGTGTGTGGCAAAAGGAGAATGGAGCGTTGAGCGTTTAGCGTTTTTCGACCTGTGCAACTAATTACGGGGCCGGGCGCGTAGCACCCGATTTTAATTATCACCCTTCGCGCTCGCTCAGCTGTTGCCTTTGCCGCATTCTGGATCCGCGTCCGCGTCCGGGTACGGGTCTGTCAGTTAGTCAGTCGGCAGTTCGTAGTCCGTAGTTGGTCCCATCCCGTCCTTTTCCGTGCATAGGCACGCCCTGAGCGACAGTTACAAACAGCCAAGCGGTGATGGGCCATGGATGGGCTATGGCGATGGCGGCAATCGATTGATTGTGGCCAAACACGCAGCACTGGAGTTGGACAGGATAAATCAAGCCCCTGACATTTTCCCAGCCTTCTGCTGGGCTGGCTGGCTGGATGGCTGGCGTGCGTGAGTTTCGTTAATGCACAAACGGAACACAAACAGAGCCAGAACCAGAACAGGCAACAGGGCCCCCATTCATGCAATACATATAGCATATACATTCACATAGATATAGTATAAAAGCCGATATCCAATTCCCGAAACTCGAACGACGCGTAATGGACTGAAATCCAATACAGAAATATGCATGACACAGGAGTGGGGGGGGAGATCGGGCAGACCAGGGCGAAGAGCAGAGCAGAGAAGAGCAGATATGGGGATATGTGAGTATGGATTGAGAGACAGACACAGTCTCCCACACAGATGTCAGGGAAATATGCGCCGTTTAGTCACAACTGTCAGTTTTCAATTGATTTGTCGAGCCAGTGGGGCAGGGGAAAGGCTCTCAGAGCCTGGGGGATTCAGTGGGGTGGCTGGGTGGTTGGCTCCGAAGTTCACTTCCATCAAAGCCAACAAAGCAAATGTGAAAACATTAAAGCCATTTTTGGCCATGCTGACGTGCATAAGTATGTGTGGTATGTGCAAATACATACCATACATACTTATGTACATATATGCGTGCAGTAGCGAACAGAGGCGACGTCCATGTGTTGGACATCTTCCTTTGGTGGATAAAACAACTTATTTGACACCAATAGGCAGTGAAAGTTCTTTGGGCGGAAAGTTCTTTAGTTATTTTTATAAGATAAGCTGGGAAATATATCAATATGTATTTAAAATATTATTTAGCTCCAAGAAATTGTTGTAAGCACAGCATGAAAGGTAGAACTATTTATATAGTAGATCATTTTTTTTTTCATGAATATTTCTTGGCAAGAAGAAAATTGTAGAGGTATTTTTAGGGATATTCTTCTTGGTTGTAGTTCGCCCTCCCCATAAACTCTGCGCGTTTCTTTGACGCTGCCTTAGGCATCCAATATTCGCGTGTATATAGGAATTATGTCTAGCGATAGTTGCTGGCAGTTTCCATTTCAGTTGGCCCATGCGCTGTTCCGGTTGGCCGCCAAAACGCCAAAACTTCAACTTTTGTCCAGTCATGGAGCGGAGCAGGGCAGAGCAGAGCAGTCCATTCTTGTATCGTCATTGTTAACATCATCAATTTGTGTGCTTAATATGGAAACTGACGCACAACAATAGCAGGCAGGAGGCAGGCAGGAGGCAGGCGAAGAATAGGGCTGCCTCGCTGGCTGGCAGGACAGCCTGGAGGTAGAAACAGGATCAAGCAAGCAGGACTAGAAGCCGAGAGCAGGACTAGCACCAGGCCAGCCATATAAATTGAGTTGCTGCAGCAATAAAGCATCTCGAATTGTTTATTACATTTTTGCCACACTTGACGAGCGCACGAAGGGGCAGGAGGCATGAGGCAGGACCTATATGGAGCACCAGGCGATAAATACGTAAAGTCATAATATATATGTATATACTCATAGGAAAAGAGACCGGTGGAGGGGTTGGGGTTGGGGTTGGGGCAGATGAAACGGAAAGCCCTGGGCCAGAAATCAAAACAATTGCAGCTCAATTCAATTGCTTGGCATCTCTCAATTCTGTGGATAAGAATGGGAGAAGCTATATACTCGTCTAGGACAGGGGACACATATATAGAACTGGGGGACAGCGGACATACAGACAGGCGGAGTGGGGTGGGTTGGGGTGTGGGGTGGCGGCCACTTACCGTACGAGGCGAAAAGTTCATGAGGTTATGATTTGAGCCAACCCATCGAGCGACCCCGGACCCCAGAGCAAACAGTTACGATTGTGTTACAATTTGTTACATCTGTAAATGTGTGCGCGGAGCTGAAAGCGCGCTGAAAGCTCTCGAGGGACTTTTTAGCCAATATAAATTTTGATCCTTCTTGAAAAATGGAAGCAAACATAAATAGCATCAAGTGGAAAACTGAACGTTAACGAACGTGCCACTGGTTGGGGTTGGGACGGGCACGGGGACGGGGACAGGGATGGGACTACGTTGTGGCAGTGCCATCAGCAGGGGGTGTTGGGTTGGGTTGGGTTCGGTTCGGTTCGGTTTCGGTTCTGATGGGTGCAGAGGGTGACAGCGGCTGTGGCACATCGACGACATAAATGAGTGGCGGGCTGAGCGCACATTTAGCAGCAAACAAACAGATTCTTCCCCACATCTCCACCCACAAAGCAGACACACACACACACAGAAACAGAGGCAGAGGGGGGGCGGGCATAGACTGACAAACACGCACTGTGAAGGACACACAATGTTGGGGAGCCTGCTCCACATGTGTCTATGTGTGTGTGTGTTTGTAATAAAAGCGATGAAAATGGCAGCAACAGCAACAAACAGGAGAAAACAGCAACAGCAATGACAGCAGAAAGGAAAACGAAATGGCAAAATAAATTGAAAGAGAAACAAATAAAAATCAACGAGAAAGGCTGCAAAAGTGGCGGAAAAAAAGGAAGCAGCTCACAGAGAGTCAGAAAGCAGAATGAACGATGGAGCAGGAGTCGGAGAAGAAGCAGAAGCAGAAGCCGAAGTAGCCCAAGAAGTAGCAAAACAACAAGAATTATGGGAATAACTTCAAGGCCGAAGCCTTGGATATCCTTCAAGATCGAGTCCAGATTGCTTAACGATCAATCATAGGAACGATTTCTAAATTATTAAGTGATTGTAGATTGTGGAAAAAATTACTGGAATATCTGAATTGAACGCCGTTCTTGTACTCTTTTCGGATGTAAGAAAGATTCAGTTTATGGGACGGAATATGCTTAAGTGTTTGCATGGCAAACACCCACTTCAAAATCGTAATACCCTCTGAAAAGAGTACAAAAAGAGCAGCAGCAGCAGCAGGCAGCAGCAATAGCAACAGCAAGCAAATATTGAACGAAAAGGCAAAATACCAACAAAAACAACAATCAAACACACACACACTCACACAGTTAAAGAAAATAATCGTCGATAAAAAGCTGGCGCCAAGATACCCGTAATATGAGCTAACCACTGCCCCCAGCAACCGATTCGGATGCCATACACATTCCCCATCCCATCCCATCCCATTCTCAATTCAGTGGACCATCACCATCCCAATCCCAATCCCAATCCCTGGCCACTCCGAATCCGATGGCAAGTGGCTTCGCACATCACAGCGCATTATTGGGTGACATGTGGAAGAGCTCCGCTCTTAGGCCTGAAGCTGCCTGCCTGCTGCCTGGTGCCTGCTGCTTGCTGCTTGAGAACGGCTTTGAGCCCTTAGCCCACTTGAGTTGGTGTTTTACAAGATACAATTCCACTAATTCCAAACAAAAAGTTAGTCCAGCGTGGCACTTGAAAAGCTCTCTGACAGGACTTATTTCGCCCCAGCAAGGTCACTTTCGTTTCCAGCGCTTAAAGTGCTCTAATTTACAAATTAAACACGATTTTCTCGAGTGTTTCTAGCGGGTGGAAACACTTTGAATTTAAATTTAAATCGCGCGCTGGCATTTCATCTGGAAGCCCGAAAGTATGCAATGATTTTTGCGACAAGATCAGTTCCGTGAACCAGTTGAACCAGTTGGAACCCCCTCCAGGTAGTAGTAAGTAATATATAAAAAAAACAAATCATTGAATAAGCTGCGCGGTGAGTGGGGAGGGGTCGGGGAAAGTTTTATGTCGAATCACCTAAATGACTTTACTTTCTGCTCAATTCGCATTCAAAATGCGAAAAATTTAAGCCCCAAAAATGCGAACTATAAGCTGACGTCACGTTCTCGTTCCCGCACAGCTATGTACAGCTCCCAATGGCTTAAAATTTATGACATAAATAAAAATACGGGAATAAGGATGGGATGGGGCTGCCGCCGCCGCCAGGATACGCAAAAGCCATCCATCCCAAACCAACACCCAAAGCCCCCCCCGAACCACTCCAAATTACACGAAACGTTTTCGGTTTTTTCCTTGGTTCCGATTCGAGTGGTCACCTTTGATGGAGAGAGCGAGAAGGAGAGGGAGAGCTAGAAACGAAAACACAAATAAATTAATATTTGGCTTAGTGAAATTGAATTTGGTTCGATGTGGCTGGATGCCATGTCTGGCATTTGGCGATAAACGCATTCGCTTTCGCTTTCAGGTAAATTGCTCGTAAGCCACATCAGCATAAACCGAAAGAACTAAATATTTATGGGCGAAAGAAAGACCGACCCGACCACGCTCTGACAAATTCAAACGCCAACGGTCACGCGGCAGCGACGCATCTGTCAGCCCTGGACAAACGCTGACATTAGCAACCCTGTTTCAGCGAACAGCTGGAACCTGTTGAATTTTTTTTTTTGTTTATTTGATCGGTTTTCGCAGCTCAAATAAGTGTAGTTGCACAAGAAATAATTTTAAGCCCCCAGTGCCACCAAATCCACTTGACCGAACCTCCCCCCGTGAGATGCAAAGATGAGCGACGCACTGAAAGCCAAAGAACAACTGATACGCGCTGTGGAATGCGACCAGATGGGACGAATTCTGGAGGCACAAACGCTCTACCAAGATGGCATCGCGCAGCTCATGTTGTTCGTGCAGACCGAGCCGGATGATTCGAAGCGGAAGGCGTTCCTGCTGCGCATCAAGGAGTTCATTGATCGGGCCGATGCCATCAAGGCCCGCGTCAATGGCAAGCTAATGCTGGGCGAAGTGGTGGACCACGTATCGATTGAGGAGAACGACACGGGCTACGACTACGATCAGATCTTTGGCAAGTACATGGACGACAAAACCGTTGAGATTCTGCTCGAGGAGCCCTACATGACGCAGAACTATCAGGTAACTAGCTAACCTTTGATGGGAGAACAGAGATCATTCGATTGATTTGCTTACAGTATCAAAACCTCGTACGCTTCCTGGAGCTGGCCATTACAAACTGCAAAAACTTAAAGTATTTCCGTTTGATTACCAAAGAGTACACGGATCCAAAGAATCCCGATCAGCAAAAGACAAACCTGGGCCAGATTAGAGCTGACCTGGAGCGAAGGGACATCGTTGTGACCATAAAGTACGAAGACACGTTGCACGACCGCAGAATTTAGTAAGTCTTCCCGCTACCAATGCAATTCCATTGAGTCATCGATCTATTGCAGCTGCAGCTATCTAATCTTTCCATTGATACATATAAACACATGCTTCCTGTGCTTTCAGTCTGAGCAATGGCTACATAATCAAAATCGGTCGCGGACTACACTTTTACAAGGCGGCCAATCCCATGTATTCGATTGGCCTGGTCAACTACAGGTACCGCAAGTGCCTCCAGACGGACGTGGACATATGGCGCAACAATCGCACAACATCTTAGGGCAGGAATGTCATTCCATTTTAAAAGGCACATTTTTCATACAACACTTAATTTTTTATTTTTTATAAATAAATCTTTCAATGCTTTTTGCAAGCTGCGAGTGCGAAGTGGAGTACAGCAGGAGGCGTAGGAGGATTCACCCACAATTGCTGATTCTGGGTGCGCTATAAATCTGCAGTCGCCACGAAGACATGGAGCTGATATATGGATGTGGCTGCTGCTGCTTCTGCTGCTTCAGGGGCGTTCGGTTCTCCTGTTTCTGTTCCTTGGCAGAAAATGTTTAAAATTCATAACTTTCACGCCACTTTCGGATGCGGAGGCAGCAGAAGCGGCGGTAGCGTTAGCGGCACAGCTGGTGGGCAGAGTTGGCTGCTGTTTTGAATGCCAGTGCCGCCGCTCCAGCAGCCAGCGGGTGGCCAATGCAGTTGCATAAAAGCCAAAAGCTGTAGCAGTAGCAGAAACGGAAGCGCTACCGTAACCAGCGCCAGCGCCAGCTCCAGCTCTTTGTCCTTGCCATGTCCTTAAGGTTCGCTTAAAGCCCAGACACAGATTCGGTATGAGGCTCAATGGCGATGCCAGAGACATGTGCGTGGATAATTACAACTGCGACACAGTTCGCTGCACAACCGACGCCAGAGTCCACCTTTGGTGGGTGGTATCGGGGATTGGGTCTGGAAATGGGCCGAGGTCCTTGGGCGGGGGTATATTTTCAATTTACTTGGTGCCAGGCCAAGGATTTATCAACAGATGAAGGCAATTGTTACGCAAAGGCACAAAATGCGCCGCGATGAGCCGGCCTAATAAATTGCACCAGAGCTAAAATGCTTTGCTCGCTTTTAAATTTTATGGCCCGTAAGAAGGCCCAGACACACTCGCTCGCTCGCTCGTTCGCTCAGCCAGCCCACAGTCCACCCACACACACACACACACACACACACTTCTGGGAACCACCCCTAATTTTTGGTTTAAGCACCACTGGAAGATGGAGCCTGCGGCTTCTGCTAGGTCCGGAGCTGGGGTGAGGTGCAGATTCCATTTGCCTAAGCTGGCTATTCATTCGCTGGATATTCTAAACAAGCAACAAGAATTGTGGGTCTTCGTGTCCCCAGGATTTGCAGGGACTTCCACTTCCGCCTTCTCCTTTGGAGCCGGGGGGCAACGATGAACTTATTGAACAATTAGATGGTTCACTTATTTTAGATAAATCTATGAACTAGATGGATCCCTAGAATCCCTGCCTCTCCCTGAGCCTGCCGCCAAGCGGGCTCCTTGTGCGTCACGGAAGCTGGAACAGGATATTTTTCGCTAGCAAATAAGCCACTAACTGACTGAACAACAACAGGGGACAGGTTGCTCCTCCACAACCTGGAATCCTCCCCGGCAAGCAACAGTTAGATTGGAAGCCGCCGGCTCTCCCTGCCAATTTGTGAGCAATGAATGCTGCAGTTAAGCGCCGGGCAAGGCCAGGAAAACTACAATACATAACCATGGAATTAGTTATAGTCCTGGTCCTGCTTCTGCTTCGGCTTCTGGTCCTTCATCTTGGTCACAAAGCGAACAAGAGCCACGCCACCCAACCCCCGTCTGGAGGAAGCCAAGCAGACACTGCCTGGGGCAGACCAACAGCATAACTAATCCGAATATTTTACCCCGCCCAGCTAAATGGGAAATCCTCAAGATACGAGCCCGACTAGGAAGCCAAAGTGGAAGCAACATTTTGTACCTCGTGAGTCGTGGAGTGACAAGGGGTATGTTCCATAGTAAAAGAAATTTCCAGAGCGTTCTCTGATGGCTAACAAGTTAGAGAAAGTAAACTCCAGAAAATATCTTTCTAAATCTTAGATCCTATAAAGAAACAAGTACACTCCATCAGATACACTCCATAGCGGGTATCTTTCGGTCGGAACTCTCCCTCCGTTCTAGCGTTATTTCTTGCCTATTGCTAGGATGGGATGCTGAGTGCGGGACACGCGTTGAGCGGAATGTTTTAGGTTCAGGCGCAGCACTTATGACATTACATTTTACGAGCACATGTGGATGTGTGTGTGCGGGTGCGAGTGCGGGTGCCTGTGTGTGTGTTTCCTATTAATTTGCCATAGCTGAGGAGCTCTGTGTCCCCCCTGTACATCCCCTCAGACCTACACAGTGCCCATCATCAGGATTGTCCTCTGGCCGGGAAAGCGGCACGTAATTGTCTCTGCTTGGCTTTCGCTTGCTTAAAATTATCATAGAGCAAAGGGATAAGAAAAACTACGAATCGGATTGTGTACACATCTACTTATGCCGATTTCCTATTACTCGTAGATGCGTAACGTAACTTTTAGACCAACAACAACAACAAAAAGGGTGGCGTCAACGATTCTTTCTTGGTTTTATTGCTGCTGCTGCTGCCAAACAACATCAACAACAAGAAAGACAAACTGGCAAATGTCCCACTTGTTACCAGAACGCCCCCAGCCCCCGATCCACAAATGGGAGTGGGAGCGGGAGTGGGAATGTGAATGTTAGAGGAAGACATAGGCAATAGATAGGGAAAATCGGGCCATAACTTTTGTTTTGCTACGTACATAAAATGGCGCCAAGCAACCTATATAGGCCAGACATCCAAAACGAAGCACCAACCGAGAGCACAGAACAGGAGCTGGAGCGGAAGCATGAGTGGGAGCAGGAGCAGGAGCACGAGCAGGAGTAGGAGTGGACATAAAGTCAAGTGAAACTACTGGCAATAGCAATTGAAATCAAAAACGTGCCATCAACGGGTCTCCCTTGCTGTTGTTGTTGCTGCTGCTGCTGCTGCTGCTGTTGTTGTTGCTGTTGAAAGCCTCCTCCGCCCACTCCACTACTGCAGCCCACATCCAGGAGGCGTTGGCCATTATGTAAATTGCGTGTACGGCAGTCAATGAAGCTCTGAGGATGGGATGGATAGAGACTGCGGCTGACCAAAAACCGCATCATTAACGCCCTGGAAGCGACGCTGGACCCTGAACCCAGCATCAGAAACGGACTGGATTGGACTTTTCTCTCTCGAATGACAACTGGCTAAAGTCTCAGGGTCTCAGGGTCTCAATGTCTCTCTCTCTCTCTCTCTCTCTCTCTGGCTCAATGTGTGTGTCCGAAATATGAACTAAAGTGATTTTCAAATATGCTCGAGTCCCAGGCACTTTGGCAGTCCTATATCATTTGTTGTGGGTGGTGTGGGTTGGTGATGTTTCCGTCGCCTCGTGCTAGATTAAAAGCTGTCACAGACCAAACAAAGGCAACCGCAGAAGCAGCAGCAGCAGCATCAGCAGCAGAACAAGAACCACACCACACAAAGGATAAGCAGAGCAGTTATTGTGTTCTCTTTGGATTTGCAATGTATGCCGATTTATAATCAATCAATGTCAGCGCAAAATTCGAAGCGCCACCAACGGCAGGCACTCTCTATCTGTCACTCTCCCACTCACTCCCTGGGGCGGCTACGTGGAACGTATGCTCAAAAAACCGTTCATTAGGCCCCTCAGACGTCACGGCACGACACTGCACAGAGACAGAGAGAGAGAGGAGAGAGAGAGAGCGACGCCCAGAGGCGCGTTATTTATAGTGCGTGTCCTATTAATGCATAATCGACGTCAATCTTGGCATATTAAAGGACTAACGCGGCCTAAGTCGTCGCTTCTACTGCCCTGCCATCACCCATTCTCCTCATCCGCCTCAGCCTCAACCTCATCCTCCCTTTTTTTTCAACCAAATTTTAAACCAAAGATGGATAGACAGAGATATTTTTTGGCTACTGGTTGCCTTGCCGGGCAAATCCTTTCTGCCATGGTTCGCTTTGGTTAATAGACCCCGAGCTGCGTGTCAAATTGCCGGCGAATTGATGAACTTGGCAGAAAAAAAGGTCCTCTCCCCACCCACAAAATGCATTAGCGAAGAAGATAAGAGTAGGGCAAAATTTATAAAAATCGTAAGAAGCGGTTAACAAAAATGCCTTTGCTTTTGATTAAACTTAATATCTGCTACGTATTTAATGTCGATTTTATATCTTCAAACTTATTATTTAAACTAAACTGCACAATAACAGAAGGAATATATTATATATCACCATAAATATATACAGATCCCGAGTAAAACAGCGACTTAGTAAATAATTATTCGATTGTTCAAGCTTGTTTGCTGGCTTTGGGTTCTGTAGAATTCGTTGGCTTAAATTAGAACTAATTCTTTCATAATTTGTGTATTTTTTTTGCAATCACCAGAGAAGGATTGTTCGTTATCTGCGCAGCTATAGCTATCAGAGTTATGCAACTGAATAACAAATATTTAGCATAATTATGGTCGTAAGTACTGTCTCGCAGATAACTTAATTTCAGCTCGCTTTTATGGCACAAATAAACCTTAAGTCTGCGGTCACCTCCGCCCATTTCCAACGAAATCTAAGAAAATTCCAAGCATCTCTGGAGGCACAAACATTCACCTCGGGTCAATTGTTTCACTTATTTAGCAGGCTTTAAAATGTCCCCACAAATCGCCGCCTCACGCCGGCCCGCCGCCTCGACCAGTCCGGATGTTTAATGACCAAAAGACATTCTCTGACAGTGTTGACAACTCTCTGAGAGATATACATTAGGAGGGGGAGGAGAGCAGGGCAGGGCAGAGTGGAGTGGAGTGAGAGTCTGAGAGCATTAGAGAAAGTAAATCGGTGGCATAAAAAGCCGCGCGCTGTAATTTGAGTAATTAAAATTTGACACGATAATCGAATCGCTTGCTGGCTGCTGGCTGGCTGGCTGTGCAGGTTGGGTGGGGGGCAGGTGGATCTCGCTGGGCACGAAATCATCGCCAGCCTTTCAGCCCTTTCGCTCGGCTTACAACTTGAGCGGCGCATTAATGCAGAGCACTTTATGTGTATATAATTCCGGGCAGGGCATATCTGTATATACTCGTATAGCCGTGTGTATATAGGGCCGCCTGGCAGTCAATGTCAAACCACAGACTATTAAATACACACGCAGGCACGCGAAAGTGCTGAAAAACAAAGCCAGGACGAAGCCAGGACGAAGCCAGGGATCCCAGTCGGCGATGGCGACGGCGTTGGCGGTGGCGGTGGCGACGGCAGCTTCCATAATTCGCCTGACGACTCCAGGATTCGTGGGGAGTAAAAGCCATTAAAGTAACAACCAGGCACAGCACGTTTTTACGGCGCACGGCAAATGCTGCGACAAAAGAAGGTTCCTCAGCATGGAGAGCAGAGATGTGGGGGCTCTGATGTGGCTGTTGGCTGTGGCTGTGGCAGACTCAATCGTAAGCGCAGCAGTCAGCGTCATAAACGACGGCGTCGGCATTTAGAAAGCGCAGATATTCCTGTCAAAACGATAAGCGCGCCTTACGCCGTACAGCATGAGAGAGACGGAAAGAGTAAGAGTGAGGGCTAGAGATGGGGAGATGGAGAGATATAGAGAGAGAGACAACCAGTCAAGGTTTTGGAGAAGGAGTGGGTGGAAGTGGAAGTGGAGGCAGCGGCAGCAGCTCAATTTTTATACCAAGTGCTGAGGAGCGTCTTTAAACGTTTTGTGGCTGGGGATATATCCATCCCTTCAGCCTCGGATTCAGCTACAGCTACAGCTGCCTGTTCCCTGTTCCCTTTTCCCTGTACTCGTGCTCCATACTGCCTGCTCGTGGCATTGTCATTTATGTATCTATTCCGAGAGTCTTTCTTGCATTGGTTAAATGCCTTACGGTAATTTCATTCACTTACGCGCACATAACTTGCAGAACTCACGTATTCCCATTCGGATTCACATTCGCACTTTTATGCAGGGACGCAGGGATGGGGGGCACACGGGCACACAAAGTTATAGCTGAAGGTGGAGATGGGAGATGGGTGTTGGAGATGGAGATGGGGTGTCTCAGGCAGAGGTGCGTAATGACATTCATGTGATAAG
This sequence comes from Drosophila tristis, assembly GCA_018150885.1. NCBI lineage: Eukaryota > Metazoa > Arthropoda > Insecta > Diptera > Drosophilidae > Drosophila > Drosophila tristis. The sequence continues at coordinate 2,486,789 of JAECWT010000001.1, forward strand.
CACACGCACACGCCCCCAGGTGTGATGGGTGCTGTGTCGGTCGGTGCGGGGGTTTGGTGGTGTGGGGTCTAGATTTGGGTCTGGGGGGCAAGACAAGGGATGCAGCTAATGAGGCAAATTCCCAAAAAAGAAGCCAAAAACAAATATGTACATAAATCTTTAGCGCCAGTGACCGAAAAAATGGTCGCAGTTGTTGGCCATTTATGTTGGGGAACGGGAGCGATCGCCGGCCGCAAGAAATATGGATTGCTGCCTAATCACCTACAGCGTTTTAGCCACGCGAAAGATTTGGAGCAGGGGGAGTGCCTGGAGTGGCAATGGGAATGGGACAGCTCCTAAGTCGCGCAAATCCCAAAATATTTCACAACTTTATCCCCTTAGGTGGGATATTTGCGGGCACGCAAAAAGGACGAAAAAAAACCATCCTCATAAAAACACAAGTTGAAAGGCTAGGGCCGAGACTTCGACTAAAGGATACCCGCTAATCATATTTGTTAGCCTCTTAAATTGGCTGTAATAACTAACTAATTTCATATATATGTTATGGATACCTCTGCCTATAGGTTTGCCAAGGGCTAGTCCCATATCTTCACATTTCCAGTTAACACAGATACCTGTTACATACCCTTCCATATACACCAGTTACCCTTTGCACTGTTGAAGTACCGGGTATAACGAGCATCAGGAGCACGTTAATCAAAATGTTAGAGGGGTAGCAGCAGCAGCAGCAGTAGCGGGGGGAACAGCGATGTCCTGGCCGCCAGATATCGCCATCTACGTACACGGAGAGCGACCCCCGCCCGACTCCCCACTCCCGACTAGGCATCGAATCCAAGAAACGAAACGAAACGAAAATTTTAATGGCTCAATAAAAATGCCATTTGCGCTGGGCCGCTGTCTTGGCCCGCAGAAAGTTGGCTTTAAAGGCAGCCCGCACTTAGCCCGCCTCCCCACTGGGCTGGGGAAAAACAAAAGCCAAACAAGGCTTAACACATTTCCCCAAAATGTTTATCTAATCAGCGCAAAGTATCCTGACACCTGAGAAGGCAACGGGAGCAGAGCTGAGAGATCCAGGCGCCCAAATCCAGGAGCCAGGCAGCCAGGCAGCTGTCAGGGCATTAATCTGCAATTGCCAAAGATTTCCGCCTTCCAATCGAATCAAATGTAAATCAGTGAGGGAAAGAGACAGCGCAGGAGAGAGGGCGATGGCAGCAGCAGCAGCAGAGTTTCCATTGAACTAGTTGCACATCTCTGGCCCCGCTCCCGCCCGTACATATATTTATTTCTTTTCCCGATTTCGGGCAGGGGGAAATTCGCTTTTTGCCACCCATTTTGTTTGTGGTGCGCTTTATCAAACAGAAAATTTAAAAAACAAATAACAGCCGCTGCCGCTGCTGCTGCTGTTGCTGTTGCTGCCACAGTGGCAGCCGCAACAGTAACAGACTGCCTGCCATTAAATTTTTATTGGTTCTCCGAAATCCGATTCATGCCTTTTACAAAGATTTCTCAAACATTTAAAAGTGCGAAAAGATCAAAGCGAATTCCAACTTATTGTCTCGCTCTCTCTCTCTCTCTGCCCCCCTAAACCCCAATCCAATCATCCTGCTCACTCCCACTACCCCGCAGGTCATGGCTTAACAAGATTCTTACTAGTGAGAGAGAGTGGAACTAAGACCAAGAGAGGGGAAACTACAAATTCCCAGAGAAGCGCAGTTAAAGAGCCACGCCACCCCTACTGCATCCAACGGTAGTTCCTCTTCCCCTCTCCACATCTCTCTTTGTCTCTGATGATGTGGCATATTTGCTTGTAAACATTTGACGAGTTCTGGCTCTGGCCACTGGACCACCCACGCCTCCGCATGCCACCAACTCGAACCAAAGCCAGGGCCTGGCCAAAAGTCGGCCATGGAAAATTAAATCAGCAAGTGGAAAGCTCCTTGCTGGTGTTCCTGCTGCTAGTGGTCCTGTTCTGCAATGGAAAACTGATATTTTGCTGGCTCTGCCAAACCGCATATCAAACTGTCGAGCATTTACCATTGGGTCGGGTCCTACAACGAGGTGCGGCCCGTGCCAAGTGGTTTTTGGCTGCCGTTGTTTTCATAACAGCCAGCCTCCCGGGGCAGCCACATGCACATGCACAGGCACATACATACAAACACACGTACATATAGGGGCACAGTCCGCCCTCCGACTCCCTCCCAGTCCACGACTCGAGCAACTTTTGACGCCACTCTGTCTGCCGCGCCACGCCTTGACGGCCTGCATTCCGTATAAAAAATATTCATACGTAGATGCCCTTTTTATTATGCACCCTGCACCGAAGCGGGTGTGGAGGGATTATTGTGAACTCTGGCATTTACCGTAGCGGATCGCCAACTGCAGATAAGTGTTGCTGAAGTGTGAAAGGGATGGCTAGACAGCTGAGAGAAGGTGCGAGAGCTTTGACAGTTAATTCTCTCACGATCTTACTCTCCACCTGTACCTGTACTCTCCACTCTCCTATGCTCAACCAGAACGGAATAAGCGAGCGCCAGTAAGGGATAGCAACAGTAACCTAGCCTGTAACATGTGCTCTCCTTTTGGTTTCTTTTGAGCTTAGCTGCTGCTGCTGCTCACCATTGAACAGTTAAAAGGCAGAGAGATGAAAGATAAACACTATGCAAGGAGAGAGCGCCTGAAAGGGACAGCCACAACAGGAGGGGCTTATCAGTTTAACCACAAGTTTGGCCACCAAATTGAATCTTCTCTCAAGAGAGTTTGTGCTTTGTTCTGTTCTGGTTTTTCGATCGCCTGGAGGGTATAGAAACTTCGATGTGGCAACAAGTGCCTCGCATTCTTGTTATATCGTCACTTATGGGTAGGGAGAATGGGAAGAAGTTGCCTTCCAGTGGGGTGGAGCGGGAGTGGGGGACTAACTCCGGTTGTTTACACGTGCCTTTGTTGCGCCGCTGCTGACGCGATGCGTGTGTTCCGGACTTGGGAATGTGGCTGTGGCTGTGGATGTGGATGACTCTGGGGCATGGGGCACTGCATGAAGTTTTGCGTACTTGGTATTTACATACAAACACACAACACACATAAACAGAAGCACCAGCAGCAGCAGCAGCAGCGGCAGCGGCAACAACAGCAACAGCAGCAGCAGTCGATTGCCAAGTGCAACAGCAGCAACAGTAGCCCCCATGGCTGACTTTCCCATGGAAAATAAACAAGAGCTCTCCCCGACAGTCGCCAAGATGTCTGCGACGGGTTTTGGCTTTTGCCACGTCTCACCTGGGCTGGGCTGCGCTGCTGCTGCTACTGCCGCTACTGCTCTGCGGCGGTAGTGTGGGATGAATGGATGAATGTGGCATGCCTTGGTGTGTCGGGGTGGGATGAGGTGAGCCGAGGTGAGTTGGGTCGCTTGGGGACAAGGACGTCGTGGAGGATGGTGTCAGGATGTTGCCGCTGCCGTATTTTAATAATGCATCGAAATGAAAGTGGCTGTCAACTGGAGATTTGACAGCTGCTTTAGCTTACGACAAGGATCGATGATGGCATGTCAGGTGCGTAGACAGACACGACAGCCCTGACTACTACCGACAACTCCGGCCAGAGTTGCCATGACTTCTCGCCACAGATTATTTCACTTACTGCGCCAATAATGTGCGATAATTAGGTGCGGGGAGTCAGCCGCCATTGAGGCAGCGGCAGCGGCAGCCATTGGGGGAATTCGAATCGAACAGAACCGAATTACCGCCTCATTAGCACATGGCACTCTGGTATTCCCAGGGCCCGGCCCCCTGCTCCGCTCCCGTTACTCATAAATGCCATAGATCTTCGGGGGCCCAACAGCACCACCAGCTGGCCCACTTGATGGCATAAACAGATTGCATGGCTCTCTCTCTTTGAAGTGCAAATTACCCGCGGGGTCAACCGATGCTCGCATTGTGGCCTGGAAGGGAGTGTTGCTGTTGTTGCTGTTGCTTGCGGCAAAGGTGGATGCGGCCAATGCGGTGGATGCGGTACTGAGTTAACAATGCTTCTTGGCCATAATACATCTTGAAAATTTGTTTAATAGCTCTCTTCCTCTAGGGTAGGGCTGGGGCTGGGGCCACTTGAGAGGCTTTTGAAGCTGTTGCTATTTTAATGTGGTCGATATTCTAAATTTAAACAAATAAACAAACATACCCGCAACAAATACAATTGCCTCTGGATTGCTGCTTGCTGCCGATTGTTGAAAGTTTATTGTTTTTAAACCTGTGCTGCAAAACTGTTTGATATACCCATCCGCCCCTGAGCACCCGATAATTTGGCACTTAAAACGTGCGAAATTCATTCACATTTTCACTTGATTCATTCGGCATCGCCGGCTAGGAAAGCAATCACGGTGAGTGCTTGGTTTACGACCATATATTCCACCATCAGATCCGCCCCGGAGAGTGGGTGAACACACACACATCCGCTGCCCTGCCGTGCTCTTTTTTTCTTATTTCTTCTTATTTTTTGTCGGCTGGAAATCAATATGAGTAATACGAAGCAATAATCTATGAGATTCCCGCAGTTTGCAGGGGTAGGAGGGCCACACGAAAGTTTATACTTTTGGCTACTGAACACATTGCTGCTCTCCTCTCTTTGAAGTGGGAATATAACCAGAAAGATGAAATTATTACTGAATTTATAGTGTTTTTTTTCTACAAGTGAAAATCAGCTGCCCAGCCGATAAATAATTCCAAGCTTATTGCGTGCTAATTGGTATTATCGATCAGCCCTGTCCCCATCAGCGCTGATTCTGGAAGTCATTATAAAACATAACATAAAACATTAAAGGCCATAAAAATAAGGAAATATTTAATATGTCGCCGCTCGGGGCGGCTCCTTTTCCTCGTGTGAAGTCTCAGCAAAAGTTAAACCAGTTGCATACTTTACGGGGCACTACTGCCCACTACATTATGTACATACATATATTGGCTGCACAAACTAACTGCTTGAGAAGCATTTTGCTCTGATTGCCACAGGGTCCAGCACCTGTTACCAACAAATAACTTGCTGAACGAAGAACCCTCCCGCTTCACAGTTCAACAGCCACATTATTGCTCACGCATTTCATTTGCCATATAGAAATCGTCTCGAAATCGTCTTCCAGCTCGAAACTAAACAACTCAGCCATGTGGAAGGGGCAGCAAGAGACTGGAGACTCCGCTGCCACGCAACTAGTGTCAAGAATCGCATAAATTTCCGATTCCGATTCCGGGACGGGACGGGACGGGACGCTCTACGGGTACAACCGAATGCGCTGCGTTGCGTTGGACTCAAAGTGTGCCATTTAATGGCCACCAAAGGTCACGTTCACACCGCCGTAATGGCTAATGGGCGACCGGTCTGACAATTCAGGTAATGTGGATAATTTGCTGTCAATGATGTGTAACGAACGCACAGCGGAGATGAGAAAAGCGCTGCCGACGAGATGCGGTCCTTGTATTTGTTGTCAAACAACAACACGCACCTAATAGCCCGGACCCGGTGCTGCATTTTACGGCGCTTATAAATAGGCTCTACTAGATGTTAATGTTCGTGTCGATGGGGGCAGAGAGAGGATGCGTTGGATGGGGGGGGGACACCGGGACGCCGGGGCACGGGCCACGGGACCCCATTCAATTTTGACAAATCGCCTGTTGTTGAGCACAGGCCACAAATCCGTGCTGATCGATGATTTGTTGTCTTTGATCTGAAAATGGGCATGGGCATGGGCATGGAGATGGAATGAGATGAGATGTGCTCCAACCGCGAGTGTCGAGTGAGCAAATCAAATTTTGACAAGGTGTTGATTGCCCCCCAACCCCCAACCACCGACATGCACTCGACTGCTACATATACTCGCATTCTATGCAGATGTGATGTGATCCGGGGCGGTGGGGAGTCAGCCCATAAATCAAGCAGACCCACAGAGCAGAAGTAGTCACGCACTAAACTATAACTATAACGATTAAGTTGCGGTTGGGCACCGGGAACTAAACAAACAAGACGAGCGGCGTTTTATGGCTTAACGTGACCGATCCGTCAAAACGAAAATGGAAAATGGAAAACCAAAACGAAAACTCAAACGAAAACTCAAACACTGTTATTTCAGACTCTGATTGTTTTGTCTTTGGTTTTTCGCGTTCCACACAGATTCAGAATCGATCTGAGCTGAGCCATAAAAAACAATATTTGTTTCCAATACTATTCCCAGCATAGATCTAAAAATAATCAACCAAAACATAGTCGAGCAAAGCCGAGTCGGGACGAGCGACATCTATCGAATGTGGTGGCCCGACCCTCAGGGCGGAGGAGTGGGTTGTCTGTGACTCTGGCACTGGGAGTAGGATCAGTCGGGGGCATTGGATAACCCATTGTTTTATGACCCATTTTTCCAGCGGTAAGCGATCGTAAAATTTGAATAAAGCGAGAGAGAGCGTGAAAAATCCTTTGTGGCATCTTCCACACATGTCAGAGATGCGAACTGTGTTTGGCTGCTTGCTGCAACTTCAATTGGTCTTTCAGTATTCCGTATGTGGTGGTGCTCCGTTTACCCTACTTGCAGTTGCATGCATTGTTTTTATTTCTTTCAAATGATCTCTGCTTTCTACTTGAGAACAGAACGATCGTAAAAATCGATCGTAGTCCTGTTTGAAATGTATACACAATTATTTTACGACCTTCCAAGATATAGACCAAGACTTTCGTTTCAAAATTGCGTACTTGAATACACCGTTTACGCTTTGCTTTCTCTCCCCCTCTCTCTCTCTCTCTGAAAAGTCGTAAAAATTCGAAAGGAAATTCTACCAGATAGCAATGTCAGGAGGCTATGCTATGCGGAGATAAACCAATCTCTCCTGTCATTATCAGACAGAGAGACAGACAGACAGCTGTGCATAATCGGGTGTTGTATTTAAAGTACTTCTTGGTAAATATATTTTGATTAGAGTAATGTTTGCTATGATTTTCCAGCTTAATGTTTACAAACCAATCGAGTTAAGGCACTTCTTCTCTGGGAAACTCCTTATGTTTGTTTTCAATGGAACTTAATGAAGCTTAAACATGTTGGTGGTAGCAGCGTCTTACTGTACAAAAAACTTTAGGGATGTCTTATAGTTTTGAGGGCCTCATATGACCTCATAGCTTTGAAAAAGCATTCAATTTTCTATACGTTATTGCATAATTTTTTCCGTGCATATCCTTTATTGTAAAAGTTACAAAACGTCTAAAATTTTACAAACTATTAACTTAAACATACCCAATAAATACCCTTTGAATATCTATCTAAAACCTTCTTCCAGCTCTTGGAATTGCCCGGAACTCATTTGTGTGGGCCTGCTGAATTTTCATTTGTTGAAAAATCATATTTTCCATATAATTGTAAACACATTGAAAACATTCAGCCACACACACACACTGAATGAGATCTTGGCTCCTCCCACAGCGGAAATTCAGGCAAATGAGAAACGAATCTCGCTGTGAACATCTCTCCATAAATAAACATGGAACGAGCAGGAGAAACGCTGTAAGAACCGCCCACATTCTGAAGATCAGCCATACAGATGACTGCAGTCGATGGATATGGAAAATGTGATAGCTGAAGAAATATCACTGGCAATAATAACTGATTATTCCAACATCCAACAAATAGGAAAAACGATCAATGAAATACTACAAGAACTGGAATGCTATAAAATATATGCATACCTACATACTGATCTTTGGTTATTATCAAGTTCATAAAGTCTTGCCCTTAAGTCATGATTGATCCCTCACTGCTGCTCTGTCCCGAGACTCGGCTCTCTCTCCCTCGACCTTTCTGGGAACTCAAACATGTGTGGATATAGTCGTATTTATAGTCCAATACGGTGTTCTCCCCACAACACACACGCAGACAGACTCTCGCTGAGGAACTACAAGTGAGATCTCTACGTATCTCTGCGTATCCGTAGACAGCCCGCAAAGTCCATTCATTTGTCGATCGGACTTCTTGGCTGACGCAACGAATAGTCGCGCTCGCTTCACACGGAACTTCGGATGTTTTATGGCCCTGAAGAGCGGGACAAAGATCGTAAGACAAAGCCCATACAAAAGTGAAGTGTAGTCATTGCTCCAAGGACACAAAAAAAGTCCTGACAGTGTGCCAATAAAAGTGCAAATAGTGATTCAAAGAAAGCTTTAAATAAAAAAGAAAGTACCAAAGTTATAAGGAAAAGCTTCAAAAATGTTACCATCCTGCTATTCGAATGGTTCGGTACTGCCTGACAACGAGGAGCTGGTCAACTCCCTGCTGGCCAATCCCGAGTATCTTCGCAGCAATGCCAATCCACTGGGTCCAAGTGCCGTCGGTATGGATAGTCTCATGTGCAGCTCGTTTCCATCGGCCTTCTACTACCAGGGCATCGACAACTTCCTCGCTCTGCACAATAATATCTGGACTCTGCCCATATCCTTCCTGCACAACACCCATCGGCCGGAGAAGCCTCCATTCTCCTACATTGCTCTCATTGCGATGGCCATCAGCAGTGCTCCCAATCAGCGTCTAACCCTCAGCGGCATCTACAAGTTTATCATGGATAAGTAAGTTCAAAAAGGATGTCCCATAGATCTGCTGCTCTTTCTTGATCTGTTTTAATTTAAGGAAACTTCCCTGACTTGCTACATTTATAGGAAAGTTTTCTTTGGCAATAAATCATTTCATTTACTTCAAGTTCCGTTATCATGAACATTCGAATTATTTTAGTTGGCAGTCGCCTAAGTCAATAATGCAAAGATAAACAATGCTAGCATTCCAGATTTATATATAACTAGAAGAGACCCCAAATATATACACACAAATATGCACGCATGTTGAAACGCATTTCAAAACAGTTGAAAAAGCATTGGCATGATCTGGGACTATAGCGGTGAAATATTGAACGTACATTGTCGAGTTTTATTGAGGAGAAAAGCCATTCATTCTTTAGCCCATTATATCATGTTCAAAATGGGGTGAATATCTGAAAGGATTACTCTTAACGCAGATATTTATTTAAATTATCTTTGTGTGATCTTTGCAATACAAAAATTATATCTCACAAGGAATCTGGTGGATTAAGTACAAGATTTTCAAATTAATATACGCTCTTAAAATCGAAAGAAAACCGTGTCATAGCTGAACAGAGCAGTAAAGAAAGTTCTCGCAATTGTGGGTCGCTTTTTAAAGATTACTACGAATTTTCCCTAGTCATCACCTTATAATGCTTATTTCAATTAAATATTAATTATTTATTTGCACTTTCGATTCTTTTAGATTCCCCTACTATCGGGAGAACAAACAGGGCTGGCAGAACTCCATCCGGCACAATCTCTCGCTGAACGACTGCTTTGTGAAGGTGCCGCGGGACAAGAACACCATCGATGACAATGATAGCGCCGGAAAGGGCAGCTACTGGATGCTGGACGCCTCCGCCTCGGACATGTTCGAGCAGGGAAACTACCGACGGCGTCGAACCCGGAGACAGAGGCACTGCACCAACGCCAGTCGCTATGAGCGGGATGCGGGCAAGGTAAGAGAAGAGGCTGCAGAATATCCGGAATATAGTAATCCAATTCATTTATTGATTCCCTCAGGATGCCACGGATGGCAGCAGCACGGCGGAGATCAGATCGCCCAGCGACTCGCTGAACGACTTCGATATCTTCTGCAACGAGAGGCCCAACTACTCGGATCGCATCACAGACCTGCACCGTCAGTACCTGTCCGTCTCCCTCGGCTTCAACAGTCTGTTCAACGGCGAGCCAAGTGGGATGCGGCAGCTGCAAGTCGCCTCCACGGCGGTCACAGAATCCAACGCAGACGCCGACGCCGATGTGGATGGCGATGCCTCCACGGACAGTCCGTGCTCCAGTTCCAGCAAGACAGCTCAGAACGTCCCGGACAGTGCGGCGGCGTTGCACGACGAGTTACATTCCCCGAGCGCCTTCACACCGACCCTCAACTGCAGGCTCCCAGGGCTGAGCGATGCATTTAGGGGGATCCAACATCTGATGCCAAGCGATACGGCTCCAGCCCCTAGTACCAGCCCCACAGCAACCGCCAGTCGTTCAAAGACGACGCTTTTCACAATCGACAATATTATTGGCAAGCCCTGAATGGTGCAATATGGCTGTAACGGATAGCATAGCATTAAGTCTTTTCACAAATTTCAATACATTAAAAATTATTAAAAATTATATGAGTCACAGATTTTAATCTTATTTTCCAGAAATTTTTCCTTCCGAGAGTATTTCGGAGAAATTCGGTAAACTTTATCCCCACGCTATGACAATGGGGGTTTGAAATGCGCGCTCACTGGCAAGCATCCTGGTTAACCCTGTCTAGGTCACACACCTTTCAACTGCTTGGCCGTTTCTAGCCGATTAATGAAATTTCACCCCTGTGTGTATATGTCGCAACTGTGTAGTTACCGTGTAGTTACACAAGAAGAAAATGGACATTTTACGTCGACCTTGTTTGTTTAAACTCTTTTTAATAAATATTCCAGTCACAAAAAAGCACTTGAACCTAGCCAATCTTGTAGAAAATGTATGTATCTATCGGATAAAATTATTTGTTTAGTGCTGAGATCCTAGCTGGCTAGTAACACTCTACCGAAAATCCAAATCGAGTAAAAAATATCAATCCCTGACGAAAATGGATATTCTAAACGAATCTGTGGGCCTCGGCGTGGATTTAATTATTTTGGGCCTCTGCGTGCGTGAATATATGTACAACAAGAAGGTGGCACGACTTTTGAAGGTGAGGGACGCACAATTGCATCATCAGAAACACCTGTTTACATTCGTGTTTTGCAGACTGCGCCGCAATACAGCATCGATGGAGATCTTAGATCCATTGTGGAACGCAAACAGAACAAAAGCATACCATATGCGGTGATCCGAGGCACTGTCACGCCCATTGGCGTGCCCCTGCGCAGCACGCTGGTTCCCAGTGTCAGCGGTGTGCTACAGATTGTGAAGTTGCATGAGCATCGGGTGGCCCGCGGCTTTGCCGGCTTCTGGATGGAGCAGCGAAAGCTGCTGCACACGTCTTCCAACGAGATGCCCTTTGAGTTGCGCAATCAGAAGCATGCCGTCGAGATTGTGGACGCCCTGAACGCATCTGTTCTGGATGTGGACGTTGTCTATGACAGTTACGAGCCATCTAAACTCTCGGCCTTTGACCACATCTTTGGATTCTTCAGTGGCGTGCGACAGAAAGGCCTCCAGACCACGGAGGAAGTTCTTCGCGAGGGCAGCTTCCTGACGGCCATCGGAAAGCTGGAGCTGGATGGAAACTCATTGCGTATGCAGCCGTCACAGGAAGGAGGACTATTTCTGACCACCGCCACTAAATCCGCGCTTGTAAAGCGGTTCGAGGATGCCAAATGGACATCGATGTGAGTAGACAAACACCTCAAACGATTCACGGCTACAAATGAGCCCCGTTTTCAGATTGAAGATAACTTTTTGCGGCGCCATATCAGCTATCCTGATCGGCCTCATAGCGAAAAAGTTATATCGGAAGAGAAAGCAGCAGCAGAACGAGGCGAGAATACACAACCGCCTGGAAACAGAGAGACGCGAACGCCGTGCCCGCAGTCGTCCGCTGGCACTATCCGAGGATCAGCTATGCGTCGTCTGCGTAACAAATCCCAAAGAGGTGAGTTAAGTGGATGCAAGGCCAAGGTTTCCATCAATAACATTATGGCCAATGCCTTTCAGATAATTTTACTCCCCTGTGGCCATGTGTGTCTGTGCGAGGACTGCTCCCCACACATTGCCACCCAGTGCCCCGTGTGTCGGGGCAAAATCGTTTCCAGATCCGCCGCCTTCATCGCTTAGACCCCGTAACCTACAGCCAAGAGAAATCACGTGTACCTATGCCACATGTATAGCATATTGTATATTACAAATTATTATAGTGTTGACAAAATTTAAAGATCCTCTCCGTTCATAATGCTCCTGTACTGCCGCTGATGCTCCAGCAGCCGGAGGAACACCTTGTACTTGCGATTGTGAAACTCCAAGGTCTGGCGATTAGGCTCCAACAGCTGTCCAGTGCCACCCATGGCTTTCGAAGCGCTCTATAGGGATGCAGTAGCTTAGAGTTCGTTTTATCCATTAGGCAGGCTATTTTGTGGCACTCACCTCGACACTATCAAAGTGACCGGCGGCTGCAGCTCCCAGGGCAGCAGCTCCCACCAGAACCATTTCCTGCTCATCCGGTATCAGCGCGGGCAAGTTGCAGATGTCAGCATGGCATTGCACGTACAGCGGATTCTTGGCCAGACCGCCGCAGAACAGAAGCGTTTGGAACGGTGCCCGCTTGTGCTGATACAAGTTTTCGATGATGTGACGCGTTCCGTACTGAAGCAGCAGAATATTAGAGCAGATTAAAGTTAGATTCCATTACAATTCGTACTTACGGCCAGGGCTTGAGTGTAGGACAAGTATTTGATGGCCAGAGATTCAATGCCGCGCGTCATATCCAGGCCAGTGATCTGTGAAGAAACATTTGGTATTTGGATTGGTTAGCTGCAGCATAAGCTCCGGGTTCTAGGCCACCTACTATGCCTCGCAGTGTGGGATCGGCAACGGGCGAGCGATTGCCGTGCAAATCGGGCCAGACGTGCACATCCTGGGTGAGGCAACACACTTCGCTGAGGCCGCGCGCAGCCGCCAGCTCAGGCAGTAGCTGATTCAGATGCTGGTAAATATTTCTGCAATAGATTGTAACTTTAATGTTAACTCTTACTTGTAATGTGCTCATACATACTTATCTGCCCCCAGCTTTTCCTTGAGCTCGCCGTAGGATTCGTGTGTCTTCAGCACATGATCCAGCAGATGACCGGCAATGCTCTGGCCGCCTTCGTTTAGGAAGTATCCGGGTATAATGGCATCCTGGTACGGGCCCCAAACGCCCTTGGCAAAGCAGGCCTCTCGGGTGATGCTCATGTGGCAGGTGGAGGTTCCAGCTATCAGGGCCATTTTTCCCTGTACGTCGTCGGCATCTGCAGAGCTACCAGCGCGGCAGCCGAACATACCCAGAGCGCCGGCATGGGCATCGATCAGCGATGTGCTGACCACAGTGCCCACAGACAAGCCCAGATCCTCGGCAGCGCCAATGGAGAGACCCTTGCCCACGCGCTTGCCAGGCGGCTGGACATCGCTGCCGAGCTTCTGGAAGTTGTTTGAAATCAACTCTTGCAGTCCCGCGCCGCAGAGGAACTCCTCATTCCAGCTGTTGGCCGCCGCGTCGTAGTTCCACTTGCAGACAACCGAGCAGAGGGAGCGGGTGTCCACGCCGGTGGCACGCCAGGTCAGGAAATCGGGCAGATCAAAGACTCGCCAGATGCTGCTATAAGTCTTGGATAGATTCCGCTTCAGCCACAACAGCTTCGGCACCTCCATCTCGAGGGAGACCTGACCGCCCACGTACTGCAGCAGAGGATGCTTCTTGGCATTGATCTCCGCCGTCTCCTTCTCGGCCCGATGGTCCATCCAGAGGATAACATTCTGCTTCACCTCACCAGACTTGCTGACTGTCAGCGGCACTCCGTTCAGGCCCAGGACCACTAAGGAGCAGGTGGCATCGAAGCCAATGCCCTTGACTTGTGTCTTATTGACGCCGGCAATGACATTCTGTAAATTCGGGATAGGTTGGCTGGTTAATCTAATCTGTGCCCAGACCAGGGGTTATCAAATGAGCCTTTATTACCTTGACAACCTTACAGATTGCAGACCAAATGTCTTCGGTCGACTGCTCGTAGTAATGGGGCTCCGGCGTCCACGTCTTGATCTCTTGCACCGCCTGCTCCACCACCTGGCCATCGGCTGCCACCAGAGCCGCCCTAGCACTGCCCGTGCCCACGTCTACACCCACAAAGTACGACGACTGCTGGGACATTTTCCGGCTGCCTTTCCAGCTGCTTTCAATTACCTTTGCGGTCAAATAAATGTTATACGTATTAATGGATTGCACAAAACCAAACCCCACAACAGTCGACCGCGTACTGATAACAAATTTGATATGCGCACGCTGGAAGCTACAAAATCGTTTATACTTGTGTAGGTAGAAAGATGTCTGTCTTGGGACCGTGTACCGGTTTGCAAGATCTTGTATTGGAGTGGGAAGAGGCCTAACAGCTGGGAAACTGCTCGACTGAGATGCCCTTTGCCACCCCTACAGCCCCTTTGGCAAAACATTTTGGGGAAAAATCTCAATCTGATTAGCACATGAAAGCTGGAATTTTGTTTAAAAAGCACACCTGATTGATTATCTCTAAAAACGGCCAATACTTAAGTGATTTATTGTTGTTTTTGTTTTACTTCCGCGTAGGTGTGTGTTTATCAACACATGCAAATTAGTTAAGTCGTGTACGACGCCCCTACAGCAAGCAACAATCCGAACAGCAGCTCGAGTTCTCATTCAAACATTTAAATGTAACCGAACGAATCTTCTCTCTCGCTCTGACGATCGCATTCGACATATATCATTTTCCAGCTGTCTGGCAGCTCTCAAAACAAGCATTTTAAACAAATTTTCACAAAACATCAAAGATCAGTACGGCCTCTGAACGGAACGATTGTAGTTGTGATTTAGTTTATTAGACTATTAGAAAACAACTTACACTGCATTTGTACACTGACACCATTGATAACGTTAAACAACGTGTTGATACAAGAGATTTGCTGATAGGTGACTTTTATAGTAGCTCCATTTAGTTGACAATCAAAAGCAGAGATAGATAGACTATAATGGCATTGTTCGCCAATCTTCTGAAGGCCGTGAAGATAATAACAAACATGTTGGCGAATAATTTGAATGCAGCGGCTATAACAAATTTGGCCAGACATTGATATTTGCTAGTGTGGTTTAAATAGAGGGGGGTTAAGAGGGTTAAATACTGACATTTTTCGCTCTCAATTCGTGGTGAATTTTCAAAATTTGCTCTCAATTCGTGGTGGGTTTTTAAAATTCGCTCTCTTTTCAGTGGTGAAGAGAGAGTTTTTGTGAAGACTTTCCCCTCATTTTTTGTGGTGTGAGCAGCATGTTCTTAACGGGCACGCGTATGGAATAAAGATTCATTGTTGCGTCATTCCATACGCGTTCCCGTATGATACATTTGATTTGTATGGGAAAACTTTCAGCAACATGGGGAAATGAAGTAGCAGCAATGTTGTGCAACTTTGGCACGGAATGAGCAGCAATGTGCATACCTTGGGAAAATGGATATTATGGACTTGAGATATTGTTGGAATTTTCAGGCTCCAATTAATGCAAAAACTACTCAGTCTCTGTTCTAAAGATATTAACAAAGTTTTGCAGCTCACGGGTTCCAGTAATAGGTATCAGAACCGGGTATAAATGTATATATAAAACACAAAACATATGCATTAATAGGTAAAAAACATTTCAATCTAGGATAAAATCATAAATAATGTTTCAATGGAGCTTGGGACAACAAAATTAGCATCAATTAAAAGAAATAAGGTATACAAAAGTACATACGCATAAAAGAAACTTGGTTGACCAGCAACACTGACGTCACATTTAGTCAACATTACGTTTTATGCTTTGGCCGCTTTTGTTTGAACCTTAATATGTAAACAATCCTATAAAAAATAGTTCTGAAAACTTGCCAATCTTGCAGAAAATTTATGTATCTATCGGATAAAATGATTTGTTTAGAGCTGAGAGGGCCAACTATCTAGTAATATTAAACTGAATATCAAAATTGACGAATTTCATACCACAAAATATCATGGTATGGCAGCCCGCAGGAACTACGAATTGCACGAGTCTGGTAACGACACAAAACGACGACACATTCGTTTTATGTTGTTTTTGTTTGAACCTTAATATGTAAATAATGCAATAAAAGGGACTTCTGAAAACTTGCCCATCTTGTAGAAAATTTATGTATATATCGGATAAAATTATTTGTTTAGGGCTGAGAGGGCCAACTATCTAGTAATATTAAACTGAATATCAAAATTGACGAATTTCATACCACAAAATATCATGGTATGGCAGCCCGCAGGAACTACGAATTCCACTAATCTGGCAACCTCTATGAGGTATATTTCAGTGTATTTTTGAGCATGGTGCGAATCAAAAATAGGTAAACAAACGTTGTATTGTTAAATTAAACAAATTAAGGTGCTGAATGGTGTTGTTTCCCCACCAGGTACATAGCGGTGCAAATTGTGCCCTATACACCCACGCAGACACTGCGTCTGACCGATCACAGCCTGGCCAAGTGCCTGCTGCAGAATGTGGAGAAGCACTATGGCGTGTACGGACTCGGCGTTATAGAGCATGGATTTCGTGTTAAATATTGCAATGAACGCACCAAAATAGCCATTATACGCTGTGTGCATCGTGGCCAGCGTTTCGTGTCGAGCATGTTGCCGCTGATTACACTGGTAAGTGAAAAATCGAATTGTTTGAAACATGCCCCAAAACCTTGGAGTTTCAGATAGGAGACGTGAGAGCCAAGTTTCGCACGCTGTACATTGGCGCCACAATTATACAGTGCAACAAGTTCATCATCAAGCATCAGAAGCAGTTCCTGGATCGCGTGATGGGACAAGTGGAGTCTGCCAAGGAACGGCAGGATCTGTTCAAGCGCGTCATGGAGTTGGACATGGATAGATAGAGATTAATGACACTATAAACTGAATTCTAAATTATATATTTAAGTAATTGTAGTATATAGCTTTCTTATAGAAGGCCGTTGTTCCGATTTGACTAAAAAGTAGTGCCTTTTTTTGGTATTCAAATTATACTTCGATGAGGAATTTGCGACTCGGCGAACGAGGTAGCCTGGAGCCGAATTGCTTAAATCTGGAACGGATGTCTGCAAACGTCAGCTTATTGTTTTTGCTGTAGACATTGAGATAGATGCCGAGCACAACTATCAGACCCGACCAAAGATATCTGAAAAGAGCAATATGATCAGTAGGGAGTAAAAACAGGATATTTAATGCTACTCACTGTACTGTAAAGGGTTTGCTAAAGAGCACAAAGGAAAAGGCGATGGTCACAGCCTTGCGAGCGGTTGTCACTGTGGCAGCTATGGGGGCACCGCTGCTTCTCACCAGCGCCAACACGAATTGTATGCCCAAGTAGCCGGAGAGACTGAACAGGAACCCATAACCGAAGGTTTGCAGGGGATGCTAAGATGTACGGATTGTTAGAAATTATCGTCGCGAGAATGCTTTATACTGACCTCTAAGCAGAAAGCGAATCCACTGAAAAAGTTGCCAGTGACCAGCATGATTACAAAGAGATAAACGAAGCCCAATCCATACGAGTAGAAGACCACCTCGCTGCTAGGAGCCTTATGCTCCCTCATGGCCTTCTCCTGAACATTGCCGATGGCCGCATCACACAGCAGAGCTCCCGAAATCATTGCCACTCCCAGAAGATTAAAGTTGGGCGTCATTTGAGAGTCGGCCAGGGTAAACCAGGCCAGACCGATGCACATGCAGGATGCTGCTGCAAAGTCCAGCGGACCATATCGCTTGCCCTGTATGAGGATGCTGCCCACAAGCACTGGAATCAGCTTGCAGCACTTGAAGATCACTTGGGTAGGATAATTGAGGTAGCCCAGGCTCGAGTTGGACAGGCCCATGGTGCCCAAGGTCAGAGCAGCCAGAACCAGGTACGTTTTCATGGGAATGCAACGTGGCGCCGGCTCAACGTCCCACAATGAGCGCCGTCCCGTTCTGTAGGCCTCCAGGCGGCGTTCAACCAAACCGAAGCCAATGTAGTATCCGAACTGGACGAGCGTGAGGAACCAGCCATATGGCTTGAATCCCTCCACCGTGAAAATGAGCTCCTGCAGATAGCCATAAAGGATGTAGAGTATAAAGACGCCCGCACAGCTCAGCAGAAACTGCGTTGTCTTGTTGTAGTACGTCAGGTCAAAGCACAGGATCCGTAGCTCCGGCGGGGGCTCCGATGATGAAGATTTTCGAGTCAAGGTCGGAGAATTCGCTGTCGCTGCCTGCTGCACACCCGCACTGCCGTTGATGTTGATAACGCTTCCGGCTTGACCGTCACTCATTCTGGTCGTCACTCGAAGATTGTGTCGTGTCTGTATCACAGAGTTGAGTCGACTTGTGTGCTTGCCGCGTATATTACTGCCACGCAAGATGAGGGATTCCACGTTTACAAGATTGATTTGACATGCCGCTCTTTTGGTTACATCATTTACTGGCCGTGTAAGATTCCGTTCTTTAACGAAAACTACACACTCGCGGCATTTGTTTACGCTGTTTTTTTTTTAAGTTTCTGCACAAAAATAATAGTGTAATATCGATACCACTATGCGATAGTTGAGCTGAACCAGTTCGTTCATTCAATTATATTCAGTGAACTAAGTTATTTCGCTAGTTAATTTTTGCTCGTCATTTTTTGTTCTTAGATTAATTTGAGCTCTTATTTATATTTATAATCTTATACCAGCTCAAAAATAACGATTTAAGAGAAACAAAAACGAACAGACAAGAACGATTAAGAGGATTCGATCGCTTCAGTGAGTAGTTCTTTTTTGTTCGTTCGTTTATGAACGACCCGGCAACTGCGATAGTATCGATGGCCGATTGTAAACATACCGCTTACGGTATTTTATATAATATTTTGACGTCGAAATCGAGTTTAAAGTATATTTACGGTAAATTTTGATAATGATATGGTATATTTCGGAGGGTCAGGCGGTATATTTGACCGATAAGTCCGCGGTCACACTGGCAACACATTGATGCTGAACATTTTTGGACAACATCGATACTATCGATAGTGCCCTCGATGGTTTGACACCTCTAACTGGCACAACAAGAAAAAACTGGGAAAAAAGTGCCGCGCCGCTGAAAAAACGCAAAAAGTAATGAATTTTGCCATTTGCGCGAAAGTTTAATAATAATAACAGCAACAGGATGGATGTACAACCACCGAGAGGTAAATACAGGACGGGAGAGTGTCGCCGCACGGCGCCCAGTCAGACAAGTTCTAGCACACACACACACACACGCTCGTGTAGTAATTTATGGGACCACATTTGATGTGCAAAATTGCCTTCTTTCAGATGCCAATTTACGCAATATAATAGATAAACTGGCCGAGTTCGTAGCGCGCAATGGGCCTGAGTTCGAAGCAATCACCAAACAAAAGCAGCAAAACAACCCAAAGTTCGAGTTCCTGTACGGCGGCGAGTTCGCCAACTATTATCAATTTCGTGTGGCAGCCGAACAAGCATGTGAGTAGGCAGAGCAGAAACCCTGTTTAAGTGGAAGTTTTGACGATTGTCGTTTTTTCCAATCCAGTGCTGAAGCAACAAGGCGTTCCATTACAACTGCCAGGGGGCCCAACGTCCGGACACTATATGCAACATCCGCCGCCGATGCAGCAGACACAACCACCCTCCCACTACGCACCACCAAATAACCAGCAACAGCACCCGCCTGCTCCAAACAATCTGCATGACAACGCACAAGACAAGATGCAACAGCAACAGTCACCGCATTTATGGCCGCCAAACAACGCCGGGCCCGGGGCGCCGCCAAACAATCAGCCAGCCAATGGCTCGCCACTTACGCTTAATCTGACGACCCAACTGGATGCCATCAAGATGCAGCAAAGCACACTGCGGGAGCAGATCAAGCAATCCGAAGCGAATCTCTCTGCACAGCATACGGTAAATTAACCTTGATAATGCCATCTGGTAGAGGACCAGATGTAGATATCTATATATATTATTGCAAGCATTTTTCAAAGAGATCAGAGCGTGTTACACAAGGGCTGCACTGCTTCCCTACTGTCAATCATTCACTTATTTAAGTCTAAGTCTCTCCTTGAAATGGATCCTCAATTTAAACGGATGTATTCCCTTTTTCAAGCTGAGATCTCTCAATATTGCTTTACAGCATACGAGTATGGCATGAGCTATATGATGGGCTATTTTGTAAAGTTTCCAAAGTTAATCATTAGCTTCTGTAAAGGGTAGCCCCTAAATTCTTTCCATAATATGATACTCTTTTTCTGCTGTACTTATGGTTATACCATCCGTATGCTTTCTTCGTTTTCCGGCGAACTTGTGGGCTCCTTGCTTCCTTATACCCCTTCACTGTTTCGGTCTCTATCGATCTCTCCTCTCCGTTTTTATTCTGCAAGTGTGGATGCGTTCCAGTGTTCTTTCAGCTTTACTCAAATACATTCTCCATATTGTTTTCCATTTTGATTTAACTATTGAATTAACAATTTACAATCTACAATGCTACATTAATTTTTGCTTTATTGTATATTTTTTGAAACATAAACCAAAAAAAAAAAAATACTCTTCATACCAACTGACAAAAAAACAATGTATAAAAACACCCAAAAATCAAATTTGTTTAAAACGAAACTATCGTTTACTTGTCGAACCGCAAAAATATATCTTTGTGTGCCCAAAAAAAACTGAAAAAAAATGCCCAAACTGATACCAAAACCAAACCTACGAATCCGAACTAAAATCGCACCACCACAACCAAATGAAACTCCATAGGCGCTGATGTCGCAAAAAACAAAGCAGATCGAGGAGGCAATCGCGGCGGCACAGACGGCCCAACTGGAGCAGCTGGCCGGCGAGCAGGGGATTGTGCTGCGCGATTTCGATGGAGTCCTGCAGCCGATCATCGATGCGTGCACCAAGGACAGCATCTCAGCAGGTAAATATGAGTGATGCGGTGGCCCAGGCGGCTCCGGCAGCACGGCCCGCATGCGATTAGATTCTCGATTATTGATATTTTTTCATAGATGATAAGCTAGTGAAATGTATGGTCCATATGCACACACATTCATACACTCACACAAACTTAATGAATTCATACAAAAAATTAATTGATTAATTTCTATATTTGATATATGTACCTATATTTTTTTTATAAATTATAACTGCACAGTGACAATGACAATATGAGTAACCTGTTTGATATTGCAATTTTAGGCAAGAACTGGATTTTACAGCATTCAACCGACAGCGCAAAAATCAATGTCGTTTTACAATATCTTTTAAAGAAGTATGCCTCAGTTTATATAATTAATGATCCTCCACATGTATTAATGAAATTGTGTTTCTTTCTTTCAACGAGTGAAAATATTAACGAGAGACAAATTGTTGAAACGCAAGCGAGAGATGATCGATTCGATTGAGCGAGCGATTGCGAGAGACTCCCCCAGAGAGCCTCGACATTATTGATTCGTTAATTATGATTATGATTCGATGATAGTTATGATATCTGATCTGGAATTCTAGACCATAGTTAGGCCAACAGACACACCACACACAATCACACACACACACACACAGAAACCCAAAAGCAACCTCCCCATATATCATTTACTTTAAGAAAGCTTATCTTTAACACACACCCACAAATCATCAGTAAAGCAAGTGAAAACAAATGCAGAAAAAAAACAAGATAACAAGTGAAAGAAGACCAAACAACAACTAACACAATATTCATAATACATGCACAACAAAATCATTTTGGAAAATGTTGTTGTGCATACAGAAAACTAGAAAAAATATGTTTTTCGTTTGTTAATTTATTTTTAGGGCTTTGGTCAATGGTTCAACGTTTCAGCAAAAATTGCATCTTATATATTTAGTTAATGATATACTCCACCATTGGTAAGTTCGCCCAATCAACCTTAAGTATGATAAACACACCCAAAACTGTGATAGCCAAGCAACAGAGTCACGATTTAGCTTCGTTACTTGGCTTACACAGTGGCTGGACGGGTATCGGACGGAACGGGACGGGGAATAGACAACAAACACAGACACGACACCCACTGAACCGTAGACATGAGACATTTGTGTGTGTCCATCATAGCCAGGAGATATTTTGTTTAAGCATCACAATATATTTACAGCATGCGCAAAAACATCAACGACTTGAAGAACAGCCTGGAGAACGTCGTCATACCGATGTTCTGCAGCGCAGATCTGAGTATGTATACCCCTCGTTGTCATTCGGTTTTAATTTGAATATTAACGATGGCCTTTTGCACGATAGTTGCCAGTATGGATCAGCGCCAGAAGCTTGCCAAGCTGTTGTCCCTGTGGGAGTCCAAGGCCAAGTTCTTTGATGCCTGCGTCATCTCGAAGCTGCAATCACCGGACTCGTCCATGCAGGAGTACAAAACGAATCTGCAGAACTCTCATCACGATATAGCAGCCAAGTTCACACAAAACACCAAGGCCACTCTGGACAAGTGAGTAGATCCTCGAAAACGGTTTTAGTCGTAGTTTTGAAACCATTCGGATGTTTCCATTTTAGCTACCAAAAACAGCATCAGATATTTATCCAACATGCCAGCCAGCAAATTGCACAATTTGAGCCGCAAAGGCAGCAACTCGAACAACAATTGATGGCATCACAAAAAGCACAACATCAGCAGCAGCAGCAACATCAACTTCTGCAACATCAGGGCCCGGGAACGCCACAGAAGAACATACCATCGTTAATGTCACATCGGTTAATCATGCCCGGAGAACATGAACACATGAATACGCCACCACCTAATGAGGCGCCACATCCCCAGGCTGGGAACAACATCTATGCAGGAGCCAATTTCCACCAACAACAGCAGCAGCAGCAGCAGCAACAACAACAGCCGCCCCAGCAGTCGGGCAATCATTTCGGAGATCCGCGCGGACCAAACTTTTTCATTCCGGATATGTCGAAGCCGCCGCCAGGCTTTGCAGGACCAGGACCCATGCACCTGCATGGCCAGGTTGCAGCGGCCCTGCAGCAGCAACAACAACAGCAGCAGCAGCAGTATGGACAAATGCCCGGACAGGGGGCAAGTAATGAGCCTCCCGTTGATCTTGGCGTGTTAAATGCAGCTATTCAGGCGGTGATGCAGCTGCAGCATCAACAGCAACGACATCCTGACGAGCCTCAGCAAAATCCACAACAACTTCAGCAGCAACTACCACAACAGCTTCAGCATCAAATCCCACAACTCCAGCAGCAGCAGCAACAACTAACCGGATATCCACAAAGTTTGCGACAAGCCCAAGGAAGTGTCGATCCAAATGCAGTGGATCTGGATGCCCTTAACGCAGCCATTCGAGCGGTTATCACACAGCATCCGGATGACATTCATGCGGACCAAAAGCTCCACATCGAAGATGGCCAGCAGCTGCAGCAGCATCATCAAGGTGAAGGTGAACCGGCAGATCCTGCCGTTTTGGCCGAGCCACAGATACCCACAGCGCCTTATTACGACTTGCCCGCCGCGCTAATGGTTCCCCTCATACGGCTGGAGGACTACAATTACAAGTCCCTGGATCCGGCGGATATACGGGTGCCAGCACCGGCGCCGCAAAGCGAGCGCCTGACGAATGCATTGAATGCTTTCTATGCGGCGCCCTCCCACGACCGTCCAAGGGATAAGTAAGTGCTGTACACACACGACTCTTAGACGGGCGTTTCATTATGATTTTCATCTTCCAGTGAGGGTTGGGAGAAGCTTGGCCTGTACGAGTACTACAAGGTGAAGAATGGTGCGCGGAAGAAGAAGGAAGAGGACATCAAGGAAGGCATACGGGAAAAGTCACGCTCCCCCAGTCCCATTGTGCTCGAGAAGCCGCAGCCCAAGCAAGGCAATAAGCGTTGCTATCGGTTGGTTATTCAAACAAAAATATATTCTGATTTAAATACGATCGATCCCCTTGCATTTCTTATCTAGTTCCCAGACTCGCAGTCGCTCCCCAGTGCATACACCTCCGCGTCGTGAAAGGACCCGCTCACGGTCTAGATCTCGCTCAGTGGAGCGGACGTTAACGCCGCCACCGCACCGCAATCGTGCTGGCGGCAGTGGGGGCAGCAGTCGGAAAGGTCGCCACCGATCGCCGCGTCATGAACGTGACAACAACAGCAATAGCAATAGCAGCGGCAGCAACCGGGAGAACCGTGCGGAACGCAACAATTCCAATAGCAACAATGGCAACAACACTTCTCGTCGTGTGGACCGGGACAGATCTCCAACACCGCCAAGCTTCCTGTAATATGATTCCTCCTCCTTACTTGTATTTCCTTATTTGAAGTTCAATTTTCTGTGACTTTCAGGGGAAGTAACTTTCCAAAGCCGCAGGAGTTCATTGAGGAGACAAACAAAGGCCATCAAATGCTGATGAAAATGGGATGGGCGGGCACTGGCACTGGTTTGGGCTCCAAGAATCAGGGTATAGATGCGCCCATCTCGGGCGGCGAAGTGCGCGATCGTCGCGACATGTACAAGGTACCGGGAAGCGAAACTTGGCCATCCCCCCAAAACCGAATAACCAATCAAACGCTTTCTCTTTCCATCAGGGTGTTGGCAACAATCTGAACGATCCCTTCGAGAGCTTCCGCAAGAACAAAGGCGCGGCATTTGCCCATAGAATGCGCACCAGAGATGACAAAAGTTAGGATCTGTTTAACCTTATTTCTTTTTTTTTGTTTCCGCTAGCAAAGAAAATACATTTTATACAAAAACAAACAGGGGATTCGAATCTTATTTATGCCGAAACATTTAGGCAGGACTGTGCAGCCTTGGCATTGACTTTCTCGAGCACCTGCAGCAGCCCCTTGCCCGGACCACACTCGAAGGTGCGCGGAAAGTCTGCGCCCTGCTTCCGCTCGTACATCTCGTGGAGGGTCTGCTCCCATTTGACGGGTCGCACGATTTGCTTCGGCAGTTGGTTGAGAATGTTCTTGGCATTCCGGTATGGCTTGCCATCCACATTCGAGTAGACTCGGATGATGGGATCCTCCAGGCGCAGCGACTTGAGCGCCTTGGTGAACGGCTCGACAGCGCTCTGCATGAGAGGAGTGTGGAAGGCACCGCTGACACTCAGACGCTTCATGCGACGGATCTTCAGGACTTTGGCATTCTTCTCGAGGAATTCTAGAGCCTCCACATTCCCAGCGACGACCTTGCAGTGGGGATACATGTAGTTTGCTATGCCGCAGTAGGGCGACTCCACTCCCCGGTCGACACACCATTGTTGGGCCTTGGCACAGGCGTCGCCCAGATTCGTGTCCGGTCCGTACAATGTCAAGGCCATGCCTCCTGCTGCCCGGTCACAGGCCGCCTGCATTGCTAATGCCCGCACTTGCACAAGCTTCACAGCCTTATCAAAGGGAATCGCTCCGGCGTAGACCAGGGCAGTGATCTCGCCCAGACTGAAACCAGCGGCTGCCACGCAGTTTTCGATGGCTTGGGGTCGCTCTTCGCGCAGCTGCTCCAGCGCTGCCAGCGAAGACACCATCACAGCCAGCTGTGCGTGCTCCGTCCTATTGAGCTTCTCACGTGGACCCTCCAGGCATATCTTCAGCAGATCGTATTTCAGCACGTGGTTGGCCAGTTCAAATATCTGCCTTGCACCCGGAAAGCGCAACAGATCCTTGCCCATGCCCACATACTGGGTTCCCTGGCCAGGAAACAGCATCACACTCGTCTCCTTGGGATCGATGGCCGGCCGGCGTTTTTGGTCCAGTGGCTCTGCCAGCTCGTTGAGGAGCTGCTGGCGTTTATTTTCATCTGCCAATGGTGAGGCGGGATCTGTGCTGGCTTTGACTGCATCGCTACTCCAACGGGACCAGCTCAGGTTGCCGAAAACTCGTGTTCTTCTTACGGCAAACATTTTGTACTTTATTGTGGGGGCAAACAGCTGATTGTGCTTACAGATGCAGTCCGAGCAGGTGGCGCTGCGGGGCATCTAGCGCTCTCTGGCGGTAGCAAATGGCACCGCAAATATCCGTTTCGCTTTCAAATGAAAAACGTCACTAGGTCTCTGGGTCTGGGCTCTGCTCTTGATTTATGTTGCTATGCTAATAATTTTGGCATTAGTCATGACTCAACGAAATCGTAGTATTTGTGCTGACTCAGAGTGACTTCCACACAGTCACCTCCAGTTGGCCATATTTGTGGTTTTGTTTGTGAAAGAGTATTTAATAGCCCCCACCATTGGCTGCAATGCCCTGGGAAGGTTTTCTAATTTGAAACACGATCGTTCGTTCCTAAGGAAATGCCAAAGTTTTTTGAACTCGTGTGCAATGAGAAACCCTTCTGCGGCATGCCACACAAAGGTAAAAAGGAAGATAGCAAAGGTGAACGACAATCTCTGCGTTGAAGGCGACGCCGAAGCCGCCGGCAAAGTCAGACACGACACTGAAGATGACGTGACGCACCACTTTCGCCCTCAGTGCAAAGAACAGGCCATCAGCATCAAAACAAAAACACTAGCTCACACGCTCCTGCTCTGATCTGTCCCTTCCACGTCTCAGTCCCCATCCCAGTCCCCATCCCTGAGCAGAGCCTCTCTGCTGCCGTCACCTTCTCGGAATACGAAGCGACATTCCCTTTTCTTTTCTTGTTGCCAAGGCAGGACCAAACCAATGCTCGTCTAGACTGCACGAATATCGGAATCATATTCGGCACCAGCGATGGCTATCTCTACGAGTATTAGACGGAGAACCAGTTTTGGAATTCTTTTTTCTTAAATTTCGGCTGTTTGGGCAACGGCAAATGATGATGAGGGGGTCAGGCGGGGTGTGTGCCCAGGTATGCCCAAGCATGTAGGCTGCTTGGAGAGCGTTGACATTGTCCGCAAGTGCCGGTGTGTGTTTTCTGGCCTGGCGTCTTTTTAAATCAGGTTGTGAAATTGTATTTATGAATGAGAATAGCTGCTCAGGCGATATACAACAACATAAAACTAATGAATGCATACTTTGCCAAATGCCAAAGTATTCGACCACATTCTTCTCTCCACAAGTTTTGCAAAATTCTCGACTTGGCTAAAGATTGCGAGACGTGCCAATACCGTTAGCTCGATTGATTGACAGCAGAGACAGCGGGAACAAATTCACATTCCGAAGGACAGGACGCGATGCACAGTGTATACATGTGTACGTGCGGCCAGGCGGAGAAATGCAATTGCGACTTAGCGTTGCGTATACGACGCGATGGCCGGAGAACGTTTCCGCATGCGAGAAATGCAACGACAGGCACGGACACGAACACAAAAACTCGGCCGAAAGTGTACATTGACCGAGAGACCAGCTAAAAATACGAGTACCAAAAGAACCCAAAAATTACGCCCAAAACAGCAAATTATGAACGCGCCCCTCCTCGATTTGGATGCAAGTGAGGTGAGGACCTAAAATAAAATGAAACGACGATGAAAGCGCGACGCGATGCGTTCCCGATGACGCTCGGACTGGGAACAACCGTTAAATGATCAATGTCAGTATAACGTCAATGCATTGGATGCTGCAACGCCAACGAAAAGACAGAGAGAGAGAGAGAGACAGAGAGCGCAAGCGCCAGAGAGAAAACGCAGCCCAAGCCTGCTGAGCTGCTGAGAACTGAAGTGCATGCCGATGCACATGCGTACGGGAGTGAGAGTGAGAGTGACATTGAAAGTGCTTTTCGCTCTGCCCTGCTTTGGTGCTGCTTTGCTTCTCTTCTAGAATGAAATATGTAACAGTAGAAAAATTACATAGCACGTGTTCCTCCAGACTGATATTCCAGAATAAAGAATTATCGCTGAAATAATTAAGTTATTAAGAGTTTCAGAATGAATATTTCTTGCAAAAATAAACTCCGGAATACATACACCTCACATAATTAATGTTTTTAAATGCCTTTTTAAGATTCAGATTCAACCACCAGCAGTGACACTTCACTTTTCATTCACCATTAAGATTACCTAAAAAACTCGAAAATACTTCTTAGAACATACTTTTAATCTTGTTTACATGATATGGTTTTATAGTTTTGCTATTGAATTCTTTATCATTAAACGTAAATCTCTAAATGAAGTGTGGACAATCGCAAAAATTAAAAGCACAACGAGTGGAAATCCCCTAGCAACAAGGCCTGAGATTTGCCAGAGCGGAACTTTCACCGCCACCTGAAAATCTCCACAGCTGGGTAGGTATTACAGCCCCAAGGTGATAGATTAGACAGTAAGCTGTTTCCTACATCTTTATCTTTATCATGTGACCACAAATGCCGCATAAATAGGTGACTCAGTTTTGGTGGGAATCGAATTATGTTGAAAAAATATACATGCTGAATCAGTTGAGCACTGATGGTCTTCGCGTCAAGGCAGTGATGGAGGAGGCGGTCGATCCTCGATCGTAAAGCCGTCTGACGTACGTTTCGTGTATCCTTCATTCATTAAAAAATCGCCAAAGAAATAAAAAGAAAAAAAACCGAAAAATCACATTTCTCAATAGCCGGCGCCTTTGACGCTTACGCAAAGCGAAACTCTGCCAAACGGTAAAGAGCGCATCCGAGTGCGCATGGGCAGCCGTAGCCGCAGCCGCAGTCGACTGCTCTTACTCTCACCCTTACTCAAGAGCAGCGCCGAGAACCTGAGCCCGAAGCTGTGCTCCGCTCGGTCGTCCTCGATTTACATGCGGCGTATATAAGCTAAGCGGCTTCGTGTCGAGCTGTCATAGTGTGCTCGCTGCTTATCAGGTGACGGTCGAGTCGGGTTTTGTACGATCAGAGAACACGCCAGTAAAAAAGTTCGTTGTGCGATCTTTCATTTTCCCTGAAAAATAACACGTATACGTAGTGTGCCCCCCTTACGAAAGGGTTGTGATATATCAAAAGGGGACTATTATCCATTAATAAATCAACCAATCATGAATGCAAAGGTGAGTGAAATTTCCACAAGAAGTGGGGAATGGTAGAGCAAGAATAGATTTCTGTAACATTAGTTATGATCCTTCAGTTTAAGTGCCTCAATTTTTCTAATTCAGCCTTTCATATATTTATTATATGCCTTATATGCCTACCTACAAATCTTAATTATCGAGAAAAAGTGGGTGTGTGCAGGCAAATGAGTAAATAATTCCGCTAAAAATATCAAAATTCGCGAATGCGCTTTTGTTCTGCCCCTTCCCTGCCCGGGGCTCCTCCTACAAGCATAATGCGCCAGATGATTCCGATTGGGATAAACAAATTGTCACCGCAAAATGCGGAAATGCCTACCTGGCGGGGCGGGGCGGGGCGTACGTATTACATAATTTCCATTTCATCTCTTTGTAATATCGGGGAAGTTTCGGTCATTAAAAGCGGCAATTAAAATTTACCATTTGGCTGAGACGACTTGCAAATGCGCTCCAGTTTATGTTTGGGTCCGAGTCGAGCTTTTGACCCACTTTATGGGCCGCATAAGCCGTCGCAGGGGAGACGTCACCACATCCCAGCTGGCGTCAGCCCAAAGTGGTTCATCCAGATGCGGTCCCCGATCCCTGATCCAGAGATACAGATACAGGTGGTGAGGCAGCCGATTAAGAACATTGTAACACTTAAATAACAAAAACTCTGAGCGGTTGTAGCTGCAGCGTCATCCGACTTATAATTAGGCGGCGGAGGCCGGTTGTGATTTAATTTGGAAACAAACACTCAAAGGCGTCTTTTTCTCTTGCAGTTCAATCTGTGCCGCTGGACACTGCTGGTGCTCGGCGTCTTCTGTCTGCTGAATGAGTCCTCGGGCAACTACTGCTCCCTGGAAAAAATGAAGAAGTTTGCCATGGAGGCCTGCGAGCATCTGTTCCAGCAGGACGAAGCTGGACGGCGGGACAAGCGGTCCATAGAGTACAGCCATCACCATCTGAATCGCCTGGGATGTAAGTATATTATTCAGATTACATATTGACTGAATAAGGTCAGAGAGTCACTCAACCCGACAATTGCATTCGGAACTGGCAACAAAAAACACGTTTACAAGTTGTAGACGGCCTGTCGGCAATGCTCGGTCATTTGCATTTGCATAAAGCAGTTCCGATGCGAAACTTAACCGTTTTCAAGGCGCAAGTTCAAGACCGCTTTTACTCACACATCATTTCCCATTTTTGTTCACTGTTTACAGTCGGCAAACTGCACGGAAAGCATCATTTCATCAGCCGGAGTAGCTATCCCATGGGTGGCTATCTGAAGGTCAATCGGGAACATTTCCGCCGCCTCAGCGATCTGGATGTGGTGCCACGCTACAAGCCAAAGAAGGTCCATCAAGAGAAGATGGGGCGCTTCAAGCGGGATCATGGCTCCATCAAGTACAACAACATACCGTACTGCTGCTTCAACCACTGCGACGAGGAGTTCTTCTGTTAGGCGAACACATTCACATCCTCTCACTCCGTCCATAGCTTAGATTAGTTTAACACACACACACACACGACTACAAGACGCGCTCACTCTTATAGAGTCCGGTACCTTATTTGTTCCCCCTTGGAAGGGACCACAAATCTTGCCACAGTATTTATACATTTAGATAGATTAATATTTAGTTGTTAAGACGGGCAAATGTTACCCAAAATATATAGAAATACATTAAAAAAACAGACAAATCTTAATACAATTAATAAAATCTCTCAAGGCACTTGTACAGTGGACGCCATGGGCTTAAAGCTCTTGGTATGATCACTTTTCCATTTAACACAGACAAATCCCAGAACAATTGAAGGACTCACAAAGGACTTATATAGTACGTGCCCTTGCAGACGGCACACTTGTATTTGCTGCAGCTGGCCTCGTCGAGCGGCTGCAGGGACTTGAAGTACTTGGAGATCACGTCCAAGATGTCCTGGCGGTGGCGCTCAAGGAAGTCCACAGCAAAATCATCGTAAGTAT